>CM054383.1:10000-2510000 GCA_028858755.1 Ara ararauna | reverse complement strand
ACTTGCAATGGGCAAAGGTGGCAAAAAAGCAAAGTCTGTAAGCAAAGGAACATGTTAGTAATATTCACCATTACTTAAAAGCTAAATGCCATGCATAAGGAAAGATTTCTTGTAAGACAGGAGAGGATTTTAATCATAAAAGCATTCCGGAGTCAATTTGTGTGCTTTATCTTGCTAGCTGTAGCCCTGGTCCTACAAGCAGAGAGCCGATAGTACAGCATCAACCTGCAGCATTTCTGTTTCTTGGATGGGAACTGGGAAAGCATGGCCTTGTGTGTGTGTATTTTAAACGCTTAGCTTGTCCTTTCAACCCAGCAGGTCAATCAAAGTACCATAGTTCTCTGGGAAAGAAAAGACATTCTCATTAATTTTCATCACCCACATGTAGCTTATTGCATTATACTGGAAAATCTCATCTGAGAAATCCTTTCACAATGCACAATGCTGCAGAGTAGAAAAATGGAACCATTTACCTTCTGTATATTTTGTCTTTCAGGGATCTGGATGATACCGTTACTCTGTTGGTTGTAGCAAGTGTGTCTTTGCTAACCCATGTGCACTAATCTAATTCATCAAGGTGGAAAAACACAGTTTGCTTAGCACTGGCTTTGGTAGTCTCAATAGCTCGCTCTTTGGAAGCTTCCTCCAGGTATAGAAGCTCAGCAGGGTGCTAGGAGTTTGAGTAAATGCAACTATCAAAGTAGTAGGTTCCATTTAAACATTGTGATTGTCTATTAAAGACATATTCCACCTTCCACCCTTGATGCTTTACCTCTGCTCCACTGCTCTTTGCCATTTAGATCTAAGGATGTAAGTGTTCCAGTAGCCCAGTGAGCCTCAGCTATTACAGAGCATCACAGCAACGTGGTGATGGTGCCCGGCATCTGAGGTGTCCTGGAGGCATTAGGAAATGTCCTGCTGAGCTAGTGGACAGGCATCCCCTTGGTCTGCTGACATGCCCAAGCCACAAGCAGGCAGCAGTGTTCATGTTCAGACACAGTCTGGGGCGGCCAAGGTGCAGAATTCAGGTTTCCCATCAGATGGGGTAGATTTTCACCTTTCTTGGCTAGCACAAGCTATGATAAGGAATGAATTTGCCTGAAGAGCAGCAATGCGTATTCCCAAAGATTCTGCATTATGAAAAGCTGGTGCAGGCGCTGAGTGTCCAAGACACACGTGTGTATCCTCATTCCTATAGCACAGGACTCCCGCTATGTGCGTGAGGTCAGGAGATCACTAAACACAGCTCTCCCAGTTGTCACTGTGCCAGTGCTTGGGTACCTTTCCCACACCGAGGCAGAGCCCAGGCAGCCTCCCTTATTGTGAGACCCCAGACACCCCACGATACCCACTGTTACCCTCAGGTGCTTTTTAAGCTACAACTCTTCTGGTTTGGGCATCAATAATGCTCTGCACAGCTTTTATCCAGGTAAGAGATGAAAAAATCCATCTGCTGTTCGTTACTGTCATTGACCAGTCAGCAAGACAAGCGTGTCTGCCTGCTGACAGTGCCCTTCCCTGAGATGATAAAAGACAATCCAATTCAAGGTAGGGCAGGGTTTACTAACAGAAATCACTGCTGATGAAAAAGAGAAGATTAGTCGAGTGAGAATTCCAACCTGCACAGCCTCATCTTATCTTTTTAGTCTCCTTTTCCTTGATATTTTCTGCTCCAAGAGTAAAAACTTTAATATAAACCCTACATTTTTGCATGTATGCATATTCAGGGTTGTAAATGAAAGGAGAGTGACAGTTTTGCATTTAGTAACTTCACACCCACACACCTCTTTTCTTTCTGATGCTGACACTTCAGCCTTTGAAACAGCTCCCAAAAGCAGTCCTCAGATGCACAGAAGCAAGATCTAAAGAGGGAACCTGGATCTGCTACTATTTGCACATGGCACCTGGAAAGGGCTTTGAAGAAGGGTTCTTTTTGAGATGGGTAGCTCAGAAATTGTTTCCCATTAACTCAGGAGAAAGCCTAAAGCCAGTTTAAAGAAGAGACTAAGTGTGTGAAGTTGTCTAAGGGCTTGTTCACACTGGGGAGAGGCGCAAAAATCCTGTACCGGGATATTAAAGGTGGGCTGGGCTCTCCTCCTCCCCACAGGACAGGACACCGGCTTTGGTGGACTCCAAGCAGGTTTTCGGATTCTATGGGCTCCTGCTGCCTTTTGCTTACCAGTGTGCATGGGCATGGGGTGGATCTGTGGGTACTCGCTGCCCTGCATCCCCCTGCATCCTCAGCAGCGGGGCAGAAAGCTTCTGCGGCTCTTGGTTATACACAATCCCCTTCACTAGTGTGGTCCCCTCCTTGCAAGTGGGAGCAAAGGGTGAGTTATTACCTCCTGAACTGCTGTTTCCTCTGCCAGGTTGATAACACAGACTGCTCCCTAGCTTCGGTGGCTCACTCTTCTCATAGCATCTATTTTATAAACAACTTGTTCGCTTTTACTACAACCGACCTCTTTTCCTTTCTTCCTGTCACTTCCCCTCTTTTCACGTCCACTTTTCTCCCTATGTTACTTCCTCCACTTCTTTTTCCCCAGAATCCATCACACCCCTCTCTTTGCCAGCAGAGGGGACAGATTTACTTCCAGGCGCCCCCTCCCTCCTGTTCCAGAATGGCTACAAGCCTGGTTCAGAGCTCGCTGGAGCCAATGGCAAGTGTGTGACTATAAAAATAACAAAACACATTTCACATTTGGGAACAAAAGGAGTGGTTTGAAAACCTGTTTCTCCTCCCACTTGCTTCAGAGGACACGCTGGCTTGGAAGGGCTTTTCTTTTCCAAACACTCTGCTCAGAATAGGCATTTATTACAAAGAAAGTCATTTCCAATTACTTGAAGTAATTGAAGTGGGGGTGGCAGGCTTACATATTCAACTCACATCATCTGTATTTTGGGTACTTTAAAATTAGCATTGCTAGGAAGCCTACGTGGTGTAAGCCCTGGTGATCTCCAGCCATTCACAGCAGAGCACCCAGTTCCACGAGCTCTGTTTAAATCAGCATCAGAGTGTGTTTGCCTCTGGGAAATAACAGCCCCTTTCTCCCAGGTAGAAAGATGTGCTGGAATTGCCTTTGCAAAGCCTTTGGATGAACGGCTTAGGAATGTGATTATCTTTGGGAGAAAGAAGCTGTATCATTTAAGCACCGTCATTTTTATTCACGAGGAGAGCTTGTTTAACAAAGATAAGTTGAAATGGGCAGCAAAGGTGTGTGAGCTTTCAAAGTGTGCAAGTCTGGGGCTGGGGTATTATTCGGGTTGTTCTTTTCTTTGAGTGGCCAAAAAAAGGAGCCATGGAAAAATCCACTGATAAAATTAGACTGGAAACTGAGCAGAGAATTACCAAAGAGGAAAGGCACTGTGAGAGAGGAGGGAGAGAGAAGGAATTAGTAAAGCAGCAGAAACAGGGAAAGAAAGAACGCAGAATAATATGCAATATGATGCAGGGCGAGTAGATTACAGATCAGACAGCCGTCCATCACAGCTGAGACTGAATTATTCTTAACTAAGTATGACTGGGCAAAGTAGTAATTTAAGCCTCTTTCTTGCATGTAGAAAGTTACTCAGGGAAAGAGAAGTGTTGGGAGAGAATTAATCAGTGGTATGGACTAGAAGGCTTTGCCGCATGGACTGAAGCATGGGTGATCCAGGTGAGTGCAGACATGAGTGATGAGGATTAAATAGGGCCATCTTTCCTGTCTTCTTTCTTCATTGGTTTTAAACATTCAATAATTTCCCTTGAAGGAAATAGTTTTTCCCCAGAACATGTATATTTTCTCCCTGTGCACACAGAACCCTAGACTGGTTTGGGTTGGAAAGGACCTTAATATCATCCAGTTCCAACCCCTTGCCATGGGCATGTGAATACTTTTCCCTCTGGTCTGCAATGCAGTTTTGCACAGGAAATTGTAAAACATCTCTTATACCAGTTCATGACAGCAAGGCCATTGCATAGTGTCCTCCCACCAAGAAACTTGCAAATCCTTTATCTGGGTTTTCATTTGGTTACCTGAACATGAGTCATTCGTTTTGAATGAGTTCTTCTTTTCAATGCACCACCACCAGGATTTGAGGTTAGTGCTGGAATTGCTGAAAAGAAACACTTCAAGATTCTTTGCAGCTCTACAGGAGAGCCAAAGATGGAATGTTTGAACTCTCAGCGGGGTTTTGTGTCCTCTGCTTTCTCATAGAGCTGCTGCCACCGTACATGTAGGTCCCTGCAGCAGCATCAGTCTGGGGCATTGCACCAGGCAGTTGTGCTCACCATAATGCCTCCCCTGCAACAACAGGACCATGGGTGCTGCTCCTCAGGCAAACCACAACCCTCAACATGGGTACTCATTACTTATGGAGTGGTTTGTGTTGGAAGGGACCTTAAAGCTCATCCAGTTCCAACCCCCTGTAAACGTGAGTCTCCTCCAAGACAGGAACTACTCTTTAATAGCCCCTTTGTGCTAGAGAACCATCAACTGGGTGGCTGGGAATAGGTGAGTTATGAAGCATCAGGCACTGCTGAGATCCCAGCTGCTATCACTGAACTCAGAGATGATTTTCAGTATCATCCTGCTTGACTCCCTTTTCCTACTAAGCTAAACGAAGGTGTTCCCTAAAGTTTCCAACCTCCCTTTTGCTGTAGAAACACTGGCAGATATTTTGGGGGCGGTTTTCTTTGTGGGGAAATGCACACTTTGCAGATTTGCTTCAACTTGAAGGTACATGTTGAAATTTTCCAGCAATTTTTACATGGGGCTTGACACCAAGGAGAAAAGTATCAGCATGAGCAGAGAGATTGTCAAACTGGTGTGAAATATGAGAATAGAGGGTTAGCACAGAGGCTGTTTCCTTCAACCTAAATTAGGTACACAATCAAGCCTTCCACTTGAACCAAGTCACACTTGATGGTAAGGATCCATTTATAACTGAAAGGTTAGTCCATGATCAACAAGAATTCAGACTTTTTCAGTGATTTTTGTCTCAACATTTGTAAGTTGTGATAAAAAAGTCTTAAAACCTTCAGGGGAATTGCTGTTATTTTTAACCACAGAGCCAGGTGCAGTGATGCTGCTCATGATACCCCAGACTGCCCAAGATCAGCTGCTGCTTGGCTAAATCTTGCAGTAAAGGCAGCCACTGTCTCCAAGTCTGCAACCCGATTTGCAGAGCTCTGTACACCTGGACCCTCTGGTCCCACCAAGGCAAAAGTGGACAAGCCCCAGGGCTTGTCTACATGGGAGCAGTGGAACCCGTAGATTGTCCCCAGCACGTCCTAGCCACCACGTATGCAGCACCACTGGTTGCCAGCAAAGAGAACCGCTCTGTGGGTCTGGGTTGCTGCCAGCATGGGTGACATCCCTCTGGTCCTTTGCACTACCACATAAATGATGATCCAGCAGCTTGTAGAAGTAATGCTACTTTCAGAGCCCAAAGTGCTACTGTCTGACCTATGTTCTGACCTATTGAGCTGTAGGAGTCCAGCCCTTAAATCAAGGAAGACAAAGATCTAGCTAGATTCAATATGAATTTTTAAGTGCTTTTTGTCTTGTCTGTTTTTATGAGACCTTAAAATACTTTTCATCTCCGGACTAGAATTACTTTTCCATATCAACTGATGAGTTTACCTGAATCTGTGCTTTCTGTACCCAGAAACAGATTTCCTGAGTCATCATTGCCCAAGCTGTGAGTTGTCCAAGCTCTGTCCTTATCTCCCTTTCAGGAAATGGTGTGGAACTTGCAATGTCTTATCAGAGACTTGCTTTTGAGAAAGCAGCAGTTGCTTTTGTGCCTCCTCAAAAGTGGGGTCCAAGCATTGGGGTTAAGGAAAAACATTGCATTAGCATTTCTCAGCTGGATGTGAGTGCTCAGAGAAAGCCAGCATTCATTACGGGCCTATATTCATTCCTGTCACATTAGCAGTGTGTTCAGGATTGGAGTGTTAGCATTGGTGGAGGGTAAATCAGCTCAGTGCTAGCTAAAGAAGGTGGTAATTTAATAATGATGATTTGCTGATTTAAATGAGGCAACACATTTTTTCTCTGTAAATTCTCTCTCGTTCCTATTTGTTGCTGTTTGGGCTCTGCTGTTCATTCAGCCCATTTGCTCAGTAGTAACGATCCCTCTGGACTGGATTCCCTTTCCCATTCAAACTTTTACCCAAGCTTTACATTTCTTGAAGCCAAGAAGGAACAAATTACACTTCTGTTGCAGGGAACAATGTAAAGAGGTTGTTATTGAACCAGAACAAGCAGCATCTTTATGACTTGGTGATTCCTGGAGCGGTGGTGTTTGCTCAGGGCTATTTGAGGTCTCACTTGCCATGAGAACTGATTTTGATGCCAGACATTGCTTATGGTTTGCACCTAAGAGTAACCTCACGCACCTATTTGAGGCAGAAGAATGAAATGCAGCAGGACAAAGGTCTTATATCGTGATCAGACTACCTGGAGGCGACCAGGGGCTGCCCCTGATCTAATCTCTCTGTGCTTAGATGTGGTGTTTCAGGAAGGATGCCATGAGCAGGGTCTCCCAAGGTTTTGCTGCAGGAAGATGGGTGATGCTGTTTGTTTCAGCTGCAGCCTGTAAACAAGGTATTTTTGGACCCTGCTTAGGATGACCATCACGAAAGGTCTGTCTCATGGACACGTTGCTCTTTGCCTCCCGGGGTTAGGGCCAACTTCCCTCCTTCTTCCACAGTTTTGAAGGAAGGATTTTAAAATACTGACGGCTGATTCATTGTGCTTGTACTCGGAAAGCCACATGGACGGTACTGCTTCTCCTCCAGCCTCATCCCAGCCGCTCCACAGAATGAATTACTGTCAGTCTGCGGTACGTCTCGGTGTATCAAAGCTCTGAATATTGATAACACGCAGTTGATCTTACAGTGTAATAAATGAACAGTTAATGCGAGCCCAGAACAAAACTGTCTTTCCAAATCTCAGTTCTGACCAAATTATCTTAGTCCTAAATACCCAGAAAGTACACCAAGCACTGACTTTGGTATGGCCGTGTAGGACTTGGGAGAGCTGAAGAGCTCAAGTAGGGAAGGCAACAAAAGAAGGTATCAGCCCTGTTTTGCAGCATGGGATAGGATGCACAGGGGGAGAACCCTGAGGTGATGCTGCAGTTGGTGATGGATGGGACACAGGGAGGCATCCCAAGGATGCTGGGTCCCCCCACACACATTATGCCATTGCAGAGCAACCTTGGAAACAGTGTGGTCCACTTAGCACTAAATCGTTCTTTATAAAAAACAACATATGCTTATTGGGCATTTCATTTTCTGTCTCACTGCTCCTGAACACGTTGTTGTGGTTACAGTAACCAGTCGTGCATTCTTCTGAACCATTAGCTGGTAAAAGCATTTACTTTTTATGTCAAGAAGTGATAAGGATTAAGTTACAACCTCCCTGAAAGTGTTTGCCTGCACATGTGAGACTCGCTCTTCCAGGTCAGTGTCTTTGTAAGTAATTCTGTCCTTTATTCCCCTGGTGATAATCAGAACTGGCTCCATTTCTGTACATTGAGCCCCAGGGCACATCTCGCAGCCTTCTGGTGATGAGCTGTGGGTTGGACCAAGAGAAGGCAAACCCAGGACAGAGCTTATTTGGGAAACCACTGTACGAGTTCAGATTTTGTTTTTTTCTTCCCAAGATTGATTTTTGCAATGAAGAAGTTAATCAAGCCCTGGAGATCTTCCCTATCATTGAGTTACAGGGGTTACTGCAAATCTCCCCCTTTACTATAAAAAGAACTGCTCCATTCTTAATTGGGAAATGTGCTCTAAGTGCAGAAGGGGCAATATTTCAAACTTCCTGGGATCTGAATAGCATCAGTAGAAATCATTAAATAAAACAGATGTTTTCCACCTGACAGTTGATCCAAGGAGAGTGGTTAGCCCCTTTAATGGAACTTAATGAGACACTTAGCAGTCCATTTCCTACTGCTCCTGGCTTTTACTTACAGCATCATCCCAACAGCGGGCAGCAACTTGCAGGCATAGCTGTGAAGGTCACTAAGCCTGTCTGAATATGGCAGTGAGTTGAACCCGCTGCTGCACAGAGCAGCATTCCCACACTGGGCTTAAAAGGTCCCTTCCCCCTCAGTACAGTTCTTCTGACCTGCAGTAATGTTTTCTCTTCAAAGCCCTTGAAATATTTGGCTAGCTGGTGCTGTCCTCGGTGCACCAGGGCAGCATCCCTTGCCGTCAGTGAAAGGAAACCTCTTCCTTTAGCAATCAGCTTCCCATCCCCACCTCATGCTCCTCCTGGGGTGGCAATGCTGGGAGCAGAGTCAGGGTTCATTGCACACCAGTGCAGAAGGTGCAGAGGTAGATGGTAAAGCCAGGAAGCAGCACTGGAGCAATCCCCATGTGGGAGCTGCCTGGTGGAAGGGTGCCAGGTTATTTGGGGGGGTCACTGAAATCAATCCTGGCATTACTAGGGCTGAAATGAGTCAGGCAGAGGGAGGAAGAGGAGATTCCTTAGGTTCTCCTCAATCTCAATTGCATGTTCAGTAGAAAGGTAGTGATATAAAGGGAAATTCTGTGCAGATTATGGGCAAAGATGCCTGTTTCTGAGTTCATCCCAGCTTTGGGGTCACAGAAAACACTGGTACTTTGCCTTCCCAGGCATAAAATTAGAAGTGATCTTTTCTTCCCTACAAAAGGCCAAGAAGTAAATCAGACAGAATCATGAGGTATTACAGTTCACTGTTAGCCAGGAAGGAACGACTGAGACTAATCAGCTTTCATTTAAAAGTATAGCATTCCCACTAAGCTCTTGTTGCTGCTGGGTTTGTATTCTTATTCTTACGAATCGTTGCTAATATGGATAGCAGCTTTAGGAAGACACTTGGGGAACCAGGATCAGGGATCCTCTGGATGAGGTGCTATATAAAGATATCTATAAAACAGAGGTGTTCATAGAATTATAGACTCAACTATGTTGGAAAAGACCTTTAACATCATCAAGTCCATTTGTGGAGGGGTTTGCAGCTCTCACACAGCTCAGTCTTTGTGTGCTGTGCCCTAGCTGAGGATGGCACAGCAGGCGGAAAGCAGTGTGCTGAATAGGTGCAACATATTGGATAGAGCCGAACTTGGATAAGGTTGGTCTGCGCTTTTATGCAGGGTGCAGGACGAGAGATTTGAACAAATTATGTCTCCCAAGATCTATATTCAATAGTGCTTTCAATAGCAACGACTATCTTTGGTCATCTTCATAGATGGACTGGATTTCTTGGGAAATAATAATGCTGTGCTTTTGTTCGTAGTGAGCGTTATAGATAAAGATGTGTTACTGCATAACATTATGATTGAAAGATGGTAACTTGCTCTAAAAAAAAAACTAATTCATGAGTTAGTGGCCAGCGGAAGCCTATATGAAAGACTGAAGATTCTAGAACAAACACTGTCCTGTGCACCAAAGTACTTCACATTATAAATTTAATGAAGACAACCTAGCTTATTTTAAAAGGAATTGATTAAATTACTGAGATAGATAGAAAAATGCATTTTGTACAATTGCTTTATTGATTCAGCGCATTAGTAATGATGGTAAAGAGTATGAACACTTACCATCTGCGTAAGCCATTGCCCCAGGTACTTCACATTTATAACCCATGAACAGACCTTGCCATGTTCAGCCTGGAAAAGAGAAGGCTGCATGGAGACCTTCAGCCTTCCAGTATCTGAAGGTGGTCTATAGGGACGCTGGGGAGGGACTCTTCATGAGGGACTGTAGTGAGAGGACAAGGGGTAACGGGTTCAAACTTAAATGGGAGGAAGTTTAGGTTGGGTATAAGGAAGAAGTTCTTTACTGTAAGGGTGGTGAGGCACTGGAATGGCTGCCCAGGGAAGCTGTGAATGCTCCATCCCTGGCGGTGTTGAAGGCCGGGTTGGACATAGCCTTGGGTGGCATGGTTTAGTGGGAGGTGCCCCTGCCATGGCAGGGGGTTGGAACTGGATGATCTTAAGGTCCTTTCCAACCCTAACTGTTCTATGATTCTATGTGTGCAAACGCCTGAAAATCCAGAGTGGATCAAAAAGTCTTCATCTTTTGAGCAGCCATATTCCCTTCTAAAGGATATTCTTGCAATTCATTGTAAAGTCTTGTTTATGATCAGCAGTAATAGCATTTTCCTAGCTTTCCCTGTTCTGATCCAAGTCTAAAACAGGGTAATAGTTAGCTGAGTTTGTGGCTATGTTTGTGAAAGTGACCACTGGTAAAGACAAGGTAGAGCTCCTCTGCAACTCCTAGGAAGACTAAAAGAAATCAAACCACAAATCAGGGTTCTTCAGTGTTGAAAGAGGAGACTTGACAAAGCAGTGTCATTTGTCCCCAGTATATCTTTCCCACGCTGAAGAAGAGATGAGAATCTTTCCCTTTATTTTTCAACCAACGCAGAAAAAACAGGTCATGCCATGTAGTATGAAATAAGACATGGATTCAAAAAATCAGGGCTTCTAATCTGTGTATTTCTTGTGGGCTTTATCACTCAACACCCACGTTACCTAATTATATACACCTCAACCCCAAACTTCAGAATAACTTGCTTATTACGACCTGTCACTGCTGTTAGAAAGCATGTCACTGCTACTTACATCTCGTTTCTGGGTTGCCTTGTCACCACCACTGCCACCTTAATACCCCACTTTGATTTTTCTGGTGGGCGGAAACGGGGGAGCTCAGCAGGTTTCTCCCAGGGGAAGAGACTTCTCTTAGGCTGGGTTCTCTCTGAATCACCTCTGCAGTCTTTAGCAAAACTGAACAGGGAGGACCCAAAGCATATGGTCCTGAGATCCAAATCTCTGCAAGCTTCCCAGATGCTCTGATCTTCCTTCTTTTGAGGGATTAATTACCTGTTAGCTCTCTTTTCAAAGGCAGGGGTTTTTACTGATGCTATGTTTCATCTTTTCCCCTTGTTCTTATGCATACTCTTCACGCTTGTCACAGAGGAATATTGGGACGGAAAGCTTTTATCTCTTCCAATATTGGATTTTGCTTCGTGATGTTATTGCTGTGTCTGCAACAACCCAATTTCCTCCTCCTCTGTATATACCTTTATTGCTGAGTTATTACCCAGGTAAATTTTCTCTCTTGTCATTCTGCCATTTGATACAAGGTAATTAATTTAATAACAGAGTTTGTTAGAAACTTCCTAAAGGGGATGGACAGAGGTGTCTCCCACGTGCAGTGCAATGTAGCTGTATCACAGGGGCTTTATTTTAACTGCATTTCACTCCTTCGTAGCTGTGCTGAGCCTTGGATACAGTTCCCCAACTTGGGATATATCACCCAAGATGAAAGATGCAGCAATGAAGAAGCAAACAAGTTATTCATTAAAGCTGAGCAAATGCAGGGATTAAAAAATGTGTATATTCACTTGATTTTAAAAAATGAAGTAGTTTTAGCTGTGTTCTCATCCCCTTTGGCATTTATTTTCCAGAACTCTGAATCCCATCAGATTATACTGGTATAAATGTTCTCAGAAAGCTCATTTTTAGCGTGTATACTGAATTATTTGTGTGACCCCCAGGGATCAGTTCCTTGTAATTGCACAAATAAAGTGCTTGACTGACTTGTAGCTACATACTGTAACTGGTGCAGTGTGCAATTGTGGATGCACATTAACCATGTTTTACTGGTATATAGTGAGCGTCAACAGATCCTCCCTTCCAATACCACAATGGGCTCATTTTGTCAAAGGATGGAGAAGCTTTGTGGTGCACGGTGCTTAATTCAGTTTTAAAACCATGGATTCACCTTGCTGCTGGTGTAGCCCAGCTTACTTTTGATGCTAACCACACACTGGTGCCTATGGTTTGCCAGTGCCAAGAGGTCAGTAGTATGCTACCAGCCTCTGCAGTTGGACAATGGAGGTAGAGGTCTCCAAGGTGTTGTTACAGGGAATTCTTGCTCCAGAAGGCAGTAATGAAGTTGCAGAAGAGTCAGTTTGAAGATGCTCCTGCATCCCTTGGCGTGTGCCTTTTCTAAGGAGTCAGAGGATAATGCAGCTGCTTTAGTTGTAGTGGTACAGAGGTAAGCATAAGTGTAATGTACATGTAAATACAGAGGGAGTCTCCTCTTTGCTGGAATACTTTCCTGCGGGCAGGACCCTCATTAGCAGCAACTCCTGTGCCTTTAAACTTTGTGAAAGGCAGATGTGGCCATACTCCTTGGGATGCTCTTTTGCTAATCCTAGCTAAATCCTGCATGCATCTTCCAAGTGAGAAATGATTTACACGCAAAGACAAAAGACAGCGTTTAGCAGGAGATAGTAAGGAGGCTACAAGGACTGGGGCTATTTTAGGACATTTTATAGGTTTAAAAACCAATAAACCAAGAGACTCCAAATTTATCTTGGCCTCAATGTGCAGGAGAGCTCCATGGAGGCAGTAGAAGTCAGTACTAAACCCAGCAGTGGTGCAAGCAGCGTTCTGCGGTTTTGAGCCATGCTTGGGAGGTAAATTCCTTATTAGCCTTGGGCAAAAAATGGTTCTTGGTTTCTTGGTTTCTTTCCTTTTCCTCCTTTGTAAAATTGCTCATGTGGGAACATCATCTGAGCACTGGGAGGTGCTGCTGGCAGACAAGTCCTGTTTCCAAAAGCAAGGAGAGAGCACAGGGAGCCAAGCCCTGTGATAAATCAGGAGAAGTACCTTGAATCGCTGAACTTAGTCAACCATGGGCTGACCAAGAGTGCTGAAGTTGCTACTGAAACTAAAGCGCATTTCAGCTTGAAGTCTTTCTTTCTCTTTAAAGAAGCTCTTGAACATTCCATTGCTGCCTGTCCCTGAGAGCCCCCATTTCCTGTTGCCTCTGATGGATACTTGCTATCTTTATCATATTTATGCTTTGATCTGGAGTTCCTTAGGTCCTTTCTTGCATGTCTGGGGTATCCCCAGCACATCTGAAAAACTAAGAGTAAATGAAACCAGCAATATTATAAAGGTCTCTGGCAATGAAAGGCCATTTATGTGCTGGGGAATGAGGTAGCCCATTAACAGATTACAAACTATGAAGAGATAAAAAAACCCAACTCAATCTGAATGCTTTTTTGTTAACAGTGAGAATTAAAAGGGGGGAGGGCAGTTTAGACCTGTTGTGCTTTGCATCTCTGTGTGCCTATGATGTAAAAGTAGGTTATTAGTAAATCACTGAACCATGTACAATTGTATTTTAGAGGTATCATATTAAAACCCTGATGATGAATCACCCTATCCATCATTTGGTGTTCAGCTTCTAAGCTTTTTTGATATAATCCACATGTATTATTGAAAAATATAGAAATCCTTTTTCTGTCTGCAGCAGTAATTCAGCCCTTTGTGTTCTGGGCAGGTATCAAAACTGTCTGCAGTTACTGGGAGCAGGAAAGGTGAATATCTTAAAAGATTATTCTTTCCGAAGCACCCTTCAACTATGTAAATGTGATTACACTCGGGTATTATTTAGTAGTTTTCATCTTCACAATGGAGTGCAAACATGAATTGCTCACAACAGTTGTAACCACTGCTGGCTTATAAAATAGGAGATTGGATACAGTGCCTCTCTCATTTTGGTATGTCCAGCTCCCTAAAGTGTGTCCCTGAGAAATGAGGCTGTCACAAAGAAGACTCATCCCAGGCCACGATGGGAAGTATCAAGCTTGAATTAGTCAATTGTGGTGTCCTGACCCCAAACTGTGCTGCCTGATTTGAAAGGTGAGATGAGGTTGCGTCCACACCAGAAGATGACATCTAGACCATCACTTGGCACAGCTCTTTTGTCTTCTTCAGTAACAATAAGGTTTTGGTGACAACAATACATGAAAGATGGGCTCTGCTGCAAAGACGGCATCTTGTTTTCTGTATAATTACCTCTCTGTCTAGACAGGTCCTTGCAATCTGGATGTTGGTCAGGCAGCTGGTTGCTTTAAGCTAGACTTTGCTAATTCTTTTTAGAGGGAGTTTGGCAAGCTTGCTTTTAAGAGTGATGTTGTAGGCTGGCAACTCCTGTCTTCTCCCATCGTGAGAGATGATTGTGCTCCTTTATGGGATGAGATATGTCAGGAGCAGAGGCCGCCTGCCCACCACAGTGACCCACTCAGGGTACAGGCAGGCGGGGGAGTGTCTCTGCTTCTATGCCCCAAACAGACGAGCAAAAGAACCAGGAACACGGCAAGGAGAGGTGGCAGGACAGCCTCAGCTGTCTTGGGAGAAACACCAGGACTGGAGCCATGGGGACAACTGGGAGGGAAGGTGATTTCTACCTGAGAGATTTCTGCCTTTGGGGCTGGAAAAAGCTCGTGCTGTGTTTAGGGCAGCACAACTTCATACACCCTTGTCTGTTTGAAGAGCAAGAGGCTTCATTATCACATTTCCTTCTTGCAGAAATAGGCTCTGGGGTGCAATAGTTAGGCTGGCCAAGACCGACCTGCTCACAGTTACCAGGTAAAGCTTCACATAGATCTCTGAGGCATTTTGCTAAAGCTGGTAGCATTCTGCTCATGTAAAGTGTTATTTAACAGCTGGGAATTCGTGCCAGTACTGTCTGAAATGTTTTCTAGTCCAAGCCTAATCAAATTTCCACAGGAAGCCCATTGCCAAGCAAACATCTCTGGTTGGTTCAGACCGCCAGCGCTTTGGTTCGTTTGAGACAGTCGTGTGAAAGACCAGCGGCAGCCCAGGTAGAAACACCTATTAGTAACTTGGCTGCACTTCCCATTACCAGATACTATTTTCAGCTGCTCTATACTTTGTCAGAACTTAAGATTTAAAATCCATGCGTTTTCCCTTTCAGGCTGAAGTCTGTGGGGAAGTTGCAGCTCTAGCACTGCAATTATCTCCAAGAATTAGACTTAGAAACACCTCTTTTTGTCCATTTATATAGCAGATAAGATTTTTCCCCAGCTGAGTTTGCCTTGAGCCGGGTGGGATGTATTTTTATTTTATTTTATTTTATTATTATTTAGTTTATTTTTTCCCTGGGGCACTTTGGAAAAAGATAAGAAAAGGGAATGCGGCACTGCGGCAGGAATGAGAGCAGCAGTGGGGAGTGGAAGTTGAAGAGAGGATGGTGGGACAGAATGTTTTCTTCTACCCATCTACACCCTCTGACCAAATAAATCTTTACTGCTTTCTATTAGTTTACATCATCCCTGGTCACTGCCTGCTGCTCTCACTGCATACCCGGCAGTGCTGATGAAGAGCAGAGAGGGTTTCACCCTGAACTGCCAGGCTGGAGGGTTTATGTATAACTTGTGCTGCTGACTGCAGCGGAGGATGCTTTATTCTGCCATTCATTACGTAGCACAGAGATACCAGGTCCCTCAGAGGAATCCTCCCTGCATCCCTGTTGCAAACTCCCTCCCAGTTGGGAGGGTTGGCAGGATGGGTATCAGCTCTCTCCTCTAGCACGGGGCTTGTCATCCCCCTGCTATACACCTGAGGGTCCTTCCCTAGGTTCAATCAGGGCAGCTTTAAATCCAGCCCACAGAAGAGCACCCGGTGTATGGTGAGGATGAAGGGGGGGTTGCAGCAGTGTGTTTTACCTCTGTTCACAGTGTGACTATGTTGGCTGTCTAGTTAAGCTCTCAGAGAATGCAAATTTGTCAGCAGCAGCTGTAGGAGCTTGATGGTGGAAGAACAAAGTAGGAATTCATAATGCGCATTTAATTGTAAAGAGAAGGGGTTTTTTAGGGCGAGATCAGCGGTAGTGCGGAGTAACAATCATCTTAAAGGGTGACTCTCTAGAATTAGTTGTTATTTTGTTTGAGTCCTTTGAAATCGTTTCCATACTATATAATTATCTTAAATTTTAAGTGCTTCCTGCCGTGATAATGTGTGCATTTGTGCATTCTTATGTAAATGCTTCGGCAGTTCCCAGTGTAGCATTGGAAATGTCATTCAAAACCAGGTAATGGCTTTGCAGAATCTAGGGGAAGAAATTAATCTTCTTCTTCCACATCATTCTACAGTTGGTATTCCATGCTCGTGTGTTTTCAGCTCTGACAGAAGCTGCCTTTCAACAACAAACATCCAGTGGTGGGATACACTGGAGCAAAGAGCTTGAATTTCATCAGTCTGAGCTTAAAAAGGCAAGAGAACAGCAGCCAAACTGTTGCATGCTGCAGAAAGGAAAGAATTACTCTCTATACTCAATTAATCTTCAATCACACATCCTAGGCAAAGCCTAGGAATAATTCTAAAGCATTCCATAGTAATGCAAGTCGATTAATCCCTGATAAGATAATTTTGATATGGTGTTGCTGAATGGAGTGAATACGAGTAGCTGGTCCCTTTGAGCACCCGCAGACGTGAGGCTGGGGTCGAGCGGTGTCACTCTTGAAGGTTTCCTGCAAGTCTTGCACCCAGACACCAGTCACACAGATGCCAGCCCCAGCCTTGTACATGGCTTCCAATTGAGCAAAACACTCCCCTGGCTGCTCAGGAGGCACAAACTGAGCCCCCAGACCCAGGGAAAACTCAGTTCCCCGCTGAGCTTCAGATGCTGCTGTACCTATGGCTGATTTTACGAATGCAAACACGATGCCTACAGCAATATTTGGTATTCCGTCTGGTTCCCCTGAAGGTGCCATGTAGAAACAAGAAGGAAGATCGACAGGTTGCTCTGGGAAGGGACATTTGCCTGTTCAGACAGTGGATTATTTTGCAAGAGGGAAAAAAGGAATGAGCCTATATCTTCCCCACAATGAGTGATACAAGGGGCTCGGTTACACCGTAAAGCTCGTAATAGTGGAGGCTGTATTTGAACCAAAGAAACAAGGCGAGAGTTCTGTATGGTGCAGAAGTCCGACGATTAAAATACGAGGTTTAAAAGGCACTGCTTTTCACTAAAAAGCTAAGGCTGAGATTTCAAAGCAGGCTGGGAGTTCAGCCTCTTAGTTTCTATGAGTTTCAAAGGAAGGTTTTGGTCTACCTTTGCTGAGCTGCTTGGAAAATTGACATAAACTCTTACATATCATTCACCTTTAATAATTTAGAGCTCAGTCCTGGAGCACCAACTGGGGCAAAGTCATGATTCATTTCAACAGGAGCTTTGCCAAAATAAGGCTGTAAGGTCTGGGGGCTGTTCCAGTGAAGAGGAAAGAAATCCCTGTAAATATTGCAAAGCAAAAACTGTATCTTTGATGTTCCCAAGGTAATTTCTTTCCATTTCGGGAGGCAGACTCCTTATGCCAAGGCTGATCTGGAGAAGCCGTTCCCACAGGCAGTGCAAGCCTTGCTCTGCCAGTGGCTGCCTCTGGGCCCTATGGTGGCACAGGGCATGGAACTGCTGCCCTGGGACCTCGCATCTCTTCTTGCCATGCTCAGAAAGGACCAGAGGCTTTGGCAGAGCTGGGTCTGTGATGCAGGAGTCAGGCACAGCAGATCCACACTACTTTATCCTCTGTTGGGGGTAATTTATCTTGACTATGCTTGCTGAGGACAGGAAAATCCCAGGCTGACCCAGATCCTAACTTCAGTGCTTCTTTTAAGTGCCTGAAGGAAGCTGGGATGAGTCAAAGCTCGGACTTGCACATGCAGGTCCAGATTTGGACTCGGATCCTCAAGGATATTTAGGTAGATCAATCCCATTTATTTCTTACTTTGTTTCAGTGGTAGACTTTAACAGGCATTTAGTTACCCCATTTAGTCTCCACAGGCTTAGCCTTAGAATCCTCAAAGCCCAAAGATATCCACAGAACCTTGCTTGCCTGCAGGAGAACTTAGCAGCCCATATTCCTTGTACAAACTTCAGTAGGCAAGTAATGTGATTCATCAGCATTCCCCTGTGTCCTTGGTCTGCTGTGCCTTTCCTCAGCTTTTTTTGCTGCTTGTGAGGCTATACTCACAATGGGGTAGCCCTGGACAGTGAAACAGAAGATCAAGCAGTGGGTAAATTGAAAGGAGATCGCCTTTTCTAACGGAGAAGTTCACCTTTATACTTTCAATTGCAGGGTGTTTTATGCCTGGCTGACTGCAGCAGCTATTAACTGCTGACTTGGAAACAGATAACCAGGGTTTAGAAGCAGAACTCATCCAAGGAAGTTCAGATCCTCAAGAAAAAATACAACAGTGGGTTTCAAACTAAGCCTTGGACTTACCTTCACATTCCTCCTTGCAGTACAATGCATGGCATCTGTTAATCTAGTGCCAGAAGTTCTTTATTTTAACCATGCTTAAGAGGACTTTCTGTAGCAGAGATAAAAAGGTTGGTTTGAAAATCAAAGTCCTCACACATTCAACTTTCTGCATGATTCAGAGATGAAGATTTCTTTGCAGGAGAACCCTTCTAAATCCTTTCAGGGAGCTCCGCATGGGTTCAACAGCTAACATTATCAGAGAGATTGAGATTGAGATTGTGTTCCTTGGCCCAAAATCCTAAGAGACTTGCTGGTGCAGATGTGTAAGCTAGGGATTGGTTTTAACCATGTTTGAATTTCATGTTTTGCTACTTTTTTCTCCATAAGATAACTCAGAATGGCAACGGCTCTCCTGTCAAAGTATTATAATACAGAGACCTGCAGTGATTTTGGCTCACGGAGCAACTGTTCCATACTGTTCCCAGAAATCTGCGATTGCAGCCCAGGCTATCTTAGGTTAGGGTTCTAAATTGCACCTCCCAGAGACATTTGGGTGTCTTCCAAGTTTAAATTAGCTTTGAAAGTGTTTTACCAGGGACCTGCTTCTCCTCTGCTGCTTAGACAATAGCAGCGTGGTGTCTCCCAAAAGTCTGGCTCCAGAGTAATCTGTTACACAGCCCCGGAGCAGCAAGGAGTCATGAAACAGCCAAATGACAGACCCTCACAAAGTCCATATCGCTGTGTGCGAAAGAAAACAGAGCTTTATAAGCTTATCTCTGTGCTCAGACTGTCTCTGGGAAGGACAGGGGCTCCTATTAGATTATGTGATTTATTCCATAAATCTCTGAAGAAGAAAGCATGTGTTCTTAACTTCATTAGGGCAGTTGTTAGAGCACTGTTAAGAGGACACACAATATTCATCCCAGTCTCTAGATGTTAATGGCATAGCCATGAAGTGAGGTATTAGAAAGGGTTGTTTCTGCATTATGTGGCTCGCTGGGGGCCCCTACTTAGAAGTAATAACTCTAAACCCCAAAGAAACTGCATTTTGGAGGCAGCTTCATGGGCCTGTCTGATGTCTCGGTGAGGTTACCCTGTGGCTTTGCCTGGTTTTGTTGCTGAGGGCTGATGAGATGTAGGTGGCTGTTTGCTGCCCTCCTCATCTGGCTGAGATGTTCCTAGGGACATTGAGGCTCTCCTGGAGTGTGCCCTGCAGTTCAGTGATGACTGTAACATGAAGTCTCCCATTTCCCAAGCTACACGGTGCCAACCTGCTTGTTAGAGCAATGCAGTGATTTAAATGTTAGTGCATGACTTCCCTGAATTCCCTGCGCTCCTGTTACCTGTGCCTGTGTCAGGGGAGGTTGGGCTCTGCTCTGCTTTGCAATTTTCATGGGCAAGGTGCTGGAAAACGTCCCCAACCTTGAATTTCCATTAATTTCACCTTCAAAGTGTTGTATATAAGAAATGCATGTATGTCATTTACAGAGAGAAATTGAGCCTGTTTTCTGCACAATTATCCCTTCTTTGGTGAGGTCTTTACCTGCTGAAACAAACATTTTCTGCTAGTCAGCATCACCTCTCAGTCATTCTTACATCTCATCTCCCTTCTATAATCCTTTATTATCTTGTTATTAAAAGGTTTTTGCCATCTGAAATCTCCCCAATCCCACAATTAGCCTGCCATCTAATACAAACATCCCTCTGAGATCCTCTTAGCAGCATATGTTCAATAGCACAATTTAGGGAGCCATGCGGGTGGAGGAATTCCAAAGAGCATCACTGCTCTGTATCAAGAAGCAGGGTTTGGCTGCCAGTAATGCCCTGGCACTGTCAAACTACGAAGGTTTGAAAAGCATCCATCCATGGCATTCATGAATAAATGGATTGCAGTAAATCAAGCTCATCTGAAAAGGTCTCATTACCATTTGGTCACACAGAGGTGCTGCTTTGCTCAGGGTGGAGCTAACCAGCTCCTTGAAACAGTGACATTCCTACTAATATTTAGCTCAGCCTTTTTTAGTTACACTTTATAGTAAACAAGAAAGCTGAACTTAAAGTGACAAATCCCAACTAGCCTTGATTTCTCAAAGCAAGATGAATACATTCCTTTGCAGACTGCCTTAACATTAGAAAGCTAACCAAAATGCAGTAAAGCCATGGGTAATTTTTCCCTTGGTCATCATACATTTTGGATCGGATGCTGAAAGAGTCGCTGCTCTTTCATTTAGTGTAATGACCTGCTTAACTTCCCCAACGCTGACATTATCCATGTTCAAAATAAAGCTTGTAGTTTAGTGCTTTGCAGAATAAAAACCTAATTATAGGCTTCTTAGTTTGGTAATAGTATTATTTTTAGTATATAATGCCACTCCAAAGGCTATACTGCATTTATGCTTACACATGAATATACATAAAGTACTTTACAGAGCTTTACAGTGGATTCCCAAAGCGTGTTTGATAGTATTGGTGAAGGTGAAGCATCTCTATGGCAGCAATTCCAGCCCAGGCAGTGCAGGGGATGATCTGCGAAGGGAACAGCAGCCCTCCTAACTGCACACAAGGAATAACAGCAGAGAGGACAAGTGCCTTTG
The DNA here is from genome assembly GCA_028858755.1 of Ara ararauna. Classification (NCBI taxonomy): domain Eukaryota; kingdom Metazoa; phylum Chordata; class Aves; order Psittaciformes; family Psittacidae; genus Ara; species Ara ararauna. Next base: position 2,489,343 of record CM054383.1, on the reverse strand, counting down.
CTAAGAACTCAAGCATAAAAGGATGGTATTGAACACCAAAGTATCGCCTAATCCATACCATCCACATTAATAAAGGATACAGGCCAAATGGCAGAGCTGTCCTTCCGTGCGGAACCTGACTCTGAGCTGACAGTGAAGCAAGGACCTGCTTGATGTAATGTGGCATTATTTCCTCTCTAGCAGCTCATGCTGTTATTTATCTTCCACTTGCAGCTTCTCGCAGTCAGTGAGCAGAGGCAATTTCTAGTGTGCAGAAAAAGAGCTCTTTCAGCAGCATTCCCTCCAGGGTGGACCATTATCTTCTCCAGGGTCAGTAAGGTGGCTGGTGATGGTTTGGGGAGGTCCGAGCTGAGCTGAGGCCGTGCTCGGGTGAGCTACCTTCCACCTTTGGGTGGAACAGCACTGTCTCCATGATCTTAGCATCTGAAGCATAGGATGGTACCTCACCTGAGCAGCAAAGGACAAAGAGATCACTTCCACATCGATTTACCCATCCTAACTCACAGCAGTTGTACAGACAGGCTTTCAGCCAGGTTGCAGGTTACCACAGAAACGGCATTCCCATTACCACCTATTCCCATGGGAAGGACTGTAGCACTTGTTCTGACTGTTGTTTATTCAGCTGCTTTTTCCCCATAAAAGAGTAACCTTTGAGTGCTTTCCTTTTTTTCCATAGAGTTTTAGGAGCATCTGCTGCTAAAAGGGTCATGTCCTGCTTGTAATTAAACAGGCAGATTTAGAGCTTGCTGCAAACACTGATTAGATTATTGTTTTCCAGCAGTTTAAGGATAACTCTGCATGAATTCATGGGTGACAGACAGTCTGAAGGAGATCCCTTCCATCTCTTTACCCCAGGGCTGATGTCCTCTATCTAGGATAAAGCAGTAAATCCCGCACTCTTCCAATTAGCCCTGCTACTTCTGCAGAGCCTGTCTAGGGAGCTCCCCAGTGCCAGAGCAGCCTTTGGTGATGCAAAGCTCCAGCATCACTGCTCATCCTTTCTGCTGAGGACAGGACTTCCACACTGGGGACTGTTGCTGACTGCTGAACCCACCCTATCTCCTACAGCCCCTCACAGCCCGCTCCAAGGCAGCATTTTGGGATGGTATGACCAGGGCACTCAATGTGGTAGCAGAAAGGTTGTGCTGCTCTTCTTGCCCCTCACTCCCAGGGGTGGTTTAACAAATGCTGACCAACAGATCTTGTTCCAGGAGCAAATTAACCCACGGCTGCAGACCCAGCAGCAGCAGCAGCGTGTTTCCCTCAGTGGCAGCGATCATGTAGATGAATACAAGAGGAATTGTGTAAAAGGGCTACTGGGACAGGAATGTGTTTTCTTTCTCAGCTGCTCTTGCCAGCTTGCAGACATCCCCTCGCCACAGCCTGGCTGTGACAAAGCGATGTCTCTTCATGCCGCACTTGTCTGCCTGATGGAGCGATGTCTCCTCCGCACGTTCTCGCTGCAGCTTGTTTCTGCTCAGTGGAAGATGCCAGGCTTCGCGTGGCTTCTCTGTCCCATGTCCCACTGGGGCAGTGGCATACGAAGCCAAAGGGAGAGCTGGCAGGCAATTAACAGCTCAGAGGGACAAACCACAAGTAATTAATTCAAAACAAGACAGTGGCGGTTGTCTCCTAAGGCTCTGGCTCCTCTGGGTCCTTCAGCATCTCATGCCACTGGTCATGCTCAGCGAATGGCTATGGGCTCAGGGTTCGGCCATTAAAACAAGCTGGATGCAGGGCTGGCTGTAACTGAAAGCAGAACATAGTTCTCATACTTTAAAAGGAGTTTTTCAACTCAGATATTTTTCTTTAAAGTAATGCATGACACACTTACGCTGAGGACATTCTGCACAACAGCTGTGTCAGAGAGGTTTGACAATACCAAGATTTGATGTCAGTTATAACTGCTAGCAATCTGATTGCAATGGCTGCCAGGTTATCAGTGTAATAATGGGTATGTTATAAAACAGGCTGCTTAGCATCTTTGGGGCTCTCTGCTCTAGTTCTGGGGAAGAAAGCTGTTTTATCTGCCTTTTGCTTCCTTCTCCCTTCCTTTAATATTTAAGCTTGGGTACACTGACAGATCAAGGGGTCAGAAATACCATCAAATTGGACCATATTTATCAGAGACACAACTTAAAAGATAGAGAACTTTTGTATGAATGCACAATAGTGAGGCTGAGCAGCAAAGACTTCTGCTTGGTCACAAGACAAATGACTGAAAGTATCTTACCTCTGTTACACAACCCAATGGTGCAGCTTCTTTTTAAAGCTTGCGTTTCAGTTCTGGAAAAGACAGAGGAAAACGGAAAGGATTCAGTGAAGGGTAATGGAAGTGATTAGAGACACAGAGAACCTTTCACATGAGGAGAGATGTAAAAGGATTAGGCTTGCTTAGTTAAGAGATGAATAAGCAGAGATATGATAGAGAGATGTGGGGCAATGAATGGCACAGAAGAGACACACTGGGTACTTTTACGTGCTGTTTTCCCAAGTGAAAAGCTGATAGGAAAAAGCTGCATAAAAATAAGACACGAAGTTTGCTCATGATAAAAAAACTGCAGACACATTTTAAATGTTTTCCACAGCGCTGGCTTCACCTTTGGAAACCACTGTCACAGGGGGCAGAGATAAGGGAGACATTCAAGGCCAGGCTGGATGTGGTTCTGGGCAACCTGGTCTACTGGAAGGTGTCCCTGCTCATTGCAGGGGGATTGGACTGGATGAGCTTTGAAGATCCCTTCCAGCCCAAACCATTCTATGATTCTATAAATGAGCTTAGGAAAATGATTGAAAGGATTGGCTGCTCCAGGGAAAATCATGAGCCTACTGAGAGGAAAAGGGAGCTCTCTTGTACCTCTGAATGGGATCCACCAGTTGACATGATCCCAAGGGTGGAACTGCCTTGGTGGGCTCTGGGTATTCGTACACTACACACAGCTACCTATGCACTAGGTATAGATAGTCACCTGCTTCAGCTGCCCTCAGGGATGTAAGGTGACTTGATTTCTCATCCAGGTTAAACATCTCTCAACACCATGTTTTCAGGGAGCACGTCTTTTCCAACAACCCTGTTTTCTATAATGCCCGTGCAGGTCACGTATCAAGGCAGCTGTTGCTTTTCAGTGGAGCTCCTTGGTGGGTGCTCTTGGTGCTTTGCTCGGTAAGGAAAGCTTAGTTCCTCTGCTTTGCTTAGTTATATGGGAGGGAGGATCATGAGAAGCTGTGGCAGATCCAGCAAGCTGACCACCAAAAGTTCATCAGTGGCACATACCTAGAGAAGAATACATGATCAGAGTATGGAAATACAGGGAAAACATGCAGGATGCTTCCATCTCCCATATACTAGCTTGGGTTACTGTGATGGTTTTGGTTGGGGTAGAGTTGATTCTCCACGTGGTAGCTGGTATGGGGCTGTGGTTTGGATTTGTGCTGAGGGAAGTATTGGTCGTTGTTGAGTCAGGGCCTTTTCTGCTTCTTCTGCTGCCCCACCAGCGGGTGTGCTAAGGACAAATGGGTGGTTGGGGAGGACATGGCCCTGGCTGACAAGGGGGATATTCCTCACAAATGACAGCATATGAAGCCTGGGGAAGAAGCGGGAAAGGAGAACAGAGCCCTACTTTGCTGAAGATGGCTGGGTGCTGGGCGCCCGCCCGCCCATGGGAGGTGATGGGTGGGTTCCTTGTTTTGCTTTGCTTGCACACACAGTTTTTGCTGTGCTTATTGAGCTGTCATAGCCTCAACCCATGAGTTTTCTCACTTTTGCTCCTCTGATTCTCTCCCCCATCCCACTGTGGAGGTGGGGGTTGAGCAAGCTCTGTGGGGCTTGGGTGCCTGATGGGTTTAACCACAACAATTAACCAGAGGCTATAGTGGTGTTAATCAGGCCTTGACCAAACCTGGGAGTGCAGTCCAGGAATCATAGAGCTTTATCATGCAATACAACATTTGATGTGACATTGAGAAAGTTATTTCAATCTTTTCTCTTTTAAACCCAAAACTAGTAGAGAAGATCTTTCTCCAAAGAGGCTTTATTACAGATTAACATATAGGCTTTCCTTTACAGATTTTGAATCAGTAATATGACTTCTGTATATGTGAAACAATAAGAACTATATGCTATTAAAAACCAGCTTCTAGGTCATAGTAGAATTGTATCATATATGTTGATCTTTCTTTATCAGTCTGGTTTGGAGCCTTCAGACAACCTGACAGGCTCTTACTGCTTAATGAACCTTCCTAAGTCTCACAAAACAGACAATCTTTAAAGACTAGTTTCTTCCTTTTATCTTATTAAAACTTCACTGATTTTGAACTAGAACTGGCAAGTCTGGTGCCCTAAAGCCACAGAAATTAATAAAGGGTAGATGCAAGCATTAGAAGGTATTAAAATATTCATAGAGGACTTGATTATTCAGGTAATTGCAAAGGTTTCCCTGTACCATGCTTCCGTGATCATCAGAGGTGCAGAACCTGCAGAAGCACTGATGCATTTGGTGGCAAAGTGGACCTTTTGTCTGTCTTATTCATACCAAGTAAATTACATCTCATAACTTTGTGGGATGGATTAGCAAAGGGACCTGCATTTGTCATCTGTGAGGTGTTCTCCTGGGCATCTTGAAGAACTTTTAAACCCCATTTCAGGCATTCTCTAACACGTTTCATTTCTTCTGCAGTAATCGGGAGAGTGTCTTCTTTCCGTATGTATCATGGGTTAATTCTCTTGCCCTAGTTAAGGAGTGTTTTGGTTAATCAACACAGTCATAGAAGTGAAGCATCACCAAAAGGGAACAATAATATGATCATAGCTCTTATCTCAATTAAACTGAGCATTGTTTACAGTCACTGAGTCTTCCCTGGGGTCATTGGGCAACACATCCATTCCATGGGCAGAGCATGCTGAGAGGTGACGCACCAAGCTTGAAATAGGCAGCTACTGAGGTGCCTAAATGCCACTTAAAAACCTGAGCAAAGATGGCTTGGACAAGTTTTCACAACTGAGTCACTGATGAGGCTGGTAAAACAGTGATGAACACAACTTTAACCTCAGAATCTCTGTGTAATTAATATGTTTTCTGCTTCATTTCACTATGTGCATTTTCCCTCTAGTTTGTGCATTTGCTTTGCTGTGCACTGGAACAAAGCAAAGGGAATAATTACAGGATCTTTTCAATGCTTTTCTCATAGATTCAGAGAATAACTACTGACAACCTGAAATCTTACTCTGGAGTTGCTGTATATCCAGCTGCTTCCTCGGGCTCCATTATACTCTTTCTGAAAGCTTTGTCCTAACTAAATTTACACACTACTGATAGTTTGTGTTTCACTTGAGCACCTCCGGCGTATTGCACTATCCCAGGCAACCCGATGCTATGTTGTTTGGGATCACCTTCCAGGAAAACCGTGCCTTCCTATCACTCCTGGTAGTAAATAGGTTTCCTGTTGAAAGAATTTAGTGTATCTTTTCTATATTGTTTTTTATTTATGTTTCTTATTTCCATGGTCACATGGCTGGTACACATGCCTTCAGATTGAAATGAACCCAAGGGGAATTACAGCCTTCCACATATCCCTGTTCAGCAGTAGGGTTTTTGTTCTAGCAGCAGTTAGTTCAACTTTACAACATCTCCTGAGGGCTTTGGGCTTCCTATAATGTCTTTGTGAGAACTCATCTGGAATAGTCATAGCCAAACCAAAAGTCCTCACTGTGCTGGCGTAACGCTGCCAGAGATGGGGCAGCCACAGCTTCTCTGGGCAACCTCTGCCAGTGCCTCAGCACCCTCTTTCAGTTTAGAGTCAAGATGTCATATGAGACAGTGCCAAATATAGCCATATGTTATGAGTTGCTTCCACTGCCATCACTAGGATTCCTCAAAATAGGTAAATTTAAGCAAAATAGGCAATATTTGTGGGATTGGAACCTATCTGTGGGAACTGTAATAGATCTGATCCACAAGAAATTGCTTCAAGATGACAAGTTTCCTTCGCTATAGCAAACAGCTTTTGGTGGCTTCATGAAACACCAGTTTCTTCAGAGAGTCTTCTGAGACTGGTGATCTAAAAGCTGCTATTTCTGATAACACTGAAGTTGAAGTATTCACATCTTGTGCTGTTGATATCACTGCACATTACAGGGTGATGATCCAGAGGATACACCCTGGAACTTCACATGCCAAGATGGAGAAAATCAATCTCTGCTAATAAAAAAAGGCAGGCTCAGTGGTGCAGAAAATCACTGCTCTGGAGTCTTAAAGAGGCTCCTTCAAAAATTCATGATTATAGAATGGAATCCAGGGCTACATTATAGTCCTGAAAGAAATCAGGATACGGAGGGGAAAAAATCCGGTTTTCATTAAGTGGAGAAAATAAAGAATGCAGACAGATTCATTGACCCCATGGAACACAATTATATGCTCAATATATGAGAACATTTCCCAAGTTTCCCAAGTACCTGAATACTTTTCAAAGTTACTTTTTCTTGTCGTTTCTTCATTCCCCTAGCACTAAAACCATCTGAATAAAGCTTCTGATTGTTCCTATCCACTGCTGTAGGGTAGCTGCAGGACATTCAGCCTATGCTGGTGCATAAACATTCAGCAACCTCAGTATTGACCTAATGACTGACTTAAACTTACTACTCAGTAAAGTAAGTGGTGATGTCCCCTGCACACAATTAGAGCAGGAAGAATTCCAGCTTCACTTCCCAGTATTGTGCCTTTCAGCCTTTGCACACCTGTAAGGCAGGATTTGTATGGAAAAGACTAGATTAGTTTAGATGTAATCTAGTCATGCTAGAATACAATCACTTTGAGTGTTTGCACAAGGCCTTTTTACCATTGTATCATACACCAAAATATTCTTTTCCATTTGTTTTTCACATCTTTAATGCCGCTGCAGATATTCCATGATGGAATGTTTCAGCAGTTCGACTGATCAGCTCAAAATCTGACAGTTCTTCTTCCTAACTTAAGCGTGGCTGACTCATGACTACAGTGAACCCAGCTCTTTGTTTGACTTTTATTTATTCACCCATTCATTCATCCATTCATTGTGAGGGTGCATGTGTGAGGGGCTTGGGTAAGTGCAATTTACTGTCGTGTAGGTGCTATCGTCCTTGACTTCTGTGATTGAAGTACTATTTCACACAAATACTTATTTTTCATCTGCTTTGTGTAATACTGTATTCATACCATTGGACTTCTCAGAACTTATTCAAATTAGTTTCATCACAAAGATGGACAAAGAGGACACCTGAAAGACCGGAAAAGATGGCCTTCAAATTCAATACTTATTCATATTTATATTTCAATAGGATTGACTAGATCAGTTTTAACTGGTGTTACTCAGCTCTCTCCCAGCTCTAACTTCCTTTCCTCAGGACATTCGTAAAGAATTTGCCAGCAAAGAGAACATAATGGCGAGCTTCCACTTGCTGCTCTGCACTGCATTTTGAACTGATGTGCTGATACAACCAGCTGGGTTGGCACATGGATCTACCAAGCTCAGAAAAGTGCATTTTAATTGTAATGCCCCCAAATCAGGAGCACATTTGCTAGTGTTCCTCCTTCAGAGCTTCCCTCTGCAATTCTCCTCCCCAGCTCTCTTCTGTGTGGGAAAGACACACACTAGATTAAAATAAAGGCTGGGGGTTGGAACTAGATGAGCCTTAAGGTACCTTCCAACCCAAACCATTCTATGATAGCTTAATCACGGGATGCTCCAGGAAGAGGTCTGCTGGATGTGATGCTAAAGGGGCATGGTTGTCAGGCTGGTGTCTGGCTGTACATGGGCTCAACTGCAAAAGCAGCAGCATGGCACTTCCACCATGGCTTGTAATCACAAGCCTCATGGCCAAGGGACAAAATCAGGGGTGAAGAAGTCTTCTAGTGTCTGTCTTTCTGTCTCCCCACTGCTTCTGTCCTTGTTTCAAGAGACTCGGTGGCTCCTGCTGCTCATACTGAGGTTAACTTGCATCCTAAGAGAGCCAGAGTAAATATTGTGGGTCTGTTGGCAATCTGACCCTCCGCCACTGTGCAAAGCAAGCCTTTTGTACCCAAAACAGCTCCAAATTACTGTACCCAAGCCATAATCTTCCAGTGGGAGCACTGTAGTTTTCCATTTTGCTGCTAATTGGATGCTGCACTTGGAATAGTCTTTGTTAGCATGACTAGAGCTGGGCAGGGAACAGCGATGGAAGGCTTTTATTTAGAACTCATGCAAAAATGCTGTGCCTGTCCCTGTTTGACAGCAATTGAAACCAATTGTCAATTAACTAAATAGCAGCCAATTAGCTTGAAGAAATAAAGAACAGAATTGCTTGCTTCACATTCTTTCTTGAAGCAAATGCCACTCAGAGGATGGGAGGGTTTTGCTTTTTCCCTATCAGAAGGCAAAATGGCAAAAGATGTGCAGAAAAGGTACAATTGTGGGCTTGGGGATTTTTTTGAATCCCATCTATTTCTCACACAAAAATATTTGAGAAACTACATAAGAACATCTTAAGCTCCTGAGACATTCCATTTTCTTTGATTTTTTCAATTCAAAATGACAATCATTATGCAAGCACATATTTTTCCTCCTTTCTTTCCCACTGCTGTAGGATACTTGATGCACAAGGGAAAAACAGCCAATGGCTGGCTGCTGTGCAGTGCAATGGCAGGCAAGATTGTGATATTAACATTGGCATCACCAGACCTTCCTCTTTCATGTTTTATGGACTTTTAGGGGTCCATAGGTGAGCTGTTGTCAGAGCTTGTAATGTTAAAAACCCTAAAGCACCCAGAGGCCTTTAGGAAGCAGCTTAGTGGTGCTTTTAGGACTGGTGTTTTGGTCTTAGATCCCTCCAAGACCCGTGGTTTGCTTCCGTACCTCTTTTTGAACTTGGGCAATAGTACCAAAAGGTATTGATTCATTGCACAGGGAAAGACAGTCACGCCACTGGCAGGAAGATAAAGGCTCTCTCCTGATTTATTGCTCTTCAACTATTGTCTCAATAGCATCTCCCCAAAAGAAGCAGTGCAATTCAACATGAAGACTTAAGCTTGCTGCCATAGGTAGAGTCTCAGAGCAGAGGCTGATGTCTGCAGTGGGTCTCTGACAGCTGAGCTTTCAGTGGATGATACGCTGGGCTGAGAAAGAACATAGGTTAGACCAAAGAGGCAGCTGCCACAAGCTAAATTACTACTGCTGGGTTAGTAAGAGACAACCATTTACTCATGGCATCTTGGCTTTCAATTTTTATTGCACTTTTTTTCAGAAGCAGTTAAGACCAGCAGCTAGTGCACAAAGGCATTACAAAGTGGCCTCACTTCTCACCCTTGGGGATGGACCACAGCTGGTCCTTTGGGGTTGGCATCAGGGCTGTGTCTGCCTAACGTCTATTAGTTGCATCAATCAACAATCCTTCACTCAGTCTTTTTACCTATTGTTCAAAAAGACTTCATTATGCTACTTTGAGCTGCTCACAGCACCGTTTCAAGGATTTCAAATTGTGTTACTCTTTTGTTAATACTTTTAGGCCCGTGTTCCGTAATTGGATAGTGGAGGATGAGAGGTATGTCTTTTAACTGTTGGGAAAGCAATGAATATTGGATGCTTTTTCATTAACTAATGTGAGATTCAGCACATATTGATCTGTTACTGTCTTACAGGAACATTTTACACCTGAATGCAAGTTCAAAGAATCAGTATTTGAAAACTATTATGTGACGTACTCTTCAATGATCTACAGACAGCAACAGTCTGGCCGGGGTTGGTATTTGGGTCTTAACAAAGAAGGAGAAATCATGAAAGGAAACCACGTGAAGAAAAATAAACCTGCAGCACACTTCCTTCCAAAACCATTAAAAGGTAATGGCTTGGGTTTGGCCCATCTCTGTAAACTGACATTATCTTGTGTCAGAGATGTCTAATTGCAGTGCAGACATATTTGAAGGGTTCAGCTACTTACATATATACTTATAATGCTCTGTAACACACCATGAATCTAACCAGAGCCTATTTTTTTGTTGTTTCTCTATCTTACCTCTATATTTCTCTAATCTAACCAAACACACATGGTATTTTCTTTGTATCTGAAGTCCATGCTGTCTCCATTATATGATAATGAAGGATCTGCCCAGAATGACCCAAACATGTGCTTACAGGCCATTAGTGCTGTATAGCTTGTCAACCTGTGCTTTATGTTACAGGATGCTTGTTTGTCTATGTTTGCTTGGTTTAATGATCTAATGTGTGGTGCTCATTAAACAGCAATTAATGTGGCATCAACATGTGACATTAAAAGTAATAATGTATGTGGCATATGTATATTGCTGTATACTAAAAGCAAGGACATATAGTCATCCCAGTTAACTGAAGGATCTGAATCAGGACTGTGGTTAGACTTGGCTCCCTCTTTGGTCAGTGCAAAGAGGGAGATGTCAGTCAATACATGGAGGTGCTCTTTTCTCCAGAATAACTAGTTTCCACATGCTCCTTCCTTAAAGAGGAATGGACCCTTCTACTTCTGGGTTATCCTCTTAGGTAGCCTTTTAAAGCAGTGCCATTTTGAAATCAGAGAGGCTATTTCAAAGATGCATAGCCCTGGGTAGATGCTGAACTAGTTTGGTAGTCTACATTTAGGACTACGTGTTAGGCAACTGATGTCAATGTTGATCCTCATTTCTGGTGTGTGTGAAAACAGGAAACGGAAGACTGAAAATCAATTTTTACACCCACCTCCTTAGGCTACGGTTACAGATAGCAGGTCAAATCACAGCTGTTGACAGCGCTACTTCACTATTAATAAGGAAATGTTGATTTATATCAGCTTAGGTCTATCTTGCAGAGCTTTGGAAGCGCAGTAGGTAGGTGGGTGATTAACTGGGAGAGGGAGGGAGCTGTGTTTTTTCCCTTCTCTAAAATGTCATTCCCTTGAAGAGGACCTCGGAGGTTCTTAGGGAGTGTTTGAAATGGAAGAAGATTCTTTGCTGTGTTTCTTTCATTCATTCTTTATGTTGCACATTAGTGAATGCAAACTCCCAGCGTTTCACGGCTGGACTTTGCACCAACAGACTGAGTAGCCCCTACCATGTGCTGATGTGCTGCCTCTCTTTTGCTTTGCAGTGGCCATGTACAAAGAGCCTTCTCTCCACGATCTCACAGAGTTCTCAAGATCTGGAAGCGGGACCCCAACAAAGAGCAGAAGTGTTTCAGGAGTGCTAAATGGGGGTAAATCCATGAGCCAAAACGAGTCAACGTAGCCAGGTTCAGGCAAGCCAAGTGCTCTCTAAACAGAACCTTACCTCTGGATGCAGTTGAATTCTTACTAGCAGTCTTTCATCCAAACATTCAATTGCCCAGGACAAGCCACCGAACTTGCATAGGTCACTCGTTTATCAGCCATTAGATCTACTGGTTGTCAAAGGATATACCCCAATAATGTAGAATATGCTTGTGCATATCACCAGGCAGTTGGATAGCCAACAAACATAACTGCGGAATAAATCTCGGAGAAGAAATGTCCAGCTCTTTCTCTCTGTCTCTTTTCCTCTCTCTCTCTTTCTTTCTCTCTCCTATGCTTTGTGGAATACGAAACAAAAACATTTCACAGCGTTCACTGCTGATAAGAATTTGCTTTCCAACTCAGAAAAAAAAAGACCACTTTTGCTCTTCAAAGGAAATTTTAATGCTTGTATGTTTTATAGGGGCAAAGAAAAAACAAATATGTAAACTCTGTTGTTTCCTCGGCTTAACGTTTTATATCTAAGGCTTGATAAAGACAAAAATGTAACCTTTTAATTTGGAATAGTGCAACTTTTTGATTTCTGAACTCCAATGGGTCTTTAAAGCTCTGTCTTTAAAACAACTAATACTAAATTCAGGGTTGGAACTGAGAGTTGGTGTCTCAGGCTCAAGCAAACAGTGTTCTTGTGGTTTTAAACACAATGAAATAATATAAATTTTTATAGATTTGTAGTTTCTGGTAAAGTTCTTGTGCTAACCCCAGTCTGTAGGAATCGAGTTGTTTTGTTATCCCAAGTGGAAGTTAACAGAAAGGGATAAAATGATCCTCCAGTGTAGATTTCTCTTAATTCCATTTTGTGTGTCATGTTAAACTATTGTCGTGGCTTCTTTTCTAAAGACGGAAACTGTGGAATTAAGGTGACTTAATTTTTTTATAAGAAACGTCTTATTTGTAAAAGTCCTTCTTTCACTGTAACGGGCACGTGAATATTGTGTAGGAGGAAGCGTTAGGACAGGTTACCCCTAAACAACATATACTTATACATGCTATTGGAAACAATTGTCTAAAAAACGTAGTTAGGTTTCCATTTAGGTCATCATGTCTGTTGCATGGGAGAAAGTTGGAATATTGGCATAGAGTTGCATGATGTGTAAGATTTTGTGCATTAATCATCGTTGGATTCTGTGCTCCAAAACTGACATAGTTGTGTACAGGCAGCTTTCTGCCTCGTACAAAAGAGTTGTTTATTATTTGTTGTATACACAACCATGCACTGAATAAACTATTTATATTAAGATGTACTTTTTAAAAAAGCTTGTTTGATTACATGATGTACATCCATGGTTAATTTCAAGGGAAAGGGTTGGCAGTTCAATTGGAAAGTTGTGAAAGATACCGCAGTTAATGTTCAAAATCTATGGAATGGGTTATTCCCCTCTAATGACATTCGCTATACAAATGAGAACATGGTCTTTTGGGTATTGGTAGCACTGGTCTTACATGTCCATCTGAGATACTCAAAACATAGTGACAATCAAGTCCTGCAAAGTCTTGGTAATGGCCCCTCTGCTGTGCGCTGCCGGAGCCCCAGTGAATGGCACTCCATTGCATTGAGCTTCTCCAGCTCCTCCATGTCTGCCCTCCTCACAAGACCTTCCTTAGTGCAGCCATGTAGTGCTACCTCACAGCACTCCTCAGGATGGGGGGTCCAAAGGGAAGTGATAAGTCAAGCAGTGCTTATGCCAAGGTGGCACCTTGAGGATGCTCGGCCTTTGCTGGGCATCGTTGCAGGTACGCTTTATGGCCCAGCTTTATTTGGTCTGGAGGGAAAAGGCTCCCATGCCTTCTGCCTTTATGTACATGCCCTGGAGAGAAAACATCCCTCTCTCCTGCCTTTGCTCTCCAAAATCATCAGTGTGAATTTTCCTCATCTACAGCATCCAGGCAGCTCTGACAGTTGAGTTTCACTCCTGAAGGTGTTTTAAGACATCCTAGGAGAAACATTGTGCTGGCTGAAGAAGCAGTTCTGAAAGGGAAGAATGGAAATGGACACAAAAAGCTACCTATAAATGGTAGCCTGGAATTAAAATCAGGTATTCTGCTGGCTGCTCTGTGTGCTTCCCTTTGACCAAGCTGGAATTAGACCTCAGACCAGGCTGGGACAGTGTTGGGGTGTTTTAAGGCTGTGGCTGAGAAAGGAGGGAAGGAGATTATGTGTTAGATCAATGCTTCAGATTTGGGGGGGTTTTTTTGTGGCAAATAGCAGGCAAAGAGCTCTGGCTTGCTTGTTGTCCTCCCCCACTCACTGTCCTTCAGAGGGTCTGGGGGTCTTCAGCTCACCCCTTTCCAAAGGGTAAAGAAGGTGGGAGCACAACTAGTGCTATAGAATTCCTTACAAATTGAAGATGCAGCCGTGAATGCTCCAGAGGTTTTGACAACTCAGTGTGGAGCATCTGTTCCCTTCAACTAAGTGTGGTGTGTCCTTCCTCTTAACCCTCCTAACCCCAAACATCAAACTTACTGGGCTGCATGTTCCAAAAAAGGAGCCCAAGTGCCTTAGGAACATCAAACCTGATTTAAAAATAGGCATATTTGTGGCAGAGCTCCTTCAATGTTGAGCGTTTATTGTCCTAAAGCTAACCAGAGGTCTGTTGCTTTTGCTTTCTAGCTGCAGTCCTACGGTTATTCCCCATCCCCAGTACCTACAACCTGGAAAGTCATCTGCAGTGAAAGAAGTGTGCTCATCTCATAAACTGTCCCCTCTGATGGCTGTAGTTTGACCTATCTTTCATACTGACATTGACATCAGCTGTGAGCATTCACTGCCAAGTAGCTAGTTTCAGAGGTCTCTAACATATCGGGTAACAAAGCCCTCTCTTGGATTGAGATGAGAAGAGAGATTTGGTGATAGATGAGCCACAACCAGCTGTTTCTGACACTTGTGTTAAATTCCTGCCAAACCTGTTCCAACAATAGTTGTTCTTTCAGACTGTTCTGGACAGAAAGGACAATACTATTGGTAAGAGTTCTGACAGTAGATAAAAGCTCATGTACACTATGAGCAAAGAAGGGGATTATGCCCAGGGTTTTACATGTACTCTCTGGAGCCATAGATTGGGATTTAATAAGGACAAGTAGAGCTAAATGTGCCTTTAGAGACAGTGAAAGGAAGGTGATAATCTGACCCAGCCAGCAAAGTCCCTTGGGTAGAGAAGAATGGGCCTTCAGCAGAGGACCAGAGTAAGGAGCCAGACTCTAGAGTATTTATTTATCCATCAGCACCCATACAGTTAAAGAGATGACTCCTGGATAATACCTTCCTTTAAGAAATCTGCAGATGTTGGGAAAACATCCATATGATGGTTGTCCAGCAAAAAAAACTTATATCTACCGAGTAAACCACTTTGCTCTGCCACAGTGACAGAGTACAGTAAGATACACACGTGGAATAAGGACATACCAGTCCAAGGGCTGGTATTAAACTGAGCCCTATGCTGCCCATGAGCCACTAACCATCTGCAGAAGGCTTGGTATGAGGGACTTTAGTGGGAGGTGTCCCTGCCCATGGCAGGGGGGTTGGAACTTAAGGTCCTTTCCAACCCTGTTCTATGATTCTATGACTTCGTTATTGCCAGTGTGATGGCTGGTGGGGCCTGGAGCAATCTGCTCTAGTGGAAGGTGTCCCTGCCCATGGCAGGAGGGATGAGCTTTAGGGCTCCTTCCAACCCAAACCAGTCTGTGGTTCTCCGATGCCTTTCATTTGCCATTTATCCTGTCTCCAGAATGCAGCATACCGTGGACATGGAGTCAGCTCAGGAGGTGCAAAAACAGCACAGCAGCTCTTCTGATGCACCGGCGCTCCGCTTGGCAAAGCCCTGAGCCACCACAGGGGCTGTGTGGAGACCTTATGAAAAGCTGACAAATGCTACCTGCCAACCCAAAAGAAAACAGGTCACCCATGAAATTGGGAGGAATACAGCTAGGAGCACAGCTATTACGAGGGAAAACTGGCACCTTTTTGTGATCTACCTGTCAGAGCTGCTTTCTCAGAGCTCTCTGCAGGGGTTCAGGCATTGCCTGCTTGGCCTGGTTTTGGGCTGAAGGAGGGTGGGAAGAGGTCTTCTCTGTATCACAGAGATCTTTTGTCTTTTCCTTGGTTTTTTTCCTTTTAATTTACTTCATGCTACCTCATAGCATGGTTGTATCTCTGTAGCCACTTGCTTAGCCACCTTCATGGCTGGCACAACAGAAGACAATTCCCTACTTGGGGAAAAAAATCCCTCTAAGTGACCCCAAGGAAGAGTGGTGTCCCTTTTGCAGCACCGTCTGGTGTTCCCACCATTATTTCCAGTCCACAGTCCAGGTTTTCCAGTGGAATAAAGGCGGTATAATGAGCTCAGGGATGCTGTGGTACGCCAGGCCTCTCCCCAGCTGAGCACCAGCGTGAGAGCCAGGTCTGGCAGAGCTCTGCTGTGTCTTGAGTATCTCTGCATGGAGACCAGAGCCAGCTCTAGTGGGTTTAAATGTCTCCCTGACATATCCGTGACCAGGACACTTTTGCAGGACAGAATCTGTACGTAACAACCTCCTATCTTCTAATAAATATTCTCTCTAAAACAGAATACCTCTTGTTTGGACTCTGATTTTTATCCCTGCAGGTATTTAATGGCTCTGCACTCCACCACTGATGCACTACACCATTGCTTAGCTTTCCTTGGGATATAAAACCTTCTGTATTAGCATTGTCCTTATCCTATGTCTTTCTCAATCACAGAGGCACGACTTGAGTGATCAAGCCAAGACCATCGCAGATGGACCCTTCGATTTACTGTAGTCTCAACATGGTCCATGGAGGACACAAAATGTGATGGGGGGTTGGAACTAGATGATCTTAAGGTCCTTTCCAACCCTAACTATTCTATGATTCTGTGATGTGTTTTACCAGCTCAGCAAATTGCTGCTCTAAATATTGGAACTCAGTTTCCTGCACAGTTTAAGACCAAGACACCATGGTTTCATCTGACTTTGGCCCTGCAAAGATGACATAAAGGAATACCAGAAGGGCATGTGGTGACAGGACAGGGAGAGGAATGGCTTTAATCTGACAGAGGGGAGATTTGGATTAGATGTTAGGAAGAAATTCTTTACTGTGGTGAGACACTGGCACAGGGTGCCCAGAGAAGCTGTGGCTGCCCCATCGCTAGCAGCGTTCAAGGCCAGGTTGGACACAGGGGCTTGGAGCAAGCTGCTCTAGTGGAAGGTGTCCCTGCTCGTGGCAGGGGGGTGGAACTGGATGAGCTTTAAGGTGCCTTCCGACCCAAACCAGTCTGGGATTCTATTTGAGATAAATCTATTTCTTAGAGAAAAGCCTTACCATGCAATCTACCCTGAACACCACCAGCTTTTCGCCTGTTTTCATCTCTTTTTTGGGGAAGATGTTCTCAGCAACTTCAAATTCTAAGTTCACAGGTTAAGAAGCTATCTATCTTCCCTGGCATGAGTAAGCAGAACTGTGGGGCCCTGCCTGTTCCTGTGAGGCTGGCACCCAGGTTCATGCCTTGTGGAGAGCAGGGTCCTGACCCAAGCTGGGTTTGCTGGTGCCTGATGACTTTTATTGCTGATCGGCTCTGGTGGCAGAGCTTACCCTGCTTTGGAAACATGCCATGGCAGTTTGGGGGCACTCAATCACCCTGCCCTTCTGCAGCTCCACTCATGGGAAGGTTTAAATATTAAAGAAAGCCCATTTTTGAAACACATTTTACATTAATCAGAGAAATTGAAGCAATAAATTATTCCTCCTCATCAGGAACTGGAAGACAGTTTATAGGTCTCCTTTCAAAGACCATTATTAATGATTTGGAAGTTAAGATTCTTAAATACCA
The DNA here is from genome assembly GCA_028858755.1 of Ara ararauna. NCBI lineage: Eukaryota > Metazoa > Chordata > Aves > Psittaciformes > Psittacidae > Ara > Ara ararauna. The sequence continues at coordinate 2,472,234 of CM054383.1, read as the reverse complement.
CCTATGGAAAATTCCTTTCAAGCACCCATAGACCTAATTTTTTCCCCGCGTATGGTTGGCATTTCTCACCTAAATTCAACAACTGGAAGGGCAGGATGAATGCTTTCATCTCCTCTGGGTTTCTCAGCATCACACTTTGTCTGTCACACTCCTTTTTTCAGCTTGCCTCCTTGCTGAGGATAGGGTCACAGGTCCACCCTCCACTAAGGGCCATCACATTTGTACATGGAGGAAGAGTTGTCTCTGTCCTGGTAGTTGTAGGGCACAGAGCTGGTTCATGTGGTGAAACGCTGATCTGAGCTGTGAGTGACATCAGCTCTACAAACAGAAAAGGAGACAAATCAGGGGAAGGAAAGGTTATCAGACACCGTCTCAAGGAGAACAGGGAAAAATAAAAGGCAGAAAAGATTACATGAATTAGTGTTGTATTCAGAAACCCTCCTAAGAATACTTGTAGCATCCCTGGTGCTGCGCACACACGTGCTCTGGTGAAGGGGTAATGGGAATGAAATGTCAGAAGGAAAATGATTCCTATTCAGGGGTATTTCTGGTGACAGTGTGTCCTGGGTTCAGCAGTAGCAGTCATTTTTCTCCTTCCTAGTAGCTGGTGCAGTGCTGTGTTTTTGACTTTCGGCCTGGGAACAGCGCTGATAACACCGATGTTTTCAGTTGTTGCAGCAATGTTTACTCTGATCGAGGACTTTCTGAGCCTCATGCTCTGCCAGGGAGGAGGGGAAGCCGGGAGGAAGCAGAGACAGGGCACCTGATCCAAACTGACCAAAGAGGTATTCCATACCACAGCGTGTCGTGACCAGTGTATAAACTGGGGGCAGTTACCCGGAAGGGCTAGATCACTGCTCAGTCAGGCTGAGTATCGGTCAGTGGGTGGTGAGCAGCTGTACTCTCTTCTCTTGTTATTTCCCTTATCATTATTATTATCGGTGGTAGCAGCAGTGGTTTGTGTTATACCTTAGTTACTGGGCTGCTCTGATCTCAACCCGTGGGAGTTACATTCTTTCAGTTCTCCTCCCCATCCCTCCGGGAGTGGAGGGAGGAAGAAGGGGGAGTGAGCGAGCGGCTGCGTGGTTCTGGGTTGCCAGCTGGGTTTAAACCATGACACAGTGGCTTCACTGCGTATTCATCCCAGTCGCTGTTTAGCTCTACCACAGATGTTTTAGAACAATGAAGTAGAAATTTCACTTTGATTATGATGGAAAGGACAAAGCCACTTAAGGGAGGTAAAGGAGGGATGGAGCCTAAGGATCAGAGTGGGATGTATTCTCCATGAGATGCAACAAAACCACTACCACTCATTGAGTTTAGCAGGACTCAGCTCATACCCTGACCCATGACCAGTGCAGCAAAATACTATGGCACAGTTCAGACTCCTCTGCATGGATGTCTCGTGGCTTGATCCTAATCTCGGTTGCAGAATACACCACAGACTGTGGAAAATGTGGAGTCCCATGTTGATTTGAAGTGCCTTTATCTAGACCTATTGCTGAAGGACCTCAGATATTACCTCATGCATAAGTATGTTACAGTGTTAATCTATGAAATATTTTTAGATAACAAAATTAAGTGGTTCAAAAACTTGATTAATCCAATTTCCTTCCCAAATGATTTCCTTCAAGAGGTACTTGAAATAGTTTTACTTTCCCCCATTGTCTCTCTAATGCTCTGATGAACTTTTCCTTCTGAGCTTCTCCTTATTTTAATTGTCTGCTCATCCAACCATCCCTTCTGATAATTAAGGGAGTTAATAATACAGAGTAAGCTTCAAAAATTAAACTTCTCTTCTTGTTAAGGAAAAGTAGAACTTTTGTTGTTGTTTAAAGGGGGTGGGTTTTTAATGTTCTTCATTTAATAGAACAATTATTGCTTTTGGAAGTAGTGGCAACGTTTGGGAATGAGCCTGCTATACAGAGATGTTGGTGAAAAGATAGCTTTGCATTAAATAATACAAAGACTTTGCATTAGGTAATACAATGAGTTTTTCTAGGGAGTTTCAATCAGAGAATTTTATGACCACTTAATCAGGATAGACTGAGCAAAACAAAGAGAAAGCAAAGGAAATCACAAACCGGTCAGTAATACGGATGCTGCTCTTACCAGCTAGTGTCCTCTTCTGCTTGGATGATCCTGAAGGCTCAACCTATGAACACATCTCCAGTCTCACCTTCTTGGTCACCAGTGCTTGGTTCCATTGTATCCTTTACTGTAAATATAATCAACATTCAAGATGCACGATGTGGAGTCCAGGCATGCGTCAGCTTCCCATGGCAGGTCCATAGCATCCCCACTGTCATGCAAAGCCAGCACCTCATCAGTGTTTCCCCACCAGAGGTCACTTGCTGAGGGTCCTTCTCCCCCTCAGTGCAGCCTCTCATAACATGCACATTGCAGGGGACTGTACCCTACCCAGTTACACATCTGGCTCCAGGAGAGCTTTGGCTCACCCACAGCAGAGCCAGGCCTTGGCACATCTCTCTGTGGCATGTTACTGAGCCAGCTCTAAATCATTTTCATCTTCAATGGAGACAAAGGCAGAATTCTTCCATCGTGCTCCACATCAGACAGACAGCAGCCCACTCAGAGCTTAAATTCTGCCAAGGAGGAAAATATCTTCACACAAGCACAATGAAATGATTTACATACACACACACATGAAAGATACACATGGAAGATACACACACATATAAATACATACATATATACATTTTATATATATATAAAATAGAGATAGACAGATAGATAGATGATAGATAGATAGATAGATAGATAGATAGATAGATAGATAGATAGCAGATCATGTTTATCATCCAAGAGCTCCCTGGCAAACCACCTGAACTGATGAGAATGGGGTTGGCACCAGCAAGCTCCAGGAGTGCCTCACAGTGTAAAGCAGGCTTAGAGCACACAGCAATCCACCTTGCCAAGGCAGTAAACTGGAAAATGTTTAGGAGATGAAAACCCTGCTAGCTTTGTTCATGCAAGCACTTTCACAAGCCTCACTTTCTGCTTGGTACTGGCTTGTACAGTGAGCAGGAAGGGACTGATGCTTTGCTAGAAGTCTTTTACTTCTTGATCAAAGTTTGCAGTGGGAAAGGCTTTGATTGGTCACAGTGAAGCACAACAGTGAAGAATTGCTCAGCAACGGCGTGAAAGAAGAAAGCAGACTCCAGCCCCTTGGCCAACACAGCAACAGGGAGGGGAAGAGGCTGCTAAAACTTCACCAAAATCTGCACAAAGACCTTAAGCTTTTGAAAACTGCCATGGAAATGCAGAAGGGTTTAAGCAGTTGACAAAGATTACAGAGCTGGATGGAGCTTGCATAGCAAAATGAGACAAGAGATGGGGAAAAGGTTAATCGCCAGCAGGGTTAAAGGAAATTAAAAGTGTGTGTGCCAAAAAGTGCTGGGAAGAGAGAGTAGGCCTAGGAATAATGGCTGAGTGGGATGGCATTAATGATGACTCAAAAGTGGTGAAGAAGTTACTGAAAGTTGGGCTGCCTACAGATCCAGGCATTTGCCTTAACACCAAAAGTCTTCATTAAATGCTAATAAAACTTCCAGCCATCTGGTTCTAAACCACTGAAGCTGATCTCTGCTCTGATTGCCCAGAGCACAGGGTAAGTCACCTCCTCGGCCTCCTGCAAAATGGGTCCTAGAGGAGAAATCACTGTACTTACAGAGAGCTCAACCAAAATGAATGAGCTCATCAAGCCTGAGTGTATTGCATCCCGGAAAAAACAGGTCCAGGGCCAGTGGCTGAGTAGAAGTGGTTTAACCGGTTTTATTTGTCATCTGAACCTTGGGATAAAGCCACGTTATTGCTCTATAACCAGAAGGAAAACATTTGTTTGTAAGCCGAATGGTTTCTGTTAGTTCACATAATCAACGGGCAACAGTGCTTTGACAAATACTTCTTCTGTGTCCAAGCAGACTTCAGGCTATCCCTGTGAATTTATCAGTAGAATCAACTAAGAGCTTAGCAGCAAACAGATGCATTCCCCTGCCCCATAAATACTCTTAGAACAAAAACATCCCAATCCAAATTGCTCAAGTATTGCCTGCCCTTCTTAGAAGTGAATGCTGTGCTATAAAATAGTGATGTGTGCCTAAAAGTGCATGAAAAAGATAACATGAGAAAAAAGCAGAAGGAAGACATTGCAAGCATGAAAAACAATTGCACCTAAATTACTTTAAAAGCCCTTTTAGCTATTAAAAACAAAACAAACTAACTACTATGTGGAACACTCGAACTGCAGATGACAGCAAGTTATATGGACCACAGGGCCTTGCCTTGCTGTACTGCATGTGCTGAGAGAGGATGAGGAAGATAAAGAGACAAAAAGTTTGTCCTTTTTGTTGGAAAACCTGATAAACGATACAAACCTGGCATTTTCTCCCTGCTGTGTAATAATGCATCACAGGAATAAACCAGACTGGAAGTCAGCTTGACTGCGCACAGCTTGGGAGCACAATGCTTGAGCCATGGGTCTGATGGCCACAGTCAAGTCTGGTTCAAGTGGCTGTAAAGGGGTTTATAGGGCTCAGCATACCTGGAATTACACCTAACTCTGCTCAGAGATTTTTGTCTTTTGCCTGCATAAAACTATTCATAAAACTATTGCATGCAGTGCAGTAAAACACCACATTGTATTGTCCCCAGCTCTCTCACTGGGAACCAGTCAGTGACTTGAAGATGGAAAATGTCTATGCTGTTCCTCACGTGTTTTAATGTATGCAGGGTTCGGGGGTAACCTTTACAGTAATTTATGTATTCAGCACCAGCAGACAAAGAGGATGGCAGTGTGAAATTCCCTGCAAGAACCCAGCCTCAATGGCTGAGCACTTATTTGAACAGGACCTTGATTTGTTCTGATGAAGGCAGCTGTCAAGCCACTCAGGGAGCCATGCTCCATAAGTAACCATGATATTTAAACCTCCTGACCTTTTAAAAAGTGTAAGATCTGACTAAAAGGGCAGCCTTCCTGAAATAAATGACTCTGAAACCTCTTAGGTCTGATGTTGTAAAAAATCCATAATGGGCAGACATCACATTATCTTACTATAGGAAGATTAATCACTAATATCTGGCAATTGATTTGCAAACTACGTTTATTTATGACGTGGTTGTACAGCACCATGCATACCCTTATCTATTATCCAGACCCCAAGGAGTGACTCAGTGCAAATAAAACAATGCAATTTATCGATTAGATTACAGAAATACTCTTGGACAAGTGAAAGTTTCTATAGTCATTCTCAGGTATCTCATTTATGGGGTGGAAACTGGCAAGTTGTAGTCTAAAGAAAGCCAAAGAGGCTGTTGAGCTCAACATGGACCCTGCTGCTGGGTTCCTGTGGCTGTCTGTGCTTTCCTGCACAATATAAGACTTCCCTTCCCTCCGGCATGTCAACTGCACCACACAGCTTGGTGCCATCAGCAAACTTGCTGAGGGTGCACTTGATCCATGTCACTGGCAGAGATGTTGATCAAGATCGGTACTAACGCTGACCCTGAGGAACATTGAGCCATTGACCACAACTCTTTGAGTGCGACCATCCAGTCAGCTCCTTGATGAATTGACTGAGTGGTCCCTCCATCAAATCCACATCTCTAAGAAAGCACCCACAAAGTAGTGTCATTCTTTTCCTTCACCCCCTTAGTTTTAAATTTCCCTTGTCATCAGGACTGTGCAAATCCTCACCAAGATGTTGCAGTTATCCTGCCATCTTGTTGGGAAGTCCTTTGGGCAGCCTCTGCCTGCTGCAGCCCTGCCCTGCCAGCACCAAAAGACACAGCAGCACTAAAGCAAGCCCCATAACCCATATGTGCACTGAGATATCAGCTCTTGAGCATCTCAAGTTGAACATCCCAAATTAATTGACATTCTTGACTGAATCTTTCTGTCTCTGTTCCTTGTCTATAAAGTGATAATGTTTCTCTCCTGCCTTTCTGGGCTTCAGAGAGACAAATTAATTAATAGCTTGCATGTGAAGAAAACAAACACGACTGGAGTAATGAAAGTCACGGATAAAACCCAAGTGGAAACAGAATTTCATCTTCAGAGCAAGGCTGAGCAGTATGCAGTAAACAAGGGCTGGGGCCACATACTGCATGATGGGAAGAAAACAGATCTTTGAATTGCTGCCCACTGATTTGCATCAGGCAGTCTGCTCCGCAACAGAGCCAGGGCCCTATGGAATAAACAGCATTGGATCATATAATGAGCCATCACTGGAAGCTTAAGAAAGGGGCTGTGTTTCAGGATAAGAGTTTTCCTGCTCCTCACACACTTGACAGTTTGAACACTGTCATATAAACTTGTCTGTTAGCTTATATAATTTAATAGAAGTTTAATAAAGTTTATGAAGCTTATCTCTACCTATTGCAGTTCCATGCGGGACCGAGTCCTTTGAAAGTGCATTTGTTAACTGTGCAGTGGTTCAAATTATCCTGACAAAGGCAAAACAAAGATCTTGCATAATTCACTGCATCTGGCAAAGATAAGATTTTACATGTCATAACAACACGTATCAAAAGAATTATGTAAAACTCACCCATAATTTAAAATGTCACTGGAATTGCTCTGTAATTAGGGCAAGGCCTTGAAAAGGTTCCCTGTGGAAGCTGAAACCTCTGTGACAGAGACTCATTTCTAGAGGTAAAATATAACAGTAAGAAATTGTATTGATGGGGTATTGGGGGAAATTGTATTCCAATGTGTGGTAGAATTGGAAGTGCCAATAGGATTAACACAGCCTCTGTGCCTAGCAGCACTGGCTGAGCTGGAGGTGACCTCCACACTGCAGAGATGCTCTTGCTATATACCTGGCCATGACCAGGTATAGTGTGGCTTCTTTTATAGGCATAGAGCTGTCAAGTTTGGGCACTGCAGCAACACCAGATCTTGCCTTTAAGCTTAAAGACAAGCTTTGGATGCCCTGTGACTTCACAGGACATTGTGGTCTTTCCAGCCATGCCAGGCCAATGCGGTGGGTCATGCTGGAGGTGGGAGAGAGACTACGTGTTATGGAACTTGGTGGGACCTAGAAATGTCTTATCCTTCATTAACTCATGTTCAGCAGAGTTTTGCAGGAATTGAAGAGAAGAAATGAGAAGCGGATGGCAGCGAACAAGTAAGTGCCATCTAACATCAAAGAAAGGAGAGTTATTATCTAGACCTGTCAAGTCTCCACCATACCCAAAGGGAGAGAACAGACGTGACCTACTTGCAGAATTAAGAATTTACTGGGAAACAGGTTTTAGGATTCAGGAGACAACCCTCTGAACCAAAGTTCTGTTGTGAAAACCCAGGGCTGGCTTATAACCAGGCTTGAAATGCTGCTTTGCTATTTGAGCTGAACGTGCTCTCCTCCTGCCCTGACTTCTGGCACCAATCTGCTTGCACTCAGCCACTTCACGGTGTGTTGCAGATGATGCTGAGCAGCAGCAAAAGGTTCTTGCACAAGCAGGGGCTCTGGCCCCAGAATAGCAGCTCACACGTGGCTCAGTGCAGGGCAGTCCACATCACACACCTGCAAAATCCAACCTCCCTGCAACTCCTGCAGAAAAAGCAAGCTTGAAGCGGGAGAAAGGAAGAAAAGGAGCATGTTTCACTGTGGAGGCACATCGTGACTAACCAGAAGCGATGAAGAACTGGCCCAGAGAGAGAAAATACTGCCCCAGTGATGCTGAGAAGGGGCACCCTGGGTATCAAAGCAGCTTTGGAAAGATTGCTTAGGCATGGTGCATGGAGGGAGGAAGGATGTTTAGCTGATCCATCTGGCCACACACTTTTGTGCTAGTAACTAAAGAGACACCAGGTTTTGAGCTCTTTCTCCATATCTGAATCTCTTTGCCTCAGCTGTCAGGTTAACTTCATCTGAAGGTTGTGCCCCACTGTTGGAAGTGGAAAAGAAAGGACAAGGAGAGAAAATGCTGTGTTTAAAGAACTGGAAGTCTAGAGATGTCAGTTTCTGTCTCAGACCTCAACAGCTGTAACATCAGGGCTCTGCTCTCAGATGCAGATGTTAGAAACATCTGTGCATCACAGTTTGCTCAGAATCCTACACTGGGGAAATTTCCAGCTATTGCTCAGCTTCCCAAAGCTTGCCAAGACCAGGAGCCAAGCACACCAGCCTAATGACAACCTGCTAAGCTTGATTTCTGGCTGCTGCCGGTCCTGCTGTGTTCACTGCTCTCCTGCAAGCTCATCACATTTCCTGCTTCTCCCTCCTTCCTCCCCAAACCTATGGCACTGGATAAAAGAAAACATGAAAACCAGAAGCACTAAAACAGCAGCTAAAATTCCAGCTCCCGAGACAGAGGAGAAAAGCTGAATTCAACAGTAGTAATGCATCACAAAACCCAAATAGATCCTCATTTTCTTATTTGTAAGCTCCTGACTTTTAAGCTTATTTGGCTGACTTCATGGGATTTATAAACCTAAGCATATTAGCATCTTGATTTATGCTAACAGGTCACCAAGTTCATTGCACCACAGTGTTTGGCCATCCTTTAACCACATGCACCATGGGCATCACAATTAAAACTAAGCAAAGGCCTATTACAAGCCCCAGAGCTCACGGCTGGGCAGAACTGAGCTCCATGCTAAAAGATGCAGGCACAGGGGATGAGGGAGGAGGGGAAAAGGACTTATTCATGTTCCTGTGAATATTTATGGAAAAGTAGGAAGTAAGCCCAATGGAAATCAATAGGGGGTTTCTCCATCAGCTTCAGCAACCTTTGTAGCTATGGAATTCCGTGGGGATTCACCCTCCTGCAGGTCTGCAAGGCTATGAACCAGCATCACTCCAGGTAGCACTGCCTCCTTCTTCCCTGGGGCACCAAATAAAAGCCTCTTCCATGCCTTTGCTACCACCTCTGGAGAGTGCTTACAGCCAGATGTCACCAGCCATAGCCTGGAGACACCGAGAGAGGAGATTTGCTGTGTTTCATGTTGAACTGCTGAAATCTCTCTTTCCTTTGTTCCCATGCTGGAGCTCAAGGCACGATACGATACGTGCAGCAGAGGACCAGGCTGGTGAGTCAGCACTTGGAGCACAGGGATGGTGGTTTCCCCAGCAACGGGAGATGAGAGTAGAAGGAGGAGGAAGAAAAAAAAAGAACCCCTTTGGAAGAGCTTTTTCCCTGTAAACAGGTTCTCACTCCTGTTCTTCTCAGCAGCCTGCATGCAAACCTGTACACACATACACACACTCCTGCCACTATGCAAGAAAGGTTTGATTTGCTTATCAGTTTGTGGCTTTGCTGAAGTTTTACACTACGTTTGAAGGTGAAATGCAAAGCAGGAATTGGCCTGATCAAAAGCGAGCAATCTGAGACCTCCACATGTGTCCTTTAAGCAGGGAAAGCGAGAGATACTGCAATCATTTTTAAATCAAGGGGTAATTATTAGCAACCCTTACAAACATATCCATAACACTATAAAGCTGGATTTAATCACAGGTCCTGACTCTGGGCTGTAGCAGAGTGGTGAGCTATACAAAAGGCAGAGAGGAGAAACATAAGTAGAATTATCAGGTGTCTAGTGAATTTTGTATTTGGGGAACATCCCTCTCCAGCCTCAAGGGCTTAACAACCTATCTCTGTTCCAGAGAGCTTAGAAACGTTGGTAGAAATTGCCTTGTTTTCCTCCTTCTGCTCTTCAACCCTACCCCAGGAGGAAAACTGCATCTGAAACTCCTTTCTGTCTGCATTAGAATCGACATCCCTTGGTTATCCTCCCCGCATCTAAAAATAGCACAGGGAAATCCGCCTGAGATCAAAGCGGTTCACTTACAAAGCGCTGCGTGAGGACAGAGCTCTGCGATTCTCATTCCCATCACATCCGCACTGGTCGGATGGCAGGAATTGCACCAGCACTTTGAAAACACGGGGATGGCTCCCTGCCTCCCCACCAGCTCCGAGGGAAAATAAGTGGGAGGAAAATGATTCGGTTGGTGCATGGGGACAAGGAGAAATGGAATTTCTCTGTGCATGTTGCAGATGATGCTCCCCTCCGGGAAGCCCTCTGCAAGGTGGAACAGGAGGGAAAAGAGCAGGGAAAAAAGGCAGAGCCTCAGCACCTAGAGAAAGGAGCATCCTGCTGCCTCAAATGTGTCAAAGGAGCCAAGATCATTGAGTGCATGAAATTAGAAACAACGAGTGAGCCCACTCCTCGTCCAGCAGCCAGCCTACAGGACCCATCCATGCTGCAGGAGGATGTTGCAAAGCTTTCCTCTGAAATCCTCATGCAAACCCCCACTCTGAAGGCTTAATTATGGTTGCTGATTAACTGAGCAACACATTAGCAAAGGAGTCGCAGTACTGTGGCTTTGTGATAGCTAACCCTGTGCTTTCGAATGCAAGTCTCAGGGTGATTTTGCAATTTACCCAATAGATCCAGATACCAGGATACGCTCCAGGAAAAATTCTGCTTTCTTCTTTCTTTTACATAAAAAGGTTTATTATCAGTAAAGTTCTGCAGGAACTAGTATTAATATAACAAAGTCAGTCACTTTAAGAGGCTCAGAAAGTGGAAGATTAAGTAGAAGAGCTGTTGTTCCTTCTCCCATAAGGAAAGGGATTCTTTTTAGCCAGTTTCATGATTTCTGACCACACAGGGGTGGCTCCAGGCATCTTGCCAAAACAGCGTCACCGACAGCTGGATTTCAGGGAGCTGGACTGGACATGCATTAAGCAAAGATAGACATTCTTTGTCATTAATGATTTATATGGTCCATATTGATCTTTGACTGTCAAATATAATTACTGGGATTATAAAATAGTTCATCATAAAGCTGAAATATAAAATTGCCTGAGGTTTTCCACTTTTGCCAACAGCATCTTTCAGCTGGGCAAAACATTCAGCCAGTAGTTTGGTTTTCAAATGTAGCTCCTCTCTTCTTTGCCTTGTGCTTTATGTCCTGAAACTCCATAAACATAAGAAGTCACTTCCCAGTTACATTAATACAGTACAGCCAAAGAGTATCCTTGCAAAACCTTCAGATATCGACCCTGATGTTTGCTGAGTCCAGGAAGCTGCTGTGCCCATTGCACAGCTCCTGGGATGGACAGCCTGAACCCACCAAGGGTTTCAAGATGTCCAAGCAAGCACCTCTCAGACACATCCATTGATCCAGGTGTCTCTCCCACGTTCCCATCCACATGTTCTCCCCTACCTAATGTCCCCAAAACTGAGTTTTATTGATGGTGTTTGAACATCTCAAATGCCCTTTCATGAGGAGTGCAAAGACAAATATTCACAAGAGTGTTTTTGCAGGATTCACTCAAGTGACTGCAAATCCCTGCTCCCTAACAAGCACATACTCAAACCCCCCCAAAATCATATGCATATTTATATATATATTTCAGCATAAAAACCATCCCATCCCTGTTTTCATTTCCTTTCAGATGCTTGAGGGGCATAATATTTGTGAGGAAACTGTTACTCATCAGAAGAACATTGCAGTGTAATGGCAAGTCCATCACTATGCCCAGCACCCAGAGCAGCATCTTCAGAGATATTAACCTACATTACTATTTACATACCAGAATCTCATCATAAAGAAAGAAATTCTTTCTCTGTGATGATAACAGACCAGGACACAGGTCTCCACTGCTGATTGCCATTGTTAATGCTTCCCTGTGAAAAACCACAGCAAAGGCATTTGGGGTTAAAAATTACAGGACATAGAGGAAGGAACACCCCGAGCCGGGCAGAGGGCTCTGCTGCAGCTCAGCATTTCCAGCTCCTGGCAGCATATGGGAACTCCTCAGCCTTCCTAGAGCTGCAGAAATGAAGATTTGGCAGAGACCTCCCTGCCTGCAGCGCTGTTTCTGCTTCAAAACATAGGACTAGGGGAGTTCGCTGTCTCACGATCGCAGGGGCAGGCGCTGGTTGGAGGCTAAATGCAAAACTGTCATAGTGCAGTCATTTACTTGTTCTGTGTGTGCTTTGTCAAGGGAAGCCTGGACAGGTACAAGTGAGAGAGACCCTGTGCTTAAAGGCTGGGATGTGGACAGGTTCAGTCTCCAGAGAGGAAAGCTTCACAGCTCAGGAAATACCACAGGCATCCGGCTCCCCCCACCCCAAACTCACTCTCCCATTGCCTTTTAATAGTTTAACACACATATATGGATTTATTACTTACCTATTTGGGAAATCTGCAAGATCCTACTTAGGAAACCTTGTTAAGTAACCCTTTTCTTCTATATACTTTTCATGGCAACGAGGCAGACAGTCCAACTAATTGAATGAAAATGTGAAGCTTATTTTCAGACAGCCTAAGCTGGTACTGGTTTGCAATTAGAACATCAGTGGGAAGGACGGTGACAGTACCATTCCTTAAGAGGTCTGAAAACAGTTTAAGCATTCTTTTTCAGCTCCTTCTCTATTAGCACTGCAAATGCCACATGCTTTCAGACCTTTGGCAGTGAGATCTTAGCTTGTCCCAGAGCAGAGCTTAGGTGCACCGGTGGCAAACTGCATCTCAATTGCAAAGAGTCTGTGCAAACAAGCTGTAATTGAGAATGTCAGAGACTCCCAACAGGCTTAAATGAAACCATCATCAGGCTAGAAACTTTGCACGTCCCTCATCTACTGTAAGAAACTGTCAGTATGGCCTAGGATTGCATCTTCCCATGAACCTCAATCGCAAGGTCACTCGTACACCAGGAACCCCAAAACTCTGTTAGGCATTAGGAAGGCGGGCACAGAAGCGATGCTCTGCTCCATGGGATATGTATCTGCTCATGTAGACGTGGTTATTCCACATACTAAGTGATTTCTGACTTCTCTTATCCTACATATGGATGGAAATGGGGCCCAGTGTGTTTGCCATGTGGCTGCAGAGGAAACACAAGCCAGTTGAGGTAAAGCCCTTTTAGAAATGCAGGAGTTTTACACCAACACACCAGTGGGTAGAAGAATGCTCTAATGTGTTGTTCCCACATTCTTATTTGTTGCTAAAAATCGTTAAGCTGCCTTTCATAAATAAGATACTAAAGTCTTGGGGAAAATCAATGCTAATAAGAATTAAACTATATTAATATTGAACTGGAGCAAAGGGGTATTTTGCCTTTAAGTCATTACCAACCCTCCTGCATTATCAAATATTTCTCTCTGGTTTAGGAACAGTAGCATGCCTTGAAATGCATAGACAAGAGCAATGTTCCCTCAACAAAGGGAATCCAATCCATTATCCACCTTTGGGATCAGCTTTTGCTTGCTTTGGTATTTTTGTACATAATTAGGACAGTACCATCCCTTAGTTAATAGTGCCTGGGGCAGAGTAACAAACCACAGCACAGCAAGGAATCGATAGCAGGCTTTGGATTTAGGATTAGTCAATACCCTAAACCTGAGAAAGTCCCCAAGGAGCATGCTCTTGAGAGTTTAGGATTCGGTGCATCTAAACCATTTCTGAACCCTCTAATCTCCATTAAAAAAATCACCCAAAGATACCCAAACTTTGCAACCTGAGTCTGACAGCAACAGACTTGTTGACCCTCCATCACCCTTAGTTGCTGGAGATGAAGCCATAGAGATGTGCTTCTGCTTGAGGACCAGAAGAGTTCAGGTCTGGTCTTGTCAGGGCCATTCTTTTGTTTTCAAGAATTCATGTATCAATAAAGAACTCAGGTCTTGGCCCTGGCTGCATTCTGCAGTGCCAAAGGAGATTTTTATGCTGGCACAGCTTTCATCCAGCAATTAAAGCAAGGCTGTACTGACCCTCCTCCGCCCGGGCATGAACCACTGAATTAGAGACCATCAGAAAGAGTGGTCACATTTCAAATATATCAGATGAGAAATGACTGCCCCATCATGCACTGTTAAAGCAGCTCCCTTCAATATTAAATGAAGATCAGCCAGGCACACCACATTAAAAGCTCGTTTCCTCCAAACCTGCTGCAAGTGCCAGAACTACATCACCACCTGCCTTTCCAGATGGAATAGGCACATCCAGACTCAAAGGGGACAACCTGCATACACTGGTGCCACACCAGTGCCTTGCCATGGCACTGCAACACTTCCCCTGCATGTGTGTGTGCTTACCCCACATACCACCTGCAGCCAGCTCCTTGCATTGTCCCATGTGATTTTCTTGAGGGGGGGGGGGGAAATTGCCTATGGAAAAGTGGGATCTACAGGAAAGCTCCTGACCACTAGCACCTGTTAGAGGCAGGGGCTCTCTAGGCAACCTCCATTCCAAACTTAAATCATATGAACTTCACATGGGCATGGTGGTAAAGGGTTGCAAAGACCTGTGTCCAGAGGCATTGCAGCAGGGAACATACCGTCAAGGTCTGGGATGTTGCATGGGTGCTGTGCATCCTTCTTCCTTCCTCACCCTCCACGAAGCAGCTTTCAGCAGGGCTGTTTGCTGTCACTGGCGTCATACACCAAGAGGATAAACACCACATGCAGACACTTTGTGGGTAAACAGTGTAGAACAAGATTATCAGTATTATCTGCATGTAATTGTGGTGCCTGAATTTAGTGATATCCAGTTTAGGGAATAAAAGAAGCAGGGTCAAAATAGAATTTGGCAGCAAGTTTGGGCTAAAAACCGATGTTTTGAAATGGGGAAAAAAAGTATCTGTGAAAACTTTATTGTCCTTTACTACGAAAAAACTTTAAGTTACAGGAGATGGGGCTTGAGCATCAGTGGGCTGCAGCACACAGTAAACAGCACAAACATGCTGGTGGCAATGGCTATATCTGTGTATATATATGCATATATATTTATGCAGATATTTATATATATCTCTCTTTATATATAAGGTTGGTTACCTGAAAATAAGAGCAGTCAGACCTTAACTATGAACACCAATTATGTGTAAATACAAAATGTTTGTACACAAAATAGTACATTTTGGTTTACTCCAAGAAGAACCTTCGGCAACTTTAAATACAAGAACACAAAATGAATGCAATTTATACATCTAGCTTTAACCTGAGTGGAAGCTTTCTTAACTATTTCTATCCCTCATCTCTCGGTGAGCCTTAACAGGGCTGTTGGGATGGCAGCCAAGTGCAAATTCACAGTCCTAAGCGCTCTGTCCCACTTAAACCTGCCTGGTGGCAATGCCAGCAAGTCCCTGTAGGTGTCAAAACCGTGTCCAATTATAACTCCCCAACAATCACGGCGAGGCAGATGGCTATCATATGCTTAAAGTATCGTTCCTCCAGTAAAGCACCATTTGTTTGCCCTGTCACGTTAAATATTTTCCTGTTTGATTTTGGTGTGTTAAGAGAGAATGATGAAAACCTGCCGGTGCTGCAGAAGCATTCTGCAGTGCCTTGGCAGGGTCCCCACCACTGCAGCCGGAACGGCTCGGGGGGTCCTGCTGCCCAGATGGTAATTAGCAGCATCTGGCCTTTTGGCAACCCATTTGGGCACCCTCAATTTGCCGGGGGGAGGGTTGATGTGGAATGTGTTAGTGGGATTGTCTTGACCTCCTGCATGATATCTCCATTTGACTGAACAGCCTGCAAGAGGGGCATTATTTCTTTCCCAGTGCTGGGGCTCATGCAGTTTCAGTCTGCCACCTCCACAAAGGGGGCCTGAAATAAAACCACAGTAGATATTCCTTTATGATTAGAGCTGAAATTATGAGGCCAGATTGAAGCAGGCTTGCCTGGAGATTTGGAACAGTTCTTCCTTCCTCTCTATCACTTAAGAACAAAAAAGCCTCATAATTAGAGATAGAGGGGGGAAAAAATATCAAAGTGAAGAAAGGGGCCCACAAGGGCGCTGGAAAGGGGCTCTTCATCAGGTACTATAGCGATGGGACAAGGGGTGATGGGTTCAAACTGAAACAGAGGAAGTTCAGGTTAGATATAAGGGAGAAGTTCTTCCCTGTGAGGATGCTGAGGCACTGGCACAGGGTGCCCAGAGAAATGGTAAATGCTCTACCCCTGGCAGTGTTCAAGGCCAGGCTGGACAGAGCCTTGGGTGACATGATCTACTGTGAAGCATCCCTATCCATGTCAGGGGAGTTAGAATTAGATGATCTTAAGGTCCTTTCTAACCCAAACCATTCTATGATTCTATGAAACATTTCACTAGGATCTGAACTCAACTGGAATACCTAGCTGTAGCCAAACCCTGGCCAAGAAAAGGTTTCTTCATGTACTATTCCTAAATCCACTGCTCCAGCAACTGTATATGCTCACAGTGGATAATGTAATCATAGCAGGCACCATGAGATCGCTGCTTTCCAGAAATGTGGACTGGCCCCCCCTGCTTAAGGGGGAGTGAGAGGCTAAGGTCATAGAATCATAGAATGAACTAGGTTGGAAAAGATCATTAAGATTATCAAGTCCAACCTTTATCCAAGGACTGCCAAGTCCACCACTAAACCAGGTCTGTGCAAGCTCCAGGAAAAGGAGAACTGGAAGAAGTAAAGCTCATTCATGCCAGCTGGATCCAATGGAAGCAGCTGCATTGCTCAACCAGTATGTGTCCTGAAGTGGTGCAATGATGGTGCTCCCAATCCTCTGTTTTAAACACATGCATAAACTATTGTAATTATAATAAGCCATGTGAGAAATAGTGTGATGCTAAAAAATTATCTGTGCGCTCTCTTAAGCGTGCGGAATATGATTAGGAGAAGTCATATCTACAAAGGTGGTCTAATAAGTGAGCATTTATTGGAAGTTTTTAGAAAGTGCCTAGTTAGAGGAATTTCCTTACAAGAAACTACTTCATTTTACCTTTCACACATCTGTTAAATTGGCAATGTAGTCCAAACAGAAATCATTTTGCTGTACTTCAGAGTTACCCAGTTTTAATGAGTCTCTGGAGGTATAGGGATGGATTTTGCTGCCAACTACCATTCAGCCTAATAGTGCAATGGAAATATCAAACCAGAGGAACTCAGTGTGTCTCTGCTGTCAGACTGCTATGGGATAAAGTTAGCACTCTCAGAAAGGGAACAAGAGGCATCAAGGACAGACAAGGGAAAGAAACCCAGCAGTGAGATCCAGACCTACTTTCCCAGCTGAGTTGACTGAGCATTTTTGTTGCTTATTTGAGACCATGAACATGTAGTAATGTGTTCTGTTCAGGCTTAAATAACATCTTCTGTTCAAAATAGAAGCCAAAGAGAGAGGTTCCATTCAACCCATGTTGTTCCATGACCCTAAGGAATTAAAGAATTAATTTTAAGTAACTACTGTTTAGTGGAAAGAGGAAGAACACACAACCACTGGACTGCAATATGCTAGGACAAAACACCCAGCTCTCCTAACAGCCAAAATCCAGGGCACAGGCAGTATGCGATTGCCCTAGTAACATACCATGAAAGCAAGATGGGTACAACAGCAGCGACCAACACCTGTGCAAAATAAAATGTCTTAACATTTATTTTGGGTCCTTAAGAAGCCACAGGAAAGGTCTCTCCTCATTCTCTAGGAAGAGAAGGCACGGCAGCAAAAGCTCTGTGACACAGGCAGCAATCCCAGCTGCTAGTCCTCCACTGGAGGCACTTCACAGGCAGGGCTGCAAGAAGTTTGCAGTCTCATAAACCCACAGCATGCCTCTTCCTCCCATATTAATAGTTCCTTTGTAATCAGCTGAAGAGTTGATAAGCGTTAAAAAGGATCTAAAGCAGCTAAGTATGGGATATGATCATTCCTATTAGTGTAGCTCCACTTAAACAGGAACTCATCCTTGGGAGGATGAAGTATAGAGGCAATAGTGAAATCTAATCAAAGGAAATACTCTTGTTAAAGTGAATGTCATTCCCACCTCACCGCTCCTTTGTCCCACTGCCATCTCGGCAGCGGTGAATTTTCACTCCAAAAATCAGGGTTCACCTCAGTCAGTGATGTTTGTGCACTCAAACCATCATCACACTTTAATGAAGACATTTTATTTCCCTCTTTCAAAGGCTCCCATTTAAGCATATGCTTATCTTTTAAAAATGGGAAAAGAAAACAAAAGGATGCAGCAATTAAGAGTGAATTGCAGGTTTATGCTTCAACTCCCTAACAGGAGATGGAAGAATAAATACAAACTTAAGGGAACCATTTCCCCAGCTCAATATACATTAAATAATTACAGCCGATAGTTATCTGCCGATTTTTGCTCAACATCAAGAACCTAGAAAATCATTACAGAAAAAAAGACTTGAGATAATCACCTAAAAGCCTTTAGTTGGGTTTTGAAAGTTCAGAGGAGAAAGTATGCTGTTCTTTTGGAACCTTCAGAAGAACTTCAGAGAGTCCTCTCCTACCAGCGAGAGCTGCAAAATGAAGGTAGAAAACCACACATGCAAACTAGAGAACAAAGAGATGCTAAACCCCTTCTGAAATGGCTGCAAACCAGAGCTGTGTCTTCACACCCAGTGTTTGAGGTCTGCCCTCGCTACAAAGGAACCCTTGTTGATGCAAAACACTTCTCTAGCAGAAGACTGACACCAACACCAGCTCAGCCTTACAAAGCCCACTTGGCATGAGATGAATGAGAGCACCAAGCACTGTGTGATAAACATCATTAATTCTAGTCACTTGGTCAAATGCATTGAAAGGTTTGTATTTGGTTAACAAGGAATTCCAGATATGTCATCTGCTGTCTATTGGGGGGAGGGGGGGAGCAACTGCAATATATACTGCTGCTTATGCCACCTTTCATTAGGGACCTTGATTAGCTGATTTGTGAGAACAATTACAGTATGACTGCTGAAATCAATAAGTACCTTTCAGAGAACACAGATTGTGTTTTCTTGCCTAGCTTCCATTTATAGAGGCCAAATGAGGCTATTCCTAGGAAATCTTATAAAGCCTCAGAGCCTCCTAGTTAGAATCTAGTTAGAAGCTAAATTCCTTCCTTCATTTAGCCTCTTGCCTTGCCAGGGCAAGACTGCGGTATGTTTCTTGGCATCTTAAAAAGGGTTACCATCGAATGAAGTAGGTTTAAGACATTCTGATTAAACCCGTTCATCTCAGATGAGATGGAACAGAATCCAAATCAAATCCTGGGAATGATACAGTTGTGGAAAGCAATACATATTGGGCAAAAATTAGGATCCATCCACAGCAACCTGCAAAGTCTAGTTATATACCTGGCAATAGCCTCTTCTGTAGGGTTTAATACAGTAAGGAGAAGAAAGAAAAACATCAATATACCAAACAATACCAAACAAGATACCATCAATATACCAAACAAGACCTTCCTCATCCTCCTCAAAACATGAGGAATACACCCTAATTCAGGAATTTAGTCATGCCAATTAAACTTCTTCACTAGCAATGAAATCTTTCTTTCTTGAAGCCCTTTATGTAGCTCCCCAGCACCAGGTAGGACTCAGCCCTACAACCAGTGGCTTCATAGTAGGTTCATACTGCACTGGGCAGTCCTGCATATGGCATGCTGGCTTTGCAGCCCTGCACTGCTGGGACCCTGCATGATCCCTGATGGCCACCCTGACCTGGCACTTGGTCTCAGAAGCATCAACAATTGACTAGATTCATCTCTTGCCTGTTGAGTATCCCAGTTTTCCATGAGCACAATTTCACCCTGACAGAGAGGTCTTGGGACTTGCCTTGGCTCAGTGGGGTATGGAGTTTAAAATAAGTTTCATAACTTGAATTTGCAGGGCTAAATGGTGGACCCAGGCAGTTACTACAGGTGGGAAGATGCACACAACTTGGATTATACTTCTGAATCTTAATAGTCACAATGAACTGTGTTAATAAAGGATTCAGAAAGTCTAGCGAGGAGTGGGTCCATACTGGTTAGTCCTTATGTGAATATAGCATCTGGGCAGAATATCAGGATGACTTTTCCTGCTTCCTTTTAATTCTCTATTTGCATGTAAAGCAATATAGTTGTAAATATTTCCTACATTTGGAATAATGCTATTAATTCTGGACAGCCAGTTGGGGTGGGGATATGACAGCTCTGAAGTCATTGAAACACTGCTCCAGGCTGAGCCTTTCGAAGCCCAAGGACATCACTGTAAATAGCACTTTTCCTACAACAGCTGCCTTGGCTTCTGTGTCGTTGAAAACCATCAAAGATGGGACAGAAACAGGCTTTCAAAGCATAAAGATCATTCCAACTACAAATGTTCAGCAACCACAAGATGTATTCATGAATAAAACGTCACTTCTGTATCCAGGAAATTACCATTTAGCGCAGTGTGCATTTAAGCAGTAAGCCAGCCTTACCTCCACATTTGCTAACCCCCGACACAATGCATGGCTTCATTCAAGAGGAGATTTACATGATGTGAACTTTAACGAGTGAGGTTGAAATTGTCACCTGAAGAACGTGAGATTTCATGTTACGGGCTGGAAATGACACAGGAGGATGGAAAACCTGGCTGTAGTCACTGCACAAAGGATGATTAAAGGACAGCAGTGCAGTTTGAGCACATTGAGCACAGCCATCTAATCATTCCCACCACATGGAGGGTGGCAAATCTTCCCCTGAAAAGCCTTGCAGCTCTTCAACCCTACTCTGCCAGGCTCTGTTACTTTGCAGAGCCCTGCAGCAGTGTATAGGTGCATTGTGCACCTTTATCATCATTTGTGCCACATCCAAACTAACTGTACTCAGAGAATAGCTTTGTATGGATTTCATGAGGCCTTTTTGGCTCAGACCTCGAGGGTTCGGGGGACCAGTGCTGTTCTTTACCCACCTCCCAGGCCAAAAAGCATATTTGATGATGCCAAGCAAGCACTGGCTCCCACACTGGCCAGCAATTCACCACAGGGTGACCTCCGTTCACATCTTCTGCCTGCCTCAGCGTGAGAAGTCAAGCATGGATTAGACATTAGACCCAGCCTAAATACTAAAGGGAAGTGAATAATTCACCCTCTCAACCCAGCCAAGCAAGCCCGAGTGCCTTCACGCAAGCCAAGCCCTGCAAACTGAGTAATGAGGTTTTTATGAAAGTGCCTTAAGTAACTGAAGTTTTTCTCAACCTTACTTTTAATAAAACGAAGGGAAAAAAGCGCCCCACAGAGCACTCATCTGATACTGTAATAAGAGCTGGGAAACTACAAGGTCAATTAAAGCCGTGTAAACTCAGGAGCATAAACTCATAAGAGCTGCTGGCAAGAGCCTGAGCCCTGGTAAACACAGACAGCATCCAGGCACAGGGTTCCTTTTGAAAGCAAGATTTTAATAAGGATGAAATCTTCAATTGGGGTGAAAACTGAGGATGACAAGAAATGCCTGGAAGCAGTCCAGTCTGCAGAGCAGCACCACAGGAGGAGCCCCTGGAAGGGGACAGGTCACAGCCACAGCATTTGCTCCTTTTAGATGGTTTCGTCCCTGCAGCATCTCAGCATGCCCAGGGTGTTTCTTAAGCAGGAAAACCACCACGCAAATTCTCTCCCTGCCCCTGGTGTGGGGAAGGGAGGGTTGGGATTCTCAGTGTGCACTGACCTGCTCTCTACCCTCATTGGTGCCTTGCCTGGGGGCAGAGGGCAGAGAGCCCGCATAGAGAGCAGACAGGCAGACGGCCTCACTGCAGGACAGCTAAGCCAAAGATGTCAGGTTTGTATTTGGCTGTGAAACCCTCAAGGCATCCGACCAGGCTTTTAGCCCTGGATTAATCCCCTGGGGATGCTAAATTCAAGCAGTTTTCTGCAGCCCTTCATGAAGCAAAATCCCCATTATTGGCAATAGGAGTGGCCAGTTATGGACATCAGGAGGGTTAAGCTAAATCAGAGTTTGGAACTCCAACTCTTTCTTGCAATGAAAAGCAGGGAAAACATTTCTTCTGAGAGGGCTACAGACTCACATTGCATAAAACCTCAAGTGCCTTCCCTTCCTCGGAGTGCCCTCCTGCATAGCCCATGCAGAAAAGGCGAAGGAGTGAAAGACAGCGAGAGTGCGAATAATCTGATAGCGCCGGCTGAACCCACTCCTACAAACATCGTGGTTCACCAAGAAAAGCACAAGAGAAAAGTAGAACAGGCATTAAACAACAGATTCACTTTGCTGGCAGAGTTCTAACAGAGAGCTATACCCTGAAGACAGAAAGCCATGTCCTATTTGCAGAACACAGCCAGCTGAAAGGTGTTTATTTTGCCTTGGTTATGTTCTTCATCTGCCCCTGAAGCCATCGATACATGTGCTGAGAAACAGCTGTGTTCACTTCCACAAATACCTATGTATGAGCACATATACTTGTGGTACTCCATTTTTCTGCAAAATGCAAAAGCTGAACCAAATTATGATCTATTTTTACCTGATCATCCACTGATAGAGCTACACCCATCTACACACCTCTCTTTATAAAGAACAAGGCAGGCTCTGTCCTGATCTGGGCATCTGAACAGATAGATTTCAAATTAAAGCCTGCAAGACCCTGGTTTTCTTTCCCAGGATTTCTCACATGACCTCTTAGTGCCCTAAAGTGGATTTCAAATAAGGGATAGGATTTCCCTCTCTCTCACTCTTTTTACTACAAAAGAACTACGGGCCTCTGCACAGGTTCAAAGGCAGATGGATATCCTGGTGTGGCACATCTGTAACTGATGTCGTCCTGTTTCGGCTGTGGCTGATCACTAGTAAGACACATGGACAAAGCTGCACGAAAGAGGCCTTCGCTGACTCTAACAGTGAGCAGTAACAACCTCAGCTTCTCTGTGACTCCTTTTTTTCCTGCCTTCCTCATCACAATGTGGTCACATCTGCAACTGCCTGTGAGGAGGGCTCTCAGAGCCCACCAAGGACCTCTGTGATGCCTCCATTTGGGAGCTCCTGCCCAAGCTCTAGTTCATGATGCACCATATCTCCATGGCAATGCTGCCCAAGGAGAGGTCAGATGCTGCTGGGGTAAGGGCCATCCCAGGGCCGCAGTCAGACACACCTCGGTGCACACACTATTTGCTGCAATGGCTTTTTTTACCACCTGCAAACATCTGGTCTAGCCTAAAGCCCACCAGAGGCGGTGGTCAGTAAGGATGCTGGTCCATCAGCAATGCAATCCTAAGGCTTTAGGTCACTCGGTGCAGTGGAACAGAGACAGCTACAAAATCATTGCTGCTTGAGATGCTTTGACTAGTCCAAACACCATGACCATAAGCATGCTGTGATAATGCAGTGCACAGTTATACAGCCTGGAGTAATCAGCTTTAATCTGCAAGTTAAAGCATGAGGGTACCAGCCATTGTCTGAGCTAGATACAGTAATGGCTTTCTAAGTGGAAACTGAAAAAGAAAATGCTAGTTTCTTAATAGATGCTAAGAGATGGGTGAAAAAAGAAGGCATTTGCTCATTATACAGACACATCCATTTCTACACACTCCGACAGGACTTCTCCAGTTTTGTTCTAGACCTAATTAGATTTTAAATGAGATTCCAGCACCTATAATAACTTATTCTGATTGTTCTTTTTATATCGTACAGGCACTGAATATTCATTGTGTTCACATGATTAAGTACCAAATCAATAGATATGACTAGTGGACCAGTTAGAATTTATGCTTTGCCTTATAAATACAAAGAATGAAGTCGTATCTGATGTACAGTTCAGCCTCCCTCTTTGAAGAGTTGCTGTGACTGACATGGCTGGTGATCACAATGGAAATAGGGGAGAATGAGTAATTTAATGAAATCTCTGCATTTAGGATTAAAGTAACCAAAAGGGACTGTTGCAATATGGGGTGAGTTTGCAAGGCTTTGTCATAGAAAAAGAATAATGGGACTTGAAAGAAATGCAAAGGGTCATTGCTCCTAAAGCAGCAAATCCTGGAATCTGTCCCCTGGCAATGGGCAGCAGGAAGCAGCAGAGCTCAGATGCTAGCCTTATACAGCTCCCAACGCATGGTGCATGTGGAAAATAAGCCAATAGAGAAAGGAGAAAGAGTATTTTTCCAAGTGCAAATCATACATATTCACTATGTCTTCCGAGGGAAAACAGTCTGCCAATTGAGCAGGATGAAAGAAGGGAACCTGTGGTGATATTCCTGTTCAAGCTCACTCCAGAAAGCAATGTTTTCCATTTCACTATCTCACATAACAGTCTCTGGCTCCGACCATGACACAGATCAGAAGCACAGGCAACCCTCTGTGAGCCAGTGCTGCTTTCTGGTCCCTGCCCGGCCTGCAGTCTCCACTGCTGATACCACTTCATCCATCCATCACCAAAATCACTGCAGTAAAAGATGGAACACACTTGACTAAAACACTTCTAACCTTAACACCAGGGAGAAACAACTTCCTAAGCCACAAGCCATGCTGCGGGCAGCTGAGCTTGCTGGGAGCAGCCAGTGTGTGTGTGTTCACATCATCAATAAAGGAGCAGCAGCTCCTTGGCATGTTTTGGGATTTTGTTCCCAATTTCAATAACCTGAAAGGCAGAAATTCCCAACCATGCCCAAATGCTTTGCACATTGGAAGAAGTTCAGAGTGTACCAGCACTGCTGAGGAGGCAGCACACAAGCCATTTGGCACCAAAGTGGCCCTGCTTGGGCTGAAAAGCTCTTCAGCCTCCCCTCTGCATGACCCACAAGTGATCTGCAGCCCCCACATTATTATCAGCCCACTCTTTCACAGATGAGGCAGATCCTCCCTGGCTAGGAATTACTGCCCGAGCTAATAGGGCTGTCTTGCAGCAGAGTTAATTAGCCTGGGTTTAGCACTGCTAGCTGTGTGGCCTCCAGCTTCCAATCCAGTCATTTGAATTAAACTTTAGATGTGTACTTGCAGTTCGGAAACAAAATGTCAATAACAATAGTTAATACACCAAAATCATTGCTCTTGTTCAAGTCAAGGCGATGTTAACTGAAGGGCTACACCAAAGCAACCACAGCAAATTTGCTGTTAGCACTGGATAAGGGACATGGGGCAAGAAGCAGATGCAAGTGTTATATCCATGGTAATCTAGACATGATTTAGTTGCCCTGGATTGCTTTTTAGGACTCTTCATCAGGGACTGTAATGACAGGACAAGAGGTAACGGGTACAAACTTAGCATAAGCTCAGGCTAGACATAAGGAAGAAGTTCTTCCCTGTGAGGGTGCTGAGGCGCTGGCACAGGGTGCCCAGAGAAGTGGTAAATGCTTCATCCCTGGCAGTGCTCAAGGCCAGGTTGGACAGAGCCTCAGGAGACATGGTCTAGCATGAGGTGTCCCTGCATGTGGCAGAGGGTTGGGACAGAATGATCTTAAGGTCCTTTGCAACCTAAACCATTCTTTGATTCTATGATTTTTCTTGTCCATAGACTACAGCTACAACTTGTGTCATCTCTAGTCCCACCATGGCTTCAGCAGTGTGAGACCTCTACTTTTTTCACCCAGTTGAGATCATAGATGTTACCTGACAGTTTCTCACGCCCGTTTTCCTTTGACTGAGATATTGTGACTCTGTTTTTCAGATACAGTTGGAAGCTTTGGCTTCCATTGGAGTAGTTGGAAATGTTTTCATTTCTCTTGTTACTGTGGAGCAGAAAGGGCTTTCCAAGACTTTGAGAAAGAAATCGCCTGGTGTTTGCACAATCCCCCACAGAACCAGGGTCTGATCTACAAAGCAGATCACTACAGCGTGACTCACCACACAGGAATAAACACACTTTAAGGTGGCTTGATTGGGAAATCAGATTAATGTAAGCAGGATTTTTGTTGAATAGCAAAGGACATTGGAGCAGCAAGGGAACCACGGCACAGGGAATCTTGTCAAACACACTCTTTAAATCACCTGCAGACCGTGAGCCAAAGTTATTAGTGCAAACCTGGGGAAAGGATTTATACAGCCTAGAAGGAGATTGGCACCCAGAGGAAAAGCTCTGGAATGTTTTTCATTACTGCACCAACACTGGCTGCCACTAAACGTAGTACCAAATACTGAGTCAACAGCCCCAAGAGCCCCCAGTGTCTTGCATTGCTTGACTGTGCTGTATGCATTTCATAGCTTTCCTATCCTTTCTGCAAGGAGGGTAGAGGAATGTGCTGTCCCGGATTTCAGCCATTTCTCCTGTTCTAAAGTCAAGACGATGCTATAAGTCCCACTGTTCCTCGGGAAGCTGCCACACACACAGAGCAGCACCCTGAGCAAGCTGCACGATCCCCTACATGCAGCAGTGATCCAGCCTCACCCCATGATCCTGGTAGTATCCTGTGCAGAATTAACCAGCTTGCTTTAGCATCAAGAGCAGAACTTACTAAGAAGCCACCAATGAGTCATGCATACCTATAGTGGAGTTTATTAACTAAGCTTATTTCAAACCACCAAGGCATCTAGATGTGCTATAAAAATCTCCTTCAAGCACCATGGCCAGGTTTTCTGGTCACATTTCTCCATGTCCATGCAGGGAGGTCTGTTTGCTGGAATTCTAACTGGTGAGCAGGACATCCCCTTGCAGCTCACACACACACACAATCATGCAGCCCAGATGAATCAAGCTGCCTTAACACTGGTTCCTCTCTTGCATAGCCCTTAAGAGCCACCGCAGAATTAATAAGATAGGGGGAGAAAAAGGATTTCTCCCACAACGCAGTGATACAAGACAAGCATATAATAGATTTTTATAGAAACTGAGGACCAAATTGGATTCTGATGGGTAATTGAAGGAGGCGCAATACTCAAACACCAAAATCCCAGGTTTCTGTAGGGAAGTAACACCTCTTCCAAAGGGCAGAACCAGCAGAGCACAAACAATGCAGCCAGCCCTGGGATATCAAAAAAAACAGATTAAAGCAGGGATTCCCAGATATACCTTACTCCTACACTGCTGGTACCTGTATACGTGCAGTAGCAGCAGCCTCACACACACTATGGATGACATTAGGTGTGCTCACCAGCATCCTCCCCCTCTTTACTGGGGTATGTATATCATTGCCTAAAGATGCAGCTCTCATTTAAGCAGTAGCATCAGCAGTGTCGGTGGCATCAGGACTCAAATTGCTCATCACCATGACACCACGGCCTGTCTGGGATTTCATTTTCCCCAGGGGACAGAAAGGTGAAGGGAAAACATGCACCAGTTTGATGCCCAGTGTCTCATGGGCTTGGTTACTCCCTGGAGCACAGCTCTCTGTCATTGCAGTGTAATAAAATATCTCCATGTCCTTGATATTACAACACTGCCCTGTGACATTAACTCCTCTCTGCCAAAGCTGTAAGATACATTCTCACCCTGGAAAAAGCCAAGGGGATCAGTCTGGCTCCTGCCCCAAGTCCTGACTAGCATGTCCGGAAGTTGTCCTTCCCCTTCATTTTGCTGCTTCCCATTTCTGCATCTCCTTTCTTTGATTTTTCCATGAATCCCATGTGTTTTTTCACAGCACACACAATTCTGCTCTCTCCTCCGTCAGCCCAATCCCATCTCTGGCTTGTTCCTCACATGCACCACCTCTTTCAAATGGAGTTTTGATTAGTCTGGGATTGAGCAACCCCGGCCATCTGCTGCTGTCAGAAGAGGGATGAGGCACCACACCATAAATGATCATTTCTCTGGTGCCCTGCAAAGAAAGAGGAGAGGCCAAACAGCCTGGTACTTACTCAAGCTCACCCGCAGGTTTCACCCCTCCATCTGGACACTTGTCACAACCTCAGTATTGCTGCAAAAGGTCTAGTTCAACCAATTAGAGCAGAATGTGGGGTCTGCTCTGGTTTGCATGTTCCAATACAATAGAGAAGCTTTGCTTTTATTGATGAACCTCACACCCCAGGCAGGATAGTAATTATGTTAAAAATCCTGTTTCAACTCCCACTGATGCATCTATTTCTGGAAGATGCTTAGTCTTGTTGTTTAATTCCCCATCTCCAGATAAGTTAGAGTGTGAAATTCTAACTACACAAGCTACTTTTAACTAGAGATCTACACTGTGCCTCTCTTTAGCTGGTGAAAATCAGCGCAATTTCATTTTCTCTGCACTTTGTATCAGATGAGAATCTGGCCTCTCAATGCTACGCTACATTATGCTTTCAGCAAATATTAACTTCCATACACATTTAGGTTTCTCCTGCTGTTCAACACCTTGGATATGCTGATCCAACTGGAATCCTATGAGTCACCTCTTCCGCAAGGAATGAAAATTGGAAAGCTGGAGGAAGGTGAGGCAAGGGGAGGGTGAGAGGTGACAGCATCCCTGGAACAAACAAAACCAGAAGAAAAGAGCTACCCTAAGAACAAAGCAAGAATGACTGAGGTGGGATGAGATGCTGTCAATTTTCCTTCAGACGTCCATGGCCCTATATTAAATTCAACATGGTCTGGTTATCACTTTGAGCAATGAGACCATTAAATACATCAAGCTGTGGGGCAGTAGGAGCAGCTCATGCACTTGGGCCTTCGTGAGTGAAAGAATCTCCTTTTAAGCCTGGCAGGGCTTTCTAATTTCACTTGCTGAGCCTGTTGCCTGTGTGTTGTGGGAAATTAGCACTTTAAAGCAGGAGTTTGTATTCCCAGACAAGGCTGAATTTGTTTCCAGTAACTCTGATGTTTGCCAGGTTTAAGTTTAATGACATTTGGTCTTGCACAGGGAAAACCTTCCTGCCTTGCAATGTGCTATTATAAATGGGATGTCTCCAGGGATGTTTGCCTCTATTGCTATAATTCACAGAGTATTTCCCCGGAAAGCTGCAGACCTGCCTTGTGTTCCCAGCTCTGCTGTTGATTTGCAGGGTCCTCACCTACCCGTAGCATATCTTTATTCCATGTTGTCTTTGGGCCAAGCAGCACCATAACTGGGGGTCTGCCAGTCTCAATGTAGGCTGGAGCCTGTGCCATGGGCACAGTGTCAATGTGTGATGCCTATTACACACTGCCCATCTACCCTCTCTCCCACCAGAGGTCACTTCTTTCTTTCCTATATATTCCAAATTCCTAAATATTCATGCTAGAAGCACAGGAAGAGTGCTGCAGCTGGAGCAAAGAAGAGCTTCGGGACAAGCAGGGAATCACTGCCAGGATCCCCCAAAAAATAGCCCAAGAGTCTGCATGAGCTTTGTGCAAGTGCTGTTATCCTATCACTCATAGCCTCCAGGATCCAGGATTATCTCTCCGCAAAGACCATTCTGGTGGAGCAAGCTCCAGCCTCACCAGCATGGCCAGGATACAGCACCAGCACTTCAGGATCAGTTGTTCAGGCCCCCTTGGAAACCAACAGGGACAAACACGTGAGCTGTGGCCCTCCAGAAGAGCTTCTTCCTACAGACTAGCAAGGAAATGAGATTTAGGCCAAAGCCGGATCAGATGAATCCCAGCTCATTTGCCCAATGCATCCTTGCTGGAGCAGAGCGACTTCTGCGCTCAGGTTTGCTCTTGACCTGTATGTGAGCGTGATGAGAGCAAAGCACGTTGACCAGAGAGCAACAACTCCCAAACCACTGCTTTATCTGCTTCGACCTTTGCTTCCTGGGAATCTTCTTGGCAGGCTGCAGAACAGACTTGCTCCCAAGCCATACCCAGAAATAGGACATTTATCTCAGCAGGGCTGCTCTCACCTTCTAAGGTGAACCATGGGGCCAGCATGGCCTCTCCTTTTTGACAGGCAAGTTTCTTATCAGAAGAAAGCTTTGCCTTAAGAAGTTCCACAAATTTCAATTCAATTTGATTTAAATACAGTGCTTTCTCCCTTTGGGTTGTGAGAAGTTTGACGGGGGTTTTGTGATGGTGCATTTTCAGCTGAGCTGTGCTGCAGAGGAAAACTAAACAAGTCTCGTCTACGAAAACATGCTGTACTTGCTTTCCTCCTACTACAGGTTTTTGACAAGCAGGTAAGCAGAGCAGATACAGAGTAGAGCACATGGTGTGGGTGAGAGCTGCTCCCCTGTCTGACTTCTGTTTATACATCTGCAGTCCTGCTCTTGGGTTAAATCACCATGTTTCCTTCCCTTCCCTGAGTAAAGGCAGATAAGAGCACTGCTTCTCTCATTCCCCTTATCTGATGAATGTCCACTTTGGTTTGCTGAACATTCTTCTCTTAACTGGCTTTGGCACACTGCTGGCAGAGGGTCAAGGGGAAGACAGGCGTGTTTGCAGAGCAGACGGGCTGGCTGATGCCTTCCCACTCAACTCATGCATATATTTTCCCCAGTTATGGAAAATAGATGTAATTTTTCCCCCCACTTTCAGTGGTTATCACTAGGTTTCAAAAATTGAGCAACTTTCACACTTGGTAGATTTGGATCTGCATTAGGGTTAGAAATTGAGTTCCTGTTTTGTGAACCACATAAGCAGTAATACACTAACTATGCTGTGAAAATGCTGTCCTCTGACACATGAAATTAGTTTATTTGTTGGTAGAAATCAAAACAAACCATTCTGAAGCGGAAATATTCTTATGCCCGTTGATGAAGCCTACAACACCACTCCTGTTCACCATCTGTTTAAATCTTCATTAAATGGTGGTTCCACATGAAAACCAAACACATCATCCTCTATAATACAAGAGTTCTGTAACTGCTCCAAAACAGAAATGCTAAGCTTTAAAAAGTACATCTCTATTGACAGGATTTGTTGTAGGTCGTCAATTATTTTAGTTTTATTCAAGTCCTAGCAAGGAAGCACAAGTTGCAACAACTCTTCATGTGTTTGCTACAAATGATTTCCATGCTGCAAAGAGATCTGTGAATATGAATTGTTCTTTCTTTGATGAATGGGTGATTTTAAATGATTATTTTGCAAAAGACTTCCCAGAAACAATGCTTAGCAATAGGATCCCTTCCTTCAGCTTCTCCCAAATGTCAGCCTAAGGACAAAGAAGCTCTCTTCATCCCAGCACACTGGGGTGCAGTACCTGCTGTTAGAGACAGACCCTGTAAATTTGCATGCAGCATGAAAAGAACTAATTCCAGTCCTCTTAATCCATTGCTGAGGTAGCTCCCTCCCACAGGGAGTCAGATATTTAGGGCTAAGAAAGTTGGGGCTGTTCTGCCTGGAGAAGAGAAGCTGCGTGGAGACCACAGAGCAGCTTCCAGGGTCTGAAAGGGGCCTACAAGGATGGTGGAGAGGGACTCTTCATCAGGGACTGTAGCGATAGGACAAGGGCTGATGGATTCAAACTGAAACAGGGGAGATTTAGGTTACATATAAGGAAGAAGTTCTTTACTGTGAGGGTGCTGAGGAGCTGGCAAAGGGTGCCCAGAGAAGTTGTAAATGCCCCCAGTGTTCAAGGCCAACTGGATGATCTTAAGGTCCTTTCCAACCCAAACCATTCTATGATTCTATGACCCTCTCCCAGCAGAGTTATGGAGGGAACATTTTGGCTAACTTCAGATAGACTTCAAATCTCTGAATTCTTTAATTCTCAAAGCCCAACCTTTTCCTTGGAAACTACAGCACAGAAACCCAAAGGAAACGTCGAAGACAGGACCTATCCATTTAACTATTTCTGACTTCAGGTCTTATCTGGTTTTCTAAACATACCCACAGGCAGAAAAGTCACTCTTTTATTCCACAGTAGAAGAAATACCATATCATTGCCCTACTCTTCATTTGTTTCCTGGAAATATCTTCTGCTTGTGAGTCACTGCCTTCGAGCTCAACATAATCACACACATTCGCTGAATGCCCTTTTCCAAGCAACACTCAACTCTGTGCAATGACAAATTCAGTGGAGAAACTGAAAAACATTCTTTCTTCTATGAAAAAACAAATTTGCCAAAGCAAAGCTATCAAGTGCTATCTCCATTTGTCCTCCTCCTCCTCCTAGATTCCCATTTGAGGCTGACTTAAGAATCTCGGGTCAAACTTTGCTCTCACTTACACCCACCTAGAAGCACTTCACTAACCACAGTCTTGAGGTGCTTGCCTAGAGAAAGCAACAGGGCTTATGGAAAGAAAAACCTTGCTGAAGTCTTGGGTTTGCAGGCACTGCTGCAGCACCACTCACTCCATCTGAGCTTGCCCAGGGAGCAGGGAAGGAGGAAAGCAACTACAAACCTCCCTACATGAGGTTCATTGTTCATCAAACCCCAGGGATAGAGCAGATTCTGTGCCCTGACTACACTGATGCTGGAGTATTCTCATTGAACATTTTGCCATCACCTTACACCACTGAGAACACACTTTTCATGAAGCTCTTGGGATGCCATCACTTCCACCTCTTGGAGGGTCTCTCTCAGACTGGGACTCTGCAAATCTCACATCCCATCAAGCTGGAGAGCACTGCTGTGTCCCTGCATGGAGCTGAGAAGTGGATGCAGCCTCAGCTCTGCAGAGAATCACCTACGTTACTGGTCTTGGGACCATGCTGCTGCCCCAAGAAAGCTACCAGCTTGGGGGAAGGCTCCTAGGACCCACTCCAGTTGCTACGGGCACTGGAAGACTGTTGTCTAGAAGTTTTCTGCGTCTATAATTAAAGTTCTTCATTTCACCCTTTTGTACAAGATGATTTTTAAAGACCAGATCCCACCCAGACCCAGCTCATACATTTCTCTCCAATGCGGTATCTGTATGACAGCATCACTGCAGTATCACTTTCTGTGAATGCTTTTGAGGGGGATGAAGGCCCCCTCGCACCCAGAACCACTGGAGATCTGAACCAACCAGACCTCTGCCCCTTTCCAACATTCCCATAAGTATCTACTCCACATGGCAGCACTGGGTTGCAGGCACCAGCCTGCTGCTCTCAACAAGGACCCAAACCTCCAGCTCAAAAGGGCTTCTTCTACTAAGCAGAAGCAATCCTGCATCTGTGACATTTGCCTGGAGGATGCTGAGATAATGCCAAAAACTACCTTCACCAAGAACATCGCAGGCAGGGAAGCGTCAATAATAGCTGGGTTTGTGTTGCCTTCTTCAATGGCAAAGTAAAAACCAAGAGAAGACCTCTCCCTCTCAGGGACATGCAGATCTCCAGGTTGCACTGCACAGGGTGCCCAGAGAAGCTGTGGCTGCCCCATCCCTGGCAGTGTTCAAGGCCAAGCTGGATGGGGCTTGGAGCAACCTGCTCTAGTGGAAGGTGTCCCTGCCCATGGCATGGGGTTGGAACCAGATAAGCTTTAAGGTGCCTTCCGACCCAAACTTCCATGGTTCCCACCTAAAATCCCTCTTTGCACGGGATGCAATTCCTCTCTCTATGAAGTATCAACAATAAGCAATTGCCTCCAAGTCAAATTGGAAACAAAGACTGGACATAAGAGACTGTCCCAGTCCCCGAGTGAGCTCTCTAGGATCCTGCAAAACTGATTCTTGGCCTTTCCCTCACAGTTACAGGCTGGGTGCAAGTGCATGTCCTTTACTTTCCCAGCATCAGTCTGTCTAGAGTGGTATAGAGACAACCTTGGGGAGAGCTGGAATGAGCTTTAGCTATATCAAGCTATATTTTAAGACAGAAGTCTGCACCCAGTGTGACAATGCGCAGGCTAAATTTCCCACACCAGAAAGTAGCTGTTTGATGAAAACTGGAACTGCTGACAACAGTGACAATAAAAAGCCATCTTAGTCACTTAAATTACACAGTGGCAGGCTCAGATTCTCACACTGAGAAAAGGAAAAGTGATGATATGGAGCATACAATGAAAGCAGCACTTTGCTTCTTGAAATGGATTCGTTTTCTTTGCGATTAAGCCAGTATCCTGAGCTGCACAACATGTGCTAATGTTACCTGCCACGTCCAGCTTATATCAACAAAGTGGTCATCTAGTAAGAGCATAATACTGTGGCTTTGCTTTAAAGCACTTGCCTAAATGTAACAGTTACAGCTCAGCTCTTAGAAAATCCTTTTTCTTGCTACAGTGCTCTTGAATCACTGAGTTGGCTTCAGCCTCTATTTACGTTCCTATCCCAAGCACACCACAATGCTCAAGCCGGCCTGCATGAGCCAGGCTAAGCAAGGACATCCACTTGGCCAGGAGCTGGTCATAGACCCGGGCAACCACAGCTCTCAACATTCCCTGCTTGCAACATGGATTTCTCAACCTTGATAGTCCATGGAATAAGATAAAAAAATCCAGAAAACTATATCAGTGTCTACAGAAAACCCTCACCTCAAGACATTGCTTAAAGAGTCAAACCTGAAGGGCACTTTTAGCCACAGGGAAAAATAAAGAAAATAACTATTTTAGCAACATCTTTTATAAAGCAGCCACCATCCTCAAAAACACAGCATCATCGCTTCTTGCGGATGGATCATTACTCTTCATCAAGGACTGTAGCAATAGGACAGGAGGCAATGGATTCAAACTGAAACAGGAAGCTCAGGTTAGATATAAGGAAGAAGCTTTTTACTATGCGGGCGCTGAGGCGCTGGCACAGGGTGCCCAGAGAAGTTATAAATGCCCCATCCTTGGCAGTGTTCAAGGCCAGGCTGGACAGAGCATTGGGTGACATGGTCTACAGTGAGGCGTCCCTACCCATGACAGTGGGTTGGAACTGGATGATCTTAAGGTCCTTTCCAACAAAAAACCATTCTATGATTCCATGTTCTAGCAAGTGACAGAGCCCTGCCACAGGCCGGCCTGGTTTCCCATACCTTCAGCAGGGTGGTGCGACAGCCGTGGCTGTACCATGTGCAGTACCTGAATGTCAGCCCCGTCACTATGTGCAAGACTCTGCTCTCACTTCCCAAAATCAGTGGCAACACTTTGCTCCAGTGCAATCCACACTCACATCCCACAGGTATCTCCTGTTCTGGGGAAGCTTGCTTCATTTCTGCTGCAATAGCAACAACTACTGCAGGTGCATTTGAGAGCAGCAGTTACATTAGCAGAAGGCAAAGGGAAGCCTTGGGATGCCGCAGATCCTAGGGATGTGTTAGTTATCCCATTTCAATGGCAACTGTTCCTGGTGCCACTGTCACCATGCAATGAATGGGGAATGTCATTGTGCCATGTCCAGGAACACGTTTTCTGTGCATAAAAAGTGGCTGCTGCTCCATCAGCCTTTACAGTTCTCACTGGGGAAAAGCTTGACTGGATCTATCAGCTCTGCAAAACTCATCACCAGCACAAGTGCAAAAAGGTCATTAAAGCATTTGGGGGACTCCCTCACCTCCTGAAACATCTGCTACCTCCAGAGGTGCTTGTCCTGGCAGCAGCTTTAGAGCAAATGACATTTGACAAAGCCTGTCATTAAATCACAGAACTTTTTGATGCAGGATATTGTAACGGCCAAAAACATAAATAAGCTTATAGAAAGCTGAGGGAGAATCATGGAGTGCATCTCCACCACACTACCACATGCTGGTCTGTGGGACAGGGCCATTCCAGAACACCTCCTGCCCCCCAGATCTCCCATGACACACATGGTGTGTGAGGCACCCCAAAACCTGGGCTGCAGGAGCCTCTGCTCCCCATCCAGGGTTTCACCCAGGCACCCACAGCAGCTCAAAGCTGGGCTCCAACTGCTGGAGCAGCAGCTCAGGTACTGATCCACATTGGAGATGTCACCTAGGTAACACTGGCAAGGACATGCTTTGGGTCCTGGGGAATAGAGAGTACAAAATGGGGACAAGAGAAAAGGGGAAAATCTAGGTTTATAGACAAGTAAATCCTTTTCCTCCTTTAAAGAAATTCAGGCAGTGATTTGCAGTTGCCTTGGCTTCTAATAATGACTTTTTTTACAGATTGACCCAGAAAAGACATTGATTTAAACATGCAGTTTAGTTGTAATGAGGATTTGGTTGAAGAAACAAACTAAACAAGGCATTTTCATTGTAAAACTTTTTCCACTATGACTCAGCCAGCCTGAGCTTTACCTCATAGAAAAACTTAGGCTACTTTCAAATTTATCAGGTTTAATATAGTATTTTCTCATCATCACACACTGTAATCGTGTGTGCAAGGCACAATTCTAGCTGTGAGAAGCACTATTCAGTGCATAGCATGGCATGTTCTTAGCCTCCAAGTCAAGAACTTACAGATTTTCCCCAGCTATTGGCAAACATCATCTAAGGAAAGTTCATTTTCTGTGCAGAGCAACGGCTTCCATGAGGGCATGAACACACACAGTAGCAACACAGCTGAAATGAAATGCAAAAACCTGCTTTCTCGACCCTAAACTAGCTCTAGAACTGATTAATTCTTGTTCAGGTGAATAGTCCTTGAATCTACTTCCAGGCTTATGGAGGAACATTTGGAAGGCGGTGATAACCAGAGAGCCCAGCTAGTTTGAAAAGTCTCCTCTAGCTCTAACCCAAAGCTCGCCCCTTGCTTCCCCAGAATTAAAGCAGGGAAAGGTCACTTCTAACTTGATCCCCGAAAAAGCAATTTCACCACCACAAATGCAAACACACACCTTACTGAAGCCAAAACTCATGGGAGTAAGGAAGGAATGACCTCTTCCCAGCAGCTTTGTGAATTATTCTGGATCCTACACCTCCTGCAAAGCTGCGTGATTACCTACAGAGCTCGGTGTGTGCGTGATTCCTTGTCTATAAGTGGTGCAGGAGCTCCAACAGTGACTAACCATGGCAGTGCCACATCTTTACCATGGAGGCTGAAATCCCTTCTCTGACGACAACTTGCTCTCCCACTTGTCTTTGCTGAACTATTTCTTGCCTCACTACTGCTTTTCTAGAGTTGCTCATGTGCGAGTCTGGTGCATACATATGTCCATAGCCTTCTATCATGCTATAATGAGTTGTCTCACACTATAGCTTCCTTAAAGCTGCTAAAACGAGTGTTTTAAATAAACACTGAATGTAGACGTGAGAGTGAAGATGATGATTTTTGTCTGGAAGGGAAGGGAAAAGCAAACTCGTGCTCACAAGGAAGCATCTTCTCTCCTCCCGGCTGAACCAGCCCAGCTCTCCCAGCCTGTCTCCATAGGAGAGGTGGCCAATGTGGTTTCAGACAACAAAGACAAGCGGTTGTGTTTCTGGAAGCACCAGATGCTGCCCCTACATCAGCAGTTATCAAAAAGGGCTAAACAGGGCTCTCTAAAGAAACAAACTTGTATCATTTCCTATCTGCCTACAGTAGGGCAAAGGCTTCCTTGCCAATGAACCCTTGAGAAATAATTTGAGTAAGGCAGAAAGGAGGAAAGAGAAAAATCAAAACTACAGATTCCTTATTACAATCAAATTTATTTAGAATAGAAGTGAATCTGAGCCCTGGACTAGCACCTAGACACCCTCAAAGTATGGGTGCAAGTATCAGCTTTAAAGGTACAAAGTTGATGGTACTTGGATCCAGATTCTACAAGGCATTTAATCCTAAGTGGAGAATTTCCCATTCAAGAGCTTTTATAGCTGTCACTTGTCTCTGTTTGCATGGCTCTGCAGTTCCCTGGGGCAAAGCACTCTTAATCATAAAGTAGAAGGATAGCACAACACAGAGTTGGTCCACAGAGTCATTTGTACGTGTGGAAGAAATCCCTTCTCTATCCTAAATATCAGAGCTGCTGAGGGCATACCTGTCTGGCAGCTGGCACTGCACCGAGTTCAACTGGTCTCTATAGAGGACTGGGCTTCACTTCTTGAAGCGATCACTGCCACAGATCCACCAGCCCCATGAGGCTTTCTTCCAAGTGAAATACACAAGATGGGCACTTTCTCTCAATTCCCATGGGAAAGTAACTGGATTTTAAGGGATTATCTATTTCTTTTGACCTGTGACATAAGCGAGCTCTCAGATAACAACTACCAACTGGGATATTTAAGATCCTTTGTCCCCCATTTAAAACAAAGCAGACAAGCAAGCCTGCCATCCTGCCAAAGCCTCCGGGAAACAGGGACAGGCAAGAGGAACAGTGCAAATCAATCTGCATTACATTACATTACCTCAGCAAAAAGACTTGAAGGGACTATGGAACATATTCATTAATCTTGTATGCTGCTGGTCTGTGTCATCCCAGATTGCATCAGGAGGAGATGAAGCACCAGCCACTGCCAGGACATGGGCCAGGGGAAAGAAAGAGAGGAGATGGACAAGACTCCTCACCATGAGCAAGTGGGATGAAAGGGAAGGAAACATAAAGCCCAGCCCAGGTTCTTCCAGGTAAGCAAGAGCTTTGCTGTGACTGATGAGACAAGCGCCTTTGAGTCAAGTGGTTCCCGACCTTTCTGGAGGGCCAGGAGTCAGTACTGCACTGGACCAGTCTTGCCCATGCTGGAGCAGCATAGCATCACCACATGCCTCAGTCAAGGTCTGTGGGTTTACAGCTCCCTGTGGAGTATGATGGAGAGGGTCAGCTTGGAAGCATGTCCAGGGACAGCAGGAACCCATTAGGGTTGGCCATGGCATGGTAGGAGAAGTGACCATTCTCCAGCAAGGGCATGGGGTACCCTGACTCTAGACAACCAGCATGAAATGGGAAAACACATTGCATGTACCCAAACCTCTTAAAACACAGGATCCCACCTTGCCACTTTATCTGAGCTTCATTTTAAAGGTGATCATAGCCAACAAGAAGCTCCCCACATCCACATTAGGCTTTAACTATACTGAAGTCTATACTCTGTTAGCACCAGTGCTGCTCCTAGCAATAGAAGGTGGATTTGTTTATCTAGGCACTGCAGCATTTCACCTCTCAGTTCACAACAATGCTCTCCTCATCGGGCCAGGGACCAACCCCCGGCAACACAAGCTGTCCCAATTAAGAACTAAATCAATCTGTGCACACAGCCCCTCAGGAATGATTTAACTCTGCCCCCTGGGTTGAACCCTGGCTAAATCTGACACACTTGCCAGTGTCCTCCTTTCAACACATAGTCTGCCTCTTTGTTTGCAGCTGCCACAGTGTGAACTGCTCCAGGTTTCTGCCTGGAGTCTTTCTCCTATTCATGTGTCCACAGCATTAGCATAGAGACATACTGAAGGTAGCTGTATTTGAGCTTTCTCAAGCAGCAAATTTCTAGCTGTCCTAATCTGGGGCTGTGGGTAGTGAGCAGGAGGGGGTAAACACACAAAAAAGTGAATAAAAATGGAGTTTTCGCCCATAAAGCAGCTCCTGTGTGATGCTTTCAGTTCAAATCCAGTCTGACATCAATACTTGTCTTCACTTCCCTAGAGAAAACAAATATGCTGAGATTCGGTGTATGATACAAACATGCAGGTTTGTTCCAAGCTGGGTTAAACTTATAATGGGAAAAAAAATATTGGAAAAAGTACCAAGCTCCAAATTGTTAACTCTAGTAAATGTGAGGTCAAAGTTGCAAATACACCAAGAAGTCACATGGATAAAGAGACATCCACCCTCTGTGCTACACAGGCACTCTTTGAAGAGGATAAGGGCAGTCAGAAGCACTAAAGGAAAGTGCTTCCCAATACCTGGCATCATTTCACATCCCTGGCAACCTCAGAGCAAGCATTGGAGGTTGGGGCTCTCTCCAGAATTACCATCGTGTCCTTGCTGCTGGAAAACTGAGCAATATTTCATAAGCTACTTATTCAGTCAGGGATGCCCTCTTTTGTTCATGGAAGAGTTCTAGGATTCAGCATTCTCCAACACACACACACATACACACACACACACAAACCCAGCATAAAGCTTGTCTGTCCCTCCAGCCTGTCCACGGGCACTTTTTGGCCTGTCTTGACCACGAAGAACCCATTATGGAGATGGCCACATACACTGGGCCATGTATGGTCTTGGCACATTCATTTCCACATGAATACTAATTACACATAAATACTAATATACTAATGAACACTAACACACCTAAGGCATAATTTTACAGTTGTTTGTTATACCTCCAAGTTTTCTTTTCTGGGGATTTTGTGCCAATCGTTGACACAGGAGTGAAATCCAGACACAAAATACAGGGAAATCAGAAGGCTATGAGAGGCTTTCCTATTCCACTTGGAAGTAACAGAAAAGTACCAGCAGCAAAGTTTTCCACATCGTTCCACTTGGTGCTATTAGCCAAAGTTCTAATGCCTCTCATTAATCAGCTTTGAAAGCCAATAAATAGGCAGTATGGAAATTGTACTCCAAGAGCTACAGAAATAAGTTGGTACTACACATCATACACTAACAAACAACTCCAGAAATCATGTTCCTCCTTGTCACCAAATATTACTGCATCAACCAATGGGAAATTCATTCCCCTCAGTAACCATGGAAATATTTACATGCTGCCAAAGCCCTGCAATTATGGATTTCCCAATAGTTGCCCATGTGATGCAGGAACTCTGTGTATCCTGCACAGAAAATCAGGTCTTCGTGGCACAGAATGCAAAAATGGTCTTTATTTATCACAACAGAAAGCGATAGTTGGTCAAAAGACAGAACCCAGAATTACTCAAAATCAATATAAGACTGCCACCACTTTGTAGGATGTGTCTTATCTGCCTTGTTCAAATCAGAGCCATAGACTGCATCTATCAAAGGCTGTGAAACCAGGCAATTCAATTTTTGCGGTGTGAAGCTTTCACAGTTATGAATATGGATGAGGCTGCAGGCAGCGGGGCCTCTGTGCAACCCATCAAATGCTGCCGGAGCAAGTTGAATGGAAAAGATTGTCAAAATTACTTTGGCCCCTGACCAGCTCCTAGAGCTGCTAACCTGAGGAAGCAGAGCATGGTGAGAAGGGCTCGTCCCTTGGGTGCTGTGAATGGGATGAAGCTGTGAAAAGCACGTCCAGGTGAGTAAAAGAGCCACATGTGCTCAAGACTGTCCCGGGCTGCATCCCCAGAGCATGAGCAGCAGGTTGAGGGAGACCAGTAACCTGGTCTAGTGGTTCTATGATCTGCCACAGTCTTCACATAAAAGGAAGCACAGTCCATCCTGGACACACTCCCTCCGTCCTCTTTACTGCCATTCTCTCTAGTGTTTCCCTTCCTCCTTTTCCTTGGAGGTTGTCTCCAAGGACCTTCCATCACATCCGCCTCCTTCCTTTGTTCCTGGTGCCAGCACATCTCCGCATCATCTTGGCTCCGCGTGTGCCACATTACCATTGCCTTTAGTCATTCCCACCCCTGCATCAGATCCTGCCGTCACCAAGCCTGGGAAGAGTCACCCAGGATCACATTACGCCATCTAGAGAGTACCTTTGAGAGGAAAACACTGCCTCCCTGGTCAAGTTGTTTACTTCTCCAACACAGAGACTTCAGCCTAACAAACGGAACCATCCCCATCACTTTGCATCCCAAGTCCTCTGCTGCAGGAGCTGACTCCATTAATTCTTGCAAGCTTATTAAAACTGGGCTAATGCAGCAACCTGACAAAAGAGGGTGCTGAAGGGATCTGTCATCATCAGAGGAGCAGCCCAGCCTGTGCACAGAGGACAGGAACAGCTCATCACTTCAGCTCCTCCCAGCACAACCAGACTCCAGCTCTCCCAGAGGGCACATGGGATTTCTCAGCAATGAACTCTCCAGCAGACTCAGCAGTTGACTCGAGCAAGCGATACCAATCTATGTATTATTTATCTTTGACACTTAAGATCGCTGCAGTTAAAAGCACTTCCCTCAATTTCCTTGTTTTGCTTCTGCTCGTATCATTATCCTCAGTTCACTTTGAGTCTAATTGAGCCAGCACATGCCAAGTGAAAAACAAATCTCGGACATGCTTGATACCAGAGTTGCCACACTCTGGTTTTGTAAGAAACCATCATTCCACAAATCCTTCAAGTGCTGGGCTATCCTAGCTCAAGGAATATTGCTGGAGGGGAAACACTAATTCATTCTGCTTCTATACATCGGTGTAAGTTGTTAGTAACACGCAGCAAACACTAACCTTCAGCTGTCAGTCCCGTCTCCCCTCCATCCAAAAAGACTCCTCAAACATAACAGTGTTGAGCAATAGAACAACGGGGAGAACACCCCTCACACTAAAGCATTTCTTCCCCTTTTACTGCATCCCTTTGGGTGCCTGTTCCTTGCTTTCTGGAAGGTCTGTAAGACAGCTAATTCACTGGCTGCTTTTTTGCTGAAACTGGAGGTGTACAATAGAGCCGATCTTCAGGGAATTTTGCTTGTGAAATGACCTTCCTGCTCTTTTTACTTTCTGTGCTTTGTTGAATCACTCATGACCGCCACGGACAACATCCAGACTCTGGCTGTACAGAGCAGCACACACAAAGGCAGCAGTTCCCATTTGTTTTCCTGTGTCACAGTCTGCTGAGATGCGAGACAAAAGAAAACTCAGCTCCTGAATAGCTCTTCTTGCCCTGCTATGTCCCCGACTTCACGACAAGGCTTCCTCTGGGAGCAAAGCTTTCAATGACAAGGGAGTCATCTGGTCTCACATTGCAGCACATTTACCCAGAACATCCTAAGGGCTAAAATGATTCCAGATACCATGTTCCTGTCAAATACACCGGACACCACTAAATACAGACCAGAGGAGTGTGGAAATACGGTGGACGCTGACTTATTCCACTTACCAGCTGGCCAGATCTCTCAGGAGATCAACAGTGACTCATGCGATGCACTTGTTACATGTGTTATTCCATAAAAATGCCTTAGAAACATGAAAATCCCAGGTTTGCTAATGAGATGAGATACTGTCTGAATACACAGTGTTCTACCACAGAACAAGTCAACCCTGGTGTCTGTCTGCGGCTCCCTGCACAGTTGTTTGCATTCATGCACCGGGAAATGAAAAGACTTTCGGGGATGACAGGGAACAGCGATTATAGAACCGAAAGCATCTGGATTTGTAAATGTGAAATTAAACCTTTACTGGATTTGT
The DNA here is from genome assembly GCA_028858755.1 of Ara ararauna. Lineage (NCBI taxonomy): Eukaryota > Metazoa > Chordata > Aves > Psittaciformes > Psittacidae > Ara > Ara ararauna. The sequence goes on along the minus strand of CM054383.1, from coordinate 2,429,727 downwards.
GATTATTTCTCAATAGCAAACGGAGCAGGACTATGATTTAATGTGCTGATTACAGGTGACTCACCTGTTCAGACAAATCAGGCTTTAATCAAAGAATAACAGCCTAAAGCAACATCATTCCTGAGAAATGTGGAAGAGGCTGATGGGGACAGACCTAATACAGCATCTCCCACAACACCCAGCAGACTTACAGTGACCTGCGCCATCCACCCTTAAAGGGTTATGGTCCAAAACCTGAATTAAGTTAGGAATAACAAATATGGCAAGATAAACTGAACACCATGTTAATACCACATCAACTGACTTGCTCAAGGCTTTGCTTACCCAGAGAATAAGTGGCCTTGGTGGCATAAGCACATGCACTTACTGCATGACCCAAAACACCACGATGTATGCCGAGTTCTGTGGATAGGGATACCCTTAGCGTGGATAATTACATAAACTAACATAGCACAATGTGAATAGAAATTAATTCTCACACTGGAGTGGCAGTTAAGCCTTCAAGCATACCGATATTCCTATATAAGTACAGTAATATTTCCATTTACTTCAACGGAACAGCTCACAGGCTTTATATTAAGCCTGCTCTGAAGTGCTTGCATGCTTTAGTCACACCAAGCATCGTTTTACTGCTAAGATACCCTTGAGTGGCTCATGAATTCAGCAGCCCCTAGATACCACTGCTGCTGTATCTATCACCAACCCTGCATGACATACAGTAATTATAGGCTGCTGTCAGACTAGTAACATCCTCAACAAGTAGAGCTGAGCTCTTGAACGTCAGTGTTCCAACCAAACAAACACGGAGCTCCTCTAAAAAAAGAGGAGAGATTAACTGAAAGAACACAGGCCAAATCCTGCTCTCATTTACCCCTCTTGGATGGGCGGCACGGATTTGGCTGCCAAGACAATTTGGCAAATCGCAGCCCTCCAGCAGAACGGACTCTTTTGCATGGCTCCTGCGAGCAGAATGCAAGTGAAGGAGCTGAGCTGAAGGGAGCTGTGCTGCTCTCTCTGACACCAGTGTCAGTGCAGCTGTGCGCATGGTTTACACTGGATCCCGATGTACACCCATTTCTAAGTCATATTCCAGTGCTGGTTGACTAAAAAACCTTATCTAGAAACCCTTCTCTCCCACCAAAGTCACATAGAAGAGAACAAGGGGGTTATTTCTTTCTTAGTAAAGAGGGGAAATATTGTTTTCATCTTCAGTAAAAAGCAAGGAATGGGACTTTCCACATAGACACTGATTAGAGATTGAACCTGATAAAATTTAGTCTAGAAGTGAACTTGAAGCCTTAGAAACCAGTTCCCTGAAGACAAGGTAATGAGCCTGTGCCACTCTCATTCAGAGAACTGAATCAAAGACTGGAACAGCATATTTCATTCAAAGTCTTGAACAGGAACGCAGCCAGGTCTCACCAACTGCTGTGCCAGGAAGTTCTCTGAAAGGGTGCATTTGTTACTGAGGCTATTCATTTCTCCCTTTTATCGGCAGGGATTCCAGGATTTAGTGAGAAACTGACCAGCTGCTGCAGTGTACAGTATGGATATCACAGGTCTGACTTTGCTCCGACATCTCAGTCAGCCCTAGTGATTTCAGGGGGTTTGGGTCCCATATGATCCTACTTTCTACTTTTGCACCATAACCTGGGGGACAGAGGAGCTCAGCTTTGGAAGGTCAAATGAAAGGAACAAAAATGCAGTGGAAACAACCTCGAGGGATTTTGCTGCTCCACAAACAAGTTCGGAAAACACACATCTAGCTCTCCATGTGTGCCTGACCCTGTTCAGGTCACTAGAGCTGAAGCAGAGCAGCCATAAACTGGCAAAGGGACGGTGGGGAAACATCTCCCTCACAAACAGTGAGGAGGAGGAAACAGGAGATCATTGTTTTTCCCAGATCAGACCAGCCTGAAGGTACACCTTCAACTCAGCCAGTTGTGCTGAGCACTAGGGGCAGTGACGTCCCTCACTCCTAAACCAGGCTGCTGAGGCTGGATAGAAGCAAGAGCAGGATGCCAGGCCTCGTCCCACAGTCCCTGGCTGTGTCCGGTTGTGCCTGGACAACACAGCCCACTTGTCCCTGGGCTGGCTCCAGGTTTCCAACCATTCCCTGGGAATGGGAAAAGGGAGGAGGTCTCCCTGAAACAACTCTTTACAAGAAAGCAAAACAGAAAGCAAAGCACCCAGAAAACATCAGGTAGCCATTTAAAGACACTTAATACAACAAAGCAGCTGCAGATAAGGAGAAACAAGAGGGTTTGTCCCTCTAGTTACTCTCAGAGCACTGGGAAAACATTGATGAATAGCTACAAAAGGTTGGAAACTTACTTTTGAGGTCTATCAGATGCATGGACTCAGGAAGAGAGGGAAGGAGAGGCAACAGGGGCCAGCACAGGGACTTACTGACCTCCGGTGATGCACAATCAGGGCTTCACTCCAGTGGATCCTCAAGCCCCTGCAGACCTTTTTGTCTTCTCCCACAAGGTGATTCACATGGAGGGGGTGGAGTAGGCCCTGTCACATGACCTGCAAGCCCAAATTAGGAAACCCCTATTAATTACCCTGGGGTAAACGAGCAGGGACTCCCCTTACAGCCAAGCAGCAAGGGGTCCCACTGCAGGTGCAACAACAGAAGCATAGAGAGGAAGCTTTGCCCCAGTGCCTGCACTGTAGAGACTCTGGGCCATGAACATCTCACTGCAAGCCATATTAGCTACCAGCTACTTGAGGATTTAGGCCTTTTCTTGGACTAATTTTACACCCTGCAATGTTTGCCTACCCTTGTGAACAAGTAGTATCACAGCTGGTCCCCAGTCCACGAAAGCTGCAGCAAGAGCATCCCCCAATGCAGCCCATGGGGGAGTGCTTTATCCTGTCCCCCCAAACACCAGTTTAATCTCTCAAAGCTGTGGGCTTAGACCCTAATAACATAAGGACCCTTGAAACATAAACCCTTCTGTGTTTAAATTGGATGAGATAGGCTTTCATATACAGTATCACTTTGTGACAATATGCTACAGAGGAGCCATGCTTCTATTTGTACAATTATTTTATAGTGTCAAGGGTAATAACAAAAGATGAAGTGATAAAAACAAGTCTAAGCAGGATGTATGCAACAAGGGGTGGTGTTTATGGAAGACAAGACTGTGTAAAACTAAGAACAAGAGAGCTTTGAAGTTTTATTTTATGTAAATCAGTCAACAGATAACTCAAAGCGTAGCCTGACTTTTTCATTCAATCCTTATTAGTCAGATTTGTAAGTCAGTGGTACTATTACTAATTTGATGATGTGTAAATCTGTTTCTTGACTTAAAACAACGGTTGAATCTTTTTGTGTCTTAAAATGATCTCTAAAGTTGTGGGGGTTAGGATTTACTGGCTGGTTTATATGTCTATAGCACTATATTGTTTAAAGACCAAGCTGTAAAGAAATGTAGATGTAAAAAAAGCTATCTATATATAAAATCCTAGCATGTAAGGCAATAGGAAAGCAATGTTTTTCTCGCCAGGAAGTAATTTGACAAATGGAATCCATATTTCTGTAAATAAACATCTGCCTTCTCATTAGCTTCACATCAACCTACACTGAAATATACATCAGAGAAGTCTGTCAAAGCAGCCACAAAGGAAAAACAAGAGCAGAGTTTAAAAGCAAAGCCTTCAAAAATTGTTATGCTTTTCAAGCCTAAGCAGTAAATAGGACAGGAGAATGACAGGAGAGTTGGCAACAGCATCTCATCACTAAAAGAACTTTCTTTTTTTCTCTTGAAACATAAAACTTCTGTTTGGTCAACTGTCCACAAGTGGTTTGCAGAGAAGGGAGACAGACATAAGAGCCTGACACACTGTAAAATCACAGCCCTAAGAAATGCAACCAACAGTCCCAATCCAACTGTCAGCCAGCTATAACAAGCCCAGCAGACACGGTTCATGGACCACAGAGCACCTCAGACCACAAATATTTTCCTTCCTGCTCCTTAAGAAGCAAAGGATGACTCTAGCTGCTAAAAGAGCACAGGGCTGAGACCAAAGAGAACCTAATTAAAACAAAGAAGTAATGTACTTAGAAACACAGGACAATCTGTCATTACTGAACAAGCCCTTGTGTTGCATTGCTGAGTCACCCACAGGTTTGCACAGCAGCAGATGACATTTCTGAGGTCTGTGTCTTGCTTGATGATGCTCTGTGAAAGGGAGATGGAGGTCCCATGGCACAGAGAGGGTCCCTCTGGAATCGCGAGAACCCTGTTTTCCTATGGGGCCGACGTCCATGCCCGATGACATCCACATCTCTCCCAGTCAATCTCCTTGTCTCTGCTGGAGTTACCCTCTATCTAATAGCCTGATTTACTCCCCCTCAAGTACGAGGTGTTGGCCTGGGATGTCTGAAGCAAGACTGGATATAGCACTGGAATTTACATTAGGGGGAACACTTCCCCTTAAGAATCAAAGGGTTGTGTTATGCTTTCCCTGGCTTCCAGTCCCAGGAGAAACTATACGCAAATAGTGAAACACTACAAATAGTTTGAAGTACCTTTCACAGGAATCTTAGTGTCTCACAGTGAGACTAAGCAAACAGGGGTATCACTGGTCCCTGCAGCTCCTGCACTGCCTGTGCTAAAGCCCAGGCGTATTTCATAGCCTAAGTAGCAATTTCAACTTGTTTCCTGTTAAGAATAGCATTTTTAAAAGCACTTATTTCTGTTTTAAACCCACTGCTATTGAAGGCAAAGGCACAGCTGCCATCCACTCTTACAAGCACAGATAAGTAACGTCAGATGATGCTAACCCGGATGGTGCAGCACATTTCGTCTCCATGTGGACTGAGTATCCCACTTCAGAAATGTAAAACTGATCTTTCTTCCTCTGAAACGTGCCAAACATCTGATCTAATGTATCAGGGAGTTCTGAAATAATGAGGCACATCAGAAAGTTGGAAGCTCCAGGCTTTTCACCTCTGAGCCAACCATCACTTCAGATATAGCTTTTCTCTATTATTTCAGGCATTCTATGCTCCTTAAAATTAAGGTTTAATACGCAGTTGGCTGTGATTTTTCTTCGTTCTTATCAATATTTCTCTAATGTGCTTTCCCTTTTCTTTTCCTGGTGCTGTTAAAATGCATCATTTTCCAGCATGTCATTGCATCCTCCATTTAAAAAATTTAACCAGAACAAACTGATCACATAGATCTCAATTTAAAACAGTACAGATGTTGTTTTTCAAGCCAGTGTAATTCCCTGCTTTGGGTCTTTCCCAGTCGTTCCTAACCAACTTTCTTCATGCAGTCTTTTGTGCCTGGTGTTAGGGCAGGAGAACCGAGGGCAGAAGGAGATGCTCCAAACTAAGGTACAAGCCAACAGATGAGAGCTTAGTCCAGCCAGGCACATGCTCCTTTAGAGCTGCAAAACACTTAAATCCAGACCCACAGTATAGCAGCTCACAGGCTTCTACTTGTCCCCACACGGCACCTTTGCTGGATCAGACCCAGGATACTCAGCATTTCACAGTGCTGCTTTTCCTTCCAATGCTGGAGACATTGGACACACATCAAGGACAGCTGGCTGTGAGTTTCCTGAAGGTATAAAACATTAATGTCATATGGTGGTTTATGAGGCATTAGTCCAAGTTCTGCAGTGAAGGCTTGATATAAGTTGTTCTGGGATCACATTTACCTCTGAGGACTGATAACTTTAGCATCTTTCACATGCTTTGGACAAATCAGTCTCTAGTTTGTTGTAGGTAAGAGCGTAGCTCTGTGAATTAGAATGTTGAAACCATGGCCAAGTCTAGCGGTTTCACAGGAAGGGAGTAGTAATCTTGAAGAACAACATGCCTCCACTAGGAACTTCTGTGCGCCTGAAAGCCTTACTTTAAATACATGAAACACTCCTTAGAAAAGCAGCTGTTTTTTTCCCTTGCAACTTGATGTGTTTGGGGTTTTGACCTCTCTTTGAAAGTAGTAATGGGCTCCATGAGCAAAGCACGCAGTGTGAAGAAGCATCTTCTGGAAACCTGAATTTCAGTGTCACCAAAATTCACCTCAGATCAAGTGCTCAAATTCATGCCTTGGGAACCAACAATCCTTTTGATCACCTTAAACTGGTATCCATAAGGGAGAAAACCCAGAACAGTTCATTCAAAGCAAAGCTAATTGCTGCTCAGGAACTGCTGTTAGATTCCCCAAGCAGCCTGGAGGAGGAGCACAAGGTAGAGTTTCAATGCAAATGTGGCAAGATTTTGTCAGTTATTAGAAGTTACTTAGGAACTTCTGGGAGGCCCTTTGCCCACCATTAGCTACTATTGCACTGTATTTTTGCAGATATTTAGGTTAAACACTTAAATAACCATACTCAGCAGTTACTATCACCCAATAGGTTGCTTGTTACACTGATGTTTCAAAACTATTTGCTAAGAAAGAGAAGCGTTTAAGCAGGTTGACACCATGACTAATCTGGGGCAGGACAGCTGTACAGCACATTGCTCATGAGAAAGCAGGGTAATAACTCTACAAAGTTTAATACATCCCCCTGCTGATGGAAAACTAGTTGTAGGTAATGGGCTGAAGAAGCCCCAAGAACATAGATAAAGAATGCATGTTAATCTTGCCTAAATAAAACCAAAAGCCACTTGTGAATGGCCAAAAATAATGGCAGAGACGGAAAACCTTGGGGAATCTCCCCAGCAGAATCCAAGGGAGAGAGGTCTCAGGGTTGTGTAATCCACTCCTGCTCTATTTCCTGTCTATATATTGAAGAACAGCTCTATTTTCAACACAGCTGGCCAATAAATCCCAGGTTTCATACCTGTTTTATCCCTCCTACTTGGCAGGAGCAGAAAGGCTTCTGCAACAGCAACAGTTCCTTCCCATTTTAGCAGCCAAACTTTCTTTTGATGTTTCATGCCTTTTTACCATTTGGGGAACCCTCTGGCAACTACTCCCTATCCATCCCTCGCTGCACACACAGACCTCTTTTCTATTTCTCTTTCATGACTCCTACTGCATCATTTTTAACTAGTGAGCTGAAATAATCACAGTCTTCCAACACTATATTTTAGCCTTATTTTCATACCATATTTACTTTTTATGCTTGACAGATAAAGTTTAAACTCAAATTGACAATTTGTGTGGCTCCAGTGCAGTGAGACCAATCTGTTGCAAAGAGGGAAAGGAGCAAAGCTTGAAGGGTACTGGGATGGTCCGACCCAGGAGGGAAATGAACTGGCCACCCAATAGTCATTATTAATGCCAATTTCCTAAAGTACCACCAAGGGCTACATTTATTACTGCCAATGGAAAATGGCATAGGAAATAACCAGCTGTTGGCAGCCACTCCATGAGCAGCATGACCAATTGCCATGGGAATCCAGGACACAAGCAAGACCAGATGGGCTTCTTAATCCTCTCTGCTGAATAGTTTGAATATTTAAGCTGACTTGAGAGTGAGAGCAGCAACCAGCAAAACCACTGAGCTTTCCTACCTTAGTCCTAAACAAGGAATGGACACTATTATCTCATCCAGAAGGCTGGGAACAGGATGCTTGAGAGATCTAGTGGCAATTGAAATCCATGAAGTTGCATCAGGAAGGAACTGGCCCCAGGGATGTGCTTTGGCACAGATGCTCCAGATGAAACTAATAATTCCTCACCAGATTGTTCTATCATCCCAGGCAAACTTAAGCATAGATGTACAGACCTACAACAACAGGGGAACTTGTGGCTTTTCCATGATAAAACACCACAGCACACCGGGAAGCATGGCTGTATGACATTTTGAAAGTTATTCCTGGCAAGCAGGCGATTGGAAAAGTAAGAAGTGAAACCTCAATACTGGTCATGGTCACCAATACCTTTTTATTTGGGCACTAAGTGTTTGCCTGATATTTGCTGGTTGTTTTATAGATTATGAGGCAAAGCTGCTAAATTGAAGGTAACTACAGCAAGATCTGGGTCTAAAAGAAGGATACTGTTACGTATAATGTTAGACTGGTCTTGTGGAGGGCTCAAATCGCAATCCTTTCCCAAAGACCTGCCCTTCCTGTAAGATGATGTTAATCATAGAAAGCAAAATTAGAAATGCAATAATTTGAGGTTGGAACTTTAAGGTCCCTTCCAACCCAAACCATTCTATGAATTGGAAGGGCTATCTAAAAATGCTGTCTAAAGCTGCCTTGTATGGCATCACACACCCTCCCAGAGGGAAGGAAAGGGAGGAACTGATTTCCAAATGTGACAGCTTTAGAGAGGGAAGGGAGGCAGAAAGGCAAATAACTACACTGTAGAGTGATCTACTCCCTTGTGAGCATGCCTGTCCCTCGAGGAAATTCTGTGCACTGATTAGATACAAGAGGATTTTGCTTGGAAGCAAAAGCCATTGAAGGATTTTGATACACGGACATTGTAAAATGCTAGTGATAGTAAGAGTGTTATTTGTTGTCAGTTTAAAGTATGCAGCTTCTTTACATAACTAAATAAATTACTCCATTATTCATATTTTTACAGCTAAATATTTTAATCCCTGTTTACTGCCAGTAGCTTTAACTAACTGCTTTATGTAATCCTTTTATAAATCTTACTTGTAATACATTATATCTGATAAAAATTCTGAGCTTGCCACTGGTGCTTCCAGTAATTCAGATTCTAGCTGCCTGCCACATCACTCCTATGACTGATCTTCTGAAGCCTCCTCCAAGTGACGTTGTAGCCTGAGTCTGGAGCAAGAATTGAAGCCAGAGATATTGCCAAGAACAGACAGGAAGCAGTCTGCAGAGGCACCTCTCACTATGCATCAACTGAGCACATAGAGCTTTTGGAAAGGTGTTTTGCCAACTGCAACTGCGTAAAAGAGTCTAAGAATCAGCAGTTTCCTAAAGAACTTTCTCCGTAATTTTTCAGTGGAATCTGGATTTCTTTAAAAGCAATGAGCATACAAATGTGTATATATACATACGTAAGTAAACACAGAATCATAGAATGGTGTGAGTTGCAAAGGACCTTAAGATCATCCAGTTCAAAACCCCTGACATGGACAGGGATGTCTCACACTAGACCATGTTGCCCAAGTCTCTGTCCAGCCTGCCCTTGAGCACTGCCAGGGATGGAGCATTTACCACTTATTTGGGCAATCTGTTCCATATACGCATATATAAGCAAACATCTTCCTGTTTCTTCAAGCAAGTGTATCCACAGCACCAGTTAGGGATAGCAGCAATAGATGACATCTGGGGTTACAGTTACACAGCTTCACAGCCCAGGACTGTAAGGACAAGCCTGTATCTCTGTTACCATTACAGCACAGGTAATTGAAGAGTTCAGTGCTTTTCACAGCATGCTCAAATCACACTGAATAACAAAGAGCTGTAGCTTTGTGCAAGGATGTAAATGCTCCAGAATTGGTTTTAATCAGTTCTCCTTGCCCCCAACTGGGTGCAACTGCTCTGTAGCATGCAAGCTAAGGGTTACACAATTGATAAAATGAAGAGGTTCTTCAACAAGCACAGAGCACTTGAAAGGAGCTGAAACCTCCAGGCTCCAAAAGCATCATGTCCTCAGCTCCAAAGGCCACTGTTCTTGGGAGCAGCAATTTTCCTGAAAAGCCACCAGCAGATACTCATTTGGGCTCCTCTATTTTCAGGGAACTGTTTGTGCCCTTCCCACATACAAGCTGAGCTGGACCTCTCTCAGAATATTACCTTCATTTCTGACACCTTTTCTGCTCCCAAGCCCATGTTTCTGTAGGTATTAGAGACCTTGAAGACGTCTTGGAAGAAGGAAAAATGGAAGTTTTTGGGCTCTTCACAAGCTACCAGGACATCACACACCACTCACACAAGATGGCTGGCAGCCCCCTTAGCATTCCATTTCATTGGCTTAAACACTCCTTTCTGTGTCTGAAAAGGGTCGCAAACTCGTGATAACAACCAATCTGGGTTGCAAAGTCACTCTATACTCAGGGCAGCATTAGTCTCATGATCAAACTTCATCTCACCTGGAAGGAAGAGGATTTGCAAGTCACTGATGTTGTAAATCCAGATCATAAATTCACAGTATCTCAGTTTTCCCATGTACTGGCCAAGGATGTCACAAGCATATGCTGCTTTTACCTGTATAACAAGAAACAGTAAAAGTGCATGAGCTTTTCATGCAAGTTTTATTTGAGACGTTATGTCAGTGTTGCGGTTAGTGAATACAGAACTAGTAAAGTGTTTTGAGAACTATCATGTTCTACTATGTGTTTGGAAGCATATTGGAAGTGAATGAGAGTGTCTGTTTGTTATCTGCTTTGTTATCCTCGGTAGATTTAGACCTGTATCTTTCAGATTGTTAAACTACGATGGATACAACTCTCCAAGTGGCTCTTTGAAGCCAGCAGGAGTTTTCCCTATGATGCCAGGAAACACATTTGCTCTCTAATGCTCCAGCCAGGTGGCTCAGAGGACACTGGTGCTACTGAAAGAGTCCCTCTGGCACAGCTACCTTATGGATCAGAGACTGAGTGAATGCAAAATGCCAAAAGACTGTAAAAATAACACTGAATTAACAAGCCATTGGCAATACCTGTCAAGAAAAGAATATTAATCTTAAACATAAATGTCTCTCAAGATGAAATATTTCAGTTACACAAGAAACAAGAAAATATGAGAATTTTCTATCACACTTGGATGCTTCACTTACCACAATGATGAATCAAAATAATTGCCTGGTCCAGCATTTAGCATGACACTAAATACAGTGCTGGATCTATTGATCCTTTACATGAACAGCTCTTTGAGCCTCACACGAGTGCCTTCCTGCACCTGCTTGCTTCTTGCATTTTAAACCGAAGGAAGGAAACACATTTAAATGTCATATTCTGCCAGGAAAGCTGCTTCTCTGTGCACTTGCTTTGTTCATCTTTGTCATGACAAGTACTCAGGTTGGGTTTCTCCCATCATTTTAGTTACTGGGGGGAGCAATTTCCAATGAGGTTGGATGGAAAGATTGTTAAACTATCCAGTGCCCCCAGAAACTCTTCAGAGGGTTAGTAACCGGCAAGCCAGCACTGAATCCTCTCAGCTCAGGGTTTTTCTGTCAGAAAATGTGCTCCTATAGGACCTTTTTTGTCCAGTTTCAATCAAACCCTGACATGCTTCTGCTCTGCTCAGTCCCGGCAGCGGTGTCTGCACAGGCAACGCTCCAGCCAAGCGTCCCGAGTGTTGACGTGATTTGGGTCCTCATCCCAAGCTCCAGCGAGCACTGCGGTGTGATGCTCCTGGTTTCCCTCCTTCTGTACTGTGAGGGCCTCATGGCATTTTAAATGTCTGAGCAGAGAGGGATGTTTCTGAGTGTGGAGTTTTTGATGCCTTAGGACTTCATCAAAAGGAAGAGATGAAAGTAAAATGACCTCTGAAAGCTTTGATTTTCCGGGTGAAATTTCCATAGCAATCACAGAGGGGGAAGAACTGCTGCATTTGAAAAGCTGATTTGGGGATAATTAAAAGCATTGTCAAGTGAACACAATGAGAAGTAGGCAAATTTATGCAAAGAGCATTTCAAAATTCACTGGCCAGAACCAGAGTAATGTGCCTGTAACAGCACTGCAAGAGAGGAGGGGATCGATTACATGAACAGGGAATGACATTGTGCAGCTGTACAGGCTTCACCCTGAATATCTTATAAAGGACTTAAAACCCAGCCAGATAATGTTCATGCTTTAATTTGTATCCAGCTCTGAATTTAAAATACCTTTGTCTCAGAAATAAAATTAAAGGATTTCAGAGGCACGGTTTGATTCACAGAACTAATGAGATAAAGCTCCTCACTGTAAAAACCACACTGCATTAAATCAATGGGCAAATTTCCTTTCAAGAATTTGATATCAAAACAAGATTTGACCCTCATGTGAACTTCATGGGTTGGAAACATCTCAGCTGGCTTTCTCTGGAAACACGGGTCCAGCTGGGCCAAAAGGGGAAAGCCATCATCCAGACCAAGCGAGAGCACAGGGCTTGCTTGGGAATCGCTTCAGAAGTCAGAGAGACATCTTGTTGCTGTGTTAGGTGTTGGTTCTAACACTAGATCTTCCCCAAAACCTCATGTTTCTCTTCTTACACATTCCCTGCCACCTCTGATGTTGCTATCTCTGCTCATTCCCTACCTGCAAACACCCCTTCGCTCCCCTCAAGTCAGTTGTGTGCACATGCAGCAGCCTCACACAGAAGTTTATGGATCATCTGCAGCTCTCAGGAGCACTGGTGACATCTGTGTCCTCCCAAGCCATCAGTAACAGATGGGATGGCCTCTGCCACCACAGCTGCTTCAGAAAAACAGTGATGGAATTCAATCTCACAGACCAGAACTGAAGGGAAACAATAGACAAATAGATAAATGTAGACGTCTGAAGCCCAGGTGCAAGGCAGAGGGTGAAAGATGATGCTGGTGGCAAGGAAATCATGAAGCAAGAGGGATTCTTAGCAACATCCATTCTGCTCCTTGCAGCCCCGCTGCTCCTTTCCAATTACGACAGCACAACATCAGTTTCTGGGCATTACTCCATGGGATGAGCAAGCTGTGAAAGACTGATGCAAGAAAGATCTGTTACTTTAACACGGTGTGCTAATCGCATCCATCCATTGCACTCCCAGCAATCCAGCGAGGGGGCTGGTGGATGCTGAGCTCCGGGGTCCTTTCTAAACTCTCCAGCACAGACACAGCCTCAGCACTTCAGGTGAAGGGAATCTACCCAGAAACCCCTCCACTAATAGCTCTCAATCATCTTAATTAGGTGACCCCAGCAGCCCTCTTGCATCAAGACATGGGAAGCTGTGGCAAACCCTTCCATGACACTGGTGTGTGCGTGTGTGTGTCCTGGGACCTCCTATTCCCCCAGCACTGCAGTGGGCAAGATGAAGGAGCATCCCAGTGATAAAACAGTTGCACCACAACAGCAACCAGGCTGCCTGGTGTGCACAGCAGCCCAGTGCTCCAGAGGCAGCAGGTTCAATAGCCCCCTGCTATAATATATAATACATTATAATGCTATAATAAAACTTCATTCTTTGCTATAACCCAAAAAAAAAGGAGACTTTTCAATATAGATTACAGAGCCCCCAGGTTAACAGAGATTAACAGCAAAGAGGTTTATTAAGCGTGAATCATTTCCTACTTGCTGTCCACAAACGCATTAGAGTGTGCTTTTCTTTTTTGTAAGCCAAATGTGTAACTGGCATTATTAGTTTCCTCCTCCTCTCTCCCTCTCCTTTAGTTTTTAATTAGAGCATAGAGGGGGGAAATGCATATTTCAGATGAAGAAGAACTGGGGAGGGAGAATAATAATAATTCTGACTGCTTCAATTATTCCTACACGAGATGAGCCAGATTTCTCTAAGAGCTCAGCCTCCACAGTCGGCACCGGATCTGAGCTGAGGCCAGCACTTGGTGTGCTCTGCAGGACTGAAGCATTCCAGAGATCCATCCTTTATCCAAGTGTAGAGTGAGTGCAGGGCTCTGCCTTGGTTTGGTCCCAGGGATGGAGCCCATCAGCCTCACTTGGAAACTGTGTCTCTGGAAAACAAAAACTTCCCATCAGCAAAGCGCTGCTTTAGGTTCACTGTCCCTGTCTCTGCAACTTCTTATGGTGAGGGGTACCTTCATGTTCTGAGGGGAGCCATCCTCCAACCTCACATGTCTATCACCTTCAGAAACACTTCTTGAGGTGGATGGATTTGTTTGCTCATGTTATTTTCTCTCTCCTGAACCTTCCTTTTTCTCCTTCCTCTCAGTATTCTTTCAAGGCTGTATCTTCCAAACCAATCTCTCATTGCCTTACCCAACATGGGTACAACCAGCCTTGCTGCTGACAGGGCACACACACATGCCCCCAGTCTCTTGTTCCAAGCTGAACTGCACTCACTGGACTATATCATAAAATTACATGCACAGAACGTGGGCCAGGGACTTTTTCCATCTCATTTTTCTTTCACGTCTAGTTTGGGAAAAATCTGAGATTAGAGCTGGGAAAGCTACAATGACCTTTTGGAAACCTGTTTAGCTTTCATCATTCAACAAATGCTTAAGGAATGTTTTTGTGCAGGAATGCACTGAACTGTAATTATTATTCCTGAATAAATGGTATTTACAAAACACTGTCACATGTGTATCTATGGAAACCCAAAGATACAAATGCCATATCCCCGCAGCTCCAACAGTTAATTCCATATCATTTCACCAATATATTTATTCAAGCAATTCAAATGCTTAATTCCAGCTGGTTTCATTGCTAAACATGACCTTATGACAAACACGTTTTTACAAAGCAGGTGTTATACTGACAATCACTTTCAACCTGATCTCATAACCAGCAAGTTTTTCCAGCAGTGCATTTGCAAAGCAGTGAGGAACATGCTGAGAAGGTCTGGGACAGTTCTGATGCTTACTGTAATGCAGGAGGAGATGGGGCTGATACTTCCAGAACTGCAGAATCAAGTTAAGAGTGCAAAGCACTAACCACTCCAGCACCATTCGTGTCCCAGGCAAGACCAGCCCCTCTGTCACCTCAGAGAGGCAACCAGAAGATGGAGTGGAGATGAGCACACTCTTCCTATGACCTTTCCAGTGTCTTAAAGCAAGCGGGTCAGTTGTGTTCAAGGCATACACTTGACAAATGAATTTGTCTTGGTTGTGGATTCAGTCACACACAGCCCAAAGCCATTTCAGGGCCTGTCTTTAATGAAATATAAGTGAATATGGACACGGATTAGAGAAACCTCCAAGAAAGAGGAGAACTTGTAGCTCTGTCACAAGTTTAAGCCTCTCCCTATTTTGCAAAAGCCTGAACACCTTGTTAATCCTCTTAAATACAAGCTACAGACTCTTCTGAGGCAACACGCTTGCAGGAGGTGGTATATCTTGAGCACATAATTCATTTTAAATGGAATTAGCTCTTTCCCACAGAGAGTGCTGCCTACCAGTACCTGTGTGCACCGCGTCTCATTAGGGAAGGGGAGGATGTTACCCGGAGATGTGCTGTCAGCTGCATTTCATACCTCATTCTTCCCCTACCATTATAAGGCCCACTGGGAAATTTGCTGGCAGAACCCCAGGGTAACAGGTTTACACCAGGTTGATTTTAAATCAGAGAACTCACAATGTATTTCATTGAGCTTTAGGGAAGAGGCTGAGGGTTACAAAGAATAGGGGCAGGTACCTTAACCAGAAAACCAGGAAACCTTTTCCCCTGGTTGCTCCCTTGTTACCTGCAGAAGAGGCACCTCCAGTCAGGGAGCAACAGGAACAGCTTTTCCCTGTATAGAGTCAAGCACGCAGTCATAGTACAGGGAAGAAACTGTGAGCAAGAAGGGAGGGAAAAGGTGGCTATCACCAGACTATGCAGCTTGTTCATTTTCCTGGCTGTCAGAGTAATGGAGACATCTGACTTTAAAACATAATAAGGAAAAGAACACAGCATACACTATTCCCTGGAAACCAGTAACTTGCATCCTCTACCTATTATATGCAAGCCCCGTATGACAGAAAAGCTTAATGTCAGAGCTTCAGAAAAGACCTTTTCCCCAATGCAGATACAAGAAAGCAGAAGCAGGATTTCTGCTAACTCCAACCAGACTTGAAAGAGCCCCCAGGCTGCTGACAGCTCCCAGATATTCCCAAAGAGGAGTCCGTTTTGCTTCTTTGGGAGCGAGTCTGTGAAACCTGGCTCTTGCTTTCATCACCTTCAAACACAACTGGTTCTTGTATAAGCACGAGTGTGCCGTGACATTTTGGGATGTGATGCCAGCACAAAGCTGTAGGGTACTTCCAATACAGCTAAAACACTTCATGTGCAGAACAGGAACGTGCCAAGAGAAAAAGCAAGGGCCTGGTGACATCCCTTCCTCAGCTTGGTGCTGCAGGGAAGCAGGGAAGGGATCGGTTAGCCCTTCCCTTCATTTCCAGTTATTACTTTACATCAAAGATCTACTTTGAAGACAGTTTTCTGCTTTAGAAAGCAAAAAACCCAACCAGAAATCTGCTACTTCCCCTAAACCCAGCTCAAGATTGAGTCTGATGGTCCTGTGGGAAGTTCACATGCTTCGCAGCAATTATATTCAGGGATGCAGCACAGCAAACACCGGGAGCACTTCAGTAAACAGAGCAGATTTGTTCCCCTGCATCTGTGAAGCCAAGTGAGAGGAAGGCTAAGCTTCAGAAGATGGTAGGAGATACCATCCCTTGGATGTTTATTGTCTCAATCCAATTCCATTCATCCATTTGATTTGCAAATGGACAAAGCCTGCACAATTTGTAAATTGGCAGAGTTTGCCCAGCAAAAGTAAATGCCCTCATTTTGTGTAATAAAAGGCTTAAAAGCACATGAGCAAAATGTGATGCAATAGGGAGACCTACAAACCCCAGTCATTACTGATGTGCAAAGTGCTTAGAAAGTTAGAAGTCTCTGCAACTTTTGATAGACAAAAAGTCATTCATCTTATCATTAAAGTCTAATGAGGATGGTGGCAACTTCAAAAATGCCAGAGCACAAACATGGTCTTGACGTGCTATTCTTTGAAGATAGCTTTTGATGCTTTTCTAAACAGAATAATTCCTCCGCAGAGTATTTGATGTTGATGCGCAAAACACAACCATGACATTGAGTCTCAGCGTTAAGAATCCCCCCTACCTGTGACCTTCTGATATTCCATAGGTGATTGAAGAACACAAAAGCAAGCAGTCAACTCTCCCCACCCCATCCTTCAGCCACAGACCCTCTTCTAAACCTCGATACCTGATCACATACATTCAAACTCTAGTCTACCTCCATAGTGGAGCATACATTTAAATCTTGCTCTCCTTCACTGCTTTTATTCCAGGATGGTCGATTCATTATAGCACAACCATAGAATGGAGAAACATGATTTCCTGCATGATCTCAGACACATTCCAGAGCCTCACTAGTTATACAGGCAGAGCCAACACTGACTGGAATATCGAAGAATGGTTATTATTGGTTTTGTAAGCATTTGGTTTGCCCAGTGTGGGCTGTGGGGCCTGCCAATGCACTTGCTGGCTGTGTCTCATGGGAAAATGCTGCATATGGCATATTCTGATTTGAATACCTTAATGGCAAGGAATAGATTTCTCTTCCAGTTACAGGATGGGCTTTTCAAGGCAACTTCTTTTCACCTAAGGCCCCCAAGCTCCCTTTGGAGAAGCAGGGAATCACATGCAGCAACCCCAATCTCCAAAGCATGGCACTAAGCACACGGAAGGCACTGCTCCAATACAGAATTGCTGAGAGGCTCTGAAAAGGAAGGACCCAGACTGCATATTTCTAGCTCAAGCCTAATAGGAGTCCTAATCCAGCCGCCCCTCCAAGGGTGGAGCTGAACATTTCCTGCTGAGTATCGCCACCTGCAGCACAGCCCAGCCACAGCTCCCAGGCTGCCCAAGAGAGATGCTGGGCACGACAGCTCCAGGAGCAGCAGGCTTGATGGATGGCCCTCTCCGCTGCTCTGGCCTCTGTGCCACCACACTGGAGACAAGAACAGTGATCTCATGTTATATATGTGATGATTCAGCTGCTGAGACTAACCCAGTCCCACGCTATCAGCACAGCAGGTTTAGCATCTTGGCCAGCACTGTAATTGATGATGGCAGTGCTGCATTTGCATCCTACAGGACCACAGGGGTAGTGTAAGACCCAAAAATCTGCACACACTGCAAGTGAGTGACTATTTTCATAATGGAATTTAAAACTAAGTCCTGACAATCAGTGCAAGGGGGATCTTTTAATGGATTTCTGCAAAAGAAAACCAGAGGACTTAGAGGTAACAGGAGTTACCTGACATCACATGCTGGCTATACTGCATACTAAGTGACTCAAAGGTTTGGGTTGGAAGGGACCGTAAAGCTCATCGAATCCCAGCACCATGACAGGGCAGGGACACCTTCCACTGGAGCAGCTTGCTCCAAGCCCCTGTGTCCAACCTGGCCTTGAACACTGCCAGGGATGGGGCAGCCACAGCATCTCTGGGCACCCCCTGACAGCGCCTCAGCACCCTCACAGGGAATAAGAGCTTCTGCCTAAAAGCTCATCTCAGCCTCCCCTCTGGCAGGTTAAAGCCATTCCCCTTGGCCTGTCCCTACAGGCCCTTGTCCAAAGCCCCTCTCCAGGTTTCCTGCAGCCCCTTCAGGCACTGGAGCTGCTCTAAGGTCAGGCCCCAAGGACTACAGAACTCCCAGCTGACACAACTGTTCCTGCAGCCATGTTCCTTCAAGACTGGGGTGACAGCTTGTCAAAAGGTGAGAGAACATCACTGAGTGTCCTGGTTTGGGGTCTGACGGTTCTGTCGCAAAGAAAAGCAGAGGAACCCACCCCAAAAAAGGTACCGGAGTGCAGAGCACCACTTTATTTCATTGGCAGGAGCAGTGCAGGTGGGGTTTCACTTGTACTTCATCCGACAGAGCAGCACGGAGCCCTGCTGAGACCTGAGAGCATCACCCAGCACAGGCACAGCTGCGACAGCAGCAGCGCTGCTGAGATCGCAGCGGGGTTACTCCACACAAGAGGGTTGGGGCATTTCTGCACAGGGGGAAGGTGCCCAAGGGAGAAACTTCAGGTCTGGGCGCTGATGCCCAACGCTGCGGCCTTCCCCATCCCGCCTTGGGGACCAGCTCCCAGGGGCAACGGGGGGCAGCGGGGCCCCTGCAGCACAGGCCAAAGGCAAATACAGTTGGGGTCACTTCTCAGCTCTAAACAGCTCTCTCCAGGAGAAGACAACGCGGCTTTCTAGCAACTTCTGCGGCCTTCCCCTTCCTGTCGCCAGGAGATGGGCGCCGCGCATGGAACCCTCATGGAGCCATCATGGAACACACATGGAACACCGGTGTCCTGGCAACGCTGGAGAACTTAAGGGGCCACTGGAGCCACAGCCCTTCAGTCTGCTGAACAGCAGGACCCAGCGTGGTTGCTCAGCAAGCACCTGGTGCCAAGGGGAGGGACCGAGCGGTGCTCGAGATGTCTTCAAGAGAAGCATCCTCAGCATTGGCCCAGCGTCGAAGAGGTGACACGGGAGCACCTTGGGGTGCTGCCACCGCACCTCCCGCAAAACAGAACTCCCTTCAGGGTTTGCCTCATGAACCCTGGGCCCTGACCATGCAATTCTGTGTTTCAGAGACCTCTGCCAGACCCCGGAAGCCCCCACCATGCGCCTTCCTCTACGCGCTGTGGCAGCTCGTCAGCTGCGAGGAGTTCAGCTCCGTCTCGTGGGGCAACAAAGGGAGCTGCCTTGTTGTTGCGGAGGGTCTCTTCCAGCAGGAAGTGCTTCGCAAGAGGGAAGCACTCGAGATCCTCCCGGCTGACAACATGAGCAGCTTCCTTGACCAGCTACGCCTCCATGGCTTCCGGAGGATGCCGGGGGATGAGGATGTAGGCATCCCCTTCAGGGAGCTGCAGGCATTAGCAGCAGAAGGGCCTGCTCTGGGACAGGTACGTTGATTCCTCCTCACACAAAAGAGCCCTCAGCCATCCTGTGGCAGCTGCTGAATGCTGACAAGATACACAGCAGCACCAGCATTATTCCCAACAGGCCCATTCCTCACTCAGGTGCTCTCAAACGAAATCTATTTGGGTTTCTCCATGGGGTTTTAGTCTTTGGGAGACCCTACACTTCTCTGCTCCCAGCAGCTGGAAACACAGGGGTGGTTATGACTGACCAAAACTCCATCCTAACATTGCATTCAGCAAAACAACTGAGGTTGAGGTTTGAAACGCCCCAGAAAGCCCTTTTGAACACCCATTTGCGTTTCCGATGCAGATGCCGAGTTACCGCATCTCTGTCTCTCTCCTCCTTGCACCGATGGCAACTGACTCCTCTCCTTTGCATTTTGTAGCTGCTCTTCTACTGCCACCCGCACTTCCAGGAGGATTACCCCAACCTGCACAAGGTGGAGGCGATGGCAATAACTGCCATGGAGCAGCTGAGAGCGGCCACTGCAGCCCCCCCCGGCCCCAGCGTCGAGGGCACCAGGAAGAGAAGGCGCCAGCGTGGTGCTGAGCCTGGTGCAGGAGCTGCAGAGGGGCAGCACAACACCCAGCCCTGTGCGCTCACCCGCGCCACACGCACCAGGCGCGGGGCTGCTGCAACCGCGCCAACAGACACCAGTGGCGCGTCTGCCCCAAAACGCAGGCGTAGGTAGATAGGGACAGCCATAGAGTAGGGAGAGGGTATAGGTTAGTGTAGAGAGAGGGTATAGGTGAGTGTAGAGAGAGGGTATAGGTGAGTGTAGAGAGAGGGTATAGGTTAGTGTAGGAGTAAGTGACTGTTGTTGGGGTTTCAATAGGGCATAGGTTAGTGTAGGAGTAAGTAACTGTTGTTGTAGGTGTTTCAATAGGTTATAGGTTAGCATAGGGGTAAGTAGCTGTGTTTTTGTTGCTCTCTAGGATAAACTTTTCTTTAGACTCATACAATTATAGGATAGTTATAGTTATAGTTTAGTGATAGGATAGTTATAGTTATAGTTTAGTGATAGGATAGTTAGGGTTGGAAAGGATTTTAAGAGCTTCTAGCTCCAAGCTCCCTGCCATGGGCACAGACGCTGCACACCAGACCGTGTCTCCCAAGGCGCTGTCTCACTGGGCCTTGAACACTGCCAGGGACGCAGCATTTCCACTTCCCTGGGCACCCTGTGCCAGCGCCTCAGCACCCTCACAGGGAAGAGCTTCTGCCTCAGAGCTCAACTGAATTACCCTGTTCCAGTGCAAACCCTTCACTCCTTGTCCTGTCGCTGCAGTCCCTGATGAAGGATCCCTCTCTGGCACCCTCAGAGCCCCCTTCACACACTGGAAGCTGCTCTGAATAAACATTTCTTATACAGATGGCATCATGTCTCGTCAATAAAAGCTGCCGTGTGCTGTCTCTGCAGTCTCACAGTCACTGTCTCCACACCCGGGCCGGGGGTTGCCTTCAGGGACATGAAGGGTTTGGCTCCAGCCACAAAAGCCAAAGGCCCCAGTTCAGTGTCAGAGGCTCTGCCCGTGCTGCTCTGCAAGGCAGGGGAGCACAGGAGCAGCCTGGCTGCTCGGCTTCTCCTCTGCACCTTAAAGACAACCTCAAAGCTCCTCCAGCTCCAACCCCTGCCACGGGCAGGGACACCTTCCATAGAGCAGCTTGCCCCAAGCCCCTGGGTCCAACCTGGCCTTGAACACTGCCAGGGATGAGGCAGCCACAGCTTCTCTGGGCACCCCCTGACAGCGCCTCAGCACCCTCACAGGGAAGAGCTTCTGCCCAAGAGCTCATCTCAGTCTCCCCTCGGGCAGGTTAAAGCCATTCCCTTGGCCTGTCCCTGCCGGCCCTTTTCCAAAGCCCCTCTCCAGGTTTCCTGCAGCCCCTTTAGGCACTGGAGCTGCTCTAAGGTCTCCCCTTCAGGAGCCTTCTCTTCTCCAGGCTGCCCCAGCCCAGCTCTCTCAGCCTGGCTCCAGAGCAGAGCTGCTCCATCCCTCGCAGCGTCTCCATGGCCTCCTCTGGACTTGCTTGAGCAGGTCCATGTCCCCTCCTGTATTCAGAGCCCGAGATCTGAAGTAGTAGTTGCTGTAAGGAGCACTGACAGGACCCATGGAAGAGTCACGCTTTCTCTTTAAACCACATGAAATATATTAGTGACAAAGATGACTTTCTACCTTGGCCTTAAAACACTGAGGAAGTATCTAAAGAAATAAGGTCCTGTAAAGGGCTCTAGCTACATGCTCACCTTCCATGTTAATATGGCCAAGCTCCTGACTGGAGCCTGGAGTGTGAGTGCCATAAGATTGGGCACCACAGGCCCGGTGCTGGGAGGATGAGGCTCGCAGCTTACACACAGCATTCTTTGCTATCTACTTCCAGGCAGTTTCCCTGGAGAACCCAGCACAAACCCCGCCTTGCACCCGCTGATGTAAGAAAGGACAAAATGCCCAGAAATTCACATTTCCACCTGGACACAAGTTGTGCATTTCCTGCATCCCCTCCATTTAGGACACGTTGTCAGCCGTGGCCAGCTCTCTCAGAGCATCCACTGTCAGCACCAGCCAGCACCCCGCATCACCCCAGCACAGAAAGCAGCCTCACCTCTCCCGCTGGGCTCCATGCTGCTCCTCGCAGGCAGATGCAGCAGGCACAGGACACTGCCGGGGCCAGGAGTGCTGCAGATGCTGTTCAGAGGAGATGGTCTGTTCTGGAGCTGACAGCAAAGCACGCGGGAACACCGCAGCAGGGGTGAAAAGCACCCTGAGCCTCGTGGGCTGTGAGGAAAGGAGTGGGAAAAGTCCTCCTGCTCTCCATCCTTCAGCAGGACACAGCCAGGAGAGGGGATGCGGCTCCAGGCAGACCCACACGCTGCCCATTTGCCAACCCAAGGCCACGGAACACTGTCCCTTCCCTCTGCCTGTTACACAAGCAGGAGGGGAGGTAACAGGGTGCAGGCAACTCAATCACAGGAGACTGAAGCTGCCTGCATCACCCTGCAATCACAGGCAGCTGAGCCTCGTGCAGGGACCCAGGGGCACCTGT
This sequence comes from Ara ararauna, assembly GCA_028858755.1. Taxonomy (NCBI): domain Eukaryota; kingdom Metazoa; phylum Chordata; class Aves; order Psittaciformes; family Psittacidae; genus Ara; species Ara ararauna. The sequence goes on along the minus strand of CM054383.1, from coordinate 2,407,202 downwards.
GAGCTTCAGGGGGCTCTTTGTAGCTTCCTACACCCAGTGTGCCCTGTGGTGGTGTGGGTTTGGAACAGGGAAAATCAGGTTTATTTTCAGTAAGAAATGATTTCTTTTAAGCAAAGGGGTTTAGTCCTAGAGGTTTCCTCCTTTTGATGCAAGGGCAACATCCCCTTACATCTCTTTGAGGGGACCAAACCCCTAAAACACCCACACTGCTGCTAACCTTGGCCAAAGCATCTGGACCTTTGGCACTGGATGGGCTGGTGTGTGCCTGGCGGCACAGCTGGGGGTTCAGGTCCTGCTGGCTGCAGGGACCCAGGAGGTGCTGCTGTGGGAGAACCTCCAATGCCCCTTGACAAGGAGCAAGCAGCTTGGCCTCAGCACAGCCCGAGGGCTGGGGGGTGCAGAGCTCACCCCTTTACAACCACCCATTGGGACGGCATCCTCAGGCCATGGTCGCTGGCCTGGCCATGGAGGGCTCCATCCCAAGCCAGTGCTTGTCTCTGCAGGTGAATACAGCACCGATGAGGACGACCACACGGAGCAGAGGCACGAAGTGGTGAAGATCCTCCCGCACCGATGTATGATGCCAAGATCAACAAGCACTGTAGCATGGACATGTGTGTCAGAAATCACTGTGTTATAATAAACCTCTCTGAGTGAACTAATTCCTGCTCTCGGAAGGTGAAAGCTGAGAGGATGCGGTGGAAATGTGGTAATGAGGAAATAAAAAGGCCTTTTAATTACCCGTGGCTGCACTCCTGAACACACCGGCACTGCTGAGTGGTGTAAACCCCCAAATCCCAAATGCAGAGGCTGGTGGGGATGAGCTGGGGCACACCTCACACATGCCCTGTGCCACTGTGCCACCAGCATTACCTATGGCTGCCACACCACAGGCAAAGGGAAGCCAGCACCAGCATCATCCCTGTAGCAGGAGGGAGGTGAACACACAGAGCATTGTACCTGCAGCGCTGTTCATACAATGCTCTGCTCATAAGAAGCAGAGAATTTTAGCACTAGCTTTAAAAAATGCCATAATCCTTCCTCTCTCTAGAGTTTATGTGATGAGAAAATATCATGGTTGCATGGATTAAAACTCAAGTCCAATTGCAATCAGGTCTTGTCTTCTATTTGAGTTACCTTTTGCTCACCTTGAGCTGCTTTGAAAAGGGATTAGTTTGAAGATATTTAATTGGCAGGAAAAGAGAAATAGAATTCATTGAAAGCCCACAGAAAAGCCACATCTGTTTTGCACTCAAAGTTAAACTTTCCGTGTCTTCATTTTTAAAACAGCACTTCCAAAAATTACTTTTCCCCCAGGAAAGTGGGTTTATTTTTTGCTTTGTATCAGTCACTGCCTTGTTCTATTGCTGGGATCAAAATCTAGTGTTTCATTTGCGGTTTCTCTCCCGAAAGAGCCCTGCTGCCTGTGCTCAGCGAGGTACAGTGGCACCTACCTCTCTGCACATGGAGTAACACTACCACCCCCAAGTGCACAGCAGCTGATCTTCCTGGACATCAGCATCTCTCAGGACTTTTCCCAAATCACATTATTCTGGAAGAGAACAATTTAGAGAGAGAAAATTAACCACCAGCATACAAGAATAAACACTGTTTACAAACCTATAATAACAGACCAAAGCATCATGTTTTAAACCAGTGACCTTGTGACGACAATGCACCATGCTGAACTGCCAAGAGCCCCTCACAGGACCAAACAAACAGTAGCTTGGGTTTGTTCTGTGCTAAGTAGGCTAAAGATGCAGCTCTACTATGCACAGAGTGAGCATACTGTCTCAGTCACCACCATACGCATCATATAGACATCCCTGATGCAGCCCAGCAAAGTCTTCTACCAAAGGCTACTTAGGATGCTAAAATATCCTCCTGGGGGTGGAAGGATGGAGAGCACTCACAAAGCCAGGAGCACAATTAAACTGTCATTTTCCTCAAGGTTCCCTACAAGATCATCTCTTTACTGTTTCCTGAGGGGCTGGGAGAAGACAGCAGCAAGCAGCAGGACAGCAGCACTTGCAGGTGACAACGGTGTTCTGATGAATCCAGATCTCTTCTCTGCTTGAGGTGGTTTGGGTGCCTGCAATAAAACTGGCTATCCAAAATCACAGCCACTTCCCTGCTGCTGCCAGGGAAGCTCAAGTCTGTGAGCTGCATGCCATGTGCCTCCAGGGAGAGGGAAAGTCACAGCAGGGCTGAGAGGATGCAGCATAAAAGCAGGGACCAGAGCTTCAAACACCTGGATTTTAGTACTTAATACTTACAAAGAGCCAAATGAGGCTTTTTTCATTCTGTTCTTTAGGGAAAAAACCCCAAGGAATATTTAATTTTAAGGAATTTCAGAAACATACAAGGGCCTGTAGGGACAGGCCACGGGGAAAGGCTTTAACTGCCAGAGGGGAGACTGAGATGAGCTCTGAGGCAAAATTCTTCTCTGTGAGGGTGCTCAGGCACTGTCAGGGGGTGCCCAGAGAAGCTGTGGCTGCCCCATCCCTGGCAGTGTTCAAGGCCAGGTTGGACACAGGGGCTTGGAGCAAGCTGCTCTAGTGGAAGGTGTCCCTGCTCATGGCAGGGGCTGGAACTGGATGAGCTTTGAGGTCCCTTCCGACACAGACCATCTGGGATTCTCTTCTGTATATTATCTTTTAAAACTCTATCGACATGCCCACAAATGTTTTTCCCTACTTTAAGCTCCTTAAGACATTGCTTAAAAGTTAAAAATCCACACAAGTAAAATAGTTACATTCATACATTAAATATGACGAAACACAAAGCACGTATGCGATGCCCGTGAATTATTTATGTGCACATTTATTTTCCTTTAAATACTTTCTCCACTAAGATCCTGGCTTGATCCTTTGTATAAGATGCAGCTTTGCCTGCAAAGTGCAGCCAGTGGAGAATGGCAAATATAATTTTTCTCTCAGTTAAGAGGATGACAATGATGCCCAATACATCAATGAAGTTTCAGTCTTTGTTAGCATCACAGATGGAACAGGAAATTGGATTCCAGTGGCTAATCCATTGTTAACAATTTCACTTCATAACTACACTTAGTCTTCATTATAGCTTCTTGCTGTTGGAAATAGTTTAAGCTTTGGGGAAAATATTCTTGGAAGAATCAATAATCAGCACGGCCTCTCCTAATATTTTGATTTATTGATTTTTCACAGGTAACAGACCTCAAACTCAGGTTTGGGGGAAGAGGTCAAATGAGTGCCCTTGCCTCAGCCTCCCAGCAGCAAACAAGGCAAGTTTTCATAGGTTTGAATCACATCCACAGGAAGGGCAATTTCACAGAAAGGGAACTCTTGATTATCTTCATTAGTTCTGAGCAGCACACGTTCAAGCTGCACTACAAACTCCTCATAGCAATGTGGTCTCTGAGCGAAACCCTCATGCCAGGGACCTGCACCAGCAGAACATGGGTAATGATGTGATACCATAGCATAGATGCATCTAGACATGGGTTATTAATCTTCTCTGATATTCTTCCCTGGCTCTGACTCGAAGGCCTCTGTTCCTGCTCTTCGTCTCAAATGTTGCTCAGGCTGACGAGGTTTGTTACAGCAGTAAAGCTCTGCACATGTGCTTTGAGCTACATTTTAGACATCTGTTAAATAGGAGGGTGTCTGAGCAGTGAGTCAGGACCTCAGCACACTTCCCACTAAATATCACACCAGAAGACAGAAGTACAGTAGGGAGGAACAGGACCTTTATTAACTGCCTGTCAGACATTCAGAGCAGTGAAGCATCATCTAAGTCATGGAGGGAAGGTGCTTAAAGGGCTAATATCTCCCTGGAAGAGTTAACTACTTGTAGCACCAGCCTGAGAGGTTTGTAGGCTCCTCTAGCCATCTATGGCATGGGGACAGATCTTAGCTATAAATAAAACAAGCTAACCAAAGGTGCAAGGGTTTTGGTGATGAGAGAGAATATTAAATAGTCAGATAGGACTTGAAGGTAACCAAGTACTAACTGAAAAATGGAATTGCCCAGGAATATGGTTTAAAAACAAGTACTGACCCCTAAGGCTTTGCTTTGAGTCTATTGAGACTCTCCAGGGTTTGCACTAGTCCCAGCCAAGAACAACGCTCTATGCTGGAAGTGCTTGAAGGGAAAAGTAATATGTAGAGCAGTATTTCCAAGCACAAGATAAAGTTTCATGTTTCCTACGAAGCTCTGCAGGAGATTTCTCAGTATTATGCATTACTTGCATTTTGGAATGGTTCAAATAAATACAAATAGCAAAGGAAATGTGTTTCAGTAACACAGGTGTCCACATGAATATATGCATGAGTCCTGGCACATCTTTTTATTTTGCTAAGAATTGAAAAGTTGCCCTCTGGCATCTCTCAGTGCTATTTGCTGTAAATCCCAGATGAAAATGCAAACAGGAAAGCACACAAAACTCATTGGAATCCTGAAGGAACACTGTTTCAGCCCAAAAGGCTGAGATGCCTGAGGTATCCTTATGCCAATAATTAAACAGCATCTGGACACCTTGTAATTCCAGAATGCCATTCAAACTGGGACGTTCCAGGTAAAGACTCATGCAAAGAGTTATCCAACTAAATGCACTATATTAGTAAGTGTAATCTTGTTCCCTATCACAACCACCCTCCCCTGCCTTAGCTTCTCTCTTCTTGTCTCTGTCCTCTTACCCATCTCCTCCCTTCTCAGCCACTCGCAACCCAGCAGAGAGTGAGCTGCAAGGTTTGGAGGCCATGTCCATACGATATGTTCTTTTTTTGTCTTCTGTGCTAATCACTCCCAGCATTCAGGATATTTTGCTCTAGATGGATCTCTAATTTGCTTCTTTCAACACTCCCTGTATTGTGTTTGCATTTGGTACCAGAGAAAGGGAAATGGATGCTAATTTTAAAATGACTTAATGGTTGAACTATTCATTTGATGATTCAGAAAGAAGCAGAGGTCTAAGTTTTCCCAAAGAACATCAAATGTTCCGATTATAAAACAGCATCTGGATTCCCCATGGAAAAACTGAGCTGATGGAAATGTCAGTGGCAAAGAGACCACCAAATACCCACAACAATACATTCAGACCAGTTTCAGACCCTTGGAGCTGGGCAAACCTGGATGCTAAATCATGTCTGCCAGAAAACCACTTCCCTTCTATCAGAAGAATGACAATACTTGGACACGTTTTATACTTGTTTGCAATTTTCTGTTCAGCATAAGTTCTGCCATGCTACCAGTGGCCAAAGAGATTCTGCATTGGTTTGAGCAATGGTCATGGCTTTTTCTCCTTACAGGAGTTTCATCTTTCCTGGAATAGAGTCTAATAACCAGCTTTAATTCACAGGCATTTGCAAACAAACTGATGCTCACTCTACCTGCACTCCAGGCTTGCAATATGCTCCTTTGGATGGTGTTTTAAGTGATGCAATCAGGGGTCAAGCGGTACAAATAAAAGGGAAGTACTTACTCCACACCACTTTCCACACCCACCCTAGACTCTAATGGAGATGCAAATGGTGTGGAAGATGATGACACAAGAAGAAATCTCTAACATTTTAAAACAAGCATGATTTTTAGTACAAACCACAGATTTTGGCCATAAACAGCACTGAAAGACTTGGTTCATTGAGGTATCAAACCACAGCTAAAAATCTCTAAAGATGCATGTGTAAAATTGCCTCATTACCTGCATTTTGCTTTCCTTATCTGTTTTACAGCTATTAACTCCTCTGACATCCATATTTGCTCAGATTAATTTTCAAGCAACAAAGAGCTAACATGTTCTCTCCCCTCCTCAGCTGGGCAACCGCAGCTCCCAGGTCATGACTGACTCTTTGCTGCAGGGAATTGGGCTAAAATGAAGTCAAGTCTTTGCAAAGATCCGGCACAGGAAGCGCTCAAGGAGCTTAACCAAATCACACAAACTTCCATTTCTGCTCTTAAAAAGCTTGTCTTCCACAAGGTTGCTATTCATGAAATAACTTGCTGTTTGCTCCACAAAGTCAATGTTCTCCTAACCGCAAACACTGCATTTCTTTAAGATGGAAACACTAACAGCCATACCTGTTACCCACCTTAACAAGCCTCCCAGAGCCACTCAGGGAGTAGACTTAACCCCAGCAAGCTTCCTGCAATCATCAAAGTCCTGGCACCATTCCAAGATGACTGGATCAAGCCACTGCAGCTGGTGGTACAGACAAGCCCACTCACTACTGCTGTTCTACCAAAGGGCAAAGCTCCTCCTTCTGGCTACATCTATCCCTTATCCCATTTTGGCCTGAATGAGCTCGTTAGTTTAATCAGCAGCTTCTGCTAATGCAGCCCATCTTAACAGAAAAAGATTGGAAGTGGTGGGAAGTGTAGGGTGTGAGTGGCTGAAATAGGATGTGTTAACAGTAGGGATAAGCAAAAAGCTTAGGAAATGAGCAAAGTGGAGAGAACTACTTAAAAGTATGAGCACTGTGAGGTGGCACTGTTGCTGTACAATGTCCTTAGCACAACAAAAGCATCCTGACATATTAGAAAAGGAAGATTTTTTATTATTATCTGTAATAGCTTTATTCAAATAATATCTTTATTAATAATTCATAATAATATCTTTGTAATTATCTTTATTATTATATAGATAATAATAAAGAAGCAGAAAGTTGCTGCATGGCCTCTTCTCCTGGCACACACAGCACCAAACAATGACCTCTCCTTTAATCCCAGCAGGGGCAGGGGGGTGAGCGCGGCTGCGGAGGGTGTCCGTGGGAAGGGAGCACGCAGACAATATCAAGCAGCACAGATCTGCACAAACAATTTAGCAGCAGTTCCAACATCTCATTAATTTAATTCCTGGGGAAAAGCTGTCAGCCTCGATTCTCGTTGAACACTGAACCACAGGTGAACCTTGCGCTCTGAAAGCCACACGGAGAAAAGCACCGCGCGTTCTCACCCAGCACCCCGTGGCCTTATTAACCCATGCCAACAAGGTGTGAGAAAGCCAGCACAATAACTTCCTGGGAAGCCCAGGACTTTTCTAGGCAGGACCACATCTGCAAGCTACGTGTTTGCAGCAGAAGCATAATAACAGCTGTGTTTCCATAACGTCATCGCTTGTGAGACAGCAAAGCTGAAGGATGGAAGCTGCTCTCCATGTGCTAGCTGGAATACCAGCTCTCTGCTACGCACAGCACTTGCACCCTGCAGTTCTTCCAGTTTCTCCTTTATGCCTAAGATCCATCAGTTTGTAATTGCAGCCCAGGTGGGATTACAGGAGCTTTAACACTTACTGTACCACCCTGTTAAACTCTTCACATCTGTATATATATTTTTTGATGGGCTTGGAGTGAGGGCTGCATTTTTATTTCTCTGATTAGTAAAGTAGAGACATGGTTTTGCCCAACTAGAAGTTTCCCAGGCTTGTGTTTGGCTGGGAAAAGATAACAAGCACTTCCCGTAGATGGAGGGGCCCAGGCTCTTACTGGAAATCTACCTGTGGCCATGACTGGCTGAGATGGAGACATCAGTACTTCTCCCTCCAACCAGCCTTTGCTCAAGGTTCCAGCAATCCCTGCTTGCAGATTTACTTTCACCCACTGAAAAAGAGTGTGAACCTGATGAGGAGGGACTAGTAATAAAGGCACTGTAAAACCACTTCCCAGGGCAAAGCTCTTTCCCAAGGTTGGACCAGCAGGCAAACACTCTCTAAGATCAAAGCTGGAAGGATGCTCCATGCTACCTCTGCCTGGGTGAGCTGCTACTGCCAGGGTGCTGCTGGTGCAGTGACTTTTGTGGCTGCCTTCACTCCCTAATTCATTTTGGGCAAAACAACTAGAACACCATCCTCTCTGCAAACAGCCTCCTGGTAGAAGGTGTCTGTGTCACTGCAGAGTGACAAAAATACCTCCCCAAGATTTGAAGGAGGCACAGCATCTTCTCTGGGTTTGTGCATGTCTCAGCTTTTGGAAGCAAGGAAATAAATCCAATCTATTCCTCAAAAGCTCCTGTCATGCCAGGTCTAGCCAGACACTCTCCTTGCATGACTGACTTCATGGGGGTGAGAGGCAAGAGGCCTCCCTGCCTCTCTCATGCTTCTCTGCCAAGGTCCTGCCAGCTCATACACAAAGTACCGACTGTAATATTCCCCCTAAAGTGGAGCATAAGATCGCTTCTGTATTTCAGCTGTACATGTTTTTCACTTCCCCCTTACTCAGTGCTTTGTTTTAAGAGCGCATCCTCCACAGTAATTTCATAGGTTTCTATTCCTAGCTTCAGGAGAGGGAAAGGAGAATCTAATAATATTGATGAATAACCAAGCTGCTGCTAAGAAGTCTGCCTTTGCTTGTATTTAAAAAGTACCTGCTAGGAAAAGTAAAAAGGATGTGTCACTGCAGACTGTAACGAATGCAATAAGTGATAGATGAGGGGCCACGTTCCCAAGCGCATTGTCGACATCAGGGAAAGAAAACATACTACTGTAGCTTCAAAGAGCAGGGACAGTCACAACAACTGACAGCCTGAAAGGTGAACTCTGTTGAAAAGCACATTTGGCTTTGACTTTCCTTTGAAACAAACACCCACCCGTTTCCTGGGGTTGAATGACTTGTTGAGATCCACTCACCAAAGTATATCGAAACAAATAACGCTGCCGAGATGAGGCTCGCGATGACTTTGGGGCTGGTTGGCACGTGTCTTTTCCATGTGATTCATGCTTGTGACTGAGCCTTCCCATTGGAAAACACAGTCCAATCCCTGCCCAAGCTGCACAGACCTAGGTCAGCCCAATGGGCTTGGGAAGAATCATTCTAAAGCAACAGGGGATCTGATAAAATGGGAGTGGAAGAAAACAGCAGCTCAAGGGGATGGCATCAGAGTTCATGCAGAAAGGGGGAAAAAAAGGCAATAAGGGAAAAATGTTATTAAATTGTAACATACATTTGGGGTGAATATCTAGCTGTTGCTTTATTATCTCTGGGAACAACAGGCCCAGCAACATGCTTAGACCACAGCAGGGAGATAATGGCAACAAAAGAGGTCACTGCAGTTTGAGGAATACACTGATCAATGTGTAAGTGCAGGGAGCAGAGTGATATGCAAAAGTGAGCCCTTGCACCCCATTCACTCACCACAAGCCTCAGAGCACTGCTGGGCCTCCCCAGCACAAGGCAGCAGTACTGTGGCTCTTCTCCACCAGCTCTTTCCCTAAAGGAGCTGTTTCTTGTTTGGGATAAGCAACAGTAATATCGTCCATGAATTCAGACAGGCGCAAGGCAGCTGATGCAAGAGCCAACAGACCAGTTTCTCCTACAGGCGCGTGACAGAAGACATAATAAAGAAGGGAAATGAAGAAATTAGAGGCTAAAAAAAGTTTAAAGCTCATTGCTGCATTTCTATTAAATAATCCTCCTCAGTCCTAAGTGAAGGGAAACTGCCCATCCACAAACCACTATGAGAAAGATGGGGAGTGCCTTTTTAGCAAGGTGTGTTGTGACAGGATGAGAGGTGATGGTTTTAAACTAAAATATGGAGATTCAGGCTGGATGTGAGGAGAAAATGCTCTACAATGAGGATGGTAAAATCACAGCACAGGTTGCCCAGAGAGGTGGTGGATGCACCATCCCTAAAGACATTCAAGGCCAGGCTGGATGTGGTTCTGGGCAACCTGATCTAGTTGAGGAGTTCCTGATCATTGGAGTGGGTTGGATTGGATGAGCTTTGAAGGTTCCTTCCAACCCAAGCTATTCTCTGATTCTGTGATAACTGAGGCTGCTGCACTCCAGCATAACCAGGAGTTGGCTGCACATGTGTTTCACAGAATGTTCAGCAGATAGGTATTTATTGCCCTGGGCTGGTGGGAGCTCTTTCAGGCCTCACAGCTGGTGCTGCTGGGCCAGCAGTGCTGTTTCACACTCTGATGTCCAGCCAGGGAAGAACCGATGCTGCCTTTCACTGCTTTCACATTGCATTTAAGTCCTTTTCACAAGCCAGGAGATTTCTGGATGAGTAAGAAAGAGAGCAGCTTTCCAAAGGGGGAAGAAATGTTAAGAGCAGGGAGAAAATTAACACAAGATGAAGAGCAGCGATGAAGTTTGAAAAAAGACTGGGAAAAATCCAGGTGCTCTAATAATGCTGTGATTTCCCAGGGGAGAGCTGACAGAGCCATCTACTGCTCATGTTCCCTGTCCCTCCAGCAGCCAGAGCTGGTGGCGGGGGCTCAGCCCACTCAGATCCCTGCTGCCTGCAAAGGGAAGCGTGGGAACATCTCCCCAATGTGAATTATGTTATTTGGCCTCTTACTTTGTAACATCAAGGGGAAAGATAGACAAAAAATCTGTGGCAAAAAGGAAAGAATAAGAGGCCAATAAATAATACATAAAACAAGAAGCAGCTATTTTCTCATAGACTTTTAAAATAACTGTCACGTGGGTATAATACACCATAAATATCAAAGCTGCAGTGCAGCCCTTAAGTGACAAGTCACAGACTAGTCAGAAAACACTTTCTGAGGTCTGAATCATGGCCACTTAGCTATTCTCTTTACTGGGGGGGGGAGAGGAAAAATTAATAGCATCTCTCAGCAGAAAGTTATTTCTAGTCTTCTACTTTGCAAAGGGAACTGTCATTTCACTATTTTGGTGGGTGTAATGGCACATGCTGTACCGACCATATGCAATCAGAGCATTAAATGCTGGCTCAGATATGAAGACATCATGAGATACACACATTTTTCCTTTTTAATGAGAAAAATGATTGAAAATAAAAGCCAGTACAGTGCAAAACACAGATGTCGCCATCAGAATAAAACTTTCTGGAAATGTAGGTTCTAAGTTGCTATTGTTGCAATGGCTTAAGATGCTTAACTGAAAATTGCCTCTTCTAGCTTCTTTTTGATAAAGAATTTTGTACAAGATGCATGGCACACATTCAACAAGCCGAAGCATTGCTGGTTGTGAACTGGTGAGGCTAACCTAGGAGAACCTGCTTGGGAACTTGGAGACTTGTGATATACGTTGGTCTGGGGGGCATTCTCATGCAGAGAGGGAACTAGCACCTTGAAGAGGTCCTTACTTATTGAGGGAGGGCTTACAGATGCAGAGATGCTGTCCCCAAGCGTTCTGCCTGGGTGCATAAATCCAAATTCAATTAGGGAACCACATTAGACACAGCCCTGACTTCCATGAAGGAAAACTTCTGCTCTTGGCTGAGTTTGCTGGCTGATAAGGGAGGATGCAACAGGAGTCAGCAGGCAGGAGTTGTACTTTCAGCTTCCCTGGTGCCACCACTCTTCTCTGCCTCAGCATCCCCACCTGCAGAATGGGCAGCCCCAGCAGTCCTGCATTGCTAAAGCTTTGCTGAAGTGGGGAGTGCTACGAACAGCCTCTACCACTGATTTCAGTTAAGTGTATCTTCTAGAGGGTGTATAGTTCTTCATGCTCTCTCCCTCCAAACACTCTGTTCTGTGCAATATTCCACCAGCCTCCCCTGTATCTATGGGAAATTCCTGCCCACAGATGACCTCTGTGGTTCCCACCTTGCACAGCCATCAAGGTGACCACTGGAGCTCACTTTGCATCCCATTGCAAGAATGGGAAGAGGCAAGCAAAGAGTCAGGGAGGAAGGGCAAAGATGGGCAGGCACTTACCGTGCTTAGCAGCAGGGGCTGGGGGGAGCTTCGGGGCTGTGCCAGCAGCACAGGCTCATAAAACCAGGGAGAGAACGTGCTGTTCTCTCCAGTACTCCCAGCACACACAGGGATTGATCCGTTTGTGTAACCTGGAGCCAAGCAGTGGCTGCTCCAGCCCAGCCACACGTCACCACCAGCAGCTGGTACAAAGAGCTTCCTTCCAAATCCATTGCTCTAAGAGCATCTGGAGATCAATGCCAGGTGCAAAGACTCCCTTTCTTCATGAACACCTTGCTTCCTTTGTCATTCCTCACTCAAAACCTACTAAAAATACCAAATTCTGTCCTTTTCATTAGGGCAGAGAGGAAATACAACGGTGCTCACTGTTGCACAACTCTGATTTTTTAGCTGCTCATAAAATTTAACCACTTCAAAGTGATCCCTGGAGCAGTGTTTATTGGAGGAATCTGAACTCATCTCTGGCTGAAACTGGCTCTGCCTAGCTACCATGAGTCACATGTGGTTTCAAAGTGCCTCTGACGGCAGTCTCCAGAACAATGTAATCCATAAGTTTACATCAATTATTTATATGACACTATTTTGTGATGTTCTTGGGTTTAATTGGTCTTTGGAATTCATCAAAATGTATTAGCAAAGTTCATTACTTAACACTGTTGGTACCATTTAGTATGAACACTCTGCTAAACAAACAAGCCTGTCCACGGGAGCCACCTTATGGGAGCAAAATAGCCAAATCCTGACTTGGCTCATGCCAATCTCTAGGAGAAATGGGAGAATAAGCAGACTTTGGAGGTGCAATCAAATCAGCACACCTATTCCAGGCAGGGGTACAGGGTTTTTATATGGAGAAGAGCAAATGCAGTCTCCAAGGAGGAGAAAGACTGGCAGAACAAAGCAGAGTTTTTTGGTTGGTTGGGTTTGGCTTGTTGGGGTTTTATTGTTTGTTTCAGAAAATTCATGATATTTCAAATGAAGTGAAGGCTTTTCAAAGCCAGGGTATGAAATTCCCCAATTCAAATGGAAGTAAAGTGTTCGAAGTTGAAAGACAGTCAGACACTGACTCAAGACAGTCGGAACTGGCAGCTGGGTATGTTGGTCTGTGTTGCAGTGAAAACCACCACGAGGCATTTTGTCAACTCAGAAACATGATGCAGATTTACAGTTTCAATAAAGCCACTATTGTGTAAGACAGAAAACTTCGATTTCAATCAAGAGGAACCTCTCACAGGCACAAACATCATGAGGAACGGGAGATGAACTGCCATCTCCCACAGCCAAGAGTGTCATTTCCAGCTGAGATGTTCATCCGGTGGGGAAATACATGAGCAGACTGTAATACTCCTGCAGGAAGGGAAATAAAACCTGCTCCAGGATGGATAGAGCCAATTGGAAAAGTGAAGACAGTTGTCTCCAGAAGCATCTACCCAGTTTAAGCACCATTTTTTATTCCACAGAACATTCTCCAGTCCGTTTTGCCAGTAGCATCCTATTGAAAATTCCTAAGAAGAAATTCAGAAATTGGAGAACTGCATCAAAAGCCAAACTAAATCAAGGAAAAAGATAAAAAAGACCTTTCCGCAGCAACCAGGGCAGTGAGACACTACCAGTGAATGAACTTGCTGTGCAAACCTGGAACACGCAGTGCAAAGCAGCAGCAAGACAAGGACTGACTCAGCTACAGCTGCTTTTCAGCAAGAAGCAGCAGATGCCAAACAGTCGGACCAAACAGCAAGGAAATGCTGCTAGAACATTGCATTAAGGGCCAGGAGCCAGATGTTGGGCTGCAGGTTGGCTTGGAATAGGCTAAGATTGCCAAGAAGAGGAACTGCTTTTCACTATGAGTGTGAAGAAAACGGATTTTGAAGTCTCAGCTGCAAATAGGCACCCTCAGCCTCTGTTCCTCCAAAGGAGAGCAACTAGTTGCTGTACCAAAAGATGAACACATGTTGTTGACTTTATCACTCTGATTAGTATCAGTTGTTCCCGCTGATGTTTTATCTTGCTCCTCACATCTGCTAGGATCCATTTTGAGGGTTCACACCCCAAAGGACAGTCCCCATCACCCCAGAGTGCTTTCTGTACCGTAACAGGGTCAGCAGCAACTCCCTGCTGAGGTTTTCCTGATGGAGCTTTCAGTGGCTTGGAGTAATTCCCCATCGCTCTGGGTTCATACATTGCTGTAATCACTCACATTTAATGAGAGTGAATACTAAAGCACAAAGTGAAAATACCTGGAAGTTTTCTTCCAAAATCCAATTAGGTATCATTAAAATATTTATGCATCAGGTGCAAGTTTTCCCAAAGGGCTCTCATTTACAAATAACTCAAACACTAGGTGAGGATCACAACAGAATCTATTCCATTGATGGCTTTAACATTACCATATTTCCAACTCAACAAGTTAAAAAAGCAAAGGATTAACTTGGAATGAAGAGAGCTACACCCAGGCATGCAGGCACTTAACCATTTACAGCATCTAACGAGCTGGAGCAGAGGAAAAAGCAATTTGGGAGTAACATGAGGACCAAGTGCCACCTTGTGGACTCTTAGGCAGTGCACAGCACACAGCTTCAGCATGGCCACAGACAGCATTTAGGCGTCAGCCAGGCACAGGATGGATTTGTATGCTGTAGGCATAGCTACTGGTATTAAAAGAAATCACATTGTTAAAAGCACTGACATGCTCTCCCTTTAGAAGACTACAGACATTGCTGTCAAGATTTATAGTGACCCCATTACTCTGGCTCCCACAAGATGTCCATAAAACTTTTACCACCCAGTTCTTGCATCACAGCCATAAATTCTGACTGTGCTTTATCTCAGACAGCACAAACTGGGCACTGACTGCAACACCAAGGAGAGGCTGCTCATGCAGAGGTGGAGTATTCACACCTCGAAGGTTATGCAGAGCCAGTGTCGCAGTCCAGCGCTATAGAACTGATTTGCAAGCCTCTCCACCAAGAAATCAGTTTCTCCCCGTGCATTGCTTCCCAGGATCATTGGGGATGAGACAGCCACAGCTTCTCTGGGCACCCCCTGACAGCACTTCAGAACCGTCACAGGGAACAGCTACTGCCTAAATGCTCATCTCAGTCTCCCCTCTGGCAGGTTAAAGCCATTCCCCTTGGCCTGTCTCTCCATCCCTTGTGCAAAGCCCCTCTCCAGGTTTCCTGCAGCCCCTTCAGGCACTGGAGCTGCTCTAAGGTCAGGCCCCAAGGACTTCAGAACTCCCAGCTGACACAACTGTTCCTGCAGCCATGTTCCTTCAAGACTGGGGTGACAGCTTGTCAAAAGGTGAGAGAACATCACTGAGTGTCCTGGTTTGGGGTCTGACGGTTCTGTCGCAAAGAAAAGCAGAAGAACCCACCCCAAAAAAGGTACCGGAGTGCAGAGCACCACTTTATTTCATTGGCAGGAGCAGTGCAGGTGGGGTTTCACTTGTACTTCATCCGACAGAGCAGCACGGAGCCCTGCTGAGACCTGAGAGCATCACCCAGCACAGGCACAGCCGCGACAGCAGCAGCGCTGCTGAGATCGCAGCGGGGTTACTCCACACAAGAGGGTTGGGGCATTTCTGCACAGGGGGAAGGTGCCCAAGGGAGAAACTTCAGGTCTGGGCGCTGATGCCCAACGCTGCGGCCTTCCCCATCCCGCCTTGGGGACCAGCTCCCAGGGGCAACGGGGGGCAGCGGGGCCCCTGCAGCACAGGCCAAAGGCAAATACAGTTGGGGTCACTTCTCAGCTCTAAACAGCTCTCTCCAGGAGAAGACAACGCGGCTTTCTAGCAACTTCTGCGGCCTTCCCCTTCCTGTCACCAGGAGATGGGCACCGTGCATGGAACCCTCATGGAGCCATCATGGAACACACATGGAACACTCATGGAACACCGGTGTCCCGGCAACGCTGGAGAACTTAAGGGGCCGCTGGAGCCACAGCCCTTCAGTCTGCTGAGCAGCAGGACCCAGCGTGGTTGCTCAGCAAACACCTGGTGCCAAGGGGAGGGACCGAGCGGTGCTCGAGATGTCTTCAAGAGAAGCATCCTCAGCGTCGGCCCAGCGTCGAAGAGGTGACACGGGAGCACCTTGGGGTGCTGCCACCGCACCTCCCGCAAAACAGAACTCCCTTCAGGGTTTGCCTCATGAACCCTGGGCCCTGACCATGCAATTCTGTGTTTCAGAGACCTCTGCCAGGCCCCGGAAGCCCCCACCATGCGCCTTCCTCTACGCGCTGTGGCAGCTCGTCAGCTGCGAGGAGTTCAGCTCCATCTCGTGGGGCAGCAAAGGGAGCTGCCTTGTTGTTGCGGAGGGTCTCTTCCAGCAGGAAGTGCTTCGCAAGAGGGAAGCACTCGAGATCCTCCCGGCTGACAACACAAGCAGCTTCCTTGACCAGCTACGCCTCCATGGCTTCTGGAGGATGCCGGGGGATGAGGATGTAGGCATCCCCTTCAGGGAGCTGCAGGCATTAGCAGCAGAAGGGCCTGCTCTGGGACAGGTACGTTGATTCCTCCTCACACAAAAGAGCCCTCAGCCATCCTGTGGCAGCTGCTGAATGCTGACAAGATACACAGCAGCACCAGCATTATTCCCAACAGGCCCATTCCTCACTCAGGTGCTCTCAAATGAGATCTATTTGGGTTTCTCCATGGGGTTTTAGTCTTTGGGAGACCCTACACTTCTCTGCTCCCAGCAGCTGGAAACACAGGGGTGGTTATGACTGACCAAAACTCCATCCTAACATTGCATTCAGCAAAACAACTGAGGCTTAAAACGCCCCAGAAAGCCCTTTTGAACACCCGTTTGCCTTTCCGATGCAGATGCCGAGTTACCGCATCTCTGTCTCTCTCCTCCTTGCACCGATGGCAACTGACTCCTCTCCTTTGCATTTTGTAGCTGCTCTTCTACTGCCACCCGCACTTCCAGGAGGATTACCCCAACCTGCACAAGGTGGAGGCGATGGCAATAACTGCCATGGAGCAGCTGAGAGCGGCCACTGCAGCCCCCCCTGGCCCCAGCGTCGAGGGCACCAGGAAGAGAAGGCGCCAGCGTGGTGCTGAGCCTGGTGCAGGAGCTGCAGAGGGGCAGCACAACACCCAGCCCTGTGCGCTCACCCGCTCCACACGCACCAGGCGCGGGGCTGCTGCAACCGCGCCAACAGACACCAGTGGCCCGTCTGCCCCAAAACGCAGGCGTAGGTAGATAGGGACAGCCATAGAGTAGAGAGAGGGTATAGGTTAGTGTAGAGAGAGGGTATAGGTTAGTGTAGAGAGAGGGCATAGGTTAGTGTAGGAGTAAGTGACTGTTGTTGGGGTTTCGATAGGTTATGGGTTAGTGTAGGAGTAAGTAACTGTTGTTGTAGGTGTTTCAATAGGGTATAGGTTAGCATAGGGGTAAGTAGCTGTGTTTTTGTTGTTCTCTAGGATAAACTTTTCTTAGACTCATACAGTTATAGAATAGTTATAGTTATAGTTTAGTGATAGGATAGTTATAGTTATAGTTTAGTGATAGGATAGTTATAGGTATAGTTTAGTGATAGGATAGTTATAGTTATAGTTTAGTGATAGGATAGTTATAGTTTAGTGATAGGATAGTTATAGTTATAGTTTAGTGATAGGATAGTTATAGTTATAGTTTAGTGATAGGATAGTTATAGTTATAGTTTAGTGATAGGATAGTTAGGGTTGGAAAGGATTTTAAGAGCTTCTAGCTCCAAGCTCCCTGCCATGGGCACAGACGCTGCACACCAGACCGTGTCTCCCAAGGCGCTGTCTCACTGGGCCTTGAACACTGCCAGGGACGCAGCATTTCCACTTCCCTGGGCACCCTGTGCCAGCGCCTCAGCACCCTCACAGGGAAGAGCTTCTGCCTCAGAGCTCAACTGAATTACCCTGTTCCAGTGCAAACCCTTCACTCCTTGTCCTGTCGCTGCAGTCCCTGATGAAGGATCCCTCTCTGGCACCCTCAGAGGCCCCTTCACACACTGGAAGCTGCTCTGAATAAACATTTCTTATACAGATGGCATCATGTCTCGTCAATAAAAGCTGCCGTGTGCTGTCTCTGCAGTCTCACAGTCACTGTCTCCACACCCGGGCCGGGGGTTGCCTTCAGGGACATGAAGGGTTTGGCTCCAGCCACAAAAGCCAAAGGCCCCAGTTCAGTGTCAGAGGCTCTGCCCGTGCTGCTCTGCAAGGCAGGGGAGCACAGGAGCAGCCTGGCTGCTCGGCTTCTCCTCTGCACCTTAAAGACAACCTCAAAGCTCCTCCAGCTCCAACCCCTGCCACGGGCAGGGACACCTTCCATAGAGCAGCTTGCTCCAAGCCCCTGTGTCCAACCTGGCCTTGAACACTGCCAGGGGTGGGGCAGCCACAGCTTCTCTGGGCACCCTGTGCAGTGCCTCAGCACCCTCACAGGGAAGAAGAGCTTCTGCCCAAGAGCTCATCTCAGTCTCCCCTCTGGCAGGTTAAAGCCATTCCCCTGTCCTGTCCCTCCATCCCTTGTGCAAAGCCCCTCTCCAGGTTTCCTGCAGCCCCTTTAGGCACTGGAGCTGCTCTAAGGTCTCCCCTTCAGGAGCCTTCTCTTCTCCAGGCTGCCCCAGCCCAGCTCTCTCAGCCTGGCTCCAGAGCAGAGCTGCTCCAGCCCTCGCAGCGTCTCCATGGCCTCCTCTGGCCTCACTCCAACAGCTCTACGTCCCTCTTGTGCTGTTGCCCCAGAGCTGGATCAGGACTGCAGGGGGTCTCCCCAGAGCGCAGCAGAGAGGGAGAATTCCCTCCCTAGTCCTGCTGATAAGCTCAAACTGTACCAAGAGCTTTTCTGTTCCTACCTCTCCATCTCACCATTTTAAAGATCCGCGTACAGTGTTCAAAGCAGGGGTAGCAACCACCTCTCTGGTACCTCTGGGACACATGCACCATTGCTGAGAAAGTAGCCAATTGCTCAGTGCTGCCAGACTAATAACCCAAATGCTTTGCTGAAGCGTTATTTAGCACTACTATACTCTATCACCAAGTTAAATTCTCAGGGCTAGGGAAAGAAACACCTGAAAACAGTTTTTACCCACTTTTCAAAGTTATCAACACTAACGCTGCACAAGAAACACACACGCAAATAAATAGGTAAATAAATGGATAAATAAATAACGTCTGCTGATGGCCGAGGAAGGCTCCCATTCAAATATTCCTGTTAGTAACTTTTTCTGTAGCTCCTTCCCATGACAAAGGTTGCAAGGCATAAACAGTGGAGGCCTTATTCCTCTCATGTCTTCTGCTTATATTCCAGAAGCAGATGCCACCTTCTCAGAGGGCTTCTGCAACATGCCTCCACTCCAAGATCCAGCAAGTCCCAGCAACCCCGTGGCATGAAGATTTTCCAGTGCTATGCAAGATGAGACCACACATGAACAATGTGACAACTGAGTGTGCATTTACCCAACGAGGAGGAACTCAGGGTAAAAAACTTCCTCTTTTGTTCATTTGCCCCTTGTTATTTTACCCTACATTCCCCACTCCGCTTTTTGTAGCAGCCAGAGGATGGCACAGAATTCCTCAGGAGCTGGTTAAGGACAAAACTCACAAAGCAGCTACTCCAGATGAAGGAACGGGAATTTTAGGAGTAGGTCAATAGTCCGCCTCACGCTGCCCAAGTAGGACAGGCCGGGCTAGATACTCCTCATGGCTTGCAATCTTTATTAACAGCAATATAGCAACTACCTGAGTGTAGAGAGATGCGATTCAACCCATTTTTCTCATAGAGCTTCAAGCAAGAGACTATTAAGAGGAATGAAAATTAAGTCTGAGCTGACTTCCAGCCTGCTTTTCCATGAGCCGCACGCTTAACAAATCTCTGCTGTGCCACAGGTACACCACTGATCTCTCTGTACACAAAACCTTTCCTTCCTGAAGTGGATTAGAGTTGTTCTTAAAACCCCAGTGATCTTGAACTTGCAAGATAGCAAAGGAATAAATAATTTAAAACTTGGGGAAAGTGTCCATTTAGATTAATGCTGGGCTGAAAATAGTGCTTCTCTCCAACTCACTGGATGACTATTATAACATTCAATCCAGTTTAATGGAGTGATATTCCAGTTACATGAAGTTTCTCGGAAAGAAATTTACTATCCATCACACTCTTTCTACTCCATTTATCTGTAATGGAGATTATTATGTTTTAAATCTCTTTCTTTCTAGACTCTCATGCAAGTCATCTCTCTTGGCTAACTTTTGAGAGGCATATTGCAGTGATAAACATAAAGCCATCAACTTTGAAAGCAAAGAAAGGTGACCTGTCTATGCATACAGATTAATCGGAGTGGAAAGGAGTCCAAGGAGGAACACAAAAGAGTTTTTAACCAACATCGGTCAGCCCTCCCATTTCTTTCTCCAGAGATGGAGGTCAAACAGGCCAGAATGGAGAAGCAAGTCAGCTGAATGCCTCCAAGGGGGTGAGAGGCAAGCTGGAATGCTCCATAAGTGTCAGGGCTCCTGTATGGAAGTGTGAGCAGGCACAGCACCATTCCTCCTTTTCCTCTTCCACGGCCAAGGACAGCATAATGTAATTCATAGCTTGTGGCATCCCTGCCAGACCACACATCTGCTCTTCTTGCCCTCTATGTCTATTACCCTGGTGACCCAAACACACCTATATGTGTGTACATCTCCTCTCCCTGGAGACCCTCAGCAACACCAACCCCAAAAACACTTCAGGAGATTTCACAGATGAATGTTTTAGTCCCTGCTAAACAGGACAATAATACCAGAACTGTCTCCGTGGGTTTTTGCTCTCCCAGGCAAGCACTTCCCTACCTCAAGTCTCTTCCAAGGGGGAGATGCTCTTGTGCGTACTGTTTTCAGAGCAACCCAAGAGCTAAGGCCACAGTTCTGCTGAGACCATGGCTCCTTCCATGCCATGTAACCCATCCTGAGCAGGAGAAGCTTTGCACGGCTCTCAGGGCCTGCCTAGGAAGGAGGGAGGGAAACTTCACCATGTTTCAAAACTTGATCGAGACTGCCACCTACTAACACACAGCTGAAATGACCCAAACTGTGCCGCTTTTCCTGGCAGAAAACCGGAGCATAAGCAGGAAGAACTGCACTTGTGAAATGAGTTAAAATGAAAAGCATCTTTCATTTTGTCTGGACATGGTAATTCAAAGACTGATCATGCTGCTTCCATAGAGTGCAGACACCTTTCCTTTGCTGAATTGATAGCTCCCAGCGCCTAATTCAGACTCAAGTGATTATTAATTATTTCTTCTTTTGTTTTCCACATGTGAAGCACAAGCACACTATGATTTCCAAGAAGAGGCCATCTGAAATAGCTTGACACTCTGGGAGAAGAACCTGTGCTACGGCAACCGTGGCATTCAAGCAGTTTCTCTTCAGCTGTACTAAGCCCTGTGGTCTTGCTTGTTCCCAGGCCATAAGGGAGAAAGAAACAGAAAGGTTTTACTGATGTAATGGGAACCCAAGCTCTGCCTGCAGAGCTTAAAGCTCATCCAGTTCCAACTCCCTGCCATGGGCAGGGACACCTTCCACTAGAGCAGGTTGCCCAAATCATATATCCTAATAGTCCCCCTTAAGGAGGAAGAAATTCCTCTTTGCTCCCTCTCTTCCAGTAGATATTAAGTACCTAGCTATACGTTAACCTCTTCCATAGTCATCATTTGTGTCTAAGAACAAGCGTTGTTGTAAAGAGGGGACCTGGGAAAAGGGAACTGCTTCCAGGAAAAGAGGCTTCCCACAGGAGAATTTCATGCAGAGCCCAAGTGGATGCCCTGACCAGAGAACTCCCCCTTACCTTTCCTCAGGGCCAGCTGGAAAGAAATAACTCTTCTTGTAAATATAGGATACAGCTTTTGCATTTGGTGTTCAGCCAATCTGCTTCTATTTGTTCACGCTGTGGAGCAGTTTAAATTAAGAATCATATCTCTTTAAATACAACGCATGCATCACACAGCAGCACATATAATGTTATATATTATATACACACAGAGAGACTTAGAGCCAGGTATCATTAATCTTCAATATTTATATCTTCCTGGAACAACTAGTTGACAGCTGCTCAGCTACTGGCAAGCTGTCTGCCTTAAGTATTTTTTCCCCTTTCTCTTGGCCCTATGCCCCTGGCTTGGTTTCAACTACCAAGTTTGTAGCTTCAAATGTGTCGTTTCGTCTACACATTGCACAGACCATTCAGAATAACTCCACACAATGTCTTATAGAGTAAGCTGAGAGTATATTCCCCCTCCAATCACGCCTGCAGCTCATTAAAAGTATTGTGACTTACACACATCTGTGTGGATAATGGAAATGAACTCCACTGTGGATCAAATGACTTTTCGGTCCTCACTGCAGACCCCCAGCACAGCAGCTGAACCAGTGGAACACTCAGCTTGCAGAGTGGTGTTTGGATTAACAGCAGGAGCCACAAAGAGACAAAACTCAGGTCCTGTGTGTACTTCTATATAGTCTGTATTTTATTCTTCCATCACTGTTTTACATTTGAATGGTGCCCCTGTGCTCTGTTTTGACTAAGTTTACACTGGGGTCAGTGACAGCTCAGGAAGAGCAGTGCCCATGCCCAACTCCATCGTCTTTACTCCTTAACACATCTCTGATTCTTCTTCCTCCTGTGCCACCTTCCTCTGCCACGTGGTACTGCAGCAGCTGCAAGAGAGCACAGAGAGTTTAAAAGGGGGCGTAGGGGGCAGCAGGAATTACATTTTGAGATGGTGATGTGTAAAAGCCTAATTCCCGCCACCCTGCACTGCATACAGTCCTTTAGAGAAAGGCAAAAGGGATCGGATGCTCTGTGGTACCCTTTGCCTCAACTTGATGCTACGATGCACTAAGATTAATGGCAAATGTTAGTGCAAAACAGGCAGAGGGTAAAACAGTGCATGGGCTATGCAGAGACAATCTTCATAACAACCTGCAGCCTGTATCACCTGCCCATAAAACACTAGAGACCTGCACAGCCTTTCCTTACCCTGGAAAAAATGATGTATAATTATTGTAGTTGCACAAGTAAAGTCACAGGGAGACTGTGAGCATGAGCAATGAGCATTTAGATAATAGACTAACAAGCAGGATGCCTACAGCCCATTAAAGAACTAACAAAAGGCCTAGATGAGACACATGTGGTATTGTACAAGGAAGACCTGCAGAGCAGGGAATGTGTAAATACAGTATTTCAAAACATAGAGAGTGAACAGAACATGAGGTATTGCTAATAACTGGTGCTCTAGTGCATGCTTAGCATATGGATAAAGTAATTAAGCAATCAAAAAGTGCCTGAAAGACAAGTGATGGAAGATGTCAACCAACAACTGGAGTACGAGGAGTGATGCAGTGTACTTAAATGGGAGGTAAGGCCTGGATTCTCCTCATCAGAGCAATAGCTGGCAGCCACTCCGCTGTTTGCTGCTGAAGTCATTGTGTTGCGCTTGTCACTTGCATGAATATAGCAGCTGAACTAGTAATGAATAGAGTAAGGGCAAACCTGAGTGATTTGGAAGGAGAAGTGGACTTGGGGCAGTCTGCGTTAATCCTGACCAGAGGGGAAGCAGCCAAACCAAGGATTCCTTTGAGCAGCCCTGGAAAAAGGAGATAAATCACAGCTGTGAACAGAGTATATACATCTTACGAAAACACTGGCATGTATTTATGTCTTAGCGCCCAAAATCCATCCAATAGCATATGTTGCATTAACTTAATATACTGAATCCATGGATTTTCCCTTCCAGTTCGAGCGATTTTGGAAAAACTACCTTAAGCCGCTAGTGGTCGTTGTTGCCCTGCGCAGCGGTAATTCCCGGAGTTCACACAGGGAATCTTGCCAAAGCATTTCCGTGAGTTTATTTTCCTCAGGTACAAGCCACAGTCAACATTTCCAAGTCAAGCATAAACCTGTAGGTCTGCTCATTCATCAGGAGATGAACGGGTGTTACATTTACCTCTTCTTGTAAATTATATTCAGTGTCAAGGAAAACACGACAGTTTGACAACAATTAGGTATCGCAATGAATTGGAAGCGCTGCAGCTAGCCAAGCAGATGCTGCTTTGTTTATGGAGCTTGTGTAAACATTGATTTTGATGCAGCTCCTTTTATCCTGTGCACATATATGTCCCCCAACCTACTGACAGGCAATTGCAAAATCACAGGCAAATATGACACCCTGTTTTGTGGAAGTTTTGCCTGTTTGCTGAGCGCTTCTACAAAGCAAGTGCTCCAGCAAAGCAGATGCTGCTTTCCCTGGCTTCCCCCCCAAGTCTCTGCAGCATATAGAGTTAAACATTTAGACCCAGATTGACAAAGGGACACAGGCTTTTAGGTATCCAGCTGGTGGAGCAGAATTCAGAGATATGAGTAGGGCATTGAGGGGATGGCTGTAAAGCATATTTCAGTGATGTGTAGAGTTACCCCGGCTACTCTACATGAGCTGGTTCAAGCAGTGGAAACAATGCAGCTGCTGGCCCTTCTATAAATGCCATGAGGTATTCAGAAGGTGACCAGAGCCATGATGAATAAGTTGAACTTTACATTTCTAGCTGACTGCACTGGTGAAAACCTCAGTACCGATGGACTCTGACATGATCTGGATGCCAGGAACAGTTTTCATAGGTCTGTGACAGTCTTCTGCTGTTAAATTCTGGCTTAATTATTTTTAGGCACCTGTGATTTTGAAGGGGTTACTTCTCAGACTCCTTCTGGAATCATTTTTAGATCTCAGTTTCTTTTGGGGTGATAGGAAAAGACAGAGCGGCTTTAAGCTGAAAGAGGGGAGACTGAGATGAGCTCTGAGGCAGAAGCTCTTCCCTGTGAGGGTGCTGAGGCGCTGGCACAGGGTGCCCAGAGAAGCTGTGGCTGCCCCATCCCTGGCAGTGTTCAAGGCCAGGCTGGACACAGGGTCTTGGAGCAAGCTGCTCTTGTGGAAGGTGTTCCTGCCCATCTTGTGGATTGGGATTGGATGAGTTTTAAGGTCCCTTCCAAGCCAAACCATCCCATGTGTGCGTAGAACCATTCTATGCTTCTATGATCTCCCTTCATTAATGAAGAAGAAATAAATTCCATTCCTTCCCCAAGCCTTGTTCTCCCTTTACCAGATTCATTCCACAGCTACCTCCAGATCTTCCAATCTTCTAATCTTCCTCCAGACAGTCACAGCTGCCTGCTTTATGCCCAGGAAGTACAGAGTCACCCAGAAGACACACCAAAGGCACCTCTGCTTTCCAACTAAAGCACCACATCGCAGACACCATCTACCCCACTGGAGTTACATAAAGAACTATTTCTAATTCCCCTCTGACAAGGGACAGCTTTCAAGAAGAAATGCAACTCTCCAATGCGGGTAAATACAAGCTCTGCATTTTGCGGAGGATGTGTTTTCTAAGTTCCACATTTAGAACAGTGTTATCAAAGCTGTTCCACAAGATTAATCCCAAGGGCCAGAGGTATAATACTCTCATTGAGCAGTTTTGCTAGAGGAAGCTTTAATAAGAAATGAAGATACAAATTAGGGGAAAGGATAAATACAGTAACTGCCTTCACCCATTCCAGTTTCCTGCATTTTACAGATGATAAACTGAGTTACTGTAAAAACCTCAGCCTTTAGTAAAATGTCATATTACTGTTACCATGCAATTATAATCACTGATCAGCACTGTAAGGATACCATACTATTTGCTCTCTTTCTATTGGCTTCAAAATAGGTTGGACTCAGTGATCTTAAAAGTCTTTTCCGACATAGTTGATTCTAAGATTCTACGAAAACAACATTTCATAAAATAGAAAGCCACAGCTTGATTTTAAAGATACTTCTAAGCCAGGAAGTTTTTAGTTATACTTACATAACAATATAAGCATATAAATATATGCATGTACATACTCACACATACACACAGGAAGCAGCTTTTCAGCTTATTTCTGTGGGACCAGATATCACCAATAAGGGAGAATCCATTGCTTCTCTGGGAAAGGAAAGCAGGAACTTTCTCTGGGACGAGTGTGACATGTTACCACCCATTTTAAACATTGAACAGGGCTCCCATATTTTGCTCATCCCCCTGGTTAAAGAAGACGTGAAATACATTACTCATGGATGCACATCAAGAGGGACTGACTGACTGAGGCAACCTGATAGAAAAAAGACTTAAACTAGACTAATATGATTTTGAACAACGTGGGAAAAGGTTGTTAAAGACTGACCTGAGATTCAATTCAATTCAATTGTTGTCGCTGGGAATTTCTCCACTGATTTTGCTGAGCCGTGGATTAAGTCTTAAGCCTATAAAATGAGAAATGGAAGAATCATAGAATTAACAAGGTTGGACAAGACCTCTAAGATCATCAAGTCCAACCATTACCTCAGGACTGCCAAGGCCACCACTAACCCACGTTGAGAAGAAGGAACTCTGGTTTTGCACAAACTCTCACATCATCTCCATCACAAGCTCCCCACAAGCCTTTACAGGCAAGTGCTACTACAACATGGACTATAAACGAATGCTAACATGCACCTAATTGAGTGTCTTCCTCATTTAGGTATAAGAAACCATCCTGAAGCAGCTTTTAATTCCTAAAAAAGTTGCTCTCTTCTCTCTTTGAACTTTGGTGAGGAAACGTACTCAATTCTCATCCATACTCCAGTGGCAGATATAATCACACATGTTCCAATTATTCACACAGTAGATGATCTAACACTCCGTTCGCTTACTTGCCGATTGTCCCAAAGGCTATGCACTCCTTAAATAAAATAAGTTAAAAACATTCATTTACTTTAAATCTAGTTCTACATAATTCATTTTTAGCATAATCTATATTCAGGCGAGCATTTAAATATTCTATTAAAATGGATCCGTCATCAAATAAGATGGAATCCAGCAAAATAATAGCTAACACCCTAGTGCTAAGCCTCCATCAGAGTCACAACAGTGCCGTGATACCCCTCTCAATTTATTTCCAGTTCTGGCACCTGTAACCATGGCAACATACACCGAAACATTTCAAGCAGAACAGAACTGACAATCACAGTAACACCACAAAATACCTGAGGTGGGGGGGGAAAGAGGAGAAGCTCATGCAGGTAGTTGTTGAATTTAAAAGCTAATGACAAGAAAACAGCTGGAAACAAACACTGGCTCCCAAGATTGTATTCTCTAGGCAGTAGTTGTGCAAACCTGGTCTGCTCTGTCTTATTAGCTGTAAGTAAGGGAGGTAAAATCTTGTTTCAGCAAAGAGAAGTGTAAACTTGAAGAAGTTGCTGCAAATAGAAAGCAAGTGTTTATCCGTTGCATGCAGGTCCAGGACTGCTCAACATCAGCCCATGGAAAAGCAGGTATGCTTTCCAAAGGCTTCAGAGAAACACCATCCAGCAAGAAAGAAAGAGAAGTCACCTTTTAAAGTGATTCTAAAAGAATAATTCCATTAGCCTGCATCAACGAAAAGGTTTGAAATGAGCCCCAGCTAATAAACCAGATATGTGTAAACTGGGATAACTTCCTAGACATTTAAGGGATCTCATTAGCATTTGAACGCTGTGAAGCAAGAAAAGGAAATTCTATCTTTAAACTGTAACAATCAAAACTAGAAATGAGATTGACCTGTGTGGGAGAGCCTAGCAGGATGCAGCTGCAAGGTTAGCTTCCAAGGTTTATGGGGCTGGAGCTGAAAAACCACAAGGATCAAGGCCATCACAGGACCTGCAGTGAAGGCTGCTGGTCTTTATCTGTTCCCCTCTGAAGCTGAATTTAGAGAACAGAATGAGAAGAACAAGAGATGGACTTACACCAGCCTCCCCATTGCAGCACCTCACAAGCCATGAATCAGGCATCAAAACCCCCAGGAAAGTCAGCAGTGAGTAAGGCTCACTGAACTAAAGGGAGGAAAAATAAGACAAGACAAAAGCAAACAAGATGTTCAAGTTGAGAGTCAAGGGAAAGAGGCAGTGCATCTAGGGATTTCTCTGCTAAGAAGCTATAACCCCCAAGAAACCACAAACCTTGCTTTGAGATCACATAATTGTTGCCTAAGGGGCTTCAGATGCTCTCAAATAATCCATATTCTATTTAGCATGCGGTCTCCTCTTCGATACCTTTTGCATCCTTAGGACTCAGAAGGAAACATACTGCAACAGGTATTAGGCAGGATAAATCCCATACTCGCATGGAATAGGCTGACAGCAAATGGGACAGGCAGAACTGGTCATAGACTGTACAAAGGCCTGAACCCTGCAAATGTGTATACACAGAGTACACACGGAGGAGATCAGACTTCCCAGGATCAGACATCGCAGCCAGTTCTCCTCCCTTTTCAGTGCCTTGTGCTTGAAAGAGGAAGACAAAGAGCTATGGTGGCCCTGGCACATCACTGCTCCATCTCTCTGGGTTGTGATGATGGGGAGACTTCTTTGTCCTCCTGCTGAGAGCAGCTTCATCCCCCGCATGCTGGGTGAGAAAATGTCGCAGCCTTCCAATATCTGAAGGGGGCCTATAGGGATTCTGGGGAGGGACTCTTCGTTAGGGACTGTAGTGAGAGGACAAGGGGTAACGGGTTCAAACTTAAACAGGGGAAGTTTAGATTGGATATGAGGAAGAAATTCTTTACTGTAAGGGTGGTGAGGCCCTGGAATGGGTTGCCCAGGGAAGCTGTGAGTGCTCCATTGCTGGAGGTGTTCAAGGCCGGGTTGGACATAGCCTTGGGTGGCATGGTTCAGTGGGAGGTGTGCCTGCCCCTGGCAGGGGGGTTGGAACTGGATGATCTTAAGGTCCTTTCCAACCCTAACTATTCTATGAGTCTATGTCCTGGGAACAAGATGTTCCTGGTCTTTTATCCATTGAAATCTTATTGTGCAACAAAATCCAGTGAAGGGCTCAGTGAAAGCCAAGCAAGATCTGGACTTGAAATTGAGAGCATTGAAATGGAGAAGAGCTGGGATGTGAAGGAGCATTAATGTTCTGAAAAAAGAGTTAGTCTCTCCTTTCTCACTTGCTTCTCAGGGGGGAAACATAACTGTCAAGCCACAGTACACGAAAAAGCTGTCATTCACTGTCACATAGGAAACACCTTATTCTCCTTCCTCTGGGGAATTTCCTCAGTCATCAGATTTTGTAGAAGAGGATATTTTTCCTCTGCCATTGTGTCTCATTGACTCCCATTTTCTTCTTTGTCATTCATAAGACTCTTGTCCCTGACCTCAAAGAATGTTTTGAGTTTTCCAACCAATTTCTCTAATGCCTTCAGGTTAATATGGGTTCAGTAACAGCAGAGTTTAACAGCAGGTTTGCAAGCAGCAGTTGCTCAAAGGAGTGGAAGCAATAGGAAGGGACAAGGAAAACAAGATGAGTGCAAACCACAGGGCAAAACCTGCCCCATCCTGCAACCTTCCTGGACATGTTATACTCCAACTGGAGCTCACAATGGAGCATGGTGCCCCACCTGCATGGAGCTGCACGCCATACCTCACGCATCTGTCCCCTGTTTGAAGTCTCTGCATCCCAAAGCAGCCACATTCCACCTTACAGACCTGACTTTTACCTCTTCCATGAAGCCTGAACCCAGAGATGCCAAGGCCAAAGGAGAACGTCGCGATCCTCTCTAACCTGAACCCCTTCATCACACAGCATTTCACCCCACAACTCCAAGATCTAGTTGAACAATGCACTGTTACACAATTCCCTTGAAAACTCCCACCTTAAGTTAAGGACTTTACATGGTAGAAAAGGTCCCGTGCCCCTTGGGAAACTACTTCAATGGTTAAACAATCCCACTTGCAAAAGGGCCGGTTGGCATTCTGATTTCTGCTGACTTCTTCCATTCCAAGTTACATGATCTTGTTATACTTCTAACAGACACAGAACAGGTTTTCTACCTTTACCAGGGTGCTGACAGACCAAACATTTCAGCTTCCTGTTTTTTCAAAGATTCTAGTTATTGTTCCAATGAAAAAGACCTTTTTATTCCAAAATCCCATCAGCTCAGTTTTACAGAAAAATACCCATTTCTTCATGGCTTGCTAGGAACTACAGCAAGGTCTCTGGCAGGGAGCTTCAGTGGAAGGTTGCTGATGCATGCCCCTGCATCTTCTCCCAGTGCACCGCAAGCAATGTCCTATCACTCAGCATATCACACACAGTCTCTGCTAATTCATTTCAATGCACCACACACTGATTCTCAGTGCCAAGAGGAAAGAACAGTTTGAAGCAAGATATCTTAGACTTACCTGGAGCAGAGTCCAGGTGATCAATGCAGCCCAGGTCAAGTGTGATTGGTTATGGTTTGTCATCTGCAGGTGTTAGGTATACAGGAGAAGAAGGGGAAAATAGCAATAGTTGCTTCATAAATGTATGAGTGTCAAGTGAGACAATTCTGAAGTGAGATATTGCATTGTTCACTTCCAGCCAGGACATCAGCACCACAGCAGGAAAGTCTATCAGCATTCACTCCTGCAGCCCTGTGAGCTCAAAACTAAGCGCTAAGATCCTGATTCTTTACAACCTGCCATATGTGCCTAGAACTAGTACAGTAGTGTCATAGTAATAGGGTCAAGCCTCCAATGGCATTCCCCAACCATAACAGGCTGTCCCCAAGAAAACAGAAAGCCCTAATAGCACTGTACACCTGAAATCTCATCTGAAATGATTGCTATTTTGTTAAAACAATCAGGATTACCTCATCTGGACCAGTGGGCACTCTGTCATGTAACTGTCTACAAGTCCCAGAAGTTATTCTTACTCAGACATGCACACCTGCTCAGCATTATAATTATACCTCGGTACCCAACACCACCATCTCCGCCCCCCCCAAATTAAGATATGCCAATGGAAGAGCAAAACATCACTGATGCTGCTTCTTTGTTACTCTGGAATTCTCCTGTACCAGGATAAAGCAGAAGCAAGCAAGCACAACTGTTATCTGTCCTGTTTCTGCTGTAAGGCTGGTGTAAAGGGCAGGAGCAGAGCCCAGGATTAGGGCTTTACACCTGTTACCTTTCCACCTGTGGGAAAGGTTTGAGGGCTTTTTTAAGTTATTATATGCCAAACTCCTGCTTTATGACTTTAGAATTAGAGTTGAATCCTATTAGGGAGACAAAAGGCTCCTTGTAGTTCATACACGTCTAATAGCATGAGAGATAGAGACACTATTATATTTGGCACAATATTTAGAGAAATTAATCCTCAAGCGCTACAGATTTGAGGGATTAACAGCTTGAGTGACAGCAGAGCTCATCCAGCCTATAGCCCTGAATTCTGCAGCAAAACCCTTTGCCTTCAAGTTGAGCATGTTCCTCACTTCCACCCGAGTCAGCACAATTCCTGCTTTTGTTTGCACTCGGGTCCCGGGGGGGAGATCTACAAAGTCATAAATCCTTATTTCATGGTGGTTTTCAAAATTGTCATGTTATTTTCATTGATATGTCCTTTGCTCCCTTTGTAAAGAAAAATATGTATCCCACGTGAAAGTGTATTACATTTTTAAACCTTCACAATTTGATTAACGACATTGAAACTGTCCCTTTTTAATGAGAAATGATGCGTAGCAGTTACACATGTAAACACATTCACAAAGCAAAATCCATATCCTCCAAGCATTGCTTGCAGAAGACCTGACTAGTATGACACCTTCACTACTGTGTCATTCTTCCCTTGCTCTGATTTGACACAGCAGCAATGTGACTGTTCTCCTGGACTAAAATGGGATGGAGAGAATCACAGACCGGTTTGAGCTGAAGAGACCTTAAAGCTCATCCAGTCCCAACCCCCTGCCACGGGCAGGGACACCTTCCACTAGAGCAGCTTGCTCCAAGCCCCTGTGTCCAACCTGGCCTTGAACACTGCCAGGGATGGGGCAGCCACAGCTTCTCTGGGCACCCCCTGACAGCGCCTCAGCACCCTCACAGGGAAGAGCTTCTGCGTAAGAGCTCATCTAAAGAGGGGAGACATGAGTCCATCTCAACTACTCTAGGGAGGTCTTACAGTGGACAGTCAGGAAATAGGAAGAAGTAGCCCCAGTACTGGAAAGAGGCACTTCCAGGAATGCAGCATCACCAGGCAGGGGCTCCCCAGCCAAGCAGACCTGAGAGGGGAGAAGAGGATATTTCATGGTTGCCATGGCAGTGGCAGCATGGGGCCATGGCAGGAGAACAAGAAATATTCACTGCGAGCTTATTTTCATATCTTCATAATAACCTGTGACAATAGCTGAAATAAGTTCACAATTAATATTCCCAATGCCCCAGTATTTTGGAGTCAGAGAAAAACACGAATATCAGCACATCAGATAAGCTGCAATTTTGCTCTGAACTGTGTATCTTCAGAGAAACCAATGAGGTTACAAAGTTATGTCCAAAAGGATCTTACAAATCACAGCGCTTATGTGTTTCTTGCCTTTCAGGGGTGCTACAAGAGGAAAATAGTTCCTCCAAGACACACTGTCACCAGGCAGCTGGCAGAACCACCCAGGGTTGTGCAGAATGGAGCCATTCACTGCCCTCCACAAAAATTCTTGCAGGGGAACAACCCATGACGAGGTGGTTTTGTCATCTGCCTTCCCAATTATCAGCTTGTTCCCACAGCCAGTTTTGGAAGGTAACATCCACTTGTAGTTACTGGGCTATGGGAAAGGGCTTATGCAAAATGTCCTAGAGCATCACATGCAGATGGAGGTTGACGGATAAGGTCAGCAAGCTGGCACACACCTGCATTACAGATGTTTAGGAAGCAAAAATGCTTTAAGAGCAACAGGAACATGATGAACTGTAACTGGGGACAAATGCATGCCCCCATGAGATGCTACTACAAAGGGTCTCCTGTGGGTGTGAAGAAGATCCAGCCTAACTAGAAAAACATCCAGAAGGACTGGGGCAGAGAAAGCACCTTAGGCTGTGGATGACTTTCACTACTCATAAGCTGCTTCCCTATCCAGCATTCATAGGACTCACAGCTCTTAATTATGGATCAAATCAGGATCTTTATGAATAAACCATAAATTTCAATGTCTTAAGGGTAAAAACACACCTGAGAACTGTCCTCTCATCAGGTAACATAAGCAGCTACAGCACAGCATTAGGGTGGAGAGGAGAGCATTCAGCATTGCTCCCTTTTGCCCAATGACCTCCACATCTTCGGGGTGTCTGTACATTACCCATCTATTGTGATGTGTGAGATTAAATGGAGAGCATGAATGTGCCCTCAGTCTTTGGGAATACAGAATGTTTCCTTCTCCTTCCTTAAAATTGTATGTTGGTCTTGATTAGCTCACAAGCCTGTTGTTCAAAAGCTAAGATTTCCTCTCTGGATTTCCCTCTGCTTTAGTTCAAATCACATCTAAAGACAGAGCCATCCTTTCATGAACAGAACCATTTCTTTTGCTCATATCACCAGCATGATTAAGGCCTTATCAAATCTCTTCCCTACTGTAATATTTCTTTTCAAGGTAGCTCACTAACCCTTACCTGTTTTTCATTTTGACCTGCAAATAGCAAAATGCCATCAACTGGAAAAGATAATTACTCACTTGTGAAAGTAAGTGTTACTTTTGTATTCTATGATATGGGCAATACAAATGTCACTCCAAGTCAGGTTGTATGAAGTAGTTTCATGTCACATGACACAGTGTGAATTGACACATGCTGAGCTGTTGTATGAGATCCAGGCTTGCTTGTTTGAAGGGACTTTTTTCTTTTCTATTTAGGAGAAGATATTAGGGGCTATAGACATTACATGATCCATCCATTAGCTAAAAAATACATCCACATCAAGGGATAATTTCTGATATTCAGACCAAAAGGAAACCTGAAAATGATGGCTTACTTCTAACACATCTACTCATAGTCAGCTTGTTCCTTCCCTTTTATTAGAAAGTCGAGGGAAGAGGCTACATCTGTAAGTAAATACAATTAATGTAGAACAAGAAAGCTTAAAAAGAGCATGCAGATTCCAGACCTCACTCTAAATCAGGGCCACAGTTCTTTTTGCTTTATATTAGTAACCAGTACACTCTGAAAAGCCTCAGCTTGCAGCATTGCTTTATTTTTCAGTAAGTTACGGAAAAGTCAAGGTGTTACCAGCAATATTTCTCACTCTGCTAATCCACCAGACCGGTATTACCTGACAACCAGTACTCCCATCCTCTTCATCGTTAACGTTTTACTAGCAAAGGTTGGGATGGGATAAAAGAGTTAATTCCTTATTTAAATCACACCTAAGAGCATTCAGCCAAGTCACATCTACCAACTCAATTGAAATCCTTACCAAAGATCGTTAAACCCATGCACACAAACCTTGACAGGACTTGCTTGGTTATTGAAGATCTTCCAGAACTTGGTGCTTTGCTTTCCATGAGGCTGGAAAGCCTAAGGGTAGCTCTGGCACAGGAACACAGGAATAGGAAGGCTGTTACAACTGAAGAGGAGCAGAAGAGGTCCCCTGGTCACATTGTGAATGTTTTGGTGTATAAGTCACCATCCTCTCCCCATTTCTCAGAAGTAAATGGCAAACAGGATTGCTCAACAAATCTACTTCTGAACAGGCTGGTTACTGACAGCAGCATCCGCTTCAAATGCAGTGAGCTTTGCAGAAGCCTTCTCAAGGTGGTCCTCTCCTTCCCTTCCATCATGTTCTCCACCATGTCAATAAGCCATGCCAAAACAGCCCTGCAAGCACACAGTTTCAGCTTTGGACTTATTATTACCTTTTATTCCAACCTAAGGTCTTTTCTTATGTTCTACCTCAGGCCTTTCCTTTGGCCTCCCTAATATTTTGGAAGCAGTGACTGACTTCATCTCCATTTCCCCTTTATTTCAATGAAAGGAAAATCAAAACCTCAAAGCAGAATCTAGCTGAAACTTCTCCCTTCCACCTCATATTGCATCAAAGTCACAGATTTCAATATCAAATTCCACAACACATTCACTTGAAACCAGGCCCAAGCTGACTATCAATATTCAGTGACTCCCCAGTGAATCAGTGCCTACAATTCGTAATGAACCCCCAAAGCAAAGGAGCCTCACAAAGCTTCCTGATTTGATCATGAAAGTTTTGCTGTGCTCTGAGGTTTGAAACTCTTCAGCTGAAGATGGCATTAAAAACATATATATTTAACCAGCTCTACTTGAAGGGTCTGTAGTGAGGACAGAACAGCATCAAGAGCCTCAAAAAGTCCTTGATCCAAAGGAGGATGGAGATCCCCTGGCACAGACCAGAGTCCTCATCTCCTGTTCTGGTGCAGGGGACCTGGTAGGAGAAAGGCAGAGCGGAAACCACGAGCTCTGAAACCAGAGCTCTGCAAGACGGCACAAACACTCAACCTGACTCTGGAGACCAACACCAGTTCCTCTGGAATTACTAGCAATATGCACATGATTTCACTGCTACATCCCAGCCCTAGAGCTCTGTCATTGCCTCTTGATCTCATTGGCAGCCTGATCAAAACTTCCATGAAAGTTTGGAGCGTTAGGCTTCTTCCAGAATAAAAGCAGCACTGTTGGAACCCCCTCCACTGTGTCCCACTTGTTAGATTGTCCCAGAGGAGGGCCTCGGGTCCATGTTACGTGGCAGATCTGCCACCAAACCTGCAGCTTCCACAGCGCAGACCTGCACAGAGCAGTTCTTGAGCATCCTTTTGCATGATGGGACTAGATGATCTTTAAGGTCCCTTCCAACCCAAAGACCATTCTATGGTTCCCTGCACAGTTTACACACTCACATGTGCAAAGCAATGCAACCCCCTACGTTTTGCCAGCAACACCAGAATCACATAGGCTAAACAATGACTGTGTTGCATTTGCAAGCAAAACACACTCTTACTTTCTCATATTGGCTCCTTTATTGCAGGCTCTTCTAGCTGACAACACAGCAGAGAACTTCATAAAGAAAGTCTCCTGATAGCTGTTATTTATTATGCAAATACTGCCTGCCATGGCAACATTGCATGCAGGAGTTTGCTTTATTTGCTCTGGTACATGCATATTCAAATTAAGGCTTCCTACATTGTGCCTCCACATTACAAAGATTTTGTTTTCCTTGACACTTGCAGGAGAACAAACTGCAATTAATACAGCCTGTTTAAGCAGACAGCACCCAATTAGTTATCATCCATTTTCAGATTGGGACTCTAGACAAAAAAACATGGAGCTGGCTTCTTATTCAAAAGGAAAATACATCCAAACTACAGGTTTTCAAAGACACATTTTACTCACAATGGCCAGGATACTCGCTTGGCCTTTAATGTGAAATGGAGTGTTAATTTTTCTCTGTCACCTCTTAATTGCTTCCTTATTATACTGTTCAAGCAGTTAATTGCTAGACTGAGTGAAAGAGTGTTTTCAAGGGAAAGGAAATGCCACAGCATGAAAGAGGAAAAAAAAAATAGAAGCAGAGCACTAGTGTAATTGGGCCTGATATAACGTTAGTTGTGCTATTGCCTTTAATGGTAACTACAGAAATTAATAGGAAAAACCCAATTGTTTTCTATTGCAAAACAAGCTAGGAGACGCATCAGGCTGACACACACTTAGCGGGATCGCACTCTTAGCAAATCAATCTACTCTGCGGGTTTGTACACAGAGCACTTCCTTCTGCTTCATCTCTTGTACTAAGGTACCTCACTTGTAGTACATGAGCTGTTTCTCGAATTCATGTCTCTCATTCTGCTCACAGGTATCTACGTCATTGAAAAGACCATCCCGGTGCCTCAAAGCAGGAAACACAAAGGCTGAAAGCAGCCATGCAGATGCAGACTCTGGCTTTCGAAAGCTGTTGTCTATGACCACTCTGCCAAGTTCTCCTGAGCAATCCTGCACAGCAGACATGAGAAACAACTATCAAATGAACGACTGGCCTCACAATTCCAAAGGCTGTGACCATACCTGACAGCAGTTGGGTTCCCCTGTCTTGCCTTAGCCCGGCAACACTGATGCTCCTCCTCAGACATAAATGCCAGTCCTTTAGCAACAGAGACACACAAGTGAGTAGGGAAAGACTTCACTAATGTCAGAGTGAAAGCAGCTACTCCAGATGCAAAGGCAAGAATTACAGGCATTTGTTTAAACAACAACATGTGATTGCAGGCTCTAATGACAATCTTTGCACGACTGTGCTAGAATTCATGATTAGTATTATTTCCTCCATCCTCTAATTTTTATTAGAGAATGGTAATTCTTAGTGGAATAAGGAAGTAGAAGAAAACACAGATGCCAACGATAATGTTGCATGGTAGATTATGCACATTAATTCATAAGAAAAGTGAGTTAAATATGAATTTGGAATTAATTTCCTAAATGGAGCTTCCCAGCAGACAATAAAAAGGAGATGATCCAGTTACCAACTTGCACTTATTAGCATTCAAACATGCTGATTAACTCATTAGTAAATCTACGTGTGAAGTCCTCCCTTTCGTTTCCTTCTATAAACTGTTGTTCTTCCATTTATTCGAGGAAGAAAATACATTTATTTAGGACTGGGAAGAATGAGTCAACCCCAGCCGAAAAATAGCAGATTTTATAAAGCATTAAAAGTACCTCTCTTAATTTTATGAGGGTTTAGGAAGTGGTACTGTCATCTGCTGAACTGGGAATGTATCACTGCATCAAACTTTCTGAGACTCTAAAACTTTGCCACAGGGACAATCCCCAATAGAAACCTCAGCTCATCTTCCTCAGCAATGGGAAAGGCCCTGTTCTGTTCTTGTGAGCCAAACACCCACCAGCTCTCACAAAAGTGAAACATTCTGCAGCACTCACAGCACCAGCTCCCATTCCTGACTATGCAGAGTCAAGACATTCTCAAGTCAGCCATCAGGAAACAGTTTCAAACCTCTGTAGGCCTTTTTAGTGATTATTTCAGTGTTTATTTAGTACTTTATTGGACTATACCCCTGAGAATTTGCACCATAGCAGCACTGCAGTACTCTGAGAGATTCTTACTTCTTCTTATATAGTACATGCTATGTCTTGGCCATATTCCAGCATCTCCATTGTCTGCATGTTTATATGGCCTTCCCTTCCACCTGACCTCTATGCCTCACAAGCTAAATTTATTTATTCTGTCCCACCACCTTATTATATATAAATAATAATATTTATTATTAAATATTTCACCCTTCTGGAATATTTAATCATAAAATGCTGGGGCATGAGATAAATTCAATATTCAAAGAGAACATATCTTTCTCCTCTGGCCTTCTAATGTCTTGCTGTTTAAACATAGGGAGAAATTGCTAAAAACACTTGAAACACATAAAGAAATCTCTCTCTCCCACTAGTGCCATCAACAAGTCTTTATAATTCAGTCTAAACCCACCTAAAGGTCTGATTTTGCACAGCAGAATGTTGGAAACCTTTATCCATGTAAGACCCAAGTGTATGTATACTTACCCCTATGCAATATCTTGCTCTTCTTACACTATAGCAACAATCTCTTTCTATATTTCTGCAATTTAAGAGGACACAAATATGTTCTCTAAATAGGGCAGAATTAAATTGAACAACCCAATGTCTTATTTTCATAGAAAACCATTTTATTAAACTGTCTGTTTCCATTCTTACATATTAAGTTCTTTTACCTCAATCTCCTTCCTTTTTCTCTTAAACTTCCAATTTGTCTTTGTCTAAGGGTACTGGCAATGTCCTATATAGCCTTGAAATCAATTTAGTGAGACAGTCTCTTTGTACAACAATTTTTCAATCTGTGACATTTGCATTTCTATACCTTTCTTTAATTCACAAAGAACAGCATGTCCTATCCAAAGGAAACGGGAAAACTGAGCTCCAGGAATATTAACATCTTCTCCAAATTGGTCAAATGATTTAAAACAGCCATCCTTAAACAAATCTTTAATACAAATGAACTCTTTTTGTGGCTAGGTTCTAAAGGCTTCCTTTTTAATACAAGTGGAAGGTCCTCATTATGACACAATGGAGTTAAGGGAGACAATTTCTCATTCCAGCCCATGAATTTATGCACTTTGCCCAGATTTTACAGACTGGGAAATAGTTGTTAACATAATCTTTTCCTGTCACACCATTTTTATGTATATTTTTGTCTGTGTTATCTCTCAAGTTCAAGTTCTGTATATAGATAACCTTCTATGAACTTGTAAAGGAAATTACCCTTGTCAGGTCCTTATCACTCAGAGCTATGATGTGTTAATCCTACTCTCCTGTCGCAATTCTTGCAGATCAGCTGTATTTTATTGCAATAATCCTTCCATTTAGGTTCTCTATACCTTTAAATGTACCACAGTCTTTACTGATACAAGAAATTGCCTACATTTCTCTCAACTATATAAATGAAAGAGTAAAATAACAGTCATTCACATAGAAAGCAAACAGAGAAGTATTAAAAACAGCTTCAATTTTAAACTGAAGTTTGTTTTACAGGATGTAGAGCAGCAGAGATTTAGATTCCGCAAGGTAGAAACACTCACCTAAACCTTCTGATCTCCCAGACTGCTTAGAAACTGTCAATTTAACCAGGACTGTAAGGTCTTCTGTATCATACTGAAAAGGAGATGTCCCTACCAGTACAGAGAGCTGCAGGACAGACAAATTATTTGAGTTAGTCTCACTGAACACTGGGCTGCTAAAACACAGATGTCTGAGTTAAACTGTTTGACTATGCTCTCTCCATAGTTGATGGAGACAGACAGCAGGTCTTCCACCTAAAGCAGGTGGGATGAATTCCCCTCTGGAGGTAGAGGGCTGACATTTGAAGGACCCTGGATGCCAGGCTTAGACAAAGTGCCAAGCTTTAAACTGGATAAGCAAAGCAGGAAAAACCTGTCCTGTGGGTTTGCTTCCATCAACAACTCCATCACTTCTTCCTTGTGACCCCCTGTTTGGCATATATACATCCACCTATTCCTTTATAAATACAGTGCCTCTTGAGGACAAAGGAACAGCCTTAAACTCTGCACAGTTAGGAACTGTAAATCCACACAGAAATCTCTCTGTTCGGGTCTGTGTAACAGTCCTGCTCAAGTTGTCCTCTGGACTCAAAGTTGCCATGAGTTACATACCTCAGGAAAGATGGTGAATTGCAGCTTCTCTGCTTTAAAAGTAGGAAATCAGCATTTTCATGACAGACAGGAAGGGAAAACACTAACAAGGCAATAGCAAAAATAGGGCTGTCAAAACACTGACAAGGAAAGTAGTGCCTGAAGAAACTATCCTTT
Organism: Ara ararauna; assembly: GCA_028858755.1. Classification (NCBI taxonomy): domain Eukaryota; kingdom Metazoa; phylum Chordata; class Aves; order Psittaciformes; family Psittacidae; genus Ara; species Ara ararauna. The sequence goes on along the minus strand of CM054383.1, from coordinate 2,367,419 downwards.
GACACCTTCCCACCACAAACTCTTCCCCTTCCTCCAAATTGAACATCTTATCAGCAGAGGACCAGATTTCAACGGATGCTAATCAGCCGACACCGAAGGTGACAGGCACTGAAGGTGCTTAGCATAATCGCTTAAAAGAGATCTAGGTCCCCTAGATGCAATGACAAATACAACTGACCAAAGTAGCACAAAACCACAGGATTCATACATGCAACTTAACTTACTTTACCCTTCCTGCTGGTCTTCAGGCTCAGTGTTTCTGAGATGAAGCTGCTCTGCAAGTTTGCAAAGCTTTTTTCTTCTAAATAGGAGAACAAAGACTCTGCTCAACAGCATGACTCCAGGAGCTGAAGTGCATGGAAACCATTGGATGGTGCAGTAATTCTCCCACATTCATATGGCCACTGGAAAGTCTTCAGGTTTTTCCCTGGAATTTAGAATAGGTTGAAATATTTCCTGTTCTGGGATCCTCACCTCTATATTCAAAATAACAAAAGAAAACACCCTAAGTATGCATGGTCTTAAACACACTTAAAGGTGACAGACAAAATCCAAGTCTAATTCCGGAAAATACAGGCATTTTTTGACTGAAAAAAGTGACGTCTTTTATCTTTGCCAGTTTTCCCTTTTTCCTCTAAAAATCTGTAAGTATTAGTCACATAAAGTCTTTGCTGATGCCTCCTCCATGCTCTAGTTCAGAACTTCAGACCCAAATTTCATGGGCAATAGACTCCTGATCAGAGAGTTCATGCACGATGTGTATCGGCAGTAGCAAAAGTAACCCGAAACAAGGTTCTAATCTCTTGTCCTAACACACTTCTGGAGCAGCTACAGTGATTGATGCACTCCAGACTGAAACAGGAGCTACAGCGAGCAGTGCTGGTGCAGTCTTAGCACTGGTTGATGCCACTAGATTCTCTACTCCAGCTCCTCTGCTTAACACAAGGTCAGATAAAGCAGGTTGCCCAGGACTGTTTCCAGTCAGGTTTTGAGTATTTCCAAGGACTGAGACTCCATAACTCCTCAGGACAGCCAGTTCCAGTGTTTCCCTTACACTCAGAAATGGTTTTCTTACATTTTAAGAGAATGAAATATTGGACATGAATATTACTACATAGCAGGGATGCCAGAAGACCCACCTTCTCCATCTCCCCACCTCCAGAAAGTTCAATGTCATCTTTGAGAGGTGCTTATCCAACCTGTTCCCAAAGGTATTTCCATGACAAAACCGCCACAACCTCCTGTCTCTGTTACAGTCTTCCACTTTTCTTCCATCCTCATCCACCTGCCTTCCCTCCTGACTTCCATTAGGCTGTTAGATTTTACTTCCTCACTTGAAGTATTTAATACAACCAAAGTAGACAATTGGGATGAAATTCATTCCACTACTGTCCTGTTAAAGCCAGCAGATTTATTTTAGGATTGAATTTGCTCTTCTCATGTGAGAAATGGGGGATTCAGAAGGAGATAAAAGAAGACTGAAAAGAAAAACTGACCTTGCTGGTCATATTTTCTTTAATCCACGAGGGCCACTCGATGAATGCATATGGCCAGAGCAACAATAGCACTTGCATTTAAACTCGGGTGGATGCAAATATAGGTAAGGGCGCTAATCAGCCAGGTGGCTACATGTTACCCTGAACACAAGCAATTAAGTACAAGGGCAATTTTCTCCCAGAGGTTAGTTATTTCATAGTCAATTACCCAGGCAGCTTCACCCCACTTTGAACTGTGTGTAGAGTAAGAGCCATGTCTGCATCTGGACCTTCAATAGATTCCCTGTAGCTTTAGCCATCAGCCCTATTCATCTTTTTCTAAAGTAGTTACAGCATCCACCTGCCTTTCAGTATTTAACTCCTTCATTTGTAAAGAAGCAAGCAGAACATTTGAACAAAAAGATATTTTTATCTTTAGAATAGGCAAGGCAATTTTAGCACTATATGTCTATGAAACTCAGCATTCAGCCTTGTGTTGTATCTTCACAAAATCAGTGAATGCACTGTATTAAACATATACACTCGCTCTGTAAAGCTGGCCTTTCGAGTGAGAAATCTGTATTATTTCGTGTTCAGAGTATGGCAGGTCCCAGGAAGACTGAAAGCACAAGAGGAGAGTACATCCAGCTAACACAAGCTAACGCTGCAGTCTCTTTATGTAGTTCATTAATAATATAATTACACCTTAAATATTAATAGAATGCGCTGAATAACTGAACAGATACATATTACAGGCTGTGTATGCCTGTGTGCATATAAGCAGTACTTATGTTTTATTCCCACAAGATACGCATTACATTATGTTACAAACACATACATCTGCGTCTCCGCGCATCCAGCCCACACACATGGGCTGAAGGCTGATGAGGCCATTGCAAGAGCAGAAGTGCTGTGGCCTCCAGAGGCAGACCTCACCATGCTGTTCCCACCCTTCCCTGCTGAGCACCATCCTTAGAACTGTAATGGTACCATCAGATGCTGAGCTTTGCTCTCCAAAACATGCATCCCCCAGGCCACAGTGCAGCAAAGTGCTAGAGCTCTGAAAGCAAGTACTCCCATTAAAATGTGTATCTGGACTGGGTTGTGCCTATGGATCACCAACACAGCAAGCCCTTCTGCCAGGTCCTGCACCTGTCCCGCTGGTGACACAGAGCCTGAAGAGAACATCACAGATCATCTCCCACAGACTACGCTGCCCTGGGATCCACCAAGAACCCCACATCCCTGCTGTATGTAACACAAAAGCATCTCCCAGCACTATCCAAGTCAGTCTAGAGGAGAATCGGGGAACAGCTTGATGTCATAGAACCACAGAAGAGTTTGGGTTGAAAGGGACCTTAACAATCATCTCATTCCAGCTTGCTGCCAGGGGCAGGGACACCTTCCAGGCTGCTGTGATTTCAAAGGCATTTCTGAACCCCTGGGTCTCATTGTGAAGAACGTCCCTAAATTACAAAGTAGACAGGGACAATAATGTAAAGTTAGAATAACTGGAAAGTCCAGAACAGTTACGAATTTTCCTGAACTTCCCTTTGCATTCTTTCTGAGAGATATTAATAGAAGAGATAGTGCAGATCTTGTCACAAAGAGAAAAAAATCTACATTGTGGAACAACACCATAGGCAAGCCACAGACTGTCCTTCCATAAAAGCTTTAAAAAGAAACTGGGGAAAAGGAAGGATGCGTTGGACCTTACGGTTTCTAGGTTGCCAAGTTCTTGCTAAAATAAGAACATAAAAGCAGAACACAAATAGAATTGTGAATAAAATGAAAAAACTGGGAAGAAAATGAGCTGTTCCAGTAGTTGCTTTTCAATCTGGACAGGTTAATAAATTGAAATGGATATTTAAGTGAAAATGTATTCCGGCTGTCATGATGCTGCAGGAGCAAGTGTGTGTGGAGGCAGTCACACCCAGCGCTGCTGGAGCTGCAGGCCTGCAGGTACCCAGCAATGTACCTCTGCCTCCCAGGACTGTCCATTCCTGTGCCATCCCACCTCCACATCCCATGGGACAACAGGGCTCCCAGGGCACACCAGGCACTGCTTGCCTGTTTGCTTCCCAAGGCATGTGTCTGCTCCAGCAAGGAAATGTCCAGGTCAGGACTCAATTTCTTTGCCTTCCCCATGGGGGAAATTTCTAGCCCTAGTAAATAGGCAGTAAAAATCACCCCTCGGGACAGTCTGAGGCAGAAACACCATTTGGCACAAGTCAGCAAAGACCGAAAAACCACAATAAAATCCTCCCAGCTCACAAAAAGTCTACCTAAAAACTGTGTAATTTCACTGTTTATGGTCAGGATCATCACAGAAGAGACGGTTGTAACTTGACTGAGCTAATTCCCACACTACTTCCCTTCCCAGTCTCCATGTTTCTCTCAGTACGAAGCCTGTCATTTTAAGCATTACTTATTTACCAGGGAGCTATGGTATTGTTTGATATGTAATGGAATATTTCCATTCATTTTATTTGCTAAGAAATAGCAGCATGAAATGAGAATAAACTTTAAAATCTGTTACAATAAGAGTAAGAACCAAAACTAATCAAAACCGTACTGGTAATTAGTGAGGTGTCACTCTCATAACTAAGTTCTGTCCACTACAGCTATTTTTAACTGCACAATAATTTCCTATTTACATCATAAATTATAATTATATAGTTCAGGCAGAGAATTGTGAAAGATATTCGAATTATACAGCTTACATTTTCAATTAGCTGCTCCTAGAATACACCCGAAATGAAAGTTCAGATTCACTTTTGAATTGTAACCCTCCCACGTCCCAGATTGAAAAAACATGTTCTATCAAACATCCACATAAATTACAAAAGCTCCTTTAAGATGTCAAGTCTAGATCCTACTGTGCCTCGGATGTCAGCAAAACTCTAAAAATACAGCGTGATGAGGCATGGATACAATTTATAGCGGAAATCAAGCGTGCTTTTCAACTTGCACGCACAGAAAGATGCTGCAAGGCAAACAAATCTTCCCCTTTGCAAATGGAAGTTGAACTGTAACTGTATTAACTTCACACAATTGTCCAGATTAGTGAGATCTGATTGCAGCATTTAGGGATCCACAGCTCTAACGGGGTTTTTATGACTTGCCAGTACCATTACCAAATGAGATGCTGCCATTGGGAAGACAAATGCACTAGCTGAATGCATCGAGTTGGCCATTTGCTTAAAATGATGTTGGAGAGGAAACTCCTCTCTTAGTTCACCTGTGACACCCCTCCTGGAGAGCTGAATGTTTCCAGTAAAAATCAGTAAGCAAGCACTTTCAGGCTGAGCCTGCAATGAGATAGATCCTGCCAGCTCCCTGGATCTGTGTGGAACCCCATTTGATTAAAAGGGGCCCATTGCAGACAGAAGAATTTCTTTCTACAGCTATTTTATAGATCTCACTGCGGGACCAAACCTGCAGTATTTCCTGTTGATCAGTAACTATTTCCCAGATTGGAAAATGCTTTTACTTTAAAAATGGAGCAATAAATATTTTTAAATAAATAATATAAATACAGTAACGTTTATATTGAAAACCTGAGGAATAAAAAGGAAGAGGGGGTGGGATAAAGCAACACTCTGAATTAACACAAATGTAGGCATTTGCACACATGGAGAGAAAATTCCTGGACTTCCCTCAACAAAAAGCAAAACATTTGCTACGTGGGTATCTTACAAACTGCTTCAGCTGCAACTGTGAAATAAAGAGGATAGTTATGGGAGAAATTATATGTAAATAATACAGTTCCTGGGAAGCTAATCCTTACTCTCTATTTACGCAACTCAGCCATGCGCCGTCAGAAACCTCTGCATAGTTATCAGCATCCCTTCGAGGTCTCTCCCTTGCAGGCAGCCGCTCTCCCGGGAGGAATGGGGGACAAAACATTTACTGTTGCAGATTTCTCTCCTCTTAAACCCTTTGGCAGCATGGGGAGACCTGTCGGCCATTTCCAAGCAGTGCCAAGAGAGGGGCCAGGCAAGCAGCAGTGGAGAAAGCCGTCTTCCAATCCCATGGGATCTGCGGGACCCTGCCCACGAGATGGCAGGCTATGATGCTGTTTGCATTTCCAGCCAGTGTTCGACTGGAAAGAGTTTCCCCTCTCAAATGACAGCAGCCCCAGGTAGCAGGGGTGACATTTGCTTTACATTATGATACACACTAATTAATCATTAGTGATCCCAGAAGTATGTCGGCTAAAAATGCTTAGCTATGGCTTGTCACAGTAGGGGCTTTCAATATTGATACTATTACACACACATATGTTCCACGGCTGGATGTTATATACTGATGGATTTAGTGGTTTATGCTACAGAATAGCTTTTAAGTGCTGCTAATTACTGTTTGATCAAAATCCTTAGAGTCAGTAATGAACTTAATATCTTCTACTTTATGCGATAAACTCTTGAGGTTAGGGCACAAAATGATTTCTTGAACTGGGCAATGAAATAGGACTTTTACAAGCTAAAATTGCTGCAAACTGACTGGAACTTTCTGTGGCATAGTCCAGGCTTTTAGTACTGGTTGGCATTTCCCACCTATGTGCCAGTCTCTACGCCAACCTCCTCTCAGCCCCTGGTAACCATGTCCACAACTGAATAGTGACTCAACAAAGATGACCAGAGACATGAGAGCACTGTTAAAGATGATGCCTAACCACTCTTCAAATATGACCAAAGCTTCATGCCACTTCAGTGAAGGCACTGAGGTGCTTTGATTCACCTCTGCTAGCGATTGTATAGAGGCACATCTGGGCTGAAAAACAGAAGGTGATGAAGAGTGTGGGGAACCTGATGCTAATAGAGCTGAACAGGAAGTCAGGAGGTCCAAAAGCGCCATCAGCTCTCAGTCTGGTTTCATGTGCCTTAAACCCCCATGAAAAGCACACAGGACAGTCAGTAAGGAGGAGAAGAAGAGACATTAGGACATTGGTTTCTCACCAAGTACAAAATGAGCTTCTTTTTGGAAAGGTCAGCACAAACTTTCTGCTTTAGAATTCTCTTCAGTGGCTGAAAAGCTGCTGACCTGTCTTGCTACACACAAGCAACCCCAAACCCAAATGCCCCTTACAGATCCTACCATGGCACTCCTCCTCAGCAGGTCCACCTTCAGTTGTCCTAAGCAAACAGCCACGGGCCCCACCCCACAGTTGAGGACATAAGGTCCTACCTTATGTGTCATGCTTCAAGAGTCCTTCATCAGATCCTTTCAAACGATAAAGGGTATTCAGCTGCAGACCAATGAGGGGAATCACAGATGGTTAAAATGCTCTGTAAACCAAAAAATCATGAGTTCTAAACGTTTTTTAAGCAAAAACATAACCATGATATATTTAGAGATGCTCTAGTTGATGCAGGAGGGTGGTTCAAGGTGGTCCAAAGATGACTGAGATCTGAAATTGCATTAGGGAAGAAAACATCCCCCTAGCACAAAGTCAGGACCTGGAACGGACATGAGGGTTTTACGCACCATTTTTCTCTGCGCTCCCATGTGTTTTACACTCAAGTTTCCAGCTGCACCTTCTTCATTTAAAATACTGCAATTACAATGTGAAGGAAATCCAACAAAACAAAAGCTCTTGTTTCAAAGAAAACTTTCTGGAAACCACACACCAAGTAGACTGATGCCATTACAAGCTTCTCTGGGGGTCCTCTGCCTTGGATGAAGGCTAAACTTTCCTAAACATACAATATAGAGCATCCAAATCTGCTAGATATTCATAGTCTTGCAAGACAAATGTTGAAAGGTGAAGAGCACAGGCCTTTGCAAAGGTTATGGGGTGAATATCCATGATGCTTCTCCTCAGGAAAGTAAAGCTGAAGCAACCAGTCAGCATTTGTTTAGGGATTTTTCCCTACCACTGCGCATCACCTGTGTGTCAGAGCAACATCAAGGCTGGCACGTGTCTTCCATCTCTGCAAATGCTCTGCTGGGTACAGGAGATGTGTCCACATTTGTCTTAAGTCTCTCCTGTAAAAGCTCTGGCTCACAACCTGGAAATCCTGTTTCTAATGTGAACAATTCATTGGTACAAGTCAAGATGAGGTCAGCATTTAACAGCTAAAGAACCATTATTGATCCGATGTGTCAGGAAATTAATACAGTTCCATTACTTGAACAGCTAAACCCACAGAAAACAATATTGGAAGAATTAAGGGAAAGAAAGAGGCAGAAAAAGAGGGATATTTCCAGTTCCATGTGATTTGAGGACTTGAGGTTTCAGCAAATATACCAAATACCACTAAGCCTTTGATACAGCTGTGATGGTTAAGACACATAATTTACATAAGTACTCCCACTAATGCAGAGTTCGGGGATTACATGTAAGTAAACCAATATGATAAAACAGGGCACTTACAAGTTCAGCCCCTGGCTTCACAGTGAAGCCCTTCACATGGAGGGGTGAGCGCAGCATCACCTTCAGGGTCTGCAGAAATCTTGCTCTTGCACTTTGACGTACCAAGGCATCAGTTTGCAACCCTGTAGCTGCACCCTCTCACCCATGGCTTTTCACAATCACAGCAAGGAGGAAAGTTACCTCTTTCCCCCATGTGGCCGCAGTTGAGGCTCACGATGTCCACAACACTCTGTAGCACGCAGACACAGCTGCACTCAGCCACTTCCATCTGCTCGTAAGGTTTCTCCCTCAAGAAAGAGTTCTAATTCAACAATAAAGCAGTTAATATGCTGACACATTTATTGTGCCATTCCAAACACGCTTTTGTTTCACTTGGTCACTAGAAAGTGAAGTAAAAGTCATAGTCAAGGACGAGCATTTTTACTGTTACACCAATAGGTTTTTAAGCCTACACTGCTCTATTTTAAAACCTTGGGAATTCAACCCCCTTCTACCCTCTCCCATGCCAACCATAACACTTCTTTAAAACTCCCTCTTTTCCTGACGTGTTACAGGGCCCAAAGCCCTGTGGTAGTTTAAACTTCAGCATCTTTTCAGCAGTGCCCTGATTTATGAGCTAACGGTTTCAACATTCTCACTTTTTACACTGAAGCTTGAAAAACGGAGCAAGAAAATAAAAACTAAATAAATAAAAAAGGAGAGCTGACTTGTAACAGCGGGGTAGGATCCCTCAAGACGTGCTGATTCTGTTCCCTCCTTACTTGTGAAACAGATGGTGTTTTATGCTTAACACAATCAGGACCATTCTCTATCTGTTGCCTTCTAACCTTCCCCACCTGTGTGAAACCCAGCCAGAGCTTAATGAACATACTTGGAGCTGTCTGGACTGAATTAGTCCCAGTAGGAGTTACCCTTCAGGTACTCCACAGTCTCTCATGGCCGTGTAACTGCAAAGGAAGACAAGAAACCTTTACACTGTGGCTAATTAAATAAAGGTTTGCCCCTGCTAAGTGCATTTTTTCCCCCTCCCAAAAGCAGGGAATGTCTGGTGTGTTGAACTAGTTTGGAAGTGTTTGCTGCTATCTTGAACATTCTGGGAGACAAGTGGCATGAAAATGGGGTCAGAATGTGATTCTAAGCTCCATTCGTCTTCTATTTTTAAAGCTTTCCTCACTTTCACTACCAAATTATTGCAATTATTACCTTGCAAACCTAAGTCTTTACCAAAAAATGTTTTTCAAAACGCACACACAAAACAAAACTTTCTGTTCCTATTGTTCATCCCCAGATTTGCATTTACCCTACAGAAAATCTCTTTGTGGCAGCAGATTCTTTAAAACGAAGGTGAAATTACAACCTGGCTGCTTTGACCACACTCCACATCGCAGAGGCAAACCCTAAAGATGTTAAGACATGCTAAAGTAATGTCCCTCATGCTCATTATCAGTTGTAGAAAATGGATGTAGTGAAGTAATTCAGCAACTTGAGGATGCTTTCAAAGTACCTATGGTGGGATCATTGAGTCACCTTTTACACCAACAGTTTTTTGCTGTCTTTCTTTCCTCTGCCTGATGTATGAGGCAACTCTGCCTAGTTTCCGATCTGAATAAGCACAAAGCTTCATTAAAGCCTGGGGTACATTGCAATTGCTCTAGATTGACCTTCCTCTTCAAAAAGCTATTTGCTAAAATGACTGTACAAAGATCTCCGAGAGTTACTGGTGAAGTAAATGGGAAGATGACACCTCAACAGACTTCTCAAAAGTCCTCCTAAGGCCAGCTAGAGCAGAAGCACGAGGATCTTTAAGTGTGTGTGAAGGTAATGAACTTTGCAGAAAGAGGGTTTCCCCAGATCACATATTGGGTGATGTCTGAGGTAGGAAAAAGCTTAATAGGGTCAGAACTTTGTTATAAGAAAACTGACAAGAGTGTCATTCTAACTTATAAACAGGCAAAAACTGGGCATGCAAGGCAGACAGAGACAGACTGTCAGTTAAGTGTAGGCAACAAGACATCTGGTTGTAAAGGAGAGGGCAAAAATCACAGCTGAGCCCTGCAATAGGCAGGCAGCCCTCTTGGGGGGACATTCCAGCAATGCAACTCAGCATCACAAAAGGTGGTCAATAAAACAGAGTGCAGTGGTCAAACAAACGCCAGCAATGGCTCTTCCTTACACTGCCATTTAGCTGAACTCCAGGAGGGACTGGATATCCCAAATAAAAACAAAGGGGGCACTTTGCTGGGGGTACAGAGGGAAGGGTATCTAGAATAGAACAGTCTGCTCAACAGGCCAGGGACTTCAGTAAGACAGACTGATGAGATAGGATGGAAGGATGTTTCTGCGATGTGCAGGCTAAATATTTAGGACCCATTGCCTTGGGTACTCTGCCCATCTCTGATTCTGTCACAAGCACTCATGGAGGAGAAGGTTTGGGACTGGTTGTGTAGGAATTCAAGTGAGAAGTTAGTCCCATAAGTTTCACATTCACACTATGACAGGGCAGGCATTCCCATGATACCAGACTTTATCCTTAGAGTAATGGGAATGGCTTTAAACCCCAAGAAGCCCACAGAACAAATGCAGATGTCCTACTTCCAGGAGCAAAGAGATCCATGGGAAGGATCTGTGCCTACAGTTACCACTAAGATATAGAACTGAGGAAGAGGCAGTCTTCTCCATAGCCATTCTACTTAATAATTCCAAGTCCTTGGTCTTCTCTATGAAGCCAAACCCCCAGATCACTACCTGCAGCATCAGCCCTCCTGCAGCAACCCTGGCCATGACAAGGTAATCAGTTCTAGAGGGGTGTACTGGATGAGGACAACATTCATTGGGCTGTAAGGCTCTTTGTAGAAAGTCCCAACTGGACTGAAAAGCAAGATAACAGTTGAAAGTTATCTTTCTTGCTTGAAAAAGCCCAACAAGGTACTCTGTTAGCAGTGAAAATGACATGCAGAACCGAGTTGAAGAACTAGCTATAGCTGAATCACGAAGTACAAAGGGGCATAGTGTAATTAAGTTCAGTGTCCTTGTGGGAGGGAATGCAACAAAACCTTGCACTGTGACATTAAGCTTTAGAAAAGGGATTTAAAGAGGAAAGAAAAAAATGAGGAAGCTAGTCAAAAAGGCCCTGAAGTCAGAAGTAAGGAAATTAAAATCCTTCAACTCAGCATGAAGGCTACTTAAGCAACCATAATAGAGTCCCAGAAGGAATGCACAGCTTTTCAAAGAGATGGGGAAGGCAAGGAAAATAAAATTAGCATGGGAAAACAGTAAGGTTCAAGGGGTTATTTAAGCCAAACAGGTAGTATTCAAAAGAAGTAAAAACCTATCTTAAGGGAAGGCAATGGGGAGTAATGCAACCCATGGAAGGTTGTCCCCATCACACAGATATGTTCCAAAGTTGTGATGACTGAGAAATGAGCTAGGCTGAGGGGTGAAAGGTAAGGGGAAAATAGCTAAGGAAGGAAAAAATCAGTAACTGGAAACACAGATACACAGATTTCATTGGGTAGTAACAGTGAATAAGGTGATTGCTGAGAAAATAAGGTAGTTCTTATCAGCATGGAGGACTCTGTGGGGATACAAGTTGCCTGGAGTGAAGGAGGTTAGGAGAAATCGAAAGGATAAAATCAAGGAGTGGGAAAAACAAGTGAATTAAAACCCAGGAGATCCCTGGAGCCGGCTGGGGCAGGCAACTGCCCCCTTGGATGGTGTAGCTGGACACTGATCACAGGTTGTGATTTTACAGTGAGCCCATATGGAAAGTAACTAAACTGCACTGCAACACCCATCCCTATTCCTTACCTGCTGCACCAACAGCCTCTTGACATCTTACACAGCCCAGAGTGACCTCTGAGTATATGAGGAGACCTGAAATTCCTGCGAATAACTCTTGACCACTCCAGACTACGAACAGCATGAAGCATCACTTCTAAATGAGCCAGGTGACATGGAGCCTTCCTCGCTTTAATTTAGCTGGGCTGCAGCACAACACCCTGTCCCCAGCTGTATCCAACCTGCAGCACAGAACACGCTCCTCCGGGCTTCAGTCATTTGTGTGGTCTTTTCAGTAATTATCCATTGCATTATTCAAGGACAGAGCCCAGCATTTACTGGATTACTGGATCTTAAAGACACAGCTCCCTGGTTTGGGAGCCAGCTGCCCCACTGCAGAGCAATGAGTAAATGTTTCTCTTTTCTCTTCCATTTTTGAGCTACACAAGAAGGTTCTTTTAGACCACAAAACCAACCCCCAACAAAATGAGAATGAGGGTACTACGACAAATCCCAGTCAGTTTTAGGCAACTTTCTTTATGCAATGTATTTGCTGACCCAGTCACAAAATTGGAGGTGGCCAAGGCTCATTAGAGTGCTCATACAAACCCCAGGTGAAACCAAGCAAATTATCATTCCATGGACAAAACAAGGGCCATTTTGGGGGGTGTGTGTATGTGTTACGTATTGATTTCTGCACACACTAAAGGACTGACTCATGGTGTGTCCAGCTGCAGCATATGGCTAATTTCTGCGGCGATTTCTGCTTTTCAAAAGGCACATGCCCTCAAAGAAACAAGAAAGAAGTGAGTAGAACACATAGTGGTCACTAGCTGAGGGGACACCCTGGTGCCTGCAGGCTAAGAAGATGATGTCAGCACTTGCTGCAGCATTTTGGGTCCTGCAGCAGCCAGCACAGATAACATCCTCAGGCCCAAGATGCAGGAGAATCATTGTGGTTGGGTTGGATAAACCAGCTAGTCAGGACATTGTTAATCAGTTGAGATGGGATGTAATTCTACAAGGCGTTGCATGGGGTTGCTACACACAGTTAAGCAGTTGCTGTGTTTCATGCCTCAAATGGTTGCCTTCCATGAAAACTATTTCTCTCTATGTGCATGCATGTGGACATAAGAAAAAGGAATCACACTGTATTAATAGATAATGACAATGTGTCTTGGTATAAAGACAACGAGACCTGTTTGCTTTGAGGACAGAAAACCTGACTGCTTGATAATCCTCTAGAGATAGCTGCAGGTTACCTTTCCAGCTCCAGTTTGAAGAGATCAATCATCTGACTCTGAGTCCATCAGCCATGGTAGGTCCAGGTTTTGACACTAAAAGACAGAGCAGAAATGATGAACAGTTTATTTGGGAGGCAGAGACATGTCCTCCATCAGTACATGACATTTAATATCATAGAATCATAGAATAGTTAGGGTTGGACAGGACCTTAAGATCATCCAGTTCCAACCCCCCTGCCAGAGGCAGGAACCCCTCACACTGAGCCATGCCACCCAGGGCTATGTCCAGCACGGCCTTGAACACCGCCAGCGATGGAGCATTCCCAACTTCCCTGGGTAACCCATTCCAGTGCCTCACCACCCTTACAGGAAAGAATTTCTTCCTCATATCCAATCTAAACTTCCCCTGTTTAAGTTTGAACCCGTTACCCCTTGTCCTCTCACTACAGTCCCTCATGAAGAGTCCCTCCCCAGCATCCCTATAGGCCCCCTTCAGATATTGGCCTCTTATCCTTTTCCACTGATAAATAGTCAGAGGTGCTGTCTGAAGAAGAAGCTCTTTGGGCTGATATTCTCATATTGATACAAATGAATGTAATAAGGGCGTGCATGACGAAACCTGAAGTTCTATCTGTGTTTCTAGAGCAAACTCTATTTCACCAAATATTCCTTGTTACCACCGCAGCAATTACTGAGCACAAGAACATCGCAGCAGCTCAGACTAACGGTCCCTCCAGCCCAGTTCCTTGTCTCCAAGAGCGGTGATGTGCTACACAAGAGGACATGCATAGGACAAGCACACATACAGGATTTATTTATGCAGAGTACTCTTCCAAGACAATTCTAGGGGAATTCCAGTGCCAGAGGCCATGTCTTTTATTTAAAAAGCTCTGGGAAGGGTTTTCTCCCACCTTTTTGTAAGAGAACAGGTATTCCTCTGCCCCCTTTACTGCCCACATTTCCAGCAATGGCTACTAAAACAAACTCCTGACATGGATATTACCAAATACGAGCAGAACCAAACCTCAGACTCTGATCTGGTCTAATTAAATACCCCAGTATCCCCGCTCTGTTTATTGTAGGCTTTAGTCACTGTTACAGCATGTACATCAGGATGCCAGCCCAACTGAAGGAAACAACACTGGAGTTACATCACTGTCATAAAGCAAAACTTAATTTGTTACGTTAATCACTCATTACATTTACATTAATCTGTTTCTCAATCATCTAGCTTACACGCCAACTAATACACTCACTCCAGCTACACTTACCCAGAGTCAGGAGCAGGGGGAGGTTATTGCAAACCCCCCCCGAAACTCTATTTGTCCAGCACTAGGTTGGCTGCCTTCCACAAGGAATGTGTTCAGTTAATTGAAAAGGGTTTGGTTGAAGTTTGCCAGCAAGAGATCATAGAGTTCTAGACAACACATACTGTGAGTATGAACTCCAGTCAACCTTTGGAATGCTTCTGTGAAGGCAGGAAATTGAAATATTGTGCTATATTGGCAACTAAATGGTCATTTATCATCCATGCTAAGTTTGGAGTGCAGCAAAATGATTTCTAGGCTCTCAGAGGGCCCTTATAAGCAATTACAAGGTGTGTCTGTATAGATATAGATTATGTATTGAAATACAGTTTCAAGAAGAATATGAGATAATCAGCAGCTGCATCTACGCTCCTATTTGCCTAAAATCAAATTTGGACTCTGCTCAGAGGCACAAACACTGTATTAAAATACAATCCAGTTAAGACACCTACTGACAAAGGCAGGGAAATTCACAGTTAAGGGGGAAAACACGCCATATGTTCTGCAGTACCTAGGAACAACAGGGAGCATTCAGCTCATCATTAAAGAGGCACCCAGTTGTGCCTAGGTATTGGAGAACATATGGAACACTTCCCTGCTCATGTCTGAATTTCCTTACTATTGTCAGCTTATGGATCAAACTTGACTCTTTACTTTTTCTTTATATAAATAAAGAGTTCAGGGGATTCTTTAAGCAGTTGTTTAGTTTGTAAAATATCACATTATTTTGCCAGTTCTCAGCCCCATCAACATACATAAAGTATTGCAAACCTGCTTTTAAGAGAGTTCAGGACGGCTGGAAACCACAACTTGTTGTAATAAATCAGTGAGTTGCTCAGGGTGTTTCCAGGCAGGCACCTATGATAGCACTGATTTGAATTATTGTAACTGAAAAGCAGCTCTCTTATACTCCACTCCTTCCCTTTAAGCAACCTCAAGGTTTTAAGACCATGTAATCAATCCATTGCACTGTGAATATTTCTGTTTTAATTACAAGAGTGCAAGGAGTCCCCAGTCACAATTGCCATGCATTGTGCCTAGTGCTGTAAATCTAGTTATGAGATCCAACATACTTACAGTCAAAGCAGCAAAGGAGCTAAAAGAGAACAGATAACGGTTATTGTCCCAGTTTTAAAGCTGAGATCTCCCTCGAGTAAGAATGAGCTGGACTATAAAATGAGCATCCAGCATCCTGCTCTGTCCACTTCTGCCGTTATTTAACAGTGTATTTAAAGCAAAAACTATCTCACATGGAGATAGCAACCGCATCAGCAGGGCTTTATCCACATGGATAGGATTCCTTGCAGTAAGTAGTGCGAGAACATGCTGGCACGGCGATGGGCCCCTAAAGTCAGCACGAGAGGGCAGCATTGCTTACGGCACCCGTCTATTTGCATCAGGCAGCCGCTTCTTATCAGGGGAGGTGGCACCCAAGTGTCCCTAAACCCCCAGGGAAGTCCCCACGGAGATTTGGCTGAAGCGATTTGGTTCAGAACTTGCATGGAAGCTAACTTTGCCTCGACTATGTTTTAAATTTTTAAAAGTAATAAAATATATTATACAAAATGCTTCTTTTTATGAAATCTGGTGTCTTTGAAACCATTCCTGTCATGTGAAAATGCAGCTGAATTTGGTGTTCACATTCAAAATACACCAAGGAGCAGAACAGGGAATTAGTGGGGTCTGTACACACATATGAGTTCTGATCTGATCTGAACTATAGCATGATCCTATGTATGTACTGGATAACCAAACCTCCCATTTTCCTAGGAAACAAGCTAAATGAGTGACTTTGTCTTCATGTGTTGCCTCGCAAGCCCCTGTCCTCCTGTTTCCAAATCAGACTGTTCTTTCAGTAAAATTAAAATCATCAAAATAGAACTTTGATGTTGCCGAAACTTCCCATTTTTCCATTTTGCCCCACTTCAGAAAGCAGCAAACTCTTCACAGACTCTGAGCTGACCTCATATTCCCTTGACTTTACGGGGTGCCGAGCCCATCATTGCTGCTTATACAGGTTTTACAATGACCCGAGAAAATCCTGCAGGGCCACAGACAGGTTCCCACAGGTCTCATGGGGTCCTGTGTTACTTGCCAGCTTGAATGCCTCAATTTCTCTCCCCAAACCAAGTATACCCTTAAATGCTCAGGTGGGGAGGATGAGGAGTGCATCTGCCCTTCGTTGCCTTTCCCCAGCCACACCTGGAAAGCCCCAGAGAAGACCCTTTCAGAAGCTCTCCTGAGGAGCCCTCAGCCAGTAACCGCTATCCTTGCTTCATCCTTACCAGCCAAACTGAGCTATTCTTGAGTTCACCCCTTGCAATCTGGTCAGAAGAAGTAGTGAGGAATGATTAATAGGCAAGGAAGAAGTTTCTTTTGCCTGGTATGTCATTCACAGGGGCACAAATGCAACCTCCTGGCAGAAGCAATGTCATGATCAGGAAGAACTCAATGGAGAAATACCCATGGCGAACTGTCCAGCATCTTCTTCCTTAGCAAAAGGAGAGAGGGAGGTTGCAAGAGGTTGCTGTTAGCCAGCCTGGATGACTAAATCTGAGCCAAACTCAACTGACCCCCCAACTCAACTGACCTCCCCAGGCCAATGTAAAACTATGAGGGCTGTACTCCCGACTCAATCCAGTGATGATTCTCATCTTTTCTGTGCTGAACACTGTTGGCCAGAATGAGGTTTTAAAGAGCGAAGGAGGCTGGCAGGATCCCTCACAAGAGCTGTATTTTCCTTTTGATCTAGCAAATAACAAAAGCCCATTCACGAGTCAAAACCTTGGAGGTGTCTTTCCAACTGGTAGCATTTCTCTACCCACTTAAAATGCCAAGAAACCCTTTTTGACTGCCTGCAATGCACTTTTCAGTGCAGCCACAAGACCGATGGCATAGAAACACAGAAGCACAAGCCAGCATTAGTCAGCTCCGCGGTTAAACACACATCTCTCCATGAGCCAAAGAGCAATTGTTTGGAGATTGGGCTTCAAACTCACCAACTTCACGCAGTTGGCAAGGAATATTCCCACATTGCCTTAAAATATTGGGGTCACCCTGCTCCAGAGGAGCCTCCAAACCTGGGCTCAAACGTACTGATCTTGAAAGAGTGCCAGATGCCTCCTGTCGCTCTGCCAGCCTGCATGGACAGGTGATGGGATGCTGCTCTCTCTTCTGCATGAGAATGAGGAGGAAGCTGATCCTGCACACAGGGCAGCACAGAAATGGCAAACCCTTCCACATCACCAGTGTTTGTGCTGTGCAAGGAGTAGGAGCAGTTTGCCCTGTCCCAAGTAGCAATAAGTCAGACAGAAGTTATATCAAGCAACAGAGCACAGAAGTGTAACCTTCTTTCTGGTGAGACTTTCCGAATTGTCAGTCATCTGGAAAGGCTGTGTGCCTGCAAGGGTCATCTGTTTAGCAAAGAGTGCACTAGTGGCATGGCAAGGCAATAAGCTCTCTAGCAAGACTGTGCAAATGTAAGCTGCAAGTAGATTTGAACTCCTGAAACAGATTCACTAAAGATTTAGGATTTTATTAAGGTCAAAAGGGCTCTGCCGCAGTTCATAGGCATATTTGTTGTATTAATTGAGTCCCAAGTTCTGGCAGCCTGCAAGGAGATTTCCAAACATGCATCAGCTGCTTTTGATTGCAGGAAAAGAGTTTAAAAACTGCCAGTAACTCTGTTTGCAGCTCTTAAAAGCTTTGGCTAAAAACGTGTTTTAAACTATTACCAATTACTTAAGTGTGCAAGGAAGGAGGAAGGGAGAGTGAAAGCATCATGGGTTTTGTTTAGACTCAGAGCACAGTCACTAATGTTAGTGGGCTCCTCTAAAAGAGGATTAGTATTTTCTAGGCAGTCAAAGCCTTGTCATTTCCCTGGTGTCCTGAGCTATAATGCCTATCACCTCATGCAGCTCTCAGCATGTTTCAGAATGAAGAACATTTGATCAGCATCATGCTGGAAAAGTGATGCCCAAGCAAAAGAGGAAGATGTCTCCTTTTCATGCCTTGTTTTAAGAATGCTGGGCACACAGGAGGTGAAAGAACTCAACAGTAACAAGTAAAGCAGTGCAAAGAAAGCCAATTACAGCACCGGCTAAGATCTGTCCCAGGCACGTGCCAAAGAAGTACCACCAGACTACGGAGCAGCTGATTTGCTGGTGCAGTACCAAGCTCAAAGTGACCAAGTCATGGCTCTGAGGAAACATTTTAGCTATGCAGGAAGTGTTTCAGATGTGATCACTTGAGCTTCAAACCTGGTAAGTCTCTCCTATTACCCCATTGTACTACCAGGATGATTTGTCAGCTGCTGTCTTAAAGGCTTTCATATCCAGCAGCGGCCAGACACCAAAGACAGAGCTGCCCTGCTATGAAAGGGACTTAACTCGTGACAGTTCATCCTAATGACATAAAAGGTTACAGATTTGGCACCTCCATTTCCCCTGACTGCAGAATCAGCCTTTGGAAACACTATTCCAACCCCTCCTAGCTGCTTGGTTCTTCTGTGTCCGCATCCCATTCCAGCCTTTGTCCTCTGGAGGCCAAGCAGCTCCTATGAGAAGACCGAAGTTGGTCCGAAAATGAATGTGAATTTTGAGAGCAGGTTTAAAGTTCTTCCTGGCTGAAGTGCTGTTCCTCAATGAGATGTTAGTCCCCTTGCACATGATGTTCCCTGCCTTCTGGAGCTCAGCGCTCCTAAACACAGTCTATGCTATGAGTTCATACAAAGCTTGCATCAGCTGCTGACCCGAGCAAGAACCAGAAAGAGATCTTCATGATCAACTTAACACCAACTCATCCTCTGGCATGTCTTAAATGACTTTGTGTTGCATTTTGAATTACACCATCTTCTGGCAAACTTGTCAGATCTCACAATATAATGAAACCAGCCATCCAAGCACCTCAGCTACACCAACTGAAGCTGAGACATCCCCTCCTTTTTTACCATATTTATCTTCTTTCAGCCCTTGAAAGCAGGGGTATGCTGCTCCCCTCCTCACATTCCTTCTCCTCATACAGCACTGTGGCACAGAAAGGCCAGAAGGCAGCACGAGTGGATTGAGCTCCTCATGAAATCCGGTACCAAAATGCCTGCAGCTATTTGGGCACAGCTCGATCCAGTGCTCAGGTCCATGCTCCTTACCTATAAGGCCATCTCACTTCTTTGTGTAACTCTGTAAACAACAATAAAAGATCTGATGATGGGAAATCTCAGTATAAAGGTACTATATAGCTCGAGGGTGCCTCTTGTTAACAACTGTAACACATGCTACATAAACTGAAACGCTGAAGTGTTTATTTAGCCCAGAACAAGGTTACTACCTTGTAAACAGGAAGCACCCTTGAGCTATCCCAGCTGCATTTACAGGACACCCAGGCTTTGCTGACCAAGCCTGGAATTAGAGGATTGTCCTGGAGAGCCTTCAGGATGCTGATTTGGTTTGGATTTTGGTCTGGGATGTTACCTTCCCCTGAATACCATTTCATCTGTGGCATATATAGTCACCTATGCTGCCAAGGGACTGTCAAAACCAACACCCCAATAAGACATGTATCATAAATATCAAAATATCAAGAAGTATCAAAATGAATATTAAAAAAATCAAATTACATCTGCCAAAACCACACATTTATCACTATTTATCACCCAAGCTTCTAAGTCTTTCTCTTACGGAGTTATCACTGGACTTTGTTACTAGCAGCACACGAAATGGATTTAACTCCATTGCTGCTAGAAAGCACCATGTGTTTTAATGAAAGACTCTGTGCATAGCTGGAGTTGCAGGAGATAAACCTCCTGTGGCCATCAGCTATAGTGCAACAAATACCTTTGGGATCTCATCAGTTTTTTGCAGTTTTTTTCACTTTTCCAATTTCACTTCCTCATTCCATAAATTCCAGACATTCCACCTGAACAAATCACCACTTGAGCAATTTTTTCCAATAAGCTCTTTTGTAATATCAGCTATTTTTTTCCAATAACATTGTTTCTGCCCTGTGGTTTCAGCCTTCATCTCCTTTTTCATCTGAGCTAGAAACATGTTGGTTATTTGTGAAGCTTTCAGTATTGGTTCAACCAATTGAAAACATGTTGCATGTTTTGGCCTCATTAAGAATCAAGTTAATGACTCTTCTCATAAAGAAGACAGCAATGATAAATCTATTTATGACTTCTCAAAGGGAACTCCATGTGCATGGGGGCTGAAGGAACATCTAATGGAGGAACAGCACTTCAACCAGGAAGATTATTCAAGGAAGGACTTTTTAGCATGCAGAATCAGTTTGGGTGCATGGCAGCCCAAGGATACAAGCATTTAATAGCCCATAAATACTCTTTCACAAGTGAGACCGTAATAATTACTAGGTCAAAAATCACCTCCCAGAAAGTTTGCTGCATTTGTGCTTGGTGGATTGAATTCATACTCTTAGAATAGCTCTTAGGAGTTACATGATCCTCTTCACAGTTCTATTTTAGATCGGCCTGAACATTTACAAAGTTGAAGTGAGATCTTATTCCTTACAGCTAACAATAAAAATCTCCAAAGAAAATCCACCAGGGAATGGTGGCATTCTCAGCTATGCTGGTGTCCTGTGGTATTTGAAAAGGTCACACCTACAGAGTAATATAGCCCACTGGAGATTTAAACTCTGGCCTAAGACCATAGGAGATTTAAGGATGCAAGTCAGCGCTTGACTCAGGGTTTTCTACCTATGACAGATGCTGTGGTTGGCCACTTCATGGGATTATTTCTAAGCAATGGGTGAGTTCACACTGTGTGAGATATCACTACTCTAAACAAAACTATAGCCTTCTATTTATTCTGGGTTTCTAACTAGCTACTCATGGTTCTAAAGGAGCTTCCTTGTAATGTGAATATGGAAATTCCAGTTAAAGTATTAGAAAGTATGTAAACAAGCACTGAGCTTGGCTTCTGACAAGAAAGATAAGGAGAGGGCATGCGCAGCTATTCAACTCATAAAAACATCTGCGGGACTCAGGTATTCTCATAACTGCATTGATTTTGAAGGACACATACCCATTTCCAGCTTTTTATGTTTTACCAAGGTTTGTAGTGACAGGATAAGGGGTAATTGTTTTAAACTAAAAGAGGGTAGATTTTTATTGGACATAATGAGGGTGCTGAGGCACTGGCACAGGGTGCCCAGAGAAGCTGTGGCTGCCCCATCCCTGGCAGTGTTCAATGCCAGGTTGGACACAGGGGCTTGGAGCAAGCTGCTCTATGGAAGGTGTCCCTGCCCATGGCAGGGGGTTGGAACTGGGTGATCTTAAGATCCTTTCCAACCCAAACCAGTCTGGGATTCTATGTTGCTATGCAGAGTAGTACGCACAGTAATTGGGATCTTGCATTAGAAGGGATTAATTTATATTAAATTTAAATGGTGCTCTTTTCACCAAACTGTTCAACACTATAATCACTGCAATTTTTCATTAAAGTGTAAAGACAAGTAGCATGTTGAAGCACAAGGATTGACACCAACAGCTCTTTCCCTTGTAGCGAAGAGCATTTGACACTGTTTGACCCAGCAAGCTTATTTGAAGAACACAATGAGTTTCGTCTGTCCTGTATGCAGCACAGCCCTTATGTTAGTCATTTAAATTTATAGTGGCTTTACACTTTCTAACAATTCCTGTCAAATTGCATGCATTTCTTTAAAGCTTGCCCAACGTCTGGTATTTACAAATACTTTCATATATTTTAAAGCAAGAGTCATTCCCAATTAGCTGAAGTGTTTAAGAAAATCATCATATATTCTGACTGATGAAAGATCACAGAAGGAGGTCTCCTAATGGATGACAGGTGCAGGAATGAAAGCATCTAAAGACCATAAGCCAAAATCTAAGGAATCACAGAATATCATCCTTCACTTTAAATTGCACCCAGGTCACAAAGTCAAATAAGACTCTTGGGCTCATAAGGTATTTTAAACTACCGCTCTTTTTAGAACACAAGCAACCCCTCCAAAAATGCTGGTTCTTACAATTGAGGTAAGTGAAGGGAGATGCGTATGGAGAATAAATAAAAATAAATAATATAAAATAAACCTAAGAATGAAAATCAGGGATATTTTTACCTCTGTTTTCAGGGAGCTATAAAAAGCCTGGATAAGCTCCAGTCATCCCCAGAGATCTCCTGGTCTTCTGTTTGACTGCAAAACACTGAAAGCCAGGCAGGTTAACTAACATATTCCAAAGTTTGCATCCACTACATCCTGTAGTTACAAGACTACTTTTAGGCTCTTCAAGCACGGCTGATAACACAAAATGATCTTTGGCATAAAAATAACATAGAATGAGATCAACAGATTTATTGGATGAAATGCTCCAAATCAGGTTCTCATTTGCTCAACACAATGGTCTATGTTTTGATGTAACTTGTACTTGTAGTGCAGGAATATTGCACAGAACTAATGCGGTCCTGTCTGCAGTTAAGGTGGGAGATGCTGCTACCGTGCTGTACCACAGGAAGATTTTCCAAGAACTCACAAGTCAATGATTGAGCAGTAATAGTTTTCTGTTTGTAAATGCTCTTACAGTTACTTTGAAATTAGGGAGATTTAAAACTTGAAGGCACTTGAACAGTTACTAAGAATTAGCAAATGAGGTACACAGGATAAGATGGGAATACAGAAATACAACCTGCCTTAAGTCATTGTAATATCATCACAACATGATAAACACACTGTAAGGTTTGGATAACACCATAAAGCTTTAAGTGCATGGAAGTAAAATTAACTGCAGGTTTAACTCTAAAGCACAAACCTGTCCTTCAGTGCCAGCATCATCTGTCAGCTGAATGCCTCACAAGTCTTCTAAATGCTGAGCAAAGCACAGACCTAGCGAGCATTCACAACTCCCATTCACTTGGAAGTTCCATTCAATGTGGCTGGTTCCCCATTTTCTGCTTGGTTTTCCTCAGGATATGAGTGTCAAGAACCCTCACTATAATTATAGGCCAAACCCATATTCAGGGACGTCAGTTTGGGGATATAGGTCATCATGCATGGGAAGGTGAAGGTGACTACTGAAGAAGTTTGGAGAAATCCAGATCAGAAACCTCTCTAAGGTTGTCAGAGCTAATCAATATAAAATATAGACAACAACATCACAGCCCAGTCTGACGCACAGATACCATAGATAAACAATGAAGTGCACGAGACCACTAGATCCAAAGGGAATCAGTAAAACCAACTAACTAGCCTAGACATCACCAGAGCCTCTCCATGTGAAAAGAGCCACCAAGTCATTTAGAGCATAGCTGTGCACAAACCTTGTCCATGAATTCATGTCATCTGCCCATATCACAGCAGGGAAGCAAAAGAATGCACCACAGTCTTCATCTGGAGACCAGAAATGGGCAAAAAGAAGCAGAGGATGAGCAGGACTTGGCCCTAACAGCATGCTGGTACGACTGCAATCAACATGGACTCCTTTCCAGAGCAATGAGGAGAGCAGAGGGAACTCCAGATTCAGTAACAGCACCCTCCTTACAGACCCCTCCACACTGTGCAGTGAAAACACAGCCCTGTACCACGCTCAAGGCAGATAATTAATCTTTAATCAAGTTTTGTGTGCATGTTTAAAACACGTGCAAACGTTACGTGCTCATCCGTCCATGTCTAGGCACGTACTTTGCATGTGCAAAAGGGGGCTTCACAAATATGCTTTTTATTTCCTAAGAGCTGTACCACAAATTCAATAAAGCATTCATTTTATACAATCTCAGGGTATTTGTCAAACAAGATAATACTCTGCAAAGCCAGAAAGGGTATGAAAAAAACCCCACTGGTAGAAAGAGATACGATTCGTATTTCTAGTAGTGGATCAGTTGCAATGGAATCTGTTTTTCATCATAACTTTGGTACCGAAGCTACTGCTGCTGCTGATCACACAGAGATAGTGCTGTATTTCAGTCTGCATCTGAAAATCCCAGCATTTCAAAGGGAATTCTCTTTCACTTCAATAAAAATCAAAGCAGCCCAACACCTTACCCAAGTCACACAGAGCAGCTTCCACAGTCACAAGGACAACATCCAAGCTACTGGATAACACAGTTCTTACCTTGCTGATTGCTCTGCTGATGTCACCAAGCTCATTTAAGGCAAGTCAGGATTAGGGCAAGGCAAAACCACCCACTTGCGGAGCTGGATTGCAGCCCAGAGCTGTTGGGTTAACACGAGGAAAGGTGAGGGAAGACAGGACATTGGCTACACTGGCAATAGCACTTTCCTGCCCCCAGGACTCCTGCCATCAGTCACCTCACTGGGTGGTACAGGAGGCAGCTTCATTACAGATGGGCAAATCCTGAGTAGAACATGGAGGGCTTCGCCACTTTCTATTTTACACAGACTTTATTTAGCTTTTACTTCTTGCAGATAAGCCTATAGCTATATTAAGCCTCATGTGATATATAGAGATTTTTCCCATTCATCTGTATTCTTTCAACCATTCCCTGCAACTATTTAAGTATTTTAAAAGAGAAAGAAGAAAAACAAAATCTGTGTTGTCTGATTTTGGGGGCATTTCTCACATTAAAAGCAATACTGTGAAAATATTTAATTTACATGACTTTCATAGAAGTCTCTGAAGTTTTAGCTGTTTTTTTGCCACCTGATTTGCTTAGAAACTGGCCAGAGAAGGTCCAAGTTGAGTTATCCTGGGAGAAGTCATGGAGTCTGGTTCCAGACTTAACTAAGAGGTGGAGGGTGTAACCACCAGGAGAAAGCCCCAGCGTTGGGTGCCTCTTGGATCATACCGAGCCTGGCATATGGATTTCCCTGTTTTAAAAGAATTTTGAAGTAAAAAGCACAGTTTTAATCTTACAGATATTTTTATGTATATTTTTGTTGCGCATTAGACTGTTGTCTTTGTCTCTTGGGCATTTTTTTCTCCGTTAAAAACAATGTTTTACGATGATGATGGTTGTAAAGACGATTGTTAAAAAAGAATGGACAAGCCACTGCCTTTCTGAGTATGCTGGCACATCACAAACACCTCTGCTGCCATTCATTGCTTTCCTCAGCCAGAAAGAGTCACCAGATCTTCCCCTGCCACATCTGCAGAAGAGACCCTGGGAGGAGCACAGCAGTAGATTAGAATCATGTCAGCCTCAATTGCATTTAGTGTAAATGAGAGTGATGAGAGAGAATGTTCAAAGCTCTCATTTCCTTTAGGGAAAGAAAAAAGAAAGAGTAGTTGGTCAACACATCCACCATAATATTTTCAAGTCAAAGAGAAACACACAATAGAAATCAAACTGCACATAGTTCCTAATTTTCAACTAGCAAGAAGCTGAGAGGAGCATGAAGTATTCTCTTGACCCTGAGAAATGCTCTTCCCAACCATTAGAACAAATCCTTCCAGCTCTGCTACATGGGGCACGCAGGATCAAGGCTTCAGAGGTCACACATCTCCCAGTAGCTCTCCCTGGATCTTTGAGTCAACTGTGAATGCAGCAGGAAAATACTGGGGGAAAAGAATCACTGCAGTGACTTCAATAGCTAAATAAGGCCCAGAAGCCCAGCTCTGAGAACCTTTGAAATGAATCATAGCAGTGAACTTCAGCCCACACCTACCTGACATCTGAACCACTGCAAAACTAGACCAATTACACCCGAGCTCAGCAGCAAGACAAAGCAGCTGTAAGGATGTGTTAGCCTTTTGCTATCACATCCAAACCATCTGAAGTGGAAGTCACCAGCCCTTAAATCAGAAGCAGGAAGGCAGGACTTGCAGTTTTCAACAAGTCAGAGATGCAACTAAAACTTCAGCCTTAAAACTAAGAAGTTTGAGCTTACCTGGGGGTCACCTTTGAGGAGGAGCACAAATTACAAGGATAATGCTACGTCACTTACAGATTTCACAGGGTTTGAAGCATCACCAGAGAAGTCTCAGTTCAAAAGGCAGATTAACAGGTATCACCAGTGGGACACAGTTACCGCCTCAGCCTGCTCACATCTCAGAGGCCCATGCAGCTTGTAAGCTGCCTTTCCGCTTCAAGTTGGGATGTAACAGGGGGATGTTAAGAGTTCATCCTTCTGTTGTTTGCCAGTTAAATAAGGGCTCCCTTTGATTTTAAATTACTTAAAACTCTTGATTCAACTAAGGCAGCCTGACTAGAAACAGTTTCTAAAGCCTCATCATGCCATTAATACAGACTTAACACCACAAATGCAAGGCATCACCTAGGTTTGGCTATTAAGAGCCAATCTGCCCCCAGCAATGTTTGCGAGGTACTTTATTTTTCTTTCTCCTTTAGAACTGATGGAATCTTTCAAGAGCTGTAAGATTTAGAAATCCACACAACACTGCAGTTGTTTTCCTATTAGCGTACCCCATGCAGAGAAACCCAGCCATTATCACCTTTGAGGAATGTGGTCTGCCCCTGCTAATGTTAGCTTTGACCTCCAGCACTGGTCAAAAGATGTCACTTTCTGGAGAATTCTGTGGCTATTGTGTCATCCAAATAGAAAACACTGCCTTGTGCCTTGCAGAAGACCCAGGAGCCTTTTAAAACATGCTGGTATAAAGCAGAGGAATGACTGCGTTCTCTCTCTTGCTGTGTCACTCTACAGCTGGCTTCACAAAAGGTCCTGTAGGATGTTCCTTAGGCATTTTCCTAACCCTGCCAGGAGTGTCATAAATCCATTCAGTTTAGTAGCATCTCTTCAAACCCCTCAAAAATGAAGTACACGCATAGATGCTGCAAATCAGCCACGTTTTACCTAGCGATGACTCCAAGTCAGCTTTGCAGTGCTGAGAAATCAATTGAAGGTTTCAATTAAA
Organism: Ara ararauna; assembly: GCA_028858755.1. Lineage (NCBI taxonomy): Eukaryota > Metazoa > Chordata > Aves > Psittaciformes > Psittacidae > Ara > Ara ararauna. The sequence goes on along the minus strand of CM054383.1, from coordinate 2,340,429 downwards.
CCCTTAAAGACAAAATGCCCACGACTTCAAAGAAACCAGGATTCACATCTAAAAACATGCAGAAATGTTACATTAGGGTAAAAAAAGCTAAATACCATTTAATTTCGCTCAGCACCACAAATTAAGCCAGCCCTAGCAGTTTCTGGTCCAACAGAGGCAAAACTTACTATGCGCACAAATAAATCTCTTTCCCAACACTCTCATATCAGTCAAATAAATGCAGGGAAAGCAGCCAATCAGTTAAAGCCCAGAAAGCCCAAGTTTGCAGGAGCATGGAGAAGGCCACCATCCAGCTCATCTTCATCTTATCTAGCATCTGCAAGAAGACAGATAACACTATGGAGCTTGGTGTCTGCGCTGGAAGCGCCTCTGTAGGAAGGTTGATTAACTTAATGATATTTATACCATCAGTGACTTATCTGCAATTCAATCAAAGAGCAATCAAGGTCTGTTTATTAGTGTATTTTTAAGAGGCGTTTAAAGCATAGGTTGAGCACTTATTGCATAAACCTAATAAATAAGATTACACGAATCTAATCGCTGCTCTTTGAAAACAGCGCTTTCTGTGGCAAGGAGCGATTTACAATCATTACTGATTTGAAAAGGAATGAAAAGATGAAAGAAAAACAGCAGCAGAGAAAGGGGCAGAGGAAGCCATTTATTTTTATTTTTTCTAATGGGATTTGCTGCCAGCGTGTAAACATCACACAGGATCCTGGGATGGTATTATTGCTCATTGCAGATGTGCACCACAAGCCTGGTCTCCTCCGTCTCCAAAACTGGTTCTAATATTGTTCCTGTTTGGATTGTAACTTGACCTGCACCTTCAATTCATGTTTTGTTCGTGTCTACCTTTTATGCTGGATGACTTTCCTTGTCTTCATCACCTCAGCAAGTCAGAAGGGAAACACTTCTAAAAGCTGTGGCATTACTCAAGCTGTGAGGTGGGCAACTCAAGAGGAGCAACATCTTAAACCATTCTGCACAGGGGCAAGTAAAAAGTCAATAAGGAAATACCAGAGTTAGGCTCTTTTTAACTCGCTGAAAATGTGAGACAGCAGCTCATTTCCGGATCACTCACGTGGAAATGGTAAAAAATAATTAAGAGCAATGGCTAATCACCGAATCAAAGCAAATATTAAAAAAGCAAACTCGCTTTCTGCCATCAAGTTCAGTGTGCAAATGAGCAATGGCATTCAAAATTCAGCCTTTAGACCAGTTGAAAAGGGTACATTAAAGGGAAAACAAAGATTCAGTTTATGGCTACATCAAGTTAGAGCATCAGCAACAGGAGTTATGGGAGCTGTTGGAGCTGCATGGTCAAGACTGGAACAAAACACAGGGAGTTGCTTTAAATTTAGACATAAATACTATACAAAACCAAAAAAATAGATGGGAAAGGTGAATTCTGCCCTTTGCTCCTATCCTATCCCACGTACATTTCACTGCTGCTTCCAAGCCTGCTGCATTCTAAAGATGAGGATGCAGTCCCCTGCTGCCGAGCATGATAGGACCCTAAACTCATGTTGCCACAGCTGATTTGGGTCATATTTACCAGTAAGATGAAAGAATTAACGCACGTCTTGATTTTTAAAGAAAACTACCGCAAGTTTGCAATTGCTGTCGCTGAGCATAACTTTAGAACAACGCATGAAGGACCCATGCTGCAGCCTGGTGTCAGACAGTGAAACAGCAGTGGTTCTTGCAAGCAAATCCTGTAGGGAGGAGACAAAACCCAGACTGATTACGATGGAATCTCTCTTCCCAGATTTGCAAAGTTCTTTTGCTAGATGGATCTTTGGAAAAAAGTATACATTGAACTACATTCAGCCCTGGTATAAGTTCACTGAATTTGAGGTGTGTGCAGTCTATTACATGTTAAATTCTCCAGATCTAATTTGAAAAGAGGAATCACACGGTTAAAACTTCAGAGGGTTAAGATGAAGCAGAAGGCAAAGATAGGAAAGAAACCAGAACAAGTCACCATGCAAAAGAAAGCTCATTACAATTGTTTCCAAGCACTGTAAGTCTCCTCCTGCAACTGCTGCTCAAGAAGCCAGCCATCTGTCTGTCTTATGGTGATCCAAAATATGTATTTGTGGCGCTATTTATACCATCAGCTAACTCAAGACAAGGGTGCTAGGACACCTAGGGACTGCAGTATTGAAACAACACTTGGAAGGGAAACATCAGCTTCAGGGACAATAAGCCACAGAGCTAGCAGTGTGGCCAGGAGGATAAGGCAATGAGAAGAAACACAGAGACTCCTTGTGTTGCAAAACACAAGCTCCTCCAACTAATCCCATTTCCCTCTACTGTTTGGAAGAACTTCTAGTAGGATGGCAAGATCTGAAAGGAAAAGAGCAACACACCCTTGTGACAAAGTGGTCCACGGCCTCCTGGGCTGCATGAGGAAGAGGTGGAAGAAGGTGACCCTTCTCCTCTGACCAGCACTGGTGAGACCACCTTTGGAGTGCTGAGTCTAGAGGTGCTTGAGGGAGCATCTCACATAGAAGAGGCTGAGAGAGCTGGGATTGTTCAACCTGGGAAAGAGAAGGGGATAGATCTTGTTTAGATGGGTGTTGACAAATGGATGGGGGGAGCAAAGATGACAGAGCCAGACTCTTCTCAGTGGTGTCCAGTGAAGAGAGGAAATGGGCACAAACTGAAATACAGGAAATTCCATTTAAACATAAGAGACTTTCATGTAAGGGTGATTGAACCCTGGAATAGGATACCTAGAGAAGCTGTGGACTCTCCCCATCCTTGGAGACATTCAAAACCCAATTGGACATGACACTGAGCAACCTGCCCCAGTTTACCCTCCTTTGAGCTCTTCCAACATCAAGTATTCTGTGATTTTTGCATGCTACTCAAATACAATTGCAGTTGCAAGACTGAAAAAGAGAAAAAGCCCCAAATTCAATCTCAGCTACAGAAAAGGAAAATGCAATTCATGAGCCATCACTTTATTCAGGATACTTTTTTTGGGACTTCAGGCCTTTCACTGCACGCTTGGAAAGTTTTCTGGAACAGCAACAAAAGCTGCTTTTCCAAGCACGTGATTAGAAAGCCAGATATTAACCCAAATGCTTCCTACCGGAAAACAATGTAAACTTTTCCAAAGTTAAATCTGTGCACTTTTTGGAGCTTGAGCCTTTAGCTGCTGATTCCAAGGGGTGGTTTTCTGAGTGCCCATCATTTGACTAAGTTACTATTGTTTTAACAGATAAGCCAGATATACTAAAAAGGCCACATAAGCAGCTGGCTCCAGCCAGCTCCATAACTTCTCCCAGTATATGGCAGCTAGAGACCTGACCCAAGTTCCCATTAACTCATTCCATCAGTTTTATTTTCTTAAAGTCAGGGTGCAAGAACATGCTTAAATAACTGAGAGATCTGCAGGAAATATGGAAAGACATATTTCAATGTACTAAAAGTAATGGTTAGGGTTTTAATGAATCAATTATACCTCCAAATGGACTTCTGTTTTGTTTTACATCTCCTTCCCTTGTAAATGGCATGCCAACTTCAATACTTCACTCAATAAATGGCTACTAAATGAGTGCAAAGTTACAGGCACTTTGGTCTCTATGACAGGCCATACATAATCACCATAGAAATATATAATTACACCTGTCAACCTCATCTCATGCAATTGATTCAATAACTAACAATGTCAGCAGCAGGCTAAGCTTAGAGGTCTCACTGTGTGAAAATACACATACATGGCTAAACATCTTGGTATTTTAATTGCCTGTCATTCTGCCAAGGTTCCTATATTGAACCGCTCTCCACAGCAACAGGCTGGAATGAGTAAAGCACATTTAATAACTGAGAAAGGTGAATTTATAAGCTCGCAGTTATTTTATGGCTCTTACAGATACTGCAGAGTGTTCTGGAGACAGCTGGAGAAGCAGTTGTGTTCAAGAAGCAGTTGTATATAAGAAGAAGTAGTTATATATGAGACAGGGGCTTTTTCTTCTCTGGGTGGGTTGTGTGCATGTGCACTCTATCAAACAAAACTCATCATATAAATCTGAAAATTGCTTCTAATTGCAGCTGCTGGGGAGGTCAGCTCATGCCTGGAAGTGTACACATGGCCAGCTTGACAGGACATTTAATCTCAACGCACCAGGAAAAGCTGTGTACAAACCGCTTCTTAAAGGCTCCTAAGGACTTAATCACGACGTGTTTGTCCATCTAATATTCTAAATTACTTGTAAGCTACACTGCACTGAGGGGCTCTAATGTGTCCAAATGCTAACCCCACTGAATTCAATGGCCAGGCTCCCAGTGCCCTGAGCAGCAGCAGGATTTATGTCCACTGTATAGCAGTCTGTACTAATTGCACATGAAGATGACAAGGGCACAGTCTTTGTGGCCTGAACTTTTAACAGTGACAGAGTAAGACCAAACAGACTGGGGCAGGGAAAGGGACTAAGCAGAGATCCATAAGGAGATGAAAGACCAGCAGACACTGGGCGCTGAGGGGAAAGAGAGCAAACCCTTCCTCAGGAAGCCAACAAAATATCTGCCTGCTAATAAAAACAATGTGGAAAAGGGGGAGGTAAAAAGGTGGCAGAACTTCTCACACTTCAGCAATAGGTATTTCTGGAGGCTTCCACACGTCAGGACTTCAAAATCAACATTGCAATGTGAATTCTGTTCACATTTTCCCCTAGAGCAGAGAAGCCTCCACCTGTATGAAACTTCAATGTGAAAAATTGATTTCAAACAGTTCATAAGCTCAAATCCTAATGAACAAAAGTAAAAAGCACTGCTGAAGGAGTCTTTCTACTCACCAGCATCGTAACAGAACAGGAGTGGATGAGAATGCACGGATGGCTAGCTGAAATAAGGTAACATATCTATCACCTCACTTGCTCTGCAGACCTGAGAGGCTACAGTCTCTCTGATGACTGTTCTCTGGGCCTCTTCAATCCAACTCTGTGTTTTGGCTCAATTTGGCTTTATTTCTTCAGCTCATCCAATTATGACCGTGAATCAAAACCCTTAAGCACAAGAGAAAAGGTGCAATTCTAAAGACATCACGGTAAAAAAGAAAGAGAAGGGGTAATTTTACCTGTAAACAATGACTTTGAAGTCAAGATGAGCATACCATGGTAGGATCATGAGCCATGAGGCCCATGCCTATTGCTGCATTGTTTGGTATTGAATGAACACAGGAAAGAGATGGAGGGCAGATGTTAAAGCTTTTGAATACAGAACACAGGAGAGTAGTAAAATAAAACACACTTTACCTTCTTCCTTTAATTTGCTATAAATAAAACATGCCAGAACTTAGAAAACAGCCAAGTGGCAAACACCATTGTCATAAGGGGGTTATCATCAGCCTCACGGACTTATCTCCAAAGACAAGATCTCAAAGAACAAAAGAGAAACAAAAGTCTCCTGTAAAGCCCAGCAGAGCCTCTTGTTTCTGAACTTAGGTCCAAAAAGCAGAATAAGCCTGGTAGTGCCAAGCAAACAAGCTTTCCTGTTGAAAACTGGAGCAGCAGAGAATTTATTTATAGCAACATTCAATGGCCAGATCAAAGGGGGTTTTCTCACATGAATCTTAGAGCTCTGAAGCAGTTTTAGACCTTCTGGAAGAAGATCACTCCTAAACAAGCCAGTGCCAGAACTGCCATGAACAAAGCAGGACCCATAAATGCACCCAAACATCACCAGTTGCTCCATCCTATGCAGAGGCAATCAGATGGAAGTGGGGCAGAAGATAACAGGATGCACTGGAGATATATGGGATGTGGAGCACAGATGTCCTCCTCTAGACAGACATTTACCTGACCAAGAACTCATCCCAGCAGAGTCCCAGGATGAGCAAAATACCTATGTGCTGAGAGTCAAGCCATGGTACTGCTCCTACCCAGTCTGCTAGGAGATGACAAGGTCACTGTATCCTTCTTCCCAGCAAAGCCAGGTAATTCCCAACATGCAGGATAGATTTCTCACTGCAATAACTGCATCCAACTTGCTTCCACTGTCTTTGTTGGAAGTAACACTGAAGGGAGGGAAAAACCCAAACAAGAAGTAAAACCCAACCATTGGTGCCTGTACACAGCTAAGGAGGTGGAGACTCAGGTTTTCGGCTGGCATAAATCAGCATCACCATGTTGAAGGAAACAGCACAATGCTGGTTTTCACTGTGTGGATTAAGCCTGTAAAAAAACACACAACTCAGAAGTAGGTACACATTTGCCTCACTGATTTTGAGGGTAGGTACAGTTGCCACTGCACACTGGCCAAAGCATTCTTGGAGCTCCCCCAGCACATCAAGCTAGTGCATGCTTTCAAGCCTGTCCTTGGAGAGCTCAGCTGGACAGAAGACTTCCCAAAGGATGTATTTTCTATATCCTTTCAAAGCAGAGAAGCCAGAATAAGTCTCAGCTGAAAGCATTTCACAGGGTATTTTATACTCATTGTAGTACTTAAGAAACAGGAAAGGTATCATAGCTCTAATGTAGATGATCCACAAAATTACATCCAAAACACCATAGAGTGGATGAAACTTAGACTATCTTCTCATGCCCATTCATCCCCAAAAAAACCCCAAAGAAAAGACACTTCATAAAACCTTTACAGTTCCTCCTATCAGCAGGAAAAGGTCTGCAAATTTGTAAGAGCTGCTTTCTCTACTAACTTAGTTTATTTTTATTCTTCCTCATTAGGCTCATTTTTCCCTTGGCAGCCAAAATAAAGTGAAAGGTATTGTTCCTTTATAAACAATGGAAGTGTCAAACTACCAAAGTTCAAAATAATGATTATTAGAATCCCTTTCAAGGGAAATATTCTTTTCTTCCAAAGATAATTATACATTTTAAACACTGTTCACGGAGCAATTTAAGCTCCTGAGTGAATAGCTGAATGGAGCAGAACCCAGAGCTCCCCCCTGAACAGAAGCACTGCTGTGGTTTAGGATGAGAACTGGAGTTGAGGATGGGGTGCTGCCTGCCCCATCCTCAGCAGGGTAAATCTGACTGCCGGGAGCACACAGCCAGGTTACACCAGCCCCGATATCTGCAGATGAATTTCCAAACCATAGACAAGCCCTAATTCAGCTCCCATTAAAGTCAATAAAACCTCCCATTGATTACAGTAGCAGTTGGACCAGGGCCATACTAGAAGCCAGATATAAGGTCTGATTACTTTTTGACTGTTACACATCAGATCCTTATTCACTCCATTATTTACAGGCTTGCAAACAAGCAAGAAATTCTGATCACACAGCCATCCAGCCCTCCATTTGCATCCTTGATTGGCACGATGAGAGCTGCTGAGAAGGGTTTGAATATGTATTACACAGAGCAGTCGCGCACAAAAACCTGCAGGACGCAGTAAAGCAATCAGGCAGCATAAAGAAACTGAAATGGAATTCCTTGGAGAAAGGGATCATTAAGTGCTTAACAAGCATCACTCCGTTATATCTGTTTTAGTGATGTTAGCATCATTTTAATTGTTACCATCCAATCTGTTGTGATAGCTTTAGAGTTATCAAGATGCTAAATATTTTATGGTAACATTTGAACAATCAGAAAGATTGGCCACAAAGCCCACTTACCCAGTAGCCCCATGCCTGTGAATAGACAAAAAGAAGGCTCTATTTTCTGAGTGGAACAAAGACAAGACAGAAAGATCAACACAATAAAATATTAAACAGCGGTAATTGCATAGGCAGCTAACTAATAACTCAAACACCGTGTATTTTATTTTGCATTTCCAACCAGCCAATTAAAGAATGCAGTATTCTGAATATGCCTGGCACATCCTGCTCCATGGCATGTCATTTGGTCAAGTTTTACTTCCCATATAGATGCTACTTACTGAAAATCTATATTGAGCTAAGGAAAGGATGCAAGACACGGAGGCTCACTCGGTGATAACCTGACAAAAAGCATAGTGGTTCCGTCTAAGAGTCTCAAAGTCCTACGGTCCTCGGAGGTGCTGAGGCGCTGGCACAGGGTGCCCAGAGAAGCTGTGGCTGCTCCATCCCTGGCAGTGTTCAAGGCCAGGTTGGACCCAGGGGCTTGGAGCAAGCTGCTCTATGGAAGGTGTCCCTGCCCATGGCAGGGGTTGGAACTGGATGAGCTTTAAGGTCCCTTCCAACACAAACAAGTCTATGAAGGTGCACATGGCTTGCCAGCTGCAGCCTCAATCTCATTGAAGATGCTGTCTTAAGATGTGATATGTTTGCCAATTTGGGGCCTCAGTGTCACACCTACTTATGCAGGTCATGGAGCCAGAAGAATATGCACAGTTCCAACCTGCATGCAGGCACTTTTCAGATGAAGGGTTCATGAAATCAGTGGGTGCCAGGCACAAAATATGACTGAGAATTTGAGCTACGTAGACTTCAATGGGCTCATTCACATGCTTTAAAATCACACACCTGCTAGAAATGTTTGCTAAACCAGGGCCATAAAGGTTATTTGCAAGTGAGCCATAATTAAATGCAAACTAGTGCTCCCAGCAGAACAGTAGCAAGTAATAATAATGATAATAAAGCTAAATGTTATCCAGAACAGAAGCAAAGGACATCATTATTGCCATATGAAATATGGCAACACTAGGGTTTAATAAGCTGGCGAGAAAAACTTGCAAAAGCTTTGGTAACATAGGGTTGAGGCTTCCATCTGGACAAATAAGGATTCAGGCTGAGATCAGACATGTTTTGAACTTCTTTGGAAAAATCTCAGGTCCAAGCAGCATATATTGCCCTGCAATCAAATGATACTTCTATCTAGCAATTTTCATCTTAATAGCTCATCTCTCTGATGAGAATAGGAATGATTTTTAGTTATTCAACTCATGTTCGTGGATTGGTATTCAGAAATAAAATATCTCAGGAAAAATGGTATTCTTTACCTGGGAGAAAGAACAAGCTTCAGGCTTTCAGATTAATCTGATTAGTTAGGGCATTGCAAGGCTCAGGCTGACAGAGCTTAGAAGGGCCGTGCTATCTCAGGATCACGCTAAGACACCAGAGGATCTGGGTATGTTAAGCTGACCAAGGTCAGGCACTGGCTTTTGTAGCCTGTGTCATCTCTTCTGTGTGCGCTTTCAAAGGCAGTGGCAATGTGCAGGTAAAGAGGACACACTCCAAGTTTGGACATTCAACATCAACTTTGCTCTTGATACTGGAAGCTCAGAAGCTGTCAGCTTTCCTCATCAGAGAGGAGACATTCCAGCCGATATGCAGTGTTCTCAGCACATTTCCTGCTAACTTGAAAACAGGAATCACTGAAGGTCTTCATGAGTTATGAATGAGTAAAGGGCAAAGATTCAGGGACAGCTGCTGGTCCACACAATCCCCGTGATTTTTAAAGTGAAAATCTCTTCTATTGAGTCACTGGGTGAGGCTCTGTCCTTCCTTCAGATGGAGTCCCCAGTATTACATCAAGGTGCTCTAGTGTGATAACAGAGCTCGTGCTGTAGACTGTTACTGCACCTCTCTACTGGTGATGGGGCCTCTGAGAAAAGAAACTATCTAATGCTATGAAGGTGTTGCTAAGATTTTGCCTTGTTTCAAGTTCAGGCAGTGGGTTTCTTTCTTCTACAGCCAAAGGCAAAGTTCTGATTCCTGCTGCCAAAGGGAGGATGCTGAGTTAGTCCATGGTAAACCCATCTGTGAGGCAATGCGGTTTTCCAGCTCACTGTGGATATACATTCAGGGAACTTATGGTAGGAGTTTTCAGGCAATTTCACAGTTACTGACACTGGGTGCTAGATCAATGCCAAAACACTGCTCAGTGCCTGATTTTACAGGGCTTGGTGACATGAATGGCTGTTAGCCACTTCCTCTGGTATCTTGAAAACAATTGTTCTAGTTTTCCCTCCAGAATATGTGCTAAATGAGTTACTTCTAAATAGCTTGATTCAGAAGGGTAGGAACAGCTTCAGAGCAAAGCTTTAGAATAATTAAGAGCAATGTTATTTATATTATGCCTAAAGAACACAAGAGGATCTGATAATCTAAGGAGAAAGTTAACTGGCAGTGGGGCATCTAAACCAGTTGTGCTGCACCTCTGGCAACAAGCTACAAGCATCAATAGCCTTGACAGTGCATGGAGCTTTCTCCAATACTTTTGTACATGTTTGACAGAGAAAAAGCTTTCCAGAGGCAGGAACAAACTAATCCAGTGGAACACCAAGTAAGAGCACTAAAGACAAGGATTTGGGAAGCCACACAAAAAGGGAAGCCCAGAGTTCTGAGAAGATGCGTTTATGCCCAGCTTCTGCAAATCCCATCCAAAGGACCTACAGGTAACACAGCCTACAAAGAAAAAATGAAACGTAGGGGAGACCATAACATGAGCATCATCTCAGTGACTCCCACAGCAAGCTCTGCCTGCACTGAACATTCACATGGCATCCGCTTGACCTTTTTCCTGACATATCAATGGAGGTGGCAAGGAGAACCCATGGGCCATGCAGAAGACACTGCTGCCACTCCAGGACAAGGGGTACAGTATTTGCTACCTGCATCAGCAGGAGCAGCTCAGGACCCAAAGATGTTTCCTGGATGTCTGGGTAATTCAGAAGCTTTTTCTGGAATCACATTTCTTATAACAGTTTTGCAGCTACTGCAGATCACAAACACTTCAGCCAAGTCTCAGGAGTGCCATTCAGAAATGAAACCTCTCTATAATCTTTTCTGAAGTAAAATCAACTTAGATTGAGTTGATTAGAGGACTTAGAGGAGTGATTACACGCAGTGTGCCAACTGTATTACTTACTACCCTTGACATCACTTCAGTGAGGGTTACTCTAGTTATATATTTCATTTGCTATAACATCCATCTTCACCAAGCTACTTCTGAATCTATCTGGAAAATCTTAAAACATTTAGGTTTTTGTCTTGCAAAAAAGAGGGTCCTGTTCACATGTTCCCTTTCATACCTAGCAAATTGCCACAGCAATTCACAAACCCTCAAAAGAAAAGGCCATGCAAGAGAAATTTACAGCAATTCATTGGAAATATACTTTTCTCACTTTTTTAGTCCCTTCTGCTATTAAACCCTCTGCTAAGACCATCTTTGTCAGAGAGGCAAAGATGCTTTAATAGCATCATATGAGTATCCTCATAAATATTCTGTGTTTGGATGAATAAGATGAAGGATACTTGACATTTAAATGCTTCTTACAATTTCATTTATAAAGCAATTCTCTGATATCAAAGCATGACTCCATAGTTACACATGCAAAAACACTTACAGCTGCCTTATATTCCTCCATATATGTCCAGCCCATCAGAGATACATCACCATTTTCCTAAACCCATAATGATCCAAGTTCTATCTGTTGATCATTAGCACCAGTGCAATGTCATTAGAAAGTACTCAGCACTAAGCTTTGGTATCCGCAACTTACCTATAAATTTCTCAACAGAATCTAATTTATGTCCTGGTCAGAGTATGAAGAGCCGTAAATTATGACTTATGGCATGGAGCATGGGGGAGTTGAGGAAATATTACAGCTCTGTAACCAGTATCAGCAGTAATAATACCTCTTTCTCAGATGGATTATTATCCATAAGACTATTCAGAGACTTTGAGGTATTTGGATTAAGTGTATTTGCTCTTGTTTTGGTCCTGACTGATTTCTACTTTGTCCACCCTGGAGAAGAGACTATGGCTTCCCAAGAAGAATTCTCCCTCCATATGTGAAATGGACAAAGTCACACTTTCTGCTTCCTGCTGTTTCTTCATGGGAAGGTAGACGAGTTATGACAAATTTGTTTAAAGCCCAACACCAAGCAAAGACGACACTTTCCTATGCCTGGAACTTATCATCACCTTCAGCTCCTCTGAATGTTTCTGGCTCCTGCTTTCTAATGATGAGACCTCAGGAGGTATATGAAATTCCTGGAAATTCAAGACAGGATAAGTTAGGAATAGGAGGAGTTCTCTCCATAGTGTTGGCAAATCCAAAACACTTGGGTTACAGCAGTCCAAGATGCTTACTGAATTTTGATGATGATTTCAGCTTGAACCAAAAGCCTGGTCCAGGCTTTCTCTAAACCAACACCATTTGCTAACTGGAGTTAGCAATAGTTTAACTCCAGTTGCCTATTTCAGTTTTAATCTGCATTACTACTTACAGAAGCAGGAGAGAGGGGGAAAGCCCTCCCATCCTGAAGAGAAGGTGACTCCAGACCAGCAGAACAAGCATGTTTCCAGCTCAAAAGCTGGAACTCCAAAGTAATACAGCAGCTTTTCACCATGCTGCAGCTACAGGTTTGCATCTGTACCAGAGCTTAGTACTGATTCCTACAAAACCTGACTTCTCGTTAGCATTCCCATTACATGTAAATTGGGAAAGTCCTATTAAGTGCTTTGAGACTTCAGGATAAAAAGAATGATTTTAAACATACACTGCATTAGTATTAGTTGTTATTATTATTAATAGCACTAAGGATCTTCATATGGTAAATATTACTTCCTGCTTCTTACATCAGCATGAAAGAAACGATAGTATGGAAATGTCATTGTGCAGATCTCAGCACTGGCAGCCTGACCTCAGTTCTCAGGAATTAATGCACAGCTTTAAAGCAAGTCACACCAGAAGCATATATTACTTTATGGGTTTCTCTGTAAAATAACCTACCCCTCTGTGAGGCATGGTTTAAAGACAGAGCCCACAGGACATAAATCACAGCTGCTAAAAATACAAACCCCTTTAGGACATCACTCCTTAACACAGCAGAAATCTTCACAGGGAGAGAAACCTGCCCTGGTGACAGAGAATAATCACCTCAAAGCACGTGCTGGATGCCTGCTGGAGTTAGCAAGTTCAGAGCGCCAAGTTTTCCTTTGGATGAGATGACAGGTTAGAAAATGCAAACCAAAAACCTGTACTTCCTCTCCAAAAAACAGAACTACTTCTCAAAAGGGTGAAGCGTGTTATAAAAAATGATGTAGTTGTGCATTAAGGTCTCACACACAGCTCCCCAGGAAAGGCTTCCCCATTCTTGCACCCCAATTACCAATGCAGTCCAAACCAGCACCATTAGAATTAGCCACTTAATATTGACAGGATAGGGTGGAATGGCTTTAACCTGCCAGAAGGGAGATTGAGATGAGCTCTTAGGAAGAAGCTCTTCCCTGTGAGGGTGCTGAGGCGCTGTCAGGGGGTGCCTAGAGAAGCTGTGGCTGCCCCATCCCTGGCAGTGTTCAAAGCCAGGTTGGACACAGGGGCTTGGAGCAACCTGCTCTAATGAAAGGTGTTCCCTGCCCATGGGGCAGGGGCTGGAACTGGATGAGCTTTAAGGTCACTTCCAGCCCATGGCCCATGGAAGGATTGGAGTTGGATGAGCTTTAAGGTCACTTCCAGCCCATGGAATCATTCCATAATTCTATGATCTCACTGTAGGTGTTTTACCACAAAACATCTCACACTTTGCTGATAATATGAAAATGAAGAAGACTTATCAGATATTATTAAAAGAACTGGACAACATACAACTCAAATCAGACAGCAGAATTGGCACCAGCTTTCTCCTCCCCTCCAAACTGACCTGCACTACTTGGGGTTCAGCTCTGTTCACATTTAAGTCACAGCAGAAACCCTCCAGCAGAAAACTGCCACTAAAATCTTCTAAATACCTGAGCAAAATGCATTCATTTTGGGTTAAAAGCAGTTTTTTCCTCTGATTTAAGTGCACTGATGCAACCCTTCTGCTGTCTGTGCACCTTGTCTTCATCACTCTCCTATAACAAGCACTCAGTGCACCAGACCCTCAGCTGGTGGCTGCCAGCAGAGCTTCAGCTTCACAGGGATGCAGCCAACTTCAGGGATCTGGTACATGATACAGAGCATTGCCAGTTCAGAATGAAACCTTCTCCCAGGCTCTAACAGAGAGCACTAATACTTTCTGCCCATATGCCAAGGTTGATTTGCTTAGGTTTATGAAGCATTTAATGGCTTTTAAGCTTTCCTTTCCCTCCTCCTTTCTTGAAAGTCCTCAAATTCAAAATAATGATCCAATTTGTACAGAAAAGGTTTGCATCATCCAGAAAAGACAAAGAGAGTATCTCAGTTTGATATGAAGCCAGTTTACACATGAGTGAGGTTGGCCTGCTGCAGAAGCTCATAGCAAGTGAAGCCTAACAGCTCTGATGATGAAAGGTGTATACAGTTGAAAGGGCAGCTATTCATAATACCTAGCCTGGACCACAAAATGACATTCCTTTTCCTAACAATTTTCCCACCCATTTGGCAAATGCTGTCCTTGCTGCATTACAATGTGTTCATAAGCACAACAAAATTGGGTTTGTCCCATGGTTTTGGTCGTTTTGTCTGGGGTTTTCTTATTTCTGCATTGGTTGCAATTGAACTGCTTCATAGCAAAAGTCATTGCCACACAAAATGCAGCTGAGATAACAAAGTTAAGCCCACAACAACTGCATAAGGCAAAAGAGAAGAATGTTGTATTTGAATTTCACAGCTGGAAGTGGAAAAGATCTTGAGAAAGCTCAGGAAAACATAAATAAAGACAAGAACAGCCATCCAAAACCCTGTGTCTTAGAGGAAATACCCTGAAGACATGATTAAAATATTCTGGATAATAGGCAACCATCATGTTTTACCCAAGAGCAGCACTAATCCTGGCACATCTCCTGCCATCTCCGAGGACACTCCTATGCACAGAGCCAGCTCAGACATGAAGCTTCCTTTAGAAATGCTAGCCAGGTCCCAGAAGCAGTGAAATTACAGTAACAGCAGGGCTTCCCTCACTTGGGTGCAATATCCCTCTGACAAAGCACTCGTGTTCCAGAATGCCACTCTGAAGATGTCTGATTGCCGTCGTTTCAGAAATCTCTGCAATACGCTCCTGGATGGGGCTAGACATAAAGTAAATGGAACCGAGCTCTGGATGGGGAATTGTCCCAGAAAGCACCCATGCTAGACATTGTACAATCCTGAAGCAGATGCTTCTCAAAAATGGTATCCTCCTGGCACAATCCACCTCATTTCCATGTCTCATTTAAGATCCCACGTTTCTTCCATAGTCAATAGAACAAGGGCAGATGCCTTTCTGATTTGTCAGGGACTTTATGTGCCTTGTGGAAGCTTCCCTGCTGACTGCTGAATACTCATATGTATCCAAAAGTAGACCTTGTCCCCATTTATACTGACTAAGGAGGGAATGAAGGTCTCGCATGAGGAATAATTTCTTATGTATGCCTTCATTTCCTGCCAACGTCCCAGCTAAACCAGTCCCACTTTCCTTTGGACTGGGCAACAAAGGCATTTGAATGTTCAACCTAATCCTGATCTAACCCTCCCAAAATGACCAATATTGAAGCTGGCTACAAATTCTCTCCTGACATGCCTTTTCCACCTTTCCAAGTAGGTCTTAATTCCTCCCCTCCTCCTCGTAACAACTCTGCCAATAGTTTTCCCTCTGTGACTTCAGAACTAGCTTAAAGCCTCTTTCAGTTTAGTTTTTGTCTCACACCTAGAGGAAAGAGGCCTCAAATAGCCCCATTCCCAGAAGACATTCTGCGCTGCTTTTCTTCCCTTGCCACGTTTTGAACACGCAAGGATGAAATAAAACGGAGGGAGAGAAGATGGGAGACAGCTGTGGGAACAAGTGAACCTGCTGCATGCAGGAGTAGAGAACAAGTGTATCAGAGACTAGGAAAGCCCTCAGGATGGCTGTCCTCTCAGATACACACATTCAACAACCAGTGGAATATATAAGAATGGCAAAGTCATCAGGAATTTACAAGTCAGGATTCTCTTGCTCTCTTACACCTTATTATTATTACCTGACTAGGTTGGGTCTGTCAAAGAAATGGGCTCCAAATGTGCCTACATTGAGACTGAAGACAAAAACCCACTTTAGTTGCAGCAGTAACACAATCACAGGTAGTGTAGGAGCACCTCATATAGGCTAAGGGCTGAAGGCAACCTGCCTGATCTTTCTACAGGAGCTCCCTTCAAACATAAGACATGATGACACCCTCATTAGAAATGACAGTGCCCAACATTCCTTCTGCAGACAGCAGGGCACAGAGAGCAGTGTATCTTATGCATGCTTCGCCATCCACTGAAATAGATAACAGCATTTTATAGCACTTAAAACCACCCCTTGAGACATGACTGCCACCCTAAAGCCAATAGCTGAAGTTCACATCATTCCCTAAGAGCTGTATGTGGCCTACGATAGAGAGGGACCAAAGAGAAGTGGTTTTAGCTATTCCCTGCTCCCACGCTCCCTCTTCAAATTAAAAGACTGTGGCACACACGGAACACAAACAAATTCCCTGTGTTCAGCGGCACACACCACATTTTTGCCCATTATTAGATGTGACAAACACGAGAGGGGGCAGAGCAAAGGGCAGGACACATAGCGATCTTGTCATACAGAGCTTCTCAGACATGCTCAGTGCAGTGTGGGATTACTCAAGGCTTCCCATGTGGTGGGTCAGGAATACCAGACATGCAGCAAAACAGCTTCCTGGGAAAACAAGATGGAGAAAGAGGGGAAAATAGCCCCATGCACATCTTTACAGGCACCCAACATACATGTCTCTCAGGAACAGTTCGCCACTTGGGTCTTCTCCTTAACTATCACCTTGGTACATTAAAACCATGGCACTGGGAAAGATTGTGTCAGGTTAATGCCAAGAATTTTGGGACAGAAAAACCTTGAATTCTCCCAGTCTTTTCCATAATAATGTTCAAAATGAGGAAACACTGCCGGCACATCCCATTAGTGTCATGCTCCCCAGTGCAACCCGCAAGCTGGTTTGTGCTAGGGCATTTTAGCCTTCAGTAGGCAGAAGACAAAAATTGACAAAATGTATTCCCCCAGGCATGGTACTGCCTGCAGCATCCACCAAACCAAACTGCCTCCCCTGTAAACGCTGCCCTGGGTTGGGAAGTACATGGAAACAAAGACTGTGCTATTCAAAGGAGAGGGGAAAGCCTGCGTATCCCAAGCACAAGTGGTTTCTCCTTTCCTCCTTCCCTGGGAGTGCCAGGTAGCTGCCTCACACTGTGCCGCTGTTCCACTGTTTATTTTCCAAGCATCTTCCCAGAGCAGCTTTCCCATGCGGCAGCTCTGTTCTCACGCAGACAGAAGGCTGCATTGCTGCAGCCTTTTTGATCTTGAGGCAGAGGTGAGGGGGTAGAGGTGGTGGATGCAGTGGGAATTCCCACCCTGATGCTATTGGTTTGCTTTCTGACATGCTCCGCAGCACTGCACATGGCAATCCTGTGCAGCAGAGGCTTTCTTTAAGATGATACCCTCACTTTCCTCTGTGACCTTTATTCCCACTGTTTGCTTTGCTCCAAGGTTGACTCTGGCTGTAACCGATACCAGAGCATCCCCGCTCCCCATGACTCCTTTGTACTGGCTCACAGGAGATCAAGATCTCCATCCTCCCAACTGTTTCTCCTGCTAACAGATGTAAATACAGAGGGAGGGGTGAAACCCTCTGCACAGTATCATAGAATGGCTTGAGTTGGAAGGGACCTTAAAGCTCATCCAGTTCCACCCCCCTGCCTCAGGCAGGGACACCTTCCACTGCAGCAGGCTGCTCCAAGCCCCATCCAGTAATGTTTGTGTGAGCAACTGTCCCCTCTCATGCTGTTCTTGCAACTTGCTTAACTTCAGCCAAAGCATGCCAGCGATGAAGGAGGTTGCAGGACAACATGGCTTTCCTCATAACATTCTCTTTTCTCTCCTTTGCTGCCATCTTTTTCCTCCCAGTGGATATCACACTTAACGTCTTTTCCACCAGTTCCATCTAGGTGGGTACCAAAGGAAGGCGGGTATAAGCTCCTTGCCATCTGAGGACGTTTAGACAAAGTCTTGCTGCAGTTAATGCCTACTGATTCAGTGCTGCACAGAGGAAAACAATTAAGTCCATCTGAGTTGCTTTAGACCTGATCCAAGTCCCTGTCCTTCTGCTGTTTAATCAACCATCTTGTTCCGGTTTGTACAAATGCAGTTAATTACACTTCTTTGCCCATAAGTCTAAAAGCCTTAATCAAAAGTGCATTTCAAAACCACCAAAACAACTTAATTAAACTGTGTTTTCTGACTGTGTTAAAATGTTATCCAGTATAGAGAAATAAAGCTACAATTTCTGTAGAACTGAAGCAAAACCAAGAAAGTCAGAGTGAAGGTCCCCGATTTCGTGCTGAATTGCTTCAAAGAGTTTTCACATTACCACAAACCTTTTCATCATGATTAAACTTCTATTTCTACAACACTGACCAAGATTAGCACCAATTTACAAACTGGTTTTCCTCTCAAATTCTCAAAATGCATCTTCTTTCCTGCTGAATTTTCAAATGCTTGATATTTCCCTTGCAGATCTTTCTATAAAATCCACCACTGGCTCAGCATTCCCTTACAACATTTCATATTGAATTATCATTGCAGTCATCTTGAGCAACTTCAACTTACGGAAACTGGTCAAACCACACAAAGTCACACCTACAGTTACGCTGGATATAGATACCCAAGCAGACAATCGCTCACACCAGGCCATGTGTGGGAGGAAGTGGCTGGAGATGTTCACAGACATTATTGCCACTTTTAGAAACCAACCAGGGATCTAAATAGATCCAACAAACACAGCTGAAGATCTGTGTGGCTGCACATGGGAATTCTGTGGCAGTCAGAGCTTCAGATCAGCATTTCAAGTGGAAAGAAAAGTAACTATTATAGTTTGTTACTAGCTTGCAAACAACTCCTTTCCCACCGTCAATATTAAGCGTATCCTGAAGACGTTTGCGCTATACGCACTACAGCCACAAGAGGAATAAAACCCTAGGAATAAAAAAGTTTAGAGAAAATCCCATTACCAAACACCATATTAAAACCTATCAGAAATCAACCAAACATAAGGCAAAGAGAATAAATAAATAAATAAGTCAACCACATTTCATATCCAAGGCATCCCAAAAAGATGCTGCATAAAAAGGCCTGGTTGCACCAGCAGCGCCGCACACCCTCACGGTTTCATCCCAGATCTTGTAACATCTGGTGCTTTTCAGGAAGCCTCAGAACCTGCAGGCAGGTGACTCACCCAATCTAGGTTCCTTATAAAAAAAGAACACACACCATAAAAATAAGTTCCTAATTCTCAGTTGCAAAGAAAACCTTGAAATAGGCAACACACATGGGCCCGAGAGCCCATAAACATAACAACACATCCAACCACTTAAAAACCAAAACCAACAAACAAGCCAGCAAAAAAATAACCCATCCTCGTGAGCTTTCTGAGGTGTGACTCATGCATGTTGAGCACTTAAAGCTGGCAAAGGTGTACAAACTCCTTGTGAAGATGCACAGCAAGAAGACCTCAGAATTCCCATGTCATAGACACCACTCGGGCTCCAACAACCAGAAAACAGTTCCTTTTCTGCGTGCTTCTTTCCACAACTCATTCCCACTTCTGCCAAGGTCCGGTGTAAGCGCTGATACAGGTCCCTGGTTGATGCACCCCAGCAGGTTCTCCATAACATGCATCACAGCCCTTTTCCTGGAGAAGGAAAGGAGCTGGCTGTTCACATAAGACAACAGGGACCAAGGGAGCAAGACTGGGACATGAAGTCATCAATACCATATTCCTATTTCAAAATGTAGCCACTTTTGGGAGAAGGCCATCAATTCCTATTCATAGCAAGTTGGACAAACAAGAGGAACAGTTGACAAAGGTTTGTTTTACACACAGCATGCTGTATCTGCAGCATTGTGTCCTGCTCCCCAGCATGTCCACAGTCTATATCTTGTGTTTTCCAACAAAATCCCTTTTGTGCTTTTTCCTCCTGCTAGGAATAGCTCCCAACAACCATCTACAAAGTGACTTCATTGTTTGCTTCAAACCAGCCTTCAAAGCCTCTCAAACTGTCATGCAAACAAACAGCTTGTCATCACTTAAATAGCTGTTTTCCTGAGACAGGTCCATAGAGCAACATTCTCATCAACTCCTTACACATCCCCATCTGGCTATTTCTGTTACCTCTTGCTTTGGGCTTGCTTTGGAAGTGGTCTGAAGACAGGACCATTTTGTTCTGTTTCAATGAATTCCCTGACATCCTGGACCATGACTAAAACTCTTTGGCCTCATGAAGCAAGAACCAAATTCCAGGAAAATGTACCCATTCAGAGTGATCTATGAATGTCTGTAGACCCATTGCATAAGTTACCAGTAAAAACTGGGAAACTCTCTTCATTTGCTCTTATTTTCAGAGGCACATGGTAGTTCCCCAGCTGGTATATAGCATGAATTGGGACACATCACCATGACTTTTACAAAGAGAATAAATCTGGAGTCACAAAGTTAAACCATTTGCGAGCCTAATGGGCCAAGTGCTGTACACAAGTGAACTATCCCCCATACAGCTGGGTTTTGATACCGGTTTGTCTACAAGACCAGGGCATAGCTGCAAAATACTCTGTCTTTTATTTTGGCACCTAGCATAGGAAATTGTGCTTGCAGCGACTTAAGTCACTATTTTCCTAACCACTCATGAGGCCTATTCCTACCTGTCAATTAATTCAGCTTAGGGCTCATAAGGAGACTGTTAACTCAGTGGAGCAGCTCATTCACCTATGAGGTAGGGATGACACCTCGGTCATAGCTGTTAGGAAGGGAAGTTCACCTGCATTTGGGATATATTATTTGATGACAAAATAGGAGGGAAAAACCCTGCCACAAACCTTCTCCCTCTTTTTTGGGGGTGTTTTTTTGTCTTGCTTTTCTCCTATCTACCACCATCACATATTTAGCTGCATTCCAGAAGTGCCACGCTGGATGTGTGGAACAAGCCCACAGCACTGTCTCCTTTATGCCCAGTTAGCAGCCTCAGCTATGCATGCTCTCAGGAGGCTCTCTGCCAGCTCTGTTTGTCCCAACCACACCATGGGTTGGTGGCGATTTACCTTCTCTGTCCTACCAGCTCCATTTGCACCTTTTTCAGCCCTAAGCTATTTAGGACAGGACTTGCTTCTCTCTCCTTTCACCTGGAGGCAGGAAGATCTCAAAGTCATTAGTCACTCTCATGGTATATTGAAATAACAATGAGCAGTTTAAATACATTCTATTCCTTCAGCTCAACACAGAAGTATATGATAATGAGATAAATTATGGCACAGTGAAAAAATACAATCATCAGAATAAACCACGAAGGCCCCACAGGGACAGGAACGTGCATTTGCAGCTCTCATTTCTCCCCCAAAAGCCACGGCTACTGTCGACTAAAGTTGACATGCAAATTTACACGCTTGTGCTGCTTTTAAAAGACAACCCGTTTCTCGGAGGTATCATAACAGTTTGTGATCTTGCAGTTGCTATGGCAGCTGCTTGTGCGTCGAGCAACAAAGTACTGTGTGTAGTTAGAAAAATCTGCTTAAGTTCTATCTGTCCCAAGTTCCCAAAGCTACACAAAGTTATTATGCACCCTTAAAAAAGACAGAAAACAAGGAATGTAAATTGAAGAAACATGTTTCAACATTGAACAATGGTGTATAGAAAATATCTTCTCCATAAACATTGCCTTTCATGGCGTTATCATCGTATACCTTTGCTCACTTTCTCGTGTCAAATTCCTACTACACGATTGCCAAATACACGTAATTTATTCAAATAACCCAAAATGCTATTAGGATGAGACCTCAGTGCAATGAAAGCAACTGCATGGTCTCTGTGTATGTTTTAAAGTTCGGTAACACAATAGGCTTTCTCTCCCATATTTGGTATGCATTTGCTACAAAATATGATGTTTTAATATAAAATCAAGTGCCCTGAGATGTACCACTTTATCACTCTATGTCTTTCATCTCCTGCCTCTGAAAGCCACAGCATTCCATGGAAACAGACTTCTATTATCATATCCCAACCATACAGCAAATGCACATTGCCCTCCAGTGAAAATAATCTCGCCAGCACTCAGGCCCTCCATTTCCCTCTATCCCATTGCTTTTCATAAAGGACTTCCTGCAGGAACACAGATGATTTGCACTTCGTTTGCATACTACAGGAAGAAGCTGTAGCACACTTCACAAGTGCTTCATTTGCTTCAGTTGCTCACTTTATCTCAGCAGGGATAAGCAGCATATAAGCCAAGAGTCTTTTCCAGATGAGAGGTATCTGCCAGCAACCAGCTGAGGGTTTTTCATTTGAAGGAATTACCTGTTTCTTGCAGTGATACCTAAGCACAGATCTATTCTGAGAAGACAGCAACAGAAAACTCAAACCTTTACACAAAGGCAAAACAATAGATGTGGAGACTGAGGAATGAGCCCTGGATAATGAACCAAGAATCATCATATCTGCAAAACTACTGAGGCGTAAGTGCTCAGTTCAGTAACACAGAGAACACCAAGCCATCATTTCTGATTTCCACACCAAATTCCTTTTATATTTCGTAGGCAAGAGAAGCCACCACATTCACCACTGCAGTTTCTGTCAGCCCAAAATCATCTGCACTAACGAAACCTAGCAGTGGTAGAGTCACGAGCAGCGATATTGCAGACATGAGTAAGGGGTTCTCCTCAGCATGAAGGATGGTGCCATATCCCTTCTAGTCACAGGCACAACATTCACAGAGATGAAGGCAGAGCTTCAGCCACCAGCTCATCAAGGAAGGAACCAGCAGACCAGGCCTGAGCAGCAATTTCAGAAGCACAGTTCTTTGGAGCAGACATCATAGAGTTCCAGCATGGTTTGTGTTGGAAGGGACCTTAAAGCTCCTCCAGCTCCAAACCCTGCCATGGGCAGGGACACCTTCCACTGGAGCAGCTTGCTCCAAGCCCCTGTGTCCAGCCTGGCCTTGAACACTGCCAGGGATGGGGCAGCCACAGCTTCTCTGGGCACCCCCTGACAGCGCCTCAGCACCCTCACAGGGAAGAGCTTCTGCCTAAGAGCTCATCTCAGTCTCTCCTCTGGCAGGTTAAAGCCATTCCCCTTGGCCTGTCCCTGAAGGCACTTGTCCAAAGCCCCTCTCCAGGCTTCTTGTCAGCCCCTTTTAAGTATTGGAAGGTTGTTTTAAGGTCTCCTTTATAGACTAGGATTTTAGCTGTAGGAGCCAAAGAAGGATACCAGTGTGATTTTGAAGTCATCCTTTCCCCACCTAATGCAGCGTCCCCTGTGCTGAACTCAGCAGAGGCTAAACCCAGCAAGGTTAGCTCTGCCCTCCTGAAGGTTCCCTCCAACACCCCCAGCGCAGAGGAGCTTCACCTTTTACTGCTCCTCCACTGACACCACAGAAGGAGATGAAAGCATTGGCTTTATTTTTACATGTTTATGACTTTTCCCACCCCTCCGCTACCATGCCAGCAGCATTTCCCACCCCCACCAACCCCACAGGAATCCTGTTCCCCCAAGGGCAGGGTTATGGTTACCGCAGCAACGCTGCTTCCAAATTTCCTGGCCTCCATGCACATAACTTATTAACCTTATCATTTAATTGCTGGATGCATTTCAGGGTGCCACACAGGCTGTTATGTTTAAGTAGATTTGCAGAGGAGGAAGAGTCACTTTGACAGGCAGCATTTATGCACATTAGAGCTATTCTCTTCATTACCCTGCCAGTTGACCTGCAGCACAGAGCAAGAACCTTTCTCCCTCCACCAGCCAAAACCCTCCCTGCTGAAGCCTCCTGCATTCCTTTTGCCACATAATGCAGTCTAAAGCATTGACCACTCTGCTCATCCCTTTCTTTTCAGTCAGTTGGAGGCACCATGCATGGACAGGGTGGGCTCATTCTGTCTCCCATCCAAGCTCAGCCAGAAGGAGCATCTTACAGAGTCAGATCCTACAAGAAAGAAGCCCCACAGCACACAGGGCTCAGCCCAAGGATCTCCCTCACCAATTTGTTATTGCAAAGAGCTCTCACAGTAGCCCTTGCGAGGTTGGCAAAGTAATAAAGCAAACTCTGCTTCCTACAAAAGAATGCCAAGAAGTGAGGCTGGGACCTGCCCCCTTCAGTTACCCATAAAGCAGCGTAAATGCTCCATTCCTGGCAGTGTTCAAGGCCAGGTTGGACAGAGCCTTGGGTGACATGGTTGAGTGCGAGGTGTCCCTGCCCATGTCAGGGGGTTGGAACTGGGTGATCGAAAGGCCCTTTCCAACCCAAGCTGTTCCATGATTCTATGATAAAACCAGCCCCAGCAGCGCCTCGCTCCCTCCCACCACACCGCTCACAGCTCCCACCCGAAACCGCTACGAGAGAAAACAAACCACATCCCTCCTGTTGATCCCAAACCTCCTGAGGCACGTGACTCCACCAAAAACTCCTTGTTTTCAGCATGCCTCCCCTGCACAGGAGTTCAGAGATTAAACGCCCACTTTGACCGCAGGGAGCCCTGCGCACAGCTCCTTGGGCTTGTGGACTATTAGAGCTGCAAATTGATTTTTTTGACTCTGTAATTTTCTTGACCATTTCCAGGCCAAGAAACCACTTTAATTCCTTCCCCCCCACCCCCTTGGCCACTTCTTATGGGCACATGGGGGAAGGGGGGAAGTGGGAGGAATCTATTTTATCTGCTGACCACTTTTCACTTGTTTATCTTAGAAAATAGCAAACATATTCCAAGAAAACAGCATGGCACTACCTGCCATCAGCAGCAGTTTGGAGAGCTCTTTGCTCAGGAACTTTCCACAGCTGACAGAGACCAACTTCTGCCAGTAAAGGAACCAGAACCAATATAAAGATATATGAGCTTATTCACAGTTACTATGAGCCCTTTAAGACCGTAGGGCTAATGCAGCATTACACGGCAGCTTCTTCCATCTGTTGCTTCTCAACATTCCCACCACAGTTTGGGGATTTTTAATGTATTGCTTTATGCTATTGTTGTAAATAACAAATCAATGTGTACTACAAAAACTACCATTAAAAAAACAGAATTCGCTCCTATCTCCCCGCTAGTGTCTACAATTAAGGCTGTGTTTTCTCTATGATAAATAAACCTGTCAGCTGTGTTGAAGGTAGACAGGTCACACCAGCTTAGAAAGTTCCAGATGTAAAGGTGACTCTCAACAGCTTTCTTTGGACACTACCAGTTTTATTCCCAAGGAAACAGAGGACCAAATGAGAGAAGATATAATTTGTAAGCTGGTTAAATCTGGCTGCCTCTGTTCCCGTTTATTTCCACCATCATGGTAGGTCTTCTTTCCTACTTTTAGATGTTCTGGACAATAAATATTTACAGGAAGGTCACGAGGGCATGGCAAAGCCTGACAGACGGGTTATAGATCATCCCTCAGCCAGCAGCACCCCACAGAGGGATGAATCTAGTAGTGCACAGGATGTGTGGAGCAAGGGCAAATTCTCTATGCACAGGTCTGTTAAGTCACGCCTACTGTACTGATTGTTTTAGGTGCCAGCACAAGGGCACGTAAACCATGTGCCCACCATACCTTTCTGAAACTGGGCTCAAAAGGGAGGAGACAGAAGCAGCTGAGTCAAATCCACTTGAGAGAAAAAACCAAAGTCACCATGAAGGAACTATTCCAGCTGACAAAACCCCACTTGTCTCAGATGCCTAGAAAGAGCTCACAAAACCAAACAGGATCCTGCAGCCTTCACTGGGCAAGGTATTTAAAAGGAACTGAATGTATGTGGTAGGATGGTAGAGAGAAGTGAAGCAAATACAACAATTCCCCTTAAAAATCATTTGCACCTCAGATAAGAAGCTTCAATAACTCAGCAGTGATCAAGGTGGAGTGGGAGAAATGCAGCAGCCAGGTCTGGGCTCCTTCCACAGCCCACTCTGGAGTCACTGTGGGCTGAAAAGCAAATAGCAAGAAATGCAGCATTATCCTTTCAGGTTCCATTTACACTGGGAATGGATGGTTTGGACAAGTGAGAGGAACTTTGATAGGCTGATAGCCTGGCATTGCCTGTGTGATAAAAGCAGAGCCTGAATGCTCAGGGGAATCATTAGGAATATACTTCCCTGTGCTTGCTATGAAGAATAAGCAGTAGAAAAAGACCACTCTGCCTAACAAGCCTGCCCGCTCCATTCATCCCTCCTCTCCCCACTGTCACCACATCCTTCCACCACCCCACCCAACCCCTCACAAATCCTCTAGCTGTCTCTCAAGCTCCTTTACACACCCTGCTTCACTGCCCTCACTTGGCAGCCTCCCTGCTCACTGCACTCAGCAGCAAACAGCTCTGCCTATTCTCACGTTAGACGTAGCTTGCGGTGGGCACTTCACCTCCTCAGCAGTGCACTCCCACCGACCCCAGCTCAGGAAGTCACTTGAGCATGACCAAGTGGAACCAGCTCCCACCCCAGAAGGGAACCCAGGAGGGAGGGAAGGGAAGCGGTGAGATTTCCATGGGGCACTTCAGTTCTGTGGGTCAGTGCTGAGGCAGACACTCTCCAGCAGAGCTCCCGGCAGGACTGGGGCCCTGCCTTCCACAAATCTTCACGGTCAAAATGCTCCCAACCCTTTGTTTCAAGCCCCTCTCATACTTTGCCCTGTGCAGAGACATGATAGCATTCCTCTTTTTCCACCATCAAAGCTATGAGCAGCCTCCCCTTCTACCATGAACCCACTCCTAAACTTAAACCCCACACAGCCCACAAGGAAAACGCTTTGGAGGTGGCCATACTGTCCTCATAAGAAACACATGACACTAAACACAGCTCTGCCTATTTGGAGGAACTACAGCGGAGATGTGATGTGTGCGGTTCCCTCTGCGAGATACCCCATTAACCTGTTTGCCTATTTTCCAGCAGCCATCCAACAGTCTGATCACCAGAAGCATTTTCCTATAATAACCTCTAAATCCTCTCCCACCTGCCTCCTGCTAAAGTACTCCCTGTCCATGCAGAGACACACACTCTCTCTGCCCACTCTTATTGCTGTAGTCATTTGGACAAATAGTCTTCAGCTACCTGCGAGATTAAAGAAATAAGCACTCGAACCTCACTTTTATAATGAAACATAAATTGCCCCACAGCCCTCCGTATCTGAGTGACAGTCTGTGCATTACTTCTTTCTCAGCCAGCCACTGCCTCCTCAGCTGTAAAATGGGGCAATCGCGCTACTCCCATCTGAGTGACAGTGTTTGCAAACAGGCAAGAAACGACTCGAACAGCAGCCAAGAGGGAGTGCTCTATTTGCATGCAAATTCATGTAAAAAATTAATCCTCACGTGGTCCCAGAAACATGATGCATACAAATACATTACCGCCAGGCTAAGAAATTTAGCTGGCGAAATGCATCTACACCGATGGGGCGAGTGGGGGACGTCTGACAAGGCACCTTCCTTTAACTGTTAACTCCTCGTCCTAAATCTAACATAGAGCCTTCATTTTCCATTGGCATTTTGGCTGCAAGAGAGCAGGGGACAAACAGGAATGGCAAAGGCAATCCATTTATTTCCCTCTTTCTTCATTCCTTGGGTCAGCTACTCCCTCCTCTCTGAATCAGTGCTAGACCTGCTTGAATAGCTTGAGAATGAACCTTCCACAAAGTGTGGATTTACTTTTACTAAATCCTCTAAGTATTAAAGCTCTTCACACCATTTGGTCTTGAAGTGATGCAAGAGCGAGGTGTGGACACCAGCGACAATAAAGAACCATCTGGCAAAGTGAACTCCAGGCAAACAATGACAAGCACAAGTGAAAAGAATTGCAATGATTTCCACAAACATGTGAAATACTATAAACTGTGTGACTTAGCAGCTTCCTCCTCCTAGCAAGTAAATAAACACGTCTGCAGCAGGCTGTTTGGTGCTGTCTTTTATATGAGCTGAGAACACACAGAGTACCCCCATTTGCATTCTGCCTTTAAAAAAATATATGCAGATTGGGGAGTAAAGAGGGGGGAAAAAAGGCAAGAAAGAAAGAAAAAAAATAAGAACTAACCAGACTTCACTTTTTCTTGGTTCTTTACTGTCAGGGTGATGTACTGGAAGTCTTTATTTCTTTCAGCTTGGGCCCCTCAGTAGTTCATTCTCCTTCCAGCCTGTTCTCATGCCTTTCTTATCACCTGCTGAGGCCTTGATCATGGACAGAGCAGACAAGCAGCAGGGGACAATTAGAGAGGAGTTCAGACTTTGATCATTTGACCATATGTGAATACAACAGCTGACCACATGTTTTAAAAGACAACTAACTTAAAAGTATTAAAAAAAAAAAGAAATCACAAAGCGGGCATAGATACTTAAATTTACATTTTAATTATCTGGCACAATGGTGCATTCAACTTTGCAGAATATGGAATTTGTGTCCTCAATGTACACATCTCCACAAGGAAAACCAGCATTTTTCCTGCTTCTCCAGAGCCGAAAGCAGCACGTTCTCCCTAAAATAAATATTTGGATGATTTTAAAAGAAATAAGCCAGCATATCTATCTAGTAACCTGCAGCTCCTAGTGACAGATGAATTCACAAGTAATTCCTGCCCTGCAGACAGCCCAATTGAAATAGAATAACCCAGTGTTACTTTACATCTAAAAATACCATGTATAGAACAGCCCACAGACGCAGAGCCCTGCAGTAATTACATTGGCTTTTTCAGACCCTCTCTGCTCGCCTTTAAAACTTACTACACCAGGGTTTAATTGTTCAGCTTTGCAGGGACTCAGTTCTGGCTGCTTTTTCCTTTAAGAAAGGGGGGAAATAAATCTCCATTTGCACAACCGTGTTACTTTGGTTAAATCTTTAAGTTATCAAAGCAGAACGGGTCCAGTTGTGAGCAGCAGAACTGCAACCGCCTGACCCCAAGGACTTGGAAAATATCCTTGCTGTATACAATAGAAGCTTTATCATCATTTGTGGAGATACCCCATCCACTTATCTTCTGCACCTACCAGCTAATCAACATATTCATGAAATGGCTGTTTACTCTCAAATAGGAGGATAATAGAAAAATAACACTAATTGTTTTGATGGCAGTTTGCTGAGGAGTTAGAGGCAACAAATGTTCCTTTTGTAGTTGGAGGAAGGCAGAAAGGCTCCTGTCTGTAAACACTTCTGACTTCCAGCTTCCCTTTCTCTCTGGATTTTGGACACCACCAAGGAAAAACTGCGGAATCAGTGAA
This sequence comes from Ara ararauna, assembly GCA_028858755.1. Classification (NCBI taxonomy): domain Eukaryota; kingdom Metazoa; phylum Chordata; class Aves; order Psittaciformes; family Psittacidae; genus Ara; species Ara ararauna. The sequence goes on along the minus strand of CM054383.1, from coordinate 2,311,377 downwards.
AGGAGAAGGAGGAGGATCTACAAAGGAATAAATCATACTTGGTTTTGTTTGGGTAATAATTGTTTGCATGTTTTTATTACAATGCAAACCACAGAGTCTAACAACATCTCTGAGAATTAGATGTAATGTGTTTTGCAAAGTACAAGCAGCACTGTACCACATGCTAACTAAATGAAACAATGATATTTAATAGAGCATGAAGGGTGGGTACATCATTTTTTAAGAGACTTACAACAAACAGGCTTTCAGAAAGCTATTTTTCATGTTTCTCTGACTGAACTCTAAAATGTCTCCTTCTTGGACCAAGTCTGCTCCTAATGAGGACAGAAGGGTGAACTCTGACAGCAGAGCAGTGAGCTCAGCCTCTGCCTCACAGCAGCAGCGATGACCCATCCACATGTAGGATCCGAGCCTCCAGGGAGGGGGACACATGCTGGCCTCATCAATGCACCTCCTGCTCAACCTCAAAACACCATCAGCATCCTCAGTTCCACTTGATGCAGCATCACTCGGTGCAGCATTGCACCCGGATGCCCAGCGAGTGATGCCTTGAGGTGTCCTCAAGAGCAGCAAAGACCACTCCAGCAAACAGCCGCCTCTCACATGCTTTTATCTCTACTGGATACCACAGCCAACCTTCAGTCCACCTCAGACCCACTATCACCCACAGCAACCCAACCGTGCAGGGTGGAGACGTGATGGCCATTGTAATGGCATGTTGGATCTCCGTGCCCAGGATTCAGAGCCAGAAGAGAAGGAGCACGGCATGCAGCTGGGAAACGGGAGTAAGCTCAGGGAATCAAAGAGGAAACCTCTCCAAGCCTGGCAGCTTATCAAAAGGAAAACATAACCAGTGCAGTGTTTGTCTGCAGCCCACCAAGCCTCTCCACTCACAATATTAGACAATATTAAAGCCAACCAAATATGTATTATCAGCAAGTTTGGCACTTGCTTTTCATCCTGAGGCTGGGAGGTGAGCGGCTGAGAATTCCTGGGCTTTCCCAGGTTATCCTGGAAGGAATGTGAGTTTGGTTTTAAACCCAAAGTTCACCTCCTCAGCACCTCACAATGGCTCCAGCACTCCAAAGCTATTGTTCTCACTCAGAATCTTCCTGCACCTAAGGGCTCTCCCCCATAAAATATGAATGCAGTAGTAATTAAATATAGATGCAGTTTCCTCCTCCCTTTTCTCCTTAGCTGCTATCAAGAACATTAGTGCAGGCGCCTAAGGAAAGCCTTGCTAACAGAGAACATCTGCTGCACTAATCAGGCACTGTGGTCTATCAGCCAGGCATGGGCCCAGAAGCCAGACACCTGACTTCTCCCCTTGCAATTCCCACGTTCCCAATGTTGCTCCGGCTCATACTCAGTCTCACTCAACTTAAAGCACAGGAGAAGACACTGCTGGCTTCGAAAGAATGGGATTACCACTGACCCCCAATGGGTTTTGATTCAGTTCCTTAAGCGCACCAAGGGTTGTCTCTATACTGAAGGCACTGCTCATTGCTCAGGTTTGGAAAGCACATGGAGATACGTTTGGCAGCACTGCTGTCTTTGGGAAATGGTAACAGAAAGTGAATGCCAAGGAATAGAATCGCTGTGTATGAGCTGCCAAAATTCCTGCCCCAGACAGTCTGTTCAGAGAGCAAAACAAAGCAAACCGTGAGCTGGTGGTGGCTGTGTTTTGGACTGCTGGGCTCCATCCCCACATTGGAGTCAACAAGAAGAGGGGGACAAACCCCCTCTAAGAGCTGCAAACTCAGTGAGCAAGAGGGAAGGACCCTGCCATTAAAAGGTCCTTTGCTTTCACAGTCAGACTAAGGGGATTCCAACCTCCATCTCGGCTGGGTAATTTGACAGAAGCATTTGCCTCTGAAATTGTATCACTGGGTCCAAAAGGATACAAGACTGAAGAGGCCAGAACAGGGACAAGAGCATGAACTGGACCTCAAATCCCACTGACTACAAGATTCACATACAAGCAGGGAGACATTCATGCCCAGCACTGCACTGTGGCTGATGATGTGATGCCATTTTTGGTACCACGCATAAGCAGCCCTTTTCCATCACCACCACCACCTGCTCCCAGTTTAACCAATTACCATTTAATGTCCTCCATCTGTACAATAGGAGCAATGGTACTTCCCAACCTCACAGGTATGCCTGTGTCTCTGCATGTGTGAAGATAAATATATTAAAGATTAGGAGGCATTGAGGTCCTGGACCAATGGGAGCCATATAAGTGCCAAAGAGACTAAGACAAATGAGGGCCATATAAATAGATGGCTGGAGAGCTGCAGCCCTGAGGCTACATGCAAGAAAGGGGCAGAGACTAATGCAGAACCGTGGGAAAGAGCCATTTGAAGTATCTAACAGAGCCCGGGAGTGCAAAGGGAATGTGTAATAAAGCCCAGCTCCCTCACACTGGGAAAAGTGCTGACACCCTGCCATCAGGAGCCAGCCCATGGAGGAAGAGGTGGGGTTGTCAAAATAAGCCTGGCTTTAGATCAACAGCTGGATAATGGAGCCTGCTCACATGCAGAAGCCCTCCCATGGCTTCTGGAGAGATAATGAACTGCTGCACTGCAAGCAGCTCTTAGCATAGCTAGGTCTTAGGCTTACCTGGCACTAACCCCTCCTCTTGCTGCACAGTTTGAGCAGCAAAGCAAGGACTGGAGGTGTCCCCACTCAGCCCATGAGTGGCTCCAAGGCATAGGGGTAGCCACCGAGGGCAGATTCATCCTCTACCTGCCCCTGCATCCCTGGCCTTGGGAGCCTTCAGTCTCCAGCTCTGTCAATCCTGCAGCAAAATGCACTTTATAAAGTGTCAGAAATCATAAAGCACATCTCCCCCCTTCAGATCCACTGCCTCTTCTGCAGCTACTGAGGAGGAAAAAAGGAACCTGGGGGAAACCTGGCCCGCAAAGGTTCACAGAAGAGTACACACAGCACCTTGCTGGCGAAGAAACTAAAAAGAACAGAGAAAAGGTAGAGACTGTAAGAGGTTTGAGGGAAAAGCAGCAACATCCTTTGTGAGCTCCCTGAGCTTTGCTGCCTGGCAAGCTTTGGGGATCTCTCACAGCCTGCAAGAAGGCAGCAGCAGCATTTTTCAGGGGAATAAAACAACAAGGAAGGGCCATGGATTCTAACCACCTATCTGTTTATAAAGGAAATAAGGCGATGATTTTGCCACAGCACAAAAGCAACTCCTGTGCCCCCAGCTGGCAATGCAAGGGGAGAGACTAACGGGATCTGCTCTCAATTGCTTCACTTGTACACCAAGGTACTGTTAAAGCAGCATCCTTCTGGGCTTTATTATTTAGCAGGTTTATTAAGGCAGTACCCAGGGGCCCTCCCCAAGCCCTCAATGATGTACAAACTTGCAGACAGTTTCACCTGAAGATATTTAAAGGCAAACCACAGAGCATAGTGCGGGAGAGGGGACTGGCAGAGGGCTGTTTGGGGCAGCTGAGAGCAGAGTCACACAGATGAATAAAGGATGTGGAGATGCATTTTAGTGACAGACCGCTGGCTGAATTAGCTTATCAAAGCCTCGCTTCATACACACCTATGTGGGAACCAAACTGTGATAAGAGTTCCCCAAGTATAGCAAAGGCCTAACAGAAACTGAAGTTAAACACAGCCTGACTAGGCTGGAAGTCAGTCATTCACCACAGATAACAGAGATGCAGATACATCACTACAGGTTTCCAATGAAGGCAAAGCAAATTGTTTAGAAAAGAACCCTCGTTGCAATAAATTAATTCCTTTTGGGGCCATCCTACTGCCTGGTTTGGAGGGGGGATCACAAGAGAATTAAACACAACTTTCTCTGCACTCCAGGGATTAATCAAACTGAAAACTGTTTAATAGCTGAGTAAAGGGCAGCATAAAAAGTACTAGAATGCAGCTACAATACATATTTGCTCCTGTTTATTTCATAGGGAGAAGAGTGAGATTTGTATTTCTCTCCAGGGGCTTAAACTGCTTTAAGATAAAAGTGAAGTTCCTCACATATTCCAGAGAAGCAGATTGGAATATACACAGGTTGAGGTTTTGCCTGGGACTTAGGAAACTTCCCAGCTCTAGAAGTCTTCAGCTGAAACATTCCCTCTACTCTCCCAAGAAAAGGAGAGAGATCTGAACTCCCTGAAATTGATAGATTCAAAACAGAGGAAGCTTCTTTAGGAGCATTCATCTTCCCTTTTGTTTTCCTCAGAGAGACTGATGCTGCAAAGCCCAACTTCCCACGCATCCAAAGAGGCTGATGGGGTAGTTTAGGAACCGGAGGTCCTAAAGGAACCGGAGGTCCAGTTTTGGCCTGCCTGATGCTGAAGCAGAAGAAAGCACAATAGCGAAATCCAGCAGCTCCCCTTACTTTATAAAACGTAACAAATCAAGCATTTCACCTAAAATAAATAATAATACACACAGTTACATAATAAAATAATAAAATATACATGTGCTGAAGCCTCAAGGGACATTTATGGTGTTAAAACTATGGTCTCTTCACTGGCTAGGGAAAGCACTGAGGTTTTACAAAGAGGCAGGAGAAAGGACTGCCAGCTAGAAAGGTCTTTGACAAACAAATCACTCCAGGGCATTAGGGATTTAAGAGAGAAAGATGCTGTGTGCCACCCTCTTGGAGCTGATCTTTCCTTATTCGTGTCGAAAGTAGGAGTCCAGTGCACTGGGAGGCAGAGACCCCCAGATCCAGAGCTGCCATTCCTGCTCTGCACAGTTTAGATTAAATCCATCTTTACTTCCTTGAGTGTAAAACAAGGATAACAGCACAGCAGAGCCTGTTGTGAGGACCACTGCACTGCACCTTTCTGCTTCCTGCTCAGTGAAAAGGACCACAGGAGAAAACAGCTCTTGCTCTCTTGCTGTAGTGGGATGTGATTCAGCAGCTCTCTTGTTAAGTTCTGGTTCAGTTTTCCTCTTCCCTTAAGACCAGCAAGTGTTCCAATCCCTCAGTCACTCAAGAAAGCACCCCTACCACTGACTGCAACCTCCATACAGCACGCATTCTGAAGGCAAGCAAAGGACCCTGGCACGAGCTGCATCCTTACGCAGCCATGCTGAGTCAAGGGCTGGTCCAGCTAATTCAGGTGGTCCCTGATCAAGCCATGGACTTACACAGAGCTCATTTCCCTTTGTTTGCCCTCCCAGGCCCAACAACAGCATACAATGAAAGGGCACATCCCCAACAGGGTCAAGTGAGCCAAGACAATAAGGAGAACGAGACGCACAGGGATCCCCCCTTTGTGGTGTTATTCTTGATTATTCAAGCATCCACAGATACAGAAAAAAGAGTGTAAATTTGAGGAGAAATCAAAACTTGGCTCTTTTCCCTATGTTTGTATTTAAAACAAGAGAGGGAAGAAATTAAAACCCAAACTCTTGATATTTGTTCTTTGCTGATTTCCTATTTTAGAAACCCAGACTAAAAGTAGGGCTAATAGGAGCTGTCAGACTTCCATCATCACATCTTCTCTGGCTCCTCGGAGTTTCACACGCTGACAAGGAGCTTCTGGCACTGTCCAAAGGAGAAAACAAGGCAGAAGGTGAGGAACTCGGCTGAATCAGTGGGAACTGAGAGATCCCACTCTTTATCTCCAGGTCCCAGAGCCAGACACATCGCCCCAAGCCAGAGACTCACTGCCAGGAACTGTGAGAGGCTCTCTGTGGCCCAACCACCACTAGAGGAGGGCAGAGTGCCACAAAGGGAAGGGGTGTGATGCTTCTCAAAGTACCAAGAGCCAACTTACAGCATAAATGATCATAACCAGACTTTGCACTCTCTTCTTACCTTTCACGTTTTCACAACTGAGACATCTCCTCAATCTTACTGAGATTCAATACTAGTTGGGGAGGGGAACAACCCAAGAGACCTCCAAACCCGACTTAAAATCCAGAGGATGCCAAACCAAATCACTTCTAACCAATAGTCATCAATACTGACACCAAATAACAGTGTTTCTGAGAATTTCAGCTCCAGAAATCAAGAGGCTGCAGGACAAGCAGTTTTCTATTTGCTTTTTGAAACAAAAGCTGGAAGTTTAGAATTATAGAATTGTTAGGGTTGGAAAGGACCTTAAGATCATCCAGTTCTAACCCCCCTGCTAGGGGCAGGGACACCTCACACTAAACCATGCCACCCAAGGCTCTGTCCAACCTGGCCTTGAACACCGCCAGCGATGGAGCATTCACAGCCTCCCTGGGCAACCCATTCCAGTGCCTCAGCACCCTTACAGTAAAGAATTTCTTCCTCATATCCAATCTAAACTTCCCCTGTTTAAGTTTGAACCCGTTACCCCTTGTCCTCTCACTACAGTCCCTCATGAAGAGTCCCTCCCCAGCATCCCTATAGGCCCCCTTCAGATACTGGAAGGCTGCTATGAGGTCTCTTCTCCAGGCTGAACAGCCCCAACTTCCTCATCCTATCCTCATACAGGAGGTGCTCCAGTCCCCTGATCATCCTCGTGGCCCTCCCCTGGACTTGTTCTAACAGTTCCATGTCCTTTTTATGTTGAGGACACCAGAACTGCGCACTGTACTCCAAGTGAGGTCTCACGAGAGCAGAGTAGAGGAGCAGGATCACCTCCTTTGACCTGCTGGTCACTCTCCTTTTGATGCAGCCCAGGATACGGTTGGCTTCATTTGTCTCTGATTTCCATTTCATTTATAGTAGTTGGAAGACATAGTTTCTATTCCTTTCTATAATCCTTGTGGAAAATCATCAAAACATGAGCTGAACACCAAATTAAAGTTGGCAAATGAAGACAGAACTGCCTTCAAAAAGACACAATTTCAACATTAAAGATAACCTTCCAATTTTTAAAACCATCTCATTATTTTGGGTAGACCCAATTGCTCATTTTCAAGGGTACAGGACTTGTACCCTTTTGTGAGTAAGGCTCTGACATTGTCAGAACAGAACAAAAAGCTATCATTTTGAAAGACAGCAAGACTGCAGACCTCAGCCTATTTCACACTGCAGCTGCAGTTTCATCCTGCTTACTCGTGAAACATCTCTTTTACCTCTCAAGTCTTCTTACAGCCTTAAAAAAGAGCAGAATGGTTGTTAAAGGCTTCAAGCCTACCTCTCTGAAGAGTAATTTGACTGTATTCCACTTCATATGGCGATATGCTGGAATTTATGCTCCTATCCATGCTTTAAGCATGTTAAAATCCAAGATCCTGTCACCCTCAAGGCTCAAAGGCACAAGACTCACCATCATGCATTGCTGCAGTGGAGCACTTCTCTGAGGACAGCTGATGGTTTCATTCTTTGCAGGAGATTCTTGGATGGAGTTCCTGAATAAGGGCCACTCCAGCCACTCAAGAAGCACATCACAAAACCGGCTAGTCCTAGAGCTCTGTTACAACCCTCGGAAAGGGAAAGTTCCCATGCTAATGACTTAAGAATTCAGCCAGAGAGAATGGGAGAACGTGCATTATTAGGTAACTGTTGACAGCATGAGTAGGCACTTCATATTACACAAACTACAAATCTAATTATTTATGTCTATATACCCAGACACACGCATAAAGCATACACGTATATTTATGGAGAACAGCTTCTACTTCTCGGCATTTCAATTCCTTCAGCAATCTCTTTCCACTTCGGAAGCCCACGTATGATCTCTCTATTCCATTCACATAATAAGATTGCTGTTAATAAAGAAAAACACCACCAAAACACCCCAAAACAAAGCAAAGAGTCTTTTGGTTGTGAACAGCAAGGCCTTCTGCAGCAACTGTATCAACTGCAGCCCACAGTGTTAGGCTGAAATTCCAGGGAAAAGCAAACAAGATACACTAATTTCAACATATATAATCTACCAGAGGCATGTTAGGACACCAGAAACAGAAAGAAATAAGACCATTGATAAGACAACAAACTTTTCAAAGCTTCTCCTGTTCAACAGGGAGTTCTTCCCCAGCCTCCAGCGTTTTCCCGCCTGCCAAATAAATCACAGCAGCCAGAACTCAAGAATTAGGACGCAGTAGAGCACTACTCTTTAAAATACATTTGAAATGCTAACAGCCAAACCAGACTACAAGAGAAGTCTATTACAAGAACATATTTTCTGAAACACCATGTTTTAACACAACGGTGGCTATTTTTGAACTTTAAATAAACAGAACTACTTAACTGAAAATAAACTCTATGGACTCTTGCAAAAAGCTCCATCAGCTTGGCTTAAACAGCATCCGTTTCATGTGGGAAGAGGTACACCATAGTCAGTGCTGAACTTTAGCTATTTTCAAAATTAATTAGGCAATTATACTCCTGGGGAAAGTGTTCTAGTAATTTAGCTGCTTAATCAAATCCCAGGTATCAAATTATGGACCTGATCCTGCAGTTCTTATTCAAGTCAACCTCCTATTGATGTCAGTGGGAGTTTTGCCTAATTAAAGATCAGGACATCCGCATGTGCAAGCTTGCTTTTAAACAGTGGCTTTGAATTTAGTCTTAGGAATAGGAGGATGGCTCTGAATCCCAAATCGTTGCCTACAAGTTTCTCACGTGAGACTGTGGTTATATTAATATATATTTTTCCTAAGTCTGACTCAAATTAACATCTAGCTAAGTCTGGAGAATTAGCTAAAGACCCTTACAAAGCCCAGTGGCAAATTGACCTAGTTTTGCAGTGCTTTAAAACCAATTAGATGCTGCTCCAAAACAAGAAGCAGGTTGTAAAAGCACTGGCTGTGAATCATGCTCAGCAGCGCGCGCGCTGGTTATGTGGCATTGTTTTGCTCAGCACAGTCCACACCAGCTGCTTCCTAAGGGTGAGGTGAGGAACTTTGCTTATGTCATTCCCAAAAGGGGCAGTCTCAAACACAAGGATTCTGGGTTCTGTGCCCAAGTCTTTGCTGAAGAAGCTGCAACACAGAGAAGCGCGGAGGAGTATTTGCAGTGCAGAAGAAAGAACACTGTCCTCCCTCATGCTCTTCAGGCCAGTCCCAACCACCAACGCTGCCTCTGTGGGGTGTACTTCAGGCAGGAGTAGGCTGGGCTCATGCAAGAGAACTGTCTTCACCCTTGTCTGCTCAGCATGACATCCCTGCCGATATCAAACCTGATGCCTTTCGAGCAGCTGTGCTGATATACTCTGCTGATCTTGCCTCTTCACATGCCTTGGTGATGTGTCAAGGGGCACACACTGAAGCATCACAAGCTAGGGAAAAGGTAAACCAAAATCAGTCAACAAGCAAGAAATCTGGTGGAGCAGAAGATGGCTAAACACTGACAGTTACCTGATTAGGACTAGATTCTTAAAGGGAAATATGTCTGTCTGCCAAAACAGATAGGAGCAGGCATATACCCCACGTCCCTTCTGCTCAATGGCAAGGAAGAGAAGCAAACCTCTTTTTCTTTTAAGGAAAATCAAAACAATGTGTGTTGGAGAGCTCTGAGTCGTTTGTGCACTTGCTAAGTTAAGCCCTGAAAGCGGGAAAGACAAGAACTTGTGTGCGTCTGAAACCAGAAGGAAATCACATTTCTCTCTAATATACTGGAGCAATTGACCATGAAAAGGTTACAGGTTAGGAAATAATTATCTCTAGACACAGCTACTGACAGGGTCAGCGTCCACAAGGATTATTTCCTGCAAACACAGGGCCTGGAAGGGAGGTTGGTCTCACCCAGGCGTATCCTGCACCGCATTCCGCTGATGCTAATGGCACTTGTGCACTGAGTGGCCCAGCAGCTGAAGCAGATAACCAGGAGCGAAGGGGTTAAGTGCCTGTCACAATAGAAACCTCTGGGGGCACTTGACCTTTTCACATTTTTTATTCAGGAATGAGCATTTTGTGCCTGTTTGAGGAAGTTCATCTACATTTGTCCTCATTCTTCACCCTGGTTGCGTATTGTCCCTTCCCTTCACTCGGGACCTGAGCGTCCCATTAAGTACCAAGCAACCTCTGTTGATGAATATGAATTCAGGGCAAAGTTACAGAGAGGGCACAAATACTGCACATTGATCAAGTGACTTACAAGGAATCTTAACATATTCAAGTCATATGTTTCTGCTGAATAGCTTTCTACACATATAATACCCACCTGTCAGTGCTTTAGCATGAAGAGGGAGAAAGTCGCATATGTGATCAGAAGCACTACACTGGCTGCAACAAGTTTCATAAGAGCATTAAAGATGTTTAAATACTACAAAATGCTAACTCACAGCATTGACTTGCACATGCTAAACAATGAAAGAGAAGGCACAGTGATACCTGCCCTCAGTCTTTCATTCAGCAATTAGGCTATGAACTCTCGTCTCAAGAGGGAGGGTCTGAAACCAGTCAAGGAGGATAAATCCAGAATGAGTTTGTCACTGTCTGGTTCATTTAGAGGCAGATAGTCTAAAAAGGTACAAGCAATATTCAAGAGCTTGGTCCTGCTGGGATCAAGGAGAGTTTTTCATTGGCTTAAATAAGAGCAGGCTCTAGTCTCAAAGCACGTGTGTCCAATTTGTTAATGTTTGGGGTTCAAATAGAAAACAAATCTCCAGTCTTCCCTGCATGGGAGTTTCAACCACATTCTTCCACTGGGGGAGAACATCAGGGCTTAGACAAGAAAGAGTTTCTGAATGATCTAAGTGAATTGTCCTGAGGAGACTAGCATTACTGTGAGCTTTGAACACAACTACAGAGGGTCTTTTATAGATGTACTCCAGAGGGGAGATCCTTAGATGGGTCCTTTAATGCCTGCCCCCATATGCAATCCAGATGAAATTCTTTATCAGATGGGGCCTGGATCTTGCTCCCATTAAAAGTTCTGCCACTGAATTCAGTGGGAGCATGCCTATTTGTCTGAGATGCTTATACAGCTTCCCTTATCTCAGTGCCTCAAAATAGTTATCTTTCATTCTTTTGAGGCAGGGAAACACTATTTTCTCTGGTTTGCACACAGAGCACAGCCAGGCCAGGTAACGTAGTTGGATATCACACACAGATCCAGGCCAAGGAAAGGACTTAACTCCAGGTCTTCCAAACATCAGACCCAAGTGACATACCTCAACATCATGAAACCACCTTTTCTAAGTGGAGACACAAGTCAGATTGGAGCAGCCAGCTTCATTCTGTTTGGACAAGGAGGAACAAAACCATCCAAGAAGACAAAATCAACAATCACTTGATATCACTTCTTCCTTCAAATAAGCGCTTCCAACCGGTCCCCTTAAGGTAGGATGTTGCAGGCACTTCTCAGCCACCACTGCATGAACAGGAGTCAGCCCTCGGCTGCTGAGCTGCGCTATTCAGTTCTGGGAAACCTCCTGTACAACTTACACCTCTCCGGTGGCAGCTTCCCAAGACTTCCACGCTTGGCAGCTGATCCCAAGATAAAAACAGGGCTTTAGTAGACCAGTCTGTATAAAACCAGCACTCTAGCAAAATGCCTTCCTTCAGTGTCCACAGTGTCCCAGAGGCAGCAGGTAACACTGCATTGTCACCAAGCTGTTAACATCAGTAAATACCCCTGCACATGGGAGAGGTCACAGCAACCTCCTGGAGAAGTGGCTGCATTCACTTCCCCAGAGGCTTCATGTTGTACCCATCTATAAGCCATCCAGCATGCTGACAGCTACTAATCATCATTTAGCCCACGGCCACTTGAGCATTCAGAAGGAAGGCACTTGGAAAGCAAAATCACCTTTGTGTTTGTTATTGCTTACATTTCTGTTAGCCCCAAAAGGGCTCCAACTGGGAATCGCACCCTGTGCACTGAGGGTTTTGTGTGTGCAGAGCCAGAGCAAAGGCTCCGAAGGGGACCTGGAGAAGATATGGAGAAGGGCTCTCTGGGAGCACTCAGAGCAGCACCCAAGTTCCCGATTTCCAGTCTAATACCCTGCCCAATGGCTCCCTCCCCATTTCCAAGAGTACTGACCCAAATACATAAATGAAAGCAAGCATGTGTTGTTTATTTCCAAGTATGAATGGCACGCTTTCCCCTGGGCTCCATGTTTCTTGGAATTATTTGAACTGGAAATCAATCAGCCTGTATCCACTATTGATTTATTTTCTAAAACTCTCTCATCCCTAAAGTAACTGTGCCTCTCCATGTCTCAGCCTGCTGTTTAGTGACACAATAATCTAAAAGCTATTGATCACTTGGGTCTCGGCAGCCATAACACATCTTTCTAAGTGCCTTCATGTAGGACTATATTTGCAACATATGTACTATAAACGGCAGGGTTCCTAATGCAATCAGCGAAGGTATTAATAGAGACGTAACACTTGAGTAGTAACACAGCATGGACAAGGGCCAACAGAGGCCAGCATCAAGAAGGAGCAAGTGTGGTCATTATGACAGAGGTTGCATTTCTCTTTGAACACCAGATAAGCTGCAACCAAATTTCAGTGTAAACAGGAACCTAAACATGGACACAGACTGGTCAAACTTCCCCCTGCCCAAGCAGAGAAGTATCAGCGCTGGATAGCCTATGATGGTCTCATACTGCTACAGCAGTTATAAAATCACAGCCTATTTTGTGTTGGAAGGGACCTTAAAGCTCATCCAGTTCCAGCCCCTGCCCCATGGGCAGGGAACACCTTTCATTAGAGCAGGTTGCTCCAAGCCCCTGGGTCCAACATGGCCTTGAACACTGCCAGGGATGGGGCAGCCACAGCTTCTCTGGGCACCCCCTGACAGCGCCTCAGCACCCTCACAGGGAAGAGCTTCTGCCCAAGAGCTCATCTCGGTCTCCCCTCTGGCAGGTTAAAGCCATTCCCCTTGTCCTGTCCCTCCATCCCTTGTGCAAAACCCCTCTCCAGGTTTCCTGCAGCCCCTTTAGGCACTGGAGCTGCTCTAAGGTCTCCCCTTCAGGAGCCTTCTCTTCTCCAGGCTGCCCCAGCCCAGCTTTCTCAGCCTGGCTCCAAAGCAGAGCTGCTCCAGCCCTTGCAGCATCTTTATTGCCCTCCTCTAGACTCACCTAACAGTTCTTCATCCCTTCTGTGGGGCTCAAGAGCTGGACGCAGGATGCAAGGGATGTCTTAGGAGAGCAGAGGGGAAGAATCCCCTCCCTCAACCTGCTGTACACACTCATTTTCATGCAGCTCAGCACAAGGCTCTACTTTGAGTTTACCTGTAGCTCACAGCATCCTGCATGTACTTCTCATTTACTGTATGAGCAATCAGTGTTGGTATCCCCCATGGGATCTGGAGCAAGAGATGTGTTTACACCTCACGGGAGACCTAGTGTTGCAGAAGTGTGCGCACACCAGCTTCTATTGCTTTGAGGCAATGCTGTTAGCAGGTAGTGCCTTGGAAGTCAACCTCTTCCCTACTTCTTTTTCCATGTTCCTTCACAATCTGTATGACCACAAACATGAGTTCATAGTCCCAACTGATCTAAGGACAGGCAACACAGCAGCTCAGATAACCATCAGACTTACTGTGGACCTGGCTCACACAGAAAAAGCTGTGTAATATAGGCCAAGTCCTGTTCCAATAGAAATATAAGCACATCAAATAAAGTCAGAACAAGGTCTCCAGAGAGGAGAGCCTAGCACATTACCCCAGCTGAGACATCCCATGAGCTGCAAATTCAAATTAGAAACACGTTGCCAACATAGAGATAATGTGTCTGCAAGTCAATAGCTATCAGCATGCACCACTTTACCGGGCAGAGCAGGGCTGAACTCTGGCTCTCCAGTCCTCCTCTCCAACAAGAGCTGAGATGCACTTATTGCACATGGAATTGTACATGTACATTGTACTCAGCCCTGCAGCCTCAACTCTGCCCCATGCTCTGTAGTGTTGTCTTTATGACCAGAACAGGGCATTACCTCTAAGAAGGGGTATCAGTCATGGCAACAGGACGCTGCTGGGCAGCGTGCATGGAGACAGCCGTGCTCAGTAACTTTATTCCAGAAGCAGCTTTCAGGAGCCATTTGTAACCGTTTAGAATTTCCCACCCAAGCAGTTTTGCACTTGTCAGTTTACCTTCTGCCACAGGTTTTTAATTTAGTTGTATGGGAAGGAACTTTATATGCCTCCAATTTATATGTTAATGCCAGATGTGAACACACTCGCACGTGTTCTGCTCTCCTCTGCACTTCGGAAACAATGCTGTAAGGCTGCAGCTCCAAATACTCTACCAGCAAAACTAGTGGCAGACCTGGATCTAGAAGCCTCTGTTCCTCAGCGTTTCCCCCAGTGCCCTAAGGGAATTCCAACTGGCAAGACAATCTGCTAGCGCATACTTCCCAGCCTTCCGAGCATGAAATATCCCTGGTTGCATAAGGATTAAAGACAAAAACTTGATTTGCTAATTATGAAAAATAATAAGGAAATTGCTGAAGACCACGCACTGCGTATTGCAGCACGAGAATGCACTCCAGCTGCTTCCATGTACTGAGGGAGTGGAGATTATCAACACAAGCAGCCTTTAAATTAATGCAAGTGCTAGAAACGTTTCTTCTATGCAGACCTGAGGTGAACAAACATGAAAAGATGCAACTACTTTTGATTATCATTGTCCTGCTTTAAATTGATGAGCTCCTTTGTGCATTTCACTGTTGGGTTGTTGAGGTTTTTTCCTCCAGAAGTTAAATATATACATATATAAAATTTATATATAACTCTGATCAGTTATTAAAGCATAACTTGATTCCTCCGTTTGCCCTCCTGGACTTTCAACACTCTTCCCAGTGCATCCCCGAGGATGAGCCTTGCAACTCTGAACTCCACTAATATTATAAGGGATAAAAAAATAATAACATTATTTGTTAATGTTGTTGAAGAGTTTGCACACATTAAACGATAAGCAGTATTTTCTTGCTAGCAGCACTAACCAAATATTGTTGGCACTGGCAAAGTCCTGTTCCCCCAAAGCCCATGACGTGGAGACATGGCCAGCCATGAATTCTGCCTTCCTCAAGCCCACCTCTAATTTTCCTATTGATCCTTTAGCAAAAATTGTCCCTGCATCTTTAAGGGAAGCAGGTTGGGTCCTGGACACAATTGGGTGATCAGGCAGAGTAGTCATCTCTTCTGTACCAGGGACCATCTACTACCTACCCCAACCTCCAGTTCAAAACACTATAAACCAGTTCATTTCAGAGCCCATCCTCAACAGGGCACTTGTGCAATACAAAAAGCACATGTGTTTGCCCCCAGTCAGCCTGCTCCAAGCGCTTGCTCAGCATTATAACCTTCAGCAAAGCAGGGGGAGAGGGGCCCGGGGCAGCTCGGCATGGTAGCGCAGAAGCCACGAAGGGGCCCATTTCAGTTTGATTTGTTGCGGCACCCTAGATGCAAGATGAAATCTGAGAGATGAAATCTGAGCAATTTCTTGCTTCTCTTCTTTCTGGGCAGTTATTAACACTATAAAGAAGGCTGAACAGTGGGGCTTCCCCACTCCATTATTGTCAAGGCCTATTTCAAACGCAGTGGCTGAAATGCCCAGTGCCGCCTTTGTTGATCCTGGACTCAGGTCTCCTCCACGTTGCACTTCTGTCAAGCTGCAAGGCTGAGCACATGAAGAATAAGCTTTCTCTGAAGGGGGGGAAGAGGGGGGAGACAGGAACCTGAGACTACACACAGCATTCACACCACTCAAATTCCCTGTGTCAAAGCAGGGGAAGCATTAAAACCACAACAGATACAAGTTCTCCTACTTGAAGTTCTGCATCTGTCTTCTGAGGCACCAGTGTGAAGCCAAGCCTGGGCTGTAAGTGGATGCTGCAGTCCAACCAACGCTGTCAGTCACTCTGCCAAACCTGCCGCTAGCCGTTCTGGTCAGAGGGAAGCACAGAATGCATGGACTCTATTTTCCGCCTCCAGGAGAGGGTTTATTTGTCCCCAAGCCCCATGACAAGCTTATTACAGACCATTTCAATCCGAATCAGCTTGTCAAGGAAAGAAAGTGGGGGAAAACGCGTTCATTAAACAGCTTTACTCATGCAGAAAAGCTGCCAGCGTGAGCATTTTAAATTACCTGGGCACACCTAGTGCATTTGCATTCCCTTGGCACAGCTTTACTCAGGCCCACAAAGCACCGTCCACTTCATACTTCCATCTGAGCAAGGAACAAAAGAGGCTGACAGCCCAGCACCACCTTCCCGGCTTGGGGGCTAGCGCCCTTCCCGAGGGATTTTGTGTCCGTTTATGCAGAAACCTTAACTCCTGGCTAGATGCAGGGACAGGAAGTTTGGATTCTTCTATCCAACTAAAGACCAAGGCAAAAAAGAAGCCTTCCAGAAAACAAAGGAGGTGGAACGGCGGTCTGCAGGGGGGTAACTGCATGCCATTGTTAAATATTAACATAAAATAAAGCAGTAGAAATGGATGTCCATCAACAGAATTAGAAGGAACTAAATGTGTTTAAGAACAAAAGGTTTACTTATTTAAATTACAGGAGATGAAAAACAGCTGGGAACACAATTTCTAGCACAAAGTACAAAGTTACAAGACTGTTAAATGTAATTATATTTCAAAGTACTTTATCCCCCCCGTTTAAAACTAAACATGTACAATTATTTTAACTCAAATAAAACTAATGACAACGTAGCCTTTAGATGTTCCATCCCTTCCCTCAACTGCTTTCAAATTCAGCTCATCCTTTTACATTACAGTTTGATTCCAAATAGAGGTCAGCCTTTTAGATAGAAGACTAAAGCCTGAAGAAAGAAAAGCCCTATGAGCAGATCTTTATTGCTACAAAAGTACCTCTTGCTATTAAATTCATGGACCTTGGATTTTACTTTCATATTTGTCTTTATCATTTCTCTGCACAAAGGAAGAGTGGGAAAGTCACTTCACTATTTATTATATTTGGTCAGTATATTTAATCATAGCTTATTGGTAAAGATATTTAAAGATACTCAAATGTTTGAGGCTTTGGGGTTCTGTTTTCCCCTGCTTAAGGAAAAGAGCACCAATGTTTAAAGCCTCTGGGCCAGATGTGGTCTGCATTAAGGCCTTGGTTTTCAAAACCACCTAGCAGTGCCTTTACTGTGTTTTCACTATTACCTGCAACAAAGCTCTCCAAGTGAAAACCGTCTTCACTTGAGCTTGTTTTCCTCCACACCTGCAAAGCTGCCCTTTGATTCCACAGGGCTCAGGAGCAGCAGACTCCAAATCTGGCTCCAATGAGTCCAGTCTATTGATGGTATTTTTAATTCCAGGTGTTTCTAGCACTGAAACACCCAACTAAACCCTGCCCTGCAGAGCCTGAGCCACCTCTGCCTCTTGAAGCTTCCCCTTGTGCCTTACCTGATTAGACCCTTCATTTAGGAGAGAGTGGATTCCACTTCAGCATGGCAAAAGGGTTATCACCATCCAGGAGGTACATCTCTAATGGGGAGTGCTAAAGGCCATGGGACATCCAAAATTAAAGCCAAGAGGTTTCCAGAAACACCTAAATGCTAACACAACTGCTTTCATCCCACTATTAGCTTTTCCAGCAACAAATGATCTTGCTCACAAACCAATATATTGCATTTCTTAATGTTCCCTTCTATTACAATTTTCACGCTTCAAATATGTTCAAGAGCAAAATTAAACCCTTTTGTCCCTGTAAAAACTCGTATTTCTTCCAAAGTGAAATGGTTTCAGCTCCTTGCTATGACAAATTCCTCTTGATTTAGGTCATCTTAAAAAAAAATATGGCTTGTTTCAGATGCCAAATAACTGCCAAAGGAACAAATAAAATCAGATACTTGGATAAACCATTTTGAAGTTAGGAACATACTTTAAGAGTTCTGGGTTGCTCCAAGCCATTGCTTTTGATTCACCTGAAAATTGCCAATTCACCAAAAATTCAAAGTTCCGACCCATGCTAAGGAGCTATAAAAGCCACATGCACATATAAATTAGCTGATGTTGTTCTCCTGACAACAGCCTCTACCAGATGTTTTAGAGAAAGACATAAGAAGCCTTTAAGTAGACAGATGTGAGATAATCTGCCTCCCACCATGGGTGTTTTCCTAATCCCTTAAAACATGAAGCAGAAGGTTGAGCATCTTTCCAAAATCACTGCAGCAGTCTCTGTTTGCATTAGCTATTACTAAAGACAAAGCTAGCAATGACATGGGTTACAAGCCCTGCTTTCCGTTACTTACAGCTTTGCAAAAGTCTGGACTGAAAGTTTCACACCAAGTATCTTGCTTGGACTGAAGTTTTACATTCCCTTTTGACAGCTTCTTCAAGAAATGTTAGTGAAAATTGCTCAAGGAATATACATCATTCCATAAACATTATAAGAAATACTTACTGGCCACCTCAAGGCACAGTTTCCCAGCAGAATAGTCCCTTATACTTCAGCAGTGGGATTTTTGCTGTGCCTTTTGCTAATTCAAAAGAAAAAGAAGAAAAACAAAATCACATTTGGCCAGGTTGTAAATCTTTGGGGAAGATTTAGCATAGTTCTCTTGAAACACCATATGTACAGAGCAGTCTCCAGCTTGGCTCAACAGGGGCTGAGCTGGATTTGCTCTTCCCCTTCTTCCCAAAGCAGCAGGAGGAAGAGCCAAGGCTCAGGATGTTGCCACTCTCAAGATCCTGCTGTCTCTGGTATCAGCACACGGACAGGCTGCAGAAACTATAGGCAGCGAGACCCACATCTGGGATAGAAAGAACCAGGGAGAAACACTGAAAGAAGGTGGAGGACGGTAACTGCAGATGAGGGGCTAATGCTGGGGCTAGGACATGAGAGCATGACCTGAGGAGGAGATGTCATTCATGACACAGAAGCAGGGAGGCAGTGGCTGGAAGAGCCACCATCATGTGGTGAAATCCCTGAAGTTGATTGACGACAGGGACAGAAGCAGCAAGCACAGGGCTTGGTAGTGATATAAGGAAGAAACATGGGACAGGACTGCCACAGGGAAGAACTGGAAGAAACCAGGAACATGCCATGCTCAAAGGAACAGGGAATGCAATGAGATCAGTCTGTGCTGGGACTGAAATGGAAACAGAGATTCCTCCATCAACAAAATAGATTGTATTCCTAAAAGGCTTCAATCTTCCTCAACGCTTGCATGTGTTTCTGTTTGTTCTATTTCAATTACAGGAAACACATATAAAATCCGTCAGGACACTGAAGTCCTGATTACTATGAAGTTGCAGCACTTTGATGCAGATGTATCAAAGAGTGGACCTTCGGAGGAAAAAAGCCTTATCACCTAAAAAGCTACCGCAATGTCTTGCATAGAGGTCTGTGTAACACTGACATGACACAGAACATAGACTGGTTTGTGTTGGAAAGGACCTTAAAGCTCATCCAGTTCCAGCCCTCTGACAACAGCAGGGACACCATCCACTAGAGCAGGTTGCTGCAAGCCCCGTGCAACCTGGCCTTGAACACTGCCAGGGATGGGGCATTACTTCACTTCCATACAAATAACAGTGAACTTTATAATGTTCTTTAACTAATCTGTGCTTCATTCAATACCCAGGTCTTATCAGGGTTCACTTCCATCCAGCTTTGGGGGCCATTAGCTCCACAGATGAATACACCCTCTTACAATACACCCACCACTAGATGGAACAACCAGCCAGGCAAAGGGGACAGGGCAATGAGGACCACATGCATGGCTTGTTTACACAGTTTTACTGGCTTAACACAATATGCAATCTGAAATCAGTTCAGCCAACAAAAGCAAAACCTAAACAAAGACTGGTTCTGTTTAAAGCAAGTCTTACTCTTGCCTATCTTAAACAGATTAAGAACAGGTTAAGTTTGCTGGACCATTCCACACTGTCTCTTGGTTTAAAAGTGAAAATACACATGTAGGCAATCCCCAAGCAAGAGGGGTTTTGCCAGCATAGTTTAGTAAAGGAGGCCAGATGCTTAAGTACTTGTGACCACAAAAATGGGAGTCAGCTTCTAAAGTTTAGCTGCAAACAAGATGCGGACAACATAAAGAGGTGCAAAAAGAGTTATTAGTGTCCTGACAAAGAAAGAGATCTGATTCCCGGGCGATCGCTGCCAGAAGAGAGGCCTTGCTAAGACATTGCTCATTTGTTAACTTTGCAAAATGAACTATAAATTATTCAGTGTAATAATTCCAGATACATTGTGCTCAACTGAAAGGAGAGGCTCCTTTTTTTAAGGGATGCGTTATCTTTGCTTTTTATTAGGTCTGTTTGAATATTAATTTGCTTTTAAAGTCGTAGTTCCACAAAAGCTGGGGGCTTTTTTCATGCCTGAAAGCCAGAATTCACAGCATGAAGATATGAAAAAGTCTTTAAAGAACTGAAGTCTTCCTGTATTTCCCTGCTAGAGTCTATAGTCTATGCACGAGAGAGACAGCAAAAATCTCACCAAAACCAGGAATGCTTTAATAATAAATAAAAGCTTTCTTGTCATTGAAAAAGATTTTCACCACAAAAAGTCATGTATTTTAATTATGATGTTGAGAACCTCTTCAACATGGGGGTGCTTGCCTCCGAGTCAGCCCTCAGCACAGAGGCACTGCTCACACAGTGATCCCATCCGCTCAAACACTGTGGAAACACCACCAAGGGAGCTTCGTCTTACAGCAGTGCAGCGCACTTGCACCAGGGGCTCTCAGGACTGCGATTTGATCCGTCTTAGGTACAGCAGGTAGTAGAGCTCAGAACTCAGAGATGGTCTTTGCACAAAGAAAATGAAATGTTTGAATTTGATTCACTCAGACAGGGAAGCAACTGCTTTATCCTACCTTCCCCTAACATGACATTTATGACTATGTTCAGTGCAAGACTGGGTGAAACACATCTGGTTTCCATGTCCTTTCTGAAGGACTTTGTCAGCACAGAGACAAAAGAAGGTGGTATACTGAACTGGGATGGACAACTTCATACAAGTTCCACAGGCACCACTGTTGGTGGCAGGAACAGCAGAGACGGGGGTACACACACAAGAGCACAAACTGAACATCAGTGTACTGCTGGGCCACCAAGCCTGAACAGAAATCCTCCTCCAAAACAACAGGAAAGGATGTGAGGGGAAGGATGAGCCTGTATGGTATCAGACCTTGGTTATCCATCTTGGACAACCACCAAGCTTAGCACTGATAAGGTAAATTGTGGGGAGTGATTACTGTAAGTGGAAGCACCATTCTTTTGTGGATTACACAGGGGAGAAAGACAGTTTAACAGCATCCGTCAAGGATGCAGACTCCGCTCTTAGTGACTGAAGCTGAGCTGGGTTCTCTGAATTACACACCAACTTTGTCACATACCTTCTTTCAGGTAGGAACTTTCTTTTTTTAGCCTGGCTACTTTAAAAGCTTATTGCTGATTTTCCACTATTGCATTAAAAAGCCCTGCAAACGCTGTTACAGACCATAGCTAAGCATCTGCAAGTTATAAAACATTTAAACGCCTTACATTTAGCCTATCTATTGGCAATAAAACATACTCCAGCACAAACGCACTATTTGAGACAGATGTTTGAAATATGAATGAATGTTTGAATATTCAGTTTTAAATACTCATGATAAAAGAAGCTGCAGAGACATGCCATTGATCTAATACTTGTTTGCACATTCCTTAGGGCTATGCATGAAGCATAATGGGATTTCTATGTTCCTAAACAACAAAAGGTGTAAAAATGCCTTTTCAGTTGCAAACTTTGTTCATTTATTCCAGTGGCAAAAGAATGCAAATCTTAAGTCATTTTTTTGTGCACTGACATCAAGTCTTTCTCACACAAAAAGTTCCCTGAAGAAACAAGAAGAAAGTTCAGAATAAAGTCATGCTTCCTCCCCCACTTGTCCCTCAAAAATAAAAGGCAGAAAGAAAAGAGAAGGAAATTTCACTTAACTCAATTGTACCTGCCAGCTAAAGGCAAAGGCTACTTAAGTGAGTGACTCCAAGCTCTTTGGCATGTGTGTCATCAGTAAGAATGGCTTTGCAAAGTCCAGGCAAAATATTTGTTTTGGTACGGTTAAGCCTTCAGTATATGCAGTGCTTGGGTCTCGTTCAGTGACAGAACCTGTTCACAGAGAGAAAAGGGAAAACAATTCTACATTGAAGCATATGAGAGCTGGTAGATTTAAACAGGAGCATGCAAAAAGCAGCATTCCCTGTTAATCCCTCTTTTTCAATCTTCTCTTTGTAAAGTGGAAGGGGAGCATTTTTCTTTCTTTACTAGGAAACTGCAGATATTCAAAATTAATATTAAAGCAGGAACTGAAAGAATGGGGTGGCAAGATGCATTTCCAAGGAGTGTAAGGAAAACAGTGTTAATGTCAGAATCAATCCCTGAGCTATGAATAACTTAACTTCAAAGCTGATGCTACCGTCTGACTGAGCGCCCTGTGTCTTCAAGGAAGATAAAGCCACATATGTAGTCAAGCCAATGTTTAATTCAGATTACACAGAACAATACAGAAACTTGACTGGAGCCAATTAAAGTAAGCTGATAAAAATGCCATTCCGCATCCTTTCTGCGCGCAGCAAGGAGCAGTTTGAGTGTTGCAGTTCTGAACCTACATTTACTGACCGAAGACTTTTTTGCGCTTAACACATCCATACCACAATTTCAATTATAACATATTGGTATCCTCCTTTCAAAATAGGGAAGGACCTTTCCTTCACCAGGGACAAACCCCCATAACCCTGTAGGGACCATGTAGAAGTACAGAGAATATTTTCCAGTGAAAAACATGGCTTCTGTTGGAGATCACTAAAAGATGATGATGCTTGGGAAATGCAAGCTACCTCAGGCACCATCTGTACGTTTAAGTGCATTTCTCCCACCATTCTCACTACTGCAATTCAAGAAATGTAGGCAAATCCAAGCCCTGCTCTTGCCCTTGGCCAGATGTTTGGTAATCACACAGCCGCCAGCTGATCTGTGGTGCTTAATGGGAGACAGTCTGGCCCAGGGCCCCACCATTCAACAAAGAAGGACAGTTGTCTCCCAACAAACTGTCCCTTGGGCATAATGTACCACAGAAAGCAGCATCTAATGGCTGAGCTGCCCAGAAACAAAACATTGTAGGTTGACTTAGAAAAGTGTAATGAAACATTTCAACCTTCAAAGTGACTTACTGGGGCTCCAGAGAGTCATGGCTTTTCAGAAGAACAGTTACTGGCACTGCTGGCAGTGAATGCCAAAGCACCAAATCCAAGCATTGACACTTAAACCGTTGGGATCTGATTCAATGATACCCAGAAATTTCATAGGTAACTCATGGGTGTCTATCAAAGCTAGAGGTTAGCACAGCTGTGCACCAGACTTCGCCACTGGACAGCCAGAAGTGGAGGCACAGAACAACTGAGCTGCTTTCCAAGGAATTCTGTGCTTTTCCAGCTAGCTGTGCAGCTGTAATACTGCAGAGTCCAGGCTGGTTTATACAAGAACAAGCCAATATCATAGTCAACATACTTCAAAGCACAGTGATGTACTTTCTGTGGCATTTTTTCTCCTCCCTCCACCCTCATCTCCCCTTTATTAACATTTAAAACGCACACCATTAACATCATTTCCAGGGACAAGGTTTGTGCTGGCCACTACTCACCACTCTGCAAACACAGCACCCGAGCATGCAGATGCCCCAGTCCCTTCTCGTTGGCACACACAAGCTAAAAGAGAGATTAACAAAGAGGAGAGTGGGACTTCTCAAGAGCTCTTCGTAATGGACAGTGTCTGACTCTATACAGAGAGATAAAAGGAGAGTGATAAACTCTGTTGTTGTCAAGAAAAAGAAGAGTGCTTAAAAAGCCTTTTAAATAAGCAATTTCCCCTCTCATCAGTATCCTCTTGACTGCTAAGCTCTCCCCTTTGTCTCTTACCTTGAATAGTGATCAGCAATGCATGATTGGCCAAGGGGCATCAGCTGTAAGTCTAACAACAGCAGCTGAAACCACTGCGGAGAGGAAAGACTGCTCCCCTAAAGGCACATCTACCTCACGGAGGAGAAAGGAGAAAAGGCAAAGCATGACAGCTTCATTTGCCTTGCCAGCTTTGGCAAAGGGTATAGGATTTGCCATCCCCCATATTAGGTTTGCTTAGCATCCCATCCCGAAACTAATCGGGATTGAATGTGCAGGCGCCAGGAACCCGCTGGCCAAGCAAGCTCCCACCCTACCATCCTGAATGCCATTTTTGCTTCTTATATCCCCAGGGATAAGGGTCAGAAGCCCTCCCACACCTTGCACCATCCTCATACAGCTACACTGCAGCCAAGAAGTTTCTTCTTTGCAAAGTGTTTTGTACTTGCCTGTGACAGGGGTTTGGAATGAGATCATTAAGAGCCCTTCCAACCCAAACCATTGTGTGATTCTACGTACCTTCTGGTCACACTCATCTGATGCTTCAGCTAACCAGCACACACCTAACAACACCAAGTGAAACATCAGCGAAGATCAGCTTCACGCAGAATCAGAAGTGCCACTGCAAAAAGAGGGCAATTTTGTTCTTTTTCATTAACATTGCTGTTTCACCTAGTTGCATGGTGAAGAGCTTCCCAGAGCTGTTAGCCATGCAGAGATTCATCACTAATCCAAGCAAGAAACAAGAGTCAAGGCTGGGTTTTATAAGACATCATAAGTCTGCAGTAGTCGGGTACATAAGCAAGATACAACTTCCAAAGGTTGTTCTCCCAATTTACACCGATGTTAACAGCAATTACTTATCATTCATGTTCTCACAAAACCCATAGTGCCATAGACTACATGTAGAGCACCACTGTGCTGAGCAATGCAAGGTCAGGAGACCCTTCCCTCTTCCCACTAACATGATGGGTCACAAACAAGTTGTTCCTTCCATCGGGTGGAAGAAGTATAATCATGATCCTGAACCTTCCCAGCTCCCACTGACTTGCAGAGCTCAGGTAAGAAAAAGTATTAATCTTACCCTTTAAAGTCGATGCCCAAGTAGACAACACTGACCCTGAAGGCCAGCAGTTCAGGACATAGATACTTCACTCTTCTCTAACATACATTCATTTTCAAAGCCACTTTTCCAGGGAAGGGGAACTACAGGAACACTAATTTTTGTCTGGAAAACAGGAAAGGGGCACACAGAGTTTTGGTAAAACAAAACAAATTAATACAACCTGTTATTTTTAATGTGTGCTCATCTTCCTAAAGAAGAATGTTATCATGACAACTTTCTGAGCACCAAAGACATCACACACTACACATGTCAGTTAGAGATTACTCTTCCTTCTCAAGGCATCACAAGGGACTCTTCGCTTTTTGAGCGCATGCAACTCCCACTAGCACTAAACTCACATGTACAGGATGGATAGCAGATATCTTGAGAATCTCTGCATTAAGTTGCACATTGTCTGGGCTAACAATGGAAACGTAACAAAGGCAGACCCTAAATCAAGGAGGATTCAGCCACTGAACTGACTCTCAGCATTCCTCATCACTTATTGCTCCCCCCAACTCCTCATGAAACATTGATGTGGCCCTACTCATCATGCTCCTGAACAGGGTGTCCCTGTCTCCAACTCACCCTGGAGCTGATCTTGCTTCAGGTTAAGCCAGACAAGCCCACATTCCCTCCACATTTGGAGTGAGCGAGAATTCCTTACTGGGGATCCTGTTTCTCCAGTTCCAATTAGGGGATCAGATCCAGATTTTCAAATTGTGGTTTTTATTGTAGCCCTTTCCAAACTTGTGTCCACCAGCAAATACAGCACTAAAGGTAGCTGTTTGTGCCAGTAGTTTCTGCTAGGGTTATGTCAATCAGCATCATCCATCCTCTGCAGTGTTAGTGTCTTCAGAATTGACATATGCAAAGGAGAGCAGAAGTGCTAAGGCTTTTCCACACAAGTGCGGCAGCCACATCACACTGGGACAGCATTAACAGGATCTTAATCCTTCCTTTTCCTCCTCTTCAGCTCTGTCACAACTGTAGAGTAGTGAATATTCCAGGGAGGGAAATGCATTTCCATGTTCTATACAAGCCTCTTTCCTGCTTATAATTCAGCAGGAGCTCCAAAAGAAGGAAGAGGGAAGTGTCACTCTTGGAGCAGAGGAGTGGGTACCCAGGGCTTTGAGCTCTACACCTCGTATTCCTCTTGGAAAGAAAACATTTTCCATTGGTCTCTCAGACTCCAGAACAGTGACTTAACTACTCAGTCCCTTCGAGGAGTGCTGAGAAGGTAAACCAGTCTTTGTAAAGGGCATTTAAAAAGCAGAAGTGCATGTTATCCTTGTATGTCTACAATAGGCATTTTCCCATATCCCTTACAATGCCTCTCCAGTCCCTTGTTTTGATTTTGTACCCACAGCTCCAGCTCACAGCAGTGGGGGTGATGGAGAGCACTTTCTCCCCAGCAAGCAAGTGCAATGGTAAACTTCATAGGGCTTAACTGAATCAGCAGAATTCCAATGGGAAATGAGACCCTGCAGAGTTACCATGCTTTAAGTAGTACCAAAAGTTACAGCCTGAACCTCACAAGCTATTATAATAATTATCATGCTATTCACTTTGATTAGGAGGCTCTGTGCTCAGTAGACAGGAGCAGCACAGGAACAAGCATGGCTTCCATGGCTGCATCTCCCTGCCCAAACTGGATCCCTCCTTCCATGCCTCCTGTGATGTGCAGCGTTGCTTCATGTCCTAAGAAGTCCTTCACTTACATAAACTGCTAATCACTTTCCGTGGCCAACAAGTGTTGATAAATTGCATTCCCTTTATTTGTACCATTCCATAGTCATTATGAGACTTGGTAAAGAACATTCTCCAGAGTAAAGTTAAGCCACATCTAAACTGCTTCAAAGTGCTGATTCAGCTTGCTGGTAGTTGATCACGCAGAGGAAAACGTGGTTGTGTAACTTAAGATGTTACAGGAAGACACTCCAAAGAGGAGGAGAAGCAACATTTAAGCAATCCACCTAGCTTCTCTTTTATTAGTTAGCACAAAAACAGAGGTTACCCTTAAGAAATAATAAATAGAAGTATAATCTCTCCAAAAAAAAGCAGCTTCCAAGATCACAATGCCATATTAAATTCTTTCCCAAGCTCT
The DNA here is from genome assembly GCA_028858755.1 of Ara ararauna. Lineage (NCBI taxonomy): Eukaryota > Metazoa > Chordata > Aves > Psittaciformes > Psittacidae > Ara > Ara ararauna. The sequence goes on along the minus strand of CM054383.1, from coordinate 2,284,443 downwards.
ATAAACTGTGACTTATAAAACCTGTAAAATCCTTACTAGACTCTTGACAGCTCCACATGCGTCTGTGGCAAGAAGAATGGAACCTTTTGCTAAACATCTGCTAAATCTCGCATCTTGGCTAGAACGACTCTACCCGATAGCAGCACACTGTCTCATGCTTGCTGACTGTGGTCTGGGGCTGTGATGGAATCTGGCTTTCTGCATGAAAACACCATGCTGCTTTATCACAGCCTGTATTTACAGCAGCCTTTTCCAGTAACATTCCATAACAACACATCTCTTAGGGCAGTTGTGCCTAAGCAGCGGCACATGGCTTGTCACTGGCTGAAATCACAGCTGCCAGCTATGTTTTCCAAGAGGATGCATGCATGGCATCTCCATTTGTACACGCTGCTCCTGAGGTTAAGAGTCCTGTAGCACTGCTTGGGAGCAGTCAGGGTACAGATCCAGAGGATAGCTTAGAAGAGCTGGTAAGAATATTCAGAGGAATTTCTGAGAACACTCAGAGAAGTTAGACTAAGTAAACTTCTCCGTGCAATACTTCTGAGAGATTCCTCTATGGACTATATTTAACAATATTCTCTCATTCCACAGAATGGAGACTTCTGGTTTTCCAGGGCAGATCAACATATGTATGTTAAGCAGTTCTACCCATATATACACAAGTAATCTGAAAAACTAGGAAGTCTCATCTTGCAGGAGGCTCTCACACCTGCTTTAGAAGCATTTGGTATTGGATAGTGCTTAAGAAGCATTCTGGACAGTGCTTTAAAGAAGGCATTTGTCTATTAGCAGCTTAGGCCTGGTTTAGTACAACAATTAAACATTTCCTATTTGATCCTATATGAAAGATCTTTAAGAATAATCTTTCCTTGACACAATTGGCATTTTTCTTATTTGAAGTCATCCTATGACTCTTGATAAACCTCTGTCTCAAAAGAAGCCAAGTGTCTCATGTTATTACTAGTTGGAATAAGTTGCTAAATCAGTTCAAAACATGGGGTTTACAAAAGCTTCACTTGCTTATTCTCAGAGCAGCTTTTCAGCTTCAAGGAGAAGTAATGATTTTGCATTGTCCTGCAGAGATGCAGAACAAAATCATTGATGTTTCCTGAGTCTGCTGAGTTTAGTTTCAAAGCACAAGTCTGTATAGCACAAGGAATAGATGTGATGAAAGGGGGCTTTGCTCATCTACACCCTTTAGGTGTGCTGGTCTATGATTTGGGTGTGGAAAGATGTTGTACTTCTAGAGATCAGCTGAATTTCCCAGTCTGTAATGATGTGACCCCTCTAGCTCAGTTCTTCTTCCTATTTTGAGATACTCACAAACCCAAGTATTTATTGTTAAGTCAGCTATGCCTCATAACGTAACAGCCAGAACAGCTTTTTGCCATTGAAGACTCTTTGTTCCTGACAGTCTACCCAATGCCATTTATAATAAATCGGCATTTTTTCCTTTGCACCTTACACAGCCATATTAATCTGCAGATATTAGCCTCATGGGTTTGATTTTTGGCAATCATTTCTTTCCCCCTATCACAAAGCCTTTTATTTTCTGAGGCTGTCTCTAGCACTGGAAGAAAAGTAATATCTAACGCGAGTTTACCTTGGAGTACAGCAACGTTCAAGATACCCTTCCTGGCTTGCATCTTCAGCATGTGGTGCATCATAAGACACGACATCCAGAATAATTAATCTCTGTATGTCACAAATGCTTTCTCTTACTGGGATGGATTTGTTGAAATTGGTAACTCACCTGGACAACCTACTCAAGGAGACCTGTTGGAAGGATGAGGACTCTACCACCACGTATGTCCCACACACCTCTCTCCTCTCAGATGGCAAGACAGGGACACAAAAAGCATGTCTGCATTCTTACAAGACAAAGAAGAGAACTCTCACATCTGTAAAAGAAAATGCTATGGCAATCTGGGAACTCCAGTGCACTGGAAGATGAAAGATAAATCGTGTCATATGAAGGGTTCACATGTTGTTATTATTATCTCCAAGAGGAGGACCCCATTGTGCTCAATACTGCACAGGCTCAAAATAACAGGCAGTTCCTGCCCCAGAGGCCTCATAGCCTAAGATAAAAGCAGCATTGTGTTTCCCTTTTTATAAAGGGGAAGTGGGACACCAGAAGATTCAGCAACTCAAACAAGCTCCTCAATAAAATAGGAATTGAACCCAGATTCAAATCTCCAATCCCATGATTTGATCCCACATCATTGCTCAAAATCTCTTTTGGTTAAGCAGCAACATCTAAACTTTAAGTTGGTATCCAGGATTATTTCTACTTATTTAAAGACAAAGCAAAATACTTGACGTGTTGATCATTCCTCCCATCATTTTAGATTCCTGTAAGGCTCATATTTAAGTGTATGTCCTAGAGTTGCCACACAGCCACAGAGAAATCCTTTAATTCACTTCGCAGTCAATTCCTATGGCACATTGAGTCCACTCAGGAGTGGCATACTTTAGACTTACCTTTGTATTTGATTTTGTAGCCAGTGCAAAGGATTAATTTGAAGAGATTTATGCTGCTTCTAAACATGGGACATGGTTATAAGCTGCTGCAACAGCTTCCAGCTGTTGGAACACAGAAGAAGGGAGAAAGCTCAAAGATGTCACAGGTTAGAAAATAAGGTAAAACAGCAATCTGAAGATGTTTGATAGGTGAAGGAAGGGAAGTTGCTGCAGGAGGTACAAAGGCAAAGGAGAAAGAAGATTGAAAGACCACCAAAAATGCAGTCAACGGAAACTTATGTTACAATAACAGGAGACAGAGGAGAGCAGAGCAGGCCTGGGCTGAGCTGCTTAGGGCATGGGAAGAGAGGACACAAATACTTAAATGTCTTATTGATAATTTATATTCCATAAGTCCAAGTTTAATTGTGTATTACAATGTAATTACTGCCAAATGGGGAAAGAATCCCTCTCCAAAAGAGTCCAAACAAAAGGCTAAATTGTAAAGAAAAACAGGCAACAATGGGGACGGGTGTCTTGGGACAGCCCCGAAGAGGGAATACAAAGACTTCTGCTTCTGTGTTACTATTTGAAATGTTACTTAAGGCAGGAGAGCTCAAAAGCATCAGAGAGCACTTACATCCATCTTTACAACAGACGCTTTAGCAAAAGAATCCCACGACATTACATACGAGTGCATACAGCAGCAGTATTTTGGCTTCAGAGGTGGTCACAACTTGGAAAAATACATTAAGACCACTAGAAATGGAACAGGAGCAATTATGTTGCTCAGAAGCATGACATTAAGGAGTAAGTTGCTCAACATCTTCTGAAAGACCAAAGCTATACAAGTTGGGCACCTAAAAAAACCCAAAACCTAGTGGCTGTCCCAGCCAGTAGTTTCAAACCCCTGCTTCACTTCCCGGTATGAAGTAAGCTGCGAAATCACCCCCTGAACAAGCTACCTAAACATTTGTTCATTTAATATCTCAGCTCAAATCAGTATTTTAAAGAGTCCTGAAAGTGTTTTCAAGGCAAAAGTACTCTAAGACTTAAAGCAGAGAGAGAAGGGATACAAGTTATGTGGAGGTGCACAGGATAGCATTAAAACTCCTGGACCTAAAACCAATGTGAGAGCAAACCTCACTAATGCAGAGCAGCTGAAGGGATGTGCGCTGTGAAACTGTGACCTTTAGAAGAATTAACCCTGAGTCTAATAGAAAGAAGAAGACATTTGCACAGCAACAAGGCTAGACAGGAAGCTGCACCCTGGGGAACCATGAAGTTTGTGCAGGACAAAGAAAATGAAAACTCATAATGAAGTTCAAACATTTTGGGACAGGGGAAGAGCAATATAGTCTTGCCAAGCTGGATGGCTCTACTAGGCTGGAAAACAGCCTCTCTCACAGTCCAAGAGTTGCAGCAAGCCCTTCCAATGATCTTAAAGAGAATACTTGCAGACTGAATTCTGATCCCATCCAATGGGCTTTGGATACCTTCATGAGACAGCAGTCAAATTTGATTTGTTATCAAGATGCAAACAGAAGTTTGGTTTTGGCCATGTTTTAAGAGAACTAGTCATAAAAGGTCAGAAGTATAAGAAGAGGGAGCAGGGTTCTCCCAGCAGACCAAGCTGCTACTGCAGTAACCACAGGGATCAGAGCAAAACGCTAACCACGTTTGAGAAAACACCCAATTCAACTCTTTGGAGAACTGATTTTTATTCGTCCCTCTGGAGCAGAGACTGGGAAGTGCCTCCCACTGCAACTCTTGGGACCTGGTGGATTAAAAGCCAAATAAATCAACATCAGAAATTGAGAATGCACTAAAGGTTTTCAAAGTGCATGGAAGTGGACTGCTCTTTTCACTGGTGGCACTCAGCCATGCTCCTAGCCCAGTTGCAATCACCAAGTCTTAAATCACTGAGCTCTATTTACTCCTAAGGCTTTCTCTGTCTTGAAAGTGCATTTATTTCCTCATTTTCAGGAAGAAACAAAAAAAACACATAGGGCTTCATAATGCTGCTATGCATGATTTGGCAAATTGGGAAGAGTAAAACTATTTTGGATTACTGAAGCTGTAAAGGAAAACTTTTGTTCATGTCTGACACCAACGTGGTCAGATCTGACAGCTTTCTGGCTTTTCAACAAGAAACCCTAAACCAAGTATTTTCAAGCGCTATCTCAAGAAAATTAAGTTTGCAGAAGTTTTGACTTCAATAAACTCTTTTTCAATAAAAATCCACCCAAACTCGTATAGGTTTGGTTTTTCCTCCTCAAAGAATAAAGCGCTTTCTCGTTAAAAGGCTCCAAAGACTAGCAAACATTTTTTTCTGAGAGATTTCAAGTAACTTTAGAGAGTAGCTCTGGAAACCTCACTTTTCCAATGCAAACTTCTATCAGCATCCCCATATAGTGATCTGAATCCTCCACTGAACGAATACACATGAAAATTAACAGACATTTCTGCCAGTACATTCCCTTTCTCCAGGGAAAGCTGCACCAACTCAAAGTCTGTCTTCATCACTGTGTTACTTCAACTATTATCTGCGTAACAATGTGTAATTCTTTCAATAGTAAGGTTGACAGATCACTCATCTCTCTCAATCTTCTTCTTGGTAATATCAAATCCAGGGTTTGGGAGGAAAAATATCAAACAAGAGAGGAACGTGGTATTCTCCCAGGAGCAGTCAGATCTGGGACACCACTCTAGAAAAAATAATTGGTCCCATTATTATCATTGTCTCCAGCTTCACACTTAAGGGAGAAATATGTCTGAATAGCTGGTTACATCAGCAATGCAGATAGAGAAGAAATTCCCACAGTGTGAGCAAGTCTTCACACACTTGGAGAACGTGACCACACACAATACACATTACAGTGGAGAAGAACAAAGCAACCTCAGGAAGTATCCCTGATTGTTTTCGGCTGATTAAGGACATATGCCAACAAGCCTCTAGTTGTTCAGGGAAGCTTTGCAACTTGGGTAGGTCACATTTACATTAACACAATCGAAGATACTGAAGAGCTTGGGTCTGTATTAAACTCACATTCAGAATAATGTAAGGTGCAAGTTTAAGGCAATTTGGTTGTTTGGGAGCAGTTCAACCAAGGGACAGCTTTATCTTTCAAGTTAAAAGAGCAGGGGAGAGATTAAAAGTCAACTTAGCTAATGTAAATAGCTGATTTGCATTAATGTCAGCCATTTGTTTCAGAATCAAAACACACACAGGCTTCAAGTAGTAACAGCAGTTTCAGAAAACAACATAAAGCCGGCATGATCATCAGGCCTTTGAACAAAGATACTGCCTATTGCTTTATTCAAAAGTCACTGCACAAAGACCTGAAGCTTTCTGGGATAAAATAAAAAAACCTCCAAAAAATAAAATAAAATCAAAAATAAAATAATAAACCTCCAAAAGCTGCACTGGAGTTAGCAGGAATATGTCAGGTTGCTGCTCTTTCCAGTGGAGAAGCCAGAAGTGCCTATACCGCGCACTGAGCAGATCCACCAGCAGCAGCCCCAAAGGCTTCCACCAAGGATGGGTGAAACACGCATTCCTCTGGCCATTGCCCATGCTGGTATCATCAACAGGAACTCATCAACAGGAGAAACTGGAACTTTGAGTTAACCAACTGCCAGCATCACCTCAGTGTTGGGCCAAGGGAGGCTTTGGATACAGCTCACCTACACAAGGATTGCTCTCTTCTCTCCTTTCCCCCCAGCGTCAACCAGCCTGATGAAAAGGTAGTACATTCCCTTACAAATCATTCGAGACTTCTGTAGAGACACATTAAAAAAGCCACAGTAGTTTGGGTTTGATTTTTTTAAATCAACTAAACATAGTGCTTGGAGAAAAAATGTAAGGCTTCCTGTAAATTAAACTGAACCTTTTTACATAATAGATCGCTCACAGCTATTTGTAAGGAAGTGACAAAGCTGCTGCAGATCTGAAGATATCGGAGCGAGGTTCACAGATCCACTTATGTAAATATTTTCTGACAACTCAGCTGCTACCGAAAACAGTTTTGAAGTTATCAAAAAGAATTTAAAGTATTTGCCACTCCAGTCATTAACTCTTCAGCTGCAGAAAGGCACCACCACAACTGTTAAGCAAAAAGATCCCTTCTACAGTAGCCCAGAAAATGCTGCTTTTAAATGTGCCACCAAAAGCTGAGCTCCAGCACGGCTGATGGCAGTACACTGTGATCATGGTGGCCCAAGCCAACAAGAAGCAGGTTTGTGCATTCAGCCCATATACAACAGCACACAGGAAGCACTCTCACACTGTAAACTGGTCAGGCAGTGAAGTCAGGAGAGGTTTTCCAGTCATTAGGATACCAGATATAACACTGCGCCAATTCAGCTGATGCAGTTAGCACTGTATGGTGAAATAACAAAAGTCAGATCCTGACTGTGCTTGGCTTTAGCAACCTGAAGAAACAGTCAGAAGCTTTACCTCAAAGCTTTTATCTATTTCTTGGCATTACAAAGCATGGCCTGGCAGTCTTCTATAGCATATGTATTTTATCACCATTCACATATGCACTGCCATTTAGCTGCAGTTTCTTTTGGAGCTTATTTTTCTCCCCTGACATTTCAATTGCATAATATTATGGGGTGGGTTTTTTACCTTTACGTGCATATAAGATGTCTATTAAGTGAAGACCATACAAATTAGACACAATCATGAATAGCCCATTAATGGCTTGCTATCTCTTTAGCAATCGTCCAGAAATCACTAGTGGACACACCAAATCCTATTAGGTTCTGTATTTGAGTCTCAGATTTGAGACAAAAAGCTTTGTAAAGACTTATCCCTACTGGGTACTTATCCAAGCCACCTCAAGCATGCAAGACATAAGATATTACTGCCAAGGTCAGCAGGAATTCACATTACTAAAAGGAGCTTTGCCATAGCTTTGTTTCACATGGTAAAACTTGGTGCTTGAGGCTTGATACCAATTGCCTGGGTTTTGCCTAAGTAGCACAGCTTTTGGGGGGTGGGGGGGTAAGGGCAAAGGGTAGGACAGACCCTCATTGCTGGGAAGATCAGGTGATAGCAAATCACCAGGAGACCACAGCTGAGGTACAAGAGCTGCTTGACAGCTCCTCAACCCTGTAATTCATTCCTCTTTTCAGAGCTACACAGGGCAGATCTCACAGCAGAACAGATCTTCAGGGCAATCTGCTTACAGAGTTCAATACCGCATAGCACTAGCCATGCTTAGAGAAGTGTGAAAGACAACTGGACATATTTACAGCACCATCTCCTGACCAAAGTCCCCAATTAAAAATCAGAGATTACAGGGGAAAAAATAGCAGTTAAATCATTTTACCTTTTTTTTGTATGTACTCACCTATCAACCCCATAGAGAGGTTTCTGCATTTGTTATTCTAATAGAATTCATTAATGCCTTTATAGCTTGTTCCTTTTGTTATCTGATTTCCACGTATGGGTGAGAAGTATTTACAATACCATTCACTGCATCAACACATGAGGCAGGTCACACAGTTCTGGAGAGATAAAATAGATTCTTCCCTCCGTAGGAAGCCACATTTAAAGTCGAGGAATGGTCCATGCTGGAGTTTAACCCTACAATCACTCACACAGGTTTTTGCCCTGTTGACTGAAGATGCACAAATAACTTGGAGTGCACTGCAGCTGTAACACTTATTTTCTATGAAAACATTCATGCTGTAGAGCTTCAGTAGGAAACATCACTCCAAATGTAGTGGAACAAAAGTAGTGGACATCACTCCAAATCTTTCCCCACACAGCTGGGATAAAACCTTGATACTACCGAAGTCCAGAACAAAACTGCCACAGACTTCAGTGGTGCCTGAATTTCACACCAGTTTGAAAGGGATCTCATTTTTGGCTGGCAAAATTTCAGCTCTTTTTAATTCCCAGAAGCTCAACCACAAATCCCTGTTCTCCTCCCACACAGCTGCTCTGAAAATCCCAGAGCTCCTCTAAGACAGCCTTGGGAAGACACAGAGCTTTGCTTGCAGGAGATCCCGCCTCCCCAGACCATCTCCCAAGCCAATCTGTGCCAATCTTTACACTGAGAACATACCCCCCCCACCATGAGCATAACCCTTCCCCTCAAGCTCTGCATGTCACTGCCCATGGCAGCTTGCTCCTCCTTGCTTTTCCCACACCAGGAAGCACAGGAATGGTGTAGGCAGGGCTATGGAGCTACACAAGCATGGTCCAGGGTATGGAGCACCGCAAAGGACCTGGTGCTGCAACAGTCCCATGAATTCACAGCACAGGGATATAACTCAGAGCCTGATCCTCCCCAACATTTGTTTCTAAAGGAAACAGACATTAAAAACAGATAAAACAAAACTGCAGTGACAGAAACAAGCTAAATCAAGTATTGCCCAGCCAGAAACTGAGAACCCTGCACTTTGGTGTCCCCAAGTGTCTTCCAGATACAGAACTGATCCCAAACATCTGGCCATCAAACACATAGACAAGACAGAAACAGCCTAACAGAGGGGTAGATGTCAGAAAGCAACAAAGCAGCATTTTATAGGGCAAATAGGAGGATGATTGCAGCCTGCTGAGAAGGAAGTATCCCTGTGATTGGAAAGAGAAAGGAATTAAGAAGTCAAGGTGAGGAAGGCTTTCAGACTGGGAGCTTACAAATACCGATATCCATCAACCATCCATGGGTTTTGGCGTGTTCATTTTAGGTTCCTCTGACAAAATGTGGCAGTCCCAGTGGTGTGAATGATCAGGGCATCATGGGCACAGCAGCATCAGCACAGCCCAAGCCTGGGACAGCAGTGTCACATTTGGTTTAATGCCACTGACCACCGCACTGGTTACAGCACTGGTCAGCCTGCCCTAGTGCCAAACATTGTGTTAGCTGGCAGGTCATGGAGGAGGTAAACCTCATTGTGCACAGGCTTGCTATGTGCTTCATGCTCTGCTACCCCACTGGCTATGGAAATGCTCTCACCCACACCAGCCTTCAAGGGATGGGGGACTCTGTGCAGCACAGTCTGGTAGAGAAATCAAAATTCCTGGGGCTTTGTTATCCCTGGCCAATCTCATTATATTTTACTCATGGTGAGTAAAGCCTAAGAGAGGCTTCAGTCAGGACCCAGAGCCATTATACACTAAATACTGTTGCATTCACATTGGAAAAAGGCAGCCCTCGACCTCAGCATTTACCTCCCTAATATGAGACAGTCACAGAGAGAGTCACAAAAACCCTTCTCGAAGCCCAGAGATTCCTCAGGGAGAACACAGGAGACAAGATGATTTCATAGTTTAAATACACGGTCAGCACAAGCGGTAAGAACACAGGAGCCAACTCTTAGCTATTTTCTCCCGATCAGAATAGGCCTCCCAGTGCAATCCAGTGTTAAGCAATATTCACCAGTTGGGCACTGGGAGGATTTCTTCACCCTGTAAGTGTTCAGAACAACACTGTGCCACCTCTGGGCTCCAGCCCCTCATTTCCTGTGTATTACACTAAGGGACATTTGTTGGAGTCTCCTTGCTTCATCCCCAGCCATACACAGGAAAAAGAGTAAGTGAATTTTCTACCCTTGGTAAACTTTGTTCGTCTGGAGAGGGGTTCTGGACAAGGGCCAGGAGGGACAGGACAAGGGGAACGGCTTTAACCTGCCAGAGGGGAGACTGAGATGAGCTCTTGGGCAGAAGCTCTTCCCTGGGAGGGTGCTGAGGCGCTGTCAGGGGGTGCCCAGAGAAGCTGTGGCTGCCCCATCCCTGGCAGTGTTCAAGGCCAGGCTGGACACAGGGGCTTGGAGCAAGCTGCTCTATGGAAGGTGTCCCTGCCCATGGCAGGGGTTGGAACTGGATGAGCTTTTAGATCCCTTCCAGCAAAAACCATTCCATGATTCTATGATTCCACAAGGAGTCCCACCTGGCAGTACTGTTATCCAGTCACAGTCAGTCAGCTTGGATCTGACCACATACTCTTATTAACCATGTGAAAGATCCCCACAAGCCTTCTTTTAACAGCTTCTGCTTCACATGTGTCACACATCTTAAAACCCCAGTCCAGCACAGCCTTCAGCAGGGAGCTGCCATCTCCCTCACAGAACAGGACAGCAAAATTCATTCTGCTTGAGGCAGAAAAAGAGAGTCTGAATCACAAAGCACTTCAGAAGACAGACCCTGCAGCAGCTCCCAGGGTGAGACAGGGCATAGGAGCCCTTTAGGAGTCACAACTACCTATCTACAGGAGCAAGGGTGATAGCCTCCAGAGCAGCATCATCACCGGCTCCCCATGGTATTATCCCTAAGGTCAATACAGCAGCAGAGAACAGAGATGTCTTGGGAAAAGCCTCCCACAAAGCACAATCCAACACAAGCCCTGGGCTCTGGCTTCCTCATCCAGCCCTGTCACCTCCCTTTGGCACAAGACAATTCTACCACAAAGCCTCCCTCAGGTCCCCAAGGTGCTACCTTCCCTATTTGTCAGGGTCTCAGAGCAGCTGTGCCACCACTAAGGAGGTGATTAGGCCCTTCCTGAGCCCTTTGCAGGCTGCTGCCATTGACATGCCCCACAAATGTATTCTACTCCGCTCGCCAAAACCATACAGGAGCTTTAAAAGATGATGTCCTTCAATAGCTCCTAAAACGACTTTTGCTCCCTTCCCTGAAAAACTACAACATAAATTAGGGCTGAGAAGGGCGGCTGAGGGAAGCTCCTTTGTCCTTGGTATGTTAGAAGAGAAAAATAATTGTTGGCTTCCCATCAGCAAGTGCTGCAGCACCATGCCAAAAGGATTAGCGCCTCTCTGTACTTCTTTGTGGACCGCTGTCATCTGCTGTTCTCCAAGTCAGTGTTGCTTTATTATGGCATGTATCAAAAGAGCACCATTGTTTAGAAAATGCTCCTTATCTTCCATGGAAAAGGGAGGAATGATAGGAACACAGGGGCTCAAAGTTTGGAAGATGAAAAGGAAAACACAATAAAGACCATCGTCTTTGAGCTTACGAGACTGTGACATGTCGCAACTGTAAGCGCAGAGTCATCTCCCTGGTACACCCTGTGAACCACTTCCACTTCAAAAATGAAGATAAAGCACCGGGTTTCCTTCTGTTCTCGACAAAATCTGTGGTGTGTGGCACTGAACTGTGTCGCATCATTTCCCTCGCAGCTGACCTGGGAGGGGGGGTTAGGAAATGGATTTCTGTTTACTTTCATATGTTTCTTTGCAAAGGATAAATAAACCCCTGAAGGATCCTCCCCTCCCTCCAAATCTCCCTCTGTTCTCACTGCCCTCCAACTACTTTATTTCTCAGTAGCATCAGGAACGTTGAGTACAGTCTCCCTCCTCTATATCGACTGGTCTCACACATGTATTGTGATGTTTCCTAGCCAAAATGAGCACTAGCAACATCAAGCCAAAGCATATCCTTCACCCAGGCATTTAAGAGGGCTCAGTAGGTCTGACATACAAGCTAAAAGGCCAGCTCTGGTGTCTTCTGCCCAGCCACCCGAAGCAACAACTTGCACATTGCGTGCTGCAATGTCTCCCCACACTGACCTACAGCCAAAGCAGTTATTGCTGCACAAAGCTCTGCATAAGCCAATATATTCAGCTCTTCAACAGCCCGAATAACCTCAGATAGGGTACTAGACACTACACAATGAACCTACCAGCTTTCACTGCGAATGGCAGAGGCAGTGACGAGGAAATTCCCGCCTTCGCTTCCAAGCAAGAGACTTTGCAGATGTGTTTAAGCTCCAGCAAGCAAGCACACAACTCCACCAACCTAGTGCAGCGAGTCCAGCATCCAGAGATCAGGAATTCTGCAGCTTCTAGATTTAACCTGGACCTTAAGCTTTCTTATGTTTGTCTCTATGTAAGCATGAGGTAGCGTTGATTCTCTCCATCAGAAGGCTCTGAAAGATGAGCTCTGAATACACAGACCAAGCCACAGACCATCACACAAGAGCCTGGCCTTCACTCTAGTGCAGTACACAGGGCTTTCCAAACCCCATCCTGCTCCAAATCCAATACAAAGAGGATGAGCACATTCTAAGCCTCTGCAGCAGGTTTCTAGATGAAAAACTTCCTGCCTTGATATTAACATTTCCAGTGACAATATATTCACTGTATTGATCAGCAAGGGGTTCCAATGTTACTCACTCCTAAAGTGAAAGATGTACCTTTTTGACCCTATGTATTCCTACGTTGAGGAATTGGGCTGTGTTGTGCCTTTCTCCACAAGATCAAAGATCCCTCTATTGTGAAATGTCTGCCCCCATGTAAGTAGGTGCAAACCACAAGCACCTAACAGAGTCTTAATGCCCTTGATTCAAAGTTGTCCGTCAGTGCCCTACTTGCTCTGATCCCACTGCAGTACCCTTCTTGGAAGGGTGAGCACCAGCACTGGGCAGCACTGCTGCAGAAACTAATCCAGAAATCCCATTCTGAATAAAGAGCCACTGGCTGGTAGCCCTTTTCAAGCATTAAACCCATGCAAACACCTCGGTCATTTAGAACTTTGCTTCCACACACAAGAGCAGAAAGGCAATGGGGTTGATTGAGTGGGCAGGAACACTCAGATCCTGGGTCCTGGTCTCAGTTTCCCTTGTGGCTGGCTTCTGTACTACATCTCATTTCTGCTGGAGGTGGAACTTGTTGGCTGTCCATGCTTACAGAACACCTCTGGGCATCACACTCAGGAGCCACACTGCCTGCATTGAGGCCTATGTGCTGCTCCCCATCCTGTCACCATTCCCAGATGTTCCCTCCTGCAGCTGCCAGTCCTTGGCATGCTCCCAAATATAAATTATGAATCAATCACATCCAGCAACCCCGTTTTGTTTTCAGGGGTAGCTGCTCTCTCATTATGGGTTTCCACTTGGCCTTATCAGCAAGAAACGGGGAACTTGGAGGCATAGCCCCACTTGTCCCTTACACACAAGGAAGCAGAGGGCCCCATGGCTGTGGTGTCACCAGCCCATGGCTGCCCATGGAGCACAGCAGGACTCCCCTGGGTGAGCGGCTGAAGGAGTTCCGAGAGCCAGAACAAAGCCCAGAGCACTAACTATCTAACTGGTAATTACTTTCTGGTGAAGACTGAAAAATGGGTCATTAAAACCATATTAAACTGTTTTCATTAATACAAAAACCTGATTTACATTTTTTTTCCCACAGAGCCATTATGTTCCAAACGCGCTGCACGGATGATTTGTTTAATCACAACCACATGGAATAGCAATTTTAAGGGCCTGTGACAATCACTTTTTTAACCAGGGAACCTGGTTGGTAATAATTGTCATGGTTTCTTTTAGCCACTCTTCCCAGTGCTGTCATAAACCCTCTCCTTTCTAAAGGCGCTGCCTTCCCAGTCACACACAAAAGCAGCACAAGCCACTGATACAATTAATAACACTGAATATTTAGGTCAACGTCAGTTCTATTAATTTTATCTCTTTAAGACTCACACATTTTCTAAACAAGTCTAGCCCTTTGGGGGGTTAAACTGTAATTTGCAGTCTGGTTGCGAGTCCCTATCACATAATAGATCAATTAGGTTGAACACTCAAGTATATTAATCTTATTCACACATAGTAAAGGCAAATATGGCTAATTACTGCATTACAATATTGCCTACTTTTCCCAAATATGTATTAAGGAAAAGGGGAGTTTATTACATTGAGCTATCAAATAAAATTATCTTGATATTAAAGTGACAATGAAGATGAATGCCTGTATTAATCCATCTTATCTTTCCTAAATCAATTTTCATTGGAAGATCTGTTTATCATTACTAATGTATTGTCTCTGCAGAAGAAGCTTTCTCTTTCATACCAAGAATTCAGCATTTCCACTTAAAGCATAGCTTCTCTATCACAGAATACTATGAAACACAGTAATGTGGTTTCTTTTGTCCTATCTATCAGCTTTCTATTTGTACATTCAGGTTATGAATTAATGGGTATGATTTCAACGACCCCAGAGAAATACAGGTAGAGATCCAAGCCTATTTGCTGTGCCTCTCCCTGCAAACTCGCGTGGCCAGAGGGCTTGTCTCTATGATTAAATTAATTGAATTCATTTTTTAAAACTACCAAGTTAATCAAGATTGGCACAGCATCTAACCGCCCATTGGAAACAAGGAGAACTCATGGTCAGCAGAAAGTTTATCCCAGGCAAGCTGAGGTGAGTCTGAGCATGATTTGTCCTTGCCTGCATTCACTAATTAGCAGGCATCAGCTAATTCATCCATTGGCTCATAATAAAATGGGGCAAAAGAGAACTGTAAGAAGTCACTTCATCTGCCTTGAGGCACCGTGAAAAATGAGTTTAGATGGCACTAAATATCCTAGCAGAGACCTAGTTCTAGCCCCTGTTCTGCTGGTGACCAAGCCACTTCCGCTCTTTCCTCCAGCTCCTCTCTCATTTAGTTCCCACTCAAGACGCCACAAGGCAGGAATTCCACCTCCCACCCTTGTGGTACCCACCACAACAGGCTCGACAGGAGCTGATGCTGTAGGCATTACTGTACTCAGATGTTGCACATTATTAGTAGCGAAGACAGGGCACAAATGAAGAGGACGGCTGTGCTTAGTGCTTTGTGCTTTCTTAATGTTTTGCACATTTGAATCTCCCAGTACTAGCTCGCAAGCTGTGAATTTGCTAAAGTGGAAACCAGGCCAATAAAAATAAAGACAAACATCTAAATGCTTGGGCTGCTGCCACAGAAATCTTGTATGAAACACCTGACAAAAACACAGAGATTAATTTGCCCATAGAACAGCCAGTAAATTAATCAAAAATATGTTACTTAAAACAAGAAAAAGGTGCTATTTCCTTTACCGTTTGAAACAGTATGTGGAAGAGCTTAGGCATCGGTCTCATTCCAAAGGACACCGTTGCAAACAAGTTCCTCAGCCTTTCTAAGAGCACACAAGTGTTTATGCTGGGCACCTACACATCCCAGAAGCCAGTCACTCCAAGGCAGCCTCTACACCATACAAAACATGTTGGCATGTGATTATTTATACAGTTCCACATACATGCACACTCGCACATCCATCCACAGAGGATGCTGGAGCCAAAATGCTGATTTCCTGTCTTTGGCTGACATCACTGGTTTATTATTTGCTATTGGAAACCTCCTTGCTTGGAAGCGTTTCCCAGACTTCTTGCATCTCTTCTCTGCAAGCCTGGAGAAGATGGGCTATTCTCAGGTGATCCACAAAAGAAAACGTTCCATAATTGATTCTGCTGAGAGCTCATACAGCTGCATGCATTATAAATTAGTATTATTTCTGCCTTGACAAGCATTATTAAATAGTCTGAGGCGACACTTTGTCTTTTTCATGGCTAGAACTGTTCCCAACTTGAGCTGCTTCAAACCTGGAGCTGTTCCATAGCAGAATCTCATTTAAGTGGGTCATCAAAGGTCAGGAATACTTTGGGTTCCCTTTCCCATTCCATGGGCCTCTAACTTCAAATCCTCCCTAGGATTTTTTTAACTGCCAAGTCTAAGGAATCCATTGCCAGAGACATCCAGATGTTTGCTATGAAAGATCCAGAATACAAGCAACAATGCAGAAAAGCTTATTTGCTTACAGCAGGATCAGATGATCTCTGCACTCCATTTAACATAAGTTAATTATTTAGGTAAATCTGTTCTTGTTGTCTAGAATAATAACCTCAGGAAGAGAAATCAGTCTCAGTTCTAGAAAACCTGTGCAAAGAACCATCCATTCTCTCCTTGGTTGACCCGACCTGTACGTTGTATTACATGGAGACAATGCTTGAATTAATTACTCTGACAGATGCATGACCAGCAATAGGATGATTGTCATCACAGAGCCAGAAGTTCCCAAGGACCAAGACTCACCCCATTCAAAAGAGCAACACTTAAGGATTTCCAAAGGCAGGAAAAGTTCTCCAGGAGACTCTCCCAAGCATGGAAGTGATGATCTCTTTCTTCCAGATACACTTCCACCCAGCAACAGCACCCTGGATTGCATGGTCAGCACTCAGCAAAGAGAAGCTGGAGGAGACGTATTTCCATCACTATCTAGGATGAAGGAATAATCAGCTCTGCTTGAATTATAATTTCAGGCACAGCCGTACCCTCTCTTTAAAGGACAACAGCATTTGGAGAACACCAAAGGCACTCCAGAGCAACAGCCACTGGAATAAGGTTTGTTCCTCCCACACCCAGGGAACTATATCGGAGGTTGGAACTATATCATCTTTAAGGCCCCGTCCAACCCAAACCATTCCATGATTCTATGAAACCACTAGGCTTCCAAGCTTTTGCCTTGGCTGTACTTATCTATGTACACTTCTGTTTCCCTCTGAAATTTGGTATCTTTTACCTGTCCCCAGCAGCCCATTCTACAGTAATAAGTGCCAGTGAGCCTTAAACTCCCTGACAAGCCAGATATGAGCACATCCTGCAAGCCCCTGGTCCAGAACAGCTCCAAGCAGAGGTTTACAAGAGAGATACAACTGTTGGAAATTAACCGGGTTTGGAATCCAGGAACAAAAAAAAAAAAAAAAGACTCATACAGAATACATAGGAGATCAACTGAGGGGGTGTGAGGGTGTGAAGTATTCTTTAGGAGACAAATTAAGACTCAAAAAACGAAAGTTAAGCGGATGTAAAGGCTTGCAAGGAACTCTAAGAGTTAATGCACTCTCCCTCCATTAAGCGCATCAAGAGTGTTCTTTTCCTAATGAGTTAACCTCTTATTATTCAAGTTTAATGGGGACATATATTTGTTTAACCCTATAGCCTCAGGAGTCAGAATTTCCTGGTGTTAATTAGATGGCATATATGCAGGCTCTCTTCTAGCAACGTGAAATGGCAATTCCTGCCAAACCTTGAAACTAGGGATCTCCAGCAAACACTGCGCTGCTTGACAGAAGAAGGTTGTAACTTCATGAAGTCCATATCCTGCCCTCACTGTAGGGCAGCGGACAGCAGGCTTAGCACACTTCTTGATTCCTACGGCTGATTTGAACTTATGTCAATTGAAGAGGCACAATGCTGACAGAAGAAAGCTTCACAAAGAGCAGGGCAACACTGCCTTTCCTTTGTCAGGAAAGGGAAGTGAACCAGACAGATCACACACCAGTGAAAAAATTCCACCTGGGGATTCCTATTTTAACTGAAACACTCAAGGAAGTGGCTGTGCATCCATGCACACCCTGCTCTGCTAGAGCAGTCCTACACAGATTTGGGTTTGCTGCCATTGTTTGGGGCTTTTTTCCTTCAAGAGAGAGTTTTTTGGTACCAAACCTCTTGGGAAGAGCAGGACCCACTGTAACAAGATCTCCAGCAGCACCACAGTGTTGCTTTACACAAGAGGGCATCCCAGGGTATTGAGAGCCATTAACTATGGCACAGCTCTAACTTGGCTTCGAGCCCCTCTCTACAGCAGTACTCAAAAAGAACAAGAAAAGCAAGCGTTTAGGGACAAATGACCTGCTGGATGAGAAGGCATATCCCTTCTCTTCTATTCTTCAGGTTTTCTACTTGGGAGCAGTACAGTCACAACAACCTTCTGCACGGAGCTGGCTTTGTCAAAGGAGGCAAAGCACTGTCTTACACCCAACCATTGCTACCCTTGCAAGCAAACCCTGCCTGACCCTCTGCCTCAAGGTTACTGTTGTTGTTCATTTGTCTGTTTAATGATGACAAAAGCCCAGAAGAGCATAAATCCCATGACAGTTAACACTACACACATGAATGTGCAGAGGGATAGATACACAGCAAACTGTAGCAGTTACCTCAGAAGTGATCTCCTAGACCAACCCCTTAGGCTATCCACTTTATCCCAACAGGGAAACATGAAGTCACTATATGAGGGTGGAGACAGACATGCAATAAATATCCTATTTGTCTCTTTCATGATGCAAGTCACAGTTTAAGCAGAAAACATCAGTCTTTAGTAGTGTTACCGATTCAGCATCTCTCCTCCACCTTAATTGTCTGCTGGATCTGGGTTCTCAAAAGGAAGGATGCTATTTACAGCAACACAGTGGTTAACAGGAGGCTGAATTTCCACTTCATAACATGATATCCTGAGATGACAGCAAAGAAGAATGAGTTGCTACTAAAACGGGAGCTTAGGTCCAGTTGCCTCCAGTACACAACACATGAACTCTGATACTGGCTGGATCAGGGAAGAAGATGTACTTAATTCTCTGAAGTTGTGTCCTCCTTTGCCACTTGAGGTTGCAGACAGGATCACCTGGGAAAGCCATCCAGAATACATTTAGCACTCAAACAGTGTTTTGTTTCCCTTCCAATAGGTAGAAGTTGCACAAGCCCTTCTTAATCCAATAATGGAGAATGTTCCTGGGCCTGGAAATGAGTCTCACCTGGAGGAGTCTCACCAGCACCAAAAGAGCAGAGCTGCAGGTCCAGTGGTCACCTTCCTGGGACAGTCACAAGAAGTCACTGTACTTCACCCACCTACAGATCAGCTAGGCCTACCATCACCCAACTATTTCCATCCTGCTTATTGCAATGAATAAATATATCAATAATTAACAGCAAGTAAGAAGATGATTTGCACTTCTGTAGGACCCTTCCTCCAAGGAGCTCGTTAGTAGCACAACAGCCTCACAAAAGCCATTGTTCTCCCATATCACAGATAGGGCATCCCACTGCATTCAAGCGCCTCCTCCAAGGGCCCTAGAACAACCCACCAGCAAGAAGAGGCTGAACACCCATGATCTACCCATTAGCTGCACTTCACTAATCACAGCCTGCATTCCCAGCCACCTTAGGAGCAGCTATTTCCTTTAATGCCCTCAGCGAGCATATTTCTTTTTGTTGTGCAACGCGGAAAAGACAAGATTTTGGGGGTGATGGGCAAAGTGGAGCACAAGGGGAAAGTGGTTATTTCTAAACCACCATATAGCTATGCATGGCTTGTGAACCATGGTTAATTTAATACCCACACGTGCTCATTAGAGCTATTCATGCGCCCACTGCAATCAGCTTGTTTACACACTTATCAATGACAACTTCCAGATTATTACTTTAATTAAGAAAACCCCTCCATTCGTCAGGATTATATTACCAAAACACTTCCTTTTCCACTGGGGAAAAACTAGCACTTACAAGGAGACAACGAGCTAGTCAGGGCAGATGCCAGCTCTAAGGCGGAGTCCATGCTTGGAGAAGAAAGGGACACAGGGAAGCACCATTGGATGGCTCCACCAGAACAACAGAAGAGAGGATGGCAATGAACCAGGACAAGCCAGTGGTTATTCAGCCTGAAGGCAGCCCCCAATAAGTTTCATGGCAAATCCAGCAGGACTTGCCCACTTCTGAAGGAGTATTCTGTCAGGAAAGGAGCCACAGCATCCTTACACCAGGCCCTGGTGCTCCAGCTGGACCAGGACTGAGCTGCAAATGAACAACTGATTAACAACTGGTTAACTCCACTGGCATTTCATAACAACCTGAAGCTCTCTCTCTCAATGATATGTGACAGTATTTCCCAGGAGGGGATTTTAATATTGTTACCATTTTATAGAGCTAAGAAGGCTGTGTTAATAAAACCCATAATTGAAATTTACCCCTCTTTTCAGACTAAGAAGCTATAAAACTTTTGCACTGCCTGCCCTAAATATTTTCTGTATTCTACAGCTATAACCATTTCCCCAAACAAGTTTTAAACTGACACATAAATCAGTGTATTTCCTTCACAGCTATTGCTGTAAAGGCAGTCACATCACTCTAGGTTATGGAATCTACGAAGCATCCTACAGATTGCTTTTATGCATTTGCCAAATACTTTCCAAAAAGTTGCATGGAATAATAGATAAAGAACATAAACTCTGTGAAACACTCAAAAAATAATAATATTTGCCTATTTCTTCCAGCTCACCAATTCTTCCCTGTGGTTTTTTCCATGAGTAGCTCCAATTTTCCAGTACTCGTCTCAAAACCCACTTTTTCCCCCTTCTTTTTTAAATTAAAACCTCAGTGAGTGACACAGAGGAGATCCTCTCACACTCTCAGCAGACTGTAATAACAAGTTGTTGAAAGAAAGGACCTTATAGGGCTGATGTGAACGAAGGCTCCCAGCTCCCGGAGCAGGCATTGCACTGCCTGCGCATGAACAGCAGCACTCCAGTCGGCCACCAGTGCCTCTTGGTCTGATTTTCCTCTACGTTATCCAAGGTTCTCAAGCTAAAAGACAAAACAAGCTAAATCATTTTCCCCCCCTTTCATTTCAAACTCATACTCATCTTTAACACTGACAAAAAGGCATCAAATTACCTGGGTAAATCACACATACTGCTGCCCCAAACCACAACAGCCTGGGTTCAGTAGTAAAACATTCCTGATTCTAGCAAGTTCCTATTTCTCCCCATGGAGTCACTGCTCCACAAAGTTCACATCCAAAGAGACTGAGCCAGAGCCCTCAGAGCATCAGCTTCTGGAGCAGATAACTTTATATTAAGAAGAATCACATCTATTCTCTGCAGAACCAAGCCCTGTCAATGTTGTGAGGGCTGGAGCAGCTTCTGCTGCAAAGCCAGGCTGAGAGAGCTGGGCTGGGGCAGCCTGGAGAAGAGAAGGCTCCCGAAGGGGAGACCTTAGAGCAGCTCCAGTGCCTGAAGGGGCTGCAGGAAACCTGGAGAGGGGCTTTGGACAAGGGCCGGCAGGGACAGGCCAAGGGAATGGCTTTAACCTGCCAGAGGGGAGACCGAGATGAGCTCTTGGGCAGAAGCTCTTCCCTGTGAGGGTGCTGAGGCGCTGTCAGGGGGTGCCCAGAGAAGCTGTGGCTGCCCCATCCCTGGCAGGGTTCAAGGCCAATGATCAAGGCCCAGAGCAGTGCTGCCTTTCAGAGCCAGATATGATTTCAGGAAGCATCCTAGACCTTGACTATAAAGCCCATGACCCACACAGGTATTCCAATAAAGTTATTTTCATTTCAAGACTGTCTCTAAGCACCTATTCCTGCAATCAAGACTTTGTCCTCTACACACAAGTCGACATTAGCCCCAGGTTAAAGACCACTGAGCAGGGGCAAGAAATCCATGCAGGCTTCTCCCCTCTGCAAGGGGGCCTTTTGGTAGAAAAATCCTTTGGGAAGTTCACTAATGTACAGAAACAGTAATTTTGGCACTGTCCGTTGCTTGGAAAGGGTGAAAAACCCCAGTCTGTCGATTCTGATGGACAGAACAAAACATAAATATAACCCACATTCCTCTACAGAGCTGCCCAAAATGGCCTCTGCTGATCCAAGCCTGCTCCTCCCAATGCCAACAGGAGCTTTGCCATCCACTTGGCTGGAATTAGGACTCAGCTCTCGATAACTAGCTCAAGTGGAAACCACAGAACACATGCTGTAACTGGAACTAAAAGGCAGAAATACAAAGCCATGGGGTAAATTCTGTCGCCTTTATTCAATCAACCCTCCTTCTTCTACCTCAGGCAAGCGCAAATCCTGGCAACAAAAACAGCCCTTTCGCTGCTGGGCAGATTCTTGGTCCTTAACGCTGGATACCCAGGGTATACAAGCCATGTTTAGGCATAAATAGAGCCCAGTCTCTAGGTAGGATTGCACAAGGACAGCCCAGCACTGATGACGGGGATTAAGAAGGTATACTTGGAGGAATGAACCAAGAGGAGACTAAACCAGTGCCCGCAAAGCACTGGCACCAGTGCCAAGTGCAGCAGGAAGACTAAGCCCCATGAACTGCCCCAGCATGAGAAAGGTTAGATGCTGTGGGCACTTGCAGTGCCCCAGTTGTCAGAGCGGATCAGTGCCTGGGATAGCAGGAGTGCTGCAGTCCTGGGGTAGAGCTGGATAACAATGCAGGGCACAGCCAGAACAAGGGCTGGTCATTAAAGCTTGAATAGGCAGAAAGGAAAAGGAATCTCCTAATCATTTCCTTTAGCCATCTCAGCTCCCCTTCCATCCCTCCCCCTCCCCCCCCCAAGCCTTTTGAAGATGCTTGCTAATAAGTGTTAACGAGTTGCCTGACAAAGGAGGATGAGGGGAATGGGGAAAACACTACTGAGGAAGAAAAGGGACCAGACAGAGGTCTGTGAATGCCACGGCAGATTCTGGATGTAAAGGATCCCCAGGACAGGACCCCCATCCCTGGCAGGTTTGTTTCAAGAGCTGACCTCTCCAGCTGAGCTGGTTCTCAGGTTTAGCTTGGTTTCTTAGTTGATTTCTTATTGGACACCAGACATCTCCTTTCCTTCCAGTCCACCAGAGACACCCCTGCAGCTCACACACACCAGCTCACCACGGTGTCAGTGCTGCCACCTTCTTCAATCCCACCAGTTGTTTTCTCTCTCACTCCATTCTCCATTCCAAACCTCTCTCATGGAAGCCAGGACTCAGCTGCAAACACTGAAACGCCCCATTAGCCTTACCCTTTCTGCCAGCCACAAGAACATGACCCTCCCACAGACCAGGCAAAAGACTAGTGGAATACACTCTACATTTGCCAACCACCTCTAATAGCTCTTTCCACCTTGGAGGTTCCACCACCTTTGTCACATTTACCCCTTGTAATGGTATTCCCATTCCTAACAGCACTCATCCTTCATTTGGAGGGACTGTACCTCTCACCAGAGCTTCCCTCTGGATGCAGGAGGATGCTGTTATTCCTCTGCCCCTCTGGGAACCATTCATTTGCTCAGTATTTCGCATCACCTTTGCACTGGACCAGAAACCACAGAAGATTGGAAGAAGTCAAAGAGTCAGACCCAGCATCTTTTCCCATGAAAGTTTATCTCAGCCAGATTCTGGTGTGGCTCCATTTGCACAGCTCCATCACTAAGCTGACCAGCTTACCCTCTCAGTTGGAAACTGCAGCATTTGAAAGCACCTGAGGACCACAACCACTTCACTCTCACCTTGAAGAGAAGAGCCCTTCATTGCAAGACAACACCTCAGCCTCTTTTGGAAGCACCACCGGGACTCCAAAGAAAAGTGCAAAGTATAGTTTGTCTCACCCAAGCCTGTAGCAACAGCTTGAGACACAAATCCTTGCAACCAAAACCACCAAGCAGCA
Organism: Ara ararauna; assembly: GCA_028858755.1. Classification (NCBI taxonomy): domain Eukaryota; kingdom Metazoa; phylum Chordata; class Aves; order Psittaciformes; family Psittacidae; genus Ara; species Ara ararauna. Next base: position 2,260,947 of record CM054383.1, on the reverse strand, counting down.
AAACTACCTCTCCAGCAGAGCTGTCTTCTAAGGCAGTCTTTTATACAGCCCCCACCCCAAAGCAATCAGTTCACTTCACCCAGCTGGCCCACCTCTCCCCTCCTACAAATCACTACCTGCTACACAAACCTTCCTCTAGTTGGGACCAAGGGGCTGATTAAGTCCTTCTTTGCCAGCCCCTGGCTGTCTAGCTTATGACAGCTCCCTCATCTGTATTTTTCTTCCTAATACCTCTAAGACGAAAAAGGTCTCTCCCTGCCAGAAACACATATGGGGCCCTGTCTACAGAAGAAGGTCATCTGGCTGGTGGCTTCATTTGGGAAATCATTGCCCTTACTTCTATTTCTAAATGCAAACCTGAGCTTCCAAAACTATGGAGTGGTTCAACTTGAAATTTTAGCCCTGAGGAATCTTCCCCACTTGCAACTGTCCCTGTTGACTACAGACCTTCCCCCAGCTCCTTGTGCCAGCAGAGAGAAGGTGAAGCCACATTCATCCTCGCTGTAATGGCATTAGGAGATAGTTGTGCCAGCTGAATCCAGCTTCAATGGAATTACAAAGTAAATCAATTGGACCCACAATTTTGTTTCCCACAAACTACAACCGAGACCCTCAACATATGGATAATTCTTAAGGAAGTGATTTTCTGAGAACAATAGTGAACTTGAAGAGCCTGACAATGCCTCTATAGCAGTTTGGCTAGTAGAAGGAGGTTATCAAGTTGTCCCAGGGAAGGAAAAAAGTGAACTCTGAACTAGACACACAACTTTGAATTGCCAGAAACCCATTGATTTAGTATCTAATCAGATCATGTGGTTTTACTCATTCATGCTCAATTCATCAAGAAAAGTGGTTCATTAATCTAAAGAACTAGGCATAAAATTTATATATCGACTACTCTGTTTCATTGCCAAAGCCTACTGTATTATACTTCAGTTTTATGTGCGTTATAATATAAAGCATATGTGGATTCTCATATTCTAAAGCAGTTGTGCATCTGTGTGGTTTGAGTTAATGCTTTTGAAAACATCGTCTCCACACGACGCTATCTGAAAATAGAATCTGCCGCTGATAAAACTTTAACTCTTGAGATGCGGTAGAATAGCATTTGTGGCTAAAAGAAACCCATTTTTGGAAAAGGGACTTTAACTGTGTGCTCAGGAAACACTAAAGAAAATAACAAAGCCCAGAAATCTTTGAAGGAGGCAAAGTAAAGACCAATTCACTGCAACACAAAACAGTCTCAACTCCACTGAGGAGAAGAAATACGCTAGACACTGAAGCATGTGCAATACCTGCTAGGTTGAAAGCGTAAAGTAAGTACATCAATAATTAATCCTTGCATCTTACCCAAGGAGGGAAAAAGCCCCAATATCTGAGCCCAGGTACAGGTTAACATTATCATCCAGTTTCATGTGAGTGCTATATACTAGGAAACTGGAAACATGCTGTCGGCAAATGGCAGAATTAATCTCTGTACTCTCCACATATCATGAGGTCTGCAGTTGCAAGAAGATTATGAAACAAACATTTGTTCCTATTTAACTGAGTCTGTTTATCAGCAGTAAATATCAGCAGCAGAGATAAGAATAATATCCAGTTCGTCTTTTTCAGGACACCATCAGAGAACAGACCTCCTGCAAATAATGAAAAGAAGAGGAAGGTAAATGAAGGTCTAAATATCTGTGCAACATACCATTCACATTACTTACATGCTGAAGGATAGTACTCATGTCAAATGATGACTATGATTTTAACCAGTTGTATTTCCATGTGTTGTAGATGAGCTCTGTGTACTTCGAGGATGTGCTAATGCAAGCAGTGTGTTTACAATGCTTGGTGGCTGCCACCGAAATGGAAGCAATACACCATCTTCATTTGCTTCACTGGAAACAGGTGCTACCATCTTTAGTCTTCTCTAAAGGTCAAAGAGAGCCTTCGTAGGAATACTGAGCTCTATTATGCTCACAGACTTCAATGCAAATGTTTTTCCTGCTAAGGGAGAATTCTGTTTAACAATCAATGTCACAATATGGCCTATTGTTAGAACAAATTACCCAGTCCATTAATTACACAGCTATCTTTCCATCAGCTAGGAAAAAATACCCCCAATTACATACACATGCTAAGGAATGTCTTCTTGCAGTTGGGCCAAAACGAATGGTGATGTAAAACCAGTGGTGTAATGCCCTGGCTCTCCTAAAGTCAAACCAAGATGCTTTTGGCCATTCAACTAAGGGAGTCAGCACACTTGGGTGACTGATTTTTAGTGCCTATTCCTAAGTAGTTGTCATATTCTGAAGCTGCTCACCCTGCCCTCCAGGGACAAGAAGACTGCTTGGATTACTATCTGTGTCCAAGCAGTTGAAACCTGTCTCTGTTGCCCTCCTGCCCTGCGGTACAGAACCAGGACCAAATCACCACCCTGATGAGCTCATTGAGTTGCAGCACCTTGACGTTGTAGTCATGATGTCCTTCAGTCAAGCCTCTGCTTTTAAACTCTGTATGTAGAACAGAAACTCCTGCAATTAAGGACCAGAACCTGGAGCTTCCTCTTCCCAGGAGACAAGCCTGGGCTTCTGAGTCCACATGGGATCACACCCTGAGGTTCCAGTAATATTTAGAGGCATTACACTAATGAACTTCTTAGCAAACCATCCATTGCACGGTGACAGTAACTTCAGTCCCCAGTGGCATCTTGTGACAGCTTCACTGTCCTTCAAGGGAGTCCAAATGATACTCAGCCATACAAAAACCAGGCATATTCAGAACATTTCTGGATAGTCAAAAAAGCAATTGCTAGAACCATACAGCCTTTGTTTTGTTTCCAACTGTTAGACTTTGTTATTCCACCCAAAATAGCTGCCGAAAGGAACCCAAGGTTTCATATGGAAAGAGCAGCAAAGGAAGTGGGTAACAACCATCAGAAGAATGGGGACCTCATGAAAAATGGGCATATGGTTGCCTCTGTGACAAGATTTGAGAACACCGGCAAAGCCTAGAAATGACCCTTCTGTCATATCTGGTTCTTTTGCCATGTAGTATCACCCCCAAAACAAGTTCTTCTTTAGTGCAAATAGGATATCTTTACTCCTAAATGAATCTAGGGCAGTATCTAGTGACACAGCCAAGCAAGCCCAGCACTCCATCTTCCACAGGGCATTCAGAGCAACAGATGAACACATCAGTCTGCAGGTAGAGGCCCAGACAAGACACACTTTCTCTTGCCCCTCAAACAAGTTAACTAGCTAAGAGTTAACTCTTCCTGACAAAGGCTGTCCTGGGTTTATCCAGCTCAGAACAGGCAGCAGGAAATGGGGCTGCCTGCATGTGCCCTGGGGGATATATCCAACAGCAATCCATACCAGATCTGCACCCATGGGACTGGAGCTTCCAAAGGGGCAATGGAGAAGCAATACCTTTGCCTAATATCACCTGGGCTTACACTCAAAAGTGCATGATGAAAATAAGCTATAGCATATGATGGCTGGGGTGTTGCTTCCTTTTGCAACCTCTGGTTAAATCCTGCTCTTATGGTTTGTTGGTCACAGTTATGACACAAATGATTTGTGGGTGTGTAATTCAGCCAGTCCATTGCAACAATCATCTGAGAGGGTTCATTGTGCACAGAGCACTATTATGCTGTGAGATTGGAGACCTATATCACAACGCACTGCATCATACCCAAGCAGTACAAATAAGCGCCATCAAACACCTGGTTTTGTCTCAGTTAATACATCCATACAGGAAGATTTAAGCATGTACTTAAAACTAAACATACGTCTAAGAGCTTTACTGAATATGTGCCCCTTGCAGCCTTGTGATAATTATGTATGTATCTGCAGAAACAAAATGTTAATGAGTATTCGTCAGAATCCTTTTTGCTTCACATTAAAAATACTCTTTGTGCAAGTGTTCCCAGGAGAACAAGGAAGAGAGGATGGAGATTTCACAGCTCTCTGAAGGCTTTTATACAGCATTCATCCTATTTTGTCCAACTCAATAGCAGCTTCTCCTTCAACCACAAGTATACGTCACCACCACCACTACCCCCTAAAAAGGCAGATATGGATTCATACTAAAAGTGACTGTAATGAATACAAACTTGGCTGAGGATCATTGTGCGAAAGAGAGACAGAATAGACTGAGTGAAGGTTGTAAAAGAAAAACAGTGGGTGACCAGGAATAAGGCACAGAATAAGAGCAGAGAGCCAAAGCCGTTTAAATAAACCCAATGACTATCAGATAGAGATCGCTTTGGGGCCTGGGATGGCTGAAAGACACTGGGAGAGGGAACCAAAACTGACTCTTGATGTTTTGCTTACTGCAGCATCCAGGAGTTGATACATCTCTTTGGTGAAGATCTAGAATCACATCAAGTTATTTCTGTTTTCCCTCTTACAAGCGCGCAATCTGAACACCCCAAATATTGACTAAGCACCTGATTCCGAAGCTTCAGAGCTTTTCCCTCAGGGAGCAGAAGTGACATTATGGATGAAGTTAAAGACAAGCAAAGCCTGCATCTGGACATCAGGTTCACGCTCCCACTTTAACAGGTTTCTGTTAACACAAATCTAAGGACATATGGTGTCCGTGACACCAATGAGTCAAGTTTTGCTAGATGGTCAGTGGTGTGATACCATCGCCTGGCACTCAGCCATGTTCTGGGTCTTTTCAGCTCTTCTCAAGACATTTGGGTCCCATAAACAGCAATGTTGGTTAGCACTGGCTGGAGCCTCCCTGGGGAATGCTTTCTACCACCCTTCCCACCGTGGGGACCCTGCAGTTTCAGGCTCCCACAGCCAACAGCCCCTGGGTTTCTGGCTTGGATCAAGGACCACAACTTCCCACTAATACTCCTACCACAGTCACCTGAGGAAATGCGCCACTGGAGCAAACACTTCCCCCCAAACATTCCAAGGGTTTTGCAGCATCTCCTGACAAGCATTTAAAACAGGGAAGCTTGAAAGTCAAATTGTGCCCTCAGAAAGAGGGGCGGTTTTGTTGCTATAACACCGCACAGGCAGCGTCTCTCCATACTGCCTTTCATGCAGTCCCAGTGGTGAAGCAGGACACAGATTCCCATTATTAGCAGCTCTCCAAAGTGCAAGAGACAAATTATTGCCTGGTAATAATTATTAACGAGAAGAGCATTTTGTACTCTGTGATTTCTGTTTACAAGCGGATTCAGAATCATCTCCCAGTCAAAGAAGCAGAGACACAGGTATTGATGCAGCACCAAAAAGCCAGGTGCAGATCAAATCCTAAAGGCTGCCACCATCACACAGGGCAAGCAAAAACCCCAGCCTACTTGGCACTGACAAGGAGCCCCAGCCACCACAGGAGGGATTTCATAGGGCTCTTGTTTGCTGGCTCACATCACATCCGACACCAGGGCTCGGACTTCACATGCCTGTCTCCTAACTGCAGGAGCGCTGTGCCCTCCAGAGCCCTCCCCACCCCTCTCTGAATGCCCTAAACTGACTGATGGCTTTGGATTTGTGGAGAGAACTCAGTTGCTTTTGATCTCTATTCAAGGTGCCATCAAGGGATCTTAATAGGTAGTATCTTAGCAAACCCTTTAAGGCCTGGAACCATCATTAAAGAAACTCCTGAGTCTCACACTTGTCTGAAAGAATAGAGGAGCAAGCTGGCTTCAAATGCCACTTGACAGATGGGAAGACATATGGACTATAGGATTGCTGATCTAAAGAGTCAGAGCCATGGCCAGGCTGAGGAAACATACATCTTTATTTTGATGTTGACCTCAAAGGGAAGAGGTCTGGGCCAACAGAAAGGGGAAAGGGCAGAAAATATCACAAGTCTGAGGCCAGGATTGCTTTGAACTTGAGGACAAATATACTAAACGGTACTAAGATGACAAAAAGGCTTCCTGACACTCCGTGTCTACAAATTTAGCAGTCTGACCCATCGAGCTGCTTGATGCGTTTTCAGTAACCAGCCGAGTGAGGATCAGTAACGCTGATGCAATCTCTTGTGGCACCCAAGACATTTGTCATTTCTTCCAGCACCAGCTGTCCATGGAGCCCTGGCATGGAGCAGGATTGAAGTGCACAGGAGCACTTTAAGCTGAAAGCCCCTGTGATCCTTCTGCCAGTCTTTGGAGGGGCTGTGGAAGTTCAGGATCACCCCATACCACAGATCAGTGGATCCCTGCAGATCATTTCTCCTCTCGTCATGTATTTGTTTCTGGCTGTATACGGAAAAATGAATGACCCCATCCCAACTCATTAACACTGCACATGGCTTTTCCTATCAGACTCCCCCTGGAACACTTAACTGTATTCCTTTCCAGCACTGACAAAAAAATGCTCAGGATAAAGGTTAGACATTTGAAGCCTTCTGCTGAATTTAAATGCAAGGAATCCATGAAACAAATGAAGGGACAGATATCCTGTTTTCTTCCCAGAAAAGCAAAGCAGAGCCTTTCAGTTCACTGTCTTTCTTCATGTTGTCTTTTTAACACAAGTGTGCACTGATGACACGACTTTAATGCAGTCTGTTCCAAGAGATTAAATTGAATGTCTGAGCAGAGTTTCAGGGCTCAGCAGCAGAGCATGGCAGCTTCGTTTCACATCTCCGGGACACTGGGCAGGCAGAGAAATAATTGCAGACTCAGAAACGATCAAGGAATGTATCCCGGCTGCAACAGATGCTGTATTAAAAGGAAAGACAAAAGCCAAAGTGCATAATGAATTCTAAAAGATTTCTTTATCAAACATGTCATTTGTTTGAAGGACTGAATTGCTGGCATCAGATGTGGCAGATCAGCTTGTTACCAAAGTGAAACATGAGGACTGCTATGCAAAAGCAATTGATGAGTCAATTGAAATCACTGATGTTGCTCAAACGCTCATCTTCATTTAGTATGTCAGTGGTCAGAAGTTAACCAAAGACCTTCTGGTTTTGTCACCACAGAAGCAAAACCAAAGGCTACAAAATATGGTTCTTGCTAGCCCTGAACCCTAATACACTTAATGGGAGCTGATGCTCCAACTACAGCTGTCTGTGAAAAGTGGTATCTGACATAACCCTAACAACTGAACTCCAGCTCGGGAGCATCAGTGCCTTGTCCATCAAACCCTTCTCTGAGCTGCATTAAAAGCAAGATATTAAAATGGCATTCAATTACCCAGAAATACAGTCATCTGTCTAAGGCTGACACCTATTCCTCATGCTGATGATTCCAGCTTTCTCTTTATGGAGATGTTGTTGGAGGGACCACTTTGCTAAGGACTAAAGGTGTAAAAATACAAACAATGCTTGGTTTTAAAACTTCCCCCTCCAAAACCAACCCAACCCAACTGGACCCAAATATCCTCCATCCTTCCTCACCATTTCTAAGTCACCCGGACAGAATTTCTCGGGCTTGATACAAGAAGCCTGAATAATCTTGTTGAAATGTCTTTATGAGGATGAATTTCCACACTTTGGAAACCCAGAGTGAGAAAGCAAAAAAGGGTGACTTGATACAAGCCAGTTTTCAACTGGGGTACCCGTCTGGATTTTTCACTAGAAGAAACAGCAAACTGGCTTGAGAGAAAGCAAAATCTCCTTTGAGGCCTCTGGGACATGTTTTGAGGATTTTACTGCAGGAAGGCAAGTCTCTTCTGAGCTAAATAGCGCCCTGGCTAAACTTGCTGGGAACACGCAGGCGGATTTCTCCAGTTGGGAAGAGCTTTCAGCGTGGTTTGCTCTATGGGCTGCGCTGCTACTGCTTTTTTCTGCCCTGATATTTCCATCACCCCTGCCAAAGGAGGCAGGCAGGAGTGAGAGGTGGGCAGCCTGGGGGTCTCCCAGCAGTGGGAGAAGTCTTTCAGAGCCTAACAAGATGGAGAGAAGGCCCCATGCCTCTGCCCACACCCGGAGTGCAGCCTCAATCCAGCTGCAAAGGCTCTGGGATTTGTTAAAAACGAGGCTTTTCTAATACACTGTAGATGACAGACCTCAAGTTGTCATATATTAAAATGGTGCGTACATTCCTTCTTCCAAGTAACCAATAATGGGACAAAAATCCTTGCCAACTCAGTCCGTCCCTCCTGCCAAGGATTGTTTGAGTTCGGCTCATCCCAAGCGCCCCCATTGGGATCCAGATATAGATTAACACAGTTTTGAAATGCACGAGGGCTGCAATCATGCAAAGTTTGATCCAACCCAGACTGGAGTCCGTGGAAAGGTCTGCATTGACGTAAGTGGATACAGAGCAGCACCATCGTGCCTGCTGCTGAGAAACCAGCCCAAATCCCTCCAGGAATGGAGGAGAGTAGGAGGGGAACAACAGCTCCCTGAGGATCACTCTGGTCCCGAGCCCAGTGGGCACAAAGCTGCCTGCAGGTAGCCAGCCCTCTCCTTCCCCCTTACAGCTCAGGTCTGGATTGCAAACAGGCTCCATCACCAGCCACATCCCAAAGTTTGAGTATGGGACCGGTGCCGCCAATGCCACGCACAGCTTCATCACAGGAACCAAAACTTGGGTAGCGTGAAGGGTCCCTCACCCTGAGCACCACACACTGCCTCCCACAGGGCAGGTCCTGTGCACATCTTCGGAGACTCACACACTGTTGTGGGGGCTCTGCCTGACCAGCCTGCCAATGCAAAAGGCTCAGCTGGATGTATTCACGCACAGGAACAAGGAGCAGCTCCCCACTGCTGCACCAGCCCAGCCGCCTTTCACTCCCCTATTCCTCCTTCGCCAACCCACATCTCTTTTGTTCCTTCTTTCCTCATTCCCACGTTTTTGTGCTGCCCCCGCAGGCATCGCCTGCTCTACCCAACAGCCTACCCTTCCACACTCTTCTCCAAGTTCACTTCTCAGCCATCATTTCTTTGGGATTTGCTGCAGTAGCAGGAGCAAGAATCAAAATGGGGCAATACCAGCCTTGGGGGCCCTTTCACAGTCTCTGATACAGTGCTAGCAGGAAACGGCACCAATCCAAGGGGGTCAGCATTCACGCATGCACTAGTCCCCAGCTTGGGGCCTTCTACTCTATCACAGCAATAAAAAAACCCGTTCTCATTCAAGTCCTTTGTCTTAAAGATTTCCATCCTGGCTACAGCAAGTGCAGATTTATTGGTGGGAGCAACTGCAGGAGGAATAGTAAACAGGAGGCGCGTGCGTGCCGATGTGCCAGCATGGGATGCCAAACGCGGCACAACCTCACGGCAGTCAGGATTCAATATGTGACTAAATCTAAAATGGGTTTCCTGGTGTATTAAAATAAAGAAATAAATCATTTGGCATCTCTCTGCCATGACATACGCAGCACAGTCGGAGCCTTGTGGGGATGCACTGATGGGGGAGAACCAAAGCCAAGAGAGGCGGCTGACTCCACTGGATCCCAGGAATCAGACACCTGCCTTATTATGAACAGTGATGCACAGCATGGCCTCTGCTTTCCCACAGGCCTCCACTCATGCAACTGAAATTGCACAACCTGCACCCGCCGCTGCCTGCTACCATCCTGGTTTAAAGGCACAGCCCTACACCCACCACGAGAGCCTGGCCAAAGAGCAGACCCCAGGTTTCCCACCCCAAGACTCCTTACCGCAACCTCCCAGCCCTTCCAAGGAGGCACACATAACGCTCCGACACTTGTTGACACTTCAAACTAACACGTTAGCAATGATAAAATCAGCAGCCACATCTTGCCTTGACTTCTGTAGGCATTTTGCTTGAGGAAGGGTGGCAGGACACAACTCCAAGCTTGCTGAGTGACATCATCTGTTTTCCAAACCATCCTTAGATTCCTTATACTGTCTAGCAAAGCAAGCTGCTGACAGAAGCAGCGTGGTTGGCCTGTTTGTTGGGCAAGAATACTTTGCGAGTCAGTAGAATACCAAATTTGGTAGAATGTCTTCCACGTTGGTAAAAGACATGACAAACAACTGTGCATTTTAACACGTTTTCGCATTATGCATCATTCATGCTGGGGAAAGGGGTGGTGATCCGCCCCTGCAGACAGCTAAGCAAGGCTTCCAAGAATGAAAACGTTCATCGAAAGATAATGGAAACCAGACATTTAGCAACATTTTCATTTTGCATGTTTAAATATTTATAACTATGTTCATAAAACCACATGTTTGCTCTCCTAATGCTCCAGTGATTGTGGTTATGAAATGCAGTATTTCTCCGATGCCCCTTCCTTGCGTCAGCTTCGCTGCCGGGCGCGATTTACTCGCCACTAGCTTTTATGTAAAAGGCTATCCAAGATTAAGAAGAGCAAATTACTGACAAGAAGAAAACGTATTTTTCAGGGTATTAATGCTGCGCTGATGCAGATGTGATTTGAAACTTTGTAGGGGGCATTTATGCTGGCTTAATTCTTTTGCTGTGATTTATTGTCAATCTGGAAGGAAACTATTTCTTATCCTACGGCAAAACAATGAAAGCTAGAAATACAAGTGTGATAAAACTAAGATGCTTATTATTGTTCTCTCTAGAATACTTTTTTCCCCCTTCCCCTAGCTTGGATTAAAATTCAATGACAACGAAGAATTTTGCTTTAACACCTCGGCTGCTCGAGTTTGGGTTATAAATTTCCTAAAAGCTGAGCAAGTGGCCACAGCCTGAAATTGGGACTATCAGATTTTGCAGGCCCAGATATGAGCCCACTGTATTCTTCTCTCTCTTCTGATTACAGACATCTTGATACAGCTTACATGGGCTGTTCTGGCGCATTTAGCTTACAGAGGAGCCACGGCTGCAAGGCAAGGCTTGCAGAGCTCAGCCCTACAGCACGGGGAACCAGTAAGTTCTTTATCAAATTATATTTCTTAATATGTCCTGCTGTAATTTCAAGAGAAATTAATGGGTATTACTTCATGCAGGCTTTTTTTTTTTTTATTTTATTTTCCTATTAAAAAATAAAAGATATCTCTAACCTGAGACTTTTGAAAGGGTCGGGAAACTCCTCGGAAATCAAGTCCTCAGCAGCATAAAGCAAGCCCCAACAGAGCATTTGTATTTCGATCTCAGCCCAGCGTCCTCCTGAAGGTATAGGGAGTATCTTCAAGGCAGAGTTTCAACTCCTTTGGTCCTTTGCCTGCCTTCCCCCTCCACATCAGCAAAGAAGGAGAAGGAAACAGAAAGAAAAGGAGCAGATTGCAATGTCACATCAGTATCGCGGCTTCAAAACAGGGTGGTGCAAAGCCCTTGATGTAAATCACTCCCCTTTCACTGCATTATTTTAAAGCACTTCTGCGGGCTGTGGTTAAAAATGAAATACCTACTTTTCTGCTGCAGCATTGCAAATTCTTACAATATTATCAATAGCATCAGTCCTTAAAATGTAAGTCAATCCATAGAATTAGGTTATTACGTGAAAACTTGAGCTCAAGCTCCACTTTGCATCACAGGTATATGGCCTGTCACCAGGAAAAAAGCAAAATAGAAACTGGCCTCTGAGGGTCACAGCACTGACAAAAAAAAAAAAAAAAAGAGAAAAAAAGGGGGAAAATGTATTTATCCATTTCCTTTTTCTTTCCAAATTTTGCCAAATTGAGCAAGTTTTGGGGATGCCTGGAACATGATCTTACATATTTAAAGATTGACAGCTTCAGCAAGCTCCCGCAGCGTCTTCTTTCCAGTGAAGGTATGATGGGAAAATTGATAAATATTATGGGGGGGGAAAGAAATCAGTATTTTGGGGAACATTTCCTTCCTCAGCCCTCACAGCAGTGGGCAGCCAGAGTCCAGCCCTTGCAAACTTCCATCAGAGGAACTTAAGTCACGTCGGCTGCTGCACAGAGATTTTTCTCTTAATTAAAGATAGGATTTGAGTCCAAATTCAGAATTTTTCCTATAGACTGAGTTCTTTTCACCAATCTCAACACTTTTATCTGAGGGTATCAATAGTAACTGAGAAACTCAAGTCCATGGGTTAACAGGGTGCTAAATGCAAACAGAATAAAAATTGCCTTTTTGACAGTAAGAATACAGTGAAGTGGTGAAAACCTTAAATTCAACTGTGTTTTACTAACACAGGTAAGAAAACAAGCACAAAGCAAAGGAATACTAGAAAAAGACAAACAAAAAGAACAGCATCATCTTCTTGCCCAGACCGGTAACAGAATTAAGCTGTGTAACCCACGGAAAGTGGTAAAAAATACTTAAAATTAGAAATAAAGAAAGCAACACGAGATTTTGCATTGTAATAATGTCTTAGTGAAACTGGAGGGGGGGGAACGGATGGATGGATTTAAAGAGATAAATAGGTAGGTAATTTTATTTAAAGCAAATGTACGTGCCCATGCACCACCTCTTGAGCCTTTCTGGCTGTAGCTCTATTTTCCCAAGTGGATATTCCTGGTGGCATACAAATGCAGCAAGCCCATGGCTAAAAGCCTGACTGTTTCCTCCCTGCTGTGACCCTGCCAGCTAAAGGCCATGTCCTGGCCTGTGAATAAAGCACAACACTCATTCCTGCTCCAAACCCCACTCTGCCCTCTCCGAAGCAGGAGAGCAATTACAACCCTGCACCTGCCCCTGCCCCAGTGCAGAGCAAAACACATTTTCCCCCTCATACCAAAAAAACCCTGCTGATGTTCCACCTTTTTCCTGCCCACAGACTAGTTTCTGAGCACAGTGATGCTGGAAGCCAAGAAGGGCACAACCTCCTCAATAGCTTTGGGATCTCAACCTGGCCCCTTGCTCTGCCGTACCAAGTGCCCCAAATCCCTGCCTCAGATCCATGTTGTATGTGTGGGACAATCACAGGCCCAAACTAGGATTACACGATGCTCTGAAAAAGGACAAACCATGGGAATAGAACTGTTCTGCATTTATCCTTTATGCTCCTCAGCCATTAAGCCTATCCGGCTTCCCCAGTCCCATTCCAGCCGATGACTTTCCCCCTCTCCGAGTTTCCCACTGCCCCAGACCAGGCTGCCTTGCTCTGCATACACAAGAATGAGTCCCCAACATGCAGGCTGGGTCTCCCTCGAAAGGAACTTCACATCCCTCCCATTCAAAGGCAATTTCAAAGCTGCCACTATTGAACAAGTTGCCAAAACAAATTCAGTCAGCTAAATTCTTTTTTAACTCCTTTTTCCATCAAAGTCACTTTTCACACAGACATTTGAAATGGAGAAACACAACCGAAGCATCAGCTAAAAGAAAGCCTAAGCAGCACAGAACCTGCTTCACTGAGGATAAAAATCAGCATCTTATATTAAAGTATATCTGTGCCTCCTTAGACAGCGGCCTCCCTGGTTTCTGCAAAAGGTTTTTCCCTCTATCACAGAACAGATACCTACAAAGCCACCATAAACCATCTCCCATCACAGCAGCAGGCCAGGTCCTTGCTTTGCCATCCTCACTCAGCAGCGTGAGCCCTTACACAAGCAATTTTACTGCCTGCAGTTACGTCCAGGTGAGCAGGCACTATCTATTTATGCAAGACATAAATCATCTTCTAAACCCATACTAACAGCCTAGTGAGTTAACAAAATGTCTTAGCTCAGGGGATGTACAGATTAGTCAGCACGACACAGTTTCCCTCAGCACAATCCCTAAGAACATTAGATATTCAATGCTTTCTCTGGAATTTTACCTCTCCAAAATAAGGCTGCATCTCTGCAGTGAGATTTTCCATACGGTTTGCTTCTACTATCAGCATAAATAACAGCGATGGTTTCTCAAACACCCATGAAAGTTAGGCTCAGCTAAAAGTGTCAGTGCTTGGTGCTTTTAATTTGGCACCATTATATGACTAAACCAGAACTGCAAACACACCATGCTACACCCTACCCACTCCTTTGGAGCATTACAGCCAGCAGAGTTCCTATAGAACTTAATTCCTGGTGCCATAGCACCGAAACACTTGAACACAACCTTCAGGACACTGCCTTCACACCGTGTGCAAGCACTGGCTGCTAATAGCATGTACTGAGCTTAAAAAGCACTAATATTATTTGCAGAGGGTTACAGCAGACACCCAGACGGATACACAAAAAACAGTGACTCCAAACACATCAAAATACTCATGCCTCATTGTGGTAGAGGAGGAATGGCTCCAGTTCATCGCCTGCCTCTGCTTAGATTCTTTATAGCACAATGAATCAACATTACCCCTTTTAGAAACCATCCCGAGTTGTGTTTATCTGGGGGCAAATCCATCTAATTCTGCTTACACAAGCGAGCACAGCAGCTCCAAGGGAGCTGCCAGGCTTGGGAGGGGACAGCAGAACATGGCCCCTTGCTGGGAACTGTCCTGGGACTCCTGTAGGCTGTGACATGAGACCCATTACTGACGACACATGAAAAGCTGAGCTAACATGGCACCTGCTCTGCCTGCTCTGTCCTGCCCTGGTCGGCACTGTCACGCTTCCACCCCAGCTGTGAGCACAAGGGATGGCCTCAGGTCCCCGCTGCCAGGTCCTGGCGTTGAACATCATGAGCTGTCTCACCCCGACTCACAAAACCAGCCCAAGAATGCTGGGAAAAGGGATTTTTCCTGCTCTAGGATCTCCCTGCAATGGGCAAGAGATGCTTCTTTCTACAGAAAACCCCTTCTTACTTGCCCATGAGAGCTGCAGGGTGCCACAGCCCCTCCCTGGCCACCCCCTGAGGTCTGGGGGCAGCAGCAGCAGTGAGGAAGAGGCACTGCAGGGACAGTAGCTCCCACAGGACAGCATGCCATGCTCAGGGGGACATGGGCCCTCTGCCTCACCTCACAGCGCTGGTGCTGAGCCCCTGCTTTGACAGCGTTTCAAAGCCTCTTCTGCACCCATTCTTCCATCCCAAGGGACACACACTGCCCCATCCGTGCCCCACCTGGTTTTTTTGGGGGGAGGGGTGCTGGAAAGTGGAGTCCCTGAGCTCAGTGGGGTGCACACAGCAGTTTGCCCCCCCCTCTCCCACACTGTTTGGGGAGGCCCCCGGCCGAGGTACCACCTTGCTACCAGGGGAAGCCAAATGCTCACGATGCTGGTTTTAACTCCTAGCTATAAAAATGGCCGGGGCTGCATTGCCAGCCCAAGGAAGCAAGCGGGAGGGCAGGAACACCGGCACGGCCCGAGGGTCCCAGCGACCTGACACAGGGGGGCCAGGATGCTCATCCACACCTTGCTCTTCCGAGGTCCGGGGATGCTGCATCCTCCGGATGCACCCAAGACAGGAGTCCCCCAGCCAGGCAGCTCCGGCCACAGCAGAGCCTCCCGGTCTGGAATGGCGTTTCAGTGACTGGCAGCAGCAGATCCCTGCCCCCCGCCATCGCATCCCCCTCATTCCGAGCAAAGCAGTAACGAAACCGAACTTACCGGCACATTTCCAAGCCTGGTGCGGGCTGGAGCGACGCAGACATGGCCCAGGTTGAGTGTCCGAGGAAAACCCGACGGCCCCGGGCAGCTCCGCTCCTTCTGTCTCCACCTCTGGGCGAAGTGGCTCCATTCACCCCGTCGGGAAGGGCCGGCAGCTCCCGGGGCTCGGCTCTGTGCATCGCTAGAGAGACTTCCCAGCAGGAAAGCAGCGGAGATCCGTGTCTGCAGGGGCACTTCGGGGGGCACTGGTTTAAGAGGCCAGGCTGGGTAGTGAGGAACAAAAAACACGCTCTGGGATTGGGGTGTATAATATATAATCACAGAATGGTTTTGATTGGAAGGGGCCTTAAAGCTCATCTAGTTCTAAACCCGTGCCACTGGCAGGGACACCTTCCACTAGAGCAGGTTGTTCAATTATATATTAATATGTTTTTTTCTAGAGGCTGTGACCCATTTTTCACGTTTTTTCTGTCCGAAAACTTGCTGTGGTTTGTTTTGGAGGTAGGAAAAGGGTAAAATTGTTCAAACGCAATTATTAAAGCATGCAAAGGTGTCAGGGGCTGCTCACCCGAGCGGCCCCGGCTGGAGGGGCCGGGCCGCCCCGTCCTCCCGCAGTGCCCCAAAAGTCAAGTTCAAGACGCAGCCGTCTGGGGTGTCTCCCGGCCAGCGGAGGCGCGGAGCCCGCGGTGCGGGTCCTGCCTCTTCCCTGGGGCCGGGCTCAGGACGCGGCCACGGTCCGAGGGGCAGGAGCCCGTCTGCGTCCCCGCCGGGGCCGGAGGTCTGAGGCGGAGGGGGGGGTTCACCGTCGCTCTGGCTGCTTGGGGCTTCCGGAGATGTTTCTCGGCAGCGATGTCGCTTTTCCACTCCCGGGGTTTGTCCGCATCCTGGAAATAAAGAACAAAAAAAAAAGCCCCAAACAAACCCAAAACAAAACCTGACGATACCGGAGAAAGCCCAGCGCGCCGCGAAGCCGTCCCGGGGTCCCCCCCCAAAGAGCAGGAGGGGGCCGGTCCCACACCCCCGGTACTCACCGTCGAAGTTTCCCCACCGAGGCTCCCCGTTGCCCCTCTCCGGGCTCGGTCCGCTCGGGAAGGTGGCAGGAGCGAAGCGCTTGGGCAGGGACAAAGGACAGGAGGAGGAGAAGAAGAAGCAGCAGCGGCGGCGGGGAGGCGGCTTCCCCCGGCGGGGCCAGCGCTGAAACAACGGCCCGGCCCCGGCGGCAGCGCCCAACCGGCCCCGCGACGGCCCCGCGGCCCCCGGAGGAGGTCAGAAACGGCTCTTTCCAAAACAATAAACTTTTAATGCTAAAGCAGTTATAACCAAAAGCTGTACAGAGTTGGAATTTTTTTTTTTTTTTTTTTTTTTTTGCTGTTTGTAAATTTTTTTTGTTAGAAAACAATTATTTTTTTTTTCTTCCCCCATAAATATTGTTCAGTTCCCGGCACTTTTGTATCAATAATTAAATTACGAACGATAAATATGGCATCATGGGTATGTATTTACATAAAAAAAGTTCTTACAAAAAGGCAACTGTTTAATACTAAACGTCACAATCTGGGTAGAATAAACACCACATCCTCATCCTGAAAAATACTGACCGACCCCATCAGACAGAATACATTCACAAGTGTAATGCTTGGAGAGAGAGAGGACAGAAAGAGGAGGAGAGCAGAGAAAGAAGCAGCAGGAGAGCTAGAGAGGAAAGTTCAAGACATAACAGGACTTTGGCACGGTTTAAGACTGTAAGTTTCAACAATCACCACTAAGGCGAAGGAGAATTTTCATCCTCATGTCAACATCCCACCGAAAGAAGGAAAAAACCAAAACAAATCGAGAAGGAAAAAAAAAAAATCAAAGCAGGGAATCGGAGGAAGAGGGATTTGGGAAAAGAGGGAGAAAAAAATATCAGACAACTGCAAAAAATGGCAACAAAAACGAGGGGAAAAATAGAGAAATCTAATCCTGAGAAAAGGACATGGCTAGTCCAGCGTCTGGGCTTGCAAAAAATAGGAATAATTATAATATAATAATAAAAGCCCCCCCCTCCCTCCGGCTCCTGGCATTAACTAGGTGTAGCCCTATGCGGTCATCGGTGTGGAAACTCCATTTCTGTGGGAGCGAGCTGCAGTTGGCTTGGTTCTGTCCTGGACTGTTGTTTTCCCCTCGTTCCCAACGCGTTTGGTCCAGTCTGCGGCCGGGCAGCAGCTGCCTTCACACGTACCACTCGTTAAAATTGGGGGGCAGTCCAGGGTTGTGGCCGGGGTTACTCTGAAGGGCAGCCGGCGGCGTTTTAGTGGAGTCCTTACTGCCGGCAGAGCCCACCGCGGGGGGGGTGGAGGACTCGTAGCCCGAACTGGCTGCAGGGGAAGAGTCCGACCCCTGGGATTCGTGCACCTAAAACCAAGAGGCAGAGATGGGAGCGAGCTCGCGGTCCCCGCCATCCCACTGAGCTGGGTTGGGATGTTCCCCCATGCAAGAAGGACATTGGGGTCCAGCTGCTTGGTTCCCATAAGCAGGTAGCTCATGACTTGCCGGCCACCCTGAGCAGCGGGGCTAATGCCTGCCTCAGCTCCTGGCCGCTTTGCTGCAGTATCCCAGCATGAGGGGCTGCAGCGTCCCGGCGTTGGGTGCCTGCGCTTACAGAGTCTCGCAGCACCCAGCTACACTCTGTAAACTGGGCACCAGTGGGAGCACAAAAAAGAAACTACCCCATTTCCCTGAGCTGTGCTCCAGCGTCGGCCTGAACACCGGGAATAGCTCAGGCCGTGCTCCATCGGGAGCATGGAGCGCTGCGGCAGGCACCGGCCCTGAGCACGCCAGCGACTGAGCGTCTCTGCTCAGGGAGGAAAGGGCTGGAGCGCAGGGGTGATTACCTTCATATGTTTCCTAAGTGAGCTGGGATGGGTGTAGGATTTGTCGCACACCTTGCAGATGTAGGGCTTGTCCGAGGTGTGGACGTGCATGTGTTTCTTCCTGTCGCTGCTGTTGGCGAAGCGCCTGTCGCAGCCCTCAAACTCGCACTTGAAGGGCTTCTCACCTGCGAAATTCAGAGAGGGTGAAGGAGGGATGTTCCCCTCTCCACGCCCGTTTGCATCCTCCCAGGAGAGCCTCTGCCCTGCTCTCCCCACCTTGGGGATGGCACAAGCACCACGGCAGATGAAGAAGAGGAAGGCGGACAGCGGGGTTTGTAATGTGTCGGAGAATTTCGGGTCAGCCTTTATTACTCATAATTCACCTCCCAACAGGCCCACACCGGGGACAGGGGCTGGGTGAGCCCGGGGAGGGAGAAGACCCCGAATAAATTCAGAGGCTGCGATGGCTTTACAAGATGTATTTGAAGGATACAGCCTAAATACGTTTGCTTCCTGCCTTCCCCTTCTCTTCCCTCCACCCGCTCAGAAGGCTGAAGGGAAGACGGGACTGAAAATAAAACCACTTTGACAAAAGTCTCGCTGATTTAATTCGGAGAGACGCCAATGGGGCCTAAAACGTAAAATAGCAAGGAGGGGAAGGCACCGAAAATGCGGTCGCATTGAGCGTTTCTACGGTTCCCTCCGCAGCGCCGCGCACCCCCCGCTCCGGCAGCAGCCGGTCCATCCACGGAGCCCCCGCCGAGCCCCGAGGGGACTCTGGGGGGACACACACGGGGGTCACGGGCCTTACCTGTGTGCGTCCGCTTGTGAATCTTGAGGTTCTCGGAGCGGGCAAAGATCTTGCCGCATCCCGGGAATGGACAGGGGAAGGGCTTCTCCCCCGTGTGCACCCGAATGTGGTTCACCAGTTTGTATTTCGCCTTGAAGGACTTGCCTTCCCGCGGACACTCGTCCCAGTAGCAGATGTGGTTGTTCTGCTCCGGCCCCCCGACGTGCTCCATGGTGACATGGGTCACCAGTTCGTGCATGGTGCTGAAAGTCCTGTCGCAGCTCTTCTTGGGCCGGCTGAGCTGGCTCTCGTCGAGCCACTTGCAGGATAATTCTTGCTTGATGGGCTGGCGCATGTACCGAAAGAAAGCTCCGGGGCCGTGGTGGTGGTGGTGATGGTGGTGGGCCGCCACGTTCATGCCCATATTCATGTTCATGTGGTTGTAGTTGTGGAACTGGGCGCCGCTGTAAGGGTCCGTTCGGGGGCTGGAGACGGCCCGGTACGGGTCCGGCCGCCCGAAGAGGTCTCCTCGCAGCCCGAGGTGCATCTGCCCGTTGTCCACATGCCCGTTGGGGGACGTGTGGCTCGGGCTCTGCTCGTGGAGCCCCGGGAACAGCAGGTAGCCCGGGGTGTCCGGGATGCCGCCGTGGCCGTGCAAACCGCCGGGGGAGCCGCCGAAAAGGCCGTGTTGCGCCGTGCCGGAGGCGGCGTCCGCGATGCCGGAGCCTCGGTTGCGGAACAGAAAGTCGCGGGTGGAGTTGAAGGCGGCGGCCCCGCCGTAGGAGGGCACCTGGCCGGCGTGGTGGTGGTGATGGTGGTGGTGGCCCAAGGCGCTGGCGTAGCCCGGCGCTTGCGGCGTGAACGCCGAGCTCTGCCCGGCGGCGAGGTCGTGAGGGGCTGCGTTCAGCTTGAAGGCAGCAGCGTGCGAGGAGTCCCCGAAGGGGCCCAGCCCCATGCCGGCGGCGGCGGCGGCGTCGCGGCCCGGCATCTCGTGGTGGCGGGGCGCCGCAAAGCCGCCCACCCCCAGCGCCGGGAACTGCGGCCCTCCGTCCAGCAGCATCGTCATGGGCGCGGGGCCGTCGGCGCGGCGGCAGCCTGATCCCCCTCCTTCCACTTACCCCTCCTCCTCCCGCCCGCCCCCAAAACAGTACAAAACCACCCCAAAACGCACCCCCACGCCCCCCGCTGCGGGCAGGCGCTGAGCGGGGCCGCGGGCGGGCAGCGGAGCGAGCACCCCCCGTCCGACACGAAAACCAACCCCACCAAAACCAGCTCCCCCCGCCCCCCAGAAGCCGCCCGCCCCCCGCTCTGGGCCGGGCGGCGCAGCAGGGCGAGGGGCAGCGCGGCCGCGCTCGGTGCCGCTCCGCGCCGTCGGGGCACTGACGGGGCGCCCGCCCGCGCCTCGCACATAAACCGACGCCGGGGCCAGGCCGCGCAGCGCCAATGGGGAGCCGCCGGCAGCCGCGTCACCTGACCCACCGCCCGTGGTCTTATTGGAAGAGTGGAGCTTGATTGGCATGAGCCCCGCGCCGACGGGGACTCTGATTGGGCGCGGGAGCCTCCAGGTAAAAAGGGGGGGGGGGGGGAAAACCCCGACGGGGCGGGAGGGGGGGCGGCGGTGCGGGCACCCGCGTGCACACACCCCACTGCACACCCCACTGCACACCCCACGTCCCTGTGCCCCACTGCGGGGCCGCGAGAGGGGCACCCTCCCCCTACCATCATCACCCCCCCTTGGGTGTCCCGCAGAGCCGCTGCCCCCCCCCCCCGTTGTCCCCCGCCAGGCGGGACGCCCGCCCTGGGCGGTGCGGGGGGAGGCGCAGGGGCGCTGCGGTGCTTCAAAACCGAAAGCCCGTTAAAAGCCCAAGCGGCGGCTTCGGGGCTGCTTTTCCGTTTCAATTAAATTAATCTCTATTTATTTTAATTTTCCCTTTTTCTATTTCTTTTTCTTTTTTTTTCCTTTATTGACCCAACCGCTCCCGCCCCTCGGCCCCGCGGGGAGGGCGGCGGGGGGTCCGCAACGCGAGCCCCCCCCCCCCCCCCCAGCTCCAGCCCGCGGAGCAGCACCCGGTCCTGCGCTTCCCGCTCCCTGTTTGTCCTACACTCGTTTATCTTATTCCCCTCCCGTCTCCCTCTTTCTTTCCTTTATTTTTCCCCCCTTTTTTTCCTTCCCCTTTTCTTTTTAATTTCATTTTGCAAAGGCAACGTTCTGCCTTGGAATAATTATCACTTGCAGACAGCGCTATAAATCCACTCATTTTCTGTTCTGGAAAGCATTTGCAAAGAACTATGGGGAGCAAGAGTGGAAATAAAAGGCAGAAAGAAAGATGGCTGTGATTGTAATATCCTGAGATGTGCTGAGCCCCCGAGTCCGGCCATTGGGCAGGGCCCGGGCTCGCCGCCGGCGCTCGGCGGGGAACGTAAAATCTTATCAAGTTCAGAGACGCATTGAGAGCTCGCGTCAAGCAGCGCTTTATAACCGCGGCTCTTTCACATCCTTCCCCCCCATCAACCCCGGGAAAGGCTTCGCATTCTTTATTTTAGGGTTTGCAGGGAGGGAAAGGAAAAAAAAAGGGAAAAAAAGAAAAAAGGGGGAAAAAAAAGGGAAAAAAAAAAAAGCGCCACCGATATAAAACCTCCCCGAGAGGTAACACTCAAGCCCGTCAAACAGTCAAATTTCCCAGGCCACAGCCGCCACGAACAGTCCCAAAGTTGAAGGTGAGTCCCTCGCTGCCGTTTGTGCACGATTGCACGGCAAGAGACAGGGAAGAAGGGGGGGAACCTGAGCTGCGCGCCCGCGGCTCTTGCGCGGAGGACGAAGAGGGTGATCCGAAGAATCGCAGCGCGGTGGGGAAGCTCGGGAGAAGCGGGGTAGTGCTGGGGGCCCCCCGGACACCCACCTGCGGTCCCTCCGCGCTGCTCCGCTGCGGTGCAGAGGAGAAAGACCTGCCCGTCTGCGGAGGGGCAGGGCGAGGTAATTAATGACCTCCCGCACTTGTCGGGTTTTCTTGGTAACAACAACAGCACCCCCCCCAGCCCCTAAAATAAAAGCGAAATAAGGGTGGGGAAAGGGCATAATTCAATTAGCCCATCAGCTGAGCGCCGGGGAGGGCAGCGCCTCTGAAGTCGCCGACCCGGGGCGACCGAGGGCGACTGACCCCTGCTTGTGCGGGAGGCCTCACCGTGTGGCATTGTCCGGCCCCAACGGGACGCGCCGGGGCCGGGCCGGGGGAGCGGGGGCCACTCGCTCAGGTGCCCTCGGTACACGGGGCTGCGGTGTTGGGGTGACCCTGAGCCTTGGGGAGAAGCAGCCAACTCGGTTCCAAAGCGGGAGAAGCGAAAAATAATAGTAATAAAAATTATTAATTTTGGGGTATTTTTGCCTGGAAAAATACCCCGGAAAAATTTCCCCTCGGGTGGTAAAAGCGTCCCGGAGGGAGGGACGAAGGGGGAATAAAGAAGCGACCGTAGCTCTGGGCTGGTTTGGGAGGGGGGTGTCCTGCCACGCCGCAGTGCACTTGCGGCCCGAGCTACAGCAATTAACCCATAAATCTGGGTTGATGCGTTTCACATTTCTACTCCGCCAACTTCACCGGGGTGTGCGCGCCCGGCGGTGTCCGCACGGGAGGGATCGACACTCCCATCGCTTCCTGGCTGGAATGTGACTGCTCGGGGGCCCAAAATTACATAAAACGCGGGGGTTTTATACGTATGATTATTATTCTTTTTGAAAGGGCATTGCCGGTGTGGCCTATGCTATTTTCCGCCGTTGCTTTCGTAATTAAAAAGAACATGTAATATATTTCGTACGTATTTTACCACTTTAAGTAAATTCCTTTCTTATTCAACGATCCCCAATTTAATTTCCAAAGGTGGCGGGGGGGGGGGGGGGGTGGTGGTGGTGGAACGTCGCATCTCTCTTTTTTGCATCAATCTCAATTGCAAACAACAGCAACCGGAAAAGTAGTCGCTCCCGCAGGCTCCCGTGCTCCCCACCGGAGGGGAAGGCGGAGGAAGCCCCCGCTTTACATCAGGATATTCGTATAATTCCCCTCCAACACCATTTTTTTATGTCTGGGATGATTTGGGAATTTAAGAGCCACAGAAATGCACAGCCCCTGCAAGGCGATGAGAGTCCCTCCGCGCTCGGAGCCCTGCAGTGCCCTATCCCCGTTGCGTGCCCCGGACCCGGAGCTCTGTGCCGGGCTCCCCCCGGGGAAAAAGCAAAACCGAGCCGGGGAAACAGACAAAAATCCCCCGCTTCGATCTGCGAGCCGGAGGGCGAGGGGAGTATTTCCTGTGCCCTAAATGGCTTTTAAACCGCGCTGCATCGCAGTTAAATGAATATCCCTAACAAGCGTAAAGACAAGTAGTTTTTCTCCTGCCATAAACATATTGCATCTCCTGTGTAATGATATGCAAACCAGGAGCGAACGAGACGTTTCCATTGTAGCTGTCACTCAGCAAAGGGGGAAGCACATGTACATTTGAACTTCAGAGATACGGCTGGAGTAAACAGGTTTGAACTTCGGCAAGGGAAGGGGGCGAGCAATATCAAAGGCCAGGCGGAGGCAAGCTGAAAGACCAGAGTGGCGAGGAAATATAGGTGCCAGCGGGCTCCGTCCAGCAGCCCGCGGTTTGTGGCGTGTTTGGTGGCGGTGGGGAGAAGTTTTCCCCCCTCTCCCCGAGAAAATAACCCTTTAGCTGCGTGGGAAACACGCGTCAGGCTCGGAAGCGAGTGGGAAAACCATGAGGACGAGTTGAAGGTGCTGGAGAATAAATGGAGCCGAAGCAAAGCCCGGGGCGAGGGGCACAGCACTTTAATGCCCAGGCACCGGGGTCACCCCGGGGATGGACACCCTCTGGAAAGAGGGTAAAAGCCCCCTTTAGTACACGCGGGGTGCAGAGGGGGAGCAGGAGGAGGAGGAAGCAGGGCCCTCGGCACCCCGGCCCGGCCAGGAGCATCGTCACCCCCTTGGATTCCCCCCGAGCTTCCGAGGGGCAGAGGGGGTGGGGGAAGTGGCGAATATCTCAATCAGCGAGGAGCTGACCTGTGGCCCGGAGGGTGGCTCTATTGTCCCTCTCTTGCGGGGGACACAGACTTTAGTCAGCCTTTCTGCGTGACTGAGCCCTGAGGGGCAACCGCAACCCCCGGGCTCCGGGGAGGCATCACGGCCTCGGGAGCCGCCAGCCCGGCAGCAGCGGCCGGGACAGAACCGCGCTTTCCCCGGCGTGCTGTGGCCGTTTCCGAGCCCCCACCCGGGTATGCGGCCTCCTCCTGCCCCGGGGGGGTTGACTTGAAAAGAGCGCGGCCGTTCTTTGCTCCGAGGAGTCGATGGGGACAGAGGCCAGGGAAGGCAGGAGGGGCTGTCTATGAGCCCCCCCACAAACCTGCCGGCCCCGCAGCAGGGCCGAGAGCGGGGATTGCGGGAGCGGCCTCCCCCAGCGCCCGCCCGGCGGAGCCGGGCACTAGGCGGCGCTGCGGAGCGGCCCCGACGGCTGCGGAGCCCCGGCGGGCTCCGGGTACACCCCCCCTGGGCACGGCGGGGTGCTCCGCACCCTGTCCCTGGCGCACCGCGGAGGACGTGGGGCTCTGTCCCCAGATCAACCCCGGTTCAGCCTCCCCCGGCCCCGGGGGGACGTCGTCGTTGCTTGCAGTCTCACCCGTCTCTCCCTGCTGAGCTGCCCCGGGATCTCACAGCAGGTGTAAACCCCGGTAACAAACCCGTTCCTCGGTTACACATCACCCCGTTTAAACCGGTACCACCGAGTGTCGGAGGCAGCGGTCTCTAGTTGCCAAGGGCCAGTCACGGGGAGCTACCGGGCTCCAGGGTAGGCGGCCTCAAGCCTATACCGGGGACACCCCCAGCATGCAGCAGGTCTTGGAGCAGTTGCAGGGGCACCCGCGCTGGCGACAGTGCAGCCCCGGGGTGCGTTTCCATCTCGCTTCCAGCTCGATTCCCGCTTTCCTTCCCCAGCACTGGGCACAGCCCGGAGCTGGAGGGTCGGCAGATAGAGACCCCGCTGCCCCGGTCCGGGAGCTGCGGCCGGTAGAGCCGTGTAGTGCCCTCCCGGTGGAGCAGCAGACCCTCGGGGGCCCGCAGGTAGACTCAGACCGATGGTGTCTCCCATCACCCGGCATCCCTGCTATGACTTCGCCAGACCAGAGGATGTGTTGGAAGAACGTGTTGAACGATTTAAAGTCTCTAACAAAATGAAAATAGGGGTTTCCACCGCTCGCCTTTCATCACCCATCCTTCTGTCACGTCGCCTGCAGATTCAGAGTTCAATGGCCGGGGGTCTTCCCCACGGTGTCGGAGAGAGAACCGAGCTCCTTTCCGGTCCCCTTCGGGCGATCTGCCCATTCCCTTTTCCCCTTGGGTTGTTTCTTTTTCCTCCCGGCTAAAGCGGTGCCACTGTCCCGGGTCCGACCCGGTCCCTCTCCCTCCCGGCGTCTCCAGCCCGCAGCCCCGGCGGGGTCCGGCCATGGAGCAGGGCTCAGCCCTCGCACGCTTCCGTGGGTTAAACAGCCCCTCAACGGGAGCAGGTAAAACCCCACGCGAAGCTCTGGGGCGAGTAACAGCAAGGGTGAGGGCAGGGGGCTCGTCCCCAAATCCCCCCCTCGCCCGTGGCCAGGTCTTCACCGCGGCGGATCACCCTCCGCCAGCGGGGTTTCGGGCAGAGGCAGCTCTCTTCCTGCTGCCGAAATCCCCTGATTTTGGGCCTATAACCCCCCCCCCCCCTTTTCTATCTTTGCTATCGAATACCCCGAGACAGAGCGGTTCCTCCACCGCCCAGCACAGGCCCCGCGCTGCGGGACACGGGGGCGCAGGGGCAGCAGCGGGACCCCCACATGATTAACCCCCCTGTAACCGGGGTGCTTGTCCCGGGGGAAAGGAGTCGATGCCCCGGAGTAGCAGCTCCATAACGAGAACCTTGGGGGACAGAGGCAGGGGAGATGGCTATAGAAAAGGTTCTTCTAGTGATGAACGCCAGAGCTAGGGGGAAGTGGGGGATGGAGTGTGTATGGGGGGGTGGGGGGGTGGTAACTTGGGTTTTGATGGGGACGACACCGAAAAAAAAAATCTTTAAAAAGGAAACAAAAACAAAAAAAAAAAAAGAAGGAAAAAAAAGAAGTAAAAGAAAAAAGCAGGAAAAGAAAAAAGGAAAAGAAAAAAGAAGAAAACAAAAGGAAAAAAGAGAAAGGAAAAAAAAGGGGGGGGGAAGGAATAAAGAAAAAGGAAAAAGGAAAAAAGGAAAAGGAAAAAGGAAAAGAGAAAAGGAAAAAAAGGAGGGAAAAGGAAGGAGTAAGATAAAGAAGAAGGAAGATAAAAACAAGAAGGAAGGAAGGAAAAATGCAGGAAGGAAAAACGAAGAAAGAAAAAATAAGGAAGGAAAAACAGAAGGAAGAAAACAGAAAGTGGAAAAAAAAGAAAAAGAAGGAAGGAATAAAAAGAGAGAGAAACCAAAATAAACCCCAAAATCAAGCAAGGAAACCAAAAGCCCCATCGCAGCCCTTCAGCTGCGCCTCCCAGATGAAGGCACCTCCGTGCCCTCGTTGAGTTTAAATCCCTCGGCAGCCCTGCGAGCAGGGCTGAAAGCCACGCTGGGAGCCGGACTGCGGGCAGGGCTGCTCATCCTCGCAAGTTCCCCAAGCCAGGAAGCAGCCATTTCCCGCTACCTTCGCCCATCCCTGGAAGCTTTCACAGGGTCCACGTTTATTTTCGAAACTCTTCTGAGAGCTGTAGTAAATGGAGTTCGCTCGTAGCTACAAAGCAGAAAGTTAAGCATTTATCTCTGCCGTTGTATAGGCAGCCAGTTGTTTTAATTAAAGGGTGGGGATCCGTGATATATACACCAGATAAAAGCAAATGCGCAGAATAAACTAATTAAAACATTGTGTTTGGAACACATTTTATTTCTTGTTTTGATCTTAGTTGTGTTTTAAAGAAATGTCAGCGCACTATAAAGCAACCTTATTTCCCTGAGAGTGTGCGGCGCTTTTCAAAGGCTAGTGTGATATAGTTTAGAAAAGAAATCCCGCTGTGAAAGCTTGCGTGTCTTCTCTTTACCAAACTAAGCTCTTGTCAATCATGCCAAGGCATATCCAATCACCAAGTCCCTTTTTGGAAAGCAGCTCATCCCGCTGTGCTTTTATATATCACACCGCAGCATGTTTAGATGCATTTTTACTATCACTTCAGGAGCGGTGACTGATGAGAGCGCAGTTACAGTACCGGCTTCCCCGAACGCCCGAGTTGCTAACAATTTGCCTGGCTATTGTGTGCGTGTCTTTCCCCTCCCTCCTCCCCCTTTCCTGCCTCACGTTGCCTCTATTTGTCATGGACACTAAGATGGGGGGATATCGGGGCGGGGGGGGGGGGGGGGATTAACTGCTGAGGTGCCCATCACCTGCCTTGGGATGCGGTGACAGGAGGGGAGGGAGAAGCCCAGTCGGTCTGGGGCTCCCCCGATGGCACTGCGAAACACATCGAGGGTACCCCACCTTTGCAAAGCCCCCCCCCCCCCCCCGCTGCACGACTGAGGGCTGCAGGGAGCCGCAGGGCAAACCCCCCCCCCCCTCCCGGCTCTCCTCGTCCCGGCTCTCCCGAGCCCCGCGGGGGACCCGCGGCCCGTCGGGGGTCCTGCTCCGGGCGGAGAAGCCCCTTCCAGTGGGGATAAAAGCGGCGGAGCGAGGCGAGGTGTGTGCCCGGGGCATGAGACCCCGGCGGGCGGGTGCGGGAGTCACTCGGGCTCATCGCCCCCCCCCCCCCCGACACTGATCGCGGCAATATCGCCTGTGTTGTCTCCCTCCTTTAAAAGAGGAGCCTCGAATCGTTGTAACGGTGCCTCTTTTACCTCTTGATCACGATGGGGGGGGGGGGGGGGGAGGCATTTTCCCCTCTTTTTGCTAAATTTCTAGCCCCTAATTGAAGACAAGTGGCAAATGGTTTTTATTAAACCCCCCTCCCTTTCCTCCGCCTCCAACCCCGGGTGTTTTCAGACAAACTGTGCTAACCTCTGGCAACGCGCACGTACAGCAACATTCAATATTTCGCCTTTCAGTGCTGTATTAATATCGCCTGGCTTTGCCTCCCTTCTTTCGGGGACGCGGCCGCGCATAAACCTCCCCAGCGCATCCTTTGATGTGACCAGAGACCACGGAAAAGGGATTCGGGAGGGACGGGCACCCCCGACGCCGCTCTGCCTTCTGAAGCGACCTGACCACAAAGGCTCCTGATGCTCAACCTATATAGAGATTTCCCTCTTTGCTCCATCGTTTTATCTCACAAGGTTTCGCACCCCTCGTTTGCAGGAGGCTGCTGCAAGCTCCCTCCAAACGCTGGGATCTTCCCAAGGTCCTTGGGCGGATCTGGCAGGACGGAGAGACACGAAATGATTTTGCCTTTTGCCTTAAAACAGGGATAGATGCGGGCATTCATTTCTGGTTTATTTCTCGTTAAACGCACTGGGGGCTGCGATGCAGCAGCACCTAAAACGAGAACTAAAGGTGCGAATGAACCCGGGACTTAGAGGTGCAGGGGGAAAAGGTATTTTCATTATGTATATCTATTGTATATCCTTTCAATCCCTGACACTTCAGATGCCGGGAGCCACCGGTGCCCGCCCCACTTGCCCAGCCGGAAGAAGCGCTCGGACATCCGTGCTGCAGCTCCGCGCCCGCGGAAAGCCCCTGCGCGCATCATTCCCGCCCCGTAGCACGGGTGTAGATGTCTGGAGCCCCCCCTAGCCCCAGCTCCCCTTCCCCAGGACCCATCCACAAGGTGCCTGCTAAAGTGGAGGGAGTACGGGGTGCTGCAGCGGGTCCTCCAGTCCCCAACCCTTCTCTTCTCCCACCCAGGGGGATGCAGCTTCCAGCAGCACCCCAGTGGTGTCGTGTCTCCCCCAATACAGGCAGAAATTAGCTGTTTTCTTTGAACACCCCTTGGAGCTTTGCTCCACATCAGGCAAAGGTTTTCCATTTATCCTGCAATTCCCCCCAAAACTTGTCTCTTTGACCCTCCTCAAGAGTGATGCTCTGAGCAGCATCCCAGCTCTCCTGGCTGCAGCATCAGGCCACGCAGCAGGTCCATCCCGAGCTCCCCGCGTGCGCCGGAGCTGCTATGGCATTCCAGGCAGTCTTCAGCTGAGGCAGGCAGGTTGCCCCCTCCCTAAACCTCTCTGCAAAGGGACGTTCTGCCACTTCACCCCAGCTGCCTGGAGGCACACTTGGAGCCGGTGCTGTGCTGGAAGGGACCATGCTGAGAGGAGGTGGCTGGAGGGGCAGAGACCTCCCAGCTGCAGGTCAGGCTTTGGGGACAAGAGGCCACCTGAGTAGACACGTGTCCCAAGGGGCTCTCACCCGTTTAGGACACCAGAGGCCCTGACACTGGCAGCAGAGCTCTGACATGGCACTTGGCAGGCTGGGGCTGGAGGGCAGCACCCCATGCTGAGGCCAAGCCCCACTCATGTGCTCCCATTGTCACAGAATATTGGCACCACCACTGCTGCTCCCAGGGGCTCTCCACAGATAAGGACATAGGGGCTTCCCTGCAGCCCCCCCCCCCCATAGTTTTGTTGGCAGAAGGAGAAAGGACCCTGTGGCAAAAGCTCCTGCTGAGATTGCAGCAAAATAGGTAGAGCTGCAGGTGCAGGAAAGCTTCAGCAGCCCCCGCCAAAGGTAGAAGTCACCCAGGTCTCTGCTATCAAAGAGACTCGCTTAAAACACAGCTTTCAGATACTGGTGTTTCACAGCAGCACTGCTGCTTGATTCCTCCCCCCTCCATTTCTTTGCATTTCTTGAACCTTTACAGGGCATAGATGTATTTACATGGGGTTTCTCCTCTAAATAATGAATTTAGCAACTTTTTTGTGTTTGTTTGTTTTTAAGAAAAAGGTAGAACTAAACAGGCAAAACTAATCCAAGATCTGGGAAAAAACACAGATAACTCCAGCCCAAAGATCCAGCAGAACACACAACTTAAGGCCAAAATAAGCCTCTTCAAATGCAGAGAAAAACCAATCTGGCTCCCCAGTCAGAAACAGTAAACATTAGAAACAACCAGTTTCATCAGTCCCCTCCCAGGTTGATGCATGGGATGGGGATCCAGTGGGTGCCCCTCTCCCCAGCCCAAGGCTCCATACAAGGGGCCAGCAGGTTCACCCCTGACAGGGACACAGAACATCAGAGCTGTGCTGTTGCAGTGCAGGATCTCACTTCCCTACAGGAACAGAGGTATTGATCTCTTTAACTGGTAGATTTGGGCCTTAAGGTCTTTAGCTCATTCTTTTCCACTTGAAAGGTTTTTCCACTTTCCCCTTCGGTGCCATGTCAGAGAAGGGAAAAAGATCCCTGTTGTAGCAGGATTCACGCTCCCCATCTTGAACCAGCACCAGCCACTGCACGAGTTACCCATCAGCACCAGAAGGGACACAGTAAAGCCCAAAAGCAGTGCTTTAAATACCTTTGAGAAACAAAATCTGCATTGCAAATACCTCAGGAAAAGCCTGATGTAAGTCCAGCAAAAGCAGTGGGTTGGAGTCGTGCTGAAGGTGCAGCCATCCCCTTGCTGTCCCAACCATGTTGCCTCATCCTGTTACACACTGCAAAACTCATCCCCTAAGACCTAAACCCAGGTTTAACTTATTCAAGTGGGTGATGCAGCCAAGGCAGTGCTGCAGAGGTGTGAAGTGCAGCCCCAGGAGCAGCGTGGGGCTGGTTTGGCCGGGAGCCTCAGCAGAGGTAAATCCCCTGACCTCACATTGCCACTGAGCTGGGATGGTCCGTGTCCATTGGCTTTAATGAGGGTTTGACTGGAGGAAAGCAGGCTTCCAGCGTCTGCAAACAGGATTTCCAGCCTTAAACTGGGATTTATATCCGTTTTTCATATCCATTTTGAATTTTCAATGCATTCATGTTAGATTGATTCATTCATAAGTGTAGATTTTGTGGTTGGGGATCATTCTGCTCACGTTTTTAGTGTGAAGATAGGCAACTAAAAGCTCCCAAATGCATCTGCCTGGAACAGTGCGTCAAGGAACGCCACACAAATGGCTGCGTTGGCTTTCTTCTCCTTGGGGTGCAAAATAATCTGGGGTCCTCAAATCCTTGCTAGGAAGAGAGAAACGTGTAAATAAAGTGCGTGGCCTGTTCCCAATTCTTGCTGACATTGATGGCAATTAGATGCAAAAATACCTCTGGAAACAGGGGGTGGGGGCCCAGACCACGATGCTGCGTGTGCTCTCAGCCCCACCAAACCCCAGCAAGGAGGAGCTGTTTGGAGGTGCAGATGCTGGCATTATTTAGCTGATACTTTACAGATGCTGCTGCACAGTTCTTAACATGTTTCTTCATTGATTCAGCATAATTCTGTGTTTGTTATTGAACTCCAGACAGCAGCTAGATAAATTATTTGGGTTGGAAAGTTTTCAGGGTATGAAAGCAGATGATACCCAGACCAACTGCGGTATCACTACAATAATATATATCATTATAATAATTTCCACCTTGAGAATGAGGAGCTGCATAAAATAGCAGCGTAAAATTGGTGTTTAGGATATAAACTCGGTGCCAAATTCTTGCTGCAGCTGCAGACAAATCTCATCACAGGAATAGTCCCATTGTTTCTAACGGATTATGTTTTATTAGAGTTTGAAGTGTTCACATCATAAAACGCATGCAGAAAGCACTGTGTATGTTAAACACAACCCTATTAATTATGAAAGCTAGTAAATGAATCATACATTACTGCAAATATATTATGCATTGCTTACACTGCTTTGTTGCGGCATGTTTGCACGATAGAAATAGAAACTAAAAAGGAAAGTTGGGGGGAAAAAAAGCCCACTTATAATAAATAACAACATTAACTAAGAAAGCAAGAAGGAAGAGGAAAAGCACAGAGGGATGATGCGATGCCTGCATGATCTTAGTTATATACAAAGCCAAACTAATGGTCCTTGTGTTATTTGAGTACCTGGGCACTGCAAATGGGGGAGTTGAAGAGAACTCATACGGTGATTTCTCTACCAAAGTTCAGTGTGGTTTTGACAACAGAATCCTATGGCTTATCTCATCTAAATTTCTCTTTCTTTTCCACAAACTGACTTTTCGTGCCTGTTTGCAGACTTTAGCAAAGAGCTGGGGCTGTGCTGTGTATGGAGGATGAACTGGCTTTTTAAGATGACGATTTATTTCCTGCCAAATCGGCTTCAAGAAACCACTTCAGTTTTGTGCACGGGCCTTTATGTCACTTTGATTTATTAGCCAGGATGTACATGGAGAGCTGCTTGGTTATAGTGGAATTCAGAGTTAAATTAAATGTTTTCTCCTCTAGGAAGAGCACAACTATTCCATGCAGCCAAAACAGGATCTTGTCCGTAAAACTCCGGCTGTCTATTTGGATATCAGGCAGGGAGAAGAGGCAGCCCGTGAGCCTGTCGCAGTATCACACATTTGGCTCAGCTCGCAGCCAAATCGCGATGCGATGTAAGGCTGATGGTCCATCTTGAAAACTGCAGAGCAGGCTCCTTGAGCAGGGGAAGACACAAACCCTCTGGCACCCTTGACCTCGGTGTCATTCCCCTTGCTCCAGTTCATGCTGATGTGGAAGTTCTCTCTCCGAGCAGGCAGAGAAGCCCACTGCCTGCATAACTAATGCTGGTGAGCTGGGCTTCCCTTTTGGCAGCTTTCTCTCCTAAGCCAGATGTATTTTCCATGTTGGTTATCCCATTGCTTGCATCCCCTCCAAACCTGCTGGGCTGGCTCCATGTCAGCAGGAACCGCATCCCTGTGAACAACGCTGCTGGCCTTCCTCCTCCTGCTGCTTTCCAAGGGGCCTCTCTCCCTCCTCTGCCTCGCTTTGCTCTTGGCACCCAAACGGTTTCATTTGTCTTCAAGGCTCTAGTGCAAACTGCAAGAGAAAACAGAATACGCTGTCAGCACTGAGTGAAAACCATGCCAGGCTCTGACGGGGGAGCTGATCCAGCAGTCCATTCCCCAAATCCTTCAATGGGTTTTAAAGAGAGCTTTATTTTAGGCTTGATTTGGCATGTATACATGTAACTGGGAGAGCTGCTCCACCCTGTCTCTGCTCAGCGCTCACTGCCGTGCCACAGCACTGAACAACACTGCAGGGACAGAATGGGGGTTATTAAACCTCACGGAAGACTTTCACCTTTGTTGTATATTGAAATGGCCTTTCCATTAAATAACTGATGTCAAGGAACCCTATGGAGATGTCTGCTGGGTTTTTTTACTGGAGAGAAATCTCTGAAAGAAGGAAAATTGAAACAGGGAGTTTGGGATGATCTCTCCAAGAAGGAGGAATGCTGAGAGCAGACACAAGACATGCTTGTACTGGCAAACTTAAGGATAACGGCAGCAAACAGCACTGTTCCGTAACCTCTGCTTCACACAGCCAAGGGACTGGGACTCTTCTGGCACTTCACATACATGAATAGTTCTAAGAAATAGTCAGGTTTTGATGTCAGCTCTCATTGTCCTCCAAGTCTGAACACCCAAGAAAGCCACTGGCATGTTCATTTCAATGTTAGACCTTGCATCACAGTTCTGAGATGAAATCATGGAAAAACCTTGGTTGGAATGGACCTCTAGAGGTTTTGAGTCCACGACTCCACCTCCCACGGCAGGGTTAGTGTCAACATCAAATCATAATAGGCTTTACAATACACAACCTGGAAAAGCCATGAAGGAATTACATTGCACTCCCTCTCTGCAGGCGACTTTAGTGATATCTTCCACATCACATTCTACCTTTGTCTTGCTTTTGGCTGGATAAACTGTTCTAGCAAAGGCTCAGGGACAGTGCTGAGAGCAGAACTGGGTTTTCTAAGCCTATCAAGCTTTTGCTGCCGCAAGTACAACTCACTATCTATTCTTTAAACCTCAAACACTGGCATATGTGACTGTCGTGGAAGACACAGGCCATGTGTTTAAATGGTTCAGACTGGGAAAGAGGCAGAGCCCTCTTGCTCCCAAATCTTTCAGGTTGCAATGCCAACACTTCAAATGTAGGGACTTAGGATCACTGTGGGAAGCTCAGCCAGTGGCTCTGGGATCTGCAGGACTCCACAGAGCATCTCTGTTCCTTGGGATGCAAATCCATCCTGCCTCCCATGGTCAATTGAAGAAATCCACCTTGTGTTGGATCAATTTTGTGTTCTTTAACACCATCAGGCTCATAGAAGGTAATATCACCAGTGGGGCACTGGTGGCAGGTGGGACCATTGTGCATCAGCATGGTGTTGGGCTCCATCCCTCCTCAGCCCAGGAGATGCACAACCAGAGCTCTTTTTCTTTCTCTCTTCTATTTCCATCACCTTAAAGATGGTAAGAAAAAATAAAGCCTTTGGATTATTCCTACCAGCTCCAGGTGATTTAGAACCTTTTGCCGAAGAACTGCATAGAAGTAGTGTTAAAAATAGGGTTGTCTCCCATGTCTTTTGAATAAGGAGGTTACAATCAGCATCGTTGCTGGCAGGCAGGCAGGGAAGCCAACCTACCCATCAGGATCCCATTTTGCGACTTACGGAGCCTGTCAGGAGAAGATCGATAGTTGGCATGGTAACAAGCTCATTTCCAAGGAATAGAGCTCCTTTTTATTAAATTTGGCTGGCTATTGATCAGTTCCTGATCCATGTATCAAAACATGACAAGCACTTGATGAATCACAGCTTTTTATTGAGGCATATAACAAAAATCATCATATCATGGGGTAGCTGGGGACCGCTGCCTGCTTCCAAGGGTGGGCCCCTGGCTCTGGCCAGAGCCGGGCATCAGAAATGAGCACAAACATAACCTATTCCTATGGCAAGTTAAAGACTTGTTTCTCCCTGCCATGGATGTCTCTTGGAGCAGCATTCTTAGGGATGCTTTTGTGTGGTGTGGGGTTTTATCCCTCTTCCCCACTCGCTCTCTGTGGCTCTCTGTTGTCTATTAATGCAGTGAAGCTCGGTGCTGATTGATACAGTTACTCCATGCAGATTTGCTGATATCATCTCTAACGTTTGTGTTGAACTTATTTACCTTGCTCCTTTCAAGGATCCATCTATGCTTTGCATCCTTAAGCACATTAGCAGCAGCCTGACATCCCTCTGGAGGTCCACACTCCTCCTGTTTTCCATGCCAGAGGGTGAGGAGCACCAGTGTGGCACAGTACAAACCCCTCAGCCTTTCTACAGGAGCAATGCAGCCCATCAGGAAGAGGATAAGCCTCTTCAAATTGCTTTAACATGCATTTATGTGAGAGATAATAACAGCTCCAAAGGCTTCTTCCAGCCTATTAAATAATACTCACTTAATACAGTGTCTGAGTTCATGCTGAAATGACAGACTATAATAATCCAGTCATCTCCATCTGGCATACACAGCCAACTATAGATGCTTAGAAAAATAGCAATATGTATTTATTTACATGATATTGTATATGAGAGCTGATTTTTTCAGTCATCTCCTGTGAGTGGTCTGATACAGAGAAGTTAGTGCAGGAGGTCTCCATCTATCTCTGCACACACTTTAAGAGGAAATAACCTGACCACACAAACACATGGATGTGTTAAAGCTTCCAAAAGACTGCTACTGGTTTTGCAAGCTAGGATAAACATTTCAGATACAAGCTAAATACCCAGCCATGCCCCTGCATGCCCCGGGGCCAGTTGCCACATCATAACCAAACAATTCATGGTGAAGGCCACAATTTCAAATACAATTTCCTTAAACCCCCACCCAAGCTTAACAAATCAATGTACAGATTTCAAACAGGCTCAGGCTCTAAGGTCAGGTAATTTGTAAGACTTTGTTTGGCACCTGGGCACTCTGAAACCCTCTTCCACTGTCTCCACAAAGAGCAGGAGCCCGATGCAATGAACCACAAGATAGCCGATTGATAGTGTTCCTCTGAGGCCAAAGGAGCGTTATTCCTAAGCCTTCCATTGCTATGTGCTGCATGGCACCAACCCACAGCAGTATGTGGCAATCCAACATGGATGTTTGTCTATCCTGATAGGTCTGATCCCTTTCTACCCATGAGAGTTCCGCTCTTCACTGGACAAGGGCAAGTCCTCATATAACTGAGCTAAACACAGAACAAGTTATGTGGCACCTTAAAGCCTTCAGCAGATTAAGCATCATATAGCAATATTACCATACACACTGTGCAGCCAGCAATATCCACTCTGTTTTACAGGTGGGAAGTAAAACCCAAGGGGTTTATATGCAGCCACACCAGTGGACAGGACCCAAAATCACTGATGCTCAATGATGTGCTCGGTGCACCACACACAACTGTACCTAAATGCACACTTCAGGGTGCACTGTTATTGCTCACATTCCTACAGGACCATTATCTATATCATTTGGGCTTGCTGACACTGCTTGAACACCAGTCTGAAAGGTCACAAGAAGACAGGCCAGGAAGCAGTGGTTGCTTTATCCTGGGCTTCCAAGAGAAAGCAATGCCTAGAGAGCAAAGCAGCTCCCGTACTATCTGGGGATGACAGAGTGCCCCAGGTCTGCAAAGTCACTGACATTCTCCTCTTCGACTCAGAGCAAAGGATGAACTTTGTCATCACATTATTCACTTTTTTCCAGATGCTCCAACAACAGGAAGAAATCAGGTTAAATCAGTAAGTAAGTGGACAAGACCGATTCTCTTTGTCATCACCTCACCCCAAGGGCAGCTTTGGAGCAGGAAATAAGCATTGCCTTGCCCATTTGAAAGCTTAACTAATCCTGCCAACATTTCCAGAGGAAGAGCATCACATTCCTGCTTGTTCTCTATTTCAGACTGTGCTCTCAGCCCTGTGTGTTCCCCTCCTGAGAACATCCAACCCAAACAAAGCATCATAAACACCTGAATACACCTAAAGGCAAACACTGTCAGATATATCTGCAGATAGATCAAACCCATCACCTCATCAAGCTGCTCCTGAAGCCTGACTCTGTATGACCGGGGTTAAGTGTTTGATTGTGGAGCTGTGGGCATGGTTTGCCTTGAGATTGAGCAGCTGAGCTCCATGCAGAGCCTGGCAGCAGGGTGGTTTTACCCCACAGATCCCCCAGCTACCCAGTGCCACCCCCTGCACAGCTGCGGAGATGAAATTCAGCCCAAAGAACTCAGCAATCCCCATGTGGAGAGCTGCAGCCAAAACCCCTTGGTGATTTATCCCAGAGATGCTCAAAATTAAGTCAGTGAGGGTACTGCTTACAGGTTAACATCCAATTATTCTGGCAGCCAGTAAAAACCCCTGAGTAAAGAGGTGGTGTGTGTTTGTGGGAATGGACCATTGGCCACTTTGAACTGCTTTTGCTGGAGAGGTGGGATTTCAACAGAACGCTGCCCTTGATGCTGGCAGGAGGCATGGGAGTACCCACTGGTTCTCCTGGCAGCCCCACTGCCCAGTGTGAGGGGCTAGGAAAACCATATAAACCCATCAACCCACCCCAGAGCATCCTCACTCTCCTCTGAACTCTTCAGGGCGGGTAAAGGCAATAGCAGGAGAGCAGAGCAGAGGGACTGCACAGCCTGATCTTGCACTAGGGTTTAATTTAAGTTAGAAATAACATCCTTCTTTCTCATCTAGATCATATTAGGATTTTGAAAGGGCAGTCACGCAACTTCCCCCGGCAGTTATGGCAGAACCGCGCTCGGAAATGAATGGAGCTCGTGGAAGCATTCAGGACCGAACAATTGGATTTATAATTAGGCCTAAAAAGGGAAGAATGCTGAATAAAAGCGGCACAGCCAATTTTAGAAGAAAAGGAAGTTCTGGATGGAATTCATTGGGGTAGAGCACTGAAGTGGAAATGGAAAGTGTTCAAAGATAAATGAGTTTAGGCCTAAGAGTTTGCTTGACATCTAGAAAATGTACTAGGAACACAGTGTCAAGAAAAGCTAACGTGAATAACAAAGAAACACAAGAAGTGAGGGAAGAGAGGAAAGAGCCATAAAACTTTGGGGCAACAAAGAGTTGCAATTATAGAGGGAAATGTAATGAAGTGTAAAAAATCATAATGAAAGCAAAGATAGAGAATGAAAGGATGATTGCATATTTGCTTAATGCACATCGGGGAAGTGTCAAAGACATGGGGAACAAGAGGTCACTAAATGAGAAAATAAAGCCTCAGAGGAAAGGCACTGAATTTATTGCTTTAAATACAGATTCATTTGCCTGGGCTTTACCACTTGACGGACACCAATAGAGGCAAGTGGCAGAAATGTTTTCCCAAAGGAGAGGAAAAATTCTCTGATGGAAACAGAGCTTTTTTCTTAGACAACTGACCCAGCAATGCAGCCTAACCTATTGGAAAAGTGCTGGGATCTAATGGGGCCTCAGGAACCGAGGGAAAACTCAGCTTAACCAGCCCCCAATTACAGAAGATTTAATGTTTGCTTATGGACACACTTTACCACCCCAGGAGCCTTGTCTCCAAGTGGCTCAGCTTTGCAGATCATCTGCATTGAATAGGGATGTCTCCTGCCAACCCTGATGGGGATCCCTTCCTTTTAGGGATTTTTCTGATAGGATGCAATTGATGCCTAAAATACCCACCACATCCCACTTATCACTTCCCAACGCGCTAGCAGCGTGAAAGCTGCATACAGCAGGTTAATGTGGCCCACGAAACCATCTTACCAGGTCCAGAGCAGCAGGACAAAGTGTGATAAGGACCACAAGGGATAAGAACACAAGGGACAGGACAAGCGGAATGGCTTTAACCTGCCAGAGGGGAGACTGAGATGAGCTCTTAGGCAGAAGCTCTTCCCTGTGAGGGTGCTGAGGCGCTGTCAGGGGGTGCCCAGGGAAGCTGTGGCTGCCCCATCCCTGGCAGTGTTCAAGGCCAGGTTGGACACAGGG
Source organism: Ara ararauna (assembly GCA_028858755.1). Classification (NCBI taxonomy): domain Eukaryota; kingdom Metazoa; phylum Chordata; class Aves; order Psittaciformes; family Psittacidae; genus Ara; species Ara ararauna. The sequence goes on along the minus strand of CM054383.1, from coordinate 2,222,148 downwards.
GCTTGGAGCAAGCTGCTCCAGTGGAAGGTGTCCCTGCCCGTGGCAGGGGTTGGAACTGGATGAGCTTTAAGGTCTCTTCCAACCCAAACCAGTCTGGGATTCTCTGACACCCATGGAAAAAGCAGGAAGGGAGTGGAACAAGGCTTTCAAGTACATTTTCTCTCAAAACCCCTATGAAGAGCAGGGTGACATCCTGGGAGCACGATCCTACTGGTGCATTTATCAATTGAGCGCTATCTAGACAATTAGTTGTTTTCTTTAATTTAGGACTAATTTTGTCCCACCAGTTGAAATTAAAGCCCCCAATAGGCTCATTTCCTCACAACCATAATTTTGTTACAAGCTTTTCATTAATTCAATCACAACTTCCTTAATATTATTTGGCAGCAGATTGAGACTCCAGGAACCACAGGGGTTCATGCGAATTGTTTCATTTCTGAGAGAAAAAGAAGTAAAATGAGCCCAATTAAAAATTCTGTTAGTACTGTCTAATATGTGAAACTCCCCAAAGTCAGAACAGGAGCAGCATTGTTCCAGCCACACAGCCCATCTGTGGGTGATAGCAGAAGATACATGCTAATATCAGCCATCTGTAAGTGTCTGCCTCTCTGTCACAATAACATAAAGGGAATTGCCAGGGTGGAAATATTCACATTTGGAATTACATGTCTATGACTTTGGGGAATGTTCTCTGGAATATTTTAGATTGGCCTCAAGCCTCTTTCAGCTCCCTGAAGTTTTACTCAAAGCATCCGAGGCCATGATGCAAATATTCCTCACATGGCAATGGCCTGCAAATCTCATGTTCGTAGTAAGAAATGGAAGAGAGAGAAACCCAGTGTTGGAAAGGTCTTGCGGCAGTAGTAACATACGCAGTGTTGTCAGATGGGGAAGTTTCAGCTTGGAGATGCACTAATCTAGAGTTCAAAACAAAGAATTATAAAGCAGTTGGGACTTTAAAGTGAGTTCAAGTCTTGAAAATTGCACTTTCTTCAAGTCATACACAATCACTGCTGACAGAAATCCTTCAGGCACATTGAAGTAGAGAACGGAGGCGACGGAAATCCCTTGGAATAAACATAGCAAAGGAGTCAAAAGAGAAAAATCAAAATTAATCTAGGCTGTATAATAGAAATATTAAAGCTAATAGGATCAGTTCCCTTCTTCTTCATGAGTGAGAGCCCCCAAGCATGGAGGAGCAGCTTCAGCCTCAGGGGAAAGAGGTTTCCCTCACTCCTCTGTTAGGAAAGCTGTGGATTGTGAGAAGCATTGATGTACTACATCATGTCCAGACCAAATCCCAAGGGAACTTGCAATGCCTTCACCTTCATACTGCAGGTTGGACAGGGCTTGGACCAACCTGCTCTAGTAGAAAGTTTCTGTGGCAGAGGTTCAAATGGATGAGCTTTAAGGTCCCTTCCTACACAAACCAGCCTGGGATTCGCCTTATAAGCAGAAGACAGAGGTGACCAATGCCAGAATTTCTATTCTGTGTGACAATCCAGCATTCTGAAGTGTGCTTTCCATCCAGCTCAGGGACAACTCAAGCTCCAGAAGTTACCCCAAAATGAACATGAACAGGAAAATTCCTCTTGGGGCTACCTCACATCCTCCACACAGGTAATGCAGAACGTAGAGAGCTGGTAAAACACAGCAGCATCACTCGCCTTCCCTGCTACCCAAGTGATCTGAGCAGATCTCTCCTTTGTCATTGCAGCCCTTTCTTTTGTGTCCTCAGCTAAAAGGAATGAACTTCTACCAGGCTTGAAAATGGCAGGAGCAGATAATGAGGCCCATATTGATAATTATGGGTTCAGAGGTTTCATGTAACGGTTTCCATACATCTCAGCCAACAAGGATAAGAAATGCCCAAGAAGTGCTGACATTTTGCCACGCAGGGAGGCAATCCAGCCTCATATCCAAGGAAAGGAGGAGGTAAGGGGAAAGGAACTGAAGTAGTGTGAGCCAGGCACCTAAGACCTGCATTCATGGACAGGTATACAGCATGCTGTTATCCTGGTCTGATTTTTGGGCTGAGAGGTGCCGCTGGATGCTAGGATACCCTAAAACCTGGGACAATTAATTCCCAACTCAATACACAAGCAGCCACAGCACGTCGCATGGAAGCATGCAGCATTGCTGAATCAGGACCCGAGTGCTGAGAAGAGGCAGCAGAGCTGGAGATGCAGGGTCAGAGCAGTTCAGCCCCCTGTTCAGAGGGACTCCGGTCCTAGGCTTTGTTGAAATTAGTCTTTGCATGGATACGTATAAATAAATCCAGGACACTGCTTGTGTAACAATAACATTTTGCAGTATCTGGCGTTTGCCGCTAGTTGAAGGCTAAGCAAACCATGCTTCAGTGGAGCATAAAATTGCTTTTCCTTTGGAACAAGCAGGGCATTGTAGTAATAGGCAAAACTGTACATTGTGTTAACGGCTGTATTTTCACATTATTGATTAACACTGTGTAATGCCATGCAAGACCTGCTTTCAATGATACGTGCATCTGTCATATCACAATAACTGCAAAAGGCTAGGAAAATGAAGCACTGGGGATCCCGGGGCATATTCACATCCATGTGCCCATCATGCCGAGGTGATGATTAGGGGGATGTTGTGGTAATGAGCAGGTCCCAAGTGTGCGCTATGTAAATCAAGGCTGCCCGGGTCAGCTCCCACTTACTGTGCACATCCAACTTTTTCAGCCTGCTTACTCTTCTGACAAGGAGAGCGGATGGAAATGGCTTCCCCTTGGCAGCTCCTCTCAGCTCTATGTGTTCCAAGGCATTCAAGATGGATGGATTGCATTTTCTTTTCCTCTCCTTTCCAACTGCTTTTCTGCTGGGACCAGATCTCTGCAGCCCTCGCATGGGGATAGCTACAAGGATCACCAGCTGCTGGGTGGAAGCAAGCAGAGCAGGATGAGAGAGAACCACTAAACCACCAAATATCATCACCAAATACACCTTAAAATAAGAGAACAAATGCTCTGGAGATATAGCTCTTTGGATCTCGGGAAGTTTACCTCAAATAGGCAATAATAAAGAATTGATGTCAGTCTGAAACACTTTTTAAATCACTGCATAGTTCATTCAAACTTCGTTTTATATTATATAGCGTGGTGGTAAATTAGGTAAGCTCTCATTAATCTGTAATATCTGACTTCATTGCTTACATTGGAATATGAAAGTAATATTCCCTTTTTATTTGGCTATTTCTAAACAAATTGTCTCATTGCTTAAAGAGGAAGGACAGTCCTGGACCCAGCTTGCCAGACCAAGGGCTGAGCAACCAGCATCCAATTCCTCCCTCAACTACAGACTTTCTGGCCTTGGGCAAGTTATTTACTCTCTTTGTGCATCATCCCCTCCAGCTGCAGGAGGTCTCAGTCACCCACAGCTTGCAGAGGGCCATGGGACACCAGGACAGAGATTTAACAGTGAGAGGTTTGGGGTTTTTTGTCAACAGGCAGTGGCAATTTGGGATATTAAAATATTGGTCTAAGAAGTAGCTCTTTCCTTCTATGTTTCTAGAGCTATAGTGATGCCCCAGGTGGGGAACATGGGGTGCCCTGATGTTTCTGGCCACCTTGACCTTCCATCCACATGGTGACACATTATGGCTTTAGATACCAGCAGCTTTGGATCCAAAAACATAAGCAAGAAGAGCAGCGTACCCACATACACCAAGGCTGGAGGAAAGGCGTTTCTACTGAGAACATGCAGGTATCTGTGATGGACATGTTGATGTGTTATTCCTTGATGGATGTGTTATTCCTCGCCCTCCTCAGCCCTGGAGCGGCTCAGCTCTGTCACTTTGCCAGCACCTCATGGGGCAGATCTAATTCTAGCAAATTGCTTTTGACCCCAGCTACCTGCTGTAACACAGAAACAGCTTTAAAGCTCAGGCTGATGCACTGCTTATCTCCTGCTTGTCCCTGTCTCGATGCACTTCTATCTACAGTGTGCTTGTCACATCACTGAAAAGGAAAACCAGGGTTAAATGGCAGGTCCCCTTTAACTGGAAATTAGGAGAGTTTTTTGTGTGTTTCCTTGTTTTCCCCCTTCCATATTTCTTTTCTTTTACTCTCTCCCAGCCTTAATCTTTTCTCTTTGCCTCATCTGATAAAGTGGGGGGCATTTTACCAAATCCTTATTTCTCGTGGTCCAAGATAAAACCAACGACACAGCATAATCTTTACCAGTACTGCCGCAGACTGAAAGAAACAAGTTTTCACTCTTATCATTGATGTTTTCTTTACTGATTGCTCTAATGCATTTGCACTGATTGCTTTTGAGCTGGTGCTATTCTCCAGACCCGCAAGTTGTTCATGATGAAGACTTACACACTGTACATTGTTTTAAATGTGAATTGTGTCACCAGCCCCTCCCAGAAGCAAAGCAGCCCTGAACTAGGGTCTCAGAAGGTAAAAGTCTTTTGAGTTTGTCTTTAAATACTCAGATAAATCCCCTTAGCTTTCCTCCACACCATCAAAGCATTTGGATAGCATAAAGCAACTGAATACATAAAAATGTATCTAAACACCTTGTAAATCCCTACACAGAGCTGTTGCCGACACTACTTTTAACCCTAGGAAAACATTTCACCAATTACTGATCAAATACAATGCAGCTAAATTTCCCCACCAGCACATCATTTTGATAATGGGTATGGAAATTATCCATTCAATAGCTATTCAGAAATAACTCGGAAAGATTGGTTTTCAGATACTTCTGAGGATCCTGGAATAATCCCCTATAATCACCGTGCTGAGAATCCAGCAACATTTTCCCCTTTGAAAAAGGCTGTTTGGGGCCAGAGCGTTGGTGGTCTCTGCCCATCCTTCAACGCATGTGTTCAAACAATCTCTCTGAGCTCACCAGCACACTGCTGGCAGAGGACTGAGGGGTTTCCTACTCTAACATGACTCAAGTGAGGCTTCACCTCTCCCCAGTGCTTCTCAGGTGTGTCTTGGCAGCCCATCACTATGATTTCCCTTCCTTTCTCTTAAGGCAAACTTGCATCATTTTCCATCCAGAGTCTGAAAGAAACAAAACAACCCAAATGAAGCACCTAAAATAAGCAATAACTACACTTTGTGCTTCCCTGCTGCTCTGTGCCAGCTGCTAAATGCAGCCCGGGAGTGGTTTAAGATGTTTTGATTTTATGATCTTTCTTGCTTCTTGGTATGAGGTGAATTCTTGGTATTTCTTTATTCTTTTGGGAAATACACCATTTTCTGATTTACTTTACTGATTTCCTAGGTGTAAAATTTGGTCTTTTCTTCCTCACTAGGGGAGATGAAAAGCAGGGGGCTGCTGGATGAGGGATGTTTTCCTTCTCCAAAGTGGTAATTAGGAACTGGACATATGTGTAACAGAAAGAAACCGCTATTTCTAAAGCTTTCCTTTCTCCTTCAGTGACTCAGCTTTTGCTCCATTATGAATATGAAATTCTGCCCGGGTAACGCAGTCCTCTAAGCCCAAGGAGAACTAGATTTCTCCATACTTACATATAAAGCCCTCTGGAGACCCCTGCCTTTGTGCCACCCTTGCCACCCCACAGCTAAGACAGAGGTGTCCCTGCTCCCATGCCACCCCAACCACAGTGCTTATCCCCATGGGGAGACACAACCTGTCCATCTAAAGCAAAGGGCAGCTACTGGCCAGCAGTGCCTTTCGCCCCATCCCAGGGCCAGGCTGCCTATTTCTACGGGTAATTATGCAAGGGGTTAATTGGGGGCATAAAAGCCTCCCCTGGGAAGCCCAATTAAAGACCATAGCCTCAGCTTTCATCCAACAGGAGATGACCACAAACACACACGTGGGCTATCTGAATCACCAGTCTTTATAGCAGTTTTCTACCATTCCAAAGAGGAGGAGAGAGAAATGCGTCACCAGCAAGGTACCAGCCCAGGACCCACATGCTGCCAGTCCGCACTGACATCGTAAAGTCATCCTTCCCTATCCCAAAACTTCAGGTTTCATACCCCAATGGGGGTAAAAGGAAGGGTTAATACTGCACAGTGCAAATCTGAACAAACCTTTCTGATCGCTGCATGTGGCTCAGTTCTCATTCACAAGCAAGTTCACAGAAAAGCAGCCACAGGAGCACAGCACAAACATGCCCTCACCAGCCTGAGATCTGCACCATTGCAGGAAAGACAACACACCATCACCTGGGTCATAAGCAGAACCATTTCCCAGTGGTTTGTGGAGCGAATCAGACCCGAAACTCACTCACAAGCAACATGCTGAATCCCTAGTGACTGTGTGAGAGACTGACTGCAGCTTCGGGCTGTCACACAGCGTCACTGGGCAAGCCTTCAGACAGCCAGGTCTGACCACATATCACCCAAAGCTAAGAGAGGGACTAATTCAGGTGTGCTATTTGACGTGAACAGTTAGGGCAGCTCTATAGTAAGGGGATCAGAAATGTTTTGGGGTGCAAAGAGGGCACATACCATCAGGCATTGCTGACAGACACAATGGAGAGGCTGCATCCTCCTCTCTACCTGCCGGGCTGAGCATTTGGCTGCGAGAGAGGTTGAACATGAAGAACATACAAATACCCCCAAAATGGGGGTTTCCCTTCATAGGGTGAAGCGTGGACTTCAGCAACAGCACCTGGGAATCCCAGGCAGTGTTCATAAGCCATGCTCTCAGGCAGGACATAGGGCGGCCACGGAGATCCGCAGCTCCAACACTTGGATAACCCCTTGAGCAGGCTGCGCAGCCTTGCTGCAGAGCTCTTTGACATCAGCTTTAACTTGAAGACAGGATTATTGACCTTTCCAGTTCAGTATTTAGCAACCCCCATTCATCCCCACTTTTCCATGCCCTTCTATTTCATTCCCTTTGTTGCTCTGTAATAGGAGAGGCAACAGGGCACATATTTCTGCAGAGCAAAGCATCATCATCCTCATTATAGTGTCCTGGTGTTTTCTTCACTTTTAGCACTTTATTAAAAACAATTAGCTGAGGAGAACCCTCTTTTTTAATCTCTACCCTATTATTCTCATCTCTCTCTGAATCCAAGGAGGTCTTTTCAAAGGCTATTTCCTTCACAATTACATGTGCTGGAACAACTGCTCAAAAAGTGAGCCCAGAAAGGATTCTGACAATACTTCCCTGGCAGCGTTGGTCCTGCTGCCTCTGAAGCATGGAATGGTAATGATTTCATACAATCTATGTGAAAACAAGGGCTTGTTTTCAATAGTCTGTGTAAATGATGGATGCAGCCATGCCACAAGCTTAAGCCTAATGGATTGAGGAGCTGAAGTCCCAGCAACATCAGGAGCCAAAGACTTGTTTTGCTGCCAGACTTGGCTCTTGTGACTCCTTTGAGGAGTCTGCCTGCAGACAGGTATATCCATGAGCATAACTGCAAGGGATGGGGATTTTACAGGACAAAGATCCCAGCTCTACCCATTTGCACTGGAAACCTGCAGGACTTTGTTACTGATGTAACTGGAGGAAGGTTGGCCCCATGGTCTAGTTTGGCCCTACTGCTCTAAGCCTGATGTAAGCACAGACTGCCCTAAAGATGCCTGCTGGATTCTTTGCATGTGTATCATTTCTATTCCAAAGCTTTCCCTGTTTAAACTTATAGGCTTTTATTTAAAATAGTCCAGCCAAAGCATTGCAATTTTTCATTTGAAAAAGGGCTTTTTTATGATTTATTTAATTTTTTACACAGGGGAAAACTTTCAATGTCTCATATTCAGCCAATTGGCTCTTCACAGGGGCTTTTCAAGCTTTTCCTCCACCACCTTTAATTCCGCACCATTTGAACAAGGGTCTTCTCCTGCCTTGATGCTGCCATGAAATCACAATGCTATATTTGTCTTTCTAACATCAAAGTCATTCCCATGGTCACCAACTGTGATGGCATAAACATATTTTTAATGGCTTGTTTACAGCAGGGAACAGAAGGAGAGAAGAGATTATGGGTGGAAGGAAACTCTTATCGATACACAACAGTTTTAAGCACAACTGTGAGGCTGAAGCATGTGGGAAACTTGAGGCCAAAAGCATTTCCTTGCTGAAACAGCTTCTCTTCTGATGCTCATCCCAGCACAAAAATCCCTTTTTAAGTTACTAGCAAACAAGCAACCCCAACAGATTACTGTTATGTCAGTCAGACCAGAGTTGTGCAAGGCGCTTTCTATGCTCGGAAGATAGCAAATCCATGCCCCAACCCATCCACCTTGCTGTGTAAATGAGCAGACATAACACATCCCCAGAGACTCCTGCAGAAGCGCTTGGGCAGGACCCAGTGGGATCTGCACACTATTGGCCCATACAGTTTTAGTGTCTCAGGTCAAAACAAGACTACCCTCAAGAGACACTTCAGTTGGACCAGAAGGTCCTTTCTTGGTCAGCGATGGCGGTAAGGATGGTGGTGAGCTTTTGGCCACAGGAATAGCAAGGTCCTTGGGGCTGTGTGACCTCAGAGCCACGCTTCTAAACAAGCCCACAGCAATGTGAACTCCCCCCTAGCCAGCTCTCTGCTTTGGTAGCAGGGTTGGGACATAGCCAGCTGAAACAGGGGGGTTGTCCAGGTTCCTCTGTTAAAATGGAAACAAAAAAACCTATGTCCTAAATTCCTCTCCCACAGGAGACAATTCAGAGTCAGTCTAACAAGAGTTTACCAACACATCTGGTTTCTCTCAAGTCAAACTTATCCCTCATCTACAGAAGGATGGATTGGGACAGTTCGAAGATGTGCGGCTGTCTCAAAGACATTATGACGAGGCATGCCTGTACATGTGCTCTGAGGAGATTATCTCCCTCCCTTACCCAAAGAAAACACGAGGGGGGGAAAAAAACTCACTGGATGATGAAATTCCTAAATCCTCATCCCATGAGAAGAATTAATGTAGTTCTTTCCCCGCTCCAATACCAGGAGCTCCCCAGTAGGAGATCCTATTGTACATCACACACTAGCAAGGGTCCATGTTTCAGCGAGCTCTTTTCTGGAGGGAGCGCAGTCCCTGGCATGCAGGAGCTGGGATTTCACACACTCTCTTCATTCCCGAGGTACAGAACAAGCAAACCACCATTTTGCTGCAGTCCCACAGCAGGAATAAAATGGTGGCATAGATGAAAACTGCCAGATCAAACACAAGCCAGTTGCCTGTCACCACCTGCAGCTCTTCTCCGCCTTACATGTGACGCTGAATTCTGATGCAGGTTAATATTTGATTTCTTGGTATTTAAACAAACACAAAAACACCACCACAAAAAAAAAAACCAACCTCACAACAAAAGAATGTAACACTAACAGATTATTAATATTGCAGCCATGAAGTAGTGAGCGGCAAACTATCAATGTTAGAATTCACATTTCTCCCACAATATGGCAGGTCCGCAATCACAGTTGTTTACTCATAACTGGTTCACCCAAAGCCACCAAGAACAACTAACTGAGTTCTGGTGTTTAACACAGAAAGGGATCGATCCCTTTTCTCGTATGCTTTAAGAAATAGTACAGTGGCTGAGAAAGGCAAAAAAGTGTTCACTTAATTGCTATGAAACAGCTCCTTCCCCGTGTTATACCATTTCTTTTGCTCACACACACAATAAACTTATCCTAAAGCTGAGCCTGAGCGCTAGAACAAGTCCCAGGTCCCCAGGACTGGGACAGAAACACGTTCCTCACATTCAGTAGGAGACCAGCAACAAAATGAAATTAATTCCTCTCCATGAGGAATCCTGCTCTGGATTCAGCGTTGAGCTTAAATAATGATTTCCATATACAAGAAGTAATTATTACAGACAACTTAGAATGAAGCAGTGTAACATCTAACAGCAGCTCTTCCCAGCAGCACAGATTACCTTTAAAATTAAAGCATACATCATCTCTTTAGAGCACAGACCACATTTTAAATTCCTTATCTGTTTCTTTCACAGTCAGTGACAAACAAAATACTTCTTGGCTTGCACTTGTAACCAGTTTGATTTGTACGGGCTTTAGATTTGCTGCATTCTGCTCTTCTAAGAACACATAATTCCGTGGTGGAAAACACTTTCTGTTAGATTCTGTTTAAGTATTATTTTTTACTTTCATTTCTAAATACCCCCATAATCAAATGCTGCAAAATGAATTGCTGAAGTGATTATTTTTAATGCATTTGACTCGTGTGTAAGACATCTGCTGATAGCAGGTAGAGATTTCGTGTTCTTTCATTATCCCCTATGTATTTTTACATCTGATAGTTAAACCATTATTAAAATAATAATCAAACCCACACACTGCAGAAAAAGCTCAAGAAAAGTCTGACTGAATGGACAGGAAAAACATAAATCGCACTATACTTTTCTTTACTGAAGCACCGATCATGCCAGGAGTTACTGTACTAAGCACAGCATTTTATTTCAGACTATCAGGTACCGCAAATCACTGGTGACCAGCATATAAATCATATATTTTCAGCTTCTCATCTAGTAGAAATCACTATATAAATGCTCAGTAAGAGCAACAGACCTGGTATTTCTTCCATTTTAGTCATGAGCAGCCTTTTGCTGGGTTCAATAAGGTCAAAGTCAGGCTTTAGAGAAGCTCATTGGATGTCCCCAAAACAGGCACAGAAAAACCCTCCCCAAAACCCCAACATATACCCAGCCCCGGCACCATCAGAAAGAGCAAATGCAGGGAGTTTCCATTGCCACTTTTAGGGCACCAGCTTCCTCAAACAGAAGCTTAAAACTTAAAGACAGGGGAAAACGTTCAAGCTGGATCATTTCACAGCATTCTCTCTGCTGGAGAAGGTACAATGTGAGCTGACGGGGACTTTTCACGCATGAGAATTAGGAGTAGTGCTTTTTCATTGCTTGATCTCACAGACTACCAAAGCCCCGCCTTGCGAAAGGACATGCATTGCTACCATATAATAGTCCAAGTCTAGCCTAATACATAAATGGTGCTCCTATAGCCTTAAATAGGGAAGCTGGTTCTGATGTATTGTGTCCCTGCTTTCCCCTTGTTCAAAACAGAGCAGACATGGCAGATAAAACAGCAGATTTGAACAGCTCATTCCCACGCAGAAGACTGGCTTGCAGGTATTTACCACAATTTCAAAGGTAAAATCTGGCTGTAAAGTGACTTTGCAGGAAAAAAGTTAAAGACACTAATGGAATTTTGCTTTTAGTATGAATCAATGTTAAAGGAAATATTACTATGATCAGTTAAAGGATGCCAGGATGGACAACATGTAACTGTACCTTAACCAGCTGAGAGCTGGGTCCAGCTAAAAATCTAGCACGATTCCCCCAGGGTGAGCTTGACACAGCCATGCCAGTTGGGATGTCCATGGTGGCAGAAAACCACTCTAAGTTCTGCTGCCTTTGGCTCCCCTAATTTTTGCTGTGCATCTTTTACCTCATTTCCATAACACCCCTAGATAAATCTGCAGACTCTTAACAATAACTCAGGTTTCCTGACCCAGTTTTCCCTAAGGATTTTTGAGGGAAGAAAATAAAAGGAATCATAGAATTCCAGACTGGTTTGTATTGGAAGGGACATTAAAGCTCACCCAGTTCCAACCCCCTGCCATGGGTAGGGACACCTTCCACTGGAGCAGGCAGCTCAAATCAGACAATAGGAAAATCTATCAACAAGCAGCCTTTCTAGAGAAAACACCACACAGGTGGGTTACTGTCCCAAGCTCCTTACCTCTCACCCCAGATACCTGCATAGTGCCTTTGGGAGCAAGCAAGAGCTGAGAGATGCAAAGGGGAAGACAGAAAGAAGTCATCCAGAAACAAGAAACACCATCCCATCCTGCAAACACCAAGGCTTACTTCTATTTTATTACCCATTTTAGCACAGCACTTCCATTTGAGTCCATCTACAAAGTGCTGGGGGAAAGACATGCTTTGAGGAGAGGCTTGAAGGAGAAGACAATGGTGGAGAGAAACGGAGGGAGTCCCAGGAGGAAGCTATCAGTCATTAGACATCATCCACAGGTGAAAACAACTGCTCAGCCTGAGCTTCTGTTTCCAAAAAGCAATGAAGACATGGGGATAAAGATGTTGTAGTGTAATCACTTTTCACAATAAAATGGTAGAAATAGGGATTTGGAGCATTCAGTTTATTAAATAGGATATTTGACTTAATAAAGACAGGCCAAAGATTCAGTGTATTACTATGGTAGAAGCACGAAGGGATGATTTAGTTCTCTTGTGTGTGTATATATAGATATAAATATATATATAAAGTAGATTTTATATATATATTTTTATATATGTGTATATACATATATATATAATCTGTTGAGCAGCACTAGAAAATGCCCATTGCTGGGCAGCACTTACACTAGACAGTGGGAGAGCCATTGGATGGGCAGCACTCAGTGGCAAGAAAACACCATTTCAGCAGCAGAAGGATTAACCCTTGAAGTTATTAAATTAAGAGGAACCATGAGGGGAAAATCTTGACTGTCTTTGCTTTGGCTCGCTGGCAAGGCTGCAAAAGGAAATGTGTTGGGGAAAACAGTTTATGCTGCTCCTGGAGGCGGCCATCTGGGATGCTGAGATTAGTATTTGAGATTTCTATTATCTGAAACTCCACTGGCAGGCTCTGCAAAAAAAGGAGTTTATAAATTCTGTTAGCAGGGTTTAAGTAAAACTATTTTGTCTGGGGACTAAGAAATATGTGTAATTACCGTAGGTGGATAATGCTTTTCCATTGCCATTCCCCAAAATTAGTTTACCAGATATTATTCCTAAGAGGTATAATTAAAATCAACATAAAATCCAGAACACAGTGAAAATAAAACATCAGGAGATAATGTCTTTAAAATTACTAGACCAAACAGTCCTCTGCACTGCGGTACAAGCATAATCACTCCCTGGCTAGCAGTGTTTGTTTTCCCTGTACAGAGATGCTTTGAACTCCCAGGCTGCTCAGGCGAGCTGTTACTTTGCAGCCCATTGTAAGAAGCAGTTATTTTATAACACTCTGTCTTAAACCCTTTCTCTAAATAGCAAATGAGAGAACTTTATTGAATGCAGGGTCTTGACCCTGTGTTATTTCCAAAGCTCCCATTGAAAGCAGCCTGGAAACCTCTGTGGGCTTGTAGGCAGGTTCAGATCTGGACCCATGCACCTGCCATTAACTCCTGCCCTGGCAAAGTGTCCAGGGATGTAAATGGGACTGAAGCCAGGGATAAAAACCAAATGTTGAATTCCACATTGAGTACCAGGAGAGGCATTTCAGAGCCAGGTACTTGCACCAGATGTTTAATCCTGTTTTCTGCTCCTAGACAAGACATAACCTGATGGTAGATGCCACCTCTCATTATGAATGTCTGGCCACCCTTGTTAATGGAAGACTTTGTTTTCTTTTTGCAAATGTTATTAAGCAAAGAACAAACTGATTGTCTAAATTGATTAAGCAGATTCATTCCAGTGAAAAACATATTATTTGCCTGGCTCATTTCATCAAATCAATCCCGAGGAAAAAGGCTCCATGAATTAAACTAATCATAAATATCTATTTTAAAAGCCAGCCGTTAACTGGCAGGATGCAGTTAGTGCAGTCAATCACTAGGACAATAAGTGACTTTGAAAGCAGCATCTTGCATTGCTTCTCAGCACCTTCTTTGCCTTTTCTTGCAGAAAATTGGTGTTTGGGACCCAAATTCTGCCTCTACTTGGTCCCATACATTCTCATTAAACTTCTATGGGAGCCCAGGAGTCATTCTTGGGTGAAAAACCCCATAATACTTGACTGGCATTTCCTATAAAATAGCAATCAGACTCTAATTAGAACGCTAACTCTGATAGATTAATAAGAATTTCAGAGTGCTTCAGTACAAGGTCTTGAAAAAGCCACTTTTAAAACATAAAATGACATTCATTTATTAGACCGAACACACACATTCATTAGGCTCACTCCCATCACAGCTAGAGAAGGTTTCTCTCTAATCTTCTGCAGGACACGGATGGAAGAGGCAGCCTGGAATGCTAATAATCAATTCAGTTTAAAAGAAAGATCAACCATCACACTTATATTTTTCCAGCATATTATAGACACAGTTTGCTTGCACACACACATGCGTTTGAGATTTGCCCCCCACAAAGGTACCTTTGAAACCACCATTCAATGAGAACCTTTTCTTATCATCTAGGTCTTTGCAAATAGGTTTGTCACGGATGGCTTCCTACAAGCACACAGGTCTTGCTCAATAGTTGATCCAACTTCTTCATAGCCTTTGAGCCCAGAGGTGCAGCAGCATCCCTGCCAGGATCCCCTCCCAGTGTGGCCATAACTTCCATAGCATCAACAAAGGGTTAAGCCAAGACATTGTGAGAGTGTGGTGCATGGTACAGCCTGGAGATACCTCTGCCCCATCTCCATCTCTGTCTCAGGTTAACAACTCAGAGTAACATTTTCCTGCCAAATGCTTATATTCAGTCCCACAGCTCTTTGATGAAGCCAGTCTCAAGTAACTCTGACTTGGCCTGTCTTGTGCTGAACTTTGAGACCCAATCTGGCTGGCACCTCTGGTTCAAGACACAGGCCCATGTACCCAGAAAACCACTCTATAATTATATCTCACTGCTCTCCTCTTCCTTTTTCAGTAGCTTTTCTCTAAAAATAAGAAGAAAATTCACCTCTGCCCATTTTACCTGCGAAGGGCTGAGTCCATGGGGCAGACGCCATCAGGTAGACTTTGGGTTCTTAAATAAGGTTTTACAACTGCTCAGTGTGAGAGCAAAAGCTGCAATCACTGTGGCACGAGCAATAGTGCAAAAGCACGCGGCACAGGCAATAGCAGCCAAGCTCAGAAAGCTAAGGCAGTGAAAGAAACCTCGTCTACAGAACAGCATCACAATAAGAATGTAGTGCTCTGCAAGGCACAGTAATGACACTCTGAAGACTTCATCCCTGCCCTTCCCACTGGAGGGGAGGTCCTGCATCCTGCATCCTGGTGGGGGACAGAAACATCACATCACAGTGTGCTGTGTGCTCAGGGAAAGGAAAGATTCCACCCTTTGCAGATGGCTTCACATGGAGCCCTCAGGCCATCACCACCCACTGACACCCCATGAGCTGCTTGCATCAATGAGCACAGGATCCTGCCAGCACCTCTCACTCCCACTCTCCCCATCACGGTGCCTATGAACCTGATCTCTGTATAAGCAAATGTTTTGCTTAGGGACTTAAGAGAACAAGCAATGACAGTTGAGGAATAAAACCCCAAGCACTTCCAATAGCAGAAGTTTCCTTCAAAACCCTTATCTGCTACATCGTGTTAAATGCCCGCAGAATATCTGTACTTATTTCAACTACTTAACTTCACTAGGTCTTTCCACTTCAACACCTGTCTATTTGCCATTCTGATTCTTTTTAGCATCCTAAGGAACAGAAAACACTTTTCAGACCACATTTGCCAGCTAAACCAGCCTCCCCTTCCTTATGGCATTAAGGAGCAGGGCACTTTTCCTGGAAGGCGGTGAGGATGAAGCCCCTGGCAAGCAGCTCCTGGGTGCCCAGGGGACATCTTGCAGGGCACAGGGCAGAGATACCACGGTGAGAGCTCTGCCAGCCCATACCGTGCTGGCTGACAAAGCCTGCTGCCAGCTGGGAAGTAACACAGATTGGAACTGACAGAGAAATGTGACAAATTCATTATTAATAGCACAACTATTCCTTACTACGTAGAAGGCTGTACTAGATTAATAAAACCAGGCTTTTATATTCCTATCTGACAGCTCTGATGGTGTGTGATCTGCAGGAAAGAGAACGCTGACGATGCCCTGGCTGGCATCAGGATGCTGCAGTTGGATTGGGCAGGGACAGGATTTCTCTCCAGGACATTGCAAGTCCTGCACGTTTCAGAAGGTCACGCAGGCTGATTTTGTGGCAAGGCAAAGCACTCACACAAAAGGTCAGCGTGAATGGAAACCTGCACACAGCTCCTCCTCGGGGCGTGCAAACCTCCCTGTGTTCATTAGCATCTGCCTTGGTTTAGCTCAGCCCATAGTGGGGTGTAAGGGAGCTGGTTGGGGTTTGGATCAGGGGTAGAGGGACTTGCTCACACCCAGCTGCAAATCAAAGCTCCAGTAGTGCACAAGTGGATTTCATCTCTTGCTCTCCGCCTACCTGTACACAACATACATTCACAAGCTCTCAAGCAAGCTGTATCTCACTCTATACATGTGTGTATATATATATGTGTATATATACCCATATAGATATATGTGTGTATATACATATAGATATGTGTGTATATACATATTGATATATGTGTATATATAGTATAGTGGATAGAGATATGTATAAACATATATATATGTGTATATATACACCTATAGGCATATATGTGTATATATAGTAGAGTAGAGATATACATATGTATAAACATATATATACCATACATATATATACTTTTATTTTACTCCAGGTATTTTTACTCCAGGTGTACACGACATCCATCAGCATGTAACATAAATACTTCATTTAACAACTCATTAACAGCTATTCCCTCGATCTCTGCTATTTGTTTTTTCCACTTATTCTCTTCAGAGGAAAGAAAACACAGTGTCAGGGAAAATATTTCCAACAAGTCTTGGAAAGCACAAGTAACTAGGCAAAATGCATTCACTCAGTCTTATTCCTGCCTCCTTGAAATCTAAGAGGAGTTGCAGTGCATGGGCTGCTTACAAACAACCCCACACAGTTCCAGAGGCAATGTGCAGCCACAGAGAAATACCATGCGACTTTCCAGATTTTCCTTGTGGAAAAGAGATCGGTTTATTTCTTTAGAACGAATTCTTCTGATAACTGGCTGCTTCTTTTCAGCATCCTTAGCATTTTCTGCCATCTTCTGCGTTTACCAAGGGTAGGTTACATCGCTCTTTGCGACCTCCCTCACAGCCGGTACTAAAGGTCTCAGCATCACCTGGCTGACATGTACCTTCCCTTCACAGCATCCCAGCATTCGTAGGGCTTGGAGGATGAGACAGGTTTCTGCTAACCTCAGTATAGACACACAGTTACAGCCTGGAGCTCCCTAGGACAAAACCAGGGCAGGGAGTGTGGCTTTTAGAAAACACAGATGTGACACTGATTTGCAAAAGGCATTATCCAGCCATGATAACACTGATGTGCACACTGGAGTCCGGCTTCCCAATCCCTGCTCCAAGAAGGGAACCCACTGGTGCTCCATTCACCCTTGTCCTGTCCCTACAGGCCCTTGTCCAAAGTGCCTTTCCAGGTTTCCTGGAGCCCCTTTAGGCACTGGAGCTGCTCTAAGGTCTTCCCTTAAGAAGCCTTCTCTTCTCCAGGTTGAACTATCCCAGTCAGGGCCAAGATGCAGCAAGAGGGGACCTACAAACACATGCCAGGAGTGGGCATCAGCCACACCACACAGCGAGGGGCCGAGATTGAGGATTCCTTGGTCCTCAGCAGCTGAATTAAAGCCGGGAGGCGATACCAGCGGCACCAGGATCCTTTGAGTCGGTGGCAGCCGCTGCTATTAGCACACAAAAGCGATGCCGAGCAGCAGAGCAGGACAGAAGGGGAGGGGGGCAGCCAGGCAGGAGAGACGGAGGGTGGAGCGAGACAAGAATGGGAGAGGAGCCGCGCAGACAAGGAGGAGGGAGGGAGACACGCAACACACAAAAATCAGAGCAGGGCAAAGACAAGGGGATAACAAGGGGGGAAGAGACCACATGGGGAAGGGCGTTCCTCACCTGGCCCGCTCCCCCTCTGCGCTCTGAGCTGCTCCTCCCCGCTCTCTGCTTGCACCATGCAAGGGCACCAGGGCACAGCATCAGGCCTCCAGGTGAACCCCCAAACCCAAGAGGGTTTTCCCGCTGACCCAAGTTTCGCATCGCTACTGGTGAGGCTGCAATCAGCGCATCTGCGAAGGGACTTGGAGTAATGGGTGCCTTTCTCACCACCAGTCATATTTCTCATTCCTGTTCCCAAAACCGAACCTTGGATGATGCCAGAGCCACCAGAACCAAAAGCTGGTCCTAGTTAACACCAGCATGGAGCAGCCAGGCAAGCAAACCAAAATGAGCCCAGGGAACACATGATTCTGCTAGCTCACTCAGCCTCACCCCTTGAGCCCAGAACCTCCCAAACCAGCCTGAAAATCCCTCTCTGCTTGGTGTGTCTCTCCTTACAAGCACCTCACCAAACTGGGGAGAAATGCTCTTGTCCCTTCTGCAGCCCTATGGCCCCATCATCCTTGCCAATCTTTTACAAAGAGGGTGGCAGAATAACACCAAAATAAGGAAGGAGGGAAAGGTCCACATGAGAAGATGCTGTGGAGCTCAGACATACATCAGCTTTCGTTTCCTGACAGCAGCTCTGAAATGATGGAGTAAATGACAGAACAACTGTACAACTCCCCTCCTTCTTGGGCAGATCTGAAAAGCTCTCGTGTTTCTAGTGTTTCATAAACCAAGAAAGTCAGAAATGGAAACCACATTTTTCAAGTATGAACTCACAGGGAATTCAATAAAAAAGCTTTTTTTTTTCCTGACTGAAAACATTTCTTTATCTTTAGGAATGAAAACTAACACCGCTGGCTAAGGGGTCTCAGGCTGGCAGTGCTCGCAGCTTCATCTCTGTGCTGCGGTGCCCCTCGCACAGCCAGCAGCCAGTGCTTGCCCTGCTTCCCTTCTTCTCCCATCTGACTTTCATTCCAGGCTATTTTCCAGATTATGTCCTTTTTATTCAGTCTCAAGGCTATCTCCTTTCTATTAGGAGTTTTCTAGGTTTATTTCTTTCATTTTCCAGAGTACCGATGCTCGGACATTTGCCCTTTAAAATAAGAAAGCATTAACACTTTTCTTTCTTTCTAATGCCATTACGTGTTTGGCCACATTTCTTCTGGCAACCAACACTACCATAAGAGTGGATGTCAGAGCCAAGCTCATTTCTAATCTTTATACTCTGGTTGCTGCAGCACACAATTCCTCAACCCACATCATCCAAACAAGACCCAGCACCAGACTGGTCCTCATAGGACCACAGCTCTTCAGGGCAAACAACATACCCGAGATGACCAAAACCTGTGTGAAAGTAACCAAAAGGGAGCACTGACTTCTCCAGCTCTCCTCATTCCCATGCCAAGGAGAAAAAGGTTGATGAAAAAAGAGTGGGAAAAAGTGAAAAGGGGGAAAAAAAGGGAAGGGACTTCTTGGATTAAGCAGGAACATCTCACATACATGTTTATAACCTAAACCAAGGAGCAGTTAAACCTTGACTTCAGCTACATCTTAGCTGGAATAAGGATTTCATTTCCAAACACTAACTCGCACACTGCTCTTTATTTCATAAAGCTAGGGTCATCCTCATGTCTGGCTTTGCAACAAGGCTGAAGCAGAGAGTTTGTGAGGACAGGCATTAGAATGTTCACAACACCTTTAGAAATGCTTTTCAGAAAGCCCAGCTATAGTTGTTAGGTTTCAAATGTGCAAAGTGTTAACCTCCCCACAAAAGGGACTTGAAAGGAAGAGTTTTGATCAGCACCAGTATTGAGAATAATTCAGTTCATATGTGTTGAGATAGCTGTGGGAGACAAAATATTTCAGGAAACTCTTGCCCAGGATCTTTTACCACTTCAGTTTTCTTCCTCTATAGAATGATGAGGAATAATGCAAGGATGAGCTGCAAAACTGGGGACAGAGGGACAAAGCAAAGATCCCCATTAATGCAATACATGTGCGGGTGCAACACGTTTCAGGTGATGAGGGACTCCTCCATTAGCACAGGTAACTCTACAGAGGCTCCATACTTTGCATTTTAGTGCTCTGATGCTTGCTTTTTAACTTCCAACACTAGGCATGATAGGAACACCATTACTCCATTAGGTAATGTGGGAGCTAAAATAAGTGATGCCCTTTGAAATCAGACTAGGTTCATTCGGATATAAAAACTGGTGAGGGGAAAAGGAGATGGGTTGGGGTTTGGGAAAGCGATGGAAGTCTGGTAAATGTTGCCTCTGGGTTAATCCCAGCATCTTTTTCGTCCTTCATGTTCAATTGGGATAATCTGGAACACACCAAATGTTTTTTCCCATGTGGAGGCTGCTAGGAAGCAGTTCAGGTGCGTGATTTCAGGTGCAAAAACTTTATCCCAGCCCAGGCTATTGCATGGGACCTCATTCCCAGGCAGCATGGGGACACCTCAGGCTTCAAATCTTTCCCAAACTCCATCGGGATACCCTGAGTCTTTGTGATCTAACCAAACATATGTCACGCTTCCTCAAGTTAATAATGGATGTCCCGGCAGAGACAGCTCTTGAGGTCGGGAAGGGGGGTTTTTGCCTTTTCTCTCTTCTTTTTTAACTGTTGCCTTTTCCCTTCCCATTTTAAGGGGTGGGGAACATGAAGTACAGCCCCCAGGCTGCCTGCCCCGACCAGTCTTTGCCCACCACCCCAGCCAGCAGCCCTGGAGCCCTGCAGTTGCCTGTTCTCTCTTCATCTTATACAAGTGTCCCCTGAATGAGGCAAAATAAATAGAAGCAGCAAACATATGACTCTCCTTAGCACAAAACCTCCCCACCTCCTCCTTGGCTTTAATTTTTTTTCTATTATTATGATTTTTTTTCTCCCTCCTCCTCTGGCGACATAAAAAGAGGCTGCGTCTGCCCCTGTTGAATGTAAATGCCTTTGAAGTGGAACTAATCATTTCAAGGATAGTTTGCGTTGTCCTAACAACGCAGCTGAATTGTGAAGCCCTGCTTTTTGTTGAAGATATGTTTTCTTTCTTTCAGCAAAACCTGATGATGATATACTGCTTTCACGCTCTGTCCTCCCGCATCGTAAATCTCTGCTGCCGCCTTCCCCAGTCGAAACTTCCCCCCATGCCAGCGGGGGACTGGCTGTAGCCCTGCACCCCTCTCTGTGCATGCTTGTGCCTCCCCGGGTATCCATCCATCTATCCATCCATCCATCCATCCATCCATCCATCCATCCATCCATCCATCACCTTCAAGTACCCTGCACCCTCCCCGCAGGCATCCTGCATCCCTCTCTGAGCATCCCTTCACAGCCCTCTGAGCTGCCACCAGTCCCTGTAAATGCCATTAGTGACAGAGATCAGGTTTAAATTGGGGCTCAGTGACACTTGTGGGGCTGCAGTGGGTGCCCCCGAAATTCAGTTCAAGTGGTGAGGACTTGGCTTTTATGGTCAAGGCTTTGAGGAGGCAACCTCAGAAATGCCACACTAGATGCACAAACAGATGATGGATGGATGGAAGGACGGACAGATGGATGAATGGATGGATGGATGGATGCACACACCCAGCAACACAGTGTTTCTAAGAACTATTCCCACTGAGCCAAACTCTTCTGGTCTTGGATGTTTCCCTCAGAAGGTCCTATTCCTGTCCAGGATCTCTATGGTGGGACAAGTTGTGGATTAACTCCTCCCCAGTGCGTGTTTGCTGGCTGACAACTCCTTTTTATTTTAAGAACACAAACATATTTTATTTACT
Source organism: Ara ararauna (assembly GCA_028858755.1). Taxonomy (NCBI): domain Eukaryota; kingdom Metazoa; phylum Chordata; class Aves; order Psittaciformes; family Psittacidae; genus Ara; species Ara ararauna. The sequence continues at coordinate 2,200,682 of CM054383.1, read as the reverse complement.
GTCTTCTATAAATTATTTACTAGCAGGGCTGAGGTAAGTCCATTAAAGCCCCATGGTTTGCTTATAGCAAATAGTTAAATGGGGACTGCTTTTTGGGGGTTTTGCCATTGTAAATCTACATGGTTGCCAGACTGCAGGGAAAGAGGGGTTCAGGAGGAGCAAACTGCTGGAGAAATGGGCCTCAGGAAGCAGCACACAAAGAAAAAAGAAAGAAATAGTTTTGTCCCCTCTGTTTATGAAGCCCTGCAGGCATGGAAACAGCCACCTTTTAGGTAGGAGTGGGCAGTGGGGCTGGGACCAGCCCAAGCTCATCCCTCCGTGCTGCTGACATGCATCAATGATGGGGCAGGGAGTGACAACGCTGTGCTGGGGCAACCAAAGCCACCTCAGGCCGTACCTGTGCTTCTCAAGACTGCCCTGTGAGAGCAGTGGGGCACCAGCAGCTCCATCTCCATCTCCTGTGCCCACATGGACACACAAACCCCCTCTCTCAGCTCCTCTGGCAGGTGCCCCATCACAGCTCCATTGTGGTGACAGGGCTGCTGTAGCACCCATAGCCCCACACTCATCCCCCTGGAGCCCTCTGAGACAAAACCAGCCTCTGACAACCCCTCATGAGCTCAGTTCAAAGGAGACAAACACCAAAACCCGTGTATATTCTCCATGAGAGAAAAGCAATGCAAAAGAGTGGGATAAAGGAGAATTCCAGGTGAAGATCAAGAAAGTGCTTACCCTCAGAAAGTGGGGTATTAACCCATGTTATATTATTCCCAGTCTATTAACATCTTTCCTTAGAAGAAAATCCCAGACTTTCCTGTTTTAAAAGGGAAGGGATGAGGACTAACAGGGTCATCTTTCTCTCTTACATCTTTTTTCCACCCCATGCAGGGGTGTTTGCTAGAAAAGAAGCAAAGGACTTGGTCCTGCAGCTCTAAATACTCAAAGCACATGTCTGAGAAAACAAGATGCAAAGAAGTTGGAAAGTAAACTGCCAGCTCCAAACAGGCAGCACTGCCTCTAGTTGAAATATGATGTATATGCATTGCTCTCATTTTTATTTAAATAGAAAATATTTATATATGTTTTATATTTAATATATATTTTATATATGATTTTCTATTTAGTCAAATTAATAACTCAGTCGTTCACAGGTACCTTTATTGCAGCTGAAGTTCTCTGCATCCTCCATCTGGTTATCTTCAGTGTATGAATCCTCTCAATCCGCTCAAGGTAACATGAGGCCTATGAAGAAAGGAGCAGAAATTGCCACTTGCTGTTTCACCACCAGAGAGATGTAATAATGCTTCTAATCAGTGAACTTCACTATTTCAGATTTGCCTAAATTCCTTCAGGCAAACACTTCCTATTCACATGGATTTGGTCACGCTTCGTTAGCATCTTCCTGCCCAAATAGTCTTGGCTCAAGAACATTAATATGTTCTTGATACAGCATTTTATATGTAAAGCATGGGAAACTTGTTTTAGTGGATATTAAACCAAGGTGTTGCTGATTAGTGTGGATACACCAACTTCTGGCAGGCCTAAAAGGTGAAGATACAGTCCAGATGTAGAACGTATCCACATCTCCACCCTTCCTTGTGCTGTTCCACTACCCAGGCAGCAGACAAGCAGAAGTCCCATTACATGGACTGGGGTTTTACCATTTCTCAGGGCTTTATGGTAACTTCAGAGCAGCAGATGCTTCAGCATTTCACCTTGGTAGGTAGATACATCCCAACCATACATGCTTCCTGGCTGCATGTCTCTGCTCAGGACTTCTCAGTGCTTTTGAAAGTCAGATTTAATAGCACCATTTATAGAGCAGACAATGAGCAGGCAGTCTTTCAGTGTCAGCTCCTCCAGGTCCTCTCAGACGTGAGCTGACATGCTCGAGGCTGAGAATTTCGCTCTTAAAGAACAGCCCATAGAAGCAGATCCCATCTTTCTCTGTCTGCAGCAGTCACTGCCTGATGTACATAAAAGACCCAGGGTTGCTGGGGGGAATGGTATCTTGGGAATGAAAGTTCTCATCTCCTGATTCACGAGTGAAGCTCAGAAATCACACAGCTCTTTCTGAAGAATGTGTTTAGTCCTTTGTTCAAGTTTCTGGCTTTTTGGTTCTCTAAATCATGTTTTTGACCCTAAAAGTGGAGATACCAATATATGACCCAGAACAAATGTCAAAGAAATATCATAATTCATCTCTTAAGTACCATCATAAGAAACCAGCTTTCTTTTTATTGTTGAGTATATTTGTGACATCCCTGGCAGTGCTCAAGGCCAGATTTGACAGAGCCTTGGGTGACATGGTCTAGTGTGAGGCATCCCTGCCTATGGCAGGGGATTGGAAATGGAGGAGATTTAAGGTCTCTTCCAACCCAAACCAGTCTGAGATTCTATGATTCATTTAGAGTACTCCCTCTATGTCTTGAAAATACACTCAAAGCTGCCACTTTTACTATACATAAGACAATGTACAATATGTACACATTTGGCAACATGTGCTTTTGGTTTTCCTCTTTCCATATAATTTCTAAAACCATCCTAGAGAGATTTGGAAATGCACACCCAGCCCTTCATCAGTTCTTAGTTCTCTGAGCTAAGACAAAAAACAGTGACAAAAAACCCCCAAACCACCCCAAAAAACCCCAAAAGCCTCAACTTGAAGTGTCCTGGGATAAGTTTTAAAAGGTTTGTTAGACAAAAGAGTGCAAACAGCATGTAGCATGAGAAAGGCTTAATGCTCAAAGAAACACCTTTCAAAACGAATACGTCTGTTGGAGCTGCAAAAGCTCCTTTAGCTCCAGCCTGCATTAACACTTTTGGACAGCCTAGTGCCTCTGAGACTTGACTGAGCAAATATTTCAAATACATTTTCTTTATGATGCTCCAGATTGTCAATCTTTACATAGCAGCAAGAGCAGATGCTCTTTAGAAAATATTATATGAATCTCAACGAGTAAAATTAAGAAAAAAAGAAAAAAAGAAGGAAATCTGGGTTTTTTCCACCTTTAAATATGTGTAGATTCTGATCAGTGATAGCAATCGAGTATACAACTCTTCTAGATATATAACACATTGAAATACCTTTCTCTGGGGAAGAAGGGTTCCGCAACTGCGGATCTTGCCCCCTGGGGTGATGGGAACCAGGTTTGGGAACCCTACACATGTTGGATGTGTGGCAGCATCCTCAGGATAAAAGCCAGGACAAGTCCCACATGGCAAGGAGGACAAAGAGCTTCATCCATGGGGCGAGGCAGCCGTGGCTAGGAGCAGTGAGAAGGTTCATGCTGACTTTCCATGCCAATGGCTGCACAGAGACATTCCCTATGGAGAAACTACCTCTCCCATTGACACCTGCCACTTCTGATACAAAACAGGCTGCTATCTATTTTTAACATGCATTTCCCTAGGTCTGCCTTCATTTAACAGGCACTGCTGATGTCTTCTACAGCACTACACCAACTTACTTTAAGAAGGCTCCAGAGCATATCCCAGCTTATCCTTGAAGCAACCAGAACAACCTACACCATCAGGAAAGTATCTCTATGGTAATTAACCCACAGTGAGCTGTAAAGGGGTGATCAGGGGAATGGAGCCCAAACACCTCCCTGGTGGATTACACAGAGGTTGCCTGTGGTTTCCTTCTTGCTGGGGTACTTTTGGTCACTGAAACCACCAAGTGATAACATTTGAGTGAGGAACGCCATCCAATTCACACCTTCCAGCAACCACAGCGCTGAGTGCGTTGGTACCTGCAGGCAAGGCTATTTACACTCCTTCACACACTGAAGCTCTGCCATGGTTATTTGCTCAAAAACTTCTCCAAGGTCATGATTTTCTACTGGGGTTTACAAATTCTCAGCAACCAACAATAGGCAAATGACTCTGGCCACAAATGCTGGGTTCACCCTGGTACCACTTAGCTGAGCTGCTGCCATCCCACCAACAGAGACCAGGGAGAGGCCCCCATCCATCCTCATCCCTTCCCTCCTGGGTCATAGGGAGGGTTCAGGAGGGCAGGATCAGGCTATTAACTGCTAGAATTACAGCCCATGTGTTTCAAGTATGTGCTGCTCCATCCCCGGTAGTGTTCAAGGACAGGCTGGACAGGGCTTGGAGCAACCTGCTCTAGTGGAAGGTGTCCCTGCTCATGGAAGGGGGTTGGGACTGGATGAGCTTTAAGGTCCCTTTCAACACAAACCATTCTACGATGACGCATTCATTCTGTGATGTACCTGAGATATTAGTGCCTGAATTAACTGATTAGGTCACCCTGAATCATACCAGAGCATCATTTGCACAGGATTGCCTCGGCGTCCTCCACATTTCCTCTTTTCTTTAATCCTGCATCACAATTATACACTACAGAATTTTCTCATTAAGACCATTTACATAAGCAAATGCGACTCAGTGTAAACAATCAGCAGCATGTTATTGCATCAAAATGTGTAATTAATCCACAAGTTCTCCTAAAGACTATTGTATTAAGGAAGAATCTGTGTTCATGCTGGTGCCTTCCTTAGTTTCCTATTTGTGCAGTTGAAATGCAAGTGGCAGCAAGGCTGGAATGCGCGTACACTCCATCCTGACAGCACATCACCCTTCATTCTGCTTAGGTAGCCAGTGTTCCATGCTCTAGGGTTTACCTCCCGGAACAGTAGGCTGAAGGGGGGGAAAAAGGCATCAAACTTCACACCACTGACTAACCTTTACCACTGTCAATCTATTCGTTCCTCTTCCAAATCAGAAAATCACAAGCCAAAAGTACCCTTCATAAATACTTGCAAAAGGTGAAACAAAGATCAAAGCAATACACTAAACAGCTCCCTATTCTTGCTGTGGTTTATTTGTTTTCCTCAAGCATCACAGGGGCATCAGGAGGAAGGCTGTGATGATTTTAGTGCTTCTGGCATTCCAATGCTATCCCAACTCTTCCTTTGCAGTTTATTTTTAAGCGTTTTCTATTATGGGGCAACAAAGAGCTATTCATTCTGCCTAGCACAAACCTTAGTTTTGATTAAGCACTTCTGGTAACCATTTAGGGTGCTAAAATCTATCATTGCATTTAATTATGCTTGGGTTTTTATAGTCTTCTTTATTGCTCATTAAATTACTAAAGATGCTTCTGCGGTTTGTTCTTAAGAAAGGATCCAGCAAGCAACATACGCTGGTGAAAGGTTGCTCAGGTTTCTGCAGCATCTGAAGCTGCCAGCATAGATTCACTGATTTTGTTTTATCAAAGGGTAAGCAGCTCTTGTAAAACCCTGGCACTTTCGTCACCAAAGTAATAGTCACATAAAAGAGGCCTTTTAAGGTATTAGGTTTGGTGAGCAGTGTTATTCCAGAGTTCAAAACATTTGGAGAAACCTTTCTATAATTCAAAGCTGAGCAAATCATTGTGGCTATGAACATGGAGAGAATCCCAAAATGGTTTAGGTTGGAAGGGACCTTAAAGCTCCTCCAGCTCCAACCCCCTGCCATGGGCAGGGACACCTTCCACTAGAGCAGGGTGCTCCAAGCCCCTGTATCCAACCTGGCCGAGTCACGAAGTCTTCCGATGAGTATGAAGCATCCTCCCAACCTCTTGAGCTGCTCCAAAATCAAGGCCTCTTTCCTGCCCCATCCAATTCTGGGGCAGCAGCATTTTGGCAGCATGGTGTAGCCTGGGTAATCAGGGTTTGCTTTGCAGCTGGGTGAGCTTCAATACAAACATGAGCTCCTTTTCTAACATTGTCTTATTCCTTTGCTTAGCCTGTCAAGTGAGGTGGAAAATGGTGATCACAATGTACATGTCTATATTAATTCAGTTATAAGATTACCAGCTGATGCTAAGACAGAGAAGGTTTTATCTCTATTTAGATATTTTATGTAATATTGAAGCCACATTGGTATTTAAACATTATATTACACTGTGGTTTTGTAATCTCAAATGAAGCCTATTCAGTTAATTCTCCAAGCTTCATTATGTTCTCAAATTCCCTTTAAACTGTTTTTGTGATGAACTATATTTACTTAACTACGGAACGGTGAGCAGCCCATGTGAATACAGCAGGGATTTCCCCTGCTCACAGATTTATACACTCTACTTTTTATCAGCTTAGCAAATAACATGGCTCAAAGGTTTTACAGGTTTCTGCTTTCCCAGCTGTTACCTTTCTGCAAGAGGCTATCTTCACTTTCCATTTAGGCCACCTTCCAGGCACATCCCAAGCAGTAGCAGCTGGCAAATGCAGCTCCATGGGGCAGGATCCGCTGCAGCTTTGGGAATTCTCTGTGTGTGGGCTGGAGCTCTGCATGCCACCAGAGCAGGGAGACACTCAGCATCCTGAATGTGAGGCTCTCAGGGTATGTGAGATGCCAGATTTGATGCTGGCACCATATAATCATAGAATGGTTTGGGCTGGGAGGCACCTTAAAGCTCACTCAGGGACACCTTCCACTAGAGCAGGTTGCTTCAAGCGCCGTCCAACCTGGCCTTGAACACTTCCCATGGGCTGTTTTAAGCTTAGCTTTTCAGATGCTCAACCAAATATGGCCAAACCTCTGCCATCCTCACCCAGGTAAAACGCCTTCCTTCCCTCTATTTGTGTCTCTGAAATCAGCAGTGCATAAATACTTATTTTCCCATCTCTGCTATCTGCATTTTGACTGAACAATGAGAACATCATTGAAACTGCAGCATCCATCACCTCTGTATTTTGCCATGTGCTGACACATTCCCTTTTACACCTCCCACGGGGTAGAGATGTTGTAACCAGGGCTGCAGAGGAGGACACTCTAAATGGCCAGGTTGAGCTGGGTTGGTGCAGGTCCAGAGGGGCCATATCCCAGTGGCTCCAATGCACCTCATGGGAGCGAGGCTGATATGAGCGCAGGGATGCTCAGCTCCTGCTGCAGAGCCCTCGATCACCACTGGGTACAGAAAATAACAAACCCAAGCTGGAAACAAAAGAAAGTGGGTGAGGAGACAGGAAAACATCAAGAAATGCCATAAAAGGTTCATCCACATCTTGCTTATGACTACAAAACCAAACCAAAGACTGCTCTGAATGGTCCTGCCCCCTTCTCTTTGGACCCTGCATCCTCAGAGCTGGAGCCCACCTTCAGGGCCTGAAAGGCACAACGAAACAATTAGCCATGCTCCATAAAGCTGCCTCCATCCAGCCACCCATGGCTCTTCCCAGCACCTGCAGGACACCAAATTGTGGGCTGGTAGGAGTCCAGCAAAGACTGTCCCCACGAGCTGCAGCAGCAAAGGTCCACATGGTCCAAGACGGCATTTCCAAAGGTGGGAGCAGACAGAGCTCCATCCCTTTAACCAGTACCCAAACTGGGCTCAGTGTGTTTAGGGACACTGCTGAGTGATCCCCAGTCTTTCCCATGCCAGGTATCTTGACGCACCATCATTGAGGCATTGCCACTACAGCAAGCAGGACTGGGAAGCAAAGCTGCATCATTTGAGGGAAGGAGGGGAAGAAGCACGAGGAAGGGAATATTAATAGACAACTACTGTCACGATAGCACATGCTGGAGAAGTGATTGGTGCTCTCTTCTCTAGAAAGCTTTCCCTTCCCTCTTCACTCCTATTTCTCCTCTGGGAAAACCAGGTGGAGAAGCACAAACCTCCTGAGTGCTGCTCAACTGCCTGGCAGGAGCCCACCACCCCCAGGGCCTGTGTCCCCCCCACCAGACACATCTCACCTCCCTCTGCCCCAACCCAGATCCTGAAAGGATGTTCTCCATGGACTGGGGCTGCACAGATAACAGGAATGTTTGTCTGGAGCTGGTCCTCCAAGAAGAGGCGCAGAGATCAGACCACAGTGATGCTGGTGGGCCACATCCACAGCCATGTGTGAGCTGAAATAGCACAGCCTGTGTTTCGTCAGTTATCTGTCTCGAACAGCTTCTTCTCCCTTATGACTGCTGCACTGCATTTCCATGCTCGGATGGGCAGACACAGGACGTCGAGGCTCTATGTAGCCAAACACAGCCCGTAGTGAATGGTGCTTGCAAGCGGGGAGGAGCTTTTGGCAGGGATGCAGTTGGGGTCTTAGCAGGGACTGCAGTGTTTTAGCAGCTTTTGGGAACTCTCAACTGAAACACAGCGTGACTGCTGCAGTGCCTCCCTGCTGCAAACAGCCACTCACCCAGATGTCATCCCTGGGAAGAGCCGCTGTGTTATCCCCCCCGCTGCATTCCGTAGGGTGGGATCTCCTGCCATTGTGCTACGATCATAGGTGGATGCAAACCCAACACACATTAAAGCTTAGCAGATGCAAGCAGCACCAACCCTCGCCCTGCCTGGTCTCACCCCTGTGAGCTGTCCCATCCAACCTGAACACCTCCATGGGCTGGTGGGGTTTCTGGTCTCCTTGCTCCTTACCTGCCTGATCCTCCCTCCCATCACTCCAGGCTTCTGATCTCCCAGGCACTAATCCAATCTCCCCCGCAGCTGCGCCAGGGCTCTGATCTTCCTTCTTCAGCTGCTCCAGGCCTGGGTGTTTTCCCCTTGGCTTCCTTAAGCCTCTGATCTCCCCTCCTCATCTGCTCCCGTCTGCACCCTCGCTGTCCTCCAGCCATGGACAAAGCCCCAGCTGCACAATGCCTCTGCCTGCAGGATGGGTACTACCAGGGCCCTGCTCTCTGGTGACTCCATGCACAAGAGCAGGTCTCAGGCACACAAGGAGGGTGCCCCAGCAGACACACACTTGCATTATATTCACTGTAGTTTGAATCCCCAGAATCCCTCTGTTGACTCTTACAGGCACCATGCATGCACACTTTGGACCCTGTAAGTTATCCACATGGATGCTGAAACCCATAACATGCTGGTATGCTGGCAGTGGGTGGTGGAGGGAGATGGTGTCCCTGCTGCTCCCTGAAAGAAGCTGCACCTCCACCAGAGCCCTCCACTTGGCTGCTCCAAATCCAAAAATATTTGCAAAAGATAATCAGTATTTTCATACTTTTTCACCCTCCGCAAGGATTATTCTCTATTTTTCAATGGAAAAGGGGAATCTCTCATGCCCACAGGACTCCAGGAATGGGGCACTGAGCAAAACCCCAGTGGGTTCACAGCAGAACTCCAGGCACTGGCATCGTCTTAGGAATACGCAAAGGAAACAGGCTTCTGATGTGCAGTGCTTCCTTCTTCACAGCACCAGTCACTGCCATGCCCATAAACTTCACTCCACCATGGGCCAGGATGAGAAGATAAGGGGAAGAATGAAGAGCTTTTGAAGAGAGGTTCTCCTTCCTTCTAGTGATGTGGACAGAGAAGGAGGACCGTGCCAGGCGCAATTACAGTACAAAGCATTATGCACAGCTCTGGTTTGGTGCTCCAGACAAGCAAGCACTTTTCTTCCCCCAGCAGCAGCAGCTCCATGCTGGCACTTTTCCTGCCCTAACTAAAACCATTAACAATTTCACTTGAGTACGAAAAAGATCCATAAGGTCACAGGAGACTGGGAGGGGAAAGCAGGGGAAGCAGCATCACCACTGCCACAGCCACACGAGCTGCTCCTGAGAGCGGGAAAGGACCTTCCCCACATTGCTGCCTTCTGCACTACGGACAAACTGCATTGCTCTGAAGCCAAACAGTGGGTGAGGAGTAATCTCCCTTCCCAAGAACGTTTGCCTGCTAATCACAACGCATTATCAGCTAAAGCAGTTTCATAATGAAGCAATAAGACCCAATGAAGTTGATGTTATCATACGATAATTGGCCATGTCAGGCAGCCAGATGCCTCAAGGCAAAAGCAAAAGCTGTTTAACACGCCAAGAAGGTCAATCAGCAGATAATGTCCATTTCCTCTGAATTTATTGCCCCTGTATTGGCCATTTCACTGAAGGAGCTTTCAGCATTTTCATCCCTGATGCTGTACACACTTGTACTCATGGTAAAAATGCTCCCGGGTTGTAACAGCACCTTCAGGTTTTCAAGCAAAAGTAAATAAGCGAAGCAGCCCGAGTACAGGCTCAGAGAAGCCAAGCTCTGAGCAAGCAGTAATTACTGTAGGAGGGACCAACAAACTGAGTTTCATCTCAATCAGAACTTCAGGTAACCAGCACATCAGTGCCATTCAGCCACCAAAACTAATGCAAGTTGTACACAGGAACCTGCTGCCAGACGGTCACAGCAAGAGAGAAGTCACTGCCCCTAATCCAGTGCGTGCATCCAGGAGCAGCTGCCCATGGAGCCGCAGGGAGATGGGGAAAGTGATCTGGCATTGCCCATGCTCCATCCCAACATGGGCTGCCACGGGTACTTAGATGATGATGGAGACAGCAGCTCCCATCCCAGCGAGATGAGCCCATCACGGCTGGTAGGAGGGACATGGGGACACAGGACTCACTGGGCTGTACCGCCTGCAGGATCCATCTCTTGCTAAAGGCATATTTCTTATTCACATGCATCACCCCATGGCACTTCCCTCCATCAGCTCTTGAACTGATGATAACCACCTAAAAACAGGTGTGCAAGAAGAAGAGAGCTGGCACAGCCAAAAGCCAGGCTTGGTGTAGTCATACAAGACATCTGGTCAGATTAAACAGCTATAACCATCCAGGCAAAGGCCACGTTCCCTCCAACGTGGATAAAACTGAGGTTGCTGCCATTTTATAGCAAAGAAATTTAAAGCAATAGTATCCTTCCATGAGAAGCACCAAGCAGGACAGGACACTCTCCCTCTATGAAAGGAAGAAACTGTGGCAGGGAGAAATTACATGCAATAGCTGTAGGTAAAAGGAGAGCATGTCCCAGCCTGCTTCAAGGACATCCCTAAATACTGGTATGATGAATCACAGCCATATCCCCCTATTGTACAGGACTTACTAATAAAAGGTGGTCATTTCCTTTCTCATCTGAAATAAAGTGATCTTTGAGGCTTTCGTATACTGGAATAAAGAGAGAAATTTGCATGTTCCTGGAGGACTTTCCAGCAATCAATGGAGAAGACATTGATAACACCATGATGATAAACCTCTCCAGGCCAAGACAGGCAAGAAAAAGGGTGCATAAAGCTAAGGAAGGGTCTATACTCAGAGGGATGATCATAGCACATGGAGACTGCTACAGTCATAGAGTCAAGTAGGTTGGAAAAGACCTTTAAGATCAAGTCCAGAAAATGAGACAGCCCACAAAGGGTCCCAGAGAACTGAACAGAGGACCTGAAGCCCAACATTCCCTCCTTCACCTGCAGTGCTCAGGGCAGGAGAAAGCCCAGTGGCTTCATGTCTTTCCCGTGCAAAAGCTGTGAGCACCCACATTTTCAGTCACTTTTTGCAAAACAGCAGATTTTGGTGCTTAATGGTCCAAACCTCTCCAAGAAATGGTCCAAATTGGTAGATTTTTACCAACATTTATCAGCATCCCTGCCTTTAGCCAGACACTGCAAATCCACTTGACACTTGCTCTGGTACCTCCTTTCGATGCCCATCACCATGTTCTGGACCTGAGTACCTTTGGAACTGGGATGCTCAGACCCAGTCCCAAGCTCAGTGGGCACCCCTTTCCCTCCTGCACTCACATGTGTGATCCAGACAAAATCCAAGAGGGAAGAGGAAGCTGAAACTACAAAGCTGCTTCTTTTCTCCCAAACCTATCCTGGCAGCAGTAGCTCCTGTTGGCTTCCCATAGGAATCTTGCCCAGGAATCCTGCACAAACCCTCCCTGATAAACCAGGCATCTGCTGCTGTGACATGGGAAAGCCAGCACTCAAGGACCAGCTCCAGGCAGCTCCCAAGGGAATGTAAAGCCAGAGGAAGGATTTCTCACAGCAAAAGGTCTGCTCCACCCAGGAGGCTGATGGATCCCTGCCCCTTTCCCTCCATACACATTTTCATCCTTCCTGATATTAACAATCTTGAGTGATACAGAAATTCCTCCAGATAAAGCAGCACAAAGGCTCTAATTCAGCATGGAAGTTGGATCTTCTAATTGTATTAGGGATTTATACACCGAGTTAGTAAAATACCATATGGCCCCTGTAATGCAGGCTGGTTTTGCCTTGGGAGGCTGTGTAAGCTGCTAACAGCAGACAAGGTCATAACATGTCTCCTTATCACTGCTTTATGCTCTGTATCCCAGCCCAGCTTTTACTGTATGTCATCCAGCAGAGATTGGATGTACTTGTTAACCTCTTGCCTTTCTGAAAGGATTCCCATTCCCAAGTCCTGTGGTGGAAGCACAGTCCCTGTGTTGCCTTCAAAGCCATTACTGCTTTCTCTGGATTTAAACCATTAAAACCAGATTCATTACTGCTCTGTCTGGACTTAAACCAGGCATTGTCCTGGGTGCAAACCATATTCTAAACATCAATTCCAGTTTCCATCCTGGCTCACAGGAATGTCCCTATCCCCTGCTCTGCACATCCTCACTGGAGCCCCAGCCCAGCAAGCATGCAGAGCCTCCTTTTGAGAGGTGCCCAGCCACCATGGACCCAAGGGGTGGGACTTCCTCTGAACTGGCCCAATAAAAGCAACAAATCAAACTTGTCCACTCATATATAGCCCTTGTTTTGGGGTCCATAGTGGTTGGTTGGCCACCCCTGCTCAAGACCATCTGTGCAGCTGCTCCATCATCCTGGGGAACACATGGCATTTCAAGCCAGACACAGTGCTTGTGCCATGTCCAGCCACCGCCAGTCAAGCCAGACGGAAACCAGCGAGGACGGGCTCATTCTCCTCTCCTCATTCATCATTTCTAGCCTGACACAATACACATCAGCCCAGCAAACAACTTCTATGTAAGCAACCAGAGCAGAAATGCAAACACTGCATTTGTGCCTAAGCAAATCTATTAAATATATCAAATAAATCAGCCAAATGAATGGACTGGCCCAAAAAAAGGGAAAGGGAACGGAGGACGTCTGCTCTCAACTCTACTTTCAAACCTCTCAACCAGCATCTCTCTAAGCCTACCTCTACCTACTGAATGCCACACAGCATGCCCTGAGGAGGAGAGAACAGGGGCTGCGAGCACAACTGCTCATCCCTCAAGGCAGGTTTCCTACAAAAACTCCTGGTTTTCAGCTTGGCTTCAGGAATTACCGTCATTTCATAGGATCAGAGCCCTGCACTCCTCTTAAATGAGTCACCTGCAGGGCTCCCTGCCCTGCTTTTCCCCATGACAATGTCCATCTGAAGGGCAGAAGTGATGGGTGCAAAGCTTTCCAATTCCCAGGGAAGGGAAGGTGATTCTTCCTTTGTTTTCCTCAGAAAACCAATCAAGTTTCCCAGGGAAAAAGAAGCCAGTGTTTAGTCTGGGAGTGGTTTCTCACCAACACATCCCAAGTGCAGAACATAATGACAGAGGCAGGGAGCAACCATTCTGTCACAGCTGCATGGCCAGCGAGCAGCCGGCCTCCTGCCTTAACTACAGACATTCACTTTAGGAAATCACTGCAGCAAGCTATAAATGATGCATGAAAATTAAATGAGAGAACTCCAACCAAGGCATGAATCCCTGGCCACATGGCAGGGGAGGGCAGTCGAGGGGCAGACAAAGCAGAGGCAGACAGAGCCCTGTGCATTGGGGAAACCAAAACAACCTCCCCAGCACTCTGCTTTTGAAAGCCAAAGCTGGGCTTCAGGAGGTGGTTGAAACCACCTCAGTTTGAAAGGTCTGAATACCCCAGAACAAGGGGAGAAATCAGGCTTTCTCCAAAGCACAGGGTATGTTCAGGGACACCACCTCTATGCTGAGATTAATGTTAAGGAGAGGCATTATCTATGGCCGTGGGTTCTCTTATATACATCAAAAGCCCTGGTGCAGCCACACAGCAGCGAGTGGCAATGATATGCAGGACCTAAGGGATGGCACACAAGATCAACCCATGCTCTGCCCCAGATACTGCCCAGTTAAGATCTAATGACTACACATGGGCTTAGTCCGTGCCTCACTACTCCTCTTCCTTCTTCACAACCACCATAGGCATTTCTACAGCAGCACTGTACAGAAAAGCATGAATGTGGGACACTGCTAGAGGACTGTCATCGTAACTGGTCCACAACTGGCCAGCTATCAGAAATAACCTGAGCTTTTCGGGCAACTAAGGCTTGCACCTTGAATCCAAGCCAAGGTAGCTCTTAGGCGAGCTGCCAGGCCAACACAAAAGCGCCTGGTTACACTGGGATTTAGGCCCATTGGCTTCTCAGAAACAGGACTTGCAAATGAAAGGGAAGTCAGAAGAAGTTCTTCCAGGGTTTTATTATTTAGCATTAATGTGTAAATGGGTGGTGGACAACACTTCTTCTCCAGAGATGGAGCAGAAGAGCACAACTCCAGTTCATGACTCCCACATTAGCTCCCAAACTCAGCAATGCCACAGCCAGCATCAGGGCTGGCCAGAGAAAGACAACAGCAAGAGATCAGGGCTGTGACTGCTTTTCAAACACAGGACTCAATTAGATGTTTATGCAGGGACCAGAGAAGCAATAAGCCGAATCTTACCCACACAAGCCCGGGCTTCCTTACATAAACACAGCTCTGAATGAAGCCAACAAGCTGTTCTCCCATAACATCTGCAGAACTAAATTGCTTTAATTGCTCTAGATACAATAGCCAAACCTTAGACCCTAATCTGGCTGCCTAATACTCTTGCATGGTTGAAAATAACTCTTGTGAAAGCAACCAGCTGGGACAGAGCTTAACAGGCAGCAGCATGGAGCAGGATGGGTCTCACCCCCCAGCCTGAGCCTACGGACCCTGCAGGGATCCCTGCCCAGGAGGCAAGAGCTGTTGCTAATCCCTGCTGACCTCTGGAACTCCTCTCCCTGTGGCCATAATGAACTCCCCAAACTCCTTGCCTGGACACCTTGCCATAAGGGGGAATGTTTGACTCATTCCCTAAAATCCACAAATCTCTGACCAGATATGTTATGTGGGACTGGTTCTACCAACTCCCCTTCCCTTCCTGCCCCTCGTCTGGCCAATGGATGCGGGAAGGCAAACTCCCCTGCTCGCCACATAGACAATCAATGTCTGGACTCTCCATGACAATCAGCTGGGTCCCTAGAAAATGTCGTAACACAAGCAATAAATACCCATCATCATCATCTCAGATTCCTGCTGACTGCATAACATGGGTCATGGCCAAGTATCCATGGCCAAAGTTGTGGTGCCTGGAGTTACATACCCAAATAAAGAGCTGGACTGTCACAGCGCTACCCACATTGTGTTCCATCAATAACAGAATCCAGCTATTGACAGAAGACAAACCATGACAAGGACGTGTGCACACATCCAAACAGCGAGGTGCTTGGTTAGATGCTGAAACACCAGTGTGAGGACCAGCTCTAAAAAATCCTTAACCTTTCTGTTGTGTACATTAAATAAACCCAATGCATCCAAAATGATCACGCAAGAAGCATACTGCATGTATATAAGAAGGGTGAATCATTAAAGAAATTCCAGGTGGATTTTATTTTTCTTCTTTTGTCCTCAATACTTCCTACAGAAAATTTGTTCTTGTAAGAAAAGTATTTAGGAATGATCAAGGACATTGTTTTTTCCCCAAAAAGGCTTTGTTTTCTTGAAGCATTCCAGGTAATATGCAGATGAATTGCCAAAATAACCAACCAAGTTTGATTTTGGAACATTATTTTTCCATGAAAAGAAGAGAATAAATTCTCAGCAAACTCTAAATCACAGAGAAAAGGGATAACTATTGGTGAAACAGTGACCTTTTGAACGGCTTTTTTAATACTCCCTAAAATGTGCTGAGCAGAAAAAAAAGCAACCCAAAATCACAAACCAGTGCCTCATCTTGGGAAGTATATTGAAACCAGACAGAGAGATACATGCCAGCTTTATATTTGTGTCCCTTCAAAGATGAGTTTTGACTTCCCTAAGCTTTCAGAGTGCTCTTTTGCCTCTGTCTCAGCCCCAAGCCAGCCCATGCGGTTACATGGGTCACACCAGCCACATCACAAGCCCTAATCCAGCACGTCTGTTCTCAGCTGACACAACACATCCCAATGTACAAATGCCTTCAGAAAACACAGCTTCCCTGCAAAACATTGCTCTTCTCTCACTGAACACAATGCAGGGTTTAGGAGAGAACATATGCCATGTTTTCCTGGATCATCGGGAGGGAAGTACGTGGAATTCACCTTCTCTCCCATGCCTGTGGATGCTCAAGTGTGCTGTCCCGAGTGCCACTGCCCCCAGACCTCCCCAGCCTGGATCCCTGGGGAGCTGGCAGTGCAGTCAGACAGGTTGGAAGCTGACTTGGAATTGGTATTATTACCAATAATAATACCAATATACTTCAATAATAATACCAAAATACTTCGATAAAAGAAACTCAATCCATAATTTGTTATTGTCATTATTTTTACAGCTATTATTCCTATTCTTCAATCTTTTATTAAGAATAATAATAATAACTTGTGGCACCTCTGCTTACCACTGTTCCCTTGGTCATTGCCAAATCCTAGACAAGAGGCTAAAAGCTATATAGCCATTCACTCAACACTAACTCTGCCAAAATCTGAGCTGTCCCAGGACTCATCCTCCATTCCCAGTTTTAGAGGCTGTCTGCAGCTCAGAGATTCAAGTCCCTTTTGATCCAGACTTTTTTCCTTTTCACAGGCACAGTCGGAGCACATCCATTCAAGGGGGCTTTTATCTCATGCTAGGACAGAGGCAGGGCTCTATGGCTGAAGATGCTGCTTTCCAGGTGATCCTTTTTATTGTGGCAGACACCCATTTCACTGCTGTTTGGTTTGGGGTTTTTATTTCCTTTCAAGGAGACATTAGCAAGCAGGATTTGTTGAGTAAATGCACCTACAGGCTTAAACTGCAGGCATTTAACACAGAAACAAATCAAAGTGTAAGTACGTTACCATGCACACCTAGGGCCTGATCCCGTGGAGATCGACTCCTGAGAATAATCCTTATCCAAGCAACTACAGCAGTGCCTTTGAACTCAGCCAGACTACCTGGGAGAGCAGGGGGCATCTTATAAATACCCAATGAAGGGAGGCTCAGACCCTAGGCTGCCTTGGCCGAGGTGTAAAGATAGTCAGAGGTGGCATTAACTCTGTGGAGTTCTTACAACTTCTGGAAGCAATGGTGACCTCTGGTGTTATCTCAGTCTGCCTCCGGAGACCACCAGTCCTCAGCCCTGGGCCCACCCATACGGACATGTCCTTCACCTGAAGCCCACGGGCTGCCTGATTTCCATGCTGTTTTCCATGGCCTTGATGTCTTCCTGCTGCTTTCACTCCGCAGTTCTTCTGTTCATAAAGAAAATAGTTTGGTAGATGGGAAAAAAACTCCCTTACAGCTTTCCAGTGAGAACAGAAGGAGGTTTGTCCCTCAGTTACCTGGAGAATCCCTTTCTTAAACAAGATTCTCAACTGGATGGGTGACTCTCAGGCAGGTCAAGGTATACTGGACATCCCCAGGTCACATCATTGCTTCTGCTATTGCACATAAATGTAAAAATAGATTCAAGGCTGACATTCCCGTTTGTGATTCCCACAAGACACGTTCCGACCTGACAGAGATCATTCTGCCCAGAAGAAAGTTCCATAGATTTCTCCTTGCAAATAATCCCAGGTGACCCACCAAGACCTGTCCTCAGCACAGTAAAGGATGAAGAGAAATGAGACTCAGCTTTAAGCATCTCCTGCAAAGCTCAGCTTCTGCCCAGCCACAGATTAAGGAAGAGATGAAGATGTTTCAGATTCAGTTCCTCTCTTCTGGAGCCCATGGTAGGACAGGGCTCTGGGGGAGCTCTTTAGCCCTGTCTGTGATCCATCATCAAAACCCTGGTTGATAAGCTCTTGGGAGAACCCATGGGGCATCTAATCAGGACAGTGATGAGCCAGAGTTGTTGGGTCAAGCCATGACTGCTAGGTGTTCAGTCACTGATATGAATCAGCTTCCATCAATTCAGAGACATGCTTTCCTCCACATGGAAAGTCAAGGCGAGCTGCATAACAGAACCTTTAAGGACTTGAAGTCCCAGCTGCTGAGAAAACTGAATGGTGCATGATTATGGAAAATACATTAAGTGCTCCAGAAAACAAACACCCACATCTTCCTGCTTCCCACAGTTTGCGCCCTGGAACTCATCGATACGAAGTTGCTGTCAACCCACAAAGTCCATCTTTGGTTTGAATCCTGCCTCTTTAACATTTGGGCCAAAACATCCTCCTTGATTATGCTGTAGTTGGACATCCTGTCCTGCTGGAGCAGAGATGCTCGGCATGGGACCCAGCACAGGGCGTGGGCAGATAGGACAGAAACTGTGTCCTGCGTCCAATATTCTGACCTAGAACAGGACCCCCGGGCATAACCTTTATGTTTCTTTGATATTCATTTTTCTTGATCTCGGCAGTTCCTTTTCCTGCAGCTTTGGGTTTGATGATGTGCAAGTACTAACTTCTGCTTTGGCTTCCAGGTAGAATTGCAAATGTATCTCCTTGCAAAATTATCAAGTCTGGAAACAAGTGCGAGTTTAGCAGGCAAAGGTTTCTACTTACTTCTGTTCTCCTTGGTCTCGGTGATGATCACTCTGAGCTTGTTCCAGACTAAGTTACCTGCAATCAAGCCTCTTGTCCCTGGGTACAGATTTGCCCTCCACAACAAACACTTCCATGTTGTTCAAGGTGTGGGTTTGTCACCTTTGCTACGAGTGGTGCTGGCAGGAGAGATCCCTGCTGTGCACATTGGTGTGTGAAAAGAAAGGAGTGAAATAAACACTATTCAACCCAATTCTGAAAGCTTCATTATTAACTATGGTTAGCAATCATAGGCTTAGAAACACCATTAGAAGGTGGAAGAAATAGACATAGCACAGCCTAGATGGTTTTAAACATACATTCTAAGCTTGCATCCTACCTGCTAATGGAGGACTGCTGAGGGCAGATAGACAACCGAAGGAAAGGACTAGGGACACAGCCCCTTCCATGCAAAAGGCCTTAGCAGCTACAGCTCCATTCCTTCATTAAACCTCACCAGACCCACCCTAAGATCCTGCGCCTCTTGTGTTCCCACTTTGGCAGGGTGAACACCAGGCACTTTGGGCACAGTCCCCCATCCCTGGTGTGATGCAGTGTGCCTGGGGATGAAGCGCCATGGGTCTTGGGGGGAATGTAAGGGAACCTCAACTCCATCATCAGCAACAGGGCTCAGCATCAAACCCCAGCCCTTCCACTGCCCAGGAGTACATTTTGTACACCCTCATGTGACCTTTTCTAGCTCTTCAACAAATAGAGCACCGAGCCTGTGGCGTGCTATGGCAGGGCAGTGTGAAATCTCCAGCCAGGCTTTTCCAGCAGGTTTGCTTTGGAGTCCCTGACAGGGCCAAGAATGGTGAATCCTTATGTATCAAGTCCTGCTTAAACCCCAGGTCAGTTGCAATTCGTTTACAACTTGGATTGCTTTCTCTCTGCCCTACAACTACGGGAAAGGCAGCAATAACTTCTGTTTACAAGCCATAGGATTTGGCAAGAACAGAATCTCCTGCTTTGTTTTTCAATAGCCCAGTGAATTCACACAAACCTGTTAAGTTTTTTCTCTAACAACATGCAGAAGAAAGCCATATTCATATCCTTTCTTGGTCTGAGCCCAGAAAGTGAAGGAGGACACACAGTACCATTCAAAACAATGCTTAACAGCGCACCAGGGAGATGTTCAGCACAGAGAGTTCAGAAACATTGCAGCACATCAGCTTCACACAAGCAGAAGCTGGCACTGTTTCTGGGCTGAGAAAAGGTGAAATACAACATAAGGCTGGTTCTCCATTGAAACCAGGACACAGAATCCTTTGGTGCCAGCAGTGTTTCTATAGGCACATTTGCAAGGGCCAGGACAAAGTATTTCTTCTCCATGAGGCAGAGCGAGGACACTGTGCATCCAAGTTTGCCAACGTGACCTATTTATACACTTCAGACTTTTGTCAAGATACAGCATGAGGCCAACAGGCTTTAGGAAGTCCCAGAGATGGTTCTTGCAGATAACGTGCATCAGAGTGAACCCAGCAAGATTCTTGGATCAAACACCCACAAAGAGTTGAGCCTACTAAACAAAATCAGTGCACAGCAAAGCACACGGCTGCCTCAACTCCTTGCACCAGTGGTCCATCCTGCACCACCACCCATCTCTGGCTGGGCAGTCCTGCACAGACAGCTCAGCCTCAAAGGTCAGGGCAGCTGCAAAGTGGAAAAATGCTGCTCATCTGCAAGGGAAGGCAACCGGGCAGTGGTTCAGCAGTGGATATTACGAACAATACTGAATAGCTCGTAATGTTGATGCTGTCCCTAAGGATCAACATCCCTTTTAAGAGAGCAGCTCTTCTTGGGGCCAAAGCTGATGGAGTCTCCTGGGTGAAGTCGACATCTCTGCTGTGTCACATACCAAACTGGAAAGTCAGAAGGCCCAGTTCCAGCCTTAAAAAACAACCTCCTAAAGAAGCCAGACAGAGATGCAATGATCCTTTTTACTACCCAAGGCACTTACAAACCTGCAATTACTGCATACATTTGTAAGGAGAGAAAATTAAATCCAGATCCCACCTTCAGGTTAGGAACTCTCATGCCTCCAGTCCTTTCTGGCACTCACAACGCCTCCAGGAATGCTGCACTGCTCCAGTAAGGGAGAAAATACCAATGTTTGCTAAAAACCCTGTTTTTTGTACTACATCTCAGAGGTGGGGACTGAACTTCCACGTTGGTTGCCCTTTCCTTTTATAAGAAACAACCCATGGGCATTCAAGGAACAGAAACAACACCAGTGTGTGATTTACATGCAACCAGACGAAGGTGGATTTCAAATACTGACCGTCATTTTGAGTCAGAGCACATCAGTCATCTCAGAGGAATTAAAAAGAAGAAGAAATAAGCAGCCTGTGTTTAGGTGTCCCAAGAGAAAGTGGAAGAAACCTCATCAAGTAAATAATACGCTGAGCCTCAGTTTTAATTTAAACCATATTTTAGTGTCTCAGCATAGCAGGAATTCCATACCATCCCATCATTCCAGCTCACATTGTTGCTACAGATATTTCTGTCCACATTGGACATGCAGCTCTGCAGTAGTTGCGATGTACCAGGAGACAGCTGAAATAAAGTGTGATCTTCACAAAGTTGTTTCTTAGGACTATTGCTTCTAATTGAGCTTGAATTCAACACCTAACATGGAAATGGCTATGGCAGCCAGAAAGATTATAGTTTTACCAGCAAACCAGTAGCCATAGAACAACTATTCACTGAGAATGAATGGCAAGAAATGACTGTTCAAATGAATGGACCCAACACAACAGAAAAATTATGGACACCAGCAACACAAATGTACAAGCCATGTAATAAACCAGTGTAATGCAATTTAAATCTCAGAGAGACTGTCCCACTCATCAGGCAGCATAGACTTGCAACAGGGGTTTGGTGCCAGAGGAGCAGAAAGTACAATAAACCAAAGCCAGGTTGGGAGTAAGCACATGTCACTTCAGCTTGAAGTCAGTGCTCCAGAACTCATCTCCAGCAGGTCTGAGGACAAATTCAAGTCACCAGATCAAATTAACCACCCCAGAGAAGAAGAAACACCTTTTGCAAGTACCTGCGCTGTTGCAGAAGTCTAGATCATATTGACATCCAACAGTGCGTAGCTCTGAATACACAAAAGCACTTTGGGAAGTGATGCCCAGTGAAAAATCACTGGAAATTATGGGCAGAGGATAAAGGAAAAAGAGAAACCATTTAATACTCAACTGTCAGGTTGCTAAAGAACAGCGCAGGCAGAGATAAAAGAGAAAGGGTTGAAAGCTTTCAAAGTGAAGAGGCAGAATGTGTTATTTGTATTTAGTTAACTAGATAAAAAGCACACTGGACATACCCATTTGATTCTCAGCTGGGGAGACCTGACAAACCAATAAGCCTCTAAAGAAAAGGAGAAGCAGAGAAGTCACCCCCAGCAGCAACACTGGCCAGCACAGGGTGCATGAGGTGACTGCAGCAGTGAGGATCATATCTTAGATTGGTTTGGGTTAGAAAGGACCTTAAAAGTCATGCAGCTCCAATGGATGTGGATGCCACACTCCTGGCAGTGTTCAAGGCCAGGCTGGACAAGGCTTGGAGCAACTTGCTCTAGTGGGAGGTGTCCCTGCCCGTGGCAGGGTATTGTAACTGGAGGAGCTTTAAGGTCCCTTCCAACCCAAACTGTTCTCTGGTTCTATATGTGTGATAGAATCTTACCTATATCTATCTTCCAAGTTCATTTTAAATCCATTTCCTTTGTTTGTTTGTTTTAAAGAGATTTCTAGTTCTGTCCTCAGCAGCAGCAGTCCCTGGGTTTATTGAGTTCCCTGTGGCTTTTTCAACTTCTGTGAGATAATTGGCACAGTTTACTTGGCTAAATCAGAGAGAGATTTTCAAAGGCTGAAATGGCAATGAAGCACCCAACTCCCATCGGTGTTTGGTCTTGCTCTCCTTAATCACTGCAGTACTTTGGGAAGCAGAAAGCTCTGCCGCAGCTGCACTGTGGTCTCCTCTGTAACCTGGGCAATAAAGGATACCACGTTTTCATTCAGTCTTCAATAAAAGAAAAAGCCTTTTCAATTTGAGCTGAGGAACATGGTTCATTTGCAACTTCCAGAGCTACTTCTATCATCACCAGGAATGCCAGCAGCTGCCAAGGTTTCATCTCTGCTGCCACAGCGATATTTTCTTTGAGGGTAGCCTTGTTTGGGGCTATCATGTTCCCCTGTTTTCTTTCTCTTTAAGCCTCGCAAAACACCAGCTTGTCTATTATGGAAATACTCCATGACAACCAATAGGAGAAATAACAGCATGGGCAATGTTACTCTGGTCCAATACCTTTTTCTGCTCAGTTTGGTTTAAAGGCAGGTGACACCAAGGTGCTATCTTGGAGGCCAACAGCAACTCAGCTTACCCTGGGAGACGCAGAAACTGAGGCTGCCAAAGGCTCTCCCAGCCACACACAGAAGGTGCAACTTCAGTGCCTTTTGGATGCACTCAGTTGCCCACAGCAGAAGATGCTCAATGCAAGGCTGTGACAAAACTCCCTTGTTCTACCTGCAGGCTCTCAGCTAGCAGAACCCATGAGCTAGACATGCAGAAGCCATATCATTTCCCAAAGGTCCTCACTTTGCCCTCCTGCCGGTCCCAGTGGGCAAGCTCTTCAGAGAGCCCACAAGGATGGCAGTGGGTCTAAGGAACAGTGCCTTGGGAGTGAGACTGGGAAACTGCAGACTGATCTGCTGAGCTGCAACACTACAAAACTAGCGACCATTTAGTGCTTCTCCACCCCCCCAGATGTAAAATCATTCCAATTCCCTTCTCAGAAGTGCACGCTCTCATTTTGTTTCACACAAGTGTCCCTCCAGCCTCACATCAGCAGGGATGGAAAACTTTTGCTTTCAAGGACTGACGAAAAATCCCCTCAATCCAAAACAGAAAAGAAAGAGAAATATTAAAGGAAGCACAGAGCAGTTTCACAAGACCACTGGAAAGGGCTGGGGGCCTCCCCCAAGACAAGACCTGGGGGTCCCCAAGCAGGGCAAACTGAAGGTCAGGTCCTTCACCAGGCAAACCCTTTCCAAAGAGCCCTGCCAGCCCCACAGCTCACATCAGGATCCTGTTTCAGCCTGCCCAGCATTCCTCACCAGCTTTCTCTTCCTCTCTTCCTCCCTGCTGCCTTAACCACCAGCTTCCCCTCTATGTTTGGACTTCAGTATAACAAGGATTTTCAGTTGAATCGTAAAATCATCAGAGATGTGGTTTTGGTCACCCTGAAGCTGTCAGCGAGTCGGGGTCAGATTTGTCACATAGTTTGGGCTGGAAACTATGTGTTCAAGGGTGATGGGGGGATAGGGTTGCTTCACCATTGGGGCAAGCAACCCACAACCCACAGATGGAGGCCACGCGCTCGGCCCCTCATCTCAGGGCTTTCTTTGAGCTTTGAAAAGTAGAACAGGTCCTGTGGGAGCCCAGGAAGCCAACAGCAGGATTGACAGAGAGCCTGGGATCAGGTAAAAGGCAGATGTGTACATACCCTACACCTGAGGAGGGGCTGGTGAGCAAGGAAACCCTCATGTTGGAGTTGCTCCAATTGCTACAAAAAGCCATGGGGAGAGCAAGAGGAGCGGGAGTGTCCCTGGAAGAGGAGGGCAGGAGTCCAGGAGGTGGAACCATGCACTCCCACCCGTCCCTGCACTTTCCCAGGAGGCCCTTTTTGGATCACTGTCAGCTAACAGAGAACTCAAAGCTACCAAGAGGAGTAGAAGGAACAACACAGGACTGCCTGGGTCATAAGCGTGTTGTGAAGTAGTGCAAGAAAAGTAGAATTACTCTCATTTTGAACCAGATTTCTTGGTTCCAAGAAGACTGAAAACACAAGTGTTTGACAATATGAACCAGCCAGGAGGCACCTGGAATCCCACATCCCTAGAAAGAGCCTGTATGTTTGTATTGCCAGTGCAGTTACCAAGAAGCAAAGAAATCAAAGCCAACACCAATACTGATGCTTTTTCTCCATTCTCCTCCAGTCTCCATCATTTTCCTGTGCAACAGTGTGTGGCAATTCCCCACACCACAAACCTTGCAGCATGGTTTCTGTGTCGCCTGAGCCATGCTTGCCCCAGGGATTGGCAACACACCTCATACTGCTACTCAAGCTAGAAATAATAATGACTTCTCCAAGCACTTCCTAGGAGAAGGACCTTTATGACACAGTAACAGCTATAAGCAGACAGCACAAGAGCATTGAATATGCCTCTACCTAGCAGCCATCCCAAGACAACATGGATTTTCACTACAGTATTAGATGCTGATTCAAGGGTGGATCACAAAACACCCAGGCTTTCCCACCCTGCATGGCAGGGAGTTGAGTCTGTGGGGAGCAGGGAATATCCCTGTGGATATTGGGTTTGTGCCTTCCTGGGCACAACAAAACCTTTCCCCAGTCCATCCTGGTATCCTCAAGCCCCGTGATTTCCATGGAAAGAGGACGTCCCATGGCAGGTAGATTCAGCACTGGGGTGTTGTATCCCCAGTGCATCCCACTGTGCAGCAGAGGGGCCACGTCTGTTTGGCAGTATTGCAACCTGCATTAGATGCGGCTTCAACACAAGGGACTCCAGTGCTCTCCCTGAAAGAGAGACCTGCAAAGGGTCTTGTTTTACTCTCTAAAGGAAGAGAAAAGGATTAAAACAACCTCCATTGTAAGGAGCAGTAGGTTTGCCTTGCCCCTGGTATTCCTGACAGGAGAGGATGAGATTCAGGATCTGGCCAACGTCAGTTTTGTTTTGTAAGACCTCGATCTGCTCTTTTTCTGCTGACAACATTGATGGAAGAGCTTCCTACTGTGTACTGGGGCTGCAGGAGCCTCAAAGTTACTGACTGAAGGGGAAAAATGCTGAAATCCACAGAAAAGTGAAGGGAAGATGCAGGAGAAGAGGCACATTTCGCTCATTTATTTTTTGCCATTGCAACAGCTGTGCTTACATGAAAAGGGTCATTAACTGAAGAGGCACAGAGTTACCAGCCCGTCTACTGGGGCTTCCTACAATTTAGGAGCTCACTGCAGAGTACAATGCAGGATCATTTCAAATGCACAAACAAACCCTATAAAACACCTTTGCAGGTAGTTTAATGGTCCAAGACAAGGACTGTGTTGTGCTTGATAGGCACAATCCTTCCTTTTTCCTAAATTCCATATGTAAAAATCAATCTGTTCTTTTTAAAAACAGAGTTGGATTTTTTTTTACTGCGCTATTTTAAAAGAATAAAGACAGCTCCCACTGTGATGTCTGTTTAAAAGTTCAGTACATTCTGCTGCCTTATTTTATCTAGCAATGATGAACTAAAAGAACACCGAAAACTCAATCACGGCGGCAATAATATTTGCAAAGGCTATAAAAAAAGAATGATTTAGGTGGTAGGAAACATCTCTCACAAATTCTGAACTCTGCATTTCTGTTTCATTACATGGAAAATCACACAGGCCCTATGCAGGAAACGTGTTGGGTGTAGCACTTTGATGGGAGCAAAACAGCCTCTTTAAAAACATGGGGAAATGAAAGGTGATTTTTAAAACACACACAGGTAGTTACAAAGAGCCATTTACTCCACGGTCGGAATCGTGCCATTCCCTCTCTCTACTTTTGCCATCTCTCGAATAGTTTGCATAAGTATGCATTTATTTACTAATCTTCAAAGAGTTCCCGTTTTTCCTAGCTTTCCACTGTAGTCATTAGAGGTCACAACCCTGTAGGAAATATGGGCTGCCATGGTAACACAAAATGTCTGCTACAGGCTTAGTGTAATTCCTCCCTAATAGAAAAACAACAGCAGCAAATCCTGCCTTTGATAAACGGGCTTATAGGTTGTAAGAAGCTGCTACCTAGAAAGGTGTCCATCACTTCAAAACGGCTCTAAGTGAAATCAATGCTAAAAAAGGGGGAAAAATAAACTCACATGTTCAAGATGATTAAAAATAATAAATAAATGCTGTAAGGTACAGAGAGAAGAACATGGAAATAATCCGGCATTCCAATCAGCATCATCTCACTAAATGCATTGGGTGAAGTTTGCAGCCCCTCAAGGCGAACCCAGCTCCGCTCAACAACCAGTGGCTGCTGACTTCCAACAGGATTCCTAGCAAACCTTTCCCACTGCAAGGAAAAAAGCTGAAAAAGCACAGATTCAGAGGGACACCGTCACCTCTCTGCTTGCAGCAAGGTAGCCTCGCATTCCCCATTTGGAAATTCCTGCGGACAAAGGTGCATCTGGTTCCAATAGATAACTGGGGTTTGGGAGGGGGGATAGAGTCTGTTTGATCTGGTGATTCCTGGGCATTAGTGGCATCCCAATGAAATCCTGCCTGGCCAAGAGCAAAAGCCCTGATGTGGCTGGCTCACCAAGGCTGCTATGTGTGGAGAGCTCCGGCTGCCCCTCACACCTGCACTCACCATCACCTTACGCTTCCGAGTCCTGTCTACTGCTCCCAGAGGCTCCCGTCTCCTCTGCTTCCTTCCTCCTGCAGAACACACGCATGAAGCACTGGTTTTCCTTGATGCGTTAGCCAGGATTTTCCCAAGGATGTGGGATTTTGTGCCAATATGTAAACTCTCACAGATAGTTTGTGACTGTTGGTGGGGTACCCCCTGCTCCCCATCCCATAGCACCATTGGGATGCTGCTCGGAGGGGATACTCCGTTGGTGTGTCTGCCTCAATGCAGAGCCTCCCCCAACCAAATCCTGTTTCTCGTTGTCTTTTGTTTACATTCTTCCGTCCAGTTTTCAACTCAGCCGCAAATGGAGTTGTATCCCCACCAATTCAAGTTAAACCTTTAATCAGGCTATTTCATTTCCTCTGCTCCCTTCCCCGTGCTGTTTGCTTTGCTCTTCTAATTTTGATTCTTTTAAAAAGGGTTTCATTTTGCCTGATAAAATATGGTTCCTTTAAACACATGCAATCTGCTATTTCTGTCTACAGATGGCTGGTACACCCATCATTTTAGGTGCCCTACACCAAGATGGGCGAGCTGAACTCAGGGTTTGCACTGGGGGCTGCTGAATGACATCCATTCAGGATGCCCCTCCAGAGGAGCCTCTCCGCAATAAGGAATAGATCCTCCTTGTTCTGCTCTCCTCCATCCAAGGGTTCCCACTGTCATTCCAGCACAGGAAATCAGACCCTGAGAGCCACTGTAACCAAGTGAAGATGTGAACCCCTCTGATTTCCTGTCGTGGAGTCCCCCACATGCCCGTGACTAAGGATTCACTACCTGCAACAGACACCTTCCTCATGGAAACACCATCCACCCCAATGGCAAGTTTTGAAGGCAGCTGGAAAACAAACCCTCACCTTCCTGATAATGAGGAACAGCATTTTGGGCAAGGATCTAATCCATAGCAGAAAGCCAAGCTCCCTTTATGGAGCCTGCCGCTATCCTGTGGCAGCCTCTCAGAGCCTTTTACCAGCTTCATGCACAAAGAAGACATGCCAAAATATCTCTTTGCATGCACCCTCTCCAGTTCCCTCAGCTGAGGCAGTAGTGATTTTTATCTTCTTCCTCCACCACTGCTTTGAAGCCTTAAATGTCTTTCCTGCCTGCCCAGTTCAGGTTATGAGATTCTCTGTGCTTTTAGACTGCGCCCAAGAAAAGCCCCTGAAAGTGTAATTAATAGCTGCGGGTGTTAAAGCATCTTCCCTTGCATTAGTCAAAAAAGGCAGCTTGGTCTGGAAAGTTTGGCTTTGCCTGTATTATTGTCCCGAAACACCTTCATGCTGGCAGCTGAGAAACAAATCCTTTTCACACCTGTCTCTATGTTGCCATCACTGCATCTGGGAATCAAAATAAGCCCAAAACCCACCTCTGATGAGCCATGTGGTAGATGAAAAGTGGCATGTTCTCAGGTATGGGGGAACTATCCCATGCTAAGTGAGCTGATTACAGCCACAGCAGACACTGGGGGATGTCCCCAAACACAGCTCTCCAGGCAGTGCTCCTATCTCCAGGCAGCGACCTATCAGGGTCCTGCATCACCCCCTCACCAGCTGCCTCCAGCTCTTATGGGCTTCTCCATGAGGCAAGTCCCCCTTGGCATCTGCTCATACCTTGCCCAGGCACAAGTGACATCTGCAGTGTGGAAAAGCCCCAAATCAGAGCGTGTTTCTCCCAGCCCTGTCTTTGGGCATAAACATTTACCTGCCTTATCCACTTCCCAAGAGAAATCCCTACAGTGATGACACGCATAGTTGCAGTGCACAGCAGGAGAGTAGCCACAGCCCTTATTTGCTCTAGTGAGCCCTTTGCAGGACTGTCTGGCTACCATCAGCATCCCTCCTAACCCCAACAGGACCCACAACAGCACTGAACACCGTCACCAAGTGCCTTGCCAAGCACATGAAGCAGCTGGATCACGTACAATAGAGCTCACCCGTAACCTTTTGGTGCTAGCAGGCTGGAAGGGCTCTTGCCCCTGCTTACCCCAGCACCGCGGGGGGCAGACAAGCAACACATCACTCAGATCTCCCTCCTGCCTTGGCATTAAAGTTTCCACTAGATGCCTCAATACTGTCTCCTATAGATGGGTGCTTGCCCAGCAGCAGTGCAGGAGGGTTTCTCTTTGCCCATTGAACATGACAGCAGAAGGCAGTTGCCACATTGCATCTTCTCTCCTACCACCACCAGGATCTCTCCTGGGAGGAAGAGTAGGATGTTTCTGAACTGTACTCCACTTGTTTGTACATTACCCTCTGAAAGAGGAAGATCTGGAGCAGATTTCACAAGTATAATTCATCCCACATCATTGATGAAAACCGACGCACTTCCGTGCCACCCCATCTCACAGCCAACAGGGAGCTCCCTGCATCTCCAGCTGACTCCTGTAGCTGGAGACACCACACGGCTTGGGACCCAAGCTCTGCAGACCAATGAACCTCCTCTATCAGCAAAGTCTGATCACATCCTGTAACACCAGGAACCTATGAGGAAACACAAGAGAATTCAAGTCACTTCCACAAACCCCTCTCCTGTGCTACAGAGCTGCCACGTGGCATCCCATGGCCTCCACCAGCGCTGCCGTCCCATGGCAGGTCTTCACACAGTGCAAATGAGCAAGCCAGGCAGCCACCGGGAATGGGAAGGCTGCTGCCTCTCAGAATGCTCTGGGGTAATTCATTTTGACAAGCATAGCTTGGTTTTAATCATCAATAATTCTTCCAAGCAAAGTGTCTTTGGGTAAGAGGGCTGGAGGCTACTTTGTAGAAGCAATGAAGTTGGAGCAATAGGAGAGCTAGCGGCGGCATTCTGTTATCAATCGGTGCTATTAAGTGTGGAAAAAAACCCTGTTTTGTGTATGTAAATGATGGAATTTGCAGATAAGCCAAGTGTAAACAAGCGAGGGTTGGAGTAGTCAAGGAACTTCCATTTTGCGCAGAGGACAGATAATAGCGAAGCACCCGACCTCCTGGATTGTGTTATCCAATCCTACATTCATTAGTTGGGCTCTGCAGTTAGAACAAAGACATCAGGTGCTCCCCGGAAAGCAGGCACCCTGGTTTGTAGGCACTGAAGAAAGGGGTGGGAAGCTGCTGCATTTGGGGTAACCAGTGGAAGTACCATGTACCCAAACCATGGTTAAGCTCAGATAAGCCACCTTCATTAGAGCATTGTGACTATCATTAGTTTCTATACGGCATCAATGGTGGGTGGTGTTGGACAATCTCCAGAACAACCTGCAAGCAAACCCTCCTGCAGGGCACAGGCCACGCATGGTGAAAACCGGTTCACAACAGCTTTGATGTACCCACAACCCTCCAGAAAGCACAGAGCCATGGTGGAGCAGACAGTGACATGCAGAATAACTCTCGGATGTGACACACACGAGTTTCACTCCTGCACACCACAATCATCTCGTGGCTGCAAGAGCAGGGGAAGATGTGCCCATCCCTGTCCCTCCATGTGACAGTGCCTCCATTATGTCCTGCACACAAATGCCATGGTTGGTATGACTGAGCTGTTCCTTGGCTTGTGCAGTAACCAATAGAAAGCACTTTCCTTGCTAGGCACTATTTCTCCCATAATCTTACAAAGCTCTAGGGCTCGCCAGCATCCCAAGGGGCAAACCTCCTCACCAGCTCAGCTATGGCAACACCAGAGGGGCAGATCCCCCAGTTTCCATGCAGGAAGTTTTGAACACCAGTTCTCCCTGCCTACAAACCCCTGGTCCTGGTTTAGCAACACCATCCGCAGACACAGCCATGGAGCAAGAGGTAATGTTGATGTTGAGGCAAGAGGGAATTTCTGCATCATTTATTAAGGGAAAAACATGCATGACTTAGATTCCCCAGGAGCTGTTGATTTCAAAGGAGCTGCTTTGCTCCCAAGTTTGCTTTGAGGCACCCAAACCAGGGAGCTGCAGTCACCCCACAGCTTTGGGAGGCCAATATGAAGAAAGAGGAGCAGCAGTCGAGGCAACCAACCTCTTAAATGCCTGTCAGTGAAAACCTGGCACAAGGGCTGCTGCCAAGAGGCTCGGAACATCACTGAATACAACTGCTTTTCTTATTTAGATGCTTAAAAATTACAGCAACCTTTTCTATCAACAGCAGAGAAATTCTGCTGTATTTTCATCTACTGTTTTGAAGGCTGCCGCACCAAGTCATTACCTTCAATTCCCATCTTTGTCAATGCAAAATGTTATTGCATTGATATCAAAACATCTGGAGAATGCTAGCTGTCATTTTCACTTGCAAGGGTGTTTGGGGAGCATTTATACATTTATTTGCCTGGAAGAAATATGGTTTTAACTGACTCCTGAGTCACTCACTTTTCAGAAGGTATTATCAAGACACCAGGCAAGAACCTCAGCACAAAGCTCCAAAGGGAACCGGTGCAGATTCATACGATAGGAACTGATCTCATCTATCAAATCAGACCTGCACGTAACAGCCCGAGTCATTGCTGTGCCATTTGTATTGCTTTGCATCGCTTTATTCTTTGGGGAAGCAGGGGGAAAAAGGGCCACTTTTTCAAAGAACAATACGGGAGCCCGGCCACAAAAGGCTCCTCCCAATGTAAGTTGTTTCGCCTGGGAAAGCCCTTTTTCCAGCAAAGCAGGTTGGAGGAGAGAGGCAGATTCATCCTCGTGAGAGAAAAGGCTGTCCTGTGCACGAGCTGCTCCCTGTTGTGCCGGTGGGAAGGTCTACAGGGAGAAAGCCCCTGGCCAGGGCAAAGCCTCCGCTGCCCCGAGCGGCTGGAGCTACCCAAGGGTTGGGAGACAGAGGCAGAGTAAGCAACCTCTTCCCCTCCACCACTTCTGATACAAAAGGGGAAAAATACAGCATTGCATCGGGCTCTTTTTCAACCAAAAGAGAGGGTTTGGGGAATAAAAATAATTATATTCCAGTCCCTTCAATGGCACTGTGTTTGTTGGGGAGGGAAAAAACAAATGTGAAATCACTTCTCATTCTGAGGATAGCCATCACAGTTGCCAATGGCATGATGGCAGAGAGCATTTTCTCACTCTGAAATCCAACTGGTTTTGCTATGACTACCACTTCCCGGTGCCAAAAAAATAAGGGAGGGGGGGAAAGAAGAATCACCTGTAAAGAATTAGGTGAAAGAGTGTGAAAGGTCTCTGCCATTCAGGAAATACTTCCCGCTGGATTTAATTACTGATTGCAACTAACCCCCCTTTTTTTTCTCCTGAAGTTCAGACATACAATAACATGACATTTATTGAATGTGCTACATTGCAGCGATAGTAAAGAGCCTGGAGGACCACGTTGTTTACAATCAACTTTTAAAATATGCTTTATACTCCCGATTAATGAGAGTTTTATGGAGAAAGCTCATTTGAACCATCTGCATTAGGAAGTACCAATTACCTAAAAAACAGCCTTTGCAGGCTGCAGAGAGCAGTGCTGGAGACCTGTTCGGGTCCCAACGCCATGGTGATGGCTGCAGCATTCCCTGTCCTCTTCCCCAGCCAAGTCCTGGGGGCAATCTGCCTTTTACAGCCCAGCAAACTCCCTCCCTGCTCAGCAGCCTGCACAGATACTGGCTTCAGCAAGTCTCTCTCACATTTGGTCTAAATTGGGTATTTTCCCCTCAGTATCTCAGCTAAGATGAGCGGTCCTGATACAACAGTATTAAATGTCAAATGAGCAAAAAACAATGTGCAAAGCCAATGCAACTCTGCATTTAATTTAGGCAGTGTCAAAGCGAGGAGCAGAAAGGAATGGCTTTTTTTTCCCCTTCCGTTTGCACATTTTTATTAAACCACCAAATCCAGCTTGTACTTGAGGCTCCCATCCCATTTCTTCCCTTATTCCCTTATATTAGGTTAATCAGTGGTAAGCAAAACAATACAATGATATCTGCCTACATTGGGGTCATTAATTATACAGGGCAATATTAAAACTATTCCTCTGTTGTGCATTTAATTTGCCCACTTTGGAAGGAGACATTAAGGATTTTATCTCTAAAGGCATTAGTAGAATTGTGGCTCTGCTTCGGCAGCCAGAAATACAGCAGCTTTCCTCTGTGCGTAGGTAATGAGGCATCCGACGTCCTGGAATTCATTTAAAAATCTCTATTCCATCATAATTATCTCCAGTCGTTGTGCATAATAAAGCTATTTGTTAGAGATCAAATGCTGTACGCACGGATCCATGGATTTGGTATCGGGAGCGTCTCACAAACTCACAAAAGGGAATAAAACTCGGTTCAGACAAAAATCTACTCCCCGGAAGGTGTTATCCTGTCGAAGCTAGAGGGTAATTTACAGGATCTGCCAAGATTTAGGAGTCTCTGGCTTGACTTTTTTTGGCTTTTATGAGCTGAAGAACAGAAGCAGGGTCACTGGAGAGATTAAGTTTCCTTTCCTCGCTAACGTTAGGGAGGGAGACAGAGAGACACGGCAAGTAAGTGCTGTACCCTGAGAATTAAAATACAGCTGGATTACTGCTCTAACGATGTGCTTTGCCAGCTCTGACAGGGTTCACAGCCTCCCAGCACTCAACCAGGGGTATGGAGAACTTGTCCCCTCAGCCTTTAACCAAACAAGGAGTTGGAAATGGTTTGCTTGGCTGTTTGCTTTCTAACAAAACAAAAACTGCTCCCGTTCCTGCAGCTCACGCTGGAAACCAGCAGTAAATTCACCCGCTGGCAGGAATGATCCGTCTGCAATGGAGCTGGGTTCAGGGAAATGGCAATGCCCGTAAAGTAGCGCGAAGGCAGATTTTTCCCCTCTTCAGAGCTACAAGCAAGAGGAAATTCAGGTGATAACTTACTCCGCAGCACAGTGCGTAAAGCAAGAGCAGAGGTCCTGCTGCCCCTTAAAAAGCACACACACGGGGGAGAAGGAAAAAATAAATCTGAGATATTTATAGTTGCCAATTTGCAAACCTTTTTTCCCCTAGGTTATAACTGTAAATCAAGGGGGGAAACAAGATTTCCAATTCTGCCTGCATGCTTTCTGTATCTGCACTTTCGATTAATCCAAGTTGAATGGGAACGGAAGAGGTAAATGTTTACCTCCTCGCCTCTGAAATGAAGGAAGAAAACCTCATTTTGCAATTATAGCATGATACAGAGACAAAACTAAGAATGCGCTTCCCATTTCTTTTCTTTTTTTCCCTCCTTCTAAGCTTCCCAGAAATAAAAATGCAACATTTTAAATTGCAAATCTATTCCAGAGCAAAACACTGTTCCTTGCAGAAAGGGAATTTAACCTGATAAATCAGCTTTCTGCAGATCAGGATTGAAGTGAGTCATGTTCATATTTGAATGGGGTTATTTTACCTACATATTTTTGTTAAGTGGTTTAATAAATAATGACAGAGATTTCAACCCTGATCGGGGCTGTACCAGATAGATTTATGATCAGCCAAACAGCGCAATGGAAGGTAAAGGCACAAGATTTGAGTGCTTTCAATAGGAAGATTCTTTTTATTATTATTATTATTATTATTAATTGCTCCAAAAGAATAGCTGAAATCCAACACTGTTTGGTGATCATTTTTCAAAACAAACTGCAGAAATGGGAAGTGTTTAAATCCAAAACTATTTTGACTAAACGAGTTGGAAAAGCTAAGTCAGAGCAGCATCGTAACGAAAGAAGCAAAGCACAGAGTAAGTTATAACTACAACAA
Organism: Ara ararauna; assembly: GCA_028858755.1. NCBI lineage: Eukaryota > Metazoa > Chordata > Aves > Psittaciformes > Psittacidae > Ara > Ara ararauna. The sequence goes on along the minus strand of CM054383.1, from coordinate 2,166,046 downwards.
AACTGGAAGAGGGAAAATAGATATTCAACAAATAACTTTTTCAGCTCAATCACTTGGGTTAGTTTATGGTATTTCAAGTGTCTCTTTTTCTTTCCACACTTTATCCTAAAGCTTCTACAACCAAAACAGCAACGACTTTTCATTTCTCACGAGGCAGCTGATGGGATCAAAATGCCATTCCCTAAACCACAGAATAAACCAGGTCCGTGCCCTGCATTTTCCAAGGTGGTGTAATAAATGATGGACAGATGACTGTACCCTTTTGTGAGCAAACTATGAGAGCTGAAAGGATCATCACTTTTTAAAAATGCCAAGTTATTTATACGTTAAAAGTAAATATCACCATTTTCTATGAATAGTTCTATTTAGGTCCCTTCTAAATTTAATATTATTGCAGAAATCTAACATAGATATCTATATTATTTGTTAAATTGAAATCCATAGAAAACACAAACTAATTATCCACATGTATCAAAATTATTAATGTAATCTCAGCTATTCTGTTACCTTATATATGATCCAATAAATTAGGTAACATAACAAAACTAAAAATGAAGCTTAGGTCTTGGTACAAATTAAACTATAAAACATTATATTCAGTGCTTGGAAACATCCCATCCTTCATTTCTAAATTAGAATTTAAAACCCAATAAAAGTGGTTTCATAAAATAAGCAAAAACTTGTTCCAATCTGAGGCGGAAAAGAATTGAATCTGACAATGTTACGAAAGGACTTTGTACGAGCAGAGCTACAAAGGCACAAATAAACCTCAGTGATTACAAACCAGCTCCAAGCACCCGAGCGGTGTTTTACGTGCTTGATGCTTGTAAAAACTGGAGATTATAAACGTGAACCGTGCACCATAAAACCCTGCATAGTCCAGAGATGGAGAAACCCCGCAGACTGGAGAGCACAGTCGCTCTGCGCCCTTCCTACGTTGCAGCCATTCACACCAAGAAGGCTTTTAACCAAATCTGTCTCTGGGAAGGGGATGGAATGGGGATGAAATGTGGGTTTGTTCTGCTTTTTCATCCTTTTCTCACAGTAGCAGGAGAAGGGATACTTCGATGTCTTGTTAGTCACAGGCTGGAATTTCTTCCAATGTCCTGACCACGACACTGGGCTGAATAACCCTGAAATGAGGCTGCTTGTAATTAAATCTGCTTTCCCAAATGGAAAGAGGGGGCTAACGCTGTCCCTACGTGTGCCCTTCGTTTCATCCCACAGCCTGCTAAGGAGAAATCCTCTTACACCCACAGTAAGAGGGTAAATGCAGCCAAAAGAAAACGGCAAACTTGTGTCTTAAAGTGGTGGCAGAGGCAACGCTGAATAACTCCAGCAAAGGCAGAGAGCACTCTGAAGGTTTATATCCTTAAATGAATCTGGTGCTTATTCTCTAAAGCATCACTTCTGAATTAAGAAAGCCCCCACAACCCAACTTCACATTTAAAACCCCCTCCAGAACATTAACTGATTAACACACAAAAAAGACCAGGAGCAAGCCCCAAAAGAGCCTCTCCAGTTGAACCAAAGTGTCACACCAGCACAGGGGAAACACTGGAAATCCACATGAACTTCAAGGAGATGTTTTTGTCGTTGTTTAGTAACTACACACAGCAAGAACGCTCCAGTAGAAGCCGTCACACTTGAGATAGGTGAACCACCAAAACCAGCACCATTTTTTCTTTAATACCTTGGTGCCCCCTTTTGGTCTGCACAGTTCAAGGCATTTTTTCCCCCTTTCACAATTTAACCATAAAAATACAGTAACTTTTCACTGGTGAGGTCTTACTCCGGAGCCTCACGGCTGCTCCACCTCTAGTGACTGTCCCCACTATGGATTTAGCCCCTGTGAACACACACAAGTAACAGCGAAGGTCAAACGAAAGGACTGATGTCCATTAGGAAAGTATCCCCAGTGCAAAAGGCTGCTTTATGCAGTTATCCTGAGAGATGGGAGGAAAAAGATGATAAAGAAAGACCCATTCATTACCTTTGCTACAGTACACTCAAGGGGGGAAGCTGAGGCTGGTGTGCAGATAACTTTGCCTTGCTACGCTTGTGCATGCAACACTGAGGAGAGAAAAGCTCCTGAGCCTGTGCTTGGGTCCAGCTCCTTGGTGGATGCTACCATCGCACCCAAACCTCGTTGATCTTTAAGAAGAAAGCAAAGTTCAATAGATACTAATTAGGAAAAAAATAAATAACCAAAAAAACCCCAACAAAAACCCCTCATCCTGAAGACTTTCATATTGCGGTGCTAGTAATTATGCCACAGAAACAAGATCTTTCCACGTTCAACATCACTGTGTGAAGACGAGCTTATTTCCAGCAGGGATATTGAGTCCGGCCATCTGAAGGGCCAATCAAGTGTGAAGTACAGTATAGTTTTAGACTCAATTGAAAGGAAAAAGCTTGACTACTAGTTCATAGCATGACAACTTTCATGGATTAGCTCAGACCCTATTCTACTCTGTGAAAGGGTATCACAGCATGAAGACAGTTTTCAATGCACTAAACTTTAATAGCTGAGTGGGGGAGCCAAAGCTTCCTTTTGGTCTCTATAGAAACAGTATAGCCAAAATTTGAGGCAAAATTAAGATTCTTGGATTGCAGTCCTGTATTTACCCTCCAAGATCCCTATTCACAAAAAGCCTTCAGACTTTATACACATGTACATATATAATTATATAGATAATTACATACATGCTTGTGCAATGGAAGATAAAGTGAGTTAAACCCAATTAACTAATTCCCCAGAGCCCCACCGCTGCTTCCCAGTGTGCCCAGAGCCCTGGGAGGAAGCAGTGTGTGAGGAGAGGCACCCGAGGAGGCATCACCAGTGCTCACAGGCATTTTCATCCCATCCCAGCTGCAGAGCTGTCCCCCTACATGTCATCATCCCCCCCAAGCCCTCACCCACTTAGCATCACCCAGAAAGACAGAGGTTTTATGCAGGTGCCAGCTCCCACAGCACAGCACTGCCAGCACCAGGCATCTCCTTAGGGGATATCTTGTTTCGCCTGTTGATGCCAGAGGCTGATGGAAACAGAACCTGGAAGGAGCGGTGACAGAGAAGCAACAGCATTCGACCCAGCAGGAGAAGTTTCCCATTTCCTTTTGAAGACAAGCACTCTCCTGATGAAATTAAACACTGAGAATGAGGGGAAAAACACACTCTCAAGACAAACTCTTCCCCATGCTGCAATGGCTCCCTCCAGGCAATGTGCCCATGGGGCCAGCCTACGTCACGCTGCGCATGTACATCACACATGGGTGCAGAGCAAACCCTGCCAGCTCCTCTGCAGCATTAGCCTCATTTCTTGTGTCACACTTGACCGTGCATTCGCTAACTATAGTTCCCAGCAGACATCACCCCTACACACAGACACGCACTCGAACACATTGCCTATTCCCACCTCCTGCATGTCTTCTCTTTGCATCCCTCCATCTGTGCCGTGGGGTATCAGGGCTGGGATGAAGGTGGGAGGGATGTTACCTGCAGGTACGCACGCTGTGCTTTCCACCCATTCTACTCGGGCTTGACACCTGCGTCTGGGCAGCGGCAAGGGTGATCTGGCTCCCTCAGCAAACTTGGCTGGGCCACAGATGCCTTTCTCCCCCCTCCTTCCCTCCCCTCACTGCCGGGATGTATGGGTGCCTCCTATGGAGAGTCTACATTTCACTATAATACTCCTACCCTCCCTTTGTGGAGCACTAATCCTGAGTCACCAGAGCCAGAAACTCGCCTTGCATGGGCAGAGAAGTGATTCCACACATCCCAACCCCCCCTGTTTTGGGTTTGAAGTTAATCCAGCCTTGGGCAGGGCCTGGAGCCATGAATCCCTGAGCAGGCAGTGGGGTTTGATGAGGATCTGCTGCATGGGCAGGTTGATTCTCAGGGTGCTGATGGCCCAGGACAGCTCTCCTTGGCCATGCAGGGAGCCAGGATCAGCACAAGGCCATCACCCACTGAGCAGGGAGGTGCTGTGGGAGCATGTGCTTCACTGCAGGGGTTGCAACTGGTGGGGTTGCGCTGCTAGGACTGCCCTGTCTGTCTCTCCTAAGACTCTCTGGCACTCTGTCCCCATGGCCAAGGACTATGCGGGTCCCACAGGCCCTGGCATCACCCTCCCAGTCTCATCTCAGCAGCATCCCAGCAAGAGTCAATGATCCCTATAAGGTTTAGGAAAGCTGAGCATCACCCATCAGCTCTCAAACAAGGACCATCCAAGCGTTTCCCTGAACTCACTTAATTATCTAAATTTGCTAAAGAAGTTCTATAAAGGCAACCCAGAAAGAGTCATCATAGCCAGGATCAGCAGCTTCACAACCTCACAGCACATGCTTTCCACAGAAGAGCTTCTTGCTTCATCCCCCTCCTTCAGCAGCCTCTATCCAGCTATTTCCAGGTGAAAAGTGATGTCCTGAGGCCACAAAGAGCAACCAAAATCAATAGACACCTGATGATCTTAAGAAATCTGCGTCATAACCACATCCCATAGAGCCTCTCCCCAAGACAAGCCTGGACCAGCAGCAGCAGCAGCAATAAAGGGGAAAACCCACCCTTGGAAATCAGGGCCTTCTCTTGTCCCCTGGCAAAGAGGGATGAAATCCCTGTGGTTTCAGCATCAGCAAAACTGCCTTTGATGCTCAGCCCTGCTCATGATTAAGGCTGTAAGCAGGAATTAGAGAGACATGCTTATGGTTAAACACTGTTTCCTCTGTTGGTTAAACACTGCCTACTTCTCTCTTCGTTAGGTACAGCATCTCCAAAGCCCTAGGGTCTAACAATAACTCTGAACAGAGACTTTTTCCTTTGTGCAGCGCTCAGCTATGGAAGAAAACAATTCCCAGTTGAAATTATTTCCTTTCAACAGGTTTGAGAAAGCCACAGTGTAGTAGCTACACACACACTGGACAGGTTCTGTATGCCCAGTCACTCCCTGAGCAGCCAAATAGTGTTTCCAAAGCTTAGATCAAACCCAATGCACCAAGACCAGTCATTTGATATAGGGCATGAAGTCCAAGATTTGGTCCATGGGCAAGCATTGACAGCTCAATCCATCACTGAGCTCCTGCCACCAACAGTCTCATGCACACGGGTGGACAGATTCAATGGTCCTATTTAGACCTGCTCCTGGAGCCCTCAGGCCCTACATGTGTCACTGTGTTAGGGGCCATTGATGCCGAGTCAGCTGCTTTGCAGGACGTCAAAGCATAATGGAGCAAACCCCTCATGTGTGAAGGGAAAGCTGGGCCTTTTGCACCAAGGAATCCCCTCTATTCAGCCTGGGAATGGTTTGTGTTTGGAATCAAACCAGGAAGACATCAATGTGACCAAACCCTTTGGCCATGGGAGTTGAACAATGGTGACAACCAGCCAGGATATGCCACTGCCACCTAGCCCCATCCCCAGAGGAGGATTTGGGGTTTGGCAATAGGAGACAGTTTTGCCTCCCTGCAAGCACCCAAAAGGGAAGAATCCCAACCAGGATGGGTGAAACCCCCCAGCTGTGTCATCCTTGGTGTTGGGATGAGATGCTGGGAAAGCCCAACCTCACTTCTTCTCCAGCACCAGGGCACAGAGATTGAGCTGCCAGGGGCTTCTTCTGGTCTCCAGTCTTCCCATCCATGAACACATCCTTCTCTACCTGTGATCAGCCCCTCATAGGGATGGAAGTGATCTGGTGATGTGGTATCAGCTGGCAGGAGAGATGCAAGCGGGATAAATAGTTGTCATCACATTGGAACAATGCTGCATTGGATGGGGCTCCTTCCCTGTGCCCCTTGTCCTGTTGCACTGCCCTGCACATGCCATGGTTCCAAGTGCAAAGTCACATTTCTCCAGGGGCTGGAGCCATGCCCTGACAGTTGCCACCTACCACAGCTGCAGAAAGGTACGGGGAAGGATGCACAAATCTCCCCATGTCTCCAGGGACACAGCACATCCCATGCTGATCCTGTGAGACCCTGCGCTGTCTCCAAGGAGAGCCCTGCACCAGCTATCAAACACCATGGAAATCCTCCTTCTGCTTCAGCTCCTTCCCCACATCAAGCTGCAGGCTCCTAAATGGACACTGAGTCTGATAATCCCTTTTTCCAAGGCACATCTGCCCCTCATTTCCTCTGTTCTATCCGCAGCTTAGTGTTTTCCCTCCAGAGGAATCATCTAAAGGATCTCTCATACTTTCTGCTGCCCAATTCTTGCAGCAGCAGGGCATAAACTGTTTGATAGACACTGAAGGGTTGCCTTTGTTTCCCCAAAAAGGTGCTATTTTGTTCACAAACACTCCGAGGAGCTCAGCAGTCTCTTTTCCTACCTCTCTTTTCATCATTTTAACAGGGAAGCTGAAGCTTTTGAAAGGCCCATTTTATGTCAGTCCATTAGATATCTGAATTCCTCCCACATTTGGAAGCCTGAGCCTGAACATGAGCTTACTCCCCCCAAAATCTCAAGTTTGCAATTTAAGCAATTTCCTTTGATGCATTATTTAAACATACATTTTAATTCTTAATTGAGACAGCTTAACTGCTGTCCTTTAATAGCCAAACCCTGCACTGGGCCAGATCCTCACCTGCTGCTACACTGCTCCCATCCCAGCATCGCTCCTATTCTGCCCTCTGCTCCTATGGAATCACTTCATTACATTATTTCAACAAGCTCTAATTTGAGTTCAAAGGACTCAGCTAATGAAATAGTGAAATATTTTTGTACCCCAAATTAATCAATGTTATAAAACACCTGCAGAAAACAGTGATAGTTTCACACAAAACCATGATTCAGAATGCATCACTGGAGGGGAAATTGTGCCTTCTCTGCAGCCACCGTTCCCTCAAGAGGGAACTGATGGGTTTCCTGTTCCTACCTAGGTGGGTCTATCCCTCCTCAACACTGCACCAAGTGCAGAGCCAAGCCTTATCCATGACTCCTGCCACGTGGAGAGTGCCTCAGACAAGACTCACTTTCTTGTTCCTCATTGGTGCTAGAATTTGCCCCTCCTCAACTGCCCTTTCATCAAGGTCTGTCTTTCCACACAGAGTTTAACAGGTGAGAGCAGAGGATGAGTGTACATCACTTGGGGCAGGTAAAGAAAGGAATGCTGCACCTACCCCTGGGAGCTGGGAAGGGTGTTGAGGAATAGGACTGATTGGCAGGAGAGGGCAGCAGCCCTGGAAGAGCTGCTCCATGCAGGGGGGTCCCCATGGGGTCCATGCAGGTACCACCCCATGCTGTATGTGCCCTGCTCTTGGGAAGCCACCCTTAGTCTCCCTACAACCACAGCTGGGGACTTTGAATGCTCAAATCCAGGCCCCATGCTGAATTTGGGGTGTTGAGTGAGGACTATCAGGCTGTTGGGTGAACTGCACTGAAAGCAAGCCCCTGTACCCAGGAGGGTCAGGAGAGAGGCCTGAAGGCGGAAGGCACCCAGTGGTACAGTCACCTCTGCTCAAAGGGACCTCCTACATGACCCCACCACCATCCTCAGAGAGAAAAAAAGGACACAAGGTGACCTGCACCCACCCAGCAACAACCTGCTCCATCCTGGCCCCAAAGCCAACTCCTGTTTATCCCAGCATGTGAGCAGGAGCCTGGACCAGCCATGCCCATCCTGCAAGCATCAGATTAACATGCACCCTTTCCCACTTTGGGCATCTGCCTGACAAATCCCAGAATCCCAGACTGGTTTGGGTTGGAAGGGACCTTAAAGCCCACTCAGTTCAACTGCCACGGGCAGGGACACCTTCCATAGAGCAGCATGCTCCAAGCCCCTGTGTCCAACCTGGCCTTGAGCACTGCCAGGGATGGGGCAGCCACAGCTTCTCTTAACAACCTGAGGACCTCTGCTGTCTGCTCCGGGCTTGGTAGAGATGCTGAAGTTGCCCAGCAAGCAGCTCCTCGGCATTTCCCAGGGTGTCCATGTTATTCCTCCCTGACCACACACAAATAGCCAGGAGGGGCTGCTGCCTGCACCATTGGAAGCGCAGGAGCTGCAGAAACAACAGGCTTTACTGCTGCCAGATACCCCCCAAGAGGAGCTGGTGAGTTGATTTATTACTGCTGTGCTTTGGCTTGAAGTCATATGCTCCCCAAACTATAATTAACTGCCAAGCTAAGAAAAAAATACATTACAATAATAAATGACACTAAACAAAAGCACACAGGTCTTCCTGATGGGATGCGCTTTGTGCGATTACTCGGCACAGCACGAGGGCTGGAGATGCTTGCCACCTTCACCAGCACCAAATTCATCTACCCCAAATCTCCTGCCTTTTGTTTTAGCTCCCTGGGATGCTAAAAGCAAAGAGATCCCCAGGATTCAGGAGGGTGATGAAATAAAACCTGCATCCTAAGGGGCTCTTCCATTTTGGCTCAGTGGTGGTGTAAAGGAGGGTTGCTGTTATTGTTGCCTCTTCAGCTGCCCTCAGCCCCCATCAGTGTCTGTCACTGATCAGATATGATTTGCTCACTCTACGCATACACACACATGCCAAAAGTTAAGGCAATTGCAGACAAGATTTCCCCTCCTGCAAAGGAATGCTGGGATGCCCACAGCACCTAAGAAACCAGTAAATGAGCTGCACGCAGTAAAACTGAATTTGGTTTCCTCTCCACAAACCCATGAAGATATTTATATATAATTTATCTTTCTAAGTTGTCATGTGGCAAAAGACCTCTCGCTGTGAGGCAAGCTTCTCTTCCTACTTAGAGAGAATTACGTGATTAAATAGAGACCTGAAAAGTTGTGAACAAGCACTGAAGAAGAAAAGGTTTCCTCTTAAAGCCTTAATGAAGTGGGTTCATTCCTCCTCCAACATCAACTTAGCCTTGTGTAGTTTGTTTTCACTCTGGTTAATCACTGACCAAAGCTGTAGTGCGGACCACCAGTTCCCAATAACCCATAAAAGGCAGATCAGAAGCTATTGTTCTTTTCTGTAGGGCTTAGCAGACAACAGCTGAATAAACCTGTTCAAAGTCAGAACAGTCAAGGAGGAACAGAAGCCCGGCCATGGGCTGCAGGGAATCCTGAAAAGGAAATTCATTTATTATGACATAATTGATAGCGCAACGCGAATGCGCTACATGGACCTGATGCAATCTTGAGTAATTAAATACAGGGCAATTAATGGGTCACACTTCGAGAATGTGATGTGGCTGTAAAGGGATACAACCCTTTCCTTACTGCCCGTGGATGCTGGCACCTGGTGAGTGCTCCTGGCATCCCGCGGCTGCGATTTTGGGGGAAATCCTTCCTTAAGGGAGGAAAGATGAAAAGGAGAAACTTTGAAGGGGGTCTTTGGAAATAACACCCTGTAACATTGTCAAGGCTGAGTGAGAGGCAGGAAGGGCTGGTATGTGCTAGGAAAAGGCGACTCATGGTGAAGGCTTCAGGGAAGTACGAATGCAACCTTTGATGGGAGGCATTTTGTCTTATTATGGTTTCATTTGGATTAGCAGCACTTGCGAACATGCGCATAGGGTGCTCTGCCTGCAAGAGGGGTCTCTGGTGCCATAGAAACCCAACCCTCTGCTACCACCACCTACCCAGAAGGAAAGGCTTTAAAGAACAATATCTTCAGAAATACAGTAAAGCATTGAGATGGTGCTTTTGCTCCAAATCTGCTTCCGCCCCTTCCAAAAGGAGCAGGGTGAGAGCCCCCCGAGTTCACAGCAGTGACCCCTTCCTACTCCTTCTCATCAAGGCACTTGCTGAGCAGGCGCCAGGTGAGAAAACAAGTCTACAATGACACATTTAAAGGGCAAAAACCCCTAAATAAGCCATAAACAGCCACGCTGGCAATGATGTGATGAGGATGGACACGTCCTCTCCAACCCATGGAGCAAGGTCTGGTTCAGCTGCTTCTTCTCCTCCTCAAAAATCTTTGAAGTCACTTGGAAGTGGCTCACCCCCTTCATCCCTGTCCCAGTGCCAGGTCCTGGGGTGAGCTCTTGTGCTTTTATGGTGGGAAGGTAGGTTTCTCATCCCTGTGGCCAAGAGGGGACCTTCCCAACTATCTCCTCCCAGTTGTTCCAATGCCAATGCTATCACCAGTCTCCCTCCATCTGCTGCAGCAGCTTCTTCTCCTCACTCGGTGTCATTTCTATACTTCTCATTGCTGACAGCAAGCCCTGCTTGGTATGCCCAGCACAGGACATGCCTTCACCATTACTTCCCTTCACAGCTCAATATCCACTACACTTACGCTCAGTACCTTGACTTTCACCTGAGCAAAATGATGTCTAGCATCACTGAGAGCCATCCAAAAATAGATGGCAGGATCCATAGAATGGTTTGTGTTGGAAGAGGCCTTAAATCTCATCCAGTTCCAACCCCCTGCCATGGGCAGGGACACCTCCCACTAGAGCAGCTTGCTCCAAGCGCCTGTGTCCAACCTGGCCTTGAACACTGCCAGGGATGGGGCAGACACAGCTTCACTGGGCATTCTGTGCCAGCGCCTCATCCCAGCAAGTCCCAAATGCCAGGATCTGCTCTTCCCAAGGGATGATACATTGAGGTCAGTGGAAGATATATGATGCATGACCACACAAAACTTGCGGTTGCAGTGAAAATAGTGCTTCCAAAGGGGAAAAGCAAACAGGGCTGGATGAAAACCTCAAGGATTCACCCGAGGAATAGCACAGGCACTGTGTTTTGGAAGTCCCTTGGGAAAGACAGGGCACTGATCTGATCTTGATGGGGGAAGGAATAAACGGAAAGGCTCGGGGAAAACCAGGAGGAGTCAAAGCAGATCTTCTCTCCTTTTCTTCCCTGATTTGAAGTAAAATATATGTGAAACATGACAATAAAAATGAAGATTAAGGAATAATAAGCATAGGCTGACAAAGAGCAACAAAGTCGTTGGCTGAAACAGGGATTTGCTGCTGCTGGGAGCAGGGAGAGCAAGGGAGGAGCAGTGGGGGGAAAAGGCACTTTGGTGAGAGCTCTGCAAACTTGTGGGTTTAGGCATCATTTTCTCTTTTGCGGCAGTTTATTCCTCTCACCTGCGTGCTCCGTGGGGAAATACCGCTCACTTTAATTCTAACATTTGGAGTGGAACCCATTCACGAAACTTTCTGGCTGTGTGATTCAAACGAGCCCTTCTCTTTCCTCTTTTTGTTCTCACAAGAAAATCAATTCACTTGAAGAGCCTCTTAATCCCATTTTTGCAATCAACAATTGCCACTTGTATATCGCTCTAATAGATTAAGAAGTGGGATGATGCGGTTGTCTGGTCTAATTCAACCCTATTCAGGTAACTGCAGCCCGAGGCACTTTGTAGTGCCAAGTGTAGAGCTCTACAGGAAGACTTTTGCTATCATAATTTCCTGTGGAGCTATGCACTGCCCCCACTGAGTAGCCTGAATTACTTTGAATTAGGCCCGACAACCACAGAGAGCAGAAATCCAACAAGCAACAATAACCAAGTCTTTGAGCATGACTTGCATGGGTTATTTTCTTCTTTCCCCCCCTTTCTCCTTTATTTCCCCCCCCCCCTTTTTGCATTCAAACAGAAAGGAGGAATTTCAAAACGCGCATCTATTTCAATGACAGCGACCTGCCATAAATCAAGTGGGAAACAAAAGGGGGAAACGGTTTAAGTGAGGGAGAAGTTGAAGTGGAAGAAAAATTAATCAAAACAGTTTTCAATATGAAAAAAAAACTTCATCTTTAGAGCCTGTGAACCAGAGGAAAAAAAAAAAAAAAAACCCACAATTTCGGGCCTACAGCATCTCCATGGCAACAGAGAACAAGCACATGTTGGATACCAAAATCATAAAAGGTTTGTTTTGCAGCGATGAAGCCGAAACAGATGGATCCGGGTTTAGTTTTAGTTGGATTTGTTAAAACGTTTCAGGCAATTTATCAGCCCAACTATTTAGGAAATACCCAAAAAAGATCATAAAACCCCTCACGAGCTTTGCTGACAGCTCTGCCCCCCAACAGCTGAGAAGCACAAGAGCATGTTTAAAGCCATAAATATAAGGCTTAAAACCCAGATCTGACGTGAAAACCAGGCTGATAACGCATCAGGTAAAGCAGCCTAACGCTGCTTTTCAAGCATGTGCCTCCGTCATAAACCTATCTGTGCAAAGGAGCAATCCTGCGTGTGTGGGGTGGGGAAAAACCAGCCCCAGCATATGTTAAATTGTTGTGTGGTTCCAGAGAGTGAATAAGTCGGACAACGTGGTTGAAAAATGCAGCATCTCGAGGGGTACAAGTTAAAACGTTCTGTGTAACAAAACTCTGATCTCAGGGGGTGAAAAGAGGATTCTTCCCTTTTTCCCCCTTTTTTTCCTCCCTCTTTTTTTGTCATCGTCCCTTAATTGTTACCAACACAGCAAAAAATGACTTAAATCTAAATAAATATCGAAGGTTTCTCTTCTGAGGACTTTCAATCGCCAGTCCTACTCTTTTACCTTTCTGTGTTCAGAAAATAAAGAGAACAAAGCGGGAGCCCTACTGGTTCAAAACTAGCAGAACAGACAAACAACAGAGCACAACTGTTCCCTCATGCATGCCTGGGATTAGGATAAAAGCAGAAAAGACTTCTGAGAAAAAGAAAACAACAAAAGAAACAGGAGTGCTGACAAAACTTTTTTTCTTTCTATTGAGGCAAAAGAGAGAGAAAAAAGGAGCCCTGCTAATGAAAAAGAAAGAAAGAAAAAGGGGGGAAAGAAAGAAAGGAGAAAGAAGGGTAGAAGAAGAAAGATTAACAAACAGACGTAAAGGGTTTCACCTCCTGTTTTACTTTTAGCCCAATCTGGGCAAGGAAACGAGGCACAGGAGGAGAATGAATCCTAACCCCAGGCACCCCAAAAGCACAGGACCGCAATGCGCTACTGGGTCATCAGCTCCATCATGGCCACCACGGCCTCTCCCTTGCCTCTCCCCACTGAGGAGCGGCTCAGCTTCATGCTGGGTACCCTTATACCCCAAACTCTTCAACTTTCAATGTAAAACTAACAAAACAATCCAAAACCAAACCCAAGCCACACAACAGAATGGTTTTGAAATGGTCCCAGAGGTCAAAACAGTTCCTGGGGCAAGAATTTAAGGTCTTATGAACTACAAACTTCAATTGAACAAGTTATAGTCTTAGTTAAATTGCCAGAGCTGCCATCAGCACTGCTTCATTGGGTGCTGTAACTCACCCAAGAGCCCCAAACTCCGACACACAACCCATTTTCTTTGGGCCAAGACAAACCAAAGAGTTTTCCCCATATTCTTTGGGGGATTCCAGCAAAATTTGCCCACCGAGGGCCCAAAGTGGTTCCTGGTGTCTCAGGGGCATCAAATACGCTCACTGGGCAGTTTGGTCCAGCACCAGCCACTGCATCAGACAAGTCAATACCCCTGGGCTGCGTGTGCCAGCACACAAGGGGCTTACCTTGATCCCAAATCCTCAAAAGTCAATCCAGGTCTTGAAAATGGCAATTTACTGGTAATCCCATGACTCGGGTGGATGCCTCGAGGTACCCAATCCCTTTGCGACACAACCAGACATGCACATCTGTATCATCACTGATTTGTGAGCAGCAACAAGGAGATCAGCAGCCTATGAAGTGCCAAACATGCAGGAGGAAAAGCAAAAGCTGCCCTCCCTCCTGCGCCTGCCTGCAGTGGCCCTTGGAGGGATGCTGCCACCTCCCTGGGAAAGGAACCAAGGCCTGCCCACAACAGATGGCAGACATGGAGCAGGAGGACCTCAAGCCCCAGCAGCTCCCACACAGCCCCAGCCTTCCCTCAGGAGGTGAAAGGCTGCAGTAAGATGGTGTGGGGGTAAGATGTGGTGGCTAGACACAGCGCTGAGTCCTTGGGGATGCTGGGAGAGGGATGCAGCAGTGCCCAGGTAGAGGAAGGCAGAGGGATTTCTCCTTCTCCCGGGATAAAAGCATTTGGCTAATGGCAGGATCATCAGCCCACAAAGAGCAAGATAAGTACTTTGGGGTCTACATGATTTCTTTGAGACCAAAACCAAAATGAGCAAACAAAGAGCAAATTGAGGCTGTGGAGAAGCTGCTCTGAGGCAGAGCAGAGGCAGGATGCCGGCTGCATCACCCCTGCACTGCACCATCTCTTACACCAACAGAAAAGGGGCTGACACTGAGTTTGAATAAAAACTTGAGCTTTTGGCATCCGTGGCTTTGTTCTGGGATGTCCCAGTGTGGAGGCTGTGGGGGGTACATAACCAGCAGAACCTTTCCAGATGTAAATTGGCACCACTGGAGGCTTAGCCCAAAGCCCTTCTCCCACTGTGCTCTGCCCTCTCCAAGCACTGACATCAAACATCGCCCTCAAACTGTGTCCCCAGTACCAGAAATCCAGCCCCAAATCACTGCACTGATGTTTCACCCATCAGCAGAGGGGGACCACGAAGGAACATCAGAGCCTGCTGCTCTCAGGAGCATCTCTGGTGGGGTATCTCCCACCACTTGGGCACAGTTGAGCCAGCAAGACCCCTTCCACCTGCAGGGCAAGAGCCCCCATGTGCCCAGCGCTTGGCCCGGAGGGGTGGCTCTTGTCCTGGATTAGCCCCTGTGGCCACTGGTTGTCACTGTTGCACCATTAAAACCCTGCTATGACCCGTTGATCCCAGCAGTACCTAAAGTAATTGTAATGGCAGGAGTTCAAGAGCATTCCTGGGAACATGGTTCCATTTACACTCTCTCGTTGCAATGCTGGATTGGGTTTCTGTGTCTTGAACTGATACTGACATTCAACACCAGAGACAACAATGGGTACAGCCTCCATGGCAGTGCTCATCCCTCATCATCTTAGGAGCCAGGTATCTGGTTCCTAAAGTTTCTTCTAACATAAGAATAGCTCATGCACATGGCAGCATCAATGAGCTTCACAGTGCTGCCACCTCGACTTCGCAAGGTACCCTCATCCAATCTGACTCCTCTGTCTGCCACCTTCATCTCCAATGCCATGAAGAACACTTTTCCCTCTGATCCACCCCCTTCTCTCCTCTTGCCTTGCTCTGACCCCATCTTCTACAATAACAATCTCTCATCCAGAATAATTCCTCCAAAATCAGCAAGACCAAAACACCAACCACAAAAGCATCCATAAGCATCAAATCCAACCTACTCAACAGCTTCATCCTCTGAACTTTCCTACATCCCCTCTCCTGCCTGCATCGTTCTGTTGGGATATCATGTGCGCTGTGCCTGTCACCAAAGTGGGAGCTGTCAGAGGACTGGGATCACTATGGGCTGCATCAAGATGGGCTTGGGTTTTAAGGAATGGGGAAAGCATGGGATAACTCTCAGGAATTTTAGAAGACAGGTCCTTGGAAGACTGGTTGAGTCACTCCAGAGGAGGCCATGGAGCTGCTGCAAGGGCTGGAGCAGCTCTGTTCTGGAGCCAGGCTGAGAGAGCTGGGCTGGGGCAGATGGAGAAGAGAAGGCTCCTGAAGGGGAGATCTTAGAGCAGCTCCAGTGCCTAAAGGGGCTGCAGGAAACCTGGAGAGGGGCTTTGGACAAGGGATGGAGGGACAGGACAGGGGAATGGCTTTAACCTGCCAGAGGGGAGACTGCGATGAGCTCTTGGGCAGAAGCTCTTCCCTGTGAGGGTGCTGAGGCACTGGCACAGGGTGCCCAGAGAAGCTGTGGCTGCTCCATCCCTGGCAGTGTTCAAGGCCAGGTTGGACACAGGGGCTTGGAGCAAGCTGCTCTATGGAAGGTGTCCCTGCCCGTGGCAGGGGTTGGAGCTGGAGGAGCTTTGAGGTCCCTTCCAACACAAACCAGGCTGGGATTTAAAACAAAATGAACACTGCAGTTACTCTATGTAGTATGAACCTGTGGAAAGCCTCTGGCTCACTCTCTGATGCGTTGCTGCATCACATCCCATATAGGGACACAGTTCTGTTCATAGCATTCCTACCCCAAATGAATAGTTAGATGCCCAAAATGCAAAATTCAAAGGTGATTATAATGATGAAGACTCACCATTCCCTCTGCATAGTCCAAACCCTCAGTCTCTTTAGAAAAGCTGGCAGCTCCTATTCCAATAGCAGGTTATGCTCTATCATACTTCACTCACACGCACTGAACACAGGCAGGTGTTTATGTCTACAAAGACTCTCTAGGGGCTTTTTCTCCATTCACAACAGATTCCTACCAGGCTCCAGGGGACTCAGGGAGGAATAACACCGATCCAAATGAAGAAATCAGCCTGCAGAATGAGGCTTCACTGATTTCTACAGTTACCTTTTCTTTTACAGTTTACTCGCAATGGAACGTTCTGCTTTGCTGAGCTACACACCCTACAGGCAGCCTTCAGAGCAATCCCACTGTAAAGTAAATATAAGGACCAAACACTGAGGCTTCCCCCCTCTGTTACAAGCAGCCCAGGCAAAAAAATAGGGAAAAGTCTACTAAAAAGTATTTGTAAAATAGAATTAGATATTAAACATCCCAAGTGTGAGATGTTTGGTCTGTGAAATGCCTGGGATCTAGTCTGCCAGGTCCCAGTACACACTCATTTGATGCCCTCTCCACTGCTGAGCTTGCAGAGCCTGACATCCCCAAATCGCACCCCCTGTGGTGCATCACCTCAAGAGTGGGACCACAGCCTGGTCCTCCCTGACCAAACCCACTACGAGATGGAGAGGGGTCTACAAAGCAACAATAATAAAGAGAGGATGAGACAGAAGCTGGACCAGAAAGGAGATGAGGTACCACAGCGATGGCTCTGCACAGAACGTCCCATTTGGTGATGACGTTTGAAGTTGTGCTGAGGCCATGGTGCTGGTTGTCATTAGTGTGTCATTAAAACCAGCCCTGCTTGTCAAAAGCATACACTTAACTGCACCAGAGGGCCCAGTTCCCTTTGGGGTGCTGGAGCACACCCTGAATGGCTTTGCTTCATGATGGGTCCAGGACCTCTGCAGGGAAAGGCCTCCATCAGCATCAGAGCAGGATGGAATCCTACAAACTTACCCCAGAGCCCATGGAAGTTTTGCTCAGTGGGAAATGCACCCTTTCAGCCTGGATTTCCCAAGAAACCAGATCATCTCGGTGATTCATCTCCTGGCTTTTTAATCCAGTATTCAAATCACACGCACACAAAACCATGTGTAACTATCAAGATTAATAATGTAATCAAGTCTCATTTGGGCAAGATATCATCTTGCTTGTACTAATATTTGATTTCTATTACAAATTCCTCATGCTGCTAAAACCTTCCCCTCCAGACTAGAGGGTAACATTTGCTGCTGGGGACACACACACATATATATATATACAGGGATGGAGAAGAGGATGGAAAACACCCACATAGAGGCAAATCTCAGATAATGACTGAGTGCATTTGCATAGAGATAGCTCCAGTTTTACAGTGGGCTGAAACACTGGATTGTGCAGAATTAATCTGATGTAATGAAGATAATTTTCTGGGCTCATCTATCACACATCTCTTTTAGAGGTAGACGCCAAGGACCAGAAAGGTGTTCAGATGGCAGCATCACTGCTTGGCTGGCAGCTATTAGCAACAGAGCTTGTTTGGGCAATGCAGCTATGGGTGCTGCATAAACTCCTATTAGGTGATCTGGGCTTCGTGCCACACGCTTCTTTAATAGCAGCTGTGGGGTTTTTGGGCAAACAAATCTTATTTCTTTCATGTGCAAATATGAAACACTTTCATGGCACATAAAATCATGTTAAAACGCCCAAACTTACAGGCTGCAGTTTATTTTCACCAGAGAAGTATCAGACACGTGCAGACAAAGTGGAAGGATATTTCCGAGTTGTACGCTATAAATGTTCATTGAAGTCAAACAGAGCGGCTTTCACTGACTTCGGCAGACACTGGATGAGATCTTTGAAGATCAAAGGGTGCAATTATATCTTAACTTGCTGCTGCGAATCTGAGTCTTAAGCAAATTATTCTGCTGGTCTCTTTTTTTGCCTCCCAGAGAAAAACACAGCTTCGGAAGCCTGCAAAGAGCCAAAAAGACTTGCTATGGCCCCTCCACGAACCATCTGAGACACCTGCCAGGCTCCTTTGGGGTGGGAAAGCTTATCTTTAGAGCCATATTGCTGCTCAAAAGCCCCAGGAAAAGGGAGTTTTGCATGCAAGCCTCACCACCAGCAGGGATTTGCATAGGAAGTGCATCCCTGGCACCCACAGAGCTGGGGGACATCACGGGCACCAGCCACAGGGTGAGCTGTTCACCAAGAGCAAGAGAGGCTGGAGGTGCCATCGCCCCCCTGTTAACCAGTCAGTGCTCTTTGGTTTTAAAATGAGGGGTAATCAGCAGAAGGAAGCACTTGCCATGGGATGGGGCAGGCTACAAGTAGGAGTAACTGATTTCCCATAAGGTGACATCAACCATCTGAATGACCCCAGGGCCAGACTGAGTCCCAAGGACTCTTGCAGCCCACCAGCAGGCAAAACTCATTGCCTAAATTAGGCACTCATTGCACTCACATGAAGGAAGACTGGTAGAGTGCAATGAGTTCATCAACTAATCCCATCCATGTTTCCACCAGGATTCATTTCTTATGCAGTTTTCTGATGCCTCTTACACACATCCGAGCATTTCTCCACTCAAGGACACTGGTCACCATGGCCTAAAAGCACAGTGGGCTGTCTCATATAGACTGGCTACAGGCTGGGGGCATGACAGGATGTAATAACACTGAGGTGTGCAGGTATGGTGAGTCATGGGAAAGGTGCGAACTCATCCAAGCACCTTGTTTTGTACAGGGCTCTGTACCTGCTGTGATCCAACAGGAAAACCCAAACCTCTGTCCAGTTTGGATGGCTCCAGATCCGCAGCTCTCTTGGCCAGTCCGCCTCCAATTTCCATGTGGCTCTATGGATATCTCAGGTTGGTTGTTTGGTGCAGCCCCACAAAAATTCCTGCAATCAGGGGGCTGAACAATCCATGTTTTCTGACATAAACCAGCCAACCTTAATGCATATCCAGTGACTTGAGCATCCCCAGGGCATTCAAACCAGTCGCAGCAGTACGAGTCTGAGCTTTGCTAGCTTGAGCCAATCTACACCTGGACGGATTGCCTGAGCCTCCTACACTTTATCCCTGCTCCTCGCCTGCTTCCTCCCAATGTCAGCCTCCTACTCACACAGGCCAGGTCCACCAGTCTGTCCATAGCCACAGCCACACACGTCCCAGGGCTGCAGCCAGCACCTGATCCCCGCATCCCAGCGGGGCTGGGACACAGACACTCCACGCTTCAGCCCCCTCGAGAGCCGCAGCGGGTTTTTGCTCAGACGACACTGTCCCCAGCAGAGCTAAGCCAGAACTGCAGCTTCAGCAGCAGCGGCCCCAGCGGTGTGCAGAGACAAAGCCGGAGGCTTTAAGGAGCTTTTGGTGCTCGCGCAGAAACTTTCACCCACGCTGGAGAAGAGAGACACACTCATGGGGACTGTCCCCCGCTGCATCTAACGCAGGGACCCGGTGCCTCCTTCCCACCGGGTACCCTGCGAGCCAGAGCCTCTGCACTAGTGCCAGCACCAGCATCTCAGCTGCATCCCAGCAACCCCACCTCGGGTGAAGATGGGAACAGAAACTGTATATTGCAGCAAACCTCAGCGGTTTTCCCCCAAACAAGGGCTGCTAACAGGCAATTCCCAGCTGCTGGCCCTCGCCTTACACATGCGGCAGCCACTCCTCGATGCGGCTGGTGAGGACCAATCTGTCACAGATTTAATCCTGCCTAATTTGATAACATCTGTAAAGGAGTATGAAGATGATAAGGATTTGTAGCTGCTCTGTGTTGGACTCCAAAGGACCTTCAAGGGCACTACATGGAAAGCCACAGCACTATCCCCTTTCCCTCATATGGGATACAAGCCACGTTGGGGCTGGGAGGGCTCCAGGGCACAGTGACATTCATAGGCATGTGTCCTCATTCAGCCACCCACGGCTGCTTAAACCAGAGCAGGGACTCCCAGAGGTGCAGATTTTATCCCCCCCCGATGCTCATCCATCCCCACACACCCCATCATCACTCCGGAGCCTGGGAATCTGGGAATCGCAGTTCACCTGCACACAGCTGCCTATAGAATTTATAGCATTTGCATTTCTATGGCACTCTCCATCCACCAGCATCTCAGTGCTTTGATTTAAAAGTGAGATAAAGGAATCCCCACAGGAGAGATGAAGAACCACTGGTGAAAGGAGCTGCCACCCCTGCTCCTGGCAGAGCCCTTCCCATTCGCTTTCCCACTGTCCCACATGGATCCACCTTCCACCTGCAGCTGGAAACCCTTCAAAGCACAGCCTGTATTGAAATAAAGCCCCACATCTCTCCCTGTGCTAATGATCAAACACTAACTATCAAACCTTCTAGGAGGAACACGGACATGAGTGCTCCTCTATCAAGGAACTACAGTAAGTTATTGCTATAGCGCAGCACCAGTCACAACTACAGGGTCAGCTGTTTGTAGCTGTAGTGATTTTAAACAGATAGCATGGTTAAGATTAACATAATTAGCCCCGAAGTAAAGAGCTCCTCTTTAAATGCCTTTTGCTGCCATGGGACTGAACACTTTCCTAGACCCAGCTCCAACCTTTCCTCTCCCCCAGCAGGAACCCCCCCAGTCAACGTGTATTCCCTAAAATCCTGGCCTAATTGCTCCCTCATCAGCTATGAATCTTAAGGAGCTTAACTGCTAAGTGCTTGAATTGTGTTTACTGACAGAAAATAGAATATTCACTAAGGACTACATGGTGATGACTCAGGATTATTGCAGGGCCTCACACCTAAGGCTTTGGAGAGGAGGTAGCATCGCTTACACTGGGATTTTGTCTGTAAGGATGGGTTTTGTCCTGATTGTATGGCACAAAACACCACCCTGCAAAGCTGCTTCAGTCCTCTCCATCTAGGGGAGGCTGGAAAGGCAGCCTGGATCCCGCAAAAGCATCTCTTTTCATCCCACTTGATTTTACGATTACCCAATGCACCCACCCGCCCTGCAGTACAGCATCACCAGCAGCCCAGCACAGGGTCTCCCAGTTCGACACCAGTTCTGCCATTCCTGGGTGATGCACACATCAAGTTCAGGTTTAGTTAAGTTGAACCCGATGGAAACTCGGTGCTGAACACAAATATTAGCTTGCTATTTTACAGCTCCTCTCCCTGACTGGTGGTGGCTGCTGTGGGGCAGCCCTGTGTTGAGTAGTTGATGTATTTATGAAGTCCTAACTTCCAAAACCATTGCCAGCAGCAGCCCATAACTCCCTGACATGTGACCTATGGGGTTTAAGCACTGACCTGAGCAGACTGGCTCCTGGGAATAGATGGGCTAGGTTTGGGTTTTCCTTCCCAAGCTCTCCTCCGAGACATATTTAATGAAGTACTTTACTACCTCATCCCTGAGCATGACTTAAAGCTGCATTTAAGCGCTCAGCTTTGGAGTAAAAGCATGCATCATCCTGACAGCGTTTGGTTGGGAGGGCAGGAAAACCTCGAAAGCATTAGCCCCAAAATATCCTTAAATCCCTGGCTATTTGCTCTGCAAAGACTTCCCTACTCCAGCACGCTCCCTGATGTGCATTCCAAAGCTTCAGCCCTCTGTGTTTCAAGGTAACTGTTGTGGATTGGCAAAACGTGTGACTTTAATGAGTGGAATCTAAACAAAAACAGCATTTCAGGCCCTGCTTTAATCCATACAAGACCAATATGTTGATTTGTCAATGTGAATTTAATTAGTGTCCTCGAGCCTAAACTCCAACTCCCCCTTCTTTTATCTAATTATCACATTCATAGCAAACATTATCACATATTCCTTGCCCTAACTGGTTTGCCACGCAGTCAGAACTCAAGTCCCAGAGTCAACATGCACTTCTAATAAGCTCAATATGTTTCAAGAGCACCGCTCTGGGCTCAATAGCATCCCATACACCAACTGCACGCTTCCTCTCAGCACAACTTGGCCATCATTACAGCTTTTCCCCATCCTTTGCCATGCAAAGAAAGCGAGATCCTTGGGGTGTAACCATCGGTGAAATGCATCAATTAGGCACTGTTCTGGGGGGACATTCACTTAGAGATGACTAATTGAGCAGAGAACAATTGCTATTCATTCCACAAGTGGTTCCCAAGGGCTGCGAGAGGGCAGAGGGGGACCGCTGCAATTCACTCTTCATCAAATAAACATTCAAGTCATCAGCACGACCCAGATCTCCCCGGGGTGCTTGAAGATGTTCTCATTTCTCCCTACAGCCCATATTTGTTAAGAGCAGCGACGTGGTTCCCAAAGACAGCACTGTGGGGTGCTGGGCCCCATGGAGAGGGCAGCAGGAGCCCCGACCCCAGCAAAGCCCTCCATGGCCCAGGGCATGGAAGGAGGTCCCAGGACAAGGTGCTGTACGTCTGCCTCCCAGCAGGGAAGCTTCTTCTATGCTGAAGGAGACAAGGTGAGATTCCATGTGGCCACCCTGATACCTTAAGAGTGTTGCACCCACTCTGTTTCTGTGTGCCAATGTTATCAGGCTCCAAAACACACTTCTCATCACTTACCAGAAGTGCCCAGCTTTGGGCTTTTCAAGATGAGCAGACAAACTTACCTGACAATGAACAAAACCCATGTAGCTGGGCAAGCTCACCTACTGGAGCCATGCAAGGAGTGGGTGATGGCTACATCCCTGCAATAAGAGCAATGAATTCATTTACCCCTGGCTACAACAGCACTGCTCTGTGCCTTTCCCTAAAGGAAAGAAATCCTTCTGCAGGTTATTTTTGGGGGAGAACAGCAATACTGTTCCAGACCATTTGAAGTTTAGGCCCAGATACTGTTTGTCCTTCAAATTCAGGCAGGTTTCCCTAAACACAACCCATTGTAAGCCCTCCAAGACAGAGACATGATCAGTGGTCCCAGATTGTTTCATTGCCCTTCATATTAGAAATGATGAAAGATGCTGACTTCCCCCCCCCCTTTTTCCCCATCCTGAAGTCCAGTAACAAGGTTAAAGGCTGGATTTCAAGAGGAAAATACAGCAACAGCCCATCCACCAGGTCATTCTGCTTAGGCAGGGCAGCAAGATACAGCACAGCATCATGCTGAGTTGTTTTTCTTCCACACACAGTTATTGCATTTGAAGATACACTGACCTGCTCACTCCGGTTGTGATTATCAGGCAGTTCAGCCAAGAGATACTGTCAAGGTACTTAACCCCTGAGCTGTTGAAGGAAATAGTGTGAGGCTTTACAAGAGCACTTGGATCAGGCTTCTGCTCAGAAACAGGCAGACAGCTCTGACAGAAGAGCAAAAGCCTTGAAATGCTCTTTATTGCACTTTAAAAACTAAAATACTGCCTGGATTGGTTTCCATAGAATGATTTGAGCTGGAAAGGACCTTAAGATCATTCAGTTCCAACCCTCTGCCATGAGCAGGGACACCTCATACCAGACCATGTCACCCAAGGCTCTGTCCAACCTGGCCTTGAACACTGCCAGGGATGGAGCATTTACCACTTCTGTGGGTTCCCTGTGCCAGCACCTCAGCACCCTCGCAGTAAAGAACTTCTTCCTTAGATCTAACCTGAACTTCCCCTGTTCAGTCTGAACCCATCAGCCCTTGTCTTATCACTGATGAAGAGTCCCTCTCCAGCATCCTTGTAAATACTGCCTGGATTGGGGTCCATCTGAGGTGCTTGGTTATCTCACCTGTGTTACCAGCAGAGAGCCTGCAGCTTGTGCCAGGGGAGGAGAGGAGCTGAGCTAACAGCGAGGACCTGTGCAAGCACCTCAAATCAAGTGCTGCAAATCAGAGAAGAAAACTGGTCTGGGAAAGTTATTTCCCTGGAAGTCTTGTCTCCTGGAGGGCTGAGGAGCGGTCGTCCTCTTGAGACCTTGCCTCATGAATATGGTCCTTGTGAATTTGATGTCCTTGAATTCAGCAAGTGGATAAGACAGAGCAGGTATCCCTGGCAATGTCCAAGGTTGGATGGGGCTTGGAGCAAGCTGCTCTAGTGGAAGGTGTCCCTGCCCATGGCAGGGGTTGGGGCTGGATGAGCTTTAAGGTCCCTTCCAACACAAACCATTCTATGATTCTGTGATTTAAGGAGCTCACTTACGTAGCGGGTACAAAGAGCAAAAGCCTGTTCCGCTGTGGATGGAAAGCAA
The DNA here is from genome assembly GCA_028858755.1 of Ara ararauna. Lineage (NCBI taxonomy): Eukaryota > Metazoa > Chordata > Aves > Psittaciformes > Psittacidae > Ara > Ara ararauna. Next base: position 2,141,940 of record CM054383.1, on the reverse strand, counting down.
GATGCCAGGAAGCATTCCAGCAAAGCCAGATTCAACGGATGAAGAACCAAACCACTACAAAGCTTTACAGAAAGCAAGGAAACTCCAGGACAAGGCCAGGAGCAGCAGAGCCATCTCCTCCAGCCCCTGATCTTTAGTTGCCAGCAGTAGCTTGAGGAGCAGGTGTCAGAAACCATCATAAATGGAGCTAGGAGAGATGCTCTTGTCTGCTTCCCCACTTCAAGACGCACTGCATAAGCCTGCAAACGTACCACAGATGCCCGGGGCAATCCCACCCCCAGCAACTCTTTACACCTAGGGAAGGTTTCTGAGCATGAAGCCTGCCCATTCCCACTGCAGCCCAAAGCCTTCTTGCCTTAGGATGCTCCCTGCAGCAGTTGTGGGTATTTGACTGCCGCATGTTTCCTCCTGCGTGTGTGCAAGATGGGATGGCAGCAGAGGGGGAATCTCCATCAGCGAGAGCCAATCTTTGTCATGCAAAAAGATGAAATTCTGCTTTTTGGCAAAAGTGATTTTTCATTAATTCCCCCAGCTGGAGGTTCACCATTTTCCAGAGGAATTTGGCCCTTTTCCCAGTGTGCAAAGCCTCTGTGGGTTAGCACCAGCAGGGTTTCATTTTCACATGATCAGCCTTCAAATATGCAATACAGCCTATTGTCTAAATACAGTATGAGCACAGCTCCAGCCACCTGATCAGGGCCTGGTTTCCTGGCATTTACTCTCCCCATCTGTTGGCTTTTAGCATAAATTGAAGCCCAAGTGCCTACTAACACTAGTCGTGCATGTGAACGTGCTCACGGAGCCATAATCTAACATGCAGAGCATATTGGACCCAGTTCAGCTTATGTGAAATGCAAGGCACATCCAAAGGCAGAACTGGAATTGCTTTGAGGGCACATTCTTTGCCCAGAGCACTTTCTGCTACACATGCATACGCTGGAGACCTCTTTTTTGGATAGAGAGAAATGCACGTAAATGGGAGCTTCCCTCAGGCTAATGCTGATCCCGCTTCATTTCTTATCCGACCCTCAAACACGTTCCAAATGGGCTCGGAGAAATGGAGGCCATTATGTGGAAGGCACAGAGTTCTGCCTGATGATCTCCCACACTTCCTTGCATGTTAATGGCTTGGATGTGTGAGGGAGTGACGTAGCCCTGCGCAGTGGGATGGCTCCCTGCAAAGCCATGTGCCATCTTGAAGCCAGGCTGGTGGCTCCAAGGTGCCCGTGGCTTTTGCAGCCTCTAAGGATGTTCTGTGCTGTGATAAACCTGAACTTCTGGACCAGGTGAGAAAGCAACCCTCAAAACTGCAATGGATTGATAGAGAAACAGAACCTCACCTTTCACCACCAGGCATTTCCAAAGGATTCCCTCTGAGCATCACAGTTCAGTGTTGTCTTGGGAAACTGGGGCTCTGAGGAGTTGGGTTTGACATAGAATCCGATCCCAGTTTGTGTTGGAATGGACCTTAAAGCTCATCCAGTTCCAACCCCTGCCATGGGCAGGGATACCTTCCATAGAGCAGGTGGCTCCAAGCCCCTGTGTCCAACCTGGCCTTGAACACTGCCAGGGATGGGGCAGCCACAGCTTCTCTGGGCACCCCCTGACAGTGCCTCAGCACCCTCACGGGGAAGAGCTTCTGCCTGATCTCCAACCTGAACTTCCCCTGTTTCAGTGTGAACCCATCACCCCTCGTCCTGTCGCTGTAGTCCCTGATGAAGAGTCCCTCTCCAGCATCCTTGTAGACCCCTTCAGACACTGGAAGCTGCTGAGGTCTCCACACAGCTTCACTTCTTCAGGCTGAACAGCCCCAGTGTTCTCAGCCTTATCTCTGCCCTTGGCCATTCCCTTCCCTCTTGCACCCTGTGTCACAGCCCCATGGAGCAGGGGCCCCTCGCGTGCCACCGCACAGCCGCAGGGATTGCCCTGCTCATCCCACACCCAGGTTTCTGAAGGTCAGTTTCCCCTGTAGCCCGGGCAAGGAGGGATCATGCTGGTTAAGAAGCTTACCAAAATCAGCACCTAGCCCTAACCCACGGGGCTTTCCTGGATTTGTGTGCCTCTAATTTCAATGAAAGAGCTGCTTCCATATGTGCACCTTCTCAGCATCTCAGCTCACCTTTATCTCTTGGATTCACCCTTAAAAACAGCCATAAAGGCTCGATTCGCATTTCATCCTCTGTTCCTCAGAAGTGCCTTTCCAAGGACAGCGATGCACAAGGACACTTCCTGGGGATAGAATGTGACTGCACTGATGGAGTTTGTACATCCGCATATCTCCACTTGGTGATATATCTAATATTGCTCCAAGGGCAGCCTCTGGGCCCTGCCCTTTGAGCATCCAAGCAGCAATACCACACTCTTTAGGGGTCCTGTTGAAGATATTTTGCTGTGCATTCTCCAGACCCAAGCAAGCATGCTGTTTTCTACTTGATAATCCTTGGGAATTTCAGACAAGGCCTTACCCACACCCCTATGCACAGACAAAACTCCCTTGTGAGCCCAAAGCTCCACTGATCTCCTGCTTCCTCCAGTGCCACACACGCATTGTCCTCCCGCAGTGCAGGAGTGTGAGAAGAAGAGCAGGCACAAGCCAAAGAGGCAGTGTGGAGCTCAGCAGGAGGGCTGTGAGCTGGGCTGACACAGTGTGGTCCCACGGGAGCTGCAGCACAGCGATGGGCATGACCTGGCAGCTCCTGCTGGGGCCATGCATGATGCTGTCACACCATCACGCACCCAACCAACACACTTCCTTGCGCCAACAGCTCTAACAGTACTGCCCTGCCTGCCCCCAGCCCCAGCAACTCCACTGCATCCAGTCCCCATCACCACTTAGTCCTCTATGGGACCCCCTTGCTCTCTGCACAGCCAAACTCTCCTGGGTAAGCGCAGGCTTTGCAAAGAGGGTGTCGAGGCATCTCCAGCCTCCCAGCAGCCACGGCCAGGAACAGAAATGTCTCTTTAATCTCATTTGTTCCCTCTCCGTTGCCTGCATAAACCGTGACCTGCCAAGAGGTCCAGGGACAGACCCAGCACTGTGCGGGGGTGTTGGAGACAGAAGCTTGTAATAGGCAATGGTGGTGGTTGCATCCGTAAGCCAGCTCCACGGTACTCCGGGGTTATGGAGGAGCTCAGAGGGAGAAGGGACATCCCCAGATGACAAACAGCCACCAGAGACACCCCTGCTCCTGCTCAAACCCCAAGGTTTGGTATGAAGGAAAAGGCACAGCCACCCCACACGTCCCACAGCACAGGCAGCTGCCTGCTCCTGGCACAGGGCCCCCAGGACAGGGTGTCATTTCCCCAGAGAACAGCACTTTGGCAGGGAACACCCCATTCCTCCAGAGGAGGAACAGAGGGATGCGGGAGGGAACAGCAGCAGACATCTCCCTATATAGCCCTGTGCTATTCCCATCACATGCAGCTCCTGCCCAGGGAAGCCTCTGTGTGACCCGTGCTCATGTGCTGCATGAGAGGCATGGTCATAGGAGCTCACAAGGAGTGTGCCAGGTATCGTCCCCATTGACACAGACCACATCTGGGAACAGCCACTGCTTTGCAATGCCAGGAGATCACTCAGCAGCACAACCCACCCTGGGGAGGTTTCCAAGACCAGCACTGGGGACACACACCACTTCTGCCCCTCACCAAGCTCCTCCTGTTAAGATAGGGCAAACTCATCTCTCAGTGGCACAACAGTTGCTAAGAAGCCCATTGAACACCACCATTAACAGCCAGTCATAAATAGAGAAGAGCACAGGATATGGCCAAGGGCAAGATTCATCTTTGCATTCCTTGCTTTGCATTGCACAGCAGAAAAGCTCCGTAAGTTGGCAGCCATTGAATATGGGAAGTAGTTTTAGCATCTAAGAACAACAACAGATCCAGAAGTGAGTGGAAGTAGGCTTGGCAGGGATGGGTTTGGAGGTGCTGTCACGCCATCTCTTACAGGACAGAGAGGAAACCATTGCTGACTGCACTGGTTTTGGTGGGGAGCTGTTCACATCCAGCACCTTCCTGACAGTGAACCAAACACCACGTTTTCAGCTGCCAAAGTGTATTTTTAATGGAGAACCCATAAATTCCCCCTTCTTTGAGCTTCCCTCCTGCTGTTGCTGGGGCTTGCCGATGGGTTCACCAACCCAGGGCAGGAAAGGGTTTGCTGGTGTAAAAGAGGGGAGAAAAGAAGTTTCACATTGCACCTCCTCAGCTAGAGGAAAGCCGGAAAACCCCATTTTCACTAACTCAGGTAGGAGCATAACAGCATCAGGGCTTAGGAAGTACTTACACTGCAGGGATCCAACTGAGTATTTCCACTGAAGCGTTCAGTGTAAGCCACATAAGCCCAATATTGCTCAGTAAATACACTCACTACCAACAGGAAAACATGGCTGTAAAACTGAATTCGTTCCCAGCTCTCTCCTTCCCTACCCCAGCAGCTTTGGCTTTTCATGGCCATCAAATACAACAGCTCACCAGCACAGAGTCTAAGTGGGAACACAGTCCAAACTAGATCTGATACTGCTCTCTGTACTGTACTTGCACCATGGGGTGCTTCTTCCCACTCCAAACTACCCCAAGGCTGTGGTTGTCCCATTTCACCCATCAGATGCAATTCCCATCCGGGTCTAGCTCTGCATGGCCAGAAACAGAGCAAGGTCCATGCCGAGGTTGGGTTCTGGATGTCATGGCTGTTGCTTAGCAGCAGTACCATGCAGAACATCACCTCTGAGGTTCCCAACTCTGGCCTAAGTCCAGGGAAAGATGTTCTTAGTTTTGGTCAATGGTGCTTGTGTTAGCCTACTATAGAGCATCTCTTCAGAGCTTGACATAACTGTCCTTTCCAGCAGAGCCCAGGGCTGTGTCCTCCCCCAACAAGCACAGGTACTTTTAACAGTACAAAGCACAACATCTAGTCCTGGGGTTGAAGTTTTAACAACGGCACAGTGTGAGATGAGCCAACATGTATTATGCAGATGTCCTTCAATAATCAAGACCACGCAATGACATTTGAGTTGTTAACCAGAAAGGCAAGAAAGACCACTTCCAAACAGCAGGTTTTTGCACCTTTCCATTTCAGCCATAGCATTGAACAACTCATGTACTTGAGAAAGTGCCTTTGCACACATAGCGTGCAGAGAACCTGAGCTCCTGGCAAAGCCAGCTCCACTCAGACAAATCAGACTTACAACCTCACCCCTTCTGGGGAGGAGGGAGAGCAGGGAGGGGGCTAATGGCTTCTTTATTGCATTAGGCAGCATCTTCATTAAGGCAGAGGAGAGTAACAGAGGGGAATGCGCACGTAGCGTGACTTCTTTGCTAGAACCCCACAAACCACCAACTGGCAGCTCCTTGGCTCCCAGCCACCCAAATCCAAGAGACCATCTGGCAATGGGTTCAGTTATCCCTCCCCAGTTAACAGATGTACACTAGATGGTGTGGGAACAGCATTTTACAGAAGCAATTAGTTTAATCCTCAGCTAAACACTTTAAATTCCAAGCGACTTGGAGATGGGGGGGGACACAAGAAGAGAAAAAGAAAAACCCCAGAACAAACCATCTTGCTCCCAATTTCAGTGAGAATAAGTAACAAAAAGCCCATTCTGCTGGCTTCACCACCCATGCATGCCCATGGGGCTTGGTCCTATTCCCAATTGCACGTGCTGGACACTGGAAAACTGAGATTTGTTTGAAAGCTGCAACTGGGTGGCCACCACTTGCATGGCCATACCATAGCTGCAGTCCCATGGCCAAAACCCAACTGGGTAGAGGCTGAGCTCTGAAATGCAGCTCTGTCCTGGCCTCGGCTCCCCATCTGACCTTGGGCAAACCATTTCACCTGCTTAAAACCAGTTGCATGGCTCACACACCTCCCCACCTCCAAAAAGGGGATAAGCGATAAGCAAAGGGGGTAAGTGATGTGGTCCTGCTGCAGGGAGAGGTAAAATGGAATCAATTAGGGCTTGCGAAGCACTTGAAGAGAGAGCCTTGAATAGGAAGGATTGCAGGAATACAGAACGTTGTTATTAATTACACCGATTAATTATTATTAAATTAACACAATTCCATTCTCCGGAGAGGAGAAAAGAGACATTCTCCAGCCATTTCTTCCGCTCCCATCCTTTAAAACAGTGACTTTCCAACTGGAGAAGACTGAATGAGGAGCTTAACCCAAATAAAATAAATTGCCAGTAATTTCTGGTATCCCCTATGCCATTATTGAACAATTTGCATTTGAATCGGGGCTTTTTCCATCACAATCCAGCTTCACCTGATCCTGCTTTCTAATCACCAGCCCCATTTATGAAATCCCAGCGTGTTGCCGCTGAAATTATGTCACAAATTCATCATTATGACTTCCCCAGCAGGAGCGACTGGAGCTGAAGATTGGCTGCAAAAGTTGTCTTTTTAACCGGTGCTGCTTTAAAGCTATTTTCATGTTGGTTTAAGGTACAGAAGCGAGATTAGTGACTGTGGCGAATTGGGCGACCATGTCTTGAATATCCAAGAGTACACCCATGAGTCGCAGCCACCGTAAAACACGATCAAGAGACGTGATGGAGGATGAGCCTTGAAATCAGTTCTAATCTCTGAGAGTTTGAAGAAAACACACACCGAGTTTATAAAGAGGGAAATAATTCAGGATTCAAAAGGGAACCAGGCTGCTAATAGCGACTTTGCATCCCTTCCCTTCAGCCAGGCTTAGCTGTCAAACCACCCCGAACGCTGAGGCTTACAGCGTTGCGCATCCCTTTGATACCATGACAATTAGCCAGGTACCACGGCAAGAAACAGAGTCAACTTTTGAGGTGAATAATTCATATTTCAGTGTTTTAGGCTTCCTGCGAGGCTGCACTCCTCTCCCTGCTGCCTGTCACAGGCTGGCGTGTGGTTTAGTGCCTAAGGAGAGCCACTGGGGAAAAACCTTAAAGCAAAGACTGTTGATGCTGTAAGCAATGTACTTTGCCAGCAATTGTCTTCTCATCCCCCTTGGTTATTGAAAGTAAACCACACTGGAATAAACCCCTCTGTCTATTGCTGCTAGAGCTGAGGAAATGATTCAGTGGAGAGTTAAAAACACCTTACAGAGTGTAATGGCTGGTTTGGGGACCACACACTGAGGTGTGGGTGCAAGCTTGAGGCCTCACCACCCTCACAGGGAAGGGCTTCTTCCTTATACCCAACCTAAATCTCCCCTGCTTCAGTTTGAACACATCACCCCTTGTCCTATCTCTTCAGACCCTGATGAAAAGCCCCTCTCCAGCACCTTTATAGGTCCCTCTTCAGGGCTTAACTCCTGCTTCAGCATCCTTCTGGAGTGGGGCATGACGGAGATAGGCTGGGTAGAGGGTTCCCAAATATCCTCTGGGCATTAGCAAGGGAGAGGAGGGGAAACATTCCACTTACTACTGGTCTTTGTCCAATAGTCTAGGCATCCTTGTGATGCTTGCTGGCATCTAGTTGGAACCAGACAATCTGTAAGGTCCCTTCCAACCCACACCATTCTAAGATCATGCCTTGGTAGATTAGCACTGTCCTTGGCTGGTTTATCAGTGCTTGGGTGAGCAGTGAGAGATGCTTGAGGAGGGCACAGTGCAAACAGGGCTTGAGTGCCCTCCACAGCAGAGGAACAAGATGCTGGAAAGGGAGAGCAAGAAGGGAAGTCCAAATGTCCTCCCACCTACCATGGGCTCTGCTCCCACGGCACTGCCCCACTCACAGCCCTTCCCTGGATACATTCACTCTCAGCCCGCCATGGTCTGGATCCGATTCGCTCCTCCAGGATTCAGCCCATGAGCCCTACCCGCTTCCCACCTTTCTTGAATTAAACCAGAGCAAAGCAGGTGGCAGCTACGTCCTGTATTTAGTTACAGGAGATCTTGTAATGTTGTTAATGACTTCTTTGATGTTTCTTAGAGTGCACCGTTTGACTGTAAAGGAGACACCATCTGATTTACACCAACTGAAAACATTCAAGAAACCCCAAGATTTTGGGGGGAAAAGTAATAGGAAGAGAAAAACTATGAGCCAAACAGGGGCTCAGCCCCCACGTCCCAGCAGACCAGCACTACACAGTGGCCACCAGTTGTAAACTGGAGTTATTTAGCACCAGTAAGCCTGTTCCATTGCAACTGAGCCCCTCTACTTTGGGGACGCGACAAGCAATAATGGATTAGTAGCAAACACCCTAATGGCTACTTGTTCCTTGCTCCAGCAAGGACTCTTTCAGCTGAGAGGTCTGTCCCAGTGCAGCTGTAACACATTAAGGGAAAGAGCAGGAGGAAACCTGGGACTTATTTAGAGCTGGAGGAAGAGGCCTGGTCCCATGTGCCTCATGCAAGATCCCAAGGAGCTGGCTAATCAGATGTGACTTCATACACACCAAGCACATCTCTGAAGCCTCAACACCTCCAATAGGCATATAATCACAGACAGTATGTGGGAATGGTGGTTTGAAGTAATTAATGATATAGTGCATGGGAAGGCATCCTGCGCTTCCCAAGGAATGGCTGCATTGGGCTCAGGAAGCATGGCTGGTCCTGCAAAGGATATGTGCAAAGAGGGAGCAGGAGCAAAGAGCCACCCCATCAGCCCTTCCACACAGTGCAAGCCCTAAATATGCTATAGACATATCCCCACCAGCCATAACATAAACCACAGCATGACAGGAGCTAAACACAACACACACCCTGAGGGCCTCTCCTGTGCAACCCAATGCAACATCCAGCCACCCATGGCAGGGACATCCCTGTCCTGCCATCTCTGAGGGCCAAGCATCCTCTCCCATTACAGCCATAGGAAAAGTGCCATCCTCCTGCTTTTACACCCAAGGCCCAGAAACACCCCAGCTGATGGGGGAAGCCCATAGGTTTCATTCCCTCCTTCAAATTCACCAATGCAGGCACTTCACCACAAAGCCATTTGGTTTCAGTCAAGCCCAGAACGAGCCGTTCTCCAACCTCAAGGTCCTACAGCACCCTGAGCTCCAGAAAACATGTATTTGCCATCTCCTTGGTCTGCGAGACCCCAGGCTTGCTGTGACCATGGGGAACACCGAGCTGGGACACGCTATAGCACAGCACCATCCTGCCCAGAGACACTCCCTGCTCCAAGAGAGCCTCAGGAACCAGCTCCCAGATGACCACACAGCCCCAGGAAACCCCTGCTCAGAGCAACACCCCCTTTCCCCCCACACCCTTACAGAGAGGGAACATTCAACAACCATGGTGCACTTAACTCACACATTGTCCTGCCATGGGGATAGAGGACAGCAGCAGCTCCAACCCAGCACTCACATCCTTCCCCCAGCTCCACACCTTACCCTAACAACCTTCAGAAAGTCACAGGTTCTTATAGGCTTTGCTGCTTAACCACCCTCAGCTGCACCAGTAATGCCAGTTCACCCAGCTCCCTGCTTCCCCTCTTGGGTGCTGGAGGGAGCTCAGCCCCCCAAGGCACACACTAGACCATTCTACCTGCTATTCCTCTACCTCTGCTTCAGCTTCCCTCATTCCTCATGGGACTTATTCCTGCAGTGTGAGCATCCCTGCAATGCATAAAGGATGATGGGCAGCTTTTTCAGCTAAAGTACCCACCTTTTCTTCTTCTTACCCAAAGCTTCCCCGCGGATGCACCCTCCAAAGGAGGTGTTTGCAGCCATTTCCCCCTGCTCAAACATCACAGGACCCCCACAACATCAATAACGCTTTCTGCTCACAGAGCACCACCGCTGAGGAGCACAGAGGGTCTCTGCTGCTGCTGCCTGGGAGCATCAGAGAACACCTGCTTGATGCACCCATGTCCGCGGCAAATGGAAGACCCACCCAGAGCAAGCTATAGCAGGCAGGATGGGACCATCCTGAGATGCCCAGTGCTGGCACCAGTAGGAAACTTGTTGGACAAAGCACCGGCAGAACAAACTGCACCTTGGCCCCTGCCAATCGCATGGATTGTCTCTTAATCTGGATTAATTTTAACCCCGAGTGCATGGCCAGGCTGTACAAAGTGAGGACCTGCGGATGTAAAGGCATGAGCAGCATCTGCTGGGTGAGCTTCTCATCACCCAACACCCCAAGTTACAGAAGTTACAGCCCTATTGAGAGCTCAGGAGCAGATGTCCCCTTTCTATCAATGGTAACTCAAAAGGGAGATAAAGATCCTCTGGATGTGCCAATGCAGTCTTCACCCCACAGAGTCCAAAGGACTTTGTCCAGGGCTCTCACTCCTTTTCATCTACTGCAGAGCCTGCCAAGGAGCAGCACAGGAGGGAAAGGAAACTAGAGAATATGGGAGGCACATGTGCACGTCTGATTAACCGGACTTCTGCTGCTGAGCACAGCAGCTCCAGGGCCCTGTTCTCTCTGCCCCTGTACTAAATGCCTGGCTTTACCCGTTTACTATGTCAAACATCAAAGAGTTCCCCTTGAGTTGCAAATAGAACATAAATTACCTTGGGTAAGTTCCATGTTAGCTATAAACATCCTGGTGCTAATAACTTCACCAACAGGCCAAGGGATTCCAGCCTGTAGGAGCAGAGCTGAGCAGGGTGCGCAGCCTGTGAGTAAGAGGCAGCTTGATCAGGAAGAGAAAGTACCACACTGTGAGCTCCCCAAATGTAGTTGCTTTGGATACCAAAATAGTGACCTTGACCCAAAGGTTTGGGCAAAGGCGAGCAGCATCTCAATAGAACAGGAAAGGCATCCATCCTGCTTTCATCCCAGCAAGGTCAAAGACAGCTAGAGAAATCGAATTCAGAAGGATGCGCTGTGTCTCCAGGAGGTGTTATCCTAATGGAAAAGCCCAGGTTGGGGTGCAGCCCTTTCCCAACAGCTCTTTGCCAATACAAAGTCCATTGACCACAAACAAATCCCACTGTGGTCAAGTCGTGACTTTGGCCTTAGTGAAGAGGCTAAACCAGTTTGATCTCACATACGCAGGCCCTTAGGCACTTGCTGCATCCTCTGGGACACCCTGATGGACTCCATTACTCCATCAGTGCACTGGGAAGCAGGGTCAGACCCTCTTCTTCACACTCCCCTGGCAAGAGGAGCTCTGTTCAGGGCAAAATGGTGTTCTCAGACATGAAGAGAAAGGGAAAGCAAAGGTGACGCAGCCCTGAGCCACCTGCACCACCCCAAGTGCCTTTTCTAAGTACAATGAATGGCCATTGCACACAGTTTGTATTTAATGGAGATAGGAACATTGAAATGACTCAGCTCCATGACGGGAGGCGGATGCTTCACCACAAAGCCATGTGGTCCCATGGCACAGCATGCCTTGTCTGAAGACTTAGATTTCAGTTTACTTGCATTAAACAGGTCATAGTGGCAGGTGAAGAGCACAGCAGCTTCAGATGGAAGCACCAGAGCGGTTGTGGAGACAGGCAGTGACTCCATTCCTGCTGGCAAGTGGAAATGCAAAGGAATACAAGAGTGGTCTGAGCAGCAGTGACTTCACTGCTTTGTTTCCATTAGCTTCAGTGACACAGGTCATGGGAATGGAACTGGACACCCGGACATCTGGTGAAAGCCAATGGAGGACAGATGTCCATTGAAATCATACATCTAAGAACCACCCATTCCTCCCAGCTTCCAACCAGCTGACCTCAGATCTAACCTCCTTCCATCTGTTTATCTTGGTCCCAATTCTTACAATGCAAAACACCCAATACTCTTTCTTCTATGTGTGATTTTCACAGCTGGACCTTCATGTGGTGATTGCTGTTAAAGATCTCACCCACAGGTTCCAGAAGAGATCCCAAGCTACCCCAGCAGTTAGGCTTAGATTCCCTCTCCTCCAGTCCCTTGTCCCAGACCCCTGTAAGTATCCCAGATACTGGCACAGCAGACTTAGGAAACATATTAAATGTGAACTGGGAATCTGTTATAAAACACAAGCACAACTGGTACAATGAACATCAGACAAGCCACTGAAGGCAAGTTCATTGCTGTCCACCACGCACCCTTCCATCACAACTCACTATGAATAAGCCCCATGTTTCCAGCTCCCCCCAGGCAGCACCGTTTATGGTCCTCAATGAGGTTTAGAGAGGTGTGGGCACGAATCCCACCTCCATCCTGCACCCACTGCCATACCAGCACAGCCTTGTTCCTGGCATTTCCATTCAGGAATGGAGACGCGGCTGGATGTGTTCAATGCCGTTCAAGCAAACAGAATGAAATGTAAAACATCAGCACTGGAATCCCTCCTTCCTTTGAGGTTCTGTTGTAACTTGTCAAGTTTTACTTCAAGTGTAACAAACGTGACACTGTACAAAGTGCGGGTTTGGGTGGTTATTACAAGAGATGCTATTACACAGGAGATGTTTTACTTCATCTGCTGCGTGCCCATTACCGGAGCATCACAAAAACGCAATGGAGATGCCTACACACACGCTTCAGCAAAGCTAAAGCTTAGCCTGGTTTCTTTGCCCTTTTTAAAGAGGGCAGAAAGGCTCAAGTATCAGCAAAAGCATAGGGAATGCTTCGCTGAGCTCATTGTTCTAATGGGAGTAGATGAGTAACAGTTATTTCCCCATGACACCTATTATTCAGAAGTTAATACAGAGATCAGACACCAGTTACCTTGCAACACCCACGTCCCATACTGACCATTTCATCTTCAAAACAGGGTCAACATGGGGTGGACAAGACCTTTATCCAGCACCTAAAAACTCCCAAAGAGCACTGAGAATCACCAGAACCCATATTATTACAGCCCATTCTGCACTCAAAATTCAAACTAAGAGTAGTCTACTACTCCCTGGCTAGGGCTTTTTCCAATTTAGATACCCTCTATTGCTCTGCAGCATTTTGGTCTCCACCACAAGGACTGCTGACTGATGAACTACACCAGATCTGCATGACTGGGGAACATTGCCAAAGACAAAGAACAACCCACCCCCCAAAGTCCTCTGATGGTACCTGTTTGAGAATACCTGATTGTACTTGCATGGCCTTGGCTCCACACTACCGGCAAGCTTCAGAAACTTGAGTAACCCAGTTTCTGCTTTGCAGCTCACTGGTAGTAAAAGCACCGTAACTACAACTTTACAACTCATTCTACTTTGCCTCTTGTTAAATGTGTATTTATTAACCTGGCAAGGGGTCCTGCTGGGAGTTTATGCCAATTGTAACTTCAGATTCTCTCATGAATCCCTTTCCCCTTGAACATGTAGAATTTAAGAGCTGCTTCAGCCCACAATTCTTTTTAATTATTAGTATTTTTTAACTATCCAATAAAATTTCCCCCAACTTTCAAAATTTAATAGGAAGGACCTATTTAAACAGAGCAGCACCAATTTCATAAGCATTAGGTCTTTAATAGAGCTATTGGTGCTCTTGAACCAGCAGACAACCACACGCTGATGGCAACTCTCATGGTAAGTATAGCTTTCCACCTCTGAGATTTTGGTGGTAGGAGGGAAGAACACTTGGGAGGCCAAGCTGCCATCAAGAGCATACCTGAGGCTTATCTGAAACCATTTTTACTGCAGCCAGCTCCTCCTCATACACTTGGTTCTTTTTGCTGTCTAAAGCCTCATTTTTATCCCAGCCTCATCAGGTGATCTGTCTTACACTAAGTAACCTGGACGGAACAACTACACAGAGGCGAGACTTGAAATCCTCATAGCAAAGATTCCATTTTGGCATTAACTACAGTTACCTGGTACGTGAATGCCCACAAAAAGATAGGGAGTCATTTTGGGTCTTGTTAAATTGCAGGCTTAGCCACGGAAAAGCAGCTTCCAGCAATGAATGTTTCCATATGCCAGTTAATAAGCTTTGAGTATTTCACCCATTAATCTGAGTGAACATCCCTTTATTCATCATCTCCAGCAGGGTCAGTACCACAGCTATGTGAGTTCTGTGTCTGCAGTGACTCTGCTCAGCTTTCAAGGGCAATCCAAGACTTTGGAGAGCCTCTAAAACCTTGCCCTTCCTAAGAAGAAGGCAAGCTTATAACTGAAGATGCTATTTAGATACTCCAGCTCATGTAATCCAGCATTTCAGGACAAGCTCTGCAGAGCAGGAAAAAATACTTCACCTTTAAGAATCACCAAAAATCATTTCCCAACACACTGAATTCATGGCTAAACTTCCCAGCAAGCTGCATACAACCTTCATAGGATAAAGGACAGTGAGATGTGTGTATTGACGAGCTAAAAGGAAGAAAAGGCTCTCACTCTTTGATAGAAATAGTACCTGGGTGAAGTGAGAGTAGCACAGCTGAGGCACAGGGAATGGCAGCAGCAGCTTCAGAAGCACCTGCTCATCCTACAGGCATGAGCCCAAGTGACCTCCCAGTCCTTCTGCTTGCCAATGTGCAGCCAAAGTCGCAGCCAAGCTGCTTACCACCAATATAAAACTCCAAAACCATAAACAGATCAAACCAATGGGATCTGTGTCCAAGCAGTGAAGGTTTAACATGAAAGGAACCAGGTCAGGTGGAGTTGTGCAGTTTTATTTGAACAAAACCCAGTGTTGGTGCCTTTAATAAAGTCTACATGACACTAAATGCATGTACGTTTGTAAGAAGATACCTACTTGTAAAGAAGGTGCAGGAGAATATGTACAATCATAGTTAAGTTAAAAAAAATTCACATTTTACATAGATTTACTTGACAGTCCTATGCTTTCATGGGATAGAAATGAGTAACCAAAAAAGGTAACAAAGATAACCCAGATCACAAGGAATTTCAGCTGGAGGACTGTCTAATGCACTCAAACCAGATTTTTTGGGTGTCCTAAATCCAATTTGGGATGGCTTTTGTTTGAATTCTTAGAATTAACATGTTCAATGAGTATACTGATGTAGACAGGTTTCCAGTGGTGCCATTTCCTTCCATAAAAATCCCTATTTGATGCTGTAGGCAGCTCTTCAGCATTTACAAATCAGAGTAATTACACAGGCTGCTTCTCAATACATGGTCAAATTATCAGAGGGAGATGTGTTCAAAAGACCCTTTGAAGCTTCTCAGTCCACTTTCACAACGCTGTAAATCTTACTTACAAACCAGAAGCAGGCAAAAAATCCAATAGTCCCTACAATGAGAAAGGGGAAATGGTTAGTGCATCTTAGAGTTTGCTCACAGAGAAACCTAACCCAGCAGGACAGAGTATAGCACTGTAATCCAGATAACTAGCCAGAGAACAGCACTTGTTAAACTTCACACCACACATTCATCCCTAGGCTAAGTTATTGATTAGGATCTGAGGGGGTTCAGTCTGGAGAAGAGAAGGCTCAGGGGGGACCTGATCGCTCCCTACAACTGCCTGACAGAAGGATGGAGCCAGGAGGGGGCCGCGCTCTGCTCCCAAGGAACAAGGGATGGGACAAGAGGAAATGGCCTCAGCTGCACCAGGGCAGCTTTAGATGGAGCTGAGGAACAATTCCTTCCCCAGAGGGTGCTCAGGCATTGGAACAGGCTGCCCAGGGCAGCGCTGCAGTCACCATCCCTGCAAGTGCATACGCACAATGGAGACGAGGTCCTCAGTGCCATGGGCCAGTGGTGGCCTTGGCAGCGCTGGGAATGGTTGGACTGGATGAGCTTAAGGGGCTTTTCCAACCTGATTGATTCTATGATCCTGTGACTTTTAGGACCCGGCTGCTTGATGTCCATTTCAACCATTGAATGTGATGCCGCTGTCACCACTAGCAGGCACACAAGTGCCATTTAGGAAACAGACTTACAGGCACACAAAGTCAACCCCTACCCGGGTTTTTAGGTCTACAGCCTAAATAGTTCACAGCCACTTATGTGTATGTTCATAATATAGCCCACTTTGAGCCTTTTACAGCTTTGAAAGTGATGTTTCTTCCAAACGCTTAACAGAGGAGATCCATTTTTATCTTGTGATTGTGCTCTAGAATAGCAGATAGATATTTAAGGTATAACTAACACCAGAATGAGATTTACCACCATTTTCTGAGCATGCCATAACTTAATATGTGAACACACTCAAACCACACAGTATTATCCTCCAGTTCTCGTCACTCTGAATCTTTCTGATGCAAATCTGTCTGATGCAAGAGCTCTATAAAACACAGCCTCATAGCAGAACCTGAAGACTTCACACAGTGAGGATGCATTTCATTCATAAACAGATTTTCACAGGTTTCAGTAACACTGATTTTCAACTTCCCTCCTAAAAAAGTCGCTTTAGCATCCTTTTTTAACATCCTTTTTTAATTTTTAATCAGGACTTTTGCCAGTGCACTGGAACTAGAGCAAGACTATGGTTTCTGACACAAACAGTAAGTGTCAATGTTTGTCAGACACCAGATTTGAACCATGAACTTCCAAGCTCAGGAGCAAAAGGCTACACTCATCACCACGATACAGCCTTACGCAGTCAGTACAATCCATGCCCCATCCCTGGTAGTGTTCAAGGCCAGGCTGGACAGGGCTTGGAGCAACCTGCTCTAGTGGAAGGTGTCCCTGTCCATGGCAGGAGATTTGAACTGGACGAGCTTTAAGGTTCCTTCCAACACAAACCAGTCTGTGGTTCTCTGGTCAGCACAGACTCCTTCTGTTGTTACCTCCACATCAATAGTGAAGGCTTATCCATATTATAATTTCTTCTTCTCTCCCATGAATAAATGTATCCTACAGATTCCAGATGTGGATAGCTCTATGGACCAGAAACTTCAAAAGACACATGGAACTAAGGCCCCCACTGTCAAAAGTACCTCACCTGAATAGTACACATGATTCTCAAAGATCAGAATGGACACTGATACCTCCACTGGTTTTTGATCTTTGTCCTCCAGTTTGTACACTGTTGAATAGCCTGGTCTGCAATATACATACTACTGCTCAGCAACAGTTCTCTTACACACAGAGAGGAGATCTTGGACATAGAGAGTAGATCTTAAATACAGAGAGCTCACATCTAGCTGGGCAAGGGAAAGTTATTAATAACTGGTTTAAATTCAACATTAAAAGCAAGGATTATTGCACAGAATAATGCCGAAATACATTAAGCAGAGTGTTCTGCTCTCCTTGTTTCTTGTAGCTTTATTGTTTAATGAAGAAAAAAGAATTCCAAGCACGAACAGATTGTAAAAAAGCAAATAGAAAAGCACTCTTCACTTGGCTGATACTTCTTATGTACCTTAAAAGCTCTCTGTATCGTACTGCTTTCAATCACTGCACAGTGGTAGGTGCTTCAGAATCTTGGATTCTAAACACAATCTACCCAGAAGATCAAAACTCAATTTTGAAAATGGCATTAACTCACAAGTGAAAATGATGTTCAAAAATAGAGGTCACAGCAAAGCAACATGCTTTGACTATATTCAGCATTGCCTCCTAGCATAGACCGCATGTAATCATGCAGCTATCCCCATTCAACCACACTTATTTCCTGAAAGATTAGCTGCAGTTTGTGCATGGAAATAAAACAGTCTGCCTTGGGTGTGCACATTAGTTGTTAGATTTCACCACACAGATGATATTATTGTCACTTTTAGCATTCACTTCCTATTTACTTATTCATTATGATTCCCTTTGTCATGACCACACAACACACTGCCATAAAGGAGGTATTAACTGCGCCCTTTCTATTTGTGTGTCAGTTGCTGAGACTTAACAGGCAAGAATAAGGAAAACCAAAATACCTAGTGCTAAGTTAAATGGAACAGATCCAGATCCCATTTCAGGAACGTACATAGAAAAGAATATTATTAACACCAACAGTGTGTAAAGTTATATTAGCAAACTCCCTTACACCATGAACTTGTGAAGGACTGAACACCTATTTTGCAAAGACAGTGCTATTAAGGAGTATTTGACAAAATAAAGTTAGGTGTCCTCTGCTCAAGTCCCCTATCCAGAATAGCTCACATTCTATGGAATTATAGAATGGTTTAGGTTGGAAAGGACCAGTGCCAAACCCCTGCCAGGGGCAGGAACACCACCCACTAGAGCAGCTTGCTCTGAGCCCCATCCAGCCTGGCCTTGAACACTGCCAGGGATGGAGCATTTACTACTTCTTTGCCTCAGCACCCTCACAGGGAAGAACTTCTTTATATCTAACCTGAACTTCTGCTGTTTCAGTGTGAACCCATCACCCCTTGTCCTATCGCTTTAGTCCCTGATGAAGAGTCCCTTTCCAGCATCTTTGTAGCCCCCTTCAGACACTGGAAGTTGCTCCCTGCCGTCTCCACAGTTTCTCTTCTCCAGGCTGAACAGCCCCAATGGTCTCAGCCTGTCTCCATACAGGAGGTGCTTCAGCCCCTGGTCGTCCTCGTGGCCTCCACTGGACTTGCTCCAGCAGCTCCATGTCCTTCCTACGTTAAGGACACCAGAACTGCACACAGTGCTGCAAGTGGGCTCTGACAAGAGCAGAGCAGAAGGCAGGATCACCTCCTTCAACCTGCTGGTCACACTTCTTCAACCCCCCCCCCAAAATCAATCTTCAAACTAAACACAGAAGTTTATCATAGCATTTTACATTAGCAAGGATTTACTACACACTCCATATACCTACTATGCCCATTACCTTTCTAGTGACTAGCTATTCTATTAAAGGGTGACCATGTAGTATCTTTTTCATGAAGCAGAAATGCAGCACACCCCTCACTACTGTGGTTCAATTAAAACAATAAGACACTGAAAAAACAACAGCAGCCCAGTTTCTTCTTGCACTTTTGGGGCCTCCACATCAAGAACTCCAGGAGCAGCAGCACATCTGAAGCCTTTAATGCCATTCCAGCAGCTGCCATGCCAATTGCAATTATCCTTTTATATATGAAAGGGATATTTTTAATTCTCCCAATTTGCATCTTGTAAGTGAAATTGAAATTGGCAGGATAGCAACTAACCTATGCTAAACCCCAGGCACACATTAACATATTGTTTTAGTTTAAAAGGAATTAGAACAGTTTAGACTATAGTTTGGTGCTTCTTTAAATACATACATGTTACAGAGGACATCTGGAGGTTGTGTGTTTCACCAGGATTTAAGTAAAGATTTAACTGGCAATATACCAGCTTCTATGGTTCATAGAAACTTTGAATAGTTAGGGCTAGAAAAGACCTTAAGATCATCTAGTTTCAACCCCATGGGCAGCGATATAGTTATAACCTATAGTTAAATCCTTCTCCCTTTTTATCTCCGCTTCTATATAGAACGTCTTTGTTCTATTTTCTTTAGGAGCCACAGGTCTAAATAACACAACAACAGCAGAAAACCAGCAGGAAGTGCCAGTTAATACTATGAAATACAATTGTTCAAACACAAAGTAATTTCCTTCAGTGTTTTACTATGAACACTGTTTTATTTTGTCATATCAACCAGCATTAAAGGCAATAAGGATGAAAGAGGTTCTTCTCAGTGTTAAACTGACAAACTTGAAGTCTGGTATGGTTTAGTGGGAGGTGTCCCTGTCCATGGCAGAGGGGTTGGAACTAGATGATCTTAAGGTCCTTTCCAACCCTAACTATTCTATGGTTCTACGATGCTAAGACTTACATTCAATACTTATTTTAGCCACTCTTGACTGCAGCGAGGGAGCTAAGTGATGCATTTCATAAAGCCAACACAAAGTAATTAGAGCAGGTTTCAATAATCAGACAGATGATGTTAAAAAGTAACAATACAAATTATCATGCACAAAGAGATCTTCTATTACAAATCTTAGGAATGAATGTAAAGGTCGGTTTTATGAACAACCCATTGTACAACTGGGCTGGGTCAGCCTGAAGAAGGCTCCTGGGAGACCTTGGAGCAGCTCCCAGTGCATAAACAGGCTACAAGAAACCTGGAGAGGGGCTTTGGACAAGGGCCTGCAGGGACAGGCCAAGGGGAATGGCTTTAACCTGCCAGAGGGGAGATTGAGATGAGCTCTTAGGCAGAAGCTCTTCCCTGTGAGGGTGCTGAGGCACTGTCAGGGGGTGCCCAGAGAAGCTGTGGCTGCCCCATCCCTGGCAGGGTTCAAGGCCAGGTTGGACCCAGGGGCTTGGAGCAAGCTGCTGTAGTGGAAAGCATCCCTGGTTGGAGCTGGATGAGCTTTAAGGTCCCTTCCAACACAAACCAGTCTGGGATTCTGTGATTTTCTCTAGTTTAACAGCTGCAGTACTTCATGATACTAAAGACAGCGATACATAAAATATGCGACTTCATGTGTTAAAACTATATTCACAACAGCAGCAGTATGATGAACACCAATATAAAATGCTCCAGGCTATTTTTAAGGGCCAGTACCTTTCAAAGAGCTTTTAATTTCATCTAACACATGGTAAAGCTGGCACAGATTTCTCATCAAATCAGCATCAAAATTATAGCCTGAGTCAAGTGATTATGAACATTAGAGTCATTCTGTAGAAAACACTTAGTCTGCATGAGTAACATCAGAGAAGTTGGACTGCTATTAGTAGCCATATTTCAAATAGGTTCCTACACAGTTAAGGTACATTCCTGTCATTAAGAAGTGGTGCTTAATGAGCAGGTAACACCACCTCTAACAGCATCACAACTCCATTGTCAACAGGCACTTTTTGCTCAGCACCAACCCGCTTCACTTGCTAATAATGAAAGCTGAAAACATCTCTTATTCTCCATATGCAATTATCTCTGTCTTCTAAAACCACATATGAAATCCAGACTCAAGTTAAAACACCTGATATCAAAGTGAACAAGAACAGCACTTTGAAAATATAATGGTTTGAACTCACTGCTAATAGAATATGCAAGAAAGGAAAATTAATTATACTATAAATAAATGTAATTTCAAGTTAGGGAAAAAAAAATACCTTAAATCTCTTATTGTTATGTGTGAATCACAAACCATAAAAGCAACACAGCCTAAAGTGCATTTGATATTTCAGATAGTGTTTCCCACTGCAAAAATGGATCCTCCCCCCCCATTCATTTCAGTTTGAACACTGTACTTTACCTGTGAAAAGGAAAAAGATCAGGACCATGATCATTGTGTAACCAAAGTACAAAATGGTGCTGGCAGTTCCTGTTATCTGGAGTTTCGAGAAGAAGTAATGAACTGCATAGATGAAGAGATAAACTGCTGTAAAGCTGCTTGTCAAGAATGAGCGCCACCACCAGTGATAATCCTGAAAGAACCAGACCACTCAGTAAGAGACAACACATAAAAACCGGGCTAAAAACTAACATTGTCTCATGAAATACATTTAAACCTTCAAAATTTGCCTCAACTATTTGTAGCATCTTCTACCTAAAAGTGGTATCTACATCAAAACTGTACTTTTTACCTCTGCACACAGATGGAAGTAGCACAGCAAAACTGTAGCTTCTGAACACGTAATAAGGAGGATTATAAAAACAAGGAAGAGGAATCCAAACATGTAATACATCTGATGAGACCTGAAATAAGAACAAAACCAAGAGTAATTTCAGGTTGAAGTTCTACGCTAATTTACTGTGCCATTGCAGTTGCTGAGGTAACCAAAACAGAAACCACAAACCCCACACCACTGAGCTAACTTCGTCTTTACCACTACCAGCTGACTCCCAAGTTGTGCTCCGACTTGTGCCCTCTAAATATCCATTCATTTAAGCTGGCAGGAATAAAATGACTGCTCCCCAGAGCGGTGCTCAAAGTGTTCAGTTCTACTTCTCCTGAAATTAGTGTCTATGAGCTTTCCCACAGAACAGTTATGGATAATTTCCTCTAGAGATGTCGATCACTTCAGATCTCTCTGTTGGGAAGATTTTAACTTACCTGACACTTGGATCACCTGTACCCTTCCTCAGTTACAATACATGCTTCCTTCTTCCTACTGCAGCTAAGTCTTATCAGGCGTCTCTGCATCTCCTCATTACATCCAACAGGATGCTCCCCCATTCCCAGTCTATCCCCAGACCAAATCTGACAGAACCCAAAAACACTCAGGAAAATAAATGCAAGGGGAACATATCTGGTTACATATCTGGTGTCTTTCAGGTAGGAGAAGTAATCCACCCTATTGAGTGATGGTGACAATTACTGCAGCATAACTTTTGACAGAAGGGATATCAGTTGCACATTCCCTCATTGCTTCCCTTTTGTGGGATAAACAATGAAAATGACCTTTTCCAGCACAGCTATATTACATGGTTTCTACCTTTGTTGAGGACTCACATGAAAGGCTAATGTAACTAACAGATTTGATTCAAGAACTAATGCAGAAACCTGCTCTGTAAGAAATCTCAGCATAAACAGAGGACACCTTAAAAACCTCGCACCTTCAGGTCAGTATTTTCCACTGAACTACAACATACCAAACATTCCATGTCTGCACTGTGGAAGTTATGACAGACTGCACTGGTTTAACTCTCCATGCACTTGCTTAACTAGGTTTTGACTAGATTTGGGAGTGGTGCTCGGATGTCTTTGTTTTACAGATCATGGAATCCCAATTTCTTGACCTGATTCTGATTTAACAGCTGAAAGTGCTCCATATTAGTTTTATAAATCATAATATACACAACAGATCAGGCTCCACCTAATAACAACAGCATGAAACCATACTGGTGCTGTTCAGAGCCAGAAAGAGAAAACAAGGCGACAGGACTTTAACTTCACACTTTGCAGCTGTCAATGAGAACTAGTTTTACAAGTTCTGAGCACAGGGATAAATATGCAGATGCTGGAATTCCACACAAGTCTGCAAGAAGATAAATTGACAAATTGGTTTATTCCTTATTTTAACTGGTTTGGGATGTTCAGACTCACTGTGTGTTTATTATTAAACCAGCATAAACTAGAACAACAGTAAAAAGAGAGATACTCACCAAATGCTATTCAGAATGAAAAACAGTTGAATGAAAATACAGCCAAAGGGCAAGATCCCTCCCATAATGATACCAGGCAAGGGCTTTGTGAAGAAGGACTGCTCTGGAATTTGGCGAGGAATCTGGTTTGTACGCACTGGATGTTCAATAGGCTTTAGGAGAAATGAATGTAATTAAAAGAGAGGTTGTTATATCATAAATCAGATTACTTTTCCCCAATACGTGCATCTGAAGATTTGACAAACATCACTTGATTTTCTTTCCTAAGCCATCATAAGTTACCAAATAAAATAAGCTAAAAACTTGGTACCATCATTAGAAATAAACACAGATGCCCCATCCCTGGCAGTGTTCAAGGACAGGTTGGATGGGGCTTGGAGCAACCTGCTCTAGTGGAAGGCTTCCCTGCCCATGGCAGGGGGTTGGAACTGGATGAGTTTAAGGTCCTTTCCAACACAAACCAGTCTGGGATTCTATGATTACAAGCATAAATCCAAGTTATGCTTGTAATACATAATGACAAAGCAAAACATCATTTTACAACCATAGTGCCACAGACTTCTCAATCCAAACAGATCTTGCATGCTTGGGGATCTAATGATTCAATTCCAGAGGACAAGTGCGTTTCAAATCTGCGCTCAAAGAGCCCTACCTTCTCTTTGAAGCCAAAATAGGCACCAACAAAAGTCAGTGGAACCGAGATTCCAAACCACATAGCTAGGATAGCAACCAAAGTGCCAAAAGGGATGGCAGCTGAGGATCCTTTCACCCACAGGATGAGGTTCATGATGAAGAAATCAGCAAACACAATGCTGAAAAATACATCACAAAAGCGTAGTAAAATATTTGGGAAGGAATAAATAGCAGTTAGTATTAAAAACCATAAAGCACTAAAGAGTCTGCATCAGAACAACTTGCTTCTTACAACCTTTCATTCCTTAACAGTCCTAGTTACTTTGATGTAAAAACACTTCCAATGCAAGTATCTACAGTAAAGCCACTATTTCAATACAGACTCTGCACATAAACCCAGAAGTAACAGAAACATTCCATTACAAAAATGCATATAAAGAAAGCAAAAATAAAACCCCTCCATCTGAATCACCTTTCCTGTTACTGCCAGTCATTTAATTCCTTTACTGAGGTCCTTTAGAGCCAGTAAATGCCCTCGGAAACAACGCAGTGACGGCAAAATCTTTTAGCAAGCCACATGTCACTCTCACAACAAATATACTCCCTTGCTGCAGCATCTGTCACAGCAACACAGGAGCAGAAGGGTGGATTTAAGAAAGAATCTCTGTATTAATATCTCAGGGAGTCACACAGTTAAGCAGCCCACACCCTTGCAAGACTGAAATAAAGACTGCAGAAGTCACGACACATCTCCAGACCTGTTCTTCCCTCCCCAGTTAAGTGCATCTGCCTCATGTTCTAAACATCCTGGGAAGCCACCAGAAAACAGCTCTGAGATGTGTGATGCAGATTTCAATCATCCTATCCCAAACAAAGCAGGATGCACTGTAAAGGAACAGTTCTGCTTTTTCCACAGAAAACCCTGCTTGAATTGCCACTGCTTATGGATCCAGAGATGCAGCACAGAAAATTCAGCTCAGGAAGGGCCCTTTGTCTGGGGTTTTGCTGAAAAAGTGTTCCTGAGGCACAGTTTAAACTGCCCTGAAGTGAACACGCATCCTCCACTGCATTTAAAAGGGAAGGAGGGAGGATTAGAGCTCTACCTAGGGATAGAGGAGAGGTCCTTTTGCCCTAGGAGAGGCCTTACACACACCCAAACTGCCTGGGGCAGTGGTTAAACAAGCACACTCAAGCGACCCCTGGTGTAAGTGTCTTGTGAAACAAAATATAACAATCAAAGCCAGTTTAAAGACTTGCTCATCTTTATAATGCACCCAGGCTCCTAACACAGACCCCAATTACCCCCTCCAAATTTAGCAGTACTGCAAATATGAGCTGCCATCAGTCTCCTGGGACTCGAATGGCCTTGGGCTGTTTATGATATTATGCAAATTCACTAAAGTAGCATAACATAATCAAGACATCTGTTCCTCCTGCACCATCCCCAATCATTTCACTTCCTCTGTGCAACTTAATTTCTGTGGGAATGTAAATGATCAGCATGGTATTTCTGCCACTGATAAATATTTTCTTTGCTCTCCTGATAACATCTAAATGACAGCAGGGAGACTGCAGCACATTTGGTTTAGAAGTAAGATTTCCTCACAGAAACACTATACTCGGTTGTTATCACACACTTTACACTTGATGAAATTCTACTTGACTCAAAACCAAGTCATGTTTTATTCATTTGAGGGGGGAGAAATACCTTAACAAATGATTTATAACCTTTGGCTCAACTTTTGCCAAGGGCAGTTGTCAAGGGAGAGCTTCATGTACCCAAAGTTGCACCCAAGAAATACAAAAGACTTGAAGAAATTGTTTCTGTTCTCTTTTTCACTGATTTAATTCACATGGAAGGTCTTGAGAGCTATGAGAAGATGAAAGGTAGGAGAGCCACCACTCTTCCCAAGCATGACAGTATTTGCCATAGTATGACACACACTACAGCCATATCAGAAACTGGACACTACCTACATTTATATAAGATTATATCCAATTGAAGAGAATCTGCATCATTCTCACACAGAAGCATAGTAAATATCTACTGCTTAGTATAGCACTATACAGCTATTTATAACACATCTAAGTTACATTTCCTGTGTTCTTTTCAGTAACATGGGTACAAGAAAACATTGATACTATAATAAAGGTAATAGAGGTTCTGACTAAAAGGCTGTCTCCCTACTAACAAAAAAGCACTACACATACTTCAAAGTTACCACAAAACTACAAAGTGGCCATACCTATCCCCAATTAGGACAGGATTACCCGGAACAGATCAAGTGCTGAGGTACAAAACTAGAATTGCCCCATCACTATGCCTAATGCACTGCTGCAGTGATTCTCACAGGCTGTGATGCTGCCTTGTGAGGGAGTCCTATCATTCCTCCCAGCCCTGGTCACCAAACAATATGCTAAGAAGCTCTGTTGTAGAGTTCTAGGCTCCAGCTCTTCAGAATTCATTTCTCTTTACATTCACAGAGAGGCAACATTCAAAAGGAACAACTTGGAGAACAGCAAAGAAAAAGGGCACACAAACAGGACAGTTCACTTTTCCCCCCGTTCCTTCCCACCTCATGTTCATCTACACTTAAGAATAAAAGAACAAGGGCAAACAATACTAACCCAGGGCAGAGCAGAGCTGTAAGCAAAACGTTTGTCTTCCACTTCTCACCTCTAAATGCTGAGGGAAAGATAAAAACAAGTTCAAGTTCAAGGCTTTTTGCCACTGTTTTGCAGTAGGGCAGCGAGAAGCAAGTCTGTTGTCCGAGACACCAGCTCCAGTGTGAGGTTTAAATTAAACCCAGGAATTCTGAATTTACCCTGCTGTGTCACACTGAACAAACACATGTACTTACTTTTGTACATTCTAGCAGACACGTAACCAGCTGGCGTTCCCAGTAAGACCCACAGTACGACTGCACAGGTCATCAAAGCACCACGGTTGGCAGGAGAAAGAAAACCAAGGCAAGCTAGGACTAAAGAGACAAAGGATTTAGTAATCTGTGGATGCATAGCATAACTCCTCTGTAACACATACTACTGTAAAGGTTTATCTCTGTCACTACCCGATATTTAAATGAGCATAAGCTCTCCTATACCCCCATCCCATGGCCATAGTCCTGGGTGACATGGTCTAGTGTGAGGCATCCCTGTCCATGGCAGAGGGTTGGAACTGGATGATCTTAACATCCTTTCCAACCCAAGCCATTATGAGATTCTGTGATATCCTGTTCAGACAACATATAATAAAACACCAACTTGTGACAGTCTCCAACACCACATGTATATAACAGGCTCTCAATCTCAGTGTTCTGTCAGTACTGTTTCACTGGTGTGCATTCTTGCTCTTATGCCTGCATGGCTGCAGACTGTTGCGTCAGAAATAATAGACAGAAAGTGTTCTGAGAACAAAACAAAGCTTTGATTTCATGCCTTTGAACTTGCATTTCTGGATCCTTGGATAATTTACACCACGACAAACTTTTTATAAACCAAAACAAAACTCGTAACAAGGAAGCTTCATTTCTGCATCATGAAGAATAAGAATGAGCCGAGAAAGCATGCTTGGAACGACACTGCTTACAGCAGCGTTACTGAAGCTACCTAGATTACTGCTATGAAACTACATTAATATTTTACTGAAGGAAGGAGTTCATTTCCAAAAGAAGGCTTTTATCATCGAAAAATGTTGCATCTTTCTTACACTATTACATGCCAAACACATCACTTAATAAAGTTACTTACATAAAGTAATAAATGTCATAATGAAGATCTGAGTTCCTTGGCCCAAGAAGACAGACAGTAACATCCCCTTCCTTGGAGGTCTAAACACATCTCCATGGACCAGCTTCCAGCCAAATTCCTCTTGGGCATCTTCCTGTATAAAATCAGCAATGTCTTTAGCAAAGATGCATAACTCCGTAGTGAATTAACATGATGCAAATTCCATATTTAAAGTCTGATTAACTCCCAGTTTAGATCTAAAGACAGACTAATTGCATCTGATTCATCACTCCTTGATTTTTATAACCCCCTAGTGGTTCAGTGAAAGAAAAAGGCAGGCTTTATCAAGAAAATCCTCATCTCTTAAAGCAAGGAAAAACAAAATGTAATTAGCCAAACCATACAACATTTTAAATTTAAACTAAACCAAAGCATTCCATTTAACTTGGATTACAGCATTTCAAGCTAGTTCAAGTGTTTGTCTTTTCTTGCCTCTTCCAAAGCATATCAGTTTTAATGATAATACTGGGAAAGAAAAGGCCTCTGTACTCCAAAAAGGAAGTCTGCTCCTTCCAATCACAGGGGCAAGTACCAATACTCTTTGTCTCAGTGCCAGAGGTGAATGAATGGATCAGGGAAGGAATCTTCAGTCCAGCAGCTCTAAGGAACCACTAACAGCAGAATTTTTCAACCAAATCACTCAAAACAAACACTTCCCTTCATAAAACCAAGCAAACACACACGACCACAACAAACCAACCCCTCAAGAAGATCACACTCTTCCTCACAAAGCTAAGGGATACAGGTTTCATTCAACAAAGAGTATTGAGGTTAGTTTAATGGACTGCTTACCACTAGGAGTACAGCACACAAAAAAACAGTGCAAGAAAGAATACACACCCAGGTGGTGAATGACACAGAGCGTCTTAACTTGCTTGTATTTGTTGGCTAGATATTACTCTTAGAAGTCTGATTACTAACACAAAACCTAAAAACTATTAAACAAGATAGCACAAAGAAACTCAAACCCCAACTACCTTTGCCTGCAGAGAAAATGCTACCAGATCTCTAGGTATAATTCCAACACATCAGTGCTTTTCCAGTAAGGAAAGGTTCGTTTGGTTAAAGCAGCATAAAGACCAGACTTTCCTTTAAGTCTGAACTTGAACTAATTGTTATGATGATGATGATAAAGTTGCTGAGGTAAGACAGAAGGTAGCTGTAAGTAAGGAACGAAAGAATTTAAAGGTTACCATCTGAAGTAAATCCTTATCTGTTTTCAAAATGATGAACACCAAGCAGAAATAAATATTTAGTACTTTAGTTCCTGACACAACAAGGTAGCTACACTTTACAGTTACAGCAAAATATCGAAGGCAAAGCTAAAGAGATACTTTTGAATCTTAGCCAATATGCTAAAATTTACTCTAAATCTTAAAAGGAATGAAGCAATCTGCATCTTAGCCATTAATTTAGCCTGGTTCTCAAAATAGTCTAACAAAGATTAAGTTCCCTGCACTCAGTCATGATCAAAGAGATTAAAGTTTTATCACTCACTCTTCAAAATGCATTGACACGAATTCCCTTCAGTTCAGGTATCTTCTCTTAGTCATAAGATCCTCAAAGCAACTCAATAACTTCCAAACACTTCATTAATGTATGTCTCACTACATCTACATCATACTAAAAGCCAGTCGGTATCAGTTGAACATGAAATGCGCATACCAAGACCACCAGCACTGGCCTGCACATGGATCACCAGCATTCCCTATGTGTGAGATACTAAGTTGCTCCCCTGCAGCTTCTTCGGCCCAGGTCCTCTTTTGTACCACCAATTCACACTTTTATAAATCAGCTCCTTGAACTGTAACAGATCTTGAAGTCTCACAAACTGGCAGGAAAACAAAGTGCGGTTTTTCGGAAGTCACACCTATTCCTTCTGTTACCCATCAAAACTAACCAAGCTCCTACATGTCTTGCTCCTTTATCACATTAAGAATGGCCAACTAATAAGGACAAGACAGTATAAGATATTGAACATAATTTAATTGAGAGATCAAACAGGAGCTTCTCAAAAACCATCAGTTAAAGGATGTGGAAAAATTCTTCCCCTTTAAATTAGAGTCTGCATTTGCATTAACAGAAGATATTAAATATCAAAACCAAAGAAGAATAAAAGTACTTTCAGATGTTAGTTTCAATATGAAACATTTTTGTGCATTTTAAAGTATTCCTTTATCCAGATAGCAACAACAATGAAAATTAAAAACCTTTGTAGTATTTGACATTATTTTTCCTCTACGGCTTGCAGATACCACTTCCATCAATGAGAAGGAATCATCTTTATTCAGCCTTTCACTCATCCACTGGTCAAGTCTTATTAACTTGCAATCAGTTGTATTCTTCTCCATTAAGGCAGCAGAGCCACTGTAGGGCCCAAAACTAAAACCCCATCACTTACACACCCACCCAAGTAGTTCTAACACAGCTAGTGAGCAGAAGCTGTGTTGTAATGCTACAGGTCATATGTAATCTCCTAACAGGAGACAAAGCCAACCGTACACATCAAAATAACCATGACCAGCAGGTTGAAGGAGGTGATCCTGCCCTCTGCTCTGCTCTTGTCAGAGCCCACTTGCAGCACTGTGTGCAGTTCTGGTGTCCTTAACATAGGAAGGACATGGAGCTGCTGGAGCAAGTCCAGAGGAGGCCACGAGGACAATCAGGGGCTGAAGCACCTCCTGTATGGAGACAGGCTGAGACCATTGGGGCTGTTCAGCCTGGAGAAGAGAAACTGTGTGGAGACGGCAGGGAGCAGCTTCCAGTGTCTGAAGGGGGCTACAAGGATGCTGGAAAGGGACTCTTCATCAGGGACTACAGCAATAGGACAAGGGGTGATGGGTTCACACTGAAACAGCGGAAGTTCAGGTTAGATACAAGGAAGAAGTTATTTGGGTGGCAAGGCACTAGAACAGGTTGCCCCAAGTGGTAAATGCTCCATCCCTGGCAGTGTTCAAAGCCAGCCTGGACAGAGCCCTGGGCAACTGGGTCTAGTGCTGGCAGGGGGGTTGGAACTGGATGATCTTAAGGTCCTTTTGAACCCAAACCAGTCTGGGATTCTATGATTTCACCACAATCTCTAGCCACAGGCAAAAGGCAACATCAATTTGTACTAGTCAGACTCTTTTCCATAACATCCAGCAAGACAACTACTGAGCCTTCCACTAATTTCACCCCATTATTTCCCAGTGGTTTAATTTCTGCTCCTTTTTTTGCAATAATCAACAGATATAACTGGTTTGGGGGTTTTCTTTGCTTTATGAAGTTGCACAGCATCATACTTCCCATGAAATCTGGAGTATAAGCTTCCCAAACATCACAAGTGCTCGCACACTTGCTTTCTGGACAAGCTATACTACAAACTACTCTAAAGAAACACCACCTTAGAACTGGAAAAGTGACAGCATCTGAACTTCCTAATGCAGCTTCATTACAGAGCTGACAATACATGTATGCAGTAGTTTTAAACCTGATCTCCTAAAGAGGGGAAAAACACTAAGTTTGATAGCTCAGAATATAAAACCTATTTTTTTGGCGGAAAATATGCCAAAGGGAGTATTAAGTCTTTAATTCTGTGCTACCAATGTCTCTGCAACAGATACAGTGTAGGTCCTTTGCTAAGGCCATACAACACGACTTAAAATGGGCCTGCATTAACAAGGAATCTCACCTATAATCCCAGGTTGCCAGTCACAGAATCACTCAATGGCTGATGGGAGGGACCTCTGGAGCTCATCTTGTCCAGCCTCCCTGCTCAAGGAGGGCCACCTAAAGCAGGTTACCCAGAACCATGTACAGATGGCTTTTGAACATCTCTAAGGATGGAGATTCCATAAATAATAGAAATAATACATTGGCTGCTTAGGTGAGTGTCATATCGTCAGCTACATGTCCAGACTGACTCCATAATGCAAGCACAGAAGAAATTACCACATCTTGAACCAATGCCAAAACATTTTTCAGTGTCTGCACTGTGTCTTGTCGCGGTTGGCATATGAAGTAAAGAGACTTTCCTTGGTTGAGACCTTGGCACAAAGGGATTCACATTTCAAATACTTCCCAAAAGTTTCTATGAATCATTCCACATACTTCTAAACCCTGCCATCTGTCCTTGCATATTGCAAGTGCATCAAATGATGCTAGAGAAGTAAGACTGTCACATCTGCCCATATATTCCTGCTGTTAGCAAAGACGAAATAGCACTACAGTTATTTTTAACCCCCAGACATATTATCATGTAGCAAATTCTTGGTAGTTCTACATCTGCTCAGATTGTATTGAAAACTCATTGGTAGATATGAGTAGCACAGAAAAACATGCTCATGTAAAAGCTGTACATCTTACTCACAGAAGAGTCAATCTGGTTGTATCTTGCAATATCTTTATGAAGAGTCCTCAGAATAATCATAGCCACCATGCCAGATAGGAAGAGAACAATCACAAGGGAATTCATAATACTGTAGATAAAGAAAGAATAAATTTTCAATCCACTTATTAGGTTGAGACATGCACTCCAATTCCTACCACACTGAGGAACAGCCACAGATACTCAGATAGTACTTAAGGCACTCAGACCTTTCAGTATTTTCCCACTTGGAAGATAAACTGTTGAGTCATATCCATTTACAATTTCTTAGGAGCCAGAAGACAGAAGAATAGTATTTCATAATATATTATTAATTCTCAAGACTTACACATTGCCTTTCTTTATTTTCCTCCTTATAGAGTTCAAATATTCTCCCTAGTGAAACACTACAGCTCTTAGAGCAGACTTTGTGAAGCAGATTTCAATGAAATCTACATCATGCCATTTAATTTAACCAGATCAGCCTTTTCAAACACTTTGTATTGCAAAACATGAACATTTCAACTTAGATTATGTATTTGATATCATTTGCATGGTGCAGAGGGAAATAAGTAAGAGATTTTTCACATACACCTTTTAGTCATTAAAAAACCCTTTTTTTTTACTGTATGCAGCTGCTGAGTACCAAACAAGCAGCACACACATGTATCTCTCACTTGGCAGCTACAGAAAGCCAGACAGTACATAACAGTAACAGTAAGAACATTGAAGAACAGCAATATCCCCAAAGTTTTACAGATTGGAGATGCTAAAGTAAACCGATGGAAGCTGCTTTCCTTTTGGACACTAATGGTGCATTCCTCTGGTGAAATGCAATACTGCAGTTGCTCCCAAGAGATGGCACACTGATAAAAGTGACTTCAGATGAAAACAAGAAGGTTTTCTTGCCTGAAAACTAACAGACTTTGTTTTACCACAGCAGAAGTTATATAGCCCTGGAAGCACAAACGAGAAAGCTTTGTGCTCCCCTGAGAGGTTATTCACTGAATAAATGCAAGTCTTACCTAAACCACTGGATGTTTGTATGTGGCATGGACTCCAAAATGTAGTCCCATCTGGAAGCCCACTTAATATTATTCTTTTCCTACAAAGAAATTAAATAGCAATTAATAGAAACAAGTTTGTTGCAGTCTGAGAAGGGATATGCACATCGAATCTCTTCCACAAACCCTCCATTCAGCATAAACATCTAACCTTGGTATCAACCCTGTTTGTTAGACCTCCCTCTTGCATTAATTCATCTCTTGAGCCTCTCAAAGAATACCCTGTTTACTGAAATCTCCTATCCACATGTTCTACCGTCAACTGAGGCTGTACTAAGCTTCATGCTTCCACAATTCAGTATGTAGTTGCCTTCAGCTCCTAAATGCATGCTGAAAACAATCGTGCCACACAAGAAGATACTCCCAGCATAACACAACTGAAGTTGAAACATCAGCTCTAAGTATACTCTATTTTTCTAGCTTCCCCTGGTATTTTTCTCTTATCACCTATAATGTATTTAGTACAGGCTTCCTCACTCCCTGCCACAATGTTGTCTGATACAGACTATTTTCCACTCTGATTCCTGGCAGACAATTTTCATTTCCAGATATCCCTGTGAAGGATTTAAGAAGAAATCATTCAGCAACTTTGACCTTCAAAAGATGCTTCCATTTTCTCCTGCCTTCTCCCCTAAATCCTTCTTGGGGAGCTGCACAAACGATGGTTCTTTCTGACCTTAAGCCTTGCTCCCTACTGCATGTCCCATAGGATGCACGCCCACTGTCCTGCTACCAAATTCTGCCTCCTGAATGGCATGAAGTTCTGATGGACTTCTTCATTTACTTACTAGCTGGTAAGTTTGTACAGTCTAAAATGTTCAGCCTGAAGAAGAGAAGCTGCATGGGGACCTCAGAGCAGCTTCCAGTGTCTGAAGGGGGCTACAAGGACACGAGAGAAGGACACTACATCAGGGACTGTAGTAACAGGACATTCCATTGTATGCTCTGGATCAAGAGCATGTTGTGTTGGTGCAGCTCTTCATTGTTACAAGGTGGCTGAAATTGCCCCAAGCTGCTCTTTATCAGCCCAGTTTTACTGTTAGTTCACAGATAGCTGCCACAGAGTTTCACAACTGTGGTCCTGAAGTTTGCTGCCTGAGGACTGAACTGCTCACAGGATTACACAGGATTAATGTACTAAACATTACAGGGAGAATTACGTATACTTCTCACATACGCTGGCCATTGCAATGAATTAAAGCAGACACCATAGCTTTCTCATCAGCAGTGATGATCTTTAAGGTCTCTTCAACCCAAACCATTCTATGATTCTAAGTCAGCTGACATATTACAAAAGGACTGTATAACAGTTATCCATTTTACTGGTTTATGTATTCAGGCTTAGTGAAACTGATGTTCTCTTATTTAAAAAGACTTCTTACTGATAAATGCTCTCCTTTCAAGTTATTTGGAAGCTACTATTAAGAAGAAAACCATATCAGATATTATTTCAAATCAAGGCTAACAGATAACAGAGGAAGAAGCAGTTTTGAGGAGCCTGGTGACCAAGATGTGCTGGGAATGCCTGACCCACAGCAGCTAAGCTTTACCTGCTCTGTGCCTGAGGGAAAGGGAACGCATAGCCCAGATGTGGAACACATTGCAGAAATAACCAGACAAAGTTAAATTGCAACTTATCATCAAGATTTAAACACCAATGTTAATAGACAGGAGGCTCATTCATGAAGTAAGATTAGGAAGATTGGGTGTCACAAGGGGAAAGTAACAGAATATAGAGCCTTGCACCTCAGGGTCATTGGTTTAAATCAAATTCAATTTGGCAGAATGAAAGCTGTTACCATATGGTAGCTGCTTGACACCTATAGAAAACAAGCTAGTGGTCAAGTAAATCCTGCAAGATTGGTGTCTTACATTAGAAAAACAACCAGGCTTTTGGGACACACTGGAACCAAGGTACCAAAGTTTGAAGTAGCTTGAATCAAATGATTTTCACCCCCACAGGAGGCTCACTTTCCATGCTGGGGTACAGACTCAGTTGTAAGAAAGCCCAACTTACTCCTAACAGACTGAATTAAAACATCTGAGTGTTAGCAAACATTAGAGTATTAAGCCTAAACGGTCACCTACTCCAAAAGAAAGTGAAGAAACACAAAATGAGACAAGACCTGCAACTTCACTAGAAGAAAGAGCTTTACAATATGCTAAACCCAACATTTAACACAAAAGTGCCTACAAATATAGTAGGCACTAAACCTCTTCTACATGAGATTCTCTGTAGACTGACAGAGACTGAACTCTGACAATATACAGCACACCTCAAGGAAGACAAGTCTTAAGAGTTATTCAATCTACTACCTTTCTATTAGCAATAAAACAGGGGGAAGTCTTTCTTTATACATCCCAAATGTAACTTAAACTAAAGTAATGGGAAAGTAACAGGTTTGGGGAAAACTGCTTCACAAGACCCTCCTTATGGAATTTACACTGCTTTAATCTACTTACGGCTATTTGCAAATTATCCAGTTTTGATGTCATTCTTCTGGGGAATTACATATTCATGTAACAGATTCAATACTTACTTCAAATGTCACAGAGTAAGTGTAGATCAGATTCAGTTTGTTGTTGAACTCTCCAGGGATCTCCATAGGTGGACCTTCACAACTTAAGTTGTTCTCATCCGTATGTTTGTAGCTAAGAGGGTGGAAGGAATAAAAAATTAAATAGTTGTATATGTTTTACAATATTAATTTTCATTAAATCTTTTCTAAGGTAATTCAAACAAGTACTTCTTTAAAAGCCAAACAAAAGGAGAGCTGAGTATGTTATTTTGCACCAGCTATTCAGCCTCTTTGAGAACCTGCTTTTCTGTTCTTCTATCAACGAAAATTGAAGACCTTAGAATGTATTTTTATTAATGTTTGTAGCTTGAGATAACATTAGAATAAAGTCATGTATATAATTAGGTCTCATTAGTCAGAACTTCTACAATAGTCTTAAAGGCATACCAGAACTGAACACTGCTTCTCACAAGCACTTGGAGTGAGAGCTAAGAACTCCACAGAAAGCATCCTTTGGATCTTGGATCCCTATCCCACATTCAGTTAGTACCTGTTCATACCTGAAGGCAGCTGAGGAAATTATAGGCAAAGCTGTTTGCTAAGCATGTGGGAGACAAGAACTGCAGAGCTCGAAAGGGCATGAGCTGAGGTTTCACCCTACCCACTTTTCTGCCATAAATGAGGGTCCTAGACCTAACCTCAAATGCTGCGTAGTAAACCAGGCTGTGAAGTTTGGAGATCTTCACCTGGCAAGACTGTAAGTTGAACACAAAATCCCTCTTCTCTGCCATCATACCTCCCTTCCAAGACAGCTTAGAAATCCTGTCTTCCTCACTGACACTGAGGTGAAGTCCCTCACCAATAATGCAATCTCACAGGTTCTCATCTTCTCCTCAAGTTCTACAGGGAGAAGAGGGTTTATTTTGGTGGATTTGGGGGTGCCTTTTTATACTGGGGCAAAAGAATGACTGTGGGAACCTTTCCATTTTCCATTCCTATACACGTGGTCTAATTTCACCTCTCATCAGTCTTGCGTACTCTGGAAAATACAAAACTCAGAACAACATTCTACATTCTGAAGTTCAAATACACAAACCCTTCTCTGCAGTACCTTAGAAATACTGCAGTTGTAGAAGCACAAAGTCAAAAAACCTTTGAGGTTTGCTTGAATTCAGTCCTGTGAACACTGGAAAATAGCTTCCTTTTCACATCCTCTTGGGCAAGTTGTCTGTACACCATTTAGATAAACAATTCCACTTTATATGTGTTATTATATGTCAGCAACTAAGTCAAGCCCCAAATAAAAGCTTTCATGTAAGGCCTAGGGTGCTCCAGCCACAAATACTGCCATCAGGAGACCTTCAAGGTAGACACAAAGCACCAAGCAGAACACCGGCTCAGAGAATGACAAAATCAAGGTTATGTGCAACCCAACTGTGCCCTCTTGTGGTCTCCGTTACCGCTGGAAAGTCAAATCCTGAGTTCAACCATTCAGGATGCAACTGATAAGTGTTAATCAACAATGGAGAAGGCTGGTAGCACTAAAACCACACTATACCATTGCAACAGAAAAACCAAGGATACCTGAGTCATGTTGTACCATCCACTCCCTATGAGTTGAGAAAATGTGGTAGAGTAACTTAAGAATGTATTTAACCTCTGTAGAAAAGTAGAAAAAGCTAAAAACACAACTTAGAAAGCTTATCAATGGACTGTGGTTTTCAATATGGGTAAGTATAAACTGTGCATGAACAGACAAGAGGCTGAAGTAATTGCTTCAGTCTGTTTCTGACCTCTGAATTGTTGCATCTCCTCTCTGGTCAACACAGAAACTAAGGAGCTACTGTTTAAGAAAGTTAGTCTTCTCAGGAAATCAGTTCTTGTCTTCTGCTGTCCTGAATACCAGTATTAACTTGATATTTCACCTGTATCTCAGTATCCAAACTAACACAGGTAAAAGCACACCTGTACAGATACTGTACACTCATACAAAACACATTTGAGAAGCAATGCAGCAACAAGCAGCAAGGTGACATGGGAAACTTGTTACTCCATTAAAGGATGTCTTTTAAAAGAAAGTAGCACACACCCAGCTGTAAATCAACAGACATCATAAAGCTTCTATTGTTTGTGTCAGGTTCTAAGAAGTCCGCACAAGCAGTTTTTCCATCAGGAAGGAATTTTAAAAGCAAAGTTAAATGACATTTATGAACCTGGAACTGCTCTTTGTAAATGGAGTTCCAGCCATGAGGTATACCAAAAGCTTTTTCAGAAATCAGAATAACCAGTTCCTCAGAACTTACTGACACCAGGTATTGCGTCTAAGTTTTCAGCTGCTGGAAGGATTCTCTAGTACTAGAACTTGCTGCTTTAATGCACAATTACCTTTGAGGCCTCAGTCTTGCCGTCACCAGTCGTGCACCAGGCCAGTTTTCATCCTTCCCACTATGGTACATGATTGTTATGTCAACGTGGTTGAAGAGGTAGAAAGTGTTCTTCTTGTTAAACTCTGACTACAAAATATCAAGACATTGAGAAACTTCTCCAACATGAGAGGGCGCAAGCACTCAAGAACTTAAAAATTAGACTATCGTCCAAGGAAGGAGCAAGAAAGGAGGGGAAATACTTCAACATTCACTTCTTTTTAATATACCTCTAAAAATATTTGTCTTTTTTTTGTGTTTTATATTTAATTACACACATAAAAACCCACATAAAGGATCACATCTGTTTTACAAGTAAAATTCAAATGTGCTTGACATCATTTTTGTACTTTCCACTTTTCCAGCTTTTTTTGCTGCCAAAAAAAAGTTCAAAGATCTATTTATTCAAGGTACAAGTAATTCAGATTCAGGTTGGAATTAGATGATCTTAAGGTTCTTTGCAACCCAAACCATTCTATAATTCTATGAACACTGAATTGGAACAGGTTACTCAAGATATAGACCATTTTCAGTAGTCTATGGAGCCTGAGGAGTAACCAAGTTGGAAGGTGATTACAGAGTTAAACTGAATGTGCATGATTAGCGCATCACTTCCAAGCATCAGACCTGCTGAATACAAACCGCCTACTCTGCATACAAGCACTAAGTCATGTAGCAAAGCACAGTCACAGCAGATAGCTCTCTCCATTCTGCGATGAGTGTGGCCCCTCAACCCCAGGAGAAATAAAACTCTATCACAATTATCTGTAACTGCATTAGTTCACCATGGAACTCCCAGGATAACTGACACATGTCAGATTGTTGTCAATAGAATTCTTTCCCTGTCACAGCTGTGTTTGTTACCTTCCAGCCAGCTGGGAAAACCCTGACACATTTAACTTGTCAACTGTGCTAGACCTAACTTTTGCA
Organism: Ara ararauna; assembly: GCA_028858755.1. Lineage (NCBI taxonomy): Eukaryota > Metazoa > Chordata > Aves > Psittaciformes > Psittacidae > Ara > Ara ararauna. The sequence goes on along the minus strand of CM054383.1, from coordinate 2,103,483 downwards.
ACTAGAACACAGTGCTCGTTTCTAGCTCTTCACTAGAAAGCTTCTATCCAAAATCAATAAAAGGATCCTGCATGCAAATACAACATGGACAAAGAATGGGTACAAGGATGGAGACACATGAAATTTCAGAACAAAACCTCGATTTTTCTAAGGCTTTTAGACACAAACATGGTTGTTTTATAGCTTTATGTATATTGGTCAAAGAAAGACACTGCATATAGAAGCAGCATTCAGTTTTGTCAATGCCCACATTCTGAACATCAGCTATGTTTACAAGGGTATCTGTCCTTTCTCAGGAAAGGAAAGCTTAAAAATACTGTGCATGGAATTATGTCCCCTATACTGACCAAAAAGGTTCCAGCACTTACATTTATAACACAAGCATCTTTAACTCTACCATCTGGAGTAACAAAACATCCTATTGGAAATCCTGGATTACAGTATTTTTGTCCATCTTCCACATCATAGCACCACGTTACAGGCATGTTGTCAATAATCCTAGAGAGAAAGCATCAGAGAACACATACCCAGAATGGGATGCACTTTATTTCACATTGACATTTGACATTCATTTAATGCACATAGTTTTCAGTAGTGGCCACAAGATGCACAGCAGAGGACAACTATCACATAGAAGGAAGAAAGCAACCTCTTAGAACATAGGTAACAACGTAAATAACAACACACATCCCGAACCTCAAGCACACAGCTCAGCTTACCAGTGATGCTGATAATTCAACTGCATTCCTTTCTTCAAAAAAGCCAGTTTGCTTTTATCAGCACTGTTTGCTGGGTCATACGATCTTGTACAAACTTTCTTACATGTTTCTTGCTTTTTAAAAGTGAACTGTTAAAAAAAAGAAAAAGCACACAAAGAGTAATTTCAGTTTTGGTTAAAAAACTCTTTTAGTCTTTTTTTTCCCTGTAAAGCTGACTTTTTTTAAACACTTGGCTTCCTTGCTACAGAAGTTTCTAAAGAGAGAATCTCCCATAACATCTTAAATTTAAATGTCAAGATTTAGGTATATCCAACACCAGCATCGTAGAATGGTTTGGGTTAGAAACAACCTTAAGATCATCCAGTTCCAACCCCCTGCCATGGGCAGGGACGCCTCACACTAGACCATGTAACCCAAGACTCCGTCCAACCTGGCCTTGAACACTGCCAGGGATGGAGCATTTACCACTTCTCTGGGCTCCCTGTGCCAGGGTCATACCTCCCCTACAGCAAGGAACTTCTTCCTTATATCTAACCTAAACTTCCCCTGTTTAAGTTTAAACCCATCACCCCTTGTCCTATCACTACAGTCCCTGATGAAGATCCCCTTCACACCGCTAAAAATCTCTTCAACAGCCCAGATAAAACTACCCCCACATAAATCCCGAGGACTGGAATTAGAAAAATCAGTAGAACAGCTACTATTTTCTTCTTTTTTTATCAGTTGGGTTTATTTTTGGTTACTTCATCATCTACTAAACCAGGCTTCTAACTACACCCTTTCTGAATGTTCCAATGTCATTTTAGCTGTTTCCCCATGACGACTAGGTTGTTAAGACATAGCTGCCAAAACTGCAACAACTTGCCCAGCAGAGCTCACCTAACACAAACATGCTCATGTTTGTATACCAAACTTCTACTGTAATCCAGCTAGGATTTACCTGGCAGTGCGCTAACACATTTAAACCATTAATTTTATCAAGGCTTAATTGCTAACCAGTAACAGCATTTTCTAATTACTACAGCATGCAGTCATTTCAAAGAAGCAGTTGTTATAATGCTTAATCTATTCAACGGGTATCCAGCCCAAATGACCCATCATGCTTTGTATTTAAAAGCTTCTTGTGGCCAGCAGTCATAAAACATAAAATTACATTAGCTCAGAGTCAAACAAAAACACTCTTGTAGGAGCAGGTTACACAAGGGAGGAGGCATCACCTCCTTAATAGTCCTATAAAAAGATGTTCAGTCATTAGGGACCTAGTGACAAGAGTAGACTCAACTCTGCTGCTTTTTTTTGCTTACAGGGATTTGGATTATCTAGCAACCCTCACACTCAAACAGAGCCCAGTTTTCAGTTTCACCAGCAAATCCCATCCAGGAAACTGCACTTGAACAGGATACAGCTTTTAAAGCATTAAGAGCCAGTGTCTGACCACACTTTACTGCTAATAATTTTCCCAAGTTAATTGTAAGGCTTTCCAGAGATGCTACATTATGTCACTGCTGATGCAGCGCTTGAGGCAGAAAAATATTACATACCTAATCTACAAAATACATCCACAGATTTATTTCACAGGGACTTCAAGGGATATGTATCAACAATGACAAATCTGGTTTTAGGCAACAGTTTCTGCGTGTGTACAGCAGGGAAAAGCTGGAAACAAGCTCAAACTTGACTTTTCCATCCCACTCTGTAAGTTGCCCAACAGTACAATTGAATATATGAAAGCATTCCCAAAACACCAGCTTACAGCCTCCAATATTACATCTAAAAACCTACTGATTTCAGATCACCTAACACACCATACGCCCAGCTGCCAAAGAACTGCTTAAGTTACAGTTTCTGAACTTCTCTTCCACAGAGCAACAGGAAAGAACAGTGATTATTGGCTCAGCTTCCTAACTTTCATTAGCCACCCTAAGATGCCTTCGGGGTAGAAACTGGGAGAGGTTTTGGTTTGACTACAGAAACACCATAAAGCTTATGTTTAAATAAACAGTCACACAATCATCAAATCTCCAGCTATGTCTGTGGATTACAGCCATCGGAGTGACAGCGACCAAACTGAAACAGGATCAACTTCAAGGTTTAAAATAACCTTATAGGGTGAGGATGCTATTCTTTCCCCAAAGAGCACTTGTCCGAGATTTTCCGATGGTCTTTTCTCTTCTGTATCTTGACAGAAGTCAAAACTGGAAAAAAAGTGAAAAAGGTTACCTTTAATTTTTAATTGATATATAACTGTACATATCAGCCTAAAACCATTTATTAAGTTATGTCTTTAACACGTTAGTTTTCATGCTTCTTTTGGAGGGCTAGCTAAGAAAATTGAGTGCCTTTACAAAGAAATTTGGCACATATTACACAGAAAAATTTCTATGTAATACATCAGCTTCAACCAAAATATATCACAGCTGAAATATCTTTAAGAAGAATGCATGATGCTTCGTCCAAGCACCTTTTTCAAATGGCATTAAACAACAAGAGAATGTTTCATATTAGGAAAAAAGAGACTATGCTACAGACCGCTCATTTCTCTTGCACAAAGGTTTTGGAAAAACTACTACACCCCCTTCTTCAAGGAGTATTTACAAGTAGTATTTAACATGAAACATGGACCAAAGAAAGAATGGCGCTTTTAATATTAATGGGCCACACTGTCATACACCAATTCTTTTCAACTACATACAGCCTGAATCAGCTGAACATAGGAGAAAGAATGTAACCATTCAGGATCTTCATTATTTAAACACAGGTAGCAGCAGATTATGCCGGAGGTCGGGGGAGAAAATCACTTCTTTTTGGTGAAAAAAAAGTACTTTGTCTCAATAAGTGGTCCTAAATTCATTGGCTTCTGTAACATCTAATGCAAACAGAGGCACTGTGGGCTTTTTGAGCTAGTCTTACTGCTTCTGCTGCACTTCACAGCATCAGACCTACAACACTTGCAAGTTTCTTTTTCCTGTATGCCCACCAGCAATACTGCAAATCATACTGCGCGTCATTGCTTTGGAGACCTATAAACACCTGCAAAAGCATGTAATAGTTTGGACAGGTAAGAATCAAAAACATCTAAGAATTAGATACAGAACTCTGGTGGAAAAAGTCAAAATAACAACTTTTCTTCCAATTTCTTTTAGTTGCCAGAAACAAGGAACACAAAGTTCCTGTCTTCCCAGATTTGGCTAACAGGAAGACCCATCAAACACATCAAACAGCCAATACACTAAATCTGGAACTCAGCTCAAAACAAGGCACCCTGCAGAAACCCAGCAGCCTTGCCTTTAACAACAACAGAGGACAGGCAGGAGGTACAGGTGTGGCTTCATCCTTACTACCCTCTTATATTTCATTCCTGCCGCTGGGTTTACTCTTCCACCCCTCCATCCAAAACACTGCTTACAAGAAAGATGTTTACTGTACCAGGAGTTGCATCACCACACTAAGAACAGAAACCAGGCTTTGCAAACACTTCTGGAAGCCTGTTGCAATGTACTTACGCATCGTACTCGTACGGCAGAACCGATTCAACCGAGTCCAGTCTGTTCACAAAGAGCTCAATCAGCGACTGAAACAGGGAAGTGCAGGAGGAGAAAGAGTATGAACATACAGGCTTGCAATGACAAATGTGGGTCCGACGCGATAGCAGGCGAGAGCTGTGACAAGTTTCAATGCTCCCTATCCCATGGTGGAGCTACCGCAGGCTGCTGACAGGCCGCTACCGCCGGGCCCCGCGAGAACCGCCCTCCCTCGGCAGAACAAGGAAGGAAGCGCCGCTGAAAGGCTCTCCCGGCGCTAACCGTTAAGTTCAGCGGGAAAAGGGGAGGTTTTCACCCTAAAAAAGCAGCCGGTGCACCGAGGGAAGAGGAGCTGGGGGTGCCTGGCTTCCCGGAGCAAAGGCTGCCGCCTAAGGGATCCGCCCGGGGTCCGCGCTGGGGCGAGGGGTACCCGGCGGTGCCCCCGTTGCCCGCTGAAGCCCCGCTTACCCCTCTATGGGACTTCCACAGCGAGGGGAGGGACCGCCCGTGCCGGGCCCTCCCACGGGGGCTCTCACCTTGCAGCTCTCGCTCTCCTCGCCCTCCTCACAGAAGCTGACGGGCGCCAAGCCGGGCAGGTAGAAGGCGGCGCACAGAGGTGCCACCAGCAAGAGGCCGGCCGCCAGCAGCCTCATCTTCCAGCCTGACCGGGCGAAAGCAGCATGAGCAGAGGCTGCAGCCCCGACCGCCCGGGCAGCGCCTCGCAGGAGCGGCCGCAGCCGAGCCGGAGGCCGGGAGTCGTCGCGGCGGCGGCGTCACGACGGTGTCGGGGCCGCTGCGCCTGCGCGGTGCGGAGCTGAGGCGCTGGGCGCCATCTTGAGGCAGGGCAACCTGAGGCACGGGCGCTGGGCTCGATAAGGGCGCCTTTGGGTCAGGGAGGTTGGGGTGTGCCGTCGCTTTCCTCTCGGTGCGGGGGTTGTTTCGCGCCTTCCACATTTTATTCATCGAACCCCAGCCTGGTGTGTGTTGGAAGTGACCTTAAAGCTCATCCAGGTCCAACCCCCTGCTGTGGGCAGGGACACTTACCATAGAGCAGCTTGCTCCAAGCCCCTGTGTCCAACCTGGCCTTGAACACTGCCAGAGATGGGGCAGCCACAGCTTCTCTGGGCACCCCCTGACAGCGCCTCAGCACCCTCACAGGGAAGAGCTTCTGCCTAAGAGCCCATCTCAGCCTCCCCTCTGGCAGGTTAAAGCCATTCCCCTTGTCCTGTCCCTCCATCCCTTGTCCAAAGCCCCTCTCCAGGTTTTCTGGAGCCCCTTTAGGCACTGGAGCTGCTCTAAGGTCTCCCCTTCAGGAGCTTCTCTTCTCCAGTAGCAACTTGTACCAGAGCATCTTTTCAGGTATTAGCCCCCACCTTAGCAGAGAAAGACTTAAACTGGACTTTACCAGCTCAGAAATCAGGGGTGGAAATGCAAGATTTTATATTACAACTTTTATCTCCAACCCTGTGACTTTTAAGAATTACATATGATGAGCTGTTGATGCCGGTTGTGATGTCTGCAGTCAGCAACAGTGGGATGCACACCAGCTCATGGCGTCCTGCAGCTCCTTCCTTCAACACAGCCACAATGGTGCCACAGATGTGACGCCAAGCTCCCGCCACAATGGTTCATGTGGCAATGGCATGAGCAGCGCCCTGGATGGCTGCAAAGCCTGAGAAGCAGGGTGAGTACAAGTGATGGCTGAAAGCTGAGCTCCATAAGGCCTGACAGATCCTATTCCCTCTGCACTAAAGGCATCACTGTCTATAGCAGCTAGACAACATCTCCATCTTCCTATCTGTATTTCCCATTTAATTCCCTGTTGCCACCCTAGTTTACAACCTGTGGCACTGTATTTGTATTACCCCTGCAAAACCTTCATGTCCAACAATTTTACCCAACTCATCAATAAATAGTGAGCTACCCTTACCATAGAACAGCACCAGGTAAAAGGAGTAAGAATAAAGGGTGCATAAGGTCCTTTCCAACCCTAACTTTTCTATGATTCTATGATAATAATTACTTTGAGTTGTCATTTCAGGCAGCTCCTGCTACGGCCTAGAGACCTGTGATCCACCCTGTATTGATAAACTGAAAGGGGCCACAATAAGATCCCAAAGAGGTGATTTGGGAGAAGGACATTGGGGAGTTCCACTTTAGAAATGGTTGACAAAGTGCCAGAAACAATTATTTTGTGCCGTTCTCATCCACTCCAAGCTGAGTTTTATAGAGGAAAAATGTGGCGTTTCTATAAATACTTATTAACTTGCAGCTGCCAAGAAAATTGCTCTTTGTCAGGAAAGTATTAAACTGATCTTTTCAGTTATTAGTTTCTGAACTATGTATCTAGAGGGAATGACATTCCCTTCTTTATTCATTCTGAATGCGACTTATGTGATCAGATTATTTATTCATAACTCCTCATCCCCCAGGAGGAGGGTAAGAATTAGAAGAATTACATATCCTCCAGGAAAAAGACTTGTTTCTCTGCACTTGGAGCAAGACCATACCTAAACTATGTAGTGGAATGCAGTAAAATACTGTTCCAGTTTAGAACTAAGGTTTTGATAAGACTCACAATGAAAATGCCTTCTAGGACAAAGGACAAAAGAATTTGGCCCTAATAATCACAGCAGTTATGTTCATGCTAATCCCATTTAGCTACGTGTACCGTACATGTGTCAACAAAATGAAGCCTGGAGTTACCAATGAAGTATTTCACTCTTTTAATCAGAGGAGAAAAAAGAGACTGTAGTTTGAATTTGCTTATCTTTCCAATTCCTTGGGAGGCAGTCAGCAAATACACCGCTGTAGGTCACAGAAACACACAGACGTCACACAGGGAGACTATTTTTAGCTTGTTTCTTGCAGGGCTAACAATTTGCCTTAGTTTTCACTATCCATTCCAGGGAGGCTCCGAGACTTAAATTCTTCTGTATTGAAAGTCGAATTTGAACCTTTTTTTCATATGATAATCGTGTGAGCTATGCCATTCTTCCACAAGTGCATTGTTATCATGTGCACCACCCTCCCACTTCATTACCCAAGCTCATCCTTCCCTTTTCCCATGCACAGTAACAGCATCCAGTAACTCTTAGCATCTATGCTGGAAAAGTGATCATCTTTAAACACAGTCTAGAGAAGTGTTTGAGAGCCACCTTCTTTTGTATTCTCAACAGATCTATGAGGTAGTCTGAAGCAATGTTGCCTTCTGCTTTCCATAACACAAAGAGCAGCTGAATATCAGTGTCTGAACAGAGGAGTCTGGAAAACTGGAGAGTCTGATGTTCTCTTATCAGGACGCAACAATTATTCAGCTCTGCAACTCTTGAGGGCACTGGGCTGTTCCAGTAGTGTCTATAGACTCTGGAGACCAGCTCCTCAGAGGTGACGGGCATCCCTCAGCACCTCAGATCCACAGGGACTGGCTGCTCGTATCCCATTACTCAAACCTGGGATCAGTTGATGCACCTGAGGTTCTTTTTTTTAAGTCCTCTGGTTAATCCTAGTGGGATTTCAGCAGGTATATTTAATAATTTAATATTTTATATTAAAAATTGATACATCTTGGCACTGTTCCCTCACTGCACAAGGATGAGGCAGGAGCAATATGAAATCCTAAAACATTCAAGGAACCAGTAATTCCTTCAGTTTTTGCATCTTATAGGACTCTAAGAGCCCTCTTTCAAGGAGCAGGAATGGGTGGTGTGTGCAGATCCTGACCAAGTTCCCTGTGCTTGGGGAATATTTATAACAAATGGAGACTTGCAAAATAGCTGTCCTAAAAACCACTCTGAATCTATGACCAGACGTTCTCCTTTTAAGTTTCTAAGAACATTACAGAAAAAAATATTCTTGTTTTTACATTAGAAGACTGAGTGCTTTCATAAGTCATACCAGTTTAGATAATCTACACATTCAAATAATGAAAACAGCCAGGTTTTGGATGCACAGGCTTCCTCCTAGCTTCTCAGCCACCAGGTTCAGCCAGCAAAAGAAAACGGCAACAATTCACCTTCAGGTGTAATTAGAAAATGGGAGTTACACTGAAGCAGTGGAAACCTTTAACGACGTCTTTCATTTTCAACCCCTTATTTCACTTCACTGTCAGTCTCCACGGAAGGGGCCTTGACATACACACGTTAATTAAACCAATTAAACCTCCCCAAAGCTAAGCCGCCCCTTTCTGAGGGCAGCAGCAGCTCACCGCCCACCCCATCTCCCGGCAGGGCCGGTGTCCGGAGCCCCGAGCAGCGGCCTCTAGCAGCCGGAGGGCCGAGCCCAGCACCCCGCACCGGCCCCGTGCACCGCGGCGGGCCGCGGCCTCCCCCCGACGGGGCTCTCCGCCGCACGCATCCGGGTCTCCGGCCGGCCTGTGACGTCACACTATAAAGGCCTGCAGCGCCTTTGTTCGCCCTCATTGCGCAGTTGCGGTCCGTGCGGGTGGAGGTGAGTGCTGCCCGCCGAGCGCAGCGGGCCCGGCGGCTCGCGAACGGGGGCGAGGGGCCACTGCGCCTCGGGGCCGGGCCGCAGGAAGGCGGCGGCGCGGGGAAAGGCGCGGCCTGCGGGCGAGGGAGCTGTGCTCCGCCGCTGCGTGCCCGGGGCGAGGCGCGACTGGGGCAGGCCGGCCTCCATGCCCGCCCGGCCCTGCGGAGGGTGGGGGGAGCATAGCGGCTGTGGTGGGGAGAAGGGGGGTCCCAGCCGCGTGAAGCGCCGCGGCCGCCATTTTAGGTGCGGGGGGATATGCTCGAGGTCCCGCCGCGTGGTCCGCCGCGTTCCCGAGGACTGAGGGAGCCTGACCGAATGGCTCCAAACGGGGCTGAGCTGCGCGGTCGCGTTAGTGCCGAGGCGGTCTTTCGGTGCCGGGAGGGAGAAGAGCCCTTGCCGAAGGTGGCCGCCATTTTGTGTTAGTGCCTGTAGCCCGCGGAGGGTCTGCCGCCCCCCTCTTCCTCCACCTGCTCCTCGGCCCGCCGCGCGTCTGCCCGAGGGCACAGAGGGGGGCCGCCGCGCCAGCCTCGGCCTTCTGGGCGGCGCGGCCCCGCCGGCCTCGTGCTTCCCGGGGGGCTGCTTTGTCCCCGCTGCACGTCGGGGGAGCGGCGCCGGCCCTCCTTGAACCCTGCTGCGGGCTTCCCGCCACGGGGCGGGAGGGGTGCGGGTAACGTTTGAACTCTGGCGCCAGGTGCTCTGCCAGGCCCTCCGCGCTTCTGCTTTGTCGGGCTACTCTTCCTTTGTCGTTTTTACTCCCTCGCCTTGCTTTAGTGGTGACCTTACTGTGTAGAGCTGCAGTGATGGTCTGGTATTTGTTCAGGCTGGCACGTTGTGTAGGCCAGGACTTCGGCATAGTCTCAATGTGCTTGAAACAGCTTAAAGAATGAACTTAATTTGGACTATTGGCGCAAGCTGACTTGAAAGCTAATGTTTTGGTATTGCTTTGACATATTAAATACATGTATTTAAACATTTGTGGCAGGATTTAGAGGGAGTGCTTTGGTTGAGGATAAGGCAGTAACCCTGAAAACTTTCCATGTTCGCTGATGCTGCTTGATCAGAAGAGTTTTCATCAGTGCTTTGTTCCACTTTTTAGAGTTACTGTATTTGAAGTAGACGATATGTGACAAAATAACTGAAGTTAATGCTGCCCTTTGTTGCTTCAGTCTAAAAACTATTCATTTGTTCTGTTCTTTATAACTCCTGACATCTTGATCGAGAAAATTTGCTTGTGTTTTTGAGGAGCCATTGATATTGTATGAGATGGTATTGGAAGTCACTGTTGCAGTCTGATGTTTTGTTAATAATCTTATGCTTTTAATAGGTCACTTACAGAATCAAAATGGTTGAAGCAGACCGTCCTGGGAAGCTTTTCATTGGGGGCCTGAACACAGAGACAAATGAAAAAGCCCTTGAGGCTGTATTCTGCAAATATGGACGCATTGTGGAAGGTACAAAGAAAAACACTTTCTATTTTAAGATACTAAATCATAAAAACCAACACCATAGCTGTGATGACTCTTTTGGCGTTGATCATCTGGAAGTGATAGCGCTTTTATGTCCTCTAAGAAGTTCTGAGCTTAAAAGGTTAAATAAAGGTTAGATGTTGCTGCCTGATTACAGGGAAGGGTAACCTGGCTTTCTTTTTGCAGTCCTTTTGATGAAAGATCGTGAAACCAACAAGTCCCGAGGATTTGCCTTTGTCACATTTGAGAGTCCAGCAGATGCAAAAGATGCTGCCAGAGATATGAATGGGAAGGTAGGAATTGAGACCAATTACATGTTGCTGTTGCTACTGACCAGCAGTATTGATCTGTGGGGTGAATTAGCTAGTAATAAAAGTTGGAAAGACAATGGGTTAGAAGATCCTGGAGGCAAGTCATAACTTGGCCAAATGCCTCTGTCTCCATGAAGCTGGAATCACTTTCTCCCAGTTCTGGACTTAAAACTAGAAAGTAAAGTCTGGCTGTCAATTATACTTCCTTTGTTTGGAGGGCTTTTTAGTAGTCAGCTCTTCATTCTTGCATGCTTCTTAAAATGTTTTTATCATATTTGAATGCAGGATTGTATAAATTACACTGTAGGGAAGTGACTGACTTGAAAAGTATTAATGGTTCCCTTAATGTGGGTTTAACATGACTTCCCTGCTGTACTTGCTGGATGTTGATGTGCTATATGGTAATGCATAGGTAACTCCTACATTTGTGAGTTGCATCCTAAGTTTACTTGGGCTGTTTGAGGAGTATCTTGCCAGTTAATGTGAAATATCTTTGCAGTGAACTAGCAATTGCATTTGCTTGTTTACACCATACACTGCAATGGTCTGACTTTAAAAGGAAATAAATAATGCATATGTGATGTCTTTAAAAAGGGAAGCCTGGAGCAAAAAAAAATCTGTGATAGATACATGGATAGTTTGTCAAAGGATTGTAGGCTGTTGTGATGTGTGTCTGTTCTGATGTGTTTGAGAAGCTAGATGTAAGTTTGTGACTGGTCAACAGCTGTTTATCTTCATAGAGGTGATGTCTCTAGGCAGTGAAAGCTGTCTTCTCTGTTACCTTGAATTTCCGGCTCTGGTCTTTCATGCATAATCTGGACAGATGTGTTAAGGTCATGCTGGATTGGCATGTAGGCAGTGGTTCTGAGATGCCATTTATGTAAGGTGAAGAAACCTCTTGGTTCTGGTTAATGAGCATTTGGAATTTTGATGGCTGTTTGTCTTGGTATAAGACACTGAAATGAAAGAAGAATGTCAGTCATTGCAGTAAGTAAAGCATGGTGAAAATTTGTACTTTGGAAGTAAACAAGCTTGCTGTAGTTGTTCACAGTGAACACAAATAGTAAAACCTACCTTGTTTTGTGTTATAGCAGCTTTTTGCTCTGTGGACTTAGTTTCTGGGTGCTTCAGGGCAACCTCATGACAATGGTGTTACTTCCTGTGGAGACTTACTTCTTTCTTAAACAAATCAGTAGCATTGTCAAGGCAGAGAGTGGCAAGTCTGCAGTGTCCTTTCTGTACCAGCCTAAACATCCCATCCTTAAAGGTGCTGCTTCTGTTGAATTTGCATCTCCATTGTGTAGTTTGCTACTGTTCTGAAGACCTAACTGCGGGTTCTCAGACACTGATTTCCTCACTGAACTTCAGGCACCAACAATTGTCAGACTGGAAGGACTTCAGTTGCTAATCTTAAGTCTTTGTGGAGTGCAATGTTCACATGAAAATCCCTCTGAAAATTATCACTAAGTGTTGTGGCATGTGTTTGGTCACATTGGAAACATTTAGGAAAGTGATACTTAGTGAAATAGCTAAATCGGATTGAATGTGGCTGAGGTAATGTCTACATGGTCTGGAATACACCCATCTGCATCATCGTCAAGAAATGTGAAAGAGTACTGCCTTGTGGAGCATCGTTCTCATAGTTTCTGTCTCCAACACTACAAATCTAAAAGTACCTGCCTCAGCTTTGCAATCTGAACAGCAAATAGTGTATAAAAAGAATCCTTACTTGGGATTTGGCCTAGAATAATGTCTTTAACATACCTTGCTTGGTTGCATATGAAGGATGTGGAAGATGTTTGTGAAGTAGTCTCTCGTCTTCATCTTCAGAAAGCCTTCTGTACTGTAAGTTCTGCTTGTACCTTGTGAAGAGTGCATCCTAGATATGAGGAGGAGTGATGATTGAGGCATGCTGTAGGAATGCACTGTAATAAATCACAACTTGGGAGTTTTCCAGTTCATATCCAAATGCTGGATTGGAGTGCTCATGCAGAAGAAGAAGCAGCACGGTGCTGGCAGTAGCTCAAGCAGTCTGTAAGGAGATAGTTCACCTGCTCAGCCAGGGAAAAGAGTTCTGCATCACTTGTGTTACCCACTTTGTCATTCGAAGAAATTACAAGTTGGAGCTAGTAGGAGAGGTTGACTTAGATTCTTTCTGCAAGAGTGAATTTGCTTCTGATTTTTTTTTTCTTGCTTTGCATGTATTCATGCAAAACATCCAGAGTTTTGCTCCTTTTGGGTGGGGGGGGAAGGAAGGGGCCTAATAATGCTTTAGTCTAAAATGGTACAAGCATAGACTCGTCTAAGCTTACTTGAAGATTAACTTCAGTCCTGCAGAAAGAGGTCAGGAGATAACTATTTTGGAGTGGGGGTGGAGATTTCTCACTTCAGTTACTTTCTGCGCAGGATTGGATGGATGTTAGTGTGTCTGAGCAGTGCAGAGGAAATGCCAGGAGTACTTTACCACAGCAAATTACCAGCCTTTTTTAAGGACTACCTTAATACATTGTAGTCAAGCCAACATCCTGGTGTCATGAAATGTACATACCTGGACACAAGTGTGAACACTGCAAGTCTCTTAAGGGTCAATTTGTGCAGTAGCCTGTTCTCCTGGTCATTTGGTTTTTCAGTCCTGAGGGCAAAATGAATAATGAAAGCAAGGATATGACCTTAGAGGAAACATCCAGGACAAGCCAAAGATGTAATTCCAGCATAGACCTGCCAAGCCAGCTGGACTGTGTTAAGTGGTTGGAAGCAAATCCTACAATCCAAACAACTGTCTACACTGTACTCAGCACTGCAGAAGGTTGTCTTCCTCTAACCAGCATGAAAGTGCTTCCAGTTCTTCTGGTGAAGAAGCAATAAAATATGTAGGAGCTCAGCCGTATAAGAAATGATCTTCAGTTCTTGAATATATGTGGTGGAAGGAAGCCCATTTGATCTGCCATCAAGGAATGTACAGCAATAGTGGAGTCACTGCAGCGTCAACAGTACAATGATCCATTTGAGGGGAACCCCCTGTGTTTCATGCAAGTTTCTCTAGCAGTCTCTTTGGAATACCTGATCTCTGACCTACTCCTGAAACTTTCCAGATTTCATTCATCTTTCCCATTGGAACACGGAACAGTTTGCAAGACAGTTCTCTAATCCTGTTTGGTTACCTGCCTCATCTTACAAAGCTGTATAGATTGTTCATTCCACATAGAGTTTTTATGATTGCCAGTCTTTTATTATCCTTAAATGACTCTTTATCTTCAATTACTGAGCTGCTTTTTAGCACCAGGATGACTCCACTTTATGGTGCCCATATCATAATAAAAATGGTACTGCAACACTCTGATTCGAGGTTATAAACGCCAATTAATGAGTGTTCATGTTGACAGCTGGTGCTTTGGGCTCATTGAAAAATTCTTTGAGATGGCTTGTGTCAGTTTTACCTGTCAGTGGGATGAGAGCTTACTTCTTTGAGCTAAGAACCTATAAAATGAAGTTGTCCCTTCTGCTTTAAAACAGGACAAACTGACTAAAATATCTCCTGGTTAACAGGAAAAAAAAAAAAAAGGAAAAATAATCTCGTGGACCTAATGCAAGGTCTTTTTGGACCTTAGGCATAGCCTTTTAAGACTGCTTGCATGAAGCAGCTTCAAAGGAAAACCCTCTCCTTTGCCTAGGTAAAGATGTGTGAGTGCAAGGCAGAAGGAAATAGGAGGAGAAAAAAGGAAAACTGTACCTCCTACATAAAAAACTAAAGAACTTGGAGTGAGCATCCAGGTTCTCAGAGCCCATGTTAGCAGAAGGGGGTGGTGTTTGGTTTCCAAACTTCAAACAAGCTGTCAAGAAGCTATCAGGAAACTGAGGATAGCAGTGGCCGTGATGGCAAAGCTTAAGGCTTCAAGCCCACTGTTCTGTTTTGAGAAGGATGACCAAGACAGATGAATGATGATGGCAAAATAATGATGCAAACTGCTAAGTTCTAGTGATTAGAGGTACTAATGCTTGCTCCTGGAATGGGTGAGCTTGTCATGACAAAAGGCTTTTGGAGGAACCTTCCAGAAGTAAAATACTTCTATGAAGTCAAAGCCAAGGCAAATCTGGTATTGCTAGTATTTTTCAATTTCTTTTCCTCACAACGGACCTGTGAATATATACACAGGTTTCCCATATAGTAGCTACAGCTACTTTATGGTGGAGGAATACATGAGCTACTGAAGTGGATGAGTTCAGAGAGGCCTAGATTTCAGTGGAGAACAAAAAAGACTAAGTACCTCAGTAAAATCCTCTCAGCAGCTCAGAGTAATGCATCACTAGCAGTCAAGTTCTTGTTCATTTATTGCAGCTAAGAAGTGCCATAAGCAACACTTCTGCCTGTATAATTCATTAGTTGCTGTAGCAGAGGTAAATGTTTATAACTGCTAAAAAATACAGACTATGTTCGCCAGGGTAAATAGGTGCAGTAGCTGACCTGCAGCAGAGCTTGTGATAGTGGCTCTGCTGTAATTATCAAGTGTTCTGATGTGCAAAGATTACAGAGATTTGATGAATGAAGTTGTTACTCATTGTGTCTTTACCACCTGCTCATGTTTGAGGTACAGTCGTTGGCTGCAAAGTTCCTGTTACTGCAGGTCTCTACTCCAGAAAAGCCTTCCACTTACAAACTCTAAAAACCCACCACAAAGCACCTCCACTCTGCAAAAGCAATAGAGTAAATGTAGCACTCACCTCTTTTAAAAACCCAGCCCTGAAACAATAGGGAAGTGGGGTGAATTCTCATACTTGCTCTGCTTTGTAGATGCTGAAATTACTTCTAAGTACTTCAATGATCACCGTTCTGTCAGGACATCAAGACAATGTACTAAACGGCCTCCCCATTGCCAGAAACCCCAACCGAAGCTAAAATAACCTTCAGCTTAATCGTGTAACTACCTGTGCAGTCCTGGTTTGTTACAAAAGCCCATGGCAATTGAAAGTAAATTGGAGATCATAAATGGTGTTTCATTTGCCGAATAAGTGACATGGGGCTGCCGTAATCATTGGATACTTGTGTTTTCACTGAAAATCCTTTCTGATGCTGCTCTGTATTAGGTTTTTTTTTCCATCAGTACCACAAGAATGAAGTACTGTAGAAATTAGGCCCAACATGCTGCTGAGTACATGGGGACTAATACTGAAGACTCAAATCAGTTCTAGAGTTGCTCTAACTTTATAAAATGGAAGCCCTATAATAGTGAAGCAAGAGGGGCTTAATTTAAAACATACAAACGTGACTGAGCACTAAGTAAAGCAGCTTCTTCTTTAGTCATTAGATGGGAAAGCAATTAAAGTGGAACAAGCAACCAAGCCATCCTTTGAAAGTGGTGGGAGGCGTGGGCCGCCACCCCCTCCACGAAGCAGAGGTCCTCCCAGGGGCCTTAGAGGTGGAAGAGGCGGCAGTGGCGCGAGAGGACCACCTTCAAGAGGGAGTCACTTGGGTATGTATTGACCTCTCTCATTATATACTTGGACAACATACAAGACAATCCCATTGGAAGATGACAATAACCCTACTGGAAAAAAAAAAGTCAAACAGCCGAATAGTGCACTCCTTGTTCTTTAATAAACTGATGAAATGTGATCTCAGCAGTTAGTCACGTTTTTGATTAGGCAAGTACACCTTAAGAAAAGGCATTCAAATCTGAAGATTCCCTTCTACAACTAACACTCCACTTGGCTTTTTGGCTATGAAAGAAAAGCAAAACTCCTGCCCTGCACATGAGAAAGGAAGCTTTCTGGTATTCAAGTTGAAAAAGTGATTCTCTTCCACCAGGGAAAGGGAACTGCCTTTCGTTCTTACTAGCAAGAGGTCTAAACTTACCAAGTTCTAGAAGTGATCCTTCCAGATCATAGTGGGAGCTAAGGAAGCTAAGGCTGCTTTGTTGTTATAAAACTGTGTTGAGTTGAAGCTTTCTGAAGTGGAAGGATAGTGTATTACTTGATACTGGATATTCTTTAACTTAAGATACAGCTATTTATTCAGAGACTTTTCAGTATCAAACAGAACTGTCACTTAAAAGCAAGCAGCACCTGAGGTATAACAGTAAAAGCTGTAATGCAGAAAAAAAAAACCCTGGAAATAGTGAAAACTCCTGTCTTGGAGAGTCTGTGTAGTAGGTTCTGCAGACTGTAGTGTCTCTGTTCCCTCTCTGTAGGATCTTCTCTAGTACATCTTCCCAGGTGGCTCTTGTCTTCTGAGAATAGTAACTTGCTGAGTACTTAACTGATACTTGTAATCAGTCACAGCTTATCTTTCTCACTTGGGTCATACCCTGTGGCTTTTGCATAAGTTCTGAAAGACAGTTCTTCATAGCAATTTAGGCTGTGGACAGTTAGCTTGGTGGGCTCTCAGTTCTGCCAGTATCATCAAGTAGTGGCCAAAATATGAGAGAAGGCTTTGAAGTCTAGTTTTAGAGGTTTACTGTTGATCACATAGTGGTAATAACAGTGCCTAGGTTATTGTAGTTCAGGCTTTAGGGGCATATGGGTGGGTATCACAGAAATAACAAGTTGGTTCATGGCTTACCCTTCTAGGATCTTCTCGAGGGCCACTTCCCATGAAAAGAGGTCCACCTCCACGAAGTGGAGGCCCTCCGCCTAAAAGATCTGCACCTTCAGGACCAGTCCGTAGCAGTAGTATGGGAGGAAGAGGTAAGGATATCCTGAATTACTTTGTTGCCTAATCAGCTGTGGCAGCTTAGTTTTAGTTCAGAGACTGTTGCAAATCATCAATTCTAACTTAAATGTGTTGTGGGGTAATGTATTGTTTTCCTAATCTACCAGTTCTCCTCATACCATTATCATTTTGTAGCTGGTTGGAATAATTTGGTGTGATATGATATGTTCCTTCTAGTGCTGCTTTGAAACTCTACAAGCAGAAGTGTAAAGCATTATAAATGTAGGCTATAGAGATTCTTTTAAATCCCTATAAACAAGGATATTATTTGCTAATACTTGCCCTGAGGAGTCTTTTTTGTGGCTAAATGATAATTAAGAGCTTGGACTCTTTCTCTTAAGCTCCTGTGTCACGTGGAAGAGACAGTTACGGTGGTCCTCCACGCAGAGAGCCGATGCCATCACGAAGAGATGTCTACATGTCTCCAAGAGATGACGGCTACAGCACTAAAGATGGGTAAATTGCTTTTACTAATTTAGTTTGGCTTTTTTGTTCAGAGAAGGATTTTGATCTTTCAAGGCCTGACGTCTGGCTGACACCTCAATTCTTGTTCTTCGTAGTTACTCAAGCAGAGATTATCCCAGCTCCAGGGATACGCGGGACTATGCACCACCTCCTCGAGACTACGCATACCGTGATTACGGTCACTCCAGTTCACGAGATGAATACCCCTCTAGGGGATATAGGTACCTACTGTTGGATTTTTCTCCTTGTCATTTGATTCTTGCCATGATCTCGCTGACTTATACTAAGTCTTAGTAGTCTTTCCTCCTATAGTGATCGTGATGGATACGGTGGTGGGCGTGACAGAGACTACTCGGATCATCCAAGTGGAGGCTCCTACAGAGATTCGTATGACAGTTATGGTAAGAATCCATTTTGAGGATATGTATTAAGCTGTACAGGTGTCATAAAACCTGATTTTTACTAGGCTGCTTGTGTTTTACGGGGAAGTGGCACACTTTTTTTCCCCCTACAGTGAAAGTGCAGTTGTTGGTTACCATCATATTAAATAAGCTATAAACTAAAGAAGCAAAATCTACAGTTCAGAATTGCAACTATCTCTGGAAAATATGGCTGAGTTTCTTCTCTAAAATAACAAGCTGTTCTGGAATACCCAGTAAAGAGCCTGCCTGAATAAACACCGTCTTCAAATCCACTCACTGCCTGCTATGCAATCCCCACTTTAAATACCATTAATGTGGCGGATAATATTAAGAACATCTCAATACATACAAAAGAGTAGCAGTAACCATTTAAATACAGCAGTTCTGTAAATTCAGATTGAAATTGTTCTATATAACTTATGGTGTTGCCATATTACCTGACCATTGACCCTGCAGGTAACTCACGTAGTGCTCCACCTGCACGAGGGCCCCCGCCATCTTATGGTGGAAGCAGTCGCTATGATGATTACGGCAGCACACGAGATGGATATGGAAGCCGAGAAAGTTACTCAAGCAGCAGAAGTGATGTCTACTCAAGTGGTCGTGATCGTGTTGGAAGACAAGACAGGGGTCTTCCCCCGTCCATGGAAAGGGGCTATCCACCTCCTCGTGATTCTTACAGTAGTTCAAGCCGCGGAGCACCCAGAGGTGGTGGCCGTGGTGGAAGCAGATCCGATAGAGGTGGAGGCAGGAGCAGATACTAAAAACACTCTTTAAACTTTTGGACCAAGACAAATTACTTCGCAAACAAAAAAAGCAAAGTGGAAGTTGTTCTATCTTTACTACCAGAGGACTACTAAAAGGAAAAGTTGTTTTTACCTTTTTTTTTATTGTTGCCTGTTAAGTTTTCCCCTCCGTGACGTATGCTTTTGTGAGGAAAAGTTAAACCCATGTTTAATTTCATTTCAAAATTGTTAACATTTCTTTCAAAAAGCAGATGTTAAATGTATAAAACTTGAGCTGTGTACTAGTGTTGTAATTTTCCAAGTAAAGTTTCCCTGAAATGCCACACTTCCCATCTGATTTTCCTCATGAATGGAACAAGCAGTTCATAAGAGCTTCCACACAACATCTAGCCATCTAACATGGAGATGGATTGTTCTACATGTTCAGCATCTCATTCCTAAACAAAGTTTTGCTTGTGTTGGAGGGTGGTGGGGCTATTCCACAAGAGTTCAGTTGTGCCTAGAATTTGAAGTCACAGTGTTCTCAGTACAAAATATCTTCAGATCCTTGTGTAAAGAAAAAAATAGAGGAGATCATTCACTTAACCCGAAAAAGCAAGCGGATAATGCTATTTTCTGCCTTCCTACTGTTTCATGGGGAGTTCGAAAGGATCTCCCTTCCAAATGAATCCCATGTACATGTAAGTGAGCTCCAGAATACTGTAACAATAAAATCCCTTGACCAGTTCCATCAAAGAAGCTACAAAACGATGCTTGCTCATACTGTTTCCAATTTTTGCAACTCTGTAGTGTTTCACTTTTAAAGGAACATCTTTGATTCCAAAGGAGAAATAAGATAAGCACAGAAGTCTTTCTCTCCAACTTCTCAAAGGCTTATGGCTTCCTAAAAACAAGTGAATCTTTCAGCATTCCACAGCTGATTTAAAGCATCAAATGCCTGTGAAACAGCAAAGATGGTAAGCAAAGCAAACTAGTTTTTCCAGTCTAAGTCAAAATTGAACCAAGTTGTCTTCCTCTAGTACAGTAAAGCCAAGCTGCACGTCATGGCAATGGAAATGCTGTCTAGATTTAAAAAAAAAAAAAAAAAAGGAAAAGAAATACTTCAATATGTTAAAGTTCTCCAAATTCAACATTTTTTCTTGGATAAAAGCATTTAATGACACCAGGTTTGAAACTAGAGCTGTAATGCAGCTCATTGTAGACAGAATATTGTCAGGTAGGGTTGGGAGGGGGTATTTTGTGCCCAGTGTCTTACAGTGAAGATGCTTAAAGAGGCTGCATATACTGTATTGTAACAAAAATTAAAGCTTTGTGAAATCAGGAATTGGTTTAGCTCGCCAAATAGCAGAGTTTGAACCAAGCCATTGCAAACTTTAGTTGGATGCCTGAATCTCTGTAGTTTGACACTGCGTTTCAGGGATAACTAGTACATGTGGCAGAACCTGTGGCAAGTTGCTCTGACTCAGGTAAAGCCATGAAGTTCAAAAGATGCTCTTGAATACAGTAGACATGAAGACCTCCAACTAAAACCACACACCCAAAAGCTTTGTACTGCTGTTTAGACCTCAGTAAATTTTTGTCGTTCAACTTATGGATTTAACATGGCAGTGCACCATTGACAAGGAGTGAGAATCCATAAGCCATGCAACCTGTTACTGTGCCAGTCCATTCCAAGCCAGTGAATCCTCCATCACTTAGAAGAGAAGTAGTAAAACTTGGAACAGAATAATCTGCAAACCCAAGCTTGTGACTGCTTTGAAATGGTGGTGGGGGGAGCACTATAGGTTGGCTCATGCTGTCAAATGTATCTCTCTTAGTTTGTTCTATCCTCTCGATTGCAGGGTGATAACTTCTAGAAGATAACCACTGAGGTAACACTGGTTCATCTGTGCTGATGGCAGAGATGATGGTGCCTGTACCAATACATAAGGTAAAGATTACACTGGGGTAATAACTGGAAGGAGGATTTCTTGTGGTTCTATGCTTAGAAATAGAAATGGACATTTATATGAAGACAAGATGAGAAAGTTAGGGCTGTTCAGGCTGGGAAGAGAAGCTGCATGGAGACCTCAGAACAGCTTCCAGTATCTGAAGGGAGCTACAAGGATGCTGGAGAAGGACTCTTCCTCAGGGACTCTGGTGATAGGATAAGGGGTAATGAGTTCAAACTTAAACAGGGGAAGTTTAGATTGGATATAAGGAAGAAGTTCTTTACTGTGAGTGTGGTGAGGCGCTGGCACAGTGTGCCCAGAGAAGTGGTAAATTCTCAGTCCCTGAGAATTCAAGGCCAGGTTGGACAGAGCCTTGGGTGACATGGTCTAGTGTGAGGTGTCCCTGCCCATGGCAGGGGGGTTGGAACTGGATGATCTTAAGGTCTTTTCCAACCCAAACCATTCCATGATCCTTCATGGAATATTAATAGTTTTCATTTCCTGTTTGAGTTTCAGAGGAGGAGGTTTAAATAGGCTTTTTAAGCCAAGTTAGGACTGACAGAGGCTTCTTGTCTGCACAAATTCATCCGCATTTGGGTGCTGTTGAACATAAAAGACGATTACAAATGCACTTTAAATCATGCTGCAGAGTGGTTAAGTCCTAGGGATCTTTATAAGACCAGACCGTAAAAATACTAATTGGTATAATAAATGCGAGTACAGGCATTTAATCAGTCTTGTCAAACATGCAATTTGATGATTATACTGAGCGTAATCTTTGATTAGGAGTTAATCTCTGCAGAGCTCCTTGGATGAAATTGCAGAGTTCCAGTCATCTCCAGAATGGTTTAAAGCTTTGCAGTTCAGCTGTGTTTCATACCTCTGAAGCTTACACAATTAAAACTACTTTGCAAGTAGATGTAGGTGCCACTATCTTCAGATTAATGTGGAAGGATTACTCTGTTTCTTTGGTAACTCACCAGGAAAAAGAGGAAGTGGTAGGGTCTGTAATGCTAATACAGCTTTTTGTACAGCTTTTCTACTAAATGTTATTAAAAAGGGAAATAACTTTCAATGTGGGACAAACCTGTTAAAATTTAGTATAGAGTGTTGGGCAGAGCCTTGGGTGGCATGGTTTAGTGGGAGGTGTCCCTGCCCATGGCAGAGGGGTTGGAACTAGATGGTCTTAAGGTCCTTTCCAACCCTAACTATTCTATGATTCTATAAGGACAAATCCCTTTTCCAAAGGAAGTATTTGTGTAGAAAACTTGAACTTTAATTTATAATGAAGTTTTCAAAGTACTCTGTAAGTGGAAGAATGTACTTTGCTGTTGGTTTGAAATACTGCTTTTGAGAACCAGCTGAGAAGTGGTGAAAAGAAAAAGCTGTAGTTGAGATTGTTCTGCATCTGACGCATGGTCACTGTTTTCAGGGTATTGCCGTCTTGTATGAAGGATGCTTCTGGTGCAGACAATGCAATGTCTGCAGCCTCAGCTGGCTTACAGCTTATTCTTTTTAGAGTCTCAGCAACTAAATAGCTGTGCAGTGCCATCATTAATGGCCTACTCTGACATACTCCTGATAAATTGCTGCTGTTACCTTGATAAAGAGATACTTTACTTCAACATGCTGGATTGTATTTCAGATCAAATCCAGAAGCATCAGGAGTACTTCTGTTAAAGGAAGCTCTTCTGTGCTCCCACACCAGCCTGCAAAAGAAAAAAAAGCAGGAGTCAATTATTAAATATATGGTTTGAGGCTGATCCAAGTCAGGAATTCTTTAAGGAAGGGATGGAATGCATCCTAGGTGACTTTCAAAGCTTTTGCCAAATCGTCATCTAGGTTGTGTCAGAAGGTTGTCAGCTTTTATTTGTATGCGTGTGCTTCAGTTCTCTGTATTATCCAGGCGGGTTAAAGGTGGTTACTGTTGACAAGTGAGAAGGATGCTCTCTTTTGGAAAAGGGAGCTGTTTTTTCTCAGTTCCCTCTATCTGTTTTCTCAGTTCCTGGTGGTAGTGGCCATGTTGTAATTAATAAAGAAATGAACACCAAAGCACACTTTTCCGGCCTACTCTGCACCTTATAAACAGTTCCAAATTCTTAACAGGCATGGTGCCAGTGTTAGTTTAGGGGGCAATAAATAGAACTTATGGCAGAAAGGTAATACTGACTTTGTAAAATGTACGGGTGTAATTCTACATATTCAGCAAGCTGTGCAGCTTCTCTTTATTAGAGATGTATAGCCCATGGTTACTTACAGGTTGATACCAGTGTGCATGTCCTGAGTATCACACTGAGGTGGTCAAGAGCTAGTGGGATTTTGTGGTAGGCAGAGTTTGGAGAGGGAATACACACAGAAATCATAGGGGCTTTACTTAGTATGTGCTCTGGGGACAATGCTGTACAAGAAGTGTGCATTAATACAAACAGTGCTCATATGAGTTTGATTGTTGTAGTTAGCTACTGATGCGTTGTCATATTCTTGGCGCAGGTTCACTACAATCCAAATGCATGCGTTGCATGTATAAAAACAATCATCAGGAAGATTATTTAACTGTTTTGTCTCCTGGTTTCTGAGAGTGTACTAACTTGCATTTCCTTTTTCAGTTACAGTGACCAGAAGAAGGCAGTGCAGCAGTGGGTATGCAGTGAAAAATGGAAGGATAACAAAACACAACTGTGAAAGCTTGGCTTTTGAGTGTGGTGTTCCCCACTATTTGTTTTAGTGGGCTGCTGTGTTACCGTTCAGAGTTGCCTTTGAAAGTAGCACTACTATTTTCTTGGATATAAAAACATCAGGTGGAGGTCATTTGCTCTCTGCCAAAAGCAGTCAGTAGATCCTGCAGCAGAAAAATACTGAGGTTGCCCTTTATGTGGGGTGATTTCTGTTTATGCTGAGGAGGAGAAAGCAAGTTACATAAAAGTGAGGTTTAGTCCTCTAAAAGGCAGAGGACTAAGTTGTTACAAATTCTTCACCAAGAAACCGTAAGAAGTTTTATTATATTGTTACATGTAGTTGTCCAGGCCTTCTGGATGAGAGGAGGGAAGTGTTGATGTACTGAGATGATATTAGTGATAAATCCCCGGAATATTGTGTGGTCTTGCATGTACTGGCTTCTTGTAAACCTCCAGACAGCAGTGCATCTCTCACAAGATGCTGTCTTCAAAACTTTGCCTTGGTTTTGATGCATTTTTATCTTACGTATGTGTTCATGTGCCAACGGATGTGAGAGGAATCCTCAGGCACTGCTATTCCATGTAGAAAACTTCACATTGATTGAAGTACTTAACAGTCATGACTAATAAAGTTTATAGTGTGGGAGACATAAACTGATCTCATTTAAACCACTAACACTCAGCTTATAATGCGTAGTTAAAGCATGCGTATCTTAAGGGGTTTAAAATTACCTGTGGGTACTGGGATAAGAGTGTCACTTCACCCATCAATTGTGGCCTGCAGATTGTAGGAGTAAGTCTATGTGTATGTAGCAGATGGGTAGAATTGCAGTATTTCCCGCAACTAATAAATTGCTGTGAAAGAAACTATGGGTTTGGTTTTGTCTGTGGGTTTGGTTTTGTTTATGGGGGAAGCTATGAGTTTGTTTCTTTTAATTTGAAAGAAAGTAGCCATTACTCAGTGCCACTTGCAAGGTGGAAAAGATGACTGGTGTTATGTACTGATGGAGGTGTAGGGCTCCAAAGTGGTCTTGGAGAGTGTATTTGCTGCAGGAAAGAATAACGTAAGAGTGTGTTTGCTGCAGGAAAGAATGATACCAAGAGACTCCTTTTTCAGCAGTAGCTTACGGAGTTACTGCTGTTCAGGCTGAACCAGATCATCCCAACTGAAATGTAATGCCAATATTAGAGCTGTCATACAAACTTAAGATTGATATCTGCCTGAAATGCTAAGTAAGGAGAATGTAGCACCAGTGTGAATTGGCTCATGCACCGCCTCAAACTTGATAATTGAAAGTCAGTAGTTTAAATGTGAGGCATCAGTAAAATGCAGCAGAAAAATACTCCACTGTTTATGTTGGGTGTTTTCCCTCTGTGCTGAAAAAAAGAGCAAGTGACTTTGAGGAGAACAGGATGTTTTCTGAACATCTGAATGCTGTTCCTGCTCCTGTGGCCATCCTCTTACTGATATCAGTCCTTTGATAACTGGGTATAGACCGCCTCCCTTTGTTTAGTTTTTTGGTACTATTATTCTATATAGTCATCCCTGGTGTAAATTGGGCTGCAGATAAAAGTGTATTTGTAACTAGGGGGTGGGGGTTGACTGACAACTCATTTGGTCTGTCCCCATCAGCAAATAACCAAAGTTGAAGTCTCCAAAGAGCAGAGCAGAAACTTCTTGCTTGGCAGCTATACCTTCATCTCTGGGTTAATTCTGGTGTAGGGGTGGGTGAACAAGCTGGAACATATTTAGATGGGTCCTTTCTGAAAGATGTAAGGTTGGCCTTGAGTTGGCTAATCAGAAATGCCTTGAATCTGGCGGCTTTGTGAATGTACCTCCAGGTTTTTCAAGCAGTTGGTAAGTTCAAAATGTGAGAAGCATTTTCATTTACTTGGACATGCAACCAGTAACATCTGCTTGGCTGAGACATGAACTAGTCATGAAACTAAACCTACCTACACAAGGCAAGGTTTGCTTTGGAGGAGGGTCAAGTACTGTTCTGTGCTCAGGTTTGTAGCCCTAAGTTTGCTCTTTATATCAGAAACTGGTACATTCTGATGAGGTGACAGAAGTGGATGTCTCCATGTACCAGTGACTGTCCCCTGTAGATCATTGAGCCTTAGTTGTCTTTGCCTACTACAGAAAAAGCAAGCTCTGGAGAGTTCAAGTACTCGCTTCTGCAAAATAGTGCTCATGAGAACTGGAGAAATGAGAAGAATCCTGCAAGTTCTTGTAATTAGTCATAAATCTGCAGTGTGTGGCACACACGGATAGTTGTAGATGCGCTTCACCACATGGCAGTGAGTTTGATGGAGCTTCAGCAGGCTTTACCGTTCACACTGTCTGCAGCTCTGTTACTACCATGTCCTTAGAGCAGAGAACTGGAACTCAGCCGCAGTCCTCACAAAGGTCAAAATGTGTCTAACCCTAAAAGAGCAATTCAGATTTCTTACTGCTGCTGTTAAAAGTAGGTCCCAGGAACAGGCATAAGACTTGGATAGTGGAGACACAAACCCAAGCATATTTACTGTTTTGCTGTTCTATTCCTACCCTTTAAATCACTAACCCTGAGCAGTTTGAGACCGCTGATGTATTCAAAAGAGTTTCTTCAAGTAACAGGATTAGGAATTGGCTCAGAACGTTGTCACTCTGCAGTGCTGGTCTCTAGGATAATTTATTCCTATGGTATTGCTTCAGTCCTTGATGCTCCAACTTCTTTGGCATCATAAATGGAGAATGACTTCACTTTCCGTCGTTCTGGTGAAAGGATAGTTAAGATGTCAAGACAACTGGACTTCTTGAAGTTAGTCTGATCACTAGCGATGGTTAATACAGCCCCAGAACAGCATGAAAACTGATTAATTCCAATGGATCCTGAATTGCTGGCAGAAAGTGACATTTTAACAGGATGAGTAAAATAGTTGGGAAGTGTAATTCTTGGCTTTGGAGGACTTAAGTTTATGAACTTTCCTAAATTATCCAGATATTTGAGAGATTTAGCATCTCCTGAGCCGCATTTTGGATTACATGTGCACTTACATAAAGCAGTTGAAAACCCCCATTATTTTTCTGCATGCAGTGCATGATCAGAATTCATTTTCAAAATTCAGACCTTGAAACCAAAACTTACTCTAGAAGGCAATTTTAGTAACTAGGTTTGCCACATTAAGTTAAAAAAGGCTGATTTAAAGTCTGTGATGCTGCTCCCAGTCTTCTTCAGTGTGAAGTTCTGTTTTCATGCTGTAAATACCTCATTATTTACAGTAGTAAAAACAAACCTACTTGTTGGGACAATAGCTGTAAGACAAGACCACATTTACCAGGATACCACAAGGAGAAAGTCACTAGGGATGTTGGAACTAGATTATATTAAGGTCCTTTCCAGCCCAAACCATTCTGTGATACTTTTGGTGGAACAAGGATCCACATAAACCACTTCTATTTCCAATGATGTTGGAAATGTGACTGTCTTTAACAGAGCACTAGTAGCTGTTTTGCTTTGAGAACAAGTTTGTTACCTCACAGTAACAGTACTTCTGGTTCTTAAGCTTTGGTGAGTTTCTGTGCTGAGCAAAAAAAAAGGTAGTTTCACACTCAAGCTGTGCAAGCAGCAGCAGAGGCAGGAAGATGTAATCACGGATGTGGGTTCCAGCAAGCTGCTGCACAGGAGGGCTGCGCTGGTGGCACAGCTCTCCATGATGAATCCAGAAGAACAAACTGTAACGTGGCTGATTTCATTAGGAGTGTTAAATTCCCCCAAGAAAACAGTAGATGATCCCGAAGAGTTCCTGAAAGCTGCTCTCAAAGATGGAACTGTGCTTTGTAAACTCATGAATCGACTGCTTCCGGGATCTGCTGAAAAGGTAACTACTCTCTAAGATGTATTTTTGGGAGCTTGAAACAGTAAAATACTGCCCTGCTTTGTGGTTTTCTTCCGTAAGATGAGCAAGGAGTATTAGAGACATGGTTTACATCTGACTTACTAATACCTAATGGAGGGGACAATGCAATTGTAGCTTTAGGCCTTTGATTTTGTCTCGACATGCAGGAAAAACCACCAGAAGTTTGCAGTTGGCTGAGTTACACATGTTCATCCAGTGGCAGGAAATACCGGGCCTACCAGAGATCAAAATAGCTTGGTTTTGAATAGAAGGAGATGCAGTTTGTCTGTATTTACATAAATGCCATTAGCTACAACCGTAAATGTATTCACTCTTTCAGAACTGTTAGTGTAAAACACTTTGTTAGTCAGGAAACACACCAGAGAAGCAGCTTAGGTCAGGAATAAATCACAAACCTTGCATCCAGAGCATTCTGAACTGTGCCAAGGCCAGCAAATCTATTGGTGCTGAAGCCATTTAAGCTCCTGCTACAGTTTTACAAGGGATATATTCAGACAGTCCAAGAGTGTGGTAAGTCACTGCAAGAGGGACAAAAAGGGAAGGAGTCCAATGAGAGATAGGAAACGGCAACACAGAGGAGAAGCTGTTTAATTAAAAAGAGAGAAAATACCAGGTTCTCCACCCTGTAGAACAGGAGCCTTTATTTCTTGTGCACAAATCAGTTTTGCTGACTGGAAGCTCCTGATTGTGCTCATACGCGATGCTTGGGGTGCAGTGTGTTCTTAAAGGTCACCAGTTTCCCACTGCCGCTTGGGGCACTGGCATCTGCTGACATTCAAAACAAGATGCCGACCATCTCGATGTGTGCATCACTTCCTCCAGTGGCTGGCTCTTCCTGCTTCGACAGCTTGCCTGCCTCCCCCACCCGCCCCCTCCAGAAGCTTCCCTAATTCAGTATAAACTGCACATGCCAATATTCATGCAGGGCCCCCTGAATAGAGCCTAGACAGGAGGTAATGCAGTGAGCTCAGTGGATTCTCTTTCTTTAGCACTGCCTGGAGCCTAAAAATGAAGCCGATTGCATCAGTAATATTCAAGAGTTCCTGAAAGGCTGTGCACTCCTTAAAGTGGAGGTAAGTCAACTTGGCTCCTTGCTTTTATTGTCATAAACTGCTTGTTCCATCAGCCTTTGGAAAAAAAACGGATACCAGAGGGATGAAATCGGTGCCATTCCTCATCTTTTGTGTGAGTGACATCAATCAGAGCATGGGTAATTTAACATTCTGTCTGGAGAATGTGGAAACAGAGTGCATTGACCGTGAGCTTAACAGATTCCTTCTAATCTTTTGAGACAAGCCAAAGTGGTCAGGTAGAAATACATGCAGCAATAAAAGGAGGTCTGTCTAAATAGAGTTGAACTGTGGACCTGTTTACATTGGTTTTCAGTGTTGGAGAGAAGGGATTGCAGGGTTTAGCCTTGCTCTGATATGAAATACTCTCAATACTCTCAATACTGAAGTATTTTCATCTCCTTGCAACTGTTGTGTGGGAATCTGCCAAACACATCATCTCTCATTGATCCTTGTACATAAAAGTCATTCTAATGAAGTCAAAAGACACCTTTTCAGTGGCTCTTACTGGTCCTAACTAAATACTGATTCTCATGCTAAAGCATAGCTCGTATTGGCAAGATCAGAGTCTAAATGATCTCAGAGGTCAGCTCATTTTGCCATCACATCTTTTACTAAGTGCACATGGATTTAAAATGCAAAGACTTTTGTATCACACTTGAATGCCTACAAGAAAAAAGAAACTTGTAACTAAGAGCTGTCACTGTCTCCTTTGAAATATGCCCAACACTGTGGAAGAAAAATGCCTGCCAGAAGCGGGGACAGCATGCTTGGGCATTATACAGAATATTCAGGCACTATGGTAAGAAACATCCAACCCGTGGTAGCTCTGTACTTGCTCTTTTCCTTTGATAGGTCTAAACAAGCAAAGAGCCTTTCTTCAGCACCTTAGAGCAGCCCAGCATGAAAACACGCTCATTCCAGAGCTGTTTCACCAGCCCATTGTTTCCCAGTAAATGCATCTCTCCGAGCCTGCTGCTGCAGCAGCTCTAACAACAGATAAATATAGACTCACCGAAGGCCTATCACATCAGAAACCAGTTGTTGCCAGTCTTCTGGTACTGGCCATGTGATTTCCTCTGCTTTTCAGAGGGTTTATTTTTGTGTTTGAAAACTGATCATAATGCTTGTGGTGGAAAACAGGAAAAACCAGGAGTCTTAAAGAGCTCAAAATCAGGACCAGGGAATAGCCCTCAACTGTTGTGCTTTAACATCTCGTAGTTTTAAAAGCCAGGTCTGCACTATTGCAGCCACACTCGACAATTTACAGATACCAAGAACTAGCACCGTTGTGTGTCCAGCTCTTGGTGTTGCTCTGATCCTCCCTGCACTTTTTCTTCCTTGGTTTTCACTTCAGAAAAGGTTTCTGACTTCTTTTTCCTTTTGATTTATAACCCCTTTAATCTGTGAAGTATTCTGACCCTTCAGGAGCTCCCCCAGTGCTCATGTGGCTGCTCTGCACTGTGAAAGGAGACCTCAAAAGCCGAATAAAAGCTCAAATCTCTCAAGCTTTAATTTTGCAGTGAAATTAATATGATTTCTTCTTCTTTTTTCCCCCCCAAAATTAAGTCATTAGAATGCAGGAACTTTGCTTCTCCCTCGGTAGCTTCAGGCAGAGGAACACTACAGGTAGGAGAGCTGAGATGGTGGTCAAGACATGGCACAAGGCAGAGGGCTTTTTCTTCCCTCTGGCTCTTCTCTTCCCGTATTGCCAGCTTGTCTGAGTGCTCTGAAGGCAAAGCCAGGGCTGACATGAAAAAACCCCTCTGCCCTCTGTTCCTTCTGAAAGCTGCCGTGTTTGGACCTCCTTGGCAAGGAGACTTCTGGTTCCAAGATCTACCCACCCTGAAGCTGCAGTGATGGGGTATTATGTCTAAGGAAGATGAGCATGGGAAAGAAAAGGTGGTGAGCATAGGATAGAAAATTCGTGCTGCTCCATTATCCCGTCCTGAGGAAAGAGTAACATCAGGAAAGCTCTTGGTTTAAAGGGTTTAAATGCCCTGGCCCCCACCTTGGATTTGACAATAAAAGTCTCATGGTTTGGTCAAATTCTGCCCTTCTCCACAGAGAACTCTTGTTCCTTAGATATGCAGAAGTAGCCTGGGACTGGATCTGAGCCACTTCTCCTGTCTTCAGACTGACAAGTGCACGTTAAGGTCAAAGATTCTGTTCCTGTTGCAGATGTGAGCGAAAGAGGATGTTCTGAGGGAATTCAGAGCTCACAACTTCTACTTGTACAAAAGGGCCTCATCCTGGGGAATCTCAAGCACGAAAAACTTCTTCCATGACATTGGCATCCCATCCTGGCACTGCGTGGCCTCACTGTACTTTGCCAAATCATCATACCATGCCTTAAACTTGGTTTTGTCATAGATGTTTGTCCAGCTGCCATCTGGAGCTGAATGCATTGCTTCAGTGGGCATTGCAAACATGCAGGGCAGATGAGCAGTGTGGAAGGTAGGGTTTCCAACAGCTTTAGGTTGAAACCCAAACAGGTAACTGCTTGCCAATCTCTTAAAGTGGGAGGGCATGCAAAGAGGTTACTCCTGCAGAGCCACACATATGTGCTTCCCTCCTACCCTTCTTTGTTGTCCTGGTAACCCAGTCTTAGGAAGAAAGGCACAGCAAGGCAAACAGCACCTTCTCCTGCCTTACAGGAACAGGGAAACATTTGGACATAGTGGAAGGGACACTAGATGACATTCCTGCTTTGAGGTGGCTCCATTAAGCTGCCACAGCTCTGCAGGGCTGTGGTGTGAGCTGGAGTCATCCCTCTCATTGTAGGGTATAAATAACCAAACTCTCCCTTAGCTTCAGCCCAGGACTGAAGCCTGCAACCTTTGAATTTGAAGCTGCTTCAAATGTGCCAGTCCTAAACCAGAAAGCATGCAGAGAAACCGACACCTCCTGTGTACTAGACAAGTGCTGCAACGAGCTGAAACAATGAGGCTGTGTCTGAAACTCTCCAACTGCTTTTCAGTGCTGGCATTTCATTCAAGTCATGAGAGCATCCATCAGCCCGGCTCTGCTGAGACCTCTTAAGAGTCCTTAGTGGTTCCGACTGAGGAACAGTGGCTTTAACCTCTGAGCTGTGGCTGTGAGCCCAAGGTCTGGTCCAATGAGTGAGCACTGCTAAGCTGGATGCAAGCAGGACAGAGCATGATGGTTTGTGCAGTCTAGTGTAGCAGATAGAGGGAAAAGATCATGAGGAAAGGGGCAAATTGGGTAGAGAATTCCTGGTCCTGCTTGTTCTTGAGGGCACAAATGGGAATTGTTCTTCTTGGCTTTAGCTGTTGACACCCCTGCGTATACAGTAACAGCAGCTCAATACCTAAGCATCATTTACTGCTGAGGAAGCACAAGACCTTCATTCAGCAGCAGCGTTTTATTGCTGATATGACCACAAAACTTCTGGCAGGGGGCTGGCGTTTGTGTTGAACCAAGAATGTATCTGCAAGAGGAATCAATAGCTGGATGAAACCACACAGAGCTCACAGCGTGGCACTGCCATTGCAGGCAGAACCAAAGCTATTTCTGCAGCTGGAGGTGTTTGCAGCCTTCATCAAACTGTTTGTACCTTGAAAGAGCGGAAGAGCAGATGAAGAACCATTACCCCCTTGTGCTCCCAAAGCCTGCTCTGCTTTGGTTTTGCTCCCAAGCGACATTACCTTTCCAAGCTGTGTAACATCAAAAGCCAAAGCTCCTGCCCAGCACGAGCACTGGGGATGGGTATGTCTGAATTCAGAGGGACCCCGTGTCCCAGTGCCCTCCTGCTCACAGGTGTGGGATGTCTTCTGACACCCCAAGGTTTCTGCATGGGTTTGGGACCCACAGCCAGGCTCCCCCCAGCTCAGTACAGCGCATCCTTCCCTTTCCTGCTGCTGTCTGGAGGTTCTCGTGCTCCCGGAACAGATGGACACACACAGCACTGGTGCTGTGCCTGGGATGTGCTGTCTCTGGCAATCCTCAATGGAACCGCGCCTCAGCTACAGGCCCTTCTGCAGCATTTCTCTTCTCTGTGGTACAAACCTGCTGTAATGACCATTTAAATAGCCTGGGCTTTCCTTTCTTATCTCTTCTTATCCCCTCCTTTCATTTTCCCTGTCCTTTTTCTCGCTCCTTTTCTCCTTTCCTTTCCCTTTTCCTTTCTTTCCTCTTTCTCCTTTTTTCCTTTTCCTATTTTTCCCTGTCCTTTCCTCCTTTCCTGTTTCCCTTTCCTCTTACCCCTCTTTCCTAACTCACTTTTTCCCCTTCCCTTCCCTTCCCTTCCCTTCCCTTCCCTTCCCTTCCCTTCCCTTCCCTTCCCGTCCCGTCCCGTCCCGTCCCGTCCCGTCCCGTCCCGTCCCACTTTTCCCTGTCCCTGGCTTTTCTCTTCCCCCCTTTCCCACCTCCCTTTCCCCTTTGCCATCCGCTTCCCTCCCGCTGCCGGCGGAGGGAGCTGCGGTCTCACGGCCGCGCGGGTCCCGCAGCGAGCGGCGGGGCGGAGCGGGGCGGCTGCGCCGCCTGTCTGTCACTTCCCCTTCCCTTCCTTTCCCCGCGCCGCGATCCGGCTCCGGGTCAGAGCCGCAGCGGCCGCCCGCAGCCCCCGCCGCCGCCGCCGCCGCCGCCATGCCCCGGGGCTGCGCGCCCGCCCGCCCGCTGCCGTGAGTACCGACCGCGCTGCGGGCAGCGGCATCCGCGCCGGGCATCCCCTTGTCCCCCGCCGGGCATCCCCGCACGGGTGTCCCCGCACCGCGGTGTCCCCGCTGGGTTAACCGGAGCGCCGCTCGTTGCTGCCTGTCTATGGTCCAGCTGCGGGCACCGGAGCCGAGGGGCCCGGCGGTGCGCAGGGCGCTCCCGGCTGCTGCCGGTGTCTGTCCCGCCGGGGAGACCCCGGTTATCCCCGGCACCGGAGCGGGGCGGTCCAGTCCCAGCCCTCGGGTTTGGAGCGGTCGCAGTCGCTGGAGGTTTGCCGGGTTTGCGGTGGGCTCGGGCTCGAGGCACAGCCCGGCTTCCCACATGTGCATCTCCCAGCCCGGTCCTGGGCGTTTGGGTGCTGGTAACTTGCTAAGCGCAGCTGGGGGGGGGGGGGGGGGGGGAGTTTTCGAGCTCTTCTGGTCAGTGCCCGGCGCTTCCTCGCCTCCTCGGTGCCTTTGGGAGGCCTGGCAGTGCGGCAGTGCAGGTTTCCCTCTCGCGGTGTGATGCCTGATGGAGCAGCCGGACCTGCGGTCTGTGACTCTTGAAAGTCGGGAGAGCGATCTAATGGAGATGCTCAGATGACAGCATAGATCTAAGAGGGGGTTTGCTTACATCCACAGTAAGGGCTGGAGCAGCTCTGCTCTGGAGCCAGGCTGAGAGAGCTGGGCTGGGGCAGCCTGGAGAAGAGAAGGCTCCTGAAGGGGAGACCTTAGAGCAGCTCCAGTGCCTAAAGGGGCTGCAGGAAACCTGGAGAGGGGCTTTGGGCAAGGGATGGAGGGACAGGACAGGGGAATGGCTTTAACCTGCCAGAGGGGAGACTGAGATGAGCTCTTGGGCAGAAGCTCTTCCCTGGGAGGGTGCTGAGGCGCTGTCAGGGGGTGCCCAGAGAAGCTGTGGCTGCCCCATCCCTGTCAGTGTTCAAGGCCAGGTTGGACACAGGGGCTTGGAGCAAGCTGCTCCAGTGGGAGGTGTCCTTGCCCATGGCAGGGGTTGGAACTGGGTGAGCTTTAAGGTCCCTTCCAAATGAGACTGGGATTCTGTGTTCTTCCGTGAGCTAAAAGCAAACAACCTTTTCCACTTCTATTTTGTTTCCAGCCCCACAGCTTGGAGTTAGGAATGGAATTATGGATGGCTTGTGCTGGAAAAAAGAATTTTTAGCTCTTAAATGAAGACTTTTCTGTATGATTAATCTATTCTGGAACAAGCTGCAGGGTGTATTTGCACTACAGTAGCTGATCCAGCACAGTTTTCCATATAGCCACTGCTCCACAGTAGCTACTTCAGACAATTTCTTCATGAAGGAAAGTCCTAAAAGTTATTGCTTGGTTTGATGCTGTCATTTCCTTCCCACCACTGTTTTCCTCTGGACTTTGCCAGACTCTGAGCTTGCAGCGTTATTCTGTGCTCGGAAGCATCAGGACTGTATTGTACTACTTTAGTAGCAGAAGATGCCATTTGTTCAAGGCAGGACTTGTTTTTCTGGACTTACCTAAGTGGGGAAAAGAAGAGCTATGGTAGGGAATGACACAGAAGAGGGCTGCACACAGACATCCCTCCCGCTGTAGCGTTGCATCCTCTGGCAGCTGCCAACAGGGTCAGCGCACTCCCGGGCTCTCCATTACCATCTCCCTTTGCACACAGACACTCACATCGCTGCTGAGGGCTGGAGGCGATGCTCTGATAGCGCTGCCTGTGCTTGCAGGGCACAGAACTAGTTCGTGTACCAGCTGGCACAGGGGATGCGGTCTGCGTGGTCCACAGGAGCAAAGCCGAGTGAGTGAGGGCAATTGATCAGCTCGGAGACAGCCCAAGGTAGGTGGGGATGTGCCAAGCGGTAGACGTGGAGCTGCTGACTTTAATATCTATAATGACAGCAGGCTGTCCCCCTTTGTTTCTATAGAGTAAAGCCTTTCTCCCAGTATTGAGTGGCTGAGTCAGTTTGTAGATAGATTCTCACCAAAGAGCAGCCTTTGTGCTGCCCTTGTGGGACTTTGATGCTGCACTGATGTGTCTGTCGAGAGCAAGCGATGCTGCGAGCATCCAGCTCTGTGGAAGAGGCCAGGCCCCGTCCTAATGGAGAGATGCCAAGAGGACTCAAGGAGCTAAATGTGGAAAGGAAGAAAGGGCTGTTCTAAAGGGCAGTGCTACCCTCAAGGTAATTAAGGCCTTGTGTACTTATTTAGCAGGACATACTCGTGTGTGTTGGAAGTGTTTGTAAGTGGATGGTGTCTGCCAGGAGAGCTTTCAAACCATCTTTCCTGTTCTTTGGATCTGTGGTCTCCATCTGCAAGACAATGTGTGTATGGGGAGTAGCAGATGGTGCCTCAGTCATACCGATAACGGGAGCTTTTGTATCGGGAACTCCTTGTATCGCTTCTTTGCTTCATTGAGGGTAGGATTTGTGCAGTCAGTGCGAACTTGAGGGGGTTCTCAGGTGTTAGGAGGGTTGGAAGCTCAAATTGCCCCTTGTTGTGGGGGTGAGTTCTGAAGGTCTGGGTGTGCAAGGTTCAGTTACCAGTCACAGAAAATGAGCCCTTGCTAACTGTGTGTGTCTGTTTGAGGCTTGGGAATACAGAATTCCTTAGAGTGGAATTTTCGCACGTAAAATAACTGCTTTTGTCTTCCTGTCAACGAATGTAAATGCATTATGTGTGCCATATTGCAGCAGCAGCAAACTGTGTGTTTGTGTCTTCTGCTGCTGACAGTGTGTGTGTATATCCATGTCTATGTACAGCCTCCATCTCTTCAGCTTTCAGTAACAAAAATAGCAGCAAAATTCTTTCCTACCCTCAAGGCAAGCAATAACCTTCCCCGTGATGCTCTGCAAGTCCCTGCTCTGCAGCCAGCACTGATTTCTTCCTCCCCTGACCCTGATGGTGTGATGGGAATGCTGCCATGTCCCCCTGCCATGCACCGGGAATTCCCTCGCTATAAAGGGGTGTTGTCAGCCCTGAAGAAACCCCTTCCCCTGCAGACACAAGGGCTTCTCCATCCTCACCAATACCCTCAGACAGCCCCAGTGGGGTGTTTTGGGCTCAACTGACCAAGCTCCTCTTTGGCAGGTGTTTGATCCATATGATTTGTACACCGGAGAACAGTTCTCCAAGGTCCTGAGCACGTTAACGGCTCTAAATAAAGCTACTGAAGGTAAGAAACAAGTTGGTTTTTCTGTTGTCTTTTCAATTCCTCTCGTGCAAATGCTGGCATGGGGTGTGTTTGTTTGGTAATTCCCAGTTTATGATGGTTTCTGGAGGCTTGGGCTGATGCTGGGATTGGTATTTCATGCTTCTACCAATCCCAGGTTTAAGTGTGGCTGTGTGCGCTTTGCTGGGTTAGATCATTGCTTTACACAAAGGGACCTCTGCTCGGTTTTGACGGCATTAAGGGACCTCAAAGTAGGTCATTGTAAAGGAGCCACGATGTAAATGAGCATGCACCTCCCAAAATGCAAATAGGCTTTAAATAGTGCATTTTCAAGCCAAAGAGAAAAACAGGTCCATCTGCCCGGTGTCCTTACTGAATGCCCAAGCAGACCTGGTGCTCTGTCAGTTGTATTGTTGCTTCTCTCCTCTCCCTGGCTCCATGGAGTAGGCTCCTGGATTTGGGAATCAAGCTCATGGCTTGTCCTTCCTCTCTATGTGCTGTTGAAGCCAAGCAGATCAGCTCCTCTGGTTTCCATCCCAAAGATGTAGCTCATCCCTCTAGGCTGCTTTAAACTGATACTCAGTCACATAGGCTGTGAAAGGAGAGGTTCAACAGGGAGGATGATGGCAGTGCAGTGCTCTGGGGAGGGGTGAGGGGACCAGGGTCTCTTTTCTGAGGGGATGGGGAGCAGGGCTGCATGGAGTTGGGAAGGGTTTGCAGGGTGGAAGGTGTTTGTGTTCCCCTGTCATACAAGTGGATTTGCAGAGTCCTGGTCACCCGCCAAAGTCCAGCACCAGGAGAAGAGTTCTGTTTCCCTGCTGCACATTACATTGTAGGCTATTGAAAGGGGGGAAATTCAAACACAAACCCCGCTGTTTTCCTTTAATGGGAAGGTTTTTTCCTGTTGGTGTACTGCTTTTTTGCCTGGCTTTGGTCTGTGGTGGGTTTCTCAGTTGTTTCAGGCCAGGTTGGATGGGGCTATCGAGCAACATGGTCTAGTGGAAGGTGTCCCTGCCCGTGGCAGAGGGTTGGAGCTGGATGAGCTGTAAGGTCCCTTCCAACACAAATCAATCTGGGATTCTCTGATTCGCTGGATATATATATGATGTATAATGGTATATGTGTAAGTATATGTGCATATAATGCTGCTGTGAAGCAATTCAAGTTCTTAGGCTGTCCTTCTGCAGCCAGCGCTTAGCTCAGCCTCCATCTCTCTCTGGAAGTCAGTGACCTGTGATTCAGCCTCAGCACATCTCCTCCCAGCCTCTTCCTGCTCTGCTAAATGGCAGCACCCTGTGCCCCCCTGTAGAAAGCTCAGGGTATGTAACATGCAGGTTACCTAGAGCAGGAGCAGCCTCTGCAAATGCTGTCATTGGGATTGACATGAGCTTCCTTGTTCTGAAAGCAAAGAGGGAGAAACTTCCCTGCCTCTGTGCTCGCCTGTTGCTGGGCTGTGATGGGGTGTGTGTGGTGCTGTTGTCACAACCTTCCCCTTATTTCCAGCCCCAGCTCTGTTCTGGCAGCCACCCATGTCCCAGCTCACCCCTGCAATCACTGCACAAGGCTCAGGATGCGGCTTTGCTGGGGAGTAGTTTCTATCACACGTTAGCGACGGAACTATAGGGAAGCTGGGATGGTCCTCCTGGTTTCATGGCAAACATCTGTTTGAACATATGCTTTCCCTGTTGAGATGTTAAAAAGCGCAATGCCTGCGCCATAATTAGCTGCTCAGGCAGAGAGCACCCTTGGGAAAAGTGCAGGGTAAAATAAATACATGTCTCAAACAGTTGCTTTTTGGTGGCTTGGCCAAGTTCCTTGAGAAGCAGGAGCCTGTGTCCTGCAAACCACCACTGCAGAGAGTCCGGTTTGTCTGTCCCACCAGAGGATGAATGGGGCATCAGGACAAGCCTGGTGCCCTGCTATGGCCAGTGCTCTGGCATCCCTGCGCATCCCACCACCTGCAGAGCTGCTGCATCCCAGCACCCTTGTTGGAGGCAGAGGGAAGGAGGTGACAAGGAAACACCGTGGGAATGTGCTTCTGAGCATCCATTTGAAGTCCAAATGCTTGTGCCTTCGTGGATCTTGTTATGCAACCAAGCAGAGGGGATAAACTCAGAGTTCAGCAGCTGCCCATCACATAGCAGCAATACAGAGCTGATGCTTTTATCTGAGAGCGAGGGCAGGAGAGGAAAACCAGCTGTGCTGGATCAGACAAGGCTCATCTGCCAAAAATAGTGTAGGAATGTGAGCAGAAACCCCAGCTATTTTAACCATAGTTTGAGCAACATATGGCAGCAGCGTTCCATGCTGGACCAGGCGTAAAATAGGATGTTGTCATGATGCCATATAAATGATACGTTTCCCTGCCAAACAGTCAAAGTCAGTTTTACATTTGTTTCTAGGTTGCTGCAAGATACTTATAAAGCCTTTTGGAAGATTGGGAGGGGCAGGGAGAAGCATCAAAACCTCCAGTAACCGAGTCATTCCTGTGGGACTGGGGCTGATGGCTTGAATAAGTCCAGACTCTTGGGTCACATCCTCCCTTTTCAGATGGAATCAGGGGAAGAGCATCTCAGGCTGGCAGCCATCCACCCCTCCTGGCCTGGGAGTCACCGGGAGCAGCCGAAGTCACTGCTGCTCCGGTATCAGGATGCTCCGGAGAAGTAACCCCCCCACACTCTGTGTTTTCGAAGTGGGTTTTCCATGCGGAGCTGTTTTGCTGTTGCTGCAGCGCAGGAAGCTGGGAACTCACTGTGTGGTTGTCAAGCAGTTGTGTAATGAGCAGACAGAAAACTGACTCACTGTCAGCACATACTGGGAACGTTGTCTATTGCTGGAGCAGGGACTGGGCAGACTGGTGCGTGGGTATGGGATGGATGAGGGTTTGGGAGCCGTAGTCAGGGACCTGCCTTGTGCAAGGCACTGGGGAAAGACAAAGCGAGTCCATACTCCTGGAGCACACAGTTTGTATTGCTCAGGTCCAATCTAAGGATGAAGCATTTTCCTATTGAAACAAGAATCCTCTGGGGAGAATCAAAGCCCGGCTGAGTTCCTGTAACTCCCACCAGACTTCCCCTCCGGAATGGTTTTTCCATGTTGATGTTCAGGCTGGAGGAGAATGGAGGAGCAGCAGCTTTAGAGTTTGTGTTTGCTGGTTCCTGAGCACACTTTGGGGCTGGATTCACCCTCTCCTCTTGCAACGTTTCCAGTGGAGAACTCCAAATGTTACGTGGGGACTTGCACATGCAGCACAGCGATGCCTGCAGACCATTCCTCTCTGTTCCCCTTTGGAGGCCCATGGGAATGCCAGGTCCACACTGCAGGTGGAAAACAGCAGCTCTGGAATAAGGGAATGTTCTTAAATCTACAAAGAAGCTCAAGGCAAATCTTAACAGTTGTTCCCAGTTTGCTGGAATGATAGTATCTGCTGTTGCTTCATTTGAGCACCATGACACATAGGAAGGAGCATTGCCCCACA
The DNA here is from genome assembly GCA_028858755.1 of Ara ararauna. Classification (NCBI taxonomy): domain Eukaryota; kingdom Metazoa; phylum Chordata; class Aves; order Psittaciformes; family Psittacidae; genus Ara; species Ara ararauna. The sequence continues at coordinate 2,063,761 of CM054383.1, read as the reverse complement.
GTGTGGTGTGAGGTGCAGTACTGGGAATTACCGGGTGGCTGGAATCCCAAGTGTTTCCTGCTCCACAGCATCTAAACAGGGTTCTGGGGCTGAGAAACAAGCCCTGAGACCAGTGTGCAAAGTGAGGAGCTTTGAGTATGTCAGAGAGACAACTCCAAGAGCTGTGGGTGATGCTGTGAGCCCTTCCATGGGGTTACGCTCCTCTCCCTCCTCAGCATAGTCTGAATCCCTCTCACATAGCTGATGGCAGCAGTCCATGGGCAGGGATCAGGATTGTGCCCAGCCTCTTTCAGCTGTATAATGAACCCAGAAGGACTCATCTGCATAGAGGAGCGATTGTGTGACTGGCTGCCCAGCGTTCTTCCCCAAGCAGTGCTTGCTCAGGGCCCAGCATCATTCCCAGTTGGGCAGCATTGGACTGAGTATTCTTTTTTCCTGCAGTTTCCTCTGAATGATTTAAAGGATTATTTCCAGTGTTGGACTTCCTCAAATACTGCAACTGGCTGCAAAATCCTGAGGTCTAAGAATTATTTATTCACAGGGCTTTTATTTGCCCTTCACTTTTCATGTAGAACCGCAGCCTGGTTTGTGTTGTAAAGGACCTCAAAGCTCCTCCAGCTCCAGCCCCTGCCACGGGCAGGGACACCTTCCATAGAGCAGCTTGCTCCAAGCCCCTGTGTCCAACCTGGCCTTGAACACTGACAGGGATGGGGCAGCCACAGCTTCTCTGGGCACCCCCTGACAGCGCCTCAGCGCCCTCACAGGGAAGAGCTTCTGCCCAAGAGCTCATCTCAGTCTCCCCTCTGGCAGGTTAAAGCCATTCCCCTGTCCTGTCCCTCCATCCCTTGTCCAAAGCCCCTCTCCAGGTTTCCTGCAGCCCCTTTAGGCACTGGAGCTGCTCTAAGGTCTCCCCTTCAGGAGCCTTCTCTTCTCCAGGCTGCCCCAGCCCAAAGGCTTTTTAAGGGGAATTTCAATGAAATCCCATGATTTGATGTGTGTCTTTGCTTTGCTGGGATGTAGCAGGAATGGGGGACAGTTGGCTAAAACTCGGATGTTGTTTTCTTCTCCACCAGATCAGCCATCCGAGGGGCCATGTTCACATCTGTCCTCTCTTAGCTCTGCAGCTGGAGGTGCCCATACTGACTCCAACGGCGCAGCTTCACAGTCAGCGAGGGTGCTAAGGAGGCAATCCAAGCCTGTGGTATCCTTTCTTTAACATCTCACAAGGGTTTAATGGCTGTGGGATAGAGGGGTGTGAGTTGTACCCCTGGGTCAAGCACACCAGAGGGGCTCGTTCTGCCTTCATCTCCATCATGGCTTTGCTGCCTTGGTTAGAGATGGTGGCTTCTCCAAACCACGGTGCTCCTCTGTGCGACACGAGGAGAGCGATTCCTGTCTGCTGTCCATTGCACTGTGAAGCTAAATCAATGCTTGAGAGGGACCTTGTGGTCCTCTGGCAGGACTGCTTACACAAGAGCAAGCCATTATTGCTTGTTCTAAAGAGCGATACTGAAAACCCAGCTGTCACAACAAAGCAGAACAATGCCTCATCCTCATGGTTTCTGCTTTCTTGGACTATTTCCTGATGTTTTCCCACGTTTCTTTCCTTAGGAGATGACCGAGAATGGCAGTCATCAGCTGGTGGTAAAGGCCAGGTTCAACTTTAAGCAGACCAATGAGGATGAACTCTCCGTTAACAAAGGAGACATTATTTATGTCACCCGTGTCGAAGAAGGGGGCTGGTGGGAAGGGACCTTGAATGGAAAAACAGGCTGGTTCCCAAGCAACTACGTCCGAGAAATCAAATCCACCGGTAAGCACACTGCTTCCAAGGGCTGATTGAATGACAGCGCTATAATGCAGGGGAGAGCCTCGTGCCATTGGGGAATTGCTGCTATTTATTAAGGACCATTTGCATCCTTAAAGCATCAGGGCTAATGGAAGGATGAATGAGGCCAGAACGTAAAACCTAGTCTTGTGCATGAGTTGTCTGAGAGCTGCTTCTCCCTCTTCCCCATTCTATTGCTTCCTGGGTGTTGCTGGAGGATGAGGCCAGAGATGGCTGCGTTGGTCCCCTTTGTCTTGGGAAGCTGCTAGGTTATTCCAGTGCCTGAGCACGGAGTTAGCTCTTTGTTAGAGACCTCAGTCAGGAGATGGTTTTGTGTTTGATCCTGCTGTTTCTGGCAGTGCTGGAATGGATGCTCATGGTCGTATCCAACCAACAAAACCTTATGGCCCCAGGGAATGGTTCCTTTTTGTCCATAGCTACAGCTGGTTTCATGTAGTGCATTTCCTCCCAGACTCATCTTCTGCTGTGATATTGAGAAAGGAAGAGGGAGGGATGACCCGCGTGCTGACATCTGCCTTCATTGAGCTTTGTCTTGAGTGTCCTTCCCATTTGCTGCGATGTGATTTTAACCAGATGTGGGGTGGTGATGACAGGAAGCATGCCCCTGGCTGGGTGCCCTGTAGCCTTACGTATCCATTCAAACCACTCACCCCCTTGTGCTTCTGAGGCCATTGTGTGACAGAAAACTTGTTTCTTTACCAAATTCAACTTAATTCCTTAATGTGCCTTGAGGGTTTACCCCAGACAGAGACCTGTTGTGTGCTCAGGGCTGGTTTTATGGCTCAGGATCAGCCCTGGCCTCTAACACATGAGCCATGGTCTGCAAAGCATACAGCCCCTTTAGACATCCACACTTGGAAGCAAAAAAGCAAAGGAAGGGAGAATAAAAGCAATGATTGCTCAGAATTAGGCCAGGTTTTGTTTAATTCTACATGAAAAAGTCATTGTTAGGATAACTCATCTCCCACTGTTTCCCCCTGGGAAATGATGTCTGAGCTGGAGCAGGCCTTGCAGTGGGTTGAAGTCTTGTCTGGCACAACCCGGGAGTCACTAATGAAGTCAGTGAGAAATGTTATCAAGAAAGGAGAGCAAACTTCAGTCCTATGGGGGAGTCTGATGGGAGCTGCATGAAATAACAGCACCTCATTGAAGCCAAGGGTGAGCCTCCCATTGATCCAGATATAGAACCCCATCCCTACAGCTTTTCCCTCCAGATCCTCTCTCCAGCACCCGTTTCACATGGGAGGAGGCCTTGTTCCTTCATTCCCCTGCTCTCTGCTTGCTCAGGACACACGGCTGTGTTGCAAATGGTGGATGCAGGGAGGGATGCTAGCCCCCTTCTGCCCCAAGACTGAGGGCTGCAGCGCTGGGGAGCTGCTTTCCTCACCTCCCAAGCGTGGGACTAGTCACTCTGAATGGAGTCACTTGTATATCAGCAGTGTCTGTGCCTCACTGTGTCCTAAGCGTGTCCTTTGGGTGGGAATGACATGCAGTGTGGAGCAAAGCTGCTCTGAGGCTTTAAATGAGGCACAGAGCTCCCGACTGGAAGTGACAGGAAGCTCTACAAGGGCAGTGATTAGACAATGCATCAAGCTGTGCTTTACAGGGGCTGAATTTATCAATTTCAAGCTTCTCCCGTGCTATCAGTGTGAAAGTAATTGCTGTCCATGGGACTTAGCACTGCAAAAGGAAGTTTGCTGATGACACCAGGCTGTGTAATGCAATCAGCACGCTGGAGGGAAGGGATGGGATCCAGAAGGACACGGACACGCTGGAGTTCAACAAGGCCGAGGGCAAGGTCCTGCCCTTGGGTCGGGGCAGTCCCAGCACAAACACAGACTGGGGGAAGCTGGATGGAGCAGCAGCTCAGGGGGGGGGATCCTGCCCCTCTGCTGCGCTCTGGGGAGACCCCCGCTGCAGTCCTGATCCACCTCTGGGGCTGCGCACAAGAGGGATGTGGAGCTGTTGGAGCGAGGCCAGAGGAGGCCATGGAGATGCTGCGAGGGCTGGAGCAGCTCTGCTCTGGAGCCAGGCTGAGAGAGCTGGGCTGGGGCAGATGGAGAAGAGAAGGCTCCTGAAGGGGAGACCTTAGAGCAGCTCCAGTGCCTAAAGGGGCTGCAGGAAAGCTGGAGAGGGGCTTTGGACAAGGGATGTAGGGACAGGACAGGGGAATGGCTTTAACCTGCCAGAGGGGAGACTGAGATGAGCTCTTGGGCAGAAGCTGTTCCCTGTGAGGGTGCTGAGGCGCTGTCAGGGGGTGCCCAGAGAAGCTGTGGCTGCCCCATCCCTGGCAGTGTTCAAGGCCAGGTTGGACCCAGGGGCTTGGAGCAAGCTGCTCTATGGAAGGTGTCCCTGCCCGTGGCAGGGGTTGGAGCTGGAGGAGCTTTGAGGTCCCTTCCAACACAAACCATTCCCTGATTTGATAATTTCCAGGTTTGTTCAAATCTACCTTAATTCAGAGAAGAATTTTGCATCACAAATGATGTGGGGGTCAGGATCCAGCCCCTCAATTGGTGTTGGCATCAAGTGCCTTGTGAATCACCTGGACCACAACGCAGTATCCAGCATTTCTGATAGACAGCCAGTTTTAAAACCCAGATTTTGTGGGCTGGTTGGAGCCGCACCACAGCTCCAAGCAGTGCCAGACACGGGGCTGCTGCCAAGGATTTCAGAGCAGACCTGTAAGGGAGCTGGCAGAGGCTGTGCAGTGCTGCTGGTGCTGCTCACTCGGCTGCTGCACTGTCAGAGAATCATAGAACGCTTTGGATTGGAAAGGACCTTAAGATCATCCAGTTCCAGCCCTGTGCCACGGGCAGGGGCACCTCACGCTAGACCTTGTCACCCATCGGTACCTGATGGGTGAAATGATGTCAAGCATCCTTGTAGCCCCCTTCAGATGCACAGCTTTGGGCTGCTCCTGGTTCTTCTGAAGCAGGCAAACCACGCTGCAACTGAAGGGTTGTGTTCACGGGGGTGATGTTACGTTTGTGGCACTGACTTTTCCTGCTGGGACGATGTGAGCTGTGCACTGTCATTTACTGATGCATTTTTCTATGTACAGATAAACCGCTCTCTCCCAAAGCATTAAAAGGACTTGAAAGCACTCAGCTGACAAAGAATTATTACCCTGTGGTAAGTTCCAAAGTGCTGATCATACATTTTAATAAGTAGCATATTATTAGTCCCCTGAAGTGGCTCCTTCCCTTAGAAATCATTGAAGCAGTTGGTAACAACTGGGGATGTGACTGTAGTTCCATGCGGTTGTTGCCGTTCTCTTGATTTAAGGCTGTCGAGGCAATAAATGGAAGTTGCTGCAAGATGTCAAGAGGAGAGACTCAAAGTAGGCGACTGAGATAATACAGCAGAGGTGGCAGCTTTGAGATGGATGTTGGGAAGCACAGTGTCTCTGTTCCAGTCATTGCCATGGGCTGCAGGGTGTTGGTAAAGATGGGGAGATAAAGTCAGGGCATGAAGGAAGCCAGATTAGGGCTCTGATCCGTGACCCCTTTCTTGGGGTTGGTTGGGGATGTTACACCCTGAGCTGCCTGCCCTGCCTGTGCCTTACAGATGGGGCAGCCCCACAGCTCCCAGCCTGGCTTGTTTCCTGGGCTTGGCTTTGGAGCTGGGCTATGAACTGGGGCTGCAGAAGGCATGGAGGAACCTCCTCCACCAGCCTGAGGTCTGGCAAAGAGGGGCAGGCACCTTCCTGCAGTGTAAGGGAGTTGAGAGGTCTGCATGTGAACGTCCCTGGCTCTCCATGCTGCAGGTGAGACGTGCTCATCAGCATGTCTAAATGTATTTCAAGCAAAGCAAAGCAGAAATGCTGTGCCCAGAGAGCTCAGGACCACCTCCTCTGTCTCCAGAGCTCATCCACACCAAGAAACCTGAGTGCTGAGTGGCAGCTTGCAGGCAGGGGTCTGCCAGAGATGAATTGGCTGCTGAGATGTGAACTCCAAGCTGAGCTGACGTTGCTGTCGTGCTTTGCCAGAGAAGGAGCAGCCTTTAACACCTCCTTTCCAGCCCTCCTCCAGTATCCAAAGTCAAATCCCCAAACTGGACTCCCAGGGCTTTCCTGAGCATTCTGGGGTCTGCATTAACGAATGTAATCGATGGACTTGAAATGCACTTCCATGCTTTTCCTTATGTGACGCTGATGTCGTGTTCCTGAGTCGCTGGCACAAGGGTGTACTCAGTGCTGTGTCTCTCACCCTCAGGTGTTGCAAAACATTCTGGAAACAGAACGAGATTATGCGAAGGAACTACAGTCACTTCTGGGAACTTACTTAAGACCCCTCCAGTCTTATGATAAGTAAGATATAAGGGCATCCGAGGTGCAGAGAACCCCGTAAAATGGACCGTAAAATTGCTTTCCTGCTCATGAATGTTTAGGGCTTGCTGCTGCTCTTGTAAAGCCTCACAGCTTCTCTATGAACCAGAAAAGCCCCCACATTGTAGTTTCTGCTCTTCCCTGTTCCTCGGAGGTGGTGCAGGCATCGGGCAGTGTTAGAGATGGGCATTTCCTCCTGTTAAACCCTCTGCACGCTCGTGTGTGGCTGTCGCAGCATGCGTATTCCCAGTGGTCCACCTTGCATGGCTTCTCCCCTTGTCATCTGCCTTGTTGTGACTTCTCAGCCCCAGGGGGCATCTCCTCCTCCTCTCTTCATTTGGGGCACAATGCTGTGTATTCGCTGTGGTCAGACTGCCCCTCGCTAGATCCAAACTGCTGCTGCGCAAGAAGTGACTCCTCTGTTCCTGTGTTCCCATCTGCACGGCTATCGGCTTCAAGTGCCTCCATGCTTGAGAAGAGCGTGCTGCCATCCCTTAGGGCCTCAGCAGCACCACGGGGGGACACTGTCAGGGCTTACCTGTGGAAATAAGCTGATGTGTTTCCATCCATGCAGAGGCAGCACACGCCGCCCTGTGCTTACCCAGCATGCTGGTGCCTATCAGCAGATCCCCACTGATAGTCTCACCCTGGTGCAACATCTTCACCTCCTGCTTATTGCTTCAGCTTCACAGTCATCTCTTCCAAAGGTGCCACCAGTGACCCCGTCCTTGTGTCTGCGTTTGGGGCTGGGGTCCCTGTGACTGAACACGCTGCAGGGGAACCGGGTACTCCAGAGCATCATGGGCAAAGAGCAGGCATGGTCCAGTCTGGAGAGATGGGGCAGTGGTGTCTTATGGCCTTTGCATTTAAACCTCTCCTCCCTCCCCAGATCTCCATGTGGGATATATTCAGCTGTGAAAATATCTCGTGCTCTCAGCCTTGTAGGCAGCAAGTGAGGGTGGTATGAGAGGGACTCTGGGGATGGCTCTCTCAGAAGCACACACATAAAGCGTTGGCTAGGAAGAAGCCACCTCTCGCAAGGACCAAAGCAAGCCCTACCCAAGGAGCAGCTCTGTAGGACCCTCCTGCCACAGGGAACTGCACAGCATGAATCCCTGCAGACAAAGCTGTCTGTGTCTGCGTCCACACCTCCCTCCCCACCCCGGCTGAAATCCCATCTATCTGTGTCTATTAGACAGCTAAACATTGGAGGAGATCGGTGTGATTAAGTGATTAAAATCCAATTAAGATAATCCTTGGCAGCAGGCAGCTTCTCCAGGAGGCTGTGGTCTGTAGCAGATCATGGGGTTTGGATTTTCCCATGTCTGATGGCATAGCCGGGGAAGGAGAAATTCCTGGGTCTTTCTGGAAGGACAGATAGCATGGGGGTGCTCCCCAGAGCAATCTCGCTCTGATGCTCCTTGTTGATTTGATGCTTTTAGGCTCAGTGCTGTGGACATCGCATCGTTGCTGGGGAACATGGAAGAAATCTCTGCATTCCAGCAAACGCTGAACCAAGCCTTGGAAGAAGTTGCAAAGTAAGCTCATGCCATAGCACTGAAGTGGTTAAGCTATTAAACTGCAGCTAAAAATAATAGAAAGACATGTTCATTAATGTTCCTCCTGGCTGCTGTCTTAGACTTGTTAAATAGAGCAGGAAATAACAGGATTGAAGAGGCAGGAGGGAAGGTGGAAGAAGCTCTGACATTTCTACTGTTAAGGCATCTGCTGAAGGAGAGTGTCACCAGAGCTGACATGAAAGTGTACCCAGACCAAAGATGCAGACACAAACAGGGTGGGAGACCTGGCAGGCAGGAAGATGGGGATTGCCAGCGAGCAAAGAGCAGGTTATTAGAGGTGATGATTTCCCACAGGGAAGCTGGCAGACGTGTACAGCCTTAGCCTGGCCTCTCCTTTGGAAGGGCTGAAAGGAGATGGGGAAGAGGCTGAATATTGGGAATATTGGGTATTCTGCTCTGTGCTGCAGTTATGTGGTGGCTTGGGGATGTCCTGGTGCAGCGGGTGGTGCCTGGGCAGAGTCGTGACGGTGCTGTAGGTGCAGGGTGCAGAGCAAGAGGCTTAACATGATGAGTTGGTGTCCACAGGCTCCCCGAGAACCAGCAGCGTGTGGGAGGCTGTTTCATGAACCTGATGCCCCAGTTCCGCTCCCTGTACCTGACCTACTGCGCTAACCACCCCTCAGCAGTCAACGTGCTCACACAGCACAGGTGAGTGATGGAGGCTGAAATCTTGCCTTTAAAAAGTTCCTTTTATCCTTAACACTTGGCTTCGTGTGGCTCCTGACCTGTAGTTTGACAATAGAGCAAGGGGATAACATGGGATCCTGCTGCTGGGAAAACTGCTGGGGCTTTGGGCTCTTAGCTGCAGCATGGACACCACTCATGCTGCTTGTGTTCCCAGGTCCTGTCTGCGCATACAGGACTCTTCAGTAAAACAGAGGCAATCTCAGCTCTTGCAGTAGCATCTCCTATGATTGTTGCTTGCTCAGGATAGAGATGCTGTTTCAGACCCTCTCACACAGGGGAGTGTGTTCCTGTGTGGCACTATGGTGTGTGGAGCATGTAGTTGCAAAAGGAGGGTGGTCATCAAGTCACCCAGTGTCACCTGAGTTGTTAATTGAGCTGCTCTTCAAGCACATAGTTGATTTGCAGGGTCATTGGTACATAGCAGTAATAACATCTTTCTTCATGTGCCACTTGAATTTGAGTCATGGCATGCTAAAGAGCATGCCAAGCCAAAAGCATACATCTGTGTCATCCCTAATGCACTTTAGTTGTCCTCCCTGCAGTGATGGGAAAGCCAGGACCCCTGACCATACCCTTTAAGCCTTCCCATTCAGCAATGGGAGCTCACAATATATTTACTTACCTCCTGAAATCCAGCTTTAATTCAGCCTAATGCAAAGCCTGACTCCTGTAAATGACTCACTCATATGGTTCTTCAATCTGACCCCTTTCCTTAAATCAATCCAAGAACCAGCTTTGGCAGATGTGCTGACACACACAGGCCATGCTTTCCAGGGTGATGTACGTGCTACCACCTGCATCACTGCTCCCAGCAGCATCCCAGCGCACTGCTGCAGCATCCTCCAGCACAGCACCTCCCCTGCATCCTTGGGGAGCAGGGTCTTGCTTGGTTGGGGGTTCGCAGCTCCCTGCCAGGTCTGTGGTGCTGAGGTGCTACAATGGGGGAGGCTGAGCTGCCTTGGGAAAGGCAGAGCCCTGGCCGTGAGGAGAGTGTGGGAGGCAGCAGAACGCAGCCCTCGGCAGTGGCGAGCCCTCCTCCTCCTTGTTGTTGTTGTCTCTATTTATAGTGATGAGCTGGAGAAGTTCATGGAGAGCCAGGGTGCGGCCAACCCCGGCATTCTCATCCTGACCACGAGCCTCAGCAAACCCTTCCTGAGGCTGGATAAATACGTGACGCTGCTGCAGGAGCTGGAGCGGCACATGGAGGTAGGTGGGATGCGGGGGGCTGCTGGGCAGGATGTGCCCCTTGATGCTGCCCCCCCCAAGCTGCTCTGCCCATTGAGTACCACATTGCTACAAGTACTTACTTCCCCTCCAAGGAGGTGTCCCTTCTCCAGGGGACATTATCTGCCATTCAGATTAGAAGTGGGGAAGCAGTGGAAGAGTCTGGGGGATGTTGTAGGAAGGCATTGCCTGCTCTTTGCTCCAGCCCATCCTCAAAGATGGGCTATTTCTAGCACAAGTCAAAACAGAGTTGAGGGTCAGGCCACAGCTGGTATTTATTTGCACAGCGGTTAATAAATCACTGTTTTTATTTCCATTTCATGACATTCCAATGCCACTTGCTCCCAGGCACATTCCCACCCCTCACCCCAGGCTCGTGCTCCAGGGTGGAGGCAGAGGTAGACCTGGCAGCCGGAGCAGACACTGGGCAAGTGCCTGGGGGAGCAGCAAAGGGACACACAGTGTGTGACACAGCGAGTGACAGATCTGCTTCAGGACATGTCTCCCCCCCTCTCCTGTAGAGATCTCTGTTGCAAGAGCTCTGCTCCCCGCCTGTGGATGCTGCAGCATCTAAACCCCGAGGGTGGGATACAGAGGTGAAGGAAACAGAAGCAACAAAGTCTGGTTTTAGCTGGGTTTGCTTTTTCCCTCTTCCAGTATTAATTACTCAGCACACTTCACCAGGGTCGTTCACTGCACATCCCAGCCAGCACCCCCGTGTGCTGGGCTGCACCCCCAGAGTGTGAACAGCAGTCGAGAGAGGGGATCCTGCCCCTCTGCTGCACTCTGGGCAGACCCCCTCTGCAGTCGTGATCCAGCTCTGGGGCAACAGCACAAGAGGGACGTGGAGCTGCTGGAGTGAGGCCAGAGGAGGCCATGGAGCTGCTGCGAGGGCTGGAGCAGCTCTGCTCTGGAGCCAGGCTGAGAGAGCTGGGCTGGGGCAGCCTGGAGAAGAGAAGGCTCCTGAAGGGGAGACCTTAGAGCAGCTCCAGTGCCTAAAGGGGCTGCAGGAAACCTGGAGAGGGGCTTTGGACAAGGGATGGAGGGACAGGACAGGGGGAATGGCTTTAACCTGCCAGAGGGGAGACTGAGATGAGCTCTTGGGCAGAAGCTCTTCCCTGTGAGGGTGCTGAGGTGCTGGCACAGGGTGTAAGAGCACTATATGTACACCACAGACCTGTCCTGCTCTCACCCAGCTTAGCTGAGCTGCAGGGACTGAGCTGAGCGTGGCTGCAGTCACCATGCCCATGCAGGGACAGGGTGCTCTTTACAGGATGCTGTGTGGGATTCAGCTGTGGATTCAGGGACACACACATCACCTATTCCTCTTAGATTCTAAGCTGAGTGTGGGAGGTTTTGTTGCATGAATCAGTAGGGTTGAGGTTTAAGCTGTGATGCCGTGGGAGGAGGATGGATGTGTCCAATGCAGATGTATGCAGTGTGAATGTGTATCAGAGCATTCCCTGTGCTGCTGCGCAGCTGGAGACAGGGGAGGTATGTTCTGGGCAATCCTCATCCAGATTCAGAGGTGAGCAATCCCTGACAGCTGCAGGGACTGCTCCATCACAACCTGGGCACCTTAGGATTTGCCTGGCATGAGGACTGGATGCTGAAGAGCTTATGATGTGGGGCCCTAGACCCAGGAGAAGATGCTAGGAGAGCAGTAGCATGCAGCTGCAGTCAGAGATAAGAGGCAGCATCCTGCTTTCCCCTCCCTCACTCACGAGCTCTCTGCTCTCTTCAGCCTGGAGGTGAAGCTCCCATTGATGCTCATGGAAATGGCACCCTTGATGGGGCAATGGCTACAATACTGTGCATGCCAATGGGAGTTTCCTTCCTGAAGGTGAAACCAGAAATCCACCCTGCACCTCTGCCTGGTTTGATTGATTTTCTTTGCAAGCTGAGTTTGTCCTGAGTAAAGTCACATCTATTCTTGCTGTGCCCACTTTACACTCATGAAATTGGTATTAATGAATTGCATAGCTACTTGAAACCACATCCCATTGAACTGGGTGCTGAGGAAGGTACCTGGGAGGCTTTGTCCACTCCAGCAGTTCCTCTGCTCTGCATCCCCCCTGTGAGCACCCTGTGGGCTCTGCAGCCCTGGGTGCCCTGGGGCAGTGGGTGCTGCGCAGGGTGATGATGCTGGTGGTGGTGGTGGCTGAGGCTTCTTCTCTCCCTTCACTAGGAGGCGCATGCAGATCACGAAGAGGTTCTGAAAGCTGTCACATCCTTCAAGTCCCTTGTGGTAGGTGGCAGTTCTTAAAATAGCACGCTCCATTTCAGGGCTGCATTGAATGAGTCAAGCCTGACATTTGTCTCCTCCAATAGAAACAAAATAAGTCTTCTGGAATGGAAAAGATGGGTTAGAAAGCATCTTAATCTCAAGTCTCAAGCCTAGAGCTGCCACTCTGGCTGCATGTTCCCAGCAATTGCACACCGGCTCCATGGTCCCAGCAGGAGGGATGAAGGGATGAAGGATGCTCAGTGTTCTCCGTGGCAGAAAGCCACATGGGGGGGTGGGGTGGGGGTGGCAGCGTCCCTTTCATGTCCTTTTGCCTCCATACCCTAATCATTTGCCACCTGAAACCAGATCACCCTGTGCTCGCTGAGATGAGCTGTAAAAGGTTACCAGGGCTGCCTGACTCAACTGCTGGTGCCCATCGAGTGACTCTTGGTTTTGTAGAGGGTTTTTGCTCCATGGGTGTCAGGAGACCTTGACCATGTTGCAGAGACTTCGCTGTGGGGAACAGAGCAAGCAAAGGGCTGAGTCTGAGCTAACAAACCTGTTCCTGTGAGCTGTGTTACCTGCGCCCCTCCAAGTCCTGCTGCACTGAGAGGAAAAAGAGGGGGAAAAGCCACCCACGTGCACAAAGGTTTTACCCAGCAAAGGTTTTCTCAGTTATTAAGGAACCTGTAGTCTCTCTCACTTCGTAGCCGCTGAGTGCCTTTCACTACAGCCACTCCAGATGTGGTCCAACTTCCTTCCTTAGCACTGCAGATGCAAGTTTTTCGGTGCTTAGCAGTGCAGATAAAAGATGGGGAGGAGAAAGTTCATAGAAAACAGGAAAGGGCAATTATGTTACATTTACTTAGAAACCCAGCTCCCCTTCCATTTGTTCTGGTAGATAATAGGGGAATAATTCAGTTAAGTTACAAGGTGATGTTAATCTGTAGGAGTGCTCGTAAGCAATGGATGGGTTTACTTGAAATGTGCACTTGTTGCTGAGTAATTTAATGTAATTATGAGATAACTGAAGAGGTTCAGTGTGAATCTGAGGTTAGATAGGCAGAGATGCCCCTCGTGGCAGATGCCTGGTCCCATAGGAGGACCAGGGAGGGACCGTGTTGCTGCTGTGATTTGCAGTGGTGCCTCTGCACAGACTGCGATGGATTGGTGTGGATTTTATCTGGATTTGCATCCTGGGAATGTTGGATTTGGAGCTGCAAAACCAGAGGAAGCTCCCGCAGCTTGGTTCAAATGTGTGCTTTCAGACTAGCCCCAATGCGCTTTGAAGGTCTGGGTAGGCAAGCATTCTGTAGGAAACTGGGCTGGAAAGGAGGAAAATCTCTGCCAGGAACAGGGCTTTGGAAAAACCCAAGTAGCTGGTGAAAACTGAGCTCGGGTTTGGCTTTGCAGCAGCTTTTCCCTTGGCAGAGGGTCAGTTAAAGCGAGTTTTGCTTGGGTTTGCAGGACCGTCTGTTCCATCAGTGCTGTCCTCTGCTTGCTGCGAGCTGCTGAAGGACTGGCGGCTCCATGGAGCTATTCCAGTGCCCAGCTGCTGAGCATCAGTGCAGTCCTTTCAATTACAGCACCTTCTTTTTGTGCTGCTCTGCTGGAACACTGCGCCAAGTCCTGCTTTTGGGTTTGCAGATTCTGGTTACAAAATACCCTCCCATCTGATTCGCAGGGGTTTTGCATTGCTGCCGCTAAAACTCTCTTTGCTGCTTGGGCAAAATGGGCAAAACCTCTCTGAGCAGCAGCAAAGGTGGAGACTTGTCACCCTGTGGCTGTCTTGGGCTTGGAAACTGTGACTCTGCTCTCAGAGGTGGGACTGGTTTGGAAAGAAAAGCTTGCTCAGTGCAGGGTGCACGTTCGGTGACATTTTCATGTGTTCATTACTTCATAAATCACTAAATCTTAACCAACTCTGTGTAATAGAACCCAAGCAGGTTTTCCCTATCCCTTGACATGGCCAGCCCTGAGCCCATGTGGCTGCGGGAGCGTTGCTGGTGAAGCCATCTTTGTTGGGATGGTTTGAATTTGCTCCTGCCCTCTTGGCTAATGAAGCCCCCCCTGCCATTCCCAGACCCAGTGCCAGGAGCTGAGGAAGAGGAAACAACTGGAGCTGCAGATCCTTTCCGAATCCATCCAGCGCTGGGAAGGAGAGGACATAAAAACGATGGGAAACATCATCTACATGTCCCAGGTTATGGTGCAGTGTGGGGGAAGTGAGGTGAGTGCGGTGGTCCTCCTCCTGCCTAAAGGCATTGTGTCCAAATACCTCCTTGCTCACGGCATCAGGCAGCAGCTGCTCTCACTCCAGGCCAGCAAAGCACTGACAAGCAATGCTGATAAATCATTTTAGCCAGAGAAGAGCTGTGCAGTGGGACTGTGCATGTCTTTGGACACCCTGGGGGCTTAGCTTCAGGTCTTTGCTGACACACTCCTCAAGCAGAAGCGTCTCAGTGTCATACAGCACATTCATTTCCCCTTTTCCCCCCTGTGACTGACTCTGAGAAATGAGAGTGGCTTCTAAGTGTGCATTACCATAACCATTTTGCACTTCCTGTGCACGCTGTGATGTCCCACTCCAGAGCTGACTGGAAATAGCTGGAGGGATTCCTATGCTGCTGGTCCTGAAGCGTCACACCACAGACCTTCACCAGTGCTGTTGAAGCCATGCACACTGCATGTTTGGTGTGGGAAAGTGCCTGTGCTCAGTGATTTCCTTGCTTGCTGTAGCAAATATTCCCCAGGAAGGGAAGAGCTGTAAAACAAAGCCCTGTAGGGTCCAGTCCCTGAGTCTGGTTTGGGATGTGAGATGCTGGAGGACATAAGGTCTTAGGAGGCAGTTTGAAATGACTGGGAGAGGATTCGCAGACAAAGATGTCTGCAGGGAAAACTAGGACAGCAATGAGATGATGTAAAGAAGAAAAGCCACAATAACGGGTATGGGGGGGGATCTCTCCCAGCTGTGATTCCAGCTGCAACAAGTCTGGTTTGCTGGGCGAAAACGCTTGGGAAGCATTGCAGCCTGGAGTAACCTACACTCATGTCCCTGCAGGAGAAAGAGGAGCGCTATTTCTTGTTGTTTTCAAACGTTCTGCTGATGCTGTCTGCAAGCCCACGGATGAGTGGGTTCATCTATCAGGTAGGCACGCTCGGTTTGAATTGGAAGCTGCAAGGCGTTGGGTGTGAGGGAGGAAATCAGATAGCTTCTATCAAATTCAACCCTCTGCTTCCTTAAACCTCGCTGGTGGCATGCAAGTGCTGGGAACTTGGGTTTGGTTTTACCAGGACACTTGGTGCCTTTGTCCTGCCAAGTGGTTAAACAGCATTTGGTATGTGAATGCTGTGAAATTGGGAAGAGAAACCTTCAGAGCATGGTGGCCTACGGGCTTTCCTCAGGAATGACATGGATGTGAAGGTGTCCTGACCCAGCCGTAGGGTGTTGCCCCCCATGATTTCAGTGTTGTGCCCTCACTGGAGATTATTTCACCATGATAAAGCCCCCTGTAAAGAGCTAAACCTTTCCACTCCACGAGGCACCCCAAAACTCTGCATTTCTTGTGTTTCACCGTTTGAATGTCTGCGGTCAGGTAGTTGGGAGCTTGGGTTCCCTCCGGTTGCCTGAACCCATCAATAATACACTCCAGAAGAAGGATGCTCTTGTGTTGACATGCTGTTCGTCATACCCAAGAGAGATGGGAGAGGTTTGGGGAGGATTTGGCTGGGGTTTTCTGGTTTCACCCCTGAGCAGGCAGTTCAGCATGCACAGCAGAGGCGCAGGGAAGGCTTTCCCAAAACCAGGGCAGGTTGGTCCTTCTGACTTGGTTGTACAAAGGGTTTGCATCCAGTGAAAGGAAGGGGGAGAAGATGAGCCAGGAATGACTCAGTTGTCATGGGAGCCTCTTCCCGGGGTTTGACCTAGTTGTGCAGGGAAATGGAGATCCATACGTTAAAGGAGACTCTTCCTGCAGTCAGAAGCCTTTACAAATGAGTTTTTAATGATGATTCCTAAAGAGAAAGGAATTGGCAGGAAAATAAGCAGAACAACCCCTGCTGGGGAAGCCAGTGTAGACACTGACTCCTCCTCCATTCCCTTAGGGAAGGCTGCCATTGACGGGAATGACACTGACAAAGCTGGAAGATGCTGAAGGGAATGAGCACGTGTTTGAAATCACAGGTCAGTGCCTTGGGCCATGCGCCCAGTCCCAACAGCAGCTGGCACTGGAGGTACTGGTGGTCTCCTCCTCACCCTAACCCCTGCGCCACGCTTTCTGTGCTCTTTCACTGTGTGTTCCCTGAATTCCTGAGTATCTCCCTCCTGGTTGAAGGAACCTCCTCCCAGCGCCCTCCAGCTCTGTCTCTGGGCTGCTTTCGGAGACCCTAAGTTCTCTATGGGATAAATCACCTTCCCCAGTAGCACTGCTCTGTGCTGTGTGTGCCCTGTCTGCATCCAGCATCTATCCCATACTGCTGTGAGCACCTCAGTTATTGACAGGTTAACAGCTCTGGTCATCAAGGAGCTTTCCTAATGTTCCTCCCAGTTTTCGCCTTCAACTTATTACTTGTAGCTATACACGGTCAGTTCATGCTCAGTGCCTTGGCTGTGGTGCAGCTATCTGTACTGGTGGCATTTGGTGTCAGGGTCCCAATACCCATGGAAATGCTGCATTTGCTTGCTTTTAACATGAAATAATGCTTTACACATTCATTTCACCAGTTCCCTTCAGTTTTCTGTGCAGCACCTGCACTGGGTGCCTGGAGCAGGACAGTCACATCTTTGCCTTGGCCTTTTGTAGACAGTAGACACTGCAGTCTGAGGAGCATCCTGTGGCTGTGCCGAGCTGAGCTCACCCTGTGTGTCTCTACTGTTTGCTAAAGACTGTTCTTCCGCCCTCTGCCATAGGGACCATGACGGAGCGGATCACTGTGTCTTGCAGCACCAGCCAGGACTTGCACGAATGGCTGGACCACTTGCAAAGGCTGACCAAGGGGACGTGCAGCACCATCTCCAAAACACAGTCCTGGAATGCTCATTCGGTGAGCGTCTCATCTCCCCATCTACTCCATGCCCAGCTTCCCTCATGCTGGGTAGGGAATGCACCCTGATACTGAGGTACAGCTATAAGATACATGCTACAGTTCTGTTTGTAACTGTGTCGTGCGTGTACTATTCTACATGTATCCTGCCCACTGAACTCTAGTCCACCTCTACATTGCTTGGTGGCTGACAGCCTTCATCTGCTTCCCATCTCTTTTCTCAGGCATTTAGTTCAGCTGGACAGATCCGTGGGCCTCTGGAACCCCCCAAAATCCTCAAGCCCTGGAGCTTGAGCTGCCTCCGTCCTGCTCCTCCACTCAGACCCTCAGCAGCGCTGAGTTACAAAGAGGTAACGATCCCGTGTGCCTGCAGAGCATCCCTCTTGCTCATGTCCAGGTTTCTCATCCCATAGCGGGGGCACAGATGCTTGTGTTAATGGGATGCTGAGAGCAATGGCTCTGCCAAGCTTTGCCCCAGCCCTGTGATGGGTGCTTGTCGCTGTGGCTGGCTTTGTGCTGCAAGTGAAGCGTGAGCACATGTGCTTGCAGGTCCCATAGTGTGTGTCCCATTGACTCCTTTGGCAGTGCCATGGTGGGTGGTGGAGCTGCCTTCTCTCCTCCTCCTGCCTGAGTCTGAGCCATGAGTTCCCTGTTGGGGTGTGTTCCAGCTCCAGCCTTGCTGGTGCTGCATGGTGGAGAAGCAATGCTGCACCAGGAGAAGGAGGAGGAGAAAAGCCTGTTGCTGCTTTTCATGTCTCCCACCCTGTGTTTTGGTGGAGGGAGCAGGGCTCCTGCAGCGCTCCTTCACCACCCACCTCAGTGTTTTACACACCCATACCCTGCATGGGAGGCAGCAGCTCCAGGGATCACTTCCTCCACAGAAACCTCAAGCCTGGGAGGTAGGAGGCGGCATGGGGAAACCCAAAATACAACCCAGCTCTGCTTCTCATCCCCCTGCTGCAACTGCAGCACTCTCCTTCCCTGCCTCACCGTAAACTTGTGGGATTACTCACCAGCAGCTTGGGTAACGTCCCCCTTCCTGAATGAGCACTCTGGTTCTGAGTCAGCCGCTCTTCTTGGTACAGCAGCACCGGGAGCATCACTGCCGGGCTCCCAGGGGGATGGGGATGGGGGCTCAGGACTCAGGGATGGAGAGCCCAGCAGCCAAGGAGCTGTGGGTTTGCTGCTCCAGGTACAGATTTCAGGTAGCCTCATGGCATTGTGTTACTTTGATTTCTTAGGATGTGTAAAAGAGCTCATTTCAGTTGTTCAACCAGGCAGACTGGAAATGACCCTTAATCTTTGCATGGTCCAGATCTATAATGGAGACTAAACTGTTACTTGCTTGCATGGTGAATTAAAATAGGCTAGAAAGACAAAGAAGAGGAGAAACTTTCCTGTGTGAAAGTGAAAGCTGATACTTATTTCTAAGGCAGACCAAGCCATCTCACCGTATGGAGTGATATCACTAACACCACGGTCCTTTGCAGTTTCTCAGTTGTCGCCTGCCATGCAGAGCAGGAGTTAAACTCTTAGTGTCACAACCAGGCAGGTTTATGGCACACAGGGACAGGATGGGATGCTGCTGCGGGCTGGATGGTGGCATGCAAGGTGTCAAAGGACGCATTATGTGGTTTGCATAGAAACAGGCCATGCTGGCCACGTTGGTGGGAGCCCAAAGGCCAACGGGTCCACCAGAGGCAGGCAAGCACAGCCTGATGTGAGGTCAGTGCATACTCTCAAAGGAGGACATGAGCCTGTGATGGGAGATAAGCTCACTTGCTGGCCCAAGCATATCTCCATCTTCCTCATCTCTCCCTCCAGGTGCTCCATCACTAATCACTCCTGTTTCACTTCTCTGCTTTTGATTTAAAGTAGGGCACAAAATAAGCTCCGTGCTTCCTACAATAAAGGATAATGACAAAACGCAAAGGTTATTTGCATGGAAGTGAGTGAGGGAGTTTGGATAAGATGTTCAGACATCGAGTGTGACTTCACCTGTAGTGTAGGACGGACTGGCAGAGTCTTGTGCATTTCCTTGTACCTCACTGTGCTCAGGAAACCCCAGACCCTGCTTGCGCACTGCACGGCACTCGTGTTGTTTCCATTGAAATTGGGTCATTTTTCCTGTTCTGTTTCCAGTAACCATTTGAAATGACAGAGCAGGTGCTGTGGGTAAAGCCCTGTGTCAGGATTCAGGTTTGCGAAGTGAAAAACCTCAGGTTTACAGATGATTTCTTCAGCTCTCTTTTCTTTCTTTCTTTATCTGAAGTGGCCTGCTTTGCATTAGATGAGGCGTTTATAACATCAGGGCTCAGGACTTGGCTGGCCAGACCTGTAGGAGAGCCACATGGCTCCCTGTGCTGAGCATCCCAGGGATGGGAACCTCCATGGGGTGTCCAGGAGCTCCCTGTCCTGCCAGCAGAGCAGGGAGATGCTGGTGCCTGATGCTGTCAATGGCAGTTTCCCTCCGAGGAGGTCCCCTTTGAGAAGATGCAGTCCGGGGAGCACCAGGATGGGCAGAGCATCCCATCACCCTGGCTGGGTTGGGTTGAAGACCACAGGGCTGGTATTGAGCACTAAGATGCTCATCAGGGCTCGGATGGAGCCGGGCAAGCAGGGTTCCTAGTACCAATGAGTCCTGCTTTTTAAGCACTGTTTGAGACAACGAGCACCTTCAGAAACCTACTACTAACCAAGGAGGCATGTTCTCTATATTTATGTGTTTAGAGTGTATTAATGCCCACTTACCATGCATTTCACGTGTAATGTTTTCAGTTCTGCATGCCACCGTGCTCCTTTGCATGTCGATAGTGCTCTGAAAGCAGTACGGAGGGTGTGCCACATTAATCACCAGACTAACATTTAAATGTGTTTTAGAATTGTGGATTTAATGGACCTGGTTAATAAAATCATCAATTTCTCACACTCATCTTCTCTTTCTTTGCATATTCATTGTAGAGGATGTCTTATATCTTAAAGGTAAGGGTAGACACATCTCTCTTTGGCTTGTCGTGGCAAAGAATGCTTGTTCCTGTTCACGCTTCTCGTGCTTGCATGACCCTCCCTTTGCCTGGCTCTATCAGTGAGTTATTGTGAGAGTCCGTAGTGGCTGGCAAGTACATTTTGAGTTGACTCTCCAGAAGGATTTAGTATTATGGTATTAAACTTCCTGGCAAGCCTCTCCTGCTTAAAATCCATATTGCATGTAACCTACTAATACACTAATTCTCTCCAAATCAGCAAGACTTGTAACTCAGTGAAGGAGATAGATAAAAGCTTGTGTTTCTTACCTGTGGAGTGACAGCAAACACTAACTTCATGTGTATTTGTTTGTTCTCTGTGTATGTGTGTGGGATTTATACTCTCAAATGAATGCATTTAGGAGCAATATTATTTGCCAGCTGTTTTATATGAGAAATCGAAGCAAGCCAAGGAAGTAAATGACATTATAGGGTTCTTTAACAAAGACCACCAATGTGAGCAGACTAAAAGTGCTGTGAAGGTGTTTGAAGTCTTTGGCTAAGGGGCTTGTGCTGGTGCAATTCCCACTGCTGTTCCAGGCAGCAGTGGGCCACAACCAGCACACGAAAAAGGCAGAAAGCATCATTGTCCCCAACTTTGTCACTGTCTGCTTTGTAGTTCTCTCAAGTGTCGTGCGTAACAAGGATATAGCTGCATTCAGCTGTGCTGCTCTGCTGTTAGAGCTGCCCCTCAGTCTGGTTAAACACAAGGGTCTATTTCTCTGTAGGATTCCAGCAAAAGTCCCAAAACAATGAAGAAGTTTCTTCCAAAAAGGAAAACAGAGAGAAAGCCGTCAGATGAAGAGTTTGTTATCCGGAAAAGTGAGTGTTGTGATTTCCTTTTCTTCTTGGAGGTTTCTCTGTACTCAGTGATCCCCACGGGACCTTGGTGCAATGGGATGCCCACGCTGGGAGCAGGCCTGTGTGCTGCTGAGCATGGGAGGCTTCTGGAAGCCTCCAACAGGACCCTTTCCAGTCATGACTGCCAGACATGCTGCCATCCTAGCGCAAGGTCATGGGTTGGGGGTGGTCTTGTTCTGGGTACGAAGCCAAGGAACGACTTCCAAGTAGATAAAAGCTGCTGTAAGACTGCACATCAACAGGCATCAAAATATGTCGTGAGAGCTGGGACAAACTCTTACCATACCCGTGGGTCCTGGAAGAGTCTCCATGGGGAATCAGGGAACACAAAAAGGCTCTTTCCCTGAAGAGGTGTCCACTGGCAAAGAGGGATGTCCTGGCAGCTGTCATCCAGCTCCAGCCCCTGCCACGGGCAGGGACACCTTCCATAGAGCAGCTTGCTCCAAGCCCCTGTGTCCAACCTGGCCTTGAACACTGCCAGGGATGGGGCAGCCACAGCTTCTCTGGGCACCCCCTGACAGCGCCTCAGCACCCTCACAGGGAAGAGCTTCTGCCTCAGAGCTCATCTCAGTCTCCCCTCTGGCAGGTTAAAGCCATTCCCCTCTCCTGTCCCTCCATCCCTTGTCCAAAGCCCCTCTCCAGGTTTCCTGCAGCCCCTTTAGGCACTGGAGCTGCTCTCAGGTCTCCCCTTCAGGAGCCTTCTCTTCTCCAGGCTGCCCCAGCCCAGCTCTCTCAGCCTGGCTCCAGAGCAGAGCTGCTCCAGCCCTCGCAGCAGCTCCGTCGCCTCCTCTGGACTCGCTCCAACAGGATCTCAAAAGGGACAAAGTCCCAGAGGCGGTGTCAGTCAAGGAAGCAGCACCCTCTTCTCTCAAGGGACGTGGGAGCAAAGGCTGGGGGAGATGAACCCAGAGAACGTTACTTGGTGTGATAGCTGCTGTCTGCAATGTTTGACAGGTACCGCTGCGCTGGAAGAAGATGCTCAGATCCTGAAGGTGATCGAGGCATACTGTACCGGGGCAGGTTTCCAGCAAGCTCTCAGCTCAGGTGGGCACGCAACCGCATTATTTAGTTCTTACTCTGCCCACAGCACTGATAACCCCTCTGGGGAAAAACAGAGGGTTGCATCATACAGCACTGAGACTCATGCTTGGAAACTGTGGTATTCAAGATAAGGGAGCTTTATCTGCCTAGTGGTTTAGTTGCCATTGTTTTTCTTCTAAGCACAGAGAATGAAGGAGGTAGGAGGGCAGATGAGACACAGCTATTTCACCAGCACTAAGGAATTAAGCAAACCTAGTCAGGGCCTGTGGCTGTCAGCACTGACAACCTGATGGTAATCTGAGGTTGCATAGAGCTTTAGAAAGGAAGCATGAGTATTATCTCTCAATCAGCTGCGTGTTGAAGTTGCTTCATAAGAACCTAACAGCTTCAGCTCTGGAAATAAAACTATTTATCATTGCTGGTGAGATGGCAAATTAAATCACTGTAATGTGGAAAAGAGGGGCCATGGTTCTGAGAGCTCTTGGCCCTACTCGAATGATCTCATTTAGGAGTCGTGATGCAGCTTTAGATGCAGTGAGCACTCCTGAAAACTTCCCCATTGCTGCTTTAGCTCCAGGTTGGTGATACCCATCAGCCTGTATTTAACCATGGCAGATAGCTGGAGGCTGCTGCAGCTCCAGCATGCAGAGGGTCAGGG
Source organism: Ara ararauna (assembly GCA_028858755.1). Taxonomy (NCBI): domain Eukaryota; kingdom Metazoa; phylum Chordata; class Aves; order Psittaciformes; family Psittacidae; genus Ara; species Ara ararauna. The sequence continues at coordinate 2,041,241 of CM054383.1, read as the reverse complement.
AGAAGGAGGGCTGCTACTTCCAGAGCGATGTGGGCATCAGGGAAACACCCCGCTTTTCCATCCCGATGATTAACTCTCATACACAGGCTCCCGTAAAGACTCCATCCCCCAAGTCCTTCTTCCTGAGGAAGAGAAAATCATCATAGAGGAAACACGAAGCAACGGCCAGACTGTCACGGAGGAAAAGTAAGCGCCAGTGCTCCCTGCTTCCCGATCCCTTGTTGCTTTTTGGGAAGACTCGGAAAACCCAGGCCCTCGCCTTTGGCCTCTGCTGTTATCACCGACTGCTGCCGTAGTCCTGGCAGGAACCACCAGGCTATTCCAGTTGCTGTTTTGTCCCTGTTTAGGAACAGAGCTGCCTTCCAGCTGCTCTGACGTGGCTGCAGCCCTTTGGGAGTCTGGGAACTGGGTTCCATTTGATCGAATCCCAGAGCTGATCCGGATGCCACTCCTGGGGTCAGGGAGGACAGAACCAAACAAATGGCTCTTTTAACTACTGCCATAGTGGGGTGCTGCCCCCCCGGGAGCTGCCTGGCCCCCTATCTGTGAGTGCTCTCCTGTGTAGCTTCAGCAGCTGGGTGACTGCGCTGATCTGCTCCTTTCCTCACCCAGACAATGCATTCCTTTCATGCTTGGTTCTTTGCAGCATAACCTCAAGGGCTCAATGCTGTTTTACAAAGGATACTCAGGCATTTCCAGTTCTAAAATCCTGGTTGTCTATTGCAGTAGCATGAACAAGGAAGCCAAAGCCACAGACCTTTGTTGATAACTTCAAGAGAGCAGAACGAGGTATTTTTCTTGAGGTTTGACAAGAGAGCCCTGAATTCTGGACCAGTGACCTATAAATGAGCTGTGTTTCCAGAGTCCCCTCATAGGCAGCAGCAATAGCAGCAGCGTGATGCTTGCAAAGCAGAAGCACCATCCCCATCAGCACCTCACTCACAAAACCTGCCATGCTTGTTGCTGGTTTGCTGCACTCCAGCTCTTTCCTTGCATTTCTCTTTGCAGGAGCCTTGTTGACACGGTTTATGCACTGAAAGATGAAGTCAAAGAACTGAAGCAGGTAATATAAGGGGATTGTTTGTGCTGGGAACTGAGCGAAAGCCAGCCAGGCTATACTGGGTTGTGGTCTTGGACTGGTTGGTGCCCGGCAAGAGTCTTGCCCAATGCTGGTCTGATCCTGAAGCTCCCTCATTCAGGTCACCATGCAATTGCTTGAGGCGGTAGGAGGGCAGGAGAAGTTGGTCTTTGTGGTAACACAAAACTTTCCCCCTGCTTTAAAAGCTCTTTCAACTTGACTGGAGTAATGGGTTCAAACTAAAACAGGGGAGGTTCAGGTTAGGTATAAGGGAGAAGTTCTTTACTGTGAGGGTGCTGAGGCGCTGGCACAGGGTGCCCAGAGAGGTGAATGCTCCATCCCTGGCAGTGTTCAAGGCCAGGTTGGACAGGGCTTGGAGCAAGCTGCTCCAGTGGAAGGTGTCCCTGCCCGTGGCAGGGGTTGGAGCTGGAAGAGCTTTAAGGTCCCTTCCAACCCAAACCAGTCTGGGATTCTGTGACCATTCATTTTCTAGGAGTCTGGTGGATACCAGTTCTTGTAGACTGAGAGGAAATACATCCTCCTCCCTCCAGCCGCAAGCCTGGAGGTGGGAGAGAGCACTCCAGAGGAACAGGGTCCTCCAACCTAGGCTAAAATTGGGTTTCCAGGAGGATGCTTCTGCCTGCTGAAAGTCACTGGGACTTCTCTGCAGGTCTGTAAGGTAGTAAGGGTCTGCTTGAGTGGATCAGACCACAAGTAACCCGGTTTGTTCATCCTCAGCATGTGACACGTCCCTGATGTTTCATCACCTTGGAGGCACCAGGCAGTGCTTTGTTCATGGAGTGCATGTGGGCATCGGCTGCCTCTCCATTCCTGTATTTCTCACCTTGCAGGAGAACAAGAGGATGAAACAGTGTTTGGAGGAAGAGCTGAAATCCAGGAAGGACTTGGAGAAGCTGGTGAGGAGGCTGCTGAAGCAGACGGATGAGTGTGGCAGGGAGGACACGGGGCGCAAGTCATCCCTGATCGCCTGAACAAGGGGAGAAGCTGCTGGCAGTGGTGTGTGACCTCAGGTGTTTTTTGGGAAGCGGAACTGGATCCTTTGCCTCTTCTTGCTCCTTATTTTGTTGGTTTGGGGAATTTTGTTACCAAAAAAAAGAGTCCTAGAGAAAAAAAAATTCCATAGTTTTCCTTCCACGCAGTAAGGAAATAAACCAGAAACGATCAATCACAGCTAAACCAGTAAGCAAGCGGTCCATGATTCACAATTCATCTGCAGCAACTAATACCTCATCGTACCTGCTACTGGGAGCAAATACAAACTCTGCTAAATGATTGCTGCTCACAAAGGGTTTGGCAGCAGTTTCCTAAGAGGAAGCTTGAGCACTTTTTAATGCTTTCATTCTTTTCAAAAGCACCGGTACCTATTTATTGAATGAAAACATTATTGAGGTGGCATTGAGCAGAAACCAAAAAGCACCATGCTCCTCTGTTCAGATAATCACAACTGGGGAAGCTCTTCCCATCCACCTTCTTGTTCCCCATTAGTTGACTGTAGCGAACTTAGAGCCCAGCAATACTGTGGTTCCCGTGTGGCCTTGATCCTGATTCAAATGTGCAATTATCATGAAGACATTGGAATTCCTTGGGGAAGTGAGAGCTGGAGCACCTGTCAGAGCGCGTGGGAAGGTGTGTTGCACAGTGCTGCCTCCTGACAGCTCGTGATTAGCACAACAGGTAACTGCTCTTCCGTCCCCCATCCCTTCCCTGATGCATGACCCACAGCTCCTTCCCCCCTGCTTTGTTTTCATACTGAGTGTCCAGGTATCGTATCAGTTTAGAGTTTTGCTGTGCTTCCCCTTGCAGGGCAGGCTTTTCTCTGTATGAAATATAGACACTGCTTGACAGCCAACAACACCCCCAAACGTGCTGATCCCCTGCTCCCTTCACCTTAGGCTTGCCAACGCTCCTTCCCAAAGGCTGGGAATGTAGCCAATGGCCACTTGTCCCCCCATGGCCCCAAAGGGGCTTTCTGATGGGGAAAAGGAACTTTCTCTTGGGATAGGAAAGGTATTTATGCTTTGACAAGAGCTGGAACGCTCCTGGGACACGGATATGCAACACCCTTCAGATTCCTGCACAGCTCCTCGAACACAGCACACAGGCAACATGCATATGTATCAGCTATTTCCATCCTATTTGGTGTTATACCCTCATTTAGAACAACTGTTTTCCTTCCTTCCTTAGCAGCATTATAAAAGTAACCTTCTGTTAAAGCTAATGATAAGTCTTAGGTATATCACTGGGATCACTGGGCAGCATGGTTCCAGGGTGTGCAGACACACCACAGCTCATGAGTTCATAGGTTACGTTGGTCATGAAGGACATAACAGAGGCAATAATTACAACTCCCTCCTTGCAGTTAGAATTGAGCCAGAAATGGTGTTTGGGGAGAGCTATGCTCCAAAACAAGGCGCAGCAGAAGAACCCCTCTCAAAGCTGTTTTTAGGCCAGAACAGAGGTTCTTTTCTGCTCCAGAGCATCCCTTCTGGATGGCAGCTCTCCACATCCCTACCCAGGCATACAATGGGGTGGTTCAGTTGGCAGTCAGGCCCTGCTGTGCTGGTTAATCATATTCCAGGGTGCTGCACGTGGGATATGGCTGTTCCGGGATGCCATATCCAGAACCCCTGGCACTGTCCTGTCCTCCTGCCTGCCCAGCAGTGGGATGGGGACCAGGCTTAGGCATGCAGCTCATGCAATGAAGCAAACCAAGGGCCATTCACACTCCAAGGAGAGGGTAAAAACGTTTCCTCGCTGCCCCCAGTTGAGTTGAGACCCATGCTGTGTACATATGCTTGTGTGTGAGATGTGACGTGGTGGAGGGCACACTGGGACTGTTTGGATCAAGTGTTTTGTCAAGAGCTAGAAGCCAAAAACAAGACAAGAGACTAAACTAAAAAGGAAAAGAAGCCATGCCAGATGGACAGCAATGTTTCCATATTTACTTTGTTTACAGTGCTTTGTAAATAGGTTCCAGTGAATCTGTCTTCAGATGGATGTTGTGTCCGCTGCCTTCCAGTTTGTCTTTGTCATGTAGGTTTATTTACTGTAACTACTTATGCAAGTTCAACTTTTCTAACATGTTTTTATTTTGAACAGTTTTTTAATTGATATTTTCAACAAATAAAGAAGGACAAAAAAAATCACTTCTTGGCTCTCGGGGCTGCTTCCTTTGTTTCCACTGCGATGCCCTGGGCATCCCTGATACGCTCAAAGCGCTCATGGCTGCATCACCTATTGGGGGGGATACTGGTGTGAATGATGCTGCTAGCACTGGATCTGTTACTCCCACCGTTACCCAGACCTGCAGCAGGGGAAGGAGATGCGTTCCGATCCCTCAAGCCCTGCTTGCACTCTGCTACCAAGGATGCTGTATGGAAAAGCAGCCACTCCCCGCGGCACCAGCAGGATGCTGTAGATAAGTGACTTCCTGCCTGTTTGAGATTTGATTTTATTCTGTTCTCTTTTGTTGGTGTGTGTGTTTTTCCTGGCATTTAGGTGTGGTGACAGGATTTCCTTTGGTCTACCGCTTGGACAAGACCTCCTCTCCTTTTAACTCTTTGGTAGAGATTCACCGTGCTCCCAGCTGAAGCAGGAGGCTCAAGGGCTGGATCTTTCTTTCCCTTCTCAAACACAGAACTTGGAGCAGGAAAAAGAGCAAGTGGAAAAGAAACACTTGGGCACATGGTGCAGAAACCACTGAAGTCTGCAAGGGAGACCCAAGTGGCTCTTTGGGGACTTCAAGGAAGAGGCAGAGCAAGGCACCTCCAGCCCCGGGTGCCCCAGAGGTGGTGCTGGACATGAGAGCAAGGAGGCTCATCTTGGAGGGAGCATCTCAACTCCTGTGTCCCCATGAAGCCAGATCCAGGCTTTAACCAGAGGGCATCCTGCTTTCTTAATGCATACAGGGTCCCTTTGGTCCCCTCTCTTATGCCAGCTCCCAAATGACTCCTTTGCATGACCCAGCTCCAACACAAGCAGCACCAGCATCCTCCAAGCAATGGAGCAGGGCTCCAAATTACCATCAACATGAAAAAGCATGAGGATAACCCCCAACAGCTTAATCTGCACAGCCCAAAGCACTGCTGGAGCTGAGGACGCCCTGGGGGTGCCCATTTGTGGTGGGCTGCTCCCATTGACCACCCCAGTACTGCTCCATAGCATGAGTGCTCCAACTCAAACTGAACTGGGGGGAAGTAGTCTCCCTTGGCTCCAAGCAGGAGTGCACACAATGGATTTGGCCTCCTAGAAGACCCCGTCAATGGGGACCCTGCCCCAACCAGGGGAAAGAGCTGTCACCAAGCAAAGGGTGCCAAGGTAAGGCTGGTACCAAGGCACCCAGTAAGAAAACCCTGCGTGGAAACTGGCACCCAGCACTGCAGTGGCCTGCACAGACCATCCCAGCACTGTGTTAGGACCAGGCCTGCAGCCTCCAGCCAAGCAAATCCTAAGCACTGGCCACATCTGAAAGCTCTGCCACTTCCAAACTGGTTGGATTCCAGGAGTATTCCCAAACTTTCGCACTCTGACAAGTGTGACCTGTGCAACCAAATGCTCCAGGCTTGCCACCTCTGCCATCTTCAGATGCCTTTGAAGAATACCTCATCAACATCCTTGTGCACTGCTGTTGCTCAGCTCACCTTCCCTTCAGGCCAGGCTGGAGGAGAGGGTCAGGGAGACCCTAGTATGCAGTGTACCCAGGGCCCAAGAGGGATTCCTGCCTGTGTGCACAGACTTGCTCTCCTAGAGCTCCAGGAGAAGTGCTGCTGTGGGCATGTCCTCCCTGAGGACAGACAGAAGATGCTCTTGGAAGTGCACAAGCACCTTGGAGGGCTTGGGAAGGCATAGATGGTCCTGCCATCCTCCTGCTTTCTTGGTCCTCCTCTTACAGTAGAAGGAGTTGCAGGAGAGGAGGCAGGTCCAAATTTGATGATGGTGGCCAAAATCCCTTCTACCTGCAGAGTTGGGAGGAGGACAGGATCGTGAGTGGATTCAGGTCGTAAGAGCAGAGCACGGCTGGTCCCTTACTCACACTCTGGCTTGAAATCAGCCACCAATCGTCCCTCATGTACCTGGCCAAGGCTGTGTTACCCTACGTGAGAAGGCTGGTCGAGTTTCATAGGCAGCAGTGGAAAAAAGGGCTTTCCAAAGACAAAGCAGGCAGTTAGGGTGGCAAGGATGCATCACCACCAGCCAGCACGTAAGGCCAGGCTCGGCTGACTGATTCCCTTAGAAGAGACCTTCCTAAGCCTTTTCATCTTTTTCCACTGCTGTTTCGTAAGCAGATCGGTACAGAAGATAGGTATGAAGGATGGAGAGGCCTGAACCATCCTACGTTGTTGGGAAAGATACATTGATGATGGAGTTTGGCTTGTGACATAATGGGGACATCCACCCTTGCATGGTGGACCCAGATGGCAATGAAAGAATAGAGCAAGGTGCAAACAACAACAGCTTCAGACTTTGTTCCATTTGTGTTCTCAGGGCCTCTTGGCCCTCATTAATAAATAACAAAATATACAAATTAAGAAACAAGGAAACCAAAGAGGCAGAGGGACATAAATAGGGGAAACAGGGAAAGCTCAGGACCAGCTCAGGGCGGTCCCCTCCTCACTACAGCTTGAAGATGCCGAAGTAGGTGATGCCCTGCTTGTAGTTCACTCGTGTTGAGTCTGTCACGTTGACAAAGACCATGTCACCTTCCCGGAGCTCAAAGACACCTCCCTCCCAGATGGACTGGGGCTCGCAGGAGGACGTGGTGGTTCTGTGTGTGTCTAGTCCTTTCAGCAAGAGCCGGTCCTCTTCCATGGGGAGATGCAAATAAATATAGAGGGTGAATGGTGCCAAAGTTGCTTCCGTGGGGCAGAAGCTGACTTGGGAGTAGATGTAGTAGAGCCCTGCTTCCTTCACCTTCAGTTTCCCCTCCTGGTAGGATATCAAGTTGTTGCTCGCGGGGCCATACATCGTGGTCTTCCACTGTAGTACTGTAGGGGGAAAGCATGGCAGGTGAGTTGGGAGGAAGACATCCAGTTTGGCAGGTTGATTTTGGGGGGACACCCCACAGACATTTGGCGTCACAGCCTGTGTCTGCTGCAGGGTGCAGGGGTGGCTCCTGCCTACCCCAGGACACCATCCCCAGCCCAGGGAAGCAGCGTCCCCTTCTCTGGGACCAGGACAAGTTTAACTCATGTTTGTGGTCACTGGCATTGACACCCTTGGATCGATGATGTGAGCAGAGGAGCATTTTGCTTCCTCCATCCAACCAAGTGGAAACGCTGAGGGTGGAGGATTGCACACAGTTGCCACTGCCAACCCAACACCCTCGTGTCTGCCCCTGCGGGGTTGCTATCTCCATGGCTTTCAGTGGCACTGCCAAAACACCCTGCAGCTCCCGTCTTCAGAGGCTCCCATCCCGGGACACACAGCTTCTCCCATGTGAGTGCTGACACTTTGCAAAGAGTAAATTAAACATCCCACAGTTCTGGTCCTCGGCAGGGTGTGGAGCTGGAAGGGTTTTGCATGGCAAATGATGCCTTCACTGCCCATGGAGACCTGCCATGGCTTTTGGGACACTATCAGTGTCATCAGAGTAGTTCATGAGCGTGCCCTCCCACTGGAGTCAGTACAGATAGGTCAATACAGAGACCAGGAAGCCATGGCCACAGGAGCTGAGCTCAGCTATGACCTTCAGGAGGTACTTTGGACCTTCCCAAGGCTACAGAGACACCAGTGAGAGCAGCAAGGGAGAGCAACCTGGCTCCAAGGCAAATAATGGGTTCCACAGTCCCAGCCCAGAGTCCCAGGGTGGCACGAGAGGTCCTGGGGATGTACACAGCCCATGGGCCATGCCTGTACATCCCATGGGGAAGTTTCCAGTGTGCCCAATGCCAAGCTCCAGGCAGCAATTTCAACTCGCTTTATAGGCTCAACAAGTGCTCAAGCTGGGAGGTTTAAAATGCAGCGAGTTTCTCACTTCTTTGATCTTATCTAATGCGAAGCTTTGCACAGATAGGCTGAGCTCTGGGTGAAATGCTGCATCAGAGATGCAAAGAGCACTTGCTGATTACTGGCAGTTACTCCAGAATTAAAGCAGAGGTGCCTAGATTGCGAAATCCATGGCACAGGATGACTTGCAAGCTCTTACTTGGGTAATCCTTGCTCTCACAGGATGTCCCTCAGCTAACGTTGTGCTGGGGAAGGGAGATGTGAGGGCAGCCATGGTCTGTGCCAAGGGATGCACAAATGCGAATGAACTCACGTGCACCTCTCAAACCTAATGTGGCCATGGCTGTGAATAAGTGCATATTGCCTGAATCAGTCTGGAGCTATCTATGTTGTGACTATGAAGTCACATATTGCTACCAGGACCACTGCAGATAAGAAGATGCTTAGAGCCCTCCTGCAGCAGCCACCAGGCAAGACATGGCCTGGAGAGCTAAAGCTTTTTTGCTGTGTTCTGAGTCCAAAAGATTTTCCTTAAATACAAAGAGAAACAGTTTTCCACTCACAGAAAACACTGCAAAGATTAAGCCATTGCAATGCATTTCTAGGAAGGATATATGGGATATATGTATTTCTAGGAAGGCAGATAAAAGGCTACTGAGGACAGCTGGCATGGGATGTATGAGCCCTATGTGGCGGAGGTGCAGGTTGTGATGTGCCCACTGGGAATTCGGCTCCAGCTTTCATGCTGGAGTCATACAATCCCCGTCCCTGCCCTTTCATAGCCACGGGACAGTAATCACAGACCAGGGAATGGACACTGCCGTGTCCCACTGGCTCCCTAGGCAAGGCAGTGCCAAGTGGATCTGTCTTACCTGAGACTCTCTTGCTGCAGTTCTGACCTGCCAGATGGACTGCAATCGGCTGCCTCTTCTCCACTGCAATTCAGAAAGGTCGGGGTTATTGATGCTTTGGCACCCACTGTCCCCCTGGGGCAGCCCAGGGACTGCTGCACCTTTATTTCTCTGTGGGCCAAATCCACCTGAGAGATACAGTCTCCAAAGTACCCCCCATCAGCTTGGATCAAGGCAGGATCTGGCCTCTGCTCAGCCAAGACACTCAGTTGCTTTCAAGGTGGAGCCTTTGGGGGATAAAGCCCATGGAGGAGACTGGGCCCCCGTGGAAGAGGATGTGTTCACTCCTTACCTGCCACAGGGGTCTCGTTCTTGCGCATGGAATGGGGATGCTCGTGCTCGTGGCCTGCAATGCAACAAGGCCACAGATTAAATTGTGGAATCATTTTCATCAGTGTAGGCACTGTAGCACCCAGAGCCACCTGCCCTGGTGACACAGCCATGGCCAGTGTCCTCCCGCTGCCAGCCCCATGCCATCTACAGTCCGACCCCCATGGGGATGCCCCAAACCCCAACCCCATCCCCTGCCTCTGTGCCATGCCCTGGTGCTGGGCAGGGTGCTTCCCAGGCCAAGCTACTCCTCCTGCCCCTTCCAAGCCACGGGTGCACGGGCAGCACCAGGGAACTCACCTCTCTGCATTTCGAATTTGGGCTGCTCCTTGCTGGCTCCCCTGTCCTGTAACAACAGCAAAAATACATGGTTGGGCTTTAGGGATGTACAAACCAATGATTTTGAAAGGTTCTGTATAAAGGATGCTCTGGTTGCTTCTTGGGTTGGTGCTTTTTGGCCCCAACAGCCCTGCCAGCTCTGGGCGGAGGGTACCCGAAACCACAGAGCCCCGTCCAGTACCATCCCCAGCATCACGTATGGCCATGGACCGGCTGTTGGCAGAAGGGGGGTTGTAGGGTTTATGGACTCTGCACAAAAAATAGTTTTTGAGCAGTTAAAATGATGGGATGGGAAAAGTTTATTTGAGAAACAAACAAAAAACCCTCTCCTTTTCATTTAAAACCATGTTGGAGAGCCATGCTGCAGAGCAAGCTGGGCACATCCCTGCCCCTACAAGAGGGGGGTTTCAGGACTGCTGAGCAGGGCCCATCTCAAAGAGTTTTCTGTTGTCAGATGGGTACTGATGCAGACCCAAGGCATTTGATGTCATTGGGCATTGACACCCAGATACGAAGAGCCCCTGCACTGACTGGGGGTACCATTGCTGAGCCCATGGAGTGGCATTTGTACATCCTTCTCCTCACTGTCCGATGGGAGCTGTGCTGCCTGGCCTAAGCCTTGCACCCTCATGGGCACGTGGGTGGCCACAAGCACCCCAACAGGATCAGAGCAAGGTGCCAGGCATCAGGGAAAGAACCTTTATCAGACCAGGATGAGAGCGCAGAACCAGGGTGGCTGCAGCTCCATCCCTCCAACCACAAGCACTGAGCATTGCTCTGTGGGGATCCCATCTGCAGCTGGATGTGCTCTCACCAAGACCATCTTGAGGCAAAAATGGATGAGAATTTTCATTTCTATCAATAGAGTGTAAAACTAATCCTGTGTAAAGAGAGGCATGTGCTGTGCAGCCCCAGGGTAAAGGACACCCATGGGGTGAAGCTGGCTGTGTGACTGGAGCCCTCCTCCATCTTCAGTGGGGTCTTTATATACCTAACAGCAGCGTACCTTGCACTGGAGGTCCTGGAAGGCCTTTAAAATCTTTTCACAGTCCAATAACGTTGATTTCTGGCCTTCTGGTGTCTGACACTTCTGTACTTTCCTCAGGAAGATGTAATCTTCATTCAGGTTCAACACCTCTTCCATCTACCAGAGAGGGAGAGAAGAGAGGGTGAATGGGGTGTTAGTGGGAAACCTGCAATGGCTAGCAGCGGAGCCACGCTGTATTCCTGCCAGGGATAAATCACAGCCTGGAAAGCTCAGGGTCAGTTGTTCAGCACTGGGGTGAGCTGGGCAGACACACTGTGGGTACCAAGTACTCCCAACAGCTGCCCGGTACGGCATCTGCAACTGCATCCACTAGGAATTGCTGACCCCAGTTGGTACCACTGGATTACTTTGAGGAGGGTTACTCAGGATTCCTTCGTGTTTTCTATTGCCTTGATCATGAATTTCAGTTTCCCACTGTGCTTTTTCCAAAAGGCAAGGGCAAAAATCCACCCGCCTGCATTGGCAGCCATAGAAATCTCAGTGATTGTCTCGGTCCATCCCAGCTCGGACCCAGCTGGGATGCTCGCTCAACTCCACACTACCCTGCCCATGCAGGGTGGCTTTCCATTGTTTCAGATTGCTTATTGACTAAAAGAGCAACCAGGAGACCAAAAGAACTTGTGGGTTGGGGCTGAATTCTGGCAAGAGCTTCAGATTAAAAAGAGCCATAGATAGATAGATAGATAGATAGATAGATCGATCGATCGATCTGCATCTCAGCTGCCTCTGAGGACCCTCTACTCATCCCTTCACCCCAGGCAGCAAACTCTGTGCAATAAAGTCTCTTCCACCGCCCTGTCTTTTCAGCCCCTCTAGTTCAGGTTGCTTCCTGCCCTTGAAGATCAGAAGTCACCCACTTAAATGTCAATTTAAGTTGAGACAGTGCATTTAAAAATGACTAATGATGATCTGATCATTGTATCTGGTACAGAGAACTCGTTCTTGGTTTTAGACACGTTCCATTTCTTTAGCTGGTTTCTGGTTTGGAGAAAAGTATCTTCAGATTGGTGATTTTAAGCATCGTGCAGTCATGGCAATATCAAACCCAGCTTTTTAGCTTTTAATTCTTTGGTAAATATTGTCCCAAGTATGAGACAGGGTCGCCAATACCATGTCTCTTCGATAAAAGGCCAAGCACTAAGGTCCACTCTTTTCTTCCCTAACCAGAAAGACAGCATCTGAAGTGAGATGTTGGTCAAATTCACGCATACAAATGCTAAAAAATGTTGCATTTGTGGACCCCCCCATTCTCATGATGAGTGTCACCAGAAAAACCACCAATGAACCTAAAATAGCCACTTGTGTGTTTAAGCCACACTCTTCTCTCCCTGGACTGGCCGTGGTTTGCTATTAATGGATCTTCTTCATTGATCCGTTCTTGTTCCGTTAGCAAAGGGAACAGATTTCTTCCGTACATACATCTTAGTGGCAAATTACAGCAGAAATGAGAATATGGGTGTAAAAAATGCCACTCCTGCATCCATTCAGTGTCCGGCACCATCTTCTGCCATGCTCATCCTTTTTGTGTGCACATCTCACCACAGCTAAAGGCAAATCGCGTTAGCAACCCAGCAGAGACCACCTTATTTCTCCACTTACCTTATCCATCTTCATGTGAAGATACAAACAGAAGAGTACGGTCCCGATTGTCTGCGCTACAATAAATACAGCGAGGAAGCCCATGAGCATTTTCATGGTGCTGGGCAAGGTGCTGCTCATGGGTCGTGGTGTCGCAGGGCTGTAGGGTTCGTTCATCCTCCACGCGCGGTGCTGGGGCTCCTTCTAATGCGCTGCTTGCAAGTAGCATGAGAACTGTTGTGTGAGCACCCACTGCTCAAGGGATACAGGTTGCAGCAACCTACACTTCCTGGAAAAACCTCTTCATAGTGGGTAGGTTTGTTCACTGCCATCTCCCACAACAAAAGAAGGTTGCTTAGACTTTCTTCTCTGGTGCACTTCCATGCTTTTTTCCTATTGTTCTACCAGAAGCAGAGAGAGGTTCTTATTCCATATATTCATATTTGCCCTCGAAACAGTCGAGACTATGCCCCGGTGGTTGTTTTTTCCTGCTGTGGATGAAAGTTTCATGGCAAATTGTCTTCAGAGAAATGGAGACCATGAATACAAGGGCAGAGCTGCTCAACAGGGCTAGGGAGCCACAGAAAATCAGGGGTTTCTCAAAAGGGGGAGAAAGGTTTTTATCCTTGGTTTCCTTCATGGGAAGGGTGATTTTGCAGTGAATACACTTGGCAGGTTGTGCTGCTTTCTGGCCTTCCCTTGTGCTCCCAGTGGGTGAAGGCTCTCCTTGGGTAGGCTGGATGATGCTGGAGAAAGGACCATCTCCATGGGCACTGCATCTCTAGCATGGGCACAGCTTTCATGCTCCTCAACAGACAGTGGGACTTTGGATCTTGGTGCTTGGCATCACTTTGGAGAGATGAGTTTTAAACAGCTTTAGTGATACCATAGTGAGGTGCTGACCCTGCACCCAGGGGCACGAGCCATCTCAGACTTTCTCCTCACACATTTTACCTCTATCTATATATCTGGGCATGAAAAGGGCTGTTGGGGATGCTGGTTCCTGACCCCCCAGCATCACCTCCATGCAACTTTGGGCAACCCATATCCCCTCTGTGTCCTCATACCTCCCCAGACAGCAGCAGGGAGGTAAGATCCTGCCCCCAGGCTCTTCAGGCATCTGATGCTTGCACAGCCATGCACCACCAACAATGCGGTGTAAATGCAGAGGGGTCTCATTGCTTGCAGCAGGGGACAGACCTCCTTTTCCCCATGTAAAGAGGATCAACCTAGCTTCCTATTGGGGTGCAGAAGAGCAGGGCTGCTCTGTGAGGAGGGCTGCTTGGAAGACAATCACTAAGCCATCATGTCAAGTTGTTTTGAATGTCATACACTAAAGGTGATGCTCTTATCAGATGTGCATGCAGCAAATAAAGGGCTGGATCCTGCTCGAAGCAGGGCACTGGTCCCCAGCAGCCCCAGGAGAGGAGAGGGGAGTGCACAGCACCTTATCAGGGCTGCTCAGAGCATTGCAGGATGGAGTCCAGCAGTCGCTTTTGCTACCTACCCTCTCCCTCGCATCCTGTTCCGTGTGGTTAGGGCGTTAAAGCTGCAAATGCAAGAGCTGGTAACAAAGCACAAACCTCTCTGCAGCCGGGGCAGTCTGACCCTGGCAGGTCACCCTGCTCCTAAATATAGCATCCAAATCACATGTGTGGGATGGCACCAGGGTCTTCGTGGGCAGTGACAGGCAGACAACAGCACCAGGGCTGAGGCCCTGGGTGGTGCTTTGGAGCCTCTCCATGCCAGGACTGCCACCCCTCTGCAATGAGTGGAGCTTTGGGATGGGGCTGCCAGCTCCACGGCAGCTCCCCAGTGTCAGTTTTGTCTTCTGGAGGAGAAAGTGGCCCTGGGGTCCCAGCTCCTGTGTGCACATGTCCCAAGGGATGCCCACATTCCCTCACCATCCAAGGGCTCCCTTGCTGTCCAGGTCACCAGGGCTTCCCAAGCACCACAGCAGCAGCATCCTGACAGCAATGAGGTGACCCAAACTATGCTGGGGATGCACAGTGTTTGGTTGCAAAAGAGGGACCCCTTGGCTTCGCTGGGCTTTAGACCTGGTCCGTTAGGCTTGCAGCCCTGCCATACATGGGACCAAGCTCATGCACAGCCTGGGGGCACTGCTTTCAATACTTTATGTTTTAAAATGGGCATTATCTTTGGACAGACATTGGCAAAACCTGCCCCAGTGTCCTCACAGGGCTTTGGTCTGACATCAGGCTCCTGCACACTGTCCCTGCCATGGTGAGCTTGTCACATGCAAAAAGCCATTTCATGGCTCCCCAAAGACTCCCTCTGTGCATCAGCCGCATGGTGCTCACAAGCATTTTTCAGGGCTCTTCCTCTGAATTTAACACTCACATCTGGGGGAGGTTTCTACAAAAGGACATGGGAAGTCATCACTTCACACATTCCCTGAATCCAGAGCATCAGGACTGAGAGGCAGCAATAACATGTGAAGCCACATCAATAAGCCTTGCAGAGAGCAGCAGGGAAGGTTTTGCACTGCTATTCCTGAACCCTGGCTTCTTCTCAAAGCTGTTTTTGGATCTCCCCCTCTCACTGCTTCACTGAAATGAGAAGAACTTGGAGGTAATGTTGGAAACCCCAAACGTGCTGCTGGCCCCATTGCATGCACCTTGCTGGGGAGGCAGGAGCTGGTGGCAGCCTCATGGGAGGATGCTGGGTTCAGTGAGAAGGATGGGGAGAGGCTCAGGGCTCGGGTACCCGGTACAAAGCATCGCCGGAGGGTTGGCCAGCTTGTGCTGCACACCAGGAAACTGAGAGTTGCTTGTCACTGTCACCCTGATGGGAGAGACCAGGTGGAAAGTGTGACAGCAGGGATCCTGGCAAGGGTTTGTCAGCAGGGAGGGCAGGCTGGCAGCTCCTCTGCAGGAAAACATTGCTCCGCATTGGCAATCCAGCATTACATGGCACAGAGCAAACCCTCTGGAGCTGCATCCGCCACCCTGCACCACCAGGTTCTCCACATGGATGGTAAGGATAGGAAGAAAGACTCAAAATCCTCAAAACCCATGTTATCCCATGGCAGGGCCAGGTAGTGTTATGATTGCGTGTCCTTGACCACTTGGCTGCTGTAAGAACATGTTTTAACCTGCCACAGGGGAGACTGAGATGAGCTCTGAGGCAGAAGCTCTTCCCTGGGAGGGTGCTGAGGCGCTGTCAGGGGGTGCCCAGAGAAGCTGTGGCTGCCCCATCCCTGGCAGTGTTCAAGGCCAGGTTGGACACAGGGGCTTGAAGCAAGCTGCTCTATGGAAGGTGTCCCTGCCTATGGCAGGGGTTCGAGCTGAAGGAGCTTTGAGGCCCCTTCCAACACAAACCAGTCTCGATTCTATGAGACAGCCTTGGGGAACAGCACATGGTTCAGTGGGATGATGGGATGGAGTGCCCAGCAACAGAGGGAAGAGTCTGCCCACATAGGATAACATCAGGGAAGGTGAAGTCACACCTTCAGCAATGATGAACTCAGCTACAGGGTTTTCTTTCAGTGCCCAACCCCTCCGCCTTAACCATGCCCATCCACGTGTGAGCCCAAACTGGCACAGTTCCTCTGTACATCCCACCCCTGGGTGAGATGATGGGAAAATGTGATCCATTGCTTGCATTCCTATTGACCTAGTTGTGGTGTTTCCACTCATCATCAGCACATTGTCTCCACTTGTCCTCGGTGCTCAGAGCTTTGTTTACTGAGAAAACATCCGCTCGCCTGCCCCGGTGATCTGGGAGCACTTCTGAAGGCAGCGAGATGAAAGCTGCTGAGAAAGGAGTGATTTCATTTGGCTTGAGGTGCCTGCTGCGGTTTTGTGACAAGCTCTTTCAGATGTGCTGCTCACCCCGAATACTCTCTACAGGTAACAAAAGCTGGGTGCTGGGCAGGACTCAGAACAATGCATTCATATGGGAGATGCTGTTCTGAGTCACCAAAGGAGTTTGCCTGCAATGCCGTGGGAGGGATGCAGGAGGGAACCTATGAGAGAAACCCCGATGAAGTCCCTTCAGCACAGTGCCGGTGGCAGAAGGGAAAGTTGAGCTTTCCCACCATTTGCTTTGTCACTTCTTTAGGTTTTTCCCTCTCCTGTATCCTCTGAGCCCTTGGGTCTCCAGGGCAGCATCATCAACAGAGAGAAAGAGGGAACAGACAGAGACAGAACACCGCAGAAAGCATCACCAGCATCCGGAGAAGGAAAGGTTGTGTGGCAGTTTCCGTTCCTTTCTTACCTTGGTATGAATGAGAGAAAGCTCTTGGAGTGCAGAGCAGTAAGAGGCAGCCTCAGGGAGAGATGAAGGTGTCAATGCTTGCGATGTTCATGTCTCCCTGTGGAAGAAAAGATGAGATGTTGGTTGTAGCTGCTACGGTGATAATGGCAGGCTGCAGCCCCATCGCTCACCATGGCGCTCAGCCACGGAGACACCCATGAGGAGGTCAGCAGAAGTTCTAGGCTCCATCAGACATGAACATGAGCTGGCCCCTGCTCCCACTGCCCTGCAGGTTGATCGGAGCAGGGTGTAGAGCACCATCTCCACCTCATTTTCCCCAGAAGCATCTGCCCCTTCCAAGCCACCCTCCAGAGCAGCAAAGAGCAATGGGAAAGAGCTGCAGGGAATGATATTGAGGTGATGCTGTCCCTCTGATACACCCTGCTCTGATGGCCACCATCCCCTGTACCCCCTTCCCTCCTCACTTCCCTGTCCAGCTGCACCACCCATGGATGTCCTTTCCCAAGGAAAGGATGGTTTCCCAACCATCAAAATGGCTGGAGAGCCAGGAAAGGCAGAGAAACTAGCCTCAGGGACCCCACAGAGCATTAAGGACCCCAACGGGGCACATGGCTTCCATTCTATATCTGGGTGGTGATGCCAGCTTTGCTGTGCTGAGCCATGGAGAGCACCCGGCCTCTAAACTGCTGATGCTGAGCCTTACCAAAGCTGTGAAACCACATATTGCACCAGAAACTTCTTGCTGTGTCGGCTGCACCTACTTCTTCTGGCTTCCTAAAAATAGAACCTGGTGTGGGGAGCCCCAGCCCTGCCAACAAGCCCCTGCTGCCTGAGCCACAGCGCCAGGGACCGGGAGCATCCCATGTATCTCCCCTCACTCAGCCAAGCACCAAAAGCATCTTCCAGGGCTGTGGGAGCCTGTGACCATCAAAGCTACAGTGAAACCCTGTGGGGCTGGGTCCTGGCAGATGCTGCTGCAAGCACTGGATGAGCTCTACGTTTCCAAACACAGCCTTGCCTGCTGCAAAGCCGCCCAACCTCAGATCTCGCCACCTCATGGGGGTCCCTGGCCACATGGGCAGGATGTGCCCCTAGGTCAGGGTTTGCATTGTGCCCTAAGGACGGTTTCACTGGTCTTGGGCAAAGCTAGAACCCCAGACTGGTTTGGGTCAGAAGGGACCTTAAAGGAATGGCTTTTGAGTGGATGTGAGAGGTGGGTGAGACACAGCCTGGATCAGCTGCCGTCCTGCACTGCCTTTCCCTCTGTAGCCAGAGGTTTGCAGTGAGTCCTTGTGCTTTGGGCTGGCTCAATGGCCCCAACATATCCTGCAGCAAATCTGGATCCTGACTGGAAATGATCAAGAGATGGGCAATCTCCCTGGATTGGTTTAGCAGCCAGTGACTTCATCTTCTGCCTTTCTCTCCTGCATTAAACCACAAATCCCCTGACAAGGCAATATCAATGCAAATCACTCATTCAAAACCTCATGCACGTCGATCTCCATAAGGTTCTCATCATAGGGCTTTCTTCACCGCTAAGAGAATCACTTCCATGGCTCTTCACTGCATCCTGTTTCAGCCTTAACTGTCATTTTCCCCCTCTCGCTCTGCTGGCCTTGGAATCCCCTAGGGTGATTTGCTCATCCCTTGGGATAACTGGGATCCCCTTGGGATCATGCGCAGCCTCATGTGAAGCAAGAGAGTGATGCTACTGGCAATAGCAGATCAGCCAGCAAAGGTGAGCAGCCAAAGGGGTGAGGAGCAGACAAGAAGCTCGGACCTGCGGGCTTTGGGGAGCCAATCCTCAGCCCCTGCCTGGGAATAACCATCCCCATGGAGAAGGTGGGATCTGTGCTGGGGTGCAAAGCCACACACAGCCACCCTGCTCAATCTGGGAGCCCAACGAAGATGAGGAACATACACCGTCAGAGCAGCAAAACCCATCCTGAAGCACTTGCACAGTGATGTAAAGACAAAGCAGTACTTCAACAGCATGCAGTACATACCACAATGGTACCCACAGTTCCAGCACCATAGGCTGTGATGCTTTAGGGGTTGGATTTTAGGAAATCCAACCTAAATCCCAGTGAGCCTGCATGAGACATGGCAGAGAGCAGATGCTAAAACAACTCTGCCATCTACTGACTTCTCTGTCTCTCCTTCCTGCCCATCCAGTCCTCCATCGCAAAGCCACATGGAAAGCTGGTGCTAAAGATGAAGGACCTCAATGCTGGGACATGATGCTGCAGTGATGCTGGAGGAGCCCAGCAGCCAAGCACATGTGTGCAGCCTCACCTGCCCTGTGCCCCAGGATGTGGGCATGGCTCAGGGTAGTCCTCAGGCTGCAGAACAAAGGGCTTTGTGGGGAGAAGAGCAAAGTAAAGCTGCAAAGTCTGCTGCCAACATCATAATGTTCTTAGTACTCAGGCCAGGGACAAGACCTGCTCAAAGAAGACAGCAAGTGACAGCCCCAAGCCAGCCATGCAGCCCCGATGCCATGGTCAGAGGTGGTGCAAAGCTGGTTTTGCTGATGGCCACAGTGGCACAGGCAACGCCTTTTGTAGGAACTCCTGCCCCTGGGCTGCGCACAAGAACCCAAGCAGCAAGAGCAGCACAGCATCGCCTCGCCAGTGAAGGTAAAGGAAACAACGTGTGCAGAAATGGGAATAGAACAACCCTGGTGCCACAGAAACCATCCTGACAGTGTGGGAAGGAATGTCCCAGGCTGGATCCTGGCCACTGGGGCAGCTCCTTCCTTCCAGCACTGTGAAGCAAAGGATGCTCGGATCCAGACACAAGGAAATGGATATCACCGGCAACCCAAACCCAGCTCATGCCCCACCAAGTTCATGTCTCATGTGTGCTACGTGGGAGTGTGGAAACACCAAGAATTCATAGAGGAACATCTGGAGCTGGCCAGGGGGCTTCTGCAGAGGAACATGGTGGCAGCATAATGACAAATGTCAAGTTCCTCAGAGGCCAGGAACTGCCTCTCCCTGCAGGGCTCTGGGAATGCAGCAGATGCAGAATGGAGACTTCCCATGGGAGGACTGCAGTGGGATGGTGCTACCAGAAACATCAACTTGAAGATGTTTCTCTTTCAAAACAACCTTTCTGCAAAAGATGCTACACACTTGCTAATGAGTAATGAGGACAATAGATGTGCCTGGTGATGGTATGGCATCGGATATCCCAGCTTCAACATTCCCCTCTGCCCTTTTCAGCCTGGAGGAAAAGCATCTCCGAGAAGTGGCACCACCCTGGATAAATCCCAGCCCTGACACACAAACAGGGCATCTCCCATCCTTCCAGGAATGTGATGACAGAAGATGCCGCAGCCCTGGCCCCTGCATCCTGCTGATGCTGGAGGCAAATCCACTGCAGTGTCTGGGTACAGGTCCCTCTTATCCACAGACACATGGTGCTTGTGGGAGCATGCAGCCTGCTTGCAGAGCGCTGAGAAGAGACCTCAGCTCATCTCACCTTCACCACAGGGGTCAGCAGAGCAGCTGCTGTGATGGGAGCACTGGTCCCTCTCATGGAACCCTGCTCTGGCTCCCGCCCCACTGCACTCGGGCTGTGATGGGCTGGGGGCTGAGTGTCAGTTGTCTTCATCCTTCCAAGAGGTTTCCCATCAGTTCCTGTAGAGCTACAACAACACATGGCTTGTTCAAGCATTCTGTTTTAGCAGGGAATGGGGCTAACAGCCTAAAATTGATGTGATTCTCCACATGCAACTCCCCCAGGATCAAATCACACCAGAGGAAGAAGCTTCATCTGGAAAAAGACTCCTCCAAACCTATCTATCTCATGCATAATAAATGGGGGACAGAGCTATGTGAATGCTGGTTATGGGTCCAGGGGTCAGATCCAGACATCAAATTGTAGGTGGAATTTCAGTTTCCCTGCTAATGGTCAGGCTCAGCCAGAGTCCCAGGCACCAAATCCCCATCTCCCCTTGGACCTCATTGTGCCACCTCATCTCTCAGCTATGAGGGATATGAGCAGCTCGTCATATCCCAGGCACCTTCACTTGAATGAATCGCCAACCAAAGGGTTGCCATTCCCTTTCAGGAGCAAACAACCTTTAGTTGCAAGTGGAAAATCTTTGGCTTAAAACCCCCTGCACACCTGAAGGGAACCATTACACCGAGGTGACGCTATCAGCTTGCACACAATAGTGGCCGCTTGCTGCGAAAGGTAGC
This sequence comes from Ara ararauna, assembly GCA_028858755.1. Taxonomy (NCBI): domain Eukaryota; kingdom Metazoa; phylum Chordata; class Aves; order Psittaciformes; family Psittacidae; genus Ara; species Ara ararauna. The sequence goes on along the minus strand of CM054383.1, from coordinate 2,020,547 downwards.
GAAAGGAAAACCCCAAACACCTCATTCAAGGAAAACACCCCAATGGCACTAACAATAAAGACAGAGAAAAGGACCGTTCCCCTCCCCGTATTCAGGCAGGGGAAGATGAACATGAAGCTGTCATGGAGCTATCACCATTTTGCTAAGCAGCAAAAAAATCGATGCACGTAACATTCGAGTGTGGTCAGGGCTGTGACAGGAAGGGGGGGAAAGGGCTCTGGAAACAGGGCTAAAGTGGTGTAAGGGAAAGGAAAGACAACCCAGAGTACATCCTGGCTCATTCCCTCAGGATCAGCCTCCCTGCACCCTGCATGGAGCTGGCCAGGATGTACACATAGGAGTGGAGAGATCTGGAAAGCAAGAAACTGGCTTCCTCTTGCTGCCTGTGTCTGATTGCTTCTGTTACCTTAGGTAAGTCAACTGGTCTCAGTTTCATCACTGGCGAAATGAGGCATCGCTGTTGCTGGGAAGAGTCAAGATCCAGAGATGGAAACAGCCAAATACATTCAGCGGATATAGAAACAAATCACTGCCAGCTCTGATCTTCAGAGCAATGGGAGTTGGGTTGCATCTGGAGGTGAGGCAAATGAGTTGCAAATGAGTGGGTTGCATCTGGAGGAGAGGCTGCAGTCCTTATCTCAAAGCTTTTTCCTCTCACCTTCTTTTCTTGTCCTGTTGAGGAGGAGGAGTGATAGAGCAGCCAGGTGGGTGTCTGACAGCAGCCAAGGGAAACCCACCACAAGGTCCCAGCCCCCCCATAGCCCCATTCACTTCCCACTCTGCAGTGCAGTTCCTGAGGAGCACCTACTGCTCTTCCTGGCTTCCTGACCAGCCAATCCACCCTTACCCTCAAGAGCTGAATCACTACAGCTACCAGTGTAGAGCAGTGCTGAGTCTCAGTGTTGACACACACATGCACTCCATCTCATCTCCACTGCCTACCTGCCTGCCGGACCATGAAAGTCTATGGCACTGCCATGTGATCAAGACTCGTAGAACCAACCAGGTTGGAAAAGACCTTTAAGATCAAGTCCAGCCTTTAGCCCAGAATGATGTCAAGGATGATGCAGAGACGGTTTCTGAGTGAGAGCCTGACTTTGGTGCAGGAGGAAAATCCCCCCTGATTCCCTCCTGCAGCCAGCCCCTGGGATCCATCAGGACCTTTGGAAAGGGGACTCGGGGTTTGTACTTCAGCTTTGCAAGGCAAGAGCATCAGTGGAACTGAAAGTAGGTTCACACCACAGTGCCCACCCATGCAAAACTCTAACAAACCACAAACCCAGGCAATTACACAACCTTCTTCTCATGTTTACCAGGTTCATTTTCCGAGCACCGTCTGCTGTTGAAAACAGCCTCAAAGGAGTTTAGTGGCAAAAGTGACCTCTTGGTCTGCTATTGCCAGAAAACCCACTGAGCTTGGCCTAGAGGGGAGAAGTCAGGACTGTAAGAATGGTCTTCAAATGAACCTGCAAGCATTTCAGTCCAAACCCAGAGCTCTCATATCACCTTCCTTCACACACCTGAGCTCAAAGGAACTTATCCCTTTGAGAAGTTCCTTTGAGACGTAGAGCAGGTTTTCCTCCCTGCATGGTGAGAATGGATGGGTACCTCTCAGGAGACTGGAGCTTGAGGTTCACTGTCTGCAAAGAACCATATAGAAAAGCTATACCTGATTAACTGTACACAACGGGCATCACTTAAACCCAGCTATGTCCTTTTAGCCCATTTCAGGCTGTCCCCTCCAAAATCCAGACCAGGTCATAGAATCATTGAACAGTTGGGGCTGGAAAGAACCTTAAGATCATCCAGTTCCAACCCCCTGCCAGGGGCAGGCACACCTCCCACTGAACCATGGCACCCAAGGCTATGTCCAATCCAGCCTTGAACACTGTCAGCAATGGAACACTCACAGCTTCCCTGGGCAACCCATTCCAGTGCCTCACCACCCTTACAGTAAAGAATTTCTTCCTCATATCCAGTCTAAACTTCCCCTGTTCCAGTTTGAACCCGTTACCCCTTGTCCTCTCACTACAGTTCGTCATGAAGAGTCCCTCCCCAGCATCCCTATAGGCCCCCTTCAGATACTGGAAGGCTGCTATGAGGTCTCCACGCAGCCTTCTCTTCTCCAGGCTGAACAGCCCCAACTTTCGTAATCTATCTTCGTACGGGAGGTGCTCCAGTCCCCTGATCATCCTCGTGGCCCTCTTCTGGACTTGTTCCAACAGTTCCATGTCCTTTTTATGTTGAGGACACCAGAACTGCACACAATACTCCAAGTGAGGTCTCACGAGAGCAGAGTAGAGGGGCAGGAAGCCAAAGTGGCCAAAGGCCACTGAAGTCAGTGGGATAACACCAAAGACCTCTGAACAGATTTCCAAACCCCCCGGAAATCCCTCTCTGGCTGCATACAAGGACTCAGGAGGAAGCACAAGTTACAGCCCTTTTGCACACACTGCTCCTGTGTCCTCCTTACAGCCTGTGGACAGCCAGTGCTCGTAGGATGGGTCAACTTTCTTCTCCTTCCCATTAGCAGGAGGAAGTTTCCTCTCTAACAGCCACTGTTACAGTCTTTTGCAATGTGGTGGCTCCTGCTGGGTAGCAAAACACCAATGATATACTCATTGAACTATGCCTCAGGTAGGAAAAAGGCCAGAGCTTCGCATGGGAAATGAGGTGCTCCTGAACTTACATAGCTGTCCTGGGGATATTCGCATGCACAATTAATGAAGAACCCTTGAGCGCTTCATACATCGGCCAAGTGAGCACCAAGCCCCAACCTCAGCAGCTCTAGGATGGGGTTAAAGCCAAGGAAGCACTCAGCAGACCAACTCCTGCATTGCTCTGTCCCCACAGGGTTCAGTGGTGGCAGGAGAAAGTCACCTGTATCGGCAGTGTGTTGATCAGCAGCTTTGGTTAACACCACAAGCACTGTTAGAGGATGCAGGATGGGGTGGCATGATGCTCAGCACACTTCATTGCACAGCTTGAGGGCTGTATTGTGATGCCAACCCTGCTGGAGCTCAGGAGACATCGAGCATAAATCCCAGCCTACAGTAAGACCAAAGATCCAGTGCCTACCTGCAAGATATAGATAGGTAGGTAGGTAGGTAGGTAGGTAGGTAGGTAGGTAGGTAGATAGATAGATAGATAGATAGATAATCTGATAACCAAGCAAATTAAGGACCCACCTTGTGCCCAGCAAGGTTTGTAACTCACTACACTGAGGGCTGCATCCAGAGAGCTGCATTGAGAAGAGACCTGATGTCACTGTGTGTGCTGCTGTGCCCCACAGCATCCCTGAGCTGGGAGCACCACAGTCTGCTCACACTGTACCACAGAAACACAGTTTTCCCTTGTTTCACTCAACAGTCTGATCCTTGTCAAGCTGCTCCGCAGTCTCCATCTTCTTGGCAGCGGGAATTCGCTCGTTCTACTGCTGCCACACTGCAGTGTGGCATTTCTCCAAGCTAAACCTGGTGGGAAGTTTGCTTCCCACGCTGTGCCATTCGACAGCGGCGCCAGGACACAGCACAGCTCCCTGGGAAGTGGCATTAGCTGTGGGAAAGGGACCTTTGGAAGAAGAGCTGGCTTGCACTCAGTCTGTTACTGCCTCCTTTGGAGGACTAAGGCCTGGAGAATGCATGAGCTTTGCATGATCCCTCTTCCACCAGACACTGCCAGGCATGGGGCAGCCACAGCTTCTCTGGGCGCCCTGTGCTAGTGCCTCAGCACCCTCACAGGGAAGAGCTTCTGCCTTATATCTAACCTGAACTTCCCCTGTTTCAGTTTGAACCCATCAGCCCTTGTCCTGTAGCTACAGTCCATAATGAAGAGTCCCTCTCCAGCATCCTTGTAGCCCCCTTCAAATACTGGAAGCTGCTCTGCGGTCTCCATGCAGCTTCTCTTCTCCAGGCTGAACGCCCCAGTGTTCTCAGCCTGGAATAACCTCCAAGGGCTTTGATACTCAGGGGCAGCCAGAGGTGCCCTTTGCTGTTTGCACTGCTCCCATTCTCCCATCACAGCAGTGGAAACAACCCAAGGCAGGAGATAAAGAGAAACATCCTGCAAAGGGAAGAGAGACACAGCATTGCATGATCCAATGGCACAGGGCACTATGCACACATGGTGACAACCTGCTGCAGCCAAAGCAGACGTCTAACCAGAAAAGACCAAGCCTCCTACCTGACTGAGCCATACTGGCACAGCTTGAGTTCCCAACTTAGCAACACGAACATACACCTCAGGAGGAAGAGATGCTCATCTGCACCCAGCAGCAGCACCCAAGTCCAATCCACGAGCCCTGCGCACCATGGCCGGTCACTGCAGCAGGAATGATCACAGACAGCAAAATCACCAATAAGATGATACTGGTTTTCATATATTTATGGTTTTGAAGAGAGATTTAGGGAGCTCCAACCTTTGAACCAGGCCCTAGAAAGAAACAAGGAATAAGGGATCACATTTGTCCATAGAGTAAGCGGCAGCACTGAGAGTTCAGGAAATGCAAGACCAGACTCATTTCTTACACTGAAATAACAGCATCTTTCATGCCACAAAGACCTCGGGCTCTCAGTGTTTTTCCTGCATGCTAGACTGAAATAGAGCTACTCGATCTTAGAGCCACCAAAGAATTGGACTGAAGCTACTGAGGCCATTCATCAGAAAAGCCATTAGAGAAGTACAGAAGCCAGCCAGGTTTGTGAGAAGGGCTCTTAGGTTCACATCCAAGCACATCTGGTCAGTGAAAACCTGACTGATTTACCTGAACCTGCTTCTAAATAATGGTAAATCATAAAAGTAGCTGTGAGCCAAGAGGCAGCCTCAGGAACACGCATCAAGAGGCAACAGAACAGCCTGCAAATGAATAGAACGATTCAACTCGATTGCTTAAATCAAGCCAAAATCCAGCGTAATAACACCCTTACATACGAAGAGTAAGCCACAAATAATGCATCAACAGAAATCCATGTTTAACACAAAGAAGCTAAACTGGTTGGGTGGCAGATGCTCCTTTACATATGTATCGGTTTAATCACAAACTGCTCTCCCTCCTTTCAGGATTGCTAAGGAGGATTCAGAACACAGCCCCACAGCTGCTCCAGCCGAGCCAGCTTGACTAAATGCACTCATTCTTCCCTCTGCAGAGATGTGCAACATTCCTGCTCTTATTGACACAAACAAAGTTGGAGGCAGGGGCAGGAATCCCATGGCTTGAAGTCCCCGCGCACCGCTGCATGTGAGGAAGTTTGGATCTGCCTTCATAAAGCTTTTATGAAGGCAGGAGATCCTTCTCCTGCCAGAATCAGGCCAAAATCAGGCCAGAAGATCCTTCAGGGGTTTCAGTCTGCATTAAAGCAAGTATCTGTGCATGCTGCAGCTGTGGATATGGGAGGTGAAGGGAATGGATATGCACAAGGGAATAAACCTGGTCCTGGGTTCCTGCCCTCCCTAGTTTGCAAAGCCACAGGAAGCACGTTTCCCAGGCAAGAAGGAGCAATAGGGAATGCTCTTCTTTCCCTGAAACCCCTCCCTTCCCAAGTGTTTCTGCTTGGAAACAGGCAGCAATTCTCATTAGTGACTCCTATGGTTGTTTTGTGCCCTGCAGACTGTCAGTGTGGGAATCCTGCCTAGAGCAGCCTGGGCAGCGCCAGCACCCTGTGGGATGATGCCAGAGATGTTTCCCAAACTGGCACTTCCCAGTGGAGCTTTCAGGCTGCTTTCCTGGGTAAGCAAGGGAAAATAAATAAGTAAATAAAGCTACTCTATGGGATACCATTACACAGCCTGTGGGCAGGCAATGCAGGGAACGGGATCACCTCTTGTGCCTGTGCCGAGAGGATGATGCACAGGGATGCCTTGCAGGATGAGGATGCGTGGTGCATCCCTCGACTCGCTTCCTGCTCACATCTGCATCTCCAGCGTGGCTTTACCCCCTGATCTTCCACATCATTGCACTGTCCCATGTGTGCTCCTGTGAGACAAGAGGTCCATAGCAGTGTGTTTTGAATGACAGACCTAGAAGCCTCCTCATCAGACCTGTCTTAACACCAGGCATGGATTCACCATGCACTGTCAGCAGCTTAGCCCTGTCTTGTGGGGCAGAGGAGCCCCACTGACCCGCTCTGGTCAATATGCCACCTTACATGCTTCAATCAAAATAATAAACTGAATAGGAGTGTTTTGGAAGAAACAGGACAAATGGCGCAACCACAATCCTGGTCCTACATATCCAGCCAAACCCAGACAAACAGTTGGAATGGCCCAGGGCAGGCATTGGGCAATCCTCCCGAGCTCCGTCAGCAAATGTCGAGGTCAAGGAGAGGGTGCTTGGATCCTGCATGGAGCAGAGTGGAACCACCCCCTGCCCCAGCCCATTTACTCATAGTAAATCACCCACCTTTGCGTTACACAGAGACCTCAAGTGCTGTGTACCTGCAGCGCGGCACCGTCCTTGATGTTGCTGTTGCAGCAAAGTACCTTTATGATTCACAAGCAGAATAATGGCTGGCTGTTCCCTGCACACCTTCCATCAGCAGTCACCGGTGCAGGGGAAAAAAGGATTTTGATGCTAATCTGTTCTTAAAACATGGCACAAATCCAGCACCAACAAACGATGTCCGGTGGGTGGAACTGCGATGGTATCATGCTTCTCAAAGGTTTCAGTTATGTGACAGCTTGACTTAAACCAGGAGGTTTTCCTCCAAGTCTACTTATTCTACCTTAAAAAATCCCTCCTTTAAGCATTAAGAAGTCCAGCTGGAGGACTTGCTTAATTGCCCATCATTTTTAATTAGCCCCCGTGTTCTTCTCTACAGTTATTTGAGGACCCAGACTGCACGCAGCGTTCCTCACGCTGGTGGAGCTGCACATGGCAACTTCTGTTAAATATCATTTATCCAGCAAGTGCTTGAGACTTGATGATATCTGGGTAGTTCACAAGAAGCACTGTCATCCCTCCTGCCTTCCTGCTTTAGTCCATACTGCTCTACAACCTACGCAAACTTGGAGCTCTTGATTTCCAGAGCCACAATCAGACCTATTCAGATGAGAGGGCTGCTCTGCAGGGCCACTAACTGCATGGGAGCCACAAACCTTAGAGACAAAGAGACTTTCAAGGCTTTCATGGGAACTAATGTTTAAAGACCAAGGAAGGGTTGATCTTCTGCAAGGTCAAATCAAAGGGTTGTCCTCTGCCCACCTCATTCAGGGGTATCTGCAAGACTTGGATAATCTTGGGTTCAGTGTTAGGTTGGACAGGGCTCGGAGCAAGCTGCTCTAGAGGAAGGTGGCCCTGATCGTGGCAGGGGTTGGAACTGGGTGAGCTTTAAGGTCCCTTCCAACCCAAACCAATCTGGGATTCCATGATCTTTGACTCTACAAACACAGGGTAGCAGATGAAGCCCGTGCATGTGGGGATGCTTTTCCAGACACAGGGAAGCAACGTGTACCAGGCAGCCAGGACAGGATTATTTCAGGCTGTGCTCAGTCACCAGAGATGCCCTTTGCATGTTCAGTACATTCAGTTTCCTTCCATCAGCTCCATTTGGTTTTTCACTTGGCAGATGGATTTACCTAAAGTGACACTTCTCTCTGCTAACTACACAGTATTGGGAGCTAATGGAGTGATTTACATTGTGGAGCACAGAAACTGTTGCTTTATCCCTGTCTCAGGGGGAAAGGCAGTAAGTAGGGGCTGAAATACTGTTGTATTCCAGTATCAAAACCTGCTTCCTAATGCTTACATAGCCCTGTGCTGTACCCAGCATTTGCCCCATGGAGAAAGAGGGATGGGTAAAACACAAATTGCTTTGCTCAGACTCAAACCCAGAGCCTGCAAAGCCCAAGCTGGGGTGATGGGGGTACAGAGGTGAGGATGGAGGCTGGGGAAGCAGCCGCCTTTGGAGGTGCAAGGGCTTTGTAGGGCCAGCCTTGCTCACTGGAAGTGCTGCACCCAGCTTAACCCCTGCCGGGAAACCAGGCTGTGAGGGCAGGGTGAATCAGAAGCCTGGATGCTGAGGAGCTCACGATGCTCAGAGGGGACTCTTGTTGGACCATCTTTTGGGGAGGACAATGCATGAGTTGGTTTACAGATAGCTTGGGTCTGCTCCATTACGGCTCCAGGCACCTGAAAGCATCCTCTGAGCTGGCCCAGAGAGCCCCATAACCTCACACTGTAGCCCAGCACTCACTTCACAGCCCTCAGCTGCTTCTGCACCCCCTCAGCAAAGAAAAGGTAATCTGCATGATGCGACCACAAACAAGCTGCTTGCACAGCAATACTGTCAGTGCGGTAACACACAGCTCTCTTACACGGTGTGTGATACTGAAATGAGAGCATCCTCCTTCCAGCAACCAAGGCACCAAAACCATCACTTCGCACCCATTTTTTGCTGGAATCCCAGACTGATTTGGGTTGGAAGGGACCTCAAAGCTCCTCCTGCTCCAACCCCTGCCACGGGCAGGGACACCTCCCACTGGAGCAGCTTGCTCCAAGCCCCTGTGTCCAACCTGGCCTTGAACACTGCCAGGGATGGGGCAGCCACAGCTTCTCTGGGCACCCCCTGACAGCGCCTCAGCACCCTCCCAGGGAAGAGCTTCTGCCCAAGAGCTCATCTCAGTCTCCCCTCTGGCAGGTTAAAGCCATTCCCCTGTCCTGTCCCTCCATCCCTTGTCCAAAGCCCCTCTCCAGGTTTCCTGCAGCCCCTTTAGGCACTGGAGCTGCTCTAAGGTCTTCCCCCATGAATCACTTCTGAGATTCTGGATGTAAAAATAAGGAGTTTGTACCTGTGCAAGCATCACTGCTGCTTCCTGACCTTTGCAGTACTGCAGAACCTGCCTTCAGTTCAAACCACTGCAAACTCACCAGTGCTGACACGCTCTGGGCAGATCTCAGCCTCGCTGTGTGATTCTGAGCCCCTCACACAGACAGGAGCAGCACTGTCCTGCTCGCCAGAGCCTGCCAGAAGAGAGGCTGAAAAACCACAGGACAGTCATAAATACCAATGGAGGTGAATGCTCCATCCCTGGCAGTGCTCAGGGCCAGGTTGGACAGAGCCTTGAACAACATGGTTTAGTGTGAGGCGTCCCTGTTCATGGCAGGGGTTGGAGCTGGGTAAGGTCCTTTCCATCCCAAACCATTCTGTGCTTCCATGAAATCAATTAACACCTTAACAGAGATGGAATTAAAATGCTCTTTAACAGCAAGAGAATGTCTCCTATTTGTCACTGCAGCCCACGACTATTTTTATCGCTAGTAACAAGGGACTAAACTGGGGTGGAGTCGTTCAGCCAGCCCCGCTGCTCCCAGCTACCCACAAGGTTTATCTGACCATCAGAGGAGGAGCTGGACCAGGGCCATCCCACGTGAGAAGACAAAGCAAGGTGCCTGCAAACGTGACCCGGCTGTGTCCTGGGCTGTGCATGGTGAAGACATGTGCAACAGTTCCTGTGGCTTATTCATACAAGCCCCAGCCTCCTCACAGAGAAGGCATGTGAAACCCTGGAGTGGTTTAATCTGTGTTAATCTCAGAACGGGGCTTACGGAGGATGCAGTTTGTATCTAATCTGCCCATCAGGAAAAGGTAAGGGAAAATCCATCTCTGCAAAGAAGTTATTCCTGAACTAGAGCTTCAGAAGTGGTACCCAAATTAAGGCAAACAACGATTTCCCACAGTAGATTACCAGGAAATGTAACACCCCAACCGCGTCTGTCCTCCTGTCCTTTGGAGCTCTGCAGAGTGGTCTGGGAGTCAGATGCTGTTCCGATAGGTACCATCCCGCATCCCTTCTTCTCCCATCACCAGCACGACTGCTGCATTCCGAGCAGGAACTGAAAATCAGCGTGGGAAGGACCAGCTGGCAGCTGCTGAGTGCAGCGTGCTGTTTGCCAAGTCCTTCTGAGCAGAGGAGCACAGGAACTGAATGGGAATGAAGACACCGGGAGCAGGAGGGCAGCGTGGCAGCATCGGGAATGCAGCCCTGGCCTGAGGGTAAAAGAAACACTCCACTCTGGGCAAACAACATGGTAGAGGAATATATATTTTACATGTGAATTATATACAGGCATATTTAAAAGCCCACCTGCTGTAAGGAACTGCTGTGAGATGTTCGAACCTCTATTCATACTACATTGTTGAAGGGAAATTGTCAACCCTGTTTATTGCAGAAGAGTCAGATGCCTACAAACCCAGGCACGCTCTGGTGCGTGCTGCTGCAGTGGTGTAAGATAAAATGCTGGAGCAGCAAAGCCTCTGTCCCCAGGGTCCTCATTCTTCTATCAGCTGGGGAAAAGAGCAAGCACCCGGTGTCCAGCCCAGAGCAGAGCTCACAGAGCTGATGATGACAGGGACCAGGACAGGACACCAAGCCTCTGCAGGCTGCATGGGCACTTGCTGCCTTCCCCCAGGTCTACCCCCCAGCTGGATGGTGAGGATGTGGCATTGCCAAACCCTGCAGCAATGGCTCAAAGCATTGCCATGTCAAGGTAGAGTCACTGACGGCTTGTGTCCTTGCAATTAAAAACAAGGGGTTTCCCACCCTGAACTGTACAATTCCACTTGGTTGATTCACTACAAACACCGGCTCTGTCACCTTCAATGTTCCCAGCTGTGACATGCACAGGACCAAACTGCTCCAAAAAGCACTACGTTTTAAAGAGATTGAAATCACAGAATCACAGCCTGGTTTGGGTTGTAAAGGACCTCAAAGCTCCTCCAGCTCCAACCCCTGCCATGGGCAGGGACACCTTCCATAGAGCAGCTTGCTCCAAGCCCCTGTGTCCAACCTGGACTTGAACACTGCCAGGGCAGAACTTCTTCCCTATATCCAACCTGAATTTCCCCTCTCTCAGTTTGAGCCCATTACCCTATGTCCTATTGCTACAGTCACTGATGAAGCGATCAGGGAGTTTTATGTAGTGCTAAATGGCTTTTTAGACCTTAGAAAGAAATGATTTAAACATTTTCCATTAAGAGAAATGGCACAGGGAGACAAAATAATACTTCACTGGTTGGAAGCAATAACCTCCCTGGAATTACAACACACACTGATAAGACAGATACACAGAGTACAGCTTGGAAAGCTTTGCTTCTGCCCATTATATTACCACATAACCGTAAAAATCAAGGGATTACGTGATTTGGGCTGACAAAAGAAAACTATTTGGAGAGATATTCCTAAACTTAGAAGAGAAGAATGGCAGATTTATGGAACTATTGAAAACAAGTGATTTGCTGGTGCTCACCTCTTGGGAGACATGATGTTAATTCACCCTTTCTTGGTTTTGGTTTTAGTCCCCACACACGTGGCCTCAGGTGGCTCTGGCTCATGTATCCACTTACAAGATACAAACTGGGATTTAAGCAATCCTTTCTTTTAAACCAGTACCAGTAACACCTAAAGTTACTGGGCTCCAATGATTTATAAACTTATGCAAGGTGCTGTAACTGATGCAGACCAATGGTGGCAATTAGCTGGTGTAAACTGAGCCACAGACACTTCTACCAGGCAGATTTGTCCTCCCAAATCACAAGCCTAAGATCTCAAAGGTCAGCTTTCCTTAAGCAACTGCTTAGAACTGTCAGGATAAGTTTACCGTGCTCCTTTGTATTAATGTCTAGCTAATGGGGAAGGAAAAATTAAACCCAAACCTTTATCCTCAGGATTTACCACAAAGACTGAGCAGTCTCTCTTCAGTGCATACCTGAACACCAGTCACAGGAGGTTTTACTCATAGCACCTTCAACAGATGTAGTTGCTGAGGGCGAGTGGTGAAGCGAGGAAGGGATCTGAACGTGAAGGATCAATGCACGGTTCATGGATGTCACTGCATGGAACCCACATTCAGCCCCTCTGAGGTCTGTGGGATGCAGCTACCATGGAGGAACTGATTTTTGCTTGGTCAGAAGCTCTTACGCCTGCAGAGAGGTTGGGAAAAGAGAACATTCCCCCCTCCAGCTTTTGCTCAAGGGTATTTTAATTGCACGCAATGAGGATCCAGATTACCTCCCAGATTTAGTGTTAATTCACTGTTTTCCAGAGGATACATTATGAGAAGGCCAAACAGAGCCTTTGGGCATGTGCATATTACATAGTTTCTGAAGAATGCCCCTGTGAATTGCAAGTATAGTTACAAATCACTGCACTTCCAAACCATAAGCATGACCCATGGTTGTCTTGAAGTCTCTTGCCGCTGGCCTAAGGCTATTTTAAACAATATGGAGGTATCAAATCAAGCTCAGAACCTGCAGCACTGAATTTATGCCAAATCCATCTGCATATTCATATCTATATATATGCCATATTCATCTGCATATGCAAATTGAAACTGCATCCCTGCACTTACCAGTCAGCAACTGCATTGATAAGAATTGTGATTCTTATCCGGAGATGCTAAATGAATACATGGATTAAACAGTGTTAAGAGTCTTTTCAAGAGGGCTACATGAAAAGCCTTCAGTAGACAATATTTCTTCACAACAAACAGTCAGGTTTAATCCCACAGCTATTAGAAATTATTTACTATATAGAAAATGATGATTCTTCACTCCTCAAATAGTAAATGGCACATGTATCCTTCCAACAGAGACAGCACGGAATAGATGCCGTTCACTTCTTGATTCACAGTTGCAAATAGTAAGAGTTCACAGCAAGAACTTCCTCTTTCAGTATAAAGGAGAACCACCCAGTGGCTAGAAGTACAAATCTCTTCTTCTGTCGTGGATCTGAATGCCTGAAAGACACAGCAGGATCAGGGCGGTCAAACACAGTCCGTGCAATCTCTGCAGAGGTGGTGCAAACACAATCACACCTTTGGGTCTGATGCAAGATGGCTCTCAGGAGGATAACCAGAATGAGCCCTCCAAAGCATCCCCAGAATATTGCACATCAAAGAACCAACACCAGGGTATAACAGTGTTCAGTTTAACGAGGACACACAGTCTGAACAGAGAAATACATGGAAGTCTGAATACTTTGGAAGTCATTTCTTTGACCAACTCTCCCAGCAGAGTGGTGGGTTCGCTGGTGAAAGCTGCAGTAATGTGAACATACAGGTCCAACAGGGACCTCAGCCTGAAACTGGGTGCTTGAGATGCACTGCAAAGGGTGTCCTGTCTTTCTGGGATATGAAACTGGGACAGCCAGTGTAAAACAGGCATTGTGAAGAGGAATATTGATGGTAGAACCACAAGAACTACAGTAGATGGTGTTAGAAATCATGTATCTTATTTAACAGACTGCTTTTCCTTTTCACTGTTAAGGTAGTTATGGGAGGTGGTTTGTCTATGTGGGAGAAAGCAAGGTTTGGAAATAGAGCCTGGAAGCAAACAAGGAAGCATCTTTAGTTCTGCATGCATAAGTAAGATATCCTTCATAGGCGAGCATTGATTTGTTCCGGTACTGCTGGCTCCAATACTCACCTGCAGTGGCGTGGCTTCCACTGGGGTTCTCTGGGCCTTGGTAAGAGCTTGCTTTCCTCTCTTAAAAGACAGAAAACACTGGAGATGAGCAGAGATTCAGCACAGAGCTAGCAGCAGACAACAGTTCTTAACGAAACCTTGTGCTTTTGCAGCCCAGCCTATAGCACAGGTGCTGGGGAACTCTGTGCTGGCTGGCACAGCAATCTACACTCCCATAAATATAAATATCAGCTGTTCTTATACATGACACAGCACCAGGAGAAGTGTATTGAGCAGAGAGAGCCAAGAAACAGGGACTCCCACAGCCTGACAAATGCACAGATCCCAGGGGCTTGCCAAAGCCTCCTTGTGAGCACGGGCCAGCCATTTCCTATCGGTTCCTTTGGGGATGCTGGATAAGCACATGTGTGCTGTTACACGCGGAGTCCTGTGAGGCTCCTTCACAGGTCAGAAAGGCCCTGGAAGCATCCTGAAGGAAAAGGCTTTAACTGCTGAGCGTGAGGCATCCCTGCCCACGGTAGAGGGGTGGAAGTAGATGATCTTAAGGCGCTTTCCAACCCAAAGTATACCATGATTCTATGATGGCTGGGGGACATCAAGCTGTTTAATTTCCCTTTCCATGAATAGAGTCCCCTGTTAGCATTGCTTCCCTTTTTGATCCCAACACTAGCTTCATGAAACATGTCCTTCTTTGGAAGAGTTTGTTCCTTGGGCTCCCAAGCCTTAATAGGCTCACATTGCCCCCTTGGGGAAAGAGGGCACCTCACCCTGTTCTTAAATTAAGTCCTAGACATCCAAACAGTCTCTTTCATGTAACTGGGCTGTCATTCACTAGCTGCAAAAAGCCTAGGGTGGCTGCCTATGCAACGCAAACATCCAGCCTCAGCTAAATCCGTGTACCATGAGCAGCAAATGTGGATTCCAGACAGACATTAGACACTCCAGACGAATGGGTTAGCAAAACACCTATAGCTGGGGTCCTTGTAACGCCAGAAGAGAGCCTGTGGATAAGCCTGCCTGCAGATAGAAACAGCTTTTAGCCAGTGCTCGGCCAATTCCTGCTGATGCAGGTTCGAAACAGGGCAACCAGCAGGAATTTCACAGCTGGCTGTTGCTCAAACACTAAGACTCGGGATTGCTTCCCCACGTGCTTGCTCCTCTCCATCTAGAAGCACCAGGTAGGACACGCTGTGTGTTTCCAGGAGACTCCCTAAACAATTTCACAACCCATTTTCTTGGAAGCCAGTGCCAAGCTATGTATGTGGGTAACGCCCAGGAACAGCGATGCAGGCCTATCCCAACAGGGCTCCAGGAAGCTTGATCCCAAAGGGCTTCTCAAAGGCAGCAATTACAGCGGAGCCATTTTATCCATCAGAGCAGCCTGTAGGGATGTAAGATCCCAGGAAATGGACTTCAGGCACCAGCCATCTATCTTCTGTGTGCTGGGAGTACCTGGGATTGGGATTCCTGCCCATTGTTGATAATAAATAAGGAACACTCATCGCTTCTGTGTGAATTGTGTTAGCTCTGGGAGATGTACTGCAGAGGGAAAGCAGTGCCTTTGCCAGCAGGGCAGCACTGCTTCATGGCAGGCAGCAATTAGCTGGGAAACACAGCAAGGCCAGCCTGGAAGCCCCTTTATCCCAGTCATATAATCACAGAATGGTTTGTGTTGGAAGGGACCTCAAAGCTCCTCCAGCTCCAGCCCCTGCCACGGGCAGGGACACCTTCCACTGGAGCAGCTCCAAGCCCCTGTGTCCAACCTGCCAGGGATGGGGCAGCCATAGCTTCCCTGGGCACCCCCTGCCAGCTCCTCAGCACCCTCACAGGGAACAGCTTCTGCCTTATCTCCAACCTGAACTTCCCCTGTTTTCAGTTTGAACCCATCATCCCTCGTCCTGTCGCTACCGTCCCTCTCCAGTATCCAAAATCCTCCCAGCTACAATACCCTGCACAGTAAAGTAGGCTGCTCTGGGCTCTTACCTGGCTACCCCATCCCTGATCCTCATAGCACTATGAATAATGTTTATATTCACTTAAAAAAGCTCCCTAATGTAAGCCAGGAAGTAGGATATTGTGCAAGTGGGCAATGTGTAGTTTCTGATGAAGCCACACTATGGAGCTCATCATCCCAAGTACCACAGGACACATCCTGGCCTATCTATTGCAAAACATTGCTATGAGCTGGGCTGAAGGTGACTCCAGTTTGAGAACCCGAGGAACAACAGCCTCTATTATTTTGTCTCTTTCCATAAGATGCCATCAAAGATCACAGTGATGGCATTTCCTTACCTCCCCCAGGAGCTGAACTTTGGCTTATATTTTGTAACCTAGCAGGTCCAGTCATACAAGCAGAACTTGAGTGTTGCTTCATGGTGCATTCCTGCATGGATGTTAGGCACTTTTCCTGTTGCAGAAGACCAAGAAGAGAACCGTATTTCCTGTCAGAGATGGGTTCATCTCCCACATGCAGGTCAGGCAAAGCATGATGATGATACATTGAACTGGGGAGACTGGGAGTCCCAATCGAAGGGAAAGGCCATAAGTCTGCAGGTTGGGTTGGATGACTGCGCAGAGCTGGTGGCTGGTACTGGCCTGCCAGACCACCAGCAGCAAAATTCAGACCCGAATTTGACACGCTTGGATCAGAAGATGATGGATATGTTCTGGAGCAATGTGAAGAGAAATCCCACTGATGGGGCGACACGCTATCTACGTAAAAGAGAAAGAAAGCATCTGAAGACTCAGCAATTCTTACTTTTCTCCCAAGGCAAATTCCAATGGCCTTCTAAGGGAACACTACCAAACTGCATATTCGTTTCACATAAATATATAGTCTCCATAGTGCTGCTGGTCTTCAAAGTCAACCACAAACTCATGCTAAAAGCAGACTAAACCACTACCAGGACTTTCAAATAGCTATTACATGTGTTTTCTTACAGGCCACGGGCATAGGCAGGTTTTTAACTATTGCAAGATTAAATAGATTATGACAACAAATAAAGCCATAGTGCACTTAACGCATCTGACAGCAGCGGAGACACTTGGCTGGAAAATGAGGACCCAGTCCTCCCAACAGGCCCCGGACAGCCTGGGGAGCACCCCAGCAAGCACATGGATTTACTCGGGAAGTCCCAGCTATATAATCCAGGGCTTTGCAAGCTTTTCTTGCTTTCTGTTTGCACACTGCTTACATGCAAATGTAAGCGCACTGCACCTTAAACTCCTCGTGAAAGCCATTCCCCCTCTCTAACGCCACGCTCAGGCACAGAAAGCAGCTCACCATTCTTCAGGACAGCCGTCTCGTCCTTGTGCTTTGTGCTCAGGTCTTGGGGGTTCTTCGCATTGCTTAGAGCTCTGGAAAAATGTTCATCCACCACGCTGTTAATATCCCCTTGGAAATAGGTAAATACAACGCTCTGAGCCCCCCATTCTGTTTTCACAGGTTCTTTGCTTTTACACGGCTTTGGAGAGAGCTTCCTTGTTTCTTCCATTTTCAATAACCACCAGCCCCTGCCAAAGAAAACCAGAGCAGTCAAAGACATACTGTTCAGCTTAAAGTGCACAGTCAGCAGTGAGCCCATCCTCCTCTTGAAACTGGTGGGGCCAGACCAACTGTTACTAGTAAGATGAGATTCTTTATCTGGGTTTCTGCTTATTCCACACACCTTTTCTTGGCTGATTTCCTTATTATACACTTCTCATATGGAATACTTGCAGTATGAAACAAAAGGAAAAACCTTTCAATAAATATGTACTGAATTCTACAGAATTGTGATGGGAGTGCATTTTTCCCAATCAAAATGAGTCCAGTGAGTCTTTAACTTGTTCAATACAGGGTCTGTCAGGAGAGAGCTCTAAGTCTGATACAACTGTACAATATAAAACCTTAGGAAAGGTTTATCCTGAAAGCAGTGGATGGCTCAGAGATGCAAAGAGCCTGATGGATCCTACCATTGTATGAGTTACCTGTCGGTGCCATAGCATTGGCTCTATTGAGGAATGAAATGCTGTCATTTCTCACCCTGCCTTTATAGCCCTGCGCTTAGGACCTAGCGCTGTGCAAATATGCCCTGAGGACGAAGCTATGCTGAAAGAACTGAAGCGTTTACACAAATAATTCAGGGGTTACATTAGTCCTGGATGTTCAGGGTGAACTTATAGAATCATAGAATGGTTTGGGTTGGAAAGGACCTTACCATCATCCAGCTCCAACCCCTGCCACGGGCAGGGACACCTTCCATGGAGCAGCTTGCTCCAAGCCCCTGTGTCCAACCTGGCCTTGAACACTGCCAGGGATGGGGCAGCCACAGCTTCTCTGGGCACCCCCTGACAGTGCCTCAGCACCCTCACAGGGAAGAACTTCTTCCTTATATCTAACCTGAACTTCCCCTGTTTCAGTTTGAACCCATCACCCTTTGTCCTGTCACTACAGTCCCTGATGAAGAGTCCCCCTCTGGGAGAATTCCTTCTTCTGGGATTCCTCTCTGGGAGGATTGCTTTGTCCAATTCTGGTCTTGACAGAGTGAAATGAAACATTAAATACTCGTTAGAGCTTAAAATAGTAAGCTCTAATGAGCATTTTATTTAGACAAGGGAAAGCTCAAAGTACCTTGAGCACTGTCAGCACAGACTTCCACAGCGAGATGTCTGACAGTAGTTGCTTCACCTATTAGAAGAAGGCAGAAATTATTATTGGAAATTCAAATTACAGGAAATTCAAGTAAAAACCCCCAAGCAAACCAAACAAACCCTCTTGTTTGAAACAACTTCCTGAGGGACATGGAGGGTCTGTCAGGTGCTTAAAACTTTGGTAGCAAGACTGCTAAACCACACACCAAGACTGCTAAGAGATACCCTGTAGCTCAACCAGGACTTGTGGATTTAAGGCAAGAATGACCCTAAAATAGTTTGCAGGAAGTCAGCCAAAGACTCTGAGACTCCTTTTTGTCCTCCTTATAAACTCTCTGCTGCCAGATATGGTGAGAGCAGGATAAGGAACATCACTGCCCGCCCTGGACGAGCATGGTTTATACGCATCTATGCAGTTTCTGGCCGCAGGCAAATGAGTTCTATAGGCAGAGCTCAGGCCTTCTGCTGTAATCAAGATCATATGTAGCAGTGTTCAGGCTGTGAATGCAGGGAGAAATGCCTGCTGTTTCTATGCCATTTTCCAGTCTTGCTATCAGCTCATCACACCCCACCGCATAACTGCTTTACCTTGGTAGCAAAGAAGCTGTTATGCTTCAGAGAACTGGGAAACCTTTGGTCAATAGCCAGCTGCATCATGCAAAAACTGATGAGTCATTAGAGTTGTGTTTCCATCCAACTGACCCTGCAACATGCAGCATTGCTTAACCTATTCCCATACCTTTATCTGATTTCTTTTCTAATCATAACCCCCCCAATCCCAAGCTTCCTAATAAACTTGTGCTCATCCCTGCCTCAAAGGGTATTCTGAAGTATTGCAAAGGCTGCCTCCAAATGGCCTCTTAGTATTTCTTCTGCATGAAAAGATTGTTCAGGCTGCAAAGCCAAGTATTCAGACATTAAGAAGTATGAGGATTGAGATTATCCAGCATAATCTATGCCCCTTTTTATGCTTAAGCCTTCACCTACAAACCTCTTGCTCATGTTTATCACTTGCTTCCAGGTCTAGTTTTGCTTGTTACCTCTGCCCCCTTCATGGACCCTTCCTCAACTAGCACTAACCCCTTGTTATTAACCACCAATTTCTGAGGAACTCAATAGTTCTTCAGTCCTCATCTTAGGATTTCTGTTGCTTTACCCTTCTTGCATCCTTTCTCAGCTCCAGCCGCCAGTCCACTTAGACACAGTGGTGGGGATGGGACACACACAGGTTTGTCACCAGTTAGAACTGCACAGGAATGCTCTAACAGCTGTCTGATTCAGAAGACAATCTTTCAGAGCATCAAAACTGATAAAGCTTTACCAATCTGAGAAAACTTCAACCAGAAACCTTCCTCCTTCAGGCACCATCCCAAGGACCATGACGGGAGCAGGAACTAGCACAACCCAGCCAAGCAACTGCAATGATTTCAAGCACAGGAAGAGACACTCTTTTCCAGTCTTGTTTTAGAAAGCAACCCGCTGTTGAGGTTAAGAAACTCTCTGGTTGCTCAGCTGGAGGCCAGCACTTGCCATTGTAAATTCTAACCCAAGCAGTAACAGCTTGGCAAAGCCATCAGCGACCATACAGCCTAAGAAACAGTACACGAGGCCATCTCAACAGCAAGGAGCAAACCAGCTCTTCCTGTGCTGCTCCACAGCAATAGAAACTTTAGGAAGCATTAGCTGTGGCCCAGAGGTCTATTTTTCCTGTTCCTCACTCAGTGCGAGGCAGCTATTTGGTCTTTGTACCACTTTATTAACATCCTTAACTTGCTTGTGGCATTAACTGTAAGCTGCTGTAGTGCTGTTTATTGCTGTGTAGCAGCTGTTCCACATGTGTGAGCTGTGAGTTCCTCACCCTTGCTAGCAACAGTACCTTCCCATCACTGCAGCAGCAGATGGGGAACTCAGCTCCTGATTTCATGCTGCCCAAAAGAGATTTAAAACTGAATTACAGAACCACAGACTGGTTTGGGTTGAAAGAACCTCAAAGCTCCTCCAGTTCCAACCCCTGCCACAGGCAGGGACACCTTCCACTGTAGCAGCTTGCTCCAAGCCCCTGTGTCCAACCTGGCCTTGAACACTGCCAGGGGTGGCCATAAGTAAAACACACTTTCCACTTCCCAAGTGTTGAGCAATCATTTAACAAACAGACATTTGCTTTCCTCAAGTATCATTTGACAAAGTCAGTGAGCACAAGTTGAAACGATCACTGAATTCTCCTACCTTAACTCACTGTCAGGAGCGGGGTCACACCAGCGCGGTTTTCCAGATGTGGGATGCTCATGCTGTGCCCGGCAGTTTGGGATCTCTCCCCCGGCAGGCTAAGTGCACTCTGCAGTGAATGCAAGAGGAGACGAGCAACGTTCATGAACTCCTTACATGCTTTCTAGCCTCTAGCTGCGAGTGAACTAGGCGTTTCCTTCAGCCCATCTGCTAAGAATGCATGAAATGCACTCCAACGAGTCAACCGGGTTAGGAGGTGTCAGGAATGAGGAAAACACGACTGTAAGCAGGGGTTGGTTTTTATGACAATGTGTACACAATAAAGAAGACAGGGTTTGGGCTTCAGAAGAGTTTACACTAAGATGATAAGTTATGGCAGAGAACCAAACTTGGCTGGATCATACACGACTTGCCTGTGCCAGGTTACAGTATATCAACTACAAATGTCCACAAGAAGGAGAAGATGACCTTGTCTCCATCCCAGATAAACCGGATGACCCATCCTCATTCTCTTCTTTGCTGGATCTCTTTAAATGACTTAAGAAATCTTCAGAAAATAAAAACATCCTTCTTGCTCTGCAAGGGCTGTTACAAGGAAGAGAGAGATGGGGGATTTTCTGCAGTCAGTTCACCAAAGGAACCCAATTGCAACCATTCGCGAAATCATGGAATGGGTTGTGTTAAAAGGGACCTCAAAGCACCTCCCAGCTCCAACCCCTGCCACGGGCAGGGACACCTTCCATAGAGCAGCTTGCTCCAAGCCCCTGTGTCCAACCTGGCCTTGAACACTGCCAGGGATGGGGCAGCCACAGCTTCTCTGGGCACCCCCTGACAGTGCCTCAGCACCCTCCCAGGGAAGAGCTTCTGCCCAAGAGCTCATCTCAGTCTCCCCTCTGGCAGGGTAAAGCCATTCCCCTTGGCCTGTCCCTCCATCCCTTGTCCAAAGCCCCTCTCCAGGCTCCTTGTCGGACCATTTATGTCTTGGAAATGGTGAATCAGGGTCAAATTTGCCAGTCTCAGATGGAAAAAGAAACCAGGGACTGAGAGTCACCAAACTGGTGGAGACATTTATGACCTTCATGCAGTAACTTGAGAGTTTGTTTACTCACCCGGAAAGGAGAGCACAACCCTATTCCCTCTGCCTAAACGCATGAATCCACCCTCCGCCACCTCCCAGAACAACTTAACCACAAGGCTGGAAGATTTCCTGGGATGGTGCTTTTATTGGCACATAAACCCATTTCCACTATGAGACAGTGCCCTCATCTTCATCATTCATTCCTTGAATGAATCTAAACTGTTTCACGCATGAGATTGCTTCTGCTGAAGTTTTTCAAGGCCTCATTTCCTCATTTCCTTGAAGTTAAGACACCAGTGTGTCGGATGGCTTGTAGGTGAACACCTCAAAAACGACTGGGCAAAAACGGGATTATCAGCCCTGCTCCTTTGTGATACAGGAACTAAACCACCCAATTTCCAGAGCTCTTTAAGCACTCTGTGTCCAGCCTTGAGGGAAAAAACATACTAAAATCCAAGTTCCTGAGAATAAAAATGGAAATTCTGCTTGTTCTTAACAAAAACCCAGCCAAATTCCATACTACCTCCTGTAACTACGGCGTCTGCAGATGTTCCTCCTGCTCCTTTTATCTTCATTCAGGGTCCATTCACCCACCAATCCAGACTGAAGTCTAAGAAAGCAAGCCATACAGAGGGAACAAATACCACGTCCCATCAGAGAACCCCAGACTGGTTTGGGTTGGAAAGGACCTTAAGATCACCCAGCTCCAACCCCCCGCCATGGGCAGGGGCACCTCACACTAAACCGTGCTGCCCAAGCCCTGTCCAACCCGGCCTTGAACGCTGCCAGGGATGGAGCATTTATCACTTCTCTGGGCTCCCTGTGCCAGTGCCTCACCACCCTCACAGTAGAGAGCTTCTTCCTTGTATCTAACCTGAACTTCCGCTGTTTCAGTGTGCACCCATCGCTCCTTGTCCTATTGCTGTAGTCCCTGATGAAGAGTCCCTTTCCAGCATCCTTGTAGCCCCCTTCAGATATTGCTATCATGAGCACTTACAGTTCCAGCAACACATGTTCTGGCCTCCAGCTGGGAAGCTCTGGCGTGTTAACACACAGACGTTAATAAACTGAAGTCACTGTGCAGCAAACGCGATGGTACCTTTGACAGAGGGAGAAAAGGCAAATACATGATCTCCAAACTTAGCAGAAAAGACTTGTTTCGATCACGAGTTTGTTTATTAAAAAGGTAGTATAAAACACAACCCCTTTAAGAAACAAAATTGAAGATGAATCCAGGGATCCTCAGATGCTCCCACAGGTCAATATTACTCAAGGACGATTAAATGCTGGTTTTCTAAAGGATTTATGGGAAGAAAAACCTGTCAGAAAAATTCCACGTCAACTTCTTGTAAAGTTTAATCTAACACCAGGCTTTCATGTTACACAATGAGCAAAAAACCAACCCCATTTGCTGCAAAAGAGTTGGCAATCCTACAAATACAGAACTTCCAGAGTCTCCCGCCAGGAAGACTTCAAGCCTTGTATAATGAGCACTAAAATACACACAAGCCAAATCAACACAAGTCCACAATGTCCAGAATTCACGTCTCATACTGCAGTATGTTTCCTCACATTCAGAAAGAAAAAGACTTCAAAAACCCAAATTCCATCTCTAGATACAGTGGGGTTTATTTAGAATTCACTTAGGTTACACAGGTCAAGAATTCAGGGCTTGAATATCCATTTTCCTGGAAAATTTAAAGGCAAGTATGGGTTTCTATGAAGCATCCAATACCTTTAAGTTTCCTCAAGCGACTTAAGCTAAGGATTTGGAGTTGTAAATAGAGGTTAGCCTTAACTGAATAATGTTGAGGACATGTCTTAGCTAAAATGCACTGCATTTACCATCCTAAGGATTTTAAGTGAATTGCAATCCTTATACAAAATGTAAGTTGTACGAGGGACTGAAATTCAATTAAAAACAGAAGTAATTCAAACAGTCAGCAGGAGACAACAGATAAAACATTTTGATGCAAAATGAAACTAATTCTCTCTTTACAGCTGGATAGGAACATTCGAGAACCTGCTACAACTTACGTGCCAGATGCCTACCTTGGCCATGCTCTTCTCAATGCTCCTCTCATACTTGGAACTGTACAGTTCCCTCACCAGCAAACCACTAAACAGCACTGGAAAACAAGCTACTACTATATGTTGAAGCTAAGCAACTGATTTTGTATGGCATGGTGAAGGAAGTGATTATCTACGGTGAATTATGCTGAAGCATCAGTTAATACTCTTTCCCAGTTGTTATACTGAGGTGGCTTCACATCCCATTTTGTTATACTATGTGAATTAGTAGAAACAGCTATTTCTGTAGCTCAAAACTGAGCAACACAGGTTGGGTCAATGTACTGCTAGTTACTGCTATCACGACATAGAGGGAAGGAGACAGCTTGCCTCAAAATGAACCTCTCGCCATCATCCTTGAGATGAAGGAACATGCAGTACACTGGAACACTGGGATGGAGCCTAAGGAAAAGGAGAAACTGAGCAAAAAGATTTTGTCCCTTCTCATGAGCAAGGCAAGTCATCAGAAAGCACTTTTAATTAAGGAATAAATATAGGGAAAACTGCATTGGGATTTTCACTTCTCCCCATTTCTGCTGCTGCTCAGTCAGAAAAATATAAGTTTAAAAAGCAACTCGGCTTGTTCAGCTTCAGATTTGTTACAGTTTGGTATTAACCATCACTGCTCTATACTACGAGGTTCCCATAATCATACTTTAAAATAGTATTTAGTGAAAATGTTTAATTCAGGTTCAGATCTATAAAACTTGGCATCATTTAAAAAACAGGGCAACATCAAAAGAATTTGGTCTCAGTGAGTGTGCTGAAAGTCCCAGCTGCATTAACCTCTCCAGAGACTTACAAATGCCTCAAGTACTCAATGAATAGTTTAGAAAAATAGATTTCTATATTTTACTGGGGAATAACAGAGGTAGACAAAAGGAAAATACCTGTTTGAGTGTAATGCCACGCTTCAGAACAACGTATCTGCATGGAAAGAGCTTTTATTCTCTTACATATCCTAGGTAATAGGAAAGCATTTGGTCTCGGTCTGTGTGGGTGCTCTACTTCAGTGGGAGGTCTAGAGGACAAGGTGAAAACACTACCACCACGTTGGACTTTTGAAGGAAGCCAATCATATTTGTACATCAACTGGAGAGAGGAAGGTTACTGCACATAGAATGGTTCTTTATTATCCAAAGTCTTGTTCCGAACACTAACACTAACGCTAACCTTATTTTCCTATCTGATACCATGACAAGGCTTCATAGGACTGTACAATTTTATACATTTGTCAGTAAGTTTCCCTGTATCTGTTGCAATTCCACTGTAAAACATGTGATTTAACTGTGTAGAGTGTTACATGACTGGGCTCTCAAACCCCCCAACAAAACACAAGAGTAGCAGATCTAAAGCCTGGAGTCTAGAAGCTGGAAGGCAAAAAAGGAGCACTGAAAGCAATATCCACCACACTGCATCACACTCTCCATATGCAGAAACTTCCAGCCCTCAAAGGTCTGTGGGGCTTATTAGCAATAAAAATAGCTGAGGAAGAAGCAACACAACCCAGAGATGTAATGTGAATAGGCCACTGGGTGCAATACAAACCAGGCAGTGCTTCCGATGCCCTGAATTCTTCAAAATACCTGCTTTGCTGTAGTTTACACTTGTAAAGATGAGAAAATGGACTTCCTTAGCTGGCAACAGTTACAGCTCTTCTGTATAATGCAAGCCAACGTTGGAAATTCATCATACCTTCTTATAATGAGCCCCCAGGCTTTTAAATCCCGAATTCAGATATCATCTCTGATGTAAGACCAGGTATTTCATCATGAAAAGATGTAATTCATAACCTCAGTGGCAAGTGTTAACTTAGATGCTCCGGTTGCCACAGCTACCCATACGTATTGATTACATATTAAAACAAGAGAAAACCAAACCCCAAAACCAAGAGAACACAACAAACTTCAAATATCATACAGACTTCTGGGAAAGAATATAGACGGGAACCTCTGAGCACAAAGTTTGAACACACCAATTTTCAGAGTATTCTGAATACTTGAGGGTGGAAAGACAAGAATCAGCATCTACGGGGTCTTGCATATTCATATTCATTCTTTCATTCGTATTAATCCAATGAAAATTAAAAAACCCATAAAATACCCTCCTTACAAATGCACACTTGTCACCATCCATATAAAGAACGTGCTAGGAATTCAGCACCAATGTTTTAATTGTTTGGTGCCTAAATCCATCTTCTTCTACCCTTATGTATTAAAGTAATGGGATTTTAAATTAAGAATGACTATGCCCAAAAAGACTCCCCCCCTAAGCTATTCTTACTAAGATACCTAAAATTAGAACGTTTCCTAAGTGCTGCTTTTGGGAATATTTCTAAGAGGGCTAACATTTGCTTTTTCCATCGAAAATAATAGTCTTTGAAAGCGTATTTTCAAATATTCTAACTTTTGCACAACAAACTGTAGTTCAAGTTGCCAAAAGCCTTTAAATTTTATGAAATATGGGAGAACATTCCCACTCTGAAGAGCTAAAGCAAAACGCTGGAGAGAACTCACACTCGCCATTCTAACAACATTCAATGAAAGCTTTTACTCTAACATTAAAGCAAAAACTAAACAAAGTCAAGACATCAATCAAAAGCCTATTTTGCATACCTACTGCACACAGACCATGAGAGTTTAAGATCAGTCTGACTTCATTATGGCCTACAATGTGTGTGCTAGTGCATTTCTAGTCTCCTTGACTAATTCCAGCCTCTGCTGAAGATCTAAGCATCAACTGAAAATCAAAACGGGAAATAAAACATTATTTCCTGAATGCTGTGATTTAATAACCTATCTTCACTCAGTTTGCCTTATGTTGGCTATGGCAACATTCTTTTCCACTTCCTTTGTTACTTGGTACTACTCTTATCATTTGCTACTTAAGGCATATCCAATGCATTCACCCTGTACTGCATATCACAGCATCTGTTCCATCAAATGATCCAGAGTACTCTGGAAAAGAAGTTAAGGGTAAGATACTGAGTTCCAAGGGGTACAGAAAAATTATAATAAGTATAATCCACAAATCTTGTAATAGCTTTGCATTACTTCAGTTACATATAGTTACATAAACTTCAGGGTTGGAACATATTCTACACTTACATCATGAAACACTGACAAGCATAGTTAGAGCAAAAAAGAAGCCTGATGAGTTTTACTGCATTCTTGGCAACTTGAGTTACTTTACCTGAACAGCCAATTAATACAAACTTTTAGAACCTGATTAAATATTTTTAATGAAAACTTCAAAGCACACAGTTGATGACATTCTAATATGCACATATTCATATGAATATCGTCTGCAGTCACCCTGAACAAAGGGATAAACTCAAACATCACCCTAAAACCCATGCTTTCAGAAAGCACTGAAGATGTTATGTATCTGCTTCATCATCACTGCCTGCAAGGCTGCTGTCTGTAGATGGAGCTCCATCTTCATTAATGCCCTCACCATTATTCTCCCTCTTCTGGGCTTCTGCATTTACATCCTCCTTAGATGCGTCATTAACATTCGAAGGTTGTCTGCCTTCTGGCAATTTAACACTACTTGTTGCAGAATCCGAGTCAGATGCTGTTTGCTGCTCCTTTGCATCAGGATCCTCTAGGAATGATCCCCACACCTTGAGCCTTTCTTCCCTTTCTCTTGCAGTCTCCTCCACCTATTAAAGGTAGGTTTATACACATCATTACTAAGTCATATCTGTAACAACGAATATTTACACACAGTTACACACACATTTATACTACAGTGGTATCTCAAGCCCTGCCGACTGTACATCCCCTGTACATCCACTGGCTGATCCACTAAGCTGACATCTCCAACACACCATTTTTAGCATCAAACAGGTCCTTTACATCTTTGCTAAACTGAACAAGGACGAATTTTTGGAGACACACTAGCTGTAAAAGGTGAAGTAAGCCAGGGCAGGGAAGAGTATGGAGCTGAGAACACCCAGCACTTCTTAAACTAAAACAGGTTTGCAGTTTGGAAGAAGTATTGGATAAAATAGGACCATGAAAGGCTACCTGATAATCCGTTACACCATCCCATGTTTCAGCACTGAGCTGACGGCCACCAAACCACCTTCCATTTAGAGTCAACTTGCACAAATCAGCTTCTGTAGGTTCTTTGAAGGACACAGAAGCCACACCATCAGGGTGTCGCTGTAAGGAGAGACAACTTTGTTTTAACAGGTTAAGTAGTGAATTTATCCAACATCTTTCAGACTGTTTAACAAAATCAACTGGGATACAGCTCCATCCTAATCATAGAATCATAGAACAGTTAGGGTTGGAAAGGACCTTAAGATCATCTAGTTCCAACCCCCTTGCCAGAATTGTGTTTGGAAAATCCAATTTGCAAGTTTATGCATCTTGTTCTATTTGCAGGCAGAACAGACTTTTTAAACACAGAAAACACCCAAATGTTTCAGCTACTTTAGCTACAAATAAATGGGTTTATAAACTGTCAGTCTTGTGAGATGCAGCCAAGTTATTGGGAAGAGTTAAAGTTTGCCTTCACACTGGGTGAAATAGAACAGAAATTCATTTCCAAACCAGCTTTAAAATACCAAAAGATAGGTCAAGTTGCCATGAAATAAAGACACAAACCAATTAAATGCTCCACTCATATTTAAAGAATCCTGAATGTTTTGCACATTTAGACATAGTGCCAAGACAACATGCAAAAAAATACCTACATCAAATATGAGAACCTTCTTTACTTGACCGAACTTTTCACACTCTGTCCGCAGATCTTCTCTGATCTCATTTAGCACTAAGGGATCCTCCTGCAATGCAATCACACAGCTTGAATTCAACAGAAGAAATTTCTTTTTGCGCAATCACCAATGGAAGACATCTCCCATCTATTAAAAGTTCATAAATTAAGTCTTGTTATGCTGCTGTTTCAAAGTCACTTGGGAGTTGGCAGCCAGCCCTTATGTGAATTTAATAAATGCTACTTGTTAATAAGGTTATTTTGTGCCAGTTTCTCCATTCTATCATACTGGTTACTCCTCTTTCTATCCCAAAGAGTACTGTCACTGCACACGCAGTGAAAAAGGCCAAAACACAGTCATACCAACCTCTTTTTGCTTGTTTTTTGGAAATAGGTGAATGAATGTTAAGCAGATGCTTGGCACAGGAAAAACCCTGCCCAATCCAAGTTCAATTTTGCTCTCCTCTGCTTAGATGAGATCTGCTGTAATTCTTATAGCAGAAAATTCAACATTAACTATAACAGCACAACGTACAGTAGCAAAATGAACCTTCCTACCTCAAAGTCCTTTGGATGGAACATATTCCTGATAATAACAATGCGTTCATGTCGCATCCGAGCTGCACCATCTTTCTTCTCTGGCCTCCAATCCAGCTGTCTAATGAAATGAAGCAACAGTAAGAAGATATTGTTGCGGCTCTCTTCAGTTTCTACAAGTATTTGTTGAAAAAAAGACATTAATTTCTCGAAATACAGCAACTAAAACATGCATTTTGACACAGAGAGTTAAGTTATTCTTCAAAAAAAAGCATCCGGTTTTACCACTTCTACAAAGCACTTGAGGTTTTAAGGTACTTATATGTTCACAGAGGGAATAAATATCAATCATTCATAGAATCCCAGACTCATTTGTGTTGGAAGAGACCTCCAAAGCTCATCCAGTTCCAAGCCCCTGTCACGGGCAGGGACACCTTCCATAGAGCAGCTTGCTCCAAGCCCCTGTGTCCAACCTGGCCTTGAACACTGCCAGGGATGGGGCAGCCACAACTTCTCTGGGCACCCTGTGCCAGTGCCTCAGCACCCTCACAGGGAAGAACTTCTGCCTTATATGTAACCTAAATATATATAAACATATATTTTAGTATTTGACCCTATGGAAGCCAGCATCCCTTGCCCTTTGCAAGTAGTAAAGTATGGCAGAAACAATATATGGACAGAGTGTTTTTACCTCCTAAAAGCCTAGATACTGTGTCAGTACTTGCACACTCTCACACACGGAGCTAAAAACCCAACAACTTTTACCTCCCTGAAGTCATAATGCTTTCTTCTAGATCTGCAAGGACCTTGGTTCCCTATATATGATGTTAATGTGTCAATCATTATGTCAACATTTAATTTAGGAGTTCCTCCCCTTCAAATGGGTATTTTTTAAGCTATTTTGCTGTCAGGTGAGACTTCACTTTCTGCATAACCCTCAGTATTGCATTCCAAAGAAAGAAGCTCTTTACTAATAGCCTTAGAATTCAAGCAATATTTTACTAAAATAAGAGATACAAACTTCTGCTGTTGAGACAACTTCTTCTTGTAGTCTTTACATTTCTTCTTCTTTTTGCTTGCATCATACTCCCCCTTCAGTTGAAACTTTGCAACTTCCACGTGCAATTTATAGCCTCTAATTTCTGCCTCATCCAGAAGTCTCAATGCAAGTTGAACTGATTCTCTCTATTTGAAGACAAAACAGAGCACAAGCTTTAGAGCATGTGGCACAGTCAAATTATTCCAATAACATTTAATTCAATTTATTGTGCTAAGGATCAATTTCCTTTCACTGTAAACCATACTGCCATATCTCTTCCAAGTCTCTTGACATGCAGCTAACTGGCAATGCTTCTTTTATCAAAACCCAGTATTTCTTCGCCACTATTATAGCACTGTCCTGGCTTCAGGACAAGCAGATTAATGCTCCCAAAAGCAACTGCATATGTTTCATTTAAGTATGTCATAGAAATTAACCTGCCATGATCAAGCAAGCTGATGAAGTCCTTTAGAAGGGAGACTCTTTATACCTGCACACTGAAAAACCCCAACTACTAAAACCACAGAAATAGCATAGACTACAATGCAGCTGCTTTAGCACTGCCTGGTGCTTTCTGCAGCATTAAAGTACTTTGCATTTGCAGCAATGACTTCCCAAATTATTCACAAGTAAAACACATGAAGTAAGTAGCCCTGCAGCCTGAACTTTTATAGGTTAATACAGAATGCAATAACAATTCTGAACCTAACCAGTTCTCAAGCAGTATTTACTCAGCTGTAAATATAGGACTACAGTATGCAGACAAGACAGGAACATGCAGAAACATGTTCAGCAAGTATTATGGACATTTCCAGGGGTAGGGTGGGGATGGATTAAGAGGAAACTAATGAAGAGCACAAGCAAGTAAGTGGCATTTCTGGAATAAACCTGTAAAACAGATCCCTAAATTTTAAGATGTATTTCTGATCAAGAATCTTCAGAGTATAATTCTAAACCAGTGGTTATACGTATCTTCAATGGGAAGGAAAACCACATGGCAGTGCACCACTGACCTTTAGATAGCAACACAGACCATCTCCTTTAAGATTTCCTTCCTTATCTTTGTACAGTTTGATTTTGTGTTCTTCTGTCTGAGGATCTCGCATAATGATGCCACATTTTGACATGACTTGTATAAATTCATCTTTCGTGATGTCTGGAGGTAAACCTGCAAAATCAATTCAAACAGAAGGCTTCAGTAGGTTCCATTTCTTTGTAAAACCTCATCAGAAGAAAAACCCCACAGTATTTCTTTAAATGAAAGATCTCAAGGACAAAGTTTTACATACACCATAAGCAACCACTGCCCTTGGGACATGTATTTCTGGTATCACTTTTTAAACATTACTTCATACCCTTAAAGCTCATGCTGTTCCAACCACTGCCACAGGCAGGGACATCTTCCACTGGAGCAGCTTGCTCCAAGCCCCTGTGTCCAACCCGGCCTTGAACACTGCCAGGGATGGGGCAGCCACAGCTTCTCTGGGCACCCTGTGCCAGCACTTCAGCACCACCACAGGAAAGAACTTCTGCTTAAGAGCTCATCTCAATCTGCCCTCTGGCAGATTAAAAGCCATTCCTCTTGTCCTGTCCCTACAGACTCTTGCCAAAAGCCCCTCTCCAGCTTTCTTGTATACCCATTAGGTATTAAAATATTCAGCGATGCATATAATCAGTGCACTATCTTATTACAAACTTGTTCTCATTATCCTATTCCTTAGGTGCTCACACAAATTTTTTCTCAGTGGTAACTTACTTAAAAGAAACCAATGTCTTGGCTGACACTAATATCTCTCAGAATAATAATAGCTCCCAGAGTATCACATTTAAAAGATAAAAACATAGAGTATGTCCCTTATATTAACTTTCCCATCTGCAATTTAAAGGTCACAAACACATTATACATTCAGAAATATAAGGTTAATTAGCTCACAAGTGGCAGACTGACCAGACAGTACAAGAAGTCAGTGAGACATATACGAGCCTTTTACCATCTTTAGCTCAAAGTATATACAGAAACACTCTTACTTACCAGTCACATAAACATTTGTGTTTCTATCTTCTTCAACATGAAACCACCCTAAAAACAAAGAGTTTTAATTCAGTTATGCCAATATATTAAACATGGGAGCACACACTAATGTTCCCATTCCACCTGATTTTTTTGCTGCTCGTGGAAAAAGCTCTGAACATGCTTTAAATTGCCTTTTTTCCACCATGTGTGCAGTCTCAGAAGGATACCTATGAAGTACCATACAATTTGAAAGCCATTCTGGAAACTTTCAGAACAACCCATATCTTTGCTGCACATGGTAACAACTAAGAGTTGTCAGTTTCCAGTCAGGACTATACAGGTTGCAGCCTACACAGAGGGAAACCTCTGTCACTTACCTGGCTCAAGCTTCCGTTTTTCTGCCTTTTGCTTTGGATCTGTTTGCTGTGGTCCTTTCTCATTTGCTGATGGTTGTGTTCCTGATGTCTTAGAGCTTACTGGTTGCTTACTTTCAGTTGCTGTGCCAGAAACAGAGGAGCTGTCTGTATCCTCTGCATTGAAGCCGTAGTTGGCATGATACGTTGCTAGGAAATCTTCTGTTATCTGAAAACAAATTAGGAAAGTCAATCCAAATTTTTGAAGAACTACAAATTCATGTTTTGAGTGGTTTATTGGTAGGTAGAGGATGGTCAGATTTTAATCTGTCAGCACAGAGAGTAACTACTTGAAATCATCTTTGGAAAGCCACAAGAACCAGCTCAGGTATTACCTGAACTACACTGACATACTAATTCCACAGAGAACATGAAGTTTTTAAGCAAACATTTCACAAGTTCTGCTTGTTTTCAAGCAAAGTTTTCTGCTTGATTGAAATGAATTTACCTGAGCGACAGAAACCAAACACTCCAGACCATGTGGAAGAGAAGTGACACTGACAGTGAGCCAACAACTTCTCCACACATGATGAATGACTGACATTTGTTGGCATCTGCCTTTTCATAGAAACATTCTTACAGATGACATATGTTTGTGTTGATAGGCAATAAATATTGCACTTCCAGACATAACCAAACACACTGTTTGTAAGGGTGTACATGCTGCATCCTACTAATTAATAAATAATTCTCTTGCTCCTTTCTAGAGACTATATTTGGATATAATACAACATTAGCAAATGTCTATCTTGTAGAGACCAAAACCAAAACCACCCCATAAATTATACCCAGTATTTCCAGCCAGGTAGATTTTAATACTAACCATCAGCAGTAACAGGGAAAGAGACAATATATCATAGCTGCTTTTGCTAGATCACAGCGCTGTGAAGTATTTTTTGAAGTCACACACACTGAAATGATTTATTCCCAAAGCTGAGCCTTAACCTTTGAAAATGGTACCTGATTCTGACCTGTGCTGCACTTGCTTCCTCTGTACCAACAGGGAACAAGACTTACTGTCACTGAGCTATTTTAAGAGTGGCACAGATGTAGGTATCGTAAGTAGTGGCAGACTGAAGTAGGTGCCAACAATAATGATGCAAGCTCATATCTGCCATAATGATTTGATGCTTGATGTTTCAACTCTAAGCTTTTATTCTGACAAATCAAAAATGCAGAGTTGATAGTAACAGGCCTGCCATGAATAACACAAGATGCCACATAGCCCCTTGTAACTTATAAGTTTACTATGCAATAATTCCTACAGGAAACAAGATTTGCAACACATCTCAATCACGAATGTAAGTGGCTCCTCTTAGAGACATGACATAATGTCAAGAGAAAAAGAGTACAACTACCTTTAGTGAAGAAGGCTCTTGTGCTCTGACCAGGTTCATTATACTTGACACCAACAATCTTAGCAAAGCCTTAGCTTCCCAGTTGATGAAATCAAGAGATTTAAGAAGCTTTTGAAGTTTCTGGTGAACAATATTATTCATGTTCATCAGAGAACCTACTGATGAATTAGTGATGGAACCTGCAACAACTAAGCACCTTCCTGCAGCAGAATAGTTTTCCAACTTCAGTGGGAACCACAATCTCATGTAAAGCCACATTTATTCCTAGCAAATTATCTACCATGGACTGACAAATTTTGCCAGTCAATAACAGAGGCTTTTTTTTCCCATAAGATGATACCATCCTACCACATATACTAACTACTTCAATTTCAAATGTGGTTTTGCAGGCATTTATGCAAGTAGAAAGGCTTTCATAGGAACTTAAGCGTCGTGGTTTAAGCCCAGCCATAACTCAGAACCACGGAGCCGCTCACTCACTCCCCCTGCTCCCAGAGGGGTAGGGAGGAAATTCGAAAGAATGTAACTCCCACGGTTTGAGATAAGAACAGTCCAGTAACCAAGGTATAACACAAACCACTGCTGCTGCCACCAACAATAATAATGATAAGGGAAGTAACAAGGGAAGAGAATATAGCCGCTCACCACCCGCTGACGGATACCCAGCCCGACCAAGCAGTGATCAAGCCCTTCCGGGTAACTGCCCCCAGTTTATATACTGGGCATGACGTGCTGTGGTATGGAATACCTCTTTGGTCAGTTTGGGTCACGTGTCCTGTCTCTGCTTCCTCCCAGCGTCCCCTCCTCCCTGGCAGAGCATGAGGCTCAGAAAGGCCTTGGTCAGAGTAAACATTACCGCAACAACTGAAAACATCGGTGTTATCAGCGCTGTTCCCAGGCCGAAAGTCAAAACCACAGCACTGCACCAGCTACTAGGAAGGAGAAAAATGACTGCTCCTGCTGAACCCAGGACACTATGCTACATGGAAAACAAGCACTCACAGAATTTCTTACTTGGGGCTTTTATCCATTTCTGGTGGAGAGCATCAGAGAAGGAGATCAGGTCTATCTCCACAGCTGGACAGTTTGGGGCAATTAAACTTATAGGAAAAGAAATACAATGCTGAGGGCCATGCTGGCATGTAATTTACTACTGGTCATACTGAAATGGAAAGGAATAGATTAACCAAATGAAGAACAGATACCCTGCACTTCCAACAACATCCAGTGTGCTTTGTCATAGCAAATGCTGAAGGAAGCCAGATGAATTCAACGTGTGATTTTGTGCTATATCTGTGAAGGATTAGAAGAAGTTGGTATCCATCAATATAGCACCGCTTCTAATGAATATTTGACACTCTCCAACCTTTGCTGAGGAATGTTAACAGTTAATAGCATTAATTTTTTGCACTGCTTTGAAATCAGCTTTAGCAGAAGTTCAGCTCTATTCCCAAAGCTGAGCAGCACTGCAATACCAGTCTGGAGCTGAGGCTTATTTAGACCAGTCAGACTATTTTAATCTTTTGTCAGAGAACACAGGCAAGCGATTTTGTTACTGCTCATGAAGCAGAGCCAGGACTTCAACTTTTAGCTCCTGCAGTCTCTTAAGTCTATTTTGATAAAACAGTCTGCTGTATAATCATCAGCAAAATTAAGTAACCTGAGGTAATACATCTAGCTCTGGTGCTGGATCTCTGACACATAGTGCTTCACAATCATTCCTCACCAACTTCTACTACACATCGTATTTACTAATAAACTTTGCTGTTCCTGTATAACCTGTCCAACTCTTAATGTTATCTGCTCTCCAAGAGAGAAATTTGAGATACGAAAGGCACCTAGGAAAGGCCTGAGATATAAAAGAGGTGAAAAAGAGGAGAAGGAATAAGGAAGTTGGAATTAGATGACCTTTAAGTCCTCTTCCAACCCAAACCATTCTGACACTGCAAAAAGCTACTGTGCTCACTAGATATAGCCCTCCATAGGGAGCCAGGGATACTCAGTTCCCCACTGCTCCACTTGGTGAGTCTGGATTTTCCACGTTTTTACTGCTACATGGACACCTTACTAGGTTTACACACATGTAAACCTGGCACTACAGGCTTCATTTTCACTCATTCCCTGAACTGCAATGAATTCAGAGGCACAAATAAGAACGGGTGCATTACATTGATCAAGTATATGCCATAACATGTCTTAATACTTTTAAATTAAGTAACTGCCCTTGTTCATTGGTATTAGTAACAAATCTACTATG
The DNA here is from genome assembly GCA_028858755.1 of Ara ararauna. Classification (NCBI taxonomy): domain Eukaryota; kingdom Metazoa; phylum Chordata; class Aves; order Psittaciformes; family Psittacidae; genus Ara; species Ara ararauna. The sequence continues at coordinate 1,984,780 of CM054383.1, read as the reverse complement.
TCACTCACAGATCAGCAGCTTGGCTCAACACATTACATCTATGTTCCCTCGCACCTTGAAGAACCAGGCTGTTGCAGTAAGTTCATTTATTATACTCAAAGTATGTGATAACAAGATCAAGATGAAAAACTGTAACATGTTTCCATTCTGTGGAAGGCCTTTAAACTAAATCTGGAACTAGATCTTTAAGGTCCCTTCGAATGTTAACCATTCTGAACAACTTATTTTTCAAGCTCCAAGGAGAGGGAAGGAGACATCTTTACACACACATTGTTTTCAGGTAATAATAAAAGAAGGGTAATATACTGCTCCATTTTCATCTAGAACAGGCTAGTTCATGCCCACAGAAAGACAAGGATCAGGGGGCGGAACTGCACGATCTTGAGGTCGTTTCCAACCCAACCCATTCTGTGAGTCTATGCCTCTATGATCACAACTCCTGCGATAAGGAAACCCAAACACGTCCAAGGCAGAACCGATTCACTGAGGCCCACAGACGTAACTGCGGCTTCATGCCAGGCGCGATAAGTTCCGCAGATCCACAGCAAAGGAGAAAGGCCAACCTACAGCTCCTCACAAGAGCAGCAAGCAGCCGGTAAGGTTACAGACGGAGGCAGCGCTGCCGCGGGTTTTGCCCATAAAACCCAGGCTTTCAGCACTACAGACTCAGCAGCAGACACGTTTAGCTGAACCAGACAGGCGAGACAGCTCCGCTGGGGAGGCCCCGCGCCAACCGCGCTTCACTGCCCCCCGCCGCGGGGAGAGGCCGGCGTGCGGGAGGGACCGGAGGCCCCGCGGCCCGGTGAGAAGGCCGCGCCTCACAGCGCGCCCGCCCGCACCCACCTTGGGGAACCAGGCCTTCTTCTCCCGGTCCCACTCGTAGGCAGCTCCATCGGCCGGGTCGACGTACGTGAAGGGGTCGGACTCGCCTTCGCCGCCGGGCTCGGGCTTGGCGTCGTACTGCTGCTGGAGCTGCAGCTGCCGGTAGAACTCCTCGTTCCCGTCCTCACCGCTCATCCTGGCGGGTTTGGCGGGGGACGCACCCGCCCCAGCGAGCGGCGGGGCCGGGCGGCGGGGGGGGCCGGGCGGCGGGGGGCGGGCAGCGGAGTGGACGGGCAGCGGAGGGTCCGCACCCGCTGACCGCACCGGAGCCCCGTAGCGCGCAGGAGCGGAAGCGGCGCCCCCCCCCCCCCCCCACCGGCGGGGGTTTTCCCTTTGCTCCCGCCCCCATCCACGCCGCAGCCACTGAGCTGCGGGCTGGCTGGTCACGTGTGGAGCGGCGTAGCCAATGGGAAGGAGGGTGGGGGGGAGAGACTGCTGCCCGGGTCAGGGGCGGGGTTTGCTTTCCCGCCGCGATGGCGGACGGCGGGGCCGAGAGAGGCTGCGCCGCTCTTAGTGCCGTGCCGTGCCCCTGCCCTGCCCTGCCCTGCCCTGCCCCTGCCCGTGCCCCTGCCCCTGCCATGCCCCTGCCCCGCCCCTGCCCTTCAGGTTCTGTTGCACCACAGCCACGGCCAAGGTATAAGGGCGGCTGACCCTGAAGTACTAAGCCTAAAGTCTGTTCCCGGCCCGCTGTGGGCAGGGAGCCGTGGGCCCTGTGCGGTGTAGTAAAAGGCAGCAGTGCTTTATCCCACTGTGCCTTGGACGCCGCTAACGCTGCCCAGAGAAGCTGTGGCTGCCCCATCCCTGGCAGTGTTCAAGGCCAGGTTGGACACAGGGGCTTGGAGCAAGCTGCTCTATGGAAGGTGTCCCTGCCCGTGGCAGGGTTGGAACTGGAGGAGCTTTGAGGTCCCTTCCAACACATCACTCCATGACACGTATCTGCTTCCAGCAGGACTGGGCTGTAACAGGCTGAGGGCATCTAGCTACGGCGGCTGTGTTCGTTTCGGAAGGGGATGATGTGTTGGTGCATAGGGCTTCAAAATGTTGAACCAGTATGCAGTAATGAAGCCTGCAATTATGAATCATTGTAGTGACCTGTCTATGGATACTCACTCAAATCAGCTCTATTAAAAGACCTTCATTCAGTGCCATCTAGTGGTTTTCACAGTGCAGCCCAGGCAGCGTTGCATGAAAACCAACTTTAATTGCTGAAGTTGCATGTACTTTAGAGTGTTTTTATTTCGAGGGCGAAGAAGCGCACCTTTTAGGCTTTGTTTTGCAACATTTCACCTCGAGCTATAACCCCCGGGCATTAAAACAGTGCGCGCGTTCTAAATGAACACATTTCAGCTGGCTGAGGCTGGTTACCAGTGGCAAAGCAGTCATCCCACTCAGAAATGAAAATTACCTCCAGTACAAAAGCTTCCTGGAAATGAGGATTCCAGGAACGAAGGTGTCGCTGCTGTCATACACACTGGCATGATAATAAAGTCAAAAGCACAGTGCTTGAGCTCTGTAAGGAGAGACCAACACCAACTAACTGTGTGGTCAACAGACCGCCGGGTGAAATTGCTCAGGGTATAAATATAGACTTGTAGTAACCTTTGGCTGTTCCACAAACAACATCCATCCTAGTTAATGGCATCTTTCATGCTTCAAGAGTTTTATCTTGGCAGGGCTATTACAGTGGTTGTCTGAAGATTGTTTTGTGATCACTTGTAGACTGACTTAAGAGGCATTTGTATTAGCTCTCAAATAGGTACTGGGTTTTGGTGAGGAGCATGAGAGGCTTAACATAAACTGTGCTTACCTACAAAACCTCCAGTTGGGTATACTTTGGAAGTAAGATAATCACAGCCTTAAACACTGTAAGAGCGATATAATTTAAGTCTGAATCTGCTCCTTTGGTTTTGGCAGAGTTTTTGACATCCATCACCTGGTAAATGTAGTGATGTCTGTGGCCACAATGTACGGATTTCCCTAGTGTGCACTGGGAAGCTGTCCTGGGAAACAGGAGATCCAGTTTTCATCTCAATCCAATGCAAGTGGGAGCATGCTTGTGTGCAGCAGGCTTAGTGGGTGGTAAATCTGATCTGCACACTTCAGTGCAGCTACGAGGACAAACTACCTCGGATTCCCTCACACCTTCCACAGATAACAGCACGTGTGACAGCAGCTACTGCAGCAGAGCTCCTTACCATGTCACCACCATCTGTTCTCTTCCTCTTCAGTGACCCAGCTCCAGGAGCTGATTCGTCTGGAAACTCATCATTTTTGTTGGTCAGTACAGCTTTCCTTTCAAGCACATCCTTGAAGTGGAATAATTCACGGCTGCACCAGCATTGCTGCTGCAAGCTGTGTGCTGTGGGGATGGTGTGAAGAGCTCGAGTGTTACACAGCTCACATGAGGCTAAGCTGTCAAGAAATGGTGGTTTAAATCCTGTCAGAATGTCTGAAAGTGAATATTAAAAGGAAACATTCGCAGGATAACTTCTATCTGTGCCTAACTCTTCTCTGTGGAAAAGAGGTTTTAGCAGAGCTGATCGCTGGTCTACAGGTATCACCTACTACAAATAATAATCCTGCTTTTCCTAAAGGGGTGTTTTGCTACCAGAAGGGAACCAGCAATTCACTAGCTAATACTCAGCTAATTAGCTAATAATTAGGTAAAGAGTTAACACTCTTTTCTTATATTGCCTTTTTATGCTAAACCAAGGAGGCAGTAATCAGTGATTCAGTACAGAGGGGTTTCTACTCTTCTTTGTAACTCTTCTGTTAGGTTTCCATGGGGCTGGAGCCTGTAGCCTGTAGCTGTTATACAAACCAGTGAGAGCGAAGAGGAGTCTTCACAGTGTAAAAAATGAGAACACCAGAGCCAGATGTGCTACAAATTCGATAGCCTTCCCTGTGCTGACAAAGGAAATTCCACAGGATGGTTCACCTTGCACTGCGGGGACCATCCGTGGCAGAACCTGTGACCTGACGCTGATTAGAGACTTAATTATAAGTAACACTGAATGAAATAAGGAAGTGCTGTAGCTGTGTGTAACTTTAACTTATTCTTGAGTTTTGTGTTCACAGCAGAAGCACATAAGAGTGTCAGGAGAAAGCCACATTAACTGTGTAAAATGAAGCAGTACTTCCTGTGTGAGCTTTAATAGTGACAGCAGGAATTAAAGTACTGATACTAAAGCTGCTGCTAAGGTGAATGTCAATTGTAAGTGTTACATTAACACAAACTGTTAGTGTGTTTGTCTCATTCACAAGAGAAACTATAAAAAAGGTGCATCCTAGAAATCATATTTACTCACTCCTTAACGCTCCACATGAACAAGACCTTTGATGGAGTCTTGGCTTTCAGTAGTTTGTGCCTTTTTTCTAGCTTGATATAAATAGGACATAAATAGTAAACCACTAATTATTCATGCCAGTTCTTTGCTAAATAACAGTCAAAATTTCTGTCAACTGGTATTATTCCCGTATGCTCTTATGGAATTACACTTGTATTACCTAAGGGTAAAAGAAATGGGTTTTGGAACACTGAGAAAGATTGCAAAGGAAACAGCTATTTTCCCCTAAATCCAGTTATGGTAATGTGGAGAGATTTCATGGGTATTATATTGGGGCAATAGATGGAATAAATAATATCAGATTGTTTGGCTAAAAATAAATGTTGACCAGAATATCACTCCAGTACATGAAGATTTGAATGTACAGAATTATGAAAGCAGAAAGTATACAGCAGAGTTAGTTAACTTCTGGCTTGAAGTATTGCCAGTCTTTAACCAAAACATGTGCAGCATCTAGCAGAAACATCAGGTTTGTAGCAGGATCTATTAGCAATAGAGAGGCGATCCAGTTAGAGGACAAGCAAAAAGTAGCTGCATGCAAAGCAAGGCAAAAGAAGAATTAGGAAACTGAGGGGTTTAAAGGCTACTATGAGGTGTAGCCAAGGATTTTACAGTGGGAAATTTGGTCTCCAACAGAGCTAAATTGTGAAGTCCAGGAACATATGGCAGGTTTGTTTTCCAAAGGCTGTAAGAAGCTAGAATAAAAGAACTGTAGTGTTGGTTGATTTTGTCTTTTGTTTAGAATTTCCTATAGGAAGACCCAGGAAGACAAAAGTAGATTCAGAAGTGTTTAGGCTTGTTTCCTTATTTCAGTCTCATCCTGCAGCCCCATTAAGACAAAAAGAGAAAGAGAAGATATCAGTGCCTTATATTTGTTGTGTTTGTACATAGCTCACTACCAGCGACTGTGTTCTATTAAGGCAAAGAAAGTAAGCTAAGATATCCTGAGTCTGTTTTACCATAAATTGTATTTCTGTGCTGTTATGTTTCCACTTCAGTGGTCTTACCCTGGTGTAAAACTGGTACAATGAAAGGGAGAATCCATTTTAAAATTAGGGCTTATAGCCTTGCAGCTTGTAACATGGAAAGTGTAGTAAAATAAGGCCTGGCTTGATGAGATTAAAGTGGACTGTCATGAAACTCGTTTAAGATGATGACAGAGGTTGAATTCCAATGCCCTTGAGATTCATAGTTTGGGCTTATTGTTCTGATTAGGGCAATCAACAGAGAGAGACTGCAAATATGCTTTCTCCTCCTGTGATGAATTCAAATACTGGAGCATGGATGGATGGATTTCCAGCCACGTGTCCTTAGGGGCTCTGTGCAGCTGGAGGGCTTTTGTATCTTCAAGGGTTAGTAAAAATTGGAAATTCTTTAACTTCCAGCACTATTTTGTTTAATTCCTATGTTGCAACCTCTCTTCTATACCTTAATGCACAAATATCTTGGTTTGAGGTATAAGACCCTTAGTTCAAGCAACAGAAAATCTATTGGGTTTTCTACCACCAACTCTCACAGAGCAAAATTTGGGTTCAGGCTACACAAAATACATAAAGATAAGTGTTATTCAACGTATTTGTAATGGGAGGTAGGAAAACTTGCCGCCTGTATTTCCTGATGGGAAGACAGTCCGTGCCAGCAGACCTGCTGAGCCTTTTAGGGATGCACAGGCTGCCCATGATAGACTGTCACTGACCCGCCTCTGTGTGCAAAGGCATAAAATGAGTGGATTTGAGATTAGAAAGCCTATCTCATAAAGGCAGTCTGTCCTAATATTACAAAGGCATCCTGCTTGAACAACTTGAAGGATAGAAAATCAGTACAATAAAAAAAACCAGGCTCTCCTAGCATGCTTGAAAATGTGCAGATCACTTAGATATGGCCACGTACACTACAGCAGGAGTGGATCTGTGGAGGTTAAGGGTTAGTCTGACCCCCATACACTGTACGCTTTTTGGGGGCTTTACCTCAAACTCACTCTTGTCTGGTTCTGTGGCCTGGACACACAGTTTCATCAGAGAGAAATCCAGGTTGTGCGCTCAAGATGACTCTGGGAGACAGAGCAAAGTAAGGCAGGAGGGGATGTTTGAGCAGCTCGCTTCAGAAGTGCGCTGTAAATCCAGATAGAACTTTAATACAGATCCGCCTCAGTTTCTTGATGTTAAATCACTCGAACAATAAGGAATGCTGTACTGCTGAGATGCTTTACCCATAGATGGCAAAGAATATTACAAGAATGGTTAAAGATGGTTATAACTTTCTCCAAGAGATGGTCACTGGCTGTTCCCCTTGACTTCCTTAGGAACTGAGAAGGGAAGCTTTTTGCACAGCAGTCAGTCCTTACCCAGATGTTCGAAGTAAATCACTGTCAGAGCAAGGGCTGGTGTAGATCTGGCCCATAATGCTTATTCTTCTTTTACTACACTGTACTACAAACCGTAGCTTTCTTTCATTTTAGTGTGCCTTTTGATGAGTTTAGCAACTTTTAACATTCAGGACAACAAAAAGAGTCAGAAATCTTCTTGGTTGATGGTGCTAGGACCATAGGTGGGTTAGGACCATAGGTGGGTTTGCTTGCTTGCTGTGGATGCAAGTAGTTGACAGAGGGAGCTCTCAGTCACGAGTCAAAGAACAAGTCACCAAGAGCAAAACCATTCTCACAAACAGTTCTTGCACCAACTCTGCTGACTCCCGTCCTGCCCAATCCAGGAAAGGAATTCCAGCTAGGGATCCATGGTCATGCTTGGGAACATGAACGATCCCTTTGAGCTTATGCTGGGAAGTTCAGCTGTTGCAGCTTCTTCTCCCACACAGTTTGATTTCCTTATTGTACATTTGAAAACCCCAACTCCTGATGAAAACTCTGCCTAGCCAGGCACCTGCTTCCAGGATCCCAGTAGTGGGGGTTTGATTGCAAAGTTCAGTTTCTATCCTTCTTCATCCCAGATGGACTAAACACTTTCCTCTTCTTTTGTGATGCTGTAATCTGTTAGCAATGTAACACTGATTTCTGAGCCACACGTGCTGCCTGTGATGGACGGGGCTCTGGTCGGTGTGTTGCTGTGGGTAGCACTGGGAGGCTTTGAACGAAGCTTTGCCTTACAGCAGGAGACTTGCTTTTTAAAGTGTTGCCTGAAACTTTTGCTCAGCCAATAAAGAGCGAAAGGATTGATGCAGGAATTGCTGAAGGCCAAGGCACGGGAAAAAATAGTAGCTATCAGATGAAAGGTGGAAGCATCGACGGAAGCGTGGTATGTGAAAGAGCGGTATAGGTAGAGGATGTGGTTGGGCAACCAGCAGAAGGCAAACAAAGCAACAAGCACCAGCACTGTTTTTGCAACTCTCTTGCGGGATTCAATCTAGGAGAAAATGATACATATCTGGTGTTAACAGCAATTAGTTACGCTGGTTTATGTAGCTGGGGCTCATTTCCAACGGGGCCTAAAAAACTAAATCCTTTAGGAACCAAAATAAAAAGCAAAATGGAAAAAACCTCCAAAACACCGAAATCAAAAACCAAACCAAGAAACCAACAGAAAAATAAATCTATATATTTAACAAGGTATTTCTACACATCCCCTTTCCTTTATAAATCACATGTCAAGCTCATCTAGACTAGGATTTACAAGTGTAATGGTTGATGTGTCAGCTCACACAGATGAGGTCTCTGTTTACAATACAACACTTGAACTCCTGAGTTTAATAGGGCCATAACAAAGCAAAACAAGCCCCATCCCTCTTTAGGAGTGCACACACACTCGCAACTTAATGAGTCATGAGCATGTGCATAGTGGAGTTTGGATTGCTAATATGGGCTGAGTTTATGGAGGATTGAACTCCCATTACCAGGTAAAGATTTGGTACTCAAGACTTCAGACTTAATCACACTTTAGTACTTGATCATAGCTTACCTGCTTACGGGCATGACCATGTTCTTCTGCTGGCATGTTGGAGGTGCTTTTATATAAAGTTCTGGCGATAAGAAAGTAGTAGACAGAAATGACAGCTAAGGGTATAATATAAAACACTAAGAAGCAAACCAGGGAGTGAGCTTCCTGCAGGATCTTCTCAGTCACAGGATAGGGGGCACATGCCTCAAAAGTTACATTTTTCTCGGGATTGCTGAAAGAATACAAGTCGGAGAAGACAGCCTCTGGGATAGCGAATATCATGGAGATGATCCAAACGCAGCCCGCTTTACAGCAGGTCTTCAGGAGTGCATCTGAAGTCTGCAGTTCCAAGGGCTTAACGATAGCTTTGTACCTAAAACCAACCAACAGCATGGTCAGAAGGAACACAGGAATAGTGCAAGCACTGACAGTGTGAACCTGAGGATAAACCATCCCTGCTCTCACTAAGCTGAGGGTGGGAGAATCATCTTGGATGTGAAAACAGGTACTAGCTCTTTGTAATTAAGATGGGAACATAGAAGGTAATTTTAAACATGTATTTTAATGAATTGGCTGGCAGGACTTGTCATTAAAGCCTTCCTAAGTAAAGACGTCTTCTAAGTTTGGATTAGGATCAGTAAGGGCAGTCGTCTCTCCTGTGTTTATGGTGCTGCCTGGATAGGTAAATGAGGGAATTAGCGTGTAAAACTGGTAAAGGTATGAAACAGGTTAACTGTTTTATCAGTGCATGAAACCAAGCATGTAGACCCCTCCTTTCTCCCACAGTTTAAAGATCCCAGATGAGTGCAGTGATCTGACTCCAAGCAATACTCCAGTACTCATTCATATGTATAAAACAGGAGCTAACAGTGCTGTTGATTCATGGCTGCGATTCTGCAGCATGTGGACTGAGTCAGACATAGGAGAAAAATCTGGGTAAATCTATGGATGTGTGAAAATCTGTGTGGAAATGGGATGTGGGAAAGGAATTAACTGCCACAAAGGTGGATGAAGCACAGGACATTATACCCTGCTCCCAGAGTATCAGGGACTCTGGGTGATGTAGAAAGAAGAGACCCCTCTGGCAGCACAAGGCTGGCATGAAAGGCAGTGAAAAAGGATCCAGAGGATGCGACAGCTTAGTTGTACCATTTTGCTCAACCTGAGGATCTGCTCTTTTTCTCCTCTAGGCAAATTTACATAGAAAACTGCAGGCTGGACTGCTGTTTATTGAATACATACTGGTTTTGTTGACTTGGAGCTCTTCTAGCATACTGGAGCATGATAGTTTGGCATTGTGCATGACTGATGTTCTCACTAAGTTTACCATATATTTACCCTCTGAAAATGCAGCATAGAGTATTTACATAACAGCTACCATGAAGAATTAACTGTCTAAATCATAGAATAGTTTGGGTTGAAAGGGTAGAAAGAGATCTTTGAAGGCCATCTAATCCATGACTGATTCTGAATTGAGGTCATACAGGACCAAGACCTTGGAGCTATAATATACAGTTCATTGGACACATAAACTTAATATTCAGCAGGAGTTAAAACCCACACCAAACCCTAAAGAAACAGCAAAAAAGCAAAATGTTAGGAGTGATTGGGAAAAAAAATGAAGAGAAAAAGAGACTATTAAGCAATTATCTGTATCTCTGGTCCATGCAACTCTTGAACACCATGTGCTGCTCTGCAAACCTTAACTCAAAACCCCCCATAGTAAGGGTGGAATATATATATAACATGAATAGCCTGGAGAGATGGATAGGGATCATTGCTGTCGCTTCTGGCACAAATGTCAGGGTCATCAAATGAAGCCAAAGCATAGCAAGAAAAAAGAGTTGTTTATACAACAGGGAGTGAAACTCAATGCTTAAACAAGTACAAGAAGAGGCTGAATAAGGATCTACAAGAGAAATCCACTGAGGTTATTAAATAGCCAGAAACCACATTTGCTCAGGAGGTGATCTGAAGGCTTAGGGCTTAAGTGTAGTATTGGACAGTGATTTTTATTCTTCCTATGTGTCTTTTGTGGTCCTTACACTGAAGGCTGGTATTGGCCTACATGGACCCTTGGTCTCACTCAGTGTGGCCATTCCTGTGCTGGAGTACAGTAACAGTAGCATTGATTAAACTCTGGACTTGCCGTTAGAGACAATCCACAGTTACTGGCATACAAGATGGAAGCCTTTTTCTCTCTTAATATTCATATTTATTTCAGGTTTTTCTGCTCCTTGACATGCTAATGCTGATTGAACTGAAATCTCATCTTAGATTTGCTCATTCAGGAAAGAAGCGCATGGCAAAGCAGTGAGATGGGAGCGCTGGTCCCAACTAATAGTGCTCTCATCATCACCTAAGTTTAATTTCAGGACCTCTGGGCTGAAGAATCTCTGGAAAAGATAAAAGAACTATAAGAGAGAATACTCAAAATGTGTCACATCACACTAAGCCCCCATCAAACTGAAAATTCCTGTGTAGTGTTGCAGTAACCATCAAATCATGAGACTCATCTGTTTGTTCCCCAATCTGTTCTGTGTTTTCCTTTGGCTTGCTATCCCCACATGTCAATCTTTTATGTTGTAGGATTTAAAGCCTCGCTGAGTGCACAGGACAAAGGATTTCCACTCAGTCATTTTCAGGTTTATTTTTCATCTTCCCTAACTCCTTTAGTGCACCACTAGATAGCACCAATCTACTGTCTTATCCCTGCATTAAGCCATTTCCCTTTTCTGCACAATAGAGGAAAAGAACCCTATAGCACTGTACTTCAAGCTAATAAAAGGTCAGAAGACTTTAAGAGCCTTTCTCACTTTACTCCATTAAAAAGAACTGCTCCGAGTTTTCTAACACACATTTTAAAATGAATTGGGAGAATGGTTGATTTGGGGTTCGGTTTTGGTCTATTACAATTAAAACATGCACAGACTGATCACTTCTGCTCTTTTATTCATTTCTAACTTCACACCAGAGGTATCTCCTGGCAAATGAGTTGCATCAGACCCACCTGTCAGCACTGAGAACAGTCAGGGTAAACACTGAGACTCCAACTGAGGTTAACTGGATGAAAGACAGCAGCTTGCACCCAATCCTTCCGAAAAGCCAGGTATCCACGATGTACCGGGTGGCATCTATAGGCACACAAGTCAGTAAAAGCAGTAGGTCGCCAAATGCCAGGCTGGTGATGAAGATGTTTGGAACTGTCTGCATGGATTTAATCTTGAAAAAGACTTTGATGAGTATTGCATTTCCAAGGAGCCCCACAGAAATGATCACTGAGTATGTAATATAAATGGTGCACAGTATTTCCAATCCTGGGAAGGAGTCTTCAGTCCATTCTTCAGTTGTGGTTTCATTATGGAGGATTGATTTCAGCTCTGTACCATCTGTAGATGCACACAAAGTCTCATTAGTTGAAGGCGAGTATACTTGAGACATCTCTTCAACTGCTTCTGCTCCCCAGGCTGGACTTAAATTGATCACAACATTAACACTTAGCTTCCAGCATATCAGCAAGAGAAAGAGGCAGACTTGCAGCTGAAATTAAGGTTCCCGTTGCACATTAACTACTTTCATCCCCTTCTGGGTCTCAAAACATGCCTAGGAGAAATGCACACGAATCTCGTTCTGAACTGTGTAGGAGGTGGAGAATTTTGTTATTGGCTTTTCAGCTGGTGGTGCACAGAGGGAGGAGGAAAGGAGCGAAGTGGAGTTTCTGTAAAGATTTTAGCTGAAATGGTGCTTTCCCTTGGAAGTATCTGGCAAGTACATGTTCTGATTACTGCAGCATGAAGGTTTGCATCAATTGCAAATGACTGTTAAAATCTTTCAGGATATTCTAAGGAGGAAATCAAAGGGAAACCTGAAACAGTTTTTTCAGCAGTACGGGTAAGCATAGAATAGACTAATTCACCACAAAGCTCTACGGTATATCTTAGTGACAGATAAAATAACTCAGAATATAGCGTTTGCTGGAAAAGCCATAGAGACAGCCTGTGCTTATCTGTGCTCTGATTAACCCTTTTATCACAGAAACGCAGTAACCTTCCAAAAGGCAATATAAGATTGATATTTATGGCCATACTCCTGCTAACTTAGATTAAAGATTAGGTTTGTCCCTTGAAATAATCCCATTGCTATCAAAACCACAACTCATGCTGGAGTTTGAACAGGTTTATAGGTGCTGTACGGAAGCCTGTTATCTTGCAGTAATCCATGTAGTTACTGGCTTTGGATGGTACAACAGGTGATTCAGATCATCTAGGAGAGAACCAACTTTCCCCAATGCTGCCTCAATCAACCATGCTAGTACTATGTGTTTTCTTATCTTTAGATTATTCAGCTCTTAAACTCTGCCCTGTGGTGAGCTCCTGATTATCTTTAATAAATAAGGTACAAGGAATGGGACCTAGTTAGTTAAATCTCCTGAAACTAAGAAAGCCGAGATCTAATCTCTAAATAGTGGAAATGGAAAAGATAGTGAAAGACTGAGCTTAGTGCCTTGGAAATGAACATCACAGGCTCAGGCTGGAGGATATTTTCCCCCAGCCAGTTTTCAGCTGTGAAGTTCAAGCGGAGGAGGTTCCCTGCTCAGATCACAAAAGCAGTCTTATCTTCAGCTGCACACAGACACAGCCATGCCAAATCAAGCTGATTTCATTGACTCAAAAAGACTTCTCTGTGAAAAGTCTTATTTTCCTTTTCCCAATCCCAATCCTTGCAAACACAACAAGGCCGTTGGTACCAGCTGGTGACAGATCAGATGGGAGATGGTCAGATAGCAGACTGAAGCTGTGGCCAGGTGGGAGAAGGAGCCACTGATCCAAAGAGGATGAATGGGTTAAACATTCCAGTTCCATTTTTTTCGGAGTGCTTTTAGAAGAGAAGTTCTTGTCACGATGAACCATACTATAACTTATGCAGGCACACTATGTAGGTTGCTCACACATTTAGGTACCTTTGAGGATGCCCAATTATGTTGTCCACCCACAGTGGCGTAGTACTGTGGATTGTATTTAATATAGAGTGTGGTGAGTGTAGCAGATTGTGACAGCTTAATGTCAGGTAGTTACATAAAATGTTTAGATTTCCTCTATAGGAGAAGGAGGGTATCAACAAACATTGGCAACTGATGTCTTTCCACCAAGTGTCGAATACTCAAGGGTGGCATCTGAATGAAACATCAGGTGTTTAGCTGAAACTGGCATTTAGGATGAAGGAAACTAGTTACTTGCCTTGAACTGCACTAAAGGTTGGTTGATGCACCAAACTTCAGCGAGCAGAATAGATCCCAGCCACTTACGTTCACGAGGCTTTCAGAACCATCAGAGAGATTAGGGCTGACAACACGAAATCTGAGGCTTGGTTTATTCTGTCACTCAATCATTTTGTACAGCAGGATAGGGGACCTGAACTGATACCCCTCTGTGTAAGAGATAATCCGGAGGACCAGAGGCTGTTGAGCTATGAGGTGTTCCCAACAGTTGGTCTGGGGATAACTGAGGTTAGAAGGGAAAGGTGCCAGACATTCCCAACCCATATTTAAACCTCTTAAGGACACCAACATGTGCCATGGATGAACGCAAACCCTGAAAGTAGCACGGGCTTAAAATTCTGCTTACACCTGGTTTCATGTGCTGTTAATTCCAAACTGGACCTGAATTCATGGGTATAGAATGTATATGACCCTGAATGCTCAATCTGGTGCTTCACACTTTAGAAGCTTGCATTACCTGGAAGCACAGACACATTCGCCCTGCTCTGTCTCTAACAGGACACAGTACACATGTCTAACCCAGCTCACAGCAGCATGAACCTCTACTTGGGTTTCTCTTTCTACTGAAAGATTGTATTTTTTCCCAGCTTTCTGCCTCCTTGGGGGAATCTGGCAGAAGCTCCTTCGTTTCCCACAGTTCTTCCTACAGTCCTGGTATTAGAATCATAGAGTCATAGAATAGTATTACTGCAGGATCCTTCATTCGTAGCCCACACTCATCTGCTGCCTTCTCAGCCTCCCTCAGTCTCTGCAAGGCTGTGGCCAGCCACTCTCAGACACCATCCAACTCCTCTTCCATGAGCTATTTGGCCACGTTTGCTTCTTATGGTGCATAAGATACCGTCTTAGTCAATCATTAGGGGAGAGGGACTCTTCATCAGGGACTGTAGCAGTAGGACAAGAGGGAATGGCTTTAAACCGAAAGAGGGGAGATTTAGGTTGGATATAGGGAAGAAGCTCTTCCCTGTGAGGGTGCTGAGGTGCTGTCAGGGGGTGCCCAGAGAAGCTGTGGCTGCCCCATCCCTGGCAGTGTTCAAGGCCAGGTTGGACACAGGGGCTTGGAGCAAGCTGCTCTATGGAAGGTGTCCCTGCCCATGGCAGGGGTTGGAACGGGATGAGATTTGAGGTCCTTTCCAACCCAAACCAGGCTGGGATTCTATAACATTCTCTAGACCAAACAACAGCCTGAAGGACATCCAGTAAACATGAAGTATGCAATTTGTTTATGAGGGTAGAATTTCAGTGTTTCTGTTCATCACTTTTGTGTGCTCTTCATTACTGACATGGGTAGACCCCAGGCAGGAAAAAACCCACCATGTTTTTCACACAGATTCTGATAGCTTTCAGTTGTGCGAATCCAGCTGAAAAGGAAGAGAATGGCATCACTATTGCAAACAGTAAACAACTCTAAGGCATTCTTTTAGAGCAATATCTTTTGGTGTGAAGAGAAAAGCAATTTGGGGAATTCTGGCTATTGTTTCACGTATCCGGCTTCACAGAAAATGAATGTTCCTTTTGAGCTCCATGCTGCAAAAAATGGAGTAAAATACTCAAGAATATAGCATTTAGCTGTGTTTTTAATGCAAATCTTCTGTTTGAATACAGTGTGAATCCTGTCTGAAGTCCCATGTGCCGCATTGTGTCACCCACTCAGAAAAAGCTCTTTGAGTACCATTTGCTCTGCATCAAGCCAAAATACAGAGAGAAGAGCCAAAACCTTCACTCCATCACAGAAGCAGATTTCCCAAAATGGTAATTATTTTGTGTAGTGTAATGATGTTATTTCAGCGCACATTGAAATAATGGCCATGCTGCATTGATTGTTATTTATACAAGTGTGTCAAAATGCTTTGTAGCTACAGTGCCAGGAACACGAAAGTGAACTGCATCTGCATTAGCCAGCCGGGGGGGGGGGGGGGGGGTTGGATTATTTTAACTCACTTTCTTAGGTCATTATTTGTGTCTTTTCTGCATAGAACTATTTAGTTGTTGTCTTTATTCTTCTCTTATGTCTCAAACTCCTTTTCGACCCTTGCTTTGATTGTCTCCCCCAGCAACACGGCCATCTGTTTATTGCTGGCTGGTTTATCTTTCTGTCTCTCCACTGACATTTATGTTCTCTGGGTGTTAACAGCAGAGATATACCAAACAGCTTGTCTATCCTAGCCCTGCATTGTGGTAGTCTCTGTTGTGGCATCCTCTGTTATAAAAGGCTTTTCTCAGATGAAGATCTCTTCTACAGATGAGCCCGAATGCTATCCATGTGCCCAGCCTGTTCAGCACAGAGCAGGACTCTGCCATTGGGTCACCACAGGCACATTCCTCTTACACCTCCCTCAACCTGCTGGAAAAACAAGGGGACAAACAGTGTCATAACTCATGTCAATACTAAGAATGAAGCTTTTATCTGACAGGTTTTATATGGGCTGTGTGACTGTTCCCAGTCCATTTCCCGGTGTTCAAGCGGCCAGGTATTGAATGGGAAAGCCCAAATGTACACCTGAAGTGAGCATCAATGTCAGAGACAGCAGTCCATGTTTAAAGTAAATTACTACCACATCCAGGGCCATTTCCACTTCTGCTATGTCTAAATCCAGACTATTCAATGGAGTCAGTGGAACTCAATCTGCCTGTGACAGGATCTCCAGTGCTGACATTAATCAGTGGCTTCAAATACCTTTTATCCTGTTTCTGCATTCTTGCATCCCTTCCAGCCTCCTTTTCCAAGAGTTTCCTCAGCCAGTTTCAGTATGGGAATGGCAGGGATATGGTGTAATTTCTTAAAAGAGAGAGAAAAATAGACACTGGAATGTATCCTTGAATTCCTTCCATTACAGCAGCAATCAGGCAATGGAGTAATACAGCAAGCACAATTCTTTTGGGCATCCTTGAAGCGCTCAGTAATCCGTTTAATTTAGAACCATTAGAGTGCTATTACATGCTAAATACTATCTAATACCTCGAAGTGCAGAGTATTGTGCGTTAAGACTTAACCATCATCTGATGCAATAGGTAATTATCTTCGCAGTGTTTTGATTTTTAATCTTAACTCATTTCTCATAATGACATTCCTTTTGTTGCCTCAGTAATAACTTACTGCTAAATGGAGAGAGAATTACACATCTTGGCCATCAGTATTGCTAAAGTGTATTGCAAACCACTGCTGTAGATTCGTAAACTTAAGCTGCACTGACCTTTACCTGTCATCCTATGCAATGTTCTCTATCTATGGTTATTAAAGCGTGGTACATACGTTGAGCTGGAAGGCAGCTTTAGCCACTTGTCCGTACAGGGATGTAAAAAGGCTCCAGGGACCCTTAAGTGAGCTGCTTAGACCTTGCATCCACTCACTTAGCTGGTTTGAAGGATGGTGGTTCTGTGCTGGTCTAAAGAGCAGGATGGGAGTGAGGAGGGTTTTGCCCCACTCACCCCAGCTGCTGCAGTGGTTTTGCTATCATTTCATGTTTCTTCTGCATCATCTAACCTATTGTTAACAGCCCACTGAGATGTGACATTAAATAATTGTCTTCATAGATAAATATACCATCAGAAATCCTCCTTCCATTGGTTTAAAATAGAGCACACGTTTCTTAGTGTGTGTATATCGCTAAAAATAAGCTATCTAGGAGTAAATGAGACTGACTTAGAAATCAGGGGAGCTTTCAGATTGCTGTTTTCTCAGCAAGGGAGCAGAGCCAACTGATACAATCCAGCCAGCAGGGAGGAGGGTGCATTTGCACCACTGACATGCTCCTGCTCGTCCGGTCACGTTCAAGCCAGAGCTGTGGATGCTGCTCCCATCCCTTAGAATGGTGAGGATGTGAATCACATGCACACAGGAATTCTGTATTGGGTTTGTCTTTGTGCATATGTTCTCCCTGTGCAAACCCTCTGTGCACAGTTCTGTGGCAGAATGTCAGTGTAGATGTGTTGGAGAAGAGCAAATGTAATAGGTGCTGAAGATACAATCTCAGCCCAAAGAAAATGACACATCTTCGTTCTGACTGACAACCAAAACAATGCCATGCTTGAAATGGGGATGCTGCACTGTTTAGCTGGAAAAGCTATTAGACGTATGATGGAGAGCAAATAGCACTTGGCATTTTGTATAAGAAGTTGACAGGTTTTAAAACATTTCCTTCCGGTTTTTGCTTTTTGAATAGAAAAATCAAACCAGCAGCAAGAATGGAGGCCCATCCATGCAGCCTGCTCTGCTTCCTGCTGTCCCATCAACAAAGCAGGGAACATGCTGATGGCTCTGTCCAAGAAAGCCTGAGAAGTCTTCAGTATTCCAGCAATTTTCTCACTGCTTCTCCAGGTTTTATCCAAATCTTTGTTGCTGCTAATAATTGAATGGTGTTATGAAGGCAATCAGCAAAAACTTTAGAAAACCAAGGTGCATTTTGTCTTTATCAAGAGTGTAATAAAACATGGAACCCCAGCCTGGTTTGTGTTGGAAGGGACCTCAAAGCTCCTCCAGCTCCAACCCCTGCCACGGGCAGGGACACCTTCCACTGGAGCAGCTTGCTCCAAGCCCCTGTGTCCAACCTGGCCTTGAACACTGTCAGCCACAGTTTCCCTGGGCACCCTGTGCCAGTGCCTCAGCACCCTCCCAGGGAAGAGCTTCTGCCGAAGAGCTCATCACAATCTCCCCTCTGGCAGGTTAAAGCCATTCCCCCCTGCCCCAGTTCCTCTACAGACCCCCACAGCCTCCTTTCTTACCCCCCCCCCCCCCCCCAGACTCCACTTTTGGTATACAGTAGCCCATTTAGGGGTGCAAGGGGAGCCAGGCGCAGCTCTACCACACAGCACCATGGCACACCATGTCCTGCTTCTCATCACAAAGCAGGGAAAACTTGTATTCAGCAGCAGGATGTGGAGCAGAGTTTACTAATGAAAATACAGAATACAAGCAGAGGATGATAGTTCAAGTGTCCAACATACTGAACTATACTTTATATTCAATTTCCTTCTCAACGAAAGCAGTTTCAAGTTAAAACTTGTGGGTCCGAGGTGGAATTTGTCTGTATGTTTTTAGTGCTAACGTTTCTCCCAGAAAGCCAAGGAAGGGGAGGTGAGCTGTCTCATCTCACGTAGGCTGGCTGCAGCTACTGTACATTGAAGTACTCGTCTTTTCCTACTAATTGCTGTGTGGGAGTTATTCACAGAATGAAAGAACCTTTTGTATTCACTGTCGTACATACCACCTCTGAGACATTGCTCCACTATACTTTGTTACTTCTCTGCGATCAGAGCAGGTTTGTATTTTACTCTATTAGCAATCACCAACAAATCTTTACTTGAATGATACAGTGAAAGGCATTCAAAACTGAAACTAGGATTCGATTGTGCAGGCAAGTTGCTGATTCAAACCCATCTGCTGAAAGCAGGCCCCTCTTTAGTGGGGGCAAGTATTTAAACACGCCTCTACATCTCTTTAGAGATCTAAATGTGAGTCAGCAGTGCCAACACGTCTGAAAGTAAAAACATAAAACTGGAAGGAAGAGTTTAGGAAGCTGAGTCAAATTTCTGAATGTATAAGTGGATCAAAGCCCACCAAAGAAAAAGGAAGGAAAGATACTGATTGATGAGCCTCGACCCCCATGCGTGAGACAGTCAGCAAACAGGCTCAGAACTGTGGCTTGAAACTCAGTGTTATGGGTATTAGGTTCTGAAGGTAAGAATCAAGTGAAGAAAAGAGCACAGGGATGGCAGGAGGGTGTAAAGAGAAGAGAAAAAGAGGACAAACTCAGAAGGGTAAATAAAGAGGAAGAGGATGATTCCAGTTTGTTTAATCTCGGAAACACAGGAGGACCAACTCCTTACTGCCACTCCACTGAGTCCTAAAGCCCCCTATAGGGATGGCTTAGCTCTCTAATTGTGTTCAGTGATAACTCTACATTAGATGTCATTATTTAGACCAATGTTTATTTCTACATGCCACAAAAAAAGAACCCTCCTTAGAGCATCAGAAGAAACCAAATTCAGTATCAATGAAGAAATGTTGCTTTCGGTGGATAGTGCAGCCCTGGATCCATGGGGAATATTCTTTGTGAGCAAGGATGTTTGGTCTCAGCATCTTCTGGGAGCAAAGCACTGGGGTTGGAATGAACTTCAGCTATGGAAAAGAATGAGAAGAAGTTTTCCATTATAATCTATTTAGAAAGAAATGTGTCTGTGCAGAACTCACCCTTTTAACCACTTTGGGGAAGTAACAGAAACCAGTGTGATTCCAAAAGCAACCAGGAATGGTCGGTGCTTAGGTCAGAATTCCTATAAAGGCATTCCTAATTCAGAACATGGGTCTGCAGCAATTTCTCCATCTTGGAAAGCAAAACGTCCTGCTGGGATTCTCCTGCATTAAGCAGGCTCACAGCAGGTCCTGCTCAGCTTTCTGTGCCCCCTAAGGTCTTTGCTCTTTTGGGAATGCATGAGAGAAGCTATAGTGCTCCCGGACTGGAAGTAGGTCCCATGAGAATGACAGCAAGTTGGCCCAGGGTAGAACATCTCTTAGCTGCATAGGGTGGAAACTGAGCGGAGAGTTCCCTTCCTTTTGCAGAAGAGGCACACCAGGATCTTAAGGACTTTCTTAATACAGCAAAAGCCACTTGTAATGTAGCCATTAACCCCAAACTGAAGCCTGGCATAGACAAAGCAATGAAAGGGATCCTATTTATTGCCATGGGTTGGGATTTGGCAGTCACCACATGGAACCAGTGTGTGCAGTGCACGCTTTCTTACCCATCCTAAAATGTATATCCGAAGAAGTCCTGGGAAGGAAATCTGAACCATTGAACATGGAACTTGTTCCATTGGAATGTAGGTTCCACATAGCCTGGGATGGTGAGTCAGGGTTTAAACACCTTGGTGTAGATCCAGCAGCTGCACCTGACCCGTTCCAGTCTGAAATCAGAAGGTGGAAGGCACAGGAATAAACTTCTCTATATTCACATCTCAAACTATGAGAGATCAGGGAGGAGAAAGGTCTGTGCTTGCTCCTTGTGCCACCTTTGTACCTGCCTTGAAGCCATGGGTCCCTATGCAGCACAATTCCTGCTGTTGGCTTTCACACTAGCTCTGTCACACTTGTACCAGCAACCCAGTCTTCTACTTCCTGTTTAGGGACCCAATCTAATCTGGACAATGCCACATCGAAGAAGAGAGAAGGTACACACTAAACCAACTGATTTACCTTCTTTGTTGTATCCATTCGTAATGTCAACTTATTTTGATAGGCACACAGAGGTACTGAAGTTTCTAAGTTCTTTGCATATTTCTGTGCAGGATCAGCATTGCTGGGGAACAAGCCACAGCACTTGTTATTTCTTGCTGAGCTGGTAGATAGCAGAATCTTACAATGATTTAGGTTGGAAGGGACCTTTGGGGGTCTTCATTCAGCCTCCTGCCCAGAGTTGGATCAGATTGGTCAGGCCATTGTCATCTATTCAACTACTCTCCTGAAATAATGTGTTTCCTTATAAATAGTGGCAATTTTAATAGCTGCATCTTGTGTCCTTTGTCTCTCCCTGCTGTGCACCTCTGAGAGGAGTCTCTTCTCTACAACCACCCCTCAGATAGCCAGTCAACATTTACATCGCCTTCTTCCCAGGCTGAGCAAAGCCTGCTCCTGCACATAGAAAATAGCTACTTCTATGTCCAATATCCTACCTAAATCTCTGAATCTCAACTTTATTAAGACTGGAAGGCCACCAAAATCATAGCTCACATGAGGGAACGCTGAATCTGAGAACAGAATTAGAGACCAAGCTAAAACCTCTTTTGGTAATCTACATTTTACTGCATGCTGTCACCCCACCATCATATCACATCAGCAGCTAACGGAAGAGGGTAAAGAGCTACTAAGGAATAATTATCCAATGCAATGCAGAAAGGCTGTAGAGGGGATCCTTATTTCTTAAAGCAGCAGGAGAAGACTCATAAGTGAAGATAAACAAAGCCCCTCAGTGCTTACCAGAGTAGTTACTCCGCCAACATCTCCCCCAGCAGAAGTGTACTCGGCACTGCTTCACTACTTCTTCCTTCATTAGGCAGTGAAACACAAAGATAAAGAACCCTAAAGAAGTAAGAAGAGAAATTCACAGGGTTTCAGGTGGATTCTCCAACCTGCTGCCCCTTTTCTACATGCCACTCAGTTACTAGTAGGCTACGTATGGGCAGAGATAGGTGGAACCTGGACCAGAACTGCACCGAGTCCTTTGTACATATCTAAGGGTAATGGGAAGAGCTTTCTGCATATTTGGTATCAAAATAACCTGCAAGTCACTGTAGATTCTATCAACCATTTCTGTGCCCAGATGAAAAGGATTGTGCCATCCTGAAAAGGATGAATTTATTGGGACCCATGTTTCACAGGCATGAGTTTGTGTCTTTAATAGAGTATCTATCCCAGCAACACTATTTAAACACCACTATCATCCCACTGCAATGGAGCTTTCCCATTACAATAGCTAAACACTGTAACGCAAAAGCCAAATAACCTCTTCCCCATGCTTGAACTACATGATGATGCATACTTATTTCTATTCCATGGCCCTAAACTGTTGTATTTATAACAGTATTCCATTCAGATATTACCTTGCAAGGTGTTAAAGATGCTGAAGAGATATAAGAACAATATCCTCACTGCTCCCCAGGCAAAAAAGACAAAGCCCCAAGTTAAGCCCAAAAGGAACATCAAGCTGAAAGCACTTTTGAAGTCTTGGAGAAAACCTCGTTTCCAGAATCTGGATCTCTTGTGTGTCCTTGATTTCATGGAGTGGATTTGAAGGAGAACAGTGATGAACATGGCTGTGTTGATCAAAAATATTAAGAAGATGTAGGCCACAACCGAGATGTAAAACACTGTGTTCTCTTGAATCCAGCAACTGCAAGAAAGGAACGTACGTGTTCAGTGAGGAGCTCTGTGAGCAGTGAAACTAAGGAAGCCGGGTTCCCAAAAGAAGTGTCTCGTATGGTTCTCCAAATCCTAGTAAGGAGCATTCCTTAAAGGCAATCACTTTCCCTCAGTGAGGACATCCATAGAATCTCCACACGTGCCTTTTTTACAGATGTCATAGAAATTCAATAACTTTGAGACTTTAATATTCCGGCCAAATTCAGATAAACCTGGCAATTGTTACACAACTTAATAACGTAACTAATATACTAATGTTAGTAAATATAATTCTTATTATACTAATATTAATAATTAACTTCATCAGGGACTGTAGCAACAGGACAAGCGCTGATGGGTTCAAACTGAAACAGGGGAAGTTCAGCTTGGAGATAAGGAAGAAGTTTTTTACTGTGAAGGTGCTGAGGCGCTGCCAGGGGGTGCCCAGAGAAGCTGTGGCTGCCCCATCCCTGGCAGTGTTCAAGGCCAGGTTGGACACAGGGGCTTGGAGCAAGCTGCTCTATGGAAGGTGTCCCTGCCCGTGGCAGGGGTTGGAGCTGGAGGAGCTTTGAGGTCCCTTCCAACCCAAACCAGTCTGGGATTCTATGATTCTATACACACAAAGAAAACCTGCCTTAGGAAAACTGAGTTAAATACCACTTCATTAGGAGTCTAGCATAGCACAGAGATGAGCCCTGGTTAGCTTTTCCTCAGACATAAGTGAGTTTTACTGCCTTTTTGCTGGAGATGGGTAACAGTTTTTGCTCTGAGGCATCCTGGGTGTGTGTTGCCTCTCTGATGGGATAGAACTCAAATATTCTAGGTAATCTTCTCCAACTAGTGATCAGATTGTGCCAAACAGAAAGCAGGTGAAAAAATGGAGCATTCTTTACTGGAAAATCCTTCTTTAAAAAGGATGAAAGAATGCAGCATTTTCCCACTGGAAAAGGGAGGATGTTGAGACAAGGTAAATAAAAGAATTGGAAATGATGAAGAGACAGTGATTGTGAGTTGACATCAAAAAAAACCAGAAGCAAAGGTGCAAAATCCAAAGCAATTATTCTGCTTTTAGGTTTTACCAGGAACCTAGAGCATGCAGGAGCAGATACAAATGAGACTGAGTTATATATGAGAACGAGACATATACATCAGACTGAGCTAATGTCATGTAAAGAAAGAGGTATCCCAGAAAGTAAACATGGAATTGACTGGCAGAAGCCCTCCCTGTTCTCAAGCCCAGTCTACCGGTGTGACAGTTACTCCATGCTGTAGCTATACATTCAAACTGATCCCATGAACCAGAACCACTAAAAGGAGAGGATTAAAATGGGGGAGAAAAGACAAAAGCCAGAGAAGAGTTGTTCTGGTTATTGCTTGCATCTTTTCGATACTCTGTTGACCATCAAAAAGCTTACACTTACAAATTGCTGAATGGATTGCTTTCTGAGTGTGATCCATCGCCATAGAAGTCTTTATTTATAATGAGCACAGTAGAAATGACAAGAGCTGGTATTCCTAGCATGGAAGACAAGAGGAAAAGAAATACTTAGATTAATAAGAAAATATGGAGACTATGGAAAGATGCTAGCTAATCTCTGATGGGTAATCACAGCAGACTTCTACATCTTTGGATCAAACCCTACCCCTAAGGATCCCTTTGAGACGAGTGTGATTCAATGTGTGGCAGAGCAGGCTTAATCTCCGTATTTATGTAAATTACAAATGAGTAGGCATAAAAATATCTGTGTTTGCAAAATGTTTGTGAGTGTTCAAACAGCTCCAGAAGGGATCCAATCTGGTTCAATGAAATTATGTGATTATTACAAAAAGCAGTGTCACGAGATAAGCAGACCACAGCATTTTGTGTTAAGATCCAGTAGAGACAGATGTTTTCCAGGCTGTGTTTTATGTGTCTTCCCTTCAGCCCACTTCCCATTTCCCATATTTCTTTCAGTCCTGGTTTTCCTGCTGGGAACAGCTGCCACCAACATCACCATCATAGATGGCTGAGAACTATTATGTGCCACCTGAGGTCAAGGGAAAAGGATGATGACATTCAAAAGCTCCAAAATCCCTTTAAAATAGCACCTCATGGCAACCCAAAAAACACAGACCAGATTCTGCTCTGGATCAGTGCCTCTGATAACATCTCTTAAGAGCTGAGCCAGTATTTTGGATTCTTTTGGTTATGTTTCTCCCAAACCAGTCTCTGATGCTCAGTTCTTGGAGGAAAAGTGAATGAGTTAAGTCCTCAGGAGACTTATGAATGAAAGCCAAATCCACCCCCATGGGGGAATCATGCATAGAATAGCAGGTAAAGAGCCTAGGGGAGGAGATCAAAATCACTTCTGAGCATCACCGGTGCAGAGGTGAAGGCTGTGGGCAGTTCATACTTCCTCAGACACGCACACACTGATGTGAGATGCCATGATATATCCTCCCTGTAAGAGGGCAGGAGGAGTAGGAAAAGCAGTTCCTTATGCCCACTTTCATCATTCGTTGCATATGACCATGCAGGGAGCAACAGGTAAACGCTACAGACGAGATGTGCTTACTTACCCCAGCCAGCAATAGAGCATTTTAGGATGTACTTTGGGACATAGACATTGAAAACCTTGACAAGAGCCAAGTAGAACTGAACAGACTCCAGACACATCCATGTGAAAGCTGCAAGGAGGAAATAGTGAAGGAGCACGGCCACGGTGATACAAAGAGCTGGCTGGTTGAAAGAGGCCAGCCAGGAATTGGTGAGGAAGACCACGTTCAGCATCAGCAGCGCAGCACAAAGGTTGAGCAGGAGTTTTGCAGGGATGTCTCTCCGCAGCTTTCTAAAAGGAACGGGAAAGTCCACAGGGTTGTCATTGCAGGACTTATGCTGGGTGCGTACACTAATGCCAAGTAGCACAAATGGGTGTTTGTTGTGTTACAGATTAGGTTCTTGTGGTATGAGATTGTCATGGGTTCAGCAGCAGCAGTCATTTTTTCTGCTTCTTGGTAGCTGGTGCAGCACTGTGTTTTTGATTTTGGGCCTAGGAACAGCGCTGATGACACCAGTGTTTCGGTTACTGCTTAGTGATGTTTTGGTCTGGCCAAGGACTTTCTGAGTTTCATGCTCTGCCAGGGAGGAGGGGAGCCGGGAGGAAGCAGAGACAGGACACCTGACCCAAACTGACCAAAGAGGTTATTCCATACCACAGCACGTCATGCCCAAGATGGAGGACGGAGAGGAGAGACCCAGAAGGGTGGGGGGTGCACTGCGTGGTCAGGCTTGGTTTTAGGTGGTGAGAGTTGTATTCTTCCCTTGTATTTGCCTTGTCATTATTATTATTGGTGGTAGCAGTAGTGATTTGTGTTATGCTTTAGTTACTAAACTGTTCTTATCTCAACCTGTGGGAGTTGCATTCTTTTCTATTCTCCTTCCCATCCCTCCGGGAGTGGGGGGCAAGAAAGAGGGGGGAGTAATTGAGAGAGAAACTGCGTGAGTTATAGAGGCTTAAACCACGACAGTTCTTTTGGCGCCCAACGTGGGGCTCGAAGGGTTGAGATAACGACAGGATTAATAGCCACTCGTCACAATGCTGATTTGTTGGCTCTTAAAGTTGTTGCTTTTGGTTCTCTTGCGTTCATGGTTTCAGCCTGTTGTACCTTACTTACAGCCGGTATTTCTTATCTTAGCATGTTTCAGATATGGGTTTTGGTTTAAGGTTCTTGTTTTATTGTACTTTATTGGAATGGCTTGTGATACGGGCGGGCTCCAGAAGCCGTGGGGGGCGAATGTGTACCTGGCAGTTCGGCTGCTCTTCACCGTCCTGGCGAGGCTGTGGAGAGCCGAGGGGGGGCTGCCTCGGGAGCCGCCGGCTGCCGAAACGGCCCGGGGGAGCGGACCCGGGGAGCAGGAGCCGAGCCCCCCCACCGAGCCCAGCCCGACGGCTGCCGAGCAGAGGAAGGAGGTAGCAGAAGGGGTGAGCCCCCCGACTGAGCCCAGCCCGGCGGGTGCCGAGCCGCGGGAGGGGGAGGCTACCGAGCGGCAGGAGGAGACGGCAGAGAAGCCGGGCCCCGAGGCTGAGCAGAGTCCCGCGGCCGAGCCCAGCCTCGTGGCGGCCGAGAGCATTCCCCGGCAGCTGCCCGCGGAGCCGCAGGAGAACGCAGGAGACCCCGCAGCACTTCCCAGCAAGGCAGAGGAGGAAGCTCTGGACTCAGACAAAGAGCAGCTGGTGGTGAGAGAGCCGGCAAGCGCAGCAGCTACACCAGCCCCAGTGACAAGTACAGCAGCCTCATTTGAGAGTTCTGAAGGGTTTGAATGGCCTTTGGGTACCCTTGAGACCTGCCTGCTGATTGTGATGGGGATCAGCATGGTGGCATGCATACACAGTGTGTTTTACCCACAACCATTTTGTCTGGTCCCCAGAGTTAAGCAGAGTGGGGTGTGGGCATTGTCTGGGGTTAGTCTGCAATCTATGATGACTAAGAGATTTTCCCCAAGCCTGGACAGTTATGAGTGGCAGGGTGTGTGGGACAGTATGGGCGAGTATCTTGTCCACTGGGCCCCTCCAGTGCTTTGGAAGCATTGGAGATGGAAGGCAGCTGTGTGGAGTCCCCAGCGACAAGCTGCAGAAACTGCTGGAGGGGTGGATGAATTATTTTGAGCCTGATGGGCCCACGACACCTCAGGCCATCAGGGCAGAGATGCAGCACACAGATGGACTCATGATCGAGGGGTGGACTTAGCAATGGACACTGTGGCCCAGATTATTCATGAGTGTGAACACTACACACAGCCTCTCCTGCTCTGAAAGGCTGTTACAAGAGATGGAGCTTGACATCATGGACTGGATGGACTCAGCAGCTTTGTAGGGATTGGTCTATGCACTAAGGGATGATCTCTCTCCCTTTCTCTGTGTATGTGGATGTATACATATACATGTGATGGTATATTGAAAATGTGGGATCTGAGCATGACGTGAATGGTATGGAATAAGGGGTGGATAATGTCATGGGTTCAGCAGCAGCAGTCATTTTTTCTGCTTCTTGGTAGCTGGTGCAGCACTGTGTTTTTGATTTTGGGCCTAGGAACAGCGCTGATAACACCAGTGTTTCGGTTACTGCTTAGTGATGTTTTGGTCTGGCCAAGGACTTTCTGAGTTTCATGCTCTGCCAGGGAGGAGGGGAGCCGGGAGGAAGCAGAGACAGGACACCTGACCCAAACTGACCAAAGAGGTTATTCCATACCACAGCACGTCATGCCCAAGATGGAGGACGGAGAGGAGAGACCCAGAAGGGTGGGGGGTGCACTGCGTGGTCGGGCTTGGTTTTAGGTGGTGAGAGTTGTATTCTTCCCTTGTATTTGCCTTGTCATTATTATTATTGGTGGTAGCAGTAGTGATTTGTGTTATGCTTTAGTTACTAAACTGTTCTTATCTCAACCTGTGGGAGTTGCATTCTTTTCTATTCTCCTTCCCATCCCTCCGGGAGTGGGGGGCAAGAAAGAGGGGGGAGTAATTGAGAGAGAAACTGCGTGAGTTATAGAGGCTTAAACCACGACAGAGATGAACAACAGAGATGCTGCAAGGGCTGGAGCAGCTCTGCTCTGGAGCCAGGCTGAGAGAGCTGGGCTGGGGCAGCCTGGAGAAGAGAAGGCTCCTGAAGGGGAGACCTTAGAGCAGCTCCAGTGCCTAAAGGGGCTGCAGGAAACCTGGAGAGGGGCTTTGCACAAGGGGTGGAGGGACAGGACAGGGGAATGGCTTTAACCTGCCAGAGGGGAGACTGAGATGAGCTCTTAGGCAGAAGCTGTTCCCTGTGAGGGTGCTGAGGCGCTGTCAGGGGGTGCCCAGAGAAGCTGTGGCTGCCCCATCCCTGGCAGTGTTCAAGGCCAGGTTGGACACAGGGGCTTGGAGCAACCTGCTGCAGTGGAAGGTGTCCCTGGATGTGCTTTGAGGTCCCTTCCAACTCAAACCAGTCTGGGGTTCTGTGATTCTTTAAGTTGTATCTACATGAGTGTTTTGTATCAGTGGGTAAGTTTACGAAATGACCGAAAATGTGGAACACCAAAGTTGCTGAGCAGTTCAGACTAGTGCTTGTACTGAAGCATGAGTATTTGGATCCCTCTTATGTCGCCACGGTCACGGGCTAAAATAAAGCAACATTTACATCTTCCCTCCTATGCATCACAGCACCAAATATCACCAAACATTCTGATAGCTGCTGCAAATTCATTATTGCTGAAGGAGTAAAAAGGACATAGGAAAAAGGGTCAGACTTACTCAAGGGCTAGATATGTCACCAGTGTTATACACAGAAACAGGGAAGAAGCACCACATCCTGCATAGCTTATCAGAGTTAATATTCGATCCTGGGTGGCATCTATCTCTGTCCGAGCCAAGTCCTATGTAACAAGATAAGAAATCACTGTTGTTTGCCATAACAGATAATGAAAATTGCTTTCCACCTTTTCACATTGATAAAGAAATTTATTTCCATCCTGCTTACTGCGACTTTTGGAGGGTTTCCATTAATATTCCCATTTAAGGTAAAGCGCTGGCGTTACTCTGTCGTGATGGCTGTATCCTGCTGGGATTAGGCAACTTCAGTCTGCTCAGCTTGCTCTGACCTTGCCTACCCCTTTGCATATGTTGCAGCCCATTCTCAGGCAGTCATCTCAGTTTTTGACATTCAACTTTTAGAGGCAGTTTTCCCGGTATTATAGATTAAAAATGACATCTCCCATATTTATACGAAGCTTTCCTTTTTGATAGAGCACCAATTCCACTTGCAGGAAGATGTAACTTCACTAGGTGCCACTGACAGGCAGTAAGCTTAACACAGTATTTCCAATGCAGCAAATAACACATTAACTGAGTTGGTGATTGCAAAAGAAGTCCAAACTACATCTGTAAAATGAATTTGCCTTTAAGCAAGTCAGTTGTCTAACAGCAAGTCTAAATGTCTAATGAAGACATATAGAGGACTTTATACCATAACCAATTATTATAACCGGTTTGTTAATGGTGATTTTGACAAACCTGCAGATAACTAACAGCTTGTATAGCTCTGAATCTCCCATCCCTCCCCAAAACTAGTGACGGCTTTGGTTAGTGCCACGGGACTCTTGGAGATGATTCACACAATACTTACCAGTAGGACTCCAAAATGGGTAAGATGGTTACAAAAACAGATTGTATAATTCCTATCTGTAGAATCCATTTCACACCCTGACGTATTCCAACCACCCAGTCCATCTGTGTGAGAGAAAAAGGGAGTTTTAAGCAGAGAGTTAGTCATGCTCAGTCATTTATAGCTCTGCGGCATGCAGAATGTGTGAATACGAGCTCAAGTTGGTACAGATTGCAGGGTCATTGAGCAGCACACAAGCGAGATTTCACACAGGAACACTTCTTCTGTAGTTGCCTGAGACTCTCAAAACTTGGATGAAAGCCTTTGGTGAATGCAGAAATATTTGAAGTCATTTCCATGCCTGCACACTGAGAAAGCAAGAAGGTAAGGAAGAGGGTGCTGGACTAGGTGACACTGCAGGATATGGAAACACAGAAGGCAAGGGCACAGGGTTTCTTTAGGCAGAGTGTAGCATTGAAAAAGCCGGATCTTCCCTGGTAAGATTAAGTTTATGTCCCTATTTATGTGGCATGTATGATATGTTCAGAACTAAGCTTCTGATTCTTAAAAATAGATATTCTAACACCAAGAAGTGCAGAGAAAACCTCTCCCACGTGTTCCGAGTTAACCCAATACAGTTCTCTTCCCCTCTCTGAAGAGCCATGTTCAAGACTTAACCCCAGCGAAGCCCCACTGATTTCCCTGAAGTAACTATGAGAAATCATCTCACATTTCCTTTAATTTCTGCTTTTATTTTCTTAGGCTAAGTCTTCTTATTCATGTGGATGCGTCCCTGTACAGTGCCACACGTGTTCCCTACTGATGACACTGATTCCTGAGGTATCAACAAAAATCAGTGACACGGACTCAACCGGACACCCTCAAAGTTGTAAGCTGCAATGTCAAGGAGCCGAAGGCTCTGTCCTGCTGGAGGCAGATCAAGCCTGAAGCTCTGTAAGTAACACTTACCGTTCTTCTGGAAGTCCCAAAAGACACAGTGCACCGCTGCGTTCCCCTGAAAGCAGAGAAAAAGGAGGCTGTGACATTCAGCAGCACACCTATAACCCATCTGTACATGCAGATGTGCAGGTCACTGGAGATGCCAGCAGTTCATTGGGAATCAGATGGATTATATAATCCCAGCCTGGTTTGGGCTATAAGGGACCTTAAGGCTAATCCAGTTCCAACCCCCTGCCACGGGCAGGGACACCTTCCACTAGAGCAGCTTGCTCCAAGCCACTCCCAATTTTCACCTTGCCCTTTACCAAGGGAAATGCCAGGGGTCAGTGATTTCCCCAGTTTTAGCAGTTTCCCTCTACCTTGTAGTATTTAAGGAGAGCAGAAAATCTGACGGGTTGTCCAGTTTAGACCGATTCCTATGTCTGATCTCAGTGGCTTCATGTGCTATCGGAGGTGTCATACCAAATTACCAGTGAATTTCACAAGTTATGACTAAGACTACAGCAACCACCTGAGATTTTACACAATAAACCCCCATAATTCTCAGCTTCTATTTCACGAAGTCTATGTTCCCTTCCTGAAGCCAGGCAGGGAAGACGCATAAGAGCTGAACAGATATAAGTGGGTATCCAACACAGTGTTTTCTCTTGGGGACATTCTAGTTTATTACTCATGATGCTGCAACAAATTTTCCGAGGGCACAGATTCATTTTCTTTTATTATAGTATTAATAAAGTTTAATAAAGCGCAGAGTTTCCAGGAAGCCACTCTAACAGGTAAGCTGATAAGATCTGTGGTCTGCAGACTGTCAAATATAATGAGGCAGAGAGCCAAAGACGTAGGTTAGGATGATATTCCATTAAATATTTAATTAGGATAGTTTAAAAAGGCCAAGGAAAAAAGTCTGAGAGGTGCCAGATGGTGGAGTAAAAGTGAGGGAAGAGGGGGGTATCTAGATGAAGTCTCCGGGGACACAGATAATCTGCTAGAACTGAATGGAAGGAGCTTGTTGCCATAAAAGCAGCGTTTTCAAGCTCTCATTAACTTGAACTTTAATCACATTCATCTCATGGACTAATTTGGTTCTGCTTTTAGTTTGCAATATATTCATGTGGAGGCTGGGCAACGCACACATGCTAAGGGGGAACTCAGTCACCAAGCTTGACCTATGCCCATTTAAAAATAACTTAAGGTAGATTTTAGTTTCAAAACATCATTTTGAAACAAAAGAAATTAATTTTGAGGCTATCTGTGCAATGTTTTGATTTTTTTCTTTTAATTTACCTCTTTCGGTGGCTAAACCAATTCGCTGCATTTCGAGCAACTACAAATGGTTTCAGTCAAATCCAAAACCTGCAATTCTTTAGCAAATAAACTATTCCTTTTAAAAAATCAGATCAAACCAAGGAAACAATGAAA
Organism: Ara ararauna; assembly: GCA_028858755.1. Classification (NCBI taxonomy): domain Eukaryota; kingdom Metazoa; phylum Chordata; class Aves; order Psittaciformes; family Psittacidae; genus Ara; species Ara ararauna. Next base: position 1,953,001 of record CM054383.1, on the reverse strand, counting down.
TGCTCCTTGCTGCCAAGCATGGATTTAGTAGAGGGGAGATGCAAGCTTTACTAACTGCAGAATTAAACGCCAACATCTGCATGGTCTGTGAGCATTTGGGTTGATGGATCACAGAGAGGTCAGGCAGCAAAATGGTCTAAGCTCATTTGTCCTGTTGCTGGTTTAATGTAAGACCAAGTGAAATAGGCTCTACTTCAACGTGTCTCTGATGAAATGAACACATCCTACCGTATTATGGTCTATATGCTGAAGAGTAATAGTCACAGGCTCCTTAAGGGTCTGAATTGATGCATTTTCAATGCTGGCACTCACAACATAAGTATTCAACCTCTCCTTCATTAAGCTATCATCCTGCAGTGGGAAAATAACACACATGAAAAGTAAAACCCAAGCTCTTCCCTGCTTCCATTTTCTTCAGTTGTATTTTTTTGGAACATATGGGATGTCTAATGTAATTTAAGCACTTGCTACTTCATTAGAAAATGTAATTAGTTGCATATTCAAGCACAGTCTCCACATCAGCTGAAGCAGAACAGAGTTTCAGATGCATCATCTGGATTGAGAAAGCTGTATAATCATTTCAGTACATCAAAACATCCCGTTGTACATCATTAAGCTCATTAGACAGCAGACACAATGGGGAATGCTGCTTCTGTGTGAAAAGCATTGCTCAGCACACTGTATTGCTCCATCATACCAAAAGAAATGTCTCCTTTTTAAATCACATTCACCCACTCCCCCCGAGATAAGAAAACAGCAAGTAGTAGAATAGACCTAAATGCTGTTTTTTTAATGAAGACATACATCTTGAAGTTATTTCAATGCTATTTGACATGTACTATGCATGTTCCTTAAGCAAGGGCTCACTAGCAGGGGAAGATTAAGGGATGTTCTTTTCCTACAGAAGTATTAGAACAGCTTCAGCTACAATGAACACCAAGTCTGAGGTCTACAGACACCTCTCAGAGCATCCTTGCTGCAGAGAAGGTTTTGCTGCCTGGGAACATTTTCCCTGAACACTCCTTAGTGCTCCATCAGTCTGATGCTAAATGTGCCCAGAGCAGATGAAACTATTGGGGCTTTTCTTCAGCACACACTAAGAACAGCTGAACTGATTCCTGCTGTGTTAGTGTTCGGTAGGAGTTGTAGTTACCACAAAGAGTGAAGTAGTGCCAAAGAAACTAAACTGGATCTTGGAATGCTTCTCTGGGTCAGAGTGCTCAATCCCGAGGAATTTCTTCAGTGATTCTGGCAAAAAAACAGAAGCCAAGGCCTCTTTGAAAGGGTTTTCCTGAATGTTGATCTGCAGGAAAGAGAGAGAATGTGCTCAGAGCTGCTTTCTTCAGGTCAAATATGTCATGGTACAACACAGCAGGATTGTCTGGTTGAGTCGGTGGTCCCTGAAGTGATATTTTGCTCTCACCTTGAGATCCAGGCCCCTGTTGTAGGAGGTAACCCCGAAGGCCAGTCCTCCAAACATGCTGGGATCTGGACGCATCACCAGGAGAGCCATGGAAGTGGTTATGACTGATGTATTTCTTTCTGTGTAAGCCACCTTATAGCCCATCTCCTCAGTTGTCTTCAGGATACTTTACCAAGAGCAACAGCAAGAAGAAAAAAAGATACATCTCCTGAAATGTTTTCCTGGCTTCATATAATGCATCCAGGAGAAATGAAGCAGTTAAAAACCTCTGCTCTGATTTATGACCACAGGGAGCAATCACTAGAGGAGAATGGGTCCATTGATGGGTAGATGGCATTTTGCCTGCCACAGGGTCTGACGACGGTTGAGTTAGCATGTTGTAAGTTTAAAGTCTGGTAAGTGAATGATACCCTCCTACGGGGACAACATAAGGTGGTTCTGGGAAGACCCAAGTCTAAATTCACACCCAGTCAAATATTGCATTTCATCTGGAAGGCAGTAACTTGTAAAACCTGCTGATTTGGTTGTCTGCAGTCATCTAATTGTACACCCAGGTGAAATATCAGAGCCAGAATAATATAGCCTGCAGAGACCTCTGGAGATCTGACACCCACCTTCCTGCCTCCCCCAGGCAGGGCATACTTTCAACACAGGTCATTTGCTCAGGGTCTTGTCCAGGAAAGCTCTGGATATCACTGAGGATGGAGATTTCCAGGCTTTCCGGGCCCTGCTATCAGTGGGCTTTTTCTAAGCAGAGAGAAGAGGCTAGAATCTAAAGGAAGCAGTAAATTAAGGTTGCTTAATGCTCATGGGTATTAAGCATCAGAGACAGCTCCAGGTCTTGGTTGGCCTCCCTTAAGGCTATCCAGCAGTGTGCAAAAGGGATAATACCCTATTGAAAACCTGCAAGAGAGCTGCCCCCAACAGACTAAAGGAAAACCTTCCTGTCCTTCTTTGCTCTGGTGTTCTCTTCAAGCATCATCAGTCCCAGACACACAAGGAGCCCCACAGCTGCCCTAGAGCTGCAAAGCCTGGAGTTCAACTGCCCCAGAATATCTGGGATGCAAAGTCTCTACTGAGGTCTGGAAGAAGCAGCATAATAGCTCTTGTGAGGATATCGTCATGGTGGGACTCAGCAGGCACCATCGCAGCGGTCGTGCTCTCTGGTGTTTTAAAGTAAGGTCTGACTGATGGAAAAGTGAAAATATCAAAGATTTGAGTTGTGAAGGCACTGTTATTACAATCTGCCCCTACCAACTCATATCCCTAAGGATCAGGAGTCCAGGGCCTATCAGAACATCATCTGTGTCCCTAAAACTTTGTATTTCATGGGAGAAATCACAGTAAACATTTCACTTAAACCCCCTCCCAGCCTATTTGAGAAGGCAGAGGTGTTGAGTGCTGGCAGCTATCACAGCCCCCTCTCCACACACTGCAGTGCAGTAGACTTTGAAGGGAGAGCATAGAGCCGAAAGGATCACGATGCTGCTCTCTGCTTTCTCCCTGACAGATTTTGTAAGCCACTTTTGGCTATTCCTCCTTGCAGCCTCCTGAGTTTGAAAAGGCAACGCAGAGGTGTCCAGTGCAAACAACTGGCTTGTTGCCTACCCTATGTCTCACCTAGAACTTGAGTGGAAAGTTAACTTTTCTTGCTTTTAATGTTTCTTATTAACATTTCTTATTAAAGTATTGGTTTACCTCAAGTAAACCGGAAAATTGCTGATAATCAGTCTTCACAATGAGAGATGCTGAGAGACTTTAATACAATGAATGCAGCATCCTTACACTGTTGGTTAGCACTGGTCAGTGCAATGTAGGATAATCTCTCCTCTCTGGAGCCTCAGGCTGTGCAGTGAGAAGTGGGTAAGCTGCCATGCCCAGACCAGAGATGGGTGAACTTTGTACTTGCATTTACCTTTGGAAAGACTGGCAGTAGTTTTCTGAACAGGCATTTCAAACCCAAGTGGTTGAGTTACCTTTAAATAGGCAGCTGAGGCGCCCTTAAGATCTCAAAGGACACAGATGTTTTCAAAGTTATCGAGCAGCTTCAACTGTAGCATGTGTGAGGATCACGTAATGGATGTAGGATCCTAAATGTAGATTTGGAAGCCCTCAGTGCTGGGATGTGAAGATCACCTCAGAGATGAGATGGCAGCTTAGCAACCTCTCTGCTCTGCCTCCAGGCTGAGGTGCCCACAGAGAACAACCCTGATGGTGACTTCTGCAGAACTGGTGCTGACAAAAGCACCTTTGCCAACACAATAACCGATTTCTACTGCTAAGAACCACGAACATGTTTAAGATCCAAGTACGGATATTGCTAAGTCTTGTGGTGCTATTTTAATAGACTACTCCGTGGTGCCACTGTAGCTTAGGAAGCCCCTTCTGGGGGTTATCTTACTTACCTATTGGTCACTTTTCTCATGTTCTCACCTTCTATTTCTTGCAGCAAAACATAGTTTAGTATAGACAATATGGACTCTGCGAGTGCCACACTCACATCTGCAAGCCTTACAATCTCAGAGACTTTACTTGTGATGACTTCTAGTTCTTCCATTTGCAGGGTTGCATTTGGCAAGAGGTGTAAAATCTGCTCTGCAACATCCTGCGCATTCTCTGAGGAAAAAGAAGAAGGTACGGGTGATTTATGTGGCATAGCTATGTGTCTGGCTGTACCGTCTGGCTATACAGCTCCATGTCTCTATGTTAAAGCAATGAACTGGTCTGCTTCTGTTCTCTTTCAGTATGGATATAGTGCTTCTGATCTATTACAGAATTATGTCCTAAGAGTAGGTCAAGGAGCCCTCAACGTATCAGTGAAGCTGGCAAAAAGTAAAATCTGGATATCTCAGCTTGTATGTTAAAGGAATCAGAATATTCTCGTCTCCTTTTAGGTTCTACAGATCACCTGTAAACAACATTTACTTTTAGCTTTGGTCATGTTTACAAGCAGTTTGGAGTTCTGATTTATGCAAGTTCTTCCTGTATGCGCAAATGCTGTTTAACTGGGACAGCAACAAAAGCCATTTCTGAATGACAGAGTTTGAAAAGCTCTATTTGCCATTCACCATCTCATCATCGCTCACAGTGTTTTTATAGAAGCCGTTTTCCACCCAGGGACTCAGACAGCCTGTATGCAACTGCACATCTCTTTCAAGGCTCTATTATTTGATGCCACTGCTGAGTAGGTGGGTGAGCAACGGTATTGGTTTTGTGCACTATTCAAACAACTTGTACTGTTTGCGTAGCTTAGCAAAGATATAATCAGGTGGTTAAAGGTCACCTTAGAGCTTACATGAATTACAGCACAAACTTTTCACTTCCATACACTAATCAGTGCTTCTTTGTACAACATTATCAACTACTCCAATGCAGTAACAGAGCATAGACAGGCAAAGCCTGTCATGTTATTCAGCAGTTACTCACTTAGCTCTAAATCTAATCTCTGATTTGAGACAAGTCTTCAAAGTGATTGCAAGAGAATTTTGAAGCACCTGCAAAATTCGTCTGCATAAAGACCACTTTAAGATGCCCAGGTGAGCAGGATGCACATAAAACAACCTTATTGCTTTGGTTCTTCAGATGTCTAACATAAGCATTATCTGAGTATAACTGGTTTTACCTTGATTCACTGTATCACTGAAGTATTTGATGCCTTACCTTCTGTTATCATGATATCTTGGAGGTCTAAGATATTATCTGGGAGTTCTTCCAGTAATCTACATTCAGTCAAATCTGGTTTCCTCCAAAAAGCTTGCTCAAGTTCAAGATGAATTCCACTGAAAAAGGAAAACAGTGTACATTGTTACGAGAAAAAAATATGCATTAATGGATGTTCCTCATATTTCCCATTCAGGTACATTCAATGTCATTACTTAATCCAATTTTAAAGCTGACTTGCAAGCCAGATCTGGCTTAGCGCTCATTTAGCAGAGTGGGAGCAGGGCCTAAATGCCAGAGCAATTTGAAATGCATCTGGAGGTACTGGAAGGCAGAGCTGTGAATGGATGGCACAAAACGCTACCATGCGTCTGTTTCCCCTCTCTGCTCAAGCAGAGTCAAGTGCTGCTTGTGCTTGCTGCAGGTGACGATATGATGCAGGGCTCCCTTCTCCCGCAGCCTGTGCTGGAGCATCCCTGCACACTCCGCATCTTCCTTGGCACGGCGGTGCTGTGCCCCACGGCACGCTGCCATCTGCTTTCCCACACTCAAAGCTTGGCTCTCCCTCCTGTTTTCCATGCAGGAACCAAAATGAGATGATTTTGTCACTCACCAGCTCCTCACAGCAGACTGCAGAGGGTTTCTCTTGCAGCTCACCTCCGCTTTGGCCGCTGGCTTTGTTAGTGGCCACGAATAATTCCCCTTGTAGGTTGTGTGGGAGAAGCTTTCTGGACAGTCCACGAGAGCTGAGGAAGAAACACATAAAATCCCTTTAAAAAGATAGAATAACCAAAAAGCAGACACCACCCCCCAGCACACTGTTCTCTGGCCTCCTTTCCTGTTGGGAATGGGCTGTAATCTGCAGACTGGAGAAGAGCTTTTGCTGAAGTATTTCATCTGTTCTTTTATAACCTTCTTCCCTTTCGCTGGACAAGGTCAGTTCTCAGGTGAAGTGTTATTTTCCCAGCATCACAAACCATATCTAATGTCAGAACGTCCTTCAGGCTTCTCTAATCTATCTGAAGGTGCTTTCACACTGCCCCTCATTATCCCTTCAGTGTCCTTCCTCCAGGCTTTTTTTGGCTGCAGTAAATAGGTGATCTTTTGTGAGTCTTTGGTATAAGATGTGCTTTTGAAGTCCAGGTACTGTCTTACAGCTCTTCTCTCTGGCTTGCTACTGTGTCTTAAGGAGCAATAGGGATTGTAACCAAACCGACGAAGAGAGTAGGACTGGAGAACTTGAAGAGGGACCTTTTACAAGAGCAAGTAGTGATAGGACAAGAGGAAACAGCTTTGAACAGAAAGAGGGTAGACACAGGTTAGATACATGGAAGAAGTTCTTTACTGTGAGGGTGGTGAGTGTCCTCAGAATTACAAAGCATGTGGCTTCCAATGAGCTTTTAATGAAGTATTATATTACCTATTGGTTTGACAGCCACATCTTCAGGTTTCACATACAAGGATAATAGTCCCTCTTCATAAGTGTCATTCAAGGACTGTTTGATCTTGAGACTCAGTGCTTCTTGTGTTTCAAGTGATGTGGCCTTTATAATGGCCTTACAGATGTAGCTACAAACATGATACACAAACAAGGCTACCATATTAGTAACATTCCACAATTAGAAGTGACTACAAAACTAAGGAGTAACCCAGGAAATTGTATTGAATTGAATAATTTGTGTATGTATTTTGTGCAGTGAAGTGCAGTGCAATGGCAAATGTCGCTTCTTACGTACACTGCTACCTTATCACTGGAGATGCTTTCGAAAGTATGAATTATTGAGCGTACAGGTACAAGCATCTTTTTATAGCTTCGTGGTAAGTACACAAGAGGTTTCCTGTTCATGTTACCTTGGCACAGGAACACCTCTGTCACAAGTAAGCATTTTTCAACCATGTTTTAAAGTCTGGAGTGAGCTAGCCATAAAATCATGAGGTGCTCAAGTACACCTGTGTCCAAACAGAGGTGGCAGATGCCAAGGTCCCTGGAAAAATGGGATTTAACTAACTGCTTCCAGTATCTCCTTTGGATTCCAGCTTTTTCTCCTCAAGACAGCTAGTATCTTCTGGGTAACTGTGTTTGCTGACTTCAGGAGGTTTGGAATGACTGTCTCTCTCTTTGGGTGGCTTCAGGCAAGGCAGAAAGATGCAAAGAGACAGCTCTAAGTTGTAGATAGATCATCTCAATGGACCTTTAGTTTAACCTGGGGCAAAGAAGTGAGATCTCCTTAGGACAGGGATGTTTCAAGTGTTCCCAGCTGACTCCTGCCTCTACACGCCTGTTCCCCACTAAGCATGGCCTTTGTGCATTTGCAACCACTCAAATGTGATGGGAACACAGCTCCCCTGCCTTTTCTGGGCTGTGGTCAGAAGGCAATAGGATGTCCTGCAGAAGAGCTGCAGGATTCATCCTGGCAGCTTTTTGGGCATTGGCCCCAGTGAAGGATCTGAAGCGAACTCTTACATTGCAGCACAAACCTCCCAGCTTGCTATGGAAGCACTTGGAGCCTCTCGGGATATGGTGTATAAGAGAGAAACCTTGGATGCTCCAATGCTTTCCCCCAAGTCAAGCATTACTGTGGTTCTGCCTCCGCTTCTGCTTTTGACAACTGAAGGTTCCACAGTTGCTCTGAAATTAAAACAGCTGAGGAGGGGATAATTCCTCCTCACCCTAACAGTGAAATCAATATGAGCTATGGAAACCCAGTTCATAACCATGGGTCTTACCTTTGGGACATCTGCTTGAGCTTCACCTTCAGTTCGCATAGAAAGACACAGCAAGTTAGAAGCTGGTTAAAATCAACTGATGCAAGTTGGATTTTAAGGCAGGCAAACAGCAGAAACTCAGTGTTCTCATTTAAAATAGAGCCTATGGCTTTAAATGCTATTGGGGCCTGACTCTCTGGAGTAGCTTTTGCTCCATAGGACTTCTAGAGGTACATCAGGATAAAAGAGAACATCAGAGGGCATCAATGCTGCCTCACGCAGAGAGCACAGAACATATCAGTATCTACTGGGACACACTGGCTTTCCAGCCCAGCTCTTTAAATGGGGTACACCTACCAGACTGAAGGTAAATATTAAGCCACACAGCTACTATATCCTCCCTGAAGAGATAAGAAAAAGTAAGTTTTTAACTCAAAACTAACAAATTACTTACATGAGCCCTGTTATAGACATTGCTTTGTGGATAATTACCCCTGCAAGCAAAAAAGAACAGAACCATTATTTCAGAGCAAGCATATAACATGCCGCATTCTGCTATAACCTAAAGACTTTATCTCACGACCACAAGGAGCCAGACCTTGCAGCTGAGAAGTCATCTTGAGCCCAGCATAGGTGTAGCTACACAAATCCCCAAGGCCAAGTGCTGTAACAGATATGCACCCTGACAAAAAATGCTTCTTCCAGAATGGGATCTCCCCCTTATGATTTTCTGAATTGGCTTCACCCCATGTAAACAGTGCAGTGTGTTGCTGCGTTGTCAGTTGTAAAGCAAACAGTAACTGTGGGAGTCGGAGAAGAAAGTAGGAAGTCAAAATATGCATGAAATAACACGCCATGTCTGTACAAGTGATACTTTTATGAATTGCTAAATGTCCCTCCCAGCTGCTCGCAGTTTGGATGTGAATCATAGAAACCTAGAGTGGTTTGTGTTGAAGGGACCTCAAAGCCCATCCAGTTCCAACCCCTGCCACGGGCAGGGACACCTTCCATAGAGCAGCTTGCTCCAAGCCCCTGTGTCCAACCTGGCCTTGAACATTGCCAGGGATGGGGCAGCCACAGCTTCTCTGGGCACCCCCTGGCAGCGCCTCAGCACCCTCACAGGGAAGAGCTTCTGCCTTATACCTAACCTGAACTTCCCCTGTCTCAGTTTGAACCCACCACCCCTTGTCCTGTCGCTACAGCCCCTGATGAAGAGTCCCTCTCCAGCATCCTTATAGCCCCCTTCAGACACTGGAAGCTGCTCTGAGGTCTCCAGGCAGCTTCTCTTCTGCAGGCTGAACAGCCCCAGTTTTCTTAGCCTGTCTTCATATGGAATAAAGCTGGATTGGGCTAAAAGCTGTGACATAGAGGAGTCTTGGGCAACAACTCATTACTTCTGAGCAGGGTTTGGGAACTATAATATCCTTTCAGTAGACACTGCTATGCAAGAGCCGGTATGTACCCGCTTACACAAACTAGACCCTCACTGTGAGGAAGGGGGCCTATAGGGATGCTGGGGAGGGACTCTTCATTAGGGACTGTAGTGAGAGGACGAGGGGTAACGGGTTCAAACTTAAACAGGGGAAGTTTAGATTGGATACGAGGAAGAAATTCTTTACTGTAAGGGTGGTGAGGCCCTGGAATGGGTTGCCCAGGGAAGCTGTGAGTGCTCCATTGCTGGAGGTGTTCAAGGCCGGGTTGGACATAGCCTTGGGTGGCATGGTTCAGTGGGAGGTGTGCCTGCCCCTGGCAGGGGGGTTGGAACTGGATGATCTTAAGGTCCTTTCCAACCCTAACAATTCTATGAGTCTATGATGGATGTGACCTCTTCACAGTCACAAGCAGGGCTTCAGCAGCCCTAGCCGCCTTGCATTAGGCACGATATATATTTTGAGGTGAATGAGCCCAGTAAGCAAAATGTGAGTGCTCTACATGATTATACAGCTCTGGGGGCTGGTTTCCACCTTTGGCACAGGCCTGGTCATTTGGAACCTGCCTGCAATTTCACTCAAAGGACAGAGGGTGGAGGTGACACCAGTGTAGAGCCAGAGACTTACCTGACTTTAAAGTTTGTCACAACAAATTCTTCTCCAGTAAATATGATACTAAACTGGAAAGAAAACAATGACATTTTTATTAACTTGATTTATTGATACCTTATTTGAATTGCCATGAAAACTCTAAATCCCAATGAATACAGCTACAAATTTTGGCAAAAATGTCAGCACTTTTCCCTTCCTTCAGAATTTCATTTTATCCTGCTCAGAGTGTGCTGGGTAACACAATTCTGAGACACCACAACAGCATTACAGGGATACTCATTTCTGTGTTGCCCCATCAGTTTACATGCTGCACCAGCTGTCCTCATCATCTGATACTTGCTAGAATGACATGAGAGTGAGAAAAGAAAGTTACTCACCCAGTTTGCAAGGAGGTTCCTTGCATCATAGTAATCAGGAGCTCTCTCAGTTTTGTAGAAGAGGGAGAATTTCATATCCATGCTAAAGAAGCTGACTGTAAGAAGAGGATGTAAGTGAGATGCATCCTGTAGAAGGTGGCTGCACCACTTCCCATCTCCTCACCCCCCCACTGAACCATTCCTATGGTCACTGAGGCTCTTTGGGAAATCCCAGACTCCAAGTGTCCAAGTCTAGATTACTGCTGCATCGCTAAAAACATTATTAAAGAGCCCAAGGGCCAAGTTCTCACAGCTTAGCAAACAAGTTGTGGTTCATACTTGCGTGTGCACCGGGTTGGCTTTTACTGCCTGCAAGGAATGCACAGGAAGAGATAGGAGGATCTGCTGCCAGAAAATACCTTGCTAAACAGCAATGGCTTAAACATGTGGCTGAGTCTTGAACTGTCACATCTATGGTGTCAGTGGTGACCATGTGAGCACTTAAAAGGGCCTCATTTAGCACTTACGTTGAACGGTAGCACTGGTACTACTGGTCGGAGGCAACGGGTGCAGCGTAGGAGCCCTTGTGGATGATGCTTCACTTGAGCCTGCTGAAAAGGACATTAAAAGGCCTAAGAATCCACAGTGGCAAAGGTGTAAGGAAGAGCAGAGCCCAGTTAGAGAGAGGCATGAGTCCTTCAGCAAAGGTCGTCATAACAAAGAGCTGCTGGTGGGGTGTAAAGCAGTGGGTGGAAGTACACCTGCACATGGAGTTTTCTGTGTGCCCAGAGGTAACTACAGCATAACAAGGGAGAAAACAGGATTGGCAGAGTTTAGATCACAAGGAAGACCAGAGCTCATGCACCATTATCCGATTCATTGCTTGTGTTGAAGAGCTGTTATCTCTCTGTTCCCGTGTAACCTGTGCCAGCCTCCAAGAAAGGAGCTTGTCAAGCACTGAGTGCTAACAGTTAACATACAGTAATGCAATGTGAGATGAACAGTGATATTCACGGTCTCTGGTTTAATGATAACCTGCCATAAGGGTCCCCATTACAGATACCAGCCATCCTGCCTGTCGTTTTCCGAGTAAAGGATTCCAAGAACTCATCTGTGGCCAATTTTCCTCAAAGTGAACCACCTTGTCAAACCAGATCGGACTTCTGCATTTCACATGCAATCTGCCACCTCACCAGGCAGACAGGGACAAAACAAGTCATGTTTGTCACAGGTACTGCAGCAAACGGCAGTGAACCGAATCACCAGCTAATATTACAAGCCTCGGTGTAGGAAGATCAGCAGGATCACAACAGTTTGCTCTACAGGTACCATTTTCTTCCTATGCTGGTGCATTGTGGTTTTTTCCTCACTCAAATGACTGTCAGAGACTTGACATTCTAGGTCTGACTAAGGAATAAACTTAGCACGTGAATACAAAGCCAGATGTCTATGAATAAGGAGTGTGGTTGGAAATAAGTAGGATAAGGCTGTCCTTCAGAAAACACTGTTTTCTCTACAGGAGTTCAAGGGAAGGAGAATCACCGTGCTTAAAATGTAACAAACCATTCAAATCAATGATCATCCATTTGAATGGGTCAGACATACTCTGACCCATTCAAATCAGCGACAATACATCCACAGACATAACAGATACAGGGGCTATTAACAACTTGAAGCCTCCTGTTTTATCCTAAATAGCTTCAGATTCTTTTGTAAAGCAGAAAGGAGAGCTGAAGGCAGAAGCCCGTCCTGAGCAGGCCTGCTACAGTACACAAGCTTCTGCTTCCTGCACAAACGAGTTTTACCCTTTGCATTGACCGTCCACTCAGCACAAAGTTGAACCAGAGCAAGAGGGCAATAAAGGTATTGAAGTCGAGCTCTGAGGTGCCTCTTGCAGACAAAGCTCTGACTCTTCAGCCTTCGGCCTCCCAATGTTCCTCAGTGGTGCCAGTCTGTGGTTTGCTGTCATCTCATGATCTGGGCAACAGCAGCTTCAGCCCCACTATAGCATCCTCAGCAGAGGCAGCACACTCAGAGCTGATGGGGAGCTGACCTGGGAGCTGCTCTATTCTTGGAGGCAGTGGGAAGGGGAGCAAGAAGGATGTTCCAAGGATCAGACTACCCTACAACCTGCTTCTGCAGAGCAGTGCTCTGTGCAGCACAGTCCCTGCTGCTCCCAAGGTGTACAGAGAGCTGTGGAACCAGCCAACCTGCTTTGCCATGCTGCTTGATGAAGCTGAGATTTTCATTTGGACACCTCTTTACTCAGGCCTTTTGCTTCTGATGTACTAAACTGCTGGGAAAAAGAGGACTGATTTACTCTGCTTTACTCTTCCACTAAAACCCTGGCAAGCCCAGGAGCAAGCTGCCACATTGCCATCCCAAAGCCATTGCCTGCAATAGGTCAGAAACAGGACCTGACATAACGGGTATTTGCTGGTTCTTTATTTGGAAGAGATCCACAGGGTTAGATCATCGAGCTGCAAGGTAGACATAGATCCTCAATACACAGACCTCCTACCAATAGCCACTAACACCGCTTGACATACACATGAATAAGCAGAGAAGAAAAAGCCAGAAGCATCTACTTAACTGCAAGCAAACACTAGAGGCAAAGGAAAACAACTCCTCTAAGGAAAACAGAAGGACCTGAAATGAAGGGGATGTGGTTTTCCTCCAAGCCCTGCCCATCCTCACAACACATACTACCATGAGAATACAAAGAGCAAACCCCAGAGTACCTGACCCTCAGATGTTCCAGCATCCCCAGTGACTCTAATCCCACAGTGCAAACTTCTAGTGGAAACCTGTGTGCCTTCCTGGGCTGTGAAGCTGCAGAAATGGGTTCTGTGAGCTCCAGTGTAAGCTGCAAATAATTAGCCCCTGGTTTCAAGCTGATAGAAAATGAGTGCCTTGCTATTGGCTTTATTTAAGAGCTGCTGTCATAGAGGGAGTGTGATGAGAGCGCAGGAGGACCGCATGCCCTATCCCTGGAATAAATCCCTTCTTCTTTCCTTACAGAAACACAGACATGATATCAGGCTAGGATTTCTCAAGCCATAAACCAAGCTGTTTGTATAGCCAGGGCTGAACTTGCTCTTCTGACTGTGTCAGTGCTGCAGATCCTCTCCTGATAGGAATCTGCGTGGAGCTGGGTGATTACAGGCTCCACCCTGCTCCTGTCATCAGTGCAATGCTTCAGAACCCATGGCCTCAGGGGTCGTGTCTGGTGTCAGCCAGGACGAAGCAGAAGAATCTGCTAGGGAAAAGATAACATAAAATAGAGAAACGGCCAAAACCAAAGCCCAGACTCATTTTAAAGGGGGATGCACCCCACTGAATGCTGGGCTCGTCTCCCAACAAAGAAAGCACAGCGACAGCTCCGCAGATTCTCATTTCTTTCTCTTCTTATCACCTGAAGAAAACCCCCAAAATCTCTGTTTATTCTCACATACCAAAGCTCATTCCCAGCAGGCAGGTGTGGGACCAGCCACCTGCATCCTGCAACTTCGTTTGCTTCCATTAACATGCATGTAATTCCACTCACCAACCAAGGGCTAAGGCATGGTGACAGATGGGGTCTGAAGCACCAGAAATACTGCGCCACTGACATTTCTCAAGCCCTACTCATGGATTTTGATTTGGTAACTTAATAAATGGTTTCTTTGGCAATTCTATGTAAATACATATAAATATGCATGTTTCCAATCGAAGAGCAGCAAAAATTAGGGCAGCCAGTAAGAGAGCTGTAATAATAAATAGATTTCCCCAGAATAAGCACTCATTTTCAGGTATTTTAGATTCGTCCCTCTCCCAGATTACTTCAAATTAAGAAGAAAATTAGAAATCAGAGTGTGGGTGAGGCAGGGGGAGGAAGAGCTGAAGACTGTGAGTCAGTGAGAGAATGAGAGCACATGCTTCACTTTTAGCAAAGGCCCAGCTGAGTTGGAAAAGTAAAGGATCATCTTCAAGAACTGTGGGGAAAAAGCAAAGGCAGGACAATAACTTTCCTCCTGCTCTCAAGCAAAGCCAATGCAATCGCTGTGATAACCATGTCACCTATGAAAGGTCCGCACACCTCCTTAAGGCTGCTTCCTGCCACTTTCATGTGAGAAGTTTCCCTCGCTTTGCCTAAATGAGCCCAGGCTTTCCAAACCAAAGCAGGCTCCCCAGCTGCCCAGCACTACTGCCTAAACTATCAAGGTGAACCAAGCAATGCACAGCTCTCTAAACAACATCTATAAGCACCACAAGCAAACCTGGCAGCTAGTAATGGTTATAGGGCATCGCTAACAAACACTAACATGACATGAGCATTGAAATGGCACTTCCTCAGGACATTTTGTTTCATAGCAACACTTGGGCACAGCTCTTTCTTGCATGCAAACTCAATAGGTGTGATCCCATATGGAGAATACATGTGAACTACAGCCAAGTGCAGCTTCCCCTATCTGACAAACAGGACATAAATCCCAGTGTGTATTTACACCACTCACTGTTATCCCTACCTCGTGTATCATCAGTGTGCAATAGTTAGCTTATGAATTTCTGTTAATTAAAATAAGGAGTAGATTTATAGTGGAAGCACAGGTCTTGCCAAGATCTGCCACATGGCAGATTCCCAAACACGATTAAGTTTTATCTCTATAACCAGGACTTCAGAACAGCCATCTTAGTTATTGCTCCTGGGAAAATATCGGACTCCAGTAACCCTTCCCGCTGTGTGGAACACACTGTGGATCCAGCAGTTCATGGCACTGTAAGCAAGAGTAACCTCTGAGCATGCTGGTGTAGCTCACCACTTGTAAGGCATCCTGTGTTTCTCCTTGATGATAAGAAGGGACAGCATTTTCCAGACTGAATGTCCAATTCAGGCTGCACTGGTGGATCCTAACGAGAGGAAGTTACTGGGTTCTTGAGGATTGCTTTTAGAGGGGAAAAAGTGCTTTGAAAATGCTTTGACCTTAGGAAGCCCCTCTCTAATGTGCTTTGTCTCACTAGAAAGTTGCTCAAAGTCAGCCAGGTTACTGGGTTTGAAAAATCAAAGTCCAGGAACACTGAGCGGAGGCTTTGATTTTAGGTGTTAATCTGTTCATCAGCAAGCATGACTAACACAGCTCCTTGCCAAGACAAGCATAGAGAGAATGGCCCAAGGGCAAAGGTGTTAATTGGAAAAGGGAAGCCGAGTCTTCCTTCTCTCTTCTCATCAGATCACATCCTGCTTGAATTCAGGGCCACAAGTGGGCAAATAGCTCCTACAATGGACAGTGCAGGAAGAGGATTGCCTGGGTAAAGGCAACGGGGCAGGAAGCCAAGAAACAGATGGGCAGGTTGTAATTTACAGCAATTGTCATGAGTGCCCATGTTCTTTGGTGCAGAGCAAGTGAGTGTGCAATGAGGGAGTGCAGGGAAATCCCTCAGCACAGGTTCCAGCAGCAGTCAGGGATTCCCTGATGCTTTTCTCATTGCCTTGGGCCCTGGTTCCGTGAAACCTGGAGCAGGAGAGGGAAAAGTGCAGTGGGAACTGTGGTGAAGTCAGGGGGTGCTGCCCTTGATGGAGACATGCTGCTTGATGGAGACATGCTGCTTGATGGAGACATGCTGCTTGATGGAGACATGCTGCTTGATGGAGACAGGCCTTGAATTCTCAGGCTGGACACCAGAAATGAGCAATTATTTCATACTGTGCCTCCAGTCTCCCTGAGAAGCCATCAGCTACAGAGGATAAATAAACATGCGTTCACTCTTATTGTGGAACACTGAATATCATGGCATGTCAATAGTTTTACATAAATTAGTCAATCAATTTGTCAATCTCAGGCCTCCGTTTTCATCCTTTGTAGTTTGAATACCATGTAGTACATACAGACATCAGGATTGAATGATGAGATAACCCAAACCAGTGTTCCCTCATCCACAGCTCCTATATCTGCTGTTTGGGGTGGGCAGGCAGTGCTGTAAGCATGGCTACAGCTGCCCACTCCTGGTCTCAGTCACAGCAGCAGTGACTCAGAGGCTATTGTCCTTAGCAGTGGAGGGTTCCCTACTCTGTGTGTGATCCCCAGCAACACAAAACACTGCAGACACTCACCACAGCGCAGGTGATGGTCCGCAACAGGCAGGATGCTGCTGAAGTTCCAATACTCTTCCTTCCAGCTGACCATGTTGCCCATGGCACAGTCCAGCAGCTCTTCCTGACCCAGCACACGGTCCCACATTTGGAAGTAGTACAAGCTGCCAATGAAGCTGTTGCTCACCCGCACAATAAAGCCATCCTTTCTCTTGTGCAGATGACCCAGCACCAGGCTCCCATTGGGTTTCAAGCACCCAGCGCTGCCAATGGTTTCGGTATGCCTGAGCTCACCATTGCAGTAGACCTCCAGCAGTTGTTTCCTGGTGTCCCATGAGCAGCATACACTGTACCACACAAAAAGGGCCAATTCAATCTCAATGTCCCGTTTGGTGCCAAAAACATAGAGCCTCAATTGCTTGTTTTCTCCAGAGAGTCCAAGCTCTAAATCATTGATGTCCATGGAGGAGTTGTTAGCGTCATAGGAAAAGGCTGCCCAAGAGCTGACGTTGGCAGTCCGCTTTAGGTCAATGCATGCTGTGAACTGGCATAGCTGAGGGATGCTGAAGTTAACCAGTGACACAAACTTATCATTCCTTCCCAGTAAATCCAGTCTTTCTCCATGCAGGTAACGTGCTTCTGTAAGCAAATGACATTAGGAAAGAGGGTAAAGAAGGGGAATGTCAGTCCCAAAGGAAAAGCTGCAGTAGGACCTCATGCAGGTACTTCCTGGAGTTACGGGTAAAAAAAAGTTAAAGTTTCTTCTATTTCTAGTTCCTGCTGCCTTTGAAATTTAATTCTGAGCCCACCCACACTACCAGGAAGGAGGAGTTTAATTCTGCAAAGGAACAGCTGAAGTGTTCAGGACGTGCCAAATAGGAATCAGTATAGAATCCATGTCCAGGGTCCATATGGTCCAGTAGCAGTATGCATGTCAAGTGCAAAGGTCTGCGCTGAGCACACTCTTGATAAAGAGCTTTGTTCCCAGGTGAGGTTTGAAATCAAGGTTTCTGCTAAAAACTTTCCATAAGGACTGTTTTTTTTCTCTGGCTGCAGAGAATTTGTTTGGGCATCTTTTTTCTTCATTACTTTAAATAACCTCATTACATCTTTACATCCTACTCAAAAGGCTTTGGTGATAGAGGCAACTTCTCTGAGTAATACTAACCACAGACCTACACAGGCAGTGAGTAACTTGCCCACAGGTAGCCCCCACTCTGACTGCGGAGTAGTAGCTGCAATGGCTCTAATTCAGCTGACCTCAGACCCTGAGTAGCTTGTCTATGGAGGGTCTTTCACTCTATTTACCTGGTTTTGTACTCCATGTTAAGTGTCTGTTGTATACCTGGACAGGAAGCAGCACAGTGCAATGCTATGTGTATCTCTACTCTGACTCCTGGATTTGCCATGGTCTCCTACTCAGTGAATAATAGAATAGTTAAGGTTAGAAAGGACCTTAAGATCACCCAGTTCCAACCCCCTGCCGCGGGCAGGGGTACCTCACACTAGACCATGTTGCCCAAGGCTCTGTCCAACCCAGCCTTGAACACCGACAGGAATGGAGCATTCACAACTTCCTTGGACAACCCATTCCAGTGCCTCACCACCCTCACAGTGAAAAACTTCCTCCTTATATCTAATCTAAACTTCCCCTGTTTAAGTTTGAACCCATTACCCCTTGTCCTGTTCCTACAGTCCCCGATGAAGAATCCCGCTGAGGTCACCACCAGCCCCAGCAAAGTCCCTTCCCCAGGCAGGAATCTCTGTGCACATGCACAAAACCACAGATCAGCACCAGTCCACAAGCAACGCACTGAGACAGGAGCACAGGCACCAAAGGCAGGATCCAACCTTCCCTCTGCAGGAGGTGAGGTGGCTCCACATCCAACCTGGCAGCAGTCATTAATCGGACTTATATTGTAAGCCGGGTCCCTCCTGTTCAGGTGATCTGCATCTTGTATCATTACACTCACATGTACTTCACTAAATCAGGGTATATTTCCCCTAGATAAGAATTGCCATTAGGTTGAGTCTTTTATAAGCATTTTGGGGGCTTTTTTCCTCTATGTTCCTCAAATGAATGTAAGTTTTTGCAAACCTGCCTGCCAACCATGCACATCAGGTATTCTAACCCCCTCCCCAGTATAACCTAGCAATAAATCTCCACTTCTACTAAGGGTTATATACCCTTAATATATATAACCTAGCAATAAATCTGCTAGTATTATAGTATAACCTAGCAATAAATCTCCACCTCTACTAAGGGTTATATATCCTTAATATATATAACCTAGCAATAAATCTCCACTTCTACTAAGGGTTATATACCTCCTGGGCTGCAAAAGTAGCTGGCACTTCTCCCCATCTGCTTCACACACTTCAAATTGGAGACAAGAGGAAATGATCTATTCACAGAGTCTAATTCTCTGTAGGTGATCAGAAGTGGTGCTTTGCTGTCCTGGTGTAACCTCATGCACTCGAAGCGTGAAGAGGACATTTCTATTGCACACAACACTCTGCTATCGTTCATGTCTATCTCAGCTCTAAAATCAGCTCCACTGCTGTGGAACATGCATCCACATCCTGGTCTGGCTTCTACCGCTGCAACTCAGTGCTAAGATGGTGGTTTACACCTAAGAGAATCATTTTCCCCTCGAGTGGGAGTACGTAGGACTCAGAACAGCAGTGCAGAACATCCACTCCATGGAGGCCCGTGGGTGGGATGGGTGTTTAGCACCTCTGCATTAACACACCAGCCTCTGCCTTGTGGGAGTGCATGATATCAGAGAGTCAGTGCTGGTACTGCAGGAGAAGCTCCATGGTGGAACTTTAGGGATGCAGGAGGTGGGTGTAGCTCCACCAGTGAGTAATTCATCACAGCACAGCAAAACACAACAGCCATCTTCATCTGTACTTTCCTGCAGGACCCAAAAGGGTAAGGAGCCAGTTCCCATGGGTTTCTCCAAGAGGTGGGAATGCCTGTTGGATTTACGACTGGCAGAGCTGCTACCCATTCCACGAATGACCAGAGCATCACTGCACCCAGCAGAGGCACACTGAGAGATCCCCATTGCAAGGGTCTTATAGCAGACAGACTAGAAGCCTTTGGCCAAAGCTGGAGAAAGTGGGAAACTTTGGCAAGACCTGGACATGAATTCAGTCTTTTATTGTGGAGGTTGTGCTTGGAAAGAGCTCATCTTTCCTCAGTTTGTGCTGGAAGTGGCTCCAGTGCTGCAGGGTGCATTTTAGAAGCATGAATTCTCTCTGCGCCCTGCATTGTGCCAGAGGAGAAGTCCAAGAATGAAATACAAAGCCCAACATAGAACTCATCAGTGTTTTGCTGGGATTTATGGAGGAGCGAAAGGGTGGTGAGTGTGTTCATGAAGCCCAGTTTATTGTGCTTGTCCCAGGGCCTGAACTGTGACTGGGGAACTTGATTCTGACAGTAGCTCCATGCTTTTCCCAGAACACCATGAAATGGGTAAATGCACAGCTCTTATTCTACAGTGACCAAAGTCTAACTAGAAGAAACCAAACAGAAATGCAGGAGGACACCCAGGAAGGAAAGAAGTGAATAATGACAAAGCCAAGAGGTTTTCACCTCCAAACATGGGACAACACCTGCGACGCAGCCAAAACCTGGCATTTCACTTGTTGCCATGTTTTCGCATCTCTACTGGCTCATCTGCAGCCCAGACTGAACCAGCATCGCAGGATGCGCACTGTGGTAGGTCTGCAGCCCAGCATATGCCCAGGCATGGACAAAGACCCCAGTACCAGTTGCAGTGAGAAGGGAGAAGTCCAGAACAAGACTAACTGCTGCACTGGGGCATATAGATATACTGTGTGTTCACAAAGCAGGACCGCAGCAGACATCCCTGCGATTAACCCTGAGAGGGATTACTGTACCTGCCAGGAGGAAAACATGAGCAGCAGCCATCAGGATGCAAAGAGCCTTGTGAGAAGAGTGCTGTCCAGGGCTACACGTGAACCTCTTCATTCTTCAGGCATGTTCTGAAAGAAGGATGTTGGTGAGCACTCCCTTAGCACACACTTGGCTGAGAAGTTCAACCTGCTCCTGCAATCTGAAATGCACAGGCCAGAAGCCAGCAGCCCTCACTCCCCGTGACTGCGCTGAGTCAGTGGATGAAGAGCCTCTGTACAGGTCAAACAAGGCTACACAAACCCTCTGCTCTCTGTTGTGCTCTGAAAGAGATGAGGTTCATGCAATTACACTGTGCATGTACACCCTTCATCTGTCACAGCTAGGAAAACCTGTTAGCAACTTCCCACCTGCCTTTAGGAAAGGAGTCCATGTGTGAAGTGGTGAGGTTCCTACAAGTGTGGGGAAAACAAGGAAAGCCCTAGCAGTGAGGTTAAGCTGTGGCTGCCCCATAGCTGGCAGTGTTCAAAGCCAGTTTGGACAGGGCTTGGAGCAGCCTGCTCTAGCGGAAGGTGTCCCTGTCCGTGGTAGGAGTTGGAACTGGATGGGCTTTAAGGTCCCCTCCATCCCAAATCAGGTTGGGATTCTGTGATTCTCCCAACTGGGCTTTATCTGCAAACATCCATCAGTTTAATTGAGCCCTGGGGAAGGGCTTGTTCCAGGGTATAAGCACCCACTGAACACTTCAAGCAAAATGCAAATATGCCACTCTAAATTGGAATGAGTTTGTCCTGGTTTGTGATTCAGTTTGACTGAATGTGCTTTAAAGATGACTGCAGTTAAACCAGAGCCACCGAGTGCACAGGCAGCCGCAATCTCACCCCTAGAGCCCTGCACACTCCCCTGTGCTGCTCTGCTTTCTCTACTCACTTCAGCAGGCATCAAAGGCAAGGGCTTATTCTTGGTTTAGGACCACACTGGATTAAATCTTCAGCCTCTATATAAAAGGGCTGTAAAGAATGAACTAAATCCTCAGATTGTCTGAGTTGGCCAAACTCTGTTCAATGGATTTGCTTGGCTTCACATCAGATGCAGCCCTCACCTGGGGCTCCCTTAAGTAGTAGCTAAGGGTTAACACACTAAGGGTTACTACTCCCTGACCACTGCCAAAATAGAAGTTGTCCCTTTGTGTCCAGACTATGAGATAAACGTTAGAAAACTATAAAAGCACCTGAGCTAATAACAACTCTCCCAAATTCCTTTTCAAACGGCTCTTTACAAAACTGACAACGTTAGGAAACATCACCCAGTTTTCCATTTAGTGCTGTGCCAACAAATCTCTTCTCACAACCTGCACCTTTCTTACTCCAGCACCGATTTGCTGACTTTTGCAGTAACACTTAAGGAACAAATCATCATGCTCCCGAGCCTGTGGCACCTGAACAGCAATTCTTCCATATTCCAGGTGATTCATGCTTTCTCCTAAAAACATCATAGGCATTAAAAGGTGCTGCACAAAAACTCACCTCCCCGTGTAGCAAAATCAAGGTGAATTTCTGCCGAGTGCTTGTCCCGTTTCTTCTGTCAGATGCCAAAAGACCAGTAAAGAGAAATAGGACAAGAAGATGAGGCAGGATGTTGGGATGTTTTCAGTGGGTCAGGCAATGAAGAGCAAGTGATTCTGAAATTGCATTTCCTAGGTCCTGGAAAAACTGTTGTGCCAACAAATCTCTTCCTTCTTCTTTATTACTCCGGCAATGATTTGCTGACTTTGGAGTAACATTTAAGGAGCAAATCATTATGCTCCCAGCCTGCGGTACGTCACAGGGTTGTAATAAGTTTTGTCCAGAGCAAAGTCCACAACGCGGGGCATTGTAAAACACAAATGAGAAAGAAACAACAGAACTGAAGAGTTCTTCTTGATTCTGATTCAAAAGTGACTGCGCTAGTGAATGCTAATTGTAATTTTCCCACAAATAGCCTCTATTTGTAACATACAGCACTGTAGCATCAACCAGTATCTTTCTTCCTTCCTGCAAGATATCAATCTCATTGCCAAGTTCAAAAGCTAGGTGATATTTCTTGCTAGTGAGAAGGATGCAGCGAGTTAAGCTCAAGAAAAGGTTTAGTGTGACTGTCTTTTGGGCTAGCAAGAGGTTAAGTCTTGAGTTGTGTGAGCTAGCTCTGAGGGATGAAGTGGTTTGCACAGGGCATGCTCCTCTCTCCTGCAGGAGTACGATGTTTTGGCAGTGGCTTCCAGCAGTTCTGCTCTCTCCCTGGATCTGGTTAGGGATATAAGAGGAACTGGAAAGAGACTGGAAACGCCCCCCCATGGCTACCTAACACTGCAGTTCACCCGGCTCCTCCGGACCCTCTGCATCAGCACAGACCCTCTCCCAGCCAAGCACCCTCCTGCCATCTACCAGCCTCAGTCAGCACGTTTTGCTCTCTTATGGGGAGATCCTATTCATGGGATCACTAGGCATGTACTCTCTCATCAAATCCATGCTGCATGGGTTCTGGTATTCACATAAACTCTTGCATGAAGAGCCTTTCTTTAAGCACAGGACTAAACAGGGCTTTTGTTCAAGGCTGGGTGCTTCAGAAGTTATCTTTTTCTTACGCATTAAACCAGTATCATGGCATCATGGTATGGAAAGAGCTTTTACTGCAAGCCCAGAGCAGTTGAGAAGGTTTTATCTATCCACTTCCCCCACTTCCTCCATCTTCATCTCTCTGTTTCTCAGGTTTTCAGTTCAGTTTGGTGTTTGCAGATGTTCAGCGCAAGTTGTTTGTGCTTCACGAGAGGTGACTGCAAAGGGGCTGGAGCACCATGTGAGGGCATCTCCTCTTTAACACTAAGCCACAGGCAGAGCCTGATCTAATAACCAGCATCCTGCATCCGTTTGTGGTCAAATCTTTCCTGGGAAGTTTAGGGGAGGACACTTAGGATACAGAGCAGGAAAACAGTGGTTAAAGTGCACAATGAGAAGCAGCAGACAAAGGCAGAACACATCCAGACTCACCAGGGCCACGCATTCTGCTTTACTTTGGATATGCAAAGCTTTTTGCCAGGAGGTTGCTATGGTGACTTTTCAGCTCTCCCAGACCTCCTCATACGGTAATTACATCCCAAAGCCCATGAGCTGGGAATCTTCGGTTCCTGGGAGGAAGAACGGGGGTGGCTGACTCTTCGGGATGTTTCTCAACCAGCCATTTTCCTTCGGAAACAAACCCCACGGATTCACCTCCTTGTGCCTTTCACAGCTGCTCATAGGTTCCACACAACCTTCTTGCCATCCTCCCAAGACCACCTTGAATGAGATCCTTTCTCAGAACACCTTGAAGCATGTAGATATTACATGTATTCTCTGAGACAGCCGACAGCTAGCCCCTACAAACCTCTGGGTTACAAACTGGTTTTGACACAGAATTGAGTTTTTTCATTCCTTTTTCATTTCAAAGCAAGGAGAAAATCATTTTTTGACCATGGTTTATTGAATCCTGCTGTCGGGATTTTACAAACCTTGGGAAAATCCTTGTGATGTTGAGGGGTGTTCAAGAAATACAACTTAAAGGATACAACCACAGCATCAGATTTACTCAGGCCCTTTCCTACAGGCCGATTCTAGAATGAGACACATTTCATTGCCACATTAAATTATCCTGGCAGCATTCCCTGGGCACAGGCTTTTCATGTCTATCACTGGGGAAAAGAGGCCCCAGTTGTTATCTGCTTGCAGCCAGCTCACCACCATACCCGTGCCGAGATGCTACCACTGCTCTTAAACAGCCCTTCATTTTTCCTCCATGACCACAAAAGACGCAGCTGCAAAAGCTTTATCTGGACATCTGTTCTGCAGTGATCCTGATTCCACAACCCGGAATTGCTGGGATGGAAAGTGCTACTTCCATGCAACACACCTACCCTCCACTCCCTGGTTTAATGGCCCCAGAGTGACTGCAGCACAGAGACGGACACAGACTGCAATGTCAGTCTCAGAACTGATTTTATTAGTGCTGTCGCCTCCTAATCCTCTGGAATTACAGATCGGGAAAATTGCCTCAAAGTGATTTGGTGTTATGAGACTTTGGAACAGGTCCTTTATGGCTTGAGTGGTTAATGTGGTGTTAGACTCACATTGTGGGATATGTAAGCAAAGAAAGAGGAAATGGAAGGCAAGCTGAGGTAGGTATGAGTGGCTGTGGTGGGAGTTTAAATGATGGAGAAATAGATTTGTAGCAAAACCTGTGTGAAATGAAAAGACAGCTTCTCAAATGACCTGTTTAAAGCTGCCTTGTCTCCACAGCGTGGTGCTATTAAAGACACCTGGTCTGCTCTGAAAGAGCTGCTCTACACAAGCTGATTTAACACACTGGAGCACAGGATGGATCAGAAGCCCCAAGCGTATCCAAAAGGCCTATGTGAGCCTCTGACAGGGAGACTGATCAAATCGCCTCACCTCTGTCACTGCAGTCGTCACCATGTGAAGCGCTTGGGTGCATTTAGCTGCCCTTGGTGAAGCTATCTTTGCCTTTAGCACTCCACCACCTCCCGGGAGAAGGGGACGCTCCAGACACACACAGATTGGCCTGGGGAGCGGGATGGAGGGACTGTTCCTTCCCTTCCCTAGCTTCTTCAGTTTTCCCCACCGGAATCTCCATCCCAGGCATGTACTTATTAGAAGATAAGAAGAAGTCATGGTTCTTTTTTGCCCCAAAACTTGGTTAAATACACCCCGAGATACTTTTTACCTGAAGAACTCGGTGACTTTAAACTTTGGCTTGAGAAGCACAAAGCACATTAGAGTAAAGGTTCAGCCTCCTCCTGGGTGAGCCCAGCAAAAACGTACAATAGCAGAAGGACCTACACCCACATCCCACAGCAGTTGTGCAGAGAAGCCACCAACACACCTTTTTAAAGGTATTTGTGACACATAAGAGGAAATATTTCTCATGGAGTTTCATTTATATCTTATTTCTGCACAGGTTCTTATCCTTCCTTTGGCAAAGGTGTAATCATGTTCCAGCCAGGACACGGCATGCAAGGGCTGAAGAACCCCATGTAACGACTCTATTAAAGAAGTGAAAAGCATCCCTTGGTATCAGTGGAGACCCAGTTTGCCCATCACACAGCATGATTCAGAGCGACGCTGCAGATGTTCGCAGATCATGGGGACCACTGGATGTCACTGTTGCCTCACTCAAGTTGGGCTGATGGACCTGAAGGAAAATGCTATCTCTGAAGCCAGAATAAAGCAGTGTAAAAGGGCAGAAGGCTGCTTATTTTGTTCAAAAGCAGCCTTAAAAAGAAAGAGGACAATCGCAAGGAGCAGGGAGGGAATTTTGCTGAACCGAGGGTGACCCAAGCTCATCGCCTTGGCTTTGTAGCAGTGTGAGCTCCGAGCCCAGCCAGGCACTCACAGACTGCCCTGGAGAAGGCACTGTGTGCCAAGCTGGAAGGAGAGCCAGACTGCATCCCTGTCAGGTACACATTACTGCTTAATGTATGAGCCCCAGACACTGGAGCACAGCTCATGGTGGGCTCTAATCCATCCGCAGAACAGGAGAGCTGATCTGCAGCATCGCTCAGTCCTCCACTTCTTCAGCTCCTTCTTAAATATGGTCCTGACTAGGCCCTGGCCACGTGTACAGTGCAGGAACAAAACCAGACAAACACAACACTGTCCAGTGGTTGAACATTTTCACTCATTCCTCCACAAGGCAGGAACACCTTCTCAAAGAGAAGTAAGAACCACAAACTGGGCTCAGGCATCTCTTAAAGTTACCTTTAAAATCATTTGTGCCAGTGAGACAGAGTCTCCCTTGCACAGAAACACCAAAACCACAAACCAGGCCCTGTGCCTTTAATCTGCGCCAGGTTACGCTGTAGATGGCCCCTTCCTCTCTGTGGGATATTCACATGAGTAGGATGGAGTAATGGCTCTCATCTGAGCTGAACAGCCATGTCCAGGCAGCAGGAGTTCAGAAAGATGGGGACATCCGTAACAGCGTGTAGAAGGAGCTCTCTTCAAGTTACTGAGGTCTGAGTCTTCTCTCACTTTGTCCTGCCTGGTGGTTGAGGTTTCAGGATAAAGGATTCCCTGCCCTGCATGGGACCATTTGCATCAGGAACATGCCCCGGACCCACCTCTGCCTATTCCTCTCCACCTGCCGCAGGACTTTCCCTCCTGACCTTTCTGTTCAGTCTGCTCCATCCACTCTGCAGAAGGGCATTCATCAGTGGTATTCCCAAACAGAGTTCCTGATGGGATTCATAAAGTCTCCTGCATTTACCGCTTATCAAAGAATCCCAGACTGGTTTGTGTTGGAAGGAACCTTAAAGCTCCTCCAGTTCCAACCCCCTGCCATGGGCAGGGACACCTTCCACTAGAGCAGCTTGCTCCAAGCCCCGTCCAACCTGGCCATTGAGCTTCCCTCAATGCATGTGAATGGAGGAAAACCCTGATCCCCGTGTAGAAGTCGCTAACAGACTGGAAGCCTCCCTAACTCGAGGATTTCTGCATGGTTTCTGATGTGCTGGTTACCCTGAGAGCCACCAAACCTGGGCGGTTCAGTGATAACGGGCTACTTCAGACCGTCAGCCGGAGCCAAAACCAGTCAAAAGCAGTAGGAAGAAATGTTGTTCCATGACAACTCACGGCCATACGGCTGCAGATGTGGAAGAGAGTAGCCCATCAGTGCCAGGATTTCCTCCGCAGCCACTGCATCCATCCAGCTGCCGGCGCTATGTGAACTATTCTGCTAGGGAAGTCCAGATGACACAGAAGCTCCAACAGATAAGTGTCATAGCCAAGATGTTTTCCACAGCCTGAATTCAGTGTCACGTCATCGCTGCTTTTCTCATTCCCTGTGACTGGGGAATGTCTTAAAG
The DNA here is from genome assembly GCA_028858755.1 of Ara ararauna. Classification (NCBI taxonomy): domain Eukaryota; kingdom Metazoa; phylum Chordata; class Aves; order Psittaciformes; family Psittacidae; genus Ara; species Ara ararauna. Next base: position 1,925,966 of record CM054383.1, on the reverse strand, counting down.
CGATAATAACGTTTTCACTCGACATGAACCAAAGCCCTGCAAAAGCTTTGCAGTTCAGCATAATAGGATGTGATTGTTACTTCACCTGAGTGGATATAAATTCCTCCCTCTGCTTACACTAGACCTGGTAGTGCAGTCAGGTACCCAAACCACAGACAGCAGGAGAATGCACTGTCACCTCAGCCTGAGCTGCTGAGAGGCAGCAGCCCCACTCTGTAACGTCTTACAGGCTGTGATTTATTACTAGATTTTATTCTATTACTGAGCAATATTAGGAGTCTTTTTACTTAGTCTCTTGCTTACCAGAGAGAAATGTATTTTGACCATTAATTGTGGGCAGGAGATGCGAGTGGGAGGAAGAGCTTTTGTTTTCTCTCCATTCCAGCTAGTTAACCACGTGTACCTGGTGAGAATGAGGAGCAGCCATGCAGAGGTAGAGCCTGGCAGACTGAAACATCTTGCCTTGAAGATGCTGGTGATGCTGGTGCACCGCTCCTGCAGATGGTGGGCACCGCTCTGCCAGCAGATCCCTGTCACTCCCCATTTCACAAGCCAGAAAGATGAGCCATGCCTGCCCCTTCCCAACAGAAGTTCCTCCAGGCTGGGGTTGCAAGTGGCCTAAAAAGGGAGAAAAGGAAGATTGTACCTTATTGAACTGAGCTTGCTTTATACCACATCACCAGTGTTTGCTGAGGGTCGAATTGAGTTTGTCCTGTGGCTTCTGACTCCCATCAATGCCTGTGGCTGACTGTATTATCTGTGCTAGCGCAGGGCAAACCTCAGTGGTTTCATCCAGACACATTTATTCTAAGTGCATCCCCATGTCATCTGCACTCTGCTCAGCGTATTCTGACCGGGAATTTCATAAGGCACCCCTTTAACTCTTGTAATTCCTCTGCAAATAGGCAACCGCCTTAACTTAGCAACTGCCTGACTCATTTCCTCTCTGAGCAGCCCTCTGGGTTCACTCTGCAGAACTTCCTCTTCACATTTTCTACATCTTCTGCTATTCTTTCCCTTTTGAGCTGAGGCAGGCAGTCAAAAATAGCACCAGGATTGCACTGGGTGGTTGTAAAATCAATACTGGCATCCCAGAGATCTCCTTCTGCTCTTCCTCAGAATCATTCCATTTTCAGTTGCGTGATCACTGCGAAGTCTCAAGGCAAGAGAAGGATTTTAGCATCTGAGCAGTCCTAAAAAGAATCAAAATCTTCATAAACGTATCAACACTTTCAATATCATTCAGATTTGCTTTGAACTACTCCTGAAATAATACTGGCATTAACCAGAGCAGGAAAAACAGACTGAAGGGATGAAAGCTCTTTGCATTTGCTGTCTTTGCATTTGCCTCAGATACCTGGAGGACAGACAAGGTTTTGATGCACTTTCCTACACTAGTTTACAGTAACTATCGCCTAGAACTGTCCTAATACAAAGCTGGGGGGGGGGGGGGGGGTGTTGCTGTAAAGAGATACCAAAATTGCAGTATGTGAAAGCCCAGACCCTGGAGCTACACAGAGGGACAAGATGTGCTGGGGGGGGGAATAGCCCTGGTTTTAGGTAAAGAAGGAGCTTGGGATTTACCAGGTGCTGTAAGGAAAAGGTCAGCCTGTTTCATTTCAGGGCAAGGGCCTTGCGCAGAGCATGGCCAAAAGCGTGTCTGAAACTGCTGGAGATGCTTAAATCTAACCCTTGGGCTGAGCTCTGCTGAGGGGATGTACCTCTGCAGCCCCTCAGGACGTTGGACCTGCGCTGCTCAGGGCATTTGGGAGCTGGAGCTTTTAGTTGGGCTCTCCCAGCTCACTTCTAATTGAGTTTTGCTGAACATTTGTGCATGAGGAGTGGTGATGGAAAGGGAGGGGACCCTGCTTGAGGCAGAACTGTGTGCGTTCAGCTGGTTTATAGCGGGTAGCACCCAGGGCCTCACTGGATTGTTCCCATTGGGAAGAGAAGTCACGTATTTACACTATTGAGCTTTGTCTCCTTGAACACAGAAGAAGAAAACCAAGCAGGGCTTCTAGTATTCACCATTTCCAAACCAGTGTCATTAGCATGGCTTGAGCCCAAGACAGGCTTCTGGTAGTTCAGGAGCCCATTAGATGACTCCTTTACTCAGTGACACACAAACCATTGACTCGAATCCTCTTGCCTTTACCTGTGTAAGTACAAGCTTTGACACGCAGCCCATTGCTTTGGCTGGGAAACCAAAGAGAAACATCAACCCTTAGCTGTCATTACAGAAATAGGTGGTAATTGGTCTTTCTATTCAGTTTCCAGGAGCGCAGTGGTACGTGAACCACCAGCTTGAACCAAGGCTGCAGTTGATGCACCCTCCACCAGACATGAAGCATTCCTAAGGCATGATTTATCCTGCTCTGCCTCAGCCTGCTGGAGATAAATTCCAGCTCAGATGCTACATAGCATCCCTCTGGGCTGTATCCTACATTTAGTCGCTCCACAGGCTGGCACCTGACTTCATGTCCAGTGTTAAACTGTGGAGCGTGTTCAAGTGAATGGTTTCTCCAGGGCTGTACGGCATCAAAGGCTTTTATGGAAAGCAGGATGAAACCTGAATGCAGACCACAGCTTTGTGCTCATACCACTTCTCTCTGGAAATGAGGTATTTGTCAGAAAAGCAGCAAACAGGCACGAGCAGTTCTCTGGTTCTGCAGGTGGCACCAAGCACTTAGTGCTAAAACAGATTTGATCCTTTCAAGCTATTTTGAATAGCAGAAAGATGCTCTCTGTGCCGTTCTACCAACCCTTCCTGTATCACAATGTATACACTAGAATGATGCATAGGCAAGGTAATAGGGTATGTTGTGTCCCTCATCCCTAGATGGTGGTGACATTAGGTACATCTCACTGAGGCAATGCAGCATGTTTTCCACCAGCCCCCAGTCCTATCTGCAGGCTTCTCTTTGTACAACCTCATCAAAAGGTTGTTTATTCATCAAAATCTTGATTTTCTCTTAGTTTCAGGCCCTCATTTCTCTGCTGTGCTCCCTGGGAGCTGATATCCACAAGCAGCACTCCCTGACTGATGAACACAGAGCCGTGCATGGCTGGGATGTGTCGATCAGATCATGGACAGGTCTCATGGTGAGGCCTGCTTTGCCCTAGCTTCTCCACGAGGAGTGAATGAGATCAAAACATCACATTTACACTGGCTGAGGAGAGGAATGAAGGGCACAGTGGGAGGAATGATGAAACAGTACAGCCTTCCCTCTTGGACATGTACCTGTGTGATGCGAGGCACACAGAGGTAGAGAAACCACATTATAAGGGTGTTTAGAGGCAAGCTTGTTGTGCTGCACTGCACAGAGCCTCTTGCAGTGAAGTACCCTGTTCATCTGCGCACCCCAGGGGCTGCACAGCACATGGGCTCTTCTCCAGCCTCAGGATCCCACGTACCAGCCCCAGCTGGTCAGTGGTTCCCCATCAATCCCTGTTGTCTCCAGGACTGCAGTGGGAACCGAGGTGTGAGGCATAGATAGCCCCTGCCAGGGGGAGGGCTGGACACAAGCCAGGGGCATGAGTGAGTATGGGATTACAGCTGAGGGAAGCCCAAGCTTGCTGCGGCCAGGCAGGGGGATCATCACTAGTCCCTCATCCCCATGCCTCACATCATCCACCCGTCCTGCTACAGGAAGCTGTGCCCTTCCCATAGGAGCTGTGTCTGCCCCATCCCTGGCAGTGTTCAAGGCCAGGTTGGACACCGGGACTTGAAGCAAGCTGCTCTAGTGGAAGGTGTCCCTACCTGTGGCAGGGGTTGGAACTGGATGAGCTTTAAGGTCCCTTCCAACACAAACCATTCTATGGTTTTATGTTCCACAGATTCAGTTTTCTGCTGATTTAATCCCTCAGAGACACTGAAGGGCTGGTACCATATGGCCAGGGCATCCTTTGAGCAGTGAGGTCTGCACAGATGCATGCTTGGACCACACCAAAGTCCTATTCCGCGATAGCTCTGGCTCACCCACACACATCTCTTTATCTGGTGAACCAGGGAAAGACTCAAGACAAAAAGCAGACCCCACTAAAAGTGGAAATACAAACTAAATACCCATATTCCTAACCATTTGCCAGCACTATACAGCCTCAGTGCCACAGCCACAGCTCTCACACTTGCATATCGCAAGCTCCCCTCCAGCTAGGCCGGGTGCTTTGAGTTTTCAAGCCTCAGTTGGGGATTATCGGTCTTTGCCAGTTACCTTTTTGGGTGCTCCTTCTCACAGATGGCCTGACCGGCTGCATTGTGTCAGAATCAGATTGCATTTCACTGCTGCCTTTTGGAGCTGCTACTCTATCCCGAGGCTAACATATCTCCCATACTTGTGTGCAAAGCAGAGACACAGCTTAGTGGCTCGAGCCCAAAAACTTTATGACTTATTAATTTAGCAATGCATTTTATTCACCACTGGCAGCATTAGCTGAAGAGCAAAATGAGGAAGTCACATTCACCCTTGTCTCCAGTACATCAAAGTAAAAGAACAGCTACAGCACTGCACAGTCACGCTCAGAGCAACCAGGAGCTCCTGGGCTGGGCACTGGAGGAAGTAATTGGAAATACATCATAGAAATCACAGAATCCCAGCCTGGTTTGTGTTAGAAGAGCCCTTAAAGCTCATTCAGTTCCAAATCTCTGCCATGGGCAGGGACACCTTCCACTAGAGCAGGTTGATGATGCTCTACCTGCCCCATCCTCCTCCTGTCCTGCTCTACAAAGTACTCTGCTCTCTGACCAGTTTGTGCTTAAGCTTTGCACTATACCCATCACTGTTCTATTTCACAGCTATTTGTACTGTGCTTGGTTTTCTGAGCTGGGCTTTCCATATTCTAAAGGTAAATTTAGGACTGATGAAGATTTTCCTTGATTTCCTTGTGTCACGGGGACACAATGTCCCACATTCTATCACTTAGGAAGCATTTCAGTCCTACCAGCTGAGTGTGCTGCTGCGTACTGTTACAGTATGTTATAGAACTACTATAACACTAAAAAGCTAGATAGCGTAGGGTAGATTTCATAGCACCATATAACCACTAACTGAGGTTCATGACATCACCTTTAAGCAGATAAGGAACTACCACTGAAAAGCAAGCAGCAGCCAACCCTTATTACCCTGAGGTCTGAAACAGAGTAGTTATATTTCCAGGGGTGGAACACCAAAATAATTGGGTTTGCTCAGATGCAAACAGAACAGTAATAACTGGCAAATGTCACTGTCTGGATGGAAACCTCACATGGAAACCCCCCAGCCCCATCCCCTCTTCCACCCACTTGCCAGCAGAAGCTGCACAGCTGAAGCGCTACCTACCACTGCGGGACTTGTCACTTCCTTTCACACGAGTTATGCAGCTCTAATACCACCTTGTGTCGGTGGGGTGGTGGAAATCATGCCCCCAGGAACCCACTGAGGGCTACCGACCTGGTACACTGAGCAGGTTCTTGTCGTACTAAGTATCGATGGTGGAAAGCGAGCACTGAATGCTCAGATCCACCAAGGCACTGGGTGCTTCTTTGCTGGGCAGAGACTGGATGGAGCAGCCTTGAGGAGAAGGACTTGGGGGTGTTGGGTGAGGAGAAGCTCCCCGAGGCCTAGCTTCATTGTGTGCTTGGGCCCAGAACCCCCCGTGTGCTGGGCTGCACCCCCAGAGCAAACTTCTCTGTCTTCTTCACTGGACAATCCATGCGACCTCAACAACATGCTTGAGGCCGAGCTTATCCACATATGGGTATTACCACACTGTGTTCACAGTGATTTATACGAGGCCACTTACCACAGGATTTCAGACCACTTAAGGCTCACCATTGTTGACTTAAGCCAGAAACCTTTGCATATGAAAGCAGAAGTCATGGGAAATAAACTGGTAGGAACTCTATTAGCACCTTTGCTAACAGCAGTTATACTGAAAGCCATTAACTCCCAGAAAACCAGAGCCACAGCTGGGCTGACGCATGTGTTTTAAGGCTCTCAGCTCCAAGTCTAGCCCTTCATCACTCCTCTTGTTGGGCTGGTGGTTACCAACAGCTGTTGAATCGGTCCAAAATGGACTTTTGGGCTAAATTCAGGGGAAAACAAAGGTGCAAAAAGAGAGTTTTGTTTGTGTAAAATGAGCAGAAGTTTGATGGGAACCCGACCCTGCCTCTCTCACTATGTGTGCATGGATGTGTGGGTGCAGGGAGGCCGAGGAAATATGTGAGAGAAGTCAGAAAAGCTCCTAGATAATGCCTCTAAAGTGTTTCTAAGCCATTGCAGAAGTAACAATCTACAGAGGCCCAAATTCAGACACAAGGGATCTATTTTACACAGACAGAAGAATACTCATGTGGAATACGCTTACAAAGAAGCTTCTTTAGGCAAAACAAACAAACAAACACTAGAGTCATTTATCTCCCTGCCCTCTTTCTGAGCTGGAATACAGGAGCTTCACAGTGCTACAGTCTAAAACTGTGGCAGGGGCCTCCCAGTGTCCCTCCAGAATCCCACTCCAGCTTGTTCAGCTGCTCAGGAGTAAGGGCTCATTTCACGGGAGGACAAGGTAGGGTCTATGGTGAAGCAGCCTGTGAGACCAGGGTCTTTCCAAGCCATGTAAGAAGCCAGTGGGAATTGCCAAAGCAGCAAAACAGGAAGGAGCACCATAGATTTCAGTCACAACCATGCTCCTAAAGCCTCTTTAAATACTTTACTTACAAAAAGGAACTACAGTGTTGGCCCAAGTGTTATTTCAGTATGAAACTGGTCTTTGAAAATGGATTAAGTAATCCAAGAACTAAAACTCTTGATACTACTGATACCCCAGCCTTACCCATATTGAACGTGGTAAAGTTGGATCAATTGAATGGGGAGAGGCAAAGTCAGCAGCAGAATTAGCAGACTGAAACTCCCAGATGAGAAATGAAAGCACAGCTTCTCGACACTGTGAATGCAGCCAGCACCCATCTGTGCCAGACACACATATGGTCTTTTACTGTGCAGCCCTAACAGCACCCATCTCACACCAAGAGCATCTTTGGCTCCTGACAGAGAGGAAAGCAAACTAGATGCAGCCATCTTAAAACACAACTTGTTGGTGCCCGATCCCTTACAAGCCACTTGGAACAGCAGCTCGATGGCATTGGGATAAAGGAAAGATTTCCAGGCAGGTAAATCCCCAAATACTGCAGGAAGTTGAAATATGGATTAAATTAGCTCCAGCTATTAAGTGTATTTGTAAAATCATTATTGGATTTTGGGGTTTTGGAGGGTTTTTGTCATTGCTGCTCAAAAGCAGTTTCCTCCCTCCCTTCCCCTTTGCAAGTGGTGCAGCATAAGCATCACTTGCTTTGGTTCTCCTTTGCCAGGCAAAGGCTGTTCCCAAAGGAAAGTGTACATTGCCTATAACAAAACTGCACACGGGATCAATGCAATGAGGCTATTAAATGTAGGCCTGCCAAGAGATCTAGGAAGAGCAGGAGGCAATATCAAGCAAGAGGCCTATGTGAAGCTTGGGAAAAGGGAGCTGCTCTCAGCAAATCTCATTCTTACTACAGGCACTACTCAAACTCTAAGCAAACACCTTACATCAGCTTAGGAAAGCAGAGTTCAGACAAAGCCTCCATCCTTGAGCTAAGAACCATCACTACAACCTGCTCTTTACTTTGGCCTTATCCAAAGGCAGTGAGGCAGCTCGCAGGGACTCTCCTCTGCTCTGCCAAGGAGCTTTGTACATAATACAGTCAGGCTGACTGACTGCTCTTCTTTTGTGACCAAGGAGACTTCTTTGAAAACTGATCTTTCAACAGCAGCCACCTTTGAGCTGTTAGAAAGAGAAATACCCCCACAGCGTTCAGTTACATGCTCAGGTAACTGGAAAACGATTCTGTATCCTCAGATTTCCCTTAAGTCCTCACTTCTAGGCAAGGATCAATCAGAAGGAGTTTTCGATCATTACACAGACCTAAGGAGCCATCCAAGATGTCCTCTCAGTCAAATGCGCGTTGTTAGCGTGATACTGCAGCTCTCCACAACGGTGGCGTTTCATCTCAACACCACTTGGAACAACACAATATCCACAAAAAGGCACTGCTGGAATATGTTATCTCATCAGCACATGATGCTCAGATTAAACTGTTTAGCATTAGAAGTGATAAGGATTGCCATATCAGTGTTGAGCTTGTTGGAATTGTATTAGTGCCATTGACAGTAATCACATCAAAATTTGGGATCATTTCAAGTGATTCAGTAATAATTACCAGATTGTGCTGAAGGCAATTGTACAATGGCATAGTGTGGTAGGATTTGTACCTTACTGATTCACTTTAATCTTTCCTTTGAGAAATGTACTGCTCCAAATCAAAGCAGGGTAAGACAGAAACAAGCAATAAAACGACCTGGACAACTAGTCAGCTTCTTTACAGAGCCCACATTCTGAAGCACATTTAGGCTCTTTGGGGCAGGGAGTAGACTACTGCCTTGCTTAGCTGCTCTTACTGTAGGGCTCCTAGACACTGTGGCAATACAAATAAATAGCTAGTGATGACAGCAATAGGTGTTTACACACGCAGAGAGCACTTGAGCACAGAGGATCTCAGTTTAGTTGAACAGATGCAGCTTTTACACACACTCCTTAGGCAATGACCTTCACAAAATTGGCCCAAGAGCTTAACTTCTATTATTTACTGTTATTTCATTATCTTCAGGGTGCTCAACCTACCAGATACACACATATACACATAAGTACAGTAACTGTCAATCTGAGAAGGAGCTTCTGCTTGAGGAAAAGCCATAGAATAAATAAGGAGATACATAAACACTGAAAAGACAAGAGATGAGAACAGGCTTTTATATCCCCATTTTGACCCCAGTAATAGCTAAAATTTGGACAGAATACATACGCTAAGGCAACACAGAGGTGTTATGCTATGAACTGAGAACTGGTGGGCATGCACAGGATTACAGACAGGAAAGGAGTGGACCTGTTTCCACTTGCATTACACATGCATGTTTTCTCTCACTTTATTCCTTCCTGTACAGAATGGTCTCCTGTCCTTACAAAAATATTATACAACAAAGGATGATCTAAGATACAGAACTGGTGCCATGCACTGAAGCGTCAAACCTTTTCTGAGAGCCACCCAAGGTAGCTCCATGATCGCAGCATCTTCCCTTGAACTCATTTACCTCTGTCACTGCTTAGGGTGCTCTATCTAAATTTAGCAGGCAGTTCTGCAATCCTCGCATTGACTAATACTTGTTCTGGCCAATATTCCCCAAACCCACAAGCAGGAACTGTAGCATTGCAGAAACACAGAGCTGGAAGAGACCTCAAGAGGTCATGCAGTCCTTTCTCCTGCCCTCTGATCAGACCTGCCTTTCTGGGCTGATACGCATCCAGCCACAGGTTGACCATGTTGGACCTTTACCTCTTCCCTGGCAATCTACCCCTACCTGATAACATTTTCCTTGAAGTGAAGCATTAATCTTCCCTGATTAAAATCAACTCCAAAGTCGTTGCTGAGTGGAGGACTGCTGTGTGTCCAAGAGGCTACCCTGCTCGCAGGCAGGGTGCTTCCCTTTTCCCAGTACCATGGCACTGCTGACTCATGCTCAGCTGGTGACATCCCAGATCATTTTCTGTTGTCTCTGCTGTTTCCCAGGCTGTTCTCTGGCTTGGCTTTCTGCAATTAATTATTCCTGTCTAACTGCTTCATCTTGCATCTGTCCCTATTTATCCCCATTTTCTCCTGCACTACATTTCTAACTTTGTAGATCAGTTTGAATTCTAAGCTTCCCCTCTAACATATAAGCAGTACATGCAAATGTTGTAGGAATGCTTTCCATCCCTCATCCAGGTAACTAATAAATACACTGGACAAACTAAAGGCTTGATTCTGTATCTTTTATATTAAGCAGTATTCAGTCGTAGAATCCCAACCTGGCTTGGGTTGGAAAGGACCTTAAAGCTCATCCAGCTCCAACCCCTGCCATGGGCAGGGACACCTTCCATAGAGCAGCTTGCTCCAAGCCCCTGTGTCCAACCTGGCCTTGAACACTGCCAGGGATGGGGCAGCCACAGCTTCTCTGGGCACCCCCTGACAGCGCCTCAGCACCCTCCCAGGGAAGAACTTCCTCCTTGTATCTAACCTTAACTTCCCCTGTTTCAGTTTAAAGCCATTCCCCCTTGTCCTATCACTCTACATCCTTGTCAAAAGCCTCTTTCCAGGTATCCTGTATCTCCCTTTAGCGAGTACATAACTTTCCATCTAAGAATTATTCAACCATATAAATACAAGTCAGCTTGAGCCAGGACAGAGAAATGAGGCCCTTTAGAGTATAAATGCGTTAGTAACACAGACTGTTGCAGGTACTTGCCCCAGCAGGAGAGTACTAAACAAGAATGTGCAGTTAAAGCCCATTTGGAAAGAAAACTGGACAGCTACAGTCATTTTCAGGCCACCCATTTTCTTTCCACCAGCCATGGCAGTTCCATTCACCACAGGAAGCCCACTGTAATCTGTCACAATACGCACCCTAGCTTTTGGATTTAGCCCATTTTGAAATACTTCTCCACCATTTTTCAACCTCCTATGGACAGATATAAATACACAGGTCCATCTAATTTCCCTGCTTTCTTGGTTTAGCTCTTACTCAGCGATACCCTGACATAAGTGAAGTTGGACACACGCGAACATTTTGCCATTAGGCACTTCAGTGATCAAGGCAATCAGGATCTGTTAGCTCAGGCACTGAGTTTTTATACCAGATTTCAGACTAAGTCCAGTCAAGCACAACATCTAATACTGTGGAGCACTGGATAGTTGGGAAACAGGATAAGAAACAGATTGATGGGGGGTGCTTCTTCCTCTAACACCCTCCCTAGGTGTACCACTGGCTCAAGTAGTTTCTGAGCTTGGCTTTTTCCATCCGGGTCATCACATGTGCAAGCTTCTGCTTGACTAATTTCAGCTACTACTAACTCAACTAATTTTGGCATTTCTTAAACTGAAATGGCTAGTATAGAACCCCTGGAATCTCAGAGTGTACGCAGTGCCAGGGCTCTATTGACTCTCATCTCATAATGCCAATATGGGATTGTGATAATGCCAATCAGGGATTTGGCCTGAAACATTGCAGAGAGATTTGTCACAAACTATGATATGAAAACTAAAAGGACGGAAGAAATGACTGTGAAATTAAATTCTTCACTTTTCCACAGGGACAACGGGAAAAAGAGGCAGTCTTTAAAGGATTAGAATAAGCCACTCCTGCAATCAAACCTGCAAAAGCTGCAGAACTGAAGGATGATTACAAGTGCTGCAAGGTCAAAACTGGACTGAAGGTGCACTAAAAATGCATAAGCAGTAATTGCATGACCGAAAATGTGCAAAACAAGGTTAAACAGGAAAGAAGATGGAAGTTACAGTTACAATTGCTTAAACATTAGCTCAAACCTTCCTAAGCTGCTCATCGGAGACAGAGATAACACATGTTCCACACTGGGGCAGATTTTCCCAGCTCAGTTCCCGTGTGCCTAAAGATAAAAGCTATGCATATCAAGCAATATGGATATGTATGGAGAGCAGGAAGGGACTGTGCCCCACTTCTACCTCCAGAGTGCTTTTATCTCTCATGAATTTGTATGTGCTTGGCCTTTATATTTTCAGTTTACAGCCTCCACTGCCCTACCACAAATATCCCGAGTGTGCAGCACCTGGTTTGTTTTCCTTCCTGTAATTTATACCTTCTGCTCTGGAGCTTTGCATGTACAGAATATCAGACGTGTTACATTGCAAGTGCTGAGGCCACTTGTATATGTGTCTGCTGAAACAGAAAGAACAGCAAATACCATTTCATTTGAAGATTGAGCTTAGCTGCCCGTTCTATTTGTAAGTGTTCTCTTCAGCAGTGATTGCTCCCATGCCAATTGTCTTCATTTATAATCTGAGGAACCAAAATGGATAAATAGGCACTGGCACCTTTTATTGCACAGTGTGGTAAAGAAATACTGTGAGTTATGGAAAATAGATGGAACCTAGTCAAAATTCAAAGGCACCCAAAACACTCATGAGCACTTTATTGTCACAGCTATGGAAAGGACAGTGTCATAACTACACATAACTTATGGAGCTTGCAAAAAACATCAGAATTACATTCTGTTAGGTAGTTTGACCATTTATTTGTACCTCACCTACTGTACTTCATGCTGTACAGAATCAATATAAACCATTTTGGTGGTATTTTCTGATAGCTGGGGATAAAAGGAAGATGGAAAAAGATGTGGATACAGAGCAAGGAGTCAAGGACTCTGGGCTGGGGTTATTTTTTGCTGTGCTGCTTTGTCCGTGACCTAACTGGAGACTTCGATTTCAGTGACTCAGTTCTCTCGTCTGTAAAATGAGGATAACATCTGAACGCCTCTCAGTGGAACGGTGAAATTCAATTTCAGCATGTGTATAAAGCACGTTGAGACTGCAAAGAGGGAAGGTATTATTCCTGCAGAGTATAACAATAAACTTGGGAAATTTGGCACCAACCTTTAGGGTTTTTTACCCTTTAGCTTTTGTTTTAAATAATACTACTAATAATTGGCACTCTATTAACACTGAGAGGAAACAATAAAGGATTCTCTGTACACACGCGCTGAAGAAGGGAAAGCCAATATAACAAACAAGAAACAAAGAACAGGACAAATCTGCGGTCTGAAGATTCAAGTTAGAATGGAGCCCTGCTCTGAATTGTCCTAAGGTTTCTTTTTGTCCTCTTGAAGCACAAAGTGACCTCAGTGCTACTTTTTCCCGGATTCTTCTCATGTTGGGGGCATATTTTTGGCTCGCTGACAGGAAAACTTCCCATTTATGATTTCAAAGGGAGTTTTCCGTACAAGGCCCAAAGAATCTACCCTTTACTATGGCCATACTATACTACTTTATCCTGACTTTTTGTGAAGCAGAAAACCAGAGACAAAAAGAGAAAGGACTATTTCAGAATTCACTGATAACCAACAAAGCAGCACAATAACAGTTAAGTGACGAATTCAAGTTAACATAGACTAGAATGTGAGAATTCATTCCATGGGGTTTCATTATGTTTTTTCCTGTCTGGCTGAACCACTTCACCTTTGGGAGTTTTTTGTCTTTGTCTGGAAACATGCACAAAACCAGGGGAATTTGAAGCACAGCACGCAACTCCCAGCCCTGTTGCAAGCCAGTGAGCACTACACAGCGGGTGCAGTTCACTGGAAGGGGATTCTTCCCCTCTGCTGTGCTCTGGGGAGACCCTCCCTGCAGTCCTGACCCAGCTCTGGGGCAGCAGCACAAGAGGGACATGGAGCTGTTGGAGCGAGGCCAGAGGAGGCCATGGAGATGCTGCGAGGGATGGAGCAGCTCTGCTCTGGAGCCAGGCTGAGAGAGCTGGGCTGGGGCAGATGGAGAAGAGAAGGCTCCTGAAGGGGAGACCTTAGAGCAGCTCCAGTGCCTAAAGGGGCTGCAGGAAACCTGGAGGGGGGCTTTGGACGAGGGCCTGTAAGGACAGGCCAAGGGGAATGGCTTTAACCTGCCAGAGGGGAGACTGAGATGAGCTCTTGGGCAGAAGCTCTTCCCTGGGAGGGTGCTGAGGCACTGTCAGGGGGTGCCCAGAGAAGCTGTGGCTGCCCCATCCCTGGCAGTGTTCAAGGCCAGGTTGGACACAGGGGCTTGGAGCAAGCTGCTCTATGGAAGGTGTCCCTGCCCGTGGTAGGGGTTGGAGCTGGAGGAGCTTTAAGGTCCCTTCCGACCCAAACCAGGCTGCGGTTCCATGAACTCAACCCAAAGATTTGTGCTGCTTCTTTCTTCTGAATCCAGCAGTACTCAATTTCCACAGGACCAATAAACACGGGATGTGCTTCACCTTTACAGCGTGGGCCACTGAAGCCCGGCAGATGCAGCACCCAGCAGCACTGACAGCTACCACGGATGTGAGCTCATCCAACTGTGTGTGTTTTCACAGCTTCAGGCCAGCACTGCACTAACTACAGCAAGGTAACTCAGACGACCCAATGCATCCAAGATGAGACCATCCAAGCTGAGACAAAACTTGGAGATCTGAGGATGTAGCCTGCTTCTCCTCTGCTTGAGCCTCTGCTGGACGAGTGACTTCACCGTTTACCGTGTCTCACTGCCCCGGACAGCTGCCGGAGGTGATCAGAAGCCGATTCATCATCTTTAATGGCGGGATAACGTTTGCGGTTGTTGTGGGGCCATAAATCACTCGCCACACAGCGGCATGCGGGCCAGTCGCGAGCATCCCCTGCCCTGAGGTGCCCTCGGGTGATGGGTCCCCCCCTCAGTGCCGGGCCCACGACGGCTCCGACGCCCGTTTCCGCGGCGTTCCCCGCTCGCCGCCCCAGGTGCCCTCCGGGCGGACCGCACCGCACCGCACCGGACCGCACCGGACTCTCCCGGCGCTACCGCCGGTGGAGGCGCCGCTGGGGCAGCGCCCGCCCCCCGCCCTGCCCCGGCTCTGCCCCGCGGCGGCGCTGCCGGGCGGCTCGGAGCCTGCGCACTGCGTTCCCGCGTCCCCCTTTGCCCGGCCGGCACTCGCGCGTCCCGGCGCTGAAGATGGCGGAGGGCGGCGGCGCGGCTCCCCCCTCCTGCTCGTCCTCCCTGAAGGGGCTGCGGGAGCAGATGGGTGAGAGCGGGCAGGGGAAGGGCGCTGGGGGGGTCTGTCCCGGCGGGGCGGTCCGGGGCCCGCCGTTGGGGCCGGGTGTCCCGTCCCCCCCCCTTTCCTCAGTCGCCTTCCGCCGCGCGGTACGCCCGGCCCCCTTCCCGGGGCGGGGTGGACGGGCACCGGGAGCGGGATGTGGGCCCGCGAGCCGCCGGGCTTTGTGTCCGGTGGCATGAGGGAGAGGCGCTGCCCGGCCCCGGCCCCTCGCCCGCCCGGGCGGGTCTGTGGGGCGGTGGAGCCTCCTCTCCTCCTCCGGCCGTTAAGCGCTGACTTGGGACCTCTGCAGCTTGTGGGCAGCAGCGAGGCGGCTGCAGGGCGGCTTCGTTACACCGATAGCCCGGGTTTCACCGCCTCTTGGCCGTCCGAACCAACCGGATTGCTTGGGGGGGCTCTTGAGTTCGCTGCAAACCGGCGGCCTTTGCAGCCGGTTTGTCCCTGCGGTGCGTCCCGTGGCTGCTACGAGCCCGGGTTTACGGGGCAGGGGCAGTCTGCTGGCAAAGCCTGGATAATACCTTTCTATCTGTACTTTTTGTTTAACTGGTGTCTTAAGAGAGCTAAGGAAACCTTGCTTTGGGTGTGTTCATGTGCCTGTTTAGGCCATTTAATATCATGAGTAT
Source organism: Ara ararauna (assembly GCA_028858755.1). Lineage (NCBI taxonomy): Eukaryota > Metazoa > Chordata > Aves > Psittaciformes > Psittacidae > Ara > Ara ararauna. Next base: position 1,910,665 of record CM054383.1, on the reverse strand, counting down.
TGTGCATCCTTCAGACATGTTCCAAGCATAATTTCATGGCACATCTCCACACGTTAGCTTTGTGGGTGAGCCATTAGCAAAGATAAACGTTTTCTTATCCGAGACAAAAATCAGGCAAGAGAAGTGTGGTTTGATCTAAACTAATTTGGACTATGTACAGAAGCTGCTCTGATAGCTTCTTGCTTGATTCTTTTCAATGTACCTGTGTAATTACATAAAGAAGAGTGCTGGTGAAAGGTTCTGAATGCACAGCTCTTGGCTGGCAGCCTTTAGTCTTCAGTGTGTTGTCTGTCGGAAATATTACTGAATTGCTCTTTATTTCCCTTTCCAAATGGAGACAGTTTAGTGCCCCAGAAGGAACACTGCCAAAAGATAGCACTTCTCACCTGCACAGGCCGTGTCTCTTTGATCCTTATCCCTCCTGCTGGAAGTGCTGAGCTTTCTTTTGCGCATTGGGTGCAGTTGCATCGTGGCTCCTGAGCTCTTCTAAAAGTGGGCACCCACATTTGCTGACAGCTATCATGACCTAGATTTAGTCCCAAAACCAGAGGTGAGATGTTCCTCGAGCCAGGCAGCTCCATCTCCCTTTAGATATGTATATGTTCTAATGTGCACATCATGTTAGAAACCAAAACCAAACCCCCTCACTAGATCCTGGCAAGGCTAGACCTTGATTTTTTTTTTCCCCTGAGGGGGTAGAAGTCACTGAACCAGAATCTGAACTTCAGTTTACATAAAAAGCATTTCTAGCAGTTACATGCTAGAGGATGAACTCACTGCTGATGTGAAGCAATGCTGTCTGCGAGTGTACAGGCTGCTGCAGTTCTGCTCCTGACTGCTTGTCAGTAGCACTCCCTCACTCTCTGGGGGGAGCAAATGATGTTTAGAAATGGTCCTTGCCATCCCGGGGTTGACGGTGGAATTGGCAAGATAATTGCCGCTGTATTTGCTGCAATTTAGAGAAGTTGCAAGCAGCAGCCAAGTCTGATAGCGGCTATTTGTGGATGTGAAAAGACAGCAGGAGGAACCTGGTTTGGTCCACGCTACCATTCAGCCTCCGCTCTCTGTTAGCAGCCTCTTGATACTGGTTCAGTGTGGTGCTTGTTCAGGATTTTAGGCCTTGAAAGTGTAGAATCCCATGGTGCCCCTTGTTGCTAACTTCCACACCAATGTGGTAAGTTTAAAGGCTCTTTTTCTTGCCACTTAAAGCTACTGTTGAAGTAAGGAAAAAGTGCTTCTCTTTCTCAAATATCAACTGTAATTAAGATTCTGCGGGCCAAATCATGCCTGCTGTGTCAGTTCTGTGATACCTTTGCAGTAATTTTCTGCTCTTACACACTTGTCCAATCTTATTTCCTTCAGGTGGGTAACAGAAAGCAGAAATTCTACAAAGAGTACAATCCCTACTACAACTAGAAGCCAGTTAACATTTCTATTAGTGATGCATGAACATCACTTAACATTAGAAATGAGTTATGATTGTACGCTGTGAAACAGCAGTGCAGAAACAGCAGTTGCTTACTCTGTTCTTGTGATCCATGCTTGCTGCTGTCATCCTTCAGGGATGAAGAGGAATTTCTACTCCTATTCTAATACCATAAGAACTGCTGAGCTTGTCAAGATTTGAGAAGTGGGGAATAGGCATTTACTTGCGGTTTACCCAGTGAGTGGTTTTTCTTGAACAATATGGGTAATCAGAATAAAACCACCTCTGATTTAGGCTGTTGTAGCCTACATTTGTTGTTTTATCTTCACTTTCACTGAAATACTAAAATCTCTGATTATGTCTTTTGTAGTATGAACAGTAGGGGATGTGTACTTGCTTTTGCCAGAGCTCGGCTGCACTGTAGCTAGGATTTCCACTAGGAGACTGCATCACTGTTGTGAAGGTTGTATAGAAGAGTATGTTAAATTGCTGCATGTATGTTTTCCTTTCCAAGACCTAAATGCTCTTTTGGGAAACCTGTCTCAGGACGTGGGACAAAAATGAAGTGCTTTTTTCAACTAACCTAGCTGCAGGCACCATTCCCATGACCTGCATGATCTAGCCTAGTTATGTTGGAAGCTATCTAATAAAGTAACAGCTTCATTCCATCTAATCAGTTGTTTCTTCCTGTGTCAGTGAGACTGGCTTTGTCTGCCTTGTCTGGAGCACAGTTCCTGGTAACGTCTTTACCAAACACATATATGCAGAATTGAGAGGGAAAGAAGGCATTGAGTTGTAATCTTGGTGGTGTTTGTGTGAATGACTTGTACGTATTCTGTCTGTGGAGCAAAGTGGGCTCAGTAACTGGGATATTCAACTGGCATTTGCTAGGTCTGGCTTCAGTTTCTTGTTTTGTCCAACTCTGTTGAAGGTCTTTAAGTTTTTTCTGTGCTATGTCTTTTTCCCCCATGTGGAAGTAGAAGTTAAGTGTGCTTTACAGAGTGCCAAGGTGATAAATGCAGAGAGCAGTGCAGCAGTTGGGTTTCACGTAGATCCCAGTGGTGAGAGAGAACTTTCCCAAGTCAGGCTGAGAACTTAATGTAATTGCAATGGCTACGAGCCTTAATTTCATTTTCTTCTTGTTCATGGAAATGCAATAGTACAGAGTAGGGATAATTTCATGCTGATTCATAAAGATGTATGCTACGTATTAGGTGCTTAACGTTTTGTAGTCTACTTCCAGTTGTAAATAGTTTATAAAAATGGTTTTATTCTAATTGAGAACTTTAAATTCTTGAGATTTCTCCAAATTCATCCAAGAAAGATAAAGATATCCTCCTTGCTGGAAAGAAAAATCAAAACCATGTGTGTATGCAGCCTATTTTTTGAAATGGCTTATACAGAATGTTCCATTCTCGACATAGTTCTTCATGTGTTAAAATTGCAAAAGATAAATTTGGATTCCGTGCTTCAATTCAGATGGAAGTATTCAACAAATAATGAGTTGTAAGGATCATAACTCTAATGGTGAGAGCCCAGAGATACTGTGGCTTGTACTATGCCTGATTGTGCATAGCCTTAAAATGTGACCAGAATTAAGGACGGTTGCTTCTTTATACACTGGTGTATAAAAGAAAAAGAAAACAGATAGGAGTATTTAAAGTACTTATCAGTACTTACGATATTATTAATTCTCAGTGGTTCAGAGTGATAAGAGTTAAGAAGAAAAACCCTGGGTTACTATGAGATAAATGGAAGAAATACTCTGGGTTAGTCATTAGGGGTATCAAATGCTGCTCTCTGTTTTTAAACTTCATTAAATACTTGGAGATACTTGCGGCCCTGTTGTGAAAGGATACCCTGACAAATACAATTCTGAACATGCAATTTTAATGATGTTTTAATATTCTCTGCATCTGGCTTAATGATATTTTAAAAACAAACCAGGGTCTTCAAACTCATGGTGTGCCACAAATAACTTAGTGCCGTGTAGCTTCCAGTTATGCATCTTACAACCAGGTAATTCTTACTTGATGATAGGCTTTCCATGTGTTTGCATATGCCTGGCCAGTCAATTCAGACTGTTCTAGTTGCTGGGGATGAATTTGGACTATGGGATTCACGTAAGAAAAATCAAATGTTGCTCCAAGTGTTCTTTTTGAAAGCGAAGCCTCAGCTGCCCTCATAGTCGTATGTTCATGTGGTGTTCACAGTGTACATAAATGGCCGCAAGCGTTTGCTTTTCAGGAAGGCTGCTGCTTGACACTTGTTTTCTTCTAAATTACTTTTATTTTCCAGTCAATTGGCAACTTCTGCTTTCTAGATGAAGAATCCACAGCAGAAGTTGGCTTTGAAGAGCACAGTTACCACTAGCCAAGTGGGCTTTCCTCATAGTGTTTTTTGTCTTCATAACTCACAGGGAACTCTGAAAATACTGCTTTGTGAGTACTTAACTGGTGCTTAATTTACAGACACCCTCTACTGTTTAAATGCACTGACCTGAATCTTGGGAGGGAGCAAAGATACTGTAGTGGCTTGTGAATTGCCTTCTCTGGGCAAGTGATGTAAAGCTTCCAAGTGTTAAAATTTCTCTCCCAAGTCCAAGAGGGGTTGGCTACAAAAATACAGAAATCCCATAGGGATTTTATGCTTAAAGAACATATTTAATAGAACACATTTATTCATTTGGAAGTTTATCCTCTGCTTAGTTTTGCCAAGAGAGTTTCTTAAAGGACTGTGGTATTTTGATCAGTGATGGGTAGGTTGGGTTCTGGACAATCAAAACCAAGGACAGTCATCTCCAGAGCAGATCAGCAAGTGTCACCTTACTTTCAGATTTCTCTGAAAAGCTCTGCCAGTAGGTAATGAATTAAGCAAAAATAGAGCCTCTTTATTGGTCTCTTTTGCCCTGTATCCATTTTGCACCACTGTTCTTCTTTAGACAGTGCATTTGCTGCATTATGTGCGCTGTGGACCTGTCAGTGTCTTATATCACTGTTCTGGTGCATTGAGTGATTTGATTTGAGTCTGAAGGCTGGTCCCTTGGGGTAAATGCCAGCACAGTCCCTCTTCTTCTGAAGCAGAGACAGTGTTTGAATGAGCTCTGAAGTTGCCGTGAGAAATTCATCAAGTGCAGAAGGCAAAAGCAGTAGTTTTCACTGCTGTCCTGGGAAGAAGCTATTATCCTTCCAGCTAAAGAAATCTCAAAATGGTCTTTTCACAGAGTTTGTCTCAAGTTCCTTGTGACTTGTAGTGCTAGGCTGTGTTCTTTGATGGCATTGTTTGGGCTGTGTGTATTAAACAATAGCCAGCCTGCAAACAAAGAGGACAAAAGCAATCAGGCTGCTCAGGAAAGGGGGAAGTAGTGGATAGAAGTTAGCTGATTTCCAGTGTTAGGGCTAGTGCAGTGTAAGAGAGAGAAATACAGTGGGGAAAACATGTGAAAGAGCAGGAGTTTGTCTTGAAGTTACTTTTTGCAGTGGCAGTGCAGGAGGGTGAGGAGTCAGTTGCAGGCAGCCTCCAGAGTTGAAGGAGTGAAGCAGAGATTCTGATTTCTGTCTGTCCAGTTTTTGCTGAGCCTTGGGCTGGAATGATTGTAGGAACTAAACTGCTCAGAGCAGGTAAGAAGTGAGACTGCTCTGACATGTGTTAAACCAGTCCAGTGTGAGGGACAAAACACAGACTCCCGAGGCATCAGGAAGTGTTTTTAAAGAAACAATATTACATGTACATCAGAGTGGGTGCTAATAATCTTCCACTGTCTTTCAAACTCCACCATTTTACCTGTTTGATCCTTCCGTAGCTGTTAAACCTGTGTCTAATTCTGTCAGTTTGGGAGTGTTTAATCTGTATACACCCATATATAAGAATTTAACTTGCGTAACTACTAAGTTTCACAGTGAATCCATTTGAAATTATGGAAGACCGTATTTATTCTAAGTCCAGTGTATTAGGCTACTTTGGAATTTCCTCTGTGCAGAAGCAGGTAACTACTGATTTATGTTACACTTGGGAAGGTTCACAAGAGAGTTTTAGTCATTATATATTGCATCAGCATTGCAGTCAGTGTCTAATATATCTTTCAAAGAAATCACTCAAGGTGGATGAAAGTAATTTCTGTTTGTTTTTCACTTGGTGAGAAGAGTTTGTAGTTGCCAACCCACAGAAACTGTGCAGAAATAATTCTCTTTACATCTAAAATGCAGCCTTAATTTATTCTGGTGGAGAATTTAACCCAACCTCAATGCCTTGCTCTTTCACTGGGAAACATAATGAGTGCTCCAGCCTTTCCAGAGCTCTGGCTTCCCTGGGGCTGTGTCTTACTGAGGCTGTGCTTCCATACAGCAAAGACAGGACAGCAGTGCATGGCTGCTAAAGAACACACTTGGGACTGTGAGGCTTGGATGTCCTTCATGCAGGAAACATCAGCTCTAAACAGAGTCACTGTGCAGATAAGTGTGGTAAGCACAATGCAATAAACAGATTATTAACTAATGCCAGGTAGAACAGGGGAATGAGGAGAGTTAAAGTTCGCAGAGAGTTGGCAATGTGTGAATTGGAGAAGTGGCTCCTTTGGAGCTCCTTTCTGTACAAATGATGTGATCGCAGCAAAATGGATGGTGAAAGATTAAAAACCCCAAACAGTGGATCCTGCAGGATGATGCAAAGCCTTTCCGTGTTTCTTTGGGATGGTGAGGAAGAACCCTGGGGAAGAAGAGTGTGGGAAAGTGAATGCAGCAGGAGAGCAAGTTGTTTTTCCCATTAAGCAGAGAGACTAGTGCTTGGACTAAGGATGGTGCTCACCTAATGTGGCTGTTGGACGGTGATACAGCATCTCTGACTGCACAGAGTGTTTGGAGATGACTGCCAATTCTTCCAAGGACAAATTGTGATTCTTTGGTCTGTGCTTGTATTACTTTCAAGTTTGGTTTAGATTATGCGCTCCCCCTAAGGAAAAGTGTACAGAGATCAACCCACAAATTAGCTAGCAACCTTCCTGGTGCCTCTCTGATTGTGCCCTAGGCTGAATGAATATGGTAATGTGGCTTTGAGATTGCTTCAGCTCTATCTTTGTAGGCTTCCTTCTTGGAAATATGGTGTGTTTTGTTGATGATGTGGGGGTTTCTCTAAATGTTTCCAGTTCTTAATCCGAGTGTGGATGTTTAAGTAAAAACTTACGTTTGTGCAAATAGGTCTCAAGTACTTATTTGTAGAGCTGCTAATTCATGTACTACGAGGGAATGCTTGTGTCAAGAGTTTTCCAGTGGGATTGATACTTGTGATGAGCTGAAGAAACCATACCAAAATGCCTTAGACACTGGGAAGAAAACCAGATTCTTGTACAGAAGTAGTTGCAGCAATTGGCTTAAAGAGGGGTACAAAACGGGTATCCCCTGTAGGGAATAAATATAGAATGGAAGTGTGTGAATGGGGCCTGGAGTAAGGATGAGACAACAGGAAGCTCTTCAGGCCTGCTGAAGCTGAGAGACAGCAGGCGCTGCTTTCTGGAGATCCGTGTGCTTTCCATCTGGTGGCTGCCCAGACAAAACAGGAGAACCATCTGCCTTCCAGCTGGTCCCTCAGAGGGTGCCTACTGGAAGGCTCACGTGTTTGGGTATGGATCCTGTCAGTCCTTGCAGCCCCAAGATGGGATGTGAGGATCAACTCGGAAAGAAGGGGGAGAGCAGGGAGAAGAGGAGTGCACGCAGAGAGGGCTTTGCTGTTCATCATTAGGAAGTTGGTGGTGTCCACCTTATGTGAGGATACCAGAAGGTATCCTTCTGGTGTCCTTTAAACAAGGAGTAATGGTGTAAAACTGGTACCCGATTTTGGCAGCATCTGACGTAATCTTGCATCCATTTGTCTTAACAGGTGTTAATTAATGAGTGGAAATCAGCTTAAAAGACAGCACACAGAAATCTCCAAGTTGGATGCTGACTTCCCTTATCATTCCTGAAAGCATGGACAAAAATGATTGGAAGAAAAAGGATTTGAACAGTGTTACTGACAAGGGTTGCCATGGGCTAGACAAGCATTAGCTGCTGTAGTGGAGCAAGATGAAAATGTTATCAATTTGCTATAAAATCAAGAGACATTTTGCTTGGAAGCTTCCGTTTGGTTTATGGATTTCTTACTGGCTTTTTGTTACCTGCTTTCAACTTTTATGAAAGCACTTAGATTCACAACAATGCTTTACATTCAGGAGACCTCCTACCTTTTGTTTCAAAGGCTTAGTCTGGGATTTTTTTGGTTGTTTGCTTTGCATAATGAGTCATTAAATCAAAAGAACCAGAAGGATTGCTGTGAAAGTCAGCATGTTCTGCTCTCCCTTCTGCTTTGGCAGGGGCAGCAGTGTCTGGCTGGGTTGTGGGTACCCGGATGGAAGCCCTAAATCTCGCTAGATGAAGGGATGGAGCTGTTTCAGTCCTTAAGGAGGTTTAAGAACAGCAACTGTGTGGGTCCTTTGGCAGCCTTGGCAAGGGCCAAGGGTATTAACTCAGTGCAAGGATTGAAATAGGAATAAAGTTTTATTTTTAGCGCTGGTCTCTTAGGGCATATTGGAAACCTGATCAGCAAAGGGAAGTGCTGGCATGCTCAGTGAAAGATGCACTGCTGTACCTGAGTGGGACTTCCAGCCTGAGCGTGAGCTGAAAGGTGGAATTGGGAGTCAGCTTTGTCTGGTACGTTGCCTCCTGCAGCAGCCAGTTCCTGCTGCTTCCCTTGCTTTGGTTTATCCATGATACGCTTGGCCCTACACATAGCGCTAAACAGGGATGAGGGTGCAGGAGGAAAACTGCTTCCCAAATTGCCTGACCATTTTATATACCTACTTTATTATGCATGAATGCAGATATTATTATTGGCTACATGTGTGGCTTGTACTTTTAATATCAGTATTTAAAGGTAGACTAGGATAAAACAAGCACACACATTATACAGATCACAAATTATAGCTGTGAAAGCCTTTAGTGATTGCTGTGGGAGGGGCAGCTCAGAATAGAAGTGAGATTTATGTTTGCCTCTAAGAGACTTCTTCAGGAAGTTTGCTGAGTATGGCCTTGAAGGCGCCCCCCAGTAATATAGATTGTAGTGGAATGGTTGTGAACTGGTTTCCCGTCCTGGGCTATCCTGTTTAATTACAGAAGTCTTAGGCTTATTTTACAGAGGTAGTTAAGAGTTTGTGGAGAATTCTTTGCAGGGAAGCTTTGCTCAGTTGAAGGCTGCTACTTTCATTATGGAAAATGCTACTTTCATAATGGAAAACTAGGCATCTGTGCCAAAGAATATTTAAATGTATTAAAAATGCAGATTTCTTTTATCGTATTAAAGCAAACCAAAATCTGTCTTCTTTTCAAGGTTGCACGGTACAACAGTGTGCAGTTCATTTTCTCCTACTGTAGGAGAACGCAGAGGTTGGAAATCACAGTTTCATGTTGTAAATTTACCATCAAATTGATAAGGGCTGTAAAACCTGTCTGCTGACCTGCGGCTTGGTGAAACTGAGCTCTTTTATCTTGGGGGATGGCTGTTCCCCTTTTAATAATCTTTCCTTCTAGTCTCCAGTTCATTTTTCATTCCAACTTCATGGATTGCTTCTGTGTGACACGAAGGTGCCTTTAAATCTGCTCCTTCCCAATTTGTAAGCACCTTGTTTCTATGCAAATAATGAAGCATTGAACACAGGCTGTTTTGACTGACATACAAAAAAACCCCTGACATACAAAATCCTTTGGCTGAGTGGTTCCAGCCTCTTTTCGCCTCTGTGTCCTTAGCGAGCTGTACTGTTTCCGTAACCCACTTTCCTGCTCTATAGAACCTCCGAGTACTTTTTTGCAACCTTAATTAATTAAGATGAACTGCCTAATTGCTTTGCAGATATGACACATTTTTAAATGAGTGCCTTCTAATCATGAACATTAGTCACGTGTTTGTTTTTAAATGAATAAATAAATACATAATCCCTACATCCTTTATGACTGGTTTATTCAGCAAGATTTCTAATCATAAACTACTTCTGCCAGTAGAATAAGGTGAATGTTACACCTCTTAAAATTGCAGCTTGCTTCTTGCGGTCAGTTTGGATGTTTAAGCTTGGAGAGTTGAGGCAAAATCCCAGTGTTGGTCTTAACTAAGCCTCGTATAGGTGTAGGGTGAGTCCTTCTGTTGGGCTCCTCTCCTGGTCAGGCTGGCTCTGTCTCCCTGTACACCCTCAGTCTCCTCTCATCCAGCTGGACACTGAGGATGCAACTGGGTTTCTGGGGTTGGCTTCACTTGAAATAGTATTTGAAGAAGCTCACGTTCCTTCATGCCTTCTTGATATATAAAGGTGTCATTGGATGTAAGTGCCCTGGCTGTATCGTTTTGCCTTCAGAAAAGCCTGCAGTAGGCCAGTTTTCCTCAGGCTGTTTTCGCATCTAATTGTGTTGAGCATACATAGTTTTGTCGGTAACATTTTGGGGGTAGACTCCCATCTATGTGACATGCAACAGTGTGTAAATCAGCCTTTTGACTGACTTTTGGTCTACGTAGTGAAATTACAGTGAGCCTTTATAGCTGTTCCCTTTGCCAGTTGGTAATCGTAGTGTGTTGCAGTGTATCTGGTCTCTGACTTGTCTGAAAAGAGCTCCGAGATGTATGGGATGGAACTGAGGAAGGCTTTTGTTTGGTGCTGCAACGAAAAATGAATTCAAGACATGGCAACAGCTGCGGATGACAACTTACAGTTGCTGAATAAGGATTGTAATCTGCATTTATCACTGACATCACATGGGATTAAACACTTTGAGGTGATTGTTCTTGGGCACAGCCTTAGGAAGGGTTATTACCATGTCACAACTAGTTGTCATGGCAATGCATGGAGAAGAGGGAGACTCTTCCTTCCTCCTTTGCATTCTGCACTACTCTGTTAAAGGGAAGCCTGAGATCATTGGCAAAGCTGTCCTTTTATTTTAAATGTAACACCAAATTCTACTATTCCTCCTTCACATTACGGTTGAAATCCTGGCGTGTTATAGGTAGCTTTTGGGGGTTGCCCTTTATGTTTAAGACAGGCATCAACTTCTGCTCTCTTGTGTTTGTTGATTGCATGGTGTGTTCTCTTGCTTCCTCTGTAAGAGTGAAGTTGATCTCCCCATATCTGCCAGCCAACGGGAGGACAAGGCATCACTGCTGTAGGGACGTTCCTAGACAAAGCCGTGCAGGAAAATGGGGTGATGCTGTCTTGCCCTGCCTGCTTTCTCTGTCACACTTCACCTTTACACCCTAAAAGGTGATCAGTTAAAGTGAAAGTTGATGCCAAAAATAAAGAAAATCTGTGGAAAATGACATATAAATAGTCTCTGTGACTTAATAAAGGGTTTAATTATTTAGTGGAATTAATGTTGCCAGCATTTCATTCCTGTATGATGAACTGTGAGCTGTAGTTCAGTGTACTCACCTTGGTGAAACTCCCCTAAGGTGAATGGGTCTCTGCACAAATGCTCCAATTACTGTTTTGGAGTCTTAATTCTTAATTAGAATTTATTTTTGAAGATGCAGTGTAGAAGTCCACTGTAAGCATCCCTTAATGGTTTACTTTATGCAGCTAAGCCACTTTCTGTTTCATGGCATGAAATAATGAAAGGTCTTCATAAGAAGATGATTCTACAAGTGCTAATCGACTATTGCTTCTGTGTGTTCAATCTGCAAATACGTGTTTTTATTAGTAAGTGTAAGTCAGACTCATAACTGCTAAATACTGTTTCTTTCTTTATACAAGTTATTAAATAAGTTTGGGGTTTTGGGAACTCTCTCGTCCTTTGCTACACATCTTCAAACATAAGGGTTTGTAACTGATGTTTTTAACATAGAAAAGCTGTTCCAGGTCTGAAGTCTCATTTAACATGTTTTTCCCTCTTACAAGTTGATCAGCCCCAGGATAGTTACTTAATAAAAGTATTTGCAACCTCAGATAGAAATTTGTGTCTTTATTTTAGCTATTTATTTAATCAGTTTTGGTTGTAGAGCTTTTCTTACTATGGAATTATTCTTTCTCACAGTTGCTGCAGCCCAAGCCATAGCAGAAGAAAGAAGAAGCCAAAGTGGCGTTAGTCCTATTGCAGTTCAGACCTCAATAAATATAAAAACAGCAACTAAACCAGGTATAATTATTGGTCATTGTTCTTAATGAAGTCCTGGGTTCACAAGGGAATGAATAAAGCTTCTTTTAAGAAGAAGTTTGATGCTCTTTCTTCAGGAGGCATCAGAGCACAAAGCACCTCATCAGTAGTTCGGGGGTTCATTGAAGGTCTTTGCTCTTGACTTGCTCACAGTTCAGTTGGAGAAGTTGCCCGTCTTTTCAGCAGACCATAACAACACAGATAAATGGGGTTGGGTTTGTGCTCTGGTTAGGTTACCAGTTCACTTCTTGCTGAAATTTTAGTCTTTGTAGGTATAAAGACTTAAGGAATCTTGGTTCTGCTTAGCCTGCAAACAAGCTATCCCACAGCACTTTGAGTTGGTTATTCTGGGTGAACTATCTGTTCTCAAATTGAGTTGTCCAGGATTCCTGTAATTCTTGATCATAGAAATTAATATGTACAAGAATGAGAATCAGAAGTGGCTTTGGAATGGGTGTGTTCTCACACACCTGACTTCTGCTCAGGCTTTCTTTGGCTGTATGTTTTAGGCCTTCTAATATTGTGGCTACTTTCTGCTGTACCTATTAAGAATAGTGGATTGGCTGTTTTGAGGGAATGGAAAAGGGGAAAAAGAAGGTATTCAGCTTCCTATGAACTTTCCAGATTACATCTTGACTCTCTCTCTGTATAGAGTGTGCAGTGCTTTGGTTTACCAAAGCTCTGTTATCCTTGTGACAGTGAAGATTTCCATCTTTTTCTTTATTTAATTTGAATGGTTGAAATGACTGACAATTGTGTGTGTTCATTTTTCCTTTTGGCAGTGATAGATGGTTCCATTCTAAGAACAGAAGAAAGACAAAGACTGGCCAGGGAGCGTAGAGAAGAGCGGGAAAAGCAGCAAGGTATTTTCATGTTTCATTTCAAACATCGTTTCCTTCAATGTCTATGATAAAGGAATAACTTTCTTACTCCTTGTTCAGTCACGTTTTCCAGCTTGCTGGGGACGAGAGGCAAGGTCTGCTCTTGATCTTGCATCAGTGACCATCTCTGAACCTGAATGAAGAACTATTAGATTTGAGAGGAAAACACTCTAGAGACTTCTGCCTTCTTAAAGCTGTAATGTCACTTCTGACCTTCCATTTCTGAGTGACCAGCAAATAAATTTAGCCAATTTCTGATTGAAAGCCTTACCAGAAACATTTCTCAAAGTAAAACTTTTAGCTTTAGAACTGCTTCCTGTAGCCCTGAAGACTGAGGTTTGGGGAATGCTGATTCAGAGCAAATCAAAAAGGTTTAGCTAGCTGAATGCCCTGATTGCATTGAACACTGTTTCCCTTCTTTCCTAGCACGCTGCAGTGGCTCCTGGGTTGAAGTGTCAGCAGTATTCACTTTATCTTAGCAAAGAATCAGAGACCCAGAGAAGAGCATAAACTTCTTTCCCAGCTTTATGCTGTTTGTGGTGTGAATCCGTGCATGTATGTGCAGCAAGAGATGAAAGGGTCACAGGATGCCCTGCAGTTCTGGTTCTTGATCTCCCAGCTTGTAAGGAGTGGTTTCTCCCTGGCCAATATGTTTGTTCTTAACATGAAAACCAAGCAGTGAGAATGATAGTTATCCTAACATGGAGAGAGGATAGAACTAGGACACAGATAAATACGCAAGTATTTTGGGTGCCTTATATCTATATCTTATATCTAGATACTGCATTGTTGGTGTAATTATCTGGTCTCCTGGGTCATTTAATCTGCATAGCCATGGAAAATACTTCCACTGTGTATTCAACCACGAGCTTTTTGTCACAGGACTTGCAGCTTCCTGTTGAACTGCACGCAGCTGCTCCTAGGTGGAGGCTGGGGAGAATAGTGGCACAACTCTTTTGAACTCACATGTAGTAACTGTGGGGTTTTCCCGTCTATCTCAGTGCTCTAAAGCTTTCCGATGTATTTTATTCTATAAAAAGAACGGAAAAGCACAACATAGAAAATTCTGCCTTTTGATACCCAACTTACTACTTAATGACAAAGACTTTGCTATTATGATGGGAAGAAAAATACACGCTTAATACAAGGTATATGTGTATCCTGACATTCCTGTCTAGGCAGTAAAGTCTAATGGCAGGAAAGATTCTAATTCCAGCCTAACCTGGAGACAGAATTAAGACTCCCCTGTTGTCATGTGCAGTGTCATCCAGCTTTGCAAGCTAATCTTGCTGTATGTTCTAGCTTTAAGTGGTGATAATTTTCTTTGGTAGCCTCTTGCCTGTAAGTTGTGTTGTAATATCAATGAATAGTTAAGTTTGATTCTGATTCTTTCTTAAAAACCTGCAGCTGCCAGAGAGACACAGATCCTGGAGAAGGAGAGGAAAGCAAAACTCCAGTACGAAAAACAGCTAGAAGAAAGGCAGAGAAAGCTAAAAGAACAGAAGCAGAAAGAGGAACAGCGGAGGGCAGCAGTAGAAGAAAAGAGGAAACAAAAAATCGAGGAGGAAAAGGTACTACATGGCAGAGTTCTGTAGCTGGAAGGAAACTTCTGCCTTGTTTTCTTACATTACTGTGCTCTGAAGTGATTTGAAATAGGAAGTTATGGAAATGGGAAATGTATTGGAACATAAAAATATGTCCACGTCTGTGCAGTGGGCTGTATAGACACGTCACCCGTCCCCATCCCAGGCCTAGCTTTAGCTACACCTGAGGCACTCAGGCCTTCAGGAGCTGTGTTTGGCCGCTGGTTATTTTTCACATGAGCAAAAATTGCACCCCGCATTCCTAGATTTCTGGCTCGCTTTCAGTGTATTTTGTAGATCCTGTTTGTAAATCAGCATGGCTGGCAGGTCTCAGGCTTTTCTTAATTCTGTGTCTTGCTTTCTGGGAGCCCCACTGTGGTCCAAGAGGCTCATGTTCTTTCACTTCTCAAGTACAATTTGTTGTGTATGTTGAGCAGTTGATAATATTATATGTGTAGTTACCATTTGCTGCTTTGATCTGTGTATTGACTGTTCTTATTTGGCAGTTTGCCTTTGCTTTGACTGCATGTGGACCACCAGAGAGGTATTTGAGCTGCAGAGCTCATTGCAGTTTGGTGGAAGCTGAAAGTAGAAAGAAATGTATGAAGTTATGCCATCCATTTTGAAGAGTAGATTTGCTAGTGTGTGTTAAATGTGATACAGGTGCTGAAAAGGCTCATTGCAGGGTGTCAGCAATAAAGGCATTACATGCACCTGTGCTTTCTTGGGCTGGTTGTAAGAAGTTGCTGCGGGTCATTGATAAAGGGGCTGGCTATGACTTGGAGCCCAGCCATTGTCGCATTGTTCTACCAATACATCTGTTTTACCCTTTTTGACTGGCATTATTCTGCATTGGTGTTTGGTTATTTGTAATTGGCTTCTGGGTGTGTTCAGACTGATATTCCATTTGGACTTCATGGAATAGTTCACATTGCTGGAGAACAAGCAGAAATATTTGGGTGGGCCTTGACTGCAATCCAGTGCAGTCTCATCCCTTTAAGCAACTACTTTTAAGTAAAAAGCATCCCTTTTGCTTCAAAACGTGTTACCCCTCAGGCTATATGTTTATTTATGTAATTTGGAGGATGGTGGGTATGTTTTAAGTGGCCACTGGGATGAAGAAGACAAGGAGTAGCTGATGAATGTTTGATTGGTGTTAACCTTGTCTTTTACTGAGTCCCTGGAGGAAAGTGACCTTGTCCACGGAGTTACACATGAAGAATCCAGGAGGTGGGGAAAAATAGTGTGCACTTGACCTGTAAACGTTGCTTTCAGCCAGAAAGTGGAAGCAGATCTTGGCTTTGGTACTCTGACATTAGAAAACTATCACTTTCAAAACAGCTAAGCTGTGTAACCTGCTCTAGATGGCCCTGCCTTGGCAACCTCCCTGGTTGGACTAGATAATCTCCAGAGGTCCCTTCCAAACCCCTAATGATTCTGTGATCTTAGGGCAATACTTGCCAGGAAGATGCCATCTACAGTTGTAAATTTAGTAGATAGAAGTGCATCAAAACATACATGAATCTCCAACATTTTTGTTCGGTACTTCAGCCAAGTGAAGTTAATCATCTTCAATAGCAAATCCTATGGAAAAAGAAGTGGTTCTCTGCCTAAGAGAATCTTGACTAGGATTGAGATACCTGTCTTCACAGTTACTCGGTTATTCTGTACAGCTGTGCAACTTTCTGTGTCTGTCTTGAGCTGATGGCTGATTTCCGTTGTTTGTGAAGTGAAGCCTATGTCTCTAACTATGACTTTGAAGATTACCACACTGCAGATACCTCCATGGAAATATCATCTACTGATTAGCTAATGTCTGGGTACTTTGGCACTTAGGTTAGCTACAGTTCAGGTTTCTGTAAGAGGGGAAGCTCAGTTTTATATTTCAAACAGATTTATCTTTTGTCAGGGGACAGAATCATTCCTCCCTCCCTTCCTTCCAAGTTTGCTTTGTAATTTGTGTTGTGAAATGGTGTTGAATGACAGCAAAAGTCCTGTGTCCTCAAGAGGGAGAAAAGTTTGGATAATGAGTCCCTTGGCATCTTGCATTAGTGTATCAGCAGTAAATACTGCTTCAAAAGATCACTTGGGATATGACTGTTCCGTAAGAGAAATCTGTTGTTGACATACGTATGGAAACCTGGCTGAGAAGAAACAATCTGGCATGGTTACAGCTCACCTTCAGAGCCCAAGTGCCCCCTTTAGCAGTTCCTAGTCCTGGAGACTAGCAACAAAAGCTTTTTTCCATCCTCTTTGTCCTGCCAGCAGTGGTTGCTGAAGTCTGGAGCTGACTGGCCCTTTATGCAGCTTTGCCTTCATGTCTTGCTGGTTCTGGTCTGTTAATGCCAGTATCTGTTAAGACTTGGTCAGTGCATATATAGTTGTTTGAAAAAAAATGACTTTATACTTGTTATTTTATAATGGAGAATTCATTCCACCTTTTAGAAATAACTCCGCAATATAAATGGCTTAAAGGGTAAGCACTTATTTTTGCTCACTATGGGGCTCATCCCTATTTAGAAAATCAGTCATGCTGTTTACCGAATAGGAAATCTGTTGGGTGGCTATTTTAAGTAAAGAGTAGAATAGATTATCTGTGCTTTAGCTCAACCTAATCATGCTTGCACTGTTTTGAAACCATTAATTGCCCTAAATGTTCTTTGCATCATAGTTTTTTGTAACAAAAGCTTGTTATCGGGCAGTATAGATTTCAAATTATACTGGGAGGGGGAGAATCTATCTTCTGGCATAGCTGTACTTTATAGTTATAAGCTTCATAGAGCTGTTGTTTGATGGTAGGAGCGATACGAAGCAGTTCTGCATCGTACCTTGGAACGGAATCAGCGACTGGAAACACGACAGAAGAGATGGTCCTGGGGAGGATCTGTAACTCCAGACTCAGAGAGCAAAACAGGTAAGTGGCTAAAAACACACTGGCAGCTGCAGCATTGCTCACAGGGACCTGGGCATCCTTTTCTGTCTTGGATCTTACAACAGGATCTGTGCGTAGCTGCCAGGGAAAGGATCCTATCTGTGTTTGCCCTGAAATGCTGCTCTGACTTAGAGCTATTTTTAACTTTGGGAAGAGCTTGAGAGAAGCCACGTGGGAAAACACCTGGCACCATTGTGTTGCCAGCCCCCAGTCATCAGATAAGGGGAATTGTAATGTATAATGCTAAAATAGAGTCCTTCAAATGCAGCACGTGTAATGGTGTGATAAGACCGATGATAAACAGAACAGAAAACCCAGTTGTACTGTAATATTACATCTAAACTGTTTTAAACACACCCTTAAAGTTACAGAATGCTCACTGATGATGTGAATGACCAGTAATGGGTAAGGAGATGCAGTAGGGAGTGTCCAGACACTAGGTTCTATTGTGTATTAGGTGGTGCATTTTAACACTCTTTATTTGAGCTCAGATTGTTTCCTATTTCATGCAATAACTGTTTCTGCTCGTAAGCATTCTGAAATCAGACCAGCAAATCAAGATTGCAGTGGAAGGGATCTTTTCCTGTTATTAGCTAACTACAAGAGCCCACCAATAAGTAACTTCATGTAAGTTATTGTCCAGGAATAAAATGAAACATAAAATGCTTTGGTTCAGCCTATCTCCTGAACTGGTGGATTGGTACCAAGTGTGTTTTAGTAGTGTTGTCTTCTATCTGCTTGCTTGACTTTTAAGTGTTTACTTACAACATGTCTGGAAGTGCTTTGATATAAGTTATAATTATGATACCCAGCTCCCCCAGTTTTTGGTTAACTTCTATTGTTTCCTGTTTGACCTTGTGACTTTGCTTACAACCCTTCTTCTTCTGCAGAACAACAGACCGCAGCTGAAGGTGGAACTGGTGGTATTGATTTCTAAGCTGTTCTTTTTCTGTTGCTTTACACTCACTACTAACCTTTTAAACTTGAGTTCTTGTATCGCGGAAACTAAGGAAAGCCATCTCCTTATAGATCTTTTCCTGGACCCTGGCCAGCTGTGCAACAACTGTGATCCCTAAGCAGAAAGTCCCCTGTGTTTTGAGCTCCCCCTCCCAGCTAATTAAACTACAGCTTAAGTCATGGCATCCTGAGGGAATTTTCAGGGCAAGGATATGTGCGTGTGGGTTTTCCAGGATGACTGGATGCAGCATGGGGGAGGAGAAGTGAAATTCTTCGTGGCATGTATTTGAATACAAATTAGCTCAGTAATCTTTAGCTTTTATTTATTTTCAGGGCAATTTTGAACCCTTTCATTGTTTCCTAATTTGCAAAAAGTACATGGGAGGGTTTGGTTTGGTTTGGCTTCCTTTTGCTTTGTTTCACCCACAACTGAAATAACATTTGCAAAATCAAATGGTGTTTTGCTGAAACTTCATGTAAGGGAATGGGTCCTTTGTGCAGTTTAATACTCCTTCCATGTCAAATCAGATCTGGCCATTATCTAAGCATCATTCTAGATATTAACTATGTTTTCATTGGACTTCTGGCACTTCCAGTGCGTCGCTCAGAGAAGCATTTTGGATCGCTGATGTATCTGTCAAGGCTCTATGTTTAATAACCAAAGCTGGTTCTTGCAGCTAGTTTAAGATGATAGCTGAGACCCAGCTAAATGTGGATTGTGGCAATGTGTGCGTGCTCACAGCATTACTAACTCAATCCAGCTGCCTCATAATGCTGACAATATGGGACTTGAAAATGCAATGAAAGTCTGACTATGATTTAACTACTGTGGCTTATCCTGGCAGCACAGCAGAAGCATGTGTATTTTATTTAACTTCTCTCTTCCCTTCCTCTGCACAGCATGAATCCCTAATTTTCCTCAAAATTAGCCAATTTGACTGGATTGATTTACCTGTTCAACATGGGTTGCTTGGATACGTATATAAATCCAATTACTTTATTTTACATTACCAAATGCCATTCAACCTTGAATCTAGGAAATGACATTGGCCTAACATATAGAAAGCGCTGTTTTTTTATCCCCTCCTCCATTCTTCTCTACCTTATCTAACTTTAAAGCTAAACTTTATAGCACACCTAATGTCCTTTGATGTCTCAATTTACATGAGGAAATTAGTCTTGTCTGTCCTTTTGATTGCTGAAGGTGATCTTCAGTGCTGCTGAGGTTGGAGAGAGCCTTGGGTGACACGGTCTAGTGTGAGGTGTCCCTGCCCATGACAGGGGGTTGGAATTGGATGATCTTAAGGTCCTTTCCAACCCAAACCATTCTATGAAGCACATTAAAGCATCTTCTTCCAACATTCTCCTGATGTAACAACAGGCATTTAAGCTGTACCTTATGTATCATAAAGTGACGAAAGGAGGAGCAGATACGTTCATCTGTGGTGGATCGGTATGGATAACTTGGCACCAGTTTGGAAAATATGGAGACAGTCAAACACTACAGTGTCTGTTTAAGACTTGTGCATCCACACGGTGTTAAATTTGTGTTTGAGTCCATGAACTGGCTATGTCACCAGTAATATTTAGGAACATGGACTGGTAAAGCAGCAGTTGTGGGTGATAAAGGCAGTGTGCTCTGGGAGGTGAACATTTCCCCAGCCATTCTCTGTTATGTACAGGATGTGATTCATTGAGACTGCACCAAGTACTCCACTGATGGCTTGAAACTGATGGAAGCCCCCAAGTCAAACATTACATTAATGGCATTGCTGAGATGAAACATGCAGGGTGTGGGTCTGCCAGGAGAAATGGCAAGGCCGGGGAGTAAAGCATCTTTGATGACAGAGTCCTTGTAAATGAGGGAGGTTTAGTGGTGACTGCTAAGCAAAATGAGATGTTCAGGTGCATCTGTAGTGGAGACGTGCTATTAGAATAGAAATTGGGCTGCCAGAGTCTCTCCTTTCTAAATAAAGAGCTTCCTTGTCCTAGTAGAAGTTTGGGAGGAAGTGAGAGGCTGGTAATCTTCCTTTATTTAGCCTCATTTTATCCAGCCTCGGCCAGGCGGTGCTGCAGGAACCTCTCTCAGTGAAGCTAGGATTGAGAGCTGCTTGCTCTCATAATGATTTTCTTAGGGTACCACGTTTCCCAGCTCATTACCTCATGGCAAACCTTGCTGCGAGGCAGTCCTGTGCTTGCACTGGCTTTGCAGCTGCAGTTTGCTTCCCCCCTTCTATTTGATATCACATGGGATTGGTGCTGTGTGCTGCTTGCGTCTCAAATCCTTTGATGAAAGTATTCTTTCTCCCCAAAAAAGACATTTAAGGCGTTTTTTCAAGAGATACTCTATTAATACCTAAGTAACCAGACTAATACTTGAGAACATCCTGTCTGGCTTCTAAAGCTTTTCTTCCTGGTGAAGTATTCAAAGCTTAAAGTTTGCAGAAGCTGTCCTGTGGCTGAGGTAGGGGAAAAGTTGATATCATTGATCATATATTTGCCAATGTATTGCTAAAAAAGCTGTGACTTCTCAAGGTCTTGGGCAATTAATGCAAACTGAAAAGTGTTCAAGGCCAGGTTGGATGGGGCTTGAAGCAAGCTGCTCTAGTGGAAGGGGCCCCTGGCCGTGGTAGGGGGTTGGAACTGGATGAGCTTGAAGCTCCTTTCCAACACAAACCAGGCTGGGATTCTATAATACTTTGTTAGAAGTTTCATCCCTTGTCTCTAGCCTGCAGCACAGCCCACCCCAGAACTTGCTGGCATAGAATTACTTAGCTCAGTGTAATTTTTCTTAATGCACGATATACGTTTGTGCTCTCTGGGTCTCAGCAAGGGCTAGATGAAATCTCACATTTCATGCGGGTGCAGAAGTCCTCATTTGGACCAAGCGAAACCTGTATGAAGCATCTCCATGATGTTCGGAGGCCTCAAGCTCACGCGCTTGAGTTGAGGCAGGAGGCAGGCTTGCTTTTCAGAGCAGACACTAGAGGGTAGTCTTTGCCTTCCAAAACACCCATATACATGGATTGGGAGCTTGCTGATGTATATACAAAACCTTTCAATGCTGTTTTAGTTATCCCAGTCCTCAGGTTTCATTCCTAAAATGCCCTGTTGTGTTGTGTTGGGAAGGTAAGCTAAGCTCATGTCTTTGTTTCTTAGCTAGGTTCAGTAGATCCCTCATTTCTCCATGGGATAAGTCCCATGGGAGCTTGGCTCTTGTTCACTGCACAACAGCTTGCCACTTGTGTGGCTTCAGCTCCAAAATCTGGTTTTCACTTGACATGGTTCTGCAGGAGGCCCCAAGCTCAGGAAGGCTGGGTATGGGTGTCAAAAGTCCTATACAGAGACAGGGCTGTACATAGGAATCCTGCTTCCTTCTGCTTGCTGTAAGGATGCTATAGCATGCTGGCCAATGGGAAAAGGTGCTGCCTCTGTGGTGAGTAGTGCTGCTTTTCCTTTGGTACTTATGCACTAATGAGTTCACATTAATCTTCTTTGCTGTGCAATGTGCCAGGAAAATCGATTAATTGCTTTTGATGTATGGAATTCCTTGTGGTTATCCTGCTAAGTCCTCCCTGCTTTGTGTGCATTACTGTTTTCTGCTTATTGAGTTCCCACAGCAACAGGTATATGCTTTTGCAAGGCTTTTACACTCTGGAGTAGTGTTCATCCTGAAAGTGCATTATTTGACATTAAAAAGCAGGTATTTGTCTGGCTTGCAGTGCCATGTGAGAGATGATTTCTATGTGGATATATATGTCTGTGTGTATACACATACAAAGGAACAATTAATGCCTGTTGTGGCAGGGTTTTTTTTCCAAAAGAGTTGCAAAATTAATGGAAAACATGAACTTCTGGATTAGATAACAGGGAAAAATTGGGAATTTCTAAAATATTCACAGCAACCCTTGAGAAGGGATCGGAAATGGGAATGCTTTTTGCCTTTCTCCCTCCAAAAGCAGTTGGTTTGGTTTTGTTACCTAGTGATTGGAAAACTGTTTCACCGTTTCCATGTGAAAGGAATGAAGGTTTTGTTGTTACTTTCTCTGGTAACAACGCACAATCTCAGTAGCTTTTGCCTTTACATGTTAGGAGCGCAGGGTTTAAGATCCGTGTTTCATACATATGCACAGAACCCTGCCATGCCTCCACTGAACTACATGTCTTCTCTGTGCCCGTTACAACTGGCGCTAGTTCGATCAAAACACATAATGCATGTTTCTCCTTAAGCAAAAGTGGAACTGGCTTTCAGGATGTGATACTTCCCAAGTGCGCTCCCAGCAACGTGTGAAAGGTTCTTCCTGAGGTGTGAAGCTCAATTCTAAAGCAAGCGCTTGTTCACACAGCCAGCAAGCGGTCTACCTCCACAGCAAACCTCAAACAGGCAGAAGCTGTCATGGATAAACGGTTGTCATCATCCGCTGCGCTTTTAAATGCTTCTCATCAAAGTAAGTGCTTCTGTGTCTCCTGATGGCAGGAGAGCTGCTACTGGGGAGGAGGCAGGAGGTGGAGTGACACTCCTCTTCCTCCCTTGCTGTGTAACTCACTTCATCTCTTGATCTCAAATGCCTTCCATGCAGTTTGTTAATCCAGCTTGAACTGTTGAGGTCTTTGACTCAGTTGATGTGAATCTCTGTTAAAGGAGAAGAGCAATGGTAAAAACTCCTGGCTTTTTCTTTTTATATCTGTAATTGTTTTACTAAAGTCAAATTCGGGTAGAATATTGATCCACAAATCATTTCACATCATCTTTAGGGGTTTGCATGCCTCAAATCACACCCTGAAATCTCAGCAAAAGAGAAATAGTACAAAAATGAAGTTTGCTGGCTTCTGTTAGGCAGCTTCAGTCATTTGATTGCCTGGGGGGAGTGAAAAATCAACTTGGGTTTGACATCTTTCTCTTGTGCCAGTCCTGTACTCTGTAGACACACACTTTCATACTACAATTGTACCTTAACCAAATAGAGGATGCAGGAAAACCCCTGACACCTGTGGAAGTGTTTTGGGTGGGAGGTTGTCTTGTTGTGACCTGGAACTCTAGCATGACTGTAGCTGTAGCATGCAGCTCTGACACCCTTTCTTAGCCCAATAAATGAGTATAATCTTGATACTCAAACTGTTAGTGCGCACCCCTGTTCACAAGCATTCTGGGTGCCTTACTGTGTGGCAGTGACTACCAAGGAATAGAAATGGCCTGGAAGCCATCTATTTCTTGACTTTTATTGGAGCTTTTGCACTCTAGAGATCATTTACCAATTTCTGTGATTTCCAACCTCATTTTGAATTGCAGCTTCAGGGTGGATGAAGCTCCTGATTGCAGCTTCTTATGTTTAAAATAGCATCACACAACTAAACAGGGATGTAGAGAATGAGAGCTCTGGTTTTCCCACCCTGTATATGTATGTGTCCTCTCTGGCTTCTCCCCAGTGCCCATCCCAATACATTCTATAAATCATGGCAATTTGCCTTCTCCAAATAAAACCCCAAAGAAATTGGGAAACACAAGGAATTTTCCTAATCTACTTATTAAGAAAGGTAAAAACTATTTGCATGAGCACATACCAGTTTCTTTTTGCCTAAGATTTCCTTGTGGGGATTCTTCCCAATGTTTCATCTGTATCCCAGATGCTTTTATTTTTGTTTCTACAAAACGATGCAGAGCATTAACAAGCCAAGAGGTGTTTAATACAAAACCAAGTTCACCTAGCTCTGTGCTGCAGTGTTCTGCCCATCTGCAGCCTTGGATCAAATGAGGTGTGCTGGAAGAATCCCTACCATGGCCACAGCTCACAGTGATTTTGCTGGTTCACGCTGGAAGGTGATGCAGCATTAAAACTTGTCCTCCTACTCTGTAGGCCTGGTAGGGAAATCAGTGACTATATCTATACTGGCAAGGGCTCTGAGTCACTGGAGACTGCTTCAAATGATATTTACATATCATGTGTCTGCAAGGTTCAGCTCTGAGTATGAGTCAGAAACAGGGCTGTAAAATGCAAATGAAGCTGCTAACAAAGTCACTAATTATGACTAATTGGGATTGCCTTCAAATTTACTTGAAATCCTTTGAATCCTTATTTGCTTTGGAGGAAAAAATCCCAGGTGACCTGAAATACAAGATACTTGGACAGGACTTCACCTGATCCACATGGTCAGGATGTAGAGGTCATTTAGATCGTCCCACACGTTAGAGTGATTCTTGCTCTGGCACTGAAGAAGAAATGGCTGGTCGGTAAAAGATGGCTGAAATCAGATGACAAAAAATTCACTCTCAGAATTAATGCTTTATATAGAGTAACTCTTCTCCTGTCCAGTTTTCCTGCTTCTGAAGGATTCATACTACAAAGTGATTTAATTACTCTGCATCTTAGGGAAGTGGGCAGGTGCTGGAGGGGACTTCTGGGCTTTTCAACATGCTTAATAAATGCACTTTCACTTCCAGGTACCACAAAGAGAAGTGCCTCATTAAACAGACTGAATAACAAAGTTCCTCTACATTCCCAGCAGTCAGCACTCAAAGGTGCACAGGTGGAACAGAAAGGTGCTAGAAACCAGTTTGTTTTGAGACTTGGGAGGCAGTAAATGGGATATTTGAAGTTGAGGTTTTTGATATTTGAGGTCTTCCAAAACCCTAAAGGGGCTGCAGGAAACCTGGAGAGGGGCTTTGGACAAGGGATGTAGGGACAGGACAAGGGGAATGGCTTTAACCTGCCAGGGGGGAGACTGAGATGAGCTCTGAGGCAGAAGCTCTTCCCTGGGAGGGTGCTGAGGCGCTGTCCAGGGGGTGCCCAGAGAAGCTGTGGCTGCCCCATCCCTGGCAGCGTTCAAGGCCAGGTTGGACACAGGGGTCTGGGGCAAGCTGCTCTAGTGGAAGGTGTCCCTGCGTGTGGCAGGGGTTGGAGCTGGAGCTGTGATGTCTCTTCCAACACAAATCAGTCTGGGATTCTATGACTTTAAACTATGTCCCAGTTTCATTATAAGTGTTTTTACTCAGGTTTTCATTGCTGTGCATGTAGTCTGTGCACTGTGGCATAAATATTGTTTTGCATGTTGCAGTGCCTGATATTGGGTAACTGTGTCTATGAAGCAGCATTATTCCTCTGAAAAGTGGAAGGGTGGAGGGAGAGTAGACACATGCTAGGCAAACCATTTAACTCATGAGAAAGCAGTGTTTCATAATGATAGAGCAGTGGGTTTCGACTGGCAGAAGGAAAGGATGGGGATGGTAGTTCAGAGAATCATATGTCTAAATGTCTTGTTAAAAATAATCTTCCTTACGCTTGGTCTCTAGGAGGAACAGACAAGAAGAGGAGCACATCTTTGAATAGAGTGAATAGTAAACCCCAGTCCACTCCAGAAATAGAAAAAGTGAAAAAGGAAGAAAAACCAGGTGGTTGTTTCCTAAAGCTGACTACTTCTTTTTAAAGCCATTCACAGTAAAATCTGGATAGGTTACTTTTCACTGGCTTCCTTCCTTCTTACAGTTTTAGGACTCTTTAATGGCTTTTTAGTTACCCAGTGGTGAAGATAGAATTGTAAATGGTAAAGGATAAATTTCTCCCTTTGGACCAAAGACTTTGTTAACCGGCACTGTAAGCAGAGAGCAAAATGTCTTCTGCTTGAGAGAGATGTATTTGAAAGCTGATAGGTTTAAACATAAGAGTAAAAATGTCACTGCTGTGTACACTTCTTAGTTAAATCTTATCTTTGCTTCTACGCTGTCTTTCATTATTCAGTTTAAAAGCAACTTCTCTGTCCTGGCTGCTGGCCTAAAGTTTGTGCATGCACATAAAGGAAGAAACCTGTTCTCACTTCAGTCTCCTTTATTCTGTATATTCCCCACCAGGTCACAAATAACCTCTCTTCTAGGAACTCTTCCTAAAGCTGAAGGCTAGCAGCTTTTCTAACTTGTTTTTCCCTTTGAGTTAACAATTCTGAGACCTTCCTTTCAGCGGCCCTTGCCAACAGTGGAAATGATATTCTGCTTTAGAATCTTTCCTGGATGGGAGGGTGATGGGTGCTGTCTGTGTGAATCTGTGTGTGCAAATGATGCCTGACAATAACCATGCACTTTGACTTGCAAGTCTGTTTATGATGCCAGAGCAGCCTTCCCTGCAATTTAGAGCATATAGCTCTGAAGAGCTTGGTCAGCAACTTCTTGTGCTTTGACCGACTTCAGCATTCGCCTCTGTTGTACACATGCCAGTCTTTGCACGTTAGTGTTAAGCAAGCCAAAGACAAGAAGTGCAACATAAGATTGCAGTTTTTAACCCTGCTGTGCTTTCAGTTTGGATTTCCCTCTCCATGACTTCAGTATTTTTCTTCCAAACCTGTTATGATTTGCAGCAATGCTCACAGCCTTCCTTTGCTTTGTACTGCTTGTCTTTTTCATTATATGATTTCATGTTGGATCCTTTTTGATTTGTTCCCATCATTTAGCTCGTCGCTCCCAGCTCAGTCCTCTGGACAGTAGCGTACTCAGTCGCCTCCTCGCCCCTACACAGGCCTCTTTAGCTAGGAGTAAAAGTGCTGCTACATTATCGGCTGATGGACAGGATCCCTCAGGTAACAGGAGGGCAGCAAAGCCTCAAAGTCCTACGCAGTTGAAAGAACTTGCATGATAGTTGCTAACCGTGCTACACCTCAGTGTGAATCAGACACTTAATACATGGTTATGTGTAATAAAACTTACCCAAGGTTTTCTTTGGTCAATATAATAACCAATTCATATGCTATGTTGCATGTTTAGTTTACAAAGCCACAGAGTAATACTGGCTTTAAAACTCCAGTGCCAGTTTAACTGATCTGCAGAGAACCAGATGCTGGTGTTGGGTTTGGGTTTTTTTAGCTGACGTTAGCACTTGGGTGTAGTCTCAGGTGAATCTGAGACATACTGGTCAGACATCAGTGCTAAGAAATGAAAGGGGGGAAAAAACCCAAACAAGTGTGTAATTTCAAAGGAGGCTCCAAGGAATAAGTGCAAAGCCTAAATTTATTTGGGTGGAGAGACTCTTGTAGGAGGATGACAGAGGGGTTATCTTGACAGAGAGCCCTAAGATGGCTTTACTCAGGCTGATTGTAGAAGTAGAGATATACTAGCAGGAGGAGATACTATAGGTATCATAAAGAAGCCCTCATTGGCTCAAGCAATTTTATAGTGGTCCAGACTGAGCTGATAAGCCCACCCTGTGGCTCAGCTTACTAGTAGCACAGGATTTGCCTCATGGGCAAGCTCTAGCTGCATCCCACACGCCTGATAATTGTTACTGGTTGCAATAATGCCCCAGTAAATGTGTATCTGGAACCAATGTGGAGTCCTTTCTCCTCTCTTACCTTACTACTTCCATTCCAGTTTTGCTTGTTTCCTCTGAAGTATGTTATTCCCTCTTGATTTTTGATCTTATGCCACTTGACTTGTCCCTTGTACCAAGAAGGACCATTTCTGCACTGCTCCCCTTGTGTAATCATCAGTTTTTCATGTACTGGTTTGTGGTCAGTGGTCATGTTTTTTGCACACCTATCTCTGTGCCACTTTTATTTTACCATGAATAGTTCAGTTCATGTCACGTGGGGAAATCCCATCTTTTTCACTGTTACTGACAGCGTGTGACTTATTCACTTCTGCTGAATTAAAGATCACTTTCATGGTTTCATCAGTTTACTTAAAGGCACTTTCTTCATTTCAGTAGAAAGTACCTGTGCTTTAGCACAAGCTCTGCACACACAGAATGCAGTTCTTGCACAAATGCTGTACATATAAAAATAAAATGTATTTTCCAAGTTACAGAATGAAGTGCTGCATTTGTCACAATTTATTCAGGCTGTAGAAAACTCCAGTCTCTAGTTTTACATCTACGTATGCTTATCTATGTCATGCTAGTGAAAAAGCAATCAAAAGGTACAGTTGCTTTCAATGTCTTATGTGTGAAGATACTTCAGGGAGGAAAGGTAGTTTAGTTTAATGGTTGATATTTTCTTCTCAGTAGGTTTCTTTTACACCACCTATTTTGATTTGTTAACTTGGATAAAGGGCACACACATAGATTAGTGATAAAGGGATCAGAAAGTAGAGCAGTGTTGCACAAATGCTTATTTCACAAGAAAAGATTGCAAAGTAATGCCCAGATTCCTAATGTAATGCTGCTTTATCGCAATAATCGCAGTGATTTACTCGAGTATTTACTCATTAGAAAGAAGGAAGATTTCCTCCTTGAGCGTGAGGGAAACATGCTTCACATTTGAACCTGTCACGAAGAACTTGTAAAGAAGGATGCTAAGCCATTAAAACTGAAGTATTTGTGATTAGATGCAGCCTAACTAAGATTAAACACTGGTGTATACAAATTCAGGCAAGTTTTGGAAAAGCATTTTATTTTTATCTACTCCAGACTGCTGCTTTCAGAATGGTTTGATTCTTGGTGCTCTTGCTTCCAAAGTACTAATTGTGTGATGGTGGTGGTGGTGTCTGTGTCCGTGACCCATTGCAATGTGCGCTGCCTGTGGTGTTTCTCTGTACGGTTTCTAACGCACGCAATCTTTCTTTCTCTCTTTCTCCCTCTTCCTTTTCTCCTGTTCTTATGCTGTGCACTTGGTTCTCGTTTTGTCTTGTCAAATTCCTAACTTTTATAGAATCTCACCTCTGTCCTCGTTCAGCTTCAGCCAGTTCCATCAGTTCCCCAGTCCCAGCTCCTAAAGTGCCCGTGCGCAGTCGCAGCATCGACAGATTGAAGTCCTCTGTGTCTTCATCTGATGCAAGTTCACCAGATTCAACCCAGGTTTGTTGAAAATCCACAGGAATTAGGTTTGTATTAATCAGGAGGGGGGAAACCAGCTCAAGATTGGATCCTGCTTCAATACTTTGTTTGCTTACTGAAGTGTTCAGTAGCATTTGAGAGAGCTGGGCTGGGGCAGCCTGGAGAAGAGAAGGCTCCTGAAGGGGAGACCTTAGAGCAGCTCCAGTGCCTAAAGGGGCTGCAGGAAACCTGGAGAGGGGCTTTGCACAAGGGATGGAGGGACAGGACAAGGGGAATGGCTTTAACCTGCCAGAGGGGAGACTGAGATGAGCTCTTGGGCAGAAGCTCTTCCCTGGGAGGGTGCTGAGGCGCTGTCAGGGGGTGCCCAGAGAAGCTGTGGCTGCCTCATCCCTGGCAGTGTTCAAGGCCAGGTTGGACACAGGGGCTTGGAGCAAGCTGCTCTAGTGGAAGGTATCCCTGCCTGTGGCAGGGGTTGGAACTGGAGCCGTAAGGTCCCTTCCAACCCAAACCAGACTGGGATTCTATAACTTAAAAAACCACAGTATTGAAATCAAGTTGGGATTTTATGGTCCTTGCTCTCTGTGGTATCTTAAAGCATATTGTTTGCTGCTTATGGCTCCCAGAGTTTAATTTAGGTAACATGTTGACTGGGTCTGTGTTTTGGGACATAAAGAAAAATGTAAAGTACATCTTGTTGAGAAGTTGTATGGGTTTGGGTGTAGCAATTCCTCTGTACTGTGCACTAGAGAGTGAGCATTGTTTTGTTTTGATGTGTCACCTTAGAAATCAGAGACAGACAAACCATCTCCAGCTTCTGGTTTAAGACGCCCTCCCTCACCATCTGTGTCTGCCCGAAGAAGATCCCCTTCTCCTGCTAATCTGGTGAAGCGTCCTCCATCACCTTCTACAGTTAGGTATGCATCCAGGTTTGTCGTGGTTTAAGCCTCTCTAACTCACGCAGCCCATTCTCTCACTTACTTCCCCCTCTTTCTTCCCCCCGCTCCCGGAGGGATGGGAAGGAGAATCGGAAAGAATGCAACTCCCACAGGTTGAGATAAGAACAGTTTAGTAACTAAAGTATAACACAAATCACTACTGCTACCACCAATAATAATAATGACAAGGCAAATACAAGGAAAGAATACAATTCTCACCACCTAATACCAAGCCTGACCACGCAGTGCACCCCCGCCCTTCCGGGTCTCTGCTCTCTGCTTTACATCCTGGGCATGACGTGCTGTGGTATGGAATAACCTCTTTGGCTAGCTTGGGTTAGGTGTCCTGTCTCTGCTTCCTCCCGGCTTCCCCTCCTCCCTGGCAGAGCATGAAACTCAGAAAGTCCTTGGCCAGACCAAAACATCACTAAGCAGTAACCAAAACACTGGTGTTATCAGCGCTGTTCCCAGGCCCAAAGTCAAAAACACAGTGTTGCACCAGCTACTAAGAAGAAGAAAAATGAATGCTGCTGCTGAACCCATGACAAGGTTAAATATCTCCTTTTATTCAGAACAAAAGGAATGATCTTCCTGTCTCAAGACAGCTGTGCTGTTAGAATGCGGATGACCAATGCCATGTTATAAGCACCTCATTTTTGGTCCGATTTCTCTTTTCCGCAGTAGGGCTGCAGCTCTTACTTGAACCTTTGTCTGAAGATAGGATGAGAAAGTTGGGGCTGTTCAGCCTGGAGAAGAGAAGGCTGCGTGGAGACCTCATAGCATCCTTCCAATATCTGAAGGGGGCCTATAGGGATGCTGGGGAGGGACTCTTCATGAGGAACTGTAGTGAGAGGACGAGGGGTAACGGGTTCAAACTTAAACAGGGGAAGTTTAGACTGGATATGAGGAAGAAATTCTTTACTGTAAGGGTGGTGAGGCACTGGAATGGGTTGCCCAGGAAGTTGTGAATGCTCCATCGCTGGCGGTGTTCAAGGCCAGGTTGGACAGAGCCTTGGGTGGCATGGTTTAGTGTGAGGTGTGCCTGCCCCTGGCAGGGGGGTTGGAACTGGATGATCTTAAGGTCCTTTCCAACCCTAACTGTTCTATGATTCTATGATTCTGTGCAGACAGCATGCACCCTGGTTTTCTGTCCGGTATGTGCACTAAAAGCAATGGGAAGCATGTAAGCTTCTGAATAGACTCGTCTGCCTCTGTCAGTGTAGGGAGGTTCTTTGAGTGGAATCACAGGGTGATGTGGAGTTAAATGGATGTCAGGGCTTGCAAACCTGATTTGATCTTGGCCCGCGGATAGTGAGCCTGGGTGCCCAGGGTATTTTGGAATCCTGTATATGAGTTTTGTGAGGAAGGCACCAGTAGTTTGTGGGTGGATTTACATTTAGAAGTGAGGTAGGTGATGTAAACTAACCAAAGTAGACTCCTGGCCTCAGTTGTGTGTTAGCCTGAAAAGTACTGCTTATTTCAACAGGCAGAAGACTCGCCCACCTTCCCCTGGCTTATCAAAACAGAGGCCACCCTCTCCTAGTCCAGTCTCTAAATCAGCACCCATCCAACGTCCACCTCTCACACCTGGTGTCATGAACATTACCAAAAAGAAAACTGAAGCTGAGAGCAAACCAAAGGATAAGAGCACAGAAGGAACAGGACAAGAGCAAGGTGTTTCACCAGCCGTGGACAGGGATGCGGTAGCAGCTAGCGCAAAGACCAAAGAAGGTGAGTGTTTCTCCATGACTGACACCTTATTCAAGACATCTCCATTGTGAGCTAGGACTGGTGAAATCATTTGCTTGTGAGGCAGAGCACTGGAGGGAAAGATGCTTCAAGGTAGAAGCTGTTCATTGCTAATTATTTATACAATAATTTTATGTGGTTGTTGACGTTTGGGTGTGGGTTTTAGTGCAGTGGTTGGAGCACTTGGAGACTTAAGGCAGGAGCTTTCAGTGTTACTGCTTGCACTGTAACTTTAAGGAAAAGCAGAAATCCTGGTTGCCTTTTGGACTTCAGCCACACTGGCTGAGGGATCTCCTAGCTTAGCTTTGCAAAGTCAGTGATTTAACTATGCAAAGGTCCAGTTGGTAGTTCTTAAAATTCCTTGTGTAGAGGACCTGCTTGGAGGAGAAATCAGCTACTGGTGCGTGACGGCCTCAGAGCTGGTTCTCACAAAGCTACAAGGCTGCCTCAGTCTTGGTTCCTATAATCATTGCTGCCTCAGGAAACAGTGGCCAGTTCACAGGTCATACTAAGAGATTATCATGAACGTTTGAGGAGAGACATACACCAAATAAGCAATAAGTTTCCTAGTCCTCTTCGTCATGACAAGTAAGCACAGCCTCTGTCCCTTTTACTGGAGGAATGCCATCTACTATCTCCAGAACAGAATCTGGGAGAGCCTTCTGATGAGGTTTCTCTTTGGAGAACTTAGGGGAGACTTAACAGGAAAAGGAGTGATCTCTGGACTGTAAGTTACAGCCAGTGGGCAGTGCTGGGGGTGTAAATCCTTCAGACAGCAGGTAAGTGGGAACACATGCTTGCTGCATGTTACTGCATGTACATTCCTTTTGTGCATTCCTCTGCTGCTGCAGTTGTCTGTTATTTCTGAGGCTCTTCCTGACACTGCTCAGGATGTGGTGTTAGTCAGCTGAAGAACTCATTTATGGTACAGTTCTTTGAGCATGTGTTCCTCTAGAAGAAAGCCTGGATGTCATAGCCCAATGTAGATGTTTGTATGAAGTCGCACATCTGTCTTCAGTGTCAAGTCACTTATCTTTGAAGTCAGATTGTTCATCCTTCAGTGTGCTCCATGACTGTGATAAATGTCTTGCATGCCTCAGAGGGGGCAAAATCAGTTGTGATCTGTGTCATTGGTTGGTTGAAACCTCCATAACAATATGTCCTATTTCTGTAACTTCCAGTTGTTCTGGAACAAGAACACCCATCCTTGTTCCTTGGATGCCCCACCTTGTCTCCTCTACACTGACTTCTGGAACTGTACTAACCCAGTTTATCTGTTACTATTTTATTGCTAATCCTCAAGCTACTCATCTTGGTAGTGATTCATACTGGGGCTGGCGAAGCTCTTTTTCTTTGACACACAGAAGATAAGGAAATAGTGGGCATGTTCTTCAACATAGAGATGATTTCGTTATCTCTTTGAAAGTTATGGTACACTGAAATATTGCCAAGTGAAGCAAAAATCTTTGTTCTTAAAAAACTGCTTTCAATTTTCAAGCCAATTCTCACTTTACACCCCTGTGCAGGCGGTTTACCCTGTGGATTGGTGCAGTACTGTATTCCAGGCAGCTTCTGAAGTCAGAGTACATCCTTGAATGGCATGTGGCAAATCAGTCTCTAGGTGCTGTAGGTTCAACCTGATTTCAGCTTTGTGCACTTGTACCTTCATACCATCTCTTCTCCTTCAAACTGAACTTGATTGCTTGTTGCTGACAGACAGCAATCAAGCCTATGTCTGGGATTTTGTGTCTTCCAACTGAAATATGCTGTTCTGCAGTAAAACACTTCTTATTTTTCAGTGACTTGGAGCAGTTGTCACTTCTGGCACAGCCTTTCGCAGCTTCTCTCAGAATTAAAAGGCTTGTTTCAACTTAAAGCATAAGAAGTGCTCCTTCATGAGCTCTCACCTTATGCATGATGATAGGTAATAAACTATCATGGAGCCTCGCTTTTTTGTGTTGGGGTAATGAAGGTTTTGGAATATGATTCCTAGATTAATTGTGAATAAATGACTTGCCTTGAAATGTGTTGGAATCTTCTCTCCATCCAATTAATAGGACATTCCCAATTGTTCTGAGACATTTCTCTTGCCTGCTTCCCTCTCCCTGCTTCCATCACTAAAAGGTCCTTTGAGAAAAAGACAGTTCTTATTGGGAATGACTGGGAGCCAAGGAAATAAAGCGGAGTATAAAATGCTTAAAGCATGATAGCAATTATATTGGGAAGTCCTGTGTCCTGCCCTGTGGAAACAGACTGTACAAGGGGTGCTTGGAAATGAAAGCACTATTGAAGTAACCATATGGAAAACATCCATAAAGCTTTAAAAGTCAACATGCAATGGAAAGCTTCCCCATAGACTTGAGGTCTCCTACCCTTTCTTTTGTCTTTATGCCTCCTGTTCTTTCCATATCTGAGGTGTTCTGAATAGTTGTGGCTAATTTTCTTCTGTTGTTTTCAATACCAGATATTTCAAGCTATCATTATCATGTTATAACCCTATAACTTAAAAGCCTAAAACCTTTAGGCTTCTTGTTGAGCATTGAGTTGTCTTATTTAGGCTCAATTTTGAGGAGGGGGAAAGTAGATTAAACCTGACATTTAGAATGTCAGCCAGTTTTTATACAGCTGAGATTGCAGTAGTGTTAAAACAGGACTGCTGCATTGGTTCCTGTGTAAGTGCACTATAGAACATGACCTCTGCTGTAAAAAGTGACTTGTCCAAACTGGCAAGACACTCAAGTGATAGAGGAGGAGAGAGGCAGCTTGATTTCTTCATGGTTATACTGGCAACACTAAATGAAACCTCTCTTCTTTAAATAACGCTGGAAGGTACAGAACGTGGGAAGAAAAGCACATGCAAGTCTTGAGTAGGCCGATCCTGCTGATGGTTCTTATAACTGCAAAGGAGTGGCCTTTCCTACTCAGGGAGGAAGACCACGACTCCTTTTGGCTGAGTTCAGATCTGGAACTCTTGTGGCTGATTCTCGTTTGCACCAACATGACCGTATTTTTGCCCAAATCAGAATGTGTGTTCTGGGGAGGTGCTGATTTTTCAGCATAGGATAAATCTAAATGGTGGAAAACAACTCTG
Source organism: Ara ararauna (assembly GCA_028858755.1). NCBI lineage: Eukaryota > Metazoa > Chordata > Aves > Psittaciformes > Psittacidae > Ara > Ara ararauna. The sequence goes on along the minus strand of CM054383.1, from coordinate 1,876,203 downwards.
TGACTGTACCCCATTAGTGCTGGACTGCTTCTCCTAGGGCTGCAGGAGTGATGTTCAAGCACAAAACACTGCTGTGATTCAGCCACTGAAGTTCACTCTGTAATTATGCCCTACAGCTGCAGGCAGTGATTATGTATCCGTGGGGCTTAAGCAGCTTTTCAGGTATTAAAGTTCCTAATGATGGCATTGTGTTTTGAATGATTTGCCTTGAGGTCAGAAGCAAAGTAACTGATCGAACCCCGATGTCATTGTTCATTAAAATTGCCTTAACTTGAAGGCTTTGTAAGTGTTAAGCAAATACATATGTGCTGATTGGGGCAATATTAAGGAAGGCAGGTCTTCATCAACATTGTGATACTGTTGCTCTGCTGACAGCAAAAGTTAATTCTCTGGGCATTCAGATGGGTTCTTAAGTCACATTACAAACAATAATAGAGTTTGTACAGTAAACAGTTTCTAAAGAGTGGAAATAACTGATAAAAATCAGAGTTCTTTCAATATATATTGAGAGCAACTAATGGCAAGAGTGTGTTTGTTGTTTTCCTAATGTTAATTTATAACAGTCTCTCTAATGTTCAGACACCATAACACCAGGCGGGACAAGATGAAACGTAAACTGCAGGCCTGTGCAAATAGCTGCTAACCTGGTGGTTGGAGCTGTTTCAATCCCCATGTAAAGTGGGAATTGATTTGTTGCTAAAATGTGTAGAACTGTGGTATTACTGAAGTCATTAGTGTGTGCCTTCAGGGCCGGATGAAATGGTGATTATTTGCACCCTAGGATACTCTATGAATATAAAGGCAGGAATGATAATGTTACGGAACCAGAGAAGAAAATATTTGTTCTTTAGGGTCATTCATGTGTGTTCAGTTTTATTAGAAGGCAGTTAAGTGCATTTCCTAGTGCAGTATTTTCTTCAGTTTTCTTTAAAGTGTTTGTAGGTATTGCAGAATAAACATGTCTCTTCAGAAACATGGTTTTAAGTACTGTGGTAATTGGAGAATAACTGTATCATCTGGAAAATGGCTGGATCAGTGTAGTTGAAATGAGTTATTATCATGTGAGTGTCAGTGAGATATTGTGGTTCTGTATCTCTTTAGGACTCCCTTTGGCTCTTGTGGGCCTTTAGATAAGAGGTATACTCGCTGGGTGATGAGCACTGATTGAAAAGACAAGTGAAGTGGCCAAAAGAAAGATCTCATCTCGCAGTGATAACATCTTAATTGTATGTTTCTGGGGCTTTTTTTAACATCAGTTTCTCTTCACTTTTGCAGAATCCAGTAGCAAAACAGTAGCAGGGACCACCACAGCTGAAGAAGCTGCTAAAATCTTGGCAGAGAAACGGCGTCTGGCACGGGAGCAAAGAGAGCGTGAAGACCAAGAAAGAATTCAGAGACAGGAAGAGGAAAGGTAATAATTCAGGAAAAGGAAGGGATGCTTTCAGTGCTGGGATGTGGTTGGAATGGACACTCCAGCTGTGTGTTTTCTAAGCTTTAATGTAAGTTCCTGTAAGTCTTCATGCAGTTTCTGAAGCAGGCACAGGCGCTAGCACCACTGGAGATAGGGCAGGTTGCTTTGTGTATGGTTAATCTATATCTCGGTATATATGTAATGCATAGGCCCTGTGCAAATCACTGCTGCTTTTTACTTCCAGGCATCAGTGGTGCCTTTATTTCAAAACTAGAACGTGCTTTTTCCACCACTGGTATTTGTTTTGTTTGCATTTGTCTTGAAGTAGTCAGCCTCTCTGCATTAAACTTCCCTTTGATGAACTTGGGCAGAGGTTTGATGTACATTAAATCTCATATTAGTGATCCAAAATCTGAATCAGAAATGTTGCAGCCAGGTAATTCAAAGTGATAAATCAGTGGGTATTTGGCTCACTGCATAGAAGTTGTTAAAAAGCAGTTTTTAACTTTGTGCTGACTACATTCCAGATCAGGGTGGAGCATCAGATTTTGTCTGTGTTTCACTCATGGGTATAACGCTGTCATAAGTTTGCACATAGTCTGCTGTGGATGTTGTATCAGATATGTCTGTGATCAGGCAGTGGACACCTCCAGTGTATCTCTGGAATTCAGACTATAGAAGAAACTGTCTTTCAGGAAATCCAAGTAAATTTGTGTTTGCCAGTGATTAAAAGCTTCATTCATGGCATAGATACTGGTGGTATTTATTAAGTAGTAGTTGCTTAATCCAGTTCTCAGTCAGACTTCTGTTATGGGAACAACGTTGACTTCATCAGCAAAGAACATTTATGTATTCAGAGATAGTTTCTTCCAAGTTATTCTGCTTTCTCCTTCGGTCTGGACGGTGGCATTTGTAAATCCACACCAGCAAGTATCCTTGCGCAGGTATTTAGTGATTGGATAACTTAGAACTGTTTCGCTTTCCTATTCTCTCATGTGCATGCACACTTTCCAAGAGATAAATACCCCCTTGGTAACCTGTATCTTGGAAACACTAGAATCAGAGAAGAAGAAATGGCCAAGAGAGCAACCGAGGAAAAAGCACGGCGGGAGGAAGAGCTCCGCAAGCAGGAGGAAGAGAAGAGATTGGCTAATGAGGAACAACAGAGACAAGCGGAAGAGGAGAGGATCCGCCAAGAACAGGAAGAGCAGGAGAAACTTGCAGAGCTCCAGCACCAGGTCTGCTTTATCTGTAGGCTCCAGCTGTGCTCCTCACACAAGCTGCTGATGCATTTTTGAGGGGGTTGGCTTTGATTCTCTTTCACAAAACAGTTTTGACAAATCTCCTGTCAGGAATGATGTAAAGCAGAGTTCATCCTGTCTGAGATGGATTTGAGAATGTCTTGAAGTCATTTCTGTGCTCTAGAGTATATGATTTGATTTATATTTCTTTCAGCGTTTCATGAATTCAAGTGTGGGGCAGAAGCAGGTATTTAGGAAGTGTTTTTAGCCATGTGGGATGCTGTTTGGTGCACACTGAGTATTTGTACTGAGCCCACTTCACCAGCTTACTGCTGTGGATTACAAGGAGGTCGTCTGTCTGAGAAGTCGTCTGGCTTGCTCCATTCCTTTAAAAGAAAGATGGGTAGTGTTCCCAAGTCTGCTTTTCTGTTGCTAAGTAGTCATCCACAACTAGTACCTTTACTAACTTCTAACTGAAGGAAGCTGGTTTACAGCAGGTGAACTTTCTTTAAGTACGATGAATGTTGAAAATTAAAGCAGTCTTACAATGAAATTCATTGTGTTTCAAGAGCTGGGTGGCATTGACATGTGCATAAACGTTTCTGTAAAAGCTTATGTGTAAGTTTATAACAATTATCCGGTGTCAGCTATGCTTCTATCTTCTTTCTGACCATACTGGAACAGATATTCCTATGTAGAAGGAACAGAAGATGCTCAGCACCAAGCATCTTGGTAGCAATACCTGTCTGCCAAGAATTTTAAGTTAGCTTTGCCACATTTAGGGTTTAATCACTGTCCTGTTACTTTATAAATTATCCTTCTTAGACAGATCGTAGAGTGGTTTGAGTTGGAAAGGACCTTAAGATCATCCAACCCCCTGCCATGAGCAGGGACACCTCACACTAGACGTGTCGCCCAAGGCTCTGTCCTACCTGGCTTTGAACACTTGGACACAGATCTTCCTCCTGCAGCATAGTTGGAGCCCTGAGTAGCTCAACAATATTCAGAACATTTGCATACTCATAATACAGCCATGCACATGTTTCTTTTCAGATGAGTTTCTGAATGTCATAGCAATATCTCTATTTCAGGGCAGTGGCTGGGTAGTTGGCATTTAGCTCCATTGCATGGGAGCATTAAATAGAGATTGTCTGATGTTCCTGTCTCTGTTGAACCAGAATCTCTGGTTTTGGCTCTTGGGAGTGAGTTGTGCATTGCTTGCTCTCATCTTTTTGCTTTATTTTCAGAGAGAAGAAGCTGAAGCAAAAGCTCAAGAAGAGGCTGAAAGACAAAGGCTGGAAAGAGAGAGGATTATGCAGCAAAATATGCAGGAAAGGCTTGAAAGGAAAAAGGTACAACCGCTTTGAAAGCACAGAGAGGTTCCTCAGCCTGAAATGGTGGCTGAGGTGTTAAAGTGAATTTAAATAGAAGTAATGTGGATTTGTTAAAGAAGCCAGCCTCTGGCTTGTGAGCTTTAAAAAGGGGGAATAAAGTAGTAAATGTATGAAATAGGAGAATGTATGATTGAAAACTGAACTCTGAATGCTGAAATCTAAAGCTCTCTGTGTCATTGTGAATCTTTTCCCTCTTTTATCAGAGAATTGAAGAAATAATGAAAAGAACACGGAAATCAGATCAAAATGAATCCAAGGTACTTCCAAAAGAAGGCTTTGCCTTGTACCCTGTCTTCCTTTCTTACCCTTACCCTAACTGGCTTCTATGTGAAGTGCAAAGTCCTGGTGCACCAAAAGGACTTTTCAGTAGCTTCCCATTGCACACATTCTTCTGCTTTGCTTGTTCTGACCGAGCCTTTGCATTTTTGTTCAAGGCTTATAAAACAATGTGATCTGACATTAGTAATTTGCAGATTGGTTAAGCGAATCTGGTTATTAATGGATATATTTTAATGTGGTGACCTAAGGTTTGCGTTGAATTGTGCATATTACATTGAGGAGTACCTGGTTTTCTCTGGACATTCAAAGACCGAAGTCTTTATATAGCTGAAAGTCAATTTAGCATACACCTTGGGGAAAGGAGGGGAAAAGAGCTTGGGAGCAGTTGGTAGGTAGGAGGTGGAAGTGGGTCCCACACATTCCTTTGCAGGATCTGTCTCAGCAGAGCCTGTGTTGCTGGGTGGCCTGAGTGTCTTTTAGCCTTTGGACTAGTCCTGCACAGGAGCTATGGTTGAGTTGTCTATGAAACACTAGAGGGTAGTGAGCTATTCCGAGTAACACTCTGGCAATTCAGTTGCAGAATGAAGGGAAGTCTGCCTCGGAGGCTATGGAGGGAGAAGATATTGAAGAGGAGGAAGAGCTGGGTCTGGAGAAGACTGATCAACCAGGTAAGGAAACTTGATGAGCCAGTTATAAGCGGCTGTCAGTGTCTTGGTGATGTTTAAAAGGTTGCTTGTGTAATAGCACTGTAGCCATCTGAGACACACATCCCAGCAATGCCAGGGAGGCTCTGCTGGAACACAGAGTAGATCATTGCCTGTTCTCTACCACAAGAGACAGGCAGAAGAACTAAATGCAACAATGATTTGGAAGTGAAATGCAGGCAGCATGCATTTTACAAGTGCCTGCATTTTACATTCATTTTACAAGTATATTTTTAAAGATGGACAATTAATTTCATGTTGTTAGAGGCTGCTTGTTGAAGCCAAGTGCCTCAGGTTTTGGCTGGAAAAGGTCATTTGGCACTTGCGGTTTATTCATTTAGAATAGCAATTCTGTTACTGAAACTCTTTTTTAACTCTTCTTTGTTTTCCCCCCACTTCCAGGAAAGCTGAATGGCATTTACCTGCTCCAGGAAGTCAAGGGGGAGGCAGAGGATTGCTTAGAGACTGCACATAGCTTGATCTCTGCAGAGTCTGAGGAGCAAGAGGTGTCCGAGGTGAAGGCCAGTGAAGTGTTTATGAATGGAAGTGATTTGAAAAATGATGAGAGGTCTCTGCTTGTTCCTGAACTGAAGGATTCCAGGTGAGTCCATGTAGGTGGCTGCTTTACTGTCAGAGCAGTTATCCGTCACACAAGAAACATCTCTCTGTTGAAGTTCAATGTGGTGTACATAGCCTTGCCTCAAATTTTGCACCCTTCTATCATTAACAAAGCATTGAACAAGAGGGAGGGGACAAACCTGAAAAGGAAGAATAACCTGCAGAAAGCTCTAAAACATCTTCAGTTGTGCTGAAACACCAGATAGACTATAAAAACCTCCCTTAATTGGAATTGGTTTTAGTATTCCAAATTTTATCTTTTTGAATATTAAGCATCTCCATTTACTGCTGGAAAATCTGTCCTCTGATGCTTGTCCCAGTTGCTTATCTAAATGCTAATGATTTAGAAATGACATTGTGAACTCTTTTAAGTGATGATAAACGAATCTCATTCCTTCAGTGATGCAATATAAAGCCATTTTCATGATTTTTTTGAAGAATGAATGAAAATGGATCGCTCTGATTTGGAGTCAGGTTTTGAATCCGTTTTTAATTTTCCTCTGAGGCTCAGTTCTGTCTTTAAAAAGTCTTAACTGGAGCAGAAAGTCAAAAATCACGCTATTATAACAGAGGTTTAATGGTGCAGGGCTTTCCCATAGGAAATTTCCGGAGCCAGGCCTTACCTGTGAGTTATCAGCATAGTAAAACATGGCTCTGTGTTGGTGAGTCGTTCTTCCCCATTGGCTCTTGAATGGGAGATCCTGTGTGGCAGCTTGTCTGGGACTGCCCTTCAGGATATTCAGGGATCTGCAAAGCATGCAGGCTGCTATTGGCTGGCCTGTAATCAATCTAAAGGTTAAACATGCAGAGATGATAATACAAGTATCCCTTCTCTTTCTTTTCCCTAGCCATCCTGCAAAAGAAATGGCTATGGATGCCTCGGTGGAGTTGGGTGTTAACGAAACTGATCATACAGTTGGAGTTACTCAGAACCTTAATGGCAAAGCCAGTTCATGGACTTTTGACGAGTTTATTGACATTGGAGTACATTCCAAGTCACCCAAACTAAGCTCGGACAGCATCTCTGCTGGTAACTGTAATCAAAACTTGAATGATGCTGCTGCAATACCTTCTAGTCCCAGATTGGCTTTTGAAGAAGATGGCGCAGTGAATTCCTTGACCAAACCTATAGATGCTTCATCAGGTAATCCAAGCTGACTTCCCTATCTCTCTCTTCCTCTGGCTAGGTAATTAACTTCCTTGCTTTTTACTCTCCTTGCCTTAACTACAGCTTCCTATTTTCAAGGCACTTTTTCCACTGTGTAGACCGGAGGGAAAGCTCTTTTTTTAGTGCTTGTAACTGGAATCCTGGCAAAAGGAGTCACCAACTGATGCCTTTTTAGGAACTTGGTCTAGACAGCAACTAAGGCCCATCGTTAAGGCTCTTCCAAAGACACAGCTGAGCCCCTGTGGAGCTGCTGTATCTCCTACCAGCACTCAAGCCCATCTGTTGTATTTTCGGCTGCTTCTAAGATATGTTATATGGCACATGTTACTTTTGAAGATGCTAACAGTTTGAAAGGTGTCTGATGTAACTCTACAGACAAGACCTTTCCTCTCCTAGCCATGTTCTGTAACTTCATGATGCTGACCTGCATGGTCTTACAAAGGCCTCTGGCAAGGTATTAGCTGTCCTCTCTACTTACTGCAGAGTAGCCTTCCCCTTCACTGAGGAGGGGTAACACCAACCTTAAATTCCACAGATGGTTGTGTTATGTTTTGGGAGGAACAATAAAGCTGCACACACAATATTCTGGATTTTCCTGAAAGAAGCAGGGCTGCATCTGAAGCCGCATGTGCTTAAGAAGCCAAACCCTGACGCAGTACAGCTTAGCATGTCAGAGAGGCTTCAGCAAGCTAGTTCATGTAGGACTAAACTTGTCTGGTGTTGGAGCTAAAGCCCAAGTGGATGTGCTCACAGCAGGAGATCTCTTTCCAGGAGAGAAATGACTGTGTGAACAGTGGAAATGAACGGTAGCTGAAGAAGCAAGACTTGCTCTCCACATTTTCTTTCAGTGATGTGTAGCACTGGCTCTGATTAAAGTGTAGCACTTTTCTAGCCTGAACTGTTTCCTGAGTCTCCTCTGTCACTCTGCGTCTTGTCATCCCAAGGGCACAGCCTTAGTGAGACTTCCCTTGAGGCCACGACTAACTGGATTCAATGTGATGCTGCTGATGGCATTTTGTTCTGATCAGTCATTAACTTCTTAGTACAGAAAGCGTTGCCTTTTAATGGTGCACTTGAAAATGGTTAGACATGATATGGTTTAATACATAATGCATATCTAGAGAAGGAAAAGCTACTGCACTGGTTTTGAATTGTAAGTAACCAAGGGGGGCTCAGTGCTCACTGCCTGGCTGTAGCCTGTACCAGCGCTGACAGACTGTGTGGCACGCACACAGTTATGATGGTTAAATGTTTTCTTCTCTTTGCTCTTTGGACAGAACTGTGAACACACACTAGAGACCTGGAACTAACCTGATTGCACTTCAGTAACCCAGTGTTTCACCAAGTACCGAAGGCCTTGTTTTGAAAAGCTGCTTGTTTACCTTTATCCAACTGCAAGTTTGCAAAACCATACCAAAAACACCAGGGAGAGGGATGCCAAACCTCTGCTTTGCACCTTGAAACAGTTCAGGGAAACTCATCCTGATGTTCCTTTTCCATTCGTTTAGCTAAGTGTTTGAGAAGATGTCCTTGTTCCAGTACCACTTGTTTCCCTTCCCAATAACCTGTCTCTGGTTTAGTTTTCCTATCATGAACAACAATGTGCCACTGGAGGCTCTCTACTTAGATCCTGGCCGCATTTTGCATCTTCCTAAACTGGCACTTGATGAAATAAGGCTCATTCAGTGCATGGTTAAAGCTGAACTCCCTTTGTCGCATCCTAGAACAACGTTGTTCCTCATTGGTTCAGGTGCTGTTTAAAATTGCTGAATTAAATATCTTCAGTTTTGAATGGAGATGCAAAAGTCCTGATTTCCTAGTGTGAAATATTGGCAGTTTCCAAACGTAGTGTTGGACCGTCACTAATATGTTTTAGTCTATTGGCAAACATCAGAACATTTTACAGCATGTGCACTAATGTATTACATCGAGTACCTAGAGATGTCTGTCATCGTGCAGTTTAACATGTCCTGCTTTTAAAACTGTTTCCTTTTGAATTCCTTATTTATCTACACTTATGGAAGTATTATTTTATTGTGTACATAACAGTATTAGACCACTGAAGTCATGTTTTGTCCATGTTAGTAATTTGATGTGTTCCTGTTCTAGCTTTGTAACAGTGGCTGCAAGCTGCAAATGTATGTCCCTTCCCCTAAAGCCTGCATTGAGTAATGTTTAACCTCAGCTGGGCTGCTTTTTTAGGGCATGAAGAGATTGACTAAGCATCTCCTGACAAATGGCTACTAAAAGTAAGAATGCAGCCTTGTTCCTGTAAGAGAGATACTGGATAAGTGATTACAGAATAGCTGTCTCAGATCCTGCTCTAACCCATGGGCTGATCCTTCAGTTCCCATGAAACAGCCAAGAGGCAGCTGTGCTTGCAGTGGTGAAACACAAATGGTTTCGCTGGAACTAAACACATTTGATGTTGCAGTTGCAATGGGAAGCCCTCACTGAGCCTTCTTACTTTCTCTTTGCTACTCTGAATGCAGTAGAACTGTTTTAGCCTTTAGAGCAGTGCCTTAGGTAAAAGGACAGATGTATTTTTGTACGATAGCTGTTTCCTCTGGCAGAGACAATCATTCTAACAACAAAGATGCTGGGATTTTTCCTCTGTGCTGATACTGTTTGTTGTCTGTTACAGCTCTGTGTAAATACCTGCACACTGTTAAATAAACTTTGCAGTTGAACAGTGCTTTATTTCTGTAATGCTAAATGGTACCTCACTAGGAGTCTCCAATCCCTGCCTTGGGATGTGCTCTGGTAAATACTCCACACTGCAGAGTCCCAGAACTAGTAGTAGCCTCTTTGGTGATTGTGTTTGTGTGGTTGGGAAGTTATTTGTCCTAACAGACACCTCTGGACCTTGCTATGTTTGTACGTGCTGAGGGCACGGTCATAACTTGAATCCTTTAACTTGCTTTTCACTGTAAGCTCTTGCCTTTCTCACTTGCAGCACCAGCACTTAGGGCTGTTTGTCCAGCAGTGACCATCAGGAATACAGCAAGGTGCTGCCTTGTGTTTTCTTGCAAGGACTCTTTGTTTCTGGTAGGTGCTTGTGAACAAAAGGGGATGAAGAACTGGAGCAGCATCCAGTTGATAAGTATTTTCGTATTTCATTACTGTGGAAAAAACCTCAACCTTATCCAGTGCTGAAGGGTAGTAGATCTGTGCATTGACAGTCCCAGCACATATGTTCTCCAAGGGGCTTTTTCACACAGGCTGTTCCTGGCAGATGGTCCAGTGTCAGTTATGTGTTCAAAAGATAAGTATATGGAAATCAGTGCTTTGGTTCTCAGCTCTTTAAGAGTGCTATGGCACAACAGCTGACTCTTGACTTTGCCAGTATCAATGCATGAGACTTGATTTCAATAGCTCAGCCCCAAGAGGTGTCGATTGTGTAAGTGAAAAACCGGTTTTCCAGACTGCAGGACTCCAAGCAGGCACAAGTCTCATGTTTATTAAATCATAAACCATACACTGATAGGAGAGCTATCGTTGTCTGAGCTGTTTTAAAGGCATTTCTTAACTGCATGTGCATTTTGGTGTAAAGATTTCCTTCTTGTTAATGGATTAATAATTGTAGCTGGACAGCCTCATTTAAACAAGGATATAAAAAAGCTGAGGAGTAAAACTTGGGGGCAAACCATGCAGAAAGCAAGACTGAAACAAGTTGATGGAAACTTCACTACAGCTAAATCATACTGCCAAAACATCATTATATGTAAGGTGAAGCCATTCCGTACACATGCTGCAGTTTGCTGCAGTAGCTAAGCTAAGGGATTCATTATTGATCTGCTATTAATGATGTGATGTATATAATGTATTAATGCATGTATGTGATCTACTTGTAAAAGCATCATAATCATCATCTCTGAGCCAAGGTGCAACCTTTACATTGCTGTTTCTGAACTGCATGTCTTGTCAAACCCACTTCATTTCAGTGCCAAGCTTAAACATTCAGCAGGCAACTTTAAAACCAGCTTTGTTTTAGTTTAAGCCACACACAGGTTATGTAGTGTGTGGATTGCTAAATCTAACAGCTTTTCAAGTCTTTACACTACGAGTTAGTTAGAAACAAGGTTAAAGCTTTGCAACGCTGCATGCTTTTATACTGCAGGAGCTTCAAAAGTCAAACCCAGTCTATTGAGGCTACTTTAGTTTTTATACTAAAATGGAAAACCTTTAAATGCTTAACATGCAAAAACCTCCTTTCCCAGGCCTGGTTTGGAAAGCAGGGCTCTAAACTCTGCTCTAGTCTGCTCCTTAGTGTCGTTTGGGACACTCAGCACAGTAAATCTTTCCGTCATGGCGAACAAAGCGCTTGTTGGCCAGGCCACGGGCACACCTTGTGCATTTGAAACAGTAATCGTGCCAGGACTCATCTTCGTAGTTAACCACGCTGGTTCCTCTTCCAAATCCTGCTAGGAGAGAAAACAATTATAGGACGGCGATAGTAGTTGTTCCCATGGCTGGGATCGCCCACCAAGCAGCAACTCCCATTCTAACTGCATCCCATGCTCCTGCAGTCTCACAAGCTGTATTTGTGTGCCTAAAACAGTAGCCAAAATTGCACAGGAAGTACACTGTTGGCTGCTCAGTATCACTGCTCTTAGTAGCTTAAGACTTGTGTGGTTCATTTCTACAATAAGCTTTTCTCCTGGGATCCTTTCTTCAGGGAATGGTCAAGCTGAAGGAAGGATTAAGATACAGAGCAAGGAGCAGTTGGGCTGAACATCCTGCTTGGTTGGTATGGGCTCAGACTGGAATGTAAGTCTCATGGCGCTGACAGGAGAGGCAGCCCCGCATTTCAGGGCTGAGCTTTGTAATCCAGTAAAATACATGGGGAAGTGAAGCAAGTGTCACTTTGGGGCAGTAGAACACCACATTTGTAGACATAAGGTTCCCAGACTGACATAGATGGAACAGTTCTAGGTGGGGAAGTTCTGAAGGAGATGAAGTTGAGGGATGCAAAGGGTAAAGAGCTCAGTTACCAACTGATGGAACCCAGCAAGAACACATGGCTTATCATTAGATCACATGTGAATTGCTGGGATTGGGCTTGGGATACTGGACCTGCTTCTGGTGTGAACAGGTCTGTGGCAATCCCTGTTCCAGCCTCAAGCCTCCACTGCCCTCAAGCTGCATTTACTCCAACGTACCTGTGATAGGATTCTTGCAGCCGGCGCACTTCTTGGCAACACATTGCTTGTAGCATTCAACACAGTAGAACTCATCCTCTACAGCTGTGAAGCGCTTCCCACCCAGTTGCCTCTTGCAGTTGGAGCAGATGAAACACTCAGAATGCCAAGGCTGTTCCTGGTAAGTGAGGCCTCCAGAAGTGATGGGCTAGGGGGCAAAGAGCAGGAGTAGATTTAGAGGTGGCAGGGAGGAAGAGAAATGGTGCTGCAGGGGCTTCATGAAAGTTAAGTGGTGCAGCACACTTGGAGTTCCTTTGGCCTGAAATCCTGCAGTCTTCCACTACCTAAAGGGGCTCCAGGAGACCGGGAGAGGGGCTTTGGAAAAGGGATGCAGGGACAGGCCAAGGGGAATGGCTTTAACCTGCCAGAGGGGAGACTGAGATGAGCTCTTGGGCAGAAGCTCTTCCCTGCGGGGGTGTTGAGGTGCTGGCACAGGGTGCCCAGAGAAGCTGTGGCTGCCCCATCCCTGCTCAGATGCTGCACTGCACAAGAACCATTAGCTCACACAGCATTACCCTGCCAGCTGCTTGCACCAGCATCTCAAGGAAAGAGCCTCAGCATTGGTACATCTGCCTCCTGTTGTGCTCTCCTAGCTTCCAAAAGGCATGGGGCAGGGAGTTCTGGCATTGCCTTTGCAGAGAGGCAGCACTTACATTCTTGCATTTAGCACAGGTCTTGGCAAACTTGTTCTCATGGCAGGAGACGCAGTAGAAGTCATCACCCTTGGGGAAGAAGCTCCCGGATCCAATCACTTTCTTGCACTGGCTGCAAGTGAAGCAGTCCTTGTGCCAAACCATCTTCTTGTACTCCACATTTTGGTCTCCTACACCAGACAGAAGTAACTCATGACATGGGATTTCAGGCTTATGGCAAACTCTCAGTATGCAGTGACATACCCATAAGCAAGACCTGGCCATGTGGGTTCAACTGTAATGTGGACAAGGGATGAGCTGTTAATTTCTGTACTTTCTAGGTTTACTTATCTTTGTCAGACAGGAGCCTGAGAAGAGGCCCTGATTTAGAGCAAAGCTTTTGGTGCACTACATGGTTTTAACTACTAAGGTGAGCTCTCTGCATGAGGGTTAACTGCAAAGCAGCCTTTCAGCACTTGAATGAAATGGACAAATGAGAGCAACACTGAGAACTTGCACCATGTTGCAATGCTCCAGCCTTCCCCCTTGATGCCAATACCCCCAACTGCAGCCACTACAGCTTGACAGCCCACCATGGCTCTGCCCTAGAGCAGTTATACCCCATCCCAGCACCAGTACCTGCAATAATAGGCTTGAAGCAGCCCTTACACTTGGGCGCATCCTCAGTGGTAGTGCAGTCACCACACCAAACCTTGTTGTTCTCCCTTAGCATGAAGGGCTCATCCACCAGGGACTTGTAGCACTTGACGCAGCGGAAACAAGTGTCGTGCCAGTAACGGTTCTTGAAGTGCAGCTCCTGGAGTGGACACACACAGGGAGCAATAAGCACTTCTCACCCACTGGGCAGCCCTAAAGCCATCAACCTCAGCACCCGAGCACATCTGTATTCAGTGCTGGGAGCTGCAAGCAGTTAAGGGAAGGACACTGAACCAAGCTCACAACAGTCCCATTCACTGGGGGCTTTCAGGGTAGCAAAAGATGCTTAAAGCCAACAGCTTTGAGACTGGAGGTTCTCTAAGTGTGGGCTCCTCTGGTTGTCCCCTTCCTCTAGCTCAGGGGTACGTTGTTATTGCCATAGGCATGAAGCGATACATGACTGGCAAACAAGACAGCAATCAGCCCCTTGCTTCCCAAGTGCTTTGCCCAGAGATGGGTTTTCTACACGTCCCGTGCGGGCTGGGTTGCCTTGCAGGACTCTGCTCAGGATGTGGCTGAATTGCGATTCTGAAATGAGCTTTGCTGGGAGCACCCCTATGCAGAGCTCCAGTTCATGGCCCATCAGGTGGGGGACTCGCCAGAGGACACAGAAGCTCACAACCAGCTCAGGACCAGGAAAACAAAGAGGTTTATCCGCGTCCCCGTCTCCTGCTCACCCCCCTCCAGTGCTCAGCACCCACCTTGGAGTCAGCCCCGATGGGTTTCTTGCACTCGATGCAGGTGTTGGCGCAGATCTTGTCGAAGCACTTGACGCAGCAGTGGCGCCCCTCCTTCTGCACGTACTTCTTCCCCTGCAGCGAGTCGCGGCAGTAGAAGCAGTCGAAGCGCTCCGACATGGTGCCCACGGTGTAGCTGCCAGGCCCTGCGAGAGGAAGCAGCATGAGCTTGCAGCCCTGAAACCCCAGTCCCTGCTCCAGCCTCCTGGAGCTGTGTACATGAGGAGCACCAGGAAGGGGGCTCAGCAACGAGCGGGCGGCAGCGGCGTGCTCCTCGAGGGCTTCGTGGTGGAGAAAGCAGCACTGATGGGGCTGTTGTTGTACCAGCTCGGTGGCTTATAACACACAGCACAGGGGAAGCGCCTCCTCCCCTCCTCCTGCACCAACATGGGGCTGCAGGCTGTACCCCTCACATATCCTCCCTTCTGCTGCAGTTGCTCTTGTGCAGGTGTTCCCCCCTCTTACATACGTTGTCACAGGCGCTATCACCATCACCACCAGTGGTGGGGCCAACTCAGAGCCTGGCACTGGCTCCACTGGACAAGGGAGTTCTGGCAGCTCCCCCGTTACCAAACCTTGCTGCACAAACCCCATACAACAAGGCATCAGTAACACAAATCTTGTCGGTCCCCTCAGTAGCCATCCGAGATACAACATACCTGCCTACAGGGGCAGGGTGGGCTCTCTGCCCAAGGAGAGCAAAGTTCCACACTAGCCCTTCCCCATCGCCTTCTGAAGAGGAAGGATACCAGACGGGTTTATTGTCCTATGTGACATCAAGCAGGGATGATGATACCCAACCACTCCATAGCCAGAGCCACCCGGTTCATCACGGCCAGACCCACTGCAGCCTCGGCTGCATGGTTTGTGTGCAGAAATCCCCCCGGCCATGAGCACAGCAGAATAGATCCCATGTTTCCAGCTGCAGCCCTCCAAGGCCTCTGGTGCTGGATGACTGTGCAGCTTCCAGCTGCCGCGTTCCACCAGGCTTTCACGTAAAGAGTCAAAACCAACAGACAAGAAAAGGCCTTCCCCTCCACAGAATCAGCCTCGAAAAGACCTTTAAGATCAACCATGCCCCAGCACTGCCAAGGCCACCGCTAACCCATGGCACTGAGCAAGAAGGTCCCCCCTGCGCCTTCTCCACACTGAACCCCCCAGGTCCCTCAGCTGTTCCCCATCACACTGTGCTCCAGGCCCTGCACCCGCTCCATTGCCCTTCTCCAGCCCCTCAATGTCCCTCTTGTAGCGAGAGGCCCAGAGCTGAACACAGGATTCGAGGTGCAGCCTCACCAGTGCCCCATACAGGGGCACAACCCCTGCCCTGGCCCTGCTGCCACACTGGTGCTGAGCCAGGCCAGGATGCTTGGGGCTGCCTGGGCACAAGCTGCTCATGCTCAGCTCCGTCAATGAGCACCCCCAGGTCCTTTTCCACTGGGAAAAGGCCTCACTCAGGCCCTCCCCCCCCAGCCCTGGAGTTTAGGGGCTGCTTTGCTGTTTATGGCAGGGCTCAGCTGCGCAGCAGCCAGGCTGCTCCGAGCCCCAGCTCCTCATCCTTATTGATGGGAACAGGGCATGGGGACCTTGGGGTACACTGTTCCTCCTGTGCCCCGCAGCACAAGGAGGTCAGTGGGACCCTGTTGGCCCCCCCGTAGCCACAGAGGGTGCTGTGTTGTTACAGCCCAAGGACCTGTTCCCACTCTTGCTCTTCCTGCCCACACCAGCAACTCCTGGCTCCACCGCCAGCAGCATGGCCCAGCCTGGCAGCAGGAGAAATCCCCGCGCTGGCACAGAGGATCATTGCTGCTGCCCCCGAGGAGCAGTGCACATCAAACCCCACAGGTCCCCACCAGCAACAACTGAGGGTGGCTGCTGCCTTCATCTCCTTTTCCAATCCAAGTCTTCTTCCCTTTGAGCTGGCAGCACCATGAGCAGCCGGGACACAGCCACAGGCAAAGCCCAGGGTGGTGCCTGCCTGCAAGTGCATGCTTTGCTGTTCCTTCGGAGCTATTCTACCCCATGTCAGGGCTCAGGAAGCTGCTGATGGGCAGTGAAAGATGCTGGGGCAGGAGATGCGCCTCACACTGTTACTTTGCACATAAAATCCAGTAGTCATCTCCCTTCCTTGTCGCCCTTCCAACAACATGAGGCCGGAACAAGCTGGAGCGTTCCTCTTCCAGAAAGCAGGACAGACTTGGAGCATCGCATCGCACAGGGCGGCTGCAGCAGAGGTGAGGACCGGGATCACATCCTAAACCTCCCAGGAGCAGGCTGGAGGCTGAGGAGCTGCACTCCATGGGGACCGAGGTCAGGAGACGGCCACATCCCGCTGCCAACCTCGAGCAAGGGCCGTGTTTGTACCGGTTCAAGCAAACAAACAGCTGGGAAACATGGAAACTATGCAGGGCCCCGCCAGCCCTGCAGGGCTTCAGCGAGCAGGGGGCTTTATTTAGAAGCAATGCAGTTGCACAGGGCCCAGGGCACATGGCACCGAAACGTTCCTGCTCTCAGGTTTAGGGTTGCTCCCAACCAGAACACATAATCGAGAGCATATGGCTCAGGGGGTAACCTAACCCCGTGTCCCCATGGAACGCCTCCTGCACTAACGTGAGGCACGCATTCATCGCGGCAGCTCCACCGACGAGCCAGCGCTGGGACCGGCAGCCACGCACGCAGAGCCGCTGCCTCCCGCCATCTCCCGCACCAAAGTGCCCCTTTCATCGCACACAGGCCCGGGCATTCGTTTGCTTCCAGTTCTCCCAGGAGCTTCCTGCCCTCAGCAGTAGCATTCCCGAGCTAGACCCAGGAAAGGCACCTCTCTGCCCTTGTCTGCAATGCAGATGCACTGATCGGTGTCCATTCAGTGCGCTGCCTGCACAATCTCTGCTCACCCATTCCATGCCCCGACCCACAGGAACAGCCCACCCACAGCAGCTGATGCTCCGGCCCCTTCACCCCAGTGGCACAGCCATGCTGCAGCAGCACAGAGCTTGGAGCTCAGGGTGAGCGCCCTCCAAACCAACCACCAAAGCCCAAAGCGCTGCACCTCTGTGCTTCTGTTCACAGCGGTGTGCTCGAACCAGGCCCGGTGCACTCAGCTGGGAAGTTGTTTGCCTGTAGCATCACAGCAGACCACAGTGTCTCTGAGCTGCCAGCCTGGTCGAGAGGCTCCTGTTTAACCCCAGGAGAATCACATACCCTGGGGACATGCACTGACCCGGACCCCATTTCAGCTTCGCTCTGGAGCCACAGGATGGGAAAGCATGGACAGGCTGGAACTACCCCCAGCCCCCTGACAGCATTCAAGGCCAGGTTGGACAGGGCTTGGAGCAAGCTGCTCCAGTGGAAGGTGTCCCTGCCTGTGGCAGGGGTTGGAACCGGAGGAGCTTTAAGGTCCCTTCCAACACAAACCATTCCATGATCCACGCACAGAGCAGCTGGGGAGAGGGGTAAGTGCAGTACATGCCCATCCTTACATAGCCTAAAGGACCCTCAATAAGTGCAAGAGCTCAAGAGAAACCCAGCAATGCTCCCACAAGAGAACCCCCTTAAGCAAGGTGTCCCTGTGCCACCAGCCCTGGCAGGGTGCTCTCTGAATGTAGCTCCCTGACGGCTCTGGCTACAGCTGGAGGGTGACTGGCCAGACCGGTGGCCTTCTCCAGTGTCAGGGTATTTGGCACAGAGACCCACTGCAACCCAAACCCGAGCATTTACCTGGCCACAGAGCTGCCAGTTTGCCACTTGTCCCCAGGGAGCATCTGCTGCTTTCCACAGGCAGCAGCTCGGCGCCTGGAGAACCCATTCCTTCCATCTTCCAAACACCGCGGCTCCATTGGCTTCCATGCTCCTCAAGTCACACTGACACCGTGCCATGGAGCAGCCACAGGTCAGGGCTGCCTCTGCACCCTGCAGCAGGGCAAGCTTTGGGATGCAAAGGGTACAGACCTAAGTGCCACCCCACCGAAGCTGCATTAACACACAGCTCTGCCTCTCCCATTGCCCCTGCGCCGGTTCCTCCCAGTTCAGCTGCATCCCCCAAGGCAGCATCACAGCGGTTTGCACAAGAAGTGAAACTGAAGCACTCAGAGGGAGCTGAAGCCGAGCTGATAAGCAAAGCACTTAGCAGAGGATATGTGTTAATGTCCCTGGGGAGCATGGCTAAACGTGATAAACCAAGGAAGAACTTGAAGCATGGGATCTAAAAACAACCAAGGAAACTGGAACTTCACCTTTACTGATTATTCTGCCCCTTCAGAAGCCAAAGCTGAGCCCTCTGCCCTACGCACAGCTGCGTCGTCCGGCAATGTGGAAGGAAAAGAGGAGTTGCTGTTTGACTCTCCATCAGCTTTCTTTTCCTCAGCAGACTGAGCACACGCATCCCATGCTGATCCAGACACCTACTTCAGCTCAGCACCTGGCACCCGCTGCTCTCTCACCTGAATTACTATTCCTAGCATTCCTCTGTGCATGCTTTGCTGTAAATACCAGGAAATACCCTGAAAAGAAGAGTCTCCTTAATCCAAGGCAGTCTCCAATCCAAGCCTGCCCCTCAAGGTCATTGGCACAGCAAGCATCTGCGATGCCAAAGGAAAGGAAGAAATGATGTGCCGGGAGGGCTGTCAGTGCTGCTTTCCCATTGCCAAGCTGGGGCACGTGCGGGTCTCGCTCTATAATGAGTCTGTTGATAACATGGAAGTTTCTTTATATAGAACATGAGGAGCTCCAAGTTCCTCAGATGGGTGCCAAAACCATTCCCGATGGTCCTATTGCCGCTGTGTCTGAGCACTTCCTCCTGCTGAGGAGGATTCAACCCCAGCACAACACCGTGCTCTATCTTGGTGGCAGCATCACTCCAACTGCAGCATCTGCTCTGAAGACAACGGGTCCCAACACAAGAGGGATGTGGAGCCGTCGGAGCGAGGCCAGAGGAGGCCATGGAGGTGCTGCGAGGGCTGGAGCAGCTCTGCTCTGGAGCCAGGCTGAGAGAGCTGGGCTGGGGCAGCCTGGAGAAGAGAAGGCTCCTGAAGGGGAGACCTTAGAGCAGCTCCAGTGCCTAAAGGGGCTGCAGGAAACCTGGAGAGGGGCTTTGGACAAGGGATGGAGGGACAGGACAGGGGAATGGCTTTAACCTGCCAGAGGGGAGACTGAGATGAGCTCTTGGGCAGAAGCTCTTCCCTGGGAGGGTGCTGAGGCGCTGTCAGGGGGTGCCCAGAGAAGCTGTGGCTGCCCCATCCCTGGCAGTGTTCAAGGCCAGGTTGGACACAGGGCTTGGAGCAAGCTGCTCTATGGAAGGTGTCCCTGCCCGTGGCAGGGGTTGGAGCTGGAGGAGCTTTGAGGTCCCTTCCAACACAAACCAGGCTGCGGTTCCACAGGGTCACTTCATCATTCTGTATTACAGCACAACACCAAACCCACAGGTCCTTGCCTGGGGAATGCTCCACTAAGGAAGATGAGAAGGAAATCAGAGATACAGCTGGGACATTTTACTCTGAATCGTGTCTTGCATAATGCATATCTGTGTCACGCAAAGCCCAAGCAGTTCCATGCCATCATGCTCTTGCCTTGCCCTTGGGAGCCTGAGTGTGAAGTTAAACAGCACATTGTGACTTTCCTCCCTAGTTCTAAAGAGTCTCTATGTTCCCAACCATGTCTCAGGAGCACCACTGTCCCCTGGCTCCTGCTGTGCCCCAGCTTGGTTTGATACCCACAGCAGCTGTGTCCCAAAAGCAGCACCCTCTCTGCTGGAGCACCCACCACTTGGGCTACGTCTCACCAAGAGATGTGATGGCCCTGTACAAGGTACCTTGTGCTGTAGGACTGTAAATGCATGCTGGACACACACACACACACACATTGTCTGCAATTGGAGGGCTAGAGGAGATTAGTCATGGCTGGAAGACACAGCACACCCTGTGCCATGGGGATGCTCTCGGGATTCCAATCAGTGGTAACGGGAAGGAAAAGTGAACACTTCCCTACTTGTGGTGAGGGTACCAGACAAAGAGGGTGCAAGCACAGCCTTCCCACCAGAGCAGGACAAAGCACTTGGGCTCACACCCTGGGCTTCTGCATGGCCCCCTTCGCTATGGGTTTCTGTTACTGCTGTAACAAGCTTGCTGCAGGGAGCATCACCCCCATTTTCACCTATAGGCTTCCTCAGAGACCAACTGAGCCCCAGCCTAACCACAGCAGCAAATACAAAAGCACTTAATACCAGATACACTTTACAGAACAGATGGGACCACAGCCACCACCAGTCCCCACACTGGTTAGAAGCCCATTTGCCATCATTAGTTACAGCTGAAATTGCTGAGGCTGGAGCCTGGATTCCAGTTCTTTCTCTGGTGCAGGAGCCTGTTAGCAAAACCTTCCTCCCCATGTAGCAGGGGCCCAGGTAGTTCCCCCACATCCCCTTTACCTGTGTGCCTGTGGAAAGCCATGATTAGCAGCCCAAAGTCACCAGCAGCCCCTTAGGTAACAGAGTTCCCAGTCTCCTGGCGGATGAGGAGCTGCCCCCTTTGATAACATACATTTAAAGGGAGGCTATTAATACGGACGGGACTCCTACCAGATGTCCACTCCCCTCCACAGAGATCACAACCTTAATCCCCCTTGAAAACTCTTACCATTTTAGGTGATCCAAGGGAGAAGAATAGGATCCAGAGACCTCTAGGTCTCTGTAGGCCACATGTAAATACCTGCCCAGCTACTCAGCACCCAAATTAGTCCCAAAGGAGAGTGCGCCTGAGGAACCTGACCCCACGCTAGTACTATTTGGCCTTGGCTTTAGAGCTAGATTGTGTCTCAAAACAGTCCTGAGCTGAATTACAGACCCAGTGTTAGTTCTGAGCTGCTGAAGGGAAGAGGTGGATCACAGCCCCACGGGAGCTGGAAGGGCTGCAGTCCAGGAAGCAGAGTGTGGATTGTACCCATGGGGATGCAGCTGGCAGCCATAGGAGTACCAGAAGATACGTTCATGGGTGGGTTAAATATGCTCTCAACACGAGGGTCACGCTGAAGTTTTGCTGCCACTGCGAGTACCATACCTGCTCCTCCTCCAGCTTTTCCCCTGTGGGAGCACAAGGCATCGGTGGTACAAAGTGAGCAACTGGAAAGCTGGGTTTCACGGTTAAGGATGCTCTCCAACATCTAACACTACGGAAGGGCTCATTCCCCAGCACGTGGCTTATAGAGGACACGGGCTGGTGTCTCCCAGGTGCCCACAAACCTCCCTGGAAGACCCCAGCCCCAACCAAGCCATCTATCTCCACCAGGTTCAGGCCAGGAGCTCTGGTTGGGGGCTCCCTTGGGGATGCAGGAGCTCCGGGTTATGCAATTGGAGGCGAGGCGCAGTTGGGGCCGGTGGCCAGGGACACCCAGCTGCTAATCCCGCCCTGACACTGACTCACTGCACGGCCGTGGGAAAGTCACTCACCTCCCTCACAGCCACTGGGAAGAGCCAATGTTTATCATTCCTCCCAGCGAGCCCATTGCAGTGGTGTCCGGCCTCCAAGCAGCAATCGGCATCTCCATCCCTGCAACAGCCCGGAACCGGGAGCATCTCCCCTTCCCATCGCTGATCCTGGGAGCTCCAGCCCCAGCGCTGGGCTCGGTGATGCCCTGGGCCTTTGCACCCGCCATAGGGCCCCCAGGTATCACACACACAACGTCAGCATCTCCACCAGGGCTTGGAGAAAGCCACACTTGACAGCAAAAGAGCACAGCATGGATCCACTTGGATAGCAGACTGAGGCTGGGAAACGTGCTAAATTACCAGCACACCAAACCACTTTGGCTAGGGAAAACCCGGCGTTGCTCTGCCCCAGCTCATCTATAAACTCAAGCAAACTGTTTGCACAATTCAGCTGGTAACAGGAACCCTCACAACTGGTGCTTTCCTGTGCTAATCTCAGAGTAGCATTTAGACATGAGTTCATTTCTGGCAATGCACACGGAGTTTGCACCATCAGCCATTCTTATGCCTTTCCAGTTCCCTGCACAAAGCTCTGGCACCCTTCCCACCCTCAGTCACTTCCTACTTCCCCCAGAACACCCTCGTATTTCCATTAGAAAGCCTAACCTTTGCTCCCCATCCCAAAAGGCGGAATAGCGCTGCTGTGCCATGGCAGCAGCTGCCACGTCCCACCAACCCCAGCCCAGCAGTGGTTTGGCAGCTCTGCAGAGGCATGTGGAGAGGAGGGATGGACACTTGGCCACCAAAACGTTTCATGTGCACAAATGCACATGTGTTTGCAGCACGGGATGGAGAAAGCTTGGCCAAAAGCAGGAGGGAAACTCAGCTCTGTCGATGCCCATGAAGCTTCACCATGGATCAACATGGGAAGCACTGCATGGCACAGCTCACTGGCCATCTCCCAGTGCAGTCAGTAATATAAAGGCCATTTTGTTTGAATCTGTGGCCTCCTGGGCCAGCACAGCAGGAATGGGCTGAGAAATTACTGAGAATAAGGCTGCTTTTGGTGTCTTGGCTGGTTTTTGCTGCATGAGCTTGGGCAATTCCCATCTCCTCCCCAAGCCCCTCTTGGTTCACACAAGCCAAGTGATTAAACACACCAGTGGTGCAAGGTAGGGCACGAGCACCAAGGAGGGACAGCGCTGCCCTGTGAGCAAGCTGCTCCAGTGGAAGGTGTCCCTGCCCGTGGCAGGGGTTGGAGCTGGAGGAGCTTTGAGGTCCCTTCAACCCACACCAGTCTGAGCCCATGAAAGAGAGGGTGCTCCAGAATGGAGCTGTGCCAGCCCTGGCTGAGCCCTCCTGTGCTATGCAGGCACCCATAGCTCCCAGAAGAATGAGCACTGCCGACACACCGAGTGCACAGCAGAAACGCAGGCTTGGGGTTTCACGTCTTTGAACCTGCCTGTAGGTTCTGAGGACTCCAGGGAGCAGGACTGAACACACTGACCCCTCCACAGGGGTCCGACTGCAAAGCAGCATGGCTGGGCCATAGTGTCATCCGCTCGGATAGACAAATGATTCACATTGTGGTTTCCAGAGTATTTTCTTGCCCCAACAACCCTGCCAGAAAAGGCCTGGGAGTCTCAGCTTGCTCACACATCCTGCTGTCACTCAAGGGGCAGAAAGTCCTAAATAGAGCCGATATAACCCCGGCATTGATGCACTATTAGTCACCGGCATCAAAGAAAGCAGCAGTAAACAGGAGCAGGGGGGAAGCACCTGCCCAGCTCTTGGGGTAACGCTGTGCCTCCTGCTCCCGTGCACCCTGCTTAGCAAAGCCCAGTAACCCTGCACAAAACCACATTGGCCATTCCCTTGAATGGGGAATGTTTTATGGGCTCCCCGTTGCACAAAGCCCTGTGTTGCTGCTCCCCACCTCGCCACGCTCTTATTCAGGCTGGAGGTTTCTGCTGCCATAGCACAGGGCTGTGATTTGCAGCATGGATGAGGGTTAGATCTCCACATACACTGCTTCTTTCTTTTCAAGTAACAGCACAGACGATGCTTTTTATCTCTTTAGTTTTAACTTCACATCTATCCTGGGTTGCATACAATGTCCTCCCACAGAGAGCAACCGAACGCAGACCTCAGTTACATTTCCCTTGGCTCTTCTGAGGCAGAAGCTAAACAAAACGAACTTTTCTCCTCCTTATAACACAAAGACAGAGTCTGCAGGAAGCCAACCAAGAAGCAGCTGGGGTAAGAGGAGAGAGGACACGCAGGCCTTTCAAACAGAGCTCGGTTCAAAACTGGACGGTTTCTATTTGAAGTATCACAAAACTGCTTCACAAGACCCAGCCCAGGCTCTGTTCCCCTGTTCTGCACAGGGATGAGCCTCCTGAAGCATCCTGCAGGCACTCACATGAGCCCAAGGCAGAGATCCCCTGCTTAACATTGCACTTGATGATCTTAAAGGTCTTTTCCAAGCTATGACTCACATAGGATGTACCCACATCCAGAGCAAAACCAGCAAGGACATCACTGCAGCGACAAAGGGGGCAAACAGCAGCTATCAGGCAAGACAACGGTCTCAGAGGGATGGTGGGGAAGGAAATAGGCAGCACATGGCAAAGGCAGAGGGTGCTTTCCATTATTCCCTGTTTCCACAGCTGGGTCACATCTGTGTGCTGAGGAAAGAAGGGGAAGCTGTAGGGTCAGCTCTGGAGGTAGGGAGAGAGGAACTGGGAATGGATTTAGAAGGAAGCAGACACAGGCTGTGTAGCCCTTTATGAACTCGGCTATAGCGGGAGTAGACACAAAAGAGGGGAAATGAAGCAGGATAAGAAGAGACAGAGTTAAGGGTGAGGGTATAGAAACAGACAGGAAAGGATGGTCGAGAGCCAAGGTGGACATGAAGACATCTGGAAAGCGGCAAAACCAGGAAGGGATCTGAGCAGGGTCCTTCCCATCTGCTCCATCCGCAGGCGGGCGCGCTCCCAGCACTATTCCCACCGCAGCTCCCGGTTTATCCCCCGCTGCCATCCGCTCTGCCCTGCACACACGCTCCCGACCGGCGCCGCTTCCCATCGCCTGTTGCTGAGGGGGCAGAGCCGCGGCTGTGCTGACAGCAGCGACACAAAGGCCTCGGGGACCAGCGGCGCACGAATCAAGAGCTGCTTTCCAGACCCAAAGCCCTGCTGAGGTCCCGGCCCTGCTCCTGCCTGCGCCAGGGTGGGGAACAGGAGCTGCCCAGGCACCGTATAGGTACAGACAGGGCTGGCTTTGTACCAACAGCACGAGGAAGCCCGTTTGCTCCTGTCCCTGCTCCCTCCTCCCTGTGGCTCTTTGCTGTACTACAGATAAGATGCTAAGACTGCATCTTCCGGCAGGAAGGATGCTGAGTGCCTGCTGCGGTCCCTGCCATTACATTTAGACCTTCAGTACAAGCTCAGAAAGGGGCAGATCCAAAAGGTTGAAGATTCCTGTTAAAATCTCTTGGACAAATGTATTCGTCTGCCATGCACTGGGTTAAACCTGGGCCACGCTTCCAGCTCAGTCTCTCACATCCTTGTGCCTTGGCTCACGGTGCAGACAGCAGATTTGAAGGCTCTGCAGCCTGCCCACAGCACCCCGACATGAACGGCACAGGTCTGAATGTGCCTGGACATCAGCCAACCCTAAGGGACACTCAGGCTTCCTTTGTTCCTCTAGGGAGAAAGAGCCACATGCACTGCCAAGACTGGTCTGATTCAGATGCTTTGTAAGAGCATCGAGCCCATAACTGGGTTAAAAAGCCTCAAAACACAGCCTTCACCTCTTCCTTCCTGCAGCCTTATGGATGCATCATGCACAGACCCAGCCAGCAGAGCAAAGCAGACTCAATGCACCACAGCCAGATATGAAGTCCTCCTCAGAGGTTGTCTGCCATGAGGAGAGCAGAAATGAGCTGGTTCTTGCCCATTCAAGGGTTTGCCAGTCACAGCTCTTCCCCCACGGCTTAGCCCTGGCTTCAGAGGTGAGAAAAGTAACTTAAGTCCCTGTCAAACCAATAGCACACTGATCCCAGCCAGGCAGCACGGCAGTCCTTCCCAAGGCAGACGAGGTCTGAACGCTCATAGCACTATAATCCCACCATGCCCACACAATAAAAGCTCATGTCAGGGCTTCACCAAGTCGTGAGGGAGCCAGCACTGGAATGATGTGTTTCCCAACCTCCACTACACTTTTAATTGCTTCCCGTAGAGCAGCTGGCTGAGTGATGCTTTCAGTGATGCTAAACAGCTCACTGAGGAGAGCACATGAAGAAGTTCAGCTGTTTGATTGCATCTGGGTCATTCACCTTCCCTGGAAATCTACTCACTACAAGTCAGAAACTAGCAGCTACCCAGGCATCAGCTACAACACACTTGCTCTCCAGCCTCCCCACATGGGTTTCCTGCAGCCCTGCCATCCTCCTGCCTTCGTTCAACAAGACCTGGCAGCAGGACTCCCAAGGTGGGTGCTATGGGCTACACCCAAGGTCTTCCTCTAAAGGCTGGGAACAGTTTCGGAGTGATGTTTCCTAGCAAAACATCCTGTTTCTGGGAAGCTGCAGGGCAGAGGGTGCTGCAGACCTCTTCCTTTGCCCACAGAGCACAGCGAGTCAAGCCAAAACCCCACGCAAACAATGCTCTTCAAGCCCAAGGAGGCGCTCCATTTAAAGAGCTTTATTCTCATGGGAGGAGGAGAAGGGGCTGTTTGTGGATGGACTGGGATTCAGGCAAAGCATCCTCCAGAAACTCATCATACGGGATACACCAAGGACAGGAAAGCAGCTCAGGTGGTCAGAGAAGGGTAAAGCAAAAGCTTCACAGCAAAGGGCTGGGCAGAAGCACCTTCCTGGCTACGGGCAAAGAGAGGCCACTGCTCCAATGAGAAGGACATGCCCTTCCAAGTGCTGGCATGCTGGTTGGGAAGACTCCCTGCCATCCAGCACAGCATCAAAGCACTGCTTGCACTTGGCACAGGCCGCACGGCCATGTCCTGAGCAGTGATTTATTGCTGACAGGAGCCAGCCCTGGCACATGGGTTTAGCAGGACAACGAGCCCATTCCCCTGGGCATGGGACAGTCGTTTCAAGCAACATTAGCTCTTGTCTATGTGCACCTTCACTTGTTAGACAGTGCTGGTGGCTGCAAGGACCAGATCACCCTTATGTGGCCACGTTAAAAATAACCCATCTCAAAGCCCCCCGGTGCATACCCCGGTGTCTGTCCCAGCTCCAAGAGCAGAAGGAGATCAGCTTGCAGGGCTGATGGGTATTTTTGGGTCCTCTGACTAATTGTCAGCACATATGCTGGGCATTCTTTACAAGGAAAACCAAAGCTGCAAAGTCCCCTGCAGCGAGGCCTGGGGGGTTGGATTAGTCACAAAAGTTATTCTCAGAAGCCTCTGCTTTAGGAGGGTTTGATTTTAACTCATTTAAGTGTGTTTTAAAATGAAAGAAGGGGGTAAATTCCCCCAAGGAAGGTTCGGCCAGGCTGGACCACATTGCACCAACAGCAGCAAGGGCAGCAGAAGCGAAAACCCTTCACCTTGGAGTGGCTTCAAACTCGCAGCTGCTCTTTTGGCACCACATCACATGGGCATGGATTGGCCGTGCTCCAGGACAGGATGGGACACGCTGCAGGACAAGGCAAGGAGAAGGCACACACCAGAGCGGGGCAAGAGACCCACAGGAGCCGCTCACTTGTGAGACGGAGCTGGTTTTGCTCTGCTCAGACTGATGCCATTTAACTTCCCTTTGCCCAGGCTTAGTCTATGGCAGAGTTGACTTCAGCCCCCATCCATGTTAATGCTTTGCAAATCAGCCCACCAAGCCTCTACTTACAGCCCTGCTCATTTCACAGCCACACTGCTCAGCCAGCCTCATTGCCTCTCTCCTTTTGCATTGGAGCCCTTTCCAGGTAGGAGACCACTCACACTGGTCCCACTGAACTTGCCTTGGCTGCCCTTTCCCAAATTGGCCTTCAGTCTGGAGATGGAGACCTCGGTGCCCTGAGAGGAGCAGAGGTGCGGTGGTTCTTACAGGTTCATTTGCCACCCAAAATAAACGGTTTCTTTTAAAAGGTTCATTTTAAACCTTTATTTTCAGGTTTGGGTTTTTTTGTTGCCGCTTCACCAATTTGGGCGCCACAAAGAGGGTTTCGCTCCTGCACCACCTCAAGGCAGCACTCATCCGCCTCAGTTTCCCTACAGTTCAGACAGCAAATAAAGCACCTGTCTGCAACACCTCCCCAACAGAATCACAGGACCCTTGGTGTTGGAAGGGACCTCGAGGTCATCCAGCCCAGCCGCTGCCAAGGCAGGGCCACCCAGAGCCGGGCGCACAGGAACGTGTCCATGGCGGGGCTGGGATATCTCCAGAGGCACACAACACCCTGGGACAAACCCACATCTCCCCACCACCGATCATGCTCTGCACCCCCTCTGCCTTTCAGCCCAGAAGCTGTCCTGATGCTTTGAGCCCCACTGCTGCCTCACCACCGCCCCACACACTTGTGCTTTCCCCTTGCCCTGGTGCTCATCAAACCTTCTTCTTTCCATCCAGCAGAAAGCCTGCACCAAAAGCACACATTTCAGGGTGACGAGAGCTCTCTGAAGCCCCCACCAGTGCTTGCTGCAGGTTCTCCCTCCCGAGCTGCACAGCAAAACCCACTGAGGATAAGTGTTGCCAATTCAATTCCTAATAACGGCATTAAAATGGATGAGCCATTTCTCTGGAGTCAGGGATGATGTTTTCAAAGTGCCTGTGCGATGCTGGAATGGGAGGCTCGTTTCGCATAAAGGGATAAGGATCCCAGGTCCCCCTGGAAATCATGTGCGATCAGAGCAGGGCAAGGACTACACTGGGAAGCATTTGCCATGGGGTCAGTTGGAAAACACTGATTCAAATGTGAAAACCAGAAAATGAACAAATCTCTTCAAGTCTTTTGTCAGGGTCAGCATTCGGTTTCAGCCAAAATCAGAGAGACGCAGCCCAGAACAGCTCTCAGGGCCCTGCCCTGCTTTATGGCATAGAATCATGGAATGCTTTGGCTTGGAAAAGACCTTAAGATAATCTACTTCCAAACCCCTGCCCTGGGCAGGGACACCTCCCACCAGACCATGCCATCCAAGGCTCTGTCCAGCCTGGCCTTTAACACTGCCAGCGATGGAGCATTCACAAACCATTCCAGTGCCTCACCACCCTTACAGTAAAGAACTTCTTCCTTATACCTAACCTGAACTTCCCCTGTCTCAGTTTGAACCCATCACCCCTTGTCCTATCACTACAGTCCATAATGAAGAGCCCTCTCCAGCATCCTCGTAGGCTCCCACGTCCCGGCTGAGAGCCCTCATCTGCATAGATGAGGTCTATGGGCACGTTTCAAAGAGGGAGGCAGGGGAATTCTCCTCCCACCCTCGTTTTTGGGTAGCCCAGCAAATCCCGGGTTGCTCTGGCATCTTGGAAATGCTGGGATCAGTAAACCTGGGGAGAGACAGCCTGGAGCAAGGCAGGATGGGGAGTGGAGGTTACCTTTAGCTGCCAAATTGAATTTACCTTTCATTTGCTGCAACAGCAAATCCCTTCATCCCCACCTCCATAGGGCCAGGCCAGGGTGTGGGGAGGCAGGAGAAGGTCCCTCTCCTCTCCCATGCTCCCACCGAGGGTCTCCCAGCAGCACATCACAGCATTTCTATCAGGGAGCAATGGGCACAGGCTATGGGCTGTTACCTTTGGTACCCACAGGCTTTAGAGTAAGAAAAACCACTTAGAAGAGTGCTTGGCTTTAAAGGCAGAAATAAACCCACGGAGCTGGTACCGGCAGGGATGGGTCTGATTGAGCCGTCCTAAGCAATGTGGCTCCAGGCCCAAGAAATGATTCTGTTTTCTTTTTCAGGACAATAAACGCAGGGACAAGAAGTCACAGTCTGCAAAGAGAAAAGGCCCTTCCCAACACAACTGCTGCTTGCTCTCAAGCTACTGTCCAAAGCAAACTGTTACAGGCTCGGCCCCATGTAACACAAAAGCAGTGCTAATTGCACACAAGAGCCAGAGAAAGCTGTCAAAAAGCTAAAGCAGATGTAAACCAGAGGCTTTAAACCCAGCTTGTGCAGCTGCAGTGCATGAGAGCCCACAGGCACCCATGTCCCTCTGGGAATGCTGCAGGACAATGGGGAAAGGGTGAGGTTTCCAAATCATTGAGGACTTTTCCTGCAGTAGCAAGGACTGCCCCTTGGATAACGTTGCAGCCCTTGAGCCAAATTCTCTTCTCAACTGTGCTAAAGCAAGGCCTTGCAGCAAAAGCCTTGCCTGCTTTGTGCCAGCATTGAGCAAGGACAGGCTTGGTCCTGGCCGAGTCCGAGAGCTGGAAATCACAGCAGTGTTTTTAGTTACCCAGAGACAGCCAGAAAGCAAACACGCCGCAATTCCAAGTAGGTGGAACACTGGGGTGGAGATGTGCTGCTGGGGGAGGACGTGGGGTAATGATTGGAATCAGTGATCTTAAAGGTCCTACTTAATTCTATGGGGAGAAGAGACACTGCAGACCTGCAGGGATGTCTGTCCCACCCCCAAACACCAACATCCACTGTTCCACCACACAGGAAAGGAGCTGGCAGAAATCCATCCCTAGGCCTGGAAGGAGCTGCAAGAACAGCCACAAACCACCCCATGCTTGTGAAGCCATAATAAAAGACTTCCAAAATACCCCTGAAGAAACCAGTGCTCTTTATATAGATGCAGCCTTCATCCCTTGCTCCAGAAAGCCGTGATTCAAGCACCTCACTATTCTGCACAATCCCAGCACAGGGAGAGGTTTCTAAGCTAAGGGAACCTCTGCATCACTTTAACGCACCCCTAAGGCTCTCCAGCCCATGGTCCCATCAGGAATGTCATCACCACTTCCAGGAATTATAAAAGCCCATGCACAGCAGCCAGCCTCACACAGCATCCCCTACATGATCTCGTTTACAAGGCAAAACATCTCCCACAGCATCCAAATGTCATTGGAGCAGACACTGCCGGCGCTGGCTCCTTTTCCATCCGGCTGCTCCAGCTCAGGCACCGCCACTGCTCAGAGGATGAGCTCATCCCTATTTCAGGTTGAACTTGCACTTGGCAATCTCCCTGGTAACCAAAACAAATTGCTCGTTAGTTTAGAGCAGATTTATTGGTTGTTTGCTTCAGTGTCTGGTGAAGCACACAGAGAGCTTCACCGCATCCCTGCACCAACACAGCCTGGGGGCGAGAATGGGGGACAGCTTTTACAGGCATTGCTGTGGAGATGGGCTGTGCTAGGGCAGAGGGAAAGCTGGCTTCAGACCTCACCCCAGCAACATGAAAGCGGCAAAAGGAGGCCAAAGGCACGGTCTTTGCTCACACACAGCACAGGAGACCCTGCACGGCAGCCCCCTGCCATCCCAAACACCAGTAGAGGCTCCTCCAGCACATCACGATAACCAGGGAGATGCTGTTTGCAATCTTCTCCAGCCAGAATGAGGTACCGGGAGGGTCTGACACTAGCATATCCACTGACACCAGCCTTCATCAGCTTCATCCCACACGTCAGGACTATGAGGACAGTTATAGGGCTTGCTGCCTGCTTATGCTCTTGGGCAGACATTTCCTCCCATTCATCATCATACATATCATCATAAAGGGCACTGCAAAGCCAGGGAAGCAGAACTAACCCCAGGGTCTTTGCCTGCTCTGATGTGCAATGTAGAGTCCTTGAAAGAGCTCATTCTTCGGTCCCACCTAGACCTGAGGCAAAGTACAGCTCAGAATTGCCCAAATCACCTCTTACATTGAGCAAAGGGGTTGAGGGTTTGTTTTGGGGTGGGTTTTTTACTGAAGCTGTTTTTGCAAGACAGAACATCTCTAAAAATCATTGATGATAATGGTATAAGAGAGCAGGAGAGATGACGGTACAAGTGGATGACATCCAGTAACACAAATCCAGATGGAACCAACCAGACTTGCATTCCCCCCCCCAGGTGCCTCTGTGCCTGCAGGGTGAATATGGGCTGCTCTGATGCTGCCACCCCTGCTGCAGTGCTGCCACCCAGGTCATTTCCACAGGCAGCACTGAAATATGTTCCACATCCAGGGGCATTGACCTGGCAGGCTGTCCCAGAGCGTGACTGGCTTTCAGTGGGCAGAGAGGAAACGGGGTTTGTGGGTGCTGAGTGAAATTTATAGCTCTGTATGCCAGATGAGCCCAGAGAGAGGGTGAACTTCTTGCATCCTGCACTGCCCTTTGCTGCTCTCCTGCAGTGCTGTCAGTGGCAAGACCATGTCAAGGCAACGCTTAGAGATCACCAGGGAATTCTGAGGTAGGAGCAAACCAGGAGGAACGGCTCAGAGCAGAATAAGGACCACACAAACCTGTGCTTCTGGAGGTGCTTCTGTGCTTGCATCCCTCAAACCACCAGCTGCCCTGCGGTTAATGCTGTGCTAAAGAGCAGGACGCAGTGCCAAGCCCTCAGGATGCTGCCAGGATCCTAACACTGCCTCCAGTGCTCTCATCTGAACAGCCCTCAGCCAGAACAACTCGTCCAGCCCATCTGATGGATTAGGTAAGTCAGACTGGAAAATGCCTGTATTACCCAGCAGCTGCCCCAGGGCAGTGCGTCTTCTGGGATGCGGGCAGTGCTGGGAATGACATACCTATGGGATATACCCAAGACATCTTTGCTGTGTCAGTGTAATGAGAAGAAGGGCAAACCAAGAGGCACAAAACAAAGTGGAAAAGGCTTGAGAGAACAAAACCGAGACGATAAGGCAGAAGCTGGAGACAGGCAGTGCCTCAGAAGTGACTAATTCCAAACCTCTGCTCCAGTGTTTATTATAGGAAAGAGCAGATAAGAAATGCAGCTGATGGTAACAACTGCCAGGGGCAGCCAGTCCCAAGCTAAACAAATAGCAAATGCCTTGCAAGTAGCCTGCCAAGTCAGAATGGTTCCCACAACCTGGGGCACTTCCTGAAGAGAAAGGAGCTGGGGTGTTCTCCCACCCCAGCATCCTGTCACCACTGGGGAAGCTACGTTTAGGGTGGCTTCATACTCACTCCTAAGGGGATCTCTGGTCAAGGACCACTGGAAGCACGTGAAAATGGGATATCCCCCAATGAAGGCATTGGGGAAGAGCTGGAAGCCAATTTCCTGCAGGAAAGCCAACTTAAACCACTGTGGGCTGGTCCAGCCATGGGTTTGGAGCTGGGAACCACTTCTGTTTTCCTCAGCAAAGGAAGAAGGGCACATGCAGCACCCTGGTTCATAAGGCAGAGGTTTGGAGGAGTGAGGGGGTTGCTTTGCTGTCTCTGGCCAAGTGAAACAGTGGAGAGCAATTCCTGCTCTGCCAGAAGCTCTGCAGTCATCTGCTGCTTAGATGCTGGTGGAACCCCAGAACCCTCATACGCTGGGCAGCTGTTTCAGGGTCATAGATCTCTGTACCAGCCAAGCCTCCAACAGGAGGTCCTCAGCGAACCTAGCACATGCAATTGCTGGTTAACAGTGGTTTCAAACCTATTTTAGTAGGCAGACACAGCTGGAATCAGCCATCATCTGATTTGAAGCTCCACCTAGTTCAAGCCTGAAGCTCTCTGATGTCTTCAAGGCAAGTGGGAGGTTTTCCAGGAACAAAGGCCTTCAGTTACTACTATTAGCTATTTCTCCTGTTCCTCCTCCCCATCTACATCTCTGTACCACAGTAGATGCATCAGAACAGATTAATTTCACTGTAGCTCTGCAGTCCAACAAGTAAAATGGCCCTGAAACATACTGGTCAGATTATTAAACCTCAGCCTACGGCAGTCTCCTGTGACACAGGTTTTAGTCTCTTCTGTCCACTCTGCTCCAGTTTCCCCTTCCCATGGGTGGAAAGATCCTAGAAACAAGGAAGCCGAAAAGCTGCCCTGCAGTGCTTGTTCCCAACTGGAACAGCTTTTCCTGCTCTTCATGAGGGTTGTGGGTGACAACTGCTGTTCTCATGCAAACAGACCACAAGTGCATCCATGCCACACACATCCCTCCCAGTTAGCAGCTGTTGGCTGTCTACTCACATGCCAAACACCCAGCCCTGCTGAGCAGGAGGAAGAAGGATGCAGCCCGCATTGTATCAGTCACCTTAAGGGATGTGTGTGGCAGGAATGGGGCTCCTGGAAGCATCGCTCTGAAGTTGGGCAGCTCCGAGTTTCCTATCTACAGAAATAAGGCAATTCCAAAGCAGAATTGTCTTATTCTAGAACAGCAGCCAAACCAGAACTGAAACTCTGCCTTCACGTTTCCAGTCAGGCACACAGCAAGATGCCAGCCTTTCCACCCAGTGCAGCTCTGTCACTGCCAGGAGCCCCATCCTTCTTCTCCAACCTCCTTAAGTCAGGCTTTTTAAGAGTGCTTCCCCAGGACCCTGTTTATCCTATTCCAACAGGGCTATAATACAGTCTGTGCCCTGCTTTCAAATAGATCCAAAGCCCCAAATGTCATTTTAGCCCTGTCCTCCCGTAGGACACAAACCTTATTTTCCATCTCATTGAGGGGGATAAAAAGGCTGGAGAAGCTCAGGAGAAACTCATCCATCCACCTGAGACCGCGCTGCACTCCAACAGTGTGAATACACCCTGCTAGTGCCCCTGGCACCACACACACCTGAATCACTCCAACTATCAAGGACCAAATCATAGCTCCGGATACGGTGCAGGGATGCACAGGAAAAGTGAACACTGCCCCAACAAGAAGGCTTTCTTGTGCTTTCCACAAACCAGCTTGGACAGAGCAAAGCTGCTGTGGGAAACAGTTCAAGCAGTAACTCTCTGGTAGGAGACTTTAGGCTACAGGGCTTGGAGAGGGCGAGCATGCGACACAGACAACATTTATCCCAACTTTGTGACTGCCTCCAGACACCACAGGACTAACCCCCTGCACTGAGCGACTCCATCCTTCTTTAAGGGACTTTATAGGGAGGAATGGCTTTAACCTGCCAGAGGGGAGACTGAGATGAGCTCTTGGGCAGAAGCTCTTCCCTGGGAGGGTGCTGAGGCGCTGTCAGGGGGTGCCCAGAGAAGCTGTGGCTGCCCCATCCCTGGCAGTGTTCAAGGCCAGGTTGGACACAGGGGCTTGGAGCAAGCTGCTCTATGGAAGGTGTCCCTGCCCGTGGCAGGGGTTGGAGCTGGAGGAGCTTTGAGGTCCCTTCCAACCCAAACCAGTCGGGTTCTGCGTTTCCATGGATTGTCTCATC
Source organism: Ara ararauna (assembly GCA_028858755.1). NCBI lineage: Eukaryota > Metazoa > Chordata > Aves > Psittaciformes > Psittacidae > Ara > Ara ararauna. The sequence goes on along the minus strand of CM054383.1, from coordinate 1,841,426 downwards.
TGCCAAGACCAGAGGCATTTTCCCAGGTTCTTTAAGGATTTGACACCCAAGTTCCCAGCGCACCCCTGGACAGAGAGTAAACTTGAAAGGATGCAATTCCCACAGGCTACTACTGAGGGAACAATATTCTTCCTGGCTTACATCGTTAGTTGTCTCCACTGTAGCGGTGGAGGTTTCAGCCATGTCCCAGCTCCTTCCCAGTGCTGGGACATTATTTACTGATAGCAATTGTAAGATGAAACTGGGGAATATAATTCACAGCCACGGCACCAAAATCTACACCAAAGGAGCACAGATTTCACAGCACAGAAAGGGCTGTGGGATATCCTGTAATGTGGAACAACCCCCTTTTCACATAGGTCTTACACAAAAGGGAATAAGTCGCTGCTTCAGGGCAATGAGGGCAGTTACTTAAAGCATTCATCACATCCTAATGTAATGGGTGTGGGCTGCAAGTCCGTATTCATAGAATCAACTAGGTTAGAAAAGACCTACAAGATCATCAAGGTCATTAAGATATTTACTTGATACAGGTTTAGATCAGAGATAAAGTGCATCCTACAGCATCGATCCCTATTCATGGACATGAAGAGGCACCTGACGGGGCTCCCTCCAGCTGCTTCAGACCATGTCTGCATTTTCCATTCACAGATCGATGGAAAGGCTGTTTCCAAACTAAAGGCCAGCCAAGACGGGCTGGGGAGTGGTTGTTTTCAAGTGTTTGAGTACCCTAAATGCTGCTTCCTTTTGAACTGCTGCGTTATTTACATCAGCCTGAGATCTACACATGGAGCAAGCCATTATTCACAGCAGGAACCGATTTCTCCTGGTAGAAGCATTTTAAGGACCCAATCCTACAAACCCCTCGCAGCCCAAACTCCGTAAGAGCAGTGCAGGTCCAAAAACAGCTGTAAAAACCCAACCTTGAGCTTGTTTCTCAGGGCCACAGGCCAAAATCTGGGCTGTTAACTCACTGAGCTCCTGAGTGGGTTTTGGCACTTGTGGTGTTTGCTCCAACACCTAAGTGCACTAATACACGAGTAGGTATTAGTTCAGAATGAGTTTCTATCTCCTGAGCGAGCTCTTTAAGGAGAAATCAAGAACTGGTTTCTATTCAAGTATGCTGAACCTGGGGGAAGGAAAAGAGGAAGAGAGGAGGACGTTGTCAGTGAAGCGATGGGGATGCTGTTATCATCAGAAAAGAGAAGTTGTAATCCTAAAGCCACATTTGGTGGCTTGGTCAGCTCCTTGCTTTGTACATCCTGGCTGAAGAATTTAATCAGTTCCCTTTGAGAAGGGTTTTTGTTGTTACAGAAATGCTCTTCCTCTCAAAACAAGGTACAGGGCTGTTTGGTAGGTGGACTATTTTCATCATTTCCCCCCCTCCTTATCGCAAGCTGGATTTCAGTGATTTGAAAAGCAGCCACATCCATTTCTAAGCCACAGCCTAGCTCCTGCTTACACAACACAAACTGGACCAGAGTCACAAGCATTAACTTATCTTTTGACCACTTAAAGATTAGTAACAGAAACACCCATCTTGCAAACACATGAGAGAATAGTTTCACTTATGCAGGTGATTCCACACATCTAGGTAGATACAAAGGTGCAGCGATTTATAAAGATAGAGGCGTTTGCACTCGCATGGAGACAGCTTGTCACAAACTGCCCAATATTCCATAATACAGAAAGAAACAGGAAGATGTGATAATTATTAGGTAAAAGCGTTTCCCCATTCCCAGCTCTGTCATTGCCAGCTCCCACGATTGAGAGGGAATCGTTCCCCACTCTCCGAGCATCACATCACCTGAGAGCCCGCAAACAGCCACTTCTTCAGCTCTTTCCTCCCCAGCTGCCATTAAAAGCTTCCAACAGGCACATCGGATCACCTGCCTGGGAAAGCTGACAGCTCTTACACAGCTTGTACCCCTGCAAACACTCCCAAAGCACCCACTCAGCTGGGAAGCAAAGAGAAAAGCTCTATTTATACCCAAACTTACTTTCAAAAGCACCACCTGCACCTATCGGGAAAAGAGGATGCAAGCAGACTCAGAAGCAAGAATGTGGATAAATCCCACCCGAAGTACCCATAAAACAGAGACGGGTCCCAAGGTTAACTCAGTGATCCACAACAAAACAGCTTGCTAGAAAGAGCATTTCAGAAGCACATTGTATAGGTACATATACACATACACCATATATAAATGAATATATTATACACCAACAGATTTCCCATTTCTCCCCACCCTGCTCTCACAAACCCTTCCCCAGCAGAGCAAAGACAAAGCACAAGCCCCAGAACCCAGAAGTGTGGGATGCCGAGGTCCTCCCTGCACTCAGCAAGAGGATGCTCAAGGAGAGAGGCAGAGGCATGTGCTTACGGGCTGCCGGAGGGAGAGCTGCTGCCCAGGAGGGACGGGATGGACCTCAGCTCTGGGAGGTGGGAGCGCTTTGGTCCAGGGCTGTGCTTCCAGCCTGGCAGAGGCGATGCTGTCCGGCTGCTCGGCCACTTATAGCAGGGAGGCGGGATGGAAAAAAAGTCCATAAAAGTTAGTGCAGCCAATGGCACCGTTCCTGCCTGGAGAGCTGCTGGAAGGGAACAGCGTGCTCCTCCCAGGGCCTCTGCACTGGCCATGGGGGGAAAACCCAACCGGCGGCACTGGGCCGGCAGAGCTGACCCCCTGCTTCCTCACCGCAGTGGTACTGGAGCACATGAGCCCCACCAGGCTGGGTACAGCCCTGCTGTCCCCAGAGTCCTGTTCCCAGGCTGTTCCACATTCCACACAAGGAAAACACGGCACAAAAGCTTTGTTTGTCAGGGGATTTGTCTCCAGCTCCCCCCTCCATCCTGTCCAAGCCACCCTATCTCAAAGCTTTTCCTGGCAGCTCTGTTACAATATGTGTCACCTTGAGGTTCACAGAGGCAGTTTCCAGGATGGAAAACAGAAGGGATGCATTTCAAGTCAGCAAGGAAGGAACCCAGCTGAAGAGAGCACAGCAAGAGTGATGCCAGAAGGAGTATTTCATCAAAGCAGACAGGAGAAAAAGCACTATCAGGTAGCAAGTCTTCCCTACTTGCAAACATATCTGCCTGCTTGTGCTGCACCACACCAGACAAACATTTACGTCTATTTTGTTTTCCGCTCTCCTTTCTCCATCCTTTATCCCATTTTGGGGAGGATTTTTGTTCTTTCCTGCTATTATGATTCCAAGTTTACCCTACTTGCTTCCATACTTCTGCTCTCGGATACAGAGCCCAGCAGTTAAGTGAGTTTGGGGTTTTTTTATAACAGGGGATGCTTGGTTGGAACTCTTGCATTACACAAATAGGCTTTTGTGGTGACTTGGAGAGCAACAGAACTGTCTGGTGGCAGGAGAGGCTGGGTGTCCTGGTGGGTATATGCTGGATACACCACTGGTGTCCCTGGAAAGCAGAGCATTACACTTGGGTCAAGGAATGTGTGCTTGTTCGGTAAAAGCAAGCAAACCCTGTCTGAGAGCAAACATCACCTCTTTACAAAGCACTTGTATTTCTGTGTGTCTCCACTCTTTCAACAGGTAGACCCCACAGACCCTTCTAACACTACATCATCCCTATCAACAACATCCCTAACAGGAACCAGAACATTGTGCTGCCCCGAGGTTCAAGGCTCAGACTGTCACCACTTGCCAAGAGCAACTTCCAGCACGCATAAAATACAGATGTGCAACAGCACCATTATTTGTCATCATGGCCTCAGGTTTACATTTGATTTGCAAAGGAATCCAAACACCCATTCCTAGCGTTTCTCAACAGCTCTCCCAACAAGCATAAAACTTCTTTACCATCAGCAAGAGCTGCTCCCTAGGGGCTGGCAGTAACCAGCCATCAGACCAATGAGAACAGCTAAAACCCCCTGTCCCTTATATGATTGCAGCTGCAGGGCTTTGGGACTCATGAACAATCACAGAGACAAAGATCCCTCGAGGAAGGGACACTCAGGACATTCCCAGTTCAAACCAAGAGTTCAGGAGAAACTGGAGTTGTAAAGACAAACTAAGTGTTGCACAGGCACAGTGGAACATCACCAGGGACAAGTTACTGCACAGCCACCTCGTGCAGGGTTTCTTCCTTCAAATGAAAGAGCCTTCCTGCTTCTGGCCATAAACAGAAGTAGAAAGACACAAGATCAGCATGAGCCCAGGAGCATGTGTACCGGAGGAGCTTAGTTAATGCCTCTTCACCAGTCACTGCCCCTGCCACCATAGGAGCATTTGGGAGCTGACCTTGCACCTTTGCAGATACATCTTGGAAGATCACAACCGCAGCAAGCTGCTCTAGTGGAAGAGGGGGTTGGAGCTGGATGAGCCTTAAGGTCCCTCCCAACCCAAACCATCCTATGATTGTACACCCTAGGGAAGCACAAGCGTGCTTGTCAGCAAACAGGCCTAAAAAGAGGTACCTGCAGCCCACCGACAGCACAACAAGCATCCCGTATCCTCAGAGAACATCATCATGGTGCTATCAGGATCCTCTGCCTCTCATTTAAAACGTTAGATGCCCTCCACATACAACACAAAGTAGGGATTTCACTGTCAAATCCGAAAGGGCAGCTCCCATGAAAGCCCGCTGTAAGGCAGTGTGCCTGTCAGCCTAATGGCGTAGCTGGTAAATAATAGATTGATCTATTTAACACTGATTACAGCAGAACAAGTTGTCATTTGAGTACCTCGTTGCTCTTGCTGGATTACAGCTCAAGGCTTGATCCTGCACTTGCTGCATCCTCCAGATGCCCTTTGGCTTCCCCAGCCAGCCCCATGGGCACAAGGTCCCATCCAGAATACAGCAGCAGAATGAAGGTCTGCAAAGGCATGGGGCACAGAGAAATGACTCCACCCCACCTTGAATCCTGCTGCTCCTGACAGCAAGAGAGTGGTGTCAGGATCAGGCCTTAAAGCTGCAGACTTAAAATGACCACTGCAGAAGAATGCAGAGCTCTTAACCTCGCACATATCACAACTGCGGCTTTATTCTGTTTGGAAAAGAAGATGATTTAGAGATCAAGGATGGCACGTAGCTAGTCAAGGAAGAGGCCCTCGTGCATTGCTGTATTACAGATGCAATATGGCACTATAAAAATCTCTGCCAAAGCATCGGATTAAACAAGAATAAACTACGAGAATGAAACAACCCATTTCAAAGGCTTGAGGCAGCTCTGAGTCAACCCTGTGCTATGTCCACTGCTTGCTAAGGACGATAACACTTACCCTGCACATTGATTTTTGGCAAACATGGTAAATTGCAACAAAAAAAAGAGGATTCCAATGCTCCAATGTATTCCTGCCCAGTTATCCAAACAAAACGAGCCATGAGCAAAGCACTCGGTTGGATTACTCACTGCCATTTAACTGCTAAGAAGCTTTATTTGGAAATGGTGGAGCTCACAGTCATGCAGGGAGGCTGCCCTGCGAGAAACCCCATGGAGCAGCACACTACCCCAAAGCAAAGGGCTCACCTCAGAGCACGAGCTTGTCCATGCAGTGAGGGCAGAGACGTTTCCATCCTCCTCCGGGACTCCATGAAGTTACTCTGCAGCCACTGAGGGGGAAAAGCCTTCCACATGGAGGGGTCCATTTTGGCAAGTTGATGCCCTGCAGAAGGAAGACACCAGCACTGCGGGGTGAATCCCTGCAGAATGACATCCACATGCCCCTGGGGCAGGGGGAGGTTGGCTATCCTAGTTCCTATGGGCCAGGCTGGGACTGGGGGTAATGTGCTCACCCATGGTGTCCCCATGCCAGGGCTGGCAGGGTGAGGAGGTAGGGCTGCCCCACTTACCTGTCCTGCACAGACCACAGCAGCTCCACACACCAACAGGGATGGTGATAACAATGATGACAATGAATAATGAGAACCACAGCCATGATGATCCCAACACAACCCTCCCAGAGCCCTCCTACCTCTCTTAGCGCACAAAGACAGCACTTCAGCCCTTCCCCTCAGCTGCCTCCACCTCCTTATCAGCCCCAGGTGAGGGTATTTACCACTCCCCTCGTTAACCAATCCCGACAGAACTGCTCAAACAGCCCTGGGAAGGGACCTTCTCTGCTTCCAAAGCACAGCCTGAGGGACGTAGTCATGTCAGGGCAAGGTGCCACCACAAACCTTCTGGTCTCCCAGTCCCCACTGGTTCCCTGGGGTCACTGCCCTCTTATTTGCCTAATTAATGGCAGGGTTCATCAGTGTGAGCACAAGCACCTGCTCTCACCAGCCTCTGAGGGTGGGGAGCCTGCCCAGCAGAGTCCGGCTCACACATGGGCTGCTCCTGTGTGTGTGTAAGTCAGAGCTGTGCCCTGTTCTGGTCTGGTTGTTAAATATGTATATATGTATGTGTATTACATATATAAATTACATATGTATATAAAGCACATATATGCATATATCTATATATATACATATGTGTGTATTAAGCCCTGATGGCCCACACAAGACCTCCCTCACAGCTGAAAAGAATCACATTGGAAAGCTGATCAAGCTTTAAGGCCCTGGTGATGGCTCCCTCCTCAAGCTGCTCTCTGACTTCTCCAGAGGCTGTTTTTAGCCCCAGATGCAACAAGGAAGACTTAAACAGGGGAAGTTCAGGTTGGGTATAAGGAAGAAGTTCTTTACTGTGAAGTTGCTGAGGTGCTGGCACAGGGTGCCCGAGGATGTTGTGAATGCTCCATCCCTGGCAGTGTTCAAGGCCAGGCTGGACGGAGTCTCGGGTGACATGGTCTAGTGTGAGGTGTCCCTGCCCATGGAACTGGACGATCCTAAGGTCCTTTGCAACCTTAACTATTCTATGATTGTATCTCAGGAGATCTGAGAGAAGAGGAAGGGAAAAGCAGAGCAGGAAACAGGGAAAGAGATCCAGCATCCTCCACCCCACTAAACCATCCCATTTTGTTGTCATGGGGGATAACTTGTGGCCAGATTGAGCCCCCACCCTGCAGGCAGCTGGGGCTCACCTGCAATGGGCTAATTACCCACAGGCCATTAGCAAACAGTCTCCATGCAGGAGAAGTAATGGAAAAGCTGAGAGGTCTCAGAGTCATTCCTCTGGGGGAGTGAGGGTGGGGTTGTGGGAGGTTTATAACAGCCTGGTTAAAACATCAGCAAACCCTTTTTCCATGCAGTTTAAATGCTTCAGGCGCTGCTTTCCAAGCAGATGTAAATCAGAGCATCGCAACCTGTCAGCTATGGACCGCAGGAGTGCTGTGATCCCCAGCGGGGAGCCCAAAAGCAGGCATCAGTCAGCTTTGAATCTGCTGTAATTCCTCCTACCAGTGTGGTTTGGAAATAGACATATACATATAAATATACATATACAGGCATGGAGTGAAGGGTTAAGTTGCTGCTGAGAGGCATCAGTGGATTCATCTTCATCAGCGGTCATGCAAACCAGTTAAGGATAAAGTAGGAAGTTCTCCTGAATTTAGTGGGCAAACAGTAAGGCACAAACAAAGGATGGTGGTTGTTGGGTGACATGCATGAAACTACTCAGCTTTCCACCATGTAATGTCAAAATACATGTGCAGCATAGCCCTACAATGCCATCATCAAACCTGGATCAACAGATCAAAAGAGACTGTCAAGAAGTGGACAGTCACCTGCTGAGACCACTATCAAATGAGCCTGGGAGTAATTACAGTGACTCATTACCCGAGGCATCACCACGACTCACATTTTCCTGAGTGACACCAGGATCTGCACACTGAGAAGGGATTGAGCTAGAGACTGTTCCCACCTTTCGAAAGCAGCTGCAGGGATGGCTCAGCTATCAGATGGAGGGGAGCAGCCGTGTCAGCCCGCTCGGCGGCCTTTGGAAGAGGCCAAATTGCTTCTCCCAGTCCAAGTTGCTCCTTCTGTGCATGGAAAATTACAAAGGTGACTCCCATTTATAAAAGATGATGCACCAGGACCCTGTAAAACTGGACCCATCTCTTGGCCCTCTGGCCCCACAAGGCTGCCTTTTGAAAAGGCAACAGAAGCAAAGGGTTCCAACCATCTTTCCAGCAACAACATGTGCTCAAGGAATGCTGGCAGCAGTCACAGCTATTTATCTGCAGCCTGCAGGGGTCTATTCAAACAGCAGGTTTCTGCCAAGGAGAGAGCTTGAGGTTTTCTGCTTTACGGTCATTTGAACCTCATCGTTTCCATCCATATTCATGCCCTGGGTCCTGGTGTTTTCACTGCCTGCTGGATCACAGGCAGGGGTGTGGAAGCAACAGGCAGCTTGTGGCCACAGGCATTGCTTCACCTGGGCATGTACCTATAGGGACATGGGTAGAGACACTGTGGAACCATAGGACCGCAGCCTGGTTTGGGTTGGAAGGGACCTCAAAGCTCCTCCAGCTCCAACCCCTGCCACGGGCAGGGACACCTTCCATAGAGCAGCTTGCTCCAAGCCCCTGGGTCCAACCTGGCCTTGAACACTGCCAGGGATGGGGCAGCCGCAGCTTCTCTGGGCACCCCCTGACAGCGCCTCAGCACCCTCCCAGGGAAGAGCTTCTGCCCAAGAGCTCATCTCAGTCTCCCCTCTGGCAGGTTAAAGCCATTCCCCTGTCCTGCCCCTACAGGCCCTTGTCCGAAGCCCCTCTCCAGGTTTCCTGCAGCCCCTTTAGGCACTGGAGCTGCTCTCAGGTCTCCCCTTCAGGAGCCTTCTCTTCTCCATCTGCCCCAGCCCAGCTCTCTCAGCCTGGCTCCAGAGCAGAGCTGCTCCAGCCCTCTGATCACCAGCCCTGCCTGGCCTCATGGTTTGTGCAAACCCTGCCTAATCCTGACCAGAGCCTGCAGGCTGAAGCATGGCGAATAGGCTGAGCAGATAAATAACTGCTCCTGCAGAATTATTGCTATGACTAAAAGGTTTCAGCCACCATCTGCTGAAGTCAAGGAAGTTTCCATTGACTTCAACAAGTGCTGGATCACAATTTGCTTAAGTGTTCTCAGACTGGCCCTTCCAGCAAACACCTTGGCCAGCCGTTCAGTATGAGAGGAATACACCAAATATGGGAGTATTTGCATAAGGAAAACAGATAAAAATTGAGGCAAGGTTTGGCTCTTGGTTCTATCGTTTGGTCAGCTTGGTCTTTAGCAGTTACTGGGTAGGTCCATACCCAGGGAGATTAAACAAACAAAGGATTGTAATAGGAATAAGGTAAAGTGAGAGCATTATAATACAAGGTTTTACTTAACAGAATAAAGGGATTTGTGATGGTGTCTGCCAGAGACACCTAAAACATGTTTATCATTATCTTACTCTACATAATTAGCCTAACAATGGTCTTTGGTGTGAGGCTTACCAAGAGGTTCATGTGCCCGGTTTGAAATGATGGCTTCCAGGCGTCACATTGAGATTAGGCTCCTTTATTAATCTCAGCTTTGGATTTCAGTCTCAGACAGTAAGGAATTCAAGGTGCCCAGAGGCTGACACCAGTAAAACCAGGGGTTTCATTGCAGAGGTTTTCGAAGCGTGACAGATTTCATCTTGCTTGAGCCTGCAGCTAGAATCAAATCAATTAGAAAGCTGAGGACCATGAGGAAACACACACAACTGGATTAGATCATGCAATGAACATGAAAAGCAACAGGCACAGCATGGGCTGGGACTTACAGCAGCTGCCTGCAGCTCAGGGGACCAAATTCCCCATCCTGATATGAACTTCTTGCTTGGCTTTGGCTGAGTCACATAACACCAGTCCCTTGGATGCTACCTGCCTGGCCCCAGCGCTGCTGGCTCTGCTATGGACATGGTGCAGACAGGAGCAGTTGTGCTCAGTGCACGCAGCCCCCCTCTGAGCTGGTTTGGGGCTGCCTTCACCCTGTCCATCACAAGGCTGGAGGAGGTCACCTTGTCCCACTGTGCCTTGGCTTCCCCTGTGTACAGAAAGACACAATAGCATCTTTTGCTTCCCTCGTGTTTCCTAGGGATGAATGCTTTCAAAGAGACGCGGGAGCACCTTGGCTTCTGTTTCAAACGCAGGCTTTGCAACGACAGGTAGAAAGAGGACAAGCTTCCAGGCACAATAGCATCCGGCGGAGAAGATTCAGGTTCAAAAAGCAGAGCTGAAGACATGGCAGCACTGCAGGGGACTCGCACAAACCTCTGCTGCCACAGCTTCTTCCAGACTGCTCCGCTCAGACGTGGGACAGGACACAAGACTCATGCACACCTTGTCCAAAGCCCCTCTCCACGTTTCTTGTGGCCCATGTAGATACTTACTACTCAGGTCTATGCTGATGATAATGCATAAAAACCAGGGCACACCTTCCTGTCTCTTCTGCTTGCTCCTTGTGTCCAACAGCATTTTTACTTTCTCTGTCGGATCAATTTTCCCTTTGCTAAAAAAGATTGTATTCAACTGATAATGCTATTTCTGGTAGCCTTTGTCACCCGGTATCAAACAAATGAGCAGCATCCCCTGAAACTATACACTCGTGTTAGCTTCATGGGCAAAAAGCAAACCGATGTATGCCTGAAAAAGGCTTTGTCTCACAAACAACAAAAGAAAGGAATCATCATGGGAACATTACAGCCAGTTTGGCACTAAGGAAATTATGAATGCAATTTCCTGAGCTTAGAGTGCTGGAGCGGCAGAAAATAGCTGTCAGGCAGCTTTCGGTGCGAGGAGATTCGGACACGATACCCAGCTATGGAGGAGATTCGCCTGTGCTGAACTTTTGCTCTCCTTCCAGTTCGGATGGGATCTTCAAGGGATTCAGCTCAGCTGGCACGAGGGGAGCACGGGTGTGTTTCCTTTGGGTTAAACCGAGCTTCCTGGGAATATTCCTTTGGCGAAAATGGGAGCTCTCACTGCTGAAGTCTGCTGGAGAAAAGGGATTGAAAGATGGTTTGAAATCAAAGCTGAAAGAGACCCAAGAGCAAGTCTCTTCTCTGTATCTCTGGCTATAGAGAAGCCGTGTTCCTGCCACTTCCAAACTGAAAGATATTTATTTCCCCTTGGCAGCTCCAGTGAGGGCTGGGAACAGAAGAAACTGAACCAACAACAGGGAAAAATATTTGGCATTAGAGACTTTGGATGTGAGGAAGAAGACGAGAGTTATGAAGAGGTTTAGATGCAGAGGAAGGAGCCTCTCTCAGGAGAGCAGCACACAGCAGCGAAGGGTGCCAGAGCCGTCCCCCGGAGGACGAAGCACAGCCACAACAACCTCTGGCTGCTGAAACACACAACCCAGTGCCCTGGGTGCTGCCAGGCTGGACCCGCTGCCCAGCGCTGCCCCTGCCTCCCTTCAGAGAGGGTCCTGCCCCTTGGGCAATGCCGTGAGCGTCCTTGGCAAGTGGGAGCCACAGCCATCAATGGCAGGAGCCAAACACGAGCCCTGGTAACGGGGGTATAAATATTTACACGCTGTGCCTCGGCTCTACTCCTGCTGCAGCAGGAACATTGCCAGCGCCACGGGCCCAGGTATTAACTGTCCTGCCCGCTGCGCCCCAGGACTTTCGGCCGCACCATAATCCCCACCGTCTCAGTGTCCTGGATCAGATCCACTCCTGGGGGGCAACAGATGACCCTTATCCCAGCCAATGGTGCCAATGCATCCTGCTCTGGTCTGGGTGTATCCGCAGGGTCAGATTCGCCCTCCGCTCCCCCATCAGCAGAGCTCTGTAGCCCAGCCAGCTCTGTGCTGCTGCAAACACAACTGCTCCAGTGTCATCCTGGCAGGAGTGCCAGGCCCCCAGCTGGGCTCTCCTCCTTGGGGCAATGAAATTCAGCCTCGCAGGCATGGCTGAGGCCCAGTGTTGGCAATGGGATCTCAAATCAAATATCTGTCAAGCCAGGCTGATCCGTTTTTTCCAGGGGATATTTACTCAACCCCTACACCCCTGTCACGAGTGCCATCCGTCTGTTATCAGCGCTGTCATCGGAGCACAGACAGATTTCATCTGCAGCATCAAGTCACTGATGGGAGCTGAGTTTAGGCATGTAACTGTGCCAAGCAGCCCTGGCTTCTCTCGAGCAGGACAATAGCATTGAGCCCTTTAAGGCATCTGACCCAGAGCGAAGGCATTTTATCGACAGCAGATCTCGCAGCAGCAAAGCTCCGGCTGGGGAACCGGCCCGGAGTCACAGGGGAAACCCATTCGCCCTTGGTGAGAATTTGGACCTTTCTTGTAAGCAGCAAACACAGCTCTGGAGCTCCAGGGTGGAAACCAGGATCCAGACATACCCTGTGCATTTGCAGCGCTGTATCACTTGATCTGCCTCATCAGAGGGTTTTGCACTCTGAGCAATGGACAGCAATGCAAACAGTGACCTCGGACCTCTCGATGATTTAGCTAAACAGCTTTAGGATGTTTGTGTCTATTCCAAAGCTAAAAACGGTCCCAGGCTCTCTGGAGAAGGGAAGAAGTCTGTATTAAATCCAGCCCTTCTGTCACTGAGATCCAGAGGCATTCCCAATTCCCTCTTAATGCACATCTCCAAAACTTCAAAGGCTTCGAGAATTCACACAACATAGCCAAAGGCACCCATGGTTAATATTAACTGCCTGGAGAAGGGAAAAGCGAGTGATGCTGCATCTGTTGTTCTCCTTCCTCTTGTGCCCCTGGGAGTTTCAGGAGCTGTATCACGGGAGAACAGATTCAGCCATCCATGGGCTAACCATGGGCTGTGGACACCAGGCCACAGAGAGAGATAGGAAGGAAAAGATGTCCCAGGCAGAAGGATCAGGCAGAATTCAGGCTGCAGAAGTCCTCATGGACAAGAAGGGCTGAGGGTACCTGCAGCTCTTGGACATAGTTTAGCACGTGCTTATAGGGCAAGGGAAAATATATCCGCTGCTGCCTCAGCCTGGGCACATTTACATTGCAAAATGCTTTGAAGCTCGGGCACGTGGTGTTTTCCTATTCCCGAAGCACCCTTTGCACTGTGATGCCTTCCCAGTTCAGCACAGTGCCCATGTGGGTAGCTGCAGTAACTAACCTTGCTGCTGCAGCAGGTGGAAGGACTGACAGGCGGCATAAAGCTGACAGCTTTAACCTCTAACTCCTCTTTGCCTGCATTCCTGGGAGCTTATGCATGCAGGAAAGGGAGTCGTTCACACGTGTCCTTCAGAGTAGCTATGATCACACTATGCTGTGAACCATGCACGGATAGGAGATTGCAACCATAAATGGGCTCCTGGGGCTGGAGCATCGCTGGCAGCAGGAAAGCTGCTGGAATTTCCTATGAAAAGCCAATTAACGGAGACCAAATCCTTTTGTGTATGTGCATGTCTCAATATTGGACAGCAAATTCCAGGCTCTGCTACCCCAGAGTCCTGACCCTTATAGAGTCTCCTGCAGTCATTAAGGGATCTTCTAGCATCTGACCCAGGCTCTAAGCGCCCAGCATGGAGGGAGGAAGAGCACCAAAACGGAGCTGTACAAGAGCTGCATGTCCCAAAATAACATGCTCCAGAGCCCCTGGCTCCCAAAACAAGGGCAGACCTTGGCACACCTTTGGTGCAGAAGTTATGACTGTCAATAAGAGCAATGTCTCTTCATTGATGCTGCTGCTGTGCGTGAGGGTTGAATCAGCTCTGATACCCATCAGTAGCTCCAGCAAGGGCTGCAGCTCACCTCTGAGGGGCTAAAACTGATCCTGCAAGGAGCCTGTGACCATTAATCTTAAACTCCTGACTCTGAAAGCCTAACAGTGGGGAAAGAACACCAACAAGAAGCTGGCCTTAAAGGGGAATGCAGGATTGCAGGGGGGATGTTCTTGTTTTCTTGTTGCTCAGTCCTCATTTTGGTTGCCTGGATGGGACCTTTTCTTCATTAGTTTGCATCTAGATGCTGCAAATGGCAAAAGAATATAGAATATAGGCCCAATTCCTATTCAAATATTCTGCATGTCTCCTGTTTTCTGCTCTCTTGAGCTGCAGCACCACAGCTATGGTCATCCATACGCACCTTGATTAGATGATCTTTGAAGGCTCCTTCCAACCCAAATGATCCTATGACCCCTATGTACAGTCTTTGACACAAGATCACCTCGACTGCCTCCAGACTGTGGCTGCAAAGGGGCTCGGGGTGGAAAAGCAGCCAGTGGGGCAGCAGGGTCTATTCTTTCTGCAGGTAAAGCCTTGAGATGGATGGTGCATAAGGCATAGTGAATATGGAGGGGATGGAGAAGGCCTCTGGATGGTGGACACAGGGCCTGCAGGGACACAGTGGTGATGGACAACTACTGTCCTCTCCAATATTGCCACCTAGAGGAGCTAGCAAGGACAAGAGCTCATTGCATGAGATAAGGAAGAGGAATCAAAAGCTTGATTCTTCTTTCATTTCCCTCCCATAAATGCTTCCCCAGCATAGCACAAAGGCAGAGAGCAGCCAAATGCTGTCCGTGCCTTGGGCATGAGGATACAGCATTGCTTTAGAAACAGCCCTGTGCTTTTTTGGGACTGTAGATACCCAGCATTCTCCCATTTCCCAGCACTTTAGTGATCCCCACATGGACCATGTCATGGTGGAACAGCTTGACTGAGAACTGCCCCTCATCAGCTCAACCTCAACTGAACTGATATAATGGGGACAAGTCAGCGAGTGGTGGCTCTGCCCACCAACCTGCAGCGCATCCACTCCCCAGGGTATGCAGGGATCTGCCTCATTCCTTCTTCCAGTGCTTTTGGACAGCACCTATCCAGAATCTTTTTACACGGCTGAAATGACTTGGGCACAGCAAGCCCACCCCAGATACCTGCCTGCATCCTCTGGTCCTTGGTTTAGTTGCATGACCAAGTACAACACAAGCCTGGGCTGCACAGTCTGTGTGCAGCAGGATTAACGGTGTTTACTCTGATTGCCAGGGTTTTGGGGTGTGAGATTAGCATCATTTAACAGTGTAAGATAAACACCATTGTCTCTTGTCCCGCTCCTGTGACTTCAGTAGCACAGAACACCCATGACCAGCAGGATGCTGGACAAGTCCTTCTCGCTCACAGACTCGTGGTACCTTTTTGAGCTGCAGTCAAGGCTTTGGCAAAGCCCAGCCTGAGAGCTCAGGACTCACCTTCCCACATGAGGACCACAGTCCTTTTGTTCACTGTCTGCTCCTGTGGATGGGAGCCAAGTGTTTAAGCAGGTTTCAGGGGCTATCCTGCTGCAGTGATACAGAGCCATGAACAATGTACTTTTACACCATCCAAAAGCCAAAGGTTGTCCTTTATGAATCACAGGCCTCAAAATCAGGTTTAGGTGCCTTCTATATTGAACGATTGTGAAGCATTTCAACAACTAACCTCTTCAGCTGCTCTGCCAGCACATAGCACCAAAAGTATGGTTCAGATGGGAGAGGCCGGCATCACCTGCAAATTCAACACGAACACAGGACGTGAAAGCCCACGAGAGCTCAGTAGCCTTGAGCTTGCAAACACCCTATGTTCTGCCTTACCCGTTGGCCAAAGGCCATGGACAAACAGCTGAGGCCAAGCAGCACGTCATCACTTTGCTACAGATTTATTTCTGTGGGAATTAATGAAACTGTACACACAATTCCAGAAAAAAAGTAATAATAATAATCTTTTATAGCCCATAATCCTTCTTTCACAGTACAACGCAACAGGAAAGGATTTAGTCAGTGTAAACAGAAGGTCCAATAGTGATCATCAGCTATCACACATCAGCTGCACAAACACAACTACGGAGTTAATGCCATTACCACACACATCGACAGTACCAGGACAAATCATAACTTTACCTACAATGCTTTTTCATGTGCAAAAAGCCATGAAAACTCAATTTACAGGAGGGCACCTTCTTCTTCTTTGGGGGTGCTGCTACTGCCTCCTCGGGGCTGTCTTATCCATTTGGCAAAAGGTCTTCAAGGTACCCTTAACTTCACCTGCAGCACAACCCATGAGTGCCTCTGGAAACCGGGCACTCATGTGTTCTCTGCTGCAGCAGGATAAAGAAAATACCCAGCTGAGGAGGAATCCAAGTCATTTATTAAATCATTCCTGAATTTCAGCTTAGATTCAGTCCCGCACCAGGACTACTCACAACAGTCCTGGTTCTATGGATCATAAGTTCACAGAACCAGAGCAGAACCATCCTGCACCAGCGCCAGCTTTGTAAATTGAATTCACAGTCAGATGCTACAGGAAAAACCAAGAGGTAGTTCTTTATCATACCTCTGTGAAAAGGCAAACCCAACAAGGAACAGGATGTCGAAGTGACGCAGTGAACCTAAAGGCAACAGGTACCTACAGTGGTTTTTTTACTTTTTTGGGTTTTTTTACTTTTTTGGGTTTTTTTTTTTTAAACACATGAAGTTAGGTTACAGACATCATAAAAAATGCACACTTCATGGAATTCCTGCATAGTAGGAAACAAAGAGGCTAGCACTAATCCAACAGCTACGTTAACAGCGAGACTGCCGCTTACCGGTGCAAGGAAGATGCGCTATCAATATATTAACAGAGCCTCCCCCCTTCTTAGAGGAGTCCTATGGCAACACTGAGATGTTGTGTTCAGAAGGAAAAAGAGAGCATTTTCTTGGGGTTAAACTGCCAAAATCATTCAGTTTCACATCCGTCAATTTAAGGCAATGTTACTGAGACCTGAGAAAATGAAAAAGCAAACAGAAAGTGTAAGTTTCTTTTCCCAACTATATATATAGTGTGTGTATATATACATATATATACATTTCAAGTGTGAGTATATATATGTATGTGTATATATATATATGTATGTAGGTATATATATATGTATATATACACACACACTTGAAATTTCCTGTCTCCTCCAGCTCTCAGGTGGTGCTGGGGAAAACAGCAACAGGGACACTGCTGTGAGGTCTCAGGCTCACATCCTGAGAGGTACAGCTTGTTCCAAGGAAACCTAATGGGAGTGCTCGGACTCGCCCGGCTCTTTCCCATATATTCTCTTTTTAAACACCCCTGTTGAAGCCCTCTGGAGAGGGTTAACTCCAGAACAGGCCTGTAGTGCACCGGTAACCCTGACTGGTTTGTATACTCAAACTGGAGCTAAAACAGACAACAGAATTACATACAGGAAATTGCCGTGATTCCCCCTTGTCAGGAGAAAACAACGGACGTCAGGGTTAACAATTTCACTGCACCTTTAGCCATTTCCCATAGCGACAGAGTAAATCCTTTAGCACGAGTGTGGAGTCGCCAATTGTTCCTTGGAAAAGAAGAATCAAAATGAAAATTCAAACCCAAAACCATCAACTTGCAAACATTTCTCATTCAATGGTAAGAGACACGAGCGAGATGGGGGGGGGACTGCAGACACACAGCATGCTAAGGAGTTATGACACAAAGTGCAATGGTTTTTGACTCTACAAGAGGACGGATGGGCAACTCCCCTTCCAGTACCACCTCGATGCTCACTGAATGCCTCTGGAGAGGGCCGGAGGTACCATGTCAATCTGTAGCTGTAAAGCATGTGTTTGAGGTTGGCCAAGCTTCACGGCCCCAGGGCGCAGCTCTGCACATCTCAGCTACATCTGTGACTGCAGGAGGAGAGATTGGCGCGCACAAAGACACGGTCACATCCCAAAATGTGGAATTGCGTTGCCAGTTGAGGATTTGATGGTGGGTTGAGCCCCAGCTGAAAGATGGACTCAGCCCTAAAATCTGTGGGATCGGCTCCTTCTCCTATACATGACTACAGGCACAAACCATCCCTCTCTCCTGCTCCCACGCGAGCAGCCAGGCACCCACAGCCCTTGCTATCAGCTTTGACCAGTGCCTGCCATTAGCCTGCTACATAAAGCAGGACTTGGGCAGCAGGGCACCAAAAAGCAGGAGGTTTCCACATCCCAGCTCAGGTTCCCACAAAGTGAACAAGTTTATAACAAGTTTCTCACCAGCTGCTGCCCGGTGAGAGGGTGTGTGGCATATTTCTGGCTCATACATCAAACGTGACTACCCAAAGATCTGAGACCAAAATAAAAGGTAACGATCCTCATCTGAACAGAAAGCGATTTCCACTGCTCACCTCTTCCCTACCCTCCTCTCCCCGCCTCAAAGGATGAACAGGGAGGCAGCTCCTTTACTCACCCCGCTGGGAACTAAACCCTTTATCAAATCACACATTAAAGAAGCTCACTGTGTGCAAGAGACTCGTACGCTAAAACAGTTCCACCCTACACAGTGCAGTCAACACAGTTTTAACTTAAATTTGCAGCTTGTTCTTTACAAGTGCTTGGCAGAGAATATTCATATTCTTCTGACACCATATAAATAATATTTGTACAGCTTAGACATTTCGAGACATGCATTAGACTTTAGGTAGTACATATTTCTTGATCATATATGCAAATATTACTGTCAATCAAACCAAGCAACCTTATGCTGGACCGTGCCTTGCGTTATCCAGGACGTTTGATGGTGGCTCTGAATCGTCCATGGGAAGGACCAGGCGCGTTCCTCGGATTACGAGTTCATGGTCCCCAAAAGCAAGCTCCCGATCCAGCGCATCCTCAGAGCTGTTACCCACGAAGCGCCGGGATGTGCCGCTGGATGTCACGGAGTCGGTGTTGACAGTGGAGTCCCCATAGGTCAGACTGATGTCCCCGTCGTTCAAAATGAGGTCAGAGTCATCGTCCTTCAGCTGCTCCTGATTCTGGGCAACAAACAGGGGGAAAGTGCTGGTTAACTCTTCCTGAGTACTCCTGTTCACAGCAGCCTTCCAGTGCCTAAAGGAAACCTACTGGGGAGGGGCTTTTTATAAGAGTAAGTAGGGACAGGCCAAGGGAATGGCTTTAACCTGCCAGAGGGGAGACTGAGATGAGCTCTTGGGCAGAAGCTCTTCCCTGGGAGGGTGCTGAGGCACTGTCAGGGGGTGCCCAGAGAAGCTGTGGCTGCCCCATCCCTGGCAGTGTTCAAGGCCAGGTTGGACACAGGGGCTTGGAGCAAGCTGCTCTATGGAAGGTGTCCCTGCCCGTGGCAGGGGTTGGAGCTGGAGGAACTTTGAGATCCCTTCCAACACAAACTATTCCATGATTCTATGAATTAGCTCATCCCTCAGCACCAGTCTCTGATCTCCATACCAAGCTCCAAGCTCAAAGCTGCAGAGCAACATCCAAAAACTACGCTGAAATATGAACATGCCAAAGTCCATGCATCCCATGACAGAAAGGACACCAAGAAACTCACTTCGTATGCCTGTGGACTCGTCAGGCACCGAGCAATGGGCCCGCAGCACCCTGGCAGTGTGGTGGTCAGCGGGGGCCCGCTGTGCGTCAGCAGAGGCTTCAGATAGCTACGGAGGGGGTTAAGGAAGAAACAGGAATAGGGCAACGCTGGCGAGTTGAGGGGTGGGATGCAGGGGCAGCAGTGAGGGACTCCGTGTCTCCAGGAAATCACAGGAAGGAAAGAAAAACAAGCCTCTGGAAGCACAAAAATCATAGGAATGAGCAATGTGAATAGAACCACAGTGGGACATGAGTAGACTAGACGCAGTCCTGGTAAGAAAAGGCTTCGCAGCATCGCTTGTCCCATACCTCTCATCACGGCAAATTGCTCCTCCACTGATTGATGGCCAAGCATTTGAAAGGGAAGAGGGAACTGATCTAGCAAGAGAGGACCCCCTGCCCTTCCTGCCCACCTGCCATCAGGATCGAGGGTTCCCTGGGATTCCAGCCCTGGAGACACGAGCTTTGACGTGAGCTGCTGCTGCACCCCCACTCAGGGTGGATGGAAATGGCCATTCCTCACAGCCACACAAGGAGGTGCAAACCAAAACCCAGCAGTGTCACAGGAACGCAAACGCTGGCTCCTCTGCTAAGCAGGGAGCAAGCCATGCTCCAGGCCAGCAGAGCTGCTGGGGCAGACAGGATCTGACCCAGCACACACTGACCACCACTGAAGGATACTTGTGATCGAAGTTGTACCACATGCGGAAGAGCCAGGCGCTTTCTGCCTTCGTACTCCTCCTCTCGCTCTCCGGGACACCCTGCAGAAGAGTCAAACATTAAACAGCAGCAGGGAAACCTGCCACAACCTCAGTCAGGGCCAGGAGGCTCCAGGTTATCGCAGGGGACGGAAGAAGACACACACTTTCCATCACCCCTTCAGAAGAAACCCATGGGTGGCAGAGAGCATAAGGATGCTCACACCACAACGGGCTGCGGTGCTGCCAGCACACTCTGCATTTAGCAGCAGAGAACAGCCTTAGGAGGTGGTATCAAAGCATTCTTTCTGCTAGAGCCTTCCAGTTTCTGGCCCTGAGGTTTAAAGTGCCTCGGAGCCAGTGGCTGCATCCAGGCTTCACATTTAATAATGACTGACAGGTCCAATCCCCACCAAACCCCGCCTGAGATTTCTGCATGCAAATCACTGTGTGTGATGAGGACCTCTGGCTTCCTTTTAGTCAGAGTAAAGAATGCAGAACTGTTTGGAGGGGACTGTGAATACAATTACACATTCCACGGAAATCTGGCTTTCAGATTTGTGGCTCTGGGCTGCCTTTAGCACTTGATGTTTCTCCCCAGGAGGTGAAAAGCCCAATAGATGGCTCTGAAGAAAATGCACCTCCAAGGTGCAGAACCCACCCTGGCATCAAGTACAGCCACAGCATGACCAGGCTGCAGGAAAACTGATGCTCCAGCATTTATCTCAGCCATGAACTGCCACATAGCTATCCCCAGGAAACATAAAAGTGGGTCAGAAGATGCTACATGAAATGAGGCAGTAAATGGTGTTCCAGTACTGCCCTGGATACTGGGATGAGGCAGAGAAGCTCCACGTCATGCGTATTTTGGTGTTTATTTCAAACCCAGCCAGAGAGGGACTGAATCCTTCGCTGTCTGTCCCTGTAACGTGGGAGCATTACTCCCAGCAGTAATGTGGAGTAAAAAGCCCTGTGTTGTCTCCCTGCCCTTCTTTCCAAGTGACTAAAAGAAAGCCTCATTATAACCCGAGAGAGCACAGAAACGTCCTCACTCCCACTGACTGCAAACTCTGTCACCAGAGGAGCTAAAAAGTCTCCTACAGCTGGAAGGGAGCGGAGCAGAGACAGGCTTGATGTAACCCCTGCCAATTCCTGCCCCGAGGCTGCCCAGCAGCACCACACTCACCACATTCTCCTGATCCGCATCCACACCGACTCTGGGGAGGAGACAACAAGCACAGGGTTAGCACAGGCAACGGCAGGTGGGTACGTGCTGTGGTCCGAAGAGGAGGATCGTGTCCTTCCTCCCGCCTCTTAGAACTGAGCACCTTAATGTGAGAGCAGGACAAGGCAGAGGATGTGCTGCAGCAAGAGAGCCCCCAGACTCACCGGATATTCAGGCAGGACAGCATGGCTGTGGTGCCCCCGCCGAAAACCCACACAGTGAAGAAGACGATGAGGAGCGTTGTGCTGAACATCATCTGCCGGGCGTATGTGGCTGTGTCACGGATGGCCAAGGCGAATGCCATGGCTCCTCGCAGCCCTGCCACGGAAGGGATGGTGGAGGAGCTGTGTGAGCCCACAGCACTGACAGCAGCCCCCACTGCAGGCTTCCCCGCTCAGGGTTTACATCAATGCTGCCCCACAAGTGGTCCTACCCCTCTGATGGGACTTTGGACAAGGGATGTAGGGACAGGACAGGGGAATGGCTTTAACCTGCCAGAGGGGAGGCTGAGATGAGCTCTTGGGCAGCAGCTCTTCCCTGGGAGGGTGCTGAGGCACTGTCAGGGGGTGCCCAGAGAAGCTGTGGCTGCCCCATCCCTGGCAGTGTTCAAGGCCAGGTTGGACACAGGGGCTTGGAGCAAGCTGCTCTATATGGAAGGTGTCCCTGCCCGTGGCAGGGGTTGGAGCTGGATGAGATGTAAGGCTCCTTCCAACATAGACCATTCCATGATTCAGTGATATCCACCACTGGAGGAGACCACAGCACTTTCACAGTGATGATTTAAGCTTAAGCATACACTGTGAAGCTGGGGTTACCACCAGCCCAGAAAGGCAATCCCTCCTCCTGCCCCATGCTGTGCACTGAAGCACAAGGCAGGAAGAGCTCATTGCTACACCTCAAAACAAGGAATTCACACCATCCAGCCAAAGGGAGCCCTTTCCTGCTCAGCCCCTTCTCCAGACACTGCCCGTAAGAGACTTAGAGTTGAACAAGGACTATTTCCTGGTGCTCAGGGGCAAGGAAGTGCAGATGGGCCACGCGGTCGGAGGCAGGGATGCGATAACGTACCAGCAAACATCATCATGTGCTGTAAATTTGTTCCAATCTTATTTCTTCTCCCCAGATTCAGTAAAAATGACAGTGGGTAAATATTGGCAGCTCTTCCTAGGAAGATAGCAAGCTGTATTTGCACACATTAAGGAAATTGCTCTTGCTGTGCCTCCCATCACAACCCACCTCTGCACACAGAGCAGACGGAAACGCTGGGGAGCCTCAGAAACCACTGGTCCTCTGGCTGCAAAGATAACCACCCTGCTCTGAGTGCTACAGCAGAGTGGGCAGAGCATGCTACTGCCTCCCCAAAGCAAAGCATACATTGCAAGTCAGGAATATCACATAGATACAAGCACAAATAAACAAGTGAACGATGAGAAGACAGGGTAGAGGAGTGAGAGGAGAGCAAAAACACCATTCCCCCTCATCTGCTCCCCCTGCCAGGTCCTTTTTCCACCCCAAGAATTATTTGTCCTCTGGGAAGCTCAGGCCATCACTGCTACCACAACCCCTCTGACAGTCCCTGGCACTCCACACTTCACAGCTGGGTTTGAAGCTTGAAGCCAAGTCTCATTCCCAAAGATTATTCAGCGAAATGAAAGCAGCAGCAGTTGAGATGGATGAAAAAGAGAATCTAATACTCATTCTGTTTTCATAGCCTGCAAGATACAAGAATCAGCAGCCCCTTCATATTGCTTTTTATCTTTGAAGCTGTGTCTTTTAATACCAGCACCCAGATGGCAAAAATAATCTTGGAGCCAGTATTCAGAGCAGCCTTCAATAATATGGAAAATGCTTCCAGCTTTCATGCGCTGTCCTGAGCATCATTAATTTGCATAAGAGATGTATTTCATGATCCCTCTCATGAATGAGCCATTTCAGCAGTGAGTCAGTTCCTGCTGAAGAGGACACAATTTCAACCGAACCACCCAAATGGCATTCCCCATGTTCTTCACTCCCTCCATCCCCCAGGCTCCCGGGGGAATCCAGCAGACCCTGCTGCAAGCCTACATGCCAGCACTGGCAAAGATAACAACATCACACACAGCAGCATAAACCTCAGTGCAGGCAAAGGGTGCAAGCAATTCTGCACATCTGAACTGGTTTCCCTGATATATGGAAAACATTCCTTCAAAATCCTTGGTTTTCTGAGACATACCAGGGCTGAGAGTTTGTTTCCATTAACATCAGCCTGTAGAAGGGGAAATCCTTCCTCATAACATCACTTCTGTAGACTTAACTCTGCTATTTGACCAAAAAAAGGCTTTTTCTCAGCGTTAACCAAGCCATTAACATGAAATAAAAGGCTACAGTGGGCAGTCCCTATTCTCAAAGCCACTCCTGGTGCATGACAAAGCCTGGAGCTACAGCACCATGTTCACATCAATACCAAGTCCCTGCAGCAGCTGATTTGAATGCCCACAAGGGAGAGAAGATGGGGAAGAAAAGCAAAGCTGGGAAAAGAATCTCCACCTCCTTCAAGTAAGCAGCACAGGCACCACTCCATGGGAGAAATCCCCTTCTAAAAATAAAGCCAGGCTGACTGAGGAAAACCCCACACACTGGAGAGAAAAACACAACCTGGGAATGAGGAACCTCTCCCTTTCCTATTTATATCATATACAATGGGCTCCAAAGGATACGAAAGCCCCCACCACGAAGGTAGGGTTAAAGACATGGTTCTGGAAGGTGAACAGTGCGAGTCCCATGTAGGAGAAGATGAAGTTTTCTGCCAAGAAATTCAGCAGCTCAAACAACTGAAAGAGAAAAACAAATTAAAAGTGAGTGAGACAACAGAGGTTTAAGAAGAAACACACAGGAGCCCATCCGTCACGCAGCAAATACTCCTTCAGATGCAACCCTCATGAAACCCATCTGTAGCAAGACAGATGCACCTGACTGTGGCTAGAGGGGAGGAAAAGATAATGGACTTGAAATTCAGAGAGGCTGAAGAGCCCTCACCTGCTTAGTTCTGTGCTGGGACTCTGTAGATAAGTTGTTATAGGTATAATGGGCCTGTGTGATCCCACAGAAGAGGACAGCCACCACACCTGGGGAGCAGAGCACCATGTTAGACTCCTGACCATGAAAAGGGAGCTGAGCTGCACCCCGATGGCACAGGGGATTTAATGCAATAACCCCAGAATAAATAAAGCAGAGGGAGAGCTCTGGCTGCAATCAATGCTGGGACAATCAAAACCCAACAGCCCCATCATCCCTGCAGATCTCCATCCCAGACACAGGGCTGTGCTGGAGCTTGCCTGTAAAGCCACATGCTTCAGCCAGCAGGAACGTGCTCCAGGACATCAAGAAGAACAAGCCCGTCTCCAGCAACGGGAACTCCCGCAGTTTGGTGAACTTGGTGACGTTGCAGATGGTTAAGGACAATCTGGAGAGGAACGGAGGCTAAAAGCACATCAAATCCAGCTGTGCATCACAGCAGCAGTACATAGCCTGCCCCGAAGGAAACCATGGCACTGCCTTTGATGAATTAAGGCAAAGAATCATGCAACGCTGCACCTGGGTGAGATGCAGCACAGCAACAGAAGCTGCTTTGCAAACACTTGGAAAAATGCAACAAAAGGATATTAAAGCTGTCACAACTCCGGTAGCTGCTCCCATTGCGAAAGAGCCACTGAATATCCCCAGGAAGATCCCAATGGATTTGAACATTGCTGTGACATCGAACGTGTGGCTGTTGTCACCCGCTGGCTGGTACGCAACAATTGAGCTACAAGAGGGAGGAAAAGCACACACAAGAGCAAAACAGCCCTTAGTCTGGATGGAGAGGCACCTCCAAGAAGCTACATAAGCCAGCATCAAGCCTGAGAAACCCGGGAGACAAAACCCGAGTCCCACACTGCAATTCCTTTGGGACCACAACATGCGACAGCAGCATTCCCACCCTATCCCAGGGAATTTGGGATCCCCTTTGCTTCTGACCTGTTCAGCCACCCCTCCTAGGCACAGCTCTGCATTTGCTCGCTCTAGACATCAGAGAGCACCAAACCAAAGCCCATCTCTTGCACGATCTCCTGCAAATGCATTTGCTAAGTGACAGTCCATCATTTATGATGGGATTTTGGGGCTTTGGCACCAGCCCTATAAAGTCAGGCACTCTGCAACCACAAAGCATTCAAGTGGGAAGCCTCCATTTCTCCATTGACTCCACAGAGGTGGCTGATGTGAATATCCCCTGAAGAGCTATAATTTATTCTGCTTTACCACATTTAACATGCACTGCATTTATTTGGCACTGTTCTGAGTTCTGAAGTGCAATATTGCAGGGTAGGAAGTCAAAGGGAACAGGGCTGGTTCATAACAGCAGCACTCTCATCTTCACCCACCAAACCTCAAAAGGCCTTTGTGGGGAGATGGTGAATGGGTTTGCTCCCTCCTAGCTCTGGGTGAGCTGAGCCTTGCATCAGCCCTTCCACTGTTTTACTTGGGAGGGCTGAGATAGAGGGAGGCCTTTATCTATCTCCTAAATGGAGCTGGAACTGGATGATCTTCAGGTCCTTTCCATCCCAAACCATTCTATGATTCTAAATCCCATTTATGGACTCCTCACATCACTTTCTTGGATGTAAGCTTACAGAAAACATTAGCTTCCAGTCCGCAACCCCTCAGCCAGCTCTGTTCAAACTCTTGGATGTGAACTTTCAACCTTTGCTGTTTAACCTCCCGAGTTCTGCTGGAACGGAAAGTTACTGCCTCATGCACACATCCTGCAGCTTTCTCCCCTAACTATACACCAACGTCAGGGCTCACTTCCCTTGCTCAACTTCTCTGCTTTTAACACCTTTCCTTCTTCTGCATTGTCTTTTACACTGCAAGATGTACACTGTGATTTAACTTCATCTGTCAATCCCAGCTGACACTTCCCATTCAACAATGTGCTCTTCTTCTGGGGCTTGGGGTTTTGGTCTTATAAACCCAGACTGGTTTCATTTCCCCTCCATAACAGACTGCTTGGATGGTGGTTTTGTGTTTTTACCTCTTAACAGTTTCCCTCCTGGTTCTGCTTTCTGCATCACTAAGAAGACATCATTGCCAGCTTTATTCCCCCTGTCCCTGCCCATGGGGGTCTCTGTGGCATTCAGCCCCTGTGAAACCTCCCTTGGGAGGAAGCAGGTAGAGTCCCTGCAGCTGCATTCACCTCCCTGCTCCCAAACCGCATCCCCAGCACCTCACTGCCCACTGGCTTTCGGTTCTGTGTTCAATTCCCCTTCATCCTGCAACCACCTCCCAGCCACCAAACCAGGCCGATTCAAGACAGCACGAGGCAGGAACAGAAAGGCAGGAACCAGCAGCGGATCCTGCCCCCCAAATACAGGAACAGACTTTTGTCCAGGACTGGAAGCAGGGAGGAGAGGAGCCCTGTGGGCACCTAGCTCCTGGCACAAGCAATGGAGGAGTCCCAGCTCCCTGTCCTCCCCTGGCACAGGGACTGCTCTTGGAGGAGCTCTCCTCCTCGCACCCAAGATGTGCTTGTGCCCAAGTGACTCGAGGCTGCCCTTGAGACACCTGCACTGACCAATACCCACCGTGCTGATGGGGCTGCCCTGTGCTGCTTACAGTGACCCTGAAGACAAAGACCATGGCAAGCTCTGAAACAGGCACAGGTTAACTGGTGAGGAGCCCTGGAGGGGTCAGCATGCTGCTGGGCTGGGCTGCACTAAAGCCTTGCAGCAACATAAGTGGTGCCCGCAGCTCTGAGCTGCTGTTTTGGTGCAAATTACCTTATTTCAGGGAGGGGGAGGATGGAACTCAGCTTGTGGGAAGAGGAAGGCAGGAAATCAGAGCAACAGCTACAAAGCTGCTACTGAAACAGGGCGAGAGGCAAATCACCTCCATGTGTGGAGGTGCACCACACTGATGCCAAACCTACCCAGAACCTCCCAGCACAGGCTGGAAGACCCCCTCCCTTCCTCACTTGGGATCCCTTCTTCAACATGACCTGGCTGTGCAGCATCTACCCTCACACCAGTGGGGACACATCCAGCATAAAGACCAGAGCGAGCAATACAAACAGCTCCAGAAACCTCAACAGAAGCACTCGGTTCAGTGCCTACAGCTCGTGCGGGTGGTGATATGCAGCTCACAAGATGCTATTTGCTGCCTCCACCTCAGGAAAACCCACGCAAGCAGCACGCTGGAGTGACAAGTATTCCAGAACTATTTCCTGCACTAGCCTGAGCTATACGTTAACCTGTCAGCACTGCAGACATCATACAGTGCCAAACAAATTGCCATGATGACTACACAGTGAAAATGCAGATCAAATACATCCTGCATGCAGAGGACAGAAGATATTAAAGAACAGCAAATACTCTTTAGAAAGGCAGCAAGCTTCCCACGTGTTCAGTGCAGGGTATTCACTCGGTAAATACCATCTTGATGCACAGAAAGCAGGGAGAGAAAGGAAACTATTCCCACCTCACTAAGGGCAGGTATTTGTGGCTGGGAAGCCAGGCAGGGAGGAGCAAAGCCATCAGCAAGGAGTTTCAGTGGGGCTTAAAAGCAGATCTGGTGCTTATCCCATTTCAGAGGGACAGAAAAACTTCCTCCTGACTGGGCCAACCAGGCAAAAAAGCAAACCAAAACCATCCATCATGCAGGGGGAAGCTGCAAGGACAGCCCGCAATCCCAAGCTGCAGTCTCCAGTGTGGTCACTAGGTCACTACAGCTTTTTGGGACACGCCCAGTGGAAAGCTGCCCGTGCAAACACCCATTCAGGAGGTCTCCCAGCACCTGACATGTACCACAGATAACAGCTAAAAGTAAAAACAGAGCACACTTACGAAGACAGCACTATGGCAACGGCATCGTTGAGGACGCTTTCGCCAAAGAGCAGGGCATACAGCTCAACATCAACCTGGAGTTCATGGAATATGGCAAGAACAGTCACTGACAAACAGAAAAACAAGAGAGACATTCAGAAAGGCGCCGTTATTTTGGTGTAATCAAAGACAAAACGCCCTGGTTTAGAAAGCTGCCTTCCTGCACATCTGTGCCACTGTTGCGACGGTGCCAGCCACCCCTCCCGCTGCCTCCAACAGTCTTCCTTCCGCCCTTTCAGATGAGGATTTGCTTTATCATTTCCCTCCTGCTCCTTTTAAACACATCCTGGGCATTGGGTCGATTGAGTCTTTAGCAGGCAGACACAAGCAAACTCTGCTCTGAGCTTCCTGAAGGTCTGAGCTCATGGACTGGACCACAGTACCACACCAACACAAGCCACCCAGCTTTCGTGATGCCTTTGGCATGGTGCATCAGCGAGAGCCTTCCTCCACCTACAGAAGGCCAGGAGGATGCAGGCTTGTCCAGGACAATGCCTGTCTTCTCCTTCCATCCCTGATACTCCAAGAGAATCCTTGGATTCAACACAGGTTGACACAGTGGAAATGCCAGCACAGATGTGTGAACATTTCAAGACCCAAATGGAGGAAGTCAGGCATTAGAGGGGGTCTTGTGATTTACAGCCACATGGCAGAGATCACAGAACCCTCAAGCCCTTCTGTGATCCAGCAGCTCCAAGAAGGGAATGAAAATGCAGCAGGTTTTGTGTCTCAGCCTTGCAAAAGCATCACAACATCTAGAGCAAGCGAGATGTAACACGTGGTGCATCGTGCGCAGCTCAGGCTGCTGCAGAGGGCTGAGCTAATTCCAATCAAAGTCCTTTAAAATAGCATCCAGGCACTCAGCTGTGCACACTGAAGGGGGTTTAACACATTTATGCACAGGGAAATGTTCCATTTTTACCTGTGGAATCTTCACATTCCTATTGTGAAGCCTGAAGAAGGGACACCATGCCAACACCTCATCTGCAGCACTTCTAAGCATTACTTCTACCTGTGGTCCTTACCTGGCCTCTGCCTATCTGCCATCAGGTCCACCACACCACCATCACACCCATGAGGCACTCCCCACTTTGCAACCCAAAACCAGTCTATGATTACCACTAAACTAACTAAACCTACCAACTGAACATGACACACGTGCTTGTGCTGCATCCACTGCTGGCACAGGACGGCAGAGACATGGTGGACCTGTCCCAAAACCCAGTGAAGTCAAGAGAGAGACTAGCCAGGACTTCACTGCAAACAAAGATTCAGGAAAGCAGAGGTTTGGAAGGTCTATTACATGGAACTGGAAGGAAATCATAAGGCATGGAGACAAATGTGACCTCTAAGAATGTCACACATAAATTAAACTCCAAAATTCAGAAGGAGGACATTTGCAGGTGTTTGAGACTTTCTTCCCCTCTTCACCACAACTCAAACCAGATCAAAATGTAGGTAAAATGAGGGGAAAAGCCCCATCTAACATACCTGGGTCAGTAGCTGATACAATGGCACCGAACAGGAGGCAGTCAGTGAAGTAGAAGTCTCCCCCGAGCTGCCCAGTGACTTTCATCAGCGCCACGCAGCCATACACGACAGAGCTGGTGATTAGAAGAGGCAATTACTCATCTCTGCAGTGCATTAAAATGATGACATCCCAATGGACTCAATTCCCCTGAATTTGCCAGATTAACCCCTGAAGTTATCCAAATGCCACAGCACCGAAGAACTGAGCTGAGCGTGGTGAAACCCCAGTGCCACGGTCTGGGAGGCGAGAGATGGATCGCACACTGGACCACATACATGGTCCACCCAAGGAACCAGGGTGGAAACTCCTCCATGAGCACAACATGGCTCAGGAAAAAGAGCATCCAGGCCCAAGGGGTCTCCCGATCTCTTTGCAGTATCTCGTGTGAACACATTTCCATGGGTTGACCTTGGCCGGACTTTGGAATGGGCAAAACTCTCAGCGAGGAACAGCTAATGCAGATGCTGAGTCTGCTTGAATCCACTGGACTCCCCAGTGGAAAACCCCCTCCGCCTGCCTGCCTGCTGCTATTCAGAGCAGGAATCAGCCAGCTGCCTCTGCACACGGGGATAAATAATCTGACACACCATCTGTGCTCACCAGGCACCTGCTTCCAGCAAGTAAGGACAGGACACGAGTTTACGATCCTGCCCTCTACTCCTTGTTAGGGCTCTGCTCTCAACAGTTGGAAGTTACTGATTCAAGACAATCCTCAGAGACGTGTGAAACTAACTGCTTCGGATGGGACGCTGAGAAAGCACTATGCAATTAGGCAGCAATCACCCTGTCCACACAGCAGACGTTTGGCCATTTGCTGCTGCTGAGCAGCAGAGGCAGAGAGCCCCTCCAGGGCTGGGATTAGCAGCCAGAGCTCTCGAAGCCTCCAAAGCCCTCCACAAGAACCAGATGAGCTCCAGCTACTCACCCGATCACCAGGCAGGAAATTGCAGTGCCAAGGAAGGCGTAAGCCAGGATGGATCCCAAGTTTCTGAAGAAGTGCCTCTAGAAGGAGGATTAAAATGAAGAGTTACATTTGCTGACAGTTTCCTTCAAGCCTGCACGGGCACCACACAGGCTCTGTAGCTACTTGGACCTTGCTCAGACAGCACGAGCTGGACCAACATGGCTGAATGGTGCTCATCAGTGTACAGTGCCAGACCAGCAGATGCTGATGCAGCATTAATAAACATGAACGCATCATCTTCTTATACCTGTGTATTTAATAAGGTGCCGTTCAAAGTCCTGGGAACTGATTTCCTAACCCAGCAGCATTCCTCCTTCCTTCCCCCGCAAGCCAAACAGGATCATTCTGCTCTGCTTCCAAATCAGCATTCCAGAGAGCTGCTGAATTCCCACCCTCTGGTGTGTTTCAGAGGCTGAAATGGGCCAGCTGACCTCCAAACCCCTGCCAAACCCGTGCCGGGAGAGGTTGAAGTCATTGACCCTTCCCAGGGATGGACAAGATTGACTGGGGCACCCTCAGCCCTGCTTCCTACAATCCCACATGTACCGAGGAAAACTGTACCCATCTCCACAGCCTGCTGAGCAAGCAGTAAAGCACGTTCAAGGATGAAGAATGCTCTGGAGGCAGAGGAACTGAAAGCACAGGAGCTGCAAAGGCACGTACCCTTTTCAAGCTGTAGCCTGCATAGAATATAATTGGAGGAAGCAAAATGTTGAAAAACACTTCAGGATCAAAAGTCACCTGTTAAGAGAGAGAAAAACCCAACGGTCAAATGCTTCGCAAGACAACACACAGATAAGGACGTCACAGAAAACACACGGAGGAAAGCCTGTGCCCCCACCGGAACAGATGCTGTCGGATCAACTCTGAGGATGCATCCAGGATGTTTTGGAGACATAGTGCAGAGTTGAACCAGCTTAAGTTAAGACGAGCTGAAACTAGAGTTTCATTACATTGTGTTCTAATTCGAATTTATAGCTGATCATAATCTGAAGTTAAATATATATAGAGAGAAAACAACCACTTAACCCAGCAGCTACAGGACGCATCCACACAGAGGTGACCATCGCTCGCCCCTGCAGTCACCGGCTCCCTCACCTTTCTCAGCATCTCATTGTCCTGGACGTTATTGAGCTCCTGGGCACTGATCTCCCCCTTCAGGGTGTACTCGTAGTACTTCCCGCTGACGTTCACCAGCAGCGTGGCAGGACTGGTCTGCACTTGGCAGCTCAGCGTCACGTTGTTGACATCGCTGGGCACGTGGATGCCGTAGCGCAGGACCACGCCGACCAGGACCCCTGTGGAGGGACATGTGTCAGTGAGACAAGCCGGGGTCTCTTTGAGGTCTCATGCATCAGGCTCTGATAGGACAAGAGGAAACGGCCTCAAGCTGAACCAGGGGAGCTTTAGGTGGAGCTGAGGAACAGTTCCTTCCCCAAAGGGTGCTCAGGCATCGGAACAGGCTGCCCAGGGCAGGGCTGCAGTCACCGTCACACACCATGGAGATGAGGCCCCAGTGCCATGGGTTAGTGGTGGCCTTGGCAGTGCTGTGGGATGGTTGGACTGGATGAGCTGAAAGGTTATTTCCAACCTGGTTGATTCCATGATTCTATAAAACCACGGGTGTCCGCCCAGGAGACCCGCAAACACTCGTGCAGACTTTCTAACACTGGCCATGGACTGGTCCTGATGGGTTTTGGTTACCCAGCAATGAGTCAGACCCCCTTGCTCTAGAGCAGCAAACTGCAGACATAGAGGGCACACTGGTTTTCTCAGGGCATTGCTGGCACACAGATGGGGAACCGGGCATGGCACTGCTTACGTGTGCCTAAGCTATGCATGTTGCACCTAGAACCTGCCAGCATCACCTTCTGCCACTACAGAAATACATTAAACCCTTCATTTTGGTAGGGGATTAAAAATGATACCCAGGAACACCACGAACACTTTGAGGATGGCGAGCACCCTTTGGAAGATGCTGCAGCACCATCCAGCCTCCTCCTGCACTGAGGAGCTTCCCCAGCACACAGCAGCGATGTCTGCTCTATGAAACCCATGGAAGTTCCCCAACCCAGGCCAAGCACCCAGGTCTGCTCATCACCCCCTGGGAGCTTCAGCCCTTCACCATGGGCAGCAGCCCCAGCAGGCAGCTCCGCTTCTGTGCAGGAGTATCCTGGGGTTAATGTGGAAGTCAGCAATCCAGAGAGCACTTTCACAGCAGGCTGATGAGCTCAGAGCTCTCCCATCCACACTAACGGCATTCACATGGTGCAGGCTCCTCCTCACCTGCCTGCTGTGCAGAGGGCTCTCCTGGCAGAGCTTCTTGACACCCACAGGCTGGGCAGGAGGGGTGTCCCCCACAGCACCTTTCCACGTAGCCTTCAGCACAGAAGGGTTTGGAAACTCCTTGGTGAAGGCAGCGCTGAACCACCACAGAAATCCTGGGGCTCAACCCCATCTCTGAACCATACGTTTCTGAGAAGCCTTCACACACGTGGGGACTACAAAGAGACTGCAGCGCTCAGAAGGCTTCCCCATTTGCCTCCCAGGACACTCCTGCTCCTTCACTCTGAACTAAAATCATGCTCTGTGCTTTCCTATAGGCAGGGCACGACCCTGACCGAAGGGAACATCAAACTCTTCCTCTGCCACCATCCCCCAGGAGCAGAGCCTGGGCAGGAGACCATGGAGCCATTCAGCATCTCCTGCAGCCAGCTCCCAACCTCCCACCCAGATATTGCCTTCTACCCTTAGACCTGCTCCTCCACTCCAATGGAGCGGGCAGCACCAGGCACACTGTGCTCTGCCCCTCCAGCACTGCCTGGGGTGGTTTAGAATCATGGAACCCCAGCCTGGTTTGTGTCAGAAGGGACCTCAAAGTTCCTCCAGCTCCAACCCCTACCACGGGCAGGGACACCTTCCATAGAGCAGCTTGCTCCAAGCCCCTGTGTCCAACCTGGCCTTGAACACTGCCAGGGATGGGGCAGCCACAGCTTCTCTGGGCACCCCCTGACAGCGCCTCAGCACCCTCCCAGGGAAGAGCTTCTGCCTTATGTACTGCCTCAACCTCCCCTGTTGAAGTTTTAACCCATTACCCTTTGCCTTCTAAAGTCTTTTTAAAGAGTTGGTTTTGCGTTCCTCTCATGCAGGAAGCTGCTGGAGCCTGTTCCCAGATGGAAACCCATCCAGTGACCCCTTTACTGCCCAGGCTCAGCACTTTGAGATGAGAGGCCCTGTAGGAGGAAGGAGGGACGATGGACATGGATGTTGCTGCTGGGAATTCAGAAGGGATCCTGACTCACCCTCCTCTGCTCTTAATCCCCATCCCAAAGCAGAGCTGCATCTGATAGCACCCCTGCTTGTCCTCGCTGTCTCACTCACCCAGGCAGCTGCTCCCAGCCACGCTTAGGATGCAGCCGAATTCCCACTCTGGCTTGGAGTGGGATAAGAGACAAGGCACCGATAGCTCCAATATCTGCCAAGACCACTGTGCCTGGGGCGCCCCACATCAGACATGTTCCCTTGCCCTGTAACACGCAGGTCATTCTGTCACCACGCAGATGCCCCCACCAAGGCAGATTAGAGATCTGCCCCACAGCATCTCCCTGACCAACCCTCCCCATCCAACGATGCTCGCTGGAGGCACTTGAAACAAACCCGCCTCGGATGCCAAGGTTTTCCAGACACCAAACCCAGTGCTGCGCTCAGGCTGCCTGGCCCAAGCCCAGGGGACTGAGTAAGGAACCATTAGGAAATGGTTCCAGCTCTCGGGGCACTGCAGGGCCGCCCCAGCAGTAAGCCCTGACCCTCCCTGCCAGTATGGACATGCTGCTGCAGCCAAAAGTGGCATGAAGCTGAGCCCTGGGAGGGAGCTGAGCGCAGGGAACCTGACACGGAGGAAGCTGCCAGCCAAAAGTTGCAGGGAGAAGAGAAGCTGAAGGCGAAGCTGCTCAGTTAATTGAGTTCTTTCATGCAAAGTGCGCGTTTCCATTGTGCTCCTCCCAACTCCATTAGAAACAACAAGAGCCCATGGGCTTTCTTTTTGACTTTTTAGGTGCTGCTGAACGTTTCCGAGAGAAGGTTTTAAATGAACACTAATATATTGCCATGCAGGCACTTAACAGCAGTGGAAGCACACAGCATCCCCAGGCGAGCATTAATATGGACACGGAGAGGAAAGGAAAACGTAGCGAGCAACTGAACTCATCCTGACAAGGAGCAATGGAGACATGGGCAAGGCAGGGGCCGAGTGGGAACAAGGAAACAGCTTCTAGAGAAGCTCCTGCCACATCCGCCGCCAGAGCCCAATGAGAACTGAAACAAAATGGTTCAATTAATCATCCTCAGTGGTGAGTACCTTGTTTTAAACACCCAGATGAAGCTCTGGGGCTACTAAACACCTATTGTCTGTCACTGTGTAATGACTCTGGCTTCCATACAGCTCTTGAGCATCAACCCTGAGCTGACAGGGTGATTTATAAGCTATAAATCCACCTGGAGCAAGAGCTTTTCACTTAGAGTAAAAGCACAGCCACCAAGGGAACTCTGATGTATTCTGGCAAGAAGATGCATGCAGAAGTTCTATTTGACTTAGTTTTGTTGGTTTATTTTGTTGTTTGGGGGGGGTTAATTAGAAAAAGCCAAGCTTTTACACATTGCTTCTCTTGCCCACATTTCAGGGCCTGTTTTGCAGCTTCCCTGCTGCAGCACTGCCCTGGGGCTGAAAGCAGGGGGACCAGAGCATCGCCAATGGGATCAGAGCATCAGAGAGGGGATCAGAGCATCGCCGAGGGGATCAGAGCATCGCCAAGGGGACCAGAGCATCACAGAGTGATCAGAGCATCACAGGGGGACCAGAGCATCACAGGGGGTACCATAGCATCGCAGAGGGATCAGAGCATCAGAGAGGAACCAGAGCATCACAGAGGGGACCAGAGCATCGCCAGGGATGAGGGACAGTGAAGCAGCAGCAGCACCTCCTCTGCTCCCTACAGCTTTTAAGTTGTCACTCTGAAATAACAGCATCTCAGCCCTGCTTGGGAACTGACACATCCCTTTTCCTACGGCAGCTGTTACAACCTGAGAAGCAAATGCCAAAAGCCTTGGCAGGAGGGGGAAAACGGGATCTTCTGCATGGCCAGCTGGGTGACGTTACATTTCCCCAGCAATTCCCAGAGCACAGTCTGCAAAAGAGCAGACAGAAAAGATGCGTTTTATGGATCAGCAGGAGACCCAAACGACTGAGAACAAGGGGAGCACTCAGGCGGGTCAGGGAGAACAGAGCACCAAGAAGAAGAAAACTCCAGGAGAAGAACAAGTTTGGAAGCATGGAAGGAATAGAAAGGCCATGTGTCGATAAGCTCCAGGGCAGAAGGAGAAGGAAGACCTTCCATCCTGGAAGCACGTGCTCCCATCCTGGGGAGGTGACAACCCTTGCCCTGGGCTGGAGACCAGCAGTGCCTCAGCGGTGGCTTGCAGGAGACAGTGAGGGCAGAGCACTGCGCTGTGCCTCTGGGCAGACACAGGCGTCTCCTCCCCTTCATTTGGAAGGACTCTTCCAATTAACTGAAACTGAGGATCATAAAAGCCAACGGCCCAGCGGGTCAGTGCCTCCAGAGCAAAGCTTCCTGCTGGGCAGGGGACTCAGTCACATCGCTGCTCTGACCGAGCCTGGTCACCACCACCAAGCAAGGGCACAGAGAACAGGCACTGACCACAGCGCTCAGCAATGACACCTTTTCAATCCCAAACTCAACACATCTCGTCTGAATGAGGATCCGTGGCTGTGCCAATCACTGCCCCGCCACAACTCCCAGCCCTGCTCTGGTTGAACTCCAAGCCATGCAAGACAACCTGGACAGAGCCATGGATGGCATCTGCAGACAGTAAGCTCAGGCCACTCCACAAGCCCACATCGCCTGAGGAAGTCACAGATCATCCTCAAAACCCAACCAGCTACAGACCCGCTCCCCTTCTTGTGGGAGCACCTCACCCTGTCGCAGCAGGGACCCCGAAAGTAGGAGCTCGTGCACACAGGTCCCTCCCTGGGCAGCAGGACATAGGGCCTGCAGGTCCCTGAGCACAGCAAAGGGTGACAGCATCTCCCCAAACGGCCTCTCCACCCTTCCTGGACAGACACAGGGTGCAAATACAACCTCCAGCCCCAGCGTGCAGACACACAGCTCCCAGCCAGGGCAAAGCCTGGTCTGTGCTGCCCCGAGTCCTGGCTCTCAGCCGCGGAGCAGTGCTACAGTGACACAGTGCTCAGTGACATGGCTGTGGGGCCACCACCTCCACCAGCGCTGCAGCCCCGCACTGGGCGAGAGGGACTGCGATGCGGCCGGGAGGGAATACGGGTGTCCCCCTGCACCCACATGGGAGGGCGTCCACGGAACGACCCCCTCGGCAAGAGGCCACGGGAGAAGGGCCCCGCTGCCGGTGCCATGGACGCGACGGGTGGGAACCAGCCCCGAGGCAGAGCGGGACCGGCTCCGAGCACGGCGTACCCGCGGACAGCGGAAGGGGGGGGGGGTGGGCTGGGGGTGCCCGGCGCCCCTCACCGTAGATCATGGCGAGGCCGGTCTCGTGCAGGAAGCGGGCGCGGCGGTGCTTGAAGAGCCATATGGTGAGGATGGTGAGCGTGAGCAGCAGGATGAAGACGAGCAGGTTGGCGCTGTCCTGCCGGTGGCTCTCCTCCGCCGCCTTCTCGGACACGATCTCCTCCTCCAGCGCCCCGGGACGCGCCGCCGCCGCCGCCACCTCCCCGCCCGCCGCTCCCCGCGCCCACAGCCCCGCAGCCACCGCCGCCAGCGCCGGCCCCGGCCCCGCCATGGCCCCGGCCCCGCCGCCACCACCAGGAAGCGGCGCCGGGCGCAGGCGCTGCGGGGCGGGGACAGCGCTGCCGGGAGCCCGGATAGGGGCGGCGCTGGGGCGGGAGAGCGGAGCCCGCGGGACGGGCGGGAAAGGAGGGGGAGAGGGGTGAAGGCGCGAGGACACGCGGCCGGGGCGCAGGGGGTTGGCGTGTGCCTGCCCCGAGGTGGGGTCCGGGGGAGGTTCCTGCGGGAAGGGGGTGCACGAAGCGCCGCAGGGATGAGCCGGAAGGAGGTTTGTAGGAAATGCCCGCAAAGAACTGCCCCTGGGGCCGTTATCCGTGCACTTCGGGGCATGGAAGGGCTGGGATGGCTGCGCCGGCCTGGGGTCAGGCTCCTGACCCGTGTGTCCCCTCACGCCCTTGTTCTTGCATGCGGGGAGCGGGGATTGTCCCTGGCATCCTGTGCTCTGCTCAGCTGGGAAGGAGCGGCCTGGCCCAGAGCTGGAGGTCCGCTTCCCCCTGGGACAAGCCCGGCTCCCGAGGTCACCCCAACCCCTTGGGTTTGGTGGAGCGAGTCCGGAGGAGGGCCAAGGGGATGGTCAGGGGCTGGAGCAGCTCCCGTATGGAGACAGGCTGAGAACATGGGGGCTGTGCAGCCTGGGGAGGAGAAGGCTGCGTGGAGACCTCAGAGCAGCTTCCGGCGCGTGCAGGGGGCTGCAGGGATGCTGGGGAGGGACTCTTCATCAGGGACCGCAGTGAGAGGAGAAGGGGTGCTGGGGTCACACTGAAACAGCGGAAGTTCAGGTTGGGTCTGAGGCAGAAGCTCTTCCCTGGGACGGTGCTGAGGCGCTGTCAGGGGGTGCCCAGAGAAGCTGTGGCTGCCCCATCCCTGGCAGTGTTCAAGGCCAGGTTGGACACAGGGGCTTGGAGCAAGCTGCTCTATGGAAGGTGTCCCTGCAATGGCACGGTTGGACCTGGAGGAGCTCCGAGGTTCCCTCCGCCCGATCCACCGCGGGGTTCCCTCGATGGCTCCGCCCCCGGGGCTTGCGCTGTCCCCGCCCCGTTGCGCGCCATCAGCGTGCGCCGGGCGGAGCGGCCGTGTGCGGGGCGGCGGCGATGGCGGCGGGGTCGGTGTGGAAGGGGCTGGTGGGGCTCGGCCTCTTCGCGCTCGCACACGCGGCCTTCTCGGCGGCGCAGCGTGAGTGAAGGCGGGCGCGGGGCGGGAGAGCGGAGCTGGGCCCCGCCGGCAGCGCGGCGCCACAGCGCGGGGCTCGGCCCGGGCGGGCCCGCAGCGGCGGGAACGGGGACGGAGATGGAGGGGAAGGGATCGGCGCCCGATCGCCGCTTCCCCCCCTCCGTGTGCCCCCCCCGGAGCCGTTCCCCTCCTGGCGGCGGGGCCCGGACCGCCCGGGGCTGGGGGTCGGAGCCCTGAGCCGTGCGGAGCCCCGCAGCGGTGCTTGCGCGCTCCGTGCCGTGTGCTGTCTGCGCGGATCGTTTGACGCGTGCGTGTTTCTGTTTCGTAGATCGCTCCTACATGAGGTTAACAGAAAAGGAAGACGAAACGTTGCCCATAGATGTAAGTTTCAGTTGTGACAACGTTGGTAAGGCGCCGCGTGGATCGCTCAGTCTCCCCCAGTTGCTTTGTTACTGTAACGTGATGAGCACGAGTACAAGGTGAAGCCGCGCTTCCTCTTGAGCCCCCTCTGTCAAAAAGAGCCCCGTTTTCCATCCCGACTGCCAGCGGTGTGTTCTGTCCGTCAGAACCAGCCCCAGGCACAGACCTGGCTCCCCTTCAGCATTACCCTGAAGCAGCTTGTCCAGGAATGCCCTGAACTTAGCCCAGAGAGCTTTTGCCTCCACCTCCTGCTTTGCAGCATAAACGTCCTCCTCCCTCTGGCTTCTGTGGGCTGACGTTTATCCAGCGTGGCTGTGTGCCTGCACAGCCTGCTTCAGGAAGGGCTGGGGGGTTCATTTTCATTCGGTTTAGTTTCTCGGGGTTTTAAACCCATTTCAATTCCTGTCTGTTCCATTTTTGCTTAATCAGAAAGGGAAGGGGGTCAGATACCCACAGCTGGGCATGGCATTAGGACGGAGCAGCAGCTGCCACCGCTGCACAGCATGTGCTGGCAGCCAGCTCCCTTCTCAGAGAGAACACTTAGATCCTTAAGTGCACAAGAACCAGGGGCTTGTTCTAAGGAGCTCACTGAGGAGCCCTGCGAATCCGTTCCGCTCATGCAGTGCAGACCAGTTGGCAGCCAGCTGAAGCTCTTCTTGGCTCCATCACCTTTTTGCCACACTGAATAGATGGGGGTATTTCACCTTCCTGTGCCTCAGTTTCCCTGCTGGGATTCTACTCAGATATTCCTACTGCTTTCCCTAATACCTGATTCCTGCTCAGATTTCCACCCCTGTAAAGCATGGGATGAAAAGCACGAGGCTGTTTGAAAGAGGAGCTGGTTTGGGGGTAAATATTTAATAACAGAAAGTAATGTAAGAAAAGAGACTCTAAAGCACGTGGTGTGTTGTGCTTCCCTCTGTTACAGATAGTTCTTCAGACCCTGTTAGCCTTTGCAGTTACGTGCTATGGGATAGCACATATCGCAGGAGAGTTTAAAGACATGGATGCCACTTCAGAACTAAAAAATAAGTATGTTTCCATTTCTTCTCTTTGTCAACCGCGTGTATCTGCTGCTCTCTGTGCACGTTGGGCACTCAAAGAGCTTTGCTGCTTGGTTCTTAAATGCGTGTTGTGAACAGTCACACCTGGGAAAGCCAACTGTGTCTTTAATGTCAGAAAAGATTAAATCCCCTCCGTGCTCTCCCTCAGCCACACTTTTGCTGTGCAGAGTTGGAAGAGGAATGAAATGTGGGCATGGGAAGTCAGAGCTCGGCGGCCACAAGCTGCTGTCCTGATGTGGTCTCAGCCTGTGGGCAATATGCCTGGCTCCCTCTGCCTTTGCTTCTTTACGAGAGTTTGAGTTATTTGTGTCTCACACTGAACTAACTCAAGGCAGAATCTCTGAAAGACGTGAGGAAAACAAGGGATTTTGAATGGAGATTTTGGAATTGGATGGGCAGATAGGGCCTGTGTGCCTGTTTGCAGGAACGCAGGGGAGGATGGAAAGCCAACAAGTTGCCAGTGTTGTATTTCATAGTGTTTACCTAAACCCCATAGCTTCAGGGAGGGAAGGCTGCCAGTAAGAGCATCAGGGTGTTAACCCAAGGGGCAGCTGAACTGAAGCTGGCACTTTTGGTGCTGCAGGCAGCAATCCCCAGGCCTGCCCCAGAACTCAAGAAAGGAAAGTGAAGCTTGTCCAACCTCTAGTTGTATCTAGAATATCTGGTTGTATCTAGTCAGTATCTAGAATAGAATAGGTAGGGTTGGAAAGGACCTTAAGATCATGTAGTTTCAATGTAGAACTAGTTCTTCATGCTTGCCTTTGTATTTCCCTCTGTGCTTGTGTTTAGGAAACATTTAAAGCGAGCAAGAGTCTAAAAGAGTGTTAACATTGCCTCTCTACCTTTATTTTAAAGGACATTTGACACATTAAGGAACCATCCATCTTTTTATGTATTTAATCATCGTGGTAGAGTATTGTTCCAGTCCCCAGACACAGTGAATTCCTCTTCAAACCAAGATGCTTTGTCATCCAGCTCAGCACTGAAGTTCCGGAAGCTGGAAGCTCTGCGCCGCTGAGGCTTTCCCAGCTCTGATGGTGACCCAGGACACTGAGATGTAATATTCAAGTCGGGGATGTAAACACTTTTTTTAATTTCTGGAGCAGTATTTATATTGATCTTCCAGACTTTATAAAGTATATCTATATAAACTAATGACCTTTGTACACTGATTAATGAGAACGACTCCATTGTGAATTGGCAACGCGGTGTAAATCACTCGACAGGTTATGCTGTGAAACCCACCTTCACATTGCCCTCTATTAAATCAAGCTGCAGCTGATTTAACTCCAGTTAAACCCAAAAAAGCACGCTGGTTTGCACTGCATTTGATGCTCTTTGACAAGAGGGAATGGTGGAGTGCTGGTTGTTTTCTCTGCTTGCACTACAGTTTGTGGAAGGCCTTCAGAAGCGCTGTGTGAACAGCAGGAAAAGGGGCAGCATCTCCTGCTCTGCGAGCCCTGCACGCTGTGGGCAGGGGGAGTCAAAGAGATTGCTTCATCTTTATTTTTCTACAGTGCTGAAAAGGTTCTGTGAAGG
Source organism: Ara ararauna (assembly GCA_028858755.1). Lineage (NCBI taxonomy): Eukaryota > Metazoa > Chordata > Aves > Psittaciformes > Psittacidae > Ara > Ara ararauna. The sequence goes on along the minus strand of CM054383.1, from coordinate 1,799,895 downwards.
TTTTGGGGCTTTCTTTCCATTATCACATTCTTTCCTTACTGCCCTCCTTCAGTTAAGTGTAAACGGGCCTGGGCTGCCTCAAGCTGCCCAGGATGGGGCTGTTCACTTGGGGGGAGGCAGCTCACATCTGATCACGTAGATAAGCTGCCATATATCATGACGTATACCGATATATGTACAGAAGATAATCTCGGCTTGATTGCCCACTGTAATGCTGTGCTCTCTGGTTGTGAGTACAGGGGTGTTTATCAGACAGCTGAATGCTTTGTTGGCACCAGATACGAGTCCCAAGTCATCTTCTATGAGCTGCATTTAAGTATCAATGAGAAATACCCATTCTGGCTGTGGTCCAGGGGTAGGGGCCAGCAGCCAGGTCTGGTTGTTGGCAGTGGTACAGGTAATCAGGTTGTGGTACAGCCACCCCCTTCTCTGCCAACAGAGCCTTTCAATCTGATTTCTTTATCCACCTGAGCCCTTTGTTGATTTCTGTCTTGATTTCATGTAGTAGGACAGATAACACAGACCTTAACTCTTACTGATGCCTCAGTTCTCACCTCCCCTTAGGGCTGAATCGATGCTACAGTCTCCCTTGGTCTGGCATTCCACCTACATGGCATGGCAAAGGGAGGGTAGCTCAAGATACTGATGGGGAAGTGAGAATTGTGCCTGGTCTGAGGCTGTCTTGCTGCTTTTTGTCTAACATCTGGGTTTGCTTTTTAACCTGTTAAGAACTGTCAAAGGCAAAAGGCTTAACAAAAGTACTGCAGAAACCGAAGCCTCTTATTCTAACTCTGCCCATCCTATGGAGTGGGTGCCCCAGTGCTAGAGCAACATCTGCAGCTGCTGCTCCACAGTCACTCTTGAGCATCTGGCTTTGGGTAGAAAGGGTTACGCTGCCACCTGAAAGTGGCTGAGCTACCGGGTTACTGCCTAAGGTGTCCTGGTTGTCACAAACCAGCTGCTGTCACCAAAGGCCTCAAAAACAGCGAGTATCAGGTCAGCTCTGCTGCAGACAGCTCTCTCCTTGGGGAAGAGGGCTGCTCGCTGCCGCCACTGCATGGAGGAAGGGGCTGAGCATTGGCCGGGGGACCTTGGGAGGCACAGAGGAAGGAATTAGCTGAAGGAGAAGCAAGCAGAAGGGCAGGTTCCACCATACCAGGCTGATGCTGAGGTTGGCAGGAGCTGTTGGCAAAGGGTCTCTTGAGGCAGGGCTCACCCTTCATGTATAAGAAGCCCCATTTGTGGTACCATAAGGCTGCATGGACCTGCTCCTGTGGGACAGGGCGAGTGGAGAACGTCACCTGCACCTCAGCACGGGTCCTGTTGGCTGCATCAGGTCTCTTCTCATGATGCGTACCTGACTCTCCAGCAGCAATGGTTCTATCACAAAGCTGTACGAGCTATTTTTCCTTATGGATCTCACAATGCCCAATAAAAATGGATATCCTTGAAGTGGTTGGGAGTTGTTGTGTTTATTTCTGAGCACCCTGGAGCCTGCTGCAGCAAACCCCTGGTGACTCTGTACTTTAAACTGACCCCCAAGGACTGACATGAAGCGATTGTGCTCATTACTGGGAGGTAAGATCAGGGAAAGGAATCAAAACAGCATGCTGCAAGGAGGGAAGCAAAACGTCTGGGAGGGAGGTGTTACTGGGGACCTGCGTGGCTGTGAGATCCCTGCTCAACAGATGGGCATATTGTGCCTTCCATTTGAGCATAGTAGAAGCTTGTCTATCACGTGCTAATCCCCTGCCAGCCCACGGGACAGGCTCCTGCAAGGTGCGGTGTTGCGGCAGTTGCTGGGGGAAGCACTCAGCTGGAAATGGTTGAAGTCTGTGAGGCACTCCCTGCTCTGCTTTTCCACTGGGGAGGTGGAGAAGTAGCAAAGGAGTAGGGAAGTTTGCTTAGTTACAGCATCCAGCGTGACCGCACCGTTCACCCTCTGCTCACCGCCCTGGCTGCTCCCAGCACTGAAGGTGAGGGTGTAAACCCCCCCAGAATCAGTGGTTTAGGGCAGGGGCACCTTCCCCAGCTCCAGAGCTCCCTCGTGCTCACCGTGCGATGCGCAGGGCTTCAGATGAGCTTCCCTTCTTCAGGAGCAAGCACCACTGGTGCCAAGCGCTGCTCGGGTTGAAGGGGCAGCAGCATTCACCACCATGGTGCCTCCACAGGCACTCTGGCTCCGGGCTCTGACGTTCCTGCTGCATTAAGTGACAGAAAACACACGTGCTGATAACTTGGACTTATTGCCTTGATCTGCATTAGTCTTGCCAGGCCCCGTGCCCCTGTCCCACTGCTGCGCAGTGCTGGATTCAAGCCTCTTGGGAAAGCTGGTGGCCTATGGCCCCTTTCTAGTCTTCCGGAGCACCAATCCACCCTCCTCCTCCCTGGAGAAAGCAGGGAATGGCCACTTGTTCCTAACTCTGGCTTCCTCATCACTCGCTCCCCATGCTTCAGGTTCCCTCGCCTGTCCCATCTCCACCCCCACATCCCATGGGGGCATTTCCAACTGGGTACAGCCCTCCCCATTCAAGAGCAGCACTGTTCCTGCTCCTCCCGGTGGGGGGGACCTGCACCAAAAGGCAGCAGCTTTGCCCCAGAGCACTGGGGAAGGCCGTGGCTCTCCTGCAGCATCAGTGGGGAGCCCCCCCATCCCTCAGCCCCAAGCCTTGGCAGGCAGGGAAGCGGCAGCTCGCTCCCTGCTGGCCCTGGCCCGCTGCCTGCGCACGGGAAGGGTGAGGGAAGGCTGCTTGGGATGTGAAACCTTTGGTACCGGCTTCCAGGGCCAGCACCGGCAGCGAAGGCAAAGCACTCCCGGGGTTTGGTCTCGAAGCTGTAATCACCTGGGGGAGAGCCACAGGGAAAGTAAATCCGGTGTCGGAGCAGTCAAAAGCCGCCTCATCAGCCCCGGGTTGGTCTCAGCGACAGAGCGCAACACAAGCTGCATCCTTAGAACGGCAGCTAACTCGTTCCTGCCTGCTAACTGAATCCCTTCTGAGCCAAGAAAGGCAAACAGGAGCTCACGGAGCAGGGGGGCAGCAGGAGCCGGAACACAGCCCCCGGGCGCTCTGGCAGGGACCCGAGCTGCGCTGTGCCACCGATTCCAGGCCATTTCCCAAGGAAAGGAGAGAGAACGCCATTCCGAAGGTGACATTTGGCTCATCAAACCAGCGGCTCAACCTGCGCTGGTGATCCCGGGGCACCCACAGACCCCCCCAGGCTGTTTAGTCCCGGTGTAGCCCTTGCTGCCGCCAGCACGCTCCGTGCCCGGGCTGGGGCTGGATGAACCCTCTTCCCGGGGTTTGCCGGAGGCACTTGGGAACAAAACAACGGGGAAGGACGAAACTGCTCCTCCTGCCCCAGGGTGTTCCTGGAGCGCGTTTAGAGCCGCTCGGGGCAGCCCATGCAAGGTCCCAGGATGCAGGGACACCACAGCCATGTGCTGGGCTGCACCCCCAGGGCGAGAGCAGCTCAAGGAGGGGATTCTGCCCTTCTGCTGCTCTCTGGGGAGACGCCCCCTGCAGTCCTGATCCAGCTCTGGGGCAGCAGCACAAGAGGGACGTGGAGCTGTTGGAGCGAGGCCAGAGGAGGCCATGGAGCTGCTGCGAGGGCTGGAGCAGCTCTGCTCTGGAGCCAGGCTGAGAGAGCTGGGCTGGGGCAGATGGAGAAGAGAAGGCTCCTGAAGGGGAGACCTTAGAGCAGCTCCAGTGCCTGAAGGGGCTGCAGGAAACCTGGAGAGGGGCTTTGGACAAGGGATGGAGGGACAGGACAAGGGGAATGGCTTTAACCTGCCAGAGGGGAGACTGAGATGAGCTCTTGGGCAGAAGCTCTTATTCCCTGTGAGGGTGCTGAGGCGCTGTCAGGGGGTGCCCAGAGAAGCTGTGGCCGCCCCATCCCTGGCAGTGTTCAAGGCCAGGTTGGACACAGGGGCTTGGAGCAAGCTGCTCTATGGAAGGTGTCCCTGCCCGTGGCAGGGGTTGGAGCTGGAGGAGCTTTGAGGTCCCTTCCAGCCCAACCCAGGCTGCGGTTCTTTGACTCACCAGCAGCCGCCTTCCCTCAGGGGAATCCGGGGCCGGTTCCCAGGAGCTGCTCTCACCCCGTTTGACCTGACCACAGCAGCAGCTCCCGGAGCATCATCCATGGCAGCTCAGCCCCAGCATGCCCTGCCTGCATCCAGCTCCCTGCCAGCCCCATGCTGCTGCTGCAGCGCTGCAAGTGCCACACGTTCAGATCCCTGTTCTCCAACAACGCTCCCACAGGAGGGTCAGAGCTCACTTGAAACCGCCTCTTCCAGAGCTCATCAGTCCCCCAACCATCTCCTTTTCCACTGGCAATCACTTTGCATAGCAGCTCCTATGCTCTGCCCACTCCTTGTGTGCGGAGGCAGGAGCCCTGAATCCAAGGTGCCATTGAAATACACTTTTACACAGCTAAGAAAGGAAGGCACTGCAGCAGCTCAGGTCAGAAGCCAGAGCTCCATTGTAAAGACAAGGCAGTACCACCACAAGTGCTTACTCACTTAAGGCAACTTCTTTACAGCCCTACCCCCTCCCTCTTTCCAGGCTCCTGCTTTCTGCAGCTCCAGATGCACACTTCCAGCCAAAGGCAGCCACTCCTGCATGGAAACGGGCCACAGGGAGCCCGATGCTCCCCGCATGCCAGAGGCGGGCTGGTCAGGGAACACGGGAGCCCACCACACACACAAGAGGGTTTAGGTGGGATTTCCACCACCAGGGAGATCATTCAGTGTAAAAGACCGAACTAGGGCATGGGTTTTGTAACCACCTTTGCCAGTGACACACTGCGTGACCTTGGGTAAGTCCCTCCATCCGTCTCTAAAGGCTCTCCCAGAGGAGTGCCACAAGACTTTAATTAGCAGCCCTACAAGTCCTCAAGATAGTTTTGTCTCGCTTCCAAAAGAACCAAGTGCAGATGAACTGGAGCAACCTGATTTTCACATTCTGCAAGCACTGGGATCCAGGCTGCTCTCGCATCAGTCCCTTCACCATCAGCACAGCCAGATGTGCCAGCTGTGCATGAAGGGGTTTAATACGCTGCAGACTGGAAACCAGCTATTTTTCTATGGGATGTCACTGCTGAGCAGCTGCATTATAACCATCTGCAATCACCAAAATGCCCTTATTTTAGTGTTTTTATCACTTTATCAGTCTTGAGGAAGAGGGCTCATTTGTATTTGTGTCCTGCTCATGAAAGCACCCTTGACTCCTGAGGCACCCACTACCAACAGATCAGCTATTACAGCAGTGACCACTGACTAGAACACCTTCAGCCATCTATAATCACACCCGATTATACTGACAGCTTTACAAGTTGCACCCAGACAGTAGCTGCTCACACCACCACCACCACCTCGAGAGACAGAATGTGCCTGTCCACACAGCCAGCAAAAATCCAGCTCCAGCTAGCAGGAAGCAGTTGCCTATTGTCACAAATCCAAGACCTGGGATGGCTCCAGAGCCCAGCGTCCTTCTCTGCAAGGACTCCGTGCAAGCCGAGGTCACAGCTGCACGATGAAGCAAGAGGGGAAACCCTCCAGCTCCATCCTTTACAAGAGGCTGAACCTCTCTTTGATATATTCTGTATTAAATACTTACAAATATAACGTTAAAATATGCACAACTTCGGAGAAAATGACAAGAACCATCTCACTGCGCAAATACAGCGTTGCCCTTTTAATGCTTTATAAACCTCCTGCTCCCTGTGAGCCTTTAAGTATTTTAAATGGGCACCCACCGTGAGGATGCTTCACAAATAGCTCCATCCCTCCTCCCAGCTGCTCAGCAATGGCAATGGGAGCACTGGGATACAGCAAATAGCCAGAGGTGCCCAGTATTTTAAGGGATGTTATGCAAGACTGCATTAGCAGAGTGACAGTGACTGGGATGACGGCAAGCATATATAAATGCCAAGGATCCGGCTACTTCCCCTGCTGCTGGAGCTGACCCAGGGCTAGGAAACAGCCATGAAATTCCACCTGCAGATGCGAAGATGAAGCTTCCTCAAGCTCTCCAAAACACACATAAATCTTCAGTAAAACCATGATCGGAGGTTTCCACTCCACTGCCTTGCCTAGGCCAAACTATTCTTCTGGGCTTCACCATGAATTCAGAGCTTCAGCCCAAGCTCAGAATCTTAATGCATTTGCAGCTTCTTCCCAGCTCATGGTAAGTAAGGAGTGATGTTGTTTACATGGCACCAGCAGTCACCATTCCCGGCAAACCCATGCGGCTGCCAACCCAGGGAAGGCACATGGACCCATGTTCTTCCACGGGGTGAGCTCAACACAAAGCTGCACCAACAGTTTAACTCCTTCCTTGGCACGTTCTCCTGAACTCTGAGTTACCAGGTTTGCTCTACCAGCTCCAAGGAGCATCTCAATACAGTTCTAAAACGAAGGCTCTGAGGTGGACCAGATGAAGTTGAACCAGCTTTCACCACATGCAAGCAGCAGCTGCCTGTCCCACCAACACTGCCCACAGCCCCTACCTGGACAACAGCATTCCCACTACCAAGAGACAGTCACAACCACCACTGCTAAAGCCAAGGTAAGGGTCTACTTTCAAGGATGAAACAATACACCAGGTTGCAGCTGAACTGGAATTGAGACTGTCAGCAAGTGCAACCTGTTCAGTTTAGTGTTCCCTCCCTGAAACGATCACAAGATTCAGATTTACAAGCATAGCTTAAGTGCTCCAGGCCACAAGATTTTTGCTAAATCCCAAGGCATTATTCTTCTCCAGTTTCTTCCTTTTCCACTTAAGACAGACCTCAGCTTGTTTTTGCAGACCTGAAAGCAGCAGCTCCTTTTGTATCCAGTGACTAACATCCTTCCTTCAGATCTCTGCCAAACCTCCTTTCTGCCAGACCTGAAGTGTCTTTGGCCTTGTTTTCAGCTTAACTAGGCTGCATATTCTTCAAGTCAAGCACTCTAGAGTCCATTTGCTGAAGGTGGGATGTTGCCATTTTGCTGGTATGAAGTAGTTTAGCTGTAGCTTATTCCATTGTTGGTTTGTTAGCCAAGTCATTTCCACTCCTATGTTTCCAGCAGAAGTTTCTTAGTGGCTATTAAGCAACAGAAAAGAAAAACTCTAGCCCCTGCACTGCTGCCATTTCAGGCAGCCAGGTTAGAGGCAGAACCTGCAGAAAACTTCTAGAGGGGGAAAAAAAGGCAGAAAAATAGGTTGGTTTGTTGGTTTTTGTGAGCTTCCTGTAAAAGAAGATACCTTGACCACTGCCAAGCCAAGCACAGCACAGTAACAGCCTGGGTGGCTTTCAATCTGAAGGATGCCCATCACTTTGTGATGCTGGTTAAGGCAGGGCAGGAATACCCTTAACCCATTTGTAAATGCACTGTGCACACAAACGGGGAACAGCAGCACCTAACAGGTATTTGCCACCAGTGACCAGGCCTGGAGCTGCAGGGCTCTGGGCTCAACTGAAGAGGAAAACTCCTTCATGCCTACAAGGGAAAAAATAACGATGAGCAGTGAGGACACCTACTTAAGCGAGGGTCAGGAAATGGATATATACAGGTATCCAAAGTACCACACAATCCTTCTGCCCATGGCAGGAATAAGTACTTCACTTGTTAGTTCAGATTGTTAAACAATGCTCCTTACAGGAAACAGCCAACATTCCAGTTTAACTGTGCCAAGTTATTTCAACCTTGGATAAAGGCTCAAAAATCTAAGTTTAAGCAAAGCATGTGCAGCTTTCCCGAGTCCATCCACACATCCATATGTGCCCATGGACCTGTGCTGTCCCCGGGGCCCTTGCTGAGGAGCACTCCTGTTGTGCAGAGGTTCATCTGTCACACAGACTGGAGGTGTACTCAGTAACACAGCACTGTCTCTGGGGTCATGGTTTCCATGCAGGAAAGGCAAGTCCTGACACCAGCGTCACCTCTCCTGGCTGTCCCAGTTGCACACTGGAGTGAAGGGTGTCATTCGAGGCTGGCGGTGTGTTTGTTCAATGTGTGTTCCACCCAGTTCCAGCACTGCCATTTGCCTTGCAATGAGTTGTCTCCATTAAGATTCTCCTTAGCATGGTCATGAAGCATTTACTGCTTCTTCAGCAATGTTCCTTTTGTGCTCCACGTGGGACACAGGGCTGTGTGCACTCTCAAGATGAATTACCATTGCTCCTTTATCTTCACCTCTTCTGATGAAGACCCACATCCAGTTCACTACAAGGTTTCTTCCCTTCTAATATTCTGATGCTAATTCAACTTATTCAGTTCAAATAATGAGGTAAGGGAAAACTCTCTCTGCTTGTACTTAAATTAACTGGTTTCTGAGAGAAGATTCCAGATAATGAAAGGCACCAGCAGTTTTCTGTAGCTAATTTGTCAGCCAACTGCACTACATCAAAAGAGCAGGTTTACAACCTAAGGCGGGCAGTAGTTAAAACCTCAGCCCCTCCTCAGACACACTATCAGCACGTGAGTGTCTGGAATCAGGGAAGAAAATTAAATAGCCATTAACTCTATGGAAGAAAGCTGTCTCCTCTTACCACTACCACTGCAAAAATAGCCTATTACATGCAACTCGATGCATGCAACCAGCCTCTTTTAAAGCGAGGTATGCACAGTGTATCTGACCCCCTGTAAACAAACTCCCCTGTAAGAATCCAACATTAGGCATGGGAGGCCTATCATAGTGACATACAGCTTCCACACTAAGTTTTGAAGGAATGAATCTCCCTTTGTCTCATTACAAGGTATTTCTGCGTCGAGTTTTCTTTAAGTGTTCAAGTCTACAGGTGAGTAAGTTGTTTTTAAAAGAAGAATGAGGGCAGGTTTACAGTAATGCCTTTCCTTAGCTCACTTCATTCACATTACACCGCCACAGAGATTTGCTGTTGCTGGATTTCATTTCCTTCTTGAATTTCGCTGGTCTAATCCCAACGCTTGAACTGCATCTTCCAGAGAAACAAGGCCACTGCTTGAGAGCGGATGGAAAAGCTGTCTCACAGGCTGGCTAGTCCTAAAAATACCCATAGGAACGGAGAAGTACAGGCTCACCAGCTAAAGTCTGCTCCCCTGCCTCTTGTCTACTGGCTAGCCAACCAGAACCCCCAGGATACTTGCAGGAGGAGGTGAAGAGCTAGTAAACATGAGCACAACTTCAACCTGTCTTTAAAAGAAAGCTGTTAGAGGATCAGAGGATGTTAGGTGTGAACAACTGAAAACACACAATTATCAGAAGAGCTGCTTACTACTGCATGGTACTGCTTTGGAGGGAAAAAGAATCATTATGTGGAGCTGCTCCAGTCTTCTTCATGTTTTGTAATAACAAAGTTACCTTTGGATAAAACAGTTAGAGGAACAGAGGAGAGGATACCAGCTCAGGTAACCAAAGGTTTGCTAAACTGGAACCTTTAATACTGCGTGAAAACATGCACCCCACGCAGGCTGAGCTGAGCAATGGAGCAGGTACTCCAGGGTGCAAACATATCCTGCAGCTCCCACCACAAGCTGTGTCTGAGGGCGTGCAAGACCAGGTGGAGCTGCAGTGTAACTGCTCGCGGGTGCTACAAAAACACTTAGCAGTCTGTTGGTAAGACAAGTGGAGGAACTTGGTGCTGCCCGCTACAGACTCCTCAGATGAGCGCTTCTTAAAAATTAATAAAATGGTTTATTTTATATATACATATGTTCCAAAAAAATTTATACAGTTAAAATAGCAAATTAGTGATCTGGTAACAATACTGTTCAAAATAATCTCTTTTGTATGAACATTAAAATACACGGTTTGTTAAAAGCGTTTCCTTTTAGTGCTTCCAAAGCACAGCGTGTGCCAAGGCCACCTGAAGAGTCTCCGTCCTCCTCACAGGATGAAAGAGAACTGAAGTCGGGGACCTGGGAAGCCTCAGGTGCACTTTGTCTGCAGACAAAACAGAAGAGAGTCTGAGGTAGATTGTTTAGTGACCAGCGGGTGGTAACAGTCACAGGGCTGTCTTTAGCTTTCATTAACACAATAGCAGTTTCTTTACTCTCAATCTACACTGAATCTCAAGTTTAAAGGCATGGCTAGCAGTTCTTGGGAACCAGACCCTTGTCTCTGTGGTGGCAACATGCAATTTTACCAGTGCAGGTGTTTCTGGGAGGGTTTTTTTTTGGGAACACGGGCTCTCTCCACGATGCAGACAGTGTGTGCATTTGACAGTGCCCCATTTTAGTGCAACCTGCTGCCTATAGCACGTAAATGTCTAATGACAGCGTTCAAATGAGTAAATTCTCATCACCTGCAGGAGGGGCAGCAATGGGTATTTTCTTCAGCCTGTTGAGCAAATAGCACCCTCCACAGGAAAAAAGCCACACCTTTCATAGCAAATCCTTAAGGTTATAGCCCAGCTTCTGCCGATAGAGGTTCTTAAAGTTAAAGCTCCACTGCTTCTTCTCAGACTGTGACAGTAAAATCACTTGACTGCCAAGATGGTGAGGGCAGCAGCGACATCCTCTTCCACTCTTCTGCGGCACAGCAAACTCATTCCTGGTCCATATTCGTCCGGCTGGTACATCATTATCTACTGTTGACATGATTAATTCTGTTGGGTAGGCTGTTGAACTCTAGTTCCTCTAGTATTCTCTCTAAGTGTTGTATTAAGACCCGTTTTTTAAACCTGCAGAAGAACGGGAGAGCGATTTCAATTTGTGTCTTCCAAAAATACAGTTGAACAACTCAAGATAGGACAAGGGGTGATGGGTTTAAACTGAAACAGGGCAAATTCAGGTCAGATATAAGGCACAAGTTCTTCCCTGCGAGGGTGCTGAGGCACTGGCACAGGGTTCCCAGAGAAGCTGTGGCTGCCCCATCCCTGGCACTGCTGAAGACCAGGTTGGATGAGACTTGGAGCAAGCTGCTCTAGTGGAAGGCATCCCTGCCCATGGCAGGGGGTCAGAACTGGATGAGCTTAAGATCCTTTCCAACCCAAACCATTCTCTGGTTCTAACACTATTCATCCACACCAAATCATATTACCAGAGGATCGTCTTTTCCCAGTACGGAAGAGCTTGTTTTATTTATGCCATTAGAATGGCCAGAAAATGTCATTTAATGCAGCCACCCTTCCCCAGCGCACCCAAATTTGGGGCTGGTCTTCAGTAACAACCCATCTATGGAGTTTACATTTAAACTTTAAGCAAAAAACATTTACTCCATAAAAATATAATAGTCCTTTGAGCACTAAACCAACTATAATAATCAACATATGGCAAAAAGGAAAACAGAAATTACTAGCACTGGAAAAGTTTGATTTACTACATATCTAAATCAACGTAAGTTATTTATATCTGTACAAACCTTGCTGCTTCCTTGATAGCAAATTCAATGAAATACTTCTGAATTTCCATAGGTCCTTGCACCTCCTCAAGGAGAGAGAAAATTTTTTCATAGTCTAAAAAGAGAAAGAACATCAAAATTCAACCATTTATTAAAAAATAAACCAAAACCTTAAAAAATGCATCTTCAATAAAGCTCAACAGTCAAAGAAAGAAACAAAGCCCCGCTCCACGTGCCTGCGTATGGTAATATGCGTAAGGCAAGAAAAGGCTCACATTAGCTTTACACACACAAAGCAGGCGCAATCTGAAGTGATACTGAAATGTGGCACCAAAGAATTAGGTTCTCTTTAAGAGCAGCAGCTAGGAACATCTGTCCTTAGAAACTGCTGGCTAGGGAGAGCAGCCTCCTATTCCCATGGCTGCTGCTTCTGCCTCCTGTCCGAACTCTGCAGCAAGGAAGGTGACTCACAGTGAACATAGTACTGTTTTACTCTACAGCACCACTTCCTAGACATGAATTTGGTATAAGATTAGACGAGCCCACCTTGCAAAACAGGAGGCAGAGACATACCGAAATAACAAGTTTTCAACCACCTAAAGATAAAATACAGATGCAGCATAAAAATGGCTTCACCTCTCAACAGCCTCTGTCTGCCACAACGATTACAGGCCCCAAAATACTAAGTTTTGGGAAAGCAATCCAAGATCAGAAAGCCAGAAGAGTTAAGAACACTCCATTGTACTAATTACTGGCACTTGACAATGTATTAGAGAAAGAGCCAATAGTTTAATTTGTAAAGATAATGCACTCAGACACAGAGCGTATATGGGACATCTGCCATTGGCAAATCCTACAGCACATACATTGCTTGGAGTTCCAGGTTAGTGTTTTGATTTTGAGCCTGTATACAAGTACAGGAAAAAGCATGTAACAAAAGATGAGGAGGAAAGTTACTTTTCCTCACAACAGTTTAGATTTTGAGGGGTTATCAAACCTTACAGGAAAAAGGAAGGAAGTAATACTTAGTCTTTAGTTCTTAAGCATTTGCAACAGTTTCCATCAGTAATTACACTGTCTCCCAAAGTTTTACTTAATGGCAAAGTGATACCTTTAAGATTCCCTGTGGAACATATTCCAAGATGCACCCTTGTAGCTACATAAGTCTTTGCCCTCCAAAGGAAGTTTTGAGGGGCACAGAGCAACAAAGTACACTATATACACACAAGGAGCAGGGCAGCCTAAGGCAGAGTCTATCTCATCTCATTAGATCATCAGGAACAAAACCAAAACCTCTGCTTCCACAGGGTACCTTTTACACCAGTTAACCTCTCTCCAAGGGCAAACAAGGTCACTCGGCACTCAACTTCCCAAGCCCTGCAGGCTGAACTGCAACTCATTTGCCCACTGTGTACGAATGTGCTTCATTTTCTGCCCCTCCATTGCTCACATGCAACAATAAGGAATGACTCAACATCTAACGTTGTACGTGGACCGAAAATAGCTCCTTATTTCTAGGAATAGCACCACATATAACACACTAATAAAAAACATACACCCACACAAGAAATCCAACTTACTTCTTCCAGGTTTGCGAACCTCTCTCATCACTTTAATCTTGATATCAGCATTGTTTCCCTCCAGCATCATAGGGGTTATCTTAAATGAATTTGGCACAGACTCCGAAGTAGACTCCATGGCCCGTTTTTGGTCCTCTCCAGGCACACTGCAATTTAGAGGCCCTCGAACAAGTGTGTTGGGACCAGGTTTATGATCCAATCCATCTTCACTTAAACAATTGAATTCAACAGGTAGAGAGTCCAAGTCATTGGGTAATACTTCATCCTCTCCCGTAGCAGCTGGAACCGAAGGACCCATCTGCACAGGTAAACCATCCATCTGCTTTTCCAGTGACTGACAGTTTTCTGTTTTCTTCTCTCCATTGCCATCTTGGACAACACTGTTATTGGTATCTACAAATTAAACACAGGTATCTTACTAGTGTGTAACTACAAGATCAAAAAATCCCAAAAGGAAGTCGTCCTGGATCCTTTCATGTCTGAAGTAGCACGTAGTGATGTGACAGTGCTGGACAACTCTCCAATACTTGAGGTGACCAAAGGAATACTTCCCTTCAGACTGTTACCACCTCATCTCACTATCGTGAAGTCACCATTTTCACTTTTTTATTCCAGTCTTCATTAGCTATAGCAGCAGCCTGTTTATTTAGGCCAACAAAAGGAACTCGGTCCTACTGCACACTAAAGCATAAGCTTTATAAAGCACTAAATCAGCTCAGAATGCACATAAGAGTGCTTTGCTTTCTTTTTAAATCATTTGTGACCACACAGGCTGCTGCACTACAACTCAGTATACCTTTATTTGCTGGGACACCTTTGAGGTTCAGATAGGATGGGGATCCAGCAGCAGATGGTGGCCCTTTCCCACCAACATGGTTGGCAACAACAGGCGGTGACTGTGGCCGTCTCAGCAGTGGTGACATGCTTCGCCTTCTCTTCAGTGACGCTGGAGTGTTGAGCTCTCCAGGACGCTTGATCTTATTCTGAGGCCCAGCAACAAACTCATCTGCTTCATCTATCATCATACCCTGAAAAGGAAAAAATACCCCAAAGTTTTAAGAACAGTACATAAGAGAAATCACTCCATCAATGAACTGATGGAACAAGCTCCCCTGTGTTAAAACTCAGGTGGCTTTCCAAACGTTGTACAGCTCTTGGAACAGTTACCTAATCTGCACTGTAATCAGAGACAGAGCAGGGCCACATCAGCATGATCCTTTACACATTTTCCTTGAACCACATGAAAGGCAGCAATCCTTTCCTCAGATGACACAAGAGCTACGACACAGGTTGGCAACATACTGCAGTTGTGAGGGAGTAATTCTACTCTCAAATGATTTCAAGCCATTTTAAATATAAAGGCATAATAGACGGTGTGGCAGCTCCTACCTTCTTGTCCTGTTTAAATGGATTGCCAAATGTATGAAGTCTTTTTGGTTGGTCTGGGTCAATCTCCCGAAGCGGTGAAGGCATCATTTTCAGGTATTCCTGGTAATTCCCCATTTGAGCAACAGGAACACTGTGAAGGCAGTCTGCAACAGAAAAAGAGATCTTACTTTAGTCTACCTTAAAACTAAGGCAATACAAACTTCAAGCATTTCAATTGCAAGTGTCAGCATTTAAGAACCAGAAATGACTTATTTCTTTTCGCTATGGAGGAAGAGCGGGAGACTACAGCTTCAGAAATAAGGCTGGCAAGAGTTGAGCTTAAATCACGGAAGGATGAAACAAAAGCCACTTCAACCTCTATGCTAACAGCTGCAGCTTTAGACCACTAGCACCTAACAAAGGTAAACCAAAAGAAGCTCCTCTCTGCTTTATGGCTACAAAACCCACACCTACTGAACCCCAGTGTACAGGATAGCTCTCCCACAAAACTTATTTTTAACATTCAAAGCAAGATGACATCTTGCATGACCCAAGGCAAAAGTTTACTTCTTTCCCCTTCAGAGTCACACTGAGTCATGCTCCCATACTGAGGGCAAAACACACTATTTCAGGGAATAAAAGAACCAAGAAGCTGTACTCTCTCCAGACTGCTGAACAACAACAGTGGCTCCTTACCTTCATCCTGCCCCAAGATAAGCCTGTGTGTTTTCAGGAGATTGGTTCTCATTCTAGTGAGCTGGTCCAGAAGACTGCAGCGAGGAATATCATAGGCATTTCTGAATGCCTGAGGCTTCAAATCCTAGTTTTAACATAAAGCAAGTAACTTTCAGTTAACCAGTCAGTTCTCATGCACAGAGAAATTCCTCTATGAGCTGTAATAATGCTAACTCTTAATTATTCTGAAGTCACTTCAGAGCCTCACAACAGGATACAGCAGACCCAATGGTTGTTTTTTCAACAAGACCTTATTGTGCCCTAGTGCTTTCAGTTCCATCAAGCCCAAGCATGTTAAGTCCTGATGAACACCACAAGCTGTCTTTTGCAGGGATTGTCACTTAAAAGTTATCTTTGTTTACCACTGCAGCATTTCCAAACAGTCCCAAAATCAAGTGCAAAATCGGCATTTACTCTTCTCACCATGTATGCCTATGCTGCATTCTTCACGCCTCAGTGAAAGCACTCCCTTCCTTCCTCTGCACTAAGTCCATAAAAGTTATCCATTTAGAACACATGAAGTTAACTGCTTAATCATGCAAGATCATTCTGTGCTTACCTTGTTTAACAGTCCTATGTGGAAGCCAGCAAATTCTTTAACATTCATTTCCGCCAGTCTCAGTGGAGATTCCCCAGTGATCCCTTGCAGCAGCTGTTTAAAATCCCTACTGTGTCCCAGGGAGAGGCCACTGGAGTGGTTTTTCACTTTTATTCCAATTTCTTGTGGTACTTTCTTACCCACTGAACCTATTATCCGTTCCGACTCTATTTTTGTCTAAAATGGAATCACACCATGAGTTATCAGCAGGAATTGCATATTTCCAGTATAAAACATAGTACATTAACAGAATCAAACTATGAATTTAATTCCCAACTGCTCAACAAACAGGAGAACTACCTACCCCGGGATATATTGGATTACATAGATTAAATCTCAAGTAGAAAGAAATCCTAATGTGCTAACATATGGAAAAGCCATTTAGCCAGTGTATCTACATTAGCACGCCAGTAGGAGGTCCGTGAATATCCCTGATTCTGCTAAAAGTCTCATTTTTTGCGTCCCTAAAGAATCATCTTTCAAGGGAAAGGGGAAAAAATAAGGAAAAAGGAAGGTGGGCTAGGTGGGATGCCTTAGGTTACTGTAAAGTTGCATCTAAAACAATAGTATTATTCAGATACAGTAACGTAATTTCAGGTTTTACTACCGAAACCACCTACAAGCTAAGGTTTGCACTGTATGTTTGCAATAAGGGAGAGAAATCATTTTTATCAGTAAGTTTCCAAAAACATATTACTTCTCAAATTAGCACAGATTTCTTACTACAGCTACAGATAACTTAACTATATTCAGCTTTAACAGTACCAAAGGAAGAGTTTTACCCACTTGCAATACCTCCACAAACACCCCAACCAACCAAAACCCCACACCCCACAGTGACTGCAGCCCTCTCCCCCAGCTCTCATCCTCTGCAGGGTTTGCTTCATTACCAGTGGGAAACTCTGAATGTCAGGACAGCAGGAGCACAGCACCATTCTGGAACTGCTTGTCCCTGGTACAGGAGCTTATAATGCATCCAGCACACTGACACTGTTTCATGTGCTAAGAACGTCTGTGAAAACCACAGAAGCCATCTCCAGCCATTCCAACTCCATATTGCAGATAAGTCATGTGAATTTGGACATCATTAAGTTATGAACCACAGAAGTTTGATGTCTAATAGTCACTCAGGCATTCAGAGGCTTTTGGAATGTATTTTGTGCATTCTTTAAGGAGAAGGATTTTTTCCTTTGTAATTATAAAGGCTGCACTGCTTCCCCACTGACTTCTAGACATTAAACTACTGTTGGAAGAACCATTTGTGCTAAGGAGCATGGCTTTCAGACACTTACACCTGAAATGGCATTCTCAACAAGGAGAAAAAGATATGTAAGACTATTTCAAGTCTTCAAGGCCAGGCTGGATGGGGCTTGGAGCAAGCTGCTCTAGTGGAAGGTGTCCCTGCCCATGGCCAAGGGGTTGGAACTGCATGAGCTTTAAGGTCCCTTCCAACCCAAATCATTCTGTGGTTCTATTTCCCACCAGGTCATGTTTAATACAAAGAATACATTTGACCTGAAGGAAACAGGAAGCTCAGATATAAAGCTTGAACTACAATTTTGTTCCCCGTGGACAAGAACATACACTTCTTTTGGAACACACACATTGCCAAGGCACATGGGGGAATAAACATGAGACAGGGCAAGCCTCCGACTTCAGCTCTGAAGAAGGATGGCAAGAGGAGTCAGCAACCCAATTAGTGATCATCTTTGGACCTTAAAGATCTAGTGGATACTTAAAATACAGCTGAACAGGTCTCCTTTGTGCTCCCCTCCACCACTTACAGAAGGCACAATCACTGGCTACAGAACCACTCCGTATTCACCCATATTTGCAGTGGAAATGCTCCCCAGTCTTCAATTATAATATTTGCTGTACACCCATATGAACTCCCACAGGGATTTAACTGCTTTATAATGAGATTACCACAAACTAAATCATCAACGCACTTCTAATTGCAAAGGTTTTATCAATACTACCTGTTGGCTGAGTTTTTTAAGGTAAGAGATAACACTGTAACTAAGTCCACAATCTAAATTATCTGATATCAGATTTGGAGCTCCCATCATCCTTAGGGCTTTCTTTAATGGCTATAAGGAAAACAAAATACACAATAGTAAGAGAAGAAGTATTTAAAAAGAAAATTGATAAGCTCAATTACAGGAAGCTAAGGCACACAGATCAGTGCTCTAGCTTTTCCACTTTTGGCCACTAAAATTCAAGTCTATTCAGATAACATGTGACATGAGTTTGGTAGTCTAACTAGCTCGCAATGGACATTATGCCACATTACCAAGACACCACACAGAGTGGTGCCACTGGCAATTTCCACTCAAAGGCTCAGTACCAGAATAGCCGGGATGATGCAAGTCCATCTTGAGGTGCATTGTCCAAGCTACATGTAAAAGGTGCCTCCCGCCACCCTTTATTTAGCCCAGGCAGTTCGCTTGGTACCATCTTCCCAAGTTCTAGCACTTCACCCACATTAATGAACAAACAAATCTGTATTTTCCTTCTCAAGTTACAAAAATAAAGCCAAATTGGGTTTCTCTGAACCATCAAACACTTTAGATCAAAGCTTATTTAACATTTAATGAACAGAAAATACATCTACTATCTGAATACAGTTACTATTACTCAATATTACTACAAATGTATTTACTACTTAAACGTGTTTGAACTGCTCTACATACCTCTACAAAGCAAAATGTTTACTACCTAAAATGTCATCATAATTACATCAAGTTTACTAGGAAGAGGTCTGATGCACAGGACTCTGGTGACACCAGCCATTATACCCAGGAGGATGAAAGGAGAAAAGGAACATACCAGTAAGTAGTAAGGAGGCATTGTTTTTAAGTAGTTGTCAAAAGCCTGTCGCCACTTCAGATTTGGCTTAAGTTTGTGAACCTTAAACAAGTCATCTGCAACAAGGAAAACAACAGAATGTTTCATTTATACTGTCCCAGACCATTTGTGTTACCCAAAATTCAGTGTGCCAAGTTCCAACCCCCCCTTTTTTAACTCCCTCCACCCATCTCCCAATGGGGCTTCCCCACAAAAACTGTTCTTAACCTCAGGTTTGAAGGATTGTGGATCCCCAGTGCCTAGCTGCCTTGGACAATCCAGGACAAGTCCTCATTACAGGCAAACTTACAAGGTACACCAGACTCAAACCACACAACTCCTAGCAGCATGGAAGGTGCAAGAGATCACCTCCCTTGCCTCTTTCCTGCATCATCAGGGACTCCCTGTATCCGATTAAACGGAACAACATTCATCTGGTTCAATTTCCATTTTCAGCCCAGCTTTGCTTTGTTCCACCTGTATGATGAATTTTGGTCTCCAGGAAAAGCATTTTAGAGTATTAAAGAGAAAGAAAAATGAATAAATCAGAGCAGGGAATCCCTCTGGTCAGCTTTGCAGCCACACTGCCTGCCTCCTGCCACAGCAGCAAGCTCTTCCTCTGATACAGAGACAGTAATCAGCTACAAAAACTGCTGCCCTTTAAGAGATGGGCAACCAGGCACATTATTTCCTTTGGATACTGGTTCAGAAACACCTTGCTCACACTAGAGGTGTGCATACTGCTGCTCAGAATCACCAAGTCAAAGCATTTGCTGTACATGCTATAAACTGTAACAGTGATCTCCAAACATCAGCACAGTGTCCTACAATGTATTATTTGAAATTATGGATAATCAATAGAAATCAAGCTTCTCCTTAAGCAGGGCAAAGTGAGGCAAAGGGAAAGATACGCTGCACTGGAGAAAGGGATGTCCAAAAACTAACTGGGGAGAGCTGCAGGAGACAGATGCACAGAAGAGGGTGTGCAAAAGACAGATGCAGCAAGGAAATTGGTTTCTTCAGATTGAGCTTTCATGAAGACAGATTTGGAGAAAGAAATTTGACTTGCATAGTATTCTGCACAAACCAAACAGATGTTAAGAGACCATTTCCCCAGTTCTCATAGTCAAAGCACACTTGATTTCAGGTATTTTCCAATCTAAATGAGTTCTGCATCACATATAAAAAACACACTACAGATGCTACTTGTTCTTTACACTGTCCTGAAGGAAGTGGGGTGGAATTTGAGAGAACAAGTTAGAACTCCATTTAAAATCTCAGTACATCACATGCTTAGCACTATTATCCAAAAGAACTTGTGATGATATCATGACATATGGCAAATATAAAATAGCATCCATTCTTCTCTTACAGGCCTATGAGCTTTTTGCAGCAAAACGGAAGTTAAGCCATAGTCCTGCTCCCAAAAGTTAAAATGAAAGGAAAAAAATGCAATGTAAAATGTTCAGCATTATAGTATGGATTTATGGGCTATGAGTCGCTGTTGAGTACAGCTCTAACCTTAAACCCCTTATGAGCACTTTATTACTGCCTCACTGCACTGTGAAGGTTGTAGCAGTACATAACCCCTGCAGCTCAACTGCAACAGCCACTCTTACATGGCAGAGACCTTCCCAATGCTCAGCTGGCTGTGACTCCTAATCCACAGCACAGTTGCACTCCGAGATGTCAACCACAACAGCACATCCCTGATCTCTGCTGTTCAAGTAAGAAGTGCTCAAATCTAAGCAAAGATTTATCTACTTAGAGCGAGAGCCTTCCCACAGCACACACTCGCTGCAGGCACTCCTACCCTCTACAAGGAAGACAGTCATGGTGGTCAACACAGCCCCAAGTTTCAAAGAGAACATCACCATCAACATCTTACCTGCCTCTACTGTGAGAGTTTGAGACATACACTGTCAGCAGATTGCAACACAGGCACTGGAAATGTGCCTTCCCCACTGTGCCCTGGGCTGCACATAACCATTTATATCAATAAGCAAATAGTAACACACTTAACTATGTCTTTCCTAGATTAAATACCGAACTTCTGTAGGTAACATCCAAAACTATTGAAAAGAATATCCTTACATAAATTAGTTTTAATCCAACCTATTCGTTTTCAGATGCTACTCTTTGTATAGTCCACCGACTGCAGAGTTCCTTTTACTTCTAAACTCAGAAAGCACTGGGTAATTTGGAACACAGTAGCCAAAACCATTGCGGAACGGCCACAAGCTGCAACAACTCAGATCAGATAAAATCACAGACCAATGAATTTCAAACTGCGTTGCAAAGTCTTTATCCACTTCAGATGAACGTACAGAACAAGCAAACTGTGATAAACAGGATACCGATGCACATGTTGAATCCCAGTGCTACATAAGGGGGCTTGATGCACTTTCAATCCCAGTGAACAGTTACAAAGGTAATTTAAAAAGAGCTCAGTAGTTCAGCTGGAGCCTAATTACAAGAACAGTTCAGGTGACAAGTGCCTGGTTGTGAGTGACAGCTCATACCACGTAACCCAATGTAAAACTTACACTGGTTTTTAAATCACTACTCATTAAATTCCACCTGAGCAAGCACACCACCACTCCCTGCTGACTCCTGCAATTCCCTGAGCTTTCTAATGCCTCTGCACTTTAATGCTCCTTTGTTTCAAGCAGCAGAGAGCCATGAGTTTACATTCACAGAAAGCAGCATCCTTCCCTGCAAACCATCCAGCTAGGAATAACGTACAATAGTAGCCACCATTAAAAGAAGGTATTTTGGCACTCTTTTCCACTGATAGAAGATGTTTGGCTCCCCCTCCCACAGCACTGCTGTGGTCTCATTTGTGGGAAAGCCAGCCCTTGGTTTCCAAAAGATTAAACCATTACTTGGAGGCTGTCTCAGGGAGCAACTGTCCATGGTGCAGCCCTCCACAGGCAGACATTTTTGCAATGCTCATCCTTCTGCATGTTTAGACCCACAGAGAAAGGGTAAGGACCACCTTGTCATGGTACCATTGCCGTTTCTGCTGACACTCCCAATGAATAAAATCACTCCTATCACCCAGCAGTGGCGCTCCCACTAACACAGCAAAGATCACAGAATCCCAGACTGGTCTGGGTTGGAAGGGACCTTAAAGCTCATCCAGTTCCAACCCCATGCCACAGGCAGGGACGCCTTCCACTACAGCAGGTTGCTCCAAGCCCCGTTCAACTTGGCCTTGAACACTGCCAGGGATGGAGCATTCACAACTTGTGATGGTGCTGAGGAAACATACTGGCAAGGCAGAAGCACGGAGAAGTATACCTCATCTCTGCTAAGCTCTCTATCCCCTCATTCAATTCTACTTTGGGGACTTGGCTGTACAATTGGTTTTAAACAGACCAGTATCTGAAAGACTAGAGCTTTGCTAGCATCAGTTAAAGGCAACAAAGCTTCAAGAGGAAATCTCTGTAACGCGTGGGCCAAATGTCCTCAGCAAAAAGAAGTGAGCAACTGTCTGTGAGATGTTCTGCCTTCAGAAGTCTGCCTCACTGAGCAAAACACAGTGCGTGTGTCAGGTCAACACATGGACTGTGGATTCACTGTTCTATCAACTCTCATTAATTGGCTCCTTTCCATATGAAGCTTCAGATTTTAAAAGCAGACCCATTAAGTTACAACCTAGGAGAGGATACAGCATTCTCAAAGCCACTCTTTCAAAAAACAAGGATAAGGGATCACCAAACCTCTAGGATGTGGTACACTTTACCTCTGTCAGTCCCAGACCACTACAGCTGGGTTCAGTTTGCTCAAGTACCACCTGCAAGCTTCTTCATGCATAGCTACCTTACCTGTCCTTTAGGGCTGTATCTTCAACTATTTTCCAAAACCAGAATTAAAACTGCTCAAGAATGCAGGCAGAAAACAAAAATTCAAGGGAAAAAAATGATTCTTAAGCATCTTGCTCTCTGTTTATGAAAGTTGAACACACATAAGCCACTTGAAAGTGGGTTTGGCTTTGTCTGAAATAATCACTAGATGGAACAGATATGATCCATGGTACTAACCCAAGTTAAGTCCCAGTCCTCCAACACAATATTCTATCAGTAGGGCAGTAGCCACTTGAATCACAAAATCCCAGACTGGTCTGGGTTGGAAGAGACCTTAAAGCTCATCCAGTTCCAACCCCCTGCCACGGGCAGGGACAAGAACCACAGTGATACAGCAGTATGGGTGGTAATGGCTGACTAGAGCTGATTTCTCCTGGGCTTAGAAGCTCCACATCCTTTGTAATCCAGATGAGACACGCTCAAATCAGCCCTCTGCTGAACATCAGCATCTACTATTGGTATGTATGAAGACAGACACAAAGGAAGCATTTAAAAACAGGAACTACCTATCAATAGAGACAAACACAGTCAGTGTTTTTCAAGCACCTACAAATAATTTAACAGGTATCTTAGCCATTTTCTGTGCTGCTAAATAAGCAAGAGGCCAGATCTGCTTCCATGCTCTACGTATATTCCACAGAACTGAACTCCACCATGCCTTAGAGACCAAGGATAAGCAAAGTCCTGGAAGGAGATCTGAATGTACCACTTTGTGTCAGTGTTAAACAATACCGAATGCACAGTATTTGTATTCTAAAGAAAACATCCACTTTACAACTGGGGCAACAGAGAAGCTCTGCATCTTCCTTTAGAGTGCCATCAGGAATGCAAGATGTGGGATAACCAGGTGAGTAACTGCAGAATATAGCACTACACATAGTAGAAACAGAGTACAAATAGTTTCACAGCCCTGCAAAAAAGGCAGGGGGAAGACAAGAGCTGCCAGGGAAGACACAGCAGAACTGCAAATGTCAGCTCAAAATGAACAGGGGAATTCATTCAGGATCGGTGATGGCTGTTCAGGTAGTGGATCTGCTGCAGTAATTCAGGAGCCACAAACATACAGAAGCTCCGATTTAGTCTAAGTGTATCCTACTTGCATGCTTTGGGACAATTATTAGGCTACATGGATGGCTTCAAGAGACAAACACTGATTTCTGCGGTTGGTTATGACCAGGATTATGAAAAAATCTGCTGTGGGGTTTCTGCCAGATATGAATGGAAAACTCCTGTGTAAGGCAGCCAGAGTCAATGTTAATTCTTTGATCCCCACTCCGTATTACTAAACACACCCACGAAACAAAACAGAACAAAAAAGTCTTACAGCATCTGTAACTAAAAGGGTTCTCAGCACCCAGGAAACTCTTCTCTCTGCCATCACCTTTATGCCAGAACCCTCATAGCCACAATTATAATGGCAGTTATTCATACAGCACCTTTTCATACCATCTTTCCTGTAGAAGGCATTTCACTGTGGGAGTGAAAGGGGAAAAAAAAGCCACTGGTCCTTTGGGCAGGGAAGAAGTGAGACTGGTTCAGTGCTCAATTCCTTCCTACTGCTCTGAACTGCACCAGGGAATTCCCTCTTCCCAACACCCATGACAAACACTGCATCTGATCTTCCAGTCAAAAATTAGCTGCTACAGGAGCAACTGCAAAACCTGGATACACCAGCCCCTAAATGAGGGAAAAGAATGGAGGTTGAAGCTTACTCCAGGTTAAGGAAGAGGCTATGTGTCTAGGAGGTGAACAGCATCAAACATGCACTGGAAGCAGGTAGCTCTCCTCCTCTGCTGGAGAGAAAAAAAGGGAGAGGGGGTATGAAAATCCTCTCCTCCCAAATTATGTTAAAGAGTTTGCAACATTCTCTACTCTCTGATCTCCATTAGTTTATAATGTCTCAAACTAAGGCAGAACACCAACCATTATCGTTTTGCTTTTACTCTGACGTAGCTGCATTGGCAGTGCAATGTAAATAGATTACCTACCTAACAAGGGAAGTAAAACAGGATAGTTGTAAGGCATCACAAAGAGGTTTACACAGGTTAAAGTAGTGCTTGCTTTTAAATACCCAAAAGGATGGCCAAGTTCGCTGTATTTTCCACTGCTACTCACAAACACCTGACAAAGAATAAGAGAGATCACTGAATTAGAAGTACATTAAGAGTATTAAACATGATACATTTAAAGAACAAAATCAACCTGAATCCAAGTGCATTAAGACAGCAAATTATCAGGAACAGCCAAGTTTGAGGCTGCACACATCAGGATGGGTATGAACTAATGTCCCCCAGTCACAAAATAGAGAGATATATTTAGTGCACCCCCAGCCACTGTGGAAATGCTCTACACAGTCTATAACCTTTAGTTTGTCAGTGAAACTACTTTGAAGTGATGCTCTGAAAAGCTTCCTAAAGTATCTAAAATAGATTGGGGGGGGGGGGGGGGGGGGATCTGCTAAAGGTATGTTCAAAACCAATCTATTTAAAATCAGTCTTCTGACTCATAACATAGCAGGAATACAAACACTGAGATAAGGAAGGTAAAACTTCTAAGGCATAGAATTTAAGCAAAACAAATATTCAAGAAACATCTTTTAATCATGCCAAGCACCAGCATTCTTAACATTGACTTTTTAAAGTGTACGTGTGTATATATACATACATACACATGGGGGTACTAACACTGAAAAGCAATACACATAAACTATTACTTCAACAGCATGATGATGATACATAGTCTTACTGAGACAGTCAAAATAACCATCATCTAACCAAAAATAGCTTTCCTCAAATTCAAAAGGTAAATCCTGCAGTAAAAAAAGAAGTGGTTTTCCCCTCTATTTTTTTCCCAGGGCCTAAGGAACAGGATTTGTTACATGGTTGCTATGACAATGAGCCTATTCCTCTAGCTTGGAAGGGTTTGATGCATAGCTGGGAGAAGAAAAGCAGATTTTGCTCAACAGCAGAGTCATTTGAACTTAGGCAAATAACGTTCCTATGAATGCTTAAAGGACATTCTGAAGTTCGGTTATTAAAATCAATGTTGCTTTTTTCTTCTGAATATCCCTGTTACATTTTCATTGAGTTGTAATATTTATTAGGGAAACAGAAACACATAGAGAAACACCTCCAAGCTCATCTTTCCAACTAAAGTATCCTACTAAGCAAATTGTTGGTGAAGGTATTAGGCTATTCTTTACAAGAACACCATTGAGAAGGGAATTAGAAACCTTATTTTATAAAGGATGCAGAAACAAGTCACCTATTCAAAAAGCACAAAAAGGATCAAATGACAAAGGATTTCTGCAACAGAACTTTGACCTCTTCAAGGCCAATCTAGTCACCAAGACCAGCAGCTTCCATACAATTCCCATTATTTGCAGCTGCAGATAAAGTGATGGAAACTACTGCTTGGTCTTCCCTGTAAGCAAACGGAAGCCTACAGAGACTTTCAATTTAGCCAAAAGCGGAACCTGCAGGACACATTTCTCAGCAAAATGAGATAGATCCAGAAAGAGAATTAAATGAGATTACAAAGTCTATAGAGAGAATGCTCATTCTGACTCCTGATAATTCTACTAGAAAGGAGGTAACTGAAACCTTGACATGTTTCTTATCAACTACAGTGTGCAACCAGACCCCAATTCCCCAAAGACAAGAGTACCTCAGGATACCCATTACATTTCTCAAATCAAATAAAGGGCAAATACCTGCCAGCAGGTATGAGGAGACTTTCGTTCCAAGATGTATTGTGTTAGGGGTGAAGGCTCAAGCTCATACTTGTCAAAAGGAAGTTTGTCTATTACCATCGGCTCACAATCAACACAGGAGAACCTCACAACAGGGTGAGCTGTGCGTGGAGGCTGAAAGGAAGGGGAAAAAGCACATCACCTGTATGGTATTTACTGTAATCAAATCAGTTCTCTTGCAAAGACTCACAGGCAGATATTTTACCATCCTATGGGCTTAAACAATCAGTTTCCACAATTTCCTTTACTAGAGAAAAAGATGCAAGCACTCACAGCACAATATAGATTCACTAAATAGAAACGAAGCCACACATTGATACACACATCTTCCCACCAAGAGAAAAACATGGTTAATAGTCAACTCTTTATGTTCATAATTTAAAGCCTCTGTATCAATCTGTAACTACACAGGTAGGTGGCTTAAAGAAAACTTCAACTCTGCTTCCCAGCTTGATGCTCACAGAATCACAGATGTGAAACTGCACTCACTTCACAAATGGTATCTCAAGAGATTCCCTACAAGTCTGATTTTTATGTTCCTCTTGAATCAGGGGAGAAGATGGACAAACAGTACCTTGAGTATTTGCAAAGTACAGAAACAGAACATGCCTAACAGGAAATGTTCAGAAAGGCAAGTAAGGCATGCCAAATGTATGATCATTTCAATGAGCAAAGGAGAAATGAATGCTGTTTTCTCCTCACTTTCTGAGGGGATTATCTCTTCTGTTTCAGTTTTCTTTCTTCCTGCTAGTGAAGGAAGAGTCTATACATGAAGTAAAACCAAGAGAAAACATGGCTGATGATCTATTGAAACTAAATATTCCTTTTTCCATCTAAATGCATTTTACAAAGCTTTGATTAAAATGTAACAGGCTCCCTACGGTCTGCGGTACGTGAAGTATTTTACAGTTAAATTTCATAATCTTTTAAAAAATATTTACCAAATGAACTAATCATATACATGGAAGTAAACCTTCCAGATGCAAACACCATCACAGCATAGAGTATCTACATTTGATTATGCCATTCTGCGTTAAGAATCTTTTTAACTAACTTTGTAAAGCAAAGATAGATGATATTTGTAAATATGTAAGAAGAGGAAGTAAACTCCTGTAGTAGTCAGTTTCCAGCCTGTTTCATGAGGCAGGGAACCTTTCTTTCAGTTCTTATTTTACTTACCAGTGTTGGTGAATTCTGATCAGGCCAAAAAGATTCTGGGATTGGCCAGTGCCCCACAGGAACCCCCGTTTTGGGGTTAGGCCGGACGTAAATGAGTTTATGACAACTATGCCACGGTTGAGAAGCAAATGAATTGATGGGCCTGGATGAATCAACAAGTCCATCTACAATTTAAACAAAGCAAAGTAACAATAGAAAGGAAAATAAAAAGCCACATGCATTTGTCTCATACCAGCAAACAATACGATGTTTCATTACAGATCTTTAAGTCAGTGGTTGAGAAAACTTAAAAGGATCAAAATGTAGAACAGCATCATTTGAGAAATAAAGGTCACATTTGCCCATACCTACCCTTCTGCTCCTGTGGCACAGCCATTAGACAATGAGTGCAGCACAGCACACTGGCACAGTATGGAAAAGGTTTTGCTTAGGCTTAGGAGGCTGATATGGATCTGATAAGCAACAAGCCTGTTGTTTGTAGTCCTGCTGCACCTGCAAAGACTAATCCTGCACATGTACAGTCTTTCTACATGGGATACAAAACTCCCTGACTGATGCTGCCATTAGTGGGAACTGAAAGTGAAAAGAAGTTTCATGGAGAAGCTGGATGCATCCTGCAAGACTGGCTTTTGTCTCAAGTTTTAAGCAGTAACAATTCACAGATCACTTGAACCCCCACTGGCTACCCCAGCGTGCTCTGCAGTGTGCCAGCACAGGCTCCCCCCTACACACTGAAGACAGAGTTTTGCTGCAGTACAGAACCTGACCATTAGTTTCCAAAGCAAATGGCACAGCAGAGATCACCCATTTAAAGAATCATCTTCTTTTAAAAGAGATTCTACACCACTGAGTTTTATTGCTTTAGCTAGCTGGCCAGTAGTACTATGGAAGCCACCTTTCAGCTACACATCAGTTTGGTTTCTCATCATCATACACACAATGACTTCTATAACTTGGGTAAATCCCATTCTATTTCTATCTAGTTTAGGACTTTCAATTCACATGAGGATGGAAGTCTTGGTATTTATACATTCATGCCCACACCACATCACCATTTAAATGTGACCAAAACGAGAGAAGATTTCACCAGTTATTTTGCCACACAGGAGAGCATTTGGGCCAACAGAGACAGAGGAATTTGCCGAGGTGCTGTCCTGTCCACCATTCTAGGAAAGCCTTCCAATAAAATGACATTTAAATAAGCAAAAGGAGAAAAGAAATATACACAGCAAGAAAAAAAGTGATTCAAAAATGACAGCAGGAATCAAGCTGACTATGCTTGGATGCTCAGGGGATCCTAAAAGCTATTAGGTTTCTGACATTCCAGGAACATCTTCATTTCCTAAATATGAACTGGTCAGCTCTCTCCTCATTTTCAGCCGTGAGATTCTGCAGATGTGAAAAACCACTCCATGTTCAGAGGGCATTTCTGTCTTCCCTGCACTTTCCTTAGAGCTAGCAAAATAACACCTTGGGGTTTGCATGCAGCTTTTCACTTGCAGCTCAGAACATTCAACAAACTTACTGCGCAGTGATCAACCAGCAGAATGACAATGCACAGAAAATTAAGCACTGAGATTACTTTAGAGATGCTCAAGTGTTTAAAAACACCAGTCCTGGATTTCAGTGTTTTAAACCCAAGTGCTGACAATGCTAATTCAAACTTTACTACTTCCTCCAAGCATTCACTTTCCTCAGTGGCCAAAGATAGGAGTTAAGGTGACAGCAACAGGAGAGCTGGCAAGCAGGCACATCGTCCGTACAAAGATACGCAAACTTATGGCGCCATTTAACTTATTCAGGATCAAGCTAACACTTGTGAAAATGTAACAAAGACAAGACTAAACACGAACATAAAACTACTCTGAAGCTACGAACAGCACATCCATTATGATTCAGGGTATTTAAAGAGATACCAGAGCACTATCACTCAAGCATATAAGCTTTAGAGCCTAACAGCTTTTATCAAATGTATAAGGCATATGATGCATCCTGCACACTACAGGGAAAAGCTAGTAGGAAGGACAGGGAAAAGAGGGATATTTACATGCATACAAACCCCCTCTTGAACATTAGAGGAGGGGAAAATGAGTTACTGTACCTTCTCCAATAGGAGCTGGATCTGGTCCTGACTTTTCAAAGTTAATAACAACTCCACTTTGGACTTTTTGAACTAGAGATTCTAAACATTGATTCAACATTCTTTGTGTCCGAACACAGTAAGAACGACCTATGCAAGAGAGAAATGACACAGGGAAAAGACGAAAGCCAGCTTTTGAGTCATCTGAAGTACGGAGGATGGTTTATGACATAAGTCAGTTTTATCTAAAATAGCAACAACAAACTTTGTATAAGGTAATGGAAAAGGCAAAATACTTTTCAAATGCAATACAACCAAGGGGGAAGAAGAACCACCAACTTTTACTGAGCTTTTACTCACTACTCAAAAAAGGCCATTAAGGCAAAATCAGGCTGGTTCAAGGCCAAGCTCATAAAGACCCTTAAGAACATCTGATTTCACACACACACACACATATATGCACACACTACAGTCTATGTAATCTATCTGCTTTTGTCTACCTAAACCTTACCAACTCCTATACACACCCAAACTTCCCTATCCCATAGATTAAACACCAATTAAATTAAAATCTGATCAACATCTCGAGGAACAGGCTCCAGAATTCACTCTTTTAAGATTAAATGAGCCCTGCAGCAGAATGAACATCTCAGTAACACCTGTCCTACTGACTTCAGCAATCTCATGACTGAGCAAAGCCAACCTCTGGAAGGACAATCTTAAGACATTTTCCAATGCCTCCTACTGGTGCATTAAGAAAATGTTCTCATTTCTAGATCTGAAATATTGCTTTATTTTAAAGTTCTTATGTGCTGCTGGAAACCAAGCTCAAAAGGTACCACACAGGCAGCGAATAGTTCAAATGGAAAGAACAGCAAGAGCTGAAGTTCAACTCTAACTAAAGGAATATTTTAAGGCAGATGCTAAATGTAAACCAAAGTAACATCCAGTTACCTCCTGTAACTTCACACATCTGTGTGATAGCAGATTCATCAGTAGGCACACTCCCAAGCTGCTCTGGTTCAGCAGATGCAGCTCCTGGCAAACGCAGCACCAGAGCAAACAGCCTTTGATCCCAACGAAATGGTTCTTTGGTTAGTTCACTTCCAGGCAAAGGAGAGTTCAAAGGAAGATGAAGCTGGGAAAAGAAAGATTGAAGAATATTTTTAAGTATTTGACAAACCATCTAAAAACCATAACATCCAAATTCATTCATTACCCTGTAAAGGACCCCGTTTCTCTCCTATCAACTCATTTATCTGAAGTTAATGGTCTGGAAACCCATAGGGCTATGAATTATGGTGTTGGGCAATTAGAGCATAGCTAGCTTCTGTTCTCTATAAAACAGGCTGATGAAGCAGAAGTACTATTGGAAGGAAAAAACAATTAATATTCATCTCAGCATAGCACCAACTTGCAAGATCCTAACTTGAAAGAATTTAATACAAGTTTACCTCCTCTTGAACTCCAGCTGTATTTGTCAGCTTGTTTCCATCCGTGATGGTAATCAAAATAGATGGCTCCAAAAAGAATGGATTCCTCCCCTAGAGACAGAAGCACAGGAATGCTTAGAGTAACCTTAACACTCACTTATAGGCTTGTATTTTTGTCTGTATAAACTAAACAGTAAGATGAGCAATGTCTCAAAACAGTCCTGTAATTTTCTTTCAGGAGGTGTGGAGCCATACAGAACTATGCAGGATGTGCTACTCCGGGCACTCACACATGCTCCCCATAAAGACATGTTTAGAATTACTTGTCTTTTTCCTCCAGTTACAGGATCAAACCCCTCTAGGCCACAAAAGTGGTACATAAATTGTTAACAGTATAGAGAACTCAATTTCATGACATCAGGGGCAAAAACCAGAGGACTTTTAACTGGACCCTTCAAATGGGAAGTCAGGACATGAACTACAGATAACACAAACCTGCAAAGCAGATTTGCTGCCATCCAATGTCCATACTCCCATACAGCAGCCATGTATCAACTGTCAGGATCATTTATACTACTACTTTCTTTGCAGTTCAATAAGCAAAAAAGTGCTAGTATCATAGAATCCCAAACTGGTTTATGTTGGAAGGGACCTCAAAGCTCCTCCAGCTCCAACCCCTGCCACGGACAGGGACACCTTCCATTAGAGCAGCTTGCTCCAAGCCCCTGTGTCCAACCTGGCCTTGGACACTGCCAGGGATGGGGCAGCCACAGCTTCTCTGGGCACCCTGTGCCAGTGCCTCAGCACCCTCACAGGGAAGAGCTTCTCCCCAGTATGTAATCTAAATCTCCCCTCTAGTGTGTTCCAGGGTATGTTCAGCAGAGAAACACCAGTTCAGAGCTCAAGTTTTAACACCCACCTATCCAACCTTTGAAAGAAAAAGTGAAATGCAAACCCAAACCTGAACCATCGAAATCTCTCCCCCACTATGATTTCAAAACCCACAGAAAAATGCAGATTTGTTACCTGTCCATAGTTGTCTATTCCAGACACTAATCTATTGAGATTTAACAAGTCAAACGATGACCTGAGTGCCTGACCAAGGGTTGTTAGTCCTGAAGCCTGAAGATTCTTCAGCTCATTCATAAACGTGGCGTGGTTTTCTTTCCATCCAGCCTATTACATGAAACAAAACAGCTTCTTAGTTATTCTGGCAACAAACTGTAATCAAGTGCAAGTTGTCATTTATCTGCCTTCCCACCAAAAATTAATTACATTCCTGATTAACAGATATACTGCATCATTAACCTGCTACACACATGCGCACAACTTGATGTGAAACGCACAGTTAAGTCTACAACCTGAGACTCAAAACACACACTTTTGAAACAACTTGCAAATATCCATCTCTTACCATGGAAACTGCTGTAGAGGTGACAGAATTAATAGAAATCAAGCCCTCTCTGTCACCTCTGTGTTACAACCCCCCTGCCTATCTCCTCCCTGGATGTTTTGACTGCCATTCCTCCAACTACACTCTCCTGTCCTTATATCCCAACACACGAAACACTGTGGGGTAGTTGCAAAAGCTTGACACTTTGGAGGTCCTGAAGGAAGTGAAGTTACTGCTGACAGCGTCTGCAGCCCATTCAGAGGAACAGTGATGAGGATGGCTCAGTCCCACCAACACACTGGACCTTATCTTAAGCAGGGCTGACACATCAGCATCTTGTGATTGACATGCCCTTCTCTTAAGATGTGGAATGCTGCAGAGTGAGGTAACTACTTTAGGAAACACAAGCTCACAGAGATTGGTACAGGATTTAAGCTGCCTCAACTAGAACATGCAAAGCTTGAAAATCCCAGCTATTCACACAGTTACCAGCCTTGCTATCACACTGTACTCTCCACAGCAGTTATTCACTCAGGCTCACTATCCTCTGGCACCAGAAACATTCCTGTGCTCCACAAGGAATCCTAGTTACTCAGACAGGGAGAGTATCATTTCAGACAGCCTGACTTTTGCTGGGACAACCTCCAAGCAACATGTCCTCCATGTGAGGTAGCTTCTCTGCTCCCCAGTGCAGTGAGCTCAGCAGCAATCACCACACTGTGTAAGAATCTGAAAGGATGGGATTTTCCTGCCCTTCCCACAGCTATATCCTGCTGCTAACCTTTAGCACATGAGGGGCTGTGGAGGAGGTCAAGGGGTAGAGAGTAAGTTGAGAGCCCTAAAGGAAAACAAGAATGGAGCAGGAAGGAAGGACATGAGATGATCAATAGCTCTGCTGAGCTCTCAGGCCTAAGCTAGGGAGGGTTTCTTTCAGAATGAGGGATTATCATAAGGACATACAACAAAAATTGGTTTTGGTCATGTTTAACAACCTGAACCAGTTCTTCAGGCTTCAGATTAGCACAAGGGAGACATAGAGCAAGCTGTACAACAGGGCAAAGAAGGAACAGACTTTCAGCAGGACTGGTCCAGCTTTATCACCAAACCACACCTGCAGCTCACATGAACAGTGTGACCACAATCAGTCAGGTCATTCTCAGTAACACACCATCAACAACCCACTCCCAACCACAGCCTAACAAACTGCAGCATCTCATCAGCTGAGCCACAGCCTCACACATGCTCAGCCCAAAGAGTAAATTACAAACACACGGTCATTGTTTTGGAGTAAAAGTGACTTAAGCCAATGATCTTTCTCAGAGTAAAAACACACCAAAGCCCAACAAAGTGATGATGTGTGAGCCTAAAAAAGGCTGCCTTAAAACAATTTAAGTGCTCAATTACAAAGAGCTTTCTGTATGAATTCTATGAACCCTGAGCTGTAGATGGAACTGCTTCCTTCTGGAAGTCTGCTAAAAACACCCATCTGAGGAGTCCAGCTTCTTGGGAATAGCCAGGCTGCAGTTCAAAGTGTTTACGAGCAAAGACTGCTGTTTGAGTTGCTTTGGTATGAAAGCACAGGGGGGAACAAAACGTTTACAAAGGAAACACTATTCTCAGCCTACAACTCCTGATCTGAACTCTAATGAATTTAAGAGTATTTCTTTGTAAAATAAACAGGAATGGTCTTCACTGAGATTTGGAGGTTCTGCTGTTTTCCCATCTGAAAACATTTGCTCGCCTTCCAGCTCCTGCTGTGCCTGATCTGGCTGCAGTGCGGCCAACTGCCTGCAAAGCATGCTGCCGCTGCCCCCATGCAGAACTGAGCTGAGGGCACCAGGAGCAGCTGATCCTCACTGCTCTGCCTGCTATGAACACTGGATTTCATCTTGCAGCCTCTCCCAGGATCTTTAAAGCTGAGGAGAGCTGTACCATCTAAATAGAGTAACACTGAAGAACTCCTTATCAAGAGAACCAGGGCAGCAAATGCAGGATTTCCTAATTCCATACCAGTTTTAAATAAAGGTCCCATTAGTTAATGTACTAAGAGACCTTGAAACAGTCTTCCAATACCTAAAGGGGATGCAGGAAACCTGGAGAGGGGCTTTGGACAAGGGATGGAGGGACAGGACAGGGGGAATGGCTTTAACCTGCCAGAGGGGAGACTGAGATGAGCTCTTAGGCAGAAGCTCTTCCCTGGGAGGGTGCTGAGGCACTGGCACAGGGTGCCCAGAGAAGCTGTGGCTGCCCCATCCCTGGCAGTGTTCAAGGCCAGGTTGGACACAGGGGCTTGGAGCAAGCTGCTCTATGGAAGGTGTCCCTGCCCGTGGCAGGGGTTGGAGATGGATGAGCTTTAAGGTCCCTTCCAACACAAACCAGTTTGGGATTTCTAAGATTCCCAACCCTATTCTCAGAACCAGCTTCTTGAATCAAAGCCACCACAATCAGTGTCAAGAAGGTCTATTGCAGCAAAATGTCCTCTCCAGAAAGACTCAAGCCAATGCATACACTTAAACGTGTATTTCAGGGACAGAAACTCAGGCCCCAAAGAACTCTGTAGATTCGCCTCTCCATAGATACAGTAGGATCATTCTTAGGACAAAATAAAAAGTCAAATACATAACGCTGAGCATATGCATAATGAGTTCAAGAAAGCACTTTGAAGTGATTAAATAATAATCCTTCCTAAATTCAAAAATACTGACACTAATGCTGCTTAGAGAGAAGAAAAAAAGCACTGCTTTTATGTAGCACTGCTTCCATTTGGCACCAGAAACACTAATGGCCAAAACAACCCCCCACCAACCAAAACTCCCCAACCTTAGAGGATAAAACACATTTTATACAACACTATGTATCCTCTATAGGTCAGTAATTACGGAGAACTCCTTATTTTAGTTGTTTATGAACCTACACTGAGAGTGATTTCTCATAATCTTCAATATTACATTCCTACATAGTCACTCATGCCCAGCATTTACTAACAGCAATACCAGCAGCCTTTCCCATGCCATGATGTTACTTGCTTCTCCTTTGATAATGTAGATGAACAAATCATTTCAGCCTGTACAGACAACCAAAAGACTTTCAAAGCTGGCTGGGGAAAAAAACCAAAAGCCAGTACTAAAAGCAACAATCTCACCCTGCTTGCTTATGCCAGGAAGAGGTAAAAATGCAGTGTCATTTAGCCTCCTGCGCTGACACACTGTGGACACGTCCCATGAAACCCTGAGGTCTGGAAGCAGCATCCCCCCCCTTCAGCTACTGGCTGCTGCCTCTCTAAGTAAATCATACCGGGGAGAAAGAAAAATGTACTTATAAGACAGGCTAAGTAAGTTGGGGCTGTTGAGCCTGGAGAAGAGAAGCTGCATGGAGACCTCAGAGCAGCTTCCAGTATTGGGCTACAAGGATGCTGGAAAGGGACTTTTCACCAGGGACTGTGGGACAAGGGCTGATGGGTTCAACCTGAAACAGGGGAAGTTCAGGTTAGATCTAAGGAAGAAGTTCTTTACTGCGAGGGTGCTGAGGCGCTGGCACAGGGTGCCCAAAGAAGTGGTAAATGCTCCATCCCTGGCAGTGTTCAAGGCCAGGTTGGACAGTCTTGGACAGCATGGTCTGGTGTGAGGTGTCCCTGCCCATGGCACGGGGTAGGAACTGGATGATTTCAGATGCAAGAAAGAAGATCTTGCAAGAGGCTTTGGGGGGGAAACCAAACAAAGCCAAATCCCCACACCACCTCTATCACACACAAGAGAGCAGTATCAAAGCACAAGCAAAGCATTCCCAAGTTATGAATGTGCAACACACACGTTATATTCTTAACTACACTGGCTTAACTGTCATATTTAGTGATTTTATTGTAGGGGTTTTAGTTGTTGGTTTGTTGGCTTTTTTACACAATACAACATTTGGGGGCAGCATGGGCTTTTTTCCAACTATTTCTTAGCATGGTTTGGTCACCTTCTTGGAGGAAAACCCAGAGAGGCTGGGCATCAGAGCACAAAAATTCCAGATCCAAAGCCGTCTCTCCTGATTTCACCAGGGAGCTGGCTCCTTCGAGGCTGCAAGCCTTCGGTTTTAGTGCTTCTCCAGGCCATGCCAAAAGACAGAACTGTAGTTTATTGTTCACTGGATTGCTTTCAGATCTGATCCAAAAGACAACCTGAAACACGAGCATGCCAATCCCAACAGCCTGGGTTGCAGCAAGTACTCAGTATTTAAACATAGAGATTCTTCAAGTTCTGGTAATGTCGCCCTAGAAGGAACTGGATCTCACATATTACAACTTGTTTAAAGAATCAGTAATTCAAGCTATTACTAAATGCACCCATCTTGGAAAACCCAAGGCAAGCTCAGGATAACACGCCTGTGGCAGCTCAGGTTGTCAGCAACATCCATTTGGAAAGCACAAGGTCAGAAAATCCAGCTGTAGTAATCTCTAACTGCTCCTGCAGTGGAAATTCCAAGTCCTGTGGGAAGACAGTGAAACCAGCAGAGAAGTTTGCCTTCCAAACCATCAGAATGGCTCATCTTTGTGTTACCTTTCTGCGCATTGCTAA
Source organism: Ara ararauna (assembly GCA_028858755.1). Classification (NCBI taxonomy): domain Eukaryota; kingdom Metazoa; phylum Chordata; class Aves; order Psittaciformes; family Psittacidae; genus Ara; species Ara ararauna. The sequence goes on along the minus strand of CM054383.1, from coordinate 1,763,200 downwards.
CTGTATATAACCCAAACCTGTCCATGTCTGTGTAAGCTCCCTCAGGAACTCAATTATTCTTTTGGACCCCCTATAACGCTGCTTCTCAAATGCCAAAATACCTTCACTTCTTTGTAATCTCCTGAACACAGCCCCATCGCTGCTCAGTGGCTTCTGCAGCAGGGACCACCCTCCTATGTAACCCAGAGCTTCCCTGCCCCAGCTTCAGCAACTCCAGAATAGGAGCAAACACACAGACCGTCTTGGTCACCCCAGTTTTCCTACAAGATTTAGCCAAGGGGGAAAAGGGGAGACATCATCAGTACGATGCCCACACTACCCCACGTTCTTTATCTGACGTTCAGAGATTTACTAGTAAGAATAAGCATACAGCAGAAGGTACTGACATGCAACAAACATTGTGTATGTTTTTATTTAACATTTAAAAGTCTTAAAATAATCCAACATCACACCTGTATCACCTACTAATTTCACCCTCACAAGTGTCTGTGCTGTGCAAATGGGGCAGAAGAACAGCTCTAAGACACATGCAGACACTAATTCCCCTCCAAACACTTATAAATGCCATTTTTGAGGCAACAAAGCTCTCAAGTTCTGTCTGTACCTTGGCTGCAGAATAACACTTCTCTCATTTCAGTACCTATGCTCTCTAGTTACTTTTATGCAATGTTCCAATCCTGTCACTGCACAATATCAAACAGCCCCGAGTAAAGAAACTCACAAGATCAATTCTTTTTTGTTCTTGGCACAGAACAACATCACAACACCCACCTCTCAGACAGCAGATTAGGATACCTCCAGCACAGAATGATACTGGCACACAGGCCTGAAATCAGCTTATCATCAGGGTACTGCTGAACACAATGAACCAGCCTGGATCCAAGCTGTGCTGTCCTGGATTTGGAGGACTTGTGCTGCTGAAGGTACATTAACAGATCTTAACTATTCTGATGCAAAGCTTGCAGGAAGAGAAGGTTTGATAGGCTCAAGCCAGCTGTGAGCAATCGCTATCTCTGTGTTAGGCACATGAGCGTGCAGGAAATCATTTCTATTACTAGTTTTATGCCCCACTCTTGCAGTCGCCTCCTGCCTTAGATAAGGGTTCGAAACACAAACAGCTGCTACCCTTACCCTTTGCCATAACAAAGTCAGATTGAAGGGCAAAGATGGGTGAAAAGACAAAAAATGTCTTGGTTAGCAAGCTGGAAGCTTTTCACACGGAATTCAAACAGGGATTAGAGTTTGAGGGTAAAACTTTGACATGACCCTGCTCAGGCACAACAGGAACAAGCCCTGGCCACTCAAGCAGATACTATGAGACCAGCCTAACAAAAACCACCTTCTCAGTCCTCACCTGAAGAGTATTTTAATGGGTAGTCAATATGCAGGTTTAAACTACTTCCTCAATAAGCCCACAGAGCACTGAAGTACAGTAAAGAGCCTACAAAAGCGTCACTTGATTCTCTTTACATTAGAGCTAGTGAGCAACAAGTTAACATTATGGCTAAAGCATTGAGAATAGTAAGCTAATTGTATCTTCCCATCAAGTTATTTCTGCTGTCACTTTGCTTAGATGTTCTCCATCTCCATCCGCTTCAGGCACCACAAATCTTTTCTGGCACGGACTATGTACCTAGATAACAAACACAGAACCTCTGCTCACTTCATCCACATTATTTTTCCCTACACAACCAGAAACAGCTTTAGTGCAAGGAAGAATTTGTCATCCACTGGCTACCTTCAGGCCAGCAAGCAGCGCAGCACAAAGGAGTCAGTGGTTTCTAAGAGATGATGACAACCACACAACTGGATTTCAGGGGGTTTACTTCAGAATAGCTGTCTATAGCAGAGTCCTGCAGACTCATCACTCAGGGGCTGGGCTGCATCTTCCATTTTTACTTCATCTAAAAAGCAACCAGTTCTTGTGCTCCGAGAGGTCTGTAGAGTGAACTGAGGTGCACAGGACACAGAATCACATACTGGTTTGGAAGGGACCTTAAAGCTCATCCAGTTCCAACCCTTGTCACAGGCAGGGCCCCGTCCAACCTGGCCTTGAACACTGCCAGCGATGGGGCAGCCGCAGCTTCTCTGGGCACCCCCTGACAGTGCCTCAGCACCCTCACAGGGAAGAGCTTCTGCCTTATATCTCAGCCGAACATGTCCTTTGATTGCACATTTCTAAGCTGAGCTCCCCTGTAGGTGCACCAGCGAAAGACTAATTCATTTATAGAAATAGACTGTTTTCTGAAGAACGTATTAGTGAATGTGAACAAGAGCAGAACTGCATTCTAGTGCAATATGTAAGTACCAACTGTTATTGACAGTCAATTACATAGAAAAAGCTCCAATCTTGGATGGAAAGAAGTATTTCTCCATCATACCTCAAAAAAAAGCATCACACACCTTACGACACAAGGTCAAACTCCACCATGTGGCTGTCCTTTTAAGATGACTTCAACAACAAACAGGATACACAAATGCTTTTCCATTGAGGAGAATTCAAGATGTGCATGCAAGAACAACTCATATTCATCTTTAAGCACAGTATCCATACAACACCAGCAAAAAGACTCTTGAGCTCCAGTTACAAAACAAGTACTGGGCCTTCTGTTAATATCAGCATTTAGAGAGAAGCAGTACCTTCTCCTGTCAGAAGTGTTAAACAGATGCTGCACGAACAACTCAAAGCTTGAAACTGTGCTTGGAATCAAGTGATAATAATAATCAGTGCCAAGAGAAAAAAGCCTACACACACTACCTTTTTATTTATTACCTGCTGCTCCTACTTTAATCCATCTAGATTTAGCTTTCTGGTCAACAATATTTCATACATTTTGACAGCTATGCTCACTGCACTCTTTGCTGCACGAGGATGAAAGGACTACACATGAAGGAAGGGAAGTATAAACACCAAAGAGATCATAGTATCACCCTATTGCAAAAAGTATTCTTATATAAATAAAAGAACATCATCCAGATCAAGCACCAATTTCTGAGGAACACTCCCCAAGCACAGTTGAACCAGACCAAGCTATGTTTCACACTTAGTAGAGAGGGAACACAGATACAATCATCCAACTTGCAGCTCTAGCACAGTAAGCAAACCAAGAGGCTGTATGCTTCTGTTCAGCAGCCTAGCAGTCATTTCAGAAGTACCGCTATAGGTGCATCTAAAACAGTCACTGTACAGAGGGCAACCATCAAAACACTGAGGTTTCCATCAAAAGTGTGCATTTAGCCACAAGTACCCGCTGCTTTTCCAGACTATCCACCATGTTTCCAATGCCAGCCAGCTCCCAGCCCTGTCACAGAATGGTTGGGGTTGGAAAGGACCTTAAGATCATCCAGTTCCAACCCCCTGCCACAGGTAAGGATGCCTCACACTAGACCATGTTGCCCAAGGCTCTATCCAGCCTGGCCCTGAATACTGTCAGGGATGGAGCATTTACCTTCTGGTCCCTTCCTAGTCTTGTGGTTGGAAAAGTCACAAGGACTAAAGGCAAAAGCTAAAAGGTTACAGAGTGTGTGTGCCATCAGCACAAGGGATGCTTCAAGACATGGTCTGTGGAATCAAGTGGAAAAGAATTACTGGTGAACCTCTACCTTCACAGCTCAGAGCAGAGACCACACAGCATGATCCACACTCATTCTGGAACCATCAGATTCCTCCCACTCCTTCCAAAAGCACATCACACAACTTGTGCATGCACTGCAAGTTTACTTTGGATCTCAAGAAGGTAACCAATCTAAAGGGGCTCATCCATCCATAAGTTCCCTCAATGCATGTCTGAAATGCACCTAAGGTAGTGTCGGGGAGAAAAAGAAGAGGCAGACTTTAGATCACAATCAAATTCATATACCCACTGAAGGAACACAAACTGAGAACCCTCAACTAAGCAGGCCTAGCAAATAACATTAACTTCACCTTTAAGTCTGATACAGAAAAAAGAAAGTTGGTGCCATCGGCAGCACTGTTGTGAGCAGAGGGGTTTTTTTGTTTAGAAGAGGATAATCCACAGATTTCCCCCAGAGTTCCAAAGAAGTTCCAAAGGGCCACAAGCCCTGTCCCAGCCCAGGGTGTCACCATGGTCCCGACCAGTGAGCACACCACCAGGACAATGGAGCAGCTACAGGCGTTGAGAGTTGTGGCTCAACAGATGCAGATTTTCCCACAAAGCAGAGCTGAACTCATCCCCCTTTTCTGTTTACATTAAATAATAACTTCCTGGCTCCACTAACATGCTATGAAGACCAATACTAATGCATTATTCTCACTTAGAAGCAACACACCACCACCAGCCTAACCACACTGTAGAGCTTTGTTTTCAGCCAAATGAGTTTTTCAACAACATCCAACTTACAAGGATCCGTATTTTTTTCAATACTGTTTTCACTGTTAAGAGTTTATAAGCATCTCTGAACACACAGCTCAACAACCATCTTCATCTTTAAAGAGCAGAACTCAGGCATTCTGAAGCATTCATTTTGTAGCCTACAATAACATTTAACATATCCCGTGCTGCTGCTCCTGGAAACCTTGCACAGGAGCCCAAGCAAAGTATCACAGAAACCGGGTAAAATGTGAGATTGGCCCTTTAGCTAGAAAATAATAAGGGGAGGGAAAAGCTACTTAGAAGAAAACAAGGCTCTGCTTTACTTACCTGGAAAAATAAGTAGTTCAAGTGTCAGAGATACTTATAAATGCACTAAAAGAAACTTCATCTTTCAAACAAAGTGGAGTGAGTTCTGCAGAGTGAATACAGAGATTCAGAGATTCACTCTGCACAGTGAATACAGACTTGTAAGTCTATGGGCAACCACAGATTCTCATCTGCTCAATAACTGAGTCTCACAAGAGTGTACTTTTTCCTTGGCACCTTACTAAGGCCTTACCCTTAGAACATGCTACTTATAGCTGAAATTGAATTAGAAACTGATCACTACACAACTGCTCTCTGAATAATCTAAAATTAGCAAGAAAAACACAAAGCAAGACTTTATATTACTACCTGTATACTTCTTTTTTGGGGGGTAGGAGCACAAGAGTTATATATTAAGAGGTACACGGTAACAATGAAGTTTAAGAAGGAAGAAAAAAAATACCAAGACTCTAAATTTACAGGAGTGAATTACTTAAATAACAATCTGCATGTAAGATTTGCAACAGCAGCAACTGCTCTTTGCATTGATTTTCTGGTAGTCTATGTTATTTAATAAAATCAGGGCTACAGGCATTCAGTAGAGAAAGTGAGCAAGAGAAGAGCTGAATAATTCCAGGCTTTTCTCACAGGCCCTTCGGACTTAGGGGCACTGTCCTCCCCTCCAAAAGACAAGTGACATGGTACAGAATTTACCTTTTCCCCTTTGATTCCAGCTGTCTGAAATAGGAAAACATCAACTTTTGTCTTTCCTTGGTCACAAGCAGCTCAGAACATCATTCTTACACCACTGCTGCAAATCAGTTCTTTCTGGCAAGCTGTTTTGGAGAGTATTTGCAAGGGTGAACACTGAGAAGTGTCTCCAGCCTTAATTACCTTTCCCACTGATCCACCGTGAGACAACCAGCATTTAGCACCACGGTTGAAAAGAGTAACTTCATGAAGGCCCTTCCTCCTGACAGGACATCTCACCACAAAAATACAACTAGGGAGCTCCCACTCAACTGTTTGATTCCCCATTTTAAGCTTCTATTTTTAAAATAAAGACAACCTTTGCACTGAGGATGAGTTAAGCTTCTTACTGCAAACATATCTACTTTTGTCTAGTTTATCCTGCAGTCTTAAGGGCTTACATCTCTGAATGTGTCCAAGATCAACTCAAGAACCAAATAAAAAGATGAAAATAGCGAAATGGCCACAGCAGCTATGAACACCAGATGCTGGTTTCCATTCAAGGCCTCTGGCATCTCATCAATAGTAGGAAGCTGCAACCCACTTCAGATGAAAGAACAAGCTTTTAGTTTGCAGATTCCTGCAGAAACAGACCCAGCTCAAGTATTTTCATTAAGAACTAACTCAGCAGCACAGCGTCCCTTCCCGTGCAGGCAGGTAGCAGGCAGAAGCACAACTTCCAGTATTTAACTTCAGAAACAACAGAAGTGACAGCCAAGCAGAGTTCAGGTCACCCTAGCTGTCAAGAAGCTCATTTCTGAACTGCCCTTCCATTTCAAATTAATCCCTTGCAAAAACTTCATCACCTTCGTGCATGAACTTGAATTTTTACACGAGAGCTCCATTTCAGAATGTATTAAAGTATTTCTTTTAGAAGAACGAATCACTCTGATTGTTATCGGTTCGTTCAGGTTTTTTAGAAGGAAAGGTACATTACTGAGCACAAATCTCCTCAGTACGGCGCTTTCTCCTCTCATGCCAGTTCCTGCAGAAGGATGTTCACCACAACTCACAAATAAGAGGCAGACAACAAGAAGCAGTCACTTAAGACAGAGAGAAAGAAATGAGACTTTCATGCTTGCACACGTTTAATGGCATTTAAGATGCTTTACACTATCCAGTATCTTGTCTCTCAAGAAAGGGAGTGTGTTTGTTAAAGGACGCTCTCCACTGGAAACCATTTAGCACCTTTACAAGCTAAAAGGAGCTACAATACATTATTACATGCTACTACAGGCATGCCAACTGATAATTGCAAGATTTTTTAATTAGATTTTTAGGTTACAAGACACATGCACTTCAGTATATAAAATACAAACCTACCACCTGAACCAGCAAGAACTTTTTAGCTGCAGTTAGCCTTCCTTATCCAATTCAAAATAGATATTAACTCAAAAGTATCTTTTTGCATGCATACACAAACTGCACGCATCCGTAAGTGATAAGGCACTCAGAAAGGAACACAGAAAAACTCACTGGTGAGAGATTCTCAAACAGATGAGGTATGGGTTTGTTTTATTCTCAGAAAGAACTAGGCAACCAGGATTTGCATGAGTGCTCCTTAAACAATTAAGTGACTTTTGTTTTCTTAACTCCATTGTGTTTAACAGAGGAAGAGCAACTGCTGGGTTTAACCTGCCAGTCATTTATGCTGAAAGTCAGCCCGATGCAAATACACAAATTCCATGACAAAATCCAAAGCGAGCTCAGTGAAAGATGTATGGCAAGACTGAAGGGGAGGTAGCAATGAAAGATGCTAGTGCTTAGAAATAAAAACATTGCTAGGACTGACTCAAAACGCGTATGGTGGTAAAGGAGGAATGGCTCTCACTCCCGTAACAAATACAGAACAGCCTCTTGAATTAGTTATCAACAGACTCTGTAGTCTACCTACATCTCATCCAGTCTTCAGTACTACATTCTGCATTTTTTTCCTCTTTCCAGGAATGCGTGGCTAGCAGGTTCACAAAGATGGACATCATTCACAGCATATCTGGAGAGAAAGATAGGCCTCTCCCACTGACCTCAGCTCTTTTCCTTTTGTATAGCTCTGGTATCAGCTCCCCTCCTGCCCCTGTAGTCACTATCTGTTCTGCACCATACCATTCTGTCTGTATACCTCAGTACCAACTTGTGAAACCCCAACTGTATTTCCAGCTGTTCATACGGCCTTTTCCACAGCATGGGTCAGACCACCAAGTACTCGCGCTTGCCAAAAGCCGGACCTTTTACACATAAAACTGACAGGGATTTGTGTCTCAAGGTTCCTGTAAAGGCTTAACCAATTTAAGATTATTCTGTGAATTTGCTTTCGGTCAGCTTACTAGGTATTCCTCTGGTTTTCTTCCTTGCCAGAAGTTGAAACACACACATACAAATGCATTTCCTATCACCTCAGGCAGCTTTCCTGAAGAACTCTGCTTCAAACCCAACAGGTTTCACAGTTGGATTTCTCTTTCTCCCTGCAGCTCAGGGTCAGGAGCTCTGATCTAATATCTTCCAGAAACAGACAAATGGATCTCCCACCTCTGTTTTGCAGCACAGCCTATTCATCTGCCACCCCACTTTGCAGAGTCAGTGGCAGTCAGTGGCAAGTCAGACCCTGAGCCTGACCTTATGAAGTCCCAGTTTAGAAGCACTATTTTAATGCCATAAATGAACACAGTATTTACAGGTAATAAATACTCTTTGATAGATGTTTGAAAGAGCCTTTACAAATTCCTATTCCATCCCAATCCAGCCCCTAATCAGAAGTCATCAAGCTCAACCCCTTATGGGAATTTGAGGGGGACAGAGGAGGTTGCTCAGTCCATCACAACAGGCTGCTTCCACAGGGGAGCTCTTTAGCACTGAACATATGTTCAGACTAGCAGGGAACAGCAACAGACCTGGAAGGCATCCTATCTATCAGTCCCAGTTTGCATTTCTCAAACAGTAAAGTGTTTCACTGTATTAACTATTTTAAGGTACTTCTCAGACAGCTACGTCCATATTTCTGCACTCAAATTCAGGGAGCCTATTTTTATAGTGCAGTCACAACTGAACCAAATTCAGTGTAACACATAACAGAGGGAAGATACATATACATGTAATTTCGGATTTGGCAGAGTAAACATAACTTCAGTTCTCTGACTTATGGCCAGATCATTTATGAAGGTCATACCACAGAATCTCACAAGAATGCAGAGCAGAAGTCATATTTCTGTGACCCTACCATAAATAATGTTCCTCAAGCACTGAGGCAAGGCAAGGCCATCCCGCGGCCAGCAGCCAGATACCAGTCACAAGGGAACAGAGCAGCCCAGTTAATCAATAACTTCACATCTGACCACCACTGGGCCTGAACTAGCCATCTGCAGCACAAATCCACAGGCAGACCACAAACTGCAGGATGAGGTTTAACAGAAATTAAGAATGTAATAAAAACCAAAGAGCTAAACCTTGCTTTCCTTTTGAAAAACTCTGCTTTAGGCACAGATTTTGGTACGAGCTCCATTTACAGAGGAATCTAGGTAGGTGGTGCTGAAACCTCCCTCCCTCTTTTCTGCGTCATGAGAAAACATGTTTCGGTGTGGAGAAACACGTATTTGACAGAGGAATAAAAAGCATTTGGCTATGCTAAAAGTTATGTGATTACATGGTCTAGTGTGAGGTGTCCCTGCCCATGGCAGGCGGGTTGGAACTAGATGCTCTTAAGGTCCTTTCCAACTCAAACCATTCTATGATTCTATGCTTTTGGGCTAATAGATAGAAAAAGCCACAGAAAACCATTAGTGACACTCCAACCCTCTGCATGGGTATCTGAACCACAAGCTGCAGGAGCTTGGGAAGTGCTCCACAGAGCTGTAGGTAACATGCTTGGCCTGTTTTCACTCTCTTCCCCAGGCATTCAGTACCGGTCATGTAGGGTACTGAATCCAAGGGGATGAGAAAGGTGAGGCTGGCACCCAAGGTCAAAGCACCCATGGGATGGAGCAAGCTCCAAGTCCTAGCAGTCCATGAATATAAAAGGCTTTGAAACAAGGACACATCAGGTACCAAATCCACTGAATCAGATAACACATTTATCTCAGCTACAAGGCCAAGAACACCAAATGCTGTGCCAGACAACTGTTCTAAAATCCATTTTTCCCACCCAAGAGAACTGGATACACGCGAGAGAGTAAATTCCTTCAACATCTATGCTGTTGTTTAACTGCAGAAAGACACCTGTAACGTGCTACTGGTTACAAAGGATTTTTACTATAGGTATCGTGAGCTTCCCAAGGGTGCCCAAATACCCCAAATCAGAACAGACCAGCTCACTCCAATGTTGCTAACATGCCACTAATCTGAAATGGACTTGCTTGACAGCATCCTATTATGCTTTTAATCTAAAAACTCACAGTGGTGGAAAAACACACTATAAATATATTAGGCTGAACTTTCTTACTTCATGAAGTAACATCCAATTTTTCCCTCCTAGCCCATAAAATGAGAGCCTAACCCAATATTCAACAGAACTTACAAGTATCTTTCCATTTACCTGTACAGGATCACACTGTTCGACCACTACGGGTTTATAAATCTCACAACATGCTTTTAAAATACTAAATATTTGTCTCTGACTGGATAGCATTTTGGAAGCAATGTCAGAGTTGTACACGGCTGCATAATTACCGCCACAAACCACCAAATACGCATTATGTAATGAACAGCAGCAAAAGAGCTAATGAGGTTCCAGAGATATTTGCTACAGGAGTGGAACTGAATTCCTACCATCCCTATCTCCTTTTCCCCACATGCCCAGCTCAGCACCTTGTCTCCTCTTCAGACACATGCCACTAGAGCTCCTGCAGAGCCACAGTGCAAACTCAGAGACTGAATAATCCTGGTTTTAAAGAGTGGCACAAATAGAGAACCGCAAGCAGTCAATTAAAAACAGGTCTCTTAACTATTTTCAGACCCTCTATACTAAAGACAACTCCAAATACATCCTCTTACTTTAACAGACTTTAGCAAATCACCTGTGCAACAGCAGGATGCTTTTGCTTCGCACAATACCACCATGTGAATGATGTTTTCTTGAGATATTCTTGTCCATCAAACGTGAACCAGCTTCAAGGCTACAGATAAATGAATTTTGGAACAAACCCAATGCACTAATATCAGTTACTCCGACCTGAAGCTCCCATAATACCTCCACCTCCTAGGTGGTCTCCACAAGATTATTTCCCTCAGTCGCTTCAGTGGTAACTTTAAGAGCTATCTGTGAGATTATGCAATTTAATTAGTGTAAATCATAAAGAAAACAAGAGGATAAAGCAGCCACTAACCAAAACCAGACACTACTGCATGGACTTGGAAAGCGCACTTGCGAAATACATCCACTTGTCAGGTTTTGCCCTTCTCTAAATCACAAGTATCAAACTACAGCAGCATTAGCAAAGAAACCGATTTCTTGTTTTCTTTGACAAGCACGTTTTGCAAGATGTGTAGAACCAGACCTAGGCCACAGAATTTTCTGGGATAACTGTGGTTCTTAGAAAACACAACAGAGTGGCATCAGAAACACCAGCAAAAGGTCTTGAGAACACATCTTCTAGTAGGGGAAGAATCGCATTGCTGTGAGGCTTTCTGTGCTGGAGTGAGACAAGATGACAGCCCAACCATGCTGATTTATGCCATGAAGCCTTTATGTAAAGGTTGAACTGGAGCTGTGATCATACTTCCTATAAACATGTATTTATTGGATCTGCAGCTTGGTCCTGCACAAGTTACCAAAAGATTGTCTGAGGTCCAATTTAACAAAATCGGCATGCTTAAGTTAGAAAAACATATTTCTAAGAAGAGACATTAGCAAGTTACAAGAACCACAATGCTTCCCCCCCCCCCCCCCCCCCGCTATTTATTGCTCATCAAACATGACTGAACACTACCATGGATATCACACAGTCCCATTTTTTCCAATTACTATTTACTAAAACTGGGAAGAGTCAGATGCTCATTACATTAGAATGCACACAGATGCTCATTAAGCAGAAAGACCTTCCTCAGCAGATCTGAGTATATATGTGGTAATAACCTGTAGCATAACTACAGAGCTCCAGAAGAATCATGTTTTTATTAAGCAACCAGTATGCTTGCTAACACTGCAGTGAAAAGGCTTCCTCCCCAAACATAAGAAAGGTAGACTTGGGAAACATCAGAAAGGTAGACTTGGGAAACATCTGACACAAAACTAGGAGAAAAAGCCCTTAACACAAGAAATCTACAGTTAACAGGAGCGTGACAAGGATTTAAGTTTTTACATCCAGCCACAAACATGGATGGGGAAAAGGGTGTGTGCATGGTGCCTAAAAGAAAACCTCCTGTGAACAGACTGAGGTTTTTGGACAGATAGAAGGTTCCTTTAACTCAAGAAGGATGGTTTCAACTCACAGAAATAGGATTACTTTTGCACCTTCTTCCAAGGAAAGGAACTGTGCAATAACAGTAAATACTGACTCAACTCCTATCACTTCAGAAAGCAGGCTGGACATTTTATCTGGGTAAATACACTGGTGATGAAAGGAGCAAAGATTCAAAGCTCCTGAGAATTAAGTTTCCCAATTATCAAAGATGTGAACAGACAGTATGAGTGAGCACAGGGGGTTTTATGAGTTCTCTTCAAGAAGTTTTAGCTGGGGGGATCTATACAAGGTTTGTTCTTATTCTCTGGGATGACCATCAACAAATTTTTACATGAACTTCTTTTAGCCTTCATACTTACGGGTCTAAGGCCAATGACTGTAACTACTATGTTAGTCATGGCAAATGAAGTCCTAATCCAGGAGGATTCTAAAGCTCCCACGGCAATGATGTGTTCTGTGGCATGCTTTATTTAAACATTTGAAGCTAGATGTTTCCATCGGCAAGGTGAAGGCTACAGTACAAGGGACACAGAGCCCCGATTTCTCTTCCTCTTGCCATAACCTCGTGGTGCAGCCGACGTGATAAATGGCATGGCCCTACTTGCCTCAGTGTTGAGGAATGAGAAAACAGGGACAAGCGCAGCCAGCCAGGCAGCCTCCACCTCGCCGCAACGCTGCACGGAGCCGCAATTACAAGCACCTTAGCCAACACTGGTGCGGGTTCCAGAGCGCTGCAGGAGTACGGAGGAAGGGGAACGCCAACACTCAACCGTGCTGCTGGCGGAAAGCAGCCGCGGGTGCCTCCGTCCCACAACGGACAGGTCCCGCGGACGTGAGGAGGGCGCTGCCTCCTGCCCTCACCCCGCGCCCCGCAGCGACCCGCGGCCGAGGCGAGGCTCAGCCCCCGCCGGAGCCGCCGCCTCACGGGAGGCGAGGGAGCAGGAGCGCGGGGGGCGGAGCGCGGCCCGCCGGGGCCCGCCCCCCTCGGCACGCCGGGGCGGTGAATCACGCTCCCGTCCGTCTCCTCCCCCCCCCCTCCTCCTCCATCTCAGCAGCGCCCTCAGCCTCTCTCCTCCATACAAAAGCAAAATGTCCGCCATCTTCACAGGCTGCTGCTGCCGCCGCCGGGCCGGACAGGGCTGCGCCGCGCCGCCACCGCGCCGAGGGCGGCCCCACCGCGGCGCAGGGGCGGCCGCGGGACGGCCGGGGCGGCCGCGGGGGGGTTATTACCTTGATACAGTAGGGCGGCTCGTCGAAGGTAACCAGCATGTACCTGTCGCCGCGGCTGGCCGGGTCCCGGGCCCGCAGCTGCGGAGAGAGAGCGGAGAGAAGCGGCGTGAGCGGGCGAACGGGGCGACCGCGGCGGCGGCGGTTCCCCCGCCCCGGCCCCGCGCTCACCTTCATGAAGATCTCCACAGCGCCCTTGGCGATGTCCAGGTAGCTGGTGCCCAGATACGCCCGCTGGTTCATGGAGGCGGACGTGTCTATGAGGAAGAGGAGGATCGGCATGGTCCAGGCAGAGCCCCCGGCCCGCCGGGCACCCCGCGGGGAGGAGGAGCGGCTGTGTGGCTCGCTGCCCCGGCCGCCCGCCCTGCCTGCCCGGCTCGCTGGGGCTGCGGCTCCGACTGCTGCTGCTCGCGGCGCTGCCTGCGCTCACCCGGACCCAACTTCTCTTCCCTGAGCCTCCACCAGCACCATGTGACCAGCGCGCACGCCATTGGCTGGCAATTATACCTGCATTTGCATATTCATGGCGGAGGGGAGGGATGGGGGGGGGTGAGGGGCGCGTCGCCGCCGGACCCCTCCGCGCGCGCGCACCTGTCACCCCGCTCCGCCCCTCTGCGGGGTTCCCCGCCCCTCGCCCCAGGGGCTCGGCGGGGCGGGAGCGCGGGCGGCTCCCGCGCCGCCGCCTCCCGGTGTCCGTGTGGGTGTGCCGCGCACACATACACTGTACCGGGTACCGGGACCTGTCCCGCCGCTGAGTCACCACGCGGGCCGAGCCGCTGCCTCACACCTGCCCGGCGCGGCCTACCCTCCATGGGGCTGAGGGGAGCTGTGGGCTGGCCCCTGGGGACTGAGCGAAGCAGCCCGGCTCCTCACCCGCTGATACCGCTCCGGGGCTGTACTTCAGAGTACACTTAAGCACCGAGTCCCCAGCGCTCCACGTGTGGTTGTTCCCAGTCAGGTAACGGCTGTCTCCACTGACAGGACACCGCACTGGACCCGAGTGAAGGCAGGATGGCAACAGGTTAAAAACAAAGTACTCTCCAGCCCCGCTGCTTGGTCCTGCACAGTAATCATAGAATCAGGTCAGAAGGGTCCTTAAGACCATCCAGTTCCAACGCCCTGCCATGGGCAGAGACACCTCACACTAAACCATGTCACCCAAGGCTCTGTACAGCCTGGCCTTGACCACTGCCAGGGATGGAGCATTCACAACAGTGATCAAGGTAGGGAAGTTGTTACTTCCCTTGAAGAAGTGTATCACCTGTCTGGAAGCAGGAGGGAATGGATTAGAAAGCCATTGAGTTATAATGCAAGAAAATTAGGAAAACATATGGTTGCACTTTGAACTCAGTCACTGGCATAGAGCCCATTGCATGCTTTAGCCAACAAAAAAGTGACTGTGGAACAGTGAGAAGTTCAGAAGGGCAACAACAAACACTGATGGCAGCATGGTGTTACTGAGATGGAGTAGATGGGGATTTCCTTACCTCCAACAGGAGATTCTCTCTCCTGGTGACAAGCTGGTTCTCTGAACAGTTCAATGTACTAATATGTGGACAAGACAACTTCCAGTTTAAACGCAAGGGCTTTCCTTCCACTCATCTCCACAGTTTTTCACAGGTCTGCAAAGTGAAAACCCTTTCTTTAATCTACCACTCAGGTAAGGACAATAAAAGTCTCCATTTGAAAGACGGGATCTCTGTGTCCAGCTCTGAGGGGAAACGGGAGCTGCGATGAGGCAGTGCTGGGACAGGCCCCTGCATGCTCCTGACTGAGTAAATGCAGTGAGACCAGGGAAACATTTAGCTCCCTGTCTGCTCCTGAATGCTTGTTTGGTTCCAGGACCGAATCCAACACACACAAAATCAGCACTGTCAACATGAATCTTAAGTTTAAAACAATAATTAAGAAACTGATAATATTTTCCAATGCTTTTGGACCCAAAGGCTTTTTCCACACATTATTTTAGTGTTCGTTGGAACAACAGGCAAGGAATTTTCACTCTGTGAAGCACCTGGGAAATGCTGTTGTTCCTCAACACCTGTCATGGTTTAAGCTGTAAAGCACGCAGCCCGTTCTCTAACTCACTCCCCTCTCTTTCTCCTCCCCCCGGGTGAATGGGGAGGAGAATCAAAAGAATGCAACTCCCACAGGTTGAGATAAGAACAGTTTAGTAACTCAGGTATAACACAAACCACTGCTGCTACCACCAATAATAATAATGACAAGGCAAATACAAGGGAAAAGAATACAATCGCTCACCACCCAATACCAAGCCTGACCCCGCAGTGCACCCCCACCCTTCCGGGCCTCTGTTCTCCCTTTTCACATCCTGGGCATGACGTGCTATGGCATGGAATACCTCTTTGGTCATTTTGGGTCAGGTGTCCTGTCTCTGCTTCCTCCTGGCTTCCCTCCTCCCTGGCACAGCATGAGGCTCAGAAAGTCCTTGGTCAGACCAAAACATCACTAAGCAGTAACCGAAACACTGGTGTTATCAGCACTGTTCCCAGGCCAAAAGTCAAAAACACAGTGCTGCACCAGCTACCAAGGAGGAGAAAAATGACTGCTGCTGCTGAACCCAGGACAACACCACAGGTAAATTCTAAAATCCAAACCATTTTGAAATACAAATATTCTAAAGATATCGTAATCCATCTTCATTAAAATGATCAGATGTAAATTAATTCAGGGGTGTACTTGTCCCTTTTGTCACCAAAAAAACACCAACATCTGAATACAGGACAGTGGCAAGTCTCAATATTAGTTTTAGAAGTTTCTATTTCCAACAATCTCAGATTCTGCAAATATTTTTCGTGTAACACAAGCAAATTATTTTAGTGAACCGAAAGTGGATAAATTCATAGTTGAAGAGCAACTCAGTTTGAAAACAAACCGTGTCAAACTTGGAGACTCCAGGCCCTCTCCATAAGCTGCATATGTGCAAGTACAACTGTGATCAGGGCTGCTGAATTTTAACCATCATAGCAGAGATGCCAGGGTGGATAAACAGACAAATACTTTTACCTGAGTGATTAGTGCATAGAAGTGGAGCCAGACTGAAAGAAACAGGACTCGAATCTCTACAAAGCAAGACAAAAATGCAGATACTGGATACAAACACTGCTGCATGCTTGTCTAGAAAGAGAACTCCTGGGTAGGAATAGATATGCTAAGGACTGAATGGAAACTACACTATCGGTAGAAGATGCCAGCTAATGCCGCTAGGTCCCAGCGCTGACAACTTGATGAGGCCACCTATGCATTTCCCTCACAGCAACCAGATGAGATCAGAGACTAACTTCTGACTCCAGCTGATCTCAGCCAATACCAACTGGCAACCTGGAGGCCCCACGTCCTACACCGTCCTCAAGTCAGGCTCTCTGAAATGCTGAACAATTAGAAGCTCATACCCTCACCATATAGTTGTTATTATTCCAGACTGCCAGATACCTAAAAGCCACTTCTCATCCAAACACAATATTTAAAGGTCAAGATGAAATTCTCTTGTTTCCTCTTTCAGAGGCTGACCTTTCCAAGGGCAGCAGCAGGCGAGATTCATACACTCTCCCTCTTTCTCCGTTGAGGATTTTGGCTTTTGGAGCCTGCTCCTGCTGGACACCACCAGAGCTGAAGTCTAGCAATTTTTCTGGGCACAATGCACGACACTTGTTAAGTTTAATGAGACTTCCTTTATTCCTGAAACTAACAGACCCCATGGTTGCTAATGTGCATGAATGCAGACAGGGCGAGTGCTCCTTACTGCTCCTCCATACAATTTGTGCTGGCAGTGCTGGCTCCCTGGCAGCTACAGCAGCAGACATTCGTTACATCTGTAAAGTTCAAACTTTTCTTGCCTTTTAATTGAAATTACACTCATCTACATTCCTTCAGCTGCAAAAGTGAAAGAATCCATCTCTGTGGGGAAATTAATCAGAACAGCTACTGCAGATTAAGCTCTCCTATAATTGTTCTGAGAGAGCTCCCATACAGATAGTCTATCCCACAGTAAAAAGGAACATAATTCTGGGAGAATAATTACAGTCAGTTTCTGACCAAACAGATCACTGGTGGTTTTCCCTGTTGTGCTGATAAGTTATTATTTTTCTGTTCCTTGTCCTAACACAGCTTAGAATCTAAGCTGTTCCCTCTAACAGGATTTTAGCTTTAACAATCTTCCTTTCTTCTTAAAGCTTTTATATTGCTTCATCTGTTATTTCTTCCCTCACCTAGCTGCTTTCTGACCTGAACAAGGAATATACTTGTGAGCCATTAGCCATGCTCCTTTAGGCACTGAAGGAGGTCAGCTTTGCAACGGTTTGCACCTGAATTTGGGGCATACTTGATACCTTAGTCAGAAATTATCTCCTTACAATCTGCATCCACAGCCAAACCCTTCAAACCTCCCTCTGCTTCTGTGGCTCCCTATCTTGGTCTTGTAATACAGCTGCCCTGGTGACTTTCCTGCTTGATTTAAAAGGCTTCAAGCCACAGCAGAAATGGTCACTGTTAAACCACTATAAAAATACTGACTAATCCATCCTGTGAGTTGGGAAGTATTATCCTTATCACACAACAAAAGGGGCTGCCATCAGAGCTGAGGGACTTGCTTTGCACCACACAAGATGCGGTTTTCAACACCACAGTGAGAATTCAGAAGCCACAGATCTATACTGTCCCTTTCAAAAAGATGAAATGCCCTATTTACATAAAGAATTTGTGTATGAAAGGTAGGAAATTGTGTTAAATAATACCTTCTCCTTTACAGCTTCAGTAACTCTACGGCAGATGAGAACACAGAGTTACAGTGAAGATGGCAGAAGCTGAGCAAGTTCAAGTCCTTTGATAGCGTGCTGCATCAGAGCTAAATATTCTTACCCATCAGCACTTGGCTGCTCTTAAGCCAGACAGCAGAAAAGGCTGCCAGTGTGTCACACAGCCCCTTCTGAAACGAAGAAATAAAAGCAAACCAGTGTTTTCCAGGCTATTGCTCAGCAGCACTTTCTTTTTGTGTGTGTGATTTTGTAACTACAGGACAAACTTCCCCAGAATTGTGACTCAGCCCTTAAAGATTCCCGCCCCTTTCACTTGCAGTCATTCCACAAAAGACAAGCAAGAATTTGGGAGCCTGAGCCAAAACTTGCCTTTCTGGTGCCTTTCAGGAGGCTGCGTTGGCAGCCTGGAGGACAGAAGCAGGAGCTGAGGTGCAAATCCAACATCACTGTGGGCCACTGGAGTTTGTGTAAGTCTCCCATGGAGATGTGCACCTCAGTTTCTCTACACAGGCTTCAGTGAATGCAAGAATTCCAGTTTCAGCTGAAGTATAAGGAACAGGCTACAGATACATGCCCTGTCTGCAGCATGTTTTGTGCTGAGTTACTGACTGTGCATAAATACTACACTGTAACCGTCACATTTAACCACAAAAAGGGAAAGCTGTATGCTCAGGAAAATAATCCAGGGCAACTGTCCTGCCAGAGCCAGATTTTCTCCCCCTCTCCTCAACACACGAGTTAACCCTTTGCTGTGTATGGCACAGAGTATCCTTCCTCTTTCTGCAAGGTTTTTATGTGAGCTCAGCTAATGCTGCCCATGGTCCAAAGGTGAAGCCAGATCACTGCGTAACAGCAGGCACCGTTTGATTCCCTGTTTGCTTTCAAGACCAGTGAGCAGGGGGTGAGGAAGTGAGTGGTTAGCTAAGATGGTGGATCGTTCTGCAGTAAGGGCAGATAAGCAGTACTCTGACAAAATACCCCCAAGGAGACATAAAATGAACCTCTGAAGCAGCACTTTGAACAACAAACCAAGCTGGAGCAGATTCCCAGACAGGCAAGGCTTTTCCTATAAGAGCTGGTTCCAAAGTCCAACAGCCTCTCCAAAGAAGAAACAACATTCAGAATAGAAGCTTAAAAAACATTCTGGCAACTGAAAAAGAAACTGAAACCACCTCAGTAAATACAGCAAATGGGAGAACTGAGTTACTCTGAATGCAAAGATGAGGAAAAGAAATGAACACTGCACGTACCTATGCACATGCAGGGAGATACAGAACTGAAAATGGCTTTGGCTTAGTGCATCTTTGTGGCAACAAATAACATCAGATTAATTGGGTGGGTCCCCCCTACACATCCCACCAAGTTCTCCCCACATAGTCACATCCCCTCTCTCTTATAAATGCTGGGAGAGAACAGAGCTCGTTTGGGAAGCAGGAGAAAGGAAAGGGAGAGGGATTTCTGGCTGAGACAAACCCACACCGAGCAGCCACAGCCACAGGAAGCGGGGGCTCAGGGGCCGGGGATGCTCCAACCTGTAGGTGCATTTGAATTGACAGCCAGCCAAGAAGTGCATGAAACTCCCTCTTACTTCCTTTTACTGGTCTTATGCTAAGTGTTGCTAAGCTGTACCTGGGAATCAGGCCAAATCAGCTTGAGATCTCTGGATGAAAGGCATTATAAAAAAAGTGTATAATAATCCAAAGTATTACCCATGCGGAAAGCAACAATATGAATTAAATGAAGGTGCAAAGGAGCAGGATTTGGCTTTTATTACATTCTATGAGGTAAAATATAAAGACAGACTAAAAATATTGCCTCTTCTGAGGAAAACTACATCCTTCTGCCTGTGTTTCTGTGAGGAAGTCCTAAACCCAGTGTATGCTTACCAGAACTGACACCTGAAAACACAGCTTTAAATAGACTGGAGCTAACAGGGACTGGTTAGGAAAGTCACATTTGTGCTGCACAGTGAGAAGTTACCATTGCTAATCTATTACCTATCAGCATTTCTCCTATGACAAAAGCACTCGGGTAGGCTGCGGACCTGCTCTAAGACAGGATTCACCATGAAGGGAAAGCCACACTTGGCTCTTTCATTTCTGGACACAGTCATGATTATTCACTATGTATGTGGTTTGCCTGCAACAGAAATTCTCCCTTGCAGAGTTCAAAGTATCTCCCACAGAGAAAGTTTATCTAACCTGACCATGCACTCTACATCCTGCTTGTGCCTGATCCAAAGCAGCCCAGGCCCTGCTGCGAGTCGCAGGGAGCCTGAGCATTCCAGTTTGGGATCTGCAAGTCACTTTTCAGCCCTCAGCATCTTTTCACTCCCCCAGGAACACCCACTGTCCCCTGCTGGCATCACCTTGTGTCTCAGAAAAGGGACAGTCTCCAAAATATGGAGGGACAGCACTCGATGGGTGTCAACTCTGTGCTGAGAACACCTAAAATCAAGTGACTGGTTCTGAACTGGAAATCTGATGTATTATGTAGGGATGAACGTTAGCATTTCCAACATCGCCTTAAAAGATCATCATCATCTTACTTTTGTGCATCAGTATGTCTATTTTATCATCATTTAGCTGCCCAAAACCCCCGAAGCTACTACAGAAAACACTGTGCAATAGAAGTGTTGCATTTTATCATAAGCATTTATGTCAAAATATTATCCCCCCCTCTCCCCCCCTGAATCCAGTATTTCATCATCATGACTATTCAGGATGCCCACTCTTACACAGTGGACAGAACTACCTACTTTGAGCACAAGCTCTGATGCCACATGAGCTCTTGCTGCCTCTGCACCAGACCTTCAGCAGCACCTCCCCCCGGTACCCAGCCTTCCCACCTTGGTTTCCTCTGCTGCACAAGGGCTTATTTTGTTGGTTTTAACTATTTTTTGCAAACCCACTCAAAACTGTGCCAAGCCTTTGCTAAGGAGGCGAGAGAAACCAACCCTGCCCTGTAGCTGTCACCAGCTAATTTCAGGCATGATCTAATGGGTGGGTGGTAACAAGCCAGCAAGGCGGGATGGGATGGGATGGGATGGGAGAGGAAGGCCCCGGCAGCACTGTGAGGTGGGAAGGGAACTCAGCAGAAAGCACAGGAGAATGTAAACCATCCTTTCATTCCTCAATAGGTGCTCTTTGGTCGTTTGGGTGTGCAGAGGCTGGAGGAGTCAGCTCGAGTGTGACAGGGCAGGAACAAAGGGCACAAGGTGGATGAGCTGCACCAGACAGAATGGGCAGTGAGGTGTTCCCTGCAGATGCTTGCTCCTGGATGTGAGATTTGCATTTCCCTCTCTCCAATGGGGTATTTATGCCAGATGGGAGCATTTTAAATAAAAACCCTTTTTGCTCCTCTCTCTCAAGATTTACACACGACAGAAAATATTGTGCTTATTCTGGACTAAGTAGAACAAAACCCCACACCAAACTGCTCTGCCTGCAGTCATTATCTTTGTTCCTGTTTAGCACTGCTGACCTTGCTCAGTACTGACTGAATTACTGAGCTTCCTGATCTCTCAGGTCCCCATTTTGTCACTTCCTTGCACTCACTCGATTTGTGTGTGTTAAGTTGGAAGGTCTGTTGGCAGCAGAGGAGAACTTCAAATCCAGACCCTTCTCCTGTTTACTTGCTGCATGCTCTTACCTCGTTTGGGATATGAATGCAACCTCAAACTGAAGGGGAGCACAAGAACAAAGTTTTCTCTTCCTTTCAGAAGCTCTTGGCAATTTCCAAGAGCTGAAAACTAATTATTTTGGCACACAGAGTGCCCAAAGTATCATTTAACTATGACAAAGTTTCCCTGACACTTTTGTCCAAGAGGAAAGAGAGAAGTAATAAAAACCCACACACTTATCTCTGAGATACAGAGCAGCTTCACTAGAAGAAGGAATTAAAGAGACAAGAACTCTTCAGGTTAGGAATAAAGATGCCTGCAGAGGGACATGACAGCAGTCTGTAACATGCTGAATAATTGTTCACTTTCTGAGGGGGTATCCAACAAAGTCATTAAGCAGCAGGTTTAAAGCAAACACACCCAAAAGGAAGTACTGTTTCATACCGTCCGTAATTGCATTGTGGCAGTCGGTGCCTCAGGAGGCTGCAGAGCCTGAAAATGGATTCTAAAAGGCATTAAACAAATGCATGGGGGACTGTGCTCAACAGCAAACACACACAGGAGCGGAGGTGAAACCTTGGGGTTTTCAAACCCTTACTCAGCTGATTTCCCAGAGCTGGGAGGAGACACCAAGTCAAGAGGAGTCGGCCTGTGGCCTTCATCACTCAGCATCTGTTCCTGGAACCAGAGTGGCAGTTCCTGTTGTTGAGAGCTGAGCAGCAAGGCCGGGTGCTGCCCATCAGCGCTGAGCATTACACAGTCCTCTGCGTCCTTCTGCTCAGCTCTTCTCCTTCTTGGAGCAGGAGACGCTGCTGGCAGAGCTCTGCAATCCAACCCTTCCACCCCCATTTTCCCCAGAGCAACCACACTTATAATTGTGCAGAGAGAGAATATCACATTAGCTACTGAAGTGCAAATCTGAGCTTAAACAAGGAAGGTTTTAATCCTATAGTTTGGTATTTCATTGGCGTCTATGTATCTTGTATTTAAAAGGTAGAAAATGCAGCTGTCCTCTATTCTTGCCCAAAAAGCTTCCTGGTACTATCTGCAGGACAAGACAGAGAAGCTAACCCAAACTCTGCTCCCCACAGCCAAGTGCAAGTAACAGTTTACCTCAGACACAAAGAAAACCAAACACACAAACAGGAAAAACAGAAACTCCACCCTGAAGTCACTCGTTTTCACTTCAAAAAATAGCAACTGCAGTAAAAGATGGTGTGTGCAGCATTTACAACAGGCAAGAAGTTCCAACTCTGCCTAGGCCCAGCCTTTACAAGCCAAACAGGACGGTAATAATGCCAGTTCTCTTCCAAACAATTTCAGAACAGAGTCAGAAACATTTTCAAACTTCAATTATTCCCTATTCAGCTCAACCCATTGTGTTTGCAAGGAAAAGCCAACCGAACTGGGAGCCTGTGCCAGCAATTTCCCCATGTCATAACACGCTCGTTCGTCACCCCAACGCTTCTCCAGCCTTGTACAACATGAGCCAAGGGCAGGCAGCTTGTCCCTCAACCCCCAGCACCACTACCCCGTTCCACCTCCCAGCTGCCATCTCCCCTTTCCTCCCAACACACACACATCCTGCTCCCCCCTTCACCATGCAGCAGCCAGCCACGCAGGAAAGAAAGAGAGGAGAAAGCAGCAGAGCAGAGGGGAGGGAAAAGGATGTGGTGGGTGATCAGTGCTGGGCACAGACTTGACGTGCAGACAAGAACTGAAACAGCATTAAAAACTGAAGGGGGAAGGCCACAGGAGCCCAGTGACAGCCCAGCACAGCGGTAATGTGTGATGAGCTACTCATGACCCAGGCTTTCCACAGTACTTGGATTCTCCACTTTGGAGCGCATTAAGATTAGTGGGCTGCTTGCACTAAGGCAGGGAGGGGGCTAAGTCATTCAGCAGTCCGGCTAAGGTGGCTCTCCTGGCAGCGCACTGTACCCTTCCAGGGTTAGCAACTCTGTGCCAATGCCTTAGAGTGCCCTACTAAGAGCTCACAGCCCCTTTGCCCTTCTCCAGATGCTCAGCTCTCCTCAGTGCGCACACACGTTAAGCGCAAACAGGGGAGGAATTAACACGGCAGGAGAATGGATGTATGGGAACAAACCAAGGAAAACACACTTTGGAAAGCAGTAATGAAAATGAAAGCGTAACTTACAAGGAAAACAAGCAGAGGGAAGCACAGTTCTAACATGGTTCCCACTATTCTTTAGGAAGAGCCAAAGCTACACAAGATGCATGACTCATAAAGTGAAAACATAAATCACGCTTTGATACCCATAGCAGGACCTTACCTCAATCATGTCCGTGATAGAACCAAAGTGACCACAAAAACAGAAGTTAACTTTTTTGATTCAGAGGATATGTAACAACCACACTACTTAAAAAACAAAGAACATCCTAACAGTATATTCCTTCTCTGTGCACCACGGTACAACACTTCAGAATGGCTGCAAGAACACAGAATTTAGCCTCACCTTCCAAAGAGCACCTCAGTGAAACACAGACAACCAGCTCATGGCTTTTGGTTGGGGGTATTCCAGCTCTAGGCACCCTAACCTGGGCCACATGGAGCGTCATTCTCAGAGGTATCTCAGCTGAACTCAAATTAGCAGCTGATGCTGGGCAGGGTCAGGCCCAGCAGTCCTGAAATGGTTAATCAGAGACATACAAAGCTGTGACTCCACTCGGGATTTGACAATCAAGGATTCAGCTGTAACAAGGCCAAGAGGACAGCAGGACCCGAAATCCAAGGAATCCTGCCTGCCATCACTGGCAGAGTAATAACCAAGTTATAGAGAGACTTCTGATCTCAGAGTGATACCCACACATCTCCCTGTGCATCGCAGGCTGAAGGGGCAGCACTCCTGCATGCAGGAAGCCAGGCTCTGGACCCAGGGAGAGGACAGCACCTGCAGCAGCTATGTGGGGTGCAGCTCCTGCAGGGAATGCAGCTACAGCCGGTGCATTCCTTGCTATTAAATACAGTCCAGGCTGTTGGCCAACTACCCCTGCAAACCTCCCACGGCTGTGTTTGCAAACCTCTGGGCAAATAAGGGAGATGTGGAGGGCTGGAAGGTAGGTAAACTCAAAGCTTTGCTGCACACCACATACAGCCATAATGTTTTCCTTACTCATTTACTGCCTTCAAACAGGAGCAGCACAGGATATCTGTCATCAACCTGGACTCTTCCTTCCCATCTGGAGCTGCAGCTCACTTGCAGAGACTCAGAAAGCTGTTCCCTCTGCCTCTGGAAGCTGTTCCTTCACCTCTGGGCTGCAGGACTGGCACATCCCCAGCACCCCTGGCTACAGGAGCTGGTGATGTGGCAAAGGGCAATAAAAAGAGGCAGGGCAGTGCTGCAGCAACGCCATGGAAAACTGCTGTGCAGCCTTCTCGGTCACTGCGACTCGTTGTCAAAGTACATCAGAATCTTATCTTTCCCAAAGCTTTCCTTGACACACTATACAGAGCTGCCTGGGTTGAAGCATTACACTCAGCTGCTCCTTTCCCAGGCAATAGGCAAAAGAGTGCTATCTAATTCCAGAGGCCAGGTCTGCACTAAGCCTGCTGTCTTCAAGTGCTTTTCCCCTCCCATCATTAAAGCAAAGCAAACCCATCTAAGGGATGGGACTCCTTGCACACAGTGAGCTTTGGGGGTTTGCTGACTGTTCTCTCCTACCGAGGTTTATTTCCTCATCATGGCCTCATCATTAGTTTTACAGCGGTACAGAACATACATATAACTCAGCAAGGCAGCTGGCAGTGGCCACGTCCTGCCTCCTGCCAAAACCCACTGACAAGGATCTAAACCAGCTTGGTAAAAAAATCCTCTTTTTGTGATTGCTCTCCAACCAAGACAGCAGCTGGGAAAGGTTCTGTCACAACCAGGTCTTCCCACACACCCTGCTTTCATCTTCATTTTTATTCATAGGAACATGCAGATTTCCTGCCACACGGGCTGGGAATTGCTTCTGTTGCATTTCCAAAAGACATGGGAGGATTTCAGCATCAGCCCCTGTGTCACACGGGCCATAAAACAAATTCTAGCAGACAATAGCAGAAAAAGTCCCAAACCAAGAACTAGTGTGTGACAAATATAGAGGGAAACTCAGCCCTCCCTCTGAAAACACAACTGTTCATTGCTGCCAAGGTTAAGGAAACTAGAAGCAAACTGCTTTAGCAAACCCCAATGCTGATACTCTGCATTGGTAGCTCTGGAGGTGTTTGAGGAATGGTCAGAAGCAGAAGCAGGCAGGCCTCAGGTACAGTGCCTGAACCAAACCCAGTGAGCCTGAGCAGCATCGAGGTCAACCTGCTGCTTCTCCAACAGGTTCCCTTTCCTTCTGAGGCTTGGGAGGGAGGGAGAAACATGGCCATTTACAGGGAACCCAGTGAAGGAAGTATTAATTCCAGGCCTCAAAGGCTCGGGACTGTTTGCTGCTCCCTTAAGGGGATCCAAACTTTATCCAGTGGCTTAAGACATCCCTGATATCCACCCCAAAATCCTGCAGAGCAAGGTGGGAAGGTGCAGTTAAACCCAAGGTGGGAAGAAGCTCTCCAAATGAACCCAGATCTGGTTTAGGATCAGAAGAAGTGAAGCCCTTCTACCCAGGCACAGGTATGGGCACGTCATACAGCTTTAGCAATAACTAAAGTATTAGTTTGTGTGGAAATCAAGCCTTTTGTATCTCAGCAGAAACTAAAGGGGGGAGCATAAACAACCAGCAAGACAGAAGCAGCGATGCTGTCCTGCTACTTGCCAATATTTTGGTTTAGTGGCAAATATTAAACCCAACTGTTAATAGTCATATAAATTAACTCGTACCCAACATGTTTCACATGGTGCGAGGGGTTCATTCGCATTCACTGAGGGAGAAATCAAAGTCTGATCACTAGGAGCTAAAGGCACTCTTGTCCCTGCAAATCCCCTTTGCTGCGTCCTCCTTCTCTTCACCCGTGGGCATAGTCTGGCTTACTGGTTACAAGATTGGGGTTTATCTCAAAAACTTTACTTTCTGCCTTTTCAATTTCAGTTGGGTGACATTTGCAGTCGGCTCTTAAATGTCTTACACAGGGTAATAGAGAGAATATAGAGCAGAACCTCTGATTCCTTACAGCCATGAGCTTTCACCACCCTCCAGTGCTGCCTCCCTCCCTCAAATAGTAAAGCCTAAATGCAGGCAGTTCCAGCTTTCAAGGTTATATGATCCCAGCCTTCCTCTTTTGTTGTTGCTCATTCATCCTTTTTATGTAACTGTGAATACCATAAAGGTCAACTTGACACTAAACTGAGCCATTGGGAAGAGTTGTCAAAACTGTGGGCAAAGCATAAAACGTTGCCACCTGTCTTCATTGATTCTGGGGAGGAAGCATGTTGGTCACGTTCATGTGAACAAAACTGCTCCTGTGAAATACTCCTGCAATCCAGTTTACTGCCTCAGATTGTGTGTGCAAGAGGGGGAAGCTGTAAATAAATGGCACAGCCTTGCTAGTGACTGTATATAGGGCAGAAGTAAGGTCAGACAGCAGCGCTGTTGTTTGCAATAGATTCAGTGGATCTGATTTTTCTTGTCTTTTATCCTAACATAACCCAGAGTATCCCAATTGTACACTGCTTCTCTGAGACAGAAATTACTTGTGAGGGTAGTAAGACTGCAGTGAATTTATCAGCATCACTACAGGGAGTAGAAAGAAACTAAAGATAAGAACACACCAAGCGCAATATATGCTGTCTATAGTGAACTGTGCTGTTAGTGTTGTACTGGGGATAGGGGCAACCTGAAGGCTGCACTAGGCCAGAGGTTTTATGAGGATCTGTGCTTCACTTCTGCTGGAAAAACCTTTCCCATCAAAAGACCACTTTTACTGTAATTAAATGCTTCAAACATTTCATTTTAGGGGGGAAACAAAAATCCTGCGAGCATCTGGTGTCTAGTTTCAATATTTTCCCTTCAAAATCATTTTGCTGTGACAGGCAGCACAGTGCCTATAGACACGGTGTGTACCAGGCTGCTGTGCAATAGGAGTCTAACTGAAAAGAGGCATTTCAATCTATCTCACCTTGAACAAACTAAACTTCACAGAAGTGTTCAAGTGTTCAAGGCCAGGTTGGACTGGGCTTGGAGCAAGCTGCTCTAGTGGAAGGTGTCCCTGCCCGTGGCAGTGGTTGGAACTGGATGAGCTTTAAGCTCCCTTCCAACACAAACCAGTCTGGTTCTGCTATTATGCTCCACACCTAATGTTACTAAAGGTACACGTGTGCTGCTCACAGCCTGCGTAGGCACCGCAGGGCTGCAGTTAAACCCCAGGTCACACAGCAGCTCCCCTGCCAGCACAGGGACATGGGGGAGTTTCACCACAATCCTTGTTCCCACTGAGGTTTTCAGGAGTCTCCAAAGGGTGCTTATATGTGAGAATTGTTCATTAACTCCCCAAAATCAAAGGAAATGAATTTAAACCAAATTTTGTTATGTTGGCATTTCTGAATGAATGTAAATCTGCTCCAGAACAACAAGCATGTGGAATGAGACTTACAAATGTGTTGGTACAAGCTCGCACATGAGGCACTCACAAGTGATTGATACGATGGCTGATACTGTACTTAAGCTTTTTATGCAGTTTAAATGAGCACTCAATCCTGTCCCCTTTCATCACAAAGTGGCATTTCATCTCCTGAGTAGCCAGCTGCAGTTCAATAAAAGCAAGGCTGCCCAAAAGGAATAGGGAAAGTAGGCTGAGGTCTCCAAAGCCACCCCAGATCAAAAACACTGCTTGAAAAATGAAATATTAATAAAGGCAAGACTTCCAACTGCATGTTTCCTTTGGTATTTGCTCAAGTGAATGCTATACCTCTAGTGGCAGTACAAGTGAATTACTTAGCATAAGGACTGGAATATTCAGACTATGGTCAACTAGTTTCTCCATCTCGGATACAGGGACGTACATACAAAAACGTGCATCCGTTTTGGAAAATGAAACCTTCACCCCTTCATTTCTGTAACTCACACTGCTCAGAGCCAAGAACTCGAGCAAGAGGCACGAGCACTCTTTCCAGGTTAAATACAGTCATCTGTCCAGATAAAATGAGAGCAGCCAGTGTTCGGATGTGCCCATGGCTGCTGCCGAAGTTCTCAGGTATGTCCAGTGCCTCTCCTGGAAGGGAGGCTTGTTATCCGAATGCCCATGTCCCAGAGGCACCCAGGAACACACTGCTCCGGGGAGCAAAGCACACGCAGGACAGGTTTGGGCTGTGACAGTGCCAGGATCTGTCTGTGGACACACATCTCCTCCCCAATCCAGCTGTGTTGACAGCAGTCCTCCCCTAGTCTGCCCAGAGGCTGGGGAGCATCACCCTGCAATAGGTTACCACCCCTCTGATTTGGATATACTTGTTTGAACACTCCCTAACCTACTGCAGTGCAAATCAGGGGGGCCAGCAGACTGATTGCTTCAGAGGTTAGGCCACAGTTGCACAGATGTCTTTAGTTCCCTGCAAAGAAAGCCCCAGCTATTTCTGCTCCCTTAATCTCTGGCTACGCTTTGGCTCTGCATCCCCTACCCCACTGCTCTGTGCATGGTTGGCTGGTTTTATAAACCTGTCGTGGTTTAAGCTTGTTGGCTTAAAATACGACAAAACCTAAGTTGCTATTAGGGTTTTTTTAAGTTGAATTCCCCCCACATCCCTGATTCACTTACCTAAAGGTTCCAGTCTGTGCCAACACAACAGAGGAGATGGAGTGGGGTTTTGGAGATCCTGTCGAACTGGGTAGGTTCTCCAAAATCAGAGGGGTTTTTTGGCCTGGGCATTCACATAAGTAACTCAGGATGTGGCTGTTGCTGAGTTGTACCCTCCCATACACAGTTCAGAACATGCCCAAGGCAGGTTGCTTCTAATGCCCTGAGCCAAAGGGGTCACCTAATACCAGATGGAGAAATTAAGCACTGGGTGTGCAAATTGAGTCCAGGTAGGATCTGTGCTGATGGTGTCCTCTTGAAGTCAGTGCACGTAGATTATCCGCACTATAAACTTCCCAATCAGTGGTGGCAGCAAAGCTGAAATCCAGCAGCTTTTTGCATTTCCAGGTCAGAGATCACCTCCCACATCCCTCTTCTCTGGAGCATGTTTGTAACGGACCAAAGGCTGCATGAACTAAGCACAAGACCATCTGCTAAGCAGCAACAACAGCTCCTTGTTCCATGATTTCTAGCCTTTTTAAATCCCTTGTCTTTCTCCTGCTGACCATAATCAGGAACGAGTTCAGCAGGAAGGGCGAGTGGTTTCCAGAGTAATTCCCAGCAGAACTCCATGAGGGAGCCGGGAGCATGCCTTGGCGCCATGCTGATGAACAGAGCATGCCATGCAGAAAGCCCTTCAGAGCAGGGCCGGGATCAGAAAGAGGAGGACAAATGACACTCATGGCCAGCTTTTAAAGACAAATCTAAGTATCAGGGTAGGCATTTGCTAACACAATAGCAAAGCCATCAGTGAGGCTGCTCTGCCTCCTCTCTGCACACCCCACAAGGACTGAGTAAGTCACACACAGAGAGCGCTTGAGCAGTGGAGGTGCAATATGGATTGTATTAAGTGGAGCTTTTTATAAGATTGTGATAATGCTGATTTTTACGTTAATCTCTAAAGAGTTTGCTTTGGTAACGTTTAACTGATAAGCACATAATCTAGTTTTAATTTCATCCCTGCAGGTGTTTCTTGATGGTAAATGTTAAATTTTTATTGCTTTCTTAGGCAGTAATAATAGGGGAAATGTTGGTAAGGCTCTGACCATTGGTATGCAGATAGCATCCTACTTTGTAATAGCTGTAAATCTGACAGGATAGGCTCTTACTTTTGAGATGACATTATAAATCTGTGTCAGCACTGAAGTAAACATCTTTGGAAGGAAAATGAAATAGAGATGTTATTAGGGGTCTAATGAAATAACCATCACTGCTTATTTATAAGAGATGTACAGGCACAGGCTTGAAAGAAGTAGAGCCCATGCTGGGCTGTAGCCTTCCAATGAGCAGGACAATGGAGACTCTCAGCAGGGTCCTCCACATGATGCAGAAATAGATCCTACACTTCATAAAGATGATGACTGTATATAAAGCTCTAAATGTTTTCTCTCTCTGAGGCTTCTAAATGATTATAAATGCCATGGTGTCTAAGACTCAATTACAGCTTCCTTCATACAGCTTCATGGAGCAAGACAAGTGTTAGGAGTTCCCACACGAAGACACCAAATACAAGGAAGGGAACCCTGACACCTGTCTGAAGTGCAATGCAAGCATACTTTGGGCAAGATTCACTCAGTACGAGGCCTGAGAGGGACTTGAATGATCACTTAGATCTTACACTGGCTTTGTTCTCAAGAATGAGCAAGCATGAAACCTGCCCTTGTTTGCATTTAGTACTTTAAAGACATCTACTCTTTAGGCCATATTTTCCCCAAATAATTGTATCTGTGCTGCAGCCAATACAGCTCTCTGGTGTGCTGTGCTTACCCTGTCCACAGCCACATCTCAGGGACCATTAGCACAGGCAGAGAGCTGATAAAGGACTTCTAAGGTAGAACTGGCTTGCCTCCAGCCAGTGCAGAGCATAGGCAGAGAGAGCTTCCAGCTGTCTTTACTCTCCTGTATAGGCATGCCCTGAGAGGGATTACACTTTAACAGAGGTCTAGATATTTCCCCAATGGTGCTCAGATATGTGGCTCCCAAGGTCCACATTAGTCATAAAAACAAACAGCCTAACCTCTGACACAAAAGGCTACATGCTGGAACGTCGAAGTCCCTAGTGCCATGAAATGGGAATACAGCATGCTGCCCCTGGGGAGATGGGCTGACAATTTGCACCCCAGCAAGGAAAGAAACCCCAACCAAACCTTTCCCTGGTGAATTAAAGTTACCAGAACGGCTTGGACAGTTTAGGTTGAGCAATTCTTGATTCTAAGTCAGAACATGCACACAGCTTATGGTGGATGTTTGGATGCAGGGGTTTGCTTCTTTTGATAGTGTTTTAAAATGAAAAATAAATAGACTTTTTTAATAAACTGATATTAATTAGAAAGAAAATTCATTTTGTACAGAGGGAGAAGAGGAAAACAACACAACATGGGTGTGGATGGAAATGCAGATGCGTCACTCCATTTCCTGAGTTACTTCAGTCAAAGAGGATCTACCACGTTGTGCCATGGGGAAAGCAACTGTCAAGAAAAAACAGCACAATAAGAATGCGCACTATTAAGAATTAAATGCATTAAAAGCTGTAGGGAGGACTCAGCTATATCATAGAATCACAGAATAGTTAGGGTTGGAAGGGACCATCTAAGATGGTCTAGAATCATCTAGTTCTGCCCCCTGCCATGGGGATGGAGATGTTCAGCTCTCTCCTGGCTGCACATAGAGTTCTTTTCCTATCAGACTTTGTAAAAGTACAAGTGGTTCTGTGTAACTGCTTCAGATGAGGATCCATTAAAGGAGGCCCCTCATCAAGTCATCCTCCTGATCTGCACACCACCACATATGTGCCATCTTTAGAGAACCCACAGAATCCAAGTGCCAGACTCTCGGTATCTAAATACTACACAATGTCCTTCTGCCATGCCAGATCAAGTGGAATGTTCTGCTAATCAAGTGTGAAAATCACAGGAATCAGGCCTAAGGCAGTGTTTCTCACAACTTAAGACAATCTTCTCTGTGGTAAATGCCTTGAGAATCTCCCATATGAAGTATTTCAACAGATGGATAATCACCACAGCAACCAAAACCACCACAGGGTTGGTCTTTTTCAGGAGCCTTGTGTATGTGCAGATTCCAGGCTCAGGTTTCATGCTGAAGGAGGCAATATTTTACGCAACACAAGACTAGCCAGTGCTCGGAGGGAACTCACAGTGGTTTCTACAGTCAGTAAAACTCAGAGGACCAAACATCAGCTCCAGGAACAGCGTTTTCTTATGCCTCAGTTCACACTTAAAAGTGACTTGACAAACTTGTCGCAGATTCTCTATTGCAACGTGTGTCTCTGCTCCTTTGCATCTGTATTTCTGAGTACTTCTTTATCCACAATCAAGGACTGAAAAACTCAGTCTGCTCCAATACCAGAAAAAATTAGTTATTTGGGCAAAATAAAGTAGCCCAAAAAGGAGAAAGCCAAAGAAACAATAAGCTAATGATAAAGGAGAGAACTTCCCACAGATCTAATTCTGTTTTCTGACACACATGGCAGTCATCTTCATCTCCCACATGGCAGATGAGCAGCCTACCCGCAGTACATGGCATGTGGGCACACTCACATCCATCCTCTCAATGGTTTTTTATTCCACATAAAGCACATAATTCCACAGCAAGAGGAGCAGCAGGACTGTGCCTGACCCAGCTTTGTGCATCCCCAAACCAAAAACCTTGGCACCAGTAACTATCAAGTGGCTCTGTAGTATTTTTGCTTGTGTCAGTGCTGGTCAAATAGTGATGGCACACATGTACATATAGGAATGTCAGGTGTGGAGCATAATCGTAGAATCACAGCCTGGTTTGGGTTGAAGGGACCTCAAAGCTCCTCCAGCTCCAACCCCTGCCATGGGCAGGGACACCTTCCATAGAGCAGCTTGCTCCAAGCCCTGTGTCCAACCTGGCCTTGAACACTGCCAGGGATGGGGCAGCCACAGCTTCTCTGGGCACCCCCTGACAGCGCCTCAGCACCCTCCCAGGGAAGAGCTTCTGCCTAAGAGCTCATCTCAGCCTCCCCTCTGGCAGGTTAAAGCCATTCCCCTGTCCTGTCCCTACAGGCCCTTGTCCAAAGCCCCTCTCCAGGTTTCCTGTAGCCCCTATTAATCTGCTTCTAAGTCTCGCCATTTTAGATCATGTTTTTTCTCATGTAATCATTCTGTTTATTCTGGATTTGAATATCCATGGAACATGTTTATGTCTGCAGCTTCTCCTGAGCCAGGTCTCCAAAACCAGGAACACCCTCCATTGGAGTAATGCTCACAACATAAGCTTCTGAACGTACCCTGAAAGGTGAAGGCTGGTAAGTCTGTTTCAAACCAAGAATTCCACTTTATTTTTAACCGTAAATGTTAAACTATGAACTGAGTGACACTTGTCAAGAAATAAAATATATGGGTTTTTTTTGCCATTTTTTACATTTTCACAAGTTCTGACAAGATTACAATTTCTATCTATAATAAAACTGTAATATTGTGTCATCTGTGGCTCTGAGACTGTTAATGAACTATGAGAAACTATTAGCCATGCAGAAGGTGGTACTCGGAAAGGACGAATGCTAACACACACCCCTTGGCCAAGCTGCAACATGGGTATTTATTCCTCATGTTATTTAATGTCTCCCATGAGTTTAAACAGATAAAATATGTTACTTCCCATCCTGGATCGTTTCATGCTGTTCTTGTGAAACACTCTTGGCTGCTGTGCTCATTTCACTGGTGGGCGAAGGCTAGCAATGGGGCCAAGGTTTTGCAATGCTGTTTGACTGGATGGCTTAACGTAAATGTCAATTATTCACTTGACTTGCAGCAAAACTGTTTTGCTGCATTAATACAATTGGGCATGATTTTAGGTGGGGATTATGCAGTCTTGTCTTTTAATTATATAGGGCTTAAAAGCCCAAGTCAGGAAAAAGACTTAAGAAAGATGACAGCGGATACTGCCTAAAATCAGCTGAAGTCCACAGCGAGTTTAATAAAAACGTATGAATAAGAGGAACACAAAACGAAGCAGCACGAGATGGAGTTACGGGGACAGCACGCCCCATTTAAGCTGCACGGCTGCGTGGTTAGACGCCCACGTTCGCCCCGCCAGCGCGTTCACTCTGCATTTAGGAACACATCGACCCTTCTTGCAGGGGGGTTTGTGAGGGATCGCCTGGAGCTCCTGACCCGGGATGGATCGGCACGGCCCAAGGCCAACAGCAGCGACCGCCGTGAAGGGGCCGTGGACCCTTTCGGGTAGGGGCTGTGCCTCAGAAACCATTGTTAACGCTACCTCGTGTACCACAGGAGAGCCGCTCCGGCTGCCGGGCGCGGACACAGCCGAGGAACAGAGCCCGCAGCCCGGCAGAGCGCCAGCACCGCCCCAAGATGGCGGCGGGGGCGGAGGAGGAGGCGGAGCGCGGGTGTCGGTGCGGGCGTCGGCGCGGCCCGGGGCGGGGTCCGGTGACGCCGGGCAGTGCCGGGTGGGAGCCGCCGCGCTCCCGGTAGCCATAGCGGCGGCGCTGCCTGCAGTGACGGGAGCAGGCGGGGGGCGGACAAAAGGGGCCCGAGCCCGCACCTCAGCGGCGCCGGAGGGTGAGTTCGGGCTGCGGGCGCCGGAGGGTGAGTTCGGGCTGCGGGCGCCGGGCGACACCCGGCACCGGGAGCGGCGCGGCACCAGCACCCCGCGCCGCGGGTGAGCAGGGGGCCCCGGGCAGCGGCGGGCCGTGACAGGCCGGGCCTGGCCTCCGGCGCCGGCAGCTGTCGCCGTGCCGCCGGGGCGGGAGCGCTTTCGGAGCCCGGCGCCCGCGGCCCTTCCGTAGCGGGCCGTGAGGAGGAGCGCGGCCGAGGCCCCGGCCTGGCCGCTGTTACCGCGGGGCAGCCCGGCCGGGGCGGTGAGGGCTGTGTGTGGCCGGGGCCCAGCGGAACGGGCTCCGAGGTGTCGGCGGAGCAGCGGGGCGAAGGTGCTGCTGCGTTATCGCGCGGGCAGGGCAGGGGCCGGCTGCGGAGGGAGGCTCTTAGGGCGCGATGCCTCAGCCTCTGTCTGCGCTGCTCGCCGTTGGAGAACAAAGAGGATCAGTTAAGCGGGTGCAGTTACTGGTGGTTCTGTGCCTTCCGTAGGTGCGCTCTGGGAGTGGGGTCGGAACGCCTTTCCTCTCGCCGCTCCCTGAGGAAGGAGCGTTTTCCTCGGTTATCTGTGGCATCTTGGCTTTTGAGGCAAGTGCTTGGACCTGGCCTGAGACAGGGAAAAAGGCCACGTAGCGCTAACGAGCACAAAACGCGTTTCGATTTAATGCATGAAGCACAAACCGAAAGTGAGAAAATAGAGACTAAAGCAGATGTGCCCTTGAAACGCTTAAACCCTGTCCTGGTTTCAGCTGGGATACAGTTAATTCTCTTCCCTGTAGCCGGGACAGTGCTGAGTTTCGGATTTACACCTAGGATTCTTCTGAGCAATACAGTAGAATGGCTCAGAAGCAGCACACAGCAGTTATTTCGTTTCCCCCAGCTTTTACATAGCTCTTAGTTGTATTTTTTTTTTTTTTTTTTGTATTATTGCCACCTTTTCAGCATTTGAGAAAATAAAGGGAAAGAACCAATGTGGTCCTAATACATTTTGCTGTCAGTGCTAGCAGGATTTATGCATGTTGTAGTCATCCATGCTAATAGGTAACGCGCTGAGACTTCTCCATGTCACAGCATCCTGGAGACAGTTCCTAATTGCATTACTGGCCACCCTGTAGGAACTGAACAGTCACATATTCCAGCCCAGGTTTCGTGAGGCAGCAGAGTAGTCCTGCCAGTTGGAATGTGACTGCCCACCTACTGAAATACTTTGCAGGATATGTGCCTTCCTAGATCAGCACATTGAGGTGGGGTTAACCAACTCGCTCAAGGTCACGGAGTGTCGGTGGCAGAGGTAACAATAATGGAATCCAGCCATCCTGGCTGCTGGCTCCATGCTCTCGGCACTGGATGACTCTCCCAAATAATTGCAGGTAGTTTAAACATTGGTTTGCGTAAGTGCACGGTGAGGCCTTCAAAACCTTCTGGAGGAACAAAATGTGCATAGATCTGCTCTAGATAGGGTGTTGTGTTTATGTGGAGCTTAAAGTAATTGCTCAGCTTGAGTTTTGAAGAAGAGTTTGTGGCTTATTTTGTAAACATGCACTCCAAAGGCATCAATTTTCTTGAGGCCATAGTGTAGAAAAGCTTATTGTGTAGGTTTAGCGCATGGATCATGAGATAGAACAAAAGTAGATTGCACTGTAATTGAACAGGTTTTGAAAGAAGTGCGATTATAAAGAGGTTTTCCTCTGAATAAAGTGTTTACCAGATGACACTCTGTAGAGTTATTTGCAGTTGTGAGGAGAAAAACAACCACCAACAGATGCACTTGGAAGCCACGGTGGTGAGGCTGTTGGAAGTTAAAATGGGAACAACAAACTTCCTCACTTGATTTATGTTCTCAGCAGATACTTGTTAAGTAAAACCAAATCACAATCCGTGTTATTTCTGACCCTGGAGAGAAGTTGTGTTTCGCTTTGTGTTTTTCTCTAAGTTTATGAAGGAAGGGACTTCAAAGGAAACGCTGGCAGATCTATGCTATTGTGACACCAGCAGTATATATTTAGTAACTTCAGGGAGGAAAGATCCTTATTGTGCTAAAAAAGATATCCATGGTGATTTTTGGACTTCAAAGTGAGCTGAAAGCAAGCTGGCATTGTTCAGGTGTTACTCTTTGGCCTGTGTCCTGTAATGAGAGCTCTGTTGGACAGATTCCTGCACCAGTGAGGAGTTCCATTAGTACTGGGAGGACCTGTGGAGGTCACAGAGCTGAGACCACAGATCTTGGTTTGTGCTTACCTCTGTGTTCTGCAGGTAATCACAGTGACTATCAACTACAATGTTGAGTGGTTGTGGTGAGAGTCTGTTGCGGTGCACAAAGTGGCAGCTGTGTTTCTTGTAAATGGCCTGGCTGGGGTGCCAGAGGCAGCCTGCTGCATAGCCTCATTCATGGAATCCCAGACTGGTTTGGGTTGAAGGGACCTCAAAGCTCCTCCAGCTCCAACCCCTGCCACGGGCAGGGACACCTTCCACTGGAGCAGGTGGCTCCAAGCCCCTGTGTCCAACCTGGCCTTGAACACTGCCAGGGATGGGGCAGCCACAGCTTCTCTGGGCACCCTGTGCCAGTGCCTCAGCACCCTCCCAGGGAAGAGCTTCTGCCTCAGAGCTCATCTCAGTCTCCCCTCTGGCAGGTTAAAGCCATTCCCCTGTCCTGTCCCTCCATCCCTTGTCCAAAGCCCCTCTCCAGGTTTCCTGCAGCCCCTTTAGGCACTGGAGCTGCTCTAAGGTCTCCCCTTCAGGAGTCTTCCATTCTCCAGGCTGCCCCAGCCCAGCTCTCTCAGCCTGGCTCCAGAGCAGAGCTGCTCCAGCCCTCGCAGCATCTCCATGGCCTCCTCTGCACTTGCTCCAACAGCTCCACGTCCCTCTTGTGCTGTTGCCCCAGAGCTGGATCAGGACTGCAGGGGGGGTCTCCCAGAGCGCAGAAGAGGGGGAGAATCCCCTCCCTGAGCTGCTGCTCATGCTCTGGGGTGCAGCCCAGCACACGGGGGGGGGGGGGGTTCTGGGCTTAAGTGCACACTGAAGCTGGGTCATGGGGAGTTTCTTACCAACCAACACTGCATGAGCACTGCTTAGGGGTTAATCTGCGCAGGGAAGTTCTGATGATACAGGCTTCCCCTGTAAAAGTCTCTGCAGTTTCCTATTGATAAGTGCTGTATGGAAGCTATGCTGTTATTAATACTAAACTGTCAGATCTCTGCAGCACATGTGTAGTTTATAATTCCGTCTTTGGGAAAAGCCCTTTTACAGATGTCACTTGATGAAGTATCCCAGTAAGGTGACTGCCAAACCAAAAAGGATTGTCTCAAAAAGGTTGCTTGCTTAGAAATCCAGGAATTTATAACCTGAACGACACTGCTGTGTCAGCAAGCACAACTACTATGGGCCTGGGTTTGCCAGCTTTTCCTTCTGCCAGCTTGGGTGGTGGTTTTTTATCCAGCCAAGTCAAATAAGAAAAGGAAGCAATAACTGGATATACTTTTTTAAGATCCGTGGCTTTCTGCTTTCAAGTTGTGGCATCCTGGGATTTTCAGTGGGTGTCTTAAGGAAAATGAGCCTTTTAATAGGTTTAGTGATCCACCCCTCCACTGATGTGGTGATCTGTGGGGTTTTGGACACCTCAACGTGTGTTGCTGTTGAGCTAAAGAATCCAGAGTTGTGGTTTGACACCAGGAATCGGAATGAAATTGTGCAGTGTTGAAATAAAATCCTAAAGGATGAAAATAGCATTCATTATTAGAAATAATGTTTTAACCATTTCATTAAATATTGTCACTCAAAAGTATATAGCAGTAGTGTAAATCATTATTAGGGGAAGAAAACCCACTTCTGCTAGTTTCAGAAGCTGCCTGTGTTTCTCTTATGCACAATGTATGCAGTATAGATATGTATGAGAACCAGAGCATCTCAGCTGCACTCACTGCATGAAGCTAACTGCTATAAAACATAAACCCCTCTGCCTGTGAGGAGTTTCAGAAGTCACTTTGCATTCCCGGGAGCTGGCAGGTTTTCTGCATTAGCTCCTCATACAGTCACCAGATATTTGCATGGAAAAATGATTCTCACTTTGCAGTTGTACATAAAGTTGTTCAAGAAATAGCGCTCACACTTGCTGCACAAAGTGATTCCAGAGTTTAATGAAACAAAAGGGATTCACCAGGATTCCAAGCAGCACTCCGAACCCACATTGCCACGTCCAGAGCTGTTTCTTTCTCTGGACTCTTCTTAATAAGGTAGCAGAACACCAGCTTGGAACACAAGCGTTGGGGATTTGTTTTCAGCATATTATTAGTAGCATTTCAGTGAAGTGGAAACAAACCTGTGCTCTGAAAAGAAACTGGATCTTGGGGGAAGACATTCCAGGGAGTGTTGTGACATTACAGGGAAGAGTTGCTATTGGAATAAAAAATGAGACATTTAGTTTGGGAATAAGGATCAGAACCTGTAAATCTGAAGATGTGACAGATGTACTCTGGTAAACACCTAAAGGTGGGTCATGTTTCAAGTATGAGACACGTATCTGGTGCTTGGGAGTGTGAACGTCATGATGTTTAGAATGCAGAAACAAGCCTTTGGTTTTGATTGTTCATAACGTGGGGGCTATTTGTGGCTAGAAAGTTCAGAAACTAAATGTCTTAAGGTGCAACTAAATCAGTGTATTAGGCTGGAGAAGAGCTGAGATGGACCTTGTTTTATAAAGCTTCATGGAAATGGGAATGAGTCAGTAGGAACATTTTGTTCTTTTACTGTTTTCTACTATAGAATAACGTGGACTCTCAAAGGACATCTCCAGATTGATAATTAACCTGTGGGAGCTACAGTAAAACGTGCTGTTCTTAGGGGGGAATATAAGTGGCTGTTTCACTTTGTTCTGTCTGTAGTGCATAAAGTCAGTGGTATGCGGGCTTGGGAGTCTGGCCTTTATGAATTACATTTGGGATTGTTGCTTGCTCCGGTCATGGGTCCTGGTTTTAGTTCTGGAATGTCACTCAAAACAGAGCTGGGGGGGTGGCAGAGGGAGAAGTATGATGATTGCATTTTGGTTAGAGACAGCAGTGGTCAAATAATCAAATAGTAAATCCCAAATCTGTTTGGTATTCTTCATCCCAGGAACTACAATGCAGTCATAACTAGAGTTTAGTTTAAACAAGGTGTGAAGGTGTTCCCCATTCTTTTGTTCTGAGTCTCTGGGGTATGACATACCTCAGTGCCTGTGTGAGCAGATACCTAAGTTGTTATCCCTCATCCGGGAAGGGCACCACTGCAGAGATTCCTGCCTAAATGGGGATTTACCTCTTTGTGTTTCCTCGCTTCTGCTGTTACTATCCCAAGGCAAGGATGGGATATCTTTAAGGGTGGGATATATTTTTGGCATTGACATTTGGTTTGTGTTGCAAAGACCCAGTGTAAGCAGCCCTGGTTGTGAACTGGGACCCCAAAATACTGCCGTGATCCCCTGAAGAAGTGCTTATCAGTTTATTTCATAGCAGTTTGTTGCATAGATGGAAACCTGATGCAAATATTCTCTTCTATTTCTGTGTTTTGGGAAGAGTTCAGAGGTAGATTCAT
Organism: Ara ararauna; assembly: GCA_028858755.1. Lineage (NCBI taxonomy): Eukaryota > Metazoa > Chordata > Aves > Psittaciformes > Psittacidae > Ara > Ara ararauna. The sequence goes on along the minus strand of CM054383.1, from coordinate 1,722,891 downwards.
AACCAAGCATCACAGTGTATTTTTTACACCTTTCTTGACTGCCTCAGTTCAGTAGAGACTTATGGAAATAATCTTGCCTTTTCTCTTTCCCCCCTCCCCTTTTTTTCCTTTAGAATTGCCAAAATGCTTTGGAATTCTTAAACGCTTCAAAACCTGAAGTCTCTGAGGATACAAAATCATAAGAACCCAAGAAGCAGCAAGGAGGATTCAGTGCCAATGCAGCAACAAAAAAGACAGCCAGAGTTAGTGGAAGGAAATCTTCCTGTTTTTGTTTTTCCTACAGAACTTATATTTTATGCAGATGACCAGTCAACACACAAGCAGGTGTTGACTCTATATAACCCCTATGAGTTTGCCTTAAAATTCAAAGGTGGGTTTCTTAGGTTAAGTTCTGTTTAAGGGTTAGTTGGTGATCTTGAACAGTCCAATTATAATTCATGTCACAAATCATATTTGTGGCAAACCCAAAAACTCGTGTTTTTCTGTGTATCTGTTGATGAAGTTGGTGAGGTGTTAATTCCTGAGTTGTTACCACTCCTGTCCTTTCTGTTCCAGTTCTTTGTACAACTCCTAACAAATATGCAGTGGTTGATGCTACTGGTGCAGTGAAGCCTCAGTGCTGTGTTGATATGTAAGTAAAAGTTGGTTGGTTTTCTTTTGTAATGTACAACATTGAATTATCTTGATGTCTTTTATTATTTAAGAGGTAGTAAATGACAGCATGCATAGTACCAGCTAAGTTGGATATAGTATTATCCTAATCTCCCATATTCTTGTGGCTGTCTGGTCTTTGCCGTTCTTTCACTCTAGGGCAAAGATATTACAATATTGGCCATACTTCCTTCTGTAATTTGTCTTTAGGCATAAAGGAATAGTAAATACAGTATAGTTTGTAAACCAGTGGTGAGAGTAAAATGAGCATCCTCTGAGCACTTTTTTGTTAGAAATAACACAAGCAAGACTCCATCTGCAAACAAGTATTTCTCACACAGAAATCCCTCACACAGGGGATTTCTGTGTGAGAAATACTTGTTTGCAGATGGGCAAAATGAAAATGTGGAGTTCTGCTGAGCACATGTTCCTGGGCCATGTTTACTAAAGGTACTTTTGCCCACCTTTTGCCCTGTTGGCCTCTCTCGTTCTCTGATCTATCTCCCCTTTACTTGTTCCCCTTGTCAGGTCCTGACTTAGAGAAAATGAGAAGTGACCACAGAAATGTATAGGATCTGTAGGCTGCTACAATTGAAAGTTGAGTCTATTTTAGACCAACTTCTTTGCATCTTCCATTTGGCATGTTCTTTCTGTGCTGATGTACAGGTACAGCTGAAGAAAGTATGAAATACCTAAAAGAGCAGACTGAGCTTTCTGAATAAAAGGATATACAACACCTTCTGGGATCTCTGGCCATGTGAGAAAATTCCACTAGTGAAGGATCTGTCTTTTGTCAGATAAATAATACTGGCCTTGGGGAATGGCTCTTTCCCTAAGTGTAGTTTGGAAGATTCCAAGGACTCACCAAATAGAAGGGAAGTTTAAAACATGGACCTAAAAGGTTTCAGTGGGAAGGGGCAACAATCCTGCAAATGGAACGAAACAGGTCAGAATATATCAGTGTATCAGTGAGCTGTTCCAGCCTTTAGCAGACATTTACACAAGCTTGAGGACGTTTGGTTAATCTTAAACAAATGTCTTTTATTAAAGAAAGGAAAATAAGACGTGCGTGTTCCCAAGGGAAAACTGTTTCCAGCAGAACCCCCATCTCATTCCAGTGGTTGCTGTCTAAGGGCAGTGTTTACCGCTGGGCTATGAGCAGTACTATGCAAGTGTGGCCATTTGCCAGATAAACAGATATTCTACAGAGCTTCCAATTATGCAATAGGCTCTAAAAAGAAACAGGAGAATGTAGCTGTTTATAGGGGTCTGCAGAAAATATCTCTTTGCTTGGCAGGAGATGCACGTTCTCAGAGCACAGCATTATGTACAGGTTCTGTTTAGGTTGGTACTAAGAGTAGAAACAAAAACTGGAAAGGAAGTGTTAAGGGAGAAAGAAGAGTTGAATCTGCTGAAAGTTGTATGAATTAGGATTGCCGGGGGCAAAACCCTTCTGTTTTAGTGAAGACAGTTGTGCAGCCAACACTCAGCTCACTGAAAGCCTGTCGTAAGCACTGTTTTGCCTCTGAAGTGACATAAAACTGGTACACTACTACACCTTCTTGCTTGGAGGGTGATTCTGCTTCCTTGTTGAATAGTCAATTTAAACTAGATACCGGTTACAAGCACTGGCTCTGTGTTACTGACTGTGGGTATCTTGATACAGTTCATTTAAATGAAGACCACAACATGGAAATCTGTTTCTTGCTGCATTTTAATGTCTATATTATTGCAAAGATAGGTTTCTTGAAGCAATTTAAGACTGCTCTCCTGTATTACTAAGGGTGGAATCATTTTTTCCCCCCTCAGGAGATGGCAGCCTTCTTGAAGCCAAATCACTTGTCTATAGGTGTATTTCCAGATTAGCTTTTGTTAGCTTAGAAATTGAGAATAGTCTTTCACAAAAACTAAGTTTTCCACTTTGGAAAAATAACTAAAATCCATATTAACCCTGAGAGCTGATACGAGTTGGAACCTGAATGTTACAGCTGTTTAATGCTAGAGATGTGTTTTCATAATGAATCATAACTGCAGAGGGGATGCAACTGAGCAGAGCTCAGAGGTCTGTGCCTTTGAGCTGTGTTCTTTTAAACCTGTGCCTTTTTTAAGTCCCACATACATTTTTTCCCAATGGAATACCATAAAACTAGAAGGAATGCAACAGTTCCCACCCTGCCTTGTTTTTGAAGCCATCTTGGGCAATGTATTCAAAACAGTTGAGCAACAATGATTGGTGGACAGTGAGAGGGTTTACCAAGAAAATAACTGAGTCTCTATAACGCAGAAGATACGTCTACACTGCAGTCTGAGTTGTGACTGCAGCTTGTGTAGCTACACGTGGTGTAGCTATTGGTAGCTACTGAAGTATCTGCAGCATCATGCATTTCAGATCAGGCTATGAACTGTGCTCAAGGTAGCTAGGTTGATGAGCAAAGGTCTGCCAGCACGGAGCTCTGCTATTGATACCCACATTGACTCACTGAAAGGTGAAAGATGTACATGGAGATCTGTGGCTGTCATTTCTACTGCACTGTTACATGCTCTTAGTGGGCTTCTGATTCTCAAATCCCTTCACGTCTTGCTGACTCTTGTCTACAGAGGGAATGAGTTTGGCTTCTCAGAAAGTATAATTGTAAAGCTTTGAGACTGGTTTCCTCAAAAAGCTGGACTTGGGCCATCACCTGCCCACGTGTTTGGCAGCTCTACTTTTCTTCTGCCCTGTCCAGTCCCCCCATACCTTTTGAAATCACTGGCCAGTATCAAGCAACTTTGGTGAGGGAGGAGGCCTCATTCAGATACTTGATGTTTCACGCACACTGGTAGCTGGGCCAGAGGTGGGCTTAAGATAAAGAATTAACCGTTCCTTTTGGCCAGCCAATTGGAGCAGATATATTTGGGAACAAGAGCAAACATAAGGAGGGGAGAGAGAAGGCAAGATCTAATCTTCAAGCATATGGAGTGATGGAGGAGATAATGGGGATCTGGACTATTGCAGTGCATCTGTGTAGGGTGGGAAGAGGGGAAACACTGGGATATGTAGGACGTAATTCCACAAGAGAAGTGCTGCTTATTAGTTCCTCTGTTTGAAAATGTGCTTTTCCTCTGCAGCGTGATCCGTCACAGAGATGTTCGGGCTTCTTACTTTGGTGTGATAGATAAATTCCGTCTACAAGTGTCGGAGCAGAGCCAGAGGAAAGCATTAGGGAAAAAGGAGATTATTGCAACTCTACTTCCATCTGCAAAGGAACAACAACAACAAAAGGAAGAGGAGGAGAAGAGAATAAAAGAACACCTGGCTGAAAGTGTCTTTTTTGAGCAGACTTTGTGTCAACCAGGTACGTGAAACCTTTGACCCTCCTGCCTTCTGAAGCTGTTACAAACAGCTAAATGACTAGAAAGACTACAGTGGATTTTAACCCAATTCTCTGTAAATACCTGCAAGACTGCTGCCGTTATCTCTGGGGGACAATAGTGCCCTAGAACCCAAATTGTGGCTATTGTGCTTATGCTGTCTTGATCAAGACCCTTTGCTGCCCCGTGGTTGTGTGTCGCTTGGAGAGTGCCTCCTCCATTCCTCTGGTGGCAGCCAAAGGGAGTTTATCTGCAAAAGGATGGTAGCTATTTTTTCCCTTGGGCTCTCCCAAAACATGTGCCCCTTCTGAGTTAGTTCCAAACACTTAATCCTCCATTTCCTGATGAGCAGGAAATATTGCCAGTAACATCTGAAGTGCTTCTTGTTCAGCACCATCTCCTTTGTGTGTCTCACAAGTACAGAACAGCTCAGTCACCAGCTGGAAACTCTGCATGTTTCATACATGAGGAAGTGAATCAACAGTCTCGGGCAAAACCTGGACTTGAACAGTTAAATTCAAGTGATAGGGGGAGATTTTAAAAGTATCAAGTTGTTCCAGAACTGAATTTAAACTGATTCTTGACAGTCTTCCTCACTCTTCCTGATTTATACTGGAATATTCTTGTCACTTGTTTGAGTTTTCATGACAAGAACAAATCAGTTCCTGAAAATAGGTGAACCTGCTTGAGAGCATTCCTCTTGTTAAAACAAAGCTGTTTCACTAGTTAAATGTAGGTTGTTGGCTGGTGAAACACCTGCTGATGAAACCGAAACCAAACAACCTCAAGAGATAGGTATTAGTGGGGTGGATGGTTATAGCCTGCAGAGGTCTCTGGGCTCACAGTACAAAATGTGACCATGATAGTTGTTCCAGTACAGAGGGTTTGAAGCACGCTGAACAATCTGATACTGGTCTTGATCCAAATGCTGTTTCTCTGCTTAAAACCTTTATTGACTTCATTCTACTGCTTGCTAACAGCAAAGCAAATGCAGGCTTTGCATCTAACCTACAACCTGGAAAGTACAGGTTTATGGAATTAAAACAGAACACGTATTGCTGGTCTCTGAGGATAGAAAACTTGGATAAAAACATTGGCTGGTTTCCAATGGGATGTAAGAATTTGGCTGGAGGTATTCAGCTAACATGTTAACAGCTCTTCCCAGAGATTACACAGTGTGCCTTTGAGTAGGCTCCAGCTATATGAAGGACAGTTCCTTTGTAGTTTGTGTGCCCTTAATTTGGTGACGTTGTCAGAGTGGTTCATTCCCATAGGTTTTCAAATAAGATTCCAGTATTCCTAATTTTCGGCATTTAAACTGGTTCAGGAAGGTGCATCCCCTGAATCCTCTACAGAAGGAATCTCATCTGGCCCAAGAACATGAGCTTCTGCTGTAGCCAGATTTTGTTCTGGGTGTGGAAGCTGTTACCTGCCTGTGCAGCTCTTTTGGGTGTTCTTTCCTCATCGATTACTAATCACTGGAGGAACATACCAAGGAATGGAGGCAGGATGCATGGTGAAACCTCAAGCCCTGCTGAAGCATCCAGCTCTCAGGAGTGTGTATATATAGCTACTGGGCCTGGCAGGCTCTATTCCTACAGAAGGGAGGGGTTTGGGAAATCATGTGAAAACAAGTTCCAGCATCAGAACAGGGAGCAGCAAAATGTGGAAGATTTAGAAGGGTGGGTTTGAGAGTTGTTTTCCACCCCCTCCAAACTCCAAAGGGAAAAGAAAATCCCAGGATGTTGCAGCTCCAATGCACCACAAATGTTTTTTGCGTGATATTTAACATGTATTTTGGTCAGATCTTCCTTCAAGCTTAGACGTTCCTTCCTCATCTCTTTCAGAAAACAGAACTGCCTCGTCGGGACCTAGTTTACTAACAGTCTTCCTCGGAATAGTGTGTATTGCAGCACTAATGCTACCTACATTGGGGGACTTGGAATCCCTGGTGCCTCTCTACCTCCACTTAAGTGTGAATCAAAAGTTAGTAGCTGCTTATGTTTTAGGTAAGTATTTTGGCTTTTGTAAGTGTTTTCTTACAGCTTCTGCATTTGCCAGTGATTGATGGAATCCAGATCACCACCATTGCCCTTTGGTTTGCATCTCTACTTAGATTTTAACTTGCAGCCAAAGTGATACCAGAGTACATTAATTCTCATAAGCATTTTAGATCAGATTTTAGTTGGTATTTATGATATACGGGCCCCTACATGATAGTTAACTTTCATCTGACAAGTGGCCAACTGCAGTCATCTGCCAACAAACCTGAACGGAATGTGCCATTTCTTATTCTTATACTGAAACCAGGAGTTCCTCAGTTGCAGAACCTACAACTCCTCTTGTTCTGGTCCTCTCTCCAGCCCAGAGAAGCAGGTCTGAAAGGCTCCATTCACTCCGTAAGCAGTTGAAATGTTGAACTGGCTGCTCATGGCCTGGGTAGGTGGATTCTTCACTGGGTGGAAAACCGGCTGGATGGCAGAGCCCAAGGAATGGTGGTGAATGGTGTCACATCTGGTCGCTGGTGGCGTTCCTCAGGGCTTGGTGTTAGGGCCAGTGTTGTTTGATATCTTCATTGATGATCTGGATGAAGGGATTGAGGGCACCCTCAGTAAATTTGCAGATGATGCCAAATTGGGTGGGAGTGTGGATCTGCTGTAGGGCAGAATGCTCTGCAGAGGGATCTGGGCAGGCTGGATCCATGGGCTGTGGCTAGTGGTATGAGGCTTAGCAGCGCCAAGTGCTGGGTCCTGCACTTGGGGCACAGCAACTCCATGTAATGCTCCAGGCTTGGGGAAGAGTGGCTAGAAACTGCTCATGGAAAAGAAGCTGGGGGTGCTGATTGATGGAGCTGAGCATGAACAGCTTGTGCTCAGGCAGCCAGGAAGCCCCCAGCATCCTGGCATGGCTCAGCACCAGTGTGGCAGCAGGGCCAGGGCAGGGATTGTGCCCCTGCACTGGGCACTGGTGAGGCTGCACCTCGAATCCTGTGTTCAGCTCTGGGCCTCTCGCTACAAGAGGGACATTGAGGTGCTGGAGCGGGGCCAGAGAAGGGCAATGGAGCTGGTGCAGGGCCTGGAGCACAGTGTGATGGGGAAGGGCTGAGGGACCTGGGGGGTTCAGATGGAGAAGAGAAGGCTCAGGGGGGACCTGATCGCTCCCTACAAGTGCCTGAGAGGAGGATGGAGCCAGGAGGTGGCTGCGCTCTGCTCCCAAGGAACAAGGGATGGGACAAGAGGAAACGGCCTCAAGCTGCACCAGGGCAGCTTTAGATGGAGCTGAGGAGCAATTCCTTCCCCAGAGGGTGCTCAGCATTGGAACAGGCTGCCCAGGGCAGGGCTGCAGTCACCATCCCTGCAAGTGTTCACACACTGTGGAGAAGAGGCCTCAGTGCCATGGGTCAGTGGTGGCCTTGGCAGTGCTGGGAACGGTTGGACTGAATGAGCTGAAAGGGCTTTTCCAGCCTGGTTGGTTCTATGAAATGTGGAGATAGAAATAAGTTACTGTGAACCCTTCCCAGGAGAGCACCAGTAGCCAGAGTCCTTCCTGCTTTATACCTCCTAACTTGGCAAGCGTAGGGAAGTTGCACGTTTCGTTTGTTATGACTATTTTTCTATAACTGTTTCAGATTTGAAGAGCAGTGTCACTAAACTCAATTCTCCTGTCCCACTACGTGGCAGAAATGAGGAGTTACAGGAAAGGAGCTAGGCAGCTTCAGACTGATAGCTAGAGGTGAGGTAGTGGTGGGGAAAGACACAAGTTCATGGTGGTTCATGCACACACAGAGTTCACTCACTGACTCCTGCAAGTCAGTCTGATGAAACAGTTGGAAAAGTCACTCGTTGCCCTTTGCCTGAGTCACTGGTGGTGCCGCTGGCGGTGTGTTCTTAGACCTTGCACTAACTCTTGCTGTGTTTTTATCTCTAGTTCTGAAAATAACTCCAGTTTCTGCTGGTGCCAACAACGGTTTTAACCCATTGGACTTGATACATTTGCAACAGGCTCAACCTGTTTGTAGATTCACTATAAAGTTCTTACAGGTTTTGGCTCCTGGGGGAGCAGCACTTTTAGTGCTCATGAGTTCATGTGCAACTCTCCTTGTGTAGAAAGTTGTGTGCTCGTGAGAAGATGAAACCACTTTCTTTACACCAAAGCACAAGTGCATTGCGTGCCTTTAATTGAAAAGGGAGGTTGATGCCCATCAACTGAGCTTACAGCTGGGAAGTTTTTGCTTTACAGCAATGAGTTAAACCCTTTATGGCCTGAAAGTCCTTTACAAGTGGGATGGGCTGTCCTGTGGCACCTTCCAGAAGCCTCTGTTACTGCTCTGGGATGGTTTAGGTAATCCAGGCTAAGGCCTACAGCAGTTGTGGCAGTACCGACTGTCCAAGCTAATGCAGACCTTGAGCAATAGCTGAACTCTTCTGAACTGAATTCCTCTTCAGTGGATGCATTGCATATTTTAAGCAGCGTTAGAGCTCTGCTCTGCCACACTTCGATCTTCAAACCTTTACCAAGTCAGTGAGTTAAATCACTGTGGAGTGGCAGGACAGTAAAATAGTCTCAGAAACGGCTCCATCCATGGTAGAAGAGATGTGTAGGCTTTAGCTGAGCTCTGCAGTGAAAGGCTGTTCCATGAACACCATCTGAGCCTGCAGGAAAGGAAGATTGCCCCAGAACTGATGAATTACCACTTGGATGTCGTGTAAGGCTGGAATTGAAGGAGCCCTCATGTTCTCCATACACCCCTTCACCTTGTGCAAAATAAATCATGCCTAAGAACTTGCAGAGTTGTACTTTTTCCTGTATCAGCACATAATTAAAGTGAACTTCTCCCTGTGTCATGAGCAGGTTTACGAGCCCCACGTCTCCTGCTTTCAGCTGGGTTTAATTGTAACCTCTATCAGCACAGTTCTGTTTTGCTTTCCTCCCTCCTAAAGGTCACAGCAAAGAGTGCAGGAAGCTCCCTGTGTGGACTCACAAGGAAGCTTCACATCTTTGTCTGAAACTGGTCTTTGATCAGTTCTTCTGCACAGAGCAGAAACAATGTCCTGGAGCCTTCAGCTGAGTCAGCATTAGAATGACACTGCCCCATGAAAACTGGGGCTTGTGTGCTGCTGTGCTGCTCTTAGGCTTGCCACAGTCAAAAGCTCAGTGTTAAGGTTTTCCAGGGGTGAGCTCAGTCATTGTTTGGATTATTTAGAGCTGCTTTGACACTTAGGTACCAGCTACACTGCACTTGAGTGTCAGTCTTTGTAAGCAGTTTGTGACTCCATCAGCACTTGGAGCAATCCTCCTGCTATTTCAGTGAAGTGTATCTATAACTTCTGCATGTATTTATGCACTTTCAGCTTCTTTTCTGGTCTGTGTCAGGGTAAACTGTCTATTTTAAAGGTTTTATTCTATGAAATGAAAGCATTTAGTTGTTAATTCTTGTCTTTCAGGTCTCATCACCATGGTTATTTTGAGAACATGAGCAATGAGTTACTAGGATGTCAAACACCTTACTGTATATTCACATCATGAATGTGGACTGCCTTTTACTCCCATTTGGCTCATTAAGATGCTAGCAAACCCGTTCGGTGATTTCAGATCCCTTCAGAAGTGTAATATATTTTAACTGTGTATAATAAATGAAAGACTCAAAGCACTTTTGGGTGCTTCTGTATGAGACAGCTACGAAATGTTCAGTGATACCTGTGAAAATCATTTGGAAGACTTTTATATCTCCGCCTACTGTAAAAAATCCTTATTAAAGCAACCTTTGTTATTTTTAGTCTATGTTCACATCAGTGTGTGCTCACTCGGAAAGCAAAACCCTGTCCTCTGTAAAACGTCCATTTGGTTTGTGGTTGTACGCGCTGGGGCCGGTGCCCAACACTTCTGTATCCCTCCCAGGATGAGAGTCGTGACTGAGCATGGAAGCGAATGACAAATTCCAGCAGTGAAACTATGAAATAAACCATGAATTTTAGGTGAAGAATTCCTTCTCCACGTCCTTACTTCAGCAGTGCCACGTTGGGTGCTCGTTTTGTGTCACAACTGTAAGACAATAAAGCCAAGTTCTGGCATCAGGTCCTCTCATTTCACAGGCTGCATGTGGCAGGTGACCCGAGCGGCATTAACAGAAGCTGAACTTGCACTGAAGACTTCACCATTTCTTCTCTTTTAGAGACCAAACTAAGCAGAGCAGCACAGGGATTCCTCCGTCCCACTCCAGCCAAGCCAGAGGAGGTTTTGTATCAGAAACTCCTCCTCAAATCCCAGTCCTGTATTCCATTTCTCTTGTTTCATACAAGATGCACTTGATGTCCCTTTGACATTTCATGGGTGAGAAGTTTCTGCTGAAGGGCCTCTGTTGCTGTGTTTGATTCAGACAGACAAACCTTTGTTCCTCAGTCTATAGAACATGCTCTGATCTGTATAAATGACATTTTGGAAATTAAACCTTCTTTCCCCCCTGCATGTTATGGGTCACTTTCCTGCTTGTGCATGCAAGGCTAAAGAAACCCTGCAGAAAAGCGTTGCTATAAAAGCCCCACAAGAACAAAAGGAGAAAGGTTGGACTGAAGTTGTTCATCACTGTATGTTTTTTTCTTATATACAACTGAGTCTTTAAAGGGCAATAAAATGTACCTTCAGTTTGATTCGCAGGAGCACTGAGATTGTGTCATCTGTGAGTGTCAGATGATGAGGAAAAGTCAAACATTAACCCTGGTTACAACGCAAAGTTCCTGACTGGTTTGAGGAGGCCGTGTTCCAGTGCCTGCACTGGAGCCACCAACCAGTGACGCTGGTTTGGGGCAGAGTCCCCTCGGAGCTCCAGAGCTTTGCTGTACCTCTTTAATACCTACACTGTTCATTCTGATTTTCATGGGGTGGTTGGACCTACTGCTGCTTGAGCAGGGCGAGGAGCGGAGCACAAGGTAGGAGGACAAAGCTGCAGTGCAGTCCCTCAGCCGTGCTCTGATGCAGCAAGATACACGTTTCATTGTGCCCAAGCTGATGGAAGAAAGCACAAGCACAGCCCCACCTTTTCCACACACATCCTGGAGTGCCAGGGTTGGGGTTTTCTAGCCAGGCTCTTGCAGACGTACCAAAGAGAGAGAATCCCACATGGAGGAACTCTTGCGTTGCTGTCGCAAGTGCTGATGCCTGCAGATGGTGCACAGACACCGTGCGGCAATGGGACGGCAGAGCACGGACCATGACTGACACCTTCAAGGAATGCACACTTAGAAGAACACGCTGACCAAAGAAACCAGTAACGAAACATCACCAGCAACTGAAGCACTGGAACCACGTCAGGGACAAGCAAGGAGCAATACAAGATAAAGATGAACCGCGCAGTGTAACTCGGCACATGCAGATAAACCTGGTGCTTGGGCAAAACAAGCGTGACAGATGGGAACTGTGACTTCTTTCTACTTAGGGGAGTTACAGCCCACTCTGTAAGCACGGATTTATGCCACTTGGAAAATGGGACCTGAGGATGGTTTAAGCTCAGCACTGCGAGGGGGAATGTATCGAACCCTGCTACAGGGCCCAGGGAGGCACTCGTGTCCCTTCACCAGGTGGGTACACAAGATTTATGAGCTGTTTTTTGATGCCTATGCATACACACACACACACGCATGCACACAGCTGCAGTACTCAGTAGGGTTGTGGAAAACACGGAATGCCTTTGGAAATAAGACCTGAGACAGTGACTGTGCCTTCTCCTAAAAGCACCAGGAAAAGCAGTTAAGCGTCCTCGTCATTTCCCATCCCTGCCCCTTAAACAAACAAACCCAGCCGTTTCCTTGACATGGAGAGTGTTTTCAGCAGGCAGTGAGGAGGGCTTTAAGATCCTCCAGCAGAAACAACCATGCTGTTTACGCAGCACTCGCTGGGGCACTGGGATCAGACAAGGAACGCGGGCAGGCCGAGCGGCGCTCCCAGCTGCTGTAGGCTCAGGGACATGAGCTCCCCTGGGTGCCTGCACTTGTGGGCATCAGCAAACCCTTTAACTTCCCTACTTTGTCTAAAGGAGGGGGCACAGAACGCTTCAGACCACACCAGACCTGACAGGACTCTTCCGGAGCTGCAGGGACCTTCGAGAATCCACTCATTTCCCCAGGGACGGGAGCTGGAGGAGCAGCCCCATGGGGAGAGCCCCGGGAACAGATCCAGTCCGTGCCGAGGGAAACGCTGCTGCTGGCAGCTCAACACCCACCCCAGGAGGATAACCCAGCGTGGGGTCAGTGACAGCCACTGCTGCCCCCGAGGAGCCCATCACAGAGAGGTGCCTTCAGCGCAGGAGAAATCCTTCCTGGAGCCAAGCAGCTCCGAGCTCTCAAAGCCATTCATGTGTTGTCTCATTTCATGTTCACATACAGGAAGGATCCGATAACCAACAGGCCTAAACTGGAAAGCGGCGGCCAAAGAGGTCTGGCAATAAATCACCGTAGTTTAGTCCTCATTTGTCAATGCATACTGAAAATACCTCCCTTTCCTTGTAACAGCTTTCCTTAGAAATGCCAGGTTCCATCACCCCTTTCCTTGTAACAGCTTTCCTTAGAAATGCCAGGTTCCATCACCCCTTTCCCTTAGCAGGGGTGTGAACCTCACACGTCCACACTTATGCCCACTGGTAGTCACCCCACAGAGGGAACCTCCCTGAGCCACTAAACCAGCCCCAGCAGTACTCTGCTTACAGCAAAGAAAGGTCTCAGGTGCCGAATGAGAGATCCTTACAGGTCATGGGATGGTCTGGGGTGAAGGGAGCTCAAAGCTCCTCCAGCTCCAACCCTGCCATTGCAGGGACACCTTCCATAGAGCAGCTTGCTCCAAGCCCCTGTGTCCAACCTGGCCTTGAACACTGCCAGGGATGGGGCAGACACAGCTTCTCTGGGCACCCCCTGACAGCGCCTCAGCACCCTCCCAGGGAAGAGCTTCTGCTGAGACCTTCTTGTCATTGAGGTTTTAACCATTGTACTGGAGCTGTAAACATTCTATTACATTGACAAATATTTAATGTGGTGCTTCCAGAAGAGGGATCAACTTCAACTCCATCTGCCACTCGGTGATGATGGTGGAAGGCTGCTTGAAACAGGCTCTCAAGAGCTCCCATTTTAATTAGGACTCCTGAAGCTCCCTTTTTCAAGTAAATGAGTTACGACTCCAACATATGCAAGAGCACAACAGTGTGAAGTGAACGCTTCTTGTGCTAAGGAATGCACAAGCTGTTCTTGAGCTGGGAGCTCAGAGCACTACAGATCCCTCCTGCCTTGAGTCACTTCACTGGCGAGCATCTCACCACGGTGGGGCTGGACTCACACATACAGCACTGATAACTAGAACCACAATAGACATTCGTAGATCAAACCGTCTCAGGCTCCCCACTGCAAGACTGTGGTGCCCCGTTTTGTTTGTGTGGGCTGGCGATCATTTACACTCAAGCATTCAGATGTCACTGATCCCACAGAAGACCCCAGTGAGCTGATCTGGCTGCTGCACAGGCTCCTTTTCCCTGGCGTTTGTACCTCTCTTCCAGTGTGAAGTATCTATCCCTCTGCTAAACGCAGCAGCCACCGGAGCTCTCATTCCATAAATACTGTCCACTGAGCACTGGCACCGTTATCCACGTTCCCTCACAGCCACGTCACTCTGGAGAAGGTGGAAGGAAGAAAAACACCCATCAGTTGTCAAGGAAGACACAAGTGGTCCAAGACCCGATTTCACTGCCATCAAATCCCACAGGATAGGTGTCAAGCAGAGCAATGAAGCGCTGATCACAAGCAGGACTTTGGAAGGGAGCCGTGGGAGAGGAGCAGCAGAATCCCAGAGGAACGGCTCTGTGCCCCCAAAGAGCTGCAGGATAAACAAGTGTATGTATCATCTACTTATGTATTCACGCATTTATATAGATGTGTATATACACATGATCATACTATTTCCAGTAAGGAAATAAGCTTCAGAAATGGACGGTGAGCTTCCTGAGATAAGGAAGCTGCCCATTGCTTCTCAGGGGAAGACAAAGGCATAACACTTGTAATACAAACTCAGATCAGTCAAGGAACGTCATGTATAATAGTCCTGTAACAACGACACTCAATCAAGCACAGCTGCAATATTCGTTATTCGTGAGTTAACAGTGAAATAGAAGCAATACCAACAGCTGAGTTACTGCGCGAGTACAGGGTTGATGATGCACTGTGTAACACCCCAGTCCCCTCGAGCCAGATACAGATTATATAGGATAATTTGGTTCCAAAATGTGGTATTTCATCTCATCGGGAAAATCCTGGATGTGCCTCCTGACCCCAGGGCACAAACCTGCAGCTTCCTGATGACACAGGGGACAAGAAATGGAGACCTCAGAGCAGCCTTCCAGTACCTGAGGGGGCCTATAGGGATGCTGGGGAGGGACTCTTTATCAGGGACTGTAGTGAGAGGACAAGGGGTAATGGGTTCAAACTGAAACAGGGGAAGTTTAGATTGGATATGAGGAAGAAGTTCTTTACTGTAAGGGTGGTGAGGCCCTGGAATGGGTTGCCCAGGGAAGTTGTGAATGCTCCATCGCTGGCGGTGTTCAAGGCCGGGTTGGACATAGCCTTGGGTTGCATGGTTTAGTGGGAGGTGTCCCTGCCCCTGGCAGGGGGGTCGGAACTGGATCATCTTAAGGTCCTTTCCACCCCTAACTATTCTATGCTTCTATGCCTTTTCCACAAGTTCAAAGCGATTTGTTTTCCAAAAGCAGGGAAAAGGAACGACTGCTGATGCATCCAGGCTGCAGGTGCATCCAGGCTGCAGGTGCATCCAGGCTGCAGGTGCATCCAGGCTGCAGGTGCATCCAGGCTGCAGGTACATCCAGGCTGCAGGTGCATCCAGGCTGCTCTCTCCTCCAACAGCACCAATTGTTCCAATAAGGCAAACCACAAAGATGCCCCACTTCTTCTGAAGAGGTGGGAGCCTCTGTACCGTTCCCAGACAAGTGCAGCTCCTCCCTTCCAAACCATTTGAGCACAACCTCCTCTAGGTATAAAGCAGAGGCACAGTTAGGTTAGTTAGTGAAGTCTTTTGAGAATGTTGGGGTCGATCTGATTTGGTTTTAGAGCTGCCACAGAACTTCAGGATAACTGAATCCCAACCTGGTTTGGGTTGGACGGGACCTTAAGGCTCATCCAGCTCCAGCTGGAGGCAAGTGGGTTACAATAGGTATTCTGAATGAAAACTAAAAGCATTTAAACATTAAATCCAGAATCTGGTTGGCTCTAACAAAGTGCACAAACAGCAACACACGTTTATTTTTCCATTTATTGGCACTTATTTGAAAAACAGCATAAATATCCAACAGAAGAGAGAGGAGCTGACCCACGCGGCACTGTCAAGCCCTCTACTGATGCATCTTTACAGGACTGGAAGAAGGTTCATTCTTCTGCACGATGTTTAAAACCCCATCTTACCCTCACCACAAAAGAGTGAGCACACAGCAACTCTTTGGCACATACCTGAAGCTGCAAAACCGAACTGTGCTGTATTAGAGAGCCAACAAACACGAAACGCTTGTCCATCTGCCACAGGGATGAAGGGCAGCTGAGATTTGAAAGGGAGCTGCAATCAGGAAGTTGACTGTTAGAATAATTTAAGAGGAATGAAATGAGAAGTAAACCATGTCATCTCTTACTTGAACTGAGTCAAACTATTATATACATGCTATTTTCTCTCTACAATAAGGACATACAAACACTGGTCGCTGGCCCTCAGGTCACCAGGTCTTTGCACTCCCAAGTTGTCCATTTCTACTTCTGATGGCTGCTGTCAGTCAAAGCTTCACCCACATGAATCTTTCACAGCAGGGTTCAGGCTTTTCTCCTACTTTAGGAGGTCTCCACACTTCTCTCACCTTATTACACAGACCAAAGATTTAGTGTTTAAAAAGAAACCAGTTTGCTTCATTATTAACCTCTCTGGAGGGCAGGCTTGAAACCTCACAGTACAGATGCACACACATGTGCAAACAGGCACCCAGCTGCCAAGTTCAACTGGGTAACAGGAGTCGACAACCAAAAGGAGGTTGCCACTGGCAAACCTGAAACCAGCTGCTATGGTGGGGTTTGCAGGTTTTCCTCCTGTCTGGGCAATTCCCAAGTTGATGATGTCTCAACCCGCTGACTTTTCCAATATAGGACAGGAATCCCAAACCCTCTTCCAATCAGCATCTGAAGTTTCCACCAGCAGAAATAACTCAGTGCCATTGTTCAAGGAAGTGACAGCAGGAGATGAAACGCAGATTAAACATATTTGATCGCCTCAGCCTGTAAAAAGGCATCCAAGATTCCTCTCTGTATTTGTCCAACGAAAGCCATGTATGGGAACAAATACTGCCTGTTAAAACAACGCACTTCTGAAGCACTAATTACTAAAACCTCAGGATTTAATGTTTTGTTCCAAACATTATTACTCTATTTCCTTATTAAAAGACCTTTAATAGAGCATCTACCACTCTAATAAATCATCTAAATGGGGAAGAAAATGAAAATACAACCCCCCAAAAGAATGTTCCCCACCTAATCTGAATTGAGCCACAAGAGCTGTCATGATCATGATTAAATCCAACATATCAATTTAAGTTGGCAATTCACCAACTTGTTCTTTTGCCATCTATTAGAACACAGAATTGATTAACAGCCAATCATCATAGAACTCAAGAATCAATTCCCCCCTCCCAGTATGCCCTATTTCATATGAAGAACAACAAGTATAAATATCTAGCACTCCTGGAATAAAAACAAAAAAGCTTTTTTTACTAAAAGCTGCTTTGCTGGTTTCAGACTGAGGACAAGTGTGAAAGTTATCTGCTACTACACAAGCACCACATTATATTAGTGAGGATGCTGCCTGGCAGCTGTTGGAAAGCCAAGAGTTCCATAAGCAGAATGTACATAGAATACTTGTAACTTACTCCAACAAGACAATATCCATTGAAAATCAACAGCCTGCTCACTGATGTTAGCATCAAATATGTTTGTGATTCAAATGCTTACTGTACTGTAGTAAATGTCATACAAATCACTAGAAACGTGAATTCCTCCTCAAGGAACTATTCTGGAAGTTTTCTAGAAATAATGACATTTCTGGAAGTTCCTATGAGGAACAGAATCAGTTACACACAACAGAAAGTCTTATTGATGTCCAGCCTGTCTGGTGTCCATTAGCAGACTTCTGCTTCTCAATTGATGGGTAACTTAGCCGTGAGATCTACTGGTAAAAAAGGAGATCTGGAGTCAGCAAGTGAGACTGGAGAGTCTGTATTGGTGCCGACTTCAGCTGGTGAGTCACAGGAAGAGCCTGCACTGCTCCTGTTGTCATCGAGAGCATGTGACGACAGACTGGCAACAGAGGAACAGCGAGTTAGGAGAAATGAGGTACTCCAAGTTTCAAATACTGGCTTCCACTCATTATAAAGCTATTTTAAAGTATCTCTGAAGGAACAGTAAGCCCTGTGATTTGAAATAAAGCTGCAACTACACACTGCACAATCACTTCCAGACAGGCAGATAACATTCTGCCCATCTCCTTCAGCTCACCCAGGGATGGTGTACAGATTAGAAAGCATAAGGCTGAGAAATTCATCCCAAGCTTTACCCTATCTCCTACAACATCCCGGCCTAGCACATGTCCAGAGGCCTCCGTCATTGGGAGAGCTGATGATAAACTGTACATACTTCAGTTGTAGCATTCACTAAGTATTGTACAGGACTCAGAATTACACCTGAGGTGATCTATCATTAGCAATAGCATCAAAGTGCTTTTTAAAATTACCATCTCCTAAACCAAGATGCAGCCATGACTCTGCACTGCTGCACCTATTGGGAACAGGAGTGCAAGAAAAGGCACGTTTTTAAAGTACCTTTAAAACACCTATGTTGTTGTTGCCACTGCTATGGCTCAAAGGTTGTGCACAGCCATGTATATCAGCTGAGAGGCAAGGACAGAAGTGCTGTGAACAAGCCTGTGTGCATAGTTGTGTGGGCACTCCCTACGTATTATTAACCTCTTGACTGAAATACTAAATCAAAATCCCTTGCTATTTCAAGTTGCTATGATTTTTAACATAGTACTTTTATCTCCTCCCAGCAGGGAGGGGCAGAACTAGTTTTCCTATGTGACTAAGAGCAAGGAAAATAAAAGAGAAGGAAGAAAACCCCCAATCCACCCCCAATGGGGCTGTGTTGCATTCACATTTGATTGCAACTTGAAACCAGACTCAAGGAGTTGTCAGCCGTGAGATATCTTTTCCTAAACATACTCAGCTCCCATTTAGATGAAGCACATTAACAGCCTGTCTAGAAACTGTACATTGTAGTGAACAGTGCTGTCTGCTGACTGTTGTGCTTTCACTGCTGCAAAATGAGATGCCTGTACTTAAAAAACCCCCAAATCAAAACCAACTTCAAGCACAAGCATTGCTAGATGAAGAGAGACCTAGAATGCTTCTGACGATATGGACACAATAAATAGTACAGCATTTACCATCCGCCAAGGTCTGCCTGATGTGAAACCTCAGGGCTAAGCATGTTGGTGGATCCTTGGAATAATCTTTTTGGATGATCTTCTATCTCCATTACACCTTTGGTAAGAGATAAGGAATGATCAAACATTACCAGTCATTGCAACTAAAATCTACAGAACAGAGGTTCATTCTTACACAGCAGAATGAGCGTTATTTTAGATGTAAAACAGAAATTTCATGCTGAAATTTTAAGGACTGTTTCTTGGCAACATTTTAGTCCAAACTTCAATAAAATTTAGTGAGTTATGAGCCGAGTTTAGAAATCAGGTATTTATTCTTCAGTAGTGAAGAACAATCTTTTTGTTCCAGTTTATGCAGCTGTCAGTTCACTGACTGGCTCCACCAAAGCAGAGAAGCTGACAGTAAGGAAGCTTGTTTTCCTCTTGCAATCAATAAAAACAAGGTTCAGGATTACCACTAAACTTATGCATTGATTTTGACTTCCAAATACTCTAGAAGGGAGGATAGATACATGCTTAAACAGGCTATGACAGAACTCGGATAAAAGTTGTCTTGGAGCCAGAGTGTTCTGTTACAAAGGTGAAGCATGAAGATATAAAAAACAGAGGCAATAAAATAACCAGAAGTTAAACTTGAATAAAAACATAGGGAGATTGGGAAACATTTCCCAATAAAGCAGTAAAGGTGTCTATACAAAGGTCTCTGCATCAGCTTCTGGTTCTGAAGGGTGATTATTGCATCTATAGTGTGTTATAGACACATCTATAGTGTGCTGTGTTATCCAGGACTTCCAAAACATTTTACTTGGTAATATACCAAGAGGTGTATTTCTTGTTTTGTTAAGCAGGTTACATCCATTTCTTATCAGATCTATATGACTACAGAGGAGTCTGTTATGATCATTATGTTATCAGATCTATATGACTATACAGACATAATGGAGAGCCATTAGAACAGACCAACTATTAGTCTTACGGAAGAGTAAAAACTAAATGAACAATCTGTTTTATCCCTGTAATCAGTTCTATTTGTTTGGTCCCCTGTAATACCTTCTATTTCTAGGCACTGTTTCAAGTATCAGACAATTGAAGAGAATTATGAGGAAAGCTATACTCTAGTTTTAATTGATAAAGTCCACAAGCTGGCCTATTATATCAGCCCAAACCAAACACTGTACCTTTTCTTTTTATTGACCCCAGAACACTTGGTCGAATGCAGTTAATTGGACTCTGGCTCCTCCTGCTAAAAGAAGGCATATGCTGTACTGATCGCCATTAACAAAGGAAGCTTGAAAACATGTAAAGCATTAAAAGATACTTGGATAACAAACTACTAAGTGGAAAACACTAAGAAAATAGGCATTGTAACAGCTTATACAATGTGTCATGCCCCCCCCCCCCTTTTTCATGAATATATAAAGTTGTATTTGTGATCAGAAATCAATTGTGTCTAACAAATTCTGGGATTTCAAAAGCCTTCTGTGAACAAGCTATGCTGATTTTCTATTATTGATAGGATCTGGTACTGACCTTGAAAATCTCCGTGTTGGACTTGGACTGGGACTTGGAGGTAACCCACTGCTGCTCACCAAGCTTTGCAAAGATGGTGAGAAACATTGCTGAGAGGAAAACAGCTTGTGTTATTTATGCATAAACAATGTATCACACCCATACAGTAACAACTGATCCTTACTGGGGGTAAATAAGCAACCCATTATTGATGCAAGCACCCCTAAAATTGGAGATTCCATTTTCATCAGAAAACATGCAAGTTGACAAGGATTTATTTCATTGTAGCTGGGTTAAATGGCTTTAACCTTGGGCCAGAGGGGAGACTGAGATGAGCTCCATTCCATGACTCTGAAAACAGGAATGTACACTCCTTTCTCTTAATTCCAAGAGGAAGGCAAATAAAGAATAAGGTTTACTAACCACATATTAACAGTCGAACACTCCACAGAATTTCACACCCACAAGATGTGCATCTGCAGGCTGATACTTTCTGGTTTAGGGCTGTAGGGGTGGTTTTATTTCTTTACTCTAGTTTCTTGTTTGTGAGGCAGAAAGGAGCAGGTGACTTCATCTTTTGCTACCGATCTGGTTGGATTTATTTAGCACTACTCAGGATAAACCCATTATTACCATGTTTTGCTCACCTTCCCTATTCCTCTAGTAGGTGAAGGAGCTGGAGAAACTGGGACAAAGTCCACTTGCTTTGGTGATGAGGATTTCTCAAAATCATTGTCACCCTGGAAACAGTACGTAAAATTAATCTTAGGAGCAAGTTCCTCACCATGAAAAGGGCTGAACTGAGTACAATTCCAAAGTTATCCTCCATCATATTATCATTTTTAGGTAGCCATTTATGAGCTTATGCTTAACAACAACAAAAAAAGCCTTAAGCATCATTAGGTGAGTATCAGAATATGGAAGAAAATTTGAACAGGCAGACATCCATGCAACTTTCTTTGCATGGATGCAAAGGAACCCACATGTATCCTCAAACAACTGATCATTCCATGCCTTGTTAGTGTGAAAACCTGCTGATCAAAAGCAGCAATATACAAACACCTTAAGTGCAGGTCAAGCTAATAAAGAAAATGTTGACATGAGAGTCCCTAGTATCCTGATACTGATAACAGAAACACAAATTAAAGCATGAATGCATTACCAGGCTCAAGCTCTCCTCCCATGAGTGGCTCATCTGCATTGCTACTTGCACTTCTCTATAAAGAAGAAAAGAAATGTATTGTCCCAGGCCCACAGTAGACTTCATGAAGCATTCCAGTTCACCTTGATGCTTACCTTTCACGTACTGTTTCTCTGTTCAGCAAATTCATTCCTTCTTCCTAAAAGATGAAAAATGAAGATAAACACAATAAAGCACTTTCCTACAGCAAATCAGCTCTGGTTTCATTTTACTCTGCTATGCAGCAAAATTAATCCAACTCAGTTAAGCAACAATAACCTCAAGCTCTCACTACATGAAAAGGGGTGAGGGGAAGAGGATGGGTAAAAGATGCAGCAAGAGAGACCATCACATAAGAAGTGCTTATAGGAGTTGGTTGTTTCTCAAGCAGCGTTTTTGTTGTCATTACTATCCAAGAAGTCGTTACAAAACCGAACAATGAAGCAAACCTTCTGCTCATGCTGGAGTAACCTTATGCATGGTGGTATTTCACAAAGTGGAAACTAGTACAAATCATCCTCAAAAGCATGGCTGGATTCTTACCCTATTCTATGGATGAGTAACTAACTAGACACCTGCAATCATCTCATTTGCAATACAGTGCATTTTACACAATGCATTTGGGATTTAGTGTTTCGTACCTCAACCATCCAAAAACTACTATTGAAATGGATCAAAGATGTAAAATCACACTAAACATTCAAGCCAAGTTAAAGTACAAACCTGACTACTGATCTCCTCTTAGGCAGACACCATTCCTTCAAACTAACTGAATGCTGCTCAGTCTGGTGAGTGAATGAGTAGATTCCCTAATTCAGCCCACGAACAGAAGTTCAACAAAACATCTGCCCAATGTTACTAACAGAAACATTGTTCAACTGTGTGATTATTTGGTAAGATTTGAAAGAGATCAGAAGCAAATTACACAGGTTCCCACCTGTGCCAGGAAGTATATAGGCTATGGAATTCCAACTTGGGAACTCAGTGATCAAACACAAATTAGGAAATGTCACTGTTGGCTTTAATAAACGTATGGAACAAGTAGGAATACAGATATATTTTCAAAAGAATTGGATTATCAAACTTTAAGTTCATGTCATATAGCAGAGCCATAGTAGTTCATTCTATGATTCAATCCCTTGCTCTCATCACACTTAGAGAGATTAATCCTACACTTTCCTATGCAGATAAAAACAACCCCAAAAATTACCCGAGTGCTTCAGTCTCTTTAAGCCAATAGATTATTTCCATAATGAAAACAAACAGTTATTTTCTTCAGGATTACTATGCATGCATCTTCACCACCCGAGATGGGAAGCAAAGTGCCTTCCATCGCTTCAGAGATCAGACCCTGAAAACGCTGTCTGAAGCATTAAATTGCTTTCTAACTTTTCACCCTGTAAAAATCAAGCCTCTCCATTGAAAACCTGCAAGCTAAAAATATATATGCATATAAATAAAACCAAGCATCTTCAAGGAAATCTTACAAACATCCTACTGTCAAAAAGTGGACATAGAAAATGGAGGAGCCACAAGATTCCGAGCTTGTTGATTTGAAAACTCAAGTGGTTTGAATGTGGGCAGCAGTGCTATTTAAGCCTACTCAGATATCTGCCACCTCCCCAAGTGTTTGCTCTGGTACCCTTCCCCCTCTGCTCATGCTGTGATAGCACAAGTGCCATTATCTGGATAAGATAATTATACAGATGAAAAACAGCCCAGCAAGAAGAGCCCAAACTTATTATTTTAGCCTCCTTATCCAGTCCATTTTCTGGCTGAACAGAAGTCTTGTGCCAACACGAGTCAAGGAACACTTTGCATTGACTGTGAATCTTTATGCTGGCACCACTGCCAAAAACTTGGTGAAACTTTTCCCTAAAGGTTTACATGAGATTTCCTGTCCAAAATGTCCTTTTTCAGATTCCTCTTTCTGCTCAAATCTCCTTCTCATTGTAAGATGCATGAAATTTGAAGCTATGCAGACAGGATCCAGCTTTGACTTTTGAAACACCCTGAAGTGACACTGCGGACACAGTTTCAAAGTAAAATCAGTTGCCACTTGAAGGACATCACATATCAACTGCAAAAAAGCCCAATCACCTATAAAAAATGTAAAATGAAATAAAACTAATTAGAACCTGTGCTTACCTGTTTGATTTGATGAAGACGGCTGCTAGGAATACGGATAGGCGATGACGGCACAAACTGCAAAACAAAGCCATATACAACTGAAACACACTTAGAAACTGCGAGAAAAGGGAGGGAAAGGCACAGGAATGTCAGTACCCACTCCATAGGGCTATCTCAGACTAAGAATTAAGAATTAAAACATTCATAGTATATGGAAACTATACCAATGACTTGCAAGAACATGATGCTAGTTGGCATCAGCCTGGCTTTCACTTCTCTACAGAATAAAGCTGCTTTTAAGTAGCACATTACCACCCTTAATGTATATTGTTGCATAAACTTCTTCACTGAAGTGATCCAGAATATTTTAAGTGATCTAGAAGGCTCTCCAATAGATCATAGAATCCCAGACTGGTTTGGGTTAAAGGGTCTTTAAAGCTCATCCAGTTCCAACCCCTGCCACAGGCAGGGCACCTTCCAATACAGCAGGTTGCTCCAAGCCCCATCCAACCTGGCCTTGAACACTGCCAGGGATGGGGCAGCCTCAGCTTCTCTGGGCACCCTGTGCCAGCGCCTCAGCACCCTCACAGGGAAGAGCTTCTTCCTTTAAAAATCCAAAGCCAAAACACAATGTGCAAAAAGGTTTCTGGATTGTTGTCTTCCTACAAATACCTACTTTGACAGGTGAAAGAATGAGCTGACAAGGTGTCTTCTTAAAATGGCTCCAGTGTGTTGAGCGAGTAAGGTTTGCATTATTACTTAGTGTTTCCATGATTTATGCAGTAGGAGGCTTCATCTGCTTCACAAAACATTACCAGAGCTCTTCATCATGCTCAAGCTGGAGAACTAATGAACATTCAGTTAAACATTTACTGCACCACCTTCTCATCAGTGCCATGGAGAACACAGAGATTCTGCTGCCTTAGACAACAGGTTACGGTAAGTTATCATAGACTATTAATGCTTCTTATATCCAGAATCCTCCCTCTAAGCCAAATATCAAGACTTCACACCCTTCTCACAAAAGGTACTAGCTTGTTTGACTCACAAGAGGATGTTTCAATGTTTCTGTCAGAATGCAGTCATCTTAATATATACCACCGAAGTCTAACAGCTATAATGTTCTGATTTGCTACTTCTGAAGTCCAGTTTAGGTCAGTTTTGCTATTATAATGGACAGGCTCCCTAAAAGCCTAATAAAAATTCCTCCAAGCTGTACCAGCCAATGTGGACCTTGAGGTGACCTTGACTCTCACACAGAGAAAAGGATTTGAACAATAGTACATTCCTGCCTATTCACTAGGGCACTCCACAGTAAAATGCATTTGTTCCACTCATTATGTTCTAATTTTATGAGTGTGATCCACATGTTTTAAGGTTTGACATTAACAAAGTATATACAAAACCAGCGGCTTGCAGTATAAAATAGAAATCCTAAAAAGACAGTTTTCTTCTGCAGGATCTAATGTGGTAACTAAACCCATCAACTCTGAGGATCCTACATCTTGTTCCCAACAAGTCACTACCTTTCTTTGCCAATGCTTAAAGCTTTCTTTTCCCTTGTTTGCAGTCCCTTGATTTAATTATTGTGAAAAGAAACCTCAGCCCCTCTCAAAGCAGACTGAACTCACTGGGGAAATGATGCTACTCAAATCCCCAGTGCTTTGAGAGCACAAAGCTTAATGAAAGCCATTACAAACTATCAGACTATGAAAGGAAAGAGACACCTTCCCTATTGCTTTCTCCAGTATGTCAGATAAATCTTCTTTCCTGAAGGTAAAGTTTCAGAGGGATCACTGCCAAGAGGAACAGCCGCCTGCCCTGGCACCTCTGCCCTTCCACTGCTGTTCCTGCAGTGCCCCCTGCCTTCTGCCAGCATAAGCATCTCTGGGGCCACACAGTGAACCCTGACAGGCAGCTGACTGAGCTGTACAGAAAACAAATGAAGAAAATGCTGAAATAGCACCTAAACAACTAACCACAGGCTAAAATGCTTCACTTAAACAACAAAATGGGATCTCCAACCACACAAACAAAACAGAAACCACCAAAACATTTACTCACTAGATGCCACTGCTGTCTTCTTGGAAGGAAACGAACAGCAAGACACTGAGCCTAGTTGACCCTTCCTTGGCAATGACATGCAGTCACAGAAATCTGCAGGTTAAATCCCAGGTAAATGCCACAGCTGCCCCTGCAGTCATTATAAAAGATATCTATGTAGATATATAGAGATATGTTATCAAAGAGATAAAAAGATATCATCCTCTGTGAGGATGGTGGGGCACTGGCACAGGTTGCCCAGAGAAGTGGTAAATGCTCCATCCCTGGCAGTGTTCAAGGCTGGATTGAACAGAGCCTTGTGCGACATGGTCTAGTGTGAGGTGTCTCTGCCCATGGCAGGGGGGTGGAACTGGATGATCTTAAGGTCCTTTCCAACCCAAACCAGTCTGTGATTATATGATCCTGCCACTCATATTGACTACAATAGTCTATTCACTACATAAAAGACAATTTAAGGTAAGAGTATCACCACCTGTTTTCTTTAAACGTCAGAAATGATTAACACAATGAATACTGAACAATAACCCATCTACATAATCAGTTTTCCTTACAAACTACCCTTCTTATTCTTAGAACACCTGTTTGCATTTCATAAACAAAGTTATGATCAGAATAAAATACAAGTACCCAAGTTTCCAAGGCCCAACGGTCTATAAATAACATTTCACTATAGGTACAGTGCATTAATGTCAGAGTTAGAGCCTTGTTTCTGAAAACATGTGCTATTAGTTTCACAGACTACAATCTCATTTTCTCTTTTAACCCTGTTTGGGCCTAATGCAGTTGGTTTAATCATTTCCTTACCAGACTGTGACGGTTCATAACTGTGGTGCTGTTCCTGCGGGTCCGCAGAACGCTGGCCTGGAACACTTGTGAGTTATCACTGTGAAAAGAAACACTTGTCAGATGCAAAAGCCATTTCCTTCCTAGCAAAAAGCACCTCTTAATCAAAGCTCAGTTTCAAATGCTATGACAGCTCTCATTTCAAGACAAAGCACTCCAGAGACAGGTATGGAAGAACTCCTGAAGCTTGTTGGCACAGAGTGAAAAGCAAATTGCTCTTTCCCCTAGTCCCAGCTACTTTAATTCATGTTTTTAATTAATCATCCTCAGTCTTCAGAATAACTCCAAAACTGTAAAGACTGATGATCTCTCTGGGAATTTCTGACATTTGGAATGGCTGCAACTTGCATCATTCAACAGAGTGAGTTTATAAATGGCATTTAACCAGTGGCTGAAGCCAGATTCAATGCTACATATAAAATAGGACCAAAAAAAACCCAAACGGTATCTTGATAAACCTTATCACTACAAACATTTAATTAAAGTGCTAAATGCTCTTTGTAAAAGAGGTTAAATTTAACCTACAATAAAACAGTTTTTAAAGCTTTAAGGCTTTTGACCACAGTCATTGCTTCTCTAACCAGGAAGCAGCACGTAAGCTAAATAACACAGGATTAGTTATTTGATATAAAATAAGCTCCTTTTAAGAGGCAGAGGAAAAAACCCTGCAAATATCCTTACTTGTAATCTCCCTTGCAAAAGCTGGTCACATCACACACCTTTCACAGAAAACACTTACAGTTCCCAGTAAGAATCAATCTTATTTGGTACAAAAAAGAGTGAAAAGTTCTGTGAAATGTAACTTCCATGACCTAAAACATTCCACTTCAAAACGTTCTTTGGCTCTACGGTAACTCATGCTCCAAGCTCTTTACTAAGTCTGCTACTGAAGAAGTCAAAACAGGAGGCAGAGTAGCAAAAGCTGCTCAAGAGCTTTTGTTTCAGTTTACCCAGGGAAGCCACTCTGGGAAAAACTGAAGTTTCTTGCCAAGAGCTGCGATCTTGCAAAAACAATATTCTGCTGGAAAATTCCTAACAAGCAAAACACTGCAACCACCTCAAATCAGCTCAATGGCATTTCAGCTCCATTTGTATACACACCTAATGCATAGTGTAGGCACAGTGCTAAGGGAAGAGCTCAGGCTCCGCTTACAGCATGGTTATGGGATGCCTTTTTTAAGGAGTCAAGGGTCTCACAGTTTCTAAAAACCAACTTACAAAAGGGTGAGATTATAAAAGCATCTCATCTCAGTCACATAACCAGTTTACCTGCTCAGCAATCTGCCTGGGGAATGACTGCCGTTCCCAATACTTGTATACTGCATCAAAACATAAACTGAGAGTTGTTCCTTTACAAATATCATTACATACAGTGAATATTAACAGAATCACCATGTTTACTTAGCATTCAATTGTGACTGCATGAGCAGTAACATTTCCTCTGAACAGTAATGGACTGTTAATCGTTTTGGTACAAAAGATTTATGAGGTTAGTTCAGCACTTGCTAACTAGCTCCTTACAGAGACATGAAGTTTAAGGGGGTTTGGAGGGGAAGTACCCGTGTATTATACTGTTTTACAGCATTTATTGTCAATAAACTCTCCCAAGCTGCAGACATACTACAAGGAGCAGCATGTGAACAACCTCGAAAAAGCCACACCACGTAGCAGAAGTGGGCATCTCCCAGCTTCATGACAACCCAGAGGAGACAAGGAATAGCACATTATCAACTTACCCAAACACAAAGGTATACCTGAGACCATACACACCTGAGAGCTTTCCCCGCCTCTGCCGTACCAGCTGAAGGCAAACATCCAGCCCCCCCTGAAAATACCACCAGCCAGAGGCCGACTGCAAAATCCAAGCAAACTTACCTACATGTGTCTCTCCCAGTATTACACAGTAACAAAATGAGTATCGTCCAGAAAAACTCCAGGACAACTGAAGTAACATTTTACACTAAATGTAAAACTTGTGCATCCTTCAATGTCCCTCGAAGCTATCTCCCTAAATGCACTCAACAGTTCTGAAAGGATATACCGTTTTCAGTCACGTACGGTACAGCGATTCGGGGTTTTTTGGTCAGACCTGAGCCCTTAAATCAGAGAGAACGCTCCTTTGCACCAAGGGCCACAGCCCTGACGCGGCACACCGCGCTTCCCCAGCTACACGGCACACGGCAAGCCTACACAGACACACGCAGCCTGACCGCGCTGCGGGGCCGGGCCGCGCTCACCTGAGCCCGTGGATGAGCGGGGCGCTGTTGGATCTCCTCAGGCCGCCCCCGTCGCTCGGGGCCGCGGCGCTCCCCGGCGGCAGCTCCAGGTCCAGCTCCATTTTCTCCTGAGCCATCGCGGCGGCCGCGGCTGCGGCTCCGGCTCCGGCTGCGGCTGCTCCCGCTCCGCCGCGATGCCCATTCACTGCCGGCGGCCGCAGCGCCTCCTCATGCCGCCGCTGCCCCCGGCCCCTACAGGCCTCGCGGGCGGCGCCGCAGGCACAGGCCGGGGGCGCGCCGGGCCCGGCGAGGGGGGCGGCCCCAGCAGCGCCCCATGCCGGGGGCGGCCCGGAGGGCGGCGCCTTCCCGCACCGCTGCCGGCGCTCGGACGCGCTTCTCGGCCGCGCTTCTCGGCCGCCTCAGCCCCCCGAGCGCCTCAAGCCCACCGCCGCCCTGCGCGCCTGCGCCACAGGCAGCCCTCGGCAGGGCGCATGCGGGGAGCGCCCTCGGCTCTCTGGGGCTCGGTGCCGCAGCGGTGCGTGCCCGGTGCGGTGCGTGCCCGGTGCGGTGCTGTGCGTGCCCGGTGCGGTGCGTGCCCGGTGCGGTGCTGTGCGTGCCCGGTGCGGTGCGTGCCCGGTGCGGTGCTGTGCGTGCCCGGTGCGGTGCGTGCCCGGTGCGGTGCTGCGCGTGCCCGGTGCGGCGCGTGCCCGGTGCGTCTCCGCGCCGCTGTGCCCGCCGAGCCCTTCAGGCGAGGACAGCCACAACCGCCGCAGACGTGAGGCGGGATGGACAGGAGCGGCCCCGCCGCTGAGGTGAGGTGACCCGGCCCCGCCGGCAGCCCCGCCCGCCTGGGGCCGCGGCTCTCCAGTGCCGGGACGAGTACAGCAGCGGTGACAAAGCTTACAGATGCCTTTGTCCCCCCCCGGGGCTGCCCGTCCCGGCTGCGGCCTGTGGGAGACCCCATGTCCCCCGCCATGGATCCCGGCTCTGAGGCGCGGGTGGTCCCTGCTGTACCGCTGTTTTGCTATGCCATAGCGGCTTCTGTCAACCCAATCTAAACGTGTACAGAACAATTCTGCCCTTGTGCACTCACTGTCCAACGTGTCAGTGTCAATACTGTCACCATGTACCCATCCATCTAACTAGTTAAACCATTTTGTCCAGACTGTAGCCGGGTATTTACACTCAGGAGTAGGTATTCTAGGTGTCTAAAGTATGTTCATTAGTGCTTTCTTGCAAAGTGCTACAATGCTGACCTTCAAATAAACCCAGCATCTGAGTTTGTAGCTAACCGTTGTCGCTTCTCAGAAAGGCAGCTGATGGTTCTTCAGGCATATCTCCATCAGCGTACATTCCAGGTGAGACTTTCAGGCAGTCTTTAATAACCACGAAAGAAAGGTGGATTGTAGGTAGCTAAAACAGTTTGTTCACAGGTCACATGCTGGGAGCATTTTGTAGTTTCACATGGCTGTGCTTATTGTAGCCAGGGGATATTTCTCTGATATTACCAAGTATCTCCCACATCATTGCCCACACCATAACTTCATGCCTACCACATAGCACTGTACCCACACCTCTCATTCTCCCAGTCTCCATTTTCCCACTTGGAATCTCCATCCTTCACCTCATTCTGTTTCACAGCACAACTCTCCCACAGCCACATCCCCTTTTCCCTGCCTCATTACCCTTTGAGGGTCACCTTGACAGTCCCCACATCTCTTGTATTCCCAAGAATACATGTGGGAAAACCCAGTCAGACAGTGGCCTGATGTGTTGGAAAACTGGAGCACATGAAGCAGATGTTTTTGAGCTCTCACCAAAGGGGATTGTTAACATTTCCCTTTAAGGGTATCCTGGTACACAACATTTATAGACTCATAGAACAGTTAGGGTTGGAAAGGACCTTAAGATCATCCAGTTCCAACCCCCCCTGCCATGGGCAGGGACACCTCCCACTAAACCATGCCACCCAAGGCTCTGTCCAACCCGGCCTTGAACACTGCCAGTGATGGACCATTCACAGCTTCCTTGGGCAACCCATTCCAGGGCCTCACCACCGTAAAGAACAGTTGTGCACCACAGTAAAGAACTTCTTCCTTATATCCAATGTAAACTTCCCCTGTTTAAGTTTTAACCCATTACCCCTTGTCCTATCACTACAGTTTCTAATGACGAGTCCCTCCCCAGCACCCTTATGGGCCCTCTAAATTTGAAGTTTTTTGCTGTCTGTAGTGGCAAGAACATAACAAAATAACTCCACAATAATAATAATAATAAGTAGCCAAACCCACATAGTTTGGCAATGTAGTCACATTCTGCAGGTGGCTTTTGTATTAGCAGAGCAAACGTGTGAGTGGATTTCCATTCAGAGCTGGGTGTTTTGTTGGATGCTGTCACTGGAATTGCCCTTTGGGCACTCACCAGCCACTGGGAGAGCTGTTCCAGGCTGCAGTGCTCCTGCGGAAGCACTTCACCAGAAGGGTGCAGCATTCAAAGCTTGGTGTTGCATTTAGTGAGTTTTGGCAGTGAGAGGTGACAGACTTTGCTTGTGCAGCAGATCCTAATTTTCCAGTGAATCAGACTGATCATAACTGTTAGCAATTGAGCAAAAGAATGGTTTAGGTATTTACCTTCTTGATCTTTGCAGGAGATGGCAATTCTGCAGCATCTCACAGAAAGGTGTCATTACTGACCATGATATATCACAGTGTGAGCAGTGGGAAAGGTGGCTTTTCTCTTCTACTTTCATAAAAACCAAGGAATGTTGTCTCCATATTTTCCAATATAAATAATATTGAAAAATCCTGAAAATATTTTAAATGTAATTTTGTGGGTTGGAAGGGACCTTAAAGCTCCTCCAGCTCCAACCCCTGCCATGGGCAGGGACACCTTCCACTAGAGCAGCTTGCTCCAAGCCCCTGTGTCCAACCTGGCCTTGAACACTGCCAGGGATGGGGCAGACACAGCTTCTCTGGGCACCCTGTGCCAGCACCTCAGCACCCTCAAAGGGAAGAACTTCTTTCTAGTATTCCTTAATATTCTAAGAGAATAATTAATCCAGCCACTTAAGAAAGTTGAAATGATGAAAAGTCCTCACTTTTCTATCTTAACTATTTCTGTACTTAGTGCTCCAGAAAAAGAATTGCTGTTTTCCAGGAGAAAATGGAAACTTTTATGAATTTTGTGCTGGTAGAGACCCTGAAGATCCCCCGTGCGTAACAGACAAACATGTACTGCAATTGTTACTATAGGAAAATATTAGAAAATAGGAATCTGGAAGCAGAACATTTTGCTACTTGGAATGGAATCATAAATGTCATCGCGGGCCTCAAATGCAGCCAAGAACCAGGATTTCGTGTCTTGCAATGAACTTCCTGCTGCGTTTCGGACAGCGGCGCGGGGGCTCATGCTGCTGATGGAAGCCTCAGCACGTTCAGGGCGCTGGGGAAGGGCGTGCGGCTTCAGCTGAAGCCCCCACCCCGGGCAGGGTCCCGAAGGCTCTTCACCGCTGCTGTGTCGCGGCAGAGCCCGGGGCGGCCCAAGCCGTGGCCACGCCGGGACTCGAACCCGCGGCCCCGCGCACCGCGGCCCCCGCGCCGCTCCGAACGGGCGCCCCTCCCGCTCCTCTCGGGAACGCGCACGCAGCCGGCGCGGGCGGGACGGGGCCCCGCAGGGCATGCGCGGTGCCGCGGGGCGGCCGCGGGACGCACGCGCGGTGCGAGGCGGGGAGCACCGCCCCCGCCCGGTGTCCCGCGCATGCGCGCTGGGCGGCGGCGGGCGCGTGGAGGGGAGCGCGGCCCCGGGGCGCTCCGGGGGCTGAGGCAGCCGCGGCGGAGCAAGCGGCGGAGCGCGTCCGAGGAGCGCGTCCGAGCGCCGGCAGCGGTGCGGGATAGGCGCCGCCCTCCGGGCCGCCCCCGGCATGGGGCGCTGCTGGGGCCGCCCCCCCCGCCGGGCCCGGCGCGCCCCCGGCCTGTGCCTGCGGCGCCGCCCGCGAGGCCTGTAGGGGCCGGGGGCAGCGGCGGCATGAGGAGGCGCTGCGGCCGCCGGCAGTGAATGGGCATCGCGGCGGAGCGGGAGCAGCCGCAGCCGCAGCCGCAGCCGGAGCCGCAGCCGCGGCCGCCGCGATGGCTCAGGAGAAAATGGAGCTGGACCTGGAGCTGCCGCCGGGGAGCGCCGCGGCCCCGAGCGACGGGGGCGGCCTGAGGAGATCCAACAGCGCCCCGCTCATCCACGGGCTCAGGTGAGCGCGGCCCGGCCCCGCAGCGCGGTGTCCCGCGGGGCGCAGCCGTGCAGGCCGATCCGCAGCCAGCCGGGCCCTTGCGCTCCGGTGCCGGGCGCAGGCCTCGCGTCCCCGGTTCCGAGTCGGGGTGGGGGGTGGCTGCGGGAAGGCAGCAGCGGATCCCGCGGGCGGCGGGGGAAGGTGGCTGCTGGGCGCCGTCAGAGCAAGCGGGGCTTCCGCCGACGGGCAGTGGGTGTTTTCGGTCGCTGGGCAGCTGTAAGCGAAGCGCCCCTTAGGACGCTGGTCACAGAAGTTTCTTTTCCATCCCCAGTGACAACTCGCAGGTTTTTCAGCCTTACGTGCTGCGAACTCGCAGGAACAGCACAACAGTTACGAGCCGGCATAGCATGGTGAGGAATCTTGAGCATGTTTTGTTTGCACGTAACGAGAAGTAATTGAGCTGGAGAAATGAAGTTAAACTTCATTTGTATTTGCACTGTGCATCCCAGCAAGCTTTCAGGCTGCAGAATACGCGGTTTTTATCAGCTGTAACTGCAACCTACAATGAAATAATGCTGGTGTATTATTACCTGTATGTCCCCAAGGAGCCAACAGCAGCTGAAGCTGTGTGTGCTTCAGCTCAAAGTTAACTTGGACCTGGCCGTGGGTTGGAAGAGAAAACTGCTGTCACAGTTAAAAGTCTTTTAATTTGTTGTAAAAATGAAAGGGGATCGAGTGTTCACTGACTTGTTTGTTTGACATTGGAAAGGGTGAACACTGCATGTCAGAAAATGATTTAAAGAAGAGTAATTTGCTGGGTGATGTTCTGCTTTCTGTTGTTTAAGACTGACGGTAACAGTCCTGCTGTTTAACCTGTCAAAGATGGTGCATTTCTCTTTGTTCCATCATATCAGCTCAGAGATCTAAATGTTCTTTTCCACTGAAAATTTTCTTTCTCATCTTGGGGCGAGTGAAGATAAAGTCCTACAGGCTTTGAGAAAAGCAGTACTTAAAAGTCCTGACATATCATTCTCTTCTGTGTCTTGTTATGAGATTTCTTAGAAACAAGAGTCTGACATTTTGGAACTTAAATCAGAAGGTGTTGCAGAGGACAAATGGGCATCCTCCATGGGGTTTGTTGGCCCATTTGTATGTGATGGTGGCCAGAGTTCCAAAGGAATGAGATGTGTAGAACTGGAAAATTGCAACAGTGAAGTTTTAGGGGGTGTTGTTCAAACCTGAGCTGAAACACTGGGATTTCTCCTTTATAGTAGCCAGCTCCTCGAGTAAGTGAATACAAGAGTTTGTCGTTTTGTTCTGGGCAGCAGGGAATTGTGTAACGTTCATAGTTTTCACTTAAAAATCTCTCAGTTGTCTCATGGTAGTTTGTGTATTTGAGATGCTGAGCAGTACCTGCATGCAAGCCTGAGCTCTGTGCTACTTGCTGAGTGATAGAATGATTTTGTAAGTTGTAAAACAAGTCTCCTCTCTTGAAGGTCAGTGTTTTCTTTTTGCGACATGATTTGAGTCATCCACGTGTAGTACAGCTCATTCAGTTCACTAAGAAGGCAGGTGGTGGTGAATAGGATGTATGCAAGGTGCTGAGATGTGATTTAATCATTGTGGCTGTCCCTTTTTCTCCTCAGTTGTTGTCATCATCTCCTATTCGTATTCCTAGTAGCCGACTTCATCAGATCAGAAGGGTGAGTGTAGTTTTTATCTGTGTATTTAGTAGCAGAATGAAAAACGTTATATAATAATGAAGTACTTAGCGGGAGTTTCTTTCCTGTTTGGTCCTTCAGGAACTAGAGAAAACCCAGTCTTTTTTAAGATTCAGTTCCAACAAGGAAGCATCCTTGCAAGGTTTATTGTCATCATGTTTAAGCTACCTTGCATTTTTGATGTATTGTTTCATCTAAGAGAAACTGAGCTGGGCTGGTAGCTCTCTTCTCTCTCTGGAGTGGTCTTGCTCTTTGTATTTCAATTCTAATGGCAAGTTACTGAATCATGAGTGCTATTCCAACTACCTGTGACAAAGTAAATGTTATGGGGAAACTGAGGACGTTTTATCTCCTGCAGGAGGAGGGAGTGGATTTAATGAACCGAGAAACAGCGCATGAAAGGTGGGTGTTATTCAAACAAGATGATAAAATAGCCAGAGTTATCCTCTTGGTAGCTACTGATGGGGTTTTTTGTATTCTAGGGAAGTGCAGACAGCAATGCAGATAAGCCAGTCATGGGAGGAAAGCTTGAGCCTGGTAATCTTTTTATAGATGTTTCCTATTTAATTCTACTATTACACTCAACTGAAGAATTTAAGGGAAAGAGAGACATTAACTGTGAAAGTAATTGAAGAAGAACTTAAGTTCATCTGCTTTAGCTTTTGTGCATTTGGCCCGATGACTTCCCGCTAGGAGGTTGTGCCTTGGATTCTAAGGTAGTGTCCTGTGACAGTGTTAAGTCTGAAACCTTGTGTTTACAGAGCGACAATGACTTGGACAAGTCTGAGAAATCTTCCTCCCCAAAGAGAATAGACTTCATTCCAGTTTCGCCTGCACCTTCACCTACAAGAGGAATAGGAAAGGTAGGAAAAGTAAAATACCAAACTGAGAGAACGCTTCAGAGTTTTAGGCCAAGCTGAACTGTGAGGACATGTGTAACTTCACAAACTGATAGTTTTTAAGAAACCAAACAGCGACGAAACAAACCCACAGCCCAAACCCACTTTTTAATTGTTTCTAAGAGTCAGGTCTTTACCATCTTAGAGCTTGCAGAGTTTCAGGAGTGTCCCAGTTCTGCTACACTGAATGTTTGCAGTTGCTGCTGTCTGTGTGATGTTGGGATAGGTCAGGATTCTGGTTCTAGGGAAGCTGGAAGAGGTCATTATAGCAATCAGATTTGGACTAAGTGCGAGCTGCTGGGGAAGAAGCACCAACATTGGAATGTGTCATGTGTGTAGAGTAAGAGGGTAGGCAAAGATAAGAAGCTGCAGATCTGTGTGGTGAGGAGGATGAAAGTATATGTCAGTTATGGAAAAGAAGGCATAAATCACTGGGAAGGAGGACTCCAGTGTGGAGAACTTGCACTGAAGACTGATGGCAGATGCTGGAGAGAGGGAATATATGTATGTTAGATAGACTACTTTTTCCAGTGAGGACTGGAGAACTGAAATGCAGCACAGAGAAACCGGGAACTGTGTTTGTAGATGGGCTGATTGACCCTGTTTTCACGCTCTTTTGTGATTCTGCTTTTGTACTGCTGTATTTTATTACATGCCTCTACTCGTATTGTTGATAGTGTATGCATGGAGCATCATATTAGTGCTGAGTAAATGTGTCCTAGTGTAACCCTGATGCTGACAGCTGCTCCTGTACCTTTGGAATCACAACTGTAAAGCAGTAGTAGATAACTTGACAGAAAACCATTTTTGTGCTTAGCTCTGGGCATTTATGGGCTAAGCTCAAATGAGCTGCAGAACCACAGAGCTCTGTTCTATCTGGAATACTGTGTTAGGTTTTCAGGTCAGATGTATTTTGAGTCAACTCAACCTGTTTGTTTAACAAGTCCCTTGAAAGAAGCAAGTCCTGAGTACTGTACTGCTGCTTCTAAATGTAACAGGAAGACCAGAAACACCTCTCTTATTTAGAAAAGAGCTTCTATTTCCATTTCAGATTTCCTGTGGGTTTGAATTTTAGGTTAATCTCAGCAGTGTTGCTTTAGGCAGTCTGTTTTTGCAAGTTAAGGTTTTAATGCCTCTAAGATTGTGTATGATCATCTCTGCCTTGCTGTTAACCAACTTTTCTTTAACTGTTTTGTTTGGAGGGTGGGGGGAAACAACTGAATATTTCAAAGGGAATTCTGAAGTACCTTCATGTGATATTTTCTGCAGCAATGTTTTTCACCATCATTGCAAATGTTTGTGAGCAGTAATGGATTACCTCCAAGTCCTATTCCCAGTCCAACAAGGCGATTCACCAAGTAAGTAACATTTGCAAGGAACAGGTATACATTGGCTTAAATTCCAAGGCTGGCATGAAGATTAGCCAAAGCTGATATTAAGGCATTAAAAGTGATTTTAGTTTTACAATAGCTGAAGTATTGCCACATAAAAATGCTCTGAAAGTTCAGCCTTTACCAGTAGTAGCTTTATATGGGTGCTCCTGTAGAAGCCTGTGTCAACTTCAGCCTAGACTTGGTAACTTGTGGGGACATATCTGGGTACTTCAAATGAACTTTATCTTTTTCAGCATATCAATTTTGTAGATTAAATGCAATTTAGAAATGGACATGATTGACATGAGGATGTGAGGCACTAGGGGAAGGAGAAAGCCCTGGAAAATATGCTGCAATTTTGTGTGGCAGATAATTTGCTCTAATAGCAGGCACTTCTTGGTTATCTATGTATTTAGACTCCCTAAGCATTCCAGTTGTGCAGGAATAGCTTAAAGAACATTTTGTGTGCTGTGGTTATGTTGATTTGATGCTAGGTGTGGTGGAACAGGCCTGACTGAGTGTTGGTTTTCTCTCTATAGCAGGAGGAGTCAAAGTCCTATTAACTGTATCAGGCCCAGTGTTCTTGGCCCCATTAAAAGAAAAGGTATGTGCATTTGAAGTATCAGATGTTTTATCTGATCCCTATTGGGATGTAGTTTTGCAGCTGAATGCATTTCTTTTCTTCCATGCTATTTTTGTTCTGTAAATATAATACACTTGTATCCATGGTGAACTGGAATTTGCCAATTGTAACTTAAAAATAGTGCAAAATAGCTAGTCTAAAACACAAGAATGAAGACCTTTAAAAGCAGCTATTGCTTAAAAGAGGCAAACTTTATTACACATCAAATGCAATGTTATGAATATTGCTAAGACCTAACATTCCTAAGAGTGCCACTGCACAGTGCACACCCTTCAGTTCATCTTAGGAATGTTGCTTATCATGCACTATCTGCTATACTTAGTACTGAATGTTTGTTTTCACTCTGAAAGTTCAGAAGGTGAGTGTTTAGAGAAGTGGAATAGACCAGTGCTTTCCTCCTGGAGGGGGAAAACTGCATTCTTTCCTGGAAGTATTCCATGTTAAGGGTATTTAAATTACAGCCCTGAACAAGTCTCCATAGTAGAACTGGGAGATTGAGATGTTTACAAGCATGCCTCTAGCTGTGCTTATTCTTTCTGCATTTTAATTTGGGCATTTTTAACTGAACAAAAAGCGTCTCCCTTTGTTTTACAAGACTTGGCCTTTGAGAAAAGTTCCTGGTTACGGTTATTTTAGGTCTGCTTGTTGTATCAGATAAAGAATGTTGTCTAATTTACGTTGAGTTGACAGGGGAGAGAGCCCATGGATGCCAATTCTTTCTTGGCTGTTA
This sequence comes from Ara ararauna, assembly GCA_028858755.1. Lineage (NCBI taxonomy): Eukaryota > Metazoa > Chordata > Aves > Psittaciformes > Psittacidae > Ara > Ara ararauna. Next base: position 1,684,845 of record CM054383.1, on the reverse strand, counting down.
TTTTCTATGAATTTTAGAGGCATTAAATACTGAACAAAAATTTATCAGACTTGGTAAGGTATAAGTATTTATATTGCATTGCTTTACTTTCAATGTTTTATGATAGGCTTTACCCAGGTTGTATTAAAAGCAGGTAAAGGGCAGGCTTTCCTCACCTATCCATGTGCTCTTGTGGAGCATCTTTTGCGAAGTGGAGATAGGAGTTTGCCTTTTTAGCTTGAAATATGAAGGAATTTTCAGTCTTACTTGAATTTAAAACATCCAACCCATTTCAATGACCCAAATTTCTTTTCCTAAATACAGAATCCTGTTATTTCTGAATTTTAGCAGTAGCTTTACAGTTCATACACAGTACCAAAGGGACACCGTGACACATGGGAAGAGAAAACAATGTATTGAAGAAGATTTCTAGAGGGAATAAATGCTGGTACGCTGTGCAGTGTGTTGGAGCAGAATTGTCTTTGTGAAATTTGAAGTTACTTAAGTTGGTGGTTTGGATATATTATAAATGTGGTTTTTTGCCCATTCAGCTTGATAGAAGCTGTTATTCTTTCCCTTTGAAGAACGGAATGTACCTCCATGAGCTAAAGAAAGTTTGGGGGGCTTATCAGTCTTTATAAACTAAGTGGTAGCATAATTCTCTTGCATAACATATATTAATGCGTACTTTGGTTTGCTATACTGCTTAACCTCTGTCAACTTTTCAGACTGACACCACAGCTGTTGTGAAGTGTAGGTAAAAAGCCAGAACATTTCTTTCCATTTCATATGTGTTTGTTGCCAAACTAAAGATGAAAATATACTGTAGGGTTTTTTTAAGCCTCTCATTGGCAAATTCATGATGTTGCCAAATGTGTCTGTTGTACAGGAGCTATTCATGAACCTGCTCATTCTCAGGGCAGGTTACACTAAACAGATTATATGAATTCTCCTCATCATGTTTAATCTTTTAATATCAGTAGATGATTACAGGTACAAAGATAGTCTGATCCACGATGAGTAAGTGGAAATGCATACACATGCCATTTTGTTTTCTATTCAGCTTTTCTGTAGCAGTCTACATATGCATCAGAATTTGTTGTCTGCAGAAGCGTGAAACTGTGAGCCAAGCTGCCATTCCTGCTTTTATAATCACTAAGAACTTTAATCTCTCTATTTTGGCTTGTGTCAGTCTCTTCATCGCAACTGCTTACTTAAAATTAAGTCGCAGTAATTAGTTTGCTTTAGATTATTTTGCCTGATTATAGTCCAGGTAGCAAGTGCCTATTTTATGTCGTTGAATTGTTGTAGCCCCTCAGATACTGCTGAAGCATTGGTTGTTAAGGATGCACTGGATGGTTATACAACAGCATCAAATAAATGTCTTACCCAAGTGCTTGGCCTACTGAATTAGAGGATTTGGGTTACAACAGCCTTGCTCTGTCATGGGACAGTCCTCTCTTTTACCATAGACAAATGTTAAATGGACAGACATTCCAGAGGCTCAAGTGAGTTTGATTATTTGCCCTGTTTTCCTTAGGTGAAATGGAAACTGAAAGTCAGCCAAAGAGACTTTTTCAAGGAACAACCAACATGCTTTCACCAGATGTTACACATCTGACCGATCTCAGTTCATGGTAAACTATTTCATGTGCCCTGAAATGACAGAACAGGGAGTGTGCATGGATCACAAGTGTTCTTGTTTGTTTTCCAGGAAAAACTACTTTGCATATGGCTTGTGTATGCATGTTACTGGGAGCTGCTCCTGTGGTAGTGTGACCGTGTTCCTTTTCCTTTGATCAAATCTTCCCGGGCAGACTCTAACCTAAAGTTTTGTGTATCAAAACCTTTATACTGAATCTGATTGTCACAAATCCCTGTTGGTTCATAAGCAAAGTTCTTTTTGAGGATGCTTCATTATTTCGCTGCGTTGTAGGTGGTGCTCACATAGTATCTGTGGTATTTTGTCTGCATACTCAGAAGATGTGTGTGTGAATAGTTACTGTGCTTACATAGTTTGTGTTTTTATTCATGGTTTTTAGTGGTACAGTCTGTCTCCTTTATCAGGATTCATTAAAAGCTGACCTCTCTTTTGTGTCAGAGAATAAGCATTGTAAAATATCGACTCTATTACTACAATTTCAGTTTACCTACAGACTTGGAACTGCTTAGAGATATTTTTTTCATGTTGCTGTAGCATAAATGGTAAAAGCATCAATTTATGCCCTCTGGAATCTTGTATCAAGACTTCAAAATCCAAACACAAGAATTCCTTACAAGGGCAAAACAGGTTTCAGAATGTTGCTTTGAGTAGTGCAACATTAAAGAACATAGTAGCTAAGCAATGACATTGTTGCTGCATTGCTGATTAGGTTCTTATTATTTGTTTCTATAATCTTTTAAGGTTTTATTCACATTCGTTGTCATATCCTTTCTGTGACTGATTAAAATGAGAGTGATGATTTATTCTGCATGTTAAAAAGAAAAAAGAAATTCTGCTCCTCATTCCCATAAGGAGCATGAATATATCTGTAACATGCTACAGAAAACAAGGAGTCTTCAGGGCTGCCAGTCTTGCAGTAAAGACTGAGTGGTAGTATAGGTCTCCTACACCTCTACAAGGCGACAGTACATTGGCTTTGTACCCACGGTCATTGTGCCCCTGTTGCTAAAGAACTTTTCCTTCTTCCCCAGCCTGTCTTCGGATATTCTTGATGGGAGCAGCAGCAGTGTTGGCTCGTCCTCTGACTCGCTGACTAAAGGCAGCATAACCACAGAGTCTCCAGTGACATGCTCCAACTCATGCTCTTCATTCATTCTGATGGATGATCTCTCACCTAAGTGACTTAATCTGTGTCTGGTTGTGCTGTTTCCTCACTGTACACTCGTACAGGGAAATGAACTCTCATTCTTGAACCATTAACACGAGGATTACTGAAAGAAAACTCTTCTTGTTCCTTTAATCCTTGGTGACTTTCCAGTGATTTTGATTTTTTCCATTTAATGGACGTTGTAGACCATATTAATGTCTGTTTTTGCAAATTTGTGTTTTTTTTAAACAAGATGTCTGCTCAGATTATACTAACTTTTTGCTTTCAGGAGCTTGCATACACAATTTGATTCCAAGAATAGGTATCTGCCTAGTAGTGTTGCAATTCGTAGGAGAATTACTTCTATTATTATTGTGGTCACTATGTCTAGGGAAAGAATTTGATTTGGAGGGATTTGAAAATGCTGATTTATTCTCTGGCACTTCTACCATTGAGTAAAAATACTCTCCTCAGTGTTTTTATCTTTAGTCACTAGCTAAAAATTCTTTTGTGGAAGGAAGAAAAATCTTTTCTTAGTGCTGCTAGTCGTTTTTCTTACAGTGGGCGTGGAAATCTCCCTCTCGTACATTAAAAACCCACAACAAAATGATTGGCACTTTTGCCACCAGTGAAGAAATAACAGTACTCTACAAACATGATTAAAATAGCTGCATAGTTCTTTCCCCAGATCCTTTACCCTACAGATTTTATGAAATAAGGTCAATATTCAGCAAGGTTTGGCCAAGGAAAATGAATTCATGCCTCGATCTAAGACATACAGTGCAGATAACAAAGTTATTTTAACTACTGTGTAGGAGAACCATGTTTGGCACCGCCGATGTCTCCCGTGGCATTGAGGTCATAGGTATTTTTGTGCCTTAGGGGACATTGTTACAAAATGATGGAATGTAAAACCAGAGGGGTGGGTGGGGAAAGCCCTTTTATGTACAGCTTCTTATAGGGTGCTCACCGGAACCTGTCCTGAAGGCTGCTTTCCTTAGTGCTCCTCTCTGAGTGCTGTGGGCAGCCCAAGACAGCAGCCAAGGTGATGCCCTCTGCAGCTGCATTTACACCTTCGTTGGTCATGAGCAGGGCAAACAGCTGAGCAGAGATTCCATTTCTAAGGAGAGACTGAAAAGTTTGGATTGAACACGAGCTCTGCGTATTGCTTGGCTTATGTTTGAGCTCTGAGCAGGCTTGCTACAGTACCTTGGTCAGGCTGAGGTAAGGCAAGAGATACTTTACTTTTTAAAGACTTTAACGGGGCAAAATAAATCCGTTTGTAATCTACTGTGTTATGCTATTTATTATTTATAACTATGTAAAAAGTCTGTGGTGATGAATTATAGTATTTTTTTATGATTGAATAAGTTTTTTATGTTCAGTAATTGCTGGCTGGTTTGTATTTAATACGCAACGTTGTCTGCCAGAATCATAAGCTTCCGGTTTTGAATGTTTGTAACATAAATGCTTTTGTTACCTAAAAGTACAACTTCTGATCTTTCTGAAAGAAAATAGCACTGAATTTCAAGTAAGGTGATGTGCTTGAAAAGGGAGCACAAGCTCTGGCAATACTGTCTGCCTAAAAAAGGGGGAGGGGGACAACCATAGTTATTTGTGTTCTGCAGAAGCCATTAAGTACCCGAAAGACATGTACATACCAGGTTATTTTTCAAAGCGTTTCCATTCGATTGTAAGCAATCCCATCGTGGGCCAACAGTGGCACTTTTATTTGTATTCTCCTTTTTCACCTGTGGAGCATTAGTTCCCCACCTTGAATAAATGTGCATATTGTAAAATACTGTCCATTGGTGCCATTTCTAAAGGAGCTCTATGGGATTGGGATTGAAGGCTCAGTTTATTTGTATATGCCCAGTGCTATTTCTTGACCTTTTTTGATGTCTTAAACTGCGTAAATATTTTTTTATCCATGCTTGTATCCTCTCTGCCTCTCTGGTGCTAGCAGAAGGCTGCTTTGACATCTGCTGGACATTGATAAACAGTGCCTGGGATAAAATTCAACCTGGCGCCTGTGCCCAGTTTCATCATATGGTGCTTTTACTGGGACTGTGGTGTAGAAATCTGAACAGGGGGTGGCAGAAGGGGGAAACCTGTTGCATGCTTTCCTACAAGTGAGAAGAGCATAGCTATTGCTTATTTTTGGCTGACTTACCTGTACAATTGATGTATTCCAGATTTGTTTGTTAGTGGAGAGTCTTCTACAAGTGCTGGCCTTTGTAAACATTAGAATGTAAGCTTCATAAAGCAAACGCACATATACTCTTGTTGCAGCCGTTTTTGGAGTGTTCTGGCTATTCCCCACTCTTCAGAAGTCTTTTATAAACTATGTATGTATCACAGACACAGGCTCTTTCTTGTTTTGGAATGAATGTCATTGTGCAGTGCGGTAGGAACCACCTCGGACCACGTTCTCTTTCACACTAGTAGCTGTAAGACAATGTGTTCACTTTAAAACTGGGTTTTCTAATACTTTAATAGTTGACATTTGCACTTAGCTGCACGTGCACGTGAGTTGCTGCTGCTGACAGAACGCAGCGTTGTGGCAGTATGGAGTCTGGTACAGCACACTGGCTAAAACTGACTAGAAGGTGCACTTCTGGGCTTGGTAACTGGCTTGTGTGTAATGCATTAGGTACCGGTGTGGGGAAGCGGGCCGGCTGGGGGCTGGTAGTCAGCTTTTGTATGTAACTGTTGACACATTTCACTGTTTTGTAAGACCTCACCAGACTTCCACTGAATTGCCATGAGTGTCTGAGCATTCCAGTCTTGCCTCCCTCTCCTTCTTGTTTTGCTTTGCATAAGGAACCATTAGTGCAGAGAATCACCAGTGATGACTTACCTTTTATTTGTCACTATTGAGAAGCCAGTTTCAAATACCAGCGTAATTCCAGCAGCATTTTAGATGGCCTTTTTAATGTGTTCCTGAGCACAGCATTACGCTGTTGGTCTTTGACTAGCACTGCCTTTAGATCCGATCTGAACCATGCTGAATCCTCATTTCATGGGCTTAAAATGCTGAAAGGGTTTTAGCAGTGATTTAGAAAAATGTGTGTGTCAGCTGTGGAACTCTGTGTTTTGATAATATCAAGTGTTCTGAATCAGGAAATGGATTGCAGTCTGCATGTTTCATTCTCCTTCATTGAATTTCAAATTGGGGATCATGGGCCCAAAAGCCTGTATTTAAGGGGCTGTTTTCCTGACTGTGTGTGATTAAATACTTTCTTCTACAATGAAAGTAATTAAACTGTCAGTGGGTGAGGATGTAAATCTGAGTCCTGTGGACTTTATTGGAAAACTCCTTGAAATACACGAGGAAAGCTATGCTGGGGTTTGGGTTTTTTCAGTAACGATAAAAATAGAGCGCTCATTTTGATGATTCAAAATGCTAAACCCATTTGAAATGTGAGGCTTCAGCTTGGCATGTTTCTCTAGCCAGACCCACACGGGGGCTGTAAGCAGAGGTTAACCTGAGCAGGTTTAGGAGGATATGGAACTTGTCTTCTGGTGCACCAACACAATAGACTTGGGAAATCATGTTTTGCAAATATTCACCTTCTTATCTGTAGACGACTCTTGTATATTTGTGACAACAAAGGCAAGAACTTGGTTTTTCCTGCCGGAATTTCATCTGCCTGTAATCTTCCTGGTAACTTCCTCATAAACCAGCTTTGCCCTAACATGGGTTCAAGTATTTCATGAAGTCATAAGATTTTCATTTGCTTTTGTGGAATAAAGGCCAAGGAATTTTTTTTGAGCAGTACAAACTGTCTTTTGTATTCCAAGGCTATTGCAGGAATGGCAGCAGTCCATAGTAACTGGAAAGGGATTTTGCCCACCATTCACTATTTCAGTCTCTCTTGGGATCTTAAGTAATCCTTACCAAAGTCAGTGGTTGATATGAGTTGGGTCACTGGAGGTACCAGATGACCCAGTCAGAAGGAGGTAGGAACCAGCTGCTCTAACTGTGAATGAGACTCTTACCCCTGAACACAGACCTAGCTGAGCCAACTCATTTTCAAATGAAAAAGGCATTTTTCAAGCAACTGAGACTTTCACGAGAGTCCGGGATGTTCAAACTGAGAGGAGAAGACTCCCTGTTGGCAAGTCAAGCACTGTTCTGCTCAGTCCACCCCCAAAAGAGCAAGTTATGCTTGCCAGTCAAAATTGGAGTTGCAGTTGTCTTGGGTTTGGCCGTCTCTGGAGAGGGCAGGGAGCTGGTGGAGGGCTGGTTATCCAGGGCCTTTGCTATCAGGCTAAACCCAAAAGTAGCTGTTGCCTTAGGGCAAGAGTGTTTCCTGAGGGAGTAAATGAGCTGGTTTCTGCACGGTAAGTGTGGGTTTGTGGGTGGGGAGCCTTCATGTAAGCGGGTTGCGGTGCCTGCTGGCCTGGCGCTGCCATTCCCGTAAATACAAACGCACCCCACTTCCACTTTCAACTTGTGTGCGTACCTCAAGGCTATCCTTTTATTAGTGTACTGGGCACTTAAGGAAGTCTCTTGTTTCAATCCAAACCATTATGCATTAAAGCTGCTTTTTATTACTTGCTTTTAGATCTTAAAGCCTTTTGATATGGGGTCTGTTGGGCCTTGGGTTTGAGTCTTGCCTCTGATTAGCATACCAGGGCCAATGTTTTCCTTTTAAGCCTGGAGCAGTTTGTTTTGTGCTGCTTGCGTGATAAAGTTGGGAAACGCAAAGCAGGTAGGTCCTTGCTGTTAACAAAGAACGCACATTAGCTTTGGTGAGCACAAAAGGCTGGGGGTTTAGAAGAAATAACACCTGAAAGCACAGAGCAACGAAATAACCTATTCTTAGTGGACCAATGCAGCTGCTCTGATCCCAGACTCTTTAACTGCAGGCAATAATCTTTTGAATATATCATTAGTAATACAACACAGTCCAATAGGCTTTCACCCCCAAGCACTTCTCCTTGCTATGAAGTAAGAGCTTGTCCCTGAAAGGCCACAAGATCTGTTCATCCCCCACACAGTTACAGCCCTCTGTGGTTGAGCAGGGCCCTGTGGGACACCAGGCTGTGGAGCAGTTCCTTTCTGCCCCAAAAGCATCACCTTACACTGTACTGTAATTCCCGCACCTTCAGTCCCTGTTAGCTTATTTCTGAGGGCCATGAGATCTTTACCTCTTATACAAACACAGTATATTGCTGTAGGCTGACTGTGGTAATATTCCTGGTGGACTTGTGCGAGTCTCTTGTGTGGTGTAACAGCGTTTGGGATTTGGGGTTATTTTTCAGAGAAGGCAACGTGTCTTTTCTGGAAGATCTCTGTTTTGTGTTCATTCTGCGAGGCATTTGGGTATGGTTTGTGCAGAAGTAACTCCTGTTTAACACCAGGAGTCCAATGAATCTTGGAGGCAATGGCATGTGCTTTTCGTTCAGTGCTTGAAGGCTTGCCCCTTGCAGCACCTACAGGAACCTGCATCCTGCTGGAGCCCCCACCCTGTTGGAGCTTCCACCAAAGTGAAGTAAGTTGGCAGAAGTGCCAGGCTGTGATTTGTATTGGGGGAGTTTATAATGCGCACCATGAAAAAACCCTATTGCACTTGAACAAGACTTTCCTTGCCCCAAATAATCTGCAACTTGTATTTGTCATGAGAGCTGTAATGGTTTATCGATGCAATGCACGGGCAGCAATTTGTTCAGGATGAAATGTTAGGATCTGTAACGTGCGGGTGGGAAGCAGGTGGCATCAAAAACTATGGGCCGCAGTAGAATAAAGGGTGTTGCTGAAGTTAGCTGGTCCCGAATGGAAATGTTGGATCTGGCCTCTGCCAAAGCAAGCCCTTTGCTCTACACGCCTCTAAAGCTGGGAGAAATTCAGCTCCTGCCACAAAGAGCAGCTCAGCCTCGGCCCTGGAGTGGTGTCAACACCTCCCGATTTATGGAATCATGGAATGGTTTGGGTTGGAAAGGACCTTAAGATCACCCAGTTCCACCCCCGCCATGGGCAGGCACACCTCACACTAGACCATGTCACCCAAGGCTCTGTCCAACCTGGCCTTGACCGCTGCCAGGGCTGACCAGAGCCTCCAAGAATTTGGAGGGAAAATACATGTGACAGTGGGAGCTAGAATCAAGCTGCCGCTGTGGCTGTGATGTGTGAGTATTGGTTTGGGAAGCGATACAGAGAACAGAGTGGGGTTGGGACAAATGTGCTTTAAATAAGAGCTGAGGATGTGCCGCTCATTGGACGTGTAACATCTTGATCATGTGCGAGAACAGACGGTGAAAGAAGCAGCTTTGTGTGGGAGAAGTGACATCAAAGCCTCGAAGAGCCAGTGCTGTAATAGGAAACATTTGCCTTTTGAGGACTGGTATTGCTGCTGGTCACTTCTCTTTGATTTAGTCCTTATTCTTTCCCCCTCCTTTACTAAAACCCAGCAGCATGAGCACTGTGAGGCAGCTCGGGTAGGTGGGCCGGATGGGCAGCAAGCAGGGGTGCAGAGGGCTCACTGAACTTGTGTGGACTTCCACCGCTTCCCTCCTGCCCCCTTTACACTCAGTTGCATCAGCCTTGAAGGTTCTGGTTGCATTTGTTGGCCAAGCAAAGCAGGGCTGGATGCTCAAGCAGAATACTGAGCAGGGTTGCCAGCTTCTGTCAGACAGCAGTGGGCAAAACTCATGGGCAGAGAGGAAAAATGAGAGGGGAATTGGAGGTGTAGGAGTGTGACAAAGATGCCCCAACAGCTGCAGGGGCTGTGGGAGATCATGGGGGACCTGGTGGGGCAGAGTGCCGTGGTGGAGGATCAGGAGGAGGAATGTCACCCAGCAGGGATGAGATGGCGTGGCATGGCAGGGGGCTGGTGTTGGCTGTGTCCAGCGCTGGGGCAACAGCACAAGAGGGATGTGGAGCTGTGGGAGTGAGTCCTGAGGAGGCCATGGAGATGCTGCGAGGGATGGAGCAGCTCTGCTCTGGAGCCAGGCTGAGAGAGCTGGGCTGGGGCAGATGGAGAAGAGAAGGCTCCTGAAGGGGAGACCTTAGAGCAGCTCCAGTGCCTAAAGGGGCTGCAGGAGACCTGGAGAGGGGCTTTGCACAAGGGATGGAGGGACAGGACAGGGGAATGGCTTTAACCTGCCAGAGGGGAGACTGAGATGAGCTCTTAGGCAGAAGCTGTTCCCTGGGAGGGTGCTGAGGCGCTGTCAGGGGGTGCCCAGAGAAGCTGTGGCTGCCCCATCCCTGGCAGTGTTCAAGGCCAGGTTGGACACAGGGGCTTGGAGCAAGCTGCTCTATGGAAGGTGTCCCTGCCCGTGGCAGGGGTTGGAGCTGGAGGAGCTTTGAGGTCCCTTCAACCCAAACCAGGCTGGGAGAGCATCTGAAGTTTTTCAGCCTTGCTTTGCAGCAGCAAGAAGAAACACAGAGCATTTGGAGCTGCTGCTGGGCAGCAGTGGCGGCACATGCAATGCCGATTGAGCTGGGCTGGATACTTGGAACAAGCTGTGAGAAGTTCCCGGGATGGGATGACCACGGGATGGCGTATCGTGGCTTGCAAAGCACGGAGCAGTGCTGGATGAGCACTGGGAATCCCGCTGGAGCATCTAAACCCGGCTCATCCTGCGGCTTCTCCAGCTTTCTCCTCACTCACAGTGTAACCTCGTCCTTTCCCAGTAAATGCCAGCTTCCCAGAGGTTTGCACTTCACTGCGCTGATAACCTGAAAACCGATACGGAAGAGGCAGATGCTCTTTGGTTCTAAGGAATAACACAATCCTGCGCTAAAGGAGACTTTGATTAAGTTTGCTGACAACCTGAAAGGAACGAACAGGCCCTATCCCAGCAAGAGAGCTGTTCTAGGAGTACTTTGCCCAGTGGCTGTTCTCCCAGCCCTGTGAAGTCTTTAGAAGCATGCTGGGCACGTTTCAGTTGGTTTCAGTGAGCTGCAGTGCATAGGCTGGGGCTTTTCCCATCCGACCACAGGCAGGAAGCACCTTTCTGTTATTTCTCTGTGTGGGCACACACAGAACCTGGATCCCGGTGAATTTGCAGCCGTTTCAGCTTTGTAACCTGCAGTGCACAGAGAACATCTGCCTGCACGGGGCGAGCATCCCTCCAGGCGGCTGTGCTCCTGCACCGTGTTCAGGTGGGTGCTGGCTGGAACATGGCTTGATGTCTGCTGCTGCTGACATAGACTGTGATACTTGATGAAAGAGGGTCAATTTAGATCTACCCTCTATTTACAGATCTATTTAGATCTTTAAGCTTAAGAGAGGAGACTGAGGTGAGCTCTTGGGCAGAAGCTCTTCCCTGGGAGGGTGCTGAGGTGCTGGCACAGGGTGCCCAGAGAAGCTGTGGCTGCCCCATCCCTGGCAGTGTTCAAGGCCAGGTTGGACACAGGGGCTTGGAGCAAGCTGCTCTATGGAAGGTGTCCCTGCCCGTGGCAGGGGTTGGAGCTGGAGGGGATTTAAGGTTCCTTCCAACCCAAATTCTATGGTTCTATGTAAAGATAAGCAAGCATCAACCTTGGTCTGCGTGCCTGGGTCTGTGAGGGTCTGACCGCTGCCCTTCTGGCACTGTGGTCTAACCCAGCTTAGCAAGGAGGTGGGAGAAGAAGAGTGAGCCTGCCCTTGTTCGCAGGGTGCTTTGGGATCTCTCCATGGCAAGCGCTGTGCAGAGCTGGGTGCCACCAGCACCATTGTGGCTGGGAATTCTGGTTCGGCGCCTGGAGCCGCGGCTGGGCCCGTTACGCCTGCGCTGCACGTAGCCCTTCCTTGGGCTGGGAGCGGTTTCTCTGCTCTTTCATAGTTTGCCTTCTCCTTCGCACGTCTCCAGCAGGAAGTGCAGCTTCAGCAGGCATTGTGTGCCTCAGCAGCCTGCCAGCTGCCTTGCTGAAGCTGATTCACAATTCAAGGCACTCCTGATAAGTTTGCAAACAATGTGCAGTGATTTCGGAGCTCGATAGCAGCGGAGCGGAGCTCCTCCGCTTCCAGCCTGCCTGCTGAATGGAGCTGGGCACTTGCTTTGTGAAGCTCATGGGTTAAACCTGGTCTTAACGTTTGATGCTGCTGCGATGTGTCGTGGATATCTGATTTGTGTAGGAATAACTTTGAGTCTCATCATTATTATTAAAACTGGGTTTGGAGGCACAAAGAGGTCATCTGGTGACTGCTGGTTTGACAAGAGCTAGGAACTGAACCCAGGGCTTCGGGCTTGCGGTTTAGTTGTTTGATCACTGGGTAATTCTGTTACCCCCTTTATAACCCTCTGGAATAGCCTGGGAATAGCTCCAGTGACAACAAGAACAGCGTTTTCTCTTGGGCTAACTTCATGTGGCAGCCACTGAAAGGATGCCCTGAGGAGCTGCCCAGAGGAAGCGGCTGCACTCGTGGCTCAGCCGGGCAGGAAGCAGCAGGTCAGAGTTAGAAGGAACTTACTTAAAAGCTAATGAGTGAGTGATGCAGCAGACCCTGAGAGAAAGCGTGGCTCAGCAGCCAGCCGAGGGGCGTGCGGCTCTCCATCTCAGTCCTTACTCCACTTGCTCTGTTGGCTCACGTCTGTTTAACGAGAGGGATGCCAAGGAGATGATCTATCAAATACAGGTCTGTAGGTGAGATGTGCCCTCTCCTGAGCTGCGCGCAGCCCCGCCTGGGGTTGGTACAGCACACACACTATTCAATCTTCACGTGCCTTTATGAAATGAAGTCCTTGACCCTGTGATTCTGACTTTGTATCTCAGCTTGGCAGATACTGCTTTCTTCCGCCGTGTGTGAGGTCAATATCCCTTCAGCCTTAGAACTGCAGGATGGGTTTCATAGAATCACAGAACGTTTGGGTTGGAAGGGTCCCCAAAGATCATCTCATTTCATCCCTGCCACGGGCACCATTCTGGGCAAAAACTGGTACTGTACAGTGGCAGAAGGAGGAACCTATCGTGCTCCTGCCACAAGACCGCAGGGTTTAATTTAGAGGTGAGCCTGGGGATGCTCACCTGGATGCACTTTCCAAAGAGCATGAGGCCGCAGCGCAGGCAGACTTAGGTTTTGAAGCGTATCTGTCACTGTGCCATACATTGGGGTTTGGGGTTCTTTTTTACTTCTCCTTGAGTATTGGAATTGAAAATTCAAGTTGGAGCAAAGTGAAAGCAATTGGGCCTAATCCAGTCCTGTTGTTACTCCTTTTGTTTTCCCTGGACTTACTCCAAGGCTGAATTCAGCAGATGATGAACAACTTGTTCTCCAGAGTTGGAACTAAGGCGAGAAGGTTTTAGGGATGCTCACGCAACTCTGAGTCTACTTCTTGAACAGCTGAAGCTCCCACAAGAGGGACAGCGCATGGTGAGTCCAGGTTATTGAATTCAGTACAACATTCTAGCAATAAGCCCTCTAGTCATAATAAGACATTATCATTCATTAGAACAATTACTTGAATGAAGCCCAACTGCTGGCTCACTCACACTGGATGGAAAAATCCTAGCTGTTGATCTCAGTTTCTAGTTAGCTGAACAGATATTAACCAGGAGCAAACAACAAATGGTTTTGAGCCTGGTAATCCTCTTCCCACTTCCCTTTCCCCTCGCTTTTGTGGAAGCAGCTCCAGCAGGGTTGCCCCTCATGGAATGTTGCCTGCTCTTCATGCATTGAGCACCTCAGCTGCAGCTCAGGGAAGCCTGTTGGAGAGGTTACAAGCCCTAGGTCTGTTTTGGTTAGATGGAAAAAGGAGAGTGCTATAAACTACGGAGAAGCTGCACATTAGCAACTGAGGATGAGGTGGTGTGTTTTGGGGGGGGGGTTAATTGCAGGAGAGGGGATATTTCTGTGAAGAACTAAGACGAAACTTCATAGATCTACAAGAATGAACCGGTCCTCACTGCTGGTTAATTCCTCCTGTGCTCCTGTGAGCTGCTGGAGGGGTCATGGCAGAGCCAAGATCCCCACGGTAAAATTAAGCCTTTGTTTCTTGGAGAAGGAACCATTCCTGTCTCTCTGGCTCACTCCATTCACTTTCTAAACAACCCAGATCACAAAGGGCTCCAGGAGGGGTGCGGCGCTTCCACAGAAAAGGCCTGGATGGTTACCTCCATATAAGAGTCCTGTGAAAGTTGTGCTTCCCGCTCTTGCCCAGAGAAGAGGATTCATAACAGATGTTCCTGCAGCCTTCACTGTGTGAGATTCCGAGGGTGGAGGATCCACCATGGGAGAGCAGCGCAGCTTCCTGCTGGAGAGCGTGAGTCCTGTCCAACCAACGGGAAGCCTCTGTCCCAGCACCCAGCTGACACCGAGACAGGGGATCCCAGCCTGGTTTGGGTCGGAAGGGACCTCAAAGCTCCTCCAGCTCCAACCCCTGCCACGGGCAGGGACACCTTCCATAGAGCAGCTTGCTCCAAGCCCCTGGGTCCAACCTGGCCTTGAGCACAGCCAGGGATGGGGCAGCCACAGCTTCTCTGGGCACCCCCTGACAGCGCCTCAGCACCCTCCCAGGGAAGAGCTTCTGCCCAAGAGCTCATCTCAGTCTCCCCTCTGGCAGTTAAAGCCATTCCCCTGTCCTGTCCCTCCATCCCTTGTCCAAAGCCCCTCTCCAGGTTTCCTGGTAGGCCCCTAGAGATTAGAAATCCCCTCCTCGTATGAGCTCTGACACGCTGGGACCTGTCCCCTCTGCAGCTCTGCTCAGGCCGTTTTCCATGCCACAATCACAGCTGTGTTCCTCAGCAGCTGTGCAGTCAGTAAGCAGGAAGGAAGAACACTTCACTTTTAAACCCGAAACAAACCAACTCCCAATCTTACTTGCCTTGACTTACTTCTCTCCGCCACAGAAGATGCACCACTAATAAGCCGGTTAGCGTCATGGTCAGTGAGATGCTGCTTTGCTGTTACTTTGTCCCCTGTTTGTGTTTCGCATTTGGCTCCAGGAGTTGGGGCAGCTCATCTTCCACTTTGAAGCCCTCTGTTCCTTCTAGCTATTGAGCCACCTGGGAATCGGGGATCCTGAGAGGTCAGAAACTAGAAGACTTCAGAAAAAAAGCCATCAAAACCTGTATTGTCCCAATTCCTGCAGGAGGCGGATTGTAAGGGATGTTCTTGGAGCCTGTGGTTAGGTGTTCAGCCCTTTTCTTCTGCAAGCTATTCCTTACCATTGTTTGTTTTGCCCTATGAAGTATTTGCCTACGGACTTTCTTCTATTCCCAGGTTAGCAGTAGTGCCTGTGGAGAAAGGCTGACTGCTGCTTACAGACCCGAGTCCAATCTGGGGAGAGGACACAGAGAAGCCGCCTGGCGTGGAAAGCTGGTGGGGTGTTTTGGACGACTTATTCCTCAAGTGACACCATCCCATGCTGTACACGTTTGATCCGGGCATGAGCATTCCTGAAACAGGGAAGTCTGGGGTCTGGGTTCAGCTGGGTAGGGGTGTATGTGCTTCTTGAACAAAACCATGGCTCAGCCTTGGCCATCGAGGCACTGGATTTCTTTGCTGATGCTCTCCTCGAGCCCCAGGAATGCTCCTGTCCCAGAGGAGCTGTGACCGGCGGGGCTGGGGCTGTTTGCGTGCAGAGGCTGCTGGAAAAGGAAGTGCCAAGAGGTGCATCTCTGAGCCAGGCCCTGGGAATTGCTGGCGTTTCTCGTTTTCCTTTTTTTTTTCCTTTTTTCCTTGTTTTTTTCCCCTTTTTCCTTGGTTTCCCCCTTTTTTCCTTGGTTTTTCCCTTTGTTTTTTCCCCTTTTTCCTTGGTTTTCCCCTTTATTCCTTTCCCTTGACCTTTGCTGAGATGCTCGGTCACACTTCAGGACCTTCAAGGGCCGCTTCTCCAATCTCCCCAGCAGGATTAATGCTGCTGGAAACCATGAGGGCTTGAACCAGCTATCAACTTCATCAGGAAAGCTTTCCAGCCAAGCTTTGCTAAGCGGGAATCTTGGGTTGGAGCTGCTCTTCTCATGTTTCACAGATGGCCTCAATGAATGATTTACTAGGAGAGTAAAAGATTAACCAGATTCCTCCAGCAGCATCTTGAGTCGCATAAAGCACTGGGTTTTACTGGGGCCTAGGCAAGCCCTAACTCTTTACCCTCGTTAGCCTGTTTTACAGTGACTAATTGCCCTGCGCTCCCTTCCCTGGGAGCGGGGAATCTCCTGGTGAGGAACCCACGCTCCTTGCATGAGCAGCTTTGGAACAGCCATAGCAGCGAAGGCTTCTCCATGCGGTCAGGTACCCAAAGAGCCCCAGACGCTGTGTCTCTGGCTGTGTTTTACTGGGGAGGTTACTGTGCTTCGGGGAGGGAGATGGCAAAGGGAATGCTTAAAATATGCAATGAGGTGTTTCCATAAAATTATCAAAAGCTTTGCAGAATCCCCCTGTGGAGAAGAGGCATCACTGGAGAGGTCACACAAACGGTGCTTTGGGTAGGGCAAACCCTCTTGCTTAATGCTTTAGGGCTCAGCTGAGCTCTTCAGGGGGAGGGAGGTTACCCCATGTTTGCCTGTATGGAGTTTGCCTGTTACAGAGTCAGACACAGAACTCTATGTCTGACTCCATGGCAATCCCTACAGTTTGGCTGTTTTAAAGGACTGCAGCACTGATTTAGACCTCCTAATTGGAAAAGGGGGTTTAAATGGACCTACCTTTCCCTTTGGAGTGAGACTTGGGAGACCACCGGCTCTTTAATAAGATCAGCAGATCTTTGCATTTAAACATTTGCATAACTTCCATCATGCTTTCCCCCTTTGTTCATTAAATAAAACCCCATAATAATCACAAAATCACTAAGGAGCTGTCAGCGATGGGTTGCCCATCATTATCGATAGATGAAGTACACGTGCTATGAAGTGTAAAGCAATGTCAGCGTGTGCTGATCTCATGTAAACGGTCTTTGGTTTATAGCAGGCAGAGATGAGAGCTCTGAGGCTCGCTGGGGGCATCAACCCCTAGCAGAGCTGTTTAAATCTCTGGGGTTTAGCCAAGAGGCTGAGGAAAGAGGGTTCTGTGTCTTCCTTTGCTGTGATCTCCTCACACAGGCTAAAAGCTACCTAGGAAACAGGGACGAGAAGAAACAGCCCTGTCAGTCTTGTCCTCAAGGCACCAGAAGTCAGAGCTGCTCAGTCTGCCCCAGAAGCAGAGGGGTCAAGAAACTGGCTTCTCTTCTGATTTTTGCAATGCTATTTGTACGCATAAATTGGTGCTGAACCTACTCCCTGGCACTCCCTTTTGGATGAGTCTATGCCATACAGAAGGCAGAAGCAGCCCCTGGAGCCCCCTTGATAAAAGCTCCCCCACCACAGTTCTTCGAGGCTAAAGTTTTGCCACAGGCTATAGCAGGGGGAGTTATACAAAGCACAGGAATGCAGAATCCTGTCCTCAGTGAAAGCAGAAATGAAACAAGTGTGCATTTCCAACATAGAACATAACCAGCCATCATCTGTGGCTAGCATAAATGAGCTGTGCATTGGCATCTGCTGTATGTGCCATTTTTCAAGCGTATCAGTTAGCAGAACAGCTGCTGCAGCATTTATTTGGAGGTGACTGTGTCCTCCTCACAATGCAAGTGACTTGTAGACAAACAATATTATGACTAAACATCACTTTAAGAGCAAATGTGATCCTTTGATGCTCAAAAAAGAACGAAAGGCCGTATTTGCCAAGCCTGTGTTTATGAGGGCAGCACCAAAGCTCAGAGGATTACTCACCATGGCAATTTTTGAGGCTATTAAGTCACTCACACAGCTTTTATACATAGACTGTCAGAGTAGGGGATCCCTGGGGTTGTGATCTCCCATCAGTGACCATCCATCGTCTTGGAGCCCTGCAAGACCTTATCGAAGCCTGTGCCTGCCCTTCTCACTGCCAAGCAGATGGGGCTATAGATAAGGGTTTGAAAAGGCACGATCAAAAGATGTTGCAGTTAACAGGGTCCAGAGTTGTGAGGCACGAACGTGAATTTCCCTGATTTTTAATATCACTCTCATTATTTCTAGGTGTACAATCTCCTTGCCACATGCATTGAACGGGTGCCTGGGATCCTGACTCTGAAAAGGCATCAGACCGTGACTCCAGCCTTTTGCTGAGCATCCCACCGCTTCTGGAAGTCTGTGTTGGCAGTGGTGGGACAGCTGTGCAACGCACCGCTATAAAGCACTCCTCTTGCACTGTTGTCTTGCTCTTCGTTCTATCCTTCCTGGAAACTGTTATTGCCAACGCAACGGCAGCGCTGCTCCTACAGAAAGGGCTGTTCCCTGTGTGCCTGCCATCATCCGTGCGCAGGGATCAAAGATGCCCCTTTCCAAAACCAACCAGGAATCAGAAAAAGGAATGAGCTAAAAAAGAAATTGAATGGACAATGAGTTTATGAGATTACTCAAAATGCTCATTTCCCACTGATATCCCTTGCACTTTGTCAGGATCCCATCTGAGTGTGTCCCAGAGCGTGGCAGCCCCGGCTCACCCCCGGCATGAGGATGATTGCTCAGTGGTAAGGATAAGTAAGAAAGGAAACAGCTGTGATCCCTTTCTGAAGCATTTGCTCTTATTCATCCCCTTAGACGTATCTCAATGTAAATAACCTTTCAGATCACTTTACAAAGTGATTGCTGAGTGGGCTGGAGGAGAAGGTATTCTGTAATGTAATAATTTCTGTCTTTTCTCTTTATTTTCCTGCTTGGTCATGGAAAGGAAATCTGGCTGGCTGTTAATTTGAAAGCATTTGGAGTGGTGATGGCATAATAGATATGAAAGTTCACAGGACTCTGGCAACTCTTAATGTATGAGGTTTTCAGATGAAGAAATGAAAGCTGCCTATGAAGGATTCCCATTTGTCATGAAAACCCTCAGTACCATGGGACAGCTGTTTGCCTGGGATCCGTATCTCAGATGTAAGAAAACAGAACAGACATGTGCTCTGTTGTACAAAGACCATAACTCCAGAGACAGGTAAATCATCCTTTATAAGGAAAAAGCATCATACAGAATTAACTTTTTCTATAAAAGATGCTTTTCAGGTTTTGTTTGCTATTCTACATAATCAAAACCATGGCTTGAAATGCGTAAGTTGTGGTCTTTTATATTCTTGTTCTCTACTAACTTCTTCTGGAGGTGGATTTGGCATTGCTGCAAGCGTGGCTGGGGAGCTGGCGGGGTCTGTGTTGGCAAAGAGCTCTCCTGTTGTTGTACAAGAGCACTTTTGCAGGTGGCAAAAGTTTCCTGGGAGATGCTGGGCCCAGAGTCCTTATTCCCCTCAAGCCGCTCTGCTTTGCCTTGTTCCCCGTACCACAAGTCAAGAAACATGGAGAGGGGCTTTGGAGAAGGGCCTGGAGGGACAGGCCAAGGGGAATGGCTTTAACCTGCCAGAGGGGAGACTGAGATGAGCTCTTGGGCAGAAGCTCTTCCCTGGGAGGGTGCCCAGAGAAGCTGTGGCCTCCCCATCCCTGGCAGTGTTCAAGGCCAGGTTGGACACAGGGGCTTGGAGCAAGCTGCTCTATGGAAGGTGTCCCTGCCTGTGGCAGGGGTTGGAGCTGGAGGAGCTTTGAGATCCCTTCTCAAACCATTCTATGATTCTGTGAAGCTTCACCATGCTGGGATGCAAAGAGAACACATTTCACGCAGAGGGCAAGCTCCTGGAAAATCTCCCCTGGTTTTCTTGGTGCGCTTTTGTTTCCCACATAGCATCTTCACTGTGGCTTAAACACAGCATTGGGCTTAAGTGTGACCTGGTTGCTCAGGAGGCCACCAAACAGAGGTCTTTAACAAAGCAGAGGTGCTGCCATGAAGTTCAGGGTGGAGAAATAACCCCCCTGAGCTCCCCAAGAGCCTCCCATGGGTATATTTTTAGTGATGACTCTTTTTAGTTCATTGTTGTCAGGAAGTTCTGTGTCACTGAGCTTCCCGCTGTGCCATGCTGCACCGGTACATCACCCAGGCAAAGCACAGCTGCATGGAAGACTTTACCTAATATGAATTTCCTTAACTTTGGAAGGTCAAAGATTTCCTCCCGTCCTTCCTTCTCCCCTATCCTTTTTAGTTATTGCTTCAAATGCATACGATGACAAACCTTGTCAATAAGGGATGTCAAATATATGCAAATAAAAAGGCAAGATCAACCCAGCTCAGTGAGTGCAGGCATAGGAGAGTGGAAGAATACTGAAGGAAGCTTTCCAAACTTTGTTTCTTTGCCAGAGCTCTATCTCCAGACACCGATTTAGCTGTACTAGTAATGCATCTAAGTGAGTTCCTCTGTTAAGCAATATATTCCCTATGGAGCAGTTCTGGAGCAGCCATAGGCTGAGGTCTCTGGGTCAGGATCACTCCACCTCCCAGCAGCACATCGCCCTGAGCTGCTGCTCCAGGCAAGCAGAGTTCCAGGTTTCAAAGTGCTTTGGTGATGCAGAAGCTGAGGTGGGCTCAGCTGCTCCCTGCTGGGCACAGCATCAAATGTGGAGGAGACTCAGCACTGTCCCTGGTCACATCTCAGCTGAACATGGCACCAGGTCCACTGCAAGGAGCTGTGCTGCTGCACGCTCACCGCAAGCTGCAGAAGCCAATGCTCCCATGCATTCAAACACAGACACCCAGTTTTCTGTAAGCTCTTCCGTTTCCAGCATCTTCAGACATGAAACATGGAAGTGCACCCACGGCTGCACAGGGCCCTGGCAGGCCGACACCAGGGCTGAGGGAGGACAAGCTTGACTTTGTTGCTGCTAAAACCAGAGGTTATTTTTCAATGTAAAACTTATTGTCTCGGGCAGCCTTCATCTCACCAGTGCACAGTTTCAGAATGCTTTAAATTAAGTCTGGAGGCTAAAAGTGTGTTAGTCATTGCCCATACATCTTAGGGGAATCAGGGCTCTCCAAAGTTATTGTTAGCATTAGGCATCTGGTTCGTGTTTATGATGATTTATTCAATGGTGGGAGACAGGTAAGGAGCCATCATGGAAGACAAACTAGAAAAGATAGGGTTTTTCAAAGCTCTGAAGCCATTGCTAAATCAAAGTTGTCTGACTTCAAAAGCAACGTATAACTTGATTAGATTCTTTAAACAGTGTACGCTGCTCACAAAGTTGGCAGATGTTATTAGAGGCAGAGTTGGTAGAGCAGCCTGCTCCGGAGGTTGCTTGTGCCTCCAAAGCGCAAGGTCCTTATGTCATGACTCTGGCTTTCAGTTTTCCTTCTTTTTTGGGGGAGCATTTCCACCCCGCACTTCAGCCGCCCGCAAAAGCCGGGCCACAGGACACATTGTTTTGTCAGGGTTACAATAATTCAGGAAATCCTTTCTTTGGAAAGACCTGGTGCTTCCATACTTTGAAACAGGGACTTGAAATCCAGCGAGGAAGATAGGCTTTGTGCTAGAGGCGGGCGCGTTGCCATTGCCATAAGGATCCGACCACAGTTGTTTCAGTTCTGTGAGCCCCTGGAAAAGCCTGGTTTGTGGATGCGCAGGAGGGCTTTGCAAGAGCTTTGCTGAGATTAGAGAAGAGTCTCTGCTTGTGTCTCCCGGTGCCCGGCACTCACTGGGCTGAAGCGAAGCAGGGGCTGGTGGGACAGGGCAAGTTGGGAATGGGAGGCTGCACATAGAATCACAGAATCAAAAGGGCTGGAGAAGCCCTTTCAGCTCATCCAGTCCAACCGTTCCCAGCACTGCCAAGGCCACCACTGACCCATGGCACTGAGGCCTCGTCTCCACGGTGTGCAAACACAGGGACGGTGACTGCAGCCCTGCCCTGGGCAGTTCCAATGCTGAGCACCCTCTGGGGCAGGAATTGTTCCTCAGCTCCATCTAAAGCTGCCCTGGTGCAGCTGAGGCCATTTCCTCTTGTCCCATCCCTTGTTCCCTGGGAGCACAGCCCAGCCCCCTCCTGGCTCCGTCCTCCTCTCAGGCAATTGTAGGGAGTGATTAGGTCCCCTCTGAGCCTTCCCTTCTCCACATTAAACCCCCAGGTCCCTCAGCCGTTCCCCATCGCACTGTGCTCTAAGGCAATGGCAATGAAATGACTTGGATGTGGGGGCAAAACACTGCTCATGGAGAGCTTCCCAGGGCTCTGCTATAAACTCAGCACTGCCCCACTATGTTCAGCCGGCACTGGGTAGTGTCACTGCTGGGGCAGCCACAGTGATGTGCCTTTCCCATGGGGACAGCTTGTTGCTGACCAACATCTTCCAGAGCTGCAGCTACCCCACAATGGACATTGATGACCCATGTTTTGCATCGGTGCCATTCAGCTGGGGTGAGCCCTGCATGCACCAAGCAGCCTGTTGCTCTTTGCCTTGGCCAAAGCACCTTGTAACAGATTTCCTGCGGCTGGGGAAGAGCACGGGGCTGGGCACAGCACATCCTGACCAGCTCCTGGTGATGTGCACACCATGTCACACGGATGGCACAAAGACCGCGTGGACGGCATGAGGACCAAACCAATGCTTGGCCTGGGGAGTCTGTGGAGCTGCTGGAAGGGAGCCAGCATCCCGCTTCTGCTCAGGTTGGAAAACCGTCCTGGTGCTGGATCCGTCCAACCCAGCTACAGAGCGGGGCTGCTTGGCCGGATGACAGGCCTGGCTCTGCCTCCAAAGTGGACGGGTGCCAAGGGGGATTTTTGATTTCCAGATGCTTTTAAAGTAAAACTCAAGCCTCTGCTGTAAACTGGCTCTGAACGGCTGCCTCCCCTGCAGCCAAATAGCTGAATGATACGGGCTAGAGGAGTGGGCGATGAAACCTTCTACTGCGGTCTGGCGCATCGGCAGCGCCGGGGTGGGCAGCCTGTGGTCCCTGCCCAGCCTGTGGTCCCTGCCCAGCCTGTGGTCCCTGCCCAGCCTGCGGTCCCTGCCCAGCCTGTGGTCCCTGCCCAGCCTGCGGTCCCTGCCCAGCCTGCTCACCCCAGTGCTCTCCAAGGGCCCGGTCTCTCCAGATGAAAACCTTGATGCACTTTCTGATTTCCTGTGTTGTTCCTTTGTAGGGGGAAGTTCTGTGGGAGAGGGCCGCTGGCAAGAGCAAAACGGGAAGGAAGAGGTTGGGAGGGAATACTGTCCTGAGCGCGCTGCACAGCGCTGCCGGGGCCAGGCAAGGCTGGTGACAGGAACGCTGCAGGACCCCTCCCTGTGCACCTTGCTTCAGACCCGGCCGCGGACACTTTTCTAAGCCAGCCCTGGGTGACTCCTGCGAGCGACTCCAACCTGGCCGCTGCCCATCAGCATAATGAGAATGGTGAGTTAATTTCCAGTGTCCATAGGGATGCAGCTCCCGGGACAGCCACCCAGCTCTGTTCCGGGACCCTGGCAGCTGGGAAAAGTCCTCTACGGCCCCCGGTAACCACGTTTTTCTGGCACACCAGGCATTCAGGCATCCCAAGCCTGCACAGGGTGTTTCACATCATCTCAGACCTTCAGAGCAGCTGGAGGTGAATGCAGCCCAAGACTTACACTGCGGCTATAGGAACATACGGAAGATGGCTCCTGTGTCCCTTCTGATGTGGTCAAGAAGGGCCCTGGTGGGTTGGGGGATGCCTGAGGCCGAGTTTGCAAACAGATAACCTGCCCGCTGGCTTCCTGCTGCCAGTCATCACCTCCCAGACTGAAGGCAACAGCTGTATCAGCACAGATCTTGATGAATTCCTTACCGCTGCAGGCATGACTGCCTTCCCTGGCCCGCTGGGTTTCTCTGTGCTGGGATTCACCCCGTTCCTGGCACACAGAAGGGGGCAGCGGAGCCAGAGATGCTGGTGTGCCGGGAGCGCCGGGTGCCATGGGGATGACCCGGGGCTGGAGTCTGCATGCAAGCCCAGCAGCTGCTCCCAGGCAGGTGATCCTGGAAGTAAAGCCGGTTTGGGCTGCTCCCACAGCCTGTGTCTGGCTGGGAGTGAGGATGGGCCTGTCATGGGTCACAACAAGGCTGTTTTGGCAGGGCCAGGGCTGGCTGGGCTTGCTGATGGCCATAAGAAAACAGAGCAAGCCTGGACCTGCTCTGCTGGAACCAGAAGAAATGCCTGTGATGGAGACCTTAGAGCAGCTCCAGGGCCTAAAGGGGCTGCAGGAACCCTGGAGAGGGGCTTTGGACAAGGGATGGAGGGACAGGACAAGGGGAATTTCAGAGTGTGAAGGGTCAAACCAGGCACTGCTGGAGAGGTGGTTTGGGAGAGAAACAGCACTCCTCTGAATGCAGCAGCATCACTTTGGCTTTGCAGCTGCACTGGGCTCATACTTGAGACACTCCAGCACCAAAGCTCTGCCTGTTCTCCTCACGGGCTGATGGACACCACCATGCACCCACGTTTCTGCTCATGGACCAGCAGCATCCAGCACCATGCTATGATTCCATGGTTCCGTATGCCTGGGCAGGGCTGTGGGTGCAGGCTGTGCCCAGGGAGGTGTGCGGTGCTCACCTGGTCCGTGCAGTCCTGTTTGCTCACTGTCCGCTGGAGCTGGCTCCTGTGCGCCGCCCTTTATTCTGCTTCTCCTTCGCGCTGCTGGGGGACATGGGACAAACAACAGGGAACAATGCTTCCCAGGAAGCGCATGCTTCCTCCCACAGCACCAGGGCTGAGGTTAGCGTGCTGCAGGAACACCCTGCGCTCGAGGTGGCAGTGAGCTGGACCGGGATGGGTGAGCATCCCTCCTGCTGGTGTCCTGGTTCAAACCACAACAACAAAGAGCAACCTGTGGCTTGTCCCACTTGGATTTCCAGCAGTCTGGGGGAGGTGCTGGAGCAAGGAGCAGGGCACTCATGGTTTTGCACATTGGTGTTTCAAGGATGGCTCCGGAAGTGCTGATGAAGCATTTGGACTTCAGGTCTTACAAACCGGAGGGGGACGCACATAGGGAGCGGCTCGTTCCCATTGCTCCTCCAAACAAATCCTTGCCAGGGTGCGCTTGCCGAGTGGGCTGCATATAAATTATCCATAAATAAGCTTAACATCAGCGAGCAGGTGGAACGGGGCAGGGTTCGGGAAATTATGCAAAGAGAGCAGACAAAGAGCCCGGCTGCCAGTGCGCTTTGTCTAGGGGAGCTGCGCTCACTCTCTGCAGTCACAACGAGTTAGTGCAGGGCACAATGGGGCGCAATCTCACATCTGATTAAACTGTTTGACAGCATTCATATGTTAAATGATCCTATGCTGCTATCTGCTGCTACAGTATTGCGTATCTCAGGAGAATCACCAAAGGATCTGCTGAGGCCAGAGTGTAATGTAACAGGAGATGTAATTAATAACCAAACAAAAGGGGGGAAAAAGGGAATTTGCTGTGGTTTTCACTCAATGACCGCGCAGGTCAGAACACAGATGCATTTTATGGCATTTGAGAGCCTAATCTGGATGCAAATATTTCAGGCAGGATCTTCTCTTGCCTCTCCAAAACTTCAGACATGAGAGCTGTGCAGCATCCCCTGAACCAGCAGATGCCTGCGGAGGCAGGTCAGGGCTGTTCAAAGGCATTCCCAGTGTAAGGATTATTTTGCCTTTATGTTTGCTGCCCATTCAAGTCTTTTGTGAGATGCCACGAGAAACTGAATGGCATTTGAAGCGGGAGTGAGGATTAAGAACCCCCATGTCAGCCACACAATGTCCCGCGGAGGATGCTGCAAGGCAGAGGAGATGTGCACCCTGCATCACCTTCACTGAGGAGGGGACCACAGGGACCCTGCACCCCCTAATGCTGCCTTCAACCCCTGCCTTCCCCTGCACATGGAGAGATGTCTCTGGAACGCACAGCTCCATAGAATCCCAGCCTGGTTTGGGTTGGAAGGGACCTCAAAGCTCCTCCAGCTCCAACCCCTGCCACGGGCAGGGACACCTTCCATAGAGCAGCTTGCTCCAAGCCCCTGTGTCCAACCTGGCCTTGAACACTGCCAGGGATGGGGCAGCCACAGCTTCTCTGGGCACCCCCTGACAGTGCCTCAGCACCCTCACAGGGAAGAGCTTCTGCCTAAGAGCTCATCTCAGTCTCCCCTCTGGCAGGTTAAAGCCATTCCCTTGTCCTGTCCCTCCATCCCTTGTCCAAAGCCCCTCTCCAGGTTTCCTGCAGCCCCTTTAGGCACTGGAGCTGCTCTAAGGTCTCCCCTTCAGGAGCCTTCTCTTCTCCAGGCTGCCCCAGCCCAGCTCTCTCAGCCTGGCTCCAGAGCAGAGCTGCTCCAGCCCTCGCAGCAGCTCTGTGGCACTGCAGAGCCAATTCCCACACCGAAATCTCTGAACCTGACTTAGCAAACAGTGAAACCAGGTGAGGACGCTGCTTCCTTCGATGCAAAACCCAACAGAGGCTCCTCCACCCGCGGTGTTTCCCACCAGTTCCCCGGGTTTGCTGTTGGTGTCTTTCAATGATCTCTTCAGCCATGCCCCCACAATCCGGCTCAGTAACACGCCCCATACCTTCAGTGCTGATTGCTTCTGCTCCCAAGGTTTTACAGCCCTGCAAGCGGCAGTGCTGGTCCCTCCAGGGGCTGGACACCCCCTGTGCCCCCCAGCCCTCCAAGCATCTCTCTTTGCCCCGGGGCTGCATGGCCGGAGCAGGCAGCCAGGATCAAGCCCATCACGGCAGTGCTGGTGCCTGCCTGAGCCAGGGACTATCAACATATCTTGGCACAGGGAGTGATGCATTGTACCAAAAATAGGGCTTCCACCATTGTGTTGTTACACAAACATGTTCTGGGAGTAAATCAAACTCGCCGGGATTTTCCAAACCGGCTGCCTGGGATTTCTCAGGGTCATTTCACTCCAGCTGCTGAAATTGCTACCGGGCTCACCAGGACCCCAAAGCCTTGGCAAAGAGGGGCCTGGAGGGGGTCTCTCAGCTTTCTCATCTGCCCCAACGGGCAGAGGTGATGCTGTGTGCTCCACTGGACAAGGAAACCCCATCTCCTCCTGGTCCCCTGGCATCCCCATGGCTCTGCATCACCCTGCCAGTGCTGCGCCTCCTGGGACGCCTGGCAGGCAGAGCCGAAAGAGAAAACCCGGCCTGTCTGCTGTGCAAGAGGTCCAGGAGGAGGAAAAATAAACACAGGAAGAGCCGCAACACAAAGGATGTTGCTGGATGCCCCAATGGGGCCGAGGTCCTGAGGAGCTGCTGGTGTTGGCAGAAATGAGTCAGAAATGGCATCATTTTTTCATGAAGTGAAATATTCGCAAGCAAGATAGCGTCACAGATAGCATCTGTCTCTGACACTCGGAGCAGCACTGCTGATGTGGTGACCTCCAGCCACAAGGCTCTCAGGCTCCCGAACAGCAGAGTCAGACCCAATGGAGAGACAGGGAACCAAGGCACGAGTGCATGCCACAGCTTTTCCCAAAAAGCTGGAATCAGGAGGGAAGTGCCCCGAATGCTGGTCTGGTACCTGCTCCCTCCTGCCCTAGCTGCATCCCATCCCACTCGATCCCATCTCTCATCTCATCATCCCACCCAGCCTGAACCCTTCCATCCTATGGCTCTCCATCTCCTGGCCATGTTGGACAGCAATCAACCATGCTGAAGACCCTCGGGGACATCCTGCTCCCATTCCAGATGCACCAGTGCCACAGACAGGACCAGCAGCTTTTGTCTGCAGGGAAAGCCTGGACTTGGCCCAAAGTGGTGCAGCTCCTGGTGAGTGTGCACCAAACCCTTCTGTTTTCCGGTGCAGAAAAGAGCTTCTCCATGCTCTTTTTCTGTGTAGGGCATGAACGGGAGTTTGGGAGAACTGGGAAGGACTCTTGTCCCCAGTAGTTGTAGGGGACAAACGGAGCCTTCAAATATTGCAAAGGCTGTTTAAAGTCTTACTGATAAAAGGCAAGAAGCTGGGAAAAGAGAGTGGATGGGGCTATTTTTAGAAGCGGTGGCATCTGAACAGCATGAGCATTGCTTCGTATGGATTTGGTGCAGCTGATCTGGACAGGGGGTTTGCTGGCTAAGCTGGACTCACCCAGCACAGCCACTCGGAGCCACAGCCGCCGGCACCAACCCGCCACCCCAGTGCAGGCAGGAGCCCCACAGCCAAGTGGTGCTCAGGGACACCCGGAACAACGACCTGAGGCTCCCACCCAGCCCCAGCACTCGAGGAGGCTCTGGCTGAGGTTGTGCTGTTGTGGTGCTCACGGTGGGGATGGCTCCTGTGTCCCTTGGTTAGACTGAGCAGCGCCTGTGCCAGCAGCTCTGCTTCAGTGGCCCGGAGGGGAGGCTGTGCAGAGCTTGCAGCCAGCAAACAGACACCATCAGCATCTTGAATAGCCAAACTGTTTAAAAGCCAAGTGCTGGTGGCTCGTGACCCCGGGCATGTTTGCCTGCCTGCACTTCTGCAGCAGCCAGGCTTGGAAGTGGGAGAAGCACTGCAAGTGCAGTGCCAGGTTTCCCAGCAAAGGGATATGCCCATCTCACATTCAGAAAGCCATTTAAATTGCTGCAGGAAACCAGACATTCCCTGGGATGTATTCTTGTCACCATGCGAGGAGTGAATCTCATGTTCTCACTGATACGTCCCTCTTGCTGTTATCTAATGATGATTTGGATTTGAAATCAGCCTCTGACTGACTCCAGGTGGGACTAAGGGGATGTTGGCCTGAACCAGTGATGTCTGAAGAAGAAGTGACACACTTTCCCCCTGCAGACTTGTGGGGTAGATGAGGAATGTGGGGAGACCCAGCCAGGCACAGATCTGCAACTGCAACCCTCAGTCTGCAGGGCAGCAAGATGCAGTTATCCCCTGCAGCGTGTGGGACCAAGCACTGTGGGTGCTGCATGAAGCCCAGAACCCTTTAGGTACCCACCCTAAGCCCAGACACCAGCCTGGATTCTTGTGGTCCTTGAGGAGTGGGGTGGTCCCTGTGTGATCAGGCAACACCACCTTTCCATAAACCTGTGTAGTCAGGGCTGATGCCAGGGCTCTGGGTGCTGTGATCGGTTCATGGGTGCTGAGTCCTGGCCTGTTACATCCCCATCCCTACCAGCACCCTCACCTCCCAGGGTCCCTCCCTGCATGGACCATCTCCTTGGCATCCCTGTGGGATATGGCTCTTAGACAGGGCTCATACCCTGCAACTGGATCCTCTCTGAACACAGCAGCCCCTGCACCCCTACTCCCAGTATGGCTGTGTATGGCTGTGTATGGGCAGACTGGTCCCAGTGCTGTCCGGAAAGGCACAGGGGCTGCCCAGAGACCCCAGCCAGGACATGGTGTGGGGCGAGAGGGAGCCCTCCAGACACAGCAGAGATGCTCCCAATGACTGCATGGTGACAGCAGTAATGAAAACCACTCAAGCTAAACCCTTGCCATCTGTCCTTGTTTTGTTAACCCACTTCCCTGGTTAGAGCTGTCATCTTAAGCCTCACATGGCCACAGACCTTTTGGAGGTTGTTGAAGGCACTCTGAACCCTCTTGCTTCAGCCAAGGGCTCCCAAGGTTATTTCTTCATGGAAAAAGCTCTGCGTGAGTCCTAGACATGACACTTGGACATGGACAGGGTGGCTGTGTGCTGCTGGGAGCCCCTCAGAGCCAGCACAGCCGGTTTGCAGCCCACCAGCAGCAGAAGGGGCAGGCACAGGGAGAGGGAACTGCGACCATTAAGGGAATCTGGGCACAAAGCATCCTTTAATGGCCCAGGCACACGGCAGCCACAGCACCCGTGAGAGACCTGACAAGTCTCTGTCCCCTCGCTTGTGTCAGAAAGGGGAGACAGCAAAGCAGTTCCCTTCCCTGTGCTGCATTCGCTGTGGTTCCTGCTATTCACTGTTTGTGTCTGGACAACGGCTGGTGAAAGCACTCAGAGCCCAGACTCACAGTCTCATACGTTTCAACACCAGTGATTATTCACCCAAACCCCTCGGGATGGAGTGTGTTATTCCTCACTTGCTACTCTTCAGTGTCCTGTTTAAATGTCCCCAGACCAGGCCTGGGAACAGCCGTCCCGTGCCCAGGCACCAGGTACCTGAGTACCCGTGTCAGGGCTCACTGTCAGTGGGGGCAGAAAGCACTGTCCACACCTCCGGTGAGCACCTTGGCACACAAAGGCAACCCAGCTCTGCCCAGAAACCCTTCTCTTCCCCCACAGGAGACTCATTTGTTATGATCATTACCTCCGTCTCCACCAACAGTCACTGTAATGGACTATTTATTCTCTGTCTCCTGTTTATCCTGGAGGATTGTGTCTCAGGGTCAGCAGCCCACAGAGCCTGAACAGTGAAAGAAGGGCAGCAGATGCCTATCATGGTGCCTTGAGTTACCTGCCCAGACCCCACCAGAGGATGCCTTGAAGAGCCTGGATCTGCTGCCTGCCCTGATTTCACATCCCAATGGATGCCCAGTGTGCAGGGAAGAGCTGTGCCACCCGCCTGCCTCAGGCCACTCGCAATGGCAGTGCTTAGTCATGTCCAAAGAGCACATCTGGGCTTGGAGTGGAGGGAGCATCAACCCAGCCAGAATGTTAGGCTAAAAATAGAGCGGTGTCTGGGTGGAAGCACGCTGTGGTTAGCCGGGGGGTTTGCACCATGAGAAAGCCTGTGCTGAGCAGGGTCCCTTCGCTCCTGTTATTGTCCACTTGCTCCCTCTCCCTCTGGGGACACCCTGGGGATTCACCAGCAAAGAAATGGCTTTCCACAGGACAACAATGGCTTCTGCAATCAATCTTCATGAAATGTGGTTTGGTAGCTCTGCAAGAATCGAGCCCAGAGTAAATGAGAATGAATGGGGATGGAGAGACAAAACGCTCGGGCCACCTCGGGGGCACCACAGGAATGGGGAGCCAGGGATGGAGCCAGGGATGAGTGGCCCTGAGGAGCTGCAATATTGGCTCCGTGGATGCTGCAGAGGGAAGATAATCAAGAAAAGACAAGTTTAGGGAAGTACTGACTAAAGGAGCTCATCTCAGGGCACTTAATTTGAGCGAAGAGTGAGGCTACCACGTCTGTGGGTTCTTGTTCAGGAGCGTCTGTGACTTACCCTGGTTTGAGTTGAATGGTTTGGGTTTTCATGAAGCTCCTTCCCGAGCCACAAAAGCTGAATTCCAGATGAACCAGAGTGTGCTGCCGCAATTGCTTATGTCAAGTTATGGCATTCAGGCTTATGGCTGAAGTCTGCACCGGACCTTACCCATGTGGCTTCTCCACAGAGAGAAGCCCTCTCCCCTGGCTTTTCACTGTCCAAATGGAAAAGCATAGGATCAACCAGGCTGGAAAAGCCCTTTCAGCTCATCCAGTCCAACCGTTCCCAGCACTGCCAAGGCCACCACTGACCCATGGCACTGAGGCCTCATCTCCACGGTGTGTGAGCACTCGCAGGGATGGTGACTGCAGCCCTGCCCTGGGCAGCCTGTGCCAATGCTGAGCACCCTTTGGGGCAGGAATTGTTCCTCAGCTCCATCTAAAGCTGCCCTGGTGCAGCTGAGGCCGTTTCCTCTTGTCTCATCCCTTGTTCCTTGGGCACAGAGACCAACCCCCTGCCCCACCATTGCCTGATGTGGGACCGGCCCTATCGCTCTCTCCCAATACCCCAAGCATCATCCCTGGAGCTTACCAAGGCTCATGCCATGGAACATGAAGGAGGTGGATTAAGATTTCCCACCTTTCCAGCACTTTGGAAGCCTTGGAAATCTTACCCGGTGCAAAGGAGGGGTTCAGTGCCCCACTGAAGGCTGGGCACTCACCCAGGTTGGAGCATGGCTCGGCTCGGACACTGCTGTTCCCTAGGGATGGTGCCTCGCTGTCACTGGATGTTATTGCTGGTGGAAAAAGAAGTTTGTGGCTTGCTCAAGGAAAATAAATCCTTGACCCTTTACACGACCTGAGCAGCAGTGGCGCCAGCAACTCCTTGTGAAAGCGGGTGGGTGGGAAAGCAGCCGACGCCGACGTTCCTGCCCCGTGTGAGCTGAGCTCGGCCTCTCGGGAGATGGCTGATAGCGCTCAGCCACTCCTCCACTCGCAGCCCCTGCAGAAACACCGGCTGCAAGCACGGAATCAAGAGTCTCCCACTCACTATTTGAGCAGGACGCGGCTTTCACAGCCAAGAGGCCTCGAGCTGCTTGGGGGGAAACGCGTGCTTATCTCTTCTTTGTGTGATTTATGTCTTGAGATTAATGCATCACATTGGCCGGCTCCCAAACTCGCTGTAAAGTCGGGGTTTTCGTGGGACTGTCCCGAACCATGCAAAGCTTCACTGCTTCTGTCTTCTGAAACTGAGAGGAGGGGCTTTATCTGGGTCGTAAAGCTGAATCTGGGGGCTTTGCAGATATAAGGCATGCAGCACTGTTTTGATCTGCAAGCAAATGATAGCGTTCTCTGAGTTCAAGGAGGGTTATTAAATCAGCCCTGTGGAGATAGAGCAAACAAAACCAGACGGAGCAGAGAGGGGGAATGTTCCTATTCATATAAGAAGGCACGAAAGCAAAGCAGGGGAGGCGAGTTAATGATCAACTCATCCGGGGTGTTTACTTTCACATGCCACTGGGGTAAACAGAGCCATGTCATCCCTCCAGCCTGCTCTTGTTCATAAATATACACTAACATTTACAGCTGAGCCAGATGGATTCCCCTGGGCCCGGGCTGGAGAAGCCAGAGGGGTCTCATCTCCCACTCATGCATGGGACAAGCCCTACTTCTAGGGCTCTGCGGCTGCAAATGCACCTTCTAGCTCTATGTTTGCATTTGCCTGTGCCAGGAAGGCATGAGTCCATTTCCCAGTGCATCCCCTTGGAGATGCCCCATTGGAGATGCCCCATTGGAGATGCCCCATTGGAGATGCTTCAGCAATGTCTTTCTCACAAGATCCTTGTGGATACTTGAAGTTGTCCTTTTGCATTGCTGGGTTCAAAGCAGCAGTAGGTCCCAAAGCCCTGTTGGTGCTGTACAACAGCCTGAGCATATACAGAAACCAACAGGCTCATCTTCATGTCAGCCAACCTACCATGATGACAGTCAGAGCAAGGACTGGTGTTAATAACTGCAATTCACAGTCATCCTTCAAAGAAGTCACAGTTCACCTAAAAATAAAGTTTCTTAAATGCCATATATATAATTATGTATATAAGCTCCCCTAAATGCTATAAGGTTCATGTGAACGTTGCCATTCAGTGAGATCCAATGGAGGAAGCGGAACAGCCAACAACACCGGGTGGTCAATTCTTTGCAGCTGGTAACTTAGTGCAGCTTTCTGTCCCCAGTTCACTGATCAGCACAGACAAGCCTTAGTGATCTCCCGTGTTTTCCGGCTCCTGCCTAACTCGCGGTGCTGCCCTGGTTTGCAGACAGCACAAGAGGCACAGCGTGCTGTGAGTGAGCCGTGACCCCCCACAAGGACACGCCACGCAGGGTTTGTCTGCATGCCAATTTGCATCTGCTCAAAGGCACTGAAGCAACTTCCTGCACAGGCACAATCAGGGTGGTTTAGAGCAGGCTTTTTGTAGCTTACTTAAAACCCACTCCCAAACAATTTAAATGGGGCATATTCTAGCTCAGGGTAAGACATACCGGTGCTTATATAGGGTTTTTTTCCATCTTAAATGATGCATCTGCAGTTTAATCAGTGCGATTCATTTCCACATGTGTCTATAGATCCATATGGTGTGCAAAAAGATGCATTGAATCTAAGTTATATTTCTAGGAATCACAGATCCCAGGTTGGTTTGTGCTGGAAGGGACCTCAAAGCTCCTCCAGCTCCAACCCCTGCCACGGGCAGGGACACCTTCCATAGAGCAGCTTGCTCCAAGCCCCTGTGTCCAACCTGGCCTTGAACACTGCCAGGGATGGGGCAGCCACAGCTTCTCTGGGCACCCCCTGACAGTCATTGAACAGTCACTGATGTCTGATGTTTTTCCCTTAGATAATTCCATTGACACATTTTTCCAGAGAAGGCGAGAGCACAGGATGTTCTGGCGCTACAAATGGCCGGTGTAAAGAGTAGGGACCATTCCTCCTCATTTTCATGACTAAAACCATGACCCCATAATGATAGAAAGTTATAATAATAACGAATAAACTGGTTTACATGGGAATATGTATTTGCAGCAAGTTTTTGTCCCCAGCACGTGCAGGTCTGACAAACACCATTTGCATCTGTCCCCGAGGGGGACTCGCAGAGCCCTTAATAACATTAAAAATAGCCAAGCGGGCATCAGAGAGTTGTTTGTTTCTGAGGGGGAAGTAATTCTGAGTTGTTGATGTTCCTGGCCTATAGAAAGCAAATAATGCCCCTGTTGGCATGGATGCTGGCTGTTGTCATCCTGCTGCTGGTGCTTCAGGCTCACGTTGAGATTATCACAGGGTAAGTCCTGGAAAAACTGTAATCACTAATTATTATGCAATGAAAACAAAAATGCCAAACTTCGCACAGAACCTTATTCACAACAAATTATACAACCAGCTGCAATCAAGGTCATTGCAATCTGAAAGCATTCTCCATTGAAATCCACAACAATATTCAGGCCCTGCTCGTTGCCCAACAGCGAGGAAGCCACAAATGCTCTTGTGTGTCTGGATGCCCCAGGGTGGTGGGTGCGAGGATGCACCCACCAGAGCCCTCGTGCCTGCCGGTGGAACCAGCACAGGCTGCACATCTCAGCCTTGCTATCTGGAATGTCAGACCCAAGCATGACTCACACAATTCCAGCCCTGGCAGTAGCTCAGTCCCTTTCCTCCATGGCAGCTCCAGGTGGATGCTCTCTATGCTCTGTGGTCTGTGTTTTAAGCTGAGAAGGTGCTTGGGTCCCTCAGGTCACTCTTACTTCATGGACTTCATGCATGGTGTTACCCGCACCCACATCCCAGGGACCAGCGCTGAGGTCTGGAGCTGGGCATCAGTGCCAGAGCAAGCTGGAGCTGGAGGTCGGCTGGTCTCTGGGAAAGCTGGCTGCAAGCACAAGGAAACTGCTGGCAAAGGGTCATAGGCAGGACATGGGGATGCTGTGAAACCCATTGCTTGGCACACGGAGGACTGTAAGAGATGGTTTTATAGTTAAGGCTCAGGCCAAGGCCCCCTGAGACTCAAGCTCAGCCACTGTGAACCCCTGAACACAGCTCTGCATTTCCCATCTGGACAATGGGACAATGACCCCCCCTCGGCACAGCTGAGACATGGACCCACTGCCCCACTACGTAAAGCCGCCAAAAATGTGCACAGTGCTGACTATGCTTTCCTAAGTACACGCTGGAGCTTTGCTAGGCAAGACCAAGCAGTTCTCCCCACAGCAGCACCAGAAGTAACCGCAAACTACCCAGTGTGATTTAATTCCTTCTCTGGAGTGACTAACACCTCTATTATTCCCATCTGACCCCTGCAGACATCCTGCCATGCAATTGTGTTCGGCTCTGCAGTGAGAACGATAACCCGGCCTAAAATTAAACCATCCAGCACGTTTTTAATATCAGCACAGGCGAGGAGAGAATTCCTCCCGGCTGGAATTCACCTCTGCTTGAAAGAGGAAGCAAAGCCAGCCCGCAGCACCACACTATTAGTGACGTGCTGGAAATTGTCTTTTCCCTTTGTGAGCCCCTGTTTCAATAGCCTGGCCTAGGAAGAGCCTGTTTGGTGCAAGGATCTTGGCTGCTGCTGCCAAGCACAGGGAGGTCCCATCACAGGCATCACTTTGCAAATGCAGACAGAGATTCATTCAATGAAGGCGGGCAGCTCCAGACGTGAAACACAAGAGCAGATCCCCCCTCCCTGCGAATAACCTGGTGCAAACTGGAGCCTCGTGGTGTCTTTGGCTCTGGGAGCAAAAGCGTTGCAGCAAGAAAGGCAGCGCCAAGCTGCAGCGGGGATATCACCAGGTCCTCTGGGTACAATTGGGTGGCTGCTCTGGTTTCATTCTAATACAGTTTTCCATCAAAACCAACCCCCTGGACTTTGCCACGGCGTCTTTCACGCAGTGAATTCCAAATCCAAGTCGGGTTCGGAGGTGCTGAAAGCTTCTTTGCACAGCCGGAGGGCAGCCAGCACTTTGGGGTGCAGATCGTACCTGCTGCCCCTTCCCCTGCCCCCAGCCGGGTTGGGGTTTGCTCACCCCAGCAGCGTATGGAAGAGAACAGCTCGGTTTAGGGGACAGAAAAATCTGCACTGAAATGAGAGCTGGTGAGCCTGAGACATCGCTCAGTGCCGGTGCCTTACACTGAGTGCCTGCACGGGCTGTGTGCTGAGCACAGGACCCGTTATCTCCACGGTCTCCCACCAGATAACACGGCTCGGGGGCTGCTGACGGCCAGCACAAGTGATGGAGGCTGTTGGAGGTCCCGCAGCTCGGGGATGGGGCAGCGCGTGTGTCGCCCATAGGGCAGAGGTGCTGTAGTGCCCGCACTGGACCAATGCACCCCAGTGCACCCCAGCGCACCCCAGCGCAGTCGCAGCTCCGGTCCCCCCGGCTCCCGGGTGGGATTTCTGCACTCCTGTGCTCCCTCTGCTGGTTCTCAGCCCGGCGCGGTCGGCACCGCATCTGCACCGCACCGCGCCGCACCGGCACAGCACCGCACTGCACCCGCACCGGTACCGCCAAGTGCTTGGGCCACCGACACCCCGAAGCACGTCTCCGAGTAAGGCTACAACACGTGGCTATAGCGAAGATTACACAAACCGTCCTGGTACTGCAGGGACCACTGTATTGAATTGTCACACAAGAGAAGGCTCCTGAAGGGGAGACCTTAGAGCAGCTCCTGTGCCTAAAGGGGCTGCAGGAAACCTGGAGAGGGGCTTTGGACAAGGGATGGAGGGACAGGACAGGGGAATGGCTTTAACCTGCCAGAGGGGAGACTGAGATGAGCTCTTGGGCAGAAGCTCTTCCCTGAGAGGGTGCTGAGGCGCTGTCAGGGGGTGCCCAGAGAAGCTGTGGCTGCCCCATCCCTGGCAGTGTTCAAGGCCAGGTTGGACACAGGGGCTTGGAGCAAGCTGCTCTATGGAAGGTGTCCCTGCCCGTGGCAGGGGGTGGAGCTGGAGGAGCTTTGAGGTCCCTTCCAACACAAACCAGGCTGCGGTTCCATGATTTGTCAACCCATTTTTCACAAACAGCTTTCTGCACCACCACCTCCACAGCTCGCACTGTCTGTGTAACCTGCACAAATACCACTGCTGTCAGAGGTGCCCCCTGCTTGCTCTCCCATTGCGCAGGTACAACATGCCATCAGCGGCAAGGAGACAGCATCATGGAGCAAACGCTGCAGCTCAGCTCAGTGGCCACCATCCACCACCCTGCAGAATGGGACAGGGAAGCACCAAGCCAGGCTCAGACACCACCGAGCCAGGTCTGGTTTGCAGGCTGTGCTCCATGACTGCGTGCGGTTCTCCTGCGTTTCTGCCTTGGCAATGTTTGCCAGCTCTATTAGAAAGCTGGTTGTTGTTTCAAGGCTGCTTTGTAGGGGATATTGCCAACAAGGGACGGTGGTGGGGGTCTGCACACTGCACGGTGTAAGTGACAGCTGCCAAGACACCTTCTCCAAGGCCCCGTTAAAGTCTGGTTATGGCTCAGGCTGCCTCGTCTCAGCCAGACATCTCGGAGGGTGACCCCGAGCAGGAGGCTGCTGCTGCACAGCCTCCTCCCAGCAAAAAGCCTTGCGTTCCCATCCCCATCCCTGGGCACACAACTGCTGCCCCACTCGCTGCCATGGTTTGGTCACACTCCCGAAGTTCCTGGGACAGGAGAGGAGCCGCTGCTTAGGGAAGAAGGTGGAATACCTGCTTCAAGTGAGCTGAAAGCCTCGTGGTGCCCCAGGAGCAGCCCAGCACAATGGGGAGCTTCAAGGCATGGGCGAAGGAAGAGAATGGAAATTGAACAATACTGCTCTTATCCTTTCCTTCTCTCCAGCACTGCCACTGCACCCCGGGAAGCCACAGCGACCCACTGAGCATCACCAGTGAAGGAGGCTGTGCCACGCACACATTGCACCCCGGCTTTTCCACCACCAACCCCCAAATCTGGGGAGCTCCACACAGGGTCCAAGTCCAACCCTGTGCAGACTCAGCTTTCAGAGCCACTTTCCAGAGCAAACTATAACTCCATAAACCAAGTGTGGGGTTCTCTGAAAGTGGCTGGATTCAACAGCTCAGCCCTGCAACAAAGGCTCTTCCTGAGCGCGGTGGCTCCTTGCCCACCACATTCCCAGGGGGACAGAAGAGAGGAGGTGAGTGCTGGCTCCACTTTGGTTTGTGAACTACACTGCTGGAGCAAACAAAACCAACCCAGAACCTTCAGCGGGCATCGATGTCTTCTCATGCAGCCCAGAGGTGACCAGCACCACACGCGCTGTGGCTTCTCCCAGTCCCAAGGCAGCCAGCTCGCTATGGGGCACCCTGCTGAAGCCCCCTCAACACCAGCGGAAGGCACTGGGTGATGCCCCATAGACATTTCTGCTCATGCAGGGCTCATTGTTGGTCTCTGAGCACCACGGAGCTATTCCCGTCTCACCACCACCACAAGCGGTGTCCTTGGCAGCACGGGCAGGGGACAGCCACCCATCAGTGCAGGCACCCACCCATGACCCCAGAGCTGATAAATGAAACAGCCAAAGTCTTCCCATGGTTAGGAATAGCACTGTTACCTCTCAGGGAGGTAATCTTTCCTCTCCAAGGAGGAGGTGAGGAGGTAGCCAGGCAGCCCTGGCACACGTGTGCTCAAAGAGAAACACTACCATACACCGGGAGACGCAAATAAACCCCGTCACTGTTGTTAATTCTGCAGCAAAATGATTTTTCCAAATCTCCCCCAAAGCAGATGTGGAAATATTCAGCCACCTCTGCACTCCTCCAGCCCCTGCACAAAGCGTTTCGAGGCAGACGGGAGGCGGGGGAGGTGGAAACCGTGACTGGTTCCAGCGAAACTCACGGATTTCCCAATTCGTGGTATCAGTTACTGACATCAGGAAACTAATTTGGGCTTCTTCTCCTGTCTCTTTACAGAAGTATTTTCCCCAGGAGGCTGAGATTTCTCTTCCTTTCAAACAGAATTGGATTTCTTTCCTGTGCCGAGTACAGAAACGTGGATCCCGGTCCCAGCAGCAGGATCCAGAAATCGTTAGTTCCTTTTATTAGAATATTTTATTAGAGGGAGCCAGTGCAAAAGACTAAACTGAAAGGCAGCGGCTCCAATAGACCATCCCATCAGCACCTCTCCTAAATCACGTATCAGACTGGAAAACAAAAGGGTGTCCCCTTGCTTTCCACCTCGGCTTTGCCCTGTGGGTTCCACAGCTCTGCTTCTCTGTGGGTTCCCATGTGTCCCACCTCCTTGGCACGCTCCCATGGAGCCAAGCTGCTCAGAACCAGGCTCTGCATGCGTCTCCTTACCCCTCCGTTAGAAGATATTAATGATTTCTCATGGTTTTCAGCATCCCTGGCAGTGTTCAAGGCCAGGTTGGACACAGGGCTCGGAGCAAGCTGCTCCAGTGGAAGGTGTCCCTGCTCGTGGCAGGGGTTGGAGCTGGAGGAGCTTTGAGGTCCCTTCCAACCCAAACCATCTAAATAAATAACACTGGTTGAACTCACTGTACATGCTTTTCAAATCATGCTGCTCACAACGTGGATGAAGAAGACTCTGCCCTACACAGTGTATAAACCACTGTGTGCATTCCTGCAAGCAGCTCTGCTCTGCCCCATCACACCCCATTTTGTCCCCCCCCCACCGGCACCATTCAAAACCAGACCCGTATCCAGCAGGATCGGCTCTGGGGCTGGCACGGGGCCCACTCCCGCACCCCATCCCAAAGGCAGCCCGGCATGCCTGCCCGCACCCTCTCCTTGCTGCCTGTACACCCTTCTCCCATTCCCCACAATGTGTTTTCGCACCCATTTGACTTGACACCTGATGAAGGCGAAAGCAAATGAGAGATAAGCACGGAAAGCAGAGAGAAGCACTGATTTAGGAAAAGCACCAATTAAAGGCATTCTGGGTGGTCTCATTTTGGCGTTCTGCCTTTTGGGTTAGACTGGTTTTGCTGCTGCTTCCCTCTCCCACATTATCTCCTCTCTTTGTGCCTTTCCCAGCACATTTGCAAGGGATTTCCGCAGAGGCTGCTCCTGCTGCCGGAGGGGGATGAGGGGTGGAGGGGGGGTGTCTCAAAGCCCCACTGGCTGCCCCTCGCTCAGTGCAAGGAGTTTACCTGCATCTCCCTGGGCTGTGCTGCATCTGTCCCTGCATGCAGAGCTCCAGTTGCCTGCGGCCATAGGCACAAGCCAGGGCAGGTCACTGGTACAGAGAGACACAGAGGCATTGAATCCCCAGGAATGACTGCAGCTCTCAAGTGACAGATGCCCAGCCATGATGTTAAGCATAGACATATATTTACTACTTTTTTATGAATAGAATCATACAATCCCAGACTGGTTTGGGTTGGAAGGGAACCTTAAAGCTCATCCAGTTCCAACCCCCCCTGCCACGGGCAGGGTGGAGGAGCATGATACAACAAATATTCAGCTGGAAATATCAGTCATCCTACTATACCACCATAACAAGAACTAT
Organism: Ara ararauna; assembly: GCA_028858755.1. Taxonomy (NCBI): domain Eukaryota; kingdom Metazoa; phylum Chordata; class Aves; order Psittaciformes; family Psittacidae; genus Ara; species Ara ararauna. The sequence goes on along the minus strand of CM054383.1, from coordinate 1,644,740 downwards.
TGCAAATACCTGATTTGGGACTGCTTTGTGTTGCAGATGTCCCTGTCTAATCTACAGCTCTTTATTAAATAACACATTATCCAACCACGACACCTTGCTTTGCCAGGAGAGCACAATACTTACACATCCATGCCCACAGTCCTGCATTTCTGACAGAATACTCTAGAGGTGACAAACTGCAGGGTTGGTAACACAAGTCAAGGGAAGTTTGAAACCTGTCAGCTTTGGGCAGTAAGAGGAGCTTGTTCAGACATAGGAAAACCACCACAGCAGACACAGTTATCGCACGGCGTGTGAAGCAATATCGATCTTCAGAGTTGTTAACAGCTCTGCACTCCGAGGCCAGAGCGCTGCTGTAATAGATAATGTCTCAATGCTGTGTCAAATGCATGAGCATAGCATTGCTATCAAGATGCTCTGCACTCATGGGAGGGCCCATCTGAAGACAAAGCCAGAAGACATCTCCACAGCCGATGTGCGGTGATTGTCCCATGAAGAACCATGCTTCTGCTTCTCACAGCAAGAGAAAACCGAGTGCAGAGTGCTCCAGCCCTTTACAGAGCGCAGCTCCCCTCCTACCCCTCCGAGCTCTGCTTTTCATATCCTGCCTCTGTCCCCTCTCACGCTGCATCAAAAAGCCCCTGCAGCAGTTTCAGGTTGCATCTCCTGTGCCCTCCTTTCCATGCTCTCAGTGTTTGTTGCATCCATGGGGAAGGCTCACACTGCAGCCAAGCTCTCAGACCCGAGAGGGCTGGAAATATCCAGGGAAATGGGTCTGAACTGCACCAGGCCACAGCAAGGGTTTGCCAGGGACAGGCTGGAGGATCTCACTCTTCCCTGCCCTGAACGTAGTCAGAACACTCTACAGGCAGCTTCAGCTGCACGACCAACCCACCCCCTCCCTGCACAGAACCAAATCTTTTGATAACCAAAACCTGTCAGGGAATGCAGCAAATCCTGCAGCACAAATAACTGCAAAGACAGAGAAGGGCAGAGCGAGGAGCGGGTGCCTCGGCAGAAGGGCTCCATCTCCAAACAACAAAAAGATCACAGAATCCCAGCCTGGTTTGGGTTGGAAGGGACCTTTTAAGGCTTTAGCTCCTCCAGCTCCAGCCCCTGCCACGGGCAGGGACACCTTCCATAGAGCAGCTTGCTCCAAGCCCCTGTGTCCAACCTGGCCTTGAACACTGCCAGGGATGGGGCAGCCACAGCTTCTCTGGGCACCCCCTGACAGCGCCTCAGCACCCTCACAGGGAACAGCTTCTGCCTCATATGCAGCCTGGGGCTGTTCAGATGTTCCCCCAGGAGCAGCCGCAGTTTATGAGCTCAGTAGCTGTGGAAAGCTTCCAGACTGGGCAGGATGCTCTTGCTGCAGCAGGAAAGCAATGGCAGCATGGGCAGCACAGCTCTCGAAACCCAGGGGCTACTCTTGAAGAGACATCTCTCTTCAGTCGTTTGTCCCTTCAGATGTCCCTTGTCCCACCAACAGCACTTTTGACAGGGCATGTAGCACCCAAGCTGTTTCCTTTGTCCTCCTTCCACTGTTTGACACCAAAGGTGAGCTTGGTACTTGGGCCGGAATTGGTCTCTCCAAAGAATTTCCCACCTTTGCCACAGCACAGAAGGAGCGGCCACAGCTCATCCACGCTACAAGGAGCAGCATTTCAGCAGGCCACGTTTAGCAGGTATGGTGTGGGGATGCTGATGTTTTTAATGGGCTCTATAGCTGACACCTCTGCAAAGGCATCACCTGTTGAGTGTTCGACAAGCCCCAAATCAGCTGGGGGTCTGTATCCTGCAGGAAAGGGAATGCCAGCAGGCACTGGCACTGCTCGACACTTTGGAGCAGAATGGTGATGGAGCAAGAGCTGGGGCTGCTGGGGAGGCAGCACCCAGGCAGCGGTACCCATGGGAGGGCAGCATGGGGAAAGCAGCAGAAGGCTTCCCCGGGGAATCTGGGGCTTTGTGCTTTCTTCCCAAGTGATCTGTGGGGCGCATCTCAGCTCGAAGGCAGCATCCACGAAGCATCCATCTGCAAAACCACCCCAGCGAACACAATCCCTGGCCCTCCCCCTGGTTTCTGCAGCAGCATTCATTCCTTGCTCTCGCTGTAGATCCGGCATGCCGAGTCCTTACTCCCCAAGAGTATTCTCCCTTTACAAAGCACGACCATAAAGCAGTGACATAATCCAAGCTTGGCAAACACTTTTGCTGATGTTAAGCCAGTGCCTTTCGCGGTTCTCACTGCAGCTTTGGAGCCCGCGATATAGATGGTGCAACCGGCTGATTAAAAGTGCAGGAGCCTCCCAAGGTACCATTCCATGTGAAACGCTGACATTTATATTTGACATTCCAATAAGTGTGGGGCTCTTTGGTTTTTTAATTACTTCTCGCAAGGGTGCGGGTCAGACGCAGACACACAGTGAAGTTCTCCATAGGATAGGTAAGATTCCTGGCCAGACCTCCTAACCCAGCTACCTTGCAGCGGTGCCTCCAAGCCAAATTAATTAGAGGCCACCCACAAGCAGATGTGAGAGGTGTAGGTGAATCTCTTCACCCATTCATTCCCTGGCGAGGTCTCGACGTAGGCGCTGAGGGTGAGTGGGAGGGCTCTGGTGCTGAAGAAATGACTCGATTCCTTCCATTTTGGCACCAAAACACAGCCAGCCACTGAGGCCGAGTAGTAAACAATAGTAGTAATGCGGAAAAAAGAAGAAAACCAGCATATAAGATGCCTCCATGAAGAGGTGTGATAGTTGGCAAAACGGGTCCTGTTTGAGTTTATGGGATGTACAGAGTCTTTTTATTGGGGATACTTTTTGCTATTAGTGTAATAAAAAAAAGGACCAATTGTTTCTGCCATCTGAGAAAACTCTTGGTGGAACAGGCAGAAATCCAGGAATAATTAAGAAAATAATAGTGCACACCCAACAAGAGAAACATTATTTGTTTCAAGATGAAGTCCCTCCAGAATACTCGGCCGTGATTGCGTTGCTTTCAAAACGGGGGGAAAAACCCTGCTTAAATGAAAAGCAGCAGCCATCAGCTCGTTTCTAAGATCTCGAGTGGAAAAAGTGCAGGGCTGCAATACCCTTCAGTGGTAAAGGCTTTTTCCGTTTGCACCGCTCTTATCAGCCCTGGCAAGTTGCAAAATAATAGTGTTTTGCCCTTACATGTTTCCATCAGAGGCTCAGAAGTGCTTCACGAAGCAGAATTAATTGCGCTTCACTGCTCACCTGTGAGAACAGAGCAATTATTTAGCAACAGGGTTTGGGGTTTGGGGTTTTTTTGTGCTCTTTGGGGTGGGGGTAGAGGTAAAAATGGCCACAGGAAGATGACGAACCCACCAAGACAGAGAGAGACTTCACAGCTCTGCCCATTCCCAACAGTGGATGTGGCAAACCTCCACATCTGGGCTCTCCCTTTGGAAAGGACTGCTTTGCCCCAGCACCACTTCTCCCCAGGCCTCGGCTTGCCTGTCTTCCCACCAGCAGTCATAGACTCATAGAATCCCAGCCTGGTTTGGGTTGAAGGGACCTCAAAGCTCCTCCAGCTCCAACCCCTGCCACGGGCAGGGACACCTTCCATAGAGCAGCTTGCTCCAAGCCCCTGTGTCCAACCTGGCCTTGAACACTGCCAGCAATGGGGCAGCCACAGCTTCTCTGGGCACCCCCTGACAGCACCTCAGCACCCTCACAGGGAAGAGCTTCTGCCCAAGAGCTCATCTCAGTCTCCCCTCTGGCAGGTTAAAGCCATTCCCCTTGTCCTGTCCCTCCATCCCTTGTCCAAAGCCCCTCTCCAGGTTTCCTGCAGCTCCTTTAGGCACTGGAGCTGCTCTAAGGTCTCCCCTTCAGGAGCCTTCTCTTCTCCAGGCTGCCCCAGCCCAGCTCTCTCAGCCTGGCTCCAGAGCAGAGCTGCTCCATCCCTCGCAGCATCTCCATGGCCTCCTCTGGCCTCACTCCAACAGCTCCATGTCCCTCTTGTGCTGTTGCCCCAGAGCTGGGTCAGGACTGCAGGGGGGGTCTCCCCAGAGTGCAGAAGAGGGGGAGAATCCCTTCCCTCGAGTGCTGCTCACGCTCTGGGGGTGCAGCCCAGCACATGGAGCTGCAAGCACACATGGATGGGTCAAATCACCACCCTCCCAGGCTCTGACTCCTCAGATGTTCAGCGCACTGGGTCTCCAAAACGCGACTCTTTCCCATGAGTGTGTCCTGGCGCCATCCCTCACCCAGGGTGCGTGTTGTGGCCTCCCAGATCCCACTCTCCACATTCCTGCATGGCTTTTGGCAGGTTACAAAGCTGCGCCAGCTGCCCGTCGGAGCAAGGTGCGGAGCAGTCGGGCAGCGAAGGCTGGAACTGGTGAGTGAGAACTCAAGTGTCACAGCCACAGAGGAAAAATGACCCCAAAACAATTACAGACCCGGCTCTGGTTTCGCACTGAGCAGCAAGAAACCATCCTGTACCTAAGGGGGGCTGAAGGAGCATCGCCCTTCCTCACCCGCGGAGGGAAGCGGCGCGGAAGGACCCCGCTTGCCCCAGCGCGGAGCCGAGGTCCCCGCGCACCTCCCGGGACTTACAGAGGTTCATTCCCCACTGCGGTGCTCCCCCGCGCGCAGCTCCGGAGCGCAGGGGCGCGGGGACGGCTCCGGGGAAACCCCGCGGGCACCGCGCTCCGCGCCCCGCTCCCTGCGCGACCCGCGGGGGCCGCCCCCCCCCTCTCCGCGCCCGGCCCCGCCCCGCGCCCATCCCCGTCCCGCCCCGTCGGGCGGCGCGGGCGCCTCCCCGCTCCCAGCAGCCCCTGCAGCCGCCTACAATGAAATTGGCGAAGTTTTTTCGGTTTCGGCGCCATTTTCGAGTGGACGCGGAGGTGAGGAGGGGGGGGGCAGCGCGCGCGCGGCGGCGGGCACGGGGGGCCCGGCTGCGGGCACGGGGGGCCCGGCTGCGCCCGCTGCCCGCTGCCACCCCCGCGGGCGGGACGGCTCTGCCCGGCCCGACGGGAGGGACGGGACGGGGGGGGTACAGCGCGGTCCCCCCCCGCGCCGCTGTGGGCGGGAAGACGGACGGGGCGGACGGGCAGCGGCACCGGACCGGGAGGGAATGGAGGGGATGGGGCGGAAAGAAGGGGGAAAGCCCCAGAAATGAACTTTCCCCCGGGGGGGGGGGGGGTCGGCGGCCCGTGACGCAGCGGCAGTGACAGCGGGAGCGGCCGGGGCGGTGCCCCCCCTCCCCGGACCGTTAGGGCGGGAGCGGGACGGTTCCCACGTGGGTGCTGGGCGACCCCCCCCCCCCCCCCCCCGGGCGCCTTTTCCTTATGGGCTTGTCATTAGTAATAATCGCTTTATTCTCATGTGGGGGGAGCCGCGCCCCCCCCCCCCCGCAGGTGGGGTTCGGGGTTCGGCGGTTTTACCCCGGTTTAAGCCGTTTTTTAACCGTTTTTCACACGTTTCCCCCTTTTTTAGTGAGGAACCCGGGACCTCGGTGGCCCCCGGCCCCCGCTTCACCCCGGGGTTCACTGTACTTTTCTACATAGTGTTATACATAGAAAAATAGTTTTATACGTTAAAAAATACTAATACAGCAAAAAATGGGGTGAAATAGTTTGAAATGCCATCGCAAAGGTACTGACTGGCACCCGCTTTCTGCTGGCTTTTCCTCTCCCCCCTCCGTGCTGGTGACTTGCTTTGTACAGGAAATTTGAATATCCTGGCCAAGGCGACGTCCAAGTGCAGCTCTGGGAGGTTTTCCCCTTTCCCAATGTATCCTAAATACAACTTTTCCCCCCATATCCGCGTTAGGTTTACGGAGACAATTTTTTCCTTGCATCCAGAGTGGGGTTTCCGAGGTTAAAACTGGGATTTCTCCCTCCAGCAGTAAACCCCAGAGATGAGCTGTGCCCGTGCGCTGCGGGCGGGTGTAGGTGAGGGTCCTTCTGCCGAGTTTCATCATCTGCACTGGAGGAACCCAAAGAAGCCGCCGTCAGCTGCAAAAGCCTGGGCTGAGTTATCCCCCTTTGGTGGGAAGCTCTGAAAGGGAGCTGCTAATGCAATAAGCACTGATGAAATGCAAGAGGGGAGTTTGCTGCAGGCGAAGTGACCCAAATAGATTTCATAGAATAAATATAATTACCGTGTGCTTGTTATGGTTTGAATTATTGCTCCTCTGACCAAAAAAATATATTCCTATTTTCTGGGTTTTTTTCCCCTCCTTCTTAACAAATCAGCTTTGTAGGAATCAGGCTTCCAGATCTGCCCCTTGTTGTTTAAAACTGGATGAGATGACAGTACAAAAACCCAACTGGAAGTGGCAAGAAGCATCCTCCTTTTCCTCTCCTCAGCAGTGGTGAGAAAAAACTGTGGATCCCGGCGTTTCCCTGTGGAGTTTACTGGCTTTCCTGGAGTACTGTAAGTTCAAGCCTTATCCACAGGCCTGTTGAGCACCGGGCAGTGCTGGCAGGAGCCGCTCCGGGGTTGGGTTTCAAAGGGATCCAAGTTAACGAATTGGTGCGGTGCGGTGTTGAATCCGCCCTTTGGAGCTGCCGTTTGGTTTCGGGTTCGGTGGTTTAGCGGGTGGAAGGCGCGCCGGGTTGAGCTGGGATAGCGCTGGGAGCCGTGTGGGGTGCTGCTGCTGCTCCTGAGTTGGTGGGGAAGACGTGGTTTTCATATAGCCGCGTGAGCAGTTGCCGGCTCTGCTGCGGCTCTGCCCTGCAAACGGGGCGAAACCCCTTTTGTGCGTTTCTTGCCGCCCAGGGTGAAGGCTGAAACTCAGTGAGGGTGGGTTTTGGGGGCTCCGAGGGGATGCAAATGAACGTAACGTGGCTGCGTGCAGTTCCCACGTCCGACTGCTCGCGCTCCACGACAGTCACTTCTCCTCCCGCTGCCTTTCGTGTTGGAAGTGTCAGGGCTGGAAGCGTCTGGGGGCTGTGGATCGAGCATCGGGGCTGATTCCAGCTGCTGGCCACATCTGTAGATCTGAATACGTGACTTTGGGCTCAGTTTCATTGTTCAAACGGGGCAGGGGCGGACGCGGTGGGGTTTTGCAGCCCCGGGCACACACGAAGGGTTTCGCTGGTGCTGCTCAGCCCCTGATTTTCGTTTTAGCACCGTAATTATGTGCCACTGATTTACATCTGGAACCTTCAGCTGTAACGGGGGGCTTTATTTTTAGGCTTTTTTGCAAACTAGGAAATGCTTTTTTGTTTGATTTTTATTCTTTCAAGCGAGAACAATGACTTCAGCGTTTGCCTGTCTGTGTCTGCTGTGTGGAAACTGTTTGATACGGAGTTGTTTCTTGTGCTTTACGTATAGAGGAAATACTTCGTATTTACTTGTCTTTGGGCTTGCTTAGCCCTGCTAAGTAAGTGAAAGCTCTGTATGCAAATCTGCCCTGTCTTTATTTCCTTCCCTTTCCCATGGTGCTCTCTCGCACTTCTTTTTCCCCCCTTGCTTTCTATTTCTGGTGCCAGTGGCAGTGAGGAGAGCCCCGGCTGTGTTTTAAGGCAGTCCTCTATTTCAGAGTGACTTCGGTTTAGTTTTTAGCATGGCTTTGGGCTTGGGGTGGGAAGGGGGTTACTTAATTGCCCAATATACTTTGGCAAGCAGAAGTCGCATTGTTTTGTGAACGGCATTAATGGCTTTCTGCGTGTTCCAATTCCCCAGTTATTTGGGGGATTTAATTCAACCTCTGGAGGTGGCTGGCTTTTCGGATGACAGGTAGAAGTCTCGGTTTCTAGCAATAGCTGGTGTGCGCACCACAGGCACGGGGCTGGGGCAGCAGGAGAGCTGTTGCTGTGCTTTGCACTGAGGTGGAGCTTTTGGGGCAGCTCTCTTAATGTTTGGGGCTACCAGCACGGCAGAGCACCCCTGTTTACGGCTGGCGGGGCGCTCCCTGGGTGCTGCCTCCCTCTGGCAGTGAGTGGCTGAGCACCCATCAGTGCCACCACGAAACCCCAAGCCCTGCATAGCCTCTCTGCATCTTGCCTGCTTGTCCCAGGGATGGGTTATCACATCAGTAAGAGGTTTCTTTTGCTTCTGAAGACCAGCAGGTTGTTCTACTGCGGCTGGCTTAACCCCTGCAGGGAGGGGAGGTGGGCTTGATGCTGGCTGTGCTCATGCCTAGGAGGTGCCCACTCACCACCAGAACCGCCGCTGGTTTCGGCTGGTGGGACCTGTGTTGTTCCTCCTCGCTGGGTTATGATTTGGGTCACCGTTGTGCGTTGGGTACCACTGCCCTGAGTCACACTCCTGGTGGCAGTGCTGCCTGTAGCCCCAGCTACAGGAATGGGGAGAACAGGGAGAAGAGGGATGCAGTTGCTCTTAAGCATTACTTTGTAAGCACTGCTTTGTAGTCTGCCCTCTCCAGAGGTGAAAGCTTGATTATGTGGGGTTTTTTTCCCCCTTATTTTAAAACTATTTGTGCCCATCTGAGTCTTTATGGTCTGCATGTGCCTCGGGAGGGGACGCTGCGCCTCATAAACCCTTCTCTGTGTTGCTTTCTAGTTCTTGTTGAGACAATGGTTGCCTTGTGTCTAGGGAGGGAGGAGCTGATGTGCCAGCATCCACAGGTGAGTTGGGAAGGTAAGTTCTCGTGTCCAACCTGCTCTGAGATGCAGGAGCATCCCTCTGGATAAATAAATACAGGTTCCTGTGAAACATTCCTGGGGCACTGCTGGGCACACCTCAGAGAGGTCGAGATGAACTCAAACCACTCGGTTCAGCCGCCGTCTTTCCGATTTCACATTGAGAATCCAAAGGGATTTGAAAGAAGCTTCAGTGTCAGATGGGATGATTTGAGCAGAGAACTTTCTAGCACTGAAGATAATTATGCTCTCATGTCATAAGCACCCATTTTCTCAGATCCGTATTTCACTGCCCATCCCAGATTTCCCCTTGCACCCAATGCTTGGTGTGAACGTTGATTTTCCCTTTGCACTAGAGAATAGGCTGGTGGAGGTGTATTAGCCCTCACTTTGCAACGTCCTGCTTGCTCCAGTCTCAAACTAGGATAAAGATGGGGGTTTTTATATATACATACAAACCCATCAATTCAAACATGAACCTCAAACCCAGAATGGCTTCCAGAGCTGAGCTTGTTCACGATCGCTTTCTTTTTGAGTCCTCGGAAGGGACGAAAGAAAGAACCACACAGGTACAGCTGAGTAAAACCTTACAGAAACATCCATGGTAATTACGGGGGGGTGGTTTGGTTTCGGGTTTTAGCTTTAGGTTTAACATCCTCTGGGTACGCGTTGGCTCTGTAGTTGCTCGCTGGGGAGTTGGACCCGGTGCTCTCAGTATGGAGGGTGCTGAAGCGGGGAAGGAACTGCCGGGGGTTCTGGAGGCAAATCTTTGACTTAAGATCTGCAGCGCTGTGGGTCAGGAGAGCGTTTGGGATTCCTGCGTTAAGGCTGCTGCGGAGGCAGGGAGCGGGAGGAGGGCGAACCCGCAGCGCAGGCAGTGCGAGGGGACGGCGCCAGCGTTTGAACTGGCGGCGGCGTCCTGGGCTTTTGGTGGTGCTGCTGCTGACGAGCATGAATTGAAGGAAGTTGCCCCATAACGGGGAAAGGAAGCGCAGGAGCTGGCGGGCTGTGTGCGCGGCTGCACCGCCTCGCAGCCTGGCGGGCAAGCGCCGCCCGTAGCCTCTGCTCTGCCCCGCACTGGAGGTCGCTGGTACAGGCAGGGGAGGTGATGGCGTTGCGGGGTGTCTTTAATATCCCGGCACGTTAGGGGTGCTCATTCAGACACTAAATGAGCATAATGTAGTCGTATTTTTTAAAAAAGGGGTTATTTTTTAGTTTGCTCAGAATATTTTCAGGCAAACTGAGCAGATCTGAACTGTGGGAACCCGGATTTATTTACCTGGCAGCTTAACGCTGGGGCTCCCGCAAAAAGCCGTGATGTTCAGCAGCCCCTGAGAGGAAAGCACAAGGTAACGTTTCCCCACGGGGCATTTTAAGGAGCAGGCTCTTCCCAGCAGCAAAAGCAGCAGACCTGCTCTATCTGAAGTGCTGGGACCCACATATTAAGGATGCTTATGGGGTGAGGGGGGGACAGTTAATTGCTGGCTTTGTTTCTGAAACTGTTTGCACTGTGTAACTGCTTCTTCTCTTATAATTACAGACTTTCTGATAGCACCCGTGAAGAAAACCCAAAGTCCTGTGGTGGTAATGCATGCACGTTAAATATCTTCATTGTAGAGTGTTCTTCAGTGCCTTATATCATGGTTTCAAAATACATACATATATATATATATAAAAATTCAAAATACCATTTGGAATGTCAACATTCAGTGGGCTTTGAGGAGATGTAGCAGCACATCATGGTTTGTAGGGACAAGGAGATACAGACCATTCTGGGCTGCCTCATTACCTCAAGGATAAGACAAGAAAGTGAGCTTCTGGTTATCATAGATGTGGGAGCTAACACATTCCCATGTATCTCTTTAGTTGAGTTGAACAGGTACGTGTAGATCAGTTCTCGTGGTGCTTGTGTCGGTGCACATCCTCTGCAGCTCCACATACATTCCCTATGAGTTTGTGTGTCCGTGTGTGTCTCGGCGGGGCTGATCCCGCAGGCAGGAAGGACTCAAGGCTCCTTTTTGTCCTCCAGCATGGGCACAACCAGTGTTGGCACGAGCGCGGTGCCTTCCGCTGGTGCCTCACCTATTGCTTTCCCCAGCGAAGGATCAGCCAAGGTACTCTGTTGCCGTGTGTTTTGGGGGGGGAAAGGTGGGGTTTGGGGGCCGTGGCGATGGACAGTTGTCAGCAGTGCTCTAGCAGCACGGAAATACTGGAGTTTGGGATTGCCTGTTGCTCTCCAGTATTGCATTGCTGCTTTAGTGAGGCTGGAAATCGGTCCCTGCCGCAGGAGCCGGGCTCTGCTGCTGCGCGGGGGCTCTCGTCCCCCCCCCAATAAACCACTGCAGAGGCAGCAACCAACGCGGGCTCCGTCTTGTTCATGGGGAGAGGGGTGCACCCCACACCCCTGTGCTGGCGGGTGCCCCAGAGTCCAGCGGGTGTGGGGGCTTTGGCTCTCCTGCATCTGTGGGGGGGGGATCTGGGGGGTGCCTGGTGCAGTGGGGACAATGGGTGATGCTGGGTGCTGTGATGGGAAGAGCTTGGAGGGCCTGGAGCATCGGAGGGATCTCTTCAATGTCCCAAAGCCTCATCTTTAGGGTCCAAAGCTCTGATTCTGGGGTTGAAAGACTCCTTTTGGTGCTCTGAACCCTCTTTTTAGGGTACAGACTGTTCATGGGGGAATCAAAGCCTAACCCAAAGCCCATTTTTAGGTGTCAATCCCCATTTCCAGGGCCAAAGTCCTCATTTTCAGGCTCCAAGCCTGTCTCAGTGCCTCCAGCCACCTTTTTAGGACCCAGGGTTTCAGTTCTACATTCCAAACCCCTGAGGGTTTCAAAGCCTCCCTGATAAGCCTCAAGGTTATTCTATGGAGGCCAGAGGCTCATCGCAAGGGCACAGCCTCCTCCCCAGCCAGCTCTGGGTGCAGTGTGGGGCTGAGCACTGCCCTGGGGCTGCGTCGGTGGCACAGGCAGCACCACAGCTTGTCCTGTCCACTCACATTGAGGAGCTGGAGCGGGGCCAGAGAAGGGCAATGGAGCTGGAGCAGGGCCTGGAGCACAGTGTGATGGGGAAGGGCTGAGGGACCTGGGGGGTTCAGATGGAGGAGAGAAGGCTCAGGGGGGACCTGATTGCTGCCTACAACTGCATGAGAGGAGGATGGAGCCAGGAGGGAGCTGCGCTCTGCTCCCAAGGAACAAGGGATGGGACAAGAGGGAACGGCCTCAGCTGCATCAGGGCAGCTTTAGATGGAGCTGAGGAACAATTCCTGCCCCAGAGGGTGCTCAGCATTGGAACTGCCCAGGGCAGTGCGAGGCTCTCCGCTGATCCTCTGCCATGGGGGCACTGGTGCAGCCGGGGGATGCGGGGCAGCGCCACAAGCCCAAGCAGCCGCATGGCAGCAGCCGCTCTCCAGCACTGTGGTCACCTCCTTGTGTGCAGTGTCCCTGTACAGCCCGGCCTGGTGGGCACTGGGAGCACTGGGAGGGTGGGATCTGAGCCCTGTGAGATCCCCTGGGGAGGGCTGGGACCACTGGGAAGCCCCTGGAGGTGATGGGGAGCATCCCAGAGCCTTGTGGAGACCCTGGGGGATACTGGAAACCCCTGAGGGCAACGCAGAACCTCTGTGGGGCAACTGGGAGCAATGGGAAACCATTGCGAGCCTCTGGGTGTAACTGGGAACCCCCAACAGGTAATGAGAGCCTTTCCGAGAGCAACTGAGAGTAACTGGGAGCCCCTTGAGAGACCCTGGGAGCAAATGGGGGTAACTGGAACCCCTTGAATCCCTGGGGAACACTGGAGGTAATTGGGAACCCCTAAAGACAAATGAGAACCCTTCTGGGGGCACCTGGGAGGAACTGGGACTGTGCTTTATTGCTTCACAAGAGGGCTTTTACCCAACTTTGACCAATGTGAGTGCATCCCAGGGGTCATTTCCCAGGTTTCCCCCTCCTAAAGCTGGAGGAGTTTGTCGGGGGGGGGGGATTTTGGCCCCGGGGAGCAGTGGGACTCCCCTGGACTGACTTTGGTGCTCAGGGACAGGACAGAAACAGGGAATGGTGCATGGTGTGGCTGCAGGGGGGGACTTCGGTGTCAGCGCCACTGCCAGGCCCTGCCCCCCGTGACAATGGGAAGAACAGGAAAGCCAAGAGGAACAGTTGAATGAGTGAAGTCCGATGGCACAGTCCTGATAATGCCAATAATAATCAATAATGTACAATGGAATAATAACAAGAACTGGAGGACAACCTAAGACATAACAACAATAATATCTAACGTATAACGAAAGAACTACTGCCTGCTAATGTAGATTGGAATCCTAGCACTACTCATAACAAACGAACGCTACTTCTATCAGTGACGACAGCTAAAGGATAATGTAATGCTACGAACAGGAATAACAGCAAAAATACCATCAACAGGAACAAGGGGAATAACGATGGGAGGGGACCTCAAACTGTAGCGGGGCTGCTGCACTGCGGTGGTGTCCCGGTTCTGGCGGAGGAGCTCAGCTCAGCCCAAGGGTGGTTGTTTCTGCTGGCAGCAGTGGATCTTCATGTGGGAGCTCCTGCCCTGAGTGGTGTTGAAGAGCCTGGAAGTTAGAAACCATGCAGGGATTTGCAATTCCTCTTGACAATTCCACCACCACCCTCAAGCCAAGCTCCCGAGTTTCTGATTTGAGAGGATTTGGGCAGGTCGGTGTTTAAACAAAGCACATGGATGGGGTGGAAGCTGGCTGTAAAGGTGTGGGAAGGCCGAGGGGGATCCTGAGCTCCGCCTCCTGCTCAGGAAGTTTCCATTTCAGCCCAAATCAGCTCGTTTCCAGAAGCAGCAAAATCCAAGTCACCTTTGGCACTCAGGGCAGGGAAATCCACTCCCGTCACCGCCACCACGGGGCTGCTCTGGAGCCTGGCACCGGTTCTGCTGCTCTGGTACGTTCTGGTGCGGCAGAACACAGCGCTTCTTGGGGCTGCAAAGGGTCTGTAAACCAGAGGGAGTTTATTGCTTTATTCCTTCTTTTTCCTTCTCTTCCCAAAAGGTGGAGGAGAGCTGAATGGAAAAAAGCTTAAAATCTCTGGGAAGGGCCTGGGCACATGGGAATGTGTTACAAACCCCAGCTGTCAGCCAGAGCCTGCCCCAGTGAGCTCCTCGGAACGCCAATGAGCCCAAAAGTGCTTTAATGGGGTGGTGAGGACGGGCACCTCGGCAGAAAACGGGGATGATTGTGAGTGCTGGGAGCGGAGTCACCCTTTCCTGCCCCAAAGTTTTAAGTGAGGAATAACTGAGCACCTTCTCTTCAGCCTCCTCCACCTCCTGCAGCAGCCTCTGGGTCTTCCCTCCCAGCAGTGGAAATCAGTTGCAGCCAAACTGGATCCTCTTAAATGTGTAATAGCGTTCAGCGCATTCAGACACAGTCTGAGTTTGAATCTGTTGTGAGCAAACCAGAAGCAATCTGTAAGGGCGATGCTGGAGGCAAACCCTGAAGGCACACACATGCAACAAATCCATCCAGCGGCTTTACCTCCTTCTGTGGCTGGTAGAAATTGTTCTTGTCTTGGCGAAACGCTTTGTCAAAGAGCTGCTGCTCCAGCAGGGTCCACGTGCCCGTACACGGGAATGACCCACAAGGTATAGATGAGACCACCGCAGGCAGATGTCAGCACAGCTCCTCACTGCCCTGTCGACATCGCCTCCTTCAGAGAGCAAGTGCCCAAGCCCAGAGCCCCACACTGGAGGTTACCTGAGTAATGGTACCCAGCCAGAGAATGGTGTTCAGTTGGCTGGGGACCCCCCTGGCACAGCAGCTCCAGAGTCTCCTGTGGAAGTGAATGGAAAAAGACATTGTTCAGCCCTGTCAGCACTTGGCAATAGCAGCTTCAGGATCCCCCTGGCCATGGGAAGGTGTGGGAATGATCCACGCACCGAGGCAGATCTGTGCTCCACCAGCCTTTCACTACCTGTCTGGTGCTGGCACGATCCTTGTCCCGGCAGCCCTTGGGATGAGAATCCTCACTGCTGGTTCTTCCATGGTGCTGAAGCTTTGCACTTTTCCAACCCTCTTCACTGTGGTGTCTGCAGTGACTGTGGCCTTGCTGAGCACTGGCAACTTTGCAGGGCAATTTCCCCATCAGAACAGTCATCAAACTACATCTGCCTGTGGAATTCAATACATCGAAGTCCTTAAATACTACAAAAAAGGAGAACCCCAGCTGCTGTGATGCCTCATTTGCTCATACAAGTACTTGCAGACAGTCGAGATCTGATCTTGCGAGGTGTAATCTGAATAGGAACTAAAGGCAGCAGATACCACAGGCAATCATTGAATAGATTATGAGCATCCAGCTCCCTCTAAGTAGTGTTAGCTCCTCCATGCTGGATTATCCTGGGCAGGAGAGCATCACACACAGTGAAGCACCAACACGGAATCACTCAGGATATACATCCACAGGGCAACTTAAAGACCCCCGTTTGCCTCGCTTTTCCAACTGGGATTCACCCCCTCCGCAAGTAAAGTGCCAGCTCTGTTCACATGAAGACTTCTCAGCCCGTCTCCCAGCTCTGCGTGGAGCACTTTGGTTCTGAGCAGTGAGAATAACCACCACAAAGCAGAGCCACCCATCTGTAGTACAAGGCAGGCAGATGTCAGAGGGTGAGACAGCGCAGCAATGCCTACAAACAGCCAAACCCCTTTTTCCAGCATACATTTGTGATTCATAAAACATGGGACTAGAATGAATTCCAAATGCCACATACATGTTCAAATACAAGATTTTCTCCGTGCTTTCATAATGCTTTAACAATACACGTCTGGCTTGCAGAAAGCTGGCATTTAACTTGCAAAGTTGTGACTAAAACCCCAGCCTTTTACCCCAAATGTCTGAATAAAAGTACCAATTACATTTTCAGCTTTGGTCAAGTGAGACTTTCCCTTCCTGTAGGTGCTGTGAATGGCTGCAGTGTTAGAGCTGGTCCAGCACGGCTGGAGAGTAGTTACCTTCTTCTCTGATGAACCATTTTCATAGAGCAACAAAAGCCTTTGAAGGAGGAATCCTGCTGGGGTGATAAACTTCATAGGACAAACACCTACATGAAGAAATGCAACCAAACCCAAGTGCCTGTTCCCCAGTGGTTGGAATGTGGGAACATTCAGTAAGGTTGGGGTTTCTAAACCTGAACCTGCTCTGTCTGCTCCAGGCGAGAGGCATCAGGAGGCTGAGCTGGGCTCAGCACAGCTCAACAGCATCTTCCCAAACCTCTTTTGTGACTACCCCACATGTCCCTGCAGTTCCAACCCGCTCAAGAGCTGTGATTTCCCCACTCCAGCTCTGGTTTGGGAGACAAGCCCCTTGTTCTAATTAAACCTCTCTGCCCTTTCCCAAATCACAGCATTTGTGTAAGCATCTTAACTGGGACAGGTATTTTAGAGCTGCTGCTAACTACTACAGTTGTAACGGAACACACCATGATGGACAACAGTAGAAGTACAGAAACATGACTCAAACTTCTAAACCATAGAAAAAAGCCTTCAGAACAAGCTGGCAAAACCTTCATTATGTATTGAGCACCGAGGAGTGTTAAACCTGAGCATATACTGGAAGAAGGGCTGCCACACTGAGAATTACAACTCAGTGTAAAGGTGTTAATGAAACAAACCCAAATCACAGAATCCCAGCCTGGGGTGGGTTGAAAGCGACCTTTAAGCTCATCCAGTTCCAACCCCCTGCCATGGGCAGGGACTTAGAAAAGGGTTGTATTTGGATTTTTTACATGTGTGCGTGTTTCATGACCATATAATCTCCACTGTTTGTTTCTGCCAGAGCAGAACAAAGGACAGCGTTTAAACCATCTCTGACATCCAGTCTGGTTATAGAACATGCAGGTGTTTCAGTGTTTTCCCTCAGCCCTTTATCATCCCTCTTATAGACAGGACAACATCACCCAAAGGCTCTACAAAGATAAATGGAGAGTTCGCCTCTACTGACAGAAACACTCAGGAAAGACCTCACTGAGAGGAAAATGTCAAGAGCACTTTAATATACAGAATGAGGGGCATCAATGGATGTGGCTTACTTTAAAGAGACAGCCTTTATTTAAAGTACTTTGTTTTGCAGATCTTATGAAGTAAAACATTACAATACCTTTTTTTTTCCCCACAAATATATTAAAATTGTTTAAATTTCAAAGGCAATTCCACTGACTGATGGATATTTTGAAGGACAAAAGAAACCTCTAACAGAAACAGGCAGCTCCACTAGAATGAGACTTTAAACATTCTGCTTTGTCACTCCAGCTCCTTAAAAAAGAAAGAAAACTATGAAACAAAAAGGACATTTTCCACCCAGACTTTCCTTTACAGCAGTAAGGCAACTCCAGGAGATCTGAATGAGCTCCTTGGAGAGTACAGATACTGTATCTGGCTGCTCCTCATGCTTTCTAACACCCAAAGGTGCAACAATCCATTAATCACAACCACATTTTGTGCATTAAAATATAAAACTTAAATTACAACTTTAAAAAATATTACTAATAGATTTCCCTATCATAAAATGTTTGACATTTACAGTACTTGGAACTATTTCAGTTCTGGGTTGATGAGGTTTAAGCAATTTACCACTGCAAGAGTTAGACTCTGGAGCTCACAAACAGCACAACCCAACCAGGGGCAGCAACAGTCGGTAGAGTCATAGTGCAAATCAAAATCAGGAGTGCAGAACTGCACTAGTTGTTTCCATCTCTAAAATACAAATGAACAAGACGAGCTCTTATATTGTACATGCAATAAATTATAGTAAGCACAGGACAACGGGGGCATTCTACAAGTTTAGCTGGTGTACCAGAGTTGAAGCCTGTGAAAGATGGGACTTGGTAAACGAAACACGTGAAAGCTCTGTTGTCACACACAGCACTCCAACTGTGCTTTCATGCTTTGTACTTCTGCTTCCCCGTCTCGCTGATCACACAGATATGCTGAAACAAAATGAAGTTAGAAAAGTAATGTAAGAGATCAACGGGTTACATGCATTTTCAGTAACATGCTTCTGAGAGAAGCACAAGCATGCTACATGTTTCAGTACAAGACATCTGTGATACTGCTTATGCAGAACACATTAAGCCTTTTTTTGTCCAAAAATCTCAACATTGCCTTTTTCCTCCTCCCCCTCATTGCCCCACCCAACTCTGCTGAGTGAGACCCAGATGAAGAATTAATGACTTAGAATTAAAGCTGAACCCCTTTTAACTCCAAGGGCTCTCTTCTCTAATTCTAACATAACCAAACCAATGCACTCAGTTGTTGCAGACATCTGGTAACCTAAGAAACTTTCACAAACTTATTTCAGAGCTCACAGGAGATGTGTTGCCTCAATTCTGCATGCACCAAAATAAGCTTCTAGTTTCTTAAGAGCTCCAAAATTCTCTCCTGCTGCTCTAGGATCTGCTGTCATCGTTGCATCACCAAAGGAACGTTTGCACACGAGGCATGATTTAGAGAGAAGGGAGGGTGATGTGAGGAGCCTTCCCTTCCTTCCTCCTCCCTGGTTTTAAATGCACAAAAACACACAGAAGAAATTACTTACGTTCAAATCTCTGAAGTATTCATTGTAATCTAGGGCGTATCCCACAACAAATTTGTCTGGCACTTCAAACCCAACAACTGAAAAAGACCATGAGGCACCATTATGTTAGAAAAGAACTCCCTAGACTTCACTGGACCTTTTTAGAGAGGCAGTGTGGAATGCTGTAGGGATATAAGCATCCCCACTCATTTCATTTCTTCCACTCAAGCACCCTCAGATTAACATTTGAGCTGTTTTAAAAGTCTAATTGACTTTCCTGATTTAGTTTAACAACTAAAGCAAAATTAAATGGATGCATTTATCGGTTCCCACACAGCAGCATGGTGCAGGAGAGGTACCCACAGGCATGACGAAAAGGAAGGTTCAGTCGTCAGCTCCTTCAAAGCTAAGGATGCTCAAGTCCAATAGGACTTCCTATGAAAGGCTGGGAGAGGGAGCATGGCATAATGTGAGTATCAGACCCACAGTTACTGCACAGAAACCAACACTTCACCTTTCAGGAACTGCCTGCATGGAGGCTGTTCTTGCAACTTGCAGGCAATGGCCTGACATGCAGGAATATACTATGACTGCTAAAGCACATCTTAGATGCTGATTCCCTGGTACAGAGAATAGTGAAGAGCAAAGAGCACTCTGCTCTTCATGGAGTCACTTGCAGGTTACAGAAACTGATAGCCTGGGTTGTTTTGAAAGGCTCCAGAGCACAGGGAAGCTGCGTGGTTTTCTCTGTAAGGAAAACAGAGATGAATTGTACAGGTCAAAGAAAAGGCTGTGTGCACTTGTGGAAACACTAAGGCGATGTTTACTGTCTACTTGGCCTCACAACACAAGAGATAAAACAGAGGCCCAGCCTTGATGCCTCTTCTTTCAGAGCTCACATGTCCTGCACTGAACAGGTTGCCTCTGTGCACAGATGGCAAAATAATGCATCTGCTGCATGATGCTCAGAAGCAGACCGTTAACCCAGCTAAGCCCATAATAAGATCTCAGGAACGAGGGGCATCCTTGACTGAGGGGAGCACCTCAGTCAAGCTTTAAGGCATTGAAAATCTTCAGCTCCAGAATATCTTACAACCTGGGAAAGGAGGAAGAGGATGTGATTCTGCTGCTAAATTCACTCCACTTCCACAGTGAAAGTACATGGTTCAGATTAACAGGAATTTAGCCTCTGGAACAGGGTTACAACACAAAGCCCTTCCCAAGGCAGGAGGCGGTGTCACTCTGGTACCACTGTCTGCTGTGGATCCTGTTCCTTTTTTTATGGCCTTGGGATAGACAGAAGACAAGAAGGAAGTAATTCAGATGCCCAGACATAACCTCGTTTCTGCCAATTTAGGCATCTTATCACAGTAAACTTTTATCAGACTTGCTACCCCATGTGGTCCTCCTACATTACTGGGGACATCCAAACAGCATGAGGTAACGAGGTGTAGGCACTCAAATCACTCCCAAGTGTCAAAGGTGTATCCAGCAGATTTTGCTCACCAAACTTCATGAGGGACTGTAGTGAGAGGACAAGGGGTAACGGGTTAAAACTTAAACAGGGGAAGTTTAGACTGGATATAAGGAAGAAGTTCTTTACTGTAAGGGTGGTGAGGCACTGGAATGGGTTGCCCAGGGAAGCTGTGAATGCTCCACTGCTGGCAGTGTTCAAGGCCGGGTTGGACAGAGCCTTGGGTGGCATGGTTTAGTGGGAGGTGTCCCTGCCCATGGCAGGGGAGTTAGAACTGGATGATCTTAAGGTCCTTTCCAACCCTAACTATTCTATGATTCTACGACTACAACCAAGCTGGGAGGATTTACCCATGCAAAGGGTGTAACTCAGACCAAAATATTAAAGTTTGCTTTTCATATAGTAAAATGTTACAGAAAGTTAAGGGGAAGAAAAAAAGCATCAGATCAAACCGAGATTAATTCTGTCAAAATAAGAGCAAAAGGGTACACAATACACTGACATCTGTTTAAAAATGAATAACGGTTATTAAAAGGTCACTTACAGTCTGGCCGATATCCCACGCTTCGAGGAGTTCTTTTTACCAACAAACTGTCAAAGAAAACCAATATAAAACTGAAACACAGAAAAGAACCACATACATTTTGATGACAAACAAGCTGAATCTGGGCTATGTGCGCATAAATGAAACCATAACTACACGTATTTCAAGCTATTATTTGCAGGTACAACAAATCCTAATGACAAAAGTAAAACTTTCTCAAATCATGAACGGTTCACAGCCTAAAGGATAACTAACAGGTCTGCAAGAAAGGGGCCAGGAGATACTGAGCCAGATGGACTGTCATTGTGAAAAGTGTGTTAGGAACTTCAGGTGCAATTTAGCTTAGAGCTAAAGAGGTGACGACTTGGGATCTGGCCAGACCCACTGAGCTCTTTTCAAAGGCATTAGTGTTACAAAACAAAAGTTCTGCTGCCTCAATGCAACCTCCACTGCACCAGTGGAACAAGTCCTCAACTGCTTTTTACTGTCAGTACTAATAAGTCCATGAAGAAAATGTAATTGGTTCTGATGATCCTTCCAGAATTAAGTCAGAGGTGTAAAATGCATGGAGATACAGAGCTGGGGGTACTGGAGCAGAGAGAAATGCCCTGCTAGTTTAGTTTGATTTGCTCCTTACTCAGTTGAGCACTTTTAACCCTCAGAAGACAACCCCCCAGGCCTGACATCTGTCTGTCTGTGAGATAAAGAGGCTTTAGGAGGAAAAGAAAAGGTGGCCGATGGCTGAACAGAGGTCAGCTTAACTTTGTGCATTAAGCACAGAGCTCCTTCTCTCATGGGTCAGCCCTCAAGGTGTCAGAGTCAGTTTCCATTTTAAACAGTTCTGAAACTTTTAGTCATGAGAACTGGTCTCAGATTTGATCAAAGAAACCCCAAAATCACATTAGCATTAATTCACATCTCCCTGCTACAGCTGCTTAACTGTCAGAGAGGAGGAGGGGAAAAAGAAAGAGAAGAGAGGCAAGTGAAGTGACTGAGAACATTACACTCAAAGCTATCTAGAATGATCACGTTTACCTGCTTGGGTCTTGAACAGACCCAAATTACTTGCAACAGGTTCAAACAATAGGAAACTGGACTCTGCTCATACCATCTTAAATTCATGCTGGACTTGTCAGTGACAAACACCTAAAATTTGGCACACCTAATCCAGCTAGAGAGAAATCCTCAAGCACCTCACCTTCAGCAGGTCACCTCCAGATTATCAGCAGGAAGAGCTGTTCTCCTGTGTCTAATGACTGCTTTGACATTGTTATGGCAACACAACTGATTAGATATCACTCACAGCTCTGCTTTATCTCTAATCCCCAGCAATAACTATCCTTTTCTTGTAAAATGCACACCCACAGCATAGTAGTGCAAAGATGTAATTTTAAAAAGGAAGTAGGGAGAATGTTGATATTGGTCAATAATATAGTTTTATCCTCAACATTCCCTGTTGTTTGCAAGTTATTTAATTACAAACTGCTTCAAAACTAATTGACCCAAGTATGTCGAAAAGCCTGGAAGAGCACATGGCTGGGTGACTGTCACAGAACCACCTCTATAGCTCAGCTGCACCATGCACACTACACGAACAATGATGTTAGTGGGCAAACTAATTTAATTCTACCATTAAAGAAGGCAAACTAAATAAGGTTTCTATTGTACAGGGATATCACAAGCAGAAACAAGTATGTTTGAATAGATATTACATACAGGTGAGTGACAACCACTGATTTTTTTTACCTCCTTTTCTAGAAAAGGTCTACACTTATGAATTAAATGTGTGTTGAAAATAACTTTACCAAATTCAGACGGTATTTTTAAGCTCAAAAGATTTAAATTCTTCCATATACTTCTAAATCTAATGTGGACTTCAGTGGTAAAATCCCACAAACCTTACACCAATATAAGGCAGGACATGCCATTTTCTAGGCCAGGCTGGACAGGGCTTGGAGCAAGCTGCTCTAGTGGAAGGTGTCCCTGCCCATGGCAGGGGGTTGGAAGTGGATGAGCTTTAAGGCCCCTTCCAACCTAAACCATTCTATGATTCCATGTACCAGTCATGCACAAGCTATTCCCTTCTGAAGCACTAAAATTCTTCCAGCAGCAGGACTGGAAAGGGACAGCCTTAAACATATGTTCTCACAATAAGCAGAAGTGCTTTTGGAGTTTATATACCGAACTTCAACAAATCATATCATATAGGACTCCTGCAGAAATGTTCCCACTCTTTTCTCTCCCATGGAAATGTATTATGCACTGTTTCTTTAAACATTGTGTGTCCTTCTTAATGCGAAATACAGCACAAACAATCATCATGGAAAACTTACCTGGCTACCTTCACCATCTTTGGATTGTATTGCTTAAGTAGAGACAGCAATGTCTTCATTGTTTTACCAGTATCAATTATATCCTGAGAATAAAAAACCTCACATAAGAAAGAATAGTAACCATGTCAGAGAAGCGTTTCCAGGCTCCTATCACAGAAACTGGTCATCCTCAACAGCATCAAAATATGCCAAAATCCTATTCGCGATCAAATACATGTGACACATAACACCACGCTGTGCTTATGCAACTATGCCCAGTCAAGTGATCACACACATTAACAACAGTTCTTAATTGTGGATAACTGTGACTTTGAAAGCAGTTACTGAACTATGACATTCTTGGCTCCTTTTGGAGATTTTATGGCTTGTGCTCCTTGCAGCTATTAGACAAACAATGTTTAATTTGAACATGATAAGAGTAACATTAGTCCTGTGCTGAGCTCAGTTACAGCAAAGAGAAAATAAGCAGAACAATCCATTACAGCAATTAAAGAAAAAGGAGTGCAATTTACATTACAGAGCCAAGAAATAGCTGGAGAAATTGCACTGCGAATATCTGGGTGCAGTTCTGAAGTCTATACTCAAACACGCTAAAAAGGGATTTTGACACACACTGCTTTAATCCCATCCACTGCACAGATAAGCAGAAAAAAAGAATATATGGCTTACAACTGAGGATCAGAAATGGACTCCTCCTTTGGACTGAAATGTTAACACTATCTTTAGAGGAACAGTCCATACCCTGGCCTGGAATCAAGGCTGTTTGAAGTGAAGGAGGCAGATAACACAGAAGCAGCAATGTCCTGGTTTCAGCTTATTTTCCCATGACTCCCAATTAAAATATCAAACAAAGAACTCGACAGAGCACCCAGCAGCAATACCACCTTTCACATGTAATGCTTTTAATCAGGGTTATAAACTCAAGAGAAGTTAAAGACATACAGATACATAGATAAAAACAGAAGTTGGGGAACAAACAGACATAGCTACTTCCACACTGTAAAACAGAGCTTATTACTGCATTTCTTGTGTGATTATCTGTATATTGGAGGTGAATGTCCATTTTGATCAGCTTCTTTTGCACATTAAAGGGATGCAATATAGGAAAGCCTGGTGCTCTGGAGCGTAAGATATTAAACCCCCAATAAATGTGCATTTGTATTGTCTGACAGTTAAAACAGTGATCCGTAAAGGGTTCATATTTGACAGTGCCTAAGACAAGTCATGGGGTAATGATTCACTGAACACATGAGAAACTAACCTAGTTAACTGTCTGGGGCTTTAAAGACATACATTCATCTGCAATGGAGCGGATACGTAATTAGATGCATCTGCCTATCTGAAGCAAAATATACTTCAAAGGACACCAGTAGTCACACAGATGACTGCTGAATACATACTATTTTGGTAGGAGTTTTGGAACTGAATGTGCTTCCTGTGGAATAATATAACCTTCTCAAAGAAAGCCTCAACAAAAAAACATCCTTAAAACCACATTTTATGAAAGGAAACATCCTTCCTTTTGGCTGCTGAAGCAGTTGCCATAGCTGTTTCTTTGCTTACAAACAAGCCATTTCCATTATGTGGAGTATGAAGACATTATTAGACTGTACATCCATTTTTGCTGCTTACTGCTGCTGCTTTCCTATCCTGAAATTGGCAATCTTATTCCAGAACAGCCCTGTCAAAGCCATAACAATATGTAACTCTGCCCATCAAGAAAGAGGTAAGAGAACAAGAATTAAGCAACTAGACAATCAAACTGAGGTGTACTGTACCTGGTATCACCCAAAGCACCATGACAAAACAGAGGAATGGGAATTTAGCCATTGCAAGATGCTCACTGAGAATTACTGTTCTCTAAGCCACCACTGTCTAAACAAACTACACACAGGGACACTGGGCTCAGACGTGTTTCTCCTGTATTTTAGGATATTCTTGCAAGGAACGTCTTTCTACCCTTGCAGTTTAATTTCTAGCTTGCTGCTTTATAAACACAGAACAATAACATGCTTTAATAGCACCTGATTAGACTACTTTTTAAAACTAAACAGCAAAAGACACTTTAGAATTGCCAGAATCCCAGAAAACTGGAAGCAAATGTGAACAATTTTACATGGACATTTTCCTTGCTAAATTTAGCAGCTGAATGCAATTGGAAAATTCAAAGCACAGATAATTGCAAATTCAGAGCCCACTTTCAAAATTCAGGCCTGGAATCAGAAGCCTTGAAACCAGAAACTGTAGGTTTTCTGGCTTAAGAACAACTTCTGTTAGAACTCTTTTACCAGTCACACATGAGAACATGATACTTACTTCTACGATCAAAACATTCTGGTGGGAGGAAAAAGAAAAATCCATTAGCATTTAGAGAATATACAATTCTTTATATATATTAATCTCTAACTTATTAATTTTAATTGCTGTTAAATAGTTGCACTAACATCACTTACGTTGGTTTACACACGTAACAGTGAATTCTATGGAGTTAACAAATCTGATGCTTCAATAACCATTAGCTGGCAACGAGATTCTCCTCAATGTCTCATGCTGAGTACAAAATAGTCTTTAAATTATTTAGACTTTGAGAATTCTAAACATATGCAAAAGAGATCAAAACAGAGTCTACACCATTTGTATTCTTCTAAAGCAGAGTGTCATACTAGAGACATGCATCTGTTATTACCTACCTCCTTTATGTTGAAATCTGACATACATGCCTTAGACATCACATGTGTAAGGAGAAGTGTAAGGTAACATATTCTGCCAGAGCAGGAGGCAGTGATGCTTTAACCCCAGATATCTGGCTCAGTGATCTCCATAGAGTCACTGGAGAACAGCAGATTCCCAGTTTACATTCTCCTATTTCCTTCTCTTCTCACTGACTGTAACAGAAATCTCTGTTCTTAACCTGGGCTGCACATTACTCATCCTAATAGTATGAATTCCCCTCCCTGTTTCAGTGAAGCACCACTACAGCAAATAAATAATGCTGCCGTCTTTTAAAGGTAGTCTGTAGACAACAGCCCCCACAAGACCATTCTTCTTGGGCACTGCAGAAAAACAAATCTCACGAAATTTTGCTGATATTGACTGGGGTTTAGTTAGGTTCTGACTGAACTCACAGCTGTGGTGGGGCTTATCCACTCCCCTATATACAGTGGCAAATACTGAAATGAAACTCATTAATTTTCATTTAACTCTATTATCTTCACACAGCAAAAGAGCAGCCTTAAAACCATGCAGGTATGTGTGCTTTTGTGGTTTTGTTTGTTTTTAAACGTACAAAGAGCCATACCTTTCCAGTTAAGGTTGAGAGGTCATCTCCACCAATGACTTTTATATCTCCAGTTGACTGATCATTCTAAGAAAGAAAAGGGTGAGCATTAGCATTACCAGAATTAAAGTAATTGGGGTCTTTATTCCAGTAAATATCAAACCTGCAAAGTACATAACCAGTGACTGTTAATGCTTGCAAGAAACAGCACCAAAAGTGTCTATTAACTAAGAAATTAGAAGTGAAATTAAAAGATGGCATTTCAGATTAAAGACTGACAAGCACTTTCAGTGCTTCTGTAACAATGCAAACAATAACTCAACTGAACAGCAGCAACCTCACTGCATTGAGAAAGTCCCAAAACAAAGATGTCCCAAATGGTGCTGCTTGACCTAGTAGATACACACACTGCTACTGAATGCCTAAGATACTGCCTAGATCAACCACAAAAATGTGATTCAGTTAAGCACTGTACTCACAATGCTATAGGACATTTCCTGTGTTCACCCTATCTTAAAATTGTCTTCTTTAAGCTTTGCTTTGCTTACGTTACAGGATTCTCTCAGATCTATTCCTACACTTAACAGGGGTTTCATCCTCCTTCCATGGAAGGATGTAAAAAAATCATCATTCCTTACAAAATAACAATTCAGCAGATATTACAGGCATTTTCCCCATTAATTTATGTGCCGAGATGACAGACTCATACTCCTCAACAAATGCACAGGATCAGGTTCCTGATATCTGTCTGGCTACACAGCAACACACCATGCTCAAACAAGACATCATGGAACAGCAGGTTACTGTAAACCTTTGGATTAGGCATGTTGAAGTATGATGATGAGCAGAGGAAAACCAACCTAACCTACAAAGCCTTTCCTGCTCCTTCCCACTGCAAACCGTACCAATTGCTACACTTTTTAACAGCAACATAAATCTTCATTAGCACATAAACCTGCATTCCTATGCAGGGCCTGAGTTCCTAAGCAATTAAAGGGTAAAAAAACCAGTTTCTGACACTGGTTGTAACCAGATTTCCACTGGAAAGAACTTTCTTTAATGATTAAGCAGTGTTTAAATTACCTTCAGGTGCATTATTTCTGATTTCAGGACTGGTAAAGCTTTAATGCTCTGTGGTTTAACACATCAGAGTTTTACTGTTTGAATCTGTTTTTGTTGCCTCCCCCTTGTCACAACCAGAAAACAACAATGCTTCATGAGATTGTAATTCCTGACTCAAGAGATTCCAAGTTCACCTTTTAAAAAGGCATTTGTCCTGGGTTCAGCAGTAGCAGTCATTTTTCTCCTTCCTAGTAGCTGGTAGAGCACTGTGTTTTTGACTCTCAGCCTGAGAACAGTGCTGATAACACCGATGGTTTCAGTTGTTGCAGTAATGTTTACTCTGACCAAGGCCCTTCTGAGCCTCATGCTCTGCCAGGGCACAGGGGAAGCCGGAAGGAAGCAGAGACAGGACACCTGATCCAAACTGACCAAAGAGGTGTTCCATACCACAGCACGTCATGCCCAGTATATAAACTGGGGGCAGTTACCCGGAAGGGTTAGATCACTGCTCGGGTCAGGCTAGGTATCAGTCAGCAGGTGGTGAGTGGCTGTATTCTCTTCCTTTGCATTTCCCTTGTCATTATTATTATAGGTGGTAGCAGCAGTGGTGTGTGTTATACCTTAGTTACTGGGCTGTTCTTATCTCAACCCGTGAGAGTTTCTCCTCCTCATCCCTCCAGGAGTGGGGGGAGGAAGGAGGGGAGTGAGCGAGCAGCTGCATGGTTCTGGGTTGCCGGCTGGGCTTAACCCACGACAGCATTCTAAGTTCCTTATGGTATTTGCTACAAGGCTTGATCACCAGAGATCTCTCAGAAAACTGCCGTGACCAGCCCGACCAGATTCTACCATGTACTCCACTGAAAATCCCTATTTCCCCAAGTGACAGAGCAACACATCCATCGTCTTTTGGCTGCCCTTCATGACTACATAAGCAATGTTTGCTCATTTCCAAGTTGAAATGCAGGAGACTGGTGAAAAGCCATTCTTCCTTTAGCACAAACAAAATCAACTGTTTGTCAAGAATACCAAGCTCTGGGGCTGTTCACAAACACCATCTTTCCATTTCTTAACAGCTTGCCAGATCATTAAAATTCATCTGTAAGGGCTTGGAAAGCTGGAGCTCTGAGCAAAGTTTAATCACAGCTTGATCATGTCAGTATTCTTAGAGAATTATTTTTGGGTGCAGAACAGTATGAACTTTGAATTCAACACAAAAAAACCCATATGCTTGTAAATATTAAATGATCAGTTTGAAACAAGAATAGAACCTCAATTACATCAATTTCAGAAGCATTACAGAAGTTCAGCTGCTTTGTTTATGTGCCCAGAGTATTTTTAACATCTTTTATCCAGTGTGTAAAGGCAGGCAGTGTGATCTAGCAATCACATCCAAAGACAGCAACAACAAGCTAGCTTCACTTTCAACTGTCCATGGCAGTTTGTGATAGTTTTCTCCTCACTAAATGTAGATGCTTCCATCTAGTAAAGCACAGATTAAGAACTACAGAGCAGATACAGCATTTGTACTCTATTAATGATGGAAAACCCAGTCAAATCTGTTACACACAGATCGTGTTAGGACAATTTTATCTGGTCTATCAAGTTATGCAATCTAAAGGACATATGTCTGGATATTAATAACCACCTAAGAGAATCCACAGAAATTAAATACTCATAAATGCTGTAGTGGAGGCAACAGGAAACAGGAGGTCCTCACTCATCTAGGACAAGAAAACATTCTTTTATAGAATTGGCTGACAGAACCCAAAACCCTGAAGCCAACACCTCAAGGAAAACATTCTGCTTAGACAGCTTTCTGTCTAAATTCCTCCACTTTTCCTCTATTCTTTTCTATTACAAAAACAGGCTTTTAATTTCCATAAAACTTATTTTGCTGCTCACTCCCCTATTGATATCAAGGCACTGTAGTGGAGTAATAAAGGAAAGCAGCTGGCAGTAGTAGTAAAGTAATTAACCAAAGCATGCTCACACCAGTATAGCAAACAGAACACACATGTAATAAGGCAGCCTTGCTTTTTAACAGAGGGTTTTCCTCAGGTGTTTCAAACCACTTCTCCACTAGCTTTTTCCAGGTTAGAAAGTGGAGAGAGTGAAAGGGTGCAGTCGTTATATTGCTTTTTAAACAAGCCAAGTAAGTGATTGGAAGTGTTCCCTTCCGATTTAAATACAGTGCACAAGCACAGGGAGTGCCTAGTGACATATAACCAAAGCCGGCACAAAGCTTTCTGCCCAGCCTTGCCTTCTCATTAAAGAGCATAGCTGAATTACTGCCTCGTGGTCAACAAACATGAGCATAGTCTCCAGGGAAGCCCTGGATGGCCCAGCAGTGTACATGCCTCAGGCACCAGGGCTGCTGGTCCTGCAAACAGACCTGCCCAAAGCCCCACACAGTTCTGGGCTCCACTGTGACATGTTAGCAGATAGCTCATCAGCAATCCTGAACTGATGAAGTTCTTTGACAGTCCAAACTAAGTCAGCAATAACTCCTTCTCTGGTTGCACAGTTTAATGAGATGAAGGATGAGGTCGAGTTTCCAATTTAGTAATCTCTGTTTTCTTCTACTGGCACAGACACTCGTCTACAACTGCAGCAAATAAACTATAGTGTTGACTGGAATGCAAAGCTGCTGAGACAGAACTAACAGCAGAACCTTACAAAACGATTTATTCCAACATGAAACTGAAACAAAAAAATGGAATTATTTCCATGCCACAGGTGGCCTTATGGAACAAATCATAAATACCACCCTCAACAGATGAGTCCAGGCTGCTGCTAAGCCAGGAAGCACACAGTGGTGACATACACCTGCTTCTTCCTTTGACCTGCACAACATAACCTTGTGCTTCCTTTGATAAAACTTACACATGACCTCACATTACAGAATGTTCCATTTCCCTAAAAAGTTAAATCCTCGTGTTCAGAATGCAAACAAATTCTTCTCCAAAAATGCAAACCCAAAGCAATCTATGGCTAGTCCTGAAAAGGTCAAGCCACCGATCATAAATCTACATTTACGAATATGGTATTTCCTCAAGGACAAACACAGCTTATTTTGTTCATTGTTTGGTTGAGCCAAACAAAAGATGAGATAGGGAACTGGGGCAGAACTGTTTTTGCAGCTTCCAAGTCTTCTTGTCCAATGAATGATGTCTAAGCCACATAAAAACATCTAAAATTAAGTTTTTAGAACTGTAATTGTGGGAGAATCCTCTGTATTATTGTAGATCCAGAGCTTTAGAGAAAGGGCAGTGTGCTGAGAGGAAACTGTTTAACAAGTAAAGGACAGGGAAAGGGTCCCTCTGCTCTGCATGATTTTACTGGGCTGTGGAGATAAAGGTCTAAAAGAAAACAGGTTACGTAATAAAGTAGAAAAAGAGTAAATTAGTTTGTGACTCTTAACTCCCTTCATTATTTAATATTAGCACATTCTGGCAGTAACAATATTAAACCATGACTGCTAGTAATTTGAAGTTAGGCATATTTATATAGAAACAGCGCAGTGCTGCAGAGATACTTACACAATAACTCTTCAACCTAATGAAGTCGACAGTCATGGGGATCGATTTGTCACTGTTTCTGTTCAGTGCTTTGATGTAGTCTAATAAATCAGCAAAGAATTTATAGCCACCCTTGAGTACGCAGAGTGCTACAATGTGGTGTCCTCCCATGCCCTTCATAATTTCTCGTGCCAGTCTCTCCGTCCTGTACAGAAGCAAGAGAAAGTTAGCTGTCACCCTGCATCTGCTCACTACAGCAGCAAACTTGGAAACACATTTTGCTCAGCAATATTTGCCTACCACTTTGGTCACTTTTACACATTATTGGACAACAAAGTTCCGCTTTCCAAGGTTAATCTAACAGCAGTGCTGCCAAACGCTGTTTTCATACATTGCACTCGGCCAAAACGAAGCTTAGTTCTCTGCAGCTGTTTCACGCTGGGTATGTGACATGAAGATGTGTTTTCTCCTCCCAGAGACAGGTTCAGCTTCATGCAAAGAGCAGCATAAGCTAAGACAACCAAAAAGGCAGCAGCCCTCACTAACTGAGGAGCAAGGAAACTCTCAAATTGTAAACCAAAGAGTGTATCTGCCAAGTCAGAATGCCAGAAATTCGTCCTAACTGCAAGACACAATACCAAGGAAGCAGAGCAAGAGAACACTGCACTGCTCCTCTGCAATCATTGTTTCTAAATTTATCTTGTAATTTCTTTTAGAAGCCCAGTATGTATGTGCTGTGTGTCACCTGACACGAGATTTCCCACGGAAAGCCTACCATTACTTTAAGTCAATTACTTAATGACATGTACTTTGTCCAATTTTTTCCTTTATATGGACTTGCTGCACAAAGCTTTTATAGTATTTAAAAGCAATAATTATAAGAAGGCTTATATCTAATCAACCAGGAGCACACAGAATCTAGGTGCATTTCCTTTCACAAGACCTCCAGGAAGATCTTCCACAGCACATCATACATTTTGGCAACCACAGGAGTGATAGACTGATACTTGTAGGAGCCAACGTCTTTCCCAGAAGGCAGGAGAAGGTGGATATTACTTATCTACCACAAGCACATGAGAAAGTCTAAGGTGATGTCGTTAATAATTTACTTTTAATAATATCCAATGGAAACTCAAGAGACTATGATTGTTTTCAGACTGAACTGGCACAACGTTGTCTAATTAGGTTTTAAGGAGGTAAAATATCAAAGAAACACTGGAAAGAAAGACACAGATTGCAACAGTCCACAAAATTTCATGTAAGAATTATGCCAGATTTCCAAACAACAGCATAACTGCAAATGTACAAACTCTTACCAGCCAAACACCAGCTACTCAGCACTTGTACTTCTTGGCCTCTAAATGAAATCTATTTAGACAGTCACCAGGCAACAAAAGCTATCACTGGAAGATTGTTTATTCCAGCATTTGGGAATCAGCTGGAGCAGCGTGCTGTGCGAAGTCAAACCAACCTGTCCATGATGAGTCCATGAGGAATATAGACTTTTTCCAGATCATCTGCATAATGTTTAGGTATGCAGAACAAGTCCAGGTCGTAACCTTGTTCATCATCGCCAATCTGAAACGGAAACAAGGCGAGATTTTTACCAAGCCTTACAGCAAGTCTGTGGTGAGAAACCGCTTTAGTAAACTACCAGACCCATTACTCTCATCAGGATCACCTTACTTCCCTCTCTCTATGGAATTGTTAGTCGCACTGAACACAGTGTAAAATGTAATCTAACAGAACTTACAGTTCAGAATGAAACCAAATCCTACTCCAAAAATGCAAACCCAAAGCAACCTATGGCTAGTCTTACAGAACTTACAGTTCTGCCAGATTCCATTAAAAAGATAATCCATTAAAAAACATTCCATTAAAAAAAATAATCAAGGAGCTTTCTACACCTTGGATTTTCCCAGTGTAATGCAAAACCTGCATTTGCAAGTAAGCGAGCAGAGGTTTTGACACGGACATTGTCCAAATCTCCACAACAGAACACAAGAGAAAACAGCTTCAGGAGGATGACAAGTCCTACTGCTGTGAAACAAGCTTCATCAGACCACCATGTGCAAACTGTGGAGGCTCAGGATCTTCCCAAATCTGAAATACAAGTCCTGCTTCAGCAACCTGCTCCACACAGGCAAATTCCCTGTAGGAAAGAAGCAGCCTGGCACATTAACAAGCGTGTATTAATTAGGACAAGGGATTACTGTTTGTATATAGTTATACCAAATGCTGCTGAGGTTCGGGGCATATTGTCCCAGCAGCATCAAGAATGGCCTTAACCCTACTACAACCTGAAAATTACAACGTGTTTTTCAGTTATTTCACTCTCTGTTTTTGCAGCCAAATGCTATTCGATGTAAAATGAAGGTAAGAATTCCATAGGGAAAGCTGAAGCTCATCACTGACAGTTCACTAGGGCAGGCATTTTAGGCATCCGTTCTGGCTACTGCTGCTCTCACAGGGCACAATCTTATTTCAGTGCCCAAGGAAGCACTTACCTGGCCTGTGATCTGTTTACAGGGGGTTGTGTATCACCTAATGGGGAATTTCACGTCTATTTCACCCTCCCATCCGAAACAGCCCCTCTATGAGCTCTCCAGGCACCCAGGCCCTCACCAGGCTCCCTGCAACCCAGAGCGAGCTGCTACTTTAAGGCGACAGGTCCCCAAACACATGGCACTTCCCAGCGGTCCAGACCCACCGTTATATCCAGCGTGTCTCCTAAAACTTCCCCTTCTGCATTTGGTAAGGAATGGGCCCTTCCTGCAGGTTTCTACCGCCTGCAGGGATTTACAGCTCTCAGCCATCAGGCACCCCATGCATTTCAAGAGCACTCGGCACCGGTTTTGTAAAACACCAAAATAATACCCAAGAACCGCAGCAGACAGAGCAATAACGCAACGAACCACCCTCGGAGCGCTCTCCCCGCAGGAATACACCTGAACTCCAGCCCCTCAGGGAGCCACGGGCAGCCCGGCTCCCTCCCACCGCCCGCAGCCTCCCCAGCACGCCGCGGAGAGCAACAGGAATAGGAAGTTGAGCCGCGCCGCGCTCCGACCCGCGGGAAGTTCCTTCACCTTCATCCCCGAGGCGGCGACCCGGCTCCCGGCGCCGCGCCCGCGCTCCCCTCCACCCGGGACCGCGGACCAACCCCCCGCGAGGGTGCAGCGGCGGCCCCGGCCCCGCTCGGGAGAGGGAAAGCGCCTCGGGAGGGAGCCGCGGGCCCGGCGTCGGGATCCCCTCAAGGTGACTCGGCGGGGCCGCGGCTCCCGCCGCTGAGGGACGCCCCGCCCGGGCCGCGCTCCCTCGGTGATCCCCAGGTTTAAGGGAGCGGGCGGGACCCTGCTGCCCTCGGCCGGCGGCGGCAGCGCGGCGGGCACCGCTCATGCAGACCCGCGGCGCGGCGGGCCGGCTTCCCGCGGAGGAACAGGGGGAGGCAGCGGCGGCCGCACTCACCACGATGCAGGGGCTGGTGGTCGCCATGGAGCGGGGCGGCCGCCGGCGGCGGCTGCGGGCGGCGAGGAAGAGCGGCGGCGGCGGCGGGCAACGAGGAGCGGGAGGCACCGCGCCCCGCAGCGGCCCCCGGCGCCGCCTCCGCGCCCACCGCGCTCCCCGCCCTCAACATGGCCGCGGCCTGCAGCGGCGCGGGGCAGCGATGGGGACGGGGCCGCCCCCCCGGCCGAGGCCGTCCCCGCGCCATGGCGCGTGCCCGTCCTTCAGGAGGGTTGGCCGCGTGCATGGCACATCCGCACCCCTGCGCCTTCCCCAACGCGATGTGGGGATCACAGAATCCCAGCCTGGAGCGGGTTGGAAGGGACCTTAAAGCTCCTGTCCCTCCATCCCTTGTGCAAAGCCCCTCTCCAGGTTTCCTGCAGCCCCTTTAGGCACTGGAGCTGCTCTAAGGTCTCCCCTTCAGGAGCCTTCTCTTCTCCAGGCTGCCCCAGCCCAGCTCTCTCAGCCTGGCTCCAGAGCAGAGCTGCTCCAGCCCTCACAGCAGCTCTGTTGATCACTTTGGGTCTTCCTGGAAATCCCAGGATTTGGTGGAGCTTCATTCTCCTCAGGTGCAGCAAATCCAGCCCCTTGGCACAGGCAGCTGGAGGTGAGTACCTGAACACCCACCAGACCTGTGCATGTAGTGAAGCGCTGGGGCACCACCAGCCCTCAAGCACCGGGGCAGGACAGAGTCACCCACCATGACCCAACCAACACCGACAGCTTTGTGTCAGGACAGCCGCGATAACCACGTCTCATACTCCAGGGCTGCAGCCCATCGCTTGCAGGGTTGGCTCCCTGCTAAATACATTGTGGGGTTTTCCGCACTGCTTCCTATGAGTGTGGTCGCAACCAGCACCTGACCATGGCCCTGGCACGGAGCAGGGAACCCTTCACAGATGCAGCTCCATATCTGACGTAGAGATTGGACAAGAGGAAACGGCCTCAGCTGCACCAGGGCAGGTTTAGATGGAGCTGAGGAGCAATTCCTTCCCCACAGGGAACTGCCCAGGACAGGGCTGCAGTCACCGTCCCTGTGAGTGTTAGCACACCGTGGAGACGAGGCCCCAGTGCCATGGGTCAGTGTTGGCCTTGGCAGTGCTAGGGTAAGGGTTGGACTTGGTGATCTTAAAGGGCTTTTCCAACCTGGTTGATTCTATGATTTAAAAGTAGGCTTAGCTCTGCCTTGACTCTGCCTTTTCAAAGGGCAAAGGAGGTGACAGGTCCCACCTTCCCACACACAAATGGACAGGGATCCCCTGCCCCGCTGTCACCTCCCTGCACACGGTGGATAGAAGATGCGCATTCCATTTGGTGTAAGAAGGCTGCACTGGGCCTCCAGATGCTGTGTCTGTAATCGTCTGAAGGAAAAACTTAAGGAAAAGTTACAAGCAAGCATGGAAATGCCTAGATGGCTCCAGTTGTCTCAAATGGGGGAAAAAGACCCCCAACCCAACAGTGACAACTTTTCCTGTGGGTCTGGAGTTAAGGACAATACAACAGTGCAAATGGAAATCTGTGGTTTCTTCAATTCAAGGCCAGGTAGGACAGGGCTTGGAGCAAGCTGCTCCAGTGGAAGGTGTCCCTGCCCGTGGCAGGATTGGAACTGGATGAGCTTTGAGGTCCCTCCCAACCCAAACCATCCTGTGATTCTCTGATCTAGTAGCATTCATGTTGGCTCAGAAAACACGATGAATTCAGTTGAAGTGTTTCTTTTTATGAAACAACTGATTTAAGCACATTTTAACTAAGCAAATAGGCACAATCCCTAGGGAATGCGGTATTACTGCAGCTAAGGTGTTCAGCTACAGTTTGGGCGGGTTAACTCTGGAGTGGGAGGAAGGAGCCTTTATCAAATTGCTTATGGCAGCAGAATGAAATACGCCCTGCAGCTAACTGATCTCAGGAACATGTCATAACTGGCCTACTTCCAGAGGCTTGGAAGAACAGCAGCTGCCCTGTCAAGTTAAGGGAGAGCCTGACATTACTGGGCGCTTGGCAGTGTCTGTTGAGAGACTGCAACCACAGAAGTGCTTTAGGATTTTATTTTCTATCACAGAATCCCTGGTTTGTGTTGGAAGGGACCTCAAAGCTCCTCCAGTTCCAACCCCTGCCACAGGCAGGGACACCTTCCACTAGAGCAGCTTGCTCCAAGCCCCTGTGTCCAACCTGGCCTTGAACACTGCCAGGGATGGGGCAGCCACAGCTTCTCTGGGCACCCCCTGACAGCACCTCAGCACCCTCCCAGGGAACAGCTTCTGCCTAAGAGCTCATCTCAGTCTCCCCTCTGGCAGGTTAAAGCCATTCCCTTGTCCTGTCCCTGCAGGCCCTTGTCCAAAGCCCCTCTTCAGGTTTCCTGTAGCCCCTTTAGGCACTGGAGCTGCTCTAAGGTACAAGGATGCAACCCAGCGCATGGCTATTACTGAACACATTCCTCATTAATGATTGATACCCATGCCTGCTGTTTAAAGCAGCATCCAAAGGCACCTCTCTAAGGGCAAGAAAAAATTGTTGGCTTGACTTCTGTGCCCAGCAGACAAAAGCATTAGTCCTGTTTTGCCCTTTTGGATGAGCACGTCTTTGTTGCTCCTGCCAACCAGCACATTCCTCAATCCAAAGCATTCCTGGTCCCACTGGCACCCCATTACAGAGGGAAGCACAGTGTTACAAAAGCAGGAGTATTTGCTGATACTACAGGAAGCTGGTTAGCCCAGACCAGCAACAGCTTTAGTGATGACCAGTTTTGTTCTTGCTGGTACAGGGGCTTTGCAGGGTGAAAGGAGGGGGTTCACGGGTACCTGGGAGCTGCACGTCTTCTGGCTGGGTGGTGCATAAGGCAGCAGAGTCAATGTTCTGATGTCCCTGGTGCACACAGCCTTTAAGAAGGCAAATTCAGTCAAATAAATTTGTTTTGTCTCCGAGTAGATTTCTGGTTTCAGACCTGCTTTGTCCTCGTGTTGCCAGTCAGGCGTATCTCAGTGCTTGGGCCTGGTGACTTGTGACCTGTGTGGGCACCAGTTGTAAGCAACTTTATTAACAGACTTTTATGAGCAGACTTTTAAACCCCCCGTGCCCCAGTGGTGGAGTAACTGGTGATAACAACTGAGGATTTGTTGTTTGGAAGCACTTTAAATAGTGCGTTCCGAGTCAGTTCTCGAGGTCACCCCCCATTCACTGATTCCCCTCTTTCCCTCATTTCTTCCTTCCAGCTTTGCTATTGCTGCCAAGTGACGCACAGCGAATTTATCTGATGTTTGGGGGGTTTTTCAAGAAGGATCCTAAAAAAGCACAGAGCACAGTGGATTTTCCAGGACTCCCTTATGACCAGTGCAGAGAGAATGGGGAAAAATGGAACATTCCCAGTCCTGAGATGAGCATCATCCATCATGAGGAAAATCAAAAAGCAGTATCTAATTGGATGATCTATAGAGCATAAACCACATGAGTTTAGCCTGCAAGCATCCCATCCCACAAGCAACTCCACCACTCCGACTAGGAATTTAAATTGCCTAAAATGAGTTCCTAGCCTAATGCTTCAAAAGGGAGAGGAAGCCAGATGTACCAAAACAAGTTAGAGACTCACCCTTCCTAAGGAATTCAGAATAGGTGCTGTTTGTTGCAAAATACCTTTGAAAATGATGTTATTCCTGTTCTTGTTGACTTTTGCAGAAATTAGTCATCAAAGTGATTCCCAGTGACAGTCTCCGTGGATTTTGGAGAGTGGTGTCTATTTACATACTTGTTTCCAGACTGGGACTTCCTGGATGATGAGAGGTTACCAAGATTTCACTCTCTGCTCAGCTAATAAATGACAATGTGCTTATAAACCCCTCTTGAGCCAATTTGGAGATGCAGGCAGCATCCTTTATGTACGTCATTGCCTCTTTGTACAGAAAAGGTTTTCACACTCTGGGCAGGCGTTGCAGGAATTAGAGACATTTTGCTCTTCATTCAGTAGCGCAAGGAATGGGCACTGGCTCAAGAATGACACAACAAAACATCAGCCATCCTCAGCAAGGGGATTGCTGCAGACCACACCAACCTTTTGTGCTATAATTTGTGCTATTTATCACCTTCTGTCTGCAAACATCCATTAGGAATTATCCCAGTGGTCCCTGTTCAGCAGGACCAGACATAAGTGTCCGTCACAACACGGAGAGAGGCTGGCACTTGGCACGACACATACCTAAAGACACGCTGATGTCCTGCTGACAGGACTTACTGAGTGCCAAGGTCCAGCCTGGGGGCCTGCAGAGGTTTAAACAAGGGTTAGCTGAAAATGGCACAAACCAAGCAAAGGCAGATCCCATCACTGGAGCAGAGCTGCCAGACCCGAAGCATAACCCTGCGTTGTGGGGTCTTGCACCCTTTGAGTGCCCAAAACCTTGAGTAGCCCGAACCCTGCTGCTATGACCCAGCTCTACAGTTTGGGCTTGCTCCTCTTCCTGCTCACCAGGGAACTTGCTCCCCAGGCACAGGAGAGCTGTGGGAAGTGGCCTGGATGGGGAGGAAGGCACACCTGAAACCTGCCCAAAGGACATGGGCTTTGTGTGAACCTGTCATGCTAACAAAGTGTGTACAGCAACCCTGATGCCACACGAGGGGAACCACCAGCATTTATCAGAGATATTGTCACATAGCACTGAAAACCCACAAGGATACCATAAAGCCGCTGACCCCTTTTTACTCCTCTTGTCCATCTCATCATCTGGTTGATGAAAAGCTCCCCATTGACCTGGCTTTAGCGTTCACTTGAGCCCAGAACCCACCATGTGCTGGGCTGCACCCCCAGAGCATGAGCAGCAGCTCAAGGAGGAGATTCTGCCCCTCTGCTGCACTCTGGGGAGACCCCCCCTGCAGCCCTGATCCAGCTCTGGGGCACAATATTATACAAGTATTTATGAACAGGCTGTCCAAGGAAGCTGCGGCTGCCCCATCCCTGGCAGTGTTCAAGGCCAGGTTGGACACAGGGGCTTGGAGCAAGCTGCTCTATGGAAGATGTCCCTGCCCGTGGCAGGGGGCTGGAACTGGAGGAGCTTTGAGGTCCCTTCCAATGCAAACCAGTCTGATTCTATGATTCTAGGATGTGGGTTCCCCTCCTTGCTCAGCTGCTTTCTGAGTAATGAACAAGTAAATCTGCTTTCACTGACCTGCCTGCAGGCCCCAGGAAGCATTCCTAAAGCTGCAGAAGGATAGCTGTGTCACACGTCTCACTGAGGTGCCTGTGCAGCTACATGCAGGTGAACCAGGTTCAGGGATCACTTAAGAACCAAATTAAACCTGTTGATACCAGCACAGACAAAGGGGCCAAAAGGCTGTGGCGTGAGAAGGCAAGAGGTGGCAAGACTGTTTTAGCAACAGGGAGAAGAATGAGGAAGTCCACAAGAGAGCAGGAGGCAGCACCCTGATCAGATAACTGCTGATAGAAGGCTGTACTGCAGATCCAGCTGGCGCTGTCCCAGTGCAGATCATGCTTCAAGGGGCAGAGCTCACACACCAGGGCCCTGCCTCCCACCCAGTGCATTGTGGCATTCGCTCAACTATCTCAGACATCTTCTCCTGGCAGAGCAGAAGGGAAACCAAGAGGAGCAGCACACACCAGGAACTGCG
The DNA here is from genome assembly GCA_028858755.1 of Ara ararauna. Lineage (NCBI taxonomy): Eukaryota > Metazoa > Chordata > Aves > Psittaciformes > Psittacidae > Ara > Ara ararauna. The sequence continues at coordinate 1,605,298 of CM054383.1, read as the reverse complement.
CTCAGGACTCCCCTCTCCTTTGCATCAGACCTGCATGGCAGCAGGGAGCTAGAATTCCTGCATGCTGTCACCCACCCATAATCCTGCTCAAGAGCTCCCCTCCAAAATCTGTCCTCCCAAATCCACACCAGACAAGGATGGGAAGGGGGAGAGCATTTCTCAAAAGGACCCAGAGCAACGGGAGAAAACAGCCTTGCTTTGGGACAGTGACAACAGGACCTCCTCTGAACCTGCTCTCCAGAGAGCTGAAAGAAACAGGAAATAAGCTTGATGCTTGTTGACCCATCTGGCTCCAGACACTGACCCTATTGCAGAAACCATAAAGTGCTCAACAGAGAGGCCACCAGGAGGATTTTACTTCAAATAACACTTTTGCCAAACCCCATTCTTAATTTTATCTCTCAACTGCAGTCCACTCCTCAAATAATAAACCTCTGACAGCTGATGGGCTAATCCATATTTTACACAGTTTTTAAACTCACCAGGGCTCAGGTTGCTTGGTTTCTTCTGAGCCTGGCCAAGCTTTCCAAACCACAGTTCCCTTCTGCTGTAAATACTGTTGGGCAGCACCAGAAAGGCTTTCCAAGAGCTCCTGTCTGAACCCCTGCCAAGCACATCTTAAATTACAAACGCACAGCCTGGTGTGGTCCTGCTATCAATGAGAGCTTAATAAGAACATAAGTACAATGGCATTGATCTTCTGTTTAACTGCAGCACAAATCAGGTAACTGGATACAGAGGATGCAAATAATGCAGAGTATTTCACAATACATAAAGAGTAAAAACAGCTATGCAAAATCACTGTGTTTTCAGTGATTCCTGTGCAATAGCTGAAAACGATCCACAAGTTTAATAACTATCTTGGAAAATACTCTTGCTACAAGTGAGCAATCATTATAAAGGCAAACATGAATCTTGTTATGCCTAAACAATCAACAGCTATTGAAACAGAACAAGGAAGCCTGATACTTCAGTTGAAACATCAATTGAAACGTCAGCCTTTGTAGTCAAAACGTAAAGAATGTGATGTGATTTCTTTTAGGGCAAAACGTTGGCACTAAGAAGTAGGTAGAAGTCACTGGAAAAGATGGCAAACCCACAGAACTCATGGGCTTCAAAGCCTGAATGAATCACTTCTGTCTCCCAGTCCAACTGCCCACAGTCTGATGCTTATCCTTTCTACAGCAGAGAACTGACTTTCCAATTTCACTCTGTCAAATCAGAATTTAAGGGTGTTTCATTCACAGCAATTTGGAGTTTCAAAACCTGTTGCAACCCAACAACTGCAGCTCTTAACTCTGCAGGAAGGCACTTTTGGGATGTGTCACCTGACTATTTCAGGGTTAGATTAAAGGCATCCTCCCTGCTTTGAACTTTACAGACCTCAGGCGTTGCTAGCACCAGTCCCAACCATGGTTTAAGTAAAAAACAACTTAACTTAGATCCCAAGTTTGCTACCTGTGCTCTGGAAGCAGCTAAAATTGATCCAAGGCAGCAGGGAGTAATGAGATTAAAAGTGCTGCTGATTGTGTTTAGCTTCAGCGACTTGTTTTGGAGAGGTATCCAGGCTTCAGATTGTCAGGCAGCTGCACGGCTGCGTGCCATGAGGAAGTTCACAGCCGAGTGTTTGCACAGCATCAGCCTATTTTTAGTATACGGCCAGAGAGGGAGCCTTCTTCCTGCCCCAAGCCTCTGCAATGCCCTCCATGGGCATGCAGGAGCTCGATGAGTCTCTGCACAGGAATACAGACTATTTTCTTTGGCCAGCAGTGTGAAATAGGGTATTGCACATGTGCCAAGCAACCTGCGTGTCTATCCAAGGAATATAAACCCAGCAGCACCAGCCCTGCTTGCTCTCTTCTCAGCTGGAAGGTTGTTTTAGGAAAAATGAAAGCAGAGAACTCAGTTTGAAGTAAGAAACCTCTGGCAATAATTCAGATAAAGGTTTAAGATACTGCTGCAACAACTGGGGAAGAGATCAGTCACTCCAAACTGCAGCATCCCACGTGCACACACAGTTATGAAGCATCAAGGAGTTGCGTGCACTAATCCCACACACAGGTTCATATGAAGCACTGCTGTTACTCCACTTACTCTCACACAATATAAAGATGTACACGCAAGGCATGGGACACGTTCACTCAAAAGCTGGAGGGCTTAAGCGCTCCCAACACTTTGGAACGGGAGCATGGAAAGTGCCTTGCACTGGGTGGTGTCGGGAAGTTCATAGCAACTAGGCAGCCTCCTGCAGATGCTCTTATTACCACAAGAGCTATTTTAAAAGATGAATAAAGCAAACACATGGCTGTGCGCCCTGAGGTCAAGCTGAGGAGCTCTGCCAGTGGTGCTCTGCTCCAGAACAGTAGTTCTCTGCCTCACAGAAGGCCTCAGTAGGAAAACATAAGCCAGGAGGCACTCGGGTCCCCAGCACCTCCAACATCTGCACCAGCCCCACAAGATGCCCACTGATGTTTCCTTTAAAATCTCAGATTCCAGAGATCCCACAACCAGCCCAGAAAAGCATTCCAGAGCTGAACTCCTGCTGCTGCCCTTTCTGATGTCCAAGCTAAATATCTCTGCTGCAGTATAACCTAATTGTCCTACCTGCAGCAGTGAGGGAAAGTGTTTCCTTCCTTCTTTGCAGCTCTTACTGATTTGAAACCATGTCTCTCCCCGCCCCTTGAAACAAGCCCCTTCATCCACGCTGTCACCCTTTTCATTGCTTTCCTCTGGTTATGCCCATGGAAAGCCCCACTTTCCATGAAGTGCAAAGCCTACAACTGGATACCACATTCCAAGAAAGGCTTCTTACTACCACATGAGAAAGAAGGACTGTGGCACGCATCTCACGCTACATTCCTGTTCATACATTCCACAACATCTGTTTTTTGCAGGAGCAAGATGCTGTTGAGTCACATTCAGCTGGTGCCTGGCTATAATCTCAAGAGAACTTTTCTGTACAACTGCTGCCCTCACAGCCTGTCCTGTATTTGTTCAGCTGATGTTGCTTCTGCTGAAGTGGACAAATATGCTTTGTCAAATCCATCCCTGGATTTAGTGAATCACATTCCAACTCTTTGGAATTTATCAAGTTAATTTCAAACTGTGATTGTCTTCTACCTGGTCAGCAGTTAGCTCAGGTCTGGTGCTCCCTACAATGAAACAAAAACCCCATCAAACCAGAGCAGAAGTGTAGAGAACCCCAATCAATTCACCCCTGCAGTCTGGCTGTGGGTGCTGAATGATTACTCAGAGTAGAGTTTTCCAAACAGGTTTTTGTAACCTCACTTTTAAATTGGTGTCAGACCACACTCCCCTACTTCCTTACGGAAAGTCACCTAAAGCAAAGCTGTGGCCACTGCTTCTCCCGTTTTGGAAGCTTGTTACTCTGCTGCAGGACAAACCACATTAGATCTTTCTTTTAGAAGCTTACCAATAGTTTCTCTTTTCCATTAACTTCCCAGTTTTAACAGTTGACCCCATGTTCTGAACAGACGGCTGGAAGCAGAGACAAGCTGAGCCTTCAGGCTTCACAGCATGCGGTCTGGAACATCCCTTTGGGCAGCTGGGGTCAGCCATGGTGGCTGTGCCCCCTCCCAGCTCCCTGTGCCCCTCCAGCCTGCTTGCTGGCAGGGCACAAGGAGCTGAGAAGTCCTTGACTTAGTATAAGTACTGCTTAGCAACAACTAAAACCATCAGTGGGTTATCAACATTATTCTCATCCTAAATCCAAACCACAGCATGGCACCAGCTATGAGGAAGAAATTAACTCTATCCCAGCCAAAACCAGGACACGCTCTACAGTCCCTTGGTACCTCAGTCTAAATTAATTCACCTCTGAAAGAGAAAAGGTCTTGAAAGGTGAGACTGGGACCCTGCAGTGAGTCAGCCCCTTCCCATTAACTTGGGGTAAATGCAGAGCAGCACCATGTTAAGAAGAATACACCAGTATGAAGAGTTATCACTAAGTAAGTGCCATACTCACAAAGCACGCATTCTCACTTCTCTCCTGGTAAAATGTTCCTGGGCCTGTAACCTCTATAGGAAATACAGCATTTATACATTAAAATGATAGTTGTAGAAGTGATACATTCAGAAAAAGGACAGATATGCAAAGATGAAATTCATAACTCATTTATTGAATATATATATGCAAGGATACCAATAAAAAGAAACTAATACTGCAAACTACAACTTTGGAAGTAAAGCCAATATAACAGGAACAAAATATACATAACATTGTAGATAGGAATGCATTTACCCCTCTTGCATACATTCCTTGTCTTTACACCTACTGTAAATGTATGTTAGAGCAAAAGCTGCAAACATTAGGCTAACCTGAGTGCTTTTTGACAAGCAACAGTTCTCCAGGATTCTTTAAGGGTTGAGATGTCACTGCTGGCTAATGAATGTGCATATATATGCATATACAGAAACTGCCTCAACGAGTATAGAAATCAAGAGCTGTGTTCTGGTTTTTAACCCCCATCACTAATAGAGTGGAGTCTGGTGACATGGAAGAAGAGTTCCTATTTGCTATAATGTACTTTCAGTTCTCTTTTAAGATTCATTTCATCTAATGAGGATTAATTTTCTTGTCAGTCTGATTCAGCATATTAATATTTTTGGAATGCACTGATTATCACCTGCCAGAGAAGTCTGATATTTCACATAGATTATCACCTCTTCATCTTTCGCTCTGGTTTAACATGAGGTTATTTTTCACACAGGCAGCAGTAAGAAGCAAGCTCTCTTCTCTGATTCCATGTTTTAGGGCCAGATTCGGTACACTCACACAGCCCTAGATCAGCACAGCTCTTTGCACATGAAGATGGGACTTTGTGGAGTGTGGGTATAACTCCTAGAGCCTTCTCACAAAACCTACCTCCTGTGGATCAGTCCCTGCTGAAGTAGTTGAGCTTTTCATCACCTCATCTACCTCATCCTAGCTTGCTGCATTGAACCAGCCTCTCACCCTTCCTCGCAATGGAGAGACAGCCCAGCTTACTGCTACGGTGTGTGAGACTCTGGCATGACACCAGCTGTATCCTCAATTATTTGAACAATATCCTTCTGATGCCTGTCCTTCCTTGGTACAGTCCTTTCTTGGTATAGCACAACCGCAGATCTGTTAATATAGAGATACAGTGAGTTGGGGAGAAACCTTTTTTCTCAGAGGGTTCCAGGCATCTTAAACAGCACAAACTACTCTTGTGAGCAAAAGGAAGGCCCAAAGGCCAAAAAGAAAAGAAAAATAAAGTGAAACCAGTTTCCTAAGACAAGTCTTGTTAAATTCAGGAGTTCTCAGACTGTGAGATGAAAGCAGAAGGTGCCTATTAAAGAAAGTTCTTGGTAACAAATGGACTGCATTAACTAGCTAATTGAAACATACCTATTTCACCTATAGAGCACTTTCTTTACTTCTAACATTCTGGTAGATGCTCCAGAAGAATCTTCAATATACGCTTGCAAAGATTACATTGCTTTACCAAAAGAAAAACCAAACCAAAACACCAGACAGACCGTCTGAAATTCCAAGCTAAAATACACATAAAAAGACAGTAATGGCAGTATTTTGTCTTAAAAAAATGATGTAAATGTTGGATACTATCATACATTGTCATGCTTTTGAAAACTACAATTAAGGATGTAAGAGATGTACAGTAAATACACTGCTGAGGTACATTTCTTCTAAATATTAACTCCACGACAGAATTACTCCCCAGCAGGTGATGCTACTCGGGAACATATAAATACAATTTGTACATTGTAAGGCACTTTTACCCAGCATACATGAGTTGAAGTCAGTTATGACACATTTGAGGCTCATATGAAAGAGTTTTGCTTTTGACTTTGCTTCCATGAAGTCGGAATTAACGACAGTTTGAGACAGGCCATCTCAGCACAAAGAGGTAACAGGTAAATCAGCCACTTACTTCTCTGCTACCCGAAGGTAAAGTGCTGTTCTGGTTCTTTGAGGCATGGAATGGGGTAATCTATTTCCTAAGAGACGAATGATTGGACTGAATATTACACTAAGCAACCGACACACTATGAATTAGAGCTCAGTCTCAAATACAATCAGTATGCTGGCAGATCTACCCCATGCAACCGCAGTTAAAATACAGTAGCTGCAAACAAAGTGCCTTTTTTCCATGGGAGGGCCATGTCCGAGGCACACATCTAGAAGTAATTTCAACATTGAAGGATGGCATTTTGCATTCTAAAACTGTTCTGAGTGGCTGAAAAATGGTCATGTTCTAGGAGAAACAGCACACCTCGATAGACACTGGCAAGAATCGATCTGTCACTGCAATTCAAGTCACGCTTTTAATGTGAAAGTTACAAATACAAAATAAAAATGATCAATGGCATCATGTTTAGAGCAGGAACTGAATATTTTCTGTACACAGCAAAGAGTTCTTTCCAAACGGCATTATTCTCCAGGAAAGCAAACAGAATTGACTGAATTCTAACAGGTAAAATGTTAGAAGCTCCAATATACAGTCATTGAGTCCCTCAAGACATTAAGGGAATGCATAAGAAGACAAATGACACACGTTAAATCGTTTAAAAATACAAGTAAAAAAATGCTACAGAAACTGATGTTACAAATGAACTGGTTCTGCAATACCAATCACAGAAGAACTGTAGCAGTTTATAGTCAAATCAGTGTCTTTTGCTTGTTTCCTTCCTTCAAATCCAGGAGTTTTGTTGGGAGTTCAGAGTGAAACAAGTCAACCCCCTAAACAAACAATTAAGGTGATGTGATAGCAACAGACAAACATGTGGACTAGGTCCAGCTTTTTGGTTTTATTTAAGTCTGAGCATGTGCTTTAACAGACCAATTGAAGAAGCTAGTAGCCATTAGAAATGACAAGGTGTTTTGACAGCAGTCACAGGACTGACCTGTTAAGTTTGGTATAGTCTAGATCTGATTATTCCCTAAAGGAACATCAAATTCTAGCAGTAGAATTCCATGATGTGATTGTTGACTTGACAGAAAGAGAAAAAATAATCACTAAAACAATAATGATGATAAGCAAAATTTCTCATATAGTGGTCATAAGATTAAAAAATAAATACCAATCTAGCAAAAAAAAAAAAAAAAAAGGCTGTTTCCTCATTCTTCTTACAGAATATGGGACCTTTATGCATATTCTGGACAAAACATGAAGTGTTCCACACACCACAGAACACCTGAGGTATGGACGTCAGATACGGTGGCTAAATTCCATAGCGAGTTAAGAGTTGTAACTCTCTGAAGTAAAAGAGATTGGGCTGCAGAGTCCAAACGTTTGTAGAGTAAGGTTTTAATCACACTTGGTGAAGTGTTCTTTGTAAATCAGGGACACAGAAAGGGATGGGTCCTTGGGGAACAAACGAACTACAGCCCTTTGGCATGAGTTCTAAAGCTCACAGCTCAGAACCAATAGCTGCTCAAGTAAATCTCCCGCAAACAATGCTGGGCGGAATGAGCTATCACAACAGGAACAACCTGAAATGTTCAAGCGTGATTTGGTGTACACTGAGTCCTTTTCTACTGTGTGCTTTGCAAGCAAAACCAGAGAGCAGCTTTCCCATGTACAGCCTCCGTAACTTGTGTATGAAGAGAATGCAAAATTCACAAGGTACCAGCTTGTTGCCACCGTGAGCTTGTCCATGTTGTTCATTAAACTAGCTAAGACCTTCCCTCGTTGCATGAATCCACTAAACAACTTACACATTCCAAATCTTAAGGTTTTTATTCAGTCCAGAAATATAGATCTTACTTCATTTCAATGTCTGCCTTAACTTTTGACACTGTACATATTACATATCATTTATATAGTGTTTCATTTTTTTTTCCAGACACTGCAGACTACAAACTACATAATATTGACATGTAAAACTCTGCCACTTACTGAAGGCTCACACACATGAACGTTTCAGGCAGTTCAATGAAACTTCTAACAGAGTTGGGTAGTAAAAAGTTACTGACCCTTTTCTGAGTTTAGAAAACAATTTAAAAGAATTAGTAGTTATGATGTCTTAGCCATTCCCAGTTCTATAACTCTGTCCCTTGAACCTGTTTAAAAAACGATGAAAACAATAGTAAATTTAAAATCATACAGAAAAGCATTCAGCAGCTCTGACATTACATCTATATTTAGCAATAGAAATGAGGGCCTCCCTTCTTAGACTGTTACAAAGTCAGCTGGATTTAAAAAAAACAACAAATCCTCCCCAGTTTTCTACAGTCTGCCAATAAAAAGTACTTCTCTGCATACACTAAATACTTCACTGCAATAAACTACATTAAATGTATATTGCGTTTCAGTCTCAGGAACTGATCTGTCAGGAGGAACTTCCATACCTAGTTTCCATTGAGCTGCTGCTGAGGAATGTCATTATGGTCAGTGCCTAATTTGCCACGGCTTTTGCTTTCTCTTTCTTCATCCTCTTCATCTCTTTCATCATTTCCACTATGGTTTTTACAATAGAGTCTAGTACAACAAAGGAAACAGTTAGGACTTGGACTGACAGTATCTACACCCGACCCTCCTCTCAAGTCATTTGGAGACGTGCTGCAAGTCAGTCACTAACTCTTTGAACTCATTCATGGTTTTCAGTCGGACATCAGTTAAACTGAGAAAGAAAACAAGGTTGAACACCAGGCAACAGAACTTCGCTGATGCCGGTTTTGGGGAACTGCCGCTGCACTGCTCAGAGATGCCCTCTTGTGGCAAAGCCACTCTGGCAACTCCACTAACACGAGCAGTTCAGGGCCAACCCCCCCCAAATTAGCTACAAAACATATCAACATGGAAAAATCTTTACAGAAATTGCCCAGGGTTTCCTCAAGATAGATCGCACACTAACCGAGGAGGAAAATACAAGTAAATGTATTTTCTCATATGACAACACTACTACACAGATTTTAAGTTAACAGAGTATTTTGCAAACAACTACTTAAAAATACCAATTAAAATTAAATCTTTTTTTTTTTTTAATACTATACTTAACTAGCCAAGTTAGGCAGAAAATGTGCCACAAAATATCTTCATTTTCAATATAAATTCAAGATTGACATAGGTCCTTACTTATAAATTCCTCGTGACATATTCTCAATGTATTTAGCTTTGTCTTCTACTCCACAGTGGTAATGGTATGTTTTTATGCAGGCTTTAATTTCACACCCAATAGTAGCACCAGGCTGGCTGCAAAGTGTGCATTTCTGTGCAGGGGAAAGAAGAGAATGGCACTGTTCTCATTAAAACATCAAAATAGTTGGAAACACATCACTGCAAGAACATATTCTCCAAGGTTATTTGTAGTTTTACACTGTGCTCTGACACAGGATCCAAAGCTGCTACTACCCTATAATTACAGGAAGACTAATAATAATTTACTATATACATTGTCATAAAGAACCCCAAATCCCATATGCCAAACCACCACTCATTTTTAAGGTGGTTCCTATCTGTCATGACATAAACACAAAATCTAAATGTATTGTTAAAGAACAGATGGAAAAGATTGCTTCATAAAAGGCAGGAGGCAAAGCCATATACACCTGAGTAGAATCCCATTCTGCAGATACATACCATTCTTTTTCCTCTCTTGATTTCTTGAAGTACAGTTTTGATATCAAAATCACCAAACTCTGCCCTTGAAGTTGTTGTTAGCTGGACAGTGCCAGAAGAGAACAACTGTAAAACAAGCAACGTCACCAACACGATTAAAGAGGTTTTTCCTATGTACTGGAATAACAGAGTACTGAACATCCCTTCTGTGGTTTCAGACAGAATGTGTTTACCAACAAACTAGGGAGAAAAACATGCTGAGTAATGAGTATGATGAGTATTCCTTCTGGTACCTACCCGTCTGCTTTAACTGTTGCCTTGGAGAAATGCATTTTAAAAGACAAAGAAGTAGACAAGAAATAATGACATGATGAAAACACAGAGTAATAAATGGGCAATATTATCAATCATGAGTCAACTTTTTAGGACTATTCCATTTCTTTCCCTGGGACATTGATATAATTCAGCTTCATGGCAGAGCTGATACCAACATACCTGAAAAGTCCTGAGGGTTGACGATAGAGCACAGAAGTACCACCCCTACTATTATCATCCTGGTATATTCAGATTAAACTGCCTTAAAAATGAAGCTCAGGTACACAAGGTAATGAAGAAGGCTTGAAGATGCAAGGCTGTTGGCACACAGCAGCTTCAGGTATAGGAAGACAATTAATACTCCACAGATTGCCTGGACTATTTGTTCATTTTGAGGTACAACAGGGACCACTGAGGTTTGTTACTCAAAGCCCTACCTCATCCATAGAGCTAGCAGTATCTGCTCATGCTTATGGAAATTAGCAGATACTTTTCAGGCTGACTATTCTCCAGATATGATCACCTACAGGCAAGGAGGGTTTTCTAGAACTTCCATGTCCCACTTCTGAATCCACCAGTCAGTAAATTAATGGAATTCATGGATTCTTCCAGATTTTTTCTGAATGCCTGTGGAGCAAAGGTATTTTATTTTTGTAACGGATTCTTTTAGTTGAAACTGTTTTCTGATTTCCTTTGTAAATACTGCATAGGCATTTAGATATTAAGGGAGCATTTTTAACAAGCTAAAGCATCTCCCTGGGCTAATTCCATCTCTTAGCATGTAGCCAACTTTTATCCATATTGCCCACAGTGAAAATAAATGAATTGCTCACTTTGCAACATTTCAGTGCTTAAAGAGATCATCAGCACACAGACAATCCTCATGCATAATTACATGTGAGGGTACTGTATTAAAATGTAAAACAGCAATGCAGACAAAATTCACATGATAGACTGGTTAACAACAACGCTGTTACTCACCATGCACTTATAGTGTGCTGCTGCCTTTTTGGCATTAAATATATGAAGCTTTCCTCTAGCTTCATTTTCTTCTTCACCTGCATGACAGAATCCACATTTAGGTTTTGTATCACTGGGGCTGCTTCTGTGGGGAGACCTGTCTCTCTGAAAGAAAAACATTTTACTAAAATATACTGCTGGGTTACAAATCAGGTTTCATTTTAAAAGCTTGTGGCCACCAGCTGGAGGCTCAGACAAATGCAAGCTTTAAGAAACACTGTATTTGCAGAGAAGAAATATGCAATTCTGTCTTCTAAGAAGTTTAGCATATTTACTGCTTACATAGGAACTGCTTTCTATTTCATCTGTGCCATGTGAGGACGTAGATCTAGTGTCTTCTGATTGCCCTTTTAAGTTTGTTTTTCTTGGCTTCCCCTTACGACCCCTCCTTTTTCCTTTGGGAGGTGAAGGCTCCAACTCGTGTTCATTGATACTTTCTTCTAAATCTGCTTTAGAAGGTAGAAAACATCATCAAATAAGATTCTAAAAGATCTTATGCAAAACCAAACCAACCAACCAACAAACAAGACATAACCTGTATTTCAATCAGAAATAAACCCAGCAGCTTTCCCCCATTTATGACAAACATGCAACTGCAGATCCTGAAAACATTTAATTCCTTATATATATCACACAGCTTTGCATCTTTATAACATATGAAGGTTTAGCATTTCATAGAATGTCTACTTTCAGACCCAAAATCTGCCCTCAGATACATCTATTCACCTCCACTGAAAATAAGATGCATTTAAACTACACTGAAATCAGAAAATGTTTTCAACCATGAAATAAGCTTTTAATTTAAGATGCATAACTCCAGTGTAAATTGCCCTTGATGTTGTGCCAGTGTATCCAAATAACACCCCTCTCCTTGCTTTATTAAATGATGCCTTTTGACTTGAGACAAAATTCACCCGTTTTGACTATAACATTAACATCAAGTTTTAATACTCAAATGTATTTTGCCTCCATGAAACAAAACCAAGATTTCATTTTAATACAGCGTATTTTTACATCTATAGCTAAAAGCAGCTACCAGCTTACAGAAAATCACCCACACTGACAGTATTCCAGATTGAAGATTTACAGACCATTAAGAATGTAAGAATGGGTATTTTTAATATGGACGTACCAAAGAGTTCTGACGAGTGCCTTTGAAAATGTCACCTCAACTGCTGAATCAAAGAACCGCAGCCTGGTTTGTGTGGGAAGGGATCTCGAAGCTCCTCCAGCTCCAACCCCTGCCACGGGCAGGGACACCTTCCATAGAGCAGCTTGCTCCAAGCCCCTGTGTCCAACCTGGCCTTGAACACTGCCAGGGATGGGGCAGCCACAGCTTCTCTGGGCACCCCCTGACAGCGCCTCAGCACCCTCACAGGGAACAGCTTCTGCCTAAGAGCTCATCTCAGTCTCCTCTCTGGCAGGTTAAAGCCATTCCCCTTGTCCTGTCCCTCCATCCCTTGTCCAAAGCCCCTCTCCAGGTTTCCTGCAGCCCCTTCAGGCACTGGAGCTGCTCTAAGGTCTCCGCTTCAGGAGCCTTCTCTTCTCCAGGCTGCCCCAGCCCTCGCAGCATCTCTGCGGCCTCCTCTGCGCTCACTCAAGCGGGTCCAGCATAGTCCAGTATTCTGACAGACTCTCCTTTGGTACTTCAAAGCTCTACAGTTAATACAGATCAATTCTGCAAACTTAAGCTTGCTTCCAGTATGATCTAGTTAACTTATATCTAATAGGAAATAACCAGCTCTATTCAGTCGTTAACAGCTTTCCTGATTGTCAGCTTTTCACAGGAGGATCTTTATTCACTACCTAACCCCCACCCCTGCTCCAACTGCAATCTATTCCAGCAGACTGGTTCACAGAAGCATACACACACACAGAGCCCACTAAAGAACTCGCTTCTCAAAATCCAAACCACAAACATCAGTTATGAGTCCCCAAACAAAAAGGAATTCCTAATCAGAGGATTTGGAACATCTTCTTAATACACTAATGGGCCACTTAACTGTATTGTTATTACAGCATTGCTATGGCACTTATCACCATTGTACCAGGCCTCAGGATCCAGACAAAACATCCTATTTTGAGACTAAATGCTGCTTCTCCAGAACTCATCTTTCTTATCTATTATCACATAAAAATCAAATCAAATTCCTATTTCCTGACTCAACTGCATAAAAGTTTGAAGTCAAAGACTTGAACATACTCCACAGCCATCAACTTGGAGTATAAGATTACTACTGCCCAAGGCCTTGCATACAAGTGTATGCTATTAAGCTCAGTCTATTGTGTCTTTTGCTAATCCCCATGAAAGCTGTAGCTTGTTGCACATTCATTAACAAAGGACATAAAACTAACCCAGATGCACCACAACACCTTAACTCCCCCAGAGCTTTACTCTGTTGTATGCACAGAAAGAGGCAAAAATTGAGGAATAAGTGAATATAAAACTGCAAATTTTTCTGCCTTAAAATGACAGATTATTCAGCTACATACAGATATTCCCAAACTGCTACTGAAATACATCAGTCCATCTACTACAACATTCCTATGCTTTAATATGTACTATTAATTTCTAATTAGATGATAAAAGTACCATTTATTTTACTCTGAAAAAACAGAATCCATGACAATGTGGATTATCTACTGAAACAACGCATTTCCCACTTCCTTCTCAGAATTTACTATCTAACATTACTTTTCATTTATCATTAGTATCTGAAGTCCCCATGCAAGATGATGCAATTCATCATCTGTATCACAGGGCTCTTACAGCAAGTTTTCAACAACCTCTTTCAAAGAAAAGAATTCTCTTATCTGGTCCCTCATCAATGTATTAAACCAAATTTGGGAATCTTTGGTCTTTGCTTTTAGCTTGGCAGAAATCAGATCGCTGTAGTAAACAAGAAGAAAAGCCTTACAAAAATGTGACTATTGAATTCATGACCCCTTAAATAACATCAGTAAGAAGTTAAAACTATTCCTTTCAAAAGTATTCCATGGATTTCCCTACTGTATTTGATGAAGCAAAATGTAGTCCATTCATCAACACTCCTTACGCTTTCCAAAGCTCCTTATCAATCCTGTCAACCATAATGCTTTCCACCTCTTAGTCGCTAAATAACATTAAAGCTCATCCTGAACTCTCCACAGTCACACTTTCACAACTGGAAGTGAATCCTAATTGCTAAAACCCAAGTACACATTATGAAAACCACGTTTTATAAGAGATGTCACAGCCCCCTTACAGAACCAAGCGCTCTTTTTAGTCTACAATTACTGGAATATTTAGGATTTGAAAAGTAAAAATGCTCTATTTTGAAAAGATTGTTTCAGTGGAAGATAAAAAACCCCATCACCATTGCAGGGCCTTAATCACAGGAGAACCCCCTCTCTGTGCTCCAAACTAATAGTTCTACAAGTTCAGAGTTCACTGAAACCGAGACGCTACCTGACCCCTTCATTAAAACACAGCTCCTTCAGATTTAGGCTCCTACTAACAGTGACATGGACCTACACATTAACAGCACCGAGATGGGAGGATCTGCTCTATTACATCTGTCTTCAAAACTGACACCTCAAGCCATTAAGTTTCTCTCATTTTTAACAGCACTATGAACTACAGTAACAGTAAAGGAAGAAAGATTGTAACTAGCTCTAAAATACACCTGCCTTGGATGGTCTTTACTGTTTAATAGTTTGGATTGTGCCCTATCCCTCCCCTCAAGCCCACTGCCAGCCTACCCTGTTTCCCTGCCATCTGGTGGTTGGGTGTTTCCAACTCATGTCAGCTTGAAGTAAGAAAAACACAAAACGTTGTTCAACACCTCCCTGACCAGATGATGCTTTATCATGGATATCACCCTTTCTCTGAATCCCCTGAGATTCCCTAGATGTCCTTCAAGTGCCCCCCATCCCATATCCCATCACTGCCTCAATTGTTAAAATCATCACAATAAGCTCAACATAACTTTAGATAAAGTCTTCAAGGGAGGTATCTTATGAGCTTCCTTCGCAAGTCCCTAAGTGCTATATCTGGAAAACCAAGCTTGATACGCAATATGGTCTGAGAAGGAGGGGTGGGGGTAGAAATCAAGAGGAAACATCCTACATTTTAAAAAGCACCTAAGAACATGATACTGTAAATTTAGATAAGTGAAAAGATGAGCAGCAACGAGCCCCAAATGTACATGTTAGAAACCCATGAGCAGTACAAAGTACCACAAAATGCTGGACCACACAAACTGCTAACAGGGAGACTCAGCTTCAGTAAGAAACCTAAAAATTCTCCTTGATCATGACTAGAAGGAAAAAGGGTCAAGATGTTTTGCTGTTTAAAATAAGGCTTGGCAGAGAAGAGGTTGAGATACCACCCATCTATTCTATATTGCATCAGCTCAAAATACACAGGGAATCACCCTTTTCCAAAAGCTAGGCTAAAACAAAGTAATAAAAGAATTAAGTGATTTAAAGGTTGTGAAAGAACAAATAAAAAGAGGATGTATACAATAAAGGCTAATACTACTCTCAGTATCCACCTCCTACACTACTTTAAACAATAGACTAAGCAAGCCAGAAGCAAAGGGGGCCAAGTCTGCACCAGGAAGATAACAAACACAACTCACTGGCAAAATACATCTGCAAGAAGGACTTGACACAAAAAGAACCCAAAATGCCACGCGAGGAAGTGGCTCAGACAAGCTGTTATGTAAATCTGCAATCACACATGTGTATTTTAAGTTTCGAGTGCATTTGGGATAAAAGAGAAAGGCTAAAAATGACAGAACAAAAGCAACCTTACTGGATTTTTAGAAGAGAAACAATCTAGAGAAAGAAAAAAAAGCTCTTGAACATGTTAAAAAAAGATGTGCCTGAAATATGGCTGCAACCCAATGAACCATATGTGGCAACATAATAATTTTAAATTGAAAAGAAATGTCAAAAAAACTGGGAAACCTTATTGTCCTGGTAGTCATTAATAAAAACATGAATGCATCTATAAGCATTAATAAGAACCAGAGATTTGCATAAAACCCCTGGCAAGCAAATTCATTATCGGGTAAACCCATCATGAAATAATAGCAGCTTTTATCAGCAAATGATGTGAAATGAATAATGAAAATGCTAAATATCATTTTTTGGTTGTTTGGGTGGGATTTTTTTGGCTTTGTTTCTTTTTCTTTTTAATGGAAAAAGACCAAGTTACCTGAAACATATCTAAAATGGAGAAAATAAGCGTGGAGAGGAAAAAACATCAAATTACCCCTTCAGCCCCATCACTAATATATTTTCTGGAAGTATCAGATACAGGAACTGATGACTCTTGTCCGTAAGGCAGTTTTGATTGAATAGTAGCCACGTTATGAAGTACTTGAGATTATTTCTTTAATTAAATATATTTAACATAGAAAATGAATAAAATAATCTTCCATAAGCATACAATTTAAATGCCTTTTCAAGCAACTAATGGTGGCAAAGACAATAGGCTATCTGCATAATCAGAAAGCTTGCGACAACTGGTATGAGAAACCTGTTAAGCAGAAGTTGGCTGACCAAGATTCTATTTGTATTATCTCTTGCTTAGATAGGAAGGAGAAATACAACGTAAACACCACAGGGCAGCTCCTCAGACAGGACAAACCATTCACCACATTACTTCTACACCTTTTCCCTTTCCATCAGCTGTGGGGTTTAACATAAGAAAACACCATTGTGGTGCTTCTGCAAAATCTCTTCTTCAGTCTGGAACAGACTGCATAGGAGATTGCTAACTTACTGCCTGGACCCACTGTGTACATTTGATGGCACATTCAGAGCAGCATTTTCCAGGAGACAGGCAACAAGAAGGCTGAGTTAGCAGAGCTGAGGAAGGATTTGCCACCATCCGCCAGCAGACCTGAAATGACACCCAGCTACAACATCACAAACACTTTTATACCTGACTGCACTAATGTGTGCAATGCTAGGCAATTTATGTCGTGAATAGGGATATAGAAAAGGCAACTATGAACCAACTCTGATTAAAGGATCCACAGATGAGTCAGGATGTTACCTAACTATAAAGCCAAAAGACTGCAACTGCTTTTCCTGCCAGCCTCTGGCTTACAGTGCTTTGAAAAAGTACTCTGTTTGATATAGGTCTCACAGAGAAATATTACCCTGACCCAACTTACACAATAGTATATGAAGCATAGATTTCACATTTAATCTTCAGAATAACATGAAAAGGACGCTGAGACAGGGAATGTCCTTATTTCCACTGTGGAAACGTAGTTCGCTGAGGCATTGAGGACAGCTACAGTAGCTATTATTATGGACACTTTATCTTCTGACCCTGCAGCTCCCAAGCATCTGTTTTAAGGTCCACAATAGATAGTTACATTGCTTTCTTCATTATTTTTATTTTACTGCTATGTCACAGCAGAATGAAAGTACATCCTTATCTTAGTTTATATTAAACTCTTGATGACCAGCTGAACTTGTTCTAAATTTACCACAGGGGCCGGTGCAGCCCCACCTGCAGGGAATAAAGATACCAGATTTCCAACCCTTCAACAACTATTTCCAGTACGCTGGAATAAATTCCAACAGTTCCAAAGCCTCGGTTCAGCAATACTCTATTCTTCAAGAAGAATAAATGCAATTGTATCAAACTGAACAGTAATTCAATTAATAGTTAGCTGTGATAGTCTGAAAGCACTGGCACTAATCCCTGTAACCTGTTAGGTACTGAAAGCTTGGACGGCTTGCCTAAATTCCAAATTAAACTGTTACTTGAAGTTCAGGTCAGATTGTTTTGTTAGGTCTGTAACCAGCAAGACACAAATCTAGACATGAAGCTTCCAGTAACTTGGTCTGCTCCTCTGAGAAGGTGGCTGCAAATCTGTTGACATCCAAGCCTAGTTCAAAATGTGAGAGCACCTCACTTTGTTCATCTTCCAGTTACTGGGAACACAGCATAGAAGAATCACTGTGAAATATATACACACACACACAAAGGAAATAGACAAGAAATAGGGTTTTCCTATTCTACATCATCTGAAGGCAAGGTCATACAGATAAATGAGACAAACCCAACAACCTGCTGTAACAGATAATGAATTTAAGAGCACAAGACTTTCCTGCCGTGTTTCATATTCTTCTATTCAAAGAAAAACAGGAGGTAGTTCAGCAACTCCTGTCAATGAAAGGAAAATGAACTCACATTGCTCATTAATTTTGTCTTGATGAGTAGAGAGATACTCAGTCTGATGAATTCTCGTGCCACTTGAACTCCATAACAGCAATAAATAACATCTAAGAGGTCCTTTTTATTAGGTTCTGATTGGGTAATTTTAATTCTAACACAGGTCCTTCAACCACATTTCTGTGCAGCCCCAAGAAATTTTCTTGAACTGTTATTAAATGGTTAATAGATATTCTTTTTTAACTAGAACTTCTAACAAAAGCAACATTAGCCAGGTTTTAAACTTGAACAACTATTCCCCCAAAAGCACTTTTTTTTCTAGGGAAGCGAAACAGAAGCACATCTCACTATTAGGAACAGCACAGCCTACAGAAAATGGACTCTTCTGGACTGCACCAAACTGAACCCTCCCCAAAACTCTTTGAACATTCACTAGTAGAAGTGGTATAATAAAAGCATTTGGACTGCAACAATTAAATCTGGATACAGAGAACAGAGGATAACCTCCCCCCCAGATGTTCTACACTGACCAAGGGAAAAACAGAAACAAACCACATCCCAGAGCAGAAGCAATAAGCTTCCATTAAAAAGGACTGATAATTCCAGTGCTTCTGTGCACCTACCTTGAGTGACATAACCACAGACGAGCTTTAACTATTCTGTTATGAAAACACTGCTGAGAGCAAGGATTTAGGAAAATTAAACAAAAAAAAGAGAGTAAAACCTTTCTGATTTTACACACCACCATTCTTTCACCTTGAAATTCCTCTTTGCTATTAACATTTTCCTTGAGAAATGAACCCACAAAATACATCGACAAAGCTTAATCTCACCATCCAGTTACCATTCCAGTGAGCAAATTTCAGCATTTAAGTATTAAGAAACAAAATTCCTTCATCAACTCTGAAAACCACACAGTTTATTTCTAAAGGCAACTAAGTTTTCAATGGAGCAAAATACCATTGCTATATAATGTTTTAAGTCATTGCCATAAGACAGGTGCAATATGTACTTTTACTTTCTGTAATTTAAAAGAGGTCTATCACAAAAGAGACCTGGGTTTTGGCATTATCAAATCCTTAGCTGTAAGTAATTATACCCTATGGGTACAGTTCCCTAAACTATGTGGACTACAAAGAGAACATACTCTTTGGAACATTTAGAACATACTGGGTAAAATTCCAGTCAAATATTAAACAAAAAAAAAAAAAAACAAACAGAAAACAAAGGAGTGAATTCCAGTTACACGTATTTCTAGAACTAAATATTTTAAACCAAAAATATGTGCAAAGTTCAATGGTAAATAAGTTACTATTGGGCTCTTCGGCCTTGGCTTTTCTGAATGATGGTGTTTGTTCCTCTTTCTCTTACCCTCAATCTAAGAATCTCTTTGGATGAATCTAGTTAAATGTTTTCATGAACTGCCATCATCAACACTTAAGAAAACAGCCACTATGCCTCTAGCAATTTTTCCCACATCTTCCCAAATATATCCATATAAAATTGAAAAGCCTTTGCTGTCAGAGAATGACACTGTAGCACTGGAGATCATGGTTTTCTGGAAACTCTTAAAGAAAGTACAAGTTCAAATCCTGCAAGGAATTCCAAGCAGAGAACTCTTCCACTGCCACTGAGCTCCATACGGAATTGGAGGCGTTTTTTGGTAGATGTCCAACAAGGAGCCATTTGGGAGGTAATATAAAAATATTTTGTTGAAATAGCAGTTAAAGCGGTTAATCTCTCTCTGGACTCAAATGTCTTCAATATTTTGTTTCTAACCCCAAACCAAAGTGCCAACAACAGGATAATGTGGCCCTGTCTCTCTGTAGAACTAATACAACATGCATGCTGCTTTTCTTATTTAAACCTAGTAATAGCAAAATCAAAGAGTGTTTTAGACAAAGTGCACAACAATAATTATGTAAGTAGACAAAAAATAAAGTGTTCATGTGGGATTTTCTAATGCCTTCAATATCTTTCCGAACACTGACCTAACATCCAAACCTTACCATTAATATATCTGCTACTCAGAGCATAAAAGTAGTGCATTAACTTAAAAATACATTTGGCAGAGAGAGACTGAAGTATTTATGAATGTGATCTTCACTAAATAAAGTCACATATATGTTAGTTAAATCTGATGATGCTTCAATTGAAAGCAATGCAAAAAGTAAACTAACAACTGTTTGTTTACCCAATTCAGATATAGTGGAAAAATGGGAAAAGGAAAAACCCCTGCATAAATACGCAACAGCACAACTAGTTTGGAATTGTAACAGACCACATGATTTATCTATGTTTGTGGCATATCATTCCTTGTGCATTTCAGTACTCTCCTCTGCAAAGAGGCCCAGGTTTTATGAATGTATTCACAGCTTTTTTTGTTCATCAGAATGACTCAGAACTATATTTGTAAGTGATCTGATCACAAACCTTTGCATTTACTATTGGGTCCTTCTCATTTGAAGAGCTAAACTACTTAATAGTTTAAAGTGAGTATTGAGAAATATTAACAAGAGCAAAAAACAGCTGTAACCTGACAATATATTTTAGATGTTAATATTGTGTATATTTAACTACAAATACAAGCCAGCTTTCTCCCCAGAGGGGAATGCATTACTTTTACCCCAAACTTGTTTTGGCAGAACATCAAATCTTTTGAACATCCTAAAACTGATGGTTTTGGGTTCTTTTCTCCACCTCAACCAATAATATTTAGAGAAGATACAGCAATCAGATGGGCTTCCAAACTCATTGTTTCTCAAAAAAATGTAGTTCTGATTTTTTCCTGAAAACATTTCTATCCTCCAGAAAAATTCAATGTAACCAAGTATCTTTCTACAATGGGAAAAATTTATATTGAATAATTTTACCTTCAGAGTTATGCGTAGCTTTCTTGTGTTTTCGACATAAAATCCTATAAACAAAGTAGTTGAAAACTGTCAAGTCAGTCACGATTCACAGATTATTTACTCATCTTTTAAATTTAAATGCCAGTACGTTTTTTTTCTCCCACTTGTAAGACAAATCTTGCAGTGAAAATACACTTTTCTGGCACATCACTAGTTTGAATGCCACAATCATCATTAGAAACTTCAAAACAGTTTCGTTTAGATTCCAAAGTGGGGGTTTGGGGTTTTCTTTGGGTTTTTTTTTTTTTTAAACAAAAAATGTGAAATATAAATACAAAAGTAAAGATAACAAATAAATAATAGTTACATGTAAATGCCTTGTGAGGGTTTCTCTCTTATCTGAGCTTTATCATGCAAAGCACAGTAGTAGTGATATGTCTTGTGACATGTTTTCACATCACAGCCAATGGTCGCTCCAGGACAATGGCATAAAGAGCACATCTGTAAAGAACAAGAAAGCACAATTCATGTTACTGTTGGCTTACTATTTCTGAGTTCAAAACCAACATAGTAATCACCCCTGGTGACAAAATAAACGAAGGTATGCACTTGCTGTTGCTCTTCCAGCTCTTGGGTGGTTTTAATCAAGAAGAAGTTTGCTGCAATTCTGCAGCAGTGCCAGAACTATCATATTACATTATCAGATTAACCATTAACCATCAGATTATCAATTAAATTAAGAAAATATGTAATTTACTTTCATGGAACGTATTTGATGGTGTGATGAAAGCAACACAGCTCCTCACCTAAACAACGCCCTCCCAAGACCAGCTGTGTGTACCAACCATTTCAAAAGTTAAAACTTGAATTGTACCTGTTGACTTCTGAATTACATTATGAAGGTAGAAGGAAATAAAGAGACACCCATTCGGCAATGAATCTTGCAGTCAGAAACGCTGATGACCTGAAAACCTACCTTAGCCTCAGCAGTTAAGTCTACCTCTTTTTTTTTTCCCCTATACACTGTCATTTCCAAAACACTGAATTTACTGAAGTAGGTGTTAAATACAATTAATTTATTTCAATTAGACTAAATTTTGCTCTTTAGATTTATACCACAGAAAAGGTTAAGTGGGAGCCTGCTGCTTTACTCTTCTTTCCTCATAACTAGTTCCTGTTATAGTAGATTCATCATTGCTTAGGATACACCAGCTATCATGCTTCTAACCCTATCTGTGAGGAATATACTTCCTGTCCACAGCACTGGCTTAGTCAAGTTTTTGTTAGTCCCAAATGCTCCAAATAAACACCCCATCGATGGTATGTATCACCATCCTGTTTTTCAATTTTAACAAAGTTAAACTGAACAGTAAAAATGTCAAAGCCTTGGATCATCTCCATTTACTCCTCTGCAAGCTCAGAAATGGTCTAGTTACATACCGTTCCTCAGTTGTTATCTAATTTGTATGAGTATTTCACCTCATAAATTTGTTATACATTACAGCTTAAAATAAAATCACAGCTGATCAAAGCTCTTTATAAAAGCCTAGGTTTAAAATATAGAAATCCAATCCATTTTAGTCAGTACTGGAGTACTCTGAAGGCCAGAAATGACTAAAAGAAAACTTTCTTTTTATGAACACCATGATGTATGACCAAAACAGACCACAGATATTTTTATATTGATCTATTGGTCTATGTTTCCTGACAGGAATAAAATATTTATCCCCTTGGTACAAGTCCTGCTGTCCAAATGGTCACTGTCAGGAGATTCATTCATTCCCAAGTTAGAACGGGTATATGTGAAGTCTGACGAGCTGCAAAATAAGTAAGCCCTTTGCAAAAAGTCCTCCCATGCACAGCTAGCAGCAAGAATATCATGAGTGCCTTGTACTGCCAAATATTCAGACAAGTTCTTCAGTTTTTATGACTTGCCGATTAAGGTTTAAACCCACAAACTTTTCTCAGACAAAAATATATTACCATCAGAAAGGTTCTAGATGTCAGTCACTGTCACTTCAGTAAGGACCAAGCCTGTTTCCAGGGCATACCAGTGCATACCTGGGCAGCAGCAGCACCTCCTGAAGGAAGGCAACTACGTGAAGTCTGTCAGCAGACAAATTTAGTCCAAGCTACCAATATAATTACTTAACCCAGCGCACCACGCTGAGATATTTTTGCTCAGTGTGCTCCCACATAAAAGAACAGGCTGGAACTGAAAGCAGACCTGAGAGGGGGGAGCTGGGCTAACGATAAACATTTCACTTTAAGCTTCCCATACAGGTCAACAGAGAAAGACAGAATCCTCCAGAGAGGGATTCAGAGCTGCAGTTCTCTGACAGCTACAGGCAGAGATAAAGCACTTAAATTTGATCTAAAACGGTCTCGTAAATTCTCTCCACATAGGAAATATCTTAGGACTATGACTCTACTGGATTAACCAGATCCAGGATTTCTGCAGAAAGCTGAACAAAGTGCCTGATATGTACAGCTTCTGAGCTCCAAGAATATACCCATCCATGATGATGTTCCTTGCATCAGTGAAGGAACATAAAGAGATTCAGACGCAGAAAGACAGAAATCATCAATGACATAAAAAGAACCTTAAAAAAACCCAAACATTTAAGAGACACAAGAATCAAAAAAGTTTCTTTACAATGTCTAGTTCCCTTTACTATCATGTTCTTGAAAATTCCCAACCACAACATGAATGACTTGTGAATAGTTATTTCTTTATGCTTCAGCTAAACAGAGCAAATAAAGTTCCCTGTGTTGGAAAGGATTCAATTGAAACACTGGATGAAATATTAGACTATTATTATACAATTGCAATTCTACAATAATACTTGGGACTACTCTTAGTAGTTCAAGGTCTGGTGAATGTATTAGAGTGCTTCAAATAACTAAGCTGAAAATGTTTAATGTGGGGAGTGAATTGATCATTTGTTAGAAGTATTTTTAAAAAGCCAAATGGAAAACAACAGGATCTACATAAAAAAAAGAATAATAAAAAATAATGAATTAGCTACCTGGGAATTAAAAAAAGTCATTGCTGCTCAATTCTCATGTGGAGCTGTAATCACTATTGTACCCACATATCTCTGTTCATTTGTACTCACAGAATCATCTGTTAAATCATATAAAAGGAAGCGATGAAAGTACTTTAACTTTGGTAGTTAAAACCAGATTTTAGCAGCAACACCTAATGCTGATGAAGGCACAACAATACCCTCACTAGGTCCCTAGAATGTGGGATTCTTTCTGGAATCTAACAGAAAATATTCAATAGATAAGCAACATAAGTTTAGGAATGCTGTTGTTCACATGCAGCCTATTAAAAACAGGCATATTCTGTAAATAAGTTTTCAAATTGGCTTATCTGCTTCATCTACGTTTGCCAAGGAGGAAAAAAGTGACTGTAAAAATAATAATTCTGGGTTTATTTTTTAACAACTCCATAATTAAGCTACAATTCTTACAATGAGATATTTACATGAGACCAGAACTTGACGGGAATAAACAAGCGACTTTCTATCCTTCCCTAAAGATACTTCAGGGGCTGGTTAACAGACACTTAAATTTCATTTCAGTGTCAATATAATCATATCTACTGTGGGTTTCTGGTCATAGATCACAGACTAATCTTACTCCAACTTCTAAAAATTGCCTATTGCCTCAGAACACAGACAAAGGGAGCGCTTAAAAAAATAAAAGGAAAACAACAAACCAGAAAACATATTTTTATATACATATATTTATAATACACTGAACAACTTCATGGTAAACTTCATAGAAGGTACAAAAATATTGCCTTCCATTCTCAAGAGCCAAAAAATAGAGACTTACCAGTTTAGTGCCTCTCTTGATTTCTTTCTGAATATCTTCAATAGAGAATCCACCAAGACTCTCATTATCAGTGTGTGAAGATACCAATGCAGATGAGAACAGCTAAAATTATAAAACAAAATCCGTTTTTTTTAAGTTTTAAGGGTATAAGTGATACAGAACATTCACATCCATAAAACCCACCAATATTTCAAATTACAGTGATCAATCCTTTGTGCCAATGCTGGGTGAATTTGGCACTGGTTTGTAGTCTTTTACTAGCTCCCGACATTCCTTTTCTTTTTCCTCTGGTAACTTACCATACATTTGTGATGTGCTGCCACCTTCTGGTTTTCTGACATCAATAACTGTCCACATTCATTATCTTTATTAGATCTACAAAACCCACACTTCCTTTGTCTTGAAGAGACTTTCTTCTGCCCAACTGAGCTTGTCATGATTTTAAATGACCTTAGAATGCCACTCCAAGCCTCTCAAAGCTACAGGGAAAAAAAGGTGCAATGAGCATGTTAACATCAACAAAAGGCAATTTAAGTTACATTTTATAAATACAATATTGACTGCATGAAAGCAATCTATCCCTCTTTACCCTTTTCTTTACACTACTTCAAGGTATGCACCTAAACATATAATGCCATAAAAAGCTGGCAAAATACTGCATGAACAAGCAGAATTAGTTCTAAACATTAATATAAAACTTTGGATGCTGGTACAAAACTTATGGGAGAGTAGAAAAAATAAGTGGAAAATACAACACAGTCATTAGGGGAAAAAAGGCTACTGCAACTCTTTCATTTCATTCTCAGTTTTTTATTACAGCAAAAGAATCTCTAGAAAATGCACTACCTGTACATGCAACAAAATTCATGAGACCAACTACAACAAGAGAAGTAAAGATAAACACCAGAGTCCAGAACAGGTTATGAGTGCTCCTAAAGTCTCAGGCAAGAGGAGTTATCACCCTTAGATGAGGATGAGATGACAAGATAAAACGTGGGCATTTTAGGTACTGCAGAGATACATCATGGCCAGTCAAACAGCATTAGGTACCACATTTTAGCAGTATCTCCGATTATCCCGCTGTAATGCAAACCTTTTCAAAACCCACAATTTAGGAATATCTTTCTAGTTTTCAGTAAGTGCATGAGAGCTGCTATTAGAAAAGTAACTGAAGATTAAACCCAACATGAATCACAAACTTTAAACCTGTTACCATTTTAAACCACAACACTGAAGTCCCAGCCTAGAGGCAAACACTGCAAGTTAAGAGGGGAAATACCTAATGTGCTGCTTGGACCAGTATTAAGTAGTTTGTGTTCATTTGCTTCTAAATTTCCCAAGAAATAAAATATAATTCTCTTCAAATAGACCTTCTTACAGCTTTTCACTTTGAAAATCTGAGCTTTACTGTCAGAATTTGCTACAACTGCAATGAAAGTATCCTCCTCAGCCTTTGACTTCATCAGACTCATCTAAGTAAGAAAAGTCACTATATAGCTTGATATTGCTCTTGGGAAAAGCAACCCTAAAATCCATTCATAAGAACTGCAGAGCTGCAATACATCCAAATCACGCTACAGTGGCAATCTGCACCAAAATGCATGCCTGCGCTCTGGAATTAGCACAGGCGAACCTGCCTGCTTCCCGGTGGTAATGCTCGGATCACTCACTGGTTTTCTAATCGAAGGCAGAGGAATGTCATTAAGTTACTGTTGGCATCTAATCCTGCTAAAAGACGGTCCCGCTGGAATCTCACTCTCCTATTTCAACAGCTTTCAGTCTGAACTGTGTGTCTTGTGATGTTTACTATGAAACTCCTGCATCAGAAGGTGTCTGTCCTTTAGCTGTTACTGCCTTTGCTGGATCAACAGCTTCGTTTGCCGTCTTTTCTAACTGAAAGCAGTGCAGAAGCCAGTGACGCATACCCATAAGAAGAATGCACAGATTCCAGATCTTGTTGATTTGCACAAAAAAATGTGCCAATCTGGATCAACTGGTCACACCCTTCTGCAGTGCCAATAGAGAGTCCTTAAGTGTCAAACACAAAAGAATTACTATACTGTATTCTTCTGGAGGAAAAACAAAACAAGACCATTCTGTAATCCCTTCCGAGTAGAGAGAAGGAATGGCTCCTGAAGGAAACTTACACAGATTTTTGATTAAAAAATAATAATTAAAATTATTAAACATAATTTTTAAAACTCAAACAAAAATGACACTTAGGAGCAGGGAAAAAAAAACCTACAAAAGAAAGTACAAAACAGTATCACAAAGATTTTTTTGGTTTCAGGTCACATTAAAAGGCTCAACACAAATGCCATAGTGATGGGTTAGAAATACATTAATTTAAAATGCAAGAAGTTCTGCTTTGGTATTAAGAATTTGATACACACAATCATTTGCGTCTGTTTCATTTTATATTCAGACTGTATTATCAATATATTGACAGCAGTGATAGTAGTTCTTAAAAGGAAGATCAGGAGTTTACTTGAACACACACATACTTTCTACTGCCTTACAGGAATAAGAATTTCTGCTAAAAAAACCCAGCTATTCTTCCATTTAATAAGCAAATTCATATTTTAGGAAATGCAAGCAATTTATAGAAGACAAAAAAAACGTATAAAGTGACTCTCATCATCTTTCATTCAAAGAATAGTAACTTTCCAATCAACCAGATGCTATAGAACCTCCTCACAGCTGGCTGCAGTCAGCTGCCCTCAGCTCCGTGCCTTCCCATGCACTAACAGCCTGACAGAACCCGACTTCTTCAAGTACTTTGGTATCATTAGATTTTTTAAGGCTTACAGTGAGGTTAAAACTAATGCCAATATTTATGTGACTGTGCATTGATGTTGATATTAAAAATCAAAATAAACCCCTAAATGCTATGTTTCGGAATACTTCTTCAATTATGAATAATTTAATACTTGAAAAATTATTTGTAACACAAACAGACCAAAAGCATCAGGGTCACCAGAAAGAGAACCCACGGTCTTTTCACCATCACATTAAATTACTCCAGAAGCATTTTACAAGGATTTCTAAAAGTTTTCTTTCCAATCCTGTGCTCTCTGCATTTGTGTTTTCTCTATCACTGGGTATTATCACTGGATATTAACACCATTTATCTTCCTGCATTTCTAATAACTGCAGGAAAATAAATGAGCATGAGGAATATTTCATACGCATTTCAGTTGTAAACCTCTCCCTAAATTACGTGTGTTTGCTCACAAACGTGAGAAAACACTCCCCTGGAATCACTTTTCTTGTGCCAAAATCTGCTTCTTCCCCTGTCCATTTAAAAATACCCGTTTTCTGGAAAACTAGAACCAAGTTATGCAGCTCTGCTACAGACCCAGAGTCATTCTGAACACAAACACTCCAAATTCTGTTTGCATCTCTCCAGTCAAATCACCCCAAAGCAACCAATCCAGTTTGCCAAGTACTGAGCTGCATTTCCTCGGAACAAGAAAAATAATGCACCTTCCAAACAGCTTGCTATTTCTGTTTTCCCATGTTTTAAAAGCTAATGAGTGAATAAAAGACTTAGAAAATAGCATTTAAATACCCTGCTGCCAGAATCTCGCATGTCAGAGAAAGTCTCACAGGTTTGATCACAGAAAGCAATGTGCTATAGAACCTCTGACTGGGAGATCCTGACCAGAACTGAACACGTGTACCACAAACCACAGATGATTACATACAGATAAGTTTTCCACACACTTGGTCTCAAAAAACAAGGGAAAGTTTCACTTACCCTAAAGTCACAAAAGAAGAAACTCATTCAGTGATATTTACCTCCAAAATTGGGGTTCATTTACATTCACATTTCTCAATGTCCACTAAGGTATTCGCACAGTGCCTCCCCCAACAGCACCTTTCTTTTTTACCTTTAAAGCAAAGTGTTTGACAAACTCTTACCGTCTGCATCCTGTTTACTGAGTTCTAGGTGATAGATTTTGGAACATAAAAGAGGAGTGCAAAGGAGGATGGCCTCGGTGCCCGAGTCATCGTTCAGCATCCAGGAACAGAAAGTAACCTGGATTCTGATTTCTATTTATTACCTAAATACACTTCACAAGCTTCCACCTGTTTCCAGGAGTTAAAGCCCCACTTGCATTCCCAATAAAGGGCAGTAACCTCCACACTACGCCTTCCCATGGGAAGCTGGCTTGCTGTGCGATTCCAGATTTGTAGTTTATTAAAATCACGACTTTTACTTAAAAGAAAACCTCCGAGAGAAGTACAAAAGTGTTGTAAAATACCAACACTGAAGTGGGTTGGACTCCCAGGAGAAACATTTGTGTTCATCTTTCCCAAGATGCTCACTATCAGATTCACTGTTCAAGAAACTTTCAAGTGCTCTGTAGTTTCTAGAGTCAATCACCCATCATTGGGGCCATTATTCTGGAGAAGGGGGGTGAAGCTGTGGAGAAGGAGGGGTCCGCAGCTGAGAGCCCAAAGTCACAAGTCCCATGGAAATTTCTACTCAAGATTTAAGCGCACACAGCATCCTACAGCCACTAGAAAAAGCGGGATAAGAACTTCTCCATGTAACTTCCTTAAAGGAAAAAAACAAACCCAAAAAAAGGGGGCAAAGGCGGGTGCAGGGGAAAGGCCCAAGGCTGGGGAGTCTGAACAATAAGAACAGAGCAGGTTAACTAAAGATTACACGGAGCCCGCAGCGACAGGGATCGGGCAGAGAGCACAGCAAAGTTTCCACGCTTCGCGGGAAGCAAGAGATGGGTCGATAACGGCACCTCTGCCGCTCGCCTCCCCGGGGGTACGATGGGGCTCGGCGCGGCGCCCTTCGGCGAGGGATCGCTGCGAATCCCCCCTCAAAGGCCCGGCTACGAGCACCAGCGGGGCCTGACCCCCCGTCCCCGCCCGAGGGGATGCCGAGGGGGGCTCGGTGGGACGCGGGGGTCCCGGGAAGGGCGATCTCCCCGCTCCTCCCCAGATTTTGGGGGAAAGAAGACTCGGAGACAAGGGGGGGGCGGATCCTCCAGGCAAGGAGGGAGCGGGCCGAGGCGGGCGGAGCGAGCGGCTGCGTCGGCTCGGGGGGGGGGGGGGGGGGGGGGGGCCGGGGGGCGGTTAACGGCACCGGGGTCGCCCCCTGAAGAGGCAGCGCCGGGTGCCGGGTCCTGCCCGGGGGTGCGCAGCTCGCAGCGGCCCAGGCGCAGGCGGCGGAGGGGCAGGAGGGGCTCAGCGGGCGGCGGGGGCTGCGGGCGGGCGGGCCGGGGTCTCCGCGCCTGCCCCGGGCGGGCGGCAGAGCGGCAGTTGGGCGGGCAGCGAGGCGGCGGGCGGCCGCTCGGTCGGTCACTCACCCGTGCGGCCGCGGTGTCGCCGGGCAGAGGCGCCGCGCTGCCCGCGGCCGCTGCCGTCCCCGCCGGTGGCTCACGGCGCTCCGCCCGCTGGGACCGTCCCTTTCATTCGGGGCAGGGGACGCTGCGCCGCCGCCGCCGAGCGCACGCACGCACGCACGCACACGCACGCACGAGCGGACGCACGCACGCCGCGCTCGGGCAGCGACGCCGCGGGGCGGCGCCCGATTGGCGGAGCGCGGGGGAACGGCGGGAGGGGACGGCGGCGGCTCCGCGCATGCGCGCTGCCCGCCCGCAGCCGTTGGAGGGGAGCGCGGTGTGCGCATGCGCGGAGCGCCGCGGGGCGGGGCCGCGGGGGCGGGGGCGGTCCCTCAGCGCCTCGGGCGCGGCTCCGGGGTTGGGGCGGGCGCGGGGTCTGCCCCGGGGGGGGGGGGGGGGGGGGGAGCGGGGAGCGGCGCGGCGGGAGGCGGGCGGGGCTGGGGAGGCGGTGCGGCTCAGGGCCTGCGCTGTTGTGACGATGGGGCGGAGTGGAGGGGGCTCGGGGCCGCTGTGCTTTACAGTGCAGTGTAAAGCTGCCTCTGGGGGAAGAAAGCTCGTGGGGTGAAACCTGGAGAGGGGCTTCGGACAAGGGATGGAGGGACAGGACAGGGGAATGGCTTTAACCTGCCAGAGGGGAGACTGAGATGAGCTCTTGGGCAGAAGCTCTTCCCTGGGAGGGTGCTGAGGCGCTGTCAGGGGGTGCCCAGAGAAGCTGTGGCTGCCCCATCCCTGGCAGTGTTCAAGGCCAGGTTGGACACAGGGGCTTGGAGCAAGCTGCTCTATGGAAGGTGTCCCTGCCCGTGGCAGGGGTTGGAGCTGGAGGAGCTTTGAGGTCCCTTCCAGTCCAAATCATTCTGTGATGTTGATAAAGCTGGAGCACTCATGGATCCCTTAGCTGCCCAAATGGGAGCCCACATTGTCCTCGGGCTCATCCTGTGAGAAGAGAAGCCAGGGCTCTACCATAGCGCCCTGGTCACAGCTGTATAGGCAGGACTCAGACAACCAATTGTGCTGAGGCAGCCGGGCAAGGTCTCAGCCAGAGAGCTTATGGACCGGAGAGGAGGGAAAGGGGAATAAGCCGCAGAAGACAGCCACAGCCGAGCAGCTTCCCAGGTACTTTTGTGTGAGAAGGGTTGGGGGAATGGCAGTTACTGAAGAGAAATGAACTGAGCAAGACAACAGGAGTAAGAGAGGCAAGTGTGGCAAGAAAGTAAAGAGGTGCTAAGGGCAAGAAACTGCTGGAGCCAGCAGTGATCAGTACAAATCCCTGCTGAATGCCCTGTGCTGGCAAAGCCTTAACTGAAAAGCACAGTTGTCATTGCATGGCGGATTGGCACTGTGTTAATGGCGTCCACGTTGGCCAAGGTCTTATGCTTTCTTTCTACCTTTTACTAATACCATATGGCAGAGGTACAGAGTTATCACTTTGATACTGGTATGTCCACAAAGATATTGCTCCCAGAGGTTCCTTGGGAAGGATGGATTGAAGGCTTTGTGGGTACAGCTTTCCATTCACAGTCAGAGGAACTCCCAGGTTATTTTTGCCACTGCAGCAAAATAATTCAAAGTGCTTGCAGAAAGTGGGTTGTCACTTTCAACAGGTACAAGGTAAGGAAAACGTCAGCAATAATGAAGTGATCTGAGCGTTAAGTGTTTACTGCAGCTTAACAGATACACAGAGTGCGCACAGTATGCTTCAACAGCACAAGGGAGCACAATTCATGACGGGAGTAACTGTTCTGTATTGAGAAAAACTGTACTGTAGCAGGTTGTATCAGCAAAACTGTTTGATAGGATCTGTTGTATCTGTGGAGTTGTGATGATTTTAAAGCACTGATATTGTGCTCAATGGTAGAAGACAAGTTGCAGCTGGTTACCGTACTGGTGCAAGAATAAATCAAACTGGTAAAGCGCTTTCCCCGTGGCTAAGACATTTCAAAACATCATTTTGGTTTGGGAAACAGCCATGAGCTATAATTGCCATAATAACTAAATAGAGAAATGAGAAGCAAGGATCAAATTCCAGGACATGGTTTATTTTTCTGAAACACAGCAAGTAACAAAAATAACACTTTTTCTTCCACAAAATTGTCTTCATATTGAGTGTGTTGACTGAATCTGCATTATACCATAGTGAGAAACTCAGATACTGATAGACATTTAAATATTCAAGATGCTGCCTTTTTACATCATAATATATAGTTTATTTGCACTTCTGTCCCTACAGAAATTATTCTGCTGTCTTGATATTTTATTCCTTTTATGTTGCACTTTACGAGTAAAGAGTTGTCTCTTCGTTTAGTTCTAGAAAACACCGTGTGTCTTGAGGAAAACACTCCTCTTTGGTGTTCCTTGGTTTTTCCTTTGCAGTGAATGTTTAGTGAGTATCAGCTATTGGGGGAGGAAGCCACAAAGACAGTTGCTTTGGTTTTTGAATGAAAAAACTTTCCCAGTGATTTTGTTTCCTTCCCATGACAATTGGTTTTGTTTCCCCCTGGCAAGGTTTTTGTTGTCCTTTGCAGAAGGAGCTTTAGAGGGGGCGGTTTGAAAATACATCACTAAAGATAATTGGGATCGTGGTTTCATTTGAAGTAGAAGCTGTGCAGTGTGTTGCTGTGTATCCTGGCACCTGCAGAACTGGGCAGAACAAGCTTCCTGTGGCAGGCCCTACTGGTTCCATGAGAGGCTGTGAGCCAAAGGTGTGAGTACAGGATGGAGGCTCAGGCAATATTTTGTATGCATTACCAGATGGAGATGTTTATTCCTCCATTATGTCTGATTTTCCAAGCGCAAGTGTATTTTCCTTTCTAAAGGAACTTAACATAGCCAGTTGCTTTATTCTCTTACACCACAGCATTTAAGAGCACCCTGGGGATGCTGTACCTCACATGAATACTGAATTCTTACCTACTTAGTTTCACTGAAAGGCTCAGCAAGGCAAAATAATGAGTTTTGGGAACACCATATCCAGCTGACTTCATGTTTTATCATTGTGGTGGTTTACAGCCAGAGATCCCATGAATCATGGTCGCATTCAGCAGCATCATAGCCTTGTTTTTAATTCCTAATGCCAGGTTATGGGCTGCCTGTTGATGGCAGTGGGCAAATGATAACACAAGGAGATCCTAACTTATGCTATACTGTTTTTGCCATCTTGGCTGGGAGCCCAGCAGGCATTGACCACCACATACACAACTTCTCAGTGCCCTGTGGTTGGCAAGCTCATCACCCACAAACTCAATTATTTACTTTCTTCCAGTTCAAGAGAACAAGAAATGTCATAATCAAGACTCTAAAAAGACTAAAATTACAAACTAGAGCTTGTCATTTGTTCACAGATACAGCATTAACCCAGTTGCTTTATAGACCTCAGACTTCTATAGAAACCATTCATGTTTCAGTGAAGACATGATCAGTTATGTTGATTTTCTATAGCCCAGCTGTAGTGGTGTACATTTTACAGTGACTTCAGTGTGCGCAGCTAAGTTTAGGGGTATTTTGTTATAATGGTGGGTAATAAAACCTCATTTATTTCCCACAAAGCAGTGCTTGATTAAAACAAACCTCAAACATTTATATAAAGTCTGTTAGAATATACAGGGGGGAGCTATTTAAGAAAAGTCATGTTAGAAATAGGTTGGATCCTCTAAAAAACATCTAGCTGCTGTTTCTGCTACATGGTTTAAGTACAATCCAAACAAGTGCAGTCAGTCAAACCTTACTCTTTCTGCAGTCTGGTTTTAGGTACAAGATGTAACTGAAATAAACCAAAGTGAGACCCACACCATCACTTCAGTGCTGACAGCTTCTAGTCACAGACAGCTCAACCCTGGCTACCTGCTCAAACCACCCATATGTTTGATTTGGACAGCACTTTCAACCCTGTGAACAAAGGCAACGTGTTTACAGGGTAAGATTTCAAGACAAGTGCTGCCAGCTTTGCTTTAAGAAGATCCCCAAAAAGCTGATTGCAAGGATTGAGAAGAGAAATCAGGATAAACCACGAAAACTGATGCTGAGTGGAAAGTGTCCCAGGGAAGGAGAATACTGAACCGCTCAGCTGTCCTGCAGGTACCCCCAGTTTTAGCTCTAACAGTAGAAAAAATGCCCTTCTAATTTGATTAATGGCCATTCAAATGATAATGTACAATGTTGTCCTCGTTGGTAGTCAAATATGGACATCAAAGGCTTGTGCCCAGGGAATTTGCATCCAACAAGCTTTGAGCTCTTCTCTAAAACACCACAGGCAAGCAAGTCTCTTCTCTGCTTTTATTGTACAACAGAAGCTCAATTTTAAGCTCTAGAATAATACGCAGCCAATATGCATTGGATACTTGATTGCATTTGCTTGGATTTGTACAAGGCTGTTACTCTTATATTCTTTCATTCTTAAAACAGCTACAAAATATCCAGGCTTTAAACCTAAAGTGGAACAAAACACGCCCCCATAAATCTGCTTCAGAAGAACAAATGTTGCCAGTGGTGACTGAAACTGCAATTATTTTACCGCATATTGTTTTAGCATAAAGATATGTGTAAGGTACAGCATTCACATGCCTGGATTAGCTCTTTCATCTTCCAGGCTTACAAAATACAGAGGTTCCTTCCTTCATTCGTAGTAACTGAGTTCAAATAGAAGCTCCAGTACAGGAGCGTGTTGGCTCTGTGGGGTGCTGCAGGGTGCATTGGGGGCTGTGTCCATAAGGACACCAGTTTAGTGTTCCATCATCTCAGTGTATGGATTTTCTATGTGCTGTGTTCATATCCCTCTCCTGTTATTTGGGGACAAAACAACAGTGAATGCTCTGTTAATACACGAACAAGTGCTTTACCCTGACCTAAGTCCAGGTTTGTCTTCCTGTGGCGACTAAAAAATGATTATGTATATTGAGGTTTCACATGATACATGTTGTAGCCGTTGTTAGGATCTCATGCTACAAGTCACTTCAAGAAGAATGCTTCTTCAGCTCACTGCTTATGAGCAAGAGCTGTTTCTTTCTATGGGCTTATACAGCAGCTAGTGCAATAGCGCTCTGACGTGTTCTGGGGCCTCTAGCCACAATGTTATACAAGTATTTATGAATGGGCTGCCTAAGGAAGTTGTGGCTGCCCCATCCCTGGCCGTGCTCAAGGCCAGGTTGGACACAGGGGCTTGGAGCAAACTGCTCTAGTGGAAGGTGTCTCTGCCCGTGGCAGGGATTGGAGCTGGATGAGCTTTAAGGTTCCTTCCAACCCAGACCGTTCTATGAGTCTATGATTCTATAAAATGCCAACAAGAAGTAAGAGTTTTACACCATTTATGAAGTATGAAAATAATAACTCCTCATTCAGATTTTTCTTTATGAAATGGAGGGTGCTGTGTTAAGCATGAATGCTGCCCTGATTTATCCAGGTGGACTTCACTGCTAACATCAAGAGTGGTGGATTTTGTATGATTTTATTTCCAAAAGTAATGGCACAATTTCAGACAAATGTGAAAAGGATTAATACAAATCCTTCTTGTTTTGATGTATGATATATTCAATTCAGACTGCACTCTTGTTTTAGATACACAACAGATGTTTGTGATTACAATCAGTAACTGGAACGTGCAAGCTGTTGAGGCTAGAGGTAAGATACATTTAAAGATCAGTGAAGGACTTTAGAACCGTTTGGGTTCTAGTATTTTAACAGGACTTTTTTCTGCTAAAAATGTACCAACACAGAAATAGCTGATGGTACTGTCATTCCAATAACCGTCTTAAAGTTTCTGAATTAAACCAGTTAAAGGCACTGAATGGTTCTTGGAGCTACTGTTTTAAGCCGTCTGTGGCTCATGGAGAAGATCAGCTCATTTGAATTCGCTATGTTATTAAAACCATCAGCACGTCCTTAAAAATAAGCAAAGAAGCCTCAGATTGTAGACCTGAGCTTTCCATCTCAAAAAGGATTTTGCTTATATGGATTTAATACACCCTTGTGGGTTTTGAAGTGCTAGAACTATCTGGAATATATGCTTCACAGTCAGACAACAAAGATATCTTAGACCAGCAGTTCCCCTACCCATGGCAGGGGGATTGGAACTAGATGATCTTAATGTCCTTTCCCAAACCTTTCTATGATTCCTAAACTTTCTGGGTTAACAAACACTGTTCACGTTTTCATATGTCAGGAATCACTGTCAAATGTAACTGAAAACACTCATTTGTGAGCCCTGACAATGGCTTCGAAGCCTGACCTCTGG
Organism: Ara ararauna; assembly: GCA_028858755.1. Lineage (NCBI taxonomy): Eukaryota > Metazoa > Chordata > Aves > Psittaciformes > Psittacidae > Ara > Ara ararauna. The sequence goes on along the minus strand of CM054383.1, from coordinate 1,568,927 downwards.
GAACACCTGCCCTAGGCAAGTAAACTGTCCGAATTTTTGTAAAACATGAGTGTTAGAATGACATTCAGCATTGAAGTATTCAGAGAACAGGCCACAGTTTTGGTCAAGCTCCCTCAAAAGAGGTGGATGTTCTGTGTGCATGATTTGGGACTTGGATCTTGCGTATGTGTAGTTTATGGCCTTTACCACAGAGAATTTAGATCCTTCTAGCTCCCAGGGGAGGAGCTATGTGATCGTCTGTGCCTTCATTAACTGGGAGGTGATGGTGATGGGGAGGTTTTAGCTTTCAGCAGCCTGATCTCACTGGTTTTAGGCCAGCACTACTGCTGGAGCCAGGGAATGACAAACGTGATCACAGAGGGGACTCTCCTTCACTGGCCATGCAGCCCTGTGCAGTTCTACAACCCAGGACAGTTTGATGTTGGAAACCCATCTGGCACACAAGGGAGCTTTCCCAGAGTCCTGAGCTCTCCATGGGAAGAAGCATGGAGATTCTCCATTATTCAGAAAAATCAGTGATCAGCACACCACTGTCCCTTACACAACCACTGGCCACGAGTGACTTGTGGCCAGCTCCTGTTCCACATGCTTCTGCCTTCAAGCTGAGCTGATAGAAATTACCCTTTGCAGCTTTTGGTTACTTATACTCCAGCAGTGTTTTCTTTTTGGTGTGGATCAGTGAGGCAGAAAAGCTGAAGCAAAACACATGCTCTGCCTTTGTGTTTGATTGCAGCATCTATGAAACCGCAGACTTTCCAGGAATTATGTTAGTGCTGCTGCATGGCCTTTGTGGATTGCCATTAAATACCAGCCCAGCAGCACCAAAGCATCTGAATCTTGTTCCCATTTTCAGTCCTTATGAAGAGTTGTTGAACAGTACTGTTGACTTCATACTCTCGTATCATCTTGGAGAGGACAAAATTTAGTTATCACGTGAACTGCTGCCTGACAGGGGACCAGCCCTCTGAGAGAGGTGTAGCAAAGGCAGTAAGAGGATCTGTGTGTGGGCTAAAACTCACCAGCATTTTACAGTTGGCATCCAACAGTTCTTGCTGGTTTTTAGCTCATCCTCTCATAACACTACACTGTGGCTATCAGCAACCTATTAAATTCAAGTTTAAGAAATGAAAAGCAATTCTCAGTGCAAATAAACTGTGAAGTATATTTGAAAAGCAATGGAACAATTGCAAATGATGTTTTATGAGCTTTCTTCTAGCAGTAAGTACCACATTAACAGTACAACATTTGGGATACTGGGGATACTTAAGCTTGATAGTCTAGCCTAAGGACTGCAGTTAGCTTTAATAAGACTATAAAGTCATTAGCCTGAGCACTATTTAACATGGTTTCACTCGACACAAGCCAGAGATGGACAGTACTTTAATGACCCGTGGATCAGCTTCTCTGGCAGTGTACACTGCAGTGCTTCCAGGGACTGAACCAGAGCAGGAATTCTCATAAATACCCTGGGAGTAGGAAAAAAATGTGTTAATCCAATTAAGTGCAGTGTTGGACATTTCACTTTCAAATAGTAAAGCCTTACCTGAAACACTGTAAAAATCTAGCAACTGTGATAGTGCCAAATTCGTGTTTCTCTCTCTTTTAGGATGACCTTTTGATGATCTTAAAGGTCCTTTCCAACCCAGTGGATTCTGATTCTACGATTCTTTCATAGGCTAATTTGGTGACATCCTCTACGCAACAAATTAGGTGGGACTAAAGCCACAAAAGCACTTAAACAGCCCAAGGAAGCCGCAAGCCACATTCTCTGAAGAGGTTTGAAATGAAATAAGGTTATAAACTTCCAGGTTTCTCCTTGCAGAAAAGACATGATGAGAGAAGGTGTGAGGGCAAGTGAGAGAGTTGTACTGCAGGGGAGGGGATAGCTCAGTACTGCTCACCAGTGCTGTCAGGCAGGAGGTTAGCCTTCCTTTGGTGCCACTTTGGTTTCATTAGTTTCAAGTCAAACATGCTTCTAAATCATCAACAGAGGGAGTGCAGTGGTGACTGTGGGCTTCGAGGCACAGGGAGAGGGAGAAGACTGGCAGCAAGGAAGCCCTTGGCCACAAAAGAAGAGCTGAATGTGAGCTTTGCAGACCTCAGCTCTCTGCAGAGCCTCCTGGAGAAGACAAACCTCAAGCACAGGACAGGACAAAGGCCAGAGAAAGCTTCTTCAGCCTCTGAATGGGATCCTTCTGCTTGATATGCCCCACACAATTCAGCAGTCTGGCTCCTGCCTCCCGCCTCCCGTTACCCAGCTCCAGAATCAACTGTAGATTGAATCTATGCAAATCATTTTACTTCCTTGCACCCATTTTGGTTCTTGCAATCTGCCTCTTATCAGTTGCTCTGGCAGTTTGAGCATCCCATCCCCCTGTCCTTTCCCAAAATACAGCCTCTGCTTTGCAGGTATTTTGCTCCTATAGCTTCTTATAACTTGATTTTTTTTTAAGCTAGCTATTGTTTAATTACTACTTTGCAGTCAATTTAGCAGAAGAAAATTCCCCAATTTAAGGTGGCTTTTTGCATCCCCACCAAGCTATTCAGCAGGGCATTCATCCAGGACACAAAACTGGGCTGCAGCTTTAGTAGTTGAATGGATCACTCCAGTAGAGATTTAATTTCCATGAAATTCCTCCATGAAAATCCACTCACTCCTCTGAGATCTGAGAGACAGGCAAAGACCAGCCACTACCTTTGAACCAAGTGATTTTTAAATGCCTCCCAGCCCTCTTTGCCGACATGTAAATATGGATTGCTGAGGCTCAGAGTGCCCTGCTTTATTCTAAGCCACTCAGCTCTTCACAGAGTGCAAGGGGGAGGGAAAGCCAAGTCAAGACCATGACTCCTTGATGAATAAACTTAGGGGGGTTATGTGAATTAGCCCCAAAGCGATCTGCTGCCAGGGCTGTCCTGAGGTGTCCCAACAAGGAGGATGGCTTGGCAGCGGGAGCGCCCATCACCCTGCATGCCTGCAGGGAGACCATGCACAGAAACCTGCAGCTAGCCACTGCCTTAGCCAGAGAAGGTCCCCAGCAGCTCCAGGCAGCTCACCTTGTTGAGGTGTCTAAAGCAGCTCTGAGCACCTCACCTTGTCACTCCATAAGGGCTGCTCCAGACACCTCACCTTGTCAGTCTCTAGTTGCTCTGCCCCTCCTTGCTCCATAGCAGCTCTGGATACCTCACACTCTGTAACAGCTCCAGCCGCCTCTGCTTGACACTCTGTAATGGCTTTGGACATTTTGTTGCTCCGTAACAGATCTGGGCGCCTCACCCTCTTGCCCCTGCGTTTCGCAGGGATGCCTTCCACTGGTGTGCTTTAGAAAACCCAAACCACTCTGTGAGTCTATGTTTCCTGAAATTCCAGTCATAGTCCATTATCTGCATACAAATATACAGAATCCTACAAGTTTTGCTAGAGAAGCAAAATTCTGTAAGAGCTTCAAGGGTATCTCAAAATCCTCATCACTTAAAACTATACCAGGACATGAATCAAAACCTCCCAGAGTGAAAATTCAGAGTGCACTATGATCTGAGTTACTCAGGGCTATTTGTTCAGGTTTGTTTCATTGTTCTGAACTGTGGAGATGAAACCCACTTTACTCACTTTTAGAAATAGGAAAGTAACACATTTTATCTGGATTTACATTAAAATCCTGTAAGAACAACTGCATGAGGTGAAATATATTGACAAGGATGATGGTAAATGTTAGTCTGTTCCCAGAACTGGATAATCTAAGTATAATTTAAACATTTATAAGTAGCATAAATTAGATGTGAACAAGATTTTGGGCAAAGACTTTGTATTTGTGGATGAGAAAAGGTAATAACTAAGTAACTGCAGTAATAATTCAGTTAACCAAAACCGAGCCACTGGGCAGTAATGAGTTCAGAGATGCTTTAGTATTTGTAGAGGTGCTCCAGTATGGTGTGGGTATGAATGAACTGAAATACAAATGCTGCAGAGAGGGTGTCTTCTCCTCTGGTTGCCATATACACTTCTCACTGGCATTAGAGGAGGAGCAGTGTAAATTGAAGGCAGTTTGGAGTCCGGAAAGGAAAGGAAAGGAAAGGAAAGGAGAAAGGAGAAAGGAGAAAGGAGAAAGGAGAAAGGAAAAAGGAAAGGAAAAAGGAAAGGAAAAAGGAGAGGAAAAAAGAAAGGGGAGGAGAGGGAAAGGGAAAGGAGGGAGAGGAAGGGAAAGGAAGGGAAGGGAAAGGAAGGGAAGGGAAGGGAAAGGAAGGGAAGGGAAGGGAAGGGAAGGGAAGAAGGGAAGGAAAGGAAAGGAAAGGAAAGGAAAGGAAAGGAAAGGAAAGGAAAGGAGAAAGGAAAGGAAAGGAAAGGAAAGGAAAGGAAAGGAAAGGAAAGGAAAGGAAAGGAAAGGAAAGGAAAGGAGAAAGGAAGGGAAAGGAAAGGAAAGGGGACAAGGAAAAGGAAAAGGAAAGTAAAAGTATGCTGAGTTCCAGTGCAGCAAGTGTAATAAATTTTACATTAAATACTAACAGAAAGAGGTGTCAAGCCACTATTCCTGGAGAGTTCCAAGTGCTCTGTGCAGCTCTGTCCTCTTCTACTGCAGAGGTAAATTATATGAGTTAAAAGCAACCAATGTGAGTTAGAATGACCTTTGTTCCTGCCCACATGGAAGCAGCCATGTGCTGATGCCCCCAGTTCTGTAACTGCAAATGTTCTGGTCACAATCTCAGTCTCTGGGACTGACAGCCTGCCTGTCTTCTTGGGTTTGCCCTAAAAATGGACTTTCTTACGTGACATGTATTATACCTCTGAGCTGCACTGTACAGTACTTACATGATTTTTCTTAATGAGGACTAGAAAGCTTTAAGGTCCCTTTCCAACCCAAACCAGCCTGTGATTCTGTGATTCAATGTCATGGAACTTTGTGACACATTATTGTGCTTCAGCCTCAGCATTTATGTAGCCAAGGATCTAATGAACACCTTGACAGAACGGAGCACCTCCAATTTTCATCAGGCAGTGAGTGATTGGTCTATGCTGAGCAAGAGCCAAACCTGAGTTCATTGGAATGTGTCTTCCCTCTCAATTCTTTCAGCTTCTTTCCTTGTATTAAATGGAAGTGCCAAATGAAGCAGAAATTAACCACTTAGTCCCCAAATGTATTTTTTATTCTGTTATTAGCTTCTGCTTGTTTTATGAGATCCTAATTGAAATAATCCTTAAGGCTACTGGAGATTCGGGGCTGAGATGGGCACATGGACATGGCAAGTCAAGTTTAGGAAAACCCTGTGGTTGAACAAGATGAGATGTTTGGTAGCAGCCACTCACTGCTGCTTCATTAGAAGTTAAATCCTCACTCACTAAATGTCATAGTCACTAACTGCAAAGAAAATAATCTTTCTGTATGAGTGTGATCCTTACACTGGACCACAGAAAATAGATCTAGTATTAAGTATCAGTGACTCTGATGCCAATCTATTGGTGGCTTCCTGGTCTGGCATTAGATGCAGCCAATATTTGAGAATTCCAGCTGCTGATAGATAAATAGGTTTAATTGAATTCTGGTATATTAGAAATACCTTCCATTTCTGAGGTAGCAAGATATCTGAGCAATAAGAATGAAGATGTCTTCTGGAGGTGGAATACTACACAGAGTCTGTTCTTTCTGTTTCCAGGTGCCTTCCTTTTGCTCTTAGAAAAATCAGCATCACACCTTGAGAATGCAGGGCTGAATTCCTTGAAAGGGGAGGGAGTGTAAGGGATCCATAGAATATCTTTAAAACATTCTCTCATCTTGTTTTTCAGGGAAGATTTCGAAGGCTTTGGCATGCATTTCAGTACAAACCCCATTCATTTACAAACTGCAGTGTTTATACTGGGGAATGTATCCTGGTCTTTCTCTAAGCAAAATGTCTTTATCTTGTCCTTTCCTAAATATACGAAGAAAAAAGAGAAGTCTCTGCCTGCCTAGTGGGAATTTGGCTAAAAAAGGAAGATGGGGACATGCAGCAATCCACTGACAAGTGCCATGAAGCTGTTCCAAATTAGGCTGTTCCAGGTTTCTCACTCATGATATCGTGTTTTTCATTAGGGAATTAAACTGAGCAACAGTTGCTCAGAGATGGCACACTTTTCATGGAACAGTTTACTTTGGTAGATTACTGTCTTTCTCTCTTTAAAGACTGTGTTCAACCTTACTCCTAAAACAGGGAAGAGTCTGACACAGCACCGCAGGCTCCAGTGCATCAATAAATAAATCAGGTGTCTTCTCGCAGGCTCCAGTATCAGTGAGCAACATTCCACTCTTCCAGCCGGATGCAGCCTTGTGTTTGATCCCCTCCCCACCCCTCAGAGCCTTGCTCCTGCAGGTCTCCAGCACTTCTTCCACTTTCCTCCACCCAGTAGTTGCTATTGCTCTTGCTGGGACCTTGCAAACAGCATTAGGCTCCTTAAATGTTCATGTAGAGGGGAGAGCACCATCTGCTTCCTTCGTTTATAGTCCTGACTTTATCCAGGGCAGGATACCATCAAGCCACAAATTCCAAAACCTTGAAATTGAGGCTGCATCTCCTCTTAAAGAGCTATCTTGTATCATACACATACATAAAACCTGAAACTATGATGGGAACATGCTGTGGGAATGTTCAATGGATAGATTATTGCAAATAACACAATGCATTTAGTTTAAGTAATTCTGTTTTCAGACTGAAGCACACAGAATTAAGAAATGTGCATATTTCTTTCATGAAAAATTTTGGCTATTAAATTTCCTGTCACAAATTCAGTTTTCATTAGTCTTTTGGAAAAAGAGGGTCCTGAAAAACCATGATTTAGCTGAAAGAGTAGATAATAATTTGTTGGTTTTTCTCAACAAAATTACATCGTAAAGCCCATTTAAAAAAAGAAAATTAATTAAACCAACTCTAATTATAGATATTAAAATAACGCTGGATTTTTGTTGCTTGGTGATCATTTTAGGAGATATTCTGGGATTAATTCTGTGACTTTATGAATATATATTATTAATGTTGGATATTCTTAAAGTGTCTTTAATGGTATCTTCTCTCTAGAATTGCAATCTTAACTGTAATTAAACAAAGCATGCAGCTTAAGTTCTGCTACAAAACCCACCCTTCATGCCTTAACCAACTTTCAGGTCCTTTAACTGCCTTTTTATACTGAATTTTAGGCGAAGAGGGACAAAAGGATGCACTTTTCACGACCCTGGAACCCTGTGACCACTGGGAAATCAAAAGGGTGGTGACACTAAGGAAAACTATTGTCCACAAAAATAAGCTCTTCGAGGGGCACCAGGAATGCACAATAAAATCCCAGTTTCCTTTGTGCAGCTGTTTGTGCCTATGGCTTGCATCAGCCGAAGCTCAAGAAAAGATCTAAACTAAAAAGGAATCCTGGTTTCTAAGAAAATTCCATATTCTCTAAAAACCACCCCTATGTGAAATAGAATCTTTTAACAATTCATCATCTCTTTACAAATAAAATATGTAACCCTGAGGTGATGAAAATCCTTCAGCTGCTCTGTGGGAATCAGAGAGGGAGATTTTTAAAAGTGATTCCAGCAAATAGGAGCAGATGGGAAAATAAACTGATTTGTCAGGACCGGAGGATATAGTGAATTTGTTGCTTTCTAACTTTATCACTACTAGAACATAGCAGCATGTAAGTGCTTAATTGAGGAATCAGCTCTACTTTGACCTGGAAACATTTCAAGTAAAAAGACAAAAAATAAAAGAGTCCTGCTCCTAAATTCTTAATTAAACAAAGCTGCTATTGGAGCTCGGAGCCCTTTTGCCACCGAAGACTGCAAAACATGGGGAAATAGCAAATAGCAACTAAAGAGAAATAAAATGAAGTGTGAGCCTTGTGTTTCAGTCTCTGAAAATAATCTGTTGTGTCAGAAATCGTTATACAAAATTTAAGCAAGTTCTTATTGATGTCCTTTTCAAAGACTTTTTCTAATTTGACTTGAAATCACTGAAGGGAAAAAAATTCCGTTGACTTTAATCAGCTTTGTATCAGGGAATCGCCTGGTCATTTGGGCAAAACATTGTCATTACATTTTCCTCTAATAAAATCAGTTCCTAAAACTGTGCTCAGGTAAAATACAGAGTTAGCACACTTGTGTGTGTGTGTAAATGTTACGGAGAGATCTGCAGAGTTAAAGTGCTGTGCTAATGGAGCCAGGTCGGAAAAAGCAAAAGGGAAATCAACTGATTTTTCTCAGTTCTTGTGAAAGACTTTAAAGAAAATTAAACAAAAGCATATTTAGAGGAAAAAATATGCAGTTCAAAAAGCTGCAGCTTTAACAGCTACATTTATATCAGGAAAGTAGAAAAGTATTTATTTTGGTTAAGATTATTTTAAATTGTGTCATTTAACAATTAAACTGATTGTGAGAATTTATTTGTGGGGTTGATGCTAATGGTGCTGATATATTTCATGTTACAACTGTTGGTCACCTCTGCAGAAATATATAAACTAATCACAATTAAACTGTCCAAAAAGCGACCATTTTGAAGTTGCTAATGCATGTGCTCTTTTTGGTTGTAGATTTTATAGTGGGAATAGATGATACCACACTGCTAAAAGGGATTATGCAAAAGCTGGCCGGAGCAGCAGAACAAAAGCCGCAGCTTAACAGGCGTGCTCACAACTTCGTCAAAAGCCCAAAGCTACAAGCGACCTCTCGAGCCCTGAGGCACCTCATGCAGCTACAACATGCTGAAGATAAACTGTGCTTATTCCTAGGCATGTTTTCGAGCAGTTTGTGAAGTGATTTAATATATTTCCTACAAAGCAGAGAAGAAATTTCTACGGAATTGTGTGCAATCTTGTACTGAAAGGTAAAGTGAAAAGATTGAAGCGCTCTTAAAGGTTGATTTTTCCACATTTAATCAAAACTTGATGTTACAGAGAGTCAAAAGAAGATCGCAAACACAGAGGGGGAAATTCATGTTAGAATTCATCTTATTCTCACTGAATCTTCAGTTTTCAGAGAGTTTAGTGCTTTCTGGTGAGTACAGGGAGGGACTATTTACCTTCTAAACAAGCAAAGCACCCTCACAAAATGCAGTGAGGCCACAAGCCAGAGCATCCATCAATGTATTTTAGTGCAGCCACTCCTCAGAAGGAATGTGAGAGAATAGGATCTAACAAAACGAGTAACTCAGAAAGGAAAGGAAAGCTAAACAAAAATAAACAACCCAGGAAGGCACATTGTTTTAATGCTTTATATTGCATTATGTGTGAGGTACAATCTTTCTGATACATTGAAAGTTTAAATTACAGAGGTTCACGTGGAAAATTCTGCTTCAGAATCTACATTTCACTTTTATATGTGATAAATTAGCAAACACATACCTACTGAGCATACTCTTGTAATCTGCCTTTAAACCTTACCTCTTCCAAATTGCACATTTCTTTTTAAGCAAAGCAGCTGAAATCTAGTGCAGGGGTACATGGCAGAAAATATACTTTAAGTCACTGAACAGAGATCTTCTTGCTGCCTTTTTATACAAAATTCTGGGTCCATTCTAACAAAAGGATGCACTTTGCACGACCTTGAGAGCCTGTGACCATTGGGAAATCAAAAGAGTAGTGACACTAAGGAAAACTATTGTCCAGAAAAATAAGCCTCTCCAAGGGGCACCAAGAATCCACAATAAAATCCCTGTTTCCAAGAAAATTCAGGCATTTCCATCAAAAAAGACGGGTAAGATAAATAGAATGTCCTCATAAGTGAAAGATTCTTAATAATACAAAATGTCTAAGTCCAGGATAAACAAAGCCCCAGCGAAAACCAACATCTACAAACTCAGGCTTCTCAAGACCTGGGTCATGACCCAGTGCTGTGCCACGAGGTACCACAAAAGCATTTCTGAGCTGAAATGGCATGGACTTGGCTTTGCATAAAACATATTGCGGCCAGAGTTTCACTCCTGGGCAGAGCTCAGGAACTCCTACAACTGTCCTCCTGCTGACAGATATGATTTGGCTGTTAAGAATTATTGCTGCCATGCTTTTTTGGTGTTTTAGCTTATATGAGAACACACGGTGGTCTGGAGGAGACCCCAGCAGGCTGGGTGCTTTGTGGCTGTTAGCCCTTCAATTTTGAGCACTTTTTTGGTTTATCCCCAAGTTTTTCAATTAATCTCTTTTAAAACTTTAAAAGAAAAAGAACCGTAAATTCCTTTTGCTCTACATTTTGCATTTTGCTTTATAGTTCTGTATTAACACTTAATTTTTCAGCTCCTTTTCTTGGACTTGATTCTCTTCAGTTTCTTCTGATTTTTGCATCTCCCATTGCATGGGGTAAAAAATAATTGTGGTAGATTCAATGTAGTATTTTGTGAACAAAAAGTGTGGTGATGGGGGTGAAGTCATTTGAAGAATGTCTGGCTTTTGATTGAGTCCTACCTGTGGTATTAATCTCCCCTTTTTCGATCTCAGTCCTGTAGGAGGCAGAAGTTAACAAATCTTTCACCATTTGATGTGGCACGAAGGCATTTTTGTGCTGGAACGACACGGTTTTGCTAGTCAGTACCAGCAAGAACAGATTGATATGGGGGTTTTATACATATCAGTATTTTTAATTGACATGTACTTTCTAAAGGCTCATCCTGCAAATACCCACGTGGATGAGTAACTTTACTCACATAAATAAAGCTCTTTGTATGTTTAGGTGTTTGCAGAACTGGTCTATGTATTTCCATGAAAATCTAAAGAAAATAGAGGGTGATTTTTCTCTGAGAGTTAACAAAAGGGCAGATGGAATAGGAGGGCTTAGGAACTAGATGACTTATTTATCCACTCAGTTTAGTATAGATTCTTCAGGGTTCCTGCCTCCAAGAATTTCTACCCATTGGCTTTGTTTTTAACTTTTATCCTTGGAAAAAACCGGTGGGAAACGCTATTAAAGGTACAACGTAATGAGTTTCCAGAGCTGAGTCACAATAATCGGAATGTTTTCACTCATTTTTGCAAAGCTGACAATGCTGCCGTGTAAACTGCAAACGTGCCTCAGCTGGTTGCATATGGCTCATGTTTAACCAGAAAATAATGAAATGTAATGACCTGCACAGTAACCTCTTTCTTAAACATTAACTTGGTGTCTTGAGATAGTTGATTTACATGAAAAAATACCTTTCATGCACATCAATTTCATGTTCTATTTGGGTTAATTAACTTACACCACAGAAACATTGCTTTTAAGATAGACTTTATAAGTTAATTTATACAGTAGGAGTAAATATGCAAACAGGGGAAGGAGGTGTCTCCCCAGAGCTGACACCCTCTAAGTTCTAGGAAAAGACAAAGACAAAAGGGATGATATTTTGCAGATCTGATGGGGCAGGGACGGGTCTCAGCCCCTCCCGCTCGAAGGCAAAGGGGAGGCAGCAGCGGGCACTGCATCTGCTGCCAGATCACTGTGGCTTCAAGCCAGTCTTCTCAGCTGTGCAGAGGGGCTTTTGCTGCTGTGTCGGATCCCAGACTGGCATCGGATTCTGGACTGCCATCAGGCTCTGGACTGCCATCAGGTTCTGGACTGCCCTCAATCCTGGACTTGCCATCAGCTAGGTTCTGGACTGCCATCGGATCCTGGACTGCTGTCGCCACAGCAGTGACGCTGCTGCACATCCTTGCTACCAGCAGCCCACAATTGCAGCCACTTCCCGGCACCTGGACCCCACTCTTCAGCCTCTGGCCTCAACCCCAATGTCCTGCGCTCTCCCCCTGTTATTAAGGCGAGCGGGTAGTTTTCGGGGTTTGGGGACACTCGTCTTTTCTTCCTGAGTGATGTACTTCAACCTGCTTGCAGCTTGGGGGCAGAGCCACACCGGCTGCTGCTGGCAGCCAGGAAAAGACGCTTTCTGGAGGTTTTCACAGCTGCGACAGGTTCTGGAGGGGGAATTCCACCCCCTTTCCTCGGTTAGACGTGGAGTTACCACACTTGGATGCAGAAGGAGTTTCCCTCCTAGAAAAGAAAGTATTTTTGCCCCAAACCTCCCATCTTTGCATCTTTCTGTGTGAACTCTGGTGCGTGTCGATCCTCAGCCTTACTTCCAGGCTGGGCTGGATCTGTGGACTTTATTACTCAAAGCAAGCACGTTTTCCCACTGTGCAGAGATAAATTACACATTCTCCCTCATGCTGAGGTGTGTTTACCTCCTGTCACGTTTTTCTTCTCCAGCAGAACATTCTAAGCACGGCATAACAGCATCGTTCTTCAAGTATGCAGAAGTGTGTTGAACTACTGTTAATACATTTTATCTCCTCAGTAGGGACCTGGAGCATGCCCAACACGTGCACTGGAAAAAAAGCATTGCCTCGGGATGAGAGGTGAGATTCTGTGTTACGCCTCCAGCCATAGCTCTGGGTACATAGAGCAGGTTTAAGTTGGTTTTACGCCCTTCTAATCCGGAGCTGCTCTGCGGGCTGGAGCAGACACCCTGATGTCGAGTCTGCCTGAGGTCTCCGTGTGTTTTAACTGCCCTGTAAACTCATCTGTTTCCCGAGTTCCTGAAATGCTGCTGTGAGAGGGAAAGCTGCTCTGTGCTGGACCTTCTAGTGCTGCCTACCTCCTGCACAAGGGAGGGAAAGCACCGAAGGGCAACTTTGACAAGCTGCATAATGAAATGCCTCACCCAAATGGATGTAAGAACTACTTCACGTTGCCCTGCTCTGAGGAGCTCAGCCTAACGGACAAGATTTTGAATTTACTGGCTGCATACACTGGTTTCTGTCTAGGACATCTGCTTCTGTGCAGCTGATGCTCTTGAAGACACACTGATCATCAGTGCTCTTGAAGCACAATCTGATGCTGCAGAGAAGAGGGCCTCAGGGATCCTCTGGGTGCTGGTGCGACCTAATGAAGGACGAGCATCCTGCCAGTTGCAGGTGGGTTATGGAGCCTGCCCCAGAATGTTTTGTACATTTAACAGGCAACCTGGGAGCTCCTGCCTGCAAAAAGAGAAGAATCCTGGTGTTTCCTATCGCATGCAACTGTAGGAATTCAGCGCTGGGGGCAAGAAAGGACCAGCTGTTTTCTTGGCTGTGCAAGCTGTTGGAGGTACAACTACCCATTCCTCTGCCTCCTTTTAGAGGCTACCTGTCAGAAACAATGCCCAAAGTGTCCCACAGAGTGTATTACAAACTGGTAACAGGGGAAACATTGATCAACAGGGGAAAGGTAAATGTGTTCCTTTACCTGAGAAGGAACATTTGGACACAGAGGAATGTGCAGACCACATGAAGCAATGGAAACATGAGGACGAGTTCTGGAGCTCCGGGTCTTCTCATCAGGTCCTTACATCAAGCACTGTTAATACCTATAGGCTGCAGAGAACAATGTGGGCAATACTGTACTGCATCCTGCAGAAACAGAGCTCAACAAATGATGAATTTTCCGTGTCACCTGTGGTCAAACAGCAACTGATTGACTCATTTCTAAGATGTCACGTGCTGTAAGGGAAGTGTATTTTGGAGGGAGATGTCTCATCTAGAAATGACTTGAGGACATTCTTAAATTTACACAGTGAAGACGTTTAATCAAGTCCTGTTTGTTCCACTGACTCAAAGGAGAAGTGTCCACGCACAGCTCTGTGCAGGTCTGGGATCGAAGGCTTCCCTGGCCTTGCACATGTGGACTATGCTGGATAATCAGCAGGATCCCTCATCTCCACATTACCCAGCATGTACCTAAAATGTCTCTAGGTTGCCTTTGCAATGTGTTTTGAGGGAAATGCTCCTGCTCTGCAAGACAGAGCTTTCAGTTTGCAAACCTATACACCCTCATTTAAGCTACTCATGCAGTTTTAAGGGCTTTAGCACATATTTGGGTATATGGCTTGTCCAAAAACGAAGGTTTACACAAAAGCTAGGCAGTTCACAGCATACTGTGATTGCCAGCTAGGGGGAAAGAAAATCTGGTCAGCAATGTGACAAAAGGGGAAGTTGTGTTCTGTTACAACACTGAAAAGTGTTTGTCATAATTAGTATGTACGCATGAGTTAAAATGCTATGTAATATATACAGATAAGAACACTTATCAAAATGCCAGTAATACTTGGCAAAATGGGAAACCTCTCTGTAGGAAGAATGTGGACATTTGGACTGAAGCAGAGAAGTTGTAACACAACAAAAACCTGATGAGAAAGGCAAATAGCAAAGCACAGAGACTTTAATGAAGGAATTTGGGACAGATACAATCCATGATCTCAGTGAAATGGCAGAAGGATGTGTAGTGTGTCTGAAGATGTGTCTAACAAGACAGCCTATCTATAGAGAATCTGAAAGAGAAAATACATGTTAATGTGGGAAATGTCTCCAATACAGCAGTTCAGCGTCATATAGGGCCCTATCCTGTGAACACAACATGGTCATATAGGCAGGCAAGTAGCTGCCTTTTCAATTAAACAACTTACATCCAAAGTTCAGGATTCAGCCCACCCCAAAATGGAAAGAAATAAATGAAGGAATCTGGACTGTGAAGGGATGAGTTCATTTAACTTCCCATGATGTGAAGGGATGTGGAAGCAGCTTGCAGGATCAAAACCTCTAGAAACTGCATAAGGGAGCTGCACAGAAATTTCATTTCAGCACGCTAGAAAATAACATAAATCCAAGAGAAATGAAAAGGATTGGGAAGCTAAAAGCAGTGTTTAGCACATTTACACAGCTCCAAACTATGAGAAAGGGCTTCTGTTCTTGGCGTTTTGTTTTAATAAAAATGTTCATAATCAGTTGTCTTTAAAAGACAGGTTTGAGGTAGTAGTGTTATTAGTGTATAGCTATAGATATACAGCACATGTTACATTATTTATCGCAGCAATCCATATTGTGATAAAACTACTAAAATTAACCATGAAGTCCATGCCCTTCGCATACATTCATTTCTCATTTTCCATGTGAATTGGTCTTGTTTCGGAGAGGCTTTAGTGTGTTTATAAGCATGTTTTGCAGAACAAAATGAAAGGTAACAGCTTATTCGTATCATGTATTTCTATATTCAACAGTTTCATGAATAAATTAAATAGAAATTACAAGGTGAAAGGCAGTTTCAAATGTTTTACTAACACAGTGACAAAAAAGTGAAGTCTTTTGTAACAAACCCTCTATTATCAGTACTTTTTCATAGGGAATTATGAATACATAGCAATTATTCAGAAAACTAATCTTGACTTAAATCTTTCATTGACATTGAGGGAAAAATTACATTGTAATCTTATTTCTTTTTATTCTGTCATAAGAGGAAATCATTTTCCCTGTACATGTTTTTCAGCTGAATGCTTGAAAACAAAGGCAGCTCAGCAGCAGATGACAGGTAACCCAGAGTTAGGTGGAAAACCCAAAGAGGGAAGGAGGCAAATGGAGACACATCTTTAAGGACCCCCAAAGACTACCCAAGCAGTGACTGTGAGCATTCACAGGAGAAGTAAGTGATCAGCCTCTACAGGATCGGAACAACTGCAGCTAACGATGAAAGGATGAAAGCATTTTCTCTTGAATATTCCTTTGCATTTTGTATTTCTTTTTAGGGTGACCTGATCTCTCCAAACGTTTTCTTCCAGAAGTGTAAAACATGGGGTGTGAAAGGCTCCAGACCTGGCTGTAAAACAGGGCTTTGGACACTGATTTCATGCTGCTGTTCTACAAGCTTAGCAGAAGACCTTCTTTAGACTTCCAACTATTCCCAGAGTTTTGAGAAACAAGTTAGGTTTTACACCTCTGACAGAAATCTCTCCATGCAGCAACAAATGCGCAACTTGGGATAGTTTGATCTGAAGGAGTAATTCTCTGTGTCACAAAGATAAATCCCTCATACTTGTTCCTGATTTTAATTCCTTTTATGCATCCGGATAGTCCAGCACAACTCACTGCGCTGGAAAAGGGCAGACAATAGTTCTGATTCCTGAGGGAAACAGGAGTGGAGGAGACAGTCCAGGGCAATCCTTGGACATAGTTGTTGGCGTATGAATGAATCAGTAACCAAGAAGAGATAGAACAGAATTATCTGCAGCACTGAAAAGTGCAATGAAGGAAACAGAAATACCTCCTTGGCACGTTTGCATGCACATAATTCCAGTACAGATAAAAATTACACAGTTTGTGCGTTTCTGGCATAAGAAAAGAGCTCTTTACAATAAATTCACAATAAACAGAATTTATTTCACAATAAATTCTGAAAGTGATCCTCAGGAAAGCACCCTTTTTGGGATGTATCTCTGTGTGGGGTTTGCACCTCCCTTTAATCTAACTACCCATGCTCCTAACCTGGAACCAAACCTCCCCACAGCGAGTACTGTGTTTTACAAACACCACCTTACAACCCGTAAATCACGTGTGTCCGACCAGGCCGTCCCCACACTCAGAACTGCCGCGGGAGGAACTCCTGAGCTCTGCAGTGCCCTGGCAGAGATGAAGAAAGGCTCCGGTGCTTCTTCCTTCGAGCACTCCTTTTCTTAGCAGCTGATATATTTGCAGACACCCCCCCAGAACTCCCAAGATCCACAAAAATACAAGTCAAAGGTCAGCAGGAGGATGTAAAAATACCATTTAATCTTATCTGTGCCACGCTTCATGTAGACTTATTTCACCATCTTCAGGCTCTCTTTGTTGAAAGACTCATTTGTTTCTGAACTGACAGAGAGGAGAGGATCAGTTTGCAGCATGTGTTGAGGAAAAGCTGCTCCACTCGCTTTATTTGCCTGTAAGATCTGAGTAACACTCACTGTAGAACTTTTTATGTTAAATAATAACAAAACAGTACAAAATGATTCTTTTCTTATACAAAGTAGACAGTTTTCTAGCACTTGTGTCACATTTAGTGCTCATTTGCTACAAGTTCTAACAAGTTTTGTTTCACAGTTAGCCATGAGGTTATCTTTTACTTTGGGATGTTTTCTATCCTGTTGTGCATGTACGAGTTACCCTGGCGCTTTTGTATTTCTCATTCCTGTGTCAATTCCCTATACCACTTCTGCAGGGAGATTGATAACAAACTTACACACCCGTGCTAAGTTATTCATTTAAACGTTGAACATTTTGCTCTCTTTTAGCATTCGCACCAAATTGCTGGATTCATGTTGAGCGTTTTGCTCTCTTTCAGGCACCTCAGAAAGGCACCAGGAGAAAATCCCAATTCCGAATGTCACTGCATCCTCCATTACGCAAACCTTCCCCGTAGCTCCCAACCAGGAGTCAGTAAATCCCGTATCTACGCCAAGCATTACAACGTGAAGTTTGCGGAGCACAACCCGGCCGCGCATTCCCACTGATAATGAAGAAACAAATTGCAGCTTCTGGATCAAGTCCTAAGCCAGGCTCGGACATGGGTCTGCCCGCCGAGAGCCCGCCCGTCCTGCTCAGGCAGCGCTTTGTTTTAGGCCTCACACACACACAGCGCGCGGGGAGGAAAGTCGGGGAGCTCGGCACAACTCGCCCTTCAAACCTGACAGAACTTGGCTGGGGAGTGTGAAAGAAGAAATTAAACAGTAGTAAATACAGGCGGGACAAAAGCCCCTTTCTCGTTGTGTAACGAACGCAATACTGATAGATTACTGCCCGGTTTCCATGGGGACCTTTTTGTTCTAACTCCAGATACAGATGATTAGGGTTAAACGAGGCACCTCAGAGTGGTTTTTTCACGAACTGAACAGAGTGGACTGGGGGAAAGTGCGGCAAAACTTCGTTATCGATCGGTTTGGTGATCGCTGGTGTTAGTTTTAACGATGATGCCTGCTAATCCCTGCGGAAGGCGCCTGCTCCCAGGGCACAATTAGCACATTTTTGGCATTCCTGCCAGAGCCGCCCGGAGCGTCGGGGCCGGGGGTCCCCAGTGCCGCCCGGTCCGTGCTGCAACCCCTCGGGGGGTGTATTAAGACCCGTCGGGGTGAGCACAGGGGTATCGAGACCCCTCGGGGTGCTCAAGCGTTGGAAGGCCACGGAGTGCGGGTGCCGCTGGCACCGTGGGCAAGGCCTGCTGCCGCACAGGCCAAGCCAGGCCGGGCCAGGAGCGCTCACACAACACTTTGGGGCTTTTCACCCCGAAACGAGCACAAGCCGCCCCCAAGCGCCGGGCTGGGGGTCCCGAGTGACTGCGGCCACGCACGGCCGCATGGCTGCTGCGTCGCCATGGGGGGAACCCCCGCAGGGCCCCGCGAGCGCTCCCCCCTCGCTTGCCCCCGAACCCCGCCGTCCTGCGGGCGCCTCCTCGCCCCCCAGCCCAGAGGTCTTCGGCCGTCGCCATCCTCCCCGGGCGGGAGGAAGCCGGAGGCCGGCCGGCCGTGGTTGCCATTGGCCGGGGAGCGGCGGCGGCAGCTGCAGGACACAATTAATTATGCTAATGGCGTGGGGAGCGGATGTACTTTCTTCCCCCCTTTATTCCCCGCTCTGTTTTTGGCTGGTCGGTGCGGGAAGGAGCCGCCCTGGCCGCGATCACATGATATTGTCTTCGCGCCACTTTCGTAAAACCCTTTTTATTCCAGGGCTGCGCTCGGGCTCAAAGGTAACGCGTTTATGGTCCCGGTCCTTCCCTTCGCGCTTCTTTCTCGTTCCCCCTTCCCGAACGCCGCCGCGGGTCCGGCGCTGCTCAAAGCCTCCGCACGCTTTTAGGGCTTTATTCCCTTCCTTTATTTCACCCCTTTTTTTTGTTGCTTTTACCGCTTCTCCCTCCTTTCCCCGCCGCAGTGCCCGCGGGTTATCCCTGCGCGGGGGGATGCACACCCGGGGCGAGCAGCCCCGGCTCCGCGTGTCCCACCGCGGGGCGCGGGCAGCAGCACCCACCTGTAGGAGTGTGCGGGGCTCGCCCTGCAGTCCGCGCGGGCCCGCGGCTCCCGGCCCCCCCCAGCACCCCGGGAACGGTGTCTCTATGTGTGGGTCCCCTCCGTGGGTCCCGCGGCACCAACAATGGACGGGGCCGCGGTAGGAGGCCGAAACGCGGGGCTCAGGAGCGGGCGCTGCGGCGCGGGGGGACCCCGCGTATTGCGTGTGCCCGTGCCCCGTGCCCCCCCCGTCGCGCGCCGCCCGCACCGCGCGTGTGTTTGGAGGGGGGGTCGGGTCGCGTGGCCGGGGCGGGGGGGGCCGCGCGCGGAGAGCACATGGCGGCGCGCGGGGCGGGGGGGGTGTAGCGCTGAGCGGGGCGCATGCGCGGCGCGCGGGGTGCGCTGGGGGTTGTAGTGCGGGGCTGGCCGGGAGGCGGCGCGCGCGGCGGGCGGGTGCGCGCGCGCTCTCCTCTCCCCCCCCCCCCCCCCCCCCCCCTTTCGCGGGCGGGCGCGCGGGAGCCGCGCCACGCGCTCGGCGGAGCCGCCGTCGGGGCACCGCGTTCTGCAGCGTTCGAACGCGTCCCGACGCGTTCCCGCCCGCCCGTCCGGCCGCGCGGCCGCAGGCAAGAGCAGGCGGGGGGGAGCGGCGGCGGGAGGAAGGGGGGGGGAGGCGGTTGGAGGCAGCCGGGCTGCCCCGTCGGGCCGGGACAAAGGGGCCGCCCGCAGCCGTGCGGAGCCGCCCTCGGCGCGGCTGAGCCCCGGGCTCGGGGCACCCGCGGCGGGCGCTGTTGCTGCCGGGGGGAGGCCGTGCCGCTGCCGGTGCCGGGCGCGGGGCGGGGGTGGGAAGCGGGCGCCCGGGCGGCTTGGCGCGTTTTTGGGTCTTTGAATGGGGAACTGCATTTCCCACCGTGCTTTGTTCCTGCGCTTTAATCGCCGCCGCGCGGCCCCCCGGACGGGGCGGGCAGCACGTGGCGGGGCGCCCTACGCCCGCTGCCCGGCTCCGGGGAGCGGCGCGGCCGGGCCCTTGCCCTGGGGATGCTCCAGGAGCACCCCCCGCTCTGTGTGTGTGTACTGCGGGGGTGCCGCTGTTACCGCCGTGCACGTGGCGAGCGCGGCCGAGCGCTCCCGGTGCCCGTCCCCCCGAGCGGATGGGTCGGTGCGGGGCAGCGCCGGGACCGGCTCCGCTGCTGGAAGCGCCGTTGGGGCGGGCGGCAAGGGGGGAGGATGGGGGGGGGGCGGCCCCGGCTGTCCCGAGAAAAGCCGTCTCATCTCGGCAGGTTCGTAGCGCCTGGCGCTGCCGGCATGGCGCGGAGGGAAGTTTAAACGTGTGTGTATGGATCTGCGTGATTCCCCTTCCCGCTGTTGCTTTTGTGCTGCGCCGCAGCTCCCGGCATCATCTGGAGGACAGATACTGCATTATCTGGTGCGGGATCATGTGTCAGAACTGTGCTGGTTGGGTGGTGCAAGATACTGGGTGAAGCTCCGGGAGGAAGGTCAAGTCAAAGGTCTCACGTGCTGTAGCGAGGTACTGAGCACAGGGCAGCAGCAGAACGGGATGTTTTGATGCCTATTGCAGTGCTTTGTCACTGCTGTTAGGAACTGGAGAAGCCATTTCCACGTTGGTTCCAGTTTGCAAAGTCTTCCTTGCCTGGTGTGCTTGCAGCTGAGCAGCCTCCTCCAAACTCTGAACCCATTTCACCCCGTATACTTCAATAAGAAAATCTCTGCCACATCGAGTAGCAAATCCATATCTGTGTTCTGCAGCATTAACATTAGTCCAGCATTAACATTGGTCTTCTCTCTTGGCAGGTACCGCCGGCTCCTGAGCTTCAGTCAAGACACTTGTGTGATGCTGTAGCTGTGCTGAAACAAGAAGAGCTTTTAAAGAAGAGTTTCTCTCTGGTGATGGTGGGCCTTGAGTTGTGCAAAAGTGCTTACAGTGCAGGTAGAGTTCAGGATCTACTGCAGTATAAGCACTTCTGGCATTACTGTGGCGATGCGGTGACGGTAGCGGGGCATGGACGTAACCAGGATTGTTGTTTGCCCACCTTAGAGCTGCATTACGAACGGTTCTTGTGTTAAGGTGCATCTAGTGCAGTTAGTGAAGTAGCGTAGAATCTACTGCCCTAAATGCTCCTTCTGGCACAAGCTGCTGCCTGCACATCCAAAACATCCCCAGTGCATCCATCCGGCTCTAGCCCAGCAGTGGCAATTCTAGTTCAAGCGGTGTTTTTATTGAAGGCATTGCTCGGGAAGTAGTTTTGTCCTAGCAGTATCAAAGTGCTCATAGTGCAGGTAGCTTGGAATCGGACCTACTGTAATGTGGGCACTTACAGTACTGCTAGATAAAGCGCATCCTTAGCTAGGGGCAGGCTCTGGAGAAGATGGTGCTGATTACAGTCAGTTTTGCAGGTTTGCATCCCAGCTTGCTAAGATTGCTGTGCAAATCCATGCAAAACTGACTGTGGTGGTGGTGAATCTGTGGTGAGTGACGGGGTTTGAAGCTTCCCTTCCTCCCCTCGTTTTGTATTCCATGGAAGATGTGAAGGTGCCTTGCGCTGGTTTCTCCATGGGTGGGGATTTGTTGCATTACTTGTAGCTATGTGTAGAGTATTGCACTTGTCCCGGCCTGTGGAGGAAAGGAGGACTTGTCTTCAGGCTGCGCTGCCCCAACCCGGCCAGCACTTTGCTGAGCTCTGTTTTGCTGTTGTCGGGTGGATCACGATGCAATTTTGATTAGTTTGGTAGGAGAAAAATTGCACGGTATCCATCTGTAAACCGCAGGACCTTCATCGCTGACAGCGTTGCTCTTGTCAGTCCTCAGTTCTCACAGCAGAGGCTGTAGTCGTTGTAATGGCTCCCTGGTGACTCCGCAGCTTGAAGGGATGGGAAGAAAGAAACTTCTCCAGATACTAAGGTTTGTCTACCATTGAAAGGGAAAAAACCCCACAAAGCCAACAACAAGCAGTGGTCCAGGGGAGGACATTGTGGGAGCTTGTTTCTGTAATAACGTGAATGACTGTGGTGGACTTGCCAATAAAAACATTTTGATGTTAAACTTGTGTTTAATGATGTATCTCACTGAAGCGTGGTTGCAGTAGACAAAGATAATCCAGGAGACCCTTTGGGTTGCAGCCTTGTCCTGCTCCAGCATCCTCCTCAAGGCGGACCTACTACAAACCTCTTCTTGCTGCTGATGCTTCAAGGAGGCTCTTTGCTGCGAAGGGGGGTGTTTCTCCACCAGCAGAAGGATGCCCTCAAGTGATGGTGCTCGACACTCACCCTAAGCAATAGTAATGCTTCTTTTTGGTTTACTCTTTGCCTGCCTGAGCCTGGAAGTTGGGATGGGAGCTGCAGTGTTTCTGGACCACAGGGAGCAGGAAAACCTTGGTGTGTCGAGTTTCAGAGCTGGCAGGAAAGATGTGTGACCTGTGGGAGCTGGGGCTCTGGTGCACAAGCAGAGATGTGTTCTGTGCTGGAGGGGTCTGGATGCTGCCTGGCAAAGGGGGAAGCTGGACCTGAGCTGTGCGTTGTGGGGCTGCAGGTGATGATGGGCCTGTGAGAGCTCAGTGTTGCTGAGGCTGCTGCCTTGCTCTAGTATGTAAAGTTGCTCTGGTTTGGTTTTTGGGATGTTTGCCTGCTAAGGGGAACCTCTGGGTGCCTTAGGGAGAGGATTGTTGGGATGCTTAGGCTTCAGATGAGTTATTTTTCCAGTTGCCTTCTTAATGTGCATGTAAGCATCCAGTTTGAAGAGAGCAGAGCTGTTGGAGACTTGCTCTAGAACCACAACTTGTGGTCGCTGCAGTAGCCTCAGCGCAAACAGCTCTGGTTAAATGGGCAGCACCAGGGAGTTTCCAACAGCACTTTGGAGATCTGGTAGGATGATCTGGTCTGGTTTATGGTGGCCAATGCAGCTGGGCTGAGGCCACGATGAATCCTTGATGCTGTCCCTGTCTGCCCAGACCTGGTCCAGGGGTGGATGCGCACAGCAGGGAATACACCAAGCAGAGGAGTCCTTGCTTAGTTCAAGTGCAGCTGCTGAGCTCCTGCAAGGGCTCTGGTGATGTTCTGCCCCAGAACCTAATCCAAGGCTGAGTTGTAATCCTGTGCTGTGGAGCACTGTAATCTGGGCTTCAAATCCCCACACAGACAGAAGGTAAAGATGTTCCCTGAGTGCAGAGCCCTTCTGGCTGCACCTCTTGTTGACAGTGAGAAGAAATGGGTTGGAATTTGTGCTAATAGGAGATCCTTTAGGAGAGGATCTCATTTGAGAGCATTTTAAGAACCTGAATATGCACAAATCCATGGGACCTGATGAAATCCTGACCTCACTTGCAGTATTGTGTGCAGTTCTGGTGTCCTCAACATAAAAAGGACATGGAAGTGTTGGAACAAGTCCAGAGGAGGCCACGAGGATGATCAGGGGACTGGAGCACCTCTTGTGAAGATAGGATGAGGAAGTTGGGGCTGTTGAGCCTGGAGAAGAGAAGGCTGTGTGGAGACCTCAGAGCATCCTCCCAGTATCTGAAGAGGGCCTATAGGGATGCTGGGGAGGGACTCTTCATCGGGACTGCAGTGATAGGACAAGGGGTAACGGGTTCAAACTGGAACAGGGGAAGTTTAGATTGGATATGAGGAAGAAGTTCTTTACTGTGAGGGTGGTGAGGCACTGGAATGGGTTGCCCAGGGAAGCTGTGAATGCTCCATTGCTGGCGGTGTTCAAGGCCAGGTTGGACATAGCCTTGGGTGACATGGTTTAGTGTGAGGTGTGCCTGCCCCTGGCAGGGGGGTTGGAACTGGATGATCTTAACGTCCTTTCCAACCCTAACTGTTCTATGATTCTAATGGTGATTTATGGTGGAGCGTCGTACCCTAACTGCTTGGAAGCATCAGGATGTGTTCACATCAAGGAACCAAATCCAGTGTTGCTACTGTGTGAATGTGCTCTTGCGAGATGCTCTGAGCCTGGCGTTGTGTGGCTGGTGCTCTTGCTCAGGTCCTATTGGGTGAACCAGGCTTGTGCTGGAGGGGATTCGGTGCCGCAGCCAGCATTTGGTGCAAGGTGCTGGTGTTATCCCAGGGTGTCTGAGCACCATGGCAGGGCCAGAGCTCTCTCCTAACAGTGCCCGTGTTTGCTGTTGGGGTGAGCATCTGCGCCATCTGTTCAGAGTTGCAGGTTGGGTGGTTTGGGAGGAATTCACTGCCTTTGCTCCAAGCACTGAACCGTGGAAGCGGGATGAGTGTTCGTGCAGTGGTAAACCAGCACGGGGAGGAAAGGGGTGGGAAATGTTTGCCGGGATAACCAGGTCTCTCATCTGGACCGCAGTTCCTCAGCTTCTCTCCTGGTTTCCCAAACCCCGTTTGGGGGCTGCATTAACCCTTTGCAGCAGCACAGGAGGAAAGGGGTGAGATCTCCCTGGCCACACGTGTGTGCTGCTGTTGCTGTGCCAGTGCAGGCACTGCTGGGCTGCTGCTTAAACCAGGAGGGTTGGGTCTTGTTATACATGGGAAGTGTCGCAGGCATTGGATGTGGGTGCCGAGGGGCTGAGGCTGTTCCCGGAGCTGTCACAGGGGCTATTTCTGGGAGCGGGACGTCAGAAAGGACTCGGCACCAGTCATTTTTTACTGGAAGTTTAAAAATAGGGACCAGCAGACGCAGAAGGGAGCGAGGGCTCCTCGTGGAATGAGGCAGCTCCAGATCTGGAAACTTCCGAGGGCTTTTTATGGATTGGGAATATTTCATATCGCTTCCGGCCGCGCAGCTCTGTGTTATGTAATACACGTGCGGGTATTCCCGGCTGTAATCAGTGTTTATCTCTCGGAGCATCCAGCGGGGACTTTCCTTTTCTCTTAAAGGAAACTTGTTCCAATCGCTCTTAATACTTCTGAGCTATCATTGCTTTTTAAAGCGTCTTCTGGCGCTGATGGTCTTCAGGCTGTGTTTTGTAGCATGTTCCTGTCTCCATCAGTGCCCTAAGCCCAGGGGAGCGTTTCTAATCTCTCCCAGCGCACAGCCCGGGGGCTCACTGCTGCCCTTCATCTCCTGTTGCTCCCAAGTTACTTTGTCCAAAGTAGTTACAGTGCATCCATAAAACCTGGGTTTAGTTTCCATCTGTTACTGGGTTTAAATCAGAGCTGACAGAAAGGTGTAAGCGTTTCTGCTTTGTTTCTATTGGTCACTGAAGGGTTGTGTGGATCCAAACCAGCTCTCAACCCGGACCTGCTGCCGGAGGGAGCAATTCCATCCATCCTTGTGTTGCATCCATTCTTGGTCTCCTCCCAGGCTTGTGCTTCTCTCTCGTATCGAATCCCCTGCAGTGACACTCCAGGATAATGCACTGTGTTCTCTTTGGCTTTTTACATTTCCTACTGATTTAAGCTGCTGTACATCTGCAGGCACGTCAGAAGTCACCAGTTATTTGGCTAATTACCTTTCCCATTGGAAGTGTTACTTGTAAAGGTGACATTTCATTTGCCAAAGGATTTGATAAGATGTAGGGAATTGCAGCCCTGAACCAAAGGGGAAATCACCAATGCTGGTTTTACATACATATATACACACATATACATATGTAAGGGTATTTATAACGTCATATAGAATCGTAGAACGGGTTGGGTTGGAAAGAACCTTAAAGCTCATCCGGTTCCAACCCTGCCCGCAGGCAGGGACACCTTCCACTAGAACAGCTTGTTCCAAGCCCCATCCAACCTGGCCTTCAACACTGCCTCACAGGGAAAAACTTCTGCCTAATGCCTAATCTATTAGTTAATTGCATCCACTCTGGTTGTTGCATTGCCCCAGCTCTGCTGATGGGCCATTCCCAGGGCAGCAGAGCTGTAAACAGCCCTGCTCAGAAGGATTTCTATGTACCAAGATCTCTTTTACCCGGTTTCGCCTCACTCTCAACTCAGACACGGGCCTGGCTTGTTTTAGGAGGTGATGACAAGCAGATAAAATGGAATTAGAGCCTCCGCTCACATGTGGGCAGGGCTGCAGTGCTGCCGTTAATAGTGCCTCACTCGAGCAGTTTATGTTGCAGTGCTGACGCTCCGGCTGCTGGAAGGCTCTGGGGATATGGGATGAGCAGGACTCAGAACTCCTCAGATGTGGACTTGGAGCTGTGTGAGCATTCTGCTCTATGGACCTGAACCTGCTCATGCGGCTGCTCTGCCCGAGGTGCACGTGGGAAGAGTTCCCCGTGGGACGCAGTGCTGAGAGGATCTGGGTATCGGGGTGAAAACGCTGCTGCTGTTTCAGGCTGTAGAACACGAGTGCCACCGCGGCTAATGCCATCTATGGCATTTCCCCCCTCATTTTCCAATGGGCCGTCACAAACCAGGGCTCCAGTGGAGGCTTTGGAGCTGTGTGAAGAGGATGGGGATGAGTTGTTCGAGCTTGTCTGTGCCAACTGCCATCAAGTTCAGTGAAGGGGCTTGGGAAAGTGGGAAGAGTGATGGTGCAAGACCTCTGGGACCTGCCTGTCTTTGTGGGAGCTGATCCTGGCTTTCAATCAGAACCAGATCCGCTTTGCTTGTGTCCCATCGGAAGCACTGCTGATGCACAGGTACGTTATCTTGCTGGGGTTTGGGCTCCTGCGAGCCCCAGGCAGGGCATGCTGTGCTGTTGGTATGTCAAGGGCCATGTTTGAGCTGCAGCCCCGTTCGAGTGCTTGTATCAGGGCTGGCTATGAACCGTCTTGCTCCTTGCCTCACAGTGTCACCCGTTGAGTTACTGTCCTGGCTGCCACAGTACAGGCAGTGCGCTCTGCTCCCTCAAGGCAGCCCGGTCTCTCATAAGGGATGGCTTTTCAGTGCTGATTCGGAAGATGCCCATAAATCACTGTTTAAAGGAGGAGTTGGTGGAGTGGGGAAGGTTCTTTTATCGGATCTGTTATTTGCCTTGGTTTTACTTATTCTGGACCATGTTGGTTCTGGGTAAAGCTTTCATTCCCTTTAAGAAAATGAGGCTGCCTCAAGAGGCTGCCCAGAAACCCCTGTATGTGACATGGGTGCCATTGCCTTTGTGACCAAGCCTGTGCCCTCTTGGAAAGGGTTAGCAGAGCTGTTCAAGAAAACTACTTAATGTTCTGCCCATAGACTGAACTCAAATGGGGCTTTTCACAGCCTGGTTTGGGTTGGAAGGGACCCTGAAGCTCTTCCAGCTCCAGCCCGCTGCCACGGCCAGGGGCACCTTCCACTAGAGCAGGTTTTCCTCATTTCAGATGCCGGAGCCTTTGCTCTGGTGCTGCGCTGGGCTCTGTTGGGGCACTTCCCCGTGGACACCTGGGGATTACAGGAGAAGGGGGAGCTGATGGTTGGGGAGGGAAATAGGCAGGGAGACGAGGGAGGGAGCGCTGGGTGCAGCGGGAGGTGTTCCCCGAAGGACTCCGGGTCACTGCTGCAGCACCTCCGTTGAACGGATGGAGTCCGAACTCCTCTTCCTCCTGGTTTCCCATTCGCCACACGAGGGCAGGCGGCTGCTGAACAAAGCCCTGCGAGAGAACGGCGCACGGCAGCTGAAGCCTCCCCTCCGTGCTGCGGAGCGCCGGGTGCCGCCTGCAGCCCCGTCCAGGTTTCGTCCCCCATAGACCGAGGGGTCTGCAGTGGATGAGGATGCATGCGCCTGTGCTGAGTGTGCGCAGCCCACCCTGGTGCTGCCACGGCTGCAGCAGGAGCAGGGCATCCCCTTTGCAGGATTGTGCCCAGGGGGCACCAGCCCATGCAGCAGCTGCCCCAGCAGCACCACGTTGCAGGGATTTGCCAAGCCACTTCAGCTCATCCTGGCTGGAGTGAGCCAAAGCTGCACAGCCTTGGCTCGGAGGGGGGTTCTGAGCAGTGTTTGATGAATTGGCCTCAGTTCAGGCCAAATCCCAGAGAGCTCAAGGACATTGGTGCCGTAGATATTTTGATCTGAAGGGAAGTTGCTGTATTTAACCATTAAGGGGTGATGCTAAAAAATGGTCACTAAAGCCGATCATCCAAGAGGCTGCATGTTAGCAATACCGGCCTGTTGGAAAGCAAGAAATACAGCAATTGCCCTGGTTTTCCTTCCCTGTGGTCATCCATTTACAGGTGAAAACAAACAGCTAAACCCACCCAGGTCAGCCAGTCTGTCTCCTTGGACATCTTAAGCCATCCAGGAGGAGCCCTGGGTGCTCCCAGGCTTGGGTTTGGGAAAGAGTCGAGTCTTCAAGTTTAATCGTGGGCATTTTAAAGGTGGAAGGAATTGCAGCAGAGCCGGGTGCCAGCGTGAGGAGGAGCCGGGGAGGGACCCAGAGAGGTCACCAAGTTCCTAATCTAGGGAAAAGAAACCATAGAACCGCAGCCTGGTTTGGGTTGAAGGGACCTCAAAGCTCCTCCAGCTCCAACTCCTGCCATGGGCAGGGACACCTTCCATAGAGCAGCTTGCTCCAAGCCCCTGTGTCCAACCTGGCCTTGAACACTGCCAGGGATGGGGCAGCCACAGCTTCTCTGGGCACCCCCTGACAGCGCCTCAGCACCCTCACAGGGAACAGCTTCTGCCCAAGAGCTCATCTCAGTCTCCCCTCTGGCAGGTTAAAGCCATTCCCCTTGGCCTGCCCCTACAACCCTTGTCCAAAGCCCCTCTCCAGGTTTCCTGCAGCCCCTTTAGGCACTGGAGCTGCTCTAAGGTCTCCCCTTCAGGAGCCTTCTCTTCTCCAGGCTGCCCCAGCCCAGCTCTCTCAGCCTGGCTCCAGAGCAGAGCTGCTCCATCCCTCGCAGCATCTCCATGGCCTCCTCTGGACTCTTAGGAGACATCAGACCATGATCACAATGGGGACATTCCGCCTGCTTCATAATCAGAACAAGCAAAAGGTGAACTCCTTGGACAAACCTTTGTAAATGACCTCAGACCTGTAATTAAATACTGAGCTCACCTTGGCTTGTTCCGCTGTAACACAGCAAAGCTCTTGCGAGTCATAAGTGATGGTCTGAGGTCTCCACGGTAGTTACAGAGTCTTCCTCTGTAAAGGCTGTGGTGCATTTATAGACTGTAGCAGTCCAGTTGATACAGATATGGCAATCCCTGAGCTGACAGGCTGCGGCTACGGGTTATCCATCCTCGAAATACAGGTGCCCAGAGCAGGGACTGCTCCTGTTGTGCTCAGCCCAGGCAGTTGCTCTCCTTAACTCCGTGAAGCTCAGTACGGTTTAGCCCCAGTGCATCCCAGTGTGATGTTTTGCTACCACACGCTCACAAGCTGCAAAGTGCTGCTAATTTAATCCTTATTCTGTTTCCACAGCAGATGTTGACACTTCACTCCTGTCCCAGGATGAAAGGTCAAAACCGCCACTGAAATGTGCCGAGGTTCCATCTGCAGCTGGATTTGTAGCTGCCTGCCTGCATAGGCAGCATTTCTGAGCAGGTTTGTACACGGGTGCTGCTGAGCTCATGCGTGTGCTGGGGGGCTGCCTGGCTCAATGAATTCCCTTTGCAGAGCCTATAACCTACCCCAGAGGGCGGCTGGAGGGGTGGGTTTCCTCTGAAAGCAGGAATTGCATGCACTGTGGGACCAACTTTTGGATTTCTGCTGTTGTTGCAACCTAGCAAACAGAAATGTTCCAGAAAGAGCTGATGTGGGATGTGAACGATCCAAGCAGGACAGATACCTGATTAATCTGCATCAAAGATCCAGTGCAGAAACACCGGCCCAGCTTTTCATTTTGCACTTGTTCTCACTGCTCACACTGTTTTAATCTCTAGCTATGACTCTGAACTCACTTTCTATGCTCTCAGCAGCTACTGAAGCACTTTGCTTTCAGCTGAGGATCAGTAAATATCTCCATGCATCAGGGAGTGCTCAGCATTTGCCCTCCCATACCAAGTGCCACAAACCACCTCATCAGATGTGGATCTTTGCTCCGCTGAGGAGAGTTTTCTCAGAGCATCTTCTCCTGTTGCCTGGCAAAGGAGTCAATGGTAGTGACTGATGCTGGGGAGAGACAGCAGGGTGGGGGGAGTTTCTTCTCCCCATGAACTGGGGTGGCTTTAGCCCCTGAGATGACAAAGCTGCCATGCTTCAGGATTTAGGGAGACTAAGCATCCAAGTGATGCTAACACCGTGCTTGATGGCTTTAGCTGCTGTGGGGTGTACATAGCCTGTGGTTTGGCATCCCGAAAGGCAAAAGGAATGTTAGGTTGAGAGGTAGCAGCCTTAGGCTGCACCAGGGCAGGTTTAGATGGAGCTGAGGAACAATTCCTTCCCCAGAGGGTGCTCAGCATTGGAACAGGCTGCCCAGGGCAGGGCTGCAGTCACCGTCCCTGTAAGTGTTCACACACCATGGAGACGAGGCCCTCAGTGCCATGGGTCAGTGGGTAGCAGCTTGCAGGGAGTGTGCCACTTCCCTACTGTATGAGGAATTGCTGAGATTGTCAGGAGCGTGGAGAGTCCCTGTTTCTGGGGAGTCTGAAAATGTACATAGGTGGGTAATAAGAGATCATTCAAGGAGGTTTTATTCTTCCATTTAGGGGTAGGGTTGTCTCTTTAATGTTTTAGATGTCTCTTTTCCACACTGATAGGTAAGCTTATATTACACAGTAAAAAGCTATTCGTTTTTCTCCAAAGATTGTCAATTTTCTTTCCAAATTGCTAAATTACATTCTCAATTTTATGGGAATGCTCTTTCGCTTGTGCAAAATCCTGTGCTCAGATGGGTAGGCCAATCTGCTTGTGCCAGACTATTAGGTGAACTAATTGGACCTGTCTTACTCGTACATTTCTATCAGGAAATCTCTTCGGTGTACTTATGAAGTTTTCTCCTTGGTATCCTGGTAAAGCAGAGAAAAAACATTATCCCTGTGTTGCACATGGAGAGGTGTGGGAGCAAGGCAATGAAGGAGCACCCAGGGTTGGCTGGGCTGAAGGCATTTGAGATGGAGCTACTGCACTATGAATCCCCAGCACTTAAATGTTCACCTCTGCTTTCACTTCTTCCCTCCTGTAACACAGCATGGCTGATGCTTAACAGACTTAAGCAACACTGTCAGCGACTGCTCCTGTGCTCAGGTTTTTCACTTCTAAGACTCCTACCTGGATAGGCAGAAGCTCTTCCCTGTGAGGGTGCTGAGGCGCTGTCAGGGGGTGCCCAGAGAAGCTGTGGCTGCCCCATCCCTGGCAGTGTTCAAGGCCAGGTTGGACACAGGGGCTTGGAGCAAGCTGCTCTATGGAAGGTGTCCCTGCCCGTGGCAGGGGTTGGAGCTGGAGGAGTTTTGAGGTCCCTTCAACACCAACCAGTCTGTGCTTCAGCCTGGGCTTTGCCCTCACGCCTGCTTTCAATGGGATCACTTTGTAGTTTGGAGTGAAGTAATTCTGTGGGAGATGTCCCAGAAGGTCAGACGCTGCTGGGCAATTTGCAGTGCGTTAGTGCTGTGCTCGTGGCGGGGCCCAGGACCTCTCCGTGGCAGGATTTCGTTTAGCACCATATCCTGCAGTGGGAACCGGTCTGTGTTCCCTTGGCACTTGGTAATGCCTTGCCTGGCAGAAAGTCTGCAGGGCAAAGTGAACCCTTTGTGCATTTGCGTGCACTGGCAGGGGACGTTTGTATTGGTTCAAGGCTTTGTACCATGCAATGATGAGGTATTTTTGCTCTTAAACTGAATGCACTCTGTTGAATCAGGGTCTTGCTCTCCAGGGGAAGCTGAACCAAAGCCATCCACACTCACCCTAAATACTGGTCACTGCCAGCAGCTCTTATTTGTGAGAGCAGTTTTCAGCAGAGCCAAACCTCTTTATCCCTGAGACTTTCCTTCTTACTCTTGCCCAGGTCAGATAAGGGGACAAATCCCTGGAAGGCTGTTGGGAAGACCCAAACGCTGCTCGCTCCACTCTGCCGGAATCAGCAGGACGTTTACTACTGGCTTCAGAGGAGCTGCGGTGAGAGAAAGAGGGGCACAGGCAGGAAAAGCCGCTTGGCTTTAAGCACGTGTTGTTTAAATTATTCAGTTTCTCCTAAAACAGCCCATTGAATAATGCAT
The DNA here is from genome assembly GCA_028858755.1 of Ara ararauna. Classification (NCBI taxonomy): domain Eukaryota; kingdom Metazoa; phylum Chordata; class Aves; order Psittaciformes; family Psittacidae; genus Ara; species Ara ararauna. The sequence continues at coordinate 1,537,180 of CM054383.1, read as the reverse complement.
TGCGGTCACTTTTCTTTCTAAATGCTTGCACTTAGGCTGAGGTTAAGACGAGGTCCTGAAACGCACTTGCGCTCAGGCTCCCCTGGAGATAGATGCCCACCGAGCAGTGCCTCGGTCCTAGCAGCTCTTCTCCTCCACATTTTAATGCTCTGGGTCCTGTGTTTGGGCAGTGTCAGCTCCAAGCCTGGTCCTCAGCACCTCCTGTACCATGAGACCTATTTTGACAACCCCTAAGCACTAACAGTCACAAGCTGGGGCTTGTTTCTCTTTGCTTCCTCTAGTGCTGGCCAAGCCCTCTAGAGTTGTTTGTCAGCAGCTTTTATACCTTCTTCATTAAAATGGAGTTTTGACCTAATTGCAGTAATCCCTGAGTCTATGGAAGTGCCCTAGACCAGAGTCGCAAAATGAGTGATGGAGCACAGCAACTCCTTCCCCTTTTCACTCTCATCCTGTCCCCAAAACACGCACACAGAGAGAGATGTCTGCAGCTGAGGAGCATTTCTACTTGAGACACCTCAGCTCAGGTGTGGGTTTTCCAGTTCTATTTAGAGGGTGCGGGGAAGCCAGGAGAAATGAGTCTGCTTCACACTTACCTGCTTAGTGTTTAACAGTAATCATAGAAACAAATCCCCAGGTTCCCCAAGAGCTGTTTGCAAGGCCTGCCATTGATGCATTGTGTGCAGGAATGATTTAGCATTTAAAACCAGATATATGTAAGGTGGCTCGTTGTTCTGCTTGGAAATGAGATAGATGTGGATGCCCAGTGAGGCTCCTTTTAAAAGGAAGCTTCCCTTCTGTTGATATGTTGTCCTCCTCCATGGAAGGTGAAACCTGGCTGAGCATCCAGCAGGATAAATAGTTGTGGGTTGGGAAATGCCTTCAAGTGGGTGACTGTTAAATCTCATTGGGTTTTTTATTAGATTATTTGGCTTGTGCAAGAAGGATGCAACGTGAAGAGCCAAGCCCTCAGAGACCTATTCATGTCCTCGCAGATGCAAGTGAGGATGCTGATAATGAGAAACCCCAATGCGAGCTCCAAGCTTGGCCAGCTGGGAGGAGTACTTGGTTGGCTCTTGGTGTAGCTGCTGCTGGCATCAGCGCTGGAAGGGTCAGGCCATGAATGCAGCTGAAAAAAACCTAATCAGTGCGAGGTCAGGATGGGCTGGAGCCGGGACCAAGCACAAGGGAGCAGAGATGGGCTCTGTGACACAGGCAGCTACACTGGGCACAGACGCGATGTCTGTGCTGGGAGACCTGGAGCAGGAAAAGCCCCAACAGGCCAAGAGAGCCTCTGGAAGCAGAGGGGCAGGTTTGTGCTGTGCCCTGCTGTGAGCTGAATGTGTGGCCAGTGAATGTCAGGCCAACTCTGCAGCTGCAGGATAGGGCTCCCAGCAACCTCAGGTGTCTGTGGGCACTTGGAGAAAGTGGCTGTAAAAAGCAGAAGCTCCTTTGGTTTGCAGTTTTTTCTCCTTGCCGTGGTGAGCAGTGAATTTTCCTTGATGGGAAAGAGGAGGGTGAGAAGCCTGAACAGGAAGATAGGTGCTGGGCATACATACAGCAAGGAACAGACATGTCCATCCTGCAGTGGTAACTGAGCAGTGCAGGAGCCCGTCACTGGCCCCAGAGCCACCCTGTCATTGAGGGAGGCTCTTCATGCTGCTTCACATTGCTTTGTTCCAAGGTGTCCTCTCTTGCCATGGCTCATGGCTCCCTGGGGCTGCTCCAAATCCACTGGCTCCAGCAATGATTCCTCATCAGTGACGGACAGAAACACTGCGTCCCTATAATTCCTTGAATTATTGGGTATAAAAGTTGCCACTGAGTCACCCATCCGCTCTTCTACCCGCAAAGCAGCATTTGAGGAGCAGTCTAATGCTTCTGATCCCTTTGGAAGCACCTCATTACCATGCAACTGGAGACAGCTTCTGCATGAGCCCAGCAGAAATACTCCTCCATTATACCTCTTCACAGAGTTTTTGCATATGAGATTAAGCATTAAAATAATGTAAGAAGGCATAAATCAAGTTTTACTGTGGTGCCACTGCACAGGACAAAAGCACTCCTGGAAAGGCACCTGAATACATCATGACCTCCTTTGGAGTGGGAGCAGTTGATATATTCAGTAGAGTATTTGTCGGTTCTGCTGTAAATCCCATCTCAAAGCTCTCCACATCCTGTAACGGGGCTTCCTTAGTGTGTGCGGCCACACAACTCGTACCGGGGTTACCTGCAAAGATCCAGGCTTGCACTTTGACCACGTGCTGTACACCACGTCACCCGCTGCTCCATCTGCTTGCGGAGCTCGCTCTGTGCTGCTGAGCCTGTGATGGAATCAGAAGTGCAGCACCTCTGCAGGGTTCAGCCCAGAGCTGGATGCACTGATCTGTCAGGCTGCTGGCTCCATGCAGAGCCAGTTCACAGCAGAGCCCCGTAGTTTTACATCCCAGCTCCCCTCTGAGAGGGGTGCCCATGGTTTGACAGCCCTGCGTTGGTAATTGTCGGCAGCACTTCATTTCCATAGATGAATGCTCTGGGTTGATCCCTTCTGGGCTGTCTCCTGGCAGCGTCTCTTCAGTTGATTAATCACCAGGAGATGATAAATGAAAATATCAGCTTGAGAAACGTCTGCCCTGTGCTCCCAGCAGAGGCAGCAGTGCACGGTGAATAGTTCTCCCCAATCTTTTCTGCTTTGATTCCCTCTGTAAAGCATTCAGGAGCTCTACTACTGCTCAGCCCCACTCGCTGTGGGCTGGAGGAGAGATGGGTGTTGCAGTTTGGGCAGTGGTGAGCAGTGCTACAAGCATCCTTCCTACTTTAGGGCTGTGTCTTGTGAGCAGCATGGCCCAAACCGCAGCACACTGCCTGCTTCATCTTCTGCTCTGCTTTGGGGTCTTACAGTGAGGGGGGTGTGTGTAGAAAAGCTTTTAAGCCACAGTGGCTGTGTCTGTGTGTTTTTAGCTTTACAAAGGGTGCAAAACTCTTCCGATAACCAGCCAAGCTGGATGTGGCTTGGAGCAAGCTGCTCTAGTGGAAGGTGTCCTTGCCCATGGCAGGGGGTTGGAACTGGATGAGCTTGAAGGTCCCTTCCAACCCAAACCAGTCTGTGACTCTCTGATGATGGTTAGCCATATATCTAGCTGCCCCTGCAAAACCTGTGCCCTATCCACAAGTAAGAGCTGATTTGGAAAGGTTTGGATCTGGCTGGAATTTTACCCATGAAATATTCTGTAATTTCAGCAAGTTTTGTGTCCTATAAGTGGGAGAGAAGATTCTTCAAACTCTTTGTGAAAGAAAGGGGAGATCCCTAGGTCTGTAGGGCAGAGATTTTCCAAGGCTCTAGGAGGCATTTCTCATGAGTGTAACAGAAACTGGTTCACTCTTGCAAAAACAGTTCCAGTTCTGAAGTATCTCATATTTGGACAGGCAAAGTGGTTTGTCCATGCATTCTTGATGTACAGCTCCATTGGCATCTGCAGTGTCTTTAAGTGATGCATCTCTCTGAAGGCTTCACTGCTTCTGCTGTATGATCTGCTCCCAACAAACTCCAGAGAGATAGTGATTTATCAGCCACTGCTTTTTGGGCTGAGGAAAAGGCTAATGCTTTATGGATCTATCAGCATTCCAATATGGCACATGGAATACAATATCCTGCCAAAGAGGGGAGGGATGTCTGCTACCTGGCAATCCATCGTTTCTCCCAGCGCCCCTTGGCAAATGTGCTTTTCTTTTTCAGACAATGTGTGAGTACTTTAATGCAGTGAAGAGCTTCTCCCTTCTCCTCCTCCACAAAACCTTTATGAATGCCTGAAAATGTAACTTCTGCAAGGTGCAGAATGAGATGGAAAGGGTCATTTTGACAGGGAGAAGCCATCACTGCCTGCAGCTCTTGGTATCAGCAGGACATATGAGATCTACAGTGATGTAGCTGGGCTGAGGTCAGCATAAGGAGTTGCAACAGGGATGAGGAAGCCAGGCCAAACATGCTCATGCAGGTGGTCAGGTATGTGCTGAAAACATGCACATGTGTCAACAGATGCCCCAGGTTTCTTCTTTTCTCCCCAGCCCCATGGTAATTCCCTCTGCTATAGGCATGGCTCTGCGGGCCTTGTCCCCATGGAGCTCATCCACCCTGTTTACAGTGGCAAAGTGAACTGCGCTGATAACCTGGTGGGCACATCTGCTGCTGAGTCCAAGTCCGCCTCCTATGGCTCTCCTCAGTGTTTTACTTGATTCAGGGTTTTCCCAGTGGAGAGCTTTGTAAGAGCAATTGATAAAATCAGCTGCGCACGATCCTGGCTCTCATTACCCGCAGGCTTGCGGCAGGTAGATGATGAAGTGAATTTTTTATGGTGTGAGCAGTTGTAACAAGGGAAATGATCATCCTGGATAGGAGACCGCTTGGCTTTTACTACATCTGCTGGCAGACAACTAGCACAGTGACTTTGCCCCGATCTTGGATCAAGTCGCCTGCTTTCTCCTCCGGGACAAACCTGCACTTGCTACCCTCAGCCATTAAAAGGGTAAGTGAAGTGGATGTGCAGTGCTCAGGCAAATAGCTTCAGACTTTCTCTGGGCTGTTGCAGTCTTTATGGAGGTCAGAGAGTCTGCAGTTTTCACCTTCGGAATGCTTCTGCAGGAACTAGGGTGAAGAGCATCCTTTGGGTGCTACAGAACACGACAATATTGTTGGTCCATGGATGGGATGGGATTCACCCCCCATCTGCACCCAGCTGCATCCTTGAGCTTATTACCCCAAGGAAAGTCAGTAGTGCTGGAGTAAAAACTGGGGGAAACAAGTGCAAAACACGTGCTCCATTAGGGCAAGTCCTCAGCTAAAATGGGAGTTCTTTTTTGTCCTGCCAGTGGACTTTGGGGATAACCTAAACCAGTGCCTGAGTGAAAGGGCTGCACTTGGTTTTGTTGTACGTTTCCACAAGCGCTATCTCACTTTTGCCATAGCTCCTGGTTGATAAATAAACTTCATTTTTACAGGGAGTCGTCAGGATAATGACAGATCCCACTGTGAAGCCAGAGCCAGTGATGAGCACTAATGTTGTTTGCTAATTTGGTTTGAAATCTGCAAGCGCTCGCTCTTCTTAGCGCAGATACCTGCATGTGCCTCTTTGGCGCCGTGTGTAATTCTTTGCTCTAATGGCATGCCTGACAACATCCGTGTGCTTACTTGCAACAGTAAAAGCCTTCTGTACTTAAATGAAATACACACAGAGGTTTGAAGATGAACCCAGGAGATGCGTGAATACCTTTTAGATGCCTGTAATTCAGATCATAAATACAGTACAGATTGCAATAGTGTGCGTAAAGCAGCGCTTCAAGCACCAGCCTTTGTATTTGGCAATTTGGTCGCATTGATTCCTAACTTAAAGCAATGCTGTACCTGAACCCCAAACTGTTGCATAAACATAACAAATCCATCACTGAATCGATGAGGGAGATGCAGAAAAGATACGTTAACTAGGCAGTGTGATGCAGCTACATGAGCTGAAGGATGTGTGGTGGTGTTTCATGTGAGGAACCAGGAGAAATGAAAACATGTAAAGGATGGATCCTCATCACTGAGCGTCCTCCCACCCTTCCCCTTGTTGAAATCAGGCACAATTTACACTGTGGAGCACCTGCGCCTCAGAGCAAAATGAGATTTCCAGGTTCTTGTGCATTCCTGCAAAGCAGGACTCTCTGCTGGCCGGTTAATGGGAATCTTGTCAGCAGTGCTTACCAGACACGATAAACGCGGAATAAATAGCGCGGTCTGCAGACAGCAACAGGCTCCCACAATCCGTTCACCAGCGAGACATGCTGCACATTCCAGCTTATTAGTCTCATATCCATAATGTATTTTAAGAATGTCTCCCTGGCAGGCATTTTCTTAGAACAAACACACAGGTTGGACTTTCCTTCGTCACCCCTCCTCAGAATTTCAGATGAAAAAGAGCTGGTAGCAAGCCATTAGTGATAATTTGATCCTGTGTTTGCACTGCAAATCCGAAATAGAGTTTTCTTCTGCTTCTACCTGCTCCCTCGTTGTTCCTCTGTGCAGCAGCAGCGCTGTGCAGGCTGCAGGGGAGCACCCCGGGCTGCACACAGGTTTGGCAATTTTTCATACGTGGCCCTTGTTTTGTTAAAAAGAAAGCCTTTCCTCACCCTGCGGGGTTTGCTCGGTACAGCTGAGGAACGAGCAGCGCAGTGAGCGCGGCTGGAATTCAGGGTTTATTTACCTAGAATTGTCATAGAATCACAGACTGGTTTGGGTTGGAAGGGACCTCAAAGCTCCTCCAGCTCCAACCCCTGCCACGGGCAGGGACACCTTCCATAGAGCAGCTTGCTCCAAGCCCCTGTGTCCAACCTGGCCTTGAACACTGCCAGGGATGGGGCAGCCACAGCTTCTCTGGGCACCCCCTGACAGCGCCTCACCGCCCTCCCAGGGAAGAGCTTCTGCCCAAGAGCTCATCTCAGTCTCCCCTCTGGCAGGTTAAAGCCATTCCCCTTGTCCTGTCCCTACAGGCCCTTGTCCGAAGCCCTTCTCCAGCTTTCCTGCAGCCCCTTTAGGCACTGGAGCTGCTCTGAGGTCTCCCCTTCAGGAGCCTTCTCTTCTCCAGGCTGCCCCAGCCCAGCTCTCTCAGCCTGGCTCCAGAGGCAGACCATGGGGAGCTTCTCACCCAGCACCCCAAAGTCCTCCTCAGGGCCGCTCCATCCAGTCTCCCCCAGCCTGTGTTGTGCTTGGGATTGCCCCGACCAAAGGACAGAACCTTGCACTTGGCCTTGTTGAACTGCATGTTGAACTGCCCAACCGCACCTCCAGCTTGTCCAGGTGCCTCTGGACCCCATCCCATCCCTTCCCTCCAGCATGCCGACAGCACCACGCAGCTCAGTGTCATGGGAAAGCTTGCTAAGGGTGCTCCATCCCACTGTCCATGTCACCAACAAAGGCGTTAAACAGGATCTATCCAAACACCAGCCCGAGGAACACCACACGTCACTGGTTTCCACTTGGACATGGAGCGCAACTGTTGAGCACACCGCTTTGAGCATGGCCATCCATTCCTGACGGTGACTCGGAGCTGGGTGGTGCTGGCCCTGCTGGCGGTGCCTGTGTCCCGTTATCCCCACGTCCCGGCGCCCCAGCATCCCGGTGCTGCATTGACGGCTCCGCGCAGCGCGGGATGGAAACTGCCGCGCGCGGGGCGAGCGTGCGGGTGGCGGGGCGAGCACCAATCAGCTTGCGGAGCCGGCTGCGCGGGGACCAATGGGAGCGCGGCGAGGCGGGGCGGAGCCGTGGCTGCGCTCCGGGAGCGGCGCGGGATGCCCGCGGGTGCGGAGTAGCGCAGCAGCAGCGCTGCCCGGGACCATGTCGGGGGGCGGCGGAGCGCTGCTGCTGTTGGCGGCGCTGCTGCTGCTGTTGGCGCTGCTCGGTGCCCCGGCGAGCGCGCAGCCGACGGGGCAGGACGCCTGCCGCCCGGTCCGCGCCGCCTTCCAGGTGCTGCAGCCCGGAGCCAAGTGGGTGCCTGAGAGCCCAGTGCCAGGTGAGACCGCCCGGCACCGTGGCGTCTGGCCTGCGGGTGCCCCGGGGTGCGCCGTGCGAAGCGGCAGCAGCGCTCCGGCGGAGGGGTGCGGGGGGTGTCTCTGCGCGGCACCGGGAGGATGCGGAGCCAGCTCTCCCGCCGCCCGGCAGCTGGGGCTCGGGGTGCCGGGCTCTGCGCTGCCTTGGACGGGGTCTGGGATCTCCGCGCTGTGCAGCACAGGATTCTCACCCCCAGCCCGGGCTCAGGAGCTGCCGCTGCTCGGGGAAACAGGCTGAAAACGGGCAGCGAGCACCGAGCCGGGCGAGGTGTTACTTTGCTGTGCAATTAGCATCACAGGTGGTACCGCACCAAACCTCATCACCTGCACCCTGCTAGGCTGCTTTCCGTGTGTATGCCTCGTTCCTATTACAAAATGTAAGTGAAATACTGGAATTCCTGCCTTTCAGAGCTCTTTTTGCAGTTTTTTTGGTAATGAGGGAGGGAGTGTGGGCTCCTCTGGGTGGGTGCCTGTGTGCACACAGAGGGGTGAGGTTCTGGTGGCTGCGTTATAGAGCTGCTGGGGAGCTCTGGGGTGGTTGTGCTGGGTTAAATACGCAGCAGAGAATGCCTGCCCTGGAAAGCTTCTGATCAAAGTATGAAAAGGAAGAGATAGCAGGCAAACGTGACAGGCAGGGGAGGTGCAGTGAGATCATTGCCAGCAGTAGCTGCTTCTAATAACCATGTGTTGAGTTATGGGTCTTGTGTTCGGAGTCAGGGCCAGAGACACAAGAGTTGCTTCAGCAATGATCTGCTGCAGCGCATGAGAGGGAGGGCAGAAGCTGGGACTGGAAGGTGGTGCGTCTGCTGGTGCACATCCCAAATCCTTTGGGCTGTAGGACAGTAGCAACGCCTCAGGTCACCAACAGCTGTGAGATCTAGGATGGCTGGGATGCAAGTCCTGGCGTGAGAGTACCTCCCTTATCCCTTCCTATCCTTGCATCCCCTTCCCATATCATATTAGACTCTTAATGCCCACTTTGGACTAGCTGCACGAACAGCATCTCTTCTTTCTCCATTCTGCAGGGCCTCAGTCTCCTCGTCAGTACGGAGCACTGGAAATACTTTGTGATTAAATGCTTGGACGGAGAATTGCAGGGAGGGGAAGCAGCTGCTCTTATCACCACTAAAACAACAGATTTTGTTCTTTGTAATCAAAGAAGTGCCTTGCCTTCCTCCTGTGGGAGGCAACGAATGCCTGTTTTGATCCCTAGGTAACTTTCTTGGAGCGTATATTTACAGGGAGATGCGATGGAGGGGTGAGCAGTGGCTCTGCTGTGTGTGGTGAGGGCTGCTGCAGCTTCTGTGGTGGGTCCTTCCCAGGAACCAGAGGCATCCTTCATCCTGCCCCAGGCTGTGATTTCAGGGGGTGATTTTGCTGGAGACTTCCTTTCCTGGCTGGGTTCAGGTTGCTGGAGTTGCTCTGTTGTGCTCGTGCTCCTCTGGGAGCCCCAGCTACATTCAGTGCTATTCAGGAGGAGGAAGGAGCCCTTTACCTCTCTGCAGAGCCTGTGGGTAGCTGGATCAATATCTTGTAACAGGGCTGGTGTTTCAAGTGAACGCTTCCCGCTTGTTATGATGATAAAGTTCCCATGTATCAAATCGAAAGTGGATTTTACGTTTGCCTAAGTACATAAACTTGATCATAATTAAAGCAATGAGTGCTTGCTTATACCTTGGATCTGGCCCATCTTGCATGACTCTGTAGTAATTACACTTCAGAGAGCTTGCTTCTCCTAGTAGCAGCTGCATAAATCTCTGTAATAGGGAAACATCACTCAAGGACTATTTCCCAGGCTTCTGTTTATTGCTTTCTTCCTTTCATACATCTGTCAATTAAAAAAAGTTTTGGAGCTCCCAGCCACGAATCACCACAGAATCAGTTCTGAGAACCTCTGCTCTTAGATCGTATCACCCTAGAGAAACTACGGGTTGAAACAACCTTCTTAAAACGCGTCAGCGTTTTTTTGACACAAGCAGAAAACTGACTACTGGAAGGCACGTTTTGCATTATGAGCAGTTGTGGCTCAAGGCATTAAAGTAGAGGAAACACTGCTGAGTTGCAACACACACAGGAGAGATGTCCCGCAGCTCCGTTTTACTGGATCAGTGGTGCATGGGCTTGGGGGACATCAGCACAGTGCTCCTGTAGAGGATCCAGCCACACCAGGCTGATGCTTTGAATTAAGAAGAAGGCAATTCTGATAAATGTGAGGGAAGTGTCATGCTGCTTCATGAGCAGTAGTAATGTTCTGGGAATAATTCTAGCTGAAGGCGTGCGTCAGGCAGTGAGCAGGAACTCGGTCTCCTCTGGTCCTAAAGCCTGGGGACTGGGTTTTTGTAGCTCTGGAGCACGCTTTGGCATGCTTGGAGGTGGGAGCAGCACGACTGAACTACTGTCAGCTGTGGCTGACTGTTGGGAGCGGTGGGAGGAGGTAATTCATGGCAACAGCTCAGCTCGAGCTAGATGAGAGGCCCTGTACTGGAGAGGAGTGAAGGCAGGGTGATGGGAGAGTGCTTTTCATAGGTTTTTGGAGTTGAGACTTCATGCCAGCTCATGAGGCACCCGCAGTTCTGTGCTGGGGGAACTTTGCGTTCATTAATAACTAAGGTCTCGTCTTACAGTGCCTGCCTTGGTTTTTTCCTTCCTTTTGTGTTTTTCCCTGCATAATTTCTCTTGTATAAACAGTAGCTGGAATTTCAGTTTTTTCCCTGTCTGCTCTTCTCTCCTCCTTGACATCTGGATTTCTTTGCGGTGACACTCCAGATAATTGGGCTGGTGCGTGTGGATAGAGGGGAAAGGGGCAAGCTGTTGCCTTGATGGCTCGGGGAGAGGGGATAGATATATCTGCTCTGGGCTGTACGGACGCTGAGGAATATTCATCTCGACAGAGATACCTGCAGCGTGTCTCTTTTCTTCCTCCCACAGCAGAGTGCAGTTTCTAGCTTTTTGCTCATTCTCTTTGATGGAAGCAAATATGGATTCACCCAAAGAAAATAGAGGACAGGAACCATTTGCTGTTGGAGTTGAGGTGTAAAGCTTTACAACTGGCTGCCTGAGCATGTTAAGCTTTCTTCTCTCTTTTCTTCTTTTTGGCAGCTGCTGTGTGCCAACACACAAACTAAACACTCCAACTCTTCCCACTGGATCCAATGCACCTTTGCTCGGGAGCTGATTCCCTTTGTACTCCTACTCTTTTATTCTGCCTTTCCTGAGTGGGGCTAACGATTCTCCTCCCCGTGCAGCCTTTCTGTTTAGCTTAGTGTGGTGGTTGAAGGTCTTCGTTTATAGATAATTGAGTTTTCTGTTCTTAATTATTTCAGGCTGGGAAGTTGCTCTCTTGATAGTTCGGAGAGCAGGAGCAGAACCCTGAAACTCAGGAACCTCCCCAGGCAGGGGTTTTATAACAAGATCGTTCATTTTATCTTTTTTTCCCCAAGGGTTAATGCTAACAACATCCTGAACAGTGTTCTTCCCAGCCTTTGGAATGGCTGTAGTGTGTGTGCGTGCGACTGTAGCAACCATGTATGGTGAGTGGGTGCTCACAAATTAAACTCCATGCTTTGGATGATAGTATTGTTGATAAATTTGACAGAAGGAAACTTCTGCTCTGTCAAACCTATTTTCTCCGCAACTTCTTTTACAAGACGTGGTGTTATAGCGTTATATTTGCCTGGCAGCACTGCAGGGCTTCGGGAGGAATCCAGAGTCAGATGGCCTCTTGCAACTCAAGATGGAATAGAAAATAAAGGATAATTAAGCACTAATAAATATCCCATGTAGTACCCATACTGTTCCAACTTGAATCACCTATTGAATGAGGTTGGTTTATAATTTATATCTCTTTAATTAGGTTTTAAAAAGATCAGCACTTAACCCTGGCTCTGAATGGTTGCATTGCTTTCCCCCTCCACAAACGCTGAGCATTAAAAGCCAGTGGCTGATGCATGACCTCGTAGTCACATAATTTAAAAGCAGGGTTTTGATTTAAAAAGAGAGGAATGATTGAAACGGCTGGGGGAAACCCACTATATTTAAAGGTTGAATCACTGCTTTTATCTGTTTAAAGCATGATGCCGAGTGTGAAACAATTAGAGAGAGAAAAGCAGCAGCTTTCTTATGGGTGCCATTAACAAACTGGTGAGCTGGGAGGGTGGGATGAAGCTCTCTGACATTTCCCAACTGCAGGAAGCGAAGGGTTGCGCTGCTCCTTGTGGAGGAGGCTGCGGCGGTGGAACACGAGGCAGGGATGGATTCTTATTTAGGCAATGCCTGGGGTGAGTTTGGGGGAATGTTAATCCGATTTAAGCTGCCATTGGATCTGGGCGGGCAGGCTCGTGTGCTCCAGTGGGAAGCATGGCTCCTCCGTCAGTGTCTGATGACAGGGTTGGAGCTATCTTGGGATGCTGAAATCCAAATACAACCCTTCAGGCTCACGAAGGAGCTCACAACCGCCTGCACAGCATCTCAAGGGGGGGGGTTGACATTCAATCCACCAAAGTTCGACATTTAACCCACTGAGGAGGGGGAGGCGATGGGTGGCGGTGAGGGAAGATGAGGGATGGCAGTGAGAGGCAGCTATGGGGTCTGAGGGATGGCCATCAGAGGAAATGAGTGTTGTCTGTGAGTGAAGATCATGAGGGGTGGCCATGAGGGGAGATCAGTTTGCCTTTAGCGCCATGGTTTAGTGGTGGACTTGGCAGTGCGGGGGTAATGATTGGACTCCATGATCTTAAATGTCTTTCCCAACCCAGTTAATTCTATGATTCTGTGACATTGTTTTCACTTCTGCTGTGCTTGCCACCAATCTGGGAATAGCTGCACCAAAGTCAAATGTAATGCTTTAAATTCACTGCTACCCAGTCTTCAGGAGAAATTCCCTCAGTGAGAAGGAGGAGGAAGAGGCAGAGCGCTGCTGGAATTACCAGAGCTGTAGAGATTAGTTCTGTCAGGTAGGAGCGAGTGTGGAACTCCTGGAGCATTTACACTGTGGATCCCCAAGATGGCATAAATGACACAGCAGTGCCTGGCACCCATGAGCCTATGCAAGGGGCTGCATCCAGCTCCTTCTCCCCCATAGGAGCTGGGTGTTGAGCAGGCAGAGTCTTGTGCTTAGCATCCCATTGGTATCGCTTCGCAAAGATTGGGATGTGAGCTTCCAAATGCCATTTCATCAAACTGTTGGAGGAATTAATGGGACGCTTCTTTCCAAAAATGAATGTGTGATGATTTATAGCAAAGGAGAAGGTTGTTTGCGAGGGATGAGACTGGCGTTCCAAGGTGTAATGGCTTGAATCTTTAAGAAAAAGGGGAGTGAGTAGGTTGGGAGATAAAACAGTAAGGGTCATTAGGCAGCTGAATGGGCTTTGCTATCTTGCAAGTTGGAGCTATCACAGGAGGTGTTTGTGTTAGATAAAATGCTTGGAGGAGGTGGATTGGGAGGCAGGGGTAGGATTTGATGACTCACAGGACATTTTGCATTGCATTTATGGAGCCAGAACATGTGGCAGTTTAATTCATGCTGGTGCCTGGTCTGTAGGCTTGCGGTGGCTGTGCCTCTGCATCCACACACTTCTGGAGCGCATGTAGTTTAGGGTGCAGGATCTGGGTCTCTTGGGTGATGCTGCAGTGTCAGTGCAGAGAGGGGACCTCCAAGCGATGGCATGAATAAACTGGGGTTCTGGGCATCAAAACCTCCTTTCCTTACCACTGGGACTTCCAGATGGAGCTGTTAGGGTCTGCTCACCATCTGTGTATGCCAAACACAGAAAATAACTGACAGATGGGAGTCAGGCCCCTGTTCCCTGGCCCTCTGCAGCAGTGCTCTGTGCCAAGGAGGACATTGTTCCTGGCAGCTCCTAAGAGCCTGTACTGACCTGTTGCATTTACCATGATGTTTTGGTCACTGGTGTTAGTTGGATGTGTCTGAAAAACGTTTTAAGCTGTCAGAGTTAGTTCCCAGGCTTTTCCTCCTCCCCCGTGATTGCTCTGCTGCAGCGTGTCTGCCTTTTCACTTCACAGAAATAAAAATCCACTTAAGGGGAGAAATTGGCTTAATCGCCAAAAAGAAGGATGGGATGCGAGGAGATGACCTTGCTGCTTCCTATCCCTGGCTTGAACTTGCACAGAACCTAATTGCCAGCTCTCAGATTTTCTATATTGGAATTTCCATTAATCATGGAAGGCTTTTTCTTTTCCCCCTTAATTTGAAATGTGTCCTAATATAATAGATGTAGGAGGAAATAAGTTTTGTATTAACAAGGAATTTCTGGCTGTATTGTAGTGTTAAAGGGACCATGCTAAGCCTCTTCGCAGTGTAAATTGACTTGGACTTGACTTTAAAAAACCTCTTTAACTTGCTGTTACAGAACTGCTGCTCTCATTAACGCCGTGTCTTGCTGTTACATGGTTTTATGGTCCCTGTGGTTTTATTTTTGATGCGTGAAATACCTGTCACTGTGCTCCTCTGTTAGTTCATGAGCCACTGGGAGTGGACCCTTAGATCAGTGGTACTGACGACTTTTTTCCAGAGGGACTGATCAGAGAATCCCAGACTGATCTGGATTGGAAGGGACCTTAAAGCTCATCCAGTTCCAACCCCCTGTCACAGCAAAGACAACTACTGGGACAAATTGCAGTATGATTTCAAGGAGCGTGAGCTAATACGGCTTATCTTCTTGGTGCCTGCTCCCCTCTTCCCCTTCCTTCCTCCAAACAGGAGAAGGGAATCGTAGAATGGTTTGGGTTGGAAGGGACCTTAAAGCTCACCCACTTCAAACTCCCTGCCACAGGCAGAGACACCTTCCACTAGAGCAGGCACTAGGGCAGGGCTCCAAGCCCCATCCAACTTGACCTTGCTGATGGAGAAATTTGTGCTGCACCTCCTGTGCAGAAGGGGAAACTGAGGCAGCCGGGATGGTGCTGTGGGCTTTCTCGCCCTTTGCCATGTGTTGTTTTGCAGCAGTGACGGGACTTGCATTGGTTAAAGCTCATTTCCATGTGTGATATTCGTGTTGCAGATAAAGCGTTTCGTTTTGCTTCCCCCAGGCTGTGCCAGGGAAGGGATGGGGCTGAAGGCAGGAGGGTTTCTGCTGTCACTGCTCCTGACAGCTGGTGTTCCCTTGTTGGTGTGCATGACTCCTCCTCAGGAGGTACACAGTTGATCTGACGTTAATATTAATCCCGTTCTTCTACTTACAAAAGTGACTTGACACTTTGTAGTAATTAGTGGGAGAGTGGAGGTGCTAAAAGACTCTTGAGAAGGAGATGAGATCCTGAGAGGGGGAGCAATCCCTCCATAGAAAAGACGTAAATTATCAAAGTTACTTTTCATAGAGGGGAAAAAAGTCTTCTCAGGCAAAGGGGAAGGCAGGGAGAAGGCTGAGGGGTATGTGGAGCGTTTGCCCTCTCTGGGCTGTCAGTCATTTGCTTGGGAACTGCTGCCTAATCCTGATTCTGAGCAGTGCTGAGCTTAAGAGGGAGCTGTTCCTGCTCTGGGTGCAGTGCACTTTAGGTGGTGGCCACTGAACTGTGAGGTCCTTGCTGCTGCCTGGCCCTGGATAGCTGTTTTTAATGGAGTTGTTGCTTACTGTTTGAGTTTCTAACAGCAGCATCAGGTTGGATGTGCTCTGCATGATGAAGGCTGCTTGCTTTGACAGGAGCTCATTGCTTTGCCTGTGTTTGTGGGGCCATGGTTTGCTATTGAAAGTTGATCCAGAAAGAGACTTTTTATTGCTGCTACTTCCAGTTCTTCTGTCCCATCTTCTCTTGTCTGAATCCAAGCAATGAGGATTCTTTTTTTTTTTTCTAGATTTGATTTTTTTTTGGCTAACAGCACTTTTCCTAAAATTTTCTGCTACCTCCAGGAGTAAGAGCTTTGGGAATGTCTGAAAGCCCAAGTTTAGCATCACTGGCCAGTGCTTTGAGTTACAGCTTGAGATGCTGGAGCAAGGAATGTTCCTCTTGCCTTTGTCCGCTGGCTTTTCTACCATTCTGGTGAATGGGTGGAGGGGGTTTGTTGCAGTGAAGGGAGGACGGAATGGTGGAATGGGTGGGAGGACTCAGATGTGTACAATTTAGAAGTCTGAACTAAAAATGGTAAATTATTGTTGTGTCATCCTGTTCTTGTTAGCGCTCTGTTCATTGTAAATCCACAGCTTCAAATCCTGGCTCCTTTTCTCATCTCTGACTCCATCTCTCTGGCTGCCTGCAGCTCCTTACCAGTGTGCTGGTCAGCATGCGGGAGCAGCAGGGTGATGCTCTGTATCTCTCTGCTCGGCACCAGCACATCAGTGGATAGCGTGTGTGGGAGCTGCAGGCAGCAGTGTGCTGGCAGGAGTACAAAACAAGCTCCAGGGGCTATTGCTCGGCCATCCTGGCTCTCTGCCTTATCAGTCTGCTCCTTCGACCAAGCTGCTTGCTCAGGACAATCCCAGAAATGTCATCGATTTGTCCAAGCAGTCATTGCAGTGATACCAATGCATGGAGTTTGTTGTCTCCCACTAATTCCAACTCCTCAAGCAAATTTTGTGCCCTTCTTTCTCTCCAGGCTCTGATCTGCAAGTATGTATCCCCAAGGGCTCCACATGCTGCTCCAGGAAGATGGAGGAGAAGTACCAGGCAGCAGCCCGCCTGAGCATGGAGCAGCTCCTGCAGTCTGCCAGCATGGAGCTCAAGTTCCTTGTCATCCAGAACGCTGCTGTCTTCCAAGGTGGGTGCTGGGGGTGGTCCAGGGAGGAGGAGGTGCTTCTGGTGCTCTTTCTCAGCATCTCACAATCAGAAGTGCGGGTAGCGGGTAACTGGAAGTTTTCTCTTTTTCATGTGATTGCATGTATATTATATGTGCTAATTTCTGATATAATACACCTGATTTGGGATGTGGCTGCTTTGGCAAACTTGTCCTAAATATTCCTGTCACTGAAACAACAAATGTAAATGTAAAGACTAAACCTCTTCAAGTGGAAATGTAAAAGAAATGAAAACCCCACTTCTCTCAGCATTTAAATATCTGTGCAAGCACCATCTGGGCTGATTCTGCCAGTCCCAAACCCAGGCTGCAGTAATGTGATCTGGTTGCCACCCCAGTGTAACGCTTGGTAAGCATCTGACTGAAGTGTGTATTGACTGTTGCTACCCACCACAAAACAAAGTTGGTTGCTCCATGAGAGAGGCGGACATGTTCACAAGTGCCCTCCTTGTGGCTCACCAGGGGGTACATGAGGGCTTGGTAACCTGCTGCTGCACTATGGTGACAACTCTTTTCCTTTTCTTGTGATAATTTGATGTATTTTCTTCTTCTAATGCAATGTATTGTGCTTTTAGCAAAACTCATCTTTGACAAATGCCGTTCTCCTGTGGATACACACTAGTTTATGTCACTTTAATATGCAATCAGTTTTTTTTAGGGCCCTTATGCCAGCAAAACTTACTCCATCCATGGTTAATGGTAACTAAATGATTGCTTGTTTGTTGAGTGCTTTCCTATTGAGGCTCCATTGTTCCGTATTGATGGCACTTCTGCCTATATTTAACGAAGGCATGAGCAGTCAAGTGGGGTTTTTTTCCTTCATGCTGATATTTTTGCTGAATAATCGATTCATTTTTGGTTATGCATCATTAATAGCAAGATGCAAAGCCTGCTGAGGCCTGAGAGGTCATGGCAAAGCTCCGTTCGGATCCATGGCTGACTGCTGCAGTCTAATGCGTTGTTTTTTCTTAGTGTAAGATCAACTGGATTGCTGAGGAGGTAACAGTGTATTTCTTCCCTATACTTGTCAATGCAGTGACTATAAAGGTCCAATTCCTCTGAACAGAATGGAGTAAAGCTACTGAGAGATTGGTTTTCCAGGCCTTGGAAATGTGGACTAACTTCAGAAACTAATAACCTGGCTGGAATACAGAGCGCTGTCTCCTTGCCCTGCCATTTAACACAAACATTGCAACGAGAACTCTCACTGCGTGTGGGAATGACACCCTATGTTACTACAGGTTGTGCACAGTATAGCAGAGCTGTGCTCTAGCTTGGAACTTTCTGCCTCTTCGGGAGAGTCAAATCCCTTGCTCTGATATTTTTCCTCTTGTTTCTCCACCCTGGCTGTGAGAGCCTTTTTCCTGTGCAGGGATTTGGGAGCTGATGTTACTCTGGAAAGCCTCGGTACGCAGAATTGCCATTCTTGGTAGTAGGGGTGAAAAGCATTTAATGGCAGAAGTCCTGACCACTTCTGCTTATAAAAAAAGCTTATGACTAATTTTCAAGGTCTTTTGCAATCTGTTGAAGAAGAGGAATTCCTAGCTGGAACCACCGAGGAGCTCACTTTAATTACCTTGCATGAAGTGGTTTGGACTCGGAAGGGCAATTCATTAGACTTTGAAAACTGTGTTCTATTTGTTATCTTTAAGTCTCAGAGTCTATAGAAAAAGACTTTTTTGATAGGTGAATATTTTGATAGCTGCTTGTTCAGGAGTGTTTTGATGGCTGTAGTGCCAGAGGCTGTTCCGGCTATAAAAATTGGGTTCAACATACAGCAGTCTGATTTCTTGCTTCTTGGCCCTGCTGATGGTAGGGGATAGGTTTCTATCTCAAGACATCATTAAGACTGTTGTGTCTCAAATCAAATCCCACCAGTGTGCTCTTTGCTTCCTCCCACACTGCCATGGTATGTGCTGTGACAGCTCATTGCAGGTTGGCAAATTCGCTGTTGCTGTGGCACAGGTGGAGAGTGTGGGATGCCCATTGCAGGGGGTGCCTGGGGCTGAATGCAGTTACTGGAGGAATGCTGGAGCAGTCCTGGAGTGCTATTGGAGCCCACCGTGGTCCCCTAAGCACCTCCTGTGGGTCCTGCTCCTGCATGGTGTCTTTGCTTGAAGCTGGGGACAGATGCCCTGTGGCTTCAGGTGTTGGGACTGCAGGACATGCATCTTACCCCAGGTTTCTGCTGGGGATCCTGCAGAGAGGATGTGTAATACCCTGCTTTAGAAAGCAGTGCAAGTCTGGTGGAATGGAAACATACCCTAACCACTCCTGTTAAAAAAACTACAAATGTGAAACCCTTCAGAATGAATGTGAGCATTTTTAGCCTGGCATCTGAAGGGACTGCTGGTCTGACAAGCGAAATCTCACCCAGATGTTGTTATTTGGCACCAAGTTGAATTCCTTCCCACAGAAGCTCGAGCAGCCTCTCTGCTGATAAAGACCAAGGGAAATTGTCTGGCATTTACAGAAAATCTTATCCAGGCCTATCTGTTACAGTGTTCACGTAGCAAAGTTTATTGGGTTATTAATTTTAGAGCCTTGGGCTTTTTCTTGATTGCAGTTAAGAAGGAAAAATCCCAACCAGAAGAATCCTCCCTTCACTCAATTTCACTGGTACGCTTAGCTCCTGGACTTCTCTTACAGGCATTTTTTAAAATGATGAAGATTATTTAAGTAGTGATTTAATCCTTTTGAAACTTGCTGCGTTTGACAATGTTGAAATGGATTGTAGCTGCCTTCACTGCCCTTAAATCTTACACCGGAATGTCTTTGAGGGCAGGTTTATTTGCTTTCATGCAGTGTATCCATGCTGGTATCTGCCTGTGTGCCCACCTCCTGGGTCAGGTTCTCAGCTGGCAGCAGCTCTGTTGTATACCATGAAGCTGAACATGAGCTGAACTTGCTCACGGGTCTTTTGGCAAGTGACATACAGTATTGTTCTGGAGTTCTCATCCAAACTAACCTTTGAGTTACTGCAACCAACCTGCTGTGGCAATGGTGAGAGCCTGGCCTGCCAATCACCCTTCTCCCCTCTCTTTCCCTTGACTTTAGATCTTGGCTTTTTGCTTGGTGCCCTTCTACAGCCTCTCCTGTCAAAGTTAGTCAAACCTGGAGCAGCCAACCTTTGCATGGAACGCATGACAGCCTGTTGAAGCATGTCAATTGCTCTGTGATCCACTGCTGGCGATGCAGAGGCTGCTGGAGCCAGCACGACAGCAGTAGCATGAATCTTGAGATCCACCATTGCTTGTTTCTGATCCTGAATCCACCCACTTCCCTGCAGGGCTGATGGGACTTTGGGAATGGGGGGATGGTGGGAAGGCAGGAGTATAATTACCCAAACTGGAAAACTGCACAGGATGCTGTAGTTGAATCCCCCTTGGTGAAAGAAAGCTTAACTGAAGACCTAATCTTCTGCCCCACAAAGGCAATGGCATTTAACCTTCTGCAGGTGGCGGCTGGAAGACAATGGGAGCTCTGTTGGGTACCTAGGGGAGTTTGCAGGGGCTAGGGAGATTTGAGTGGCTTTTGGGATGTGTCTTTGGGAGTATTTTCTAGGAAGACCATGGTAAATCAATACAGAGAAACCTGCCTGTCTGTGTATGGCATTCTCTTATTCCTGGCAGAATCCTGTTTCTCCTCTCTGGAGCTGAGCCCTCGGTAGTTTGGGAAGAGCAGGTGGTGTGAAGAGGATGTCAGTTCGTCTCCCCTTGCGTGCCGCAGTAGGATAAAGGCAGATCTGTAAGTCTTAGTCCTACCATGTGGCTCTGAAGGCTGTAAATCCTCCACTGAGCATAAACCATTTTGGTTATTTACAGTTATTTGCACTGTCCATTCCTACCTGTTGGGAGTAGAGCTGGTGTTGACATTGTAAGCTTCTATCATGTTATCTCTAATCAGCTTAGAGGCACCTAAGCCACAGATGTATCAAATAGCCAACCCCCGTCGTGGAGGCCTCTAAAGCATGGCTGAATTATTTATTTTGTTACGATGAAAACGTCTGGGCTTTATGGGGTTTTCTTTGAAGATTTGGGTTCCTCTTGAAGTCGGGAAGATAAAAGATCAGTGATTGTCTCTCCAAATTTCTGATTCGGAATCCTTCAAGACTTTTCCCTGTTCACGAGCTGCTGTTACTGCTTTAGAGGCAAGGTGAGGGAGTTGAGGCTTCTTTTATTCTATTGAAGAGGTGTAAGTATATAAAGCCTTCTATCTTTAGTAATCATGCCTTGGATGGGTAAGCCCAAGATGTGCGTTGCATCCGTTAGATGAGAAGAGATGGGCACCGTGGCGGGAGTGCTGCTGGGAAGGGTCCACTGATACGAGTGCTGCCCAGCAGAGTCATGTCCTATTGTTTGGAATAGCTTAATGCTTCAGTATCTTTAAGCCAGTGAAGTCTGACAGTGCAGGAGGGTCTCCCAGGTGTTGGCAGCAGCGCTTCAGCACAGCACCATTCTGCAGGCCACTGTGTGTGGAGGAGGCTTCTTGCACAGCTCCTCTATGCAGGAGAGAAGTGATTAGGGTTAACTGAATACATGTGAAACCAAACGCTCAGCAGTAGCCAGGTCTCACATGAACGGGGTGGTCAGCTTCAAAGCTGCAGGTGTGTTGTGAGAGTGCACAGGAAAATGTGAACTCTTGCTTGTGGGCTTGTGAAAGATGGAGCTGGCATTTTAGAGTGGATTCAAAGAAGGAATTCGTTTTTTGGAAAGAGAATATTGTAACTAATTAGACTTTACAAGTAAACAAGCACCACAAAGAGATCTTTGTATCATCTTATGATTCCTGTTCCTAGTTAGTCCTCTGCTTGCTAAAGCCTTGCCTCCTCCTTCCTTGCTGCCAGTCATACAGTGGCAGTTCTCCTCTTTGAAAGCTTCTTGTTTTGTTGTTAATTTAGTTATTAATGCGTTAAAATAGTACTTGTGCCACTGGGTTAATCCAGGCTGGTGTCCTGCCTTTGGCAGTGCTTCCTACCAGATGCTTGGGATGCACCAAGTTTGTAGTGGAAAACTATGGTGATACATCTCCCAGGTTGGTGAAGATGTTCTAAACTGATGACTACAGGTAGGTGCAAAGAGCTGTCTGCATAATGAGAGCTCCCAGTTTGTCAGAATCTGTACAGGGAAGTAATGTTTCCTTTCAAATAACCAGAACTTATTGTTCATAAATCACAGTTAATCTGTTTATTACACTAGCACACGAAGCTGGGAGTCTGGAGTGGGCTATAATGCTTAGCTTTAGGAGCAGAGCTGT
Source organism: Ara ararauna (assembly GCA_028858755.1). Classification (NCBI taxonomy): domain Eukaryota; kingdom Metazoa; phylum Chordata; class Aves; order Psittaciformes; family Psittacidae; genus Ara; species Ara ararauna. The sequence goes on along the minus strand of CM054383.1, from coordinate 1,515,603 downwards.
AATCGTAGCAGCAGTTTCGAATGATTTGAAATTGGGGGATCAGCAAAATGCAGGAGTTTGTGGAGGCTCTGGGCATTAAAAATGACTGCTGAGGATTGATGAGTTTCTTTAACAAATTGTAAAATCCATCATGCAGGAGTTAGGGCATGAAACTGCCCTCCTGAGCCACATAAACCATGGCTTTGGAAGTATTGCATGACAGTGCACACTGCAGGGAAGAGAGATTTGGGAAGATGCTTGCTTTTGCTTTTGTTTCTTCCTCTTGCTTCCTGGAGTTTCAGTGCCAGCATGGCACTGCATACAGCTTAAGAGGCTCTGGGTGTGCTGGATGGGGCTGCTGCCTCTCAGTGCTCCTTGTGGTGCTGAGCCTGAGATGTGGGGCTGCTCTCTTGCCTGGGCTCCCTCTCCCTTGCTTCAGTCTGTACCAGAGTGGTCATGTTTCCCTTCATCTTCCAGAATCCTGGTGCATCTCAGGCAGCTTTGCACAGCCCTTGCTCACAGCTAATGGAGAGCTCAGCATGCATCTTTGGGACCCTTCCTTGCAGGATGGAGCTTGTTGGCTTTTGCTGCTGTTTTCCTGCATCCTCATTTGAGATCTGCTATACAGCCCCACATGGATGGCCTCTTGTGCTCCTGTCTGCGTTTCCATGCAGACCCTGTGGGGTGCACATGTTGGGTATCCAGAGGCTGGCTGCTGTAGGAAGAAGCTGTGTTGTGCCCTTTGCAAAGGGATAGCAGCAACACCCTGGCACGTGTGTGGTAGGAGATGTCACCAGCCCCTCAGCCCCTGCTTTTGGGCCCTTCATGGCTTGAAGGGTGCAGCTATAGGGAAATGTCTATGGTTGAGATTCCTTCATTCCTTCCCTGTGTCCTGCCTCTTTGTTCTTCCCCGGCAATTAAATGCTGATGCCTTTCCCCTCCTCAGTGAAATGAGGCTTGGAGGTTAATAGGGGGCTTTTTGGAACTGCCTACATGCTGCTTCAGCAGCTTTTAAACACTGTGCTTGGTGTCTGGGCTTAGAGGTCCCCAGTCCAAAGTGTGCAGAGGAATTCTTCTTTACTTGTGGACCTGTCTTCTGCTGCTGGGGTACCAACCCCTGCCAGCTCTGCTGCTGCTTTTCTGCTCTGAAAGAGGATGGTGCTCCCCTGCTTCTGAGGGGCATAGGGAGGCATTGGCCATGGGGCTGCTCCCACTTACTCCATGTGGTGCTCTGTTCCCATAGGAGAGGGGGATGTTTTGGGTGGGGACATGTTCAGACAGGACCTCTGCAGAGGAGCATCATGGCCATGCTGAGATGCCTGCAGTGTCTCCTGCATGGTGCAGCCTGATGGTGCTGCCTCTGTCCCAGCTGCTCTGGCAAAACAGGATCCTCTGCCTGCATTCCCTGTGGGAGCAGGAGGTGGGAGATACACAAGAGCCCTCACTCCCTGGTTTCTGTTCTACAAGTGGGCTATTTTCTGTAGTCACGTTCAGAGCCGCATCCTTTGACAGTTCAAGCACTAACATTCTTAAATGCCTCCTCATGCTATAAAACAGTAAAATTACATTTTGTTGGTTTTTTTCCCTTTGTAATTCTAGTACAGAGATGGGCACTGTGGCACCTTCCGTCTCTTGGCCTAGGAAGAATAAATAGAGGCGTTTTCATTGTGCAGAGTGTTTAAAATGCATTTGCTGTGCAGGAAAGGGGGGGAGAAGGCAGCACCCGGCAGTAAAGGCAGGGACTGTCTCCGTAAAGAAAACATTTTGCTTTTAAAGCAGCAATAAGCTCCAGCAATGAAATAGCCAATAGTGCATCTCGTCGGAGGGAAATGAACTCTTGTGGAGCCCATTACGCTGTCGATACGCTGTGGTTTCACATTCCCCTGAGCAGATGGGGTCACCTCAGGTGTGTTACTCACTCTGACTTCACTGCTGATGTGAAATCAATTTGAGCAATTTATAATCCTTCATTTTACTGTGGAAGTATATTAATCTGTGAAAACACCACTGAAATAGGGCAGATGAGAGCTTTCCACATGTGTGTGTGTGGCTGGCAGAGCCTCTCGCATTATCTAGTGCAGAGAAGCCTGTGGAACTTTTGGACACACTGTAGGCACTGACAATCCAGTTTTCAAGCTTTGGGCTTTATCCTTGAAATGTTCTAAAGTGATAGGAATGTCTTGGTCTGACTTCTCACAACTCAGCTGCTTTCACTCTGCTGTAGTGCCTGGAAGTGGTGTTGGTGGGATGGTGATACCTTGGCACGCTCAGATCATATCCTAAGGCGGCCCAGGAAAATACTTAAGGGTATATTTGTGCACTTACCTGAATCACTGCTAAATTCAGCATTGAGAGTTAGAGTGACTCTGTCATTGCTGCACTGTGCAGCAGTTCTACACGTAGGTTTGATATGATGCTGGATTGGGGCCATTTGTCCCATGGAGCAGTGGTGGATCAGAGCTGAATGGTGCTGATGGGAGAGAAAGAAAACCCTCGCATGTGGAAGTAACTGCATTTCCATGAAGGATTGCATGTAGGAATCAATGCATCTTCTCTGAGCCATGAGATGTAGGAAGCACCACGTTTAATTTGTTAGTATTAAAACCAATATCTTAATTGGAAAGCTGATAATCTGAATGTGTGTTTGGGAAGAAACATCTCACACAGACCTGTTGGCTGGAAAGTGAAGATTAGAAAAGCCCAATCCTGAGACAGGGCAAACCAACCAGCAGTGCAGAGCAATTGTAACCGGGTCCTGTTGCTGGTTTCATTCCCAAATTTGTCATCTTCAAGTCAGGAAATCTGATTGAGTGTCACAAAGCAGTAGCGAACAGTAAGGCTGCCTCTAGGGTTGCAGCTCCCAGCTCTGGAATTCCCTCTTTTTGAAGAAAGTTGGTGAAGAACAGCTCGCATTAGTGCAGCACATTCGTATTGGTCAAATTCCTGTTATGATCACAGGGCAAAATTATGCTCCTTTTCTTTTTAGGGAAAGGAAATGAAATCAGCCAGTAATGCATGTAAGGACATTGGTTGTCCCTGAGAGGGGAGTCAGGAATGTGTGGGCTGATCAGATCAATGCATTCTCTGGAATCTGCCTCATTAAAACAACAAAATCAAATTGCTACTGAATTTGCACGGAATTCAGTTGGAATGACACGTGTTTTTCCTGCCTTTGCATGATGAAATGATTCCAGTCTGCTCAGTCTTCCATGTAAGTGGGCTGGCAACTGGTCTTAAGTACTCATCAACTGCAAATAGTTCTTTAAATGGAAGAAAATAGCCATGTTGGTCCTTCATCCAGCCCAGAGCACAGCAGGGTGGGAGCTACCATGTTCTAGAGATAGCTTCAGTGGCTATTTGAGGTGCAGAGCTTCCCTCTGGATGAGGCTTTGACGATGATTACTCATGCTGCCATTGGCAGGGGAGTGCTGGTCTCTGATGTCCAGCTGCACAGCTGAGATCAGCCTCCTTATGGAACCTTTGGGAATTACTCTGTACTTAGTGAGAGCTGGCTGGAGATCTTTGAGATGGCCTGAGAAGGATTTCCACGTGTGGTGTAGTGCGTTGTCCCTCTCAGCTGGGGCGGCACAGCTGGGGAGTGGTTCTGCAGCTCAGCCTCTTCTTGGGTAGCAAAGAAGTTAAAAACCATTAAACATAAAGCTCTGGTCTAAAGAGAAAAAATGACCAGGAGAATGCTGAATCTCCTGCACAGCATTTCTTCTGCCCGAAGTGTTTGCTGTAAGGAGGAGTTGGCTCCTGCTGTTAATGCATCAGTAGAAAACACAGCCTATTTTATTTCAGTTGTTTTGCCAGAGCACAGCACTGGGTGCTGGTGGTCTCCTGCTCAGCCTCTTGTGAGAGCAAGCTGATAAACGGTGGTCCTCCCTTTCTTTGCTTTTTGCTTTGCAGACCTTTCCCCCTTTTTCTGCCTTGAGGAGCACCTGTGCTGCTGTAGCTTCTCTTGTCCTTGGGAATGAGCTTTGTGATTTCTGAAGAGAAATTAAAGGTGTGTTTCCATACAGAGGAGCTCTTCTGTTCTTTGTGTTCACTGGGAGATGGCACTTGAGTGTTGGAATTTGCAGCAGCTTTAAAGCTGGAGGTGATAAGAGGCTTTTTCCCCTCTCCTGCTTTGTTCAAAGGCTGTTTGTTTAGATAACAGCCTGAAAATGATATTACCAGCCCTGTACCTCATATTGTGCTGGCAGTGAAGAACAAGCAGTGCATTTGACATTTGGGGAAATGCTTCATTTTCGAAGGGATGTGATTTAGAATCTACTTCTTGAACTAATGGACAGTAAAATGCTATTTTTTTTCTTTACTGGCTTGCCTAGATTTTTACCTTGAAGATGCCCTGTCAAGCTCGCTGCATTACTAGTATTGAGTAAAAGCAAATGCTTCACATCAAATGAGAAGGCAGGCTTTGAACTGGTGAGAGGTTGAAAACCATTTACTCCCTCCAGCTTGTGATGCTTCACTGTGACATGAGCATGGAAAATAATTGGGCTCACTAGTAAGTAAATATTTGGTCCTGAAATGCCTCTTGAAAATACAGAGCTGGGAGAGAGTAACCTCTTCAGCTGCACACTGACTCCTCTGGATTTGTCTCATGCCGACAGCTGGCTGGCAAAATTTTGTTCGGAGACTACATCAGAACAACAGTACTGAGGGGGAAATGTCCACGAAAGTTATGGAACAAACCTCTGCTTGGTTTGTTGTGTGCTGTGCGTTAGAATACAGCCTTTAATTATAGCATCACGTGTATTTTTCCATCAACTTCTTCCCTTGTGTAAGGGGTGAGTGTCATTAATGAGTCATTTTGTGTCTCCTCCGTGTTTGATACCTGGTTAGTAATGCTTTAAGTTAACACTTTAGGCCAGAATGCATAAGAATTGATAATCTTGAAGAATTGACAATTCCATTGATTTTCTTGCTCGTTTGTGATGTTCAGGACTGATGTTCCATGCTGAGCTGGTTTGTGATGTTCAGTGCATGTTTCTTCCACAGATAAACCCCCTGAAATTCAGAAGGAGCCTAATTGAGACCTTTTCTGATTGTGTTCAATGCAGTGCAGCAACACACATTCAAGATGTAGACTTTGGGTTTGGGTATGGCCTCTTTTGTACACTCCACATCTTTTGACCTCTGGAGCTGGGAAGGCCAGCAGCTGGTGAAGTGGTGCCTGACTTCCAAGTAGAATCATGGAATCCCAGACTGGTTTGGGTTGGAAAGGACCTTAAGATCATCCAGTTCCAACCCCCTGCCATGGGCAGGGACACCTCATGCCAGACCATATTGCCCAAGGCTCTGTTCAACCCATCCTTGAACACTGCCAGGGGTGGATGCTTTGGGCACCCTGTGCCGGCGCCTCACCACTCTCACAGGGAAAAACTTCCTTATATCCAACCTGAACTTCCCCTGTTTCAGTTTGAACCCGTTACCCCTTGTCCTATCACTACAGTCCCTAAAGACGAGTCCCTCCCCAGCATCCTTGTAGCCCCCTTCAGACACTGGAAGCTGCTCTGAGGTCTCCACGCAGCCTTCTCCAGGCTGAACAGCCCCAATGTTCTCAGACTGTCTTTATATAGGAGGTGTCTCAGCCCCTGAACATCCATGTGCCTTTCTCTGGACTTAACTCCAACAGTTCCATGTCCTTCTTATGTTGAAGACACCAGAACTGCACACAGTGCTGCAAGTGGGGTCTCACAAGAGCAGAGTAGAGGAGTAGGATCACCTCCCTAAGTACTAAAGTACTTCAACTTTGCCTTTAAGTTAATAAAAAGGAGGAATAATGTACCCAAACCTGGGTTCTCTTTTAAAAAAGCATGAGGTTTGAAGGCTGAAAACAAAAGAAGGTTTCAGCTCTCCTTCTCTCCTCAAAGCACAAGTGAGTTGGATCTGGGTACATTCTTGCTGGCACAACAAACAACACTAACCTCAAATTGCGCGCCCAAACTGTGACAGCACTTCACGTTCATACAGACTTGCCCACATCCTGTCAAAAGCTGAGTTCTGTTCCAAAGGCTGGGAAGTGCTTCAGCTCATTAAAGAGAAGGTCATCAGGCTGCTTTACTGTAGGCAAAAAAGAGAGAAAGAAATCTTTCTCATCTGCCTTATTCTCAGGAACACTTGAACCATTTTGCCTGTAGTGCAAATTAGCCTGAGGCAGACAAGAGGCATGTAAAGTTGCAGTCCAGATGGTTAGAGCTTGCAAAATCACAGGTAAGTAGGAATAGGGTCCAAAGATCAGAAGCAGTAGGCAACTGTGACAGGCTCTGCCTGTAATTAGTTATAATATTTAATCTAAATGTCTGTTGAAAGCTATTGTCCTGTTCTGAAGTGTGATCATTCATTCTGCGATCTGGAAGAGACTCCAAAGCTGGAGTTAAAGTGAGTTTGCTTGTAGAATACCAGAGGGGCTTTTTATCTGTTCTCGTGAGCCTTGGGTGACATGGTCTAGTGTGAGGTGTCCCTGCCCATGGCAGGAGGGTTGGAATGGGTGATCTTAGGTTCCTTTCCAACCCTAACTATTCTATGATTCTATGTGCAAGGAGCTGGCACAGAGAAGATCTGCAGTAGCCGAAGTCGAGCCTAATGTCACCTTTTGGTGGACAAAGCACCACTCAATTCTGTACCATGGATCATAGGGCAATAAGAAATGGAAAAGCGCCAGCAGGGAAGCTTCATGTTTAAGTTGTACCAGAACTATGCTTCTGAGTTGCTCTTGGTTGGATCTGATCTGCCCTGTTAATACCAGGTTTTGGCACTAAATCAGCTTTGGCTACACAAAATGATGAAGGCAGGTGGTGACCTGAGCCTTTAGATCCCTAGGTCTGTAAAACTCTTGTGGAAGAGGCGTTTGTGTCTTCATGGCAAGTGCCTGTTGTGCCTGAGCCTTTCTGCCAAGGCTGGCCTGGGGAAGCAGAGATACATCCCTTTTGTGTTTACGTAGAGGTCTGAAGGTGCACATAACTCGCTGTGCTGGATTTGAAGGCTTCAGGAGGAGTGTTTGTGCGTGTCTTGGAGCTGAGGTTTTAGTACAACAGCAGCAGGTAAGCTCAGTGGTGAAAGGAGACAGAAAACAGGACTCCTGCATGGTACTTCTGAACGTGACCCCCAGCCTTGTCTTGGGTGAGGCAACGAAGGGAGGCTTAAGGAATCCTTGAGAGACACATGGAGTGAACATTGCACCTTCATCCTCTATGCAGTTAGTTTTGGGTTGCTACTTCTGCATTCAGAGGTGGTAGAGAAGGAATTTAAGAGAGATTGGGGATTGAGAAGCAAGCGTTGCCTCCCTGCTCTCCTCCAGGCTTTGCATCCCCCTTCTCCAGAAGAGCATCCAGCTCTCCTAAGGCAGAGGCACTGGTTCCATGCTCCCTGTATTTTAACCTTGTTTGCTTTTCTACCCTGCCAGTGGCTAATGCTCAGCTTAGCTCCCTGTCCCCCTCCCCTCCTTGGCCTTGTTGCACTCCCTGCAGAGTGGCTGCTCTCCCTCTCCCGGAGCGAGGTGGTTGAGGAGGTCATGCAGCATTAACAGGGAAGCAGAGCTCTGATTTTGCTTCTGCTGATGGACTCTGACATTGCTGACGTGTTCTGAAGTGTAAAATGTTTCAGAGAAAACAACAACTCGACTTTTACCGAACAATTAATTCTGTTGGCACTTCCCCTTTGTGGTGGGCTCTTGTCAGAGGACAAAGCCACTGACACTGGGGGAAAGGGTGAGATGGTGGAAGAACAGCAATAACATTAGAGAGAGGAAATCTGCATTAAGGATGCTGCAGAGGGACTCTTCATCAGGGACTGTTGCAACAGGACAGGGGTGATGGGTTTAAAGTGAAAGGGGGAAGTTCAGGTTAGATATAAGGCAGAAGCTCTTCCCTGTGAGGGTGCTGAGGCGCTGTCAGGGGGTGCCCAGAGAAGCTGTGGCTGCCCCATCCCTGGCAGTGTTCAAGGCCAGGTTAGACACAGGGGCTTGGAGCAAGCTGCTCTATGGAAGGTGTCCCTGCCTGTGGCAGGGGTTGGAATTGGAGGAGCTTTAAGGTCCCTTCCAACACAAACCAGTCTGGGATTCTATGCTTGATTATCAGGGAATGATGTAAACTCTTTAGAAGGCATCATCTTCTGTGCACTTACTGTATAGAGAGAACTTATACATCCGAGTTTATCTGCTTCATGAATTAGCCTCTCTTCTAATTATAGTTGCTGGACTACGACTTTCTCTGCTCTTCAGTGGTGTCCTGAGTTCCTCTGCTCCCCTTAATGCAGAGATAGACCTGTATGGCAAATCATATACTGTTCCTTTTGTGCTGCTTTGGGAAGTCTATGGAGGTGCAGGTGGGTTTCACTGTGTGTGCATTTCTTCAGAGTTAGAGATCTAGTCAAAAGTACGAGGGGAAGCAAAGTGCCAAAGGGCTGTCCTGTTGGTCCTTGCTGACCTTTACAATGTTGGGTTTACTTTTGTCCTTTGAAATGAAGGTGTTGTCAGGGAGCCTCAGTTTAGGAATAACGGAATGATGGTGCAAGTTCTCGCTGCTGAAATTGAGGATTAGGGGCACATGTCCACCTGAATGACAATGATGTAGCATCAGATTATAAATGCACACACAGTTGTTTGTACCCAGCGGTGCTGTTGCGTTTGATCTTGTTTCTTTCTGGGGTTTGCAATCCAAGTGTAGAACAGGGGACAGCAGTTGTGTATGGACACACAGGGGAGGCAAAGAAAGGGATATAGTGATGTGTGTGTGAAGAACTATGATCTCAGCATCACAGCAAAAAAAGGTGGGAAGGAAGAACCTGAAGGCAAAGCAATCAGTAGCTTTACCATGGGTGTTGAAGCCCTTCAGGTTTGGTGGAACATGGGAGGAAATTTAGTCAGCTAGTCTATTCACATTCCTCGTTTAGTTCTTCAAGAAGAAACGGAGCTACACTGTGGGCTGATAACATGAATGGGAAAAGGAATAGTTCTTGTACTGGGAGGCTGCCTGGCCATTTATATTCTATTAATTTTCCCCCTGCTAATGATATGAGAACACTGGATACACTTACAAGGATGTATATCATCCAAATGGTATCTGACAACAGTTCCTCCGCTGCTTATGATGCTTTTGATTGTTAATACAGATAAAATGTAAATGATCAGAATATAAACCCTCTCTTTTGTCTTAGTAATGTTTCCAGCTGCCTGTTAAACAAATTACACTGGAAAGTGAGTAGCCTGTTCTTAGTGCAGTGGTGTCACCCAGATACGTTGCAATGCTTAATGCACAACATGAAGTGTCCTTGGTTGTTTATTTTCCCAGTAGTAATGACATTTTAGGCTAAGCCATTGTTGCTCCTTCAGAATGCAGTTGCTTTGTCCTTAAACAGAGTTGTATTTTTTTATGCATTATAATAATGTCTTACTGAGTATTGTGTCAGGGTTTTAATAAGCTTTTAAACCCCTGTAGCATAGGGGGGTGGTTCTATTGGGCTGAATTCTCCTTCACTGTAACGCAAAACTGCATAGAAGTGTCCATCTCTATTTTGTTGTGTGTCTGCAGTCTTAAGAGCACGCGGAGGATGCCATGTGGGAATGGTTTCCTGCCCAGGACCTTACAGCATGTGCATATGTCAGGCTCCTGTTTGGCTGTAAGAGGTGAAGGGGAATACTTGGGCACTAAATCTGTTTTCAGCCAGCAGGCATCTTATTTTTCATTGCTTGCTGCTGCATGAGTCTGTAGGTTTTGCTTTTTTTGCCTCCTGGAATATTATATGGTCTATCTTAACTTGCTTGGAGGAGGAGATGACCTTTGGATGGATATTGGAGAGGGACTTTTCATCAGGGACTGTAGCAATAGGACAGGGGGTGATGGGTTTAAACTGAAACAGGGGAAGTTCAGGATGGAGATAAGGCAGAAGTTCTTCCCTGTGAGGGTGCTGAGGCGCTGGCACAGGGTGCCCAGAGAAGCTGTGGCTGCCCTATCCCTGGCAGTGTTCAAGACCAGGTTGGATGGGGCTTGGGGCAAGCTGCTCTAGTGGAAGGTGCCCCTGCCCGTGGCAGGGGGTTGGAACTGGATGAGCTTTAAGGTCTCGTCCAACCCAAACCACTCTGTGATTCTATGACAGCTCTTCATCGACTATAATAGGACATAGTAGGGGCTGTAATAGCTGCTGGCCAACACCAGGCATATTCACGACACATATAGGAGCAACTGGGCACTTCTGGCAACCATTCTATTGAGAGGTCCTCTGCGCAGAGCAGGTTTGGACCAGTTTGACTGAGGTGTAGTTAGTTACTGTCTCATTGCCCTTTGGAAAGGGCTGGAAGTGTTCTTCTGCTCTTCTGCCATGACCTCCACAGCAAGACATCTTGTACCAAGCTCTCCCTCCTCCTGCCATCGTATGCAGCTGTGGACCAGAGCTGTAGCCTCTTTCGTGCTGCTAAACAAACTTCACAGACTCCAACACAACATTCCTACTGTTGCGGAAGCTGCTCATTATTTCAAACCAGATGTTAATGAGTGATTATGAGAAGGGATGTCTAATATGATTGCAAGAGCTGAATAATTACAGATTGACAAAGCAGTTTAATACATGTTCGACATACGTGGTGTCTGGGGAGTAGGCAGGAGCCTTGTTTTAATCGCTTAGTAGTTTCACAGGCAAGGCAGTGTCATGGGTTGAGGGCTGTCTGGAAATGCAGTGGTGCTGGAGAATTCAATTGGATTAAGGGACCAGCTCAGTAAACAGAAGCTGGTTTGCACTAGGGAACATCAGTGCACCTAAGCTGCCCAGTGCTGCTGCCCTGGGGCACTACCTGACTTGCACCAGGATGGTTGTTGCAGGTCACCAGGATGAGTGGTGAATAGGATGGTGTAGCAAATAGCAAGGAGGCAATCTTGAGATTTCCTTGTACAGAAAAGTGCAGGTTGTTCAAACTTGAAAATGCTGCCTTAACAGCCAGCTCCCTGTCTCTCACAAGGCCAGGTTTGCCCTTCTTGATACAGGATTTTTGCTTGCAGTTCCCTAGAGCATGGATCTTTTTTAAGGAAAGACAAATACCATCTGCTGTTGCACCGTAAGCAGAGTCTTGGGCAGATCCAATCAGTAGCTGTAAGGTCAGACTGATGCTTTCTTCTGCATTCTTTTTGGTTCCTTCTGTCAGGAAAACTGCAGAGGTGTCCCTGGATGCATGGCACAGCTTTTAGGTATTCCCTTTCTGTGTTAGTAAGGGTTAGATCCATATGGAGTGAAGCATTTGCCGATCTACCCTCTGCAGGCATTAACATTTTGCACTTCCAAAACGGAGTCTTCCTTGGGGAGTTGTAACTGTGTGCTGGCCTAGATGAACTTTAACTGCAAGAATTATCTTCCCTTTGCTGTTTTGGGTGCATGGAGCCTGTGGGATCTGCTTTGTGTTGCCACAAAGAAGTGCACCATTGCAGATGCTCAGAGGAAAGGCTGATTCTCAGCTGTGAGGACGTGCTGGCTGTTGCTTTACAGCAGTGGAAACTTTGGGGTGGTCTCTAGGGTAGCAGCTCTCAGGTGGTCATCTGAAAGCTCAACAGGCATCTTTCCTTGGCTGGTCAGTGATGAATGCGCACTTCGGATTGCCAGGGTGAAAGAAGCAATTTGGGGTTTTTACATTCGTTTGTAGCTTTCCTGTAAAATGAGGTTCTATATTGACAGCTTGTCCATCCGCCACTTGCTTGCCAGACAACATGGAAGTGCCTTAGAAGCACTTTCATGTTTTAATTCCAGGATATTAAGAACCTGTTTGCATTGGTGCACAGGAAAATAAAGCACAACCTCTGCCAGGCACCAGGATGGAGAGGAGGAATCACAGCTCTGAGCGTCTGAGAAAGGCTCTGCAGAGAAGCTGCTACAGCCCCAGGGAAGGGGGAGCACTGGCTTCTGGCTGTTCATTTCACTGTTTAAGGTCAGATTATGTTGATCTAAAGGGATGCAACTCATTCCATCATCAAGCAAGGTTATTTACACAATAGATGGGATTTAATTTGGGTGCTGCTGCTCCTGCCTTTCTCCCTGGTTTTGTATTTAGGATGCACCTGAGAAAACAAACAGCTGTGCATGTTTGGAGTGAGTTTATTATGCTTACCTTGCTGGACGGGTGGTGAGCTAGGGATTTCCCTTACAGCAACTTGCTTTTTAGTGGTGTTTTTATGGCCCTTGCTGCAGTTGCCATTCATCTTATTTGACTTCAGAGCTGATCCTCCAGTTGCTCTGTTTCTTTGATTGCAGTGAAAGGAGACAGCTTCTTCTCCACATGTGGAATTACTTTCTTTTGGCCTCCCTCCCCTGCTGCACAAAGTCCTACCCAGAGTTCATTTTCATGCCTTTGTAAATATTTCCAGTGTATAACACAGCAACAGTGGCACTGTGTGCAGGGAGTCCAGGAAAAAATCAGTGTGAGAGCTGGACACAAAAGTGCCTCTTAGCTGGAAGCATCTGTTCCAGCACAACCCAAATGTCACAGCCTCTGTCCTTTATAAGCCCAAGCTGTCATCTTCCAGCTACTGTGACAGAGGAGAGCTGCCCTCACCTGAGTACCTGCTTTGTGGATCTGGATACCTGCTTTGTGGACTGAGCTGGAGTTTTCCAAGTTATCCTAGAGGGGAATTTACGGGAAGGGCTGAGGTTGTGCACACGTCTCACTTCCCCTTCCTCTTGCTTTACTGCATGATACCTTCTGAATGCAGGCAGGAATGACACAACACCTCCAGCATCAGAGGGTTGCACAGAAGTGTCCTCTGGCTGTTGTTTCCTCTGAGGGCCAAAGCAGGTGCCAGGATGTTAGTGTGAGTTGTAAGGGGAACACGTAGCTCTATACAAGAACAGCAGCATGTTCGAGCTCAAAAGCTCAGTGCTAGGGACTGCGACCAGCACTTCTGTAGTTCTCAGATCAGCTTCCATTAGGAGATGAGTGGACATAACCAGTGTGCTGATAGGATCTGATTGTTCAGTAATGATGACAGTGTAGTAGTCTTTATCCCGTTAACTGAAATGTCCTTCATATTTCTCTTTTTGTATTCTAGTTACAACAGCTTGTTTTCTGGGTGCCCACTCTTTTCTTTCCCTTCCTTCCCTCAAAAAGAAGGGAATCCCAGACTGGTTTGTGTCAGAAGGGACCTCAAAGCTCCTCCAGCTCCAACCCCTGCCACGGGCAGGGACACCTTCCATAGAGCAGCTTGCTCCAAGCCCCTGTGTCCAACCTGGCCTTGAACACTGCCAGGGATGGGGCAGCCACAGCTTCTCTGGGCACCCCCTGACAGCGCCTCAGCACCCTCCCAGGGAAGAGCTTCTGCCTAATGTCAAAAGTGCCACAAAATTTTGGAGAAGCAGCTCAGATTGGCTCTTGGATTGAAGCATCCCTCCCCTGTGGGTCTGCACTTTAAGGCTGCCAAAGGAAAGCGTCACCCTTGGACCAGAGACAGCAGCAGGGAGGCTGGCCACAGGGAATGTTTCGTCATGGCAGACTTGTCGCCTGCCCCAGGTCTCATAGCTGGAGCTGGCTGGGATGGGAGAGCTGCTGCTCTGCTCCTCCGAGGTGATGACAGTGTCTTGCCTCTTTGGATTCCAGGTAGATAAGATGTTAAATGGAACTAAACCAGCTTTCAGCTCCTGAGGGGGAAACTGAGATGTTTATCTCGCTTCAGACTGTTGTCTCTGGTATTGTCTTTCTCCTGGAGCCCTACTAAGTGTTTAATAGGAACACTGGCTTCTGAGATTACACACACTTTGCAGGAACCCCCATTTTGGATACTGATATCCCCAAAGGAAAGCAGTGCTTGAGTGTTAACACACTGGATTCTGTTTCACCCACCTCATATTATTATTACAAATCATATCAACTTAATGAAACAGGGATCCATGTCTTGGAGAATCCGTTGTGTTGGCAGAAATGAAAGGTGCATGGGAATTGTGCTCGTGTTACAGTAATTGCCTCGGTGGTAACATTAATGCTTTTTCACTTCAGTTGCTGCTTGTTGATTGAACAGCCCTTTGCTGTGGGCTGTAACTCTCAATGGCTCTGCTAATAAAGAACTAAATAGGCTAATAATGTTTCCAAATGTAGCATTGCTTCATTGTTTTAGGAGACTGCAATCTTTCTTTCAAACCCCAGTCCAATCTGGAAATGGGGCTGTGTCAGAGCTGTACAGTGACTTACCGCAGTGTCTTTGTTGCTTTAGCTCTTTGGGAGACAGGTTCAAGATTAAAAGAATCGTGTAGTTCCCAATACTAGAGAATTTTTAGCCATTTCAAGTGGGAGACCAAGAACCCCAGTGATGTGTATGTGGTGACAGTGCCCTTCTTGCCATGTATCCAGTGCAAATAAGCTGTGATATAAATGTGGGAGATGTTTGGAACCTGTGTTTTACATTCCGACTGCAGGACTGGTTTGTGTTCTACCACACCAGTGCCCATAACTCTGTCTGCATGGATGCTGCTGCAGGCAGAAGGGCCTGGTTTGGATGCTGGAAAAGTGGGCACTGTGGGTTTGGGGCAGGAGAGCTCAGGGCTGGTCACAGTCAGTGCCTTTCCTCAAAGCAGGGAAAGCAAAAGCTCTCCCCAGAGCAGCCACGCTGTCTGGTTGAGCTGCAGAGAAGCTGTGGCTGCCCCATCCCTGGCAGTGTTCAAGGCCAGGTTGGACACAGGGGCTTGGAGCAAGCTGCTCTATGGAAGGTGTCCCTGCCCGTGGCAGGGGTTGGAGCTGGAGGAGCTTTCAGGTCCTTTCCAAAGCAAACCAGGCTGGGATTCCATGAATAATGTTTGTTTTCATATCCAGCTGACATCAGAGCCCAGCAGCACTCAGCGTAGCAATATCTATGGGATGTTTAGTGGTGGTGTTTAAGTGTTGAGTGTACCAATCCAGCTTTTTTGTTGAAATGCAACAGCAGTTGAATGTCTGAGGAAATGAGCAGCACATGCAGTGCTGCTCTCAGAGCTTGGCGTTCATGTGGACACATGGATGCTGCAGCGTGATTTCTGCAGATGCAGCAAGAGCTTTCTGGCGGTGAAGTCACTTTGCTGCCTCTGAGTTGCGACTACCATGAATTACTGCTGCTGAATCAAGAGCACAGTGACTTTAAAGCACAAACCTCCTGTAGAAACACCCTGACCTGTCAGCCTGACAAGTGCCTGTCCTGTAGGCGCCTGCTGTCTCTTCTGAAGCTTTGTTCCGCAGCTCTTCTTGTGCATCCTCTGGTCCCTGGGCTGGGGGCTGCAGCCTGTGCACATCCCCTCCTACCAGAACCAGTGCTGTCTCTGCTGAGGAGCAGAAAGCTTGGCTGGGTCTGCAAACCCCTATCTTCTGCAGGGACTTGCTGAAAGATGAGCTAAACGGGGCAGATGCGGAACACAGTGATACCTGATGCCACGGTATGCTTTCCATATAGCAAACAATCCTGCGGGCAGTTAGTGCTGCTTCTCTCTGTGGAGTGCCCCCGTGAACTCTGGTTCAGCTCTTAGGATCCCAGCTCATTACTGGACTGTGCAGCCCAGCTCCTTTGGTACTTCACAAGTATGGGAATGACCTTTTGTAGCTTTTTCTTTGCGCCTTTAGGATACAGCAGCTCCCTGTGCTGTGGCAGACAGCAAGAGAGCTAATGCTTTTTCCAGGAAGCTTATCTGCAGGTTAGTAGGCTGCAGAACATGAGCAGCACTGAGGTTTACAAACGGGCTGACATCTTTGCTGGGCTTAGTGGGATTTTACACACTCTGGCACTGCACTTAAAGCTCCAAGCATGGAGAAGCAGGACACAGACCAGAAGCCTCCCTTTGCAGTGTTTTCTTTGCAACCTAGGAACTGTTCTGGCAATAGATGATAAAGGAATGGGGCTTAACATTTAAGAGATAATGTTGAGCTTGCAGAGCTGGGCATTGTGTTGGGAGCAGCTAAGCACAGGGAGCTTTGTGTCTGCAGAATGTGGGCTTTGCTCTGACAAGTTTGACTGTAACTTCAGGGCAGGCTGATAGGAGCAGAGGGGTCTGGGGGGGAGCAAGGCGCTGTGAAATCCATGCTAAGGGGGTGCAGGAGGATGGCTGCAAGTAGCAGAGTCCTGCAGGGAACTCAGAAAATGAGCAGTTTGTGGCTGATGCCTTCATTTCCTAGAACTGCAGCCTGGTTTGTGTTGAAGGGATCTCAAAGCTCCTCCAGCTCCAACCCCTGCCACGGGCAGGGACACCTTCCATAGAGCAGCTTGCTCCAAGCCCCTGTGTCCAACCTGGCCTTGAACACTGCCAGGGATGGGGCAGCCACAGCTTCTCTGGGCACCCCCTGACAGCGCCTCAGCACCCTCCCAGGGAAGAGCTTCTGCCCAAGAGCTCATCTCAGTCTCCCCTCTGGCAGGTTAAAGCCATTCCCCTGTCCTGTCCCTCCATCCCTTGTGCAAAGCCCCTCTCCAGGTTTCCTGCAGCCCCTTTAGGCACTGGAGCTGCTCTAAGGTCTCCCCTTCAGGAGCCTTCTCTTCTCCATCTGCCCCAGCCCAGCTCTCTCAGCCTGGCTCCAGAGCAGAGCTGCTCCAGCCCTCGCAGCATCTCCATGGCCTCCCCTGGCCTCGCTCCAACAGCTCCACATCCCTCTTGTGCTGTTGTCCCAGAGGCTTCTGCTGCAGTATCCCTGAAGGTATCTCTATGCCTTTACCCATTTACAGGTAAAAAGTGCATTTTTGTGTTACAGACAATGAATGCATCCCCTCACATTCCTCTTCTCTTGTCTGCCCGCAGAAAGCGGATTAAAGGTTCGCAGGTGTACCTAACATTTCCATTCCCTGTCAGCGATACCACTCTGAGTTCTGGAAGCTGAAAATCAGCACCTGGCTAAAAGGTAGTGGAAAAACTAGCTGGAAGCTTGTCTGATTTAGCAGGGGCTGGTTATGCAGTGTGGTGACCAACTCTGCTGTTCTGAGCAAGGCAAAACGCTGAGCCAGCTTTGTCAGCTGAAATGATTTAGGTGGCTTTAATGTTCTCATTGCTTAAAAGAGGCAAATGAGATGCTTTTTGCAGTGGTGTTGGTTTTTTTTGGGGGTGGGGAGGTGGTGGTGGTTGATAAAGTGCATAAGGAAATGCACTTGAAAATCCTTATTTTGTCTTCATGCCACTCACACCTTAGATTTCCTGTCAATTTATCTGCCTTCTGATCTATGCTGCCTTTTGGTGTAAATCAACCTGAATATTTAAAGCATAGCATTTTGATTAGCTGAACTATGGTTTTGCTTTGATGTGTCATTTCTTTTGTTCTAAACTGCCCTGACAGTTCATATCTGTGGCAGCCAAACAAGCACATTTATGTCTGAAGCTATTGTTCAGCCCCGAAGTGTCACTGCTAAATGAGACAGAGTTTAAGCATTTGATTCCCCCCATCTTTGCTTGTTGGGAGGTCCATTTCTCAATAACAAAACCAGTTTTCTTGCAAAATTCAATGAAATGGAATATCAAACATAAATCAGGACCGGGCTCTCATTGTGTTTCTATATGTGCCTGCTGCTGCAGTGATAACACTGGGAGAAGCATCCTTCAAACTTTTATTTTTGTCTCAATATCCTTTTTCTGAAGGAAAACCAGCCCATAAGATACCAGTGCAAACCAGTGAGAGCAGTTCAGTGGCTGCAGAGCAAGTCGTGGTGGTGCTGGGTCTCCCTGGCTGATAGATGCTATGTAGTAGGATGGAGAGTGCTGAGGTGCTGTCAGAGGGTGCCCAGAGAAGCTGTGGCTGCCCCATCCCTGGCAGTGTTCAAGGCCAGGTTGGACACAGGGGCTTGGAGCAAGCTGCTCTATGGAAGGTGTCCCTGCCCGTGGCAGGGGTTGGAGCTGGAGGAGCTTTGAGGTCCCTTCAACCCAAACCAGTCTGGGGTGTTGTGATTCTGTCTCTTCCCCCACCTACCTAACAGCAAGTTTAAATTTACCTCCCTCACTCCTGCAGGGCACTTGTCCATGCTGGCTCCCAGCCTTGGAGGAGCCTTGGTCCCTTCAGAGCACCGTGGGGCTACTGAAAGCTGGAATGAGTTATTGGAAAATGCTGTTTTCCCATCCTCTGGGCTGACTCAGGTCACACTTGTCCTTCGTGCACTCCTCATAGTGTCCTGTTCATACCTTTCTAGGCGCCCTAATATTGTGCATCTTGTTTTGAGACTTACTTCCAAGGAAGTGTTAATGCCTTTAGGAGCCTGGTCCATTTAGGTGGAATGGGAAAACGCTGTGGCTGGAATGCCCTTCCTCAGGTCCTGATTTCTGAAAAGCTTTGTTGCCAGAATAATGTTGGGTTTTCCTTAATAAAAAGCCTCTTCTTAAGGTTTAAAAAGCTGCTGCTGGAGCTTTTAGTGTGAAAATTCTTTTTTCTTATGTTAGAATAAGCTCATACAAATGGCTCACAAGGAGGGATAGGTTAAAATAGCCCAGATATATCTTTGCAAATCTATTTCAATTATGCTCTGTGTGCTTTTAGTGGAGACTATAAATCCTACGGAATTAAGAAAGCCATAAAGATAAGTGTTAGAGGAGAGTACACCTCACATTTTACCTTCAGGAATGAAAATGTTTCCTGTGAAATCAGGCTTTGGAAGGGAAGGGTCACTGCATTGCTTGTGGCCATTAATAGCAGGAGGTGACTGGTAGAAGGACTAAGGGAAACTGCTTTGCATAACATGGAAATGAAATGTGCAATGTACTGAAATTCCCCTTCCTTTGATTCATACTTCAAATTTGCATGTGGACCATGTCAACTCCTACCTGCCTTGTAGGAATTAGTGATTAAATTACCGTAACATGAGGTCATGTTTGGTCTGCTCAGTGTAGCTGGGCAGGAAGGAAGCCAAAGGAGTTGGAACCAAGATGCTCATGTTTGTGAGAGTACAAAGCTGCTCAGACAACAGGTACCACTTAACCATAGTGTGTATTTGTGTGTTTGTGTATCTCTGGGGTGTATGTCTCTGGTAAATGATGCTCTGCTGCTGTTTAGCTAAAATGTGTATGACAAGTTGGCTGCAGGCATTGTTACTACTGGCATTGCACTCAAAACACCCTCAGACCTTCACATAACAGTGTTTTCCACCAAAGAGACAGTAAAAGCAATGAGGCAGAGCAGGCCTGGCCTCCTCCTTGTGTCTATGGGGGTGGTGGTGCAGAAATATTGCACAATACTTCTAATGTGAGAATTAACACTGTCACTGGCTTTGCTGGGCTTTTGGATGCTCCCTTTGGTGCTCATCTTATTCCCTGGCTAATGGGTTCCGGAGAGTTCCCACCCTGTGGGACAGGGCCACCTTCCCATGTCGCCCAAGGCTCTGTCTCCTATGCAGCACTCAGCAACACTAGTACCACTCGCATGTTCCTATCCCATGAGCAGCCTTGGGTGCTTTTGCTGCTGTGCTCCTGCCCTCCTGGTGTTTGGTCCATGTAGGTCCTGCTGTCCTGGTGGAGGACATCCCTGGGCTCATTGAATCATCTCTCCAATGTGTCAAGAGCATCTTGAATCCTAGTCTTGTCTTCCGGAAGCTAAGAGGTGTTCGACTTCCCCTCTCCCCAGCGAGGCAGTATTTGGGCTGAGGACAATTCCCTCTTCCAGAAGGAGGGACAGCCCCAGGACAGCCTGTGCTGCTCCCTGGCTCCTCAGTGGTGGAGCAATAGCCTCTCTGAAGTTACAGTGTCTCTAACAACCACTCTCTCTGGGAGTTGTGGTATCTGCTATTCATTAAGCAATGAGACCAGGGAGAAGATGATTTGCCAAACCCAGCTAATCCTGTCTCATGCCAAGGATGCTTTCATGCCTCCTCTAATGCTGCTAACCAAGGGTGGCAGCTCTATTGCAGAGGACAGTGACTTGCAGGTCTGTGCTGTCCCTGGAGCCAGCCCTGTTGCCTGCTGTGATTCTGGGATGTCTCTGGGATTCACCAGCAGCATCCCCAGCACCATCACATCCTGCTTCAGGGTCCCTTCCCAGGGGACTGTGTGAACCTCTTTCTGAGGCTTTCCAAGTCCCTCAGTTCATGTGGAAATAGTGGTCAGTCTGCAGCGATGTCCCTGCATTTGTTCTGTCTAAAGCCTTGGGGTTTAATCTGTGGACCCCTTGCTGGGTCTGGGTCTGAGGGAGCTGTGAAACTAACCCCACCTGATTTCCCCTTGGCACAAATTTGCCATCCAGGTGCCTCTCTGTGTCATCTTTTCGTGATTTTTGAAGTGCAGAAAAAGGAATAATGTGGGAAAGCAGTGGGACGCTGGGGATTGCTACGCCTGGTGCTGTGCTCAGTCTCAGGAGTGCCTGTGCCTTGGCAGACCTCTCTTCTGTATTTGAGTAGAAACTGTGATTCAAAAGGGCCCAACCTGGCCTGGCCTTTGTGATTCAGTGCTGGGAGAGGCTGTAAATATTCACAAGGTGAACATACAGTGTGAAATGTGGGAGGTGGTGTAAGGAAATCAGTGGGCTGTGGAGTTCCTGAGTGCTCTGCTCCTCACTGGGCATCAAACACAGGCATGGGGGGGGGGGGGGGAGAAAAACCCGGCCCTTAGGAGCCTCCTGCGTAGCTGTGACCTCTCCAGTCTGTTCAGTGACTAAGTGAAGCTGGACAGGCTGTTTGGAGCCCGTCTGGTCCTGCTGCCTTCTCAGGGCAGGGGTTGCAGATCCCAGCTCACTGATGCTGCGCAGTGCGCTGCCCCAGCACACCTCCAGCAGCACCAGCGCTGGCTAGTCCTGGCAGGGGATGCTCAGCTATGCACTGTGTGCCTCCTCTGCCCATCAGGGTCTCTCTTTATTAGTGTTGCTGTTTGCAAAGATGTCTTCTCCCTAATTCCCGAGCCATGGTCAGCGTTGCAGGGTTTAGATGCAGAGGTGTTTTGCTATTGATTTCACTGCGCATGAATTTTTCGGTTCAACTTACTGAATTAACTTGGGTCAGTAAGTTTACAGGGGGCACCAGTTAAACCAATAGAACCAGCTTGAAACAATAACCAGTGCAGAACGCATCAGTTAACAAAAATGATTTAGGGCATGTAGGGCTCACAGGGTCTAGTCATGTCCAAGTGCACATAACTGTGAAATATTAGACTTCATCTTGACATCATTAGATGTGATGAATCTTTGCCTCTGACACCATCCTCTGGTGAGCAATGCCTTGAACATGTATGACTCTAATGTAAAAATACTCATTCTCTGGGGTGACATATGACCATTTCAAATGTTGGCTGCTTTGTGGAGCGTATTTCCTACCTTGGGACTGAGTTTCCTCAGATGCAGTCTCCTCGTGCTCATTGTCAGCATCGGGATGTTTATGTTCTAATTTCTCATTCTTCATTAATGATGCACACAAGTGTCAGTGGAGCTTCCTCTTGCAGTCATTGACACAGAGCCATGTGTGATAAAGACTCATCAAAGTCGTCATTACTCTGCACTTATCTGCATTGAACTGTCTGGTTTGTGTGTAAACCTCTTTCTGATCTAAGCCTGTTCCTGGCTATGGGACTAATCATTTGCTTTCCTGTAGTAGTCCCTTCTGAAAAGCACACTTCTCCTCTTGTGTTTAATTCATGATCAAAATAGAGCCATGTTCATATCTGTCTCATTTTTAGCACAGTGTGCACAGTAACTTAAAACCCATCCAGCTTTTCACTGCTGCTGCTTGTCTTGATCTCGCACTCAAGCACCTCGCAGCTCATCTCTGCTCACAGCCCTAGGTCGGCTGTTGTGAAGTGACTGGGGGGCTGTCTTGGCTCCTCACTGGAGGGGCTTTGATCACAGCCAGGAAAGAGACCTGGATTTGTGGTTGTCTCCTGGCACAGCACAGAATCCATGCAGTGAATTTTATTTCAGGCATAGCTGTGTTTTGCTGGGGAAAACTGACAAAGCCAACAGCAACTTGATTTGTCTCATTCGGTTGTATTGCAAGGATCATGTTGTATATTTATCTGGTGGGGGAAAGGATGTGATATGGAGGAGTAAAGCATGACCAATCCGTCTCTGGATGTGTCCCATATCTGTCTTCAGGTGCCACCTGGGATTGCCCATTGCAAGCACCAGCACCCTGGCACACAGACCTGTATATGATCCCAGGGCATCATTCCCAAGCAGCTCTCCCACTGGCCTCTGGCGAGCTTGAGGAAGTGACTCCCTAAACATCTGCCCGTAAAAATCACTTTAAACCGAGTTATGTGAAACAGTTGTTTTGTGTTGGATGGGGCAGTGGCGGCCACCCGCAGGCATGACTCCCAGCTCCCAGAACTGTGTGTTCTCTGGTGCTCAGTGCATCTCCTCACCCTGCCATTGGGCTGCAGCAGCGCTTGGGGCTTTCCATGGATCTGTGTTTGGGAGAAGAAGGTGGCTGCCGAGACAGGAGAAGATAACATTGTTCAGGTAATGTTCAGACCTGACACTACGTTCAGAGGCAATTTGCACGCCAGTGAGCTGGCTGCACAAGATCGTGAGTTTTCACTATCAGTATTTTCTGCAATGAAAAATCGAGGCTAAGGGACAGGAATCGAGGTTAAGGGATGTGGAAAAGTGTATGACGGGAATTCTCTTTATAGAGTGACATCTCTTTTGGGTGGTCTGAAGTTTGGGTATCGCCGTCCCCTCCTCTGTTGTGCTGGTTTGCACGTAGGTGGAGGTGTGGCAGCTCTTTAGCCATTTTGAAGGATTTATAAAACAAGATTTATGTTCTCTAACTACTGTAGGCTACAACTAAACATGGCAAGTAGTTGGGTGCTGTTGAATGCTGCGATAATTGCAGAGCATTACATGACAGTGAGATAAAATCCCTCCTGAACTCACAGCGGCTGTCAAGGTCAGGGTTTAGCAAAGCTTGTCACTCCTATGGCTCAAAACGCAGATTGCATCCCAAGTCCCAACTGGCTTCCTAACAGCTCTGAAGCTGTTCCCAGCCTGCTTTTTCCAGTTTGAGCGTTTCTCCTGAAATTACTGAACCGTTCCTGAAGTCAGGTCCTGGTACAAATGTAGCTGGGAAGAAGAGAATTTAATCCTATGTGGACACTTGGGAGCTCGCTGGTTAACAACAGTGGTCGCTTTCATACAGCACTTGGTATGCTGGTAAAGGGAAGTCTGTGCTCCTTGTTTTATACAGTTAATGAAGGAAGAGTGGGTTTGGGGTTTTTTCACCCCAGACAAAAGCTTAGTCTGGGTAACTGCAGGGAGAGGCTGGAAACTCCAGCCCCCATCTTGCTTTACAGTCTAAGATGTCGGGAGACAAAGAAAATGAGCCTGCCTTGGTTTTATTTAATGCTCTTGATTTTTAGCCTAGCGACTTTCTTTTACTGCTTTGGGTGGCTGCACAAACGCTCTGCTGCTGAGCAGGAATGATGTCTGTCCCAAGCCCAGCTCTCCTCTGAGCTGCTTTCCCCTCTCTCCATGTGCACTGATGTTGTCCCCAGTGTGTGAGGTTCCAACCTGCCCATGCTGCCCTGGGGAGCATCCACTGCGTGTGCTCCAGAGAGGACCTCAGGCTCTCCCCTGCCTCTCCAGCATCAGCTTGCTGACACATTGTCTCTCCCTTGTGTTGTGAGATGTGATGGCATTTGGAGAGCAGAGGGACTACCACATAGGTATCACTGTGTGCCCCTTCAAATGTTCCCATCCCCAGCAGCTTCCCTGGCAGCTCCAGCCTGGAATTCCAGCTCCATGCTTGTATGCTGGAGCTGCAGTGGCCAGGAGGCACATGCTTTATAACTTGGTTTAGCCACTCTGGAGGGATTACACTGCTTCTGCTGTCACTTTGACAGATGCCTGTGCTTCACCTACCGAAGGGACTTGTGGTGGTTATGCTTTAACTGAGGTATCACATAGAAAGAAGTAAAAATAATATGAGAATCCCAATAGCATACACAGCCTGGCAGGGACCACATGCTGGTGGAGGTGGGGAAAGAAGCCAGCAGCCTGGGGCAGCAGTTTCTCTTCAGATAGGCATTGCTAACTTTAATAGGGACTGCAGGCACTGGCTTTGCTTCTGCTGGCAAAGTCATGCTTCCTGGGAGGCTGCTGAATTACAGCAGTTTTACTGGATGCTGGAAAGAGACTCTTCATGAGGGACTGCAGTGATAGGACAAAGGGTGATGGGTTCAAACTGAAACAGGAAGAGTCCAGGTTGGACATAAGGCAGAAGCTCTTCCCTGGGAGGGTGCTGAGGCGCTGTCAAGGGGTGCCCAGAGAAGCTGTGGCTGCCCCATCCCTGGCAGTGTTCAAGGCCAGGTTGGACACAGGGGCTTGGAGCAAGCTGCTCCAGCGGAAGGTGTTGGAACCATGGCAGGGGTTGGAACTGGAGGAGCTTTGAACCCCTTCAACCCAAACCATTTTGTGATTTTATGATTCTATGCTCAAGTCTGTTTGAAGCTGGTTTTGGCTCTGAAATGGAATTGGATCTCTCTGGAGCATTGAGGTTGGTCAGGGTAGAAAGAGTAAGAGGAGGAAGTTAGTTTAAAATTGGATAATTCATGGGAAACTTGCATTAAACTTTGCCTAGATTTATACCCAGGATACCTGGATTTATACCCAGGGGGTTCTGGTGTTAGACTTATGCTGGTGTAAGAGCAGAATGTGGCCTGGGATTTGGGCTGCAGCTATTCATGCTGGATATCAGCTACATCAGCCAGCATCCTCCTCTTCCTCCCCTTATCCTTATTTTGTGCACCACGCAATTGTCTGTATTGGCCTTGCTTGAATAATACCTGTTGAGAAGGGAGAAACTGCCCCACTGATCATGAGTTTGAAATAGAGTATTTGTCTGGGAGCTGTTGCTTATTCTTTGTTTCTTAGCACTGTCCTGTCCCCTTCTGCTACTTGGTGGTTGCAGGCTCATGCTATTCCGACATCCCAGCTCCCCTTTGAAAAACCCTCCATTTCAGTAGCATGCAAAGAAGAAAGCTTTCCAAACCACAGGGTGGTCTGAATTGTTAGTAAAAATTGATGCAAGAGCTCAAAATTAGAGAGGGGAAATGATAAAATGCTCCTTTTTCCCCTCTTTTCTGAGTGAAATTAAAATATCCTCCTGGTGCAGATGGTGCCTGTGCTGCAGTGCCCCATATGTGCATCCTGTGTGTGCAATTACACATTTCATCTTGATGAGAAGTTCGTGTTTCTGTAGCTGCCTGTTTGTCAGTCATCAACTCAATCCCCCCTCCACAGAGCTGGGGTTGTTTGTCCTTAATGACATTTTAGGGCCTCTTTCTTCTCAGCTGAATGACAGGTATTAGCATGTTTCTTTGGAGGGTGGCTTTGAGTGTCTGTAGATGGTGAAGAGCAGTTGCTGGGGTACAGGCAATCACAGCTTGTCTGCTCATCAGTAAGCTCAAGAAGAGAAACGTGTCTGCTAATGGAGACCACAGAGGCAGTGCTGGCAGCAAAACTCCTGCTCTAGCCCCGAATCCTTTCGTTCCTAATAGGAAAACAAATCTGAAGTGTGGCAATACAAAGGAGAGGCTTTGTCAGTGGGAACTTGCAGGTACTGGTGTAACTCAGCACGCAGGGTTTATTGGACTTAATGAGCTGTCCTCCCATTTTGGGGATTTTATTTGAGTGAAGAAAACATGTTTTCTTTTGGAATAACTCTTCCCTGTGGATGTCTGGGGCAGCCATGCTCTCTTGCATCACTTGCCTGTTGATATCAGAGGTGGATCCTGAGGGTCTGTTGAAAGATGCCTTATGAAGGACAAGGTGGATTTTGGGACAGGGCTACAATTCCGGTTGCTTCTAATGCGGCAGAGTTGGGTGACTATTTTGCCCAGCAAACCCATCTGCTTAGGATTTGGAGGAAATATAGGAAAAGCAGGAAAACGCCTGCTGTGTCAGTAGTGTAGCATTAGAGCGCACAGTGGGAATAGTTCTAGTTCATCAGCTGCAGAAAGGATCTCCATAAGTAACTGCCACTTTCGTGCAGTATCTGCTTCGCTCTTCATGTGTGAGCCTCAGTTAAGAGTTATGCTCTTGGACTGCGAGCAGAGGGCAGTGGGTACACAAGGAGGGAAGGCTGCTCATGCTTTATCCTGCAAGGGATGCAAAGGGAGGTAGGTCTCCTCTCTCCTCATATCTGGGGGGCTCAGCAGAGGTGTGCTTGTTGCTTTGCACGTTGCTTTGCTGAGCTCTTTGCATTCAGTTAGGATTACAAGACAGAAATGAATAACCTTGTAAAGAAGTTCCTGGTCCCCTTCCTGCTCAAAGCAGAGGAAACAATCACAGGTCACAGTTGACAGTGCTGTGCAGCAACACAGATGAAGGTGGGGGCTGTGGGGTTATGACTTTTCCCAGAAGAGGTAGAGGATGAGCAAGAAGCACGCAGTCCCTGATGCTGGCCATAGACTCATGGAATGGTTTGTGTTGGAAGGGACCTTAAAGTTCATCCAGTTCCAACCCTCTGCCATGGGCAGGGACACCCTGCACTAGAGCAGATCATTCCTTTCCTCTCCTCTACCCTATACCCAGTGTATACGTTGCTCTCTTCCTCTGCTTTTGTCCTCACCTCTTTGTTGAAGGCATCTCAGCCCATCTTAGTTGTTCCTTTGCTAACCTGGAGCTGTCCCAGGACTGGGGACAGAGGGTAGGTACCCAGGGCTGGGCAGGGAGCTATTCACTTACCTGCTGCCACAAGTGCTTGTGGGGTTCTCTGAGGCAAGCACAATGGGGAGACCGAGTTTCTTTCAGTCCTCAATCTTCCTTCTAAAAGCAAAGTTCTCTTTTCCTCATGCCTGTCCTCCCCACAAATGCAGCCAAACCTGTGTGAGATGGCAGATTAAAAATGAAACCCTCATGAATGGGAAATGCAGCCTGCATTTTTTATGATGCAGGAAAAAGTAAACCCCTTTTAAAATGTGCATATTTTGAAGAAAGTAAATGACTAAGTAGGAGGGAATGTGGCTATCAATAAATATTTATTCCAGAGAAGTAATCTCCCAGCAGAATTGGGAATTGTCTCGTCCTTTGAGGCAATTAAATCAGTGCTTGGTTTTGGGAGTGGAAGTAACATTTTACAGTCGCTTTTGGAATGTGGCCACAGTCAAATGAGAAGTTTCACCACTGCATGGCATTTGTTTCCAGAGTAATTGCACTTAAAGGACACACTGATTTATAGGATGGGTTGTAATGATCTTGAAATGAGGGGGAAGAAAAACTCCAGTGTTAGTCCAAATGCTGTGTTATGGTGATTATAGCAGCCTTTCAATACATAAAGGGGCTACAAGAAACCTGGAGAGGGGCTTTGGACAAGGGATGTACGGACAGGGCAAGGGGAATGGCTTTAACCTGCCAGAGGGGAGACTGAGATGAGCTCTTAGGCAGAAGCTCTTCCCTGTGAGGGTGCTGAGGCGCTGTCAGGGGGTGCCCAGAGAAGCTGTGGCTGCCCCATCCCTGGCAGTGTTCAAGGCCGGGTTGGACACAGGGGCTTGGAGCAAGCTGCTCTATGGAAGGTGTCCCTGCCCGTGGCAGGGGTTGGAGCTGGAGGAGCTTTAAGGTCCCTTCAACACAAACCAGGCTGGGATTCTATGAAATTGCTGAAGTGCCTCAGGGCTGCTCAAGTCCAGGCTCTGTGCCCAGAAGCTGGTGCTGTCTTCCAGGAGTGGGCAGCACCGTGAGCAAGCTCACAACACCCAAAAGTAATCTTTCCTAGCTCTCACCAGTTAGGAGAGAGGCATTTAATCCGATGGGACTAATCATCAGGAGGCCTTTGGTTTCCTTCCCACTTATTTCTTTAAAAATGTGACTCCTATTCCTTTGTGATGTGCACCTACCTTGCTTAAATGGTTCTTTTCCACCAGCTGCTCTAAATGCATGTTAAAGAGATGAGGAATGCATACACAGCAAGGTCATATAAATTAATAACTATCTAAGTGTTTTTGCCCTTTTCTGCCTTCAGAAAACAAGTGAGGAGGGGGAAAACTTAAACCTGCCTTTCCCAAACGAGATGTCAGGGATGAGCTTGGGCACCATTGTTCTGGCTGCTGCCTGGGGACCATTTAGACTTTGTCACCCATTGCACTGTCACGTTGCTTGTACTTGAGCCAGCACGTGAGTTTTCATTTCCAAGTGTGTTTGGGTTTGTAATTCACCCAGTGCAAATAGATTAATCATGAGGCACACAGAAGTTGTAATTATCCAAGCTTGGAGTACAGAAGAGGTATAAATCACGAGAGCCCTGCTTTCCAGCTGCCACTTAGGAATGGGAATTGAAGCTGCCTGAGCAGGGAGGGTTTGGGCTGGGAAGTGTCTGTTCCTGTGGCTTGCAGAAGAGTTAAGGAGGAAAGGGCTCACTCATAAATAATTTCTCATTAAGGAGCAGCTGGATTTATGAGATGTTGGCACTACTGGAATAATTTGGAGTTTCCTATTAGTGATGGGTTGGAACTTGAGAGAGAGATGCGTTATCTCCAAATGCCCAGATCCCACTGGTGCTTCACATAGTGCTGGAAGCTTGCTTAAGCTGCGGTGCAGCACTGCTGTGCAGGGTGTTGGGGCAGGAGCACATAATCAGACAGGCTTCCCTTGCTGCCAGGCTAAACATACTGTCTTTTAGGTGATACGGGGTCAGGCTGGTTTGGTACAGAGTGGGGAGCAGGATCTGAACAAGTGCGTACCTCCGGTCCTTCATCTGTGCTCATCATAGAATCCCAGACTGGTTTGGGTGGAAGGGACCTTAAAGCTCATCCAGCTCCAACTTCTGCCATGGGCAGGGACACCTTCCACTGGAGAAGATTGCTCCAAGCCCCCATCCAACCTGTCCTTGTATACTGCCAGGGATAAGGCAGCCACAGCTTCTTTGGGCAGCCTATGCCAGTGTCCCACCACCCTCATAGGTGGTCACTTTGGGATGATGTCTGGGGGTAGGTGCAGCATTTCCAAAGGGGTGGCGGGTGGCACTGTACACCGTTATCACTGCCTCCAAGCCATCGAAAGAGAAGGGTTAAACCTGAAGAGGAGAGCTAGGAGAAGCCTCAAATGCTATTTGCTGGTTTTTTTCCCCATTCTTATATTTGTGTCAGTGATGCTTCAGCAGTACCCAGCGCTCTGGTGCACTGGGCACCACCAAAGCTGCGCCCAAGGGGCAAACATCAGTAACCGCAACTGCTGCTGGCTGTTAGTCCCAACCAGGGTCCCTCACCTCATGGCAGTGGAGTTGATCTTGCAGGTGCTGGGGAGCCTCAGCCTGCAGGCACTGAGGCCAGGCAGTCCGCTGTTGCCCATCACAATTCCCAGGGACAGTGGGGATGTTGGGCAACCTTGTAAGCCTGCTGTAATTCAAAAGTGTTTTGCTAATGTTCCCCTCAGCTTTAATGTTACATATCCTGTGTATGTACCTCTTGAAATGAAAGGGATATTGGGCAAATTTGCTCTGTCTGCCTCTGACTTATGTTGTCCTTATCTTGGCCTTCGTGTCATTAAGAAAAAAATTGCTATTGATCTGAGGCTGTAGCACTACATCGTGCTGCAATTTCTCTTCCTTGCTAGTAGAATATAAATCGATCCCAGGCAGCTGTTTGCAACATGGGCCAGATACAGTGCTGTCATTTATATATTGTAAACCCAATGATGGCTGATCAAATCAGTGTGGCTGCTGGTCCAAACCTGACATGATTGAATTGTCAATAAAGCAGATTGTACAGGAACGGAGGCACTGCTGGCGGCGTTCATGCCGGGCAGCATCACCACGTCTGAGCCAAACCAAAGCAAGAAGCGAGGCTGGTATTGTGGAATTCCAAGAGACAAGGTGCTTGGATACTTGTGTTCTCACATGGATCTGGAAGGGTGTGGGAGAAACCTCCCAGTGAAAATTGTAAGGAAAATAATTAGTCTTAGACTGAGGGGTACGGATAGCTTCTGAGATGTTATTGATACGAGCTAATAGAAATGGTTTAGGACTGGTTTGAATGAGGATGTGCAGTTTCAGTGCATTAAAGAGACAGGTTATTAGTGTTTGCTCGGAAACAAATGGTACAAGAAGGAGTGTGATTGATAGTGATAGGACAACAGGTGATGGGTTTAAACTTAAATGGGGGAAGTTCAGGTTAGATACAAGGCAGCTCTTCCCTGTGAGGGTAGTGAGGCGCTGGGCAGGGACACCTTCCGCTAGAGCAGGTTGCTCCGAGCCCCGTCAACCTGGCCTTGGTGGTGGTTTGTGTGTGGGAGACGTGGTCTCTCTCCAGCCTTCCCAAGGGATGCGTGGGGCTGGCAGGGTGCTGTTAGCAGGAGGATGAGGGCAGCTCTGTGTCCCTGTGATGCCCCGTGCAGATCCATAGGGATTTTCCCCAGGCTTTGCTGGAGGAAGCCCCCACCTCTGCTCTGCATTTCTGCTCCCCTTTTCCCTGCTTGGTTATTACTTTTGGACCTGCCGATGACTGGCAGCTTTTCCAGGGTGCTCTAACTCAATTGCCTGTGATTGACCACACTCTTCATCTTATTACTGTGTTGCACCAGTTTAACTAAATCCTAAATCCATTAGGTACTCTCAGACTGCTTTACGAGTGTCCAGAGGAGGTGTTTGCAATAAATCCAGCCTGATTCTCTCTGCAGACAGGGTTTTACAACTTGAAGCCTGCGCTGGAAGCAGTGGAGTGCTGCAGGAGTGGGTTTGCACAGGAATGCAAAGGTTGAGAAGCAGCTCAGCCTCTGCTTGTTTGCTTTTCCTACCACCTACTTGAGGTGTCACATATGGAATCTCTGTGAACATGAAACCAGAATATGGTGCATGTTTTTATCCCCACCATTTCGTGATGAACCTGTTCATGAGCCTTTTCCTGGAAATAAGGCTGGAATGTTCTGCAGCCTCGTGTCACTGTTTAGTTCACTTTCTTGGTGGACAGAAAAGCTTTGAGAGCAGACGTGTAAGAAACCAGCGGTGAGGACTCCCAGTCCACTTCCACCAAATCTGATGAGGTCTGGAAGTGATGCTCTGTTTATGTGGCTTAAAAAAGCACCAAAAGTTAAACTTGCAAATAGTTTTGGTCTTTGCCGTCCAGCCTCAGCACAAAGAAATCCCATGGATGCACCCCATCCATGCTGAGACGGCTCTGCATGTGGCATGGGGTGATGGCTGCAGATGCCCTCCACACATGGCGTGGGGTTTGCCTGGCTAGTGATTTAAGCCTTTCTCCCTTATATTGCTTTTGGAGGAGTGTGTGCGGTCAAATCCATGCCAAAGTACCTTTAGGAATGCCCATCTTCTCCAGTGAGTGTCATTGACCCCTCTCTTTATGAAATCAGTTATCTGATGGTTATGTAGGGAAGTGAATTGCTGCGATATATATTCCATGTGAGGCCTAGGCTGGCTCTGCTTACAGCTACAGCTACACCTCCTTGCTCAGGGTATTTGTGTGGGGATGACACAGCAGTGTGATAGCTCAATGGGGTTGGAATAACTGTGCGTACATGAGGGATTTTCAGCTTTAACTTCCCATTTTCTGCTGTCAAATCTGAAATAACAAAGCTCAAAGAGGAATAGCAAAGCTCAACATCTCCTGGAATTCTTTTTCCTTTTGCCCTGTCTTTTCCTGCTGTTTGCAGACTAATGCAGTAGCATTGCTAAAGACAGACCTCCCTCTTCCTATCTCCTTTTTTCCATGTCCACTTTGCATCGCTTTCATGAATCTTTGTTTAGGACAGGCACTGTAGCTAATAATTCATTCAGGATGGAAGGAAATGAGCTTTGTCTCCTGAATTTTCCTTTCCTAGCTGAGATCTTGCTGCTCTGGTGGGAACCATCCGCATCCCATTGCTGGGAATGGTGGGTTCCCAGCTCCGGTGCTGCTCAGCCTGCGGGAGAAATGCGTTGGAGTTTCCAGCACTGCATCTGGGAGGAATCATTTGTGGTTTCGGGCTGTTTGAAATCCCATCTTGGGATTAGATGTTGCTTATTATGGCGGGGGGGTAAATAGTCCATCAGCCTGGGAAGCAGGAAAGAGTGAGCCCCCACGCTTTAACACTGAGGGGGGCATGGTACTATATGAAAGTGAGGGACCCAAATCAGCATGGGGTTGCCCTGATGTTTGGGAAAGAAAAGGGGGAGGGGGTTGGGGAAATGTGTGTTTTGTGGCACTTCCCCGTATCTCAAGCTGGTAAGTCTCTGGGAGGCTGGTGAGCTGCTGGTTTAGTGGGGAGGTAAAGATGAGGCTAAAACACGAGTGTGTCTTCATAGGAAAGATGAATTTGCAGCATATTTTGCTGTCTCTTTTGAGTGGAAGCATGTGGCTTTTAGTTCCCACAACCTCAGGGCATTCCAAAATCCTGATTAAAGGCCTAAGAACAATGTGATCAGCATTAAAACTGGGAAGTTTGAAAAATGATACAGTGTGAGGTTCTCCTTCATTTGCTTTTCTCCTCTCCCAGCACTACAGGTCACAGTTTCCAGCTTTTTCCCACAGCAGCAAGGGCTGAATTGTTTTGGTCTTTAACTGTAAACCCTGTCCAGAGCTGGAGCTTCAGGAAAACAACAGATTGTGCAAGATGGGAGAGCAATTCCTGAGCCTGAGAATAAATTCAGCCTTTGTCAAAGGGGGAACTTTGCTACCAATATCACTTATTGGAGTGGGGAATATGCCACCTTGACTCCAGATGGTATTTACATACCTAAGATGATGTCCTATGGAAACATTCCCCCTGCAAAGAGCAAGCTCTCTCATAAAAGCTTTGCTTCATAGATATCTCTGTTTGAGATAGTCTGTTGGTTGGATATAGAAACTGGGCAATAATTCAGGTGGTACCTGGTGACAGGGAACCAGAAGCACAGCAGTTGCTCTGGGCAGCAGAGATGTAGATGCCACTTTCAGCCTTTCATATTGTTACCCATGTTTTTAAGCTGAGTCTACCTGGATGGTTCATTCATGTGCAATTAAAGCCTTAATGCAGACTTCATGGAGACAGCACATGAAACACAGAGGCTTAGGAGGATATCGGAGATGCAGCTGGGTGCCTGAACACAGGATCGTTGATTTGGCTTGTGTCTAAATGCTCTTTGTTTAACTGATAGCTGCTAACTTTGTTTAACCGATAACACATGTTGTGCTGTTACTGGTCTTGACCTTTTCCCAGTTAAACCGGCTTCAAATGAGAGTGTTTATGGGGAGATTCTGCAGCCCTGGTGTATGTGGCCTCTTTGTCTGGCCTGAGGCGGGGGGCTGCTGTCTGGGGAGGGTAGGCAGAGAGCTGTATGTTTGCAAACCTTAATGGCTTCTGCTCCAGACAGCTCTTAACATCCACCCTGGGCAGGAGCTGCTTTTTGCACTGCCAGTTTTGGCTTTGTCGCTGTGGTTTTACTGCACTTTTAGACTTCTTGGGCATGTAAAATACCATCAGATCGGTACCAGGGAGAGGATGGAGGTTTGCAGAGCAACCTCAGCCTTAGCAAGAGTGGAGGGGCAAGGGGAAATGGAAGGAATGCTTTGTGCTTCACAGGAAAGCTTTGTACGCTTCAGAGAGGCTGTGTCTGCGTCTGTATGGACTTGCTTTGAGCCACTGCTTCTGGAAGTCAGGAGGAGCTTTCCCAAAGTCTGTTGCAGTGAATGGACCATGTTTGGGAGCAGTGTCAGCAGCAGAGCGAGTCCGTCCATCTGAGCACTGGCAGCAGTTTAGCTCTGCTTTTGCCTGAACTTCTAAGTGCTGCTGAGCAGCCCTTCTCTGTGCTGGGGATGCTGTTAGGTTGGCTCATTTCAACTGCCCTGAAGACAGATTCCTGAAGAAGGGAATCTGTGAAGTGGTTTGTAATGGAAAAGCACATGGGGAGTGTTGCAATGTGTGGTCAAGTGTATTTTCCAAGAAGGCTTTTGTGGGTGGGGGTATGTTGTAGAGCATATTTGCTCCTCTGCTGGTCCCAGCTTTTTCCCTGCCTGCAAAGGTCCCTCCGTTAGCTGATGGATGGAGAGGGGGGTATCACCAAAGGGGCTTGGGGCACCTCTAGATGAAGGGTGGCAGAGTACCCATCACCTCGGACAGAACTGCCCTGGTGCTTTGTCCTTTCTGGCCTGGCTCAGGGTGAGGCTGTTGTGGGGTCCTTCAGGTCAGGAGGGTCCTTGGGTCTTGTGTGAAAAGCTGAAAACTTTGAAGTAAAGTGAAGACGTGTAGAATAATGCTATTTACTTCAAATAGGATAATGTATTTAGATATACAAATGGGATAATCTTCCTGGCAGGAGCTGTGGGGGCTTGAGGTAGTGAGGACAGTTGCTTTTGCACCAGAAAGCTCTGTTTGAGCCTTGAGCTCTTTCCCCACTGAGTTTTTCCCCCCATTGATATAAAAATATCAGGTGTTGATTCCCAAAGCAACTAAATAATTGTCCACAATAATTGTACACAGGTTGTTGTAACCTCTCAAATACGTCAGTGCTTCCACTGCCAAAGGAGACTGTGGAAGGCAGGAGAAGCAATGGGAAAGTTTAGGAGAAGGTGATGCCTTTTCTCATTCAGCAGCGTGTCTCTAGAGAGGGAAGCAAACGCTTACCCAAAGCCTCACTAACTCATTGAATACCTGGACCGGAGCCTTTTCAGACAGGCCATGGTGCTGTATGTCTTTGAAATGACCCTCATGGACTCTTCCCTCCCTGTCCAGCCATAAACTAATTCTCAGGACTGATGGTGAAATTCTGCAAGGCATGGATTCCCAACTTGAACTGATTTACAGTGAGTTAATAGATTTTCCAGCATATCTCTTGCAGCCTATTTGTGGTGGCATCACTTTAACACACACAGTCATTGGAAAATTGTCAGGAGATAGGATTTAGAATCCTTGCTGACCAGTGTTTCTTCATCCTGGGGAAGGCTCCATAATAAACATGACATTTGCTGTAAGGAAATGGCTTGTGTGGAAGTGTTCAGATTCAGGTGTCGCTGGCGGTAGCTTTTCTGTGGAAAAAGGTGGTTCTGCCCCTCTACTCTGCCCTCATGAGATCCCACTTGCAGTACGCGTGCAGTTCTGGTGTCCTCAGCATAAGAAGGACATGGAGCTGTCCAAGTCCAGAGGCCACGTGGGTGATCAGGGGCTGGAGCACCACCCATATGAAGAGAGGCTGAGAACATTGGGGCTGCTCAGCCTGGAGAAGAGAAGCTGTATGAAGACCTCAGAGCAGCTTCTAGTGTCTGAAGGGGGCTACAAGGATGCTGGAGAGGGACTCTTCATCAGGGACTGAAGCAATAGGACAAGGGGTGATGGGTTCAGACTGAAACAGGGGAAGTTCAGGTTGGATCTAAGGCAGAAGTTCTTCCCTGTGAGGGTGCTGAGGTGCTGGCACAGGGTGCCCAGAGAAGCTGTGGCTGCCCCATCCCTGGCAGTGTTCAAGGCCAGGTTGGACACAGGGGCTTGGGGCAAGCTGCTCCAGTGGAAGGTGTCCCTGCCCATGGCAGGGGTTGGAACTGGATGGGCTTTGAGGTCCCTTCCAACCCAGACCATTCTATGATTCTGGAGTTAGGAGAAGCTAAACCAAATGCTACCAAAAGGTCCATGTACTTACATGTGGAGAGTTGCAGAATAGATGAGCTGGCACATTGTAATGATGAAGCTGAATCTTCAGCTTCGTTAGATAATAGAGGCTGTGCTGGTTTCCAGTCTTTGAAATACAGTCTTTGCAAGGATTGTACTGAAAGGACCCTTTGGAGAAAGTGTTCCTTTTTTCCCCAAACGTATTTGTCCTTGCTCCTTTTGTTATTAGTTATAAATCCAAAGCTCTATTGATCTGGAGATGATGTGTTAAGCCAGGCCTGAGCAGTGGCTGCTCTGTCACCGAGGAAACCAGCCACCATCAAGCTTTTGGTAACTATCAATTCATCTCCGTGTTCCTCTTTAGGAAAAGAACGAGTTGAATTCTAATACACCGGCAATGGGGCTGAACACGTGCTCCCCCATTCATCAGGGATTTAAGCCTGTGAGGAACTCTGGAGAGATGAACAGTGCCATTACTTTGCAGGGGATTATTCATGTTCCTGAAGGAAAGCCTTTCTGGAGCAGGCAGTGGAGCCTCGGATTGATTCCTGGCAGAGGTGGCTGTGCGCTTGGCTCTTGAACGCCAAATGATCATCTTGTGCTCCTGTTCCAATGCTGCCTCGCTCATACAGGGGGAGTAAGGAGACAAAGAAACATCTTTCTTTTGAAATGAGTGTTAATCAGCCTGGGGCTTTGAGCCAGGGGAAGCTGGGTGCGGGAGCCCTGTGGGATGATGCTGGTTGTGGTCCAGCCACGGGCTCAGCTGCTGCCACCGGGATGTGTTGTCTCATCTTCTGCTTCTTCCATAAGCACAGACCTGCTCATGCATCAAAAGACAAAACCAAAACCACCCAAAGAAAACCCATTAAAACCCACCCCAAACAAAAACCCACAACCAACCAAAGCCCCTCAGCAAACAAACAGAAAACCAACAAATCCCCCAAAAGCCAACCAACCAAACCTCCCTACCAACCAAACACCTCAACTTCATACCAAACCCAACCAAAAACCCCAACAAACTACCTCCAATGAACAAACCACCTGCTATTGAGCAAACAAGACAATATGAACCAGCAAAACAACTTCTGGTTTTGGGAGCTCTGCTCAAGATGCCACAGAGAAGGAAGGAAGAAGTGAGTCCAGTTTTTGGGAAGCGCCGAGTCTGGAAACTGGGACCATGGGTAGGTCCTTTTTTTGTATGGATGAAATCAGTGCCTGGGGTTTGTGTGTCTGGGATGTCCTGAGCCCTGTTGTGGTGGTGCTGGTGTGGGTATGGTATTTTGTGTGACCTTGTGGTGTCTCAGGCAGGTTGTGCATTGGCTGCCCTGCTCCGTGCTGGGCAAGATGCTCAATGAGTTGGATGTTCCCTGCAGGCATTGGAAGAGCTGGTTGCACTTGTGCTACTGAGATGATGCACAGTCTGATTTCCATGTTGGAAATCCCTATCCTTCCCAAGTTCTGCCAGCACAGGTAGGAACCTGAAATCAGAAATAAAGGGGCTGAAGTGACTTAAAATCAGCCAACAGATGCCCTTAAATAAGTGCAAGTTCTTCCTGTTACTATAGGGATCAAGAGCTGATTTTCTGCCTTTTGCTTTTCATCAGACACTCAGATAACTTTAAAGGGAGTTTGGCTGGGGGAGATTACAGAGGAAGGAATTTGCTTCTCAAATAAATAGTCTGCTCCCCATTGTTGGAGACTTAACAGGCTGATAAAAGCCCTCTGGAATGAAAGGGAGCCTGGAAAACCCAACCAGATCTGCCTTGGTCTAAAGCTACTGAGACCAATGCACTTTCAAAGACTTTGGGTTTTGTGTTGTTTGAATACTCCACGGAGAGGCTTCATCCTCATTTATTCTGATGAATAAAGGAATTTGCTCAACATGCATTTTTTTCAGAAGCTGCTGCTAACTTTTACTTGAACATAACTGGAGGAGTTCCCCAAACTGGTGTCGTGGTGGTTCGAAATGCTTGGCCTGTAGATTTGGGAGGGAGTGTATGGACTCACTTGCTCTCTGCTTGAACTGTGGCTCATCAGTCCTCTTTTAAGAGGCTTTTTGCTTTTCTGGTATCTTTATAACCCCATCAGGTAGATGTTGGAGCCTCCAATTAGTACAACATGGCTGGGAGGTGACCCAGCGCTGCTTTCCTTATGCCTCCTCTCTTTATTTTTCTGCTTCAAAGTAAAACCGAACCAGAATAACCCCAGATGTGGCTTTGCAGTGGGAAAATGCCTGGGTCTGGCATATCTCTGCCTGCTCAGTTACCCAGGGCAGAGATGCTCCTTTCCCAAGGGTTTGGAAGCTCTTCCTGCTGCTCTGTGTTTGGTGGGATCACTCTCATCCCAGCAGCCTCTGCCCTGTGGAACAACAACTTATTACCTGCTCTCTTGATTGCCTGGACTTGAACCCCAACCCTTATGTGGTATTCAGCACTAGGATGGGGTGCATGAGGAGGGGTTTATCTATCCTGGTAACAGGCTACCAGCACAACACAGCTACCTTTTTGCTGCAGGAGCCTCTTGCATTCTTCTGTCTCTGCTTTTCCCACTTGTGCTCCTAGGGCTTGGTTTGAACGTGCTTCTCTGGGCCCTTATTCCTCACATTCCCCTTGATTTTGAGAAGGAGTCCTCTTCATCCACCATTTGTTCCAGCTCTGACTGTTTGCATTTTTAACTTCGTCCTTATGAAATTTTCAGGAATCTCTTCTACATTCACACATCTGTCACGGCACAAAGCAGAGTATTCCTTGATGCTCAGGGGAAACAAATTGCACAATACGTGTGCAACCCATATTTTGTCACAAGCACTGCAGCCAAGTGCTCCAGCACGAAGTTCCAGAAGAGATTTTCCTGCAGTCATTCCTGAGAGGTGTTTGCTGTGAGATGTTTGGGGGGTTCTTGGAAATTTCACTCGGAGTGTAGGTTTCATAATTGAAATGTGTACTCATAGAATCATAGAATGGTTTGGGTTGGGAAGGACCTTCACATCATCCAGTTCCAACCCCCTGCCATGGGCAGGGATACCTTCCACTAGACCATGTACTTCTGAGTGTCTCCAGGGTATCTCTCAAGGCATCCTGGTGCCCATCAAAACAAAAGCTCCTTCACTGTGCTCCGGCATCCCTGACCCTGTCTTTTGCTGCTGTGAGATGTGGGGTGCAGAGCACTGCAAGAGACCCCTTCCAGGCAGGGCTGGTCCGGGCTGGGGCTGGTTGGAGCTGGGGAGCTGTGGGCACAGTGTTTCTTGTCTCCTTGCTTCTGGCTTGCAGCAGCTTGTGGTGCAGTGCTCTGCTGTCTGCATTAACAAAGGTTTTTGTGCATGGGATGTAAATAATACATGGGTGAAGTACAGTGTGACTAATTGCTCAGCAGTTGGACTGTTACCTAGGATGTAACTGTGGTTTTGGGGTGTTTGGAGTGGGTATGATGAGATGCAGAATACAGGGTTTTTACTAGAAACCTCAGGGAGTGTGTTTCAAACTAACAGGGCACTAAATAAGGTGAACAATTAAAAAGGAATGGCTTTGGAGCTTGGCATTTTGATAGGCACAGCTAATGAGGAGAAGATGCTTCTCTGACAGGAGCATAATGGTTTGGCTTTGGTGAGCAGCACTGCCTTTGGAACTTATCTCCCATGGGAGCGAGAGTGGTGGGCATGGAGCTGGGAAGAGAAGGAGCCCCCTCTCATTTAAAGGTTGGACTGAGACCTTTCCACTCTTGGTCTAATAGAGGAAAGGTCCACAACCTTGATGGCTTAAAATGTAGAAGAGAATAACTGAATTGTTCTAATTTTTATTACTAACACTTTGAAGCTAATCTCATAAGCTCCCAATCTTATGAGTCCATAACTTTAATAGTGACAATATTGTAAAAGTAATTCAAAAAGCTGTGTCATAGCTGGGGCAAAAAAAAGCATTTCCTAAGCTCTAAACCCAAATGTGCTCAGATTAAAGCCCTGTAAGAACAGCAGTGGCACCATCTGATGGGGTTTGTAATCCTCAGACAAGAGTAATTATGCTGTTTAGAAGAGCTTTTGTGTCCTGGTAATGTTGTTGAAGTCTTGCAGTACCGTGTAAATCACAACAGAACAAATCTGGAGTCTGCTTTTATTGCTGCCAAGGGAAAATCTCTTGGATTTCCTTCCCTTTCTGCTCAATATATGGCAAACTTTCCCAAGATTGGAAACGACTATTACCTGCTGTTTGAAAAACAACCAGTGGGTCCTCTCAGCAGCAGTGCCTGTGGCAGCCAGCCCTTTCCTGCACACTCGCTTGTCTCTTGGTGAGCCCTTTTGTGTCTTTCAGGAGCACAGGCTGCTGTGGTGAGTCTGAAGCTGTCTGATTCATTGAGCTGTTAAAGTGTTTGCTCTTTAGAGCTCACTCACAGGTGGATGCTGATGGCTCCTTAGCTGGTTCCAAGAGGTGCTGCAGCACTTGCTGTGTCAGAAGAGGCTTTTGGCAGAACCCTAAACTTGTAGCATTTCCTTGAAGACCA
Source organism: Ara ararauna (assembly GCA_028858755.1). Lineage (NCBI taxonomy): Eukaryota > Metazoa > Chordata > Aves > Psittaciformes > Psittacidae > Ara > Ara ararauna. The sequence goes on along the minus strand of CM054383.1, from coordinate 1,475,750 downwards.
TTTGAATTCCCATCAGGGAGCACTGGTGGGTTTTTTCTGAGAGGCTGAGCATGGTTTGAGGCATGTGGCACTTGTACAGATTTAGAAAGCCTGAAGGGGATGCAGCAGTTGTGTTAGGACCGGATTAACTGAGGAATTCTCCTCTGCACTGCCTGCAGGCCCATGTTGTTGCCTCAGGATGGAAATAATTCCCATGGGCTGAGGGGTTCCAGTGCCTGGTTCTTTGCTGATGTGATTTGTGTCCTAAGGAATGAAGGGAGAGGGATATGCATCAAGAGGTCACTGCAGGAGGTTTTGCCATCGGCAGGGAAGTGCCAGAGAGCAGGAATTGCTCAGCAAGAAAAATCTGGCCAGGCCAGAGGCTCTCCAGCTCCTGTGGTTATTGCTATGCCTTGCACAGAGAGTTTGGTGCCAGGTTCTGCGAGTAGGGACCCTCCAGGGAAAAGGTCTGGGGAGCAGACCAGGGACACAAGGAGAGGGACTTCAGCAGATCCACTGAGCTTCAGGAGCTGGTTCACTTGCTGCCCTGGAGCAGTTGCATCCACAGATGGGATTTATTGGGGCAGAAGAGGCACATTCACACCTAAAAGTCATTTAAAATGTATTTTGGTATGTAGAACTCCCGAGGTTTGGAACTGGTCCCATGTGCAGCACAGGGCAGTGCTGTGTGTGATGTTGCAGCCCGGGGCACATCAGAGCAGCAGCATCCCGGGAAAGGTGCAGTGAATCACAAAATGCATCATGTGCAGAGTGTGGAATTCAGCTGGATGCCAGGGATCCATGCTGAGCTCAAGGGAGAGCTGCTGCATGGAAATCAGCTTGTTTGTTTTACAGTTTGGGATAGTTTAGGAACGTTTGCCACTCTGCCATAAAGTCCTGGAGGAGATGGCCTTGAAGCTTTTATAGGGAGGTAGCAACACCATGGTGATGTTGTGAACTTGTCTATGATGACATGCCTGGCCAGCATCCAAAAGATAAAACTGAGCCTTGTCTTTACTAATGGAATAACAAACATGTATTTCCTCCACTTTAAAAGCTTATCTTTATGTAGTCAAGATAAAGTTTTAAATGTGGGGAGATAACTGCCTGGCTTTAGAAAGCAATCTTTTGCAAAGGGGCAAAAGAATAGAATGGTTTGTGTTGGAAGAGACCTTAAAGCTCATCCAGTTCCAACCTCCTGTCACGGGCAGGGACACCTTCCACTAGAGCAGCTTGCTCCAGGCCCCATCTGACCTGGGCTTGAACACTTCATTTGAACACTTGAATGCAGTGATTTCCTTTTCCTGCCAGTAATCCCCGCTCAGGGCACTACTGTGCCTGCTTCCAGATGGAACAGGGGAGACTGAGATGAGCTCTTAGGCAGAAGCTCTTCCCTGTGAGGGTGCTGAGGCGCTGTCAGGGGGTGCCCAGAGAAGCTGTGGCTGCCCCATCCCTGGCAGTGTTCAAGGCCAGGTTGGACACAGGGCTTGGAGCAAGCTGTTCTATGGAAGGTGTCCCTGCCCGTGGCATGGAGTAGGAACTGGATGAGCTTTAGTCATCCACTGATGATCTTTTTTATCAGTGCTGTGAAGGTATTTACTGTGCTTCACTTAGACCTACGAACCAGCTGCTCTTAGATGGCAGCTTTTGAAATGATCCTTGAAATGATCCTTGAAATGAAAAGAAATTAATAATAGAACAAAGAAAAGCTTCAATTGTCCTCCAGAAACAGGAGTTTCAGTAATGGCGTGTTAGGAGAAGGGCAGGATTTACCAGCAGCAAATGCAGGTTGTGGGGATGTTGGGGATCAGAAGCCCGTGGTGCTTTGTAACAGGGCGTTCCCTCCATCTCCACCCAAGACTTACTCATGGGAGCACAGGGGACAGACCCACATGGTTTCCTCCTCTTTGAAACACTCAGGGTCTGGTCATGGGTCACTTCTGCTGCTGGCACTTGAATGTTCTTGCAGCCAGCCCTTTGCAGGGAGTATTTCAGACGCAGCCATGTGGCAGTTGGGTGTGAGAGGGTTTGGATGTACAAGGTTCTTCTTTTTTTCCCCAAGTTTTATTATTTCTTGCATGTGTTAATAGGGCAGCAGGAGGCTTCATGTGCTTTTATGGTGCCTGTTGCACTCTCTAATGGGTATATGCCAAAGCTCCAAGGCACATGAAATAGACACACTTAGCCAGTTATTATGATAAAAATGATGTGCATGTCATGACCTCCGAAGCAGTGGGACTCTGTGTGCTTGCTCCTGTGATACACCACTGTTCTCAGCTCCTTTCTGAAGCGTTCCTCGCTGCAGGAGGTTTACACAGGAGCTTGGACTAGTTTTCTAATCAGCAAAGAGTCTCTTGGCTCTGAGGGGAACTTGCGAAGCACAGAGGAGCGAGGGAAGGGAAGAGGGATGACATTTTCTAAGGGAACTGACAGAGAGGAGGTTAAAGGCGAACGGTGAAGCACAGCATGACAATTCTGGCACCGGCTGCAGGGCTGGCAGGAAAACACTGGTCCAAAAAGTTCTTTGTGAGCTTTGAGGCGAAAGCTATTCTGGTGCTCTTGAGGATAAAGGAGGGAAAAAAGTTTCGTTATCAATGTGCCCTATTTAAAGAGACTCTTTTGTTGTTTTCAAACTTCTAATAGCAGTGCAACTTGCTGTGCTGCACATCGCCCTCGCTGTGTGTCAGATGCTGCTGGAGAGACCTGCAGTGCTCTGTAGGGTGTGAGGAGCGAGGTGTCTGCTGCGCTGTGCAGGCAGGCGTGGAGGGAGGGCTCTGTCCTTGGTCTGCTGCATCCCTCAGTCTGTGCTGTTGGGAAGGACTGCTCCATCTGGGAATGCAGATGGTTGCTCTGGGCCAGTCCTGGCGTGGGTGTTGGGAGCTGTGGACAAAATGCTTCAGTGGTGAGCCTGGGAGGTGTACAGGCACCAGATGGGATGGAGACTGTTGGCAAAAATATAGCTGTGCTTTGATCCCTGTTTCATAGAATCATGGAATGGTTTAGGTTGGAAAGCACCTTAAGATCATCCAGTTCCAACCCCCTGCCAGGGGAAGGGACGCCTCACACTAGACCATGTTGCCCAAGGCTCTGTCCAACCTAGCCTTGAACACTGCCAGAGATGGAGCATTTACCACTTCTTTTGGCAACCCGTTCTATTGCCTCACCACTGACACGATAGCTTTCTGCATGTTGGTGTGGGGGCTGCAAACAGCTTGAGTCCCTGTCCCTCCGGCATAGAATGCACTGGGAAGCAAAAGCTGGAAGTCCTGGAGCTGCGATGGTTTCAAACGCACTTGAGCAATGTGAGGGGTGCTGCAGGGCAAGCAGCAACGCCTGGTGTTGCTCAAACTGGTGTTAATACTGAGCCCCTGTGGAGGTGCTCAGCTGCATCCCCACTGTAACAAATGGGAAAGATAACACTGAGGGGTTTAAAAATGAAGCATTCCCTTCAATCATTGATCATGATAATCTTCATGCAAATTGAGCCTGGATGTTTGTTTCAGAGTGATGCAGTTGGGAGCGGTTACGTGGCTGGGTGTCAGCGACCTGTCAGCTCAGAGGCTCTTCATTGTTCTTGGCATTTTATGAACAGTATCCTGGAGAGGGGGACACAGGCTGATAGAGAGAAAGACTTTGATTTGCACTGGTGGCTTCCCCAAGCTGGGGTGTGTGTAGGTATGTTCACAGGATCACAGCCTGGTTTGGGTTGGAAGACACCTTAAAGCTCATCCAGTTCCACCCCCTGCCACGGGCAGGGACACCTTCCACTGGAGCAGCTTGCTCCAAGCCCCTGTGTCCAACCTGGCCTTGAACACTGCCAGGGATGGGGCAGCCACAGCTTCTCTGGGCACCCCCTGACAGCGCCTCAGCACCCTCCCAGGGAAGAGCTTCTGCCCAAGAGCTCATCTCAGTCTCCCCTCTGGCAGGTTAAAGCCATTCCCCTTGTCCTGTCCCTACATCCCTTGTCCAAAGCCACTCTCCAGGTTTCCTGTAGCTCCTTTAGGTACTGGAAGGCTGTTATAAGATGGTTATAAGGTCCCTCCTGAGATGTTGCTTTTACATATATGGGTATTGATATTTTGGAAGCCTGGTAAGGAGGGCTGTAATCAAGGGAATAACTGCTGCTGCTGGAGGCATTCCTGTTTGCTCTGTGCAGGAGGAATGGGTGGAGAGTCCTCAAGTCTTTGCAGGTGGAGAGGGGAAAATGCAGCCTGGCTTTTTCTAGCAGACTGAGGTCCCTGATCTTCATGGGGCACCTGCTGTGCGAGAGCAGTTCTGGCTGGGCACCCACACTGAGTGTCTGGTCCTCAGCATCACTTTGGACCACAGAGCAGCATGTCCAGGGCAGATGCAACTTTGGATGTGTAGCTGAAGTGAGCCTGATGCATCCAGGAAGGCTACAGCACTGCAGGGGCTTTTCAAGTGACTTTGAGGACACTTAGTGCAGGGCTGGTGCTGGAGGTAGAGTCCAAATATCCTGTGTGTGATTACATTCCTATAAATATTTTCCTTTTCATAACGGAATGTCAGCATTTACTGTTTCCTGATTTTAAACACTGTACACTTTGTCAACCATTTATCTGTGTCTTAAATTAAGTCTGGAGATAGAATTCCTGTTAATATCAAATCAATATATAAGGGGGGAAGAAAGAAATTGCCGTCTAGCCCTTTTGTGGGATCAATATTTCCTTTAAAAGCTGAAATGTTAACTGGATCAGGGAGTTTTGCCATTTGAAATGGAGCTGGCGTTAAAGAATGCATGGGTTTCTCCTGAAGAGGGGTTTGCAGCAGGCACGGCTGCTGGCAAGTGTGTGACCCAAACTGAGCAGGATGGGAGCAGCCTTTGCAGCAGTAATCCCTGTGTCTGAGCTCATCTCCTCATAACTCTTTCCTTTTCTGTTCTTTTTTGCAGAAGCCTTTGAGATTGTAGTACGACACGCAAGAAACTTTACCAACAGCATGTTTCGGAGCCACTACCGGAGCATGGGGCCCAGAGCTCTGAAGTTTGTTGGAGAACTTTTTACTGATGTCTCTCTGTACATCCTGGGCTCTGACCTCAGTGTCAATGACATGATCAATGAGTTCTTTGACAGTTTATTTCCTTTGGTTTACTCTCACTTGCTGAACCCCGGCTTCCCCGAGCCCTCCGTGGAGATGGTTGAATGCCTGCGGGCAGCCAGGAGAGACCTCAAAGTCTTTGGAAACTACCCAAAGATGATGATGACGCAGGTGTCCCAGTCGCTGCAGGCCACCCGACTCTTTCTGCAGGCTCTCAACCTGGGGATTGAGGTGATCAACACCACTGACCACCTAAAATTCAGCAAGGACTGTGGCCGAGCCCTGCTGAAGATGTGGTACTGCTCACACTGCCAGGGGCTGCTCCTGGCCAAGCCCTGTGCCAGCTACTGTGCTGTGGTGATGCAAGGATGCTTGGCGGGTATCATAGAGATTGATAACCACTGGAGAGAGTACATCAGGGCTCTGGAGGGGCTGACCAAAGGCATGCATGGCATCTATGACATGGAGCATGTCCTCCTGAACCTGTTCTCCTTGGTACGGGATGCAGTCATCTATGTGCAGAAGAATGAAGGAAAGGTCTCCACAACTGTGAGTAGTTCCATGAGCTTGCTGCCATGGCAGGGCTGTCGTGTTCCGCAAGCTCTACATGTTGAAACAACCTCCCCTTTTCCTCCAGCCAATGAACCCTAAATGCTATTACCAGCTCCTCTCTCCTTCCCCACCTCTCAAAAACTTCTGGTAGTATTTGAAACTGGGGTTTGTGGGCCTGGGGCACCTCTGCTTGGTGATGGCCTGAGACATACCACCACAGTGTGCAGGCAGGACTCATGGGCAGCACATTAGGCTCCAGGGTACAGAGCAGGACACTGCTTTCAGCCTGCATGCCTCAGCCCCTTCCTGCAGGAAACCCCTGTTTCACAGCAGCCTGCCAAGCATCTCTCATGTCCCCAGGACCACAGGGAGTTACCAGCTGATAGGGTCCAGGAGCGGTGGCTCTGCTGGGCTCAACTTCTGCTGCCATGGAGCCAGGGCAGGATCTTTTCCCATCAGTCAGAACCTGCCCAGCCCTCTCTGGAACAGCAGAGGAGCAGAGATGTAACTGCAGGTTTAGCTTGAGGTCAGGTGAGATGGAGAAGTCATGATAAAGGTGATAATGATGTATGCAAGAGAGAACACCCAGCTCGGCTCTAAGCCCAGTTGGGGCTTCCAAGGCAGTAAGAAACAAAATCTACTTCTGCTTGTAGTGTGAGCCTGTTTGATCTCAAAGAGCAGCTGACGTATTCAGCTGTGAGCAAAAGCATCCAGGATGCTATGCACCAGCAAACCTGCTCTGTTTTGTAGGTGCTAAGGCAGAACAGAGCACTTACAGGCTGTATGGCAAGTTTTGCAGGCACACCCATGTTCATTGCTGTACAGTCCTCAAAGGAGAAGTGTTTGTCCTCCTTTTTGTAGAAGATGTCCATGTATACAGTGAAGGAACACAACTATCAGTTATATTATTGAATATTGAGACCTTGATTTGCCTACAGAGAAGGTGTTTGTGGGAGAGCAAGTAGCTGGAGTGCCTCTGAGGTCAACACAAGCCACGGCAGTAGAGCCATCATCTGCCCATCCTTTGCCAAAGCAGAACATTGACTTCCTTTAAAACAAGAAATTGCCGAGCATTGAAAAACCACTCAATGCTTTCACACTTATAGAGCTGTTTGAATTCATTACTGCCTTATAGAGGTAGGTACTCAGCTAAACATAACTCCTCTCGATTATTTAATACTTAGTGATTCTTTTATTTGCTCTAAGGCAATTTTTAGTCATAGAAGTGTAGAGGAACAGGAAATCTAAGCCTGGCCAGCCAATTGCCTGGCAGTTGGCACTGAAAGAGAATGGCCACCGGGTTTTTCAAGCTTACTTTTCAAACACCAGTGCTGCTCAGCTGAGGCTCTTCTGTCAAATCTGGGCCCAGAGCAACTTCTACAAGTGAAGGTCTGAGCTGTTCATAGAGAAATGAGACAGTACTGGCAGTGCTGACAGTCTGAGCTCCAGCCCTGCAGATGCCTGATGCTGACGGCTGGTATGCACCCAGGATCTGGAGTGAACATCTCTGCCTGTGAGGGCTAAAATACAGAGTTACTGTTTAGCTGTGCTGGAATGAAAGTTTCTCTGTTAATCTTATCAGCACATAATGGGTTTCAAAGACTATATCAGTAGCAAACAGTTGTATTTACTGTTATCCTGGAAATATGATTGGTTTTAGACATCATCATCAGATCAAAGTGTAAAATGTCATGAGAGTTGTCTTTGAAAATGTGGGATTTTGCTCTTGTGCTGCCTCCTCTTATCAACCTCTGTTATTACTGATGTTGGCCACCACTGCTTCTGCAGGCAAAGTTCGATGCATATGTATGTTATTAAGGCTAATGACAGGTTATTTAATTGTCATTAAAATCCTCTGCAATTATGGAAAGCTTCTCTTCCATGCCCATAGTGATTACAGCCTGAACAACACGACTGTCCTTGCCTGTCCTATGGGCTGCTTTGGTTTCTCACAGCATTGGTGGCACTTCTGTGGCATTAGTTTTCCCTCCTGGTATTTCAGGTCCTCGGGTGTGTTACCTGACCAAGCATCCTTCCTTCAGGTGACTGTTCCTCTGTCCCCCTGTCACCCACCCCTAGGCTGGGTGCAGGTGTTTGCATAGACCCCTTTTACAGCTTGCAGCAGACCTGGCTGCCGAGGGCAAGTGAATTGAGCTGCAGAGGTGTTGCAGGGCCACCAGGTAGGTTTCTGAGGAGCTCTGCAGTCCCCCCAGTGAGGAGTCAAAGTTGATCTGCTTTTGGAAGCTGTGTGCTTCCAGGCATGCATCTCAGTGTCAGCCTGTGCTGGTGCTGTGCTGCTGTGTACACAGCAATGTGGAAGAGGGAATTCACTAAGATGTCAGCAGGCAGTTCCCATCCCAAACCCTGCTTTAGCAGCTGATTTGTCAGCAATGGGGTGTGTTAGAGCTTTATTATTTCTACACTTTGTTTGTTTAAAGACTTTACCCCTAAAATGTGCTGTTACAATACTTCACCAGGGAGGCTGAGTGTCAGGGCAGAATGGGAAAACTTCTGTCTAGGGCTGTATCGCTATAAATTTTCCTATCTCCTGTATTTCTGGTTGAAAATGTGCCTGATACATCCACCTCTTGTGGCTATTTTAATCCTGAATGCAGAGGAGAGTGATTTCAGTCAGTCTGTTCATGCTCTCTAGCACAGAGACAATTGGAGGGATGCACTACACATAAACTTCATCAAATATTCAGTCCCACCCCTCTTGAAGTTAATGCTTTATCTGCTGTTGGAAATGCAAGAGAGACAGTAGATCTGGGTGTCTTACATAGCTAATAGTTGATCTCTGGGGTTAGAATCACAGAATCCCAGCCTGGTTTGTGTTGGAAGAGACCTTAAAGCTCCTCCAGCTCCAACCCCTGCCATGGGCAGGGACACCTTCCATAGAGCAGCTTGCTCCAAGCCCCTGTGTCCAACCTGGCCTTGAACACTGCCAGGGCATTGGTGGGGCAGCCACAGCTCCTCTGAGCAACCTGGGCTTCACCATCCTCTCCACTTAGCCATGGAGCTGTTGGCCTCAGCTCTGGGTGTGACCAGCATCAGTTCCTCATCCACTGAATGGGTCCAGCTCTCTGCCTTAAGCCAGCACTATAGATGTATTTGGAAAGGTTACAGAATTGAGGTGTGAAGGCTGTTGGATTATTTGTCTGAGTATTTTTTTCTCAACACTCTTTTCCACCCCTGTAACTCATCAAGGTTTTGAACCCATCCCAGCAGAGTGGGAGCCACCAGCAGCTCACAGCATAGTGAGACACGACCCTAAAAAGGTGGGTGGCTCGTGGTGAGGCTGTACCAGGTATTGCATGTGGGGAGGAGGATGCACTGCAAGTGTGACTCACCAGAGCAAGGGATGTGGATACTGTCTGCATTAACTTCTTTGTCCTGCATGCCAGCCCTTCGGATGGGGGTGGCAGGATTTCTCCTGCCCTTTAGCTGTGGTGTGGTGCTTCTCCATCTGGACATGGAGCTGCAGTTTCCAGTCCCCTCCTTGAACACCAAGATGCTATGCTTGGCAGGGCCTGTGTGTGTTAGTGTAGGGTCAGGCACAGAAGATGCTGTGGAGCTGATGTGTCTGGGAATCATACAATAGAATGGCTTGGGTTGGAAGGAACTTTAAAGCTCACCCAGTTCCAATCCCCTGCCATGGGCAGGGAGACCTTCTGCTACAGCAGGTTGCTCCCTGCCCCTTCCAGCCCGGCCTTGAACACTCGAATGCAGCAATTTCCTTCTCCTGCCAGTAGTCCCCAGTCAGGGCACTGCTATGCCTGCTTCAAGCTGAAAAGGGAGACTGTGATGAGCTCTTAGGCATCACTTCTTCCCTGTGAGGGTGGTGAGGCACTGGCACTGGTTGTTGTAGCTCCACAGAGAGAAGCAATTTGCTCTGTTGCAAACTAGTGTGTAGGAATTTGCAGTACCAGCAGAAGCACAAGGGTGCAAATCAAGAATAGGTAAGTGAAAGGACTTTTAGCACCCAGAGATGAAGATGTCACTGTCACCAGAGACAGTGACTCAGTGCATTTGTGAACACAGCTGTGCAAGGGAGGTTTTCCCTGGATGCTGCCCAGAAGCTGCTTTTGAAGCTGTCCTACCTGGAAGCTGCTTTGCCTGGTGAGTTAGAGCAGCAGGGAGCTCCAGTGAGCTTTTCCTGCCTGCTAATGGATTTCTTTCTGTGCTAGAGACTTGTGACGAAACCTTTGAAACTCCAGTGCTGTTCAAGAAGTCATTCCCTTTGAGACATCGAGGTTGTTTTCTCTGTACTTTTGATGCAGGTTGCTTTCTGTTGGCACCACTCCTGGGCTGGATGCACAGCCTCTGTATTCTCAGTTTCTTTATTGGCCAAGTTTAACCCTCAGGCTGTTCTCTATCGCTTACTGGTAGCCAGCTCAATTTTTCACTTAGAGCTGGAAATACAGGGGAGGATTTGGTTTTCAGTAAGCTCAGACCCACTCATAGTTATCCCAAAGTGTGTTTAGCATCTGCTTTTGTTAAGCATTCTGTGTGAGGTGGTGGAACGTGCCTGATAAGGCAGAGGTTAAAGCAAGCCCCTCTTCCTGCTGCAGGCTGATGATAAACAGCCTGCTCACCAAGGACAGTATCAGTAAGGTGATGGAAACACCTCAGTTGTATTATGAGTAGATGTCTGAAGAGGTTTCAGATAGTAAAGATTTTCTGGTAGTTGGGAAGCACATGGCAAGGCACTGAGCTATAAGGTGTTGATTTTCATATAGAAATCCCCATGTTGTTGGCAGCTTGGCTGGTGCTGAAAGAATAAGGCATAAATTCTTCATGCCTGCAGTTTTGCAACCCAGTATCAACAGTTTTGATCCAGTGTGATGCTGCTGGCCTTAAATCTTTGGTTTAATGTTGAATTGCAGACCCTCAATTTGCTCTTCTGTATCTCATTTTTGGAAGGGGCTTTTGGCAGAGATGCCCTTGACCATCCCTTACCTCTGGCACTGAATATCAACATGGGTTTAATTTGAAATAGCATTTGATTTTGCTTATGTCTGTAAACTCTTGTATTATCCTCTCCTTTTTTGCTCTCCCTCTATCATTTCAACTGGACTCGCTCTACCCTCTAGCACCTTGTGCTGTTGCAATGAAATTTGCAGTGATGCTTTTTGTTTGTTAAATTAAAAGCAGAAGGTAGCTGCTAACAGTTTCCCCTCCTCCCTGCACATACACACAACAGCAGGGGGGCATCCTTTGACAGCGCCTTTAATGCCCAAGCCAGCTTTGCACTGAAGCTCACATGAATCCTTTCATTGACTTCAGTCAGAGGCAGATCACTCAGCTGGTGGCAACTTCATCCCTGCTGTGCGGCTTAGAAAGAACTTTTGAGGCTACTGCATCTCCTGGGAGGGAATCTCATACATTGCCCACTGAGGCTGGCTTTATCTCACTTCACATCATGTGTTGGTTTGCAGGTTGCACGTGGTGGGATGTCTTGCATCTTTTCTGAGCTGAAGTCAGAGCAAGCCCAAAGATCTCATGGAGATGTAATTACTGGTTCTGTGTACCTGTTTGCATGTACTGTGCCTTGGCCTCTTCCTAGTTTCATTGGAGGAGCTGATTTGTTGTGCAGTGGGCTCCCAAGCATTTAAAAAGATACTTGGTTCCAACATGCCCTGGCATTATTAGGAAGAGCTAGTGGAAGTAGTGGTACGGGATGTGGTCTTACCAGTTGGAAATGAGCGTGCACAGCTTTGCAATAGTGAATCACAGAATTAACCAGGTTGGAAAAGACCTTTAAGACCATCAAGTCCAACCACTCCCCAGCGCTGCCAAGGCCACCACTAACCCATGGCACTGAGGACGCTTCCGGGGACGGTGACTCCACCACTGCCCTGGGTATCCTGTTCCAATGCCTGACCACCTTATGCAGCTTCCTTCACTGCACAGAGCATCTTTCTTCCTCATTTCTCTTCTTTTTCCTGGCTCCCATCACAGCTGAATTTGACTGCTGGACATGGGATACTTTGGAGAGCAGAGAGCTGTCATCTAGTCCAGGCTGTGTGCATTGCAGGAGGGGCTGTACAGGGGTGTCTGATCCTTGGGAACTGGGCTTTGAAACTTCAAACTGTCTCATTTAGTAATAAATTGAAATGATCAAGGACAGAAGGTGAGGTCTTGACATAGATTGGATTTGAGTGGAAAAAACACAAGTTTCAGGCTGAACCAAAGATCACAGCATTGGAAAATTCCCTCTGGGTGTCTTGAGGCTTCTGCTGTTTCAGGAGCCATGGGAGAGGTGCTGTCCCTTGGGAATGGGGCACAGCCTGTTTGCTGGGGGGTGTGTTTGCAGCTGAGCTTTACAGTTAAACCGTACAGTTAACTCCTTCACAGTTAAACCAGCCTCATGCTCAGGGTCCTTGCTGAGATTCGGATTTGGGTTACCTGAAAGATGCCACAAACTAATGCATGGCAGAAACAGGTTTTGGGTCTGGGCTGACCCTTCTGAGGAGCTTGCAGAGAAGCTACCTCCATGCCATGAACTGCCTTTCCTTTTACTTTGCTTGTTCCAGATTGTCCCTGCAGACAAGCCATTACCCTCCACACTTACTGGGGAATCAGGGAGCTGCCTCTGGGATTCGCTCTTAAACTGGCAACACATCTCTTCTTTCAGCAGAGCTAAAACCTTCAAGTAGCAACCCATGGATACTGCTTCCTCACTCGCTGTCCTGATCGCTGCAGCCTCTGCAACCCCGATTAACACAGATGTCTTATTAGCAAAATATATTCTGGCCCATTTCCTTTCCTGCAGATTTTTCTCCTTGCTAAGTCCAATATCCATCTCTTTATGCTTTTTAAGCTAAACCCTCTTTTGGCCTCATTATCCGTGACTGCAGTTTCCACTACGACCTCCATCCGGGGTCATTCGCAGGGCATCCTTCATCTTAACCACACTGAGTTTACTCCCAGTGACAGTATCCCCCATGAGTGTTGCTGCCTTAAAACTAGAACTAACTCTCCTATTAGCAATGCTGATGAAGGAGCCAAGAACAAACCAGAAACTTAAAAGCAGCCCTCTGCAAAGCAGCAATAGTGCCCAGAGCTGCCCAGGTGGAGCGGAGGCATTTTGTTTTGTGCTGGAGAGGATCAGTGGCTGGGTTGCAATGAACGTTTAGCTTCATTCTGAATTCTCTGCCTGTGTGCTGTGAATTATATCATTTTTACATCTTATTGTAAAGTGGCTTCGAGGTACGAGGCATGAAAGATGCACACCTACAAATACATTTAACTGGAGGAAAAAGATTACCATAAGCAATTGAGGCAGGTTTTCACAGCACCACAGAATCACAGGGGTTGAAATGGACCTCTGGAGATCATCCGGTCCAACCCCATCCACTGCGGCAATGCCCCCTTTGCTGCCAGCAGACCACTCAAGCAGTCCTCTTGACTTCTGTGTGTTACTGCAGAATGAACTGGTGGCCTTTCCCATCCCTACCTCTTGTGTTGCTCCATTAATTATCCCCTGAGGGCTCAGCCCCTGCTCTTGGATGGTGAAGTTTGCTGCTAACTGCGTTATTCTGCCGAAGACTCGTTGGAGTGGGAGCAGGCTGGCTGCAGGAAGCTGTGCTGATAGCCTACAGCTACTTTGGCAGAGTTACTTCTGTTTAGAAAGGAAAAATGAGAAAAAAAAGGAGAAAAAAAGAAAAAGCAAACTGTGGCAGTGGGGATTCAGCAATGCTTTATGCAGACATATCTCTGAAACACAATCAGTTTCTCCACCTCATGCTCTTTCCATGCTCTCAGCGATGGTAGGGATGGTGCTCTTAGCCACTGACCTGGAAAACGTGAGGGAGCCTGGTGGTTACTGAGGGTAATTTGGGGGTGACTGACGTGCTGTGAGTGGTGTCTTCCTAAAGCTTATTAACTCTTGGATTGCACCTATTGATCTGTATCAGTGCACAAATAAACTTCATGCTGCCACTCTCCAGAGCAGGGATTTCTGTAGATACCTCAGCTGCCTGTGCTGGTATTTAAGTCAGAGCAGCTTCCAGGGTCTGAAGGGGGCTACAAGGATGCCGGAGAGGGACTCTTCATCAGGGACTGTAGTGATAGGACAAGGGGTGATGGGTTCAGACTGAAACAGGGGAAGTTCAGGTTGGATATAAGGCAAAAGCTCTTCCCTGTGAGGGTGCTGAGGCGCTGTCAGGGGGTGCCCAGAGAAGCTGTGGCTGCCCCATCCCTGGCAGTGTTCAAGGCCAGGTTGGACACAGGGGCTTGGAGCAAGCTGCTCTATGGAAGGTGTCCCTGCCCATGGCAGGGGTTGGAGCTGGATGAGGTTTAAGGTGCCTTCCAACCCAAACCAGTCTGGGATTCTATGATCCATCCTCTGTCTCCTCCCCAAGAGACAGCCCCAAAAACAAGGAGCGGAGGGCACTTGAGGGTAGTGGGAATTATGTGAGGTGATGCTGGGATGGCTCTGCCCAGCACCAGTAGCTCACAGGAGATGGGCATAGAAGGGTCTGCACAGAAGATGCTGACAAATGACCAGAATATCTCTAGCCTTGCTTCATGCAGTTCCCATTGCTGGTCAGGAGCCAGACAGCACTTCAGTTGCACTTCCTACCTGAAGGTTTTGGTGCGAGATTCTTCTCTCTTCAGGAAGCTGCAGCAATGCTCAACTTCCAACTTGCAAGGTTAGTGGAAAGTCCAGAAGACGCACAAAAATGCATTAGAAGTATACAAATGCATTAAAAGTAGTCATTTTTTGCTTTTTACTCCAATATAATGCTCCCCCCCTCCTTGCATGTCAGTTTATTGGAATTCACTTCTCATAATCAAATCCTAGTACTCAGTTTGACAGCATTAAGAAAGGTGTTGTGATAAATTGGAATTAATTTCCTTGCTGTCTGCAAACAGCCTATTGTTGAATGAGTCACGTTAATATATTTATCAGGCGGATAATACAGCATTGTAACGAGGTTAAAAGTGCAGAGCAATTTTCATGATAAAGCTATTCTCAATCAAGCAGAAGCTCATCTAATGCTGTAAATCATTCTTTAATTCAATTGTACTAACCACAGTGCATGTACGAACAAGTGGTTCAACAAAGTGGGTGAAAAAGCCCTGCAGATGTTTCTGTCTTTACAGAAAAGAATGATTTACATTCTCAATAAGCCTGATTTGTCTCTGGGAAAAATGTAATTCCTTTATCATGAGCAAAAATCTAATGGGAGTGTTTTTACCTTGTCTGCCATGTTTTGGATAAATTATCTTGGTGCTGACCTTTGACTGGATTAGGGTAGGACTGACTGTCAGGGGGAAATATTACTGCAGCTGGTACTTTCAGAAGGGACCTTCCAGGGTGCCCAGAGACACTGTGGCTGCCCAATCCCTGGCAGTGTTCAAGGCCAGGTTGGACACAGGGGCTTGGAGCAATCTGGCCTTTTCTTCTGCGTGGAGGTCTTTTTACCACTTCCTGTTCATAACAGTTATTTCACTTCTAGTTTTGGCTTTGCTTGGGGAGGACCATGGCATTGCCATGGGGAGAACCTCACCAGAGGATGCTGTGGCATTGCTCTGGGCTCAGCTGGAAAACAAATGCTTGTAATTTTTTCCACTGAGGATATTCAGCAGCATAAAACCCATTCAAATGATTTGGTGAGTTTGGTGCCTGCAGCATTGTTGCTTTAGGAGAAACTGGGCTTTGGAAAGGGAAGGGTGGAAGAAGGGAGCTAAAGTTGGCTTATGGTGGGGAGTGTGTGTTATTCCTATGGGGAGGTTAAAATAAGTAGGGTTATGGTCATTTGTAAGGGACAGGCAAGTGGGGAGGAATTTCAGGTACGAAACCCTATGGGATTGCCAGGGTTTTCCATTCAGCACAGGAAGTGGGGATGACATTTTATAGTGGAAAAATACTATTAGTGGTGTAAAAACCTTTGGGATGGTTTCAGTACAAGCATTTATTGAAGCATAAATCTGCAAACCTGCATATACCTGAGAGGTTGCAAGCTAGGCATTGCTTTTACCTGCTTGTTTTAAAGTTAAAGCCTTGTATGCTCTCTCTTAAGTAAATACTACACTTGCTATTGGATTGCTGATAAGAGAGCTAATTGAGGAGATGGGATATCATCAGGAAATTTTTCTTCCCCGAGATTTTATGAGCAGCAATTTGAAAAGAGCCATATTAAAGTCATTGAGGAACAAGTTAATGCTGCGTTTCTAAGAATATTGCCCTTCTACTCACAGATTATACTCAAGAATAAACAGTGTACAGTAGCTAATTGCTGCTTGACACATTCTAATGGCTTTATACTTCCAAAATTGAATGGGTCTGGCTTAAAAAAACAAGAAAAAAGTCATGCAGTAACATTTTAATTATTAAAGGATGCATTTCTCAAAGAATGAATGAATCTCTGCTGATGGCTTCAGGAGGGAAGCTGGACTGGTAGGTATTGACCACATTTGCAACCCAGCTGACACAGCTGCTGTTAAATAACCTATTACAGGCCCTGTCTCTGGCTTTGCTGGCTCATGTTCCACACTGATGGCAGGTATCTGGTTTTCCTCTGCAAATTAAGCTGCTGGGGATTTCTTTCTCTGGGATTGTTCCTTTTTGTAGCGCCGGAGGCACAAACATGGAGCGATATTAAACCCCACAGAGATCTGTGAAGGAAACCCATTAACCAGGGAAGAGAAGGACAAGCACCCAGTGCCTGCCCAGAGCCCAGCTTGACCCCAGCCTGTTTCCTCACAGGGAAGAACTTTTGCCTAAGAGTTCATCTCAGTCTCCCCTCTGGCAGGTTAAAGCCATTCCCCCTGTCCTGTCCCTCCATCCCTTGTCCAAAGCCCCTCTCCAGGTTTCCTGCAGCCCCTTTAGGCACTGGAGCTGCTCTAAGGTCTCCCCTTCAGGAGCCTTCTCTTCTCCAGGCTGCCCCAGCCCAGCTCTCTCAGCCTGGCTCCAGAGCAGAGCTGCTCCAGCCCTCGCAGCATCTTCTGCAAGCTAGGTGATTTGGTGCTAATGTTCAATAAGGTATTCGAGTTTGGAATATCTTCAGCCTCTGACGAATCATGGTCCAGAAGGCACAGCAGCAGCCTGGATCAGGAGCAGCCTCTGCCATGCTCCTACGTCAGTCACACAGAACGTTGGGGACTCGAGGCTTCTCCATTAGCCTGGCTCCAAGTACTGTCACTCGTCACCCTGGCTGTGGTCAGTCTGTCACCCTCCAGCTTTTCTCTGGATTTTGCTCACGCGACTCCCCTTTGGCTCTGCTGTCACCTTTAGGCAAGGCTGATGACTCCTTTCAAGAGCAAAGCCTTAAGTTTGGTTGTCTAAGAAACAGATTGAGCTGTTTCTGTTGGATCTTTCTATTGTTTCTGCCTGTATCTATTGTGCAGATCTAGTTCAAAACCAGAATGGGTGCGTTAGTGATCCAGGAGGTATCTCTGCCTGGGCAAACTGCTGAAAATGAAACAAATGCTCTTTTCTTGCCTGTCCCACTTAGTTGGTCTGGGCCAGGCTGGGACACCAGCCTCCTGCCCTGAGGTGTGCTGCTGAGGTGAGACCATCATACCTGAAATACCACATTTAGTGTTAAATATGGATTAACAAAACACCGGAGGGAAGCACTGACTTGAAAAGTTGTGCTTTAATTATATGTCATGGATTATAAAAGCAGAAAGAACAACTGTGCTCATTTAGTCCAACTTCCTCTCTACCTATAAATAACAATAAACAGCCTTTTGCTCGAACACAAAGCAGCTTTCTTCAGTGGGTGAAACGCTGCATGCTGGGAATGCCAGGAAGAAACAACATCTTGTTTGCATTATTTTATGTAGGTTTGAAAGGGCTCCACTGAAGCTGAGGTCATGGTTCCTTTGAGGGAAAGGGCTTCCTGCCTTGGGAGAAGCTGCGTCTGCACAGGGGTCAGGATGCGGTCGGATGCAGTGTTTGAGGTACCTTGGATGCTGTAGCACATGTATGGAGCACTGGGCAGCAGGTCCTCCTGGGGACAGGGTGGCATGTTCGAACAGGAGCAGTGGTGGAACTGCAGTCTGATTTAAGCTATTTGAACTCTGATGCAGTAGGGGGAAATGCAGATGGGGATCATCCAGCTTCAGCAGTTAGCACCAAGGGTTCAAGCCTTCAAGCCCTTCAAAACTCCTTTGGTTCTCTTCATAGAAATATGTTATACAGTGGTTTGGGTTGAAGGGATATAAAGATCACCTAATTCCAACCCCCTGCCGTGGGCAGGGACACCTACTACTAGAGCAAGTTGCTCCAAGCCCCATCCAACCTGGCCTTGAGCACTGCCAGGGATGGGGCAGACACAGCTTTTCTGGGCACCCTGTGCAAGCGCCTCAGCACCCTCACAGGGAAGAGCTTCGTAATGTCTAATCTAAATCTCTTCTCTTTCAACTTAAAGCCATTCCCCCTTGTCCTGTCACTATAAGACTGTAAAAAGTCCCTTTTCCATCAAGTCTTGAGCCCTCTCTTGTTTTTCTCTGCTGATGGTCAGAGCTGACTTTGCAGATGAGAAATGAGGCCAGAGAAGGGGCACCTGTCGGTCCTTCCTGGGCCCCATGTTCCTGCTGTGATGCTGCAGTGTCTTGTGGTGCTCTACATGAAGGATGGGCTATAAAAATGAGGTTATATTTCCTTCTGAAAACGCTTCCTTAATGCCTTTGTGATCTGGAGGAGTTTGAAGACCTGATGGTGATGGCCTTCAATGTAGCCTGGTGTGGCTGCTGCAGGGGTCCCTGAGCATGTGGAGCTTGGGTTGGCAGCACGTGGGGGTCATCACCGTGGGTGCTGGTGTGACAGGCACTCTGTTGTTTTAAGCATTAGTGTTTGTGTGCATTTGACACGTTACAGCATTGCATTATTTAAAGGTGATGCATTATTAAAGGCTCTTCTCCCGGGCATGGAGAGGAGGAGGTCACTTCCCATGCTTCCTGCTGCTCTGCCTGAGTGAGTGAGGATGTTGTCTCCTACGTAATCCTCCAAGGTGATGTCTGCATAATGGAGACTGGAATCCTATAGAGCTGATTAATAACACCGAGCACTCCATTAATGAGGAATTTCAGTGAAATGTGTGTCGAAGACATCTGTGTCACATGCTCAGTTTGTTCCTTCTGCTTGAGTGCCTGGAACCAGCGCAATCATCACTTAGTTAATAATGGTGTGCTTCTGAAAATAAAGGCTTGTAAATGCATTTTTATGCCTGTAATCATATTTTCTGTTGTGAGAAGAGTGAGGGAGTGGGGAATTGTCTCTTTGCCATCTTCTGACAAAACGTATATAATGATTACAAGCACATAATAGGATTGTTTGTCCCAGCTAAGTGCTGCTTCTCCTCTGTTCATCAGCTGTGGCTGGGGAGCATGGCGTGATGCCGTGGAAGGGGATGCCATCCCTGGGCCGCTGTGGGAGATTTAAATCCCTAATAAAAGCCCTGGGGAAATTAACATGACAAAACATTAACCACAGTCTAAACATTACCATAGATTAGCATTTTTATTACACCTGTAGAGATGGTAAGTGTGCTTGGTTACTACTATTAAAAAGTTTATGTTCTATCCCACATCATCTCAATGTATAGTTTTGGTTTAAGCCCTTTAGAATTTAATTAAGCGGGTTTCTATAACAGTAATAGACTGCAAGTTCACTTTTATGGTTACTTTGAAGATAAACAGGGTGCAAATGTGTTCTTTATAATGCTAATAACATGCATGATGTGTGGCAGAGTAGGTTGTTACAAGAACTGGGGAAGAAGCACCAATGCAGGCAGCTGCATTGCTGAGCCTTTCAGTCTTACTGGTCAAACTGGGCTCCACTGCGGAACGATGCTCAGGGTTTGGTGGGCACCAGTTGAAGGCAGTATGTTTTCTTGAGGTCTGAGGCTGTCTCTTCTGTGCATACCGTAGCAAATCACCTTTCAGAGGCTGTGTTCAAATCAATTAGAAGAGTTAATCGCTTTTCAGTTTCATGTGCAGCTTCTCCCAAAGGAAACTCAGGAATAAGTGTAAAATGACATCTGGGAACTCCAGACAGCAGAGAAGATTGCAGGAGGAAATCTTCAAAAATGAGGCTATCCCCTTGAGGGGAAAGAAATACTGTGTCTTCCTGGAGAATGAATCTGTAAGCAGAAGAGTGCACAGAGGAGACGAATGGAAACTCCACGTAAAGTTTAAGCAAAGGTCGAATAAAGCAAGCTCTCCGTTAAAGCAGGGCGGAGCTCAGGGACTGGATGAGAAGCGTCAGCAGCAGGTATTCAACAGTGTCTGATGCACTCTCTTCTCTTCCAAGGGGAAGTTGATTAGCTGTTTTTGTAAATCTTCTGGAAAATTGCCTTTAAAATGCTCTTACTCTTCAAAGTGATGTTTCGATTGGAACTGAGGATCACACGTGTGCTGCTCTCCAATCTTTTTCCTGCTGGATTTGCTTGCTAATGTGCAAGGTGAAAGGTTTTTGCCCCGTGCCTGGGCATTGGAGTGGGTTCAACTGGTGGCCCCAGTGCCGGTAATGATCCCATCCTTCTGTACGTGGGCTGGGGGTGCTCGTGGGGGTTTTGCCCTCCATCAGCTGCAGTGAGGCTGTGACGCTTTTCACAGAACCTGCTGCTGCGGTCACTACTCTCCTTCTGACATGATTTAGAATCCCAGCCTGGTTTGGGTTGAAGGGACCTTAAAGCTCATCCAGTCCCAACCCCTGTCACTACAGCAGGTTGCTCCAAGCCCTGTCCAACCTGGCCTTGTGGTTTAACCCTAGCCCAGTGGTCCCAGTTTGTTGGCTTGCAGGCACCCACATGGACCATTGTTGTGCTTTATCCCTGGAGCTGAGCCAGCTGGAAGCAGCCATGGTGGCTGATCTGATCCCTGCTGCTCATGGTGTTTCATTTCCACGTGGCCACAAACAAGCTCCCTGCAGTCCTCTGGTACCTCTTACTTTAAATTAATGGGGAAGCATTAAGGCAGGCTGATAGTGCTACTCCATTAGTGTCATCCCTGTGCTCCTCTCAAATCAATGTTCCCACTAAAGCAGAGCCATTCCATGGCCTGCAGCTCCCGAGGGCATCAGGAACCAGCTGCTTCCCCATCGGGCATAGGGACATAAGGATTGTTGGCCACCAGTGGGCTGGGGAGCGGCTGGATCCCCAAGGAGCTCTGCTGACCTGTGGGCATGGGCTTTCCCTGTGCCTGGAATAAAGCACTGGAGTGGCTGGCAGGAGGCAAAACCTTCCCCTCGTGGCCTGGGTTGCACTTGCAAGGAGGAGGCTGATGAAATTGGCTAATTAGTGGTTTGTTAATGAGCTGGGGCAGGGAAATTTTGCTTCAGCTGTTACATATTGGTGTTTGTAGCTCAGGACTTTGGGAGGGTTTTGCTTGTGTCCCCTCGCAGTGGTTTATCAGTGACTGGCAGAGTCTCTTAAAAGCAAACAAACCCTCAGTCCCTGTTGCCTAAAACCACTCTGCTGTTTGGTTGATTTATTCCTCTTTCTGTGGCCTGATGTTTCAAACTGCAGCAGGTTCTGGGACTGTGCGCGTGACATGAAATAAGAGACTCTTGTACTGAGTACATTTTAGATAAGGACTCGTGTCTCTTTAGGATTCCACTGATAGCGTGCAGAGCCTGAGAGGAGCCAGTGGTGCCAGTCTGAGGATTTGCTTTGAAGTTCACATTTATGCTTGTGTGGCAGGAGGTAACCACATTCTACTGTTTAGTAGTGGCTGAGTTTACTGAGTAAACTACTGTTTAGTAGTAACTCAGTCCTGGTTTTGGCTGGGATAGAGTTAATTCCCTCATAGCTGGAGCAGTGCTGTTTGGCTTTAGGCTGGGAATAACGCTGGTAACACACTGATGGTGTAGTTGTTGCTCAGTAGCACTTACCCAGATCAAGGGCGTCTTCTCTTCCCATGCTTTGCTGGTGAGGAAGGGCACAGGAAGCTGGGAGGGAGCACAGCCAGAACTAGCCAAAGGGATATTCCATACCATGGAATGTCATGCTCAGTCTAGAAACTGAGGGAAGTTGGCTGCAAGGTACCGATTGCTGCTCAGGTTGGGCTGGGTATCAGTCAGCAGGTGCTGAGCAATTTTACTGTGTATCACTTGTTTTTTAGGGAGTTTACTTCTCTTTTTTTGTTATTTCCTTTTCATTACTATTATTATTAAATTTTTTATATTTTAATTTCTTTCAATCATTAAATTATTATTACCTCAACCCTGGGTCTTATCTCTTTCCAATCTTCCCGTCCCATGGAGGGGCAGGTGGAGTGAATGGCTGCTGGTACTTAGTTGTCAGCTGGGATTAAGCCACAGCAGCATCACACCTTTTCCCTCCCAAGCTCTGAGGTCTCTGTCTGCTCCACAGGGGCATTTTTGTGGACTTTGTAAAACTTAGAGCTTGCTTTAACACAGTAGGAGACCGGGAAACTGGGTTCATGTGTTGCAGCAAGGGCTCAGAAAGGGGGGAAGACTGAAACAGGGTTTCTGAGCTTTTGTCCTCGGACCACTTGTGGCCCAGCAGACTTTGGCAGATGGTTTGTGAAATCCTTCTCTCCCTTCTCAGAGCACACGCCACGCTGGCCCTGCAAATGAGCTGCAATCTGTTACTGCTGCCTGTTCTCACTTTAGTTAAAGTTGACATCGCAGCTGGTTGTTGTTTGACTAAAATGTGACAATCGTTTTCACCATGACTTTGCAGGATGGGCTGCAGGGTTGGGTTTTGTTCCTGAAAAGATTACTTGGTCCTTGGATAGATAAATAAGTGAAAAGTTGAATGCCCTGCTCAAACTTTCTACCTTCAGATTTCATCTGCTGACCCATGTCAGCAATACTAACTCGAGCCTGTTTGTGGCTTCATCCTTTGCAGGAGCCTGTGGTACCCAGAGGCCATGCAGGGCTGTGAGGATGCAGCTGAGCTGCATCACTCTTTGCTGGAGCTGGGAGCAAAGGGGCTGTGATTCCTTCTGGAGACAAGGCAGCTCTGGTCTGCTCGGCTGCTTTGCTGTTGGAAGCATGCTCTTGGGGGTGCCATTGTCCCCACTGTTGGTCCAGCCCTCTCCACTCATTCAGTGTATCTCAGCATCTTTGATCCTGGACTGGCTCTTCTCTTGGGGTTCAATAGGCTTCACCAGCTGAAAGGCAGGCTTTGGGAAAGGGAGGGGGGGCTTTTCACAGAGCTGGGGAGAACCAAAGGGAGTCATCACAAGTGGTAGCTTAAACTGTCTGACCTTTTCCCGCCTCTCCTCTGCTTTCCCTGCCCGTGCAGAGCATGGCTGCAGCGATGCTGCTCTTGTGGCATTGCTGCTTCTCCGCTTGCCGTCCTGTAGCTCTATGTACCTTGTGTCTCCCCAGGGTGGTTTCATGACAGGTCTCATCTGTGATTTCTCCATGGGCACCTTTGAGGGGGAAGGTCCCCAGGCCCCTGTACATCCTCACACTCTCCTGCTGATCTGCCCGCTACAGGGATGGTGGCACCAGCCAGCACAGAGCATGGAATGTGCAGACCCATTCTACAGCAGTGGGGTCTTGGGTATCCCAAATGCCCTTGTGCAGATCTGCTGCCCTGTAATTTCCTCCTAGTCCTGACTGCCTGCATCAGGGGACTACCTGGGAATGAGGGATGGTAGGACATCCCAAAAGGCAAAGAAAACAGCCCAAAATGTAGCATTTTTCTTATGCACTTCCTCTGTTTTTAAGCCTGCTGCATGATTCAGGGAAGGCAGTAGGGCTGATACATTCTTCTGCAAGACTTGGTTTGGCAAGGTGGAAAGGAAACACAGCCAAGGGAGGGCAGTGGAGACAAAAAGAGGCAAGATGTTACAGAAACTGCTTCCCGGGCCGCTGCAGGAGCTGCTTTGGCAGAGGGAGCTGCAGGGGCAGAAAGAACCAGTGGCAGCATCTCTTCCCACCACACTGTGGACCAGAAGTGGCAGCTCCCAGCTCCCAGGAGGTTTCTGTTTTACTCTTTGGTGTACAGCAGCCTGAGCAAACAAACTGTGCTGCTCTCGATAATGAAAGAGGTGACATTACTAATTAATTTGCCCACTCAAATACAGAATGTAATAGAACAGAATTAATCTCTTCTCTTTACACATCAGATGCTTGTAGCTTTGGGCAGCAAGTGTGCTTTTAGCCTCCAGTATGCTAGAGTTTACCTAGCTGTCTTGGTTCAGCGTGGTGTGAAGATAAATGAGGTGCTGCAAGGAACAGGTATTTTATGGGTATGTGGTTGTCCCAAGCCTGGACACGGGTATGGGATGAGGCTCAAGGAAAGAGGGGTTAGTGTTAGCTGCAGTGCCTGTGGTCCTGGCAGAACCCAGCACGCTGAGTCCTGCAGAACAGCACAGGGTGGTTCAAAAGGTGAGTCTCTGAGCGTTAACAGTGCCTCGGGGGGACAGTTGGAAGGAAACTGCTGCAAAACCACGTGCAGCAGGGACTGCCATGGCAATCATGGTGCTGCTGTCTGAGTCTCGGGACAGTGGCCATACGGGAGAGCTGTAATGAGGTGGTTTGGATTGCTTCCCTCACCACTGCATCACTATCACCATCATCTCTATGTTGATGAGCTTATTTGTGTCATTAACACAGCCCTGTTAATCAAAACCTCCCATGCTATGACTTGGCTGTAGCCATGCTGTTTGCTGTATTTTAGGCCCTGATGGTTTTTCATTAGTGATGATGTGTATGATGTTTGCCCCTGGGCACCTGGGAGCACTCAAGAGGCAGAACTGGGGTCTAAGGATTTACCTTCAGTGTTACCTAAAAGCCTGGCTAGAGTGGTGCAGCACAGAGTCTTGAGATGCTGTGGCTTTCAGCCAGGGAGGATCAGGGAATACCTCGAGCTCCCACCTGCCAGCATGGGTTTAATCTGACACAGGGAGATTTGCTGGTCATGCCTGCAACCCAGAAGTCTACATTTTAATCCTACCTGGGTTCAGAATCATCTCGCATGTAGAAATGCACTACTATGGGTTTTGATAGCCACAAGGGGTGCTTTGATGCCCAAAAATCTTGACTGAAGTTTCCTGCCTTTCCTTCTTGTACAAATATCCCACATATTTGTACAAGAGTGAAGTTGTATCCCTAAGGCATCAGTTTGCCTTCAGGAGCTTGTGTGAGCTGTGGGAGGGATGGGGATGATAGGACAACAACGCAGCTCATGTGCAGGCACCAATGCCCAGCTCAGCTGTGCTCCTGCAGTGTTGCTGGTCCCATCCCTCCTTCATGCTGCTGTATCTGTGTTCCAGCTCAGCCGGTTGTGTGGCCACACTCAGCAGAGGCAGTATCGAGCAGCTCATTACCCCGGAGACCTGTTCGTGGACAACAAAGTCCTGAAGACGACTCGCATCGAGCAAGAGGAAACTTTGTCGAGCAGAAGGAGGTGAGTGCTGGGGCTGAGCACGGTGCCTGCATGAGCTGCAGGAGCAGTGACCGTACAGCACGGCCCTGAGGAAGCAGATGGAGAAGCTGCTTATTTCCCTTGCTGCAGCTGGTTTTGGCTCTGAACACCAGTGCTGCTCTGTGGCTGGCTCTGAAGTGCAGCGAAGTGTCTCCATGTGGTTTCTCACCCAGTGTGTCTAGTTTGGTTTTAACCTGTAAAACGGCCTCCTGCATTTCTGCACCCAGGTTCATCCACCAAATGCCTTCTCTGGGTTTCTTGGGCGCTTCAGTGGCAGAAATGCTCTTAGGTGTAGTTACAGGTGGAAATGGTTGCTCGAGGCTGAAATGCTGTAACACTGTGGGTGTAGGTATGGAGGACTCATTTTGCTTCCTTGTGCAGCCTGATATAGTGGTTCAGGAATGTTAACAGCCTTGTCCTGACTGTTTCCCGAGTGAAGCAGATGCCACCACTGCTGGTGCTGCACGCTGTGCTCCCGCCCTCTGTAAACAGAAGCTGTAGTTCAGTGAGCTCACTTTGGTGTGCCAGGGAGAAGCATCTCCCTCCTGGATCTGGAAGCACACCCAGAAATGTGTGGTGCCTTTTCTGCTGGTTGAGTACAAGAAAAATCCCTGTGGAGGAGATCCGGGTAAGCTTGGCAAGGGTTGGAGCTGGGGATAGGCTGAGTTGGATGGATTTCTCTTTAAAGAGTAACAGGGCCACATTCTTGCTACACTTCCCACAAGATACAACACCGGGGCCTGCATTCCTCCCTTGTCTCAACACGTTGGAGGGTTACACAGCCCAGGTTCTGCCAGAGATGTCCTTTGAGACTGGGAAGTCCAATGAAACCTGCTGCAATGAATTCTCTGAGCTCAAACTTGCAGGTACAGAGGAGTTTCTCCCTTTCCTTCCCCTCCCTGCCTGGTGAGGAGCTCTGCTCCCAGGGAAGTTCTCCCCAGCACTGCTGGGGTCTGTGGGACTGGGAGCAAGGCAGTGCCTAGGGTGTAAAGAGCTGCGTGTGATGGGCAGTGTAAGACTTGTCCTGTTCGGTGTTCGGCATAACTGAAGACCCAGGTCTCGCCTCAGTTTGGCTGTCCAAGTGGTGTTGGTTGGACTGCTGTAAGCCCAGAGCAGGAGATGCTGCCCGGGGTGGTTCATGCAGGAGGGGAATGTCTGAAGCACCCCTCCGATTCATGCAGGGGGGTTGTGGGCTGAACTCCCACCCCCTGGACGTGCTTTGGCTCATCCCACAGGCTGCTCTTGGCAGGGCAGAGCAGAGCAGCGCCGACTGCCTCTGCTGTGCTGCTTCTCCTCGTTTCGCCTGCCACCAGCTGGCAGCCGGGGGCCTCGGCCGGATGGAGAGGGAACCCTCCGGAATCCCCCCGCAAAGAGAGGCGAGGAGGGATGGAGGGAGCTGCGCGCCCTCTCTTGGTCCCAGCCTGCCCAAGCTTGTTCTGTCCGACAGCAGCTTCTCACAGCCGGCAGCTCATGGAGTCCCACCGCAGCGGGCACCCAGGGGATGCCCCTGACAGTGCTCCCAGCAAGAGATGTTGCTCCCTCATCATCATCCCCAGAGAGGAAGGAGGCCAAGAAATAAGCACTTGCCAAAGGGGAAAATGTGCTGAACCGAAGCCAGGGGGCCGTGAGGCCAAGTCTTGCTCCCTCCAATCCCTGCTATTCATATGATCATCTTTTTCTGCCATTTACCTAGTTAAATCTGCCAGTATTTCCCAGTGACAGCTACTGAGTGCCCCTGAGGGGACTCACCTGGGCTGGTGGACTGGCACATCCCACCCCTGCAGCCTCTGTCCCCCTCCTGGTGGCTGTGGGAGTCCCTGGGGTCAGCCTGTGTACTGGTGTCTCTGCACTGAAGGGGACCTGCCAGGGACAGAGGTCCTTTGGCAGTGCAGCATGAAACCCAGCATGACCCATCTGTACAGATCTGTGCCGAGCATCTCTGCTCTGCCACCAGAAATGCCACCTGCCCTTGCAGGGATGTTGAATGGCTGAGTCAGGCAGACAGAGTGACGAGGCTGTCCCTTCCTGAAGGGTCCGCATTGCTTACTGCAAAGCAGAAAGGACTACTGGCAGCCTGGGCACATGCTGCTCAGGTGTGCCTCAAGAGCTGAGCCAGCAGCACCTTTCCCTAGGTGTAGTGAGAGCACAGAGAGTGTATCTGGCTCTGGTGTGCTGTATGATTGGGCTGAGGTTCTGCTGCCTCCTGTCACAGCCAGTTTTGCCCTAAGAAACACGGATTCAGCCCTTGACTGAATGGCATCAGGGGACAATGCCAAATGCTGCTTGAGATCAGAAATAAGACCAGTGCTTCATGGCTGGTTTGCACCCACTGCTTTCATGTTGTGTTTGTGTGACTACCCTTAGTGGTTAAAATGCACCATAGATGAGGCTTTTCTTCTCTTTCTCTTTTAGCTGAGCACCATTTTTCCCCTTTCTTCCAGGGAGCTCATCACGAAGCTGAAGTCCCATGGCAGTTTCTACAGCAGTTTGCCAGAGTACATCTGCAGCCACAGCTCTGCTGTTCAGAACGACACTCTTTGCTGGAACGGACAAGAAGTCGTGGAGAGGTGAATCCCATCTCCCTTCCCCTGCACGGCTAATCTCATGTTAACCAGGCACAGGAGTGGCCTGTGACCAGGACACTGCTCCTTCCCTTAAAAACCCCGTTGCAGAGCTGGTATCCATCAGCGCTGCAGCTCAGGTGGATGTGCAGAGTCTGCACGGAGAGAAGTGGTTGTGTGCTGCCCTCCACTGAGCTTTCTGCACTCTGCTCTGGAAACCCTGCAGCAGGGACTGGCTTTGATTGGGGTGAGTTGGTAGCAGTGAGCCAGAGAGAGGAGAGCAGCGGGAGGGCACACTGTGGAGTGAGGGGTAGCGATGGGGTCATTGCCACCATGGGGATCATTGGGATGAGGATGTCTCCAAGCTGGCTCCGTGCAGGAGCATCCCCTGCCCCATCCAAGGAGTGATAGTGAAGACCACTTGTTGGGTTTTTGACAAGGAAAACCACCTTACTGGGTATTTCCTTGGCCATAGCTCTGTGCTAGAGGTCAGGACCACTGAGGCAAACACAGCGTTCATAGCATAAGGAGGAAGGAAGTGTTAATAGAAATGAAGGTTTTTCTTGCAAAAAATGCCCCTTGGGAATGTTAAAGGATGTGGAAATAGAACCTGGAAATGGTTTTTTAGCCTAATACATAAACCTGCTCTAATCACCCTCGTTTTTGCAGAGCATCTTTTGCTATTAAGCAGTTTACAGAATGGAAGGAATAGCAATAAAATCAGGAAGTGGTGCAATGTTGAGATATTAATTATGCCTAATTGCTCAGTACCCTCAGGTGGTAATTAGCCTGTATGTGCAGTACTGACCTAGAACACCAAAGGGACTAGAAAAGCATCAAGCTGTAGTTTGAAACAAAATTGCACAAGCATCTAAGATCACACAGTTGATAGAATTCACTCACTTTGCCTAAGGAAAACTGTGTCTTCTGTCTGTACTTATACCTGGGAAATCTGGAGTTTCTATTCCTAAGAGAGAAGTTCAGTTGGAAAAAATAAGATTATTTCAATATTGTCTCAGCAATTGTTAATTACCACTTCTTAAGCAGTCTATGAACACTGCAGGGGAGGGTGCAGGGTGAGGTCTCTGGTTAGGACAGTTCACTGGGACCATGACCAGTGTCTGGTCCAGGTCCTGCTGACGCCACGACTGGGTGATGTGGCAGCAATGGAAAGATGCCGAGTCAAGACCTTCCTACAGGCATAAGTTTGGAGTTACTTGTAGGTTAAACCCAGCTTTAGATGATATGCACCTACAGCTTTCGGCTGAGAATGCCAGTGGACAGTCACAGGCTAAGATGTCACCGAGGTCCCTGCTGCAGTACAGTGGTGTTGGTGGCACAATGCAGCAGGTCACGTAGATGCAACAGTGCAAGGAGAGGAAAGGCAGGGAGAGGATGAAGTGTGTGTGCATGAAGGGAGCACCAAGATTTCAGGCCCTTTAAGTTGAGGATTAAGTTGAGGGCTGCAGCAGCTCTGCTCTGGAGCCAGGCTGAGAGAGCTGGGCTGGTTCAGCCTATACTGGACCTTAGAGCAGCTCCAGTGCCTAAAGGGGCTCCAGGAAACCTGGAGAGCGGCTTTGGACAAGGGCCTGCAGGGACAGGCCAAGGGGAATGGCTTTAACCTGCCAGAGGGGAGACTGAGATGAGCTCTTAGGCAGAAGGTCTTCCCTGTGAGGGTGCTGAGGCGCTGTCAGGGGGTGCCCAGAGAAGCTGTGGCTGCCCCATCCCTGGCAGTGTTCAAGGCCAGGTTGGACACAGGGGCTTGGAGCTCCTCTCCCAGAACCCCATTTCAGAACATCTCAAACAGAAGCAAACATGCAGTCAAACTGGTCTCTAGAGCCATTGCATTGCTTCACATGGAGCCAAATCTGCCTGCTTCACATGTTCAGACTTCCCAGTGTGGCGCCTCTTTCAGAGAGTCTGGGAGTATTCCTGGAAACCAGGATCATGTAAGGTAACGGTAACCACCAGCTTCTTGATGTCAGTGTTTTCCCCAGGAGGGAGCCAAGCAGCTGCTCACTGTGGAGGAGCTCTGTCACAAGCTGCTCTGAGAATGTGCATCGTGCTGGAGTGTTTCTGGCATGCCTATAGCAATTCTGATGTGCACTTGTTGGTCACAGCACTCCATTGTGCCACTTCCTGCAAGAAACCTGGTGAGGTTTTGAATATCTGGGTTGAATTTCAGACCTGGTCGTTGTTCCACATGTGTAACAGAAAGAAGGGTCTGATTTTCTAGGTTTTGTTCATGTGAAATACACTTTGTGTCTCAGTGTTTCCCCCTTTGCTTTGTTGGGTATTGGCTTCTGGACATCGGAGCTTCCTGACTGAAAGGCTGGACTGGAGGAAACACTCGTGCCTTGCTCTTGACCTGCCCTGCATGGTTGCTGTGGCTGGATACGTTTCGCCTCAGGACAGGATTGAGTTGCCCCAGCTGCACCATGTGTACTCTGAGACCCCTTTGAGTTTCTGGGATATCCATCAGCAGACCAAAGACCACTCATGTCGCTGTGGGCTGCAGATGGGGCTTGAGGGAGACACTTTATGATTCCTATAGCATATGAGGTGCCCACCCTAGGGATAGATTAGGAAGCTGCTTGAAGCCTTTCAGCATCAGGTGGAGACCAGGGGAGAGCAGCAGCTGGGTGGATGCTGTGTTTCCACATGTTTCCATGTCTGGTGCTGCTCAGATGATGGATAAAACTGCTTGGACATTGCTGTGTCGCTGAGCTCAGCGTGAGCATCCATATGGGCATGTCTGGGCTTTGGTGGTGCTCCTGGAGGGTTTGTTCACCTCTCACATCTTTAATGCTGTACCTGAGTGTTAATTAGGTTAGAGAGGAGTCCTCCTGGTTTAGCTGTGTCCTGACCCCTCTGTCACAACAGACTTTGATAGTTATTCTAAGCTCTTTTCCTGTAACATGTTAAATCAAGCCTGGAATAGCAACTTCACAGCCCTTTGCCAGTGCACTCAAGTGCAAGATAACACTGAGTGTGTATCCTGCTGTCTGTCGCACAGTCCCTTCTGTACCTTGTGCTTTTTCTCTTGTGGTTTCTCTGAATCAGTGTTTACTCTGTCCTGCGTATTCCAGGGCTTTGTTATCAGTCTTTCACTGGGTCTCATTTCCCAGTTTGAGCCTTGACCTGTCCTTCGTTTCCTCCCTACCCTGAACTCTCTCTGAGCTGATGGAACATGTGCATCTGGGACTCCAGTGCAATGCAGCTGGCTGGTTGGACCATCTAATGGCAAGAGTTCATCCTCCTTGGGGTTTGCCCTGTGGGTTAATAGTTTGATCATCATCTCTTCTGTGGGTTTAGGACATGGTGCTTTGAAATAACAGCTTGCAAACAGTGGCAACTGTACGAGGAAGGTTTATTTTCTTGTCATGCAGAGCAGTGCCTGTGTGTTTTGCTGTGTTGTTGCTGTGTGGTTGAAGACCATAAGCCAAAGTGGGAAGAAAACATAAAAGGCAACACGTTCCTGCTTTTCACACTTTTCAAAGGATACAAAAACATTCCGTGCTCTTATGGGATGCCACAAAGGTTCACAGCAAAAGCCACACACTGCACATTCCACCACGAGTAAAGAGCTGCTTCTGTGAGCACTAGGAGGGGTCATAGTGCTGAGTGTTTGTGGTAGCTGGGGGCCAGACCTGCTAGCTCTCCCTCTGTGCATCGCTGGGCACGTCTTTGCAACTGTCCTGGGCTTAATCAATTGACAGGCACTTCCCTGAGATAGCAGAGGGATGGATGTGTAGGACGTGCAACAGCTTAAGAGAGGGTTCAACCTACCTAAGAGAGGGTTCTTCGTTACCTCTGTCTTTATGCCACATCCTCCCACCTGCCCTCATGATGGTGGTGTTGGATGCTGAGATGATGTTCTCCAGCCTCTCTTATCCTTGCATAGAGAAAAACCAGAGGGTGACTCTTATCACTGAAGTTCTGACTGAAAATTAGCTCATTTAAAGAGTACAGCTTAAGTCAAGCTTGTATTGAGATACCGAACTCCGTTTCTATGGGAGTTAGGCATCTGAATCTCAAAGGTGATTTGAGCCTTATATATAGTATTGGGGTTTTGCAGCATTTAATACTAAAAGCCTCTTAAAATCTAGATCCTCAGGCTTTAATAATCTGCTTACGTGAGAATATTCCTTCCAAGCTGCTCTGACCAGAACGACAGCAACGTTTGCCCACTGCAAAACTTGTAAGCACATTAAGCTTTACTTCAGATACTGCCATTTCCACATTGCTCAAGACAAACTTGTACATCACTCTAAATCACCAGCATAACCCTTCTTTGCTTTATACCGAGTCCAAATCAATATATTTTTCGCACCTTGCCAGATTCTCCTCTTTGAGTTTGAAGCATCAGGTTTCCCTGCTGTTGCCAGCATACTGGGGTGTGTTTGAATCATACAACTCATAAACAATGAAAGCGCAATTGGAAGCAAGGGAGAAAAATGAGGTTCTGTAATTGGAACAAAGGCAGTTCCATGCCAGCAATAACCCTTTAGTTCATGAAGGGTTTGGTTATTTTTGGCAGTGCTGCAAAATGTCTGATACAACGGTGTCCCCAAAGAGGGAGGCTGCGTAACTTTCCAAGCACATAAATCACAGCTCTGTAGCAAACGTAAGCTAGAATGAAAGGGTAGTGGCGAATTCAGTGGGTTGTGGAGCGGCCAGAATTGTTTCCAGAGTATTTCAGAAAGGAGGATCATGAATCTTCCTCTATTAATCCTGCTTTTGGTCTCAGGTTTGGCCAGTTTTTCCATAATCTATTTGTCTTGAGCTTTACTCACCTGAAGCTGAATGGAGGAAGACTTCAGGCTGTCCTTTTATCCTGCAAACTCCCATTGTTTTGCTATGAAGATTCCAGTTTTTGCTGTTCCTTCTTCAAGTCCCATCTCCCAGAGCCAGGTGGCTACCTGAGACTTCACCTTTATACCCAAGCCGACATCTGCAGCACTCTTTAGCTGCATTGCATAGGGTGGCTGGGAAGAGGCAGCACTTCCCTTTGGCAGGGAACTGCTGCAGCAGGACCTCAGAGAGCTCTCCTGATGGTGAGACCAGGCTGTGAGGTGTTGGTGTTTGGAAATCCAGCAGCAAAGAACTCCTTTTTCGTTAGATGAGAGTGTTCCCCACTGAGAGCATTGGATCTTCCTGGCTGCTTTTGAAGCAGCTTGCTTAGAGCTGCTGCTTCATGTGGTGTAAATTGCCTGCAAGCACCCACTGCGAGCAAGCAACCAAGCACATGTTGCAGGCTAGGAACAGAAGTTATCAGCTCTTCTTGGTGGCTTATGGGCTCACCCCTGTCTGTGGGGTGGGATGAGTGTGTCGAAAGCAGCTCTTCCAGCCTTTTGGCTCCTGCTGCTTGTACCACTGATGTGACACTAAGGTTGTCCTACTAAACCAACAGGCAGCAGGGCCAGAGAATGAAATGTTGGCATCACCACTGCACCCACCTTCACAGACCCATGAAAGTGGCTGGAGATATGATTTGGGCTTGTGCCAGGAGTGTCTAGGAGAAACTTTTCTTTTCTGTCTCCCCTTTTACATCTCTTCATTCCTCCTGTGTGCTGAGGACTCAGTGTCACCAGCCTGCATGGCCTCTAGTAAGCCTTGTCTTGAGATTCAGGGTGGCTTCAGGGGATTGCAGGTGCTGCAAATTCTGTACTTTCATCCTCAGTTATTAAATCCTGTGTGATGAAACCTCTTGTATTGCAGTCCTGTCTCGTAGCAGTCTATGTTGTATTTGTCCCCCATCCACTCCCTCAAACAACTACCATTCAGTGAACCGAGATAGTAGAGGAAGAGCCTGCAAGGGATACTGCACTGGTTAAACTGTAGAGTTGCATTTGAGTAAATATTTTGCAACTGGAAGGCAAGCATAAATTAATTGTTATTTGAATGACAAACTTACTTTCCCGCTTCTAAAAGGTGTAATTCTTTCTGTTTGACTTGCAGGATTACTTTCTCTAAATCACACGTCGGGCATTGCAATAACTCATCCCTGAGCCTAGTATGGCCAAGTAGGATGAACACACATTTTACATTCATTGCCATATATTTAAATAGCATTTGTCATCTAGTCTTCCTTGCTCCAAAATGAAAGCCTGGAGAGAGCTGTATTTGGACTGGAATGACCAAGCATTCATTTGTGGATGGTGGGGAGGAAAAGAGGAGAAAATCCCTTCATTTGCTTTCATACTTTGGCATTTATGGGTGAGAATGAGCAGGAAGGCTCTGTAGTTGTGCTGTTTCTGCAGAAGATCTTAGTGTTTTCATCAGGTGGCTGTCTTTTAAAGCCATTTTTAGCCAGGGCTGCTCATCAGCACATTTTACAATGTGACATTTGCCTGTGGAAAATACCACGTCCCCAGCAAGAGCCCATACCCAGGGAGCCCAGGCGGGGGGATGCTGCTGGCTGACGTCAGGACACGTCAAAGAGGGAAGTATTTTGGGCTTTGCTTATGAAGTGGAAGCCAGACCATACTCATGTTGCAGCATTGATACCCCTTTTGTGCAGGGACCCCCTGGGACCATGGGGTAGACTTGAACCACTGCGCATATTTGCTGTTCAATGCTGATTAGCACCATGGCAGAGGTATGTGATGGGCTTTGTGGAGTGGCACAAGTGTCCTGTGGAAGGGGCGGTTTCATTGGCATATGTTGAAAGCACCTCGAGATGGCTCTGAGGTTTCTCCTTGTCTGCACTGTGGCTGGAGGGAGGAAGGTGTCACTTTGGCTTTGCATTGCAATGGGACCTGCAAGCCCACCAGCTGTGCAGCAGCTTGGTGGGACACAGGGGAGCTTGCATGGGGACTGCCCGAGGAGCCCCCATACACCAGCTCCATAGGAGCTGCAAAGGCAGCTCTCTGTCATGTTAAGGGCTGGCTGCTCGGCCCTGGCTGCAGGGAGGGGTGCCAGCTGCCTTTCCAGCTTTCCTGGCATTTCAGGAATGCCTGTCCCTCACTTAAGCTGCATTTAAAAGCCTTTAACCCTTTGGTTAGCTGCATCCCATGCCTGAATGCATGTCACCCAGCCCTGGTGCTGGGACGGAGGAGGGCACAGCTGAGTGGGAGCTGGTGTCCCCTGGTACTGAGCATATCAGGACAACTCAGCTTAGCAGCACAGAGGCAGCATGTCCTGGAGCACCCAAGCTACACAGGAGCATGTCTGGGTATTCAGACACAGCGTGTCCCCATGCATCTGCTTCTTGCGTTTCATGCTCAGAGATGTGCAGCTTGCAGTGCCTGCTGCCTCGCTGCTTCACCAGACTGGTGTAATGGTGCAAATGGTTCATTCTGGGCTGAGTACGTACCCTGGGACCTGGCCGGTGGGAAGGTCCAAGCAGTAGCACTCTGCTGCTCCAGCATCACTGGCTCAGGGAGAGATCCCATTGTGAATGCTTTCAGGTTTCTCTGGTAGACTTGTGTCCGTGGTGAGGGTGATCTGAGGTCCTTACCACCCTCCTGGGGAGCAATTTTAGTCTGTGGACACATAGTTATGGTACTACTGTGTTCCTCCCTCCTGTACAACACTGCACAGGCTACAGAAGCTCTCTCTGGCAGTCACTGCATGGATTTCAGAAGGCGTTTTGTGCATCCAAACCCAAGCTATTGAGTTGCTATGGAACTCCATTTAGGAGAGATTGTATTCATTTAGGTGTGCACCAAATGGAATTGGTTCTGCTTTTGACAACACTGTGTTAATTAAATCTCTCAAACCACAGGAGACTTTTCAGTAACGTACTTACGTTTCATCAGTGTTCTGTGTTAAATCTGCAGTAACACCAAACCTGGTGATTCCTTTGGCATCTGAAGTCATGCGTCTTGTGGATGTTTATGTTCAGTCGCCAGATGTGCTCATCAGGTTGTCGCGGTGGCATTGAGGGACTGTGACAAGCAAGCAGCAGGTTTAATGCTTTGCTGTTCCCAGTGCCTTATTTCCCTGCTATAAGTCAAGCCCAAGCATTCTCAGAGCCGGGCAGATCTGTGCTTGCGGCAGCAGCGTCTTTCCACGAGATGGTGCTCTGAGCATGTGGTCCCAGCATGTGCTGGGCAGGGAGAGGGTCCAGCGGCGGCCACAAGGATGCTCAGGGGCCTGGAGCATCTCTCATGAGGAAATGGTGGGAGCTGGGCCTGGTTAGTCTGGAGCAGAGCAGATTGAGGGGATCCTATCAATGCAGATCAGTGTCTCAGAGGCAGGTGCCAGGAGGATGGTGCCAGGCTCTTCCGTGGTGCCCAGCAACAGGATGAGGAGCAATGGCCATGAACTAAAACACCTCAACATGAGGAAGAGCTTCTTAGCCCTGAGTGTGTCAGAGCACTTGAACAGGCTGCCCAGGGGAGTTGTGGAGTCTCCCTCCCTGGAGACATCCCAAACCCACCATGGACACGTTCCTATGTAACTTGCTCTGGGTGGCCCTGCATTGGCAGGGAGTTGGACTGGATGACCTCCAGAGGTCCCTTCCAAGACTGATGGCTCTGTGATTCTGTGGGCATGGGCTGCTGCAGGCTGAGATCCAGCCTGGCACTCTCTGGCCCCACTTCTCCCAGTCACATAGTTGCCAACCTACAAGAAGTCTCTCATAGCATGTGTATGTGCTTTTCTGAGCTGGGAGCTCTGTGCAGCAGGTAAAGCTGTGATATGTACTTCCCAGGGTAATGCACCTGTCATAACGGTGTTTTCAAGTGTGTGTTTTGCACCATGTTGAGTCCTAACAGGGAGGCCCCAGCGTGTGGAGAGGTGTCTGGGAGAGAACAGAGATGCTGGGGTCGGTGTGCTGTGCCTGAGCACTGTGCTGCAGCAAGGGGTGACTACAGGCAGCTGCCCTGGTGCTGAGGGGCTGGTGGGGCTTGGGAGACACAAGGTGATGTCTCTGCTTTGCAGCGATGCTTCTCCTGTAGCTGGACAAGTTCTTTATGTCTAGAAACAGGAATATGTGTAGGTGTGTGCCTCTCTGTTAGAGGCACAAAACTTCCTTTCTCCCATCCTTCTTTGTCATGCCAGGTTGGATGGGGCTTGGAGCAACTGCTCTAGTGGAAGGTGTCCCAGCCCATGGCAGGGGTTGGAACTGGATGAGCTTTTAGGTCCCTTCCAACCCAAACCAGTCTGGGCTAAGCCTGAATTCCTAATTGAGTTTAAGTGGGGCCACCCCCCTGTGTATCTCCCAAACCCCCAGTGTGCCCCAACAGCCATTGTGGCTGCATGTTCTGTGCCTTTTGCTGTTCTATCCCAGCAAAGCATCCTCCCATGGCTGGCCTCACCATCCCTCCCCTCTCTCTCCCCGCCTTTAATTCCCATTTCCTCCCCAAAGCCTGTGTTAAATGGAATGTCACCATCTGAGCTTGCCCAGCAGTGTGGGGATGTGGTATTAGCGAGCAGGAGAGCAGGGAGCTGGCAGACAGGGAGGCAGTCACTGGGGCTGGAAGTTCCATATGGACGTGAGATGTAGGAGATGAACTGGCATTATCTGAGTGATCTCCATTTCATAGGCTGTGCTGTGGTTCAGCAGTTTGTGCTTGGGCTGTCAGCTCTTGCAGACGATGATTTGTTTTGTGCCCCAGTGCCATGGCCCATCGCTGGGGCTGCTGTGAATACCATTAACCCACAGCTCAAGGTGGCACTGGTGTGCTCTGTGCAGCTGCTGTGCCACTGTGCAGCAGTCAGTGGTGGCAGCCGCTTGCTCTGATCCTGGAGCTGAGTTGGAGGTTGGTGCGGATGTGCTGGTTTCACATCCTGAGCATCATGAGCCAGGATCCAGTATCTACGCAGATACTGAGTGGAGAAGCACACTCCTTCACAGGCAAGCATGTAGCAATCCCTCCTGTCCTCCTCACTTCCGTTGCTCTGATAAACTTTGCCATTCCATGCCTTTTGCAGCATTGAATTTATGCTTCTTTCCTAATTGCTGATGAGAAAGCTGAGCACAGGCTTGGGTGCCCTGCAGAGCTGTATCTGAGATCTCCAGCCCCTTACCTGCTGTCTGGGTGCTTTCCTGGCTTGCACAGTACCCCTGTAAATGGAGATACCAGATTGTGCAGAGCCCAGCACTGCACCAAAGTCAAGGTATGTTCTGCCTAAGCAATTACTTTGATCCCCAAGGCTGGATCTCATCAAAGGCTGAAATCAGGATTGTTTGACAACACCTATTTTCCATTAGCAATGTTGACAGCATTAATTATATTGTGATGCTTTAATTCTTTATTATTGAAATCACACATCAGTGCCAGCCATTGCTTTGCAAGGGGGGGATGTTATGCTAATTAGCTGGAGCTAACTGGGTCATCCCACTCAGGTTTTGGCTGTGGGCACAGCACTCCAGCTCTTGTACTGGAGCCTCTGGGTCTGCCAAGATTTATTTTAAACAAACACGAGCAAGGCAGGATTTCTGAGCCAGCTTTTTTAGGACTCTTGGGTGCAAGTTATGTGAAAATATTTATCCCTCTTGTATACTGTTTAACGTCTTCCTTGGTTACTAATGGACTGGAAAGGACTTCATTGTCCTCAAGCGATTCAAGTACATCATCTGGCTACTTTGCGAAGGCAGAGCAGGAATGTTTATGGGAATCTTCTGCCTTTTCTTTGTCATTATTAACTGTCTTGTGCTCTCTGCTTTGGAAGTGGCTGGGGCTTATCTTGGGATTTCTTTTGTTTGCACTGGATGTTAAACATCTCCTCTATTCTATGATTCTATATTAGCCCATCACATCGTGGTTTCCTTTGTTCTCACTCCCACAGGTACAGTCCCCAAATCACAAAGAATGGAGCAAAAGCTCAGCCTGGCAATGAGGTGAAGATGAAAGGTCCTGAGCCAGTGATCAGCCAGATTATCGACAAGCTGAAACACATCAACCAGGTTTGTTCTGCCAGGGATGGCTCCAGACTGGGTGGTTTCCAAATCACTTTGGCCTTCCCCAAGCTGGGTCAGACAACCCGGGGCACTGGGGCATCCCCATCCTCAACAGCAGGGTATGAGTGGTGCCACCTCAGCCCTGCACTGTACCAGGCTCCCAGCAGTGGCAGGTCCTGATGCATGCACGCTGGCAGGGTTTGTGTGGCATGTGCCCCATGTCCCCTCTGGTTGGAGGAGTCCCCTTTGGTATTCCTTGTGCCTTGTAGGGAGGGTCACCCATTTCTTTGCTGTATCTCTCTGGGCATGCACTCCCAGTCACTGCTTGGACAAGTTATGTGGAGTGGGGATATGGCAGAGCTGCATTAGACTCTTCCCGCTGCTTCTTTCCCACCATCTCAGACCTGGCATCCTTGCTGGGACAAGCAGCATCTTGTCTCTCCCTATTGTGCCAGGCCACGTTAAGCCTGTGAACAAGGCTTGCTGCTGCCAAGGGATTAGGTGGCACCTCTGTGCAGTGTTCAGCTTGCAGTTGTTACCCTCCCAGAGCTCTCTGCAGAGAGCCAGCTGAGAGCTGCAGTGGGCCAGCCAAGCTGGGGTCTGCCTCTGGGCTCTGCTGTGCTCTCTGTGTGGAGGAGTAACTGAGAGGGAATGTTTTCATGGGCTGCTAGCTTGTACCCCTTTGCTTTCCGGTGACAGAGCACTGGGACCTCACAGGGCAAATACCGGGGTGGTAATGCTGTCTGTTAATACAGATGTGCTGCCCTGGCTCTTCCAAGAGGGCTCTTACTGGTGGGCACCTTGTTGAGGGCTGCTCCAGCACAAGGCTTTGGGCAGTGATGGGTTCCCGGGGTTAAGCCCAGCTTTGCTTCCCGGCCGGGTGGGCTGCGAGTGCTGCTCGCTCTGAGTTGCTGGCTTAGCGACTTTTCTGCTAACCTCTGCTTTCCTGCTCCGCCACTGCCAGGGACTGTTTTCACAGCAATTCCCAGTTTAGCCCCCGTGCCCTCCGACACATGCATGCCTCATTAGGCACTGTCTGGGAGCAGGATGCAGCCAGGGATTCGGGGTCCCTGGGAGCACCCCGACATGCAGGAGCCGATGTGGGCAGCGCATCCTGCTGTGCCTCCCTGTGCCAAGCTGCGCCATCTGCCAACAGCCCATAATTGTTGGGGGGGGGAGAAAAAAAGCATCATCAGCTCCCTATTAAACGGGGTAGAGGGCAGGCTTCAACCTGCAGGTGATAATGATATTTTGCCGTTCACAGTGAGAAAGTCACACTGAACAAAACATGGTTATTAGTGTACTTGAAACTGCTGACATAGAGCGGTTGTGAAATGCTGGCTGCCAGATTGGGTCAAGTTAGGTCTTTGCTGAACAGTTCAGGCTGCTGAGGAGTGGAGATCTGCGGAATGAGAGACCCTGGGTAAACATTGCTGGGCTGAACTCAGCTGTTTGCAACAGCAGAGTGTCTTTGTCAGCTGCTGCTTGGAGAAAAACAGTGCTAAGGGGTGAATATGGTCAACTCAGTCATGGCCTTTTCCAGTGCTTCCCCTCCTGGGTGTGCAGCATCGGATTAGAACGTGTTACGGGGGGCAGGTGAGTTTTTTTGGTTTAAATGGCATCAATAGGGGTCTGAAAAATATCAAACCCTCTTGTAAAGTTGTGTTGGAGAAGGAGGGAGAGTTGAGGATAAGATCAGGAGAAACTAATTTGTGAGAATTAGTTATGAACCCAGCTATTCCTGTGGAGGGTCTGTGGTCCATGGTAAGTGGCTTATATACTGGGAAAGTAACTGCAGAGCTGGGATTTGGGGTGTCAGAGCTCAGCATCACACTCATTTTCTTGGCCTACTGAAGTTTTGTGCTCTCCTCCACATCTGGAATGCATCTTGAACACTGAATAGTAGGAAATGTGGAAGGAGCAGCAGCTCTGGCTGAATTACAGTTGTGTTTTTCAGGTGTTGGCTTCAGATCTGGGAAGCAGCAGGGACTCCAGGCTGGGGAGGGGTGAGAATCTCCTCATCCACCAGGCTCAACCCAAAGGGCTTTCAAACATCCAGAATCTGTAGGAGGAAAGAGCATCTTTTCAAGTGTTCACAGTGCTCAGAGATGTAAACTGGATTCCCTGTGGGACTACCAGAATTGTGCATCTAGAACCATGTGATGACTTCCTCCCAGTGTGTGGTGTTGGAGATGCAGCTTGGGTTCTGCGGCTGTGAGTAAGCTCAGGACCCATGCTAGGTGGTGAGATTTTGTAGGGTTCCATAGCTTTTACTTGCAGGTTTTTGCTAATGTCTGTAATTCGCCAGTGATTTGGCTGCAGTTTATTCCTGGCTGCTCGCACTGAAGAGAAGCGTGTGTTCTTTTAGCAGTACACCATGGTTTTGAGCTCACTTGAGTTTGGCAAACACGTTCTGTGTGGAAATCCTGCTCACTTGTTAGTTCATGTCTCCTCCAACTGAATCTGGGTAAGTGCGCACATACATGATGGATGCTCATTGAGCTTCTGCAGTTTGAAATGGGAATGGTGTTTGTGCATCAGAACATGGGGACTGAAAAGAGCATAAAAAACCCTAATCCAGAGAGAAAGGGAAGCAAAAATGTGCCAGATTGTGTTAGTTTGGTTCAAGCACCTTTTATCAAGCTAAAGTAAACGGATGAGTAAAACATGAGTAGTGCTGCCTCAACTCAGTGCTTTCAGGATGGGTCCCCCTCACCTTATCAAGGCTCCAGACTGTTTTCGTTTCACTCAAACGTGTGGCTGGTGCTGCTGCTATTTTTCATGCCATGTTGGAAGTAAGGATTATTGTTTTAATTTCTTTTATAACTTCTGGTAGATGTCCACCAAGTTTGGGTTTAAGTTATTTTTGCTGTCTGCCCAGAGGCATGAGCAGCCCATCCATAAATATTAACATTGTTATCTCAGCTGGGAGGCCAAGGGTCACCTCCAGGAAAATGAGCTGGAATCGGTTCCTGACTTTTATTTCCCAGAGTGGATGGGGTCTGTTTCTAGCTAGAAGGGTTTTCACTCATCCTACGCATGAAACTATATTGAAACTGAAAGGTTATTTGGTATCAGGACAAGGTCTCGCTCAGCTTTTACTGTGACTTGGTAGCATCTGTAGGCAAAAAGCAGTGTGCAAGGTGAGCTATTTCCTCTGGTCATTTGAATTTCTTCCCTCCATGGGGGCATTTGAATGGCTGTCAGATGGAGATGAGCTTCAGGTTTTAACATATGCATGGAGATGGGAGACATATGCATGTCCTGGGTGCCCTCCCACGTTGGTGACCTTCTATTGATCCTCCTCTTCCAAGAAAGGCTCTGGAGAGCAGACCTGAGTGATGCTGGTGTGAGGATGCAGCAGGGATAGAGACTGCGGGTACCAAATCAGCTGATGTGACCCCCTTGGTCCTCCCTCCTGTCTCTCTGCACCCCAAGACAACTCATGCTCTCTCTGCAGTGCTATGGGGCTCTGACACTATCGCAGCAGGTGCTTTACCCTATCCTTACCTGTTTAAGCCTGTGCCCAGTTCCAGTCCCTTTTTATGCTTAGATAAATGCTGGTATTTATCACAGGGCCATCTGTAGGAGGAAGAGGGCATTTTTGGAAGAAAAGGCAGCGGGAAAACCCCACCAAAAATGAACAATAAAATCCCTAAAAGGAAATTTAACTGGGGGAGATGCAAGAAGATTGAAGGGCCTGGAAACAGATTGTACATTTCCAGACACTGGAGTTAAGGGCTCATT
The DNA here is from genome assembly GCA_028858755.1 of Ara ararauna. Taxonomy (NCBI): domain Eukaryota; kingdom Metazoa; phylum Chordata; class Aves; order Psittaciformes; family Psittacidae; genus Ara; species Ara ararauna. The sequence goes on along the minus strand of CM054383.1, from coordinate 1,433,637 downwards.
TAGAATATTTCAGATACACTGGAGTTTGACAGTTCCTTGGTTTCCACATCAAACAATCTGTAATTTATTGCCCCGTATAGGGACTGTGTTTTTATCATATTGCATATTCTCCAGCCAGAACTCTAACTACCATATAAACTCTTGAAAAAAAGAACCCCTTGGGGGATTGGAATCCAGGCAATGTGCCTTCACAGACCCTGAGAAACCCCATTTGATTTATTTCCTTGGAAATAGGGGGAACACACAATTTCTTGGAGCATTACAGCTGTTCCCCAAGCAGGATCTCGCTGCCTTTCTTCACGTGCTTGGTGTAAAGACCTGGGTCCTGTGGTGAGCCCTGTGTGAAAGAGCCTCGTGTCCCTCTTTGTGGGGTTTACAGGGGGATGAGAACAAAACTTAGACCTTTTACAAGGCATAAACCATGGAGCTTTAACTGCAAGGAAGCAAAAAAGACAAAGGAGGCCCAGAGGTGCAAATGCCCAAAGACAAAATAGAATGGAAGCTTACAAAAAAGCAAGCCCTGGTGTTTAAATAGGCGTTTGGAGCTGGTTTGATCAACCAATGTGTCCTATATTTGTTTGTAGGTTTAATGGGCTGTTTCCCTGTGGCCTGGCTGCTGGGAGAGGGCAGGCTGGAGGTCACCCAGAAGTTAATTTGGAAAAAGGCCAAAAGGCCACAACTTGATGGAATCAAATCTAAACAAGATAGGGCTGGGAACAGCGCGGTGCCCTGGTGCCTCAGCCTCTCACAGCTCCTCTGCTCTAAATAGAGTGTGGTGGAGCATCAGGGACCGGCGATGGGGTTTAACCTCACCACGGGCGATGATGCTCGGGGTGGGATCCAAATCCCACTTGTGGCACACAGGGAACCTGGGAATGGGCTGCCCCAGCAGTGCAGTCGGTGCTCTCTGGGCATGGGGCAGCTCCCAGGGGGGAGATGTGGCGTCTCTGGGAGCTGCTTCACCAGACCCTGTCCCAGGCACCTCAAAGCAGGGAAAACTATTGAGTTCATTATGGGAGACCCCGGGGAGCTGGGGAGTTTTCAGGACTGTATTTCCCCTTCAGCAAGCTCCGTGACTTTGAGGGATTTGGTGGGATAGCGTTCCTCTGTGCCCTGCTAGGCTTTGTGAACTTTATTACTCCCACTGTATTTTAGCTTCCCGACCAGATGAAGCAGCATCATAATGACAAAAATTCACAAGCTGCCAGATTGTTAAACCAAGTGATGCACAACACTTAACACTTGAAAATACAACACTTCCATTGCACCAAAGCAGTTGCTTTTTATTATTTTCCCCCTTTTAAATTCAGTAAGTTAACACTGCAATGTCTGGGGTGCTGCAGAGGTGTAATAGCATTCATCAGGTCCTCAAAAGAAATGTTAGTAAAGACAATAACTACTTGGAAACGCCTTTTGTGAACATTATTTAACAGTTTGTAACAATTAGGATATTAAAACCACACGCTGTTGAAAGCAACCAGACATTGCAACTATTTCTTACTAAGGCTATTAACTAAAATGACAGAAGAGTTTTAGTTCAATGATAAATGCATTTTGGAATGGATCAGCTAATTCTTCTTTTACTACACTAAATAGCCTATAGCTCCACCAAGTCTGGGCCTGGTATTTAAAGATTAACTCCTTCATCCTTTTGAGCCATGCCTCAGCTCTCGGTAACACACCAGGTAAATGCTCTCCCACTCCATGTGCAACTGGCAATTCCAGGATTTTGCCAGGCCAGTTAACGCAGGGGGAATGTGACCCCCGTAATGAGAACATTGTTAAATTGCAACATATCTGACTGTCAGGTTTGCTTTTTAAACCCAACCTCCTCCTTCCCTCTTAGAATCATAGAATTATAGAATGGTTTGGGTCGGAAGGGACCTTAAAGCTCATCCAGTTCCAACCCCTGCCACGGGCAGGGACACCTTCCACTGGAGCAGCTTGCTCCAAGCCCCTGTGTCCATCCTGGCCTTGAGCACTGCCAGGGATGGGGCAGCCACAGCTTCTCTGGGCACCCTGTGCCAGCGCCTCAGCACCCTCACAGGGAAGACCTTCTGCCTTAGATCTAAACTGGACTTCCCCTATTTCAGTTTGAACCCATCACCCCTTGTCCTGTTGCTACAGTCCCTGATGAAGAGTCCCTCTGCAGCATCCTTGTAGCCTCAGACACTGGAAGCTGCTCTGAGGTCTCCACATAGCTTCTCTTCTCCAGGCTGAACAGCCCCAATGTTCTTAGTCTGTCTTCATATGGGAGGTGCTCCAGCTCCTGTTCATCCTTGTAGCCTTCTCTGGACTTGCTCCAACAGCTCCATGTTCTTATGTTAAGGACACCAGAACTCCACACAGTGCTGCAAGTGTGCCCATGCCAGCTATCGCCCATCAGGACCATATCTGCAAACGTGCTGGCTTTGTTGGGATTGTTGTGGGAACACGGTATCTGCAGGTCACCCACAATGAGGTTTCTTTAACAGCCAGAGATGAACTGGACCCAGTGTGTTTGCATGTGTGTTTTCAAACAGAGCTGTAATCTGGGCTGAAGTTTCTTGCCTCTTTTATCTTATAGTCCTGCATGACCCTCTCCTTCTCTGGAACTTCCTGGTTCCTGCAGTCTTGTGCAGGAGAAGGGGTTCAACTTTGCCTCTGTGTCTTCAGCGCCAGTAGGGATCCAGGTGCCTCAGGTGTGTCCTGCAGGGACCAGACTCCAAACAATGCCGTGGAAATCAGCTGGGAAAAAACCACCACTTTTAAAGGGGATTCGTTGGCTTTTGTGTCCAAAACATGCAGCTGATGCACAGCAGTGCTTTAAAACAAACACCAGACATCCTGTACCAGAGCTGGAGTTTATCCTGTTGTGGAGGAAACAAACCTGGAGGAATCCTTGTGCAGCAAAACATGGTGTAAGTGGAGCTGTTGATACCAAGTTAGCAGTTAGTTACAGTTATTCTGGGCCTTGTTGATCGCATCTGCTGTGATTCAGGCTGGTAAGTTCATCAGTAGACATCCGAGGGAGGTGTCCTCCCTGATGGTGCCTGTAAAAGCCCTGCAGCAATCCCTGGCATTAGTGGGGTCATTGATAATTTTCTCATTCATGTGGATTTTCTCTCCAGAATTTGACTTGCATCACATGTGGTCCAGACTGGGAGGGGACTGGGATTCAGGGAGCTGATCTCCGGCCTCCAGAGCGGGCTTGGCAGGTAACCTGCGGTCTTCTTAGGATCACAGAATCACAGAATGGTTTGGGCTGGAAAGGACCTTAAGATCCCCCAGTTCCAACCCCCCCACCATGGGCAGGGACGCCTCACACTAGACCACGTCACCCAAGGCTCTGTCTGAATCTCTTCTCTGCCCAACCTGTAGCTGTGCCTGGGATTGCTCCGACCCAGGTGGAGGACCTTGCACTTGGCATGGTTAAACTTCATCAGGTTGGCATCAGCCCACCTCACAAGCATGTCAAGGTCCCTCTGGATGGCATTCCTTCCCTCCAACGTATCAACCGAACCACACAGCTTGGTGTCATCGGCAAACTTGCTGAGGGTGCACTCAATCCCACTCTCCATGTCACCAACAAAGATGTTGAACAAGACCGGTCCCAACACCGATCCCTGAGGGACACCGCTCGTTACTGGTCTCCAGCTGGACATTGAGCCATTGAGCACAACTATTTGCGTGCGGCAGCCAGCCAGTTCTTTATCCACCAAGTGGTCCACCTATCAAATTGATGTCTCTCCAACTTAGAGACAAGGATGTCATGTGGGACAGTGTCGAACGCTTTGCACAAGTCCAGGTACACGACGTCAACTGCTCTACCTCTGTCCATCAGTTCTGTAGCCCCATCATAGAAGGCCACCAGATTGGTCTGGCAGGATTTCCCCTTGCTGAAGCCATGCTGGCTGTCACAAAGCACCTTGTTGTTTTTCATGTGCCTTAGCATGCCTTCTGGGAGAATCCGCTCCAAGATGTTGCCAGGCACAGAGGTGAGACTGACTGCTCTGTAGTTCCCCAGCTCATCCATTCTCCCCTTCTTGAAAATGGGGGTCATATTTCCCTTTTTCCAGTCATTGGGAACTTCACTGAACTGCCATGATTTTTCAAACATGATGGACAGTGGCTTAGCAACTTCATTTGCCAGTTCCTTCAGGACCCGCAGATGGATTTCATCAGGTCCCATGGACTTGTATGTGTTCAGGTTCTTAAGATGGTCTCGAACCAGATCCTCATCTACAGTGGGCCCAGGGTCTTCATTCTCACTGTCCCTGTGTCTGCCTTCCAAAACTTGGGTGGTATGGTCAGAGCATTTGCCAGTGAAGACTGAGGCAAAGAAGTCATTAAGAACCTCAGCCTTCTCCAAATCCAGGCTAGCCAGTTCTCCTGATAGCTTCTGGAGGCGGCCTACGTTGTCCCTAATCTGCCTTTTATTTGCTACGTACCTATAGAATCCCTTCCTGTTGTCTTTAAAATCTCTAGCCAAGTTTAATTCTAACTGTGCCTGAGCTTTCGTAACCTGGTCCCTAGCTTCCCAGACAACATCCCTGTTGCATCCCCAGGCCGCCTGTCCTTGCTTCCACCTTTTAGAAGCCTCTTTTTTCCTTCTATGTTTCCTCAGCAGCTCCTTATCCATCCAAGGAGGTCTCCTGGCCCTCCTGCACCACTTCCTTCTAGTTGGGATACAACACTCCTGAGCTTGCAGCAAGTGATCCTTGAATACCAACCAACAGTCTTGGGCCCCCCTGCCCTCTAAGGCTATATCCCGTGGAGCCTTACTGAGCAGGTTCTGAAGAGGCCAAAGTCTGCTCTCTTGAAGTCCAGGGCAGATCTCAAATTTGACCATCTCGTGATCGCTGCAGTCAAGGCTGCCCCAGAGCATCACATTTCCAGTCAGCCCTTCCCTGTTGGTGAGAACAAGGTCAAGCATGGCACCTCTCCTTGTCGGCTCCTCTATTACTTGCAGAAGGAAGCTGTCTTCCACACAATCGAGGAACCTCCTGGATTGCTTGTGCTGGGCCGTACCATCCCTCCAACAGATATCGGGGTGGTTGAAGTCTCCCATGAGAACAAGGACCTGCGAGCGTGGGGCTGTTCCTATCTGTCTATAGAGCGCTTCATCCACAGAGTCCTCTTGATCAGGCGGTCTGTAACAGATCCCCACATTGATGTCTCCCATCACTGTTCTCCCTTTAACCCTGACTCACAAACTCTCTATTGACTGCTCACCTGTCCCCAGGCACAGTTCCATACTCTCCAGCCTATCCCTAACATAAATAGCAACTCCCCCTCCCCGCCTACGGGGCCTGTCTTTCCTAAAGAGCCTGTAACCTTCTATCCCAACACACCAGTCACAGGAGCCATCCCACCGTGTTTCTGTGATGCCTGTGATATCATACCCCTGTAGATGTGCACACATCTCTAATTTCTCTTGTTTGTTCCCCATGCTACGGGCATTTTGTATAGAGGCATCTGAGCCGAGCTCCAAATGAAGGCGGCTCGTTGGCTGGAGCGGCTGGAATATCTCTACGTTGCTCCGAGCATTTATTATAGGTGTTGGCAACTGACTGGGAGTGTTGGGATGGAATGATGCCCCCATCCCCCAACACATCTAGTTTAAAGCATCCTTGACCAGTCTGGCAAGCCTCCTACCAAAACTGCTCTTCCCCTTCTTTGTCAGAGCAGCTCCACCAGCCCCCAGTAGACCTGGCCTACTAAGTGGCCACAGAACAGATCTGATTGCTTTTGCTCCTGAGAAGAAGCCTTGTTTACAATAATTATGTTCCTTATGATTCCAGGCTGGTACAACAGCATAGGGATGATGCTCTCAGGGGAAGGGAGGAAAAAGCAGCGCTGGAGCTTGCTGCGGGCAAGGAGGGCCAGCTCCAGCCAGAGGTCTGCGCTGCATTCCCAGGCTTTGCTTCAGGAGCATTGCTGGGATGCTTGTGAGATTCCCACTCCACCCCTAGCTGCTCCATGTGCCAGGAAGGTTGGACCTGAGCATTGCTCCAGTGCAATTCTGCTACTTCAAACCATTCTATCTGCAGTGGGAACAAGGTGCACTCGTGGCATTTTCTTCTCCCAGAGGCATTAATGTGTATCTGGTCCCCAACACCAGCCAGGCATGGGTAGTGGAGGAGTCCTTCCAGATCCTGGCTGCTCAGCCTGCTATGGGTTTGTGTATATCTTGTATTGAAGGAATGGAAAGCACCCACTGGTTTGGTATCCTTTTGATGGAGAGACAGTGTAAGGTGTCTTACTACTTTGTGCAGAAAGACATTAGCCATCTGGGCTAAAGAAACCTGGAGAGGGGCTTTGGACAAGGGCCTGTAGGGACAGGACAAGGGGAATGGCTTTAACCTGCCAGAGGGGAGACTGAGATGAGCTCTTGGGCAGAAGCTCTTCCCTGTGAGGGTGCTGAGGCACTGTCAGGGGGTGCCCAGAGAAGCTGTGGCTGCCTCATCCCTGGCAGTGTTCAAGGCCAGGTTGAACACAGGGGCTTGGAGCAAGCTGCTCTATGGAAGGTGTCCCTGCCCGTGGCAGGGGTTGGAACTAAATGAGCTTTGAGGTCCCTTCAACCCAAACCAGTCTGGGATTCTGTGCCCTACACCCCACTGAGCAGCCCTGCTCTGCGAGAGGGTTGTCCATGTTTAGAAAACACTGGCTTGGCTTGGTGAGGAGCTGAGGCTGCCTCTGCTCCCTCTCCTGATGCTCTGTCCCACCTCTGTGAAGGCAGTGGCAATGCAGACATTGCAGCTTTCATCCCAGCTGTGCTGCTGTCAGAAAGCGCAGGAGGTTTTGTCCATTTTAGGCAATGGATAATCTGTAATCTCCCTCCTTGTGTTGTACCTGCTGACGAAGCAGATGGCTGGAATTAGGCAGGTTTCTGCTGGCAAACCCCACTCAGTGGCACTGCATCGACTGCATTGGGGCAGGTGTAAATAACCCTCATGGCTCAGGGGGATTCTCTCAGTTAATACTGTTGACACATGACTGATTCCAAAGGCTGACCTGTATTTTAGTGCTCTTGCTGTTGGAGCACGTGCTGCAAGAGATGGCCATTGCAGCACATAAAGCTGCAGGCAGACAGGGAAGGTTAGGTTGCGGCAGTATTTATTGCCTGTGGCCTCACTGCACTGCATTGGAAGGGAGCAATATTAAAAGCAGAAAATGTGCTTGGCTGGCCTTTCTAAGGACATGTGTGAGAAGATGCTGTCTGGTGAAGCGCAGTCAGCAGTGGAGGTGGGAGGCGGGAGGCAGAGGATGGATATTAGAGCCATCAAGAAATACCATGATGGGCAGGAGGTTGTTTTTTTGGCAGGACCCCTCGAATGCCTCTTGCCTACGAGTGGGGAAGGAGACTGCTGACCTTTGTATGCAGCTCCTACAAGCTGCGGGTGCGACTCCTGTAGGTGTGTTTCACGGCTTCCACTGGGAGTGCTGGGTCTCACTGGGGAGGGTATAAAGTCATCAGCTTCAAACCTAATTTAAACCCTGAGTACCTTCAGCTGCTCAGTTGGTGGCTGTGGATCTGTGTGGGAGAACCACCCCGGGGCAGGGTTCCTCCTGCCTCCAGCTCTGGAGACCTGAGATTGCAGGGTCTGTTTCTGTGGGATACAGTGTGTATTGGTGATGGGTTTTACCCCAGTGTATGAGCAGTGCCTGTGCTGGAGCCTGAATTTTTACTCATCCAATTTGTAGATCCCTCCTAGGTGCCAATATTGACCCTGGAAAAGCTGTGTCTGGGGAGTTAAAGTCTCTCCTGTTCCGGTTCTGCAAGCAGCAGCTGCTCTCTGAATGCAGAGAAAAGCTGTGACCTTGCCCAGGAGCCAGCCCAGCCATCAGTTGATCACTGGGGACCACGGAGCTGGAGACACCCTATCCCAGGATTGCTCCTGGTCTGATCAGTCTCAGCTGAATGCCTGTTTAAAGTGCATAAATACTTGTGGCAGCAGAGCCTGGACCTCAGGTCTCCCTGCTCCAGCTGGGCTCCCTCCCCAGCAGCACCAGTCTCACCCTGCCTGAGATCAGACCCTGGATCTGCTCTACATGCAGGATGGAGCAGTGGCTGTTGGGTGCCAGAGGTGGCCATGGGATGCTGGAAGCCTCTGGCACCCCTCAGCTCCCATGGAGAACATCCAGGGCTCAGCTGGGTATAACCTGCTCCAGTGAGTTGGTCATTGGTCCCTATGGACACCTTACCCCTTCCTAGCTAACAGGTTTGGGGGGTGTTTGCCTCTTCCTGCGTGATTGAAGTCTGGTGATATCAATGTCTCAGTAATCAGCCTAGCAGTGGGTTTGTCTTGTCTGATAAGAGGTAACTGGCTTATGAGACAGTTGTTCAGTCCCCGGTGACAGCTCTGTGGAGCTGGGGGCATGTAGCAGAAGTGCTTGTCACTGCTTTTTGGGATCCCAGGATCTCGGGGTGAAGTGAATGCAAAAGTAAAGGGAGAAAGACCAGCCCTAGGAGGTCAGAGTGATGGGCGCCGCTGCTCGGGCAGAAACCTCTGTTCAAGGTGCACAAAAACACATGGCTGGACAAGTCCCTTTCTGCTGGGAGCTCTTAGGGAAGGAGGGAAGCAGCTGGGACAGAGATTTACCTCTCATCGTGCGGCAGAAGGAGAAGAGGGGGAAAAGATCCTTCCTGCCCAGCCCTCGGCTGGCTGTTTGCTACCTGGTGCCAAGGCCAAGATGTTTGTCTCGCAGGCAGCCACTGCTGACAGCCGGCAAATGGCCATGTGTGCCGGAGCCTGAGCCAAGAGGAGGTGCCCCAGTGCTCCAACACGGGCTAGGCTGAGCCAGGAGGCTGCAGGGACCCACTCGCTGCTGCGTTCCCTGGGCACGCTGGGCTGTGGGGCTTTCTCAGTAGGTGGCTCAAGATGGTATGAGAGGGTGCTGAGGCGCTGTCAGGGGGTGCCCAGAGAAGATGTGGCTGCCCCATCCCTGGCAGTGTTCAAGGCCAGGTTGGACACAGGGGCTTGGAGCAAGCTGCTCTATGGAAGGTGTCCCTGCCCATGCAGGGGTTGGAGCTGGAGGAGCTTTAAGGTCCTTTCCAGCCCAAACCATTCTATGATGCTTACATATCCTCCTAGACACTCTTGCATTCAGGGCACCTTCCTTCTAGGCCATCCCTGCTCAGATGCCTGCAGGATGTAATGACAGTGAGGTGGTTGATTGCTCCACCTCTACACATATTGTCTTCTTGCTCCTTGTGCTCCTATTTTGCTTGCTGTCTCATGTTTTATCTTCTGGTGACGTGCGCTTTGGGCCTTCCTGAGCGGCGTTTGGATGGCAGAGTGGGGCTCTGCTCCAACATAATGAAACAAAATATGGAAAATACGGATAATAGCAGCAATGGGTCCTGGCCCATGTAGGCTCCCACACTCCTCCTTCACTCACCTGCCAACACCCCCAGGGGTGGCTGCTTGACAAGTGGAGAAATGGGTCCAGGTTCTCCTATCTAGTGACGCAGAGCAGTTGGAAAGCAGAGGAGAAAGCAGCTGGGGCTGCTGATAGGTGACTGAGAAACTGTGGGGAGAAGGAGCCGGGATACAGTGCCAGTGAAGAAATGGGGTGGAAAGGGGTCAAGGCACACAGGCCTTGCAGGTAGCAAGGGAGGGAGCATCTTTGCAATGCCTTTTCCACCATCAACTGGTGTGGATGTGCCTGGTGGGGACAGCTCTCCTGGTGACTTTCTTGGTTATAGTGGTTTAATCAATGATGGGTTTAACTGGTTTTTGGCATTTGAGGGGTGTCTGTGTTTGATGGAGGTGGATGGGGGTGTAGGAAGAGATGCTGAAGGACTGGTGGCACTTTGGTCTCAGAAATGCAAAGGAGGAGAAGGAGCTGCAGCAGCTCAGAAATAGAAAAACAGCTTTTCTCCAGCATCAGCATGGCTGTGGGGGCTTAGGGGACAAGCAGAAGCAGATGGGGAGTGCCCAGGTCCCCAGCCCTGCTTGGCACCCACCCCAGCCTGTTCCTTCCTACCACAGCACAAAAACAAGCCAGAAATAGCTGCGGGGTGGAAGGGGAAGGAACTGGCTCTAAGGTGAAGGAGCTGATCCTAAAGCCTGAGTAATCTCTTTTTCGCCTGTGCCCTGTGATGAATGACCATTTGTTCAGGTCGGGGAAGTGACACTCCCCTGCCTGGGGGACAGCAACAGGAGCCGTCCCTCTGCCTGCGCCGTGCCAGGGAGGGCTTAACCTCTGTGTCCACATCCACATCCTGTCCCGGGCATCGGCCTCCTGTCGCCAAAGCAGAGCGATTCACAATGGCCTGGCAGCCCCTTCTGCTGCTGAGGGAGATTTACTGGCCAGGGCAGGCTCATTTTAATTACTGTCAGCACTGAGGGGTCTTTATCTGTCTTCCTTTACCCACTGGGATGGTGTCAGTTTTGATAGCTAATCTGGAATTAAGCTGATGATCCCTGAAGTAGGGCCACCCTTGGACCAATAATTCACTGCTGTCACCAGCTTCTTTGTGCTATCTGGAAAGTGACCAGGAAAACTGATTTACTGGCAGCTGAGAGCATCTCCTCTGGAGCTTGTGAAGAAGTAAAGGGGATCCTGCTGTGCTGGTAGACCCCGAGTGATGCACAGGTGGGACTTTTCCTGCTCCAGGAGATGCTATTATGAGTGCCAAGAGCAGCTCCCAGTGCCTAAAGAGGCTACAGGAAATTTGTAGAGGGGTTTTGGACAAGGGCCTGTAGGGACAGGACAGGGGAATGGCTTTAATGGCCAGAGAGGAGACTGAGATGAGCTCTTAGGCAGAAGCTCTTCCCTGTGAGGGTGCTGAGGCGCTGTCAGGGGGTGCCCAGAGAAGCCGTGGCTGCCCCATCCCTGGCAGTGTTCAAGGCCAGGTTGGACACAGGGGCTTGGAGCAAGCTGCTCTATGGAAGGTGTCCCTGCCTGTGGCAGGAGTTGGAACTGGATGAGCTTTAAGGTCTCTTCCAACCCAATCCAGGCTGGGATTCTACAGTTCACCCCTTTGGGCACCCTTCACCATGGGCTGTTGTGAAGCCTCAGAGCAGGAGTGACCCCAGACTGGTGCATGGGGAGCACATCCTTGGGCAATTCCTTGCCCATAGAAGGTAGAAGGTGCTGCCTGGGGCTTGGTCTGACAAGTGCAGCTTCAGCAGTACAAAACCTGTGATGTCTCAAGCCTCAGCACAGGGACGTGCAGGATTTGCTTTTAGAGCAGCTGATAAAACAGCTGACGTGCCCAACTCATTGTTTTTCTAAGCACTGAAATGACTTTTCCATCTCCAAAGCCTGCTCCTACTTTATTAACATCTGATTAGTGATCACTCCTTGTGCTGAGCTTGAAACCAGAGTACAATTAGGAACAGGTTTCTTCTCTGCCATGTCTTGTGCTGCCAGGGTGCATCCAAGTGGAAGGGCTCTAAGGAAACCACAGTATGGGTGTCCTTGTGCCAAAATGAGCTCTTCTGTCCTGGGGCTAATGTAGTGGTCAGAAGGGCACTAAGGAAAGGGCACACGTGTGTACAGAGAAGTACAGCTCCTGGTATTTATAGATACTTTTAGAAGTTTTAAATCTCCTCATTTTCAAATGGTGTTTGATGCTTGGTGCCAGGAACATTGAGTTTTTCTGTAATAGGTGTTGTAATTGTGGCTGGGGAAAGTTCTCTAGAGCTTGGAAAGAAGTACATGGTAATGGTGCTATTGACGCTGCACTTCCTGCCAGTGCATGGTCCTGTGCAAGGCCCCTGTCCAGAGGCAGCATCAATCAGAGCTGGGTGATAGGGAAGCAGAGTGGACAACACCAGTGAATCCCATCATAAGGGTTGCTTAAATAGTAAAGTATCTGCTAATAATAGATAACTTTTTCCATGCTATTTCCAGGGCTCATAAGCAGAGGAAGTGGAAAGAATCGATTCTGCTGTTGCATGCTTGTGTGAGATCAGGCTGCAAAATTCAAAACATATGAGTTTGCACAGTCCCCAGCTTCAGCCTTTTCCAATGGGTTCCTTTCCCCCGTTCTTGCCTGTGATCAGATAATGACCTTTGTGAGCAAACCAACCCCAGCTGTATTTCATAATGGGAATATACTTCTGTACAGTGTAATGAGCTGTTAACAGGCAACAGCATCGTGTGAAAATCTGCACGTCTCCCATGATACTGCCCTCATTTAAAAGCCACCCATAAATTACTCGATGTTGCAGATTTCAAGGTCAGGATTGCCCATAAGGTCTAGGGTTTTTCTCCCCCAAACCCAATGTTTTCAGCAGGATGGAATTTAAAATAGAAAAACCTGACCTGTCAGGAGTCACTGGGGTCTCTGTCAGGTACCTGGAAGCATGTGGCTGGAGCAGGCGGCTTGTGTGAAGCAAGGGAAATAACTCTTTTGCTCCTCTCAAGCTCCTTCTTGCCAAAGCTCCTGAAGAAAGGCATCGCAAGTGTTGTGGACAGTCATTTTGGTGAGTTTGGTTGAGTTATGAGGGGTTTCTAGCAGAGCCAGGGCCTCGTTTTTACCACTGGGTTGAGTTCCCAACTCAGCCTAGGAGCCCAACTCAGCAACCCTTCAAGGCACTAAACAGCGCATGGACACATGGCTGCGGATCCAGGGGAGTTTCTGCACTAAGGCACTTTTTCTGCTGGATGGGAATATTTGATTATTAAGCATATTCTACAATTGTGACTATTATTTTAGCTTCAAGTTCGGTCTCCAGCCTCTCCAGCTTTTTAGGTTTGATCGTATTCCAGAGGCTTACTAAAAACATGCGAGGAATTTCAGCAAAACTCTATGGAACACTTCTTGTTAAATTCTTTCAGTCATGCAGGCTAAATGAAATGACAGCTCTGTCCACCAAAAGATACAAATATCACTCAGCCTTTTCCCCCAAACTCATGCAGGAATTACATGTTTCTCTAGAAGTCTTCTGTTCCCCTTTAATAATCTGTTTGCCTGTTCTCTTTACTTTGAATATGTTGAAAAGTAACTTTTAAGTATGTTGAAAAGGAAGATTTCTGCCCTAAAGGAGAACAGTGCTTGTAGCTCACTGTGGATATTCAATCTGAATTTGTGGGCTCGGTTTTGGGTATTGCTCACATTGATATTTGCAATACCATGGGTGTAGTCTCTGGAATGAGAAAACAGCTCTTAAACTACAGTCCAAGAAACACAACGTTGGTTTCTTTTGAGAGACAGGAGATTAATGATGAAAAGTATGTTGCAGCTCTCACTGTTTATGTTAAAATCAGGAAAACAAGACCAGGTGGCTGGTGGGATGGTGAGCTTGGAGTAAAGTGGTTGTAAAGAATGAGGAGTTATAAAGATTTCAACATACAGTGGCCCGTCCAAATCCAGCTGAGTCATCCCCCCACGTTGCTGCATCTGTTTTTGTCTGGTCACTGTATGGTTATGAATAATGGTGTGAATCATGCTGGGATGCCCTGGGGGGCTTCCCTTGCAGAAAGGCTCTGTGCATCGTTCCCGTCTGCCTTGGGTTTTAAGCTGTAGGGAAACCACAGGACATGCGAAGCAACACAGATATGTATGGACACCAGCCAGGGCTGCCTGGGGTGCCTCGGACCAATGACCTGATGGCTGATGTGGCAGCAGAGATACTGTGGCACTGCCCACCCTACCTGTGTGGAAATAAAAGCTATAAGGGAGACCTTAGAGCAACTCCAGTGCCTAAAGGGGCAACAGAAAACCTGAAGAGGGGCTTTGGACAAGGAATATAGGGACAGGCCAAGGGGAATGGCTTTAACCTGCCAGAGGGGAGACTGAGATGAGCTCTTAGGCAGAAGCTCTTCCCTGGGAGGGTGCTGAGGCGCTGTCAGGGGGTGCCCAGAGAAGCTGTGTCTGCCCCATCCCTGGCAGTGTTCAAGGCCAGGTTGGACACAGGGGCTTGGAGCAAGCTGCTCTAGTGGAAGGTGTCCCTGCCCATGGCAGGGGTTGGAACTGGATGAGCTTTGAGGTCCCTTCCAACACAAACCAGGCTGGGGTGCTGTGATTTTATGAAAACATAAAATAGCATATCTGAGCCATTGGAGCTTGTAGTCGGGAGCAAAGGAAGTTTCTTGCCATAGTGGTTGTGGAGATGGGAGATGAATGCCCTGCAGACACCTCAGAGATGCATGCGTGCACTCGGACTCCCACAATTAGTGCTGTAGTTTACATCGGGTACATTACAGTGTATTCTTGCCATTATGGTTTAGCAAAGAGTAGAAGATACTACTGTAAATTCTTACAGCTGGATGAACTGTGATTAAGTTAAAGTTATCCCTCTGTTGCATGCTACTTTAGTGATCACCAGACTATGTATTTTCCTGCCTCTTACCATAGGCTTTAAACCACAAGACATGAATAAACGGTAATGTTAGGGTACAGTCAGCTCTGCTTGCTATTTAAGGATGGGCAATCTATGTTCAGTCCACCAAACATCATTCCATAAAGCTTGCAGACCGTACGGGAGGTTGTATAATGGTTGATGTGCAGGACTGTGGCTGCTGCTGCAGCCAAAGTCGAGGCATCCAACAGCATTCCTGGGTCTGGAAGCACCACCGGAGCAGGGTGGGATTTGCACCCCATACCAGGTCTCCTCCTAGCAGTGCCAATAGGTTTTGTGTCACAGGCTTCCCTTCTCCCAGAGCCTATTGAACCTCCCTGTGGTTTTCAGTAGCTGGGGTGTGTGTGGCCAAGGATGGAGGCTTGTCCTGGAAAAGGAAGGAGCAGCATGGCATGTGGATGTCACGTTCACTCCATCCCAAGTCGGGGCCCATGCAGCATTTCTCAGACAGTTCCTGTTTTATTGTTTCTACAAAGGGGGAGAAATGAAGATGCTAATTTATGGCATGCTAAGAAAAAAGTAGTAAGACAAGAAATACTCAGTAACTTTAATGCTGGAGAGCACACAATTGAAAAATCCTGATTTTTCTCTCACCACCCGCTGAGTTTATTAAAGCTGAAAATATCCCAAAGCTTAATTCTCTCTGCCAGAAAGTTGCTCTGCTGCCTTGTGTATGGAATGAAAGTTGTGCTGCTGAGCTGTGCAGTGGGATCCTGGCTGGCTTGTTCCATGCCTTGGATACAGAGGAGTGAGCATCCTGCAGAGCATCCTGCAGAGGAGTGAGTATCCTGCTGCTGACCGGCTGTGGTCCCTTTCTGCCATGACAAGCTTGGTTTTAGAGCAGTGGTGCAATGGAGCAATGAGTTTGAACTGGTGCTGTGAGGAGGGAAGAGCTTCTTCCTTAAACCTAAGCTGAACTTCCCGTTTCAGTTTAAACACATCACCCCTTGTCCTATAGCTACAGTCCCTGGTGAAGAGCCCCTCTACAGCATACCTGTAGGCCCCTTCAGACACTGGAGCTGCTCTGAGGTCTCCACGCAGCTTCTCTTCTCCAGGCTGAACAGCCCCAATGTTCTCAGCTTGTCTTCATACAGGAGGTGCTCCAGTGCCCTAATCATCCTCGTACCCCTCTGAGTTTTGGGGAGATGAGCTCCGTTTTGCTCTCTGTCATGGGTGCAGGACCCAGCATGGTTGTTGCGCATGCCAAGCAGAAGTCTGCCACATTGTTTGCTGAAGGCAGGGAACCCAAAGAGGTCTCACATCCAGCCATTTGGTTTTCATTACGTTATGCTCCTCTAATATAAACACTGAGGTATGTGGACATCGCCGTGGACAGGGCGAGCCAGATGCCGAAAGCATTCCTCTGAGGCTGTATAAACTTCAGCAGCTAAAGACTGGAGAAACTCTTTTCTAAGGCTAGCTTAATAGTTTAAAAATATAACCTAGATTCCCGATATTAAAAAGTGCCTTGAAAGGCACGGGTACTGCTGCGAGAGATGGAACTCCCTAACCCCTGAACTATGCGGAAAGCTCCCATTTTGCAATATCTGCTCTTCCTTATCCTTTTCATTATTTAGGTTTTTTTCCAGGCTGAGATTAAATTCAGAAGGTTTTTAATAGCAGAGTGGTAGTGAGAGAAATTTTCAGCATATATTAACTGCCTGACTCACGCTTTTCCAAGCGGAGCTGGGTTTATGACAAAACAGCCGCCCGTTTGCAGCAACAGCAAACTGGGAAAAGGCAGCGGGAAGAGGGAGCTGATGCCTTAAAATGTGCCTAATCCCTCTATATGCCGGGAAGGGGCAGCGTGAGGAGCTCCCACCCGTGTTTCCTCTTGCCACTGTGTTTTGCCCCATTTGGCCTATCTTTGGACATGGATTTTGTAGCCAACTTCAGATCTTTGGCAGCGCTGGCGTCTCACAGGCTGGTAGAGGTGCTCCAGCTCCTGCAATGCTTGCAGAGCAGAAACCAAAAGGCAGGGTTACTCAATGTGATTTTTCCTCCTCCTTTTATTTCTTCCATTCTGGTTTTGTCTGCAGCTTGGTCTGTGAATGAACCTGAGCTCATCATGTGTAGTGCCATGGGGTCCTACCCCACTGTCCTGGCTCCACTGGCCCCCTCTTGTCACCCAGTCCCTGGAATGAAGAGGGAGGGGAGGTGGATTGAGGCTGTTGAATGACTGTGGCACCTCATGTCTTTCAGCTGCTCAAAGGGATGGCTTTGCCCCGCAGAAAAGCTCCAGGCAAAACCTCGGAGAAGGAGGAGGAGGAGGAGAGTGGAGACTGCGATGATGAAGATGACTGTGGTGGAGGCTCTGGGGATGGAGAGCTGCGAGTGAGGAACCAGCTCCGGTTCTTAGCAGGTGATGGGGATGGTGGTCCCACGGTGGCTGCCCCGCTGCAGGTTGTAGGTCTTGGTGATGGTGCAGGGAGCTGCTCTCTGGGGTCTGCTCAGTGCACGCACCACTGATGCCACGGCCCAGAGGCTGTTGATGCCCAGTGTTGTGCTGGAGAACAAATGCTGCTGGTTTTCCAGGTTGGTTTTGCAGGGCTGTGTTGAGGGCAACCCATGGCAGAGGGTTTGAGACAGGCTGCAAACCTGCAAATCATCTTCTCTCCTTCCCATGGCTGCCCTCCCTAACGGGCTTAGAGATGAGCTTTTCATCTTTCTGGAAGGCACCAGAAAGTTGTTTCAGATCCAGGCTTTAGAAACCTGTGGTCATTATTTACAGATAACAAAGGCTCATTTTACAGATTTAGGTTCTTGGCAGCATTGAAGGCCAGGTTGGACAGGGCTTAGAGCAACCTGCGCTAGTGGAAGGTGTCCCTGCCCCGTGACAGGGGGTTGGAGCTGAATGATCTTAAGGTCCTTTCCAACCCAAGCCAATGTGTGGTTCTATTGTTCTATGGCTACATTATTAGTAAGGTAATCCCTGGTCACCCATCAGGAGGAGAAAGCAAAGGACCAGTTGTGACTTGGGCAGTCACACGTGCTCTTGGTGTGTGCCTTCTCTCTGACCCACCAACCACCATCACCCTCCTTGTGGCTCTGGGAATCTCAGCAGCAGCAGCATCTTCCTCGCATGAGCAAGCCTAGGCTGTGAGAGGCTGTGTCCATCATGGATGAGCGGGGTCTGCTGGACGTGGGTCTGCGGGGCAGGCCTGGCCAAATTAATGACGCTACACTGTGCTCTTCAAGAGACCAGACAACTGAACCTGGATAAAATCAGCTTTACAGCTTTGAAGTTTAAGAGGCAAATTTGGGCTCCTAAACGAAGCACAGATGTTTATAAATTCCCTTCCATTGGTCTGGGATAATTAAAATATCCTTAATGAAGTGAGAGGTGAAATATTAAATGCCAGTTTCATATCAAAGATTATTTACACATTATGTAAAATATATCAAATACTTATATTCAAATATTGGGTAAGGGAAAGAAAATAGCTTTTAAGTCTTCCAATCTAGGTCTGAAATAGAAATACAGAATTCAGAGAAGGATAAAATGCACTTTATTTCATCGAAAAGCTAAATATCAAAGTATATGTTAAAGAGATACAGGTGATCCACAGCATCCTGAGTCGAGAGCAGAGATACGTGTTTCATTTTCCATGATCTCTGTGTCACACCTTTCTGCTATTTTAAATGTGTTTCTGATTCCTCTTACAGCCTTGCCCATAATACCATCGGTGATCTCTGAAGCCGGGTTTGTAATCCCTTCTGCCTTTTTCTGTCTCTGTAGCCTGGTTTAATCACTGTATTGATCTCCCCACCAACTGGCCTGTCTAGCGATTTAGACCTCTCTTGTCCCTGCAGTATGTGAACATGTAGCAAGGAAAGAGGACTTGCTCTCCCTGCGCTGCTCTGCTGGGAGGGTGTTTACTATGGATGGGTAAATATTAACTTGAAAGCAGCAGTGCCTTCGGGACGTTGTGTTCCTGGCAGGTTCCTGTGCTCCTTTCAGGTTTCTGAGAGCAGGAGGTTTGTCCAACACAGCTTTTAGGCACTGACTGGCCTCAGAGGACATGAGCTGTGCTATGGAGGCAGCCAGGGAGACTTTGTGGTGCTTCCTCACTTGCCCATGCCGTAATGCTCTGTTTTCATGTCTTGCTTCTGAGCAGAAAGGCAAAGCTGATCTGACAGTGACAGAATCCTATTTGGTTGGTATTGGATATAAACTGTGAATCTGCTCAAGTTTTATGTTGGAAACCAGCCCAGGAAAAGTTGCTGATGGTGTGGAAATACTCACTTTCAACATTTTTGAGGATGAGATCTCTTTTTACTTTAAAAGGGTATTTTCAATTACTTTTTTTCCCATCACATCGTGTCGTAGCACGAAATAAAAGGGACCAGAAACCACTCCACAGCTCCCCCTCCCCTTCCCACATAGTCTAAATTTTAGGCTAGCATGCTGGTTTGAAAGGATGCCAGGCTTGGAAATCTGGAAAGAGTTTACAGAATGAACTTTTACATTTAGTGTGGCTTTATCTCTCTCTTTCCCAAGGTAGTTACCCAGTAATAGAGGCAGCAAGGACTGAGAGTGGCTGGAGCTGGGTAGCTGGTGCCCTGGGTTTATCCATACTGGACGCTCTGAGGTGTTAAGGCAGGAACACCGCTGGATGGATGTGTCATAGTGCTGTGGTGAAACCCCCTTTGAGCGTGTTTGAGTGCCTCTGCCAACCCTCAGAGGTTTGCAGTTGGGGAACACAGTTTGGGTACTTTGCTTTCCTGTTCTTAGAGGCTTTGTTCAGCTTGGTCCTGTGATGGGGAGACGTCCTCCTTTACAAAGGGTTTCCCAAGCCTTGCAGATGGACTTGGTGGTGCCCTGGCGAGGAGGAGAGGTGGGTGCATTGAGATGGCACTGAGTTTGGTTGGCAGAGCTTGACACCTCTGAGGTCTTTGCATCTCCTGGATGCAGTGGGCATTGCTCACGCTCCCTGGTGTAGGTGCTGACTGCAAGCAGCTTCTCCATCCTGGCCTCACTGAGATGTCTCCTCAAAGGTCTCGAAAATGTAGAGATGAAAAAGAGCAAAGGAAAGGAAAAAGGCACTCTCAAACACAGCCTAGTTGTGATTTATCGCCTGGGGTATAAAATGTAACCTTTGCTTCCTATTTCTAATGAGCCTGTAATAACTGGACAGTCAACTTAAACTTTAATGATTTAAACATACTTGTAAACTGTCAAGTCCCAAGTTTGTGAGTGACTACAAACATATGGTGGTGAGCCCTATATGCTAATAAATTCATTATTACATTGCTCCAGTGGGAAACATGGAGATGGCAGGCTTTTTTTCCTGATAGGTCTTTTATTGTTTGTCACATCTGCAATACATTAAGGATTTTGAAGGCAGATAATGTTTACTATTGGGAGGGGGGATGACTGCAAACCTCCCAGCTCAGAGAAGAGCACACCCTGTTTGTCAATGGAGCACCCAGACCCTGCAGCTCTAAAAATAGAGCTGTGTCCATCCATCCACACACAGCTATTTTTGCCATACCGATGGCAGATCATGCCTGGGAAGAAATGATAGTATATCCCCCACAAAATTATGAGTCAGTGCAAATGTATTCCCTGTTGGTTGTCCTGCATTGGGCATCTAAAGCCAACAGAGCCATGGGTGGCTGGCACTTCCCCTGCCACCTCAGCCAACCACCCATGAATTAACTCAGCTCTGTTTTCACTCAGATGCCACTTACAACCAACAAGCTTATTGCCATGAAGGCTGAAAATAAAGCTGCAGAGACTCCTGTGCTGGGTGGATGGCTCTCGCAGGCACTTGGGGTGAGTTGCAAAGGTGATGTGGTCCCGCTCACCTGTGAGGGGGTGCTGTGCCCCTGGGCATCACACAGACTTTGCCAGGAGGAAAAGAATCCCTTTTAGTGGCTGGAACATCTCCCAGGGAATGTTGTGAGCAGTCAGCAACCAGGGGGGAGTTGGGAGGACAAGGGGAAGATTTACCCTTCCAAAATATCAGCGTTAGGCAGCAACAAAAGTTGTCTTGGGAACAGATGGATTTGGCAGAATTAAATAGAAATAGCTTGTCCTGGGAAGGGAAGTGGCCTCATCCCATGAGATATGTAAAGATAGGTGTGTGCAATATATGAAGATGGTTCTGCAAGTTTGTGTGTGTAAAACAGCTCCCCTGCCTGGCTGTTGCTGCTGCATAACCTTTACTTGGCTTTGCCTTTCTGCTCTGCCTTGGTTATTTCTAAGGCAGAGAAGGAGTTTGTAGTTCAAGCCCCAGGGGCAGCCCGGGGTTTTCCTGCACCCTGCTCTTGGGATGGGTAGGCTGGCGTTCTGCGCTGCTTCCCAGCAACCCAGCCATGCCCAGGTGCTGCAGGAAAGTCGAGATGAGCACAGGGTGTCCCTTGATCTACCCAGATCTGTAACTCCTTAATAGCTTCTGCCTTTTTCTGCCACTGACTTATCCTCTTGGCAGGGGTTCTGGAGTGCCCTTACCAAATTGAAGGCTTGTGAGACCTCACTTCTGAGGGACCCCTCCCACCCCTCTCTGTACTCCATTCAGCTCTGAGGCCTCCAAGAGGGATGTGGAGCTGTTGGAGCAAGTTCAGAGGAGGCCATGGGGATGCTGCGAGGGCTGGAGCAGCTCTGCTCTGGAGCCAGGCTGAGAGAGCTGGGCTGGGGCAGATGGAGAAGAGAAGGCTCCTGAAGGGGAGACCTTAGAGCAGCTCCAGTGCCTAAAGGGGCTGCAGGAAACCTGGAGAGGGGCTTTGGACAAGGGATGTAGGGACAGTGATTGGAATGTGCTGGGGCTCACCCTGTGAATGTGCTTGGAGGGCAGACCAACAGCAGTTAATGTATTTAGAAGATTGTCTCTTCCCACCCCTTATCATGGTGCTCACTTCTGTGCAGATAGCTTCAGGCTATCTCCTGACAGTACTGTGCTCCATGTGGTGCTGGTCTGGGGATGTTCATCTGGCTGCTGAGAGAGATGCTTTCAAATACCTGCTTGACTTTCCAAACACTCCTTCCGTAGGTGGAATATGTCCCTCCCCACATCCCTGGGTGGATTTGGCTGGCTGGAAGCCACGTGGCTGCTTGTCTTCCACTGCCCAGCCTGCAGGCTTGGCTTGTCCTACTGGAAGCTATCAATACCTATTGCATGTGGCTCTGCTCAGCCGTCAGCAGCGGCGCCCTGTGCTTAGCTCTCATGTCGGTTTGATGCAGCATCTTTCCCTTGTTTTTTCCTATTTTACTTCAGGACTTTTAACTGTCATTTTTGTAGCAGCACTTTTATATTTAACTCTTTTTGTTGTTTGTTTCCAAAGCGGGTGTTTGGAATACTTGACCCAAGCAGGGATAGCAGAGACATTACAAGACAGTCATCCTGTCCCAGGGTGAAAAATGACAAGGCCACATGTCAGCTATATTATCCCAATGGAAGAGATGGAATCATGCCAACTAAAACTACTCAATAACTTGATTATTGTGTTTCTGTTTCGAGTGTTTGTGTTTGTTGAAATGTCTCCTTTTCATGAAGATTTGGTCAGAAGTCAAGAATTCTTTCTCACTGACCAAATACAAGCTAAAAGATGGAGAGGGAGTCACATGAAGCAGTTGGATGAAGCTCTTAATTGAGTGGCAAGTTCATTAATTTGCTTTTGACGTCAGCAAAAATGATTTAGTGTTTCTTTATTGACAGACTGGGAAATTGCCGGTGCCTTTTAGCGATGAGCTGGTTCATAGCATCCTTCAGCTGCTGTTTGTGCTGCTGTGGCTCTTCCAGGCCTCACACTGTATATAATGTATACATTGTGAAGGGTTCTTGTAACTTTTGTGCTGTGACTTGCTCCAAAGAAACTGTAAATTCACAACTGAAGAACTGAAATTGATCTATGAGAATCAGTTTGCGCTTTGAGAAAAGCTACTCATACGCAACCCCCATCTATGAAATCAGCAAGGAAAGCCACTGGGCATGTTAATCCCAGGCTCCTAGTTTTCTGCTTTCCATTTTTAACAACTTTTCCAGGGTTGTGCTCACAGCCTGCAGATTCAGGTCCTTCTGAGCAATTTGTATCTGGGATCTTTAGAGTGCATTCTGACCCAAAGCAAAGAATGATGTATGGGTTCTTCAAAAGCAGGATCATTGGAGGGCATGTAAATCCTAGATATCCTCATCTCCATAAGTCATGTGCATCAAATTCCCAGGGGGAGCAGACATGTGGCCTAAGTCCTCTTTTTGGAAGCCCAGGTCAGTGCAGATGAGGCTGGTTCTTGGGCTCAGTATAGGGTGACTGGATGAGGTTGAGGGATTGGAGACACACTGAAGGACAGACAGAATGATGCTTCTGCTCCTTTGAGAATCTGTGACTTCTTATCAATCCCAGATGTTTATAATGCCAGTCTGCTGGCAAAGGGTTTACCCTCTAGTTGGGTTGTGAGTTTGAATAATAGTTTGTGTATCAAGAAGATCCTTTTAACAGGGTAATTTGGGAGCTGATGCATCTTTCAATTGTCACTAAGTGCAGCGTTTTACACGACTCAATGCATCAAAACAATTTCAAGCATGCAAAAATCTGCCCAGTTGCAGCAGTGATAGTCACAGGTATCTTTAAAGGATGATCAATCTGTTTTCGGTGGCTGAAAACACAGGAATTCTTCCAAAGCTGGGAAACAGAATTCCCGACTTGGATACAAACCTGCTTTTTGTTTTTTGTTGTGAGTGAAAAGATAGTTGAACCAGACTTCTTTTTAAGGGACCACAATAAAGAAATATTTCAGACAGGGGCAGCCCAGGTGCTGCTTGCTAATGGACCGACAAGATAACCTTACACTGATAGTCAGGGCATCATATCTGTGCGGGTTGTTGTACAAAGAGAGGTTTGTCTGTGAGCCTGATAACAATATAACGTGTTGATTGACTTTTCCCATAGGAGAGGGTGCCCCTTTCATGAGTGGCTTGGCTTTTACTAATACCTGACTGCAGGTAAGCTGATAAGAGTGATTACGGGGATGTAATAAATGAGGTTGTAGAGTGCAGCCCTGCTCAGCCTTGCGGGAGAGGGTTCTGGCCCTGGAGCATGTGCCCAGAGCTCATGTTGGTGTGCCAGCACTCAGCTCTAAAACATCACAGGGACATTATCCACTGCCACAGTTTGCCCAGAGAAGCTGTGGCTGCCCCATCCCTGGCAGTGTTCAAGGCCAGGTTGGACACAGGGGCTTGGAGCAAGCTGCTCCAGTGGAAGGTGTCCCTGCCCATGGCAGGGG
The DNA here is from genome assembly GCA_028858755.1 of Ara ararauna. Lineage (NCBI taxonomy): Eukaryota > Metazoa > Chordata > Aves > Psittaciformes > Psittacidae > Ara > Ara ararauna. Next base: position 1,410,111 of record CM054383.1, on the reverse strand, counting down.
TTGGAATGGGATGAGCTTTGAGGTCCCTTCCAACACAAACCAGGCTGGGATTTTATATCTGCTTATACTTCAGATGTCTTAGACCACCTGGGTACCACTGAAGGGTAGCAGACACAGCCAGCACTATAACTGAGCTGCTGCTCAGTGGTGCTACTCAGAAACCATAGCCACCAGCTGAACATCAGACTGGGGTCAGCAAGATTGGGATCCTTTGGCACACACCACCATGGTGCTGAGAATTTGGCTGTGGCAATGGCAAGGGTTGAACAGGAGGAACATCACACGGTGAGTACACCCAAAGGTCACATGCAAAGACCCAAGAAGACAAAATCACGGAACTAAGGTCATCAAGGACCATTTAACACAGCTTGGCTCAGGATAAGCTTGACATGTGTCTGCCCAAAAAGTGTTTTGGGGAAATAGAACTAAGTGAATCATGGACACAACTGGCATTGGACCAAGTGGCCCTGTCTCACTGAAAGTGTCCTGGGGTCTCAACTGTGGCTGCTCTGTTACTATCCAGCATCTTGCCCTGAAGGAGATGTCCAAAAGAAAAGATGGTGTTTCAGGTGAATCATGGAAGCCAACACTTACTGGATTACTTCTGGGTACAACTTTCAGAGCACTCTTGAACCCTAAAGGAAAGTAGATGGGAAATGCTGAAGTTCTCCAGAACTGCCTTAAAACTCCTGTCCTCTCCATTCCCATGTTCAAATGTGAACAAATGTGTTTGTTTTTATACAGGACATTGTGACAATGACCTGGCAGTGCTAGTTACAGCATTATATTATGGCAGCAACCGAAGGCTCTGGGGAGCTGGTGTTTACTTAGATGTGGTTGAGTGAGAGCTCTTACATGACAGCAATCTCCTTGTCCAGGATCCAACAGGTTCCTTCTCGCTGCAGACGGCAGCATTGCAGTCTTGAAAATGAGTTTTTACATGTTTCCATCAATATAAGTGTATATGTCTATACACTCCTCAAGCCTGATTAAATGAGGCAGTGACTTAATATCTGGAAGATGTCTGCATCTTTCCAGACAGTGATGCTCCCTGGAAGCATCAGAGATGCTCACCTCACCTGAGATGAAGGTCTCAAAATGGCATTAATAGAGAGACCATGCTGGATTTCGGCACAGGCCTGATCTTGGAGCCCAGTGCTGGTGGGCGATGGTCTCCAGCAGAAGGGAACACAGACCTGTACAGAAAGCAGCCTGTCTTTTCAGTCCTTTCCAGAAAGTTATCAGAAAGAGGGAGAAGGATGCTCCTCCAGAGACATCTCTCAGGACTCAGTGTTTTTAATCCACATTTCTGTCTCTCTATTCCCCACCCCTTGCTTTGAAAGTGAAAATAGTGTGTGTTTGGCTATGGCCTGCAGATCACTCATCAGTCAGTGTATTACCAGGACACGACTGGTTACTGAGTCAACACTGCTCTGTGTGTTCCAGAAAGGGATTCATCACCCGTCAGGCAGAAACTCTCTTCGGCTGTGGTGCATTAGCCCTGACCTGTGAGCACACATCTGCCACAGTAACATGAACTGAACCAGATGTGTCCATAGAGTGCTGCCTCCCCCGTTCCCAGGAGGACCTTAGCAGATCCCTGTTCCATTGCGCGGCTGTGAGCTGGCGGAGAGGTGTCCTCCTTCCCAAGCAGTGACTGCTGGTGGGCTGCGCACTGCCTTCACCATCTGTCCTGGGGCCTTGAACACTGCCAGGGATGGGGCAGCCACAGCTTCTCTGGGCACCCTGTGCCAGCGCCTCAGCACCCTCGCAGGGAAGAGCTTCTGCTTTATCTCCAACCTGATCTTCCCCTGTTTCGGTTTGAGACCATCACCCCTTTTCCTGTCGCTACAGCCCCTGATGAAGGGTCCCTCTCCAGCATCCTTGTAGTCCCCTTCAAATACTGGAAGCTGCTCTGAGGTCTCCACACAGCTTCTCTTCTCCAGGCTGAACAGCCCCAATGTTCTCAGCCTTTGTATGGGAGGTGCTCCAGCCCAGCCTTTTAAGGCAGTTTGGAAACTTTCTGATGGGAAGGCTTTGTTCTGCAGAATGCCTCTCTGTTGGATCTGGGATGCAATGAAGGCCACTGGGCTTTTGGATGGGACTGTTTTGGTTTGGAAATAAATTAAGACATCTTTCCCTGCTCCTGCAGTGGGAAAATGCAGCTACAGCCTGACTGCCCATGCCACAAGATAATGCTGTCAGCTCCACTCCAGCACAGCTTCTGGTCTGAAAGTCTGCTTCAGATTATGGTTTTAGTTATATCACAGGAAAACATGAAATCCAAGTGGATTGATTTGACTTTGTTGCAGTGGTACGTTAACTTGCCTTATTGTTAAAACCAGCACAAAATCTGGATGGGTTTTGCCTTTGTTCAGCTTTGGAGCAGTAGCACTTTCTCCCTTTTCTGCAGGAATGGAAATCTGGTGTCTTGAGCAGCTTCTATTGGTTCAGAAAATGTCTTCAGTGGCATTTAGGGCTCTTCAACAGCCTCTTGCTGTCTGCTCCTGCTTTTCCTGTATTCTGCTTCCCACAGGACCTGCGATGATGCTCTGCCCTTCTCTCCTGTGGTATGCTGGGTCTGTACCCACTGCAGTCTTGAATGCAAACCCAGCAGTGCCTCTTCTTTCCACACCTTCCTTCCTCCTAGGGCCTCTCTTTGTATCCTGTCTCTGCGCAGCCAGGAGCCAGTGCCCAAAGCACTACCTTGGGTCTGACTCTTGGATGCTGAAGGTCCCTGTGCACTGCTGCATACCCAGGATGCAGCTGCATCCCTTGGCTGGCTGCTCCTTTGGGGGTTATATGCCATGTTATATAGGTGTTAGACATGAGACATTGCGCAGTTTTTCCCTGTGAGGGTGCTGAGGCGCTGTCAGGGGGTGCCCAGAGAAGCTGTGGCTGCCCCATCCTTGGCAGTGTTCAAGGCCAGGTTGGACACAGGGGCTTGGAGCAAGCTGCTCTATGGAAGGTGTCCCTGCCCATGGCAGGGGTTGGAACTGGAGGAGCTTTAAGGTCCCCTCCAACACAAACCAGGCTGAGATTCTGTGTGCAGGGACGTACGTACTGTGGGGCAGATACTGCTGGTTGCCATGGGACCTCAGCTGCACACACTGCCAGGGCCTCTGTCACTACCTCAGCCCAGCGCAGCAGTCCCAGCAGAATTCCTAAGCTGTAATTACAACTGCAATATGATGCACATCCTTTTTCTCTCTCTTCCCCCCCTCTCTTTTTTTTTTCTCCCTCCTTCCTGTTTTATTTCAGTATCTTGAGTCTGTGTAAAATTGTTGGACTCAAAGCTATTTTGGAGTTGCTTGTGTCCCATGGATACTGGAGATGCTTCCTGTATGGGGAGGCAGACATCTGCTGCAGCCTGTTTTCGGACTCCTCTGTGTTAGGCAGACTGCAGTTGGCAGGTGGGAGCTGGTGGTTATTATCAGAGTCTGAGTAATATCCTCTGCCTCCCCGTAACTCTGCGCTGGCTGCTCGTCCTCTTCTGGTGTTATGGAGATCATTGCAGTCAAAAGGAAGTAAGTTGGGTGCTCCCCAAAGTGGCTGCAGAACACAGCCTGCAAGAGCTCTTTCTCTTCCCTTGACCACATAAATCATCTGTTAAGGCAAGTGCAGAGAATGTGAATGAATGCATTTCTATCTGAAACACTCTCCACTCACCTTCCCTCTAAGGGGAAACTTCCCCACTCGTGCTCCCACTTGTTCCATCTGCTGTGTTGCTGTCGCCTTCTGTTTCCCTTCCTGGCACTTGTAGCTTTATTTCTCCTGTTGCAAAGATGAAAAAGGGTCAAGGTCCAGCGGAGGCCATGGAGCTGCTGCGAGGGCTGGAGCAGCTCTGCTCTGGAGCCAGGCTGAGAGAGCTGGGCTGGGGCAGCCTGGAGAAGAGAAGGCTCCTGAAGGGGAGACCTTAGAGCAGCTCCAGTGCCTAAAGGGGCTGCAGGAAACCTGGAGAGGGGCTTTGCACAAGGGCCTGTAGGGGCAGGCCAAGGGGAATGGCTTTAACCTGCCAGAGGGGAGATTGAGATCTCTGGTAGGACATTGCTTGCCTGGCTGTGGGTTTTGATGGCCGTCAGAAAGCTTTATCCTGGGGGGTGCATGTGTCCAGGGCAGTTGAGGTCTTGCAGCTCTTGTAGGGATGGAGGTCCTGAATCTGCCCTCTCTAGGCACCTCCTTTCTGGTTTTGCTTCCCCCTTCCCACCCCTCATTTGCTTTATTTATCCCAGAAAATTTGGGGAATGCTCTCCAGCCTCTCCATAAAACAAAGCTGAATGGTTTCTGCTGGGCCTTAGACCAGTGCCCCAGGTCTGCTGACCCTCGTGTTTCAGTGACCGAGTAGCCAGCTGGTGGGGTCAGGTTTTGATCTTGACAGCTCAGCAAATGTCTTTCCCTCTGATTTGCTTCTCTAAATGCTTTTAATGGCAGCACTGAGTGGCTGAAGGTGGCAGAGGTGGGATGGCACCATGGGAAAAGGTAGGTCTGGTGCTGGAGTCCCCAGCTACAAATGTCTCCCACACATAGAATCACAGAATCCCAGACTGGTTCGAGTTGGAAGACACCTTAAAGCTCATCCAGTTCCAACCCCTGCCACGGGCAGGGACATCTTCCACTAGAGCAGCTTGCTCCAAGCCCCTGTGTCCAACCTGGCCTTGAACACTGCCAGGGATGGGGCAGCCACAGCTTCTCTGGGCACCCCCTGACAGCTCCTCAGCACCCTCCCAGGGAAAAACTTCGTCCTTCACACAAATAATTCCACTCAACTCAGTCCTCGGGTTCCCCTGGCCTTGGGCACCAGTGAAGCATTGTGCTGATACTTCAGTTTCTGCTGTGCCAGACTCTTAATGCCATTAGCAGACGTGAACTGGGTCTGTCGTGCTTAGTGGCCTTAATTTATGAAATCAGGCAGCAGTGCTCTAGGAAGAGCAGTGCTGGGAAAAGGAACAGAGCGGGATGGAGGTTTCCAATTTCTGCTGGATCAGGTCCCTGGAGATCTGTGTGATCTGGTGCACTGGAGGCAGTGCTGTTGCAGTGACTCATAAACAGATGTGCCCAATTTACATTGCAGCTTAATACCTTTGTTTAAAAAAGCAGTGTTTTTTCAAGACAAATGTGTTAAAGCAGATGTTTCCAGTAAAACAAAGACTTGTGTGATTTACAAACAACTTCCTACTGCCAGAACTCATTAGAAAATGGGGGGGGGGGGGGGGGGGGGGGGGATATAAAGAAAAAAGGCTCTGTGTATGAACAAAAAGATAAAGTCCCAAAATAAGGACATAGCAAGGAGGTATTTCCACACATGGAACCAAAAGAACTGTGCTTGTGTCGGAAAGCAGGGGGTTTGAGAGTGACTTCGGTTACCAGTAGCAGTAAGACTGACCCTGACCAGTTGTGTACATTAAGGAGCAGAAGCCAGTCTGTCAAAATGCTTAACCACCTCCTGTACGATATGAGGTAACTGTGGCCATGGTGTGGGATTGCCCAGAGGCTCCTAAATCACTTCTGCCCCATTGAAACCTATCCTGGAGGATTGCAGTAACCCTAAAGCAAAGCAAACAGATGCATCCCCTATAGCAAGCCCTGCTCCAAGGAATCCCTACCTGGCATCTCCCCATTGCATCTCACAGCAGGATGGGATGCACAGGGGGATGCTGTCTCTACCTTGACCTGCAGCTCAGGCTTTCTGCTGCCAGGGTGCCTCAGCATGGCTGTGCCCATTCACCAGCAGGTGAATCACAGGTTTTGAGAGGCAGAGGCAGGTTTGTGCTGAGAAACTCTGGTCTCTTTGGACCCACTTTCTGCCTGGCTGCCCTGTGAGGCTGCCCAGCACTCACATTACATACAACTTGACACCCCACATGGCCTTAATGGGTTTCCCAGGCTGCAGCTGCTGCACAGTCACCAGTTTTTGGCAATCCCTCTTTGCCTTGCACAGGTATCGTGGATTTTTATGCACTTGTCACCTATTTCATCCAGGCTACTTTTGCTAAAGAGACAGTGTCAGACGTTTGGGGTTGGCAGGCTCGTCTAAACCCATTGTTGCTTGGCATCTATGGCCAGGGCAAATGGCTCAACCAACATCTGCAAGGACATGAAGGCATCCAGCAAGCCTGAATGGCACAAAACCGGGATTCAGAGAGGGGTTTGCTGCTGTGCTGGAGCATTGCAAGAGAGGCCTCTGGAGCTCTTGGAGCTTGTCGGCACATGGATGCGGGATGTCTCACCAGGGCTGGCAAGGTCATCATTAGGAAAAATGACCACTAACGGAAAAGACCTCTTGGGGTGTCTTTAGGAGTAGGGGTTGAGAGGGTGCTCTGGAAGATGGCTGTGGGACAGGTCTGCTCCTCACCCTCACTGCTCCCTGGTGTGTCTGGTTTCCATGTCTTGTGTCTTGCCATAATGAGCGTTTTCAGAGGAAAACCTTGATGGCTTCACAGGGGAGCTTGCTGGGACATGTCCAGAGGAATTAAAAGCATCCAAGGAGGAGAAGGCCACCGCTGTGGAGCAACTTGGGGCAGTCAGGTGCTTGTCCCAGCTCACCCATCACTGCTCATGAAGCCTCATTGCAGCCTCAGCTCAGTTTTAGATACTAAGTGAATGGAGGCTGCTCTCTGGGACTGTGAGGATTTGGTGCTTAATTAATCTCTGCAAAGCAGAGGCTATAATTAATGCCTGCAGTGTGCTTTGAGCCCCTTGGGTGCAAGGCAGGCACCGTGCTTTGCCTTTCCAGAGCAAAACCACACAGTTGGGTGCGTGAAAATCATTGCGGGCTGGTACCACGGGCCATGCATGGCCATCCTGGGATGGCTGCTCATCCTACCCCAGTGTTCCGGGGTCTTTTGGTCTCTGTTGTTTCTGAGCCCTGGACAAATGTAGCCCAACACATCTTCTATTCCCTCCACGCTCCCCAACTGGTGCAAACTGTCCTGGGGACATAGAGCTGACCTCACTCCTCAAAAAAGGAACATCTCCATCTGCTTTCCTGGTGTTCCTGCACAGGCTTTTGTACTTTCTTCCTGAAATACCTTTGTTTTTCAGCCATTTCTTCAAACAAAGAGGGAAAATCGCCACTAGTTGCTTAGTGCTGATTTTACATTAAACCATCCTGCAAAGACTAAGCAAACTGGGTAAAAAAAAACCCAACAAAGGGTATATTTTGGCAGGTTAAGGACAGCCAGGCAGATTTCCCTTGTGATAGCTATAAAGATTGTTTTCTCACTGTCGGCATTGATTTGGTGGGTGTTAAACATAAAGGAGAGGCAAACAGATTGCAGGTACGGTGAGTTCCAGCACCATCAGCTGTCGTGATTTCAAGAAGATGCTTTTAAGCAAGTCTTTCCAATCACCTCCTCATTTCTCAGGCATCAGGTGTGGAAGTGCAGTAGTTGCTCCCTGTCACACGCCGCCCTGCCGCCGTGCTCACGCTTTGGGGGATCTGCAGGCATTTTACACCACTTGCCACTGCGCAGTAACAGCAATAAATTAACACTTTAAAAGCATCAATGTTAATTCCATAGGAGCCAGGCAGGACATTTGGAAGGGAAAGAAATGTAAATAGAATGAAATTCTTAAGCAAGATTATTGATATGACAGGACTAAAGAGCTTGGGATTCTGTGAAAAGTGCCTCTTTTCATCCCTCTAATAAGTCCATTACTTGCGCTCGGGAATATTTTAAGGTCCTTTTCATGCTGAATCTGGAGTTGAGCATGCTTTGCATTTCAAGCTTTGTCTATGAATCAGTAGAAGCCAAAGTTATTTCTGCTTTAAAATAACAGGAGCAGGGAACAGCTAATCTCTTTTCATTCGGAGTCCTTACATTATTTTTCTGGACAGAGTTTGTGTTGGCTACAAAACAGGGCATTCACAAAATCTATGAGAAGGAATTTAAGCTAAGAATGAAGCCTAGATTGCAGTATGCATAAAGGCTCCTTCTCCTAAGGCCATTAAGAAATTCCAAATCGGAGCTATTTTGAACAGTGACATTAAATTAGCCTTGCTAATTCCAGTAATTCAAGCCGATAGCTGAGTTTACAAATCTCCCAGATGAGGCCTTCCCATAATTACAGTCTCAATGTGCTTTTCAGCTAAGGTGAGTCGACACAAGAAAAAAAGATAAATAAATAAGAGGGGGGAAAATGTTCTTTCTGTTCTGGCTTTTGAGATGAATATCTCTAAAGAGCAGCTCACTGGCTTTATCGCACCACTAAGATGTCCCCTGCCCTGGACTGGTGAGTTCATTTTGCCTCTAATGCGCGAGTGAAATGCAGAAAAGAGACGGGATTTTTCCCCTGCTTTGTTTTCCCTCTTGTCTCTTTTCAAAGGAGCATTGATGCTGCTGGTGCTTGTAGTTTGCGGTTTAGTTGTTTATTTACAGGTAGTAATTCCTACAGGGAAAAGAGAGAGCCTGACTGTTACCCTCTTCTGTGTGTGTGTGGGGAAACCCCAACCTTTGGTGGGCAAATTCAGGTTAGAGCAGGTGGAGCAATGACAAAAAGCAGCAGCCTCCCTTTATATCATTATAAAGTTGATTTCCAGATCCGAACACAACATTCCCAGAGCGATGCAGAGGTTTTGAGGATATGTTTTCAAAGCCACAAGGCACAAACCCATGAAACAAAAATTGAGTGCATTATTTAAGAGGGTGTTAATTTTATTAGAACTGAGCTCAGCTAATATAAGGGCAAATGTAAGTATTCACATCAGCGCTTAACTTGGGCCGCAACGTTCATAAAATGTCCTTTTGATCAAGCTCTGAGTGTTTTGATCCTTATTCTATGAGCATCATTCAAAGTGACCTAACTGTAGCTCCAAACAGGCATCTGCAGCTGCAGAAGTCCTTGAGCAATAACAGGTCAGGAACTTGAATGTGTGCTCTGCTGGGAATGCTAACATTGCAACCCTCCTTTTTTTTCTGTTCCAGCACAAAAACTCTCACGAAATAACAATTCCCAACAGAAAATTCTCCTGCCACCACTGACTGTGGATACTTGAGTCAAATGTTAAACCAAGCACTGATTTTAATCTATCCGAATAATAATGCCACGGCTGCTAAATATTTTGATATCATCAGCACGTGAGTGTTTGACCATTTTCCATTGATAACGTTGTCACCATTGGCACAGCCAAGTGAAACATCTTGATTTTTAGGAGCCCACCCTGATTTCAGACAATGTTTTTCTGTGGGGCACCCACAGGGTTGATGTGCAGCTCCTGACTGCATGGTCCTGCAGAGCCCATCTGGAAAAGGGATGGAACACAAAGCTCGCAGGAACTCTCAGGCATCTCCTTTCCCTGATGCAGGCAGATTTCCTGCCACCAATGCATGTTGCTCATAGGCTCAGGTCCATGCAGCAGATAATACCCCCAAATGGTGCTTAGGGCAGAATCAGGTAGAATCAGGGGCTAGAGGGAGCTTCTGTTGCTCCCTGAGGCTGTGGTGATGGTCGGGGAGGAGTGGGGTGGTGATGGCGGGGCACAAGCTCATCTCTTTTTTCTGTGAGGCTGGGAGGGGAGGGAGGCTGAAATGCAAACCTTGATTTCCAGGAAACTCTTTATCTCTAATCTCTGTAATCCGTTTTAGAGAGGATTTGGTATTTTTCAAGGGATTTACAAACTGGATTACGTAGCCTTTTTATTCTGATTTTCCACTATGATTGTGACATTCCTGAGAGTGAGCAGAGAATGAGACAGTTAGGATGGAGGTGGAGGCATTCGTGGACTTGGACCTTGGAGCATTCTTGCCTTGTCACCTCCTTGAGTCACTGCTCTCAGATGGGATGATTCCGGGTTTCCCATTGGAGCTGCCACTGCTGTCCAGCTCTAGCGCTCAGCACCAGTGTTCCACCAGAGCTTTGGGACCTTGCTCTCAGTCTGGGTGGGAGGCAGGGAGCAGGAATGAGCCCTGGTTTTTCAGCTTGGTTTAATTCAGGTTTCTCTCTGCAGCCCTGCGGAAGGCATTACAAAGCCAGGTCCTGGTTTCGGGATACAGCGGCTGTTCCTGGGGCTCCTTCCAGCACAGGGAACATGACCTGAAGCTGTTAAGTTCCAGCTTAAGAAACCAACCCTTCTTTTGCTATATAAAGTAGAAAGTCGAGTATGGTGATGTTTCCCAGGGCCTCCTGCATTACCCCGTTTTTATAGGCTCAAATCACTTTAATGTTGGCTTAATGCAGGGCCAGGGTTTGGTTTATTTCTGTATTTATTCTAGCACCTTAGCTCAGTCAAAAAGCCACCGGTGCTGGAGCCTCTCAGCTCCCTTCCCTTGGCAGCTCCCTCACCTCAACCCCCTGCTCTTTTCCCCGGCATGGGGAGCTTTGCTCCCCATCCACACCAGTGATCCCAGGCAGTGAAACAGCACAAAGCTCCGGAGGCACTTTGTTCACGTGAGTGCTCAGGGAGCAAAGCACCAGCTGCCTTTGATTTCACTTCTTCTGTACAAGCATAAGTCAATGATGGATGTCCAGGGACATCTGAGCATAGACATTGCACAAAGTCCTGGTTGCCTACTTGAAGCATGAATGCCACAAACCCTGTTCTCCATGGCCTGGGCCCTGTTCACGTCTGGTTTCCACATGCAGTGAGTCACAAAGGAAGATGTCAGATGTTCCGGAGTGCCACCATGAGTTTTCATATCAAGCATTGAGAAATATCCTTCTGCCTTGAGGGCTGCTTTTAGCAGCTGGCATCTGGAAGGCAGGGACCATTGCTGCTCCCCTTAGGACTGCTTCTTAGATGCCTGCCCTGGTCATATCCAGAGAGCTTTTAGAGGAGCAAATATGAAGGAGAACATTTCAGTTTGATGTGATGATGCTGTTTTCTGTCATTAGAGGATATAGATGAAGCATTTCATTCTGCTCTGCTATCACTGGGAATGTTATGTCCCAAAATGAAGGCTGTCCTGAGATGTCTCAGGTGACAGCAGAGTGATCAGAAGGGATCACTTTGTGGGTTTAGATCTTTAGAGTCTCCAAAGAGGGAGAAAGTGACTTCATGTCTGGGTGGGCCGAGGTACATGGGGGATCTGCAGGAATATTGCTTGACACTTCACTTCTATTCATACACTTCTGTTTCCAGTTTTCCTTTTGACTCCTGCCTCTGTAGATGCTGTTGGCTGTCCATGTTTAGCTTGCTCTTTTCCAGTTCATCTCTCAAAAGTTCCTTGATGTAGCAGCTCTGTTTCTGGGCAGTCCAGCTGGATATCAGACTGGGGCATGCTGCTTCTTCATCATCAAAGCACAAGGACTCCAGCACATCCAGTTAATAATGCTAATGAGATTTGTTAATTTTTAATAGATTACATGAGCGTGTTTTGCTAAACACGCTTCTGTGGCTCTGCTCTGCAAGCACAGTTCGGAAACTCTTTCACTTGCTGCCAAAGGGAAGATGATTAATGCAATTGCAGACGCCAGGTTCTCTTCAGGGTAAATATGGAGCACACCAAGGAGCAAAGAGGAATTTAATGAGTACGTTTTCAAAGGAGACGTAGGCCCACGTTATAAATGATAGCCCTTCCTTACCACCAGCCTCTGGCCAAGGGGGGGTAGAAGAGGAGTTGTTGGAATTTGAGTCATGATGCAGCCCCTCTGCCTGTACCATGTGATGTGCTGGAGTTTTGGGGGTGTTTTGTCTCTTTTCCCCATCAAAAGCTTGCGGATGTCTGTGGATGAGACTTCTTGGTGGTGCTGGAGGTTGGGAAGCCCGGGTGTGCGTACAAGCTGCCTCCCAGAGCTTGTGTACCCCAAGCAGCATCTGGTTGTACCCTTGGCACGAGGCTGAGATGGAGCTTCCTCACCTCTTCATGTGGAAGACTTAGTGCCCCAAATGAACCTGGTTTCTGCCCTCCAGATTGCTTCAATCCTGGGGAACTTCTCCTAAACCAGTGTTGGTTTTGTGGTGGTGCCTGAGGGCCTCAGGTCAATTGCAAACACTCTTCACAGGCTGCATGCCAGCAGTGCCAGAAAGGCAAGGGGGGGGGGAAGTCTTGGTTTGCAAATCAGCAATCCCAAACCCAATTCCCTTGGGATTCTGCCCAGGAAGTTGGTTTCACCTCTTGCTGCCGTGCTGTGCCAGGCTCCCTTGGCCACGTTGCCAGCAGCAGCAGGATGATGCTGTTGAGCTGGAGTTTTTCTTCTGTTTCTTTCAAATCCATCTTGCCAAGAGCCACACCTCTTAAATTGCTGTGGAGGAGGTGGAGAGGCACAAGACCATGCACATGCTGCACATCCATCGTGGTGATCTCGCAGCCGTGCCAACGCAAGCACCGTGGCCAGCCCCGGCTCAGGGCTTTAATTACACGCCGGCGCGGCCGCACCTATGGCTGGGCTGTTGTAGCTGGTTGTGCAAGAACACAACTGGCAAACCTGTTGGTGCTCCAGGTTTCTAGCGGTAATAAGCCAGAGGGCAAAACCTCCCTGGTGAGGTGAAGCCATGCTTGGCTCTTTGGAAGAGTTTAAGGTGTTTTGGAGAAGCAGAGAGATGAGGATCCCAGCTGTATCAGGGCTGTGTGTGCTGTGTAACTCTGTGGATGGGTTCCGATGTTGTCTTTGTGGAGGCAGAGTGTGTTTGGAGTATGAGCTGTTTGTATGAGAAAGCTGGGTAACTGGAGGCTGAAGTAGGCAGAGCTCTTGGTGTTCCAGGAAGAGTTTGGGATGGAATTGGACTGTTCCAGTCTTCAGGTGTAAACACCTGTAAGAAAGAAGTGGTTGGTGCTGTAGAGGTGGGGAGAGTTGGGAGCCAGGATCTCCGGAGTCACAGGCTCTTATTCTTTCCCTTGTAATGACTCAATGGCTTGGGCTTGACTCAAACATCTCTCCCTTTAAGAAATCCAGCCTTGCTTTGGAGACAGCCAGAGTCTAGTGCATCCACTGGCAGCTTGTTCCCCGCATTGCTGAGGCTTGCTGCTTACAACTAAATAAAGCAACACACCCTGGAGGTTGTAATTCTCATTGGCGAAGCAGCATGTGCTTCCCTAGAGCAGTCCTGAAGGACAGACGCAGGCAGATGTTCACAACTGACCACGAGAGCTGCAGGAGCTTGCCAAGCTGCCCTACTTGTCTCTGACATTTCTGCTCGATGTGCTTTGTGCTAATTGGAAACAATTCATTCCCTTGTCCCTTCACACCACAGAGTATCCATCATCTGCAAACAAGGGCCATCACCACGTCCCTGCAAGCGCTTTGGCCCATTCGGCAGCCTTGTTTGGGGAGTACACTCTGCTGGGCATGATGGTTTCACCTGGGGGGGATCCCATCACACCCTGCTGCTGCATGGGGCACCAGCAGAGCTATTAAGTGACATGGCAAAGTGGTTTTCATGCTTGGCCATCCGTTATGACTCTGTTACTATACTGGGGCCATCGCTGGAGCCATCTGCCTTGGCAGACGTGCAGCCCAGATGCCTGCCTGCAAGATGACATTCCCTGGCTCTGGGCAGCAGCCGAGCCAGCCTGCGGGATCCAGGCACTGTCCTCTCGGAGGTCATTTGCTGCCAGAGGGGCATTTGCTGGCAGTTCTTTGCTGAAGACCGAGTTGTCCTTTTAGGGGTGAGAAGGGGCGTTTGAGGAGGCAGCAGTGGCTTTGGCACAGGGATGCTGCCCTAACCCAGCCTTGTGTGCAGAGCTCATCCTCCTGGCTGCTTCTTCAGCGGCTGCTTCTTCACCAGCTGCTGTGGGGCTTTCATAGCTTTAACCTGCCAGAGGGGAGACTGAGATGAGCTCTTAGGCAGAAGCTCTTCCCTGGGAGGGTGCTGAGGCGCTGTCAGGGGGTGCCCAGAGAAGCTGTGGCTGCCCCATCCCTGGCAGTGTTCAAGGCCAGGCTGGACACAGGGGCTTGGAGCAAGCTGCTCTATGGAAGGTGTCCCTGCCCGTGGCAGGGGGTTGGAACAGGATGAGCTTTAAGGTCCCTTCCAACCCAAACCATTCCATGATTGGGAAACAAACTCAAATCCAACTTCCCCCCACTTCAGCCATCTCCAAAGCTGGCTTCTAGTGATTGCTGCCCAATAAGCTCGTGCAGAGTCACTGCGCTGAATTCTAGCCCTCATCCATGGAGAAACGCCACTCCTTCACTTTGCACATGTGGGAAGTGTGTGTTGTAGAGCTGGTGGCAGGTTTTGTCCTCCACGCTGCGAGACCATTAAAGCTTTTGCTGTCCTGGGAGCCCAGCACAGCAGCTTTGTGTTAGAGGGGCTTTTGTTACAAACGATGCTTCCGGAGGGACCGGCTTGTGTTCAGCTGGAGACCTTTCACCAGCTGTGTAAGGACTCCGGGAAGCGGCACGACACGCTCGGCTCCATGAGGAAGGGGGGGAAAAGCAGAGCTAATGATTGACTATTATTTTAAGGGGATTATCTAATCCGCAGCCCAGAGGACAAGAGGGGCCAGAAGGAGTGCAGCTTGACTACGTAATTAGTGCAGCTTGTTGGGAACACCCTCTGGACTCTGACTGATTATAAACAGAAACAGATTATTCTAGTTATTTCCCCCCCCCCCCCCAAGAAAAAGCCTTTGCAGGCCAAAGAGTCACTTTGTAGTAGAAACTGTTGTAAATTAGGTGGGTGAGCAGAGATGGGCAGTGGAGATCTTTAATGCAGTGTAAAGCAGAGTTCTGGGTGGAAGTGATTGAAATGGTCTTTGTGGGAGGTTAGTTTCCATGACCCCACCACCCATCCTGCAGCTCCATCTGTGGTGCCAGGGCTATGGGAGCAGGATGTGCAGGGATGCAGGAGCGACCTGGACTAAGCAGGGATCCTAAGGAAGGCTGGAAACCGTAACAGAACCTTCTCAAGAAGTACCTGGTTGGGAACATTTGCAAATTTGGATTCCTGGGCTTGAGATATGATTATCATTGTTACGTATTTGTAATGTTGCTGTTGCCTGGACCTGCTTGTCTCTGTCTTGGGTCTGTTAGAGGCTTATTTTCCTTTCCTCCAGTGTACCAAAGGTCATTAGCAGTGAAGTGAAAGGAATTTGCAACAATTACGGATCCATTATTAATACAAAATGAAAGATGTATGGCTAAATCCATTGAGACTAAAAGTACAATTGGGCACAAACAACCCTAGCAAAGGAAGCAATGGCAGGAACAGTGACAACAAATGGCACACCCAAGCACTAAACTTCTGAAGCAGTTAAATGAGGCTAGGGAGCTAGCTCTCACATCATTGATGACAAGAGGGTTTCTGTTCTCTTCAATTTGATCAAAGAGGATGAATGAATCACTATTCCCATTTGGGTGGAACGCCATGATTTTAAACATTGCCCTCACTCAAGTTCGGGTGAAATCTCAGGATCTGAAAAATTCCCAGGTAAAAGATGGTGTTTGAAGCAATCTGTTTGGGACACTTTGGCTGAAGGTTTCCAGCACACTTGAGCTGCTGCATTGCAAACCGAGCAGGAGCTCCCGTCTCATAAATTACATTGCGGAATGAGACTTAAATGGGAACGTCAAAACCCTTTGTGTTCTTAAGGAGCTTGCTGAAACGCTCTTTTGTTTCAACTTTCTTTTCTAAACCCAAGGCAAGAGGAGTTACTCAGTTCCTGTGGAGTTTTCTAGGTTTGCCAGGATGTCTGTCAAGAGACTATTCTGCCCTAAAAGCTCTGCTGGTGGGCTGCAGATGGCTGGCCTGGAAGCCTGATGGTAGTGTGACCCCATGGAGCTTCCTTTAGGTTTTAGGAGTGTGTGGAGGGTGTAGAAACGCTTTCCAAAGCACACCAGGGCAGGCGTCATTGCCCTGATGGGACCTTGTATCAGCTGAGGGGTCTGGTGTAAACCAACCGTGGAATAATCTGCTGTGATTTTTATTACCTCAAAATCACTTATTCTGCAGAAATGAGCTTGGGGAAGCAAAATGGTGCAGCCAGGCTTCTCCCAAACTGTCCCAGTGCCTGAGCAAACTATGCGCCAGAGGGATGTGTTCTTTCTGTGCTTGGAAAGCAGCACAGGACAGGCAGTGGTGGCCTCCTGGAGCATCCCTCTCAGGGTGGCACCTTCTGCTCTGCCCATGGCTGTGCAGCTCTGAGCACAGCAGCGCATCTGTACTCTTCATCTGTACTCTTTCGGAAGAAAATCAGGAAGGTTGTGAGAAGGGGAAGTGCAGGTTCTGTGGGAATCTCCTGGAGAAGCCCGGGTTCACCAGGCGGGTTCTGCTTGCACCTGACCCTTTGTGTGTGTGGATGTCAGCTCCCATGCACGCATTTCAGACCCTCTGTGACGGCCTGGGCTGGCTCACTTGTCACGTTACCGTCCTTCTGCCTTTGTTTTGTAATGTTTGGGTATTTTTGATTGAGAAATACTGCCTGTTTGCCTTGGCAGTGCTGCTCGTTGGATTGATGCGGCGTTCTTCAGCTAGAGTGTTTGTTCAGGCTTTTGGACGCTTTCTGAGGGGTGGGGTGGGATGATCCAAACCTATCAGTATGCTGTTGATCCATGAGGGCTTCTGAAAGGCTTGAGCCAGGGTATCTTCTGATGGAAACCACTGGCTTCCTCCGCTTGCAAAGACCAGGCTCTGGGGATGAGATGAACTGGCTTAAATGAATCCCATCCATTAGAGAAACTTGACCCCCAGAAGGAGACAGCAGCAGCATGAGAACGGGAGTGAGGGACCCATTGCCTTGAGTGAAGCATGGGGACACCCAGTCAGTCCAGATGCTTGGCAGGTACAAATGCCTCAGGTGGATCTAGCTAATGGATGTTAAAACAACTTTAGCTTTTTGTTCTTGGCCCAGATAATTGCTGGTTTCTTGCCTTTCAACATGGTCTCTTTGGACTATTTTATTCCTCCCTGTCCCTGGGAGACCAGGGTGACTGTGACCATTAATGCCATGCTCTTCTGCCAGGACTATCATAACCTTTATGCTGGACATGTTTTTGGGTTGGAGCTCTCATGCTTCACCTCAAAGTCCCCATGTTGCAACACCAGTATGCCTGGGGTGCGTGATCCATTCACATTCCACACTCTCCAGTGCTTTGATGAGGTGGACAGGGATGGGATGGATGTGTTGTAAGGGCTTCAAGGAGCATATTTTGCACACACTTAACTAGGACTGCAGAAATGCAGAGCTCCTCAAGTCCTCCAGCCAGGAAGTGTTTGGTGAGCAAGCCCTGGGGCTGGCTCTGGGTTTGGGGGAACTATGTGGGCTCACCTGGATTTCCTCACTCCTGCTGTCCTAGGGACTCTGGCATTGGTGGGAGCTGAACGTGCCGTGTGTTGGGATGTAACTAGCCCTAACCACCTCTCTCCTTTTCTTCCAGAGCTGGCATATGACCTGGATATGGACGACACCTCTGCAAACAAGCAGCTTCTAAATCAGCAAAGCAAAGGCGGTGCCACGATCTCCAACAGTGACCCCAGGAATGCAGCCCCCTGCCCCGGGCCTGCTGTTGCAATCACTGTGCTCCTGCTGCTGCTGCTGGGACACAGCTGTGAGCAGCGCTGATTGCATTGCTCCATGTCCCTTTTTTTAATGAGGAAGACATTTGGAACCTCCTCTGAAATACATGCACATTTCCAAAGACAGAGCAAACGACTTGAGTGGGCTTTATAAAAGGATCTGGTATCTTCCCACAAAAAAAACACAACTAAAAGGGTTTTTTTCATGGTAAACTAGTAAATACATAACAGGGCTTTTTAAAGATAATCCTGTTTAATATAAGAAGGTTCATATAAAATTGAGTTCCTCACAGGTGTGGAAGACTGAGGTCTGCCTTGCTGTTCAATCACAGACCGTATTTCATCTTGAGTCATTTGAATGTGCGTGGGGCTTAGAACACCTACGGTTTATGAAATGCTCTCAGCAAGTATCAGACCCCTGATCCTACTTGACTTAATACAGTTTTTGTCTGTAGTTCAAGCAGGTTTTGTACTAACTCCAATTTCGAGGCTCACCCCTAGGAATCTGGCCAAGCACATAATACAGCGGGCAGGTGAAGACAGGGCAGAGAGAAAGTCAGACATGTGGCAGGAAGAAAGATGCTGCAGTTGAGGAGTTGTGGTGCACTGGGATTGTTGTGGAGACGTGCTACCATGGGCACCAAGCACACCTGCACTGTGGCAAGTTGAAGGTGATTTTGCTGCTCGCCTCCCAGCCAGGTCCTGCGAAGCCCTTCAGTCCGCACCAGCATCCCCATGGCCTGTGCAATGCCCTGCTTGTGTTCTGCAGAAGAGGAGCACCTCCTTTCCCACGGGAAATCTGCAAACAGAGCTCCAGCCAAAGGACAGACGGCATGGAGGTACACGCGGCGCTTTACAGGGATGAATAACAGCATCCAACTCATTGTGCTGCAAGGGAGGAAAAGGATTTGCAGAAGCCCAAGGCAGATGAGACTCTTACTCATGTGTTTCTTTGCATGTTACTTAAGCTATCTCCAAAATAAAGATTGATTGCTCTATAAAGGGTGCGCTGGAAGTAGCCTCCCATGTGTGCAAGGCGTTGCTCTGCCTTGTTCCTGGAGTGGGCAGCCTGGAAAAGGCAACAGTGCCCTGCTCAGGGGCACCATGGAGAGGCTTGAGGCTTGGCTTAGTCTCATTAAAAGGATGGGCTAGGACCTGGGAGGGTTTAGTTTGTTTCCTGGCCAAAATGGTTACATATTTCTGTTTAAGATGCTGCCTTTACTAGAGTGATTATATCCACAATATCTTAAGCCGCAGTGTGTACCTGCAGGCGTGCTTGCGCACACGCACACATGCAGGCTTTAAGCATGTGTGTGTCTCAGACCTTGTTAAAAGCAATTTCATGTTTAGGAGAAAGCAGATCAATCCAAACCACACACTCGGGTGGTTTGGAGAGCAGAAGCTTTGCCCAGTCTGAGTGGTGGGGCTGGTCTGGTTGTCCCTCATTTATAGTGTTGGGACTGTGTGAAGTGCTTCAGAAGCTGGGGCAGAGGGAGAGCTGGCGGCTCACCTCCCTCCTCTGCATGGGGACCTTCCCTTCTAAGTCACTGCTCCTGATGGAGAGGAGAGGATTTGGGCTAAGCCCATCGTGACCTGCTGGTTAATGGTCAGAGAGCTGGATGGGGTCTGGGTTTCAGAGCCCTCATATCCCACCTGCACTGGGGTGAGTGCTGGGGGTGTTGAGGCATGGATGGATGAGGCCCTCAGTGACATGGTTTAGTGGTGGACTGGGCAGTTCTGATGATCTTAAAGGTCTTTTCCAGCCCAGCTGATTCTATGATTCTATGGATGTAGATGTGTATTTGTATTTTATATGTTCACAAACGAAATTGCAATCCCCTCTGTCTCTCAGGACCTGCTCTCCCCATCAGCCCTGCTCTCTGCACCACAGCTGGCTGTGCCCATGAGCCTCTGCTCCACCAAAGGGAATATTTTATTAGCACCACTTGAATTTCCATCACTTCTTCCCTTCTGATCATTTTCCTTTCATCCCTCTGGAGCACTGGAGGCGGGAGCAGGATGCTGGGTTTGTTGGGAGACTATATGCTCCCTCTGCCTCACCAGGTGCCATCGCAGGGACATTCTCTCCTCTGTGCTGGGAATATTCTGTGTGCTGCTGCTGCCTTAGATAAGCAGCAGGGTGGGATGGTGGCACTGGCTTTTCAGACCAGCGGGCTTTCATTCTCTCTTAGGGTGATGGTGTGGGCTGTGCCTTGCTGTGTGCCTCATAAAGCCTGACTGCATCACCACACAGCAATGCACTCTTCTCAGCAGAGACCCCTCTGTAGCGTGCTGATCCTGGTTTCCCATTGCACAGACATGCTGTTTAGCAAAGCTACGCTTGTTGGAGACTTTGTTATGATAAGGGATCACAAAAAATACAGCTTTTGAGCTTGTTACCTGCCAAGTTTATAAAATAAGGCATTATAACTGGTAAAAACAGCTGTTGAATTTTACCCTGCAGTGGGTTTATGCACATGTTTTAACAGGGGTTTGGCAAGGGATGCCATGGCCACCAAGACGTAATAAAGCTGACGTTCAGTTTGGGCAGTGTTTCATTCCCGTGTCAGGAGAAATAAGGAGTAATTGTTCCCTGTTTGTTTCTCTGCACCACCTCTGCTTACTGTGACCTGCATTGCCATGGGATGTCTCCATCAGAGGGTGGGTGCTGTCACCTTCCCTGGACACGTGTCCCTGGATCCTCGTCCCAGGGCTCGCAGGTTTAACACTAACACAGAACTAACACAGTCAAGATTATTTAAAGTTTTCTTTTTTAACAGCAGTAGCAGTAGTGGTTTATATCAGCACGTGTACTGGTAATGAGAATACGTATCATCTATATGATAAAGTGTTTGCATGGATCGAGGTGGTGCGGGACGGAAGGTGCCGGGGCAGTGTCATGGCTGTACTCCCAGCACCATGGTAACGTGGTGCTATGGCTCCAGCACTGGCGATGGCCATGTCTGGCCAGCGAGGCCATCACCAGAGTCAATACCTGCCTGGTTTTCTGCCTGTGGATATTTACTCTTCCTAGCCAGGGAAAAGCAGCTGAACAGAGGGGTTACATCATGGACGCATATCCGGAAAAGAAAACTGGAAAACCCTTTTTCTAGCTGACTTCAAGCCCTGCAGTGAAACCCAGAGTTGGGCCCGAGCTGGCAGTGACTCTGATCCCCGAGTGTTTGTGTGCAGAGCCTGGCTGCCAGCACCATGTCCTGGTGGTGCCTCATGGCATTGGCACCTTGTGCTGGCACTGCCCAAAGGCCCAGTGACCTGGGGAAGGTTTCCAGTCTTCTCCAGTCTCAGGCTTTTGAGCTTTTGCTGGTTAACCTTGCTGCTTCCTGGCCAGAGCTGCAGCTCTTGTTAAGCTCCATTGGCAGCAATGGGGTGATGGGAGCCTGCCACCACCATGCACATCCCCTGTGCAGGTAGAGCTGAGCAGCATCAAAGCCGCTGCATCTTTGGGTGGGTTTGCAAGCAGCCTTGAAAAGGTACTGAGGGCAGCACCTTTCCCCGTGTCTGAGGCTGGGGATGAGATAAAACATGTGCTTAGTATGTGTAATGTATTTCTGTACTAATTATGCATCAAATAAGAATTTAAACCCAAAATAGTGTTGGATGGGAAGTCCCAGTTCATTAATCAATTGACTAATAGTTTAATGCTGGAATGGTGTCATCGGAACGTACTCGCTCACTGCTGGGAACAGCCGGTGCTGGTGGCTCGTGCTGTTTTGGGAAGTGAAATCTAGTGTCTGGAGGTTGTTTTCCAGGGACTTTTTCAGAACTGCTGGTTCATCTCCATGAGCAAAGCCCTCAGGCACTCTGGAGTGGGCACGCAGCAGGGAGTGGGTCTGGATTCACAGGGGCTTCCAACTGAATCAAAGTCCCCACTGCACAGAGGATGCAGAGAGCACCAGGTGTGTCTGCAAACATTTTGACTGGACACAGGGTGTTCCTGAGGGTTTGCATAAGAGGAACACTTGTAATCCTGTGCTCTCTGGTGGTTTTGTTTGCTTTTGAGTCAAACCGGTGTGTGCTGAGCTATGGGAATGGCAAGCGAGATGCCACCAACCCAGGAGGCAGATCCGTGGTGCGAGTCGCTGCTATTGGCTGTCACTGTGCGTGTGATAAATATCTCCCAAGTGTGGCAGCCAGCACAGGCACTTCTCCATGATGTTGCCAGCTTTGCCATGCATAGCCTCCCATGACCATGTCAGAGCAGAGGGATGCTCCTGCCAGCCCAGCAAGGTACCACGGTGTAATCTTGTCTTGCTTCCAGCAGGGCACTTGCTCCAGGTCAGGTTTTACTGTGCTGAACATGCACCAGGCAGCTCTTGGCTGTTCTGCTCCTGGCAAGGATGGTGAAGCAGGAGGACAAGGGAAGAGGAGCTGTCACACTGGTAGCACCAGCCTCGGTATTGTGTGGTGCAGTTGATATGCTGGAGGGAAGGGATGTGATCCAGAGAGACCGGGACAGGCTGGACAGGTGAGACTTGTGAACTTCATGGAGTTCAACAAGGCCAAAGGCAAGGTCCTGCTTAGTCCAACACAAACCACTCTGATTCTGTGATGCTCTGGGAAAGAGAAACTTCATCAGCAAAGAGGGATTTCTTTGTCCCATGGTGCTCAGGCAGAGCAATGAGCCAGTCTGTGTGGGGTAGCCGGGTGCTGCAGCTTGGAGACAAATGTTTAGCAGCCACATATCTGCTGGTGAAAGACTAAATAGAGACGTGGATCTTGCACCCTTTAAACACTGCATGGCTGCGGGCTGCGGACGTGCGGATGGGATTTGCATGCTGCTTTATTTAGGATTATATCAGCTGTGGTGCGTTGATGGAAACCGCCCCGCAGATACCAAATGTGTGACTGCAAAGAAATGCAGTGTTTAGAAAACAAGGAGAAAAGAAAAAGGGAAAAGAAAGCTTAAAAAAAATGAAAAAAGGGGAAAAAAGGGAAAAACCAGCAAGGGAGTGGAGGGAACCTCTGCCCTCCAGCCCCAGCTCCAGCTCTGTGGTGATGCTCCATGGCAAAGTATTGCAGACCTGCTTCTCTTCATGCTGTTGCTGTCATGAGGCTGGAGGATCTCACCACAAATAATCTGTGCCTTTCCGAAAGACAAACAGAAGCCACTGAAGTCAGGGACTGACTCGTCCCCTGGTGCAGGGGGCAGTCATGGGGGAGATGTCAGTGGCTGCTGCAGGGGGCATGAACTGGTGTCCCCAGGTCTGGGGGGGCAAAGGGGGGGCCAAGGGAGAAGCAGGAGGGTTGTGGGAGGTCTTGGCATGGGATGCCAGTAGGGTGTGAGCACCAAGGGAAGGAGGGGACCCTGAGCTGCTCTTTGTGCTCTGTGTGGAGCAACTTGCTCCAGTGGAAGGTGTCCCTGCCCATAGCAGGGACTTGGAACTGGATGAGCTTTAAGGTCGCTTCCAACCCAAACCAGGCTGGATTCTAGGATTCGCTCCATCCCCTGTGTGGTTCCTGTGCTGTTTGTCTAAAACTTTTTTTACAGCCTTTAAGGAATGATTGGTTCAGGCAAGATATCAGTAATTGAGTTACTTTTAAGGGCACTGATTGGTCCCGTTGCCTGCTGAGCTGCCAGACTGCACCTCTGGCAACTGCTTGGCAGAAGCCCCTGGTCATTGTGGCACTGACCTGCTAATCAGGTCTCTAAAGGGGTAACTCAGTGTCCTCAGGTTCCTCTGTCTGCTGACTTGGGGATGAGTGGATTCCCGGCCACTGTTTAGGTGGCTTTTCTCACCTCTTTATGCAGCCTCACATGGCATTTTGGTTAATGCTCTGCTGTTTGCTCTTGATCCTGCTCCTGACAGCACGGGATGGTCATGCTGATGGGTTGCAGGGAGCACCTGGCTGGGACTCACTCCTGATCCCCCCTTGTTCCCATTATCCGGATGAAACCCAAGGGCGATCCAGCTGCTCAAGCAGGGGGAGCCACTGCTTGGGCAATAAGATGCTGCTACCTGGGGTGTAAAGCAAGCTCAGAGCAAGCCATAGCCAGCGTGTTCCACAGAGGGTGCCTGGATGAGGGGATTCTTCCCATGTCAGCCCAGCCAAACCTGCTCTGCCCTTTCCAGGGGATCTCCACCAGGACTCTGCTGTCCCTGGGCAGTGTCTGGCCAAGGCATCCATGCAGTTTGTGGTGCTCCATCCATTCTATTCTATGATTCTTCAGTGCTCTCTTCCCTATCAGCCTCCTCCCTTCCATGGGGCCCTGCCCAGGTACACCCCAACACTGAACATCCCCAGCCCCAACACTGCTCTCATGGGGGGCACCTTTCCCAGGGAAAACATTGCTCCAAGCCCTGGGGATTGCTGCGGCAGGAGGAGGGGCTGGTGAAACTGCCTGGGATAAAGCACCCCCAGGAGCCTGTGTCACTGTAAATGTGGTATCGTCATCCCAGCAGTGTAGGAGCTGGGGGATGAGGCTCCGAGGCAGCCTTAGAAACCAGATTACATGTAAACAAATGTTTAAATTAAGCAATATTTGGAGTTCCATTCCTGCCATCTGGCTCTGCACGGTTTGGGTGTGAGCTTTCCGTTTTCCCACTGCAGTGTTGGAACTTGGGGGAAAAAAGCCCTCAACTTTGAAGAGCTGACACAACAGTTTCAAGTGCTGGGCTCTTGGATGAAGCATTGTGAAACCACAACTGGAAGAGCTGAGCACTGGATGAGCTTTAAGGTCCCTTCCAACCCAAACCTATGGTTCTATGATCCCTGGACCTGCCATTTCAGACCAAGCTGGAGCCACGTGACTGCAAATCTTGGCTGTAACAGGCAGTGGGATGCCCAGTCACCCAGTGAAGGGCTGTGTGGCTCCTGTTTTGCACAGCCATCATCCCCCCAAGTTACTCCCCAGGGGAAGGGGCTGGGGGGCTCTGCCCAGTCCTGCACTGCTTATCCTGGGGGGTTCTGCACTGGGAATCCTGAGCACTGCTCCTATGTGTGCTCTGGGAAGTGGAAAGAGGGAGCAGGGAAAGTCCTTTATTCTCCTGCTTTCTTTTCCTCCCCCCAGTTTTTACTTTCGTCCCATCCTGTCCTGGCTGTGGCTGGAGGCCGTGGGCACTCCCAGCTGGATTTCCATGGTCAGGAGAGTGTGGACCTTCAGTGGGGCAGCACATCAAAGAGGCAGTGGCTGCTCCACCATCCCACCTCATGTGGGGCACGCTCTCATCCCCATGGCCAGGACCACCCTCACCATCCTGCACATCAATCACTCGGGATGCACCTTGCCACTGCCTGCCTCCCTGACCCCAGATCTTCCTCCTTTCCCCTGGGATTCAAGTGCAAACGCCTCAGAGCCATGGCCTACACAGCCCCTGGCACCAAAGAGCCGCAAGGTGTGCCTGGGCTAATGTGGGAAGTGGGATCACTGCGTCCCAGCAGGAAGCAGGGACCTGCAGGGTAACAAATGCCTGATTCTGCTGCTGGTGGTGTTCTGTTTGGTTTTCTTTTCTTCCCTCCCAGTCAGCTATTACAATAACAGGGCTTTCATTTCCCCCATCCCCTTTTTCCCCCATCCCCTTTTTCCCCCATCTATGACCAAACCGCAATATCAGTTAAAATATCATCTGTGAAAAGAAAAGGCAAATAAATGAGCACATCAAAGGCAGCAGCCTGGGGCCGTTCAGCTGGGAGCAGGAACAGGGCTAGGCCCTGGGCCCATTATCTTGCTGATATCTAATGCCACCACTTCAGAGTGTGAGAATGGAGCCTTTTTCCCCCTGCAGCCGAGCCTGCTGGCCCCGCTGGTGTTTGGGAGCACAAAGGCCGCCATCCACCCCGCTCTCATACAGGCTGTTGACACGTTGCGCTCAGATTTCCTCCCTGAAAACCTGGAACTTTATGCCGAACAAATAACAGGATCTTTTCCCTTCATCTGGAAAGGATAAAAACAATTGCTGGCACTTGGAGTGGGTCGCTCTTTCTTTTCCTTCCTCCCCACTCTCCTCCCAAGCCCCTGCTCACTACCCGCAAGTCACAACTTGCGTATTTTCATCTGAGAACTTTAAACCATGGGGGTGAGGGGCAAGAGTGGAGGGGAATGAAGAAAGGAGATTAAAAAGGAGGGTTGTAAGCAGCACTGATACAACCATGAATGTGTGGCAGTGTGTGTGCTGCCCTGGCCCCACGGGCAGTGTTTGCTCTTTGTGGGGCATAGGCAAGGGCTGCCTGTGCTCCTCATGGAGGAGTGGTACCCAGCCCTGCAGCACATCCCTGCTGTGGGATGGATGGTGCCTGACCCTGCAGCACATCACTGCTAGGTGATGGATGGTGCCTGACCCTGCAGCACATCACTGCTGCAGGATGGATGGTATCTGACCCTGAAGCAGATCACTGCTAAGTGATGGATGGTGCCTGACCCTGCAGCGCATCCCTGCTGCAGGATGGATGGTGCCTGACCATGCAGCACATCCCTTCTGTGGGATGGACGGTGTCTGACCATGCAGCACATCCCTGCTGTGGGACGGATGGTGTATGCTTGCCCCATTTAGGGGCTCGGACAATGGGCAGGGTTGCACCCTCCAGGAATCACACTGCACCCTCTGATGAGCATCACACCTGGGATGGGGATGCAAGCTGTGGCTCTGTGGTCCAAGGCAAAGCCTGGTGAGCGCTCCTCAAGCAGCAGGACAGGCTGGCACTCATCCTGTGCCCTGTTCCTCTGGGATGCTCCTTCCTGGGCTTTGTTTTCAGCATGGCACTGTCGGGAGAGGAGCTGCATCAGCAAATCCAGCCCATGAGCGGGATGTGCACTGCCCACATCTCCTGCTGCTGCCAGGGGCATTCAGAGCAGGTTTTGTTTCCTTTCGCCTGGGTAAGTACACATGGTTTCCACTCTGTGTTTACAAATCCTTTTGAAACAGCCTTTAAACACAATGAGTGCCTGGGGGAACGAAAAAATCATTATTTTATTTTATTCATCACTATTTTATTGATACCGAAGCCCTGCACAAAGAGGTTTGTGGGTGCTGTGAGCAGTGCTGTGACCAGCCCACACCCTCTGCCTGTACGTGGGTTGGTCTTGCCCGCTAATGGGAATTCTCCCAGTCCATGGATAAGCACATGCCCCAGCTGAGGGGTTCACAAAACCCTGGAGCTGCAGAGATTAGGACTGGAAAAAGCTTCAGATACCTGGCCCTGGCCCAGCAGCAGTGACCTCGAGCTGTCCTCTCTCTGTTCTCAGAATCCCTCCTCCATCAAGACTCCACAGCCTGTCCCAGCTACTGATTCGGGATCTTATTGCACAAAAGCATTTCTCAGTGGCTAACCTAAACCCCCTGGCCACCATTCAAGCTGTTTGGGTTTTTTTCTCCTATCTCCTGTCCATGGAGAAAACAGACCCTGCTCTTGGCAGAGCCCAGGGCTCGGCACGTGCGGCTGGCATGGCACAGCATGGCTGGACATGGACCCGTGTGTGGCACTGGCTGTTTGGCCTTGGTCCCTGAAGAGCTGGGGCAGAGGGGAACAACCCCAAGTGCTGTCTGGAAAAGCAGGAAATGATCTCCTACCATGGGAAGGAGATAGAGAGGGAGAGGCATGCTCAGAGCAGCAGGTGATGCAGCCAGCTGGCATTGCTTAAAATGAGTAGTATCTGGATATACCTGAACACCCAGCTAAAAACCCACGGAGCACGGCCAGGGGAAAAGGGACCCCGTTGCTCTCAGATGTCAGCAAGACCATCCCAGTCCCCTCTGATGCAGTCCACCCCTACTATGGCAGTTGCTCACCGGGCAGGAGGCTTGTTTCTACCAGCAGCATTGGTGCTGTGCTCTGGGTCAAGCTCTGCTTGTCCAGGGATGGAGCCACACCATGATGGTCAAAGCTGGCTTCTTATAAAGGTCAGTGTGAGCTTGCGAGGGGCAGCTCCAGCACCCTCATTGCTGCCCCCACCACTTCATCCAGGGCCTTTCATTCCCCTCAAAGCACTTCTATCTGGGCACCGGTCCAGAGCGTGTTTCATGCGCAGACATCTGCCTTGCTCCAGCGGGGATGCACATCAGCCCTTGAGGGCTCCGTTAGCGGAGGGGAGCACAACTGGCTCATCACTTCAGCACCAACCAGGACATGGGAGGCAAAACGGGTTGAAAGAGAGAAGGGGAAACACCAGCTCCAAGTGGGACTTTGCCCAAAGAAGTGGTGAATGCCCCATCCCTGGCAGTGTTCAAGGCCAGGTTGGACAGAGCCTTGGACAACATGGACAAGTGTGAGGTGTCCCTGCTCATGGCAGGGGGTTGGAACTGGATAAGCTTTAAGGTCCCTTCCAACGCAAACCAGCCTGGGATTCTATGGATGGAGGATTAAACATTGTGGCTGTAATTCACACCAACAGAAGCCTGGGTCCCATCCTGTCATCCAGCCTCCTCAGTGACATCCAGGCCTTTGGGGGTAGGGAAGATGGTGACACATCTCCGGGGATACTGGGCTGTGGGAAGGGGTGCGGGTGATCCGGTGTGGATCTGGGATGCCAGCGCTGGTCCAGGGAACCACGTGGTGGCCAATGGGGAGAGGCAGCCCAGGGACCTTCTCTGCACAGCCGCAATGAGGGAGTGGAGAGAAGAGGAAGCCGTGGCCCGCTCTGGAGCAACGGAGACTGACGTTCACTTGCCGGGAATCTGTTGGGGAATATTTTTACCCACTGGGTGCGAGTGCACTGCATGTCTGAGCCATCTGCCTGCCACACAGTCCCTTCTGCCAGAGTCGGGAAGCACAGGCATGAGGGTCTGTGAGAACGAGTGCATTCCTGTGCCCTTCGAAGCTCTGTGTCTCCACTTCTCCTCCCTGCGGTGTCTGGGGACGGAGCTGGGACCACATCTTGTCCTGCTGTGGGGGAGACAAGTGCTTGTGTTCCCTAAAATGGAGATGGTCTTGAGCTCTGCACAGCAAGCCCCATGCATTGCAAGCCAGTTTGGACATGGGAAGCTGCGTGACACCCCTGTTGCAAATCCAGCTTGTTCCCCTTGTCCTCTCAGCATCTTCCCGTCTTGCTTCAGTGGGCACAGCACTGCAGAAGACAGCAAGGAACTAACCCCAGTTAACGAACCAGCCGAGGAACTCTGGGGGGTTCTGTTCACCGGGTGGGGTGAACGGGCCCCAGGGTAAAAATAAGTGGTAAAAATACATGGAGCCGTCAGCCAATGCTGAAACATCGGCTCTGCTCACCCTAAAATATCAGGCCATTGACATTTAAAACCCAGAGTCACAGCCTCATTTTGCAGATCCCCCTGCTCGTGCCAGATGTCCTGCATTAAACACACCCCCGATCTGAGGGATCTGGGGTTTTATCAAAGGAGCTTGTTTCCACTGCAGCCTCCCTGGTTCCAGCCCGACCGCGCTGCCGCAGGATGGGGAACGCGCCTGGCTGGGGTTTACAATGAGCCGTCTCCCGCTGATGAGCTGGAGCTGGGGCGACACGCCTGTCCAGCTCCCTTTCAGCACTTTCTAACCTCCTTGTGGCCCAGGCTTTCCTGCCAGAGTGTAGGATTTAATCACCCTTAATGATAGCCAGCCCAAGGACCGCATTCAGCCAGGTTTTCCTGAAGGGAATCTTTATCCAAGTACAACCCCCCGCCCCGTAAATTCCCTGACAGACGGCTGGGAATGCCGCAGGGCTGTGGCAGGGCTGTGGCCAGGGCCAGAATTAAATCAGAACCAAAGTTTAAGCCCTGCTGGGGCTCCAGAAGGATTTTCAGATGTAATCAGTGTCTCTGCTGGGCTTGGGGCTCCCCTCTGCTGCCAAGGGACTGCCCCACTTCACCAATTGAACTTAAAACCACCCAGCTCACCCCACACAGGTGGGAATGACTTGTCGTGATTTGTAGTGGAAGCTGGTACCTCACCACTGGGGACTCATTGGGTTTGTCCCAATTCCCCTAGAGCAGATTGAAAGTGGTTTTAATTAAACTGACACAACTTTGTGTGTGGACAAAGGCTCTGGCAGGAGCAGCATGGCCAGGGGTCTGTGATGGAGAGGAGAGGTGGCACAGAGGGTGAAGGTGAAGAGGAAGCACGGAGGAGCCGGGTCTCCTCTTTCTCCTTCCCTACACTTCCCTCTCTCCCAAAAGCTGGCAGAGCTGCAGTTTTTCCACTGAATGAGATGCTGGAATCTTGAAATGCCAAGATGCCACGGCATCTGCAGGAGGCGGCTCGGTGCTGGTGCTATGGGGTGATGTCACCTTGTCCCTGCCCCCTGTGCTGGGGCCAGCAGCAGCTCTGCCCAGCCCAGGGGTGCCCACGCTGGTGGCAGGGACACATTGGGGGTCCCCCAAAAGAACAGAGGAGACTCGCAGATGACCTCGTGAGCACAGAGCCAAAACCCTGCAGGAAGCATGAGCTCGGCTCTCTGCCAGGTAGGGGAGATGGGGACATGGGAGCATCCTATGCATCCATGGCTGGAAAAGGGACCCTAAGTCTGGGGGGGGGGTGTGGTGTCAGAAGTTTTAACCATGAAAAAAGCTAACCCTCAGCATCCTTTTAAAACTGATGTCAAGGTTTTTCCCTCTGCTTTTCTCCTGGGAAAGGGAGAGGAGCGGGGAAAGGGAATCGCTCGAGTGGTTTGGGGCGAGGGGGCTGGGGAGCTCCTGCCAGATGTGCACAAATGCTGCAGAAGAGAAACAAATCTCTTTCTGAGTGGGGCGACTTTGCTGCTCCTTGAAAGGAAAAGAAAAAGGAGTTTTTTCATGAAAAATTTCAGGCAGAGCCATTGTTTCGCTGCAGCCTTTGATTGAGCGACTTGATCAAGCACTGGACAAAACCCTCCGTGTTTTTCAGGAGGTTCCTTAAATCCCGCCGAGGTATGGGATTATGAGGAACAACAAATGGCGAGCTGCCTCTAACCCCGCAGACTTTCTCACTCTCGTTTTCTCTCTCACTTTGGAATAAGAAATGCAGTGCTCCCTGCTGAGTTCTCTTTAAAATTCACATTGTCTCTTCAAATAAAGGCGGGGAGGGTGAGGTAGCGCTTTGAAAACCAGAACTCGGTCGTACACTGCAGGGCCACATCCTAGAGGATTATTCTCTCTCAGGACACTTTATAACTTCATGAGAACTTCTGGCCTGGCTTGTCTCACCGGCCTGGTGTGAGCGGCCCCAGTGGAGGGCAGGGTGGCTGCGATCCCTGCACCCCTTCCCACCGGCATGGCTGGAGTTGTCTCCGGAGGCTTTTTAAAGTTAAAGCCAGCTCCAGCTCTGCCCCTGGGGACGGTGTGGGCCCGTTTCTCATGCAGGCAGGGGATGCATCCATCCCGCAGCAGCAGCCTCTCCATCGCAGCTGGACCACGCTTGGCTGTGTTAATGTGACTTTCTCCTGCTTTTGGGAAGCTCGGAGCTGCACCAGCATGATGTTCCTATGTGAAGGGCCTGGCAGGGCAGCTTGGCTGAGCTTTGCTGTTGGCATGCTTTTGCTGGGAAATGAATGGAGTAGGAATGGTCTTTTCTTCCTGACACACACACATGGTGTTCTGCTGACAAAAGCTTGAGAGCGGGGGGGTGAAGCTAGCAGCTTTGCTGTTGTTTCACTCTGTCCTTCCCCAAAGTGGCAATGAGAGAAAAAGGAGCATATTGAAATGTAAACTGCTGGTTTTAAATGATGCTGTCACCAGGCCATTACACTGCCATGGGGCAAATGACACTGTGGACACACAGACACTGCAGCAGGACAGAGATGCCTGTGCAACATCTGCACCCAGGGAACACAGGCACTGAGACCATGCCAGGCAGGGAGCAAGGCCTCCATAAGCAAAGCCTTGAAGTGACATTATACTGCTCCTGGAAGTGTTCACACACCGTGTAGATGAGGCCCTCAGTGCCACGGGTTAGTGGTGGCCTTGGCAGTGCTGGGGAACAGTTGGACTTAATGAGCTTAAAAGTCTTTTCCAAGCCAGTTGATTCTATGACTCAATGGTTACAGTATAATGATGGCGGTGCCAGTCATTCTTGCAGTGCTATTTCTGTGGTTGTCAGTAAACAGAAGCAGCAATTGTTGAACTTCAGTCCCTGGTTCAAGGGTTTAGCAGTGCTTGTTCACATCTACGCATGTGTCTGTGTGCAGGGCCAAGGTACAAAGGAGGAAGAGTGGCTGGAGCACCTCGGTGTCTGCATTCCCGAGGCTTCTGTCCTGCCAACCTCTTGGGAAGAGAACACTCGTGAGAAGAAACAGTTGGTTTTGACAACACATGGCTCAAACGTGTCACAGTGATGTCAAAATTCATCACCTGAGTGAGCCTATTAAACCAGGGGCACAGCTGAACCATCTGCAGCCCCAGTGAGGGAACAACAGCCAGCCCAGCCCTGGACAGCCCCGGCCAGGGAATTTCTCTTTCCCTTTGCTAGGGAAGTGCGGACCTCAAGCGCCGGGGCACGCTCAGACCCGGCTCCAAGATGCAGGAGGTGAGGGGCTGGGTGCCCCTCGGGGAGCGGGCTGCGCGGGGCAGGGGGGGAGCCCGGCGATATGGCCCCCGCTCGGGGCGGTGCCGGTAGCCCCGCGCTCCGCTCCGCCTCGCTGGGCGGGCGGATCCCAGCTCCTGCTTTTCCCGGGGGCTGTAGAGGCTTGTCCCGGCCCTGCGCGATCCTGCTTGGCTGCCGCCCTCCCCGCCTCCCTCCTCCCCTCCCTCTCCCTCCTCCTCCACCACCCCATGTGCTTCCTGCCGGGCCAAGTTTGCAGAGCGCCGCCGCACGCCGGGCCAGCGGAGCGGAGCCGCAGCGGAGCGGGGCGCAGCGGTGCGGGGCAGCGGGGTGCGGGCAGCGGGCGCGGCTCCAGCGCGGCGGGGCAGGCTCGGCCTCGGGCCGGCTCCGGCCTCGGGGCGCACTCGCCCGGCCCCTGCGCGGCCGCACCATGCCGCGGCGGCGCGGGTGCTGCCTGCCGCCCCTGCTCTGCACTTTAGCCGCGCTGAGCCTGCCGCTGCTGCTGGCCGCGGAGCCCCGCGCCAGAAGTTGCTCGGAAGTGCGGAGGCTCTACGCAGCCAAAGGCTTCAGCCAGAGCGAAGCGCCCAGCCACGAGATCAGCGGTGAGTCGCGATCATCGCCGCCGCCTTTGTGCGCGATCGGCCCGGACGCGGCCCCGCCGGGTGCGCGCCCGGCGCCCCCCAGCCGGGTTCCCCCCGGCTCGGCTCGGTTCCCCCCGCCCCGACGGAGCTCGGCGCTTGTCCCGCCCCGGCTGCACGGTGCCTGTTGCGGCTCCGCGCCCCGCCGCTCGGCCGGGGCTGTGAGCGGCGCTGCCGCTTCCCGCGGCCCCGTCCCGGTGCGGGCGCCGCTCGCCGGGCGGCTCCGCAGGCGGGGGGACGGGGGGCGGTTTCTTTCTTCCTTCGCTTCTTTTCCTTTCTTCCCTCCACGTCCGACCCGAGGTAGCGGCGCATCCCGGGGACGGGAGTGCTCGCGGCCGGCAGCGGTAGGAAATGGTAGCTAATGTGCTCCCACCCAAAACAGTTTATTCTTTTTTGTTCCATTCTTCGTCTCCCTCCCAGGGCCGCTGCTTTTATTTCCCCTTCTGAATGACCTACTGGACCGCATTCTCCGCGGAACAAAGGAAGTGCCTTTTTAGCTGGAATCCTCGGAGACCACCAAGGACTCCGGCTCATGCACTGCAATTTCGCACTACTTTCAACAATAACAAAAATGCATGACTGAATGGCTCAAAAATGTGGAGTGTTAGAGGCATTCATTTCGGTCTAGGACACTGTCACAACACAGACAGACCCCGAGTAAATACCTTTAGACGGCTAAGAGAGGAGCTGGGGGTAATCTTTACCATTGGTGTGCCCTCCAGATATGCATACATTATCCTTTAGACTGACAAAACTGCAATGATTTCAGGCGGTTGCGCTTTTACATTGTCAGCCTAATGATATGCATTTAGCCTACATCTGTTTGAATAAAATTGCAGGCCCGTTTGCTTCTCCAAGAAATATTTTAATGAGAAACGTCTGACTGGCTGCAGTTAAAATACTCACTCCCCCCTTCACCCTCCCTGCTTTTAAAATGGTCTCTAATAAACAGGCTGGGATTTGATTGGAGTCCAGCCCTCATCAGTGGAGGATCAGGACCTGAGCAGGCTTCCTCGCAGTGGCCGGTGCTCGGAAGGTTTGACCTAGTCCTTATTTTATATGTTGTTGTTTAAGATGACTCAGTGAGCTTTGGAGGGTGTCAGGAGTAGATTGTGCTGCCAGGGTTTCCATCTGAAGCTCTGCAGCTGTGGTCAGTTTGACCGCTTGCTTTTGGAACAAGAGGTCAGAGAAATGTGATGAGCAAGGTGCGATTACTGGACAAAAGAAGGGCTTTCTGCAGAGACACACTGGAAACAGCAGCAGGGTTGTGCCGCTGTCCCAGGGCATGGGGAGGCTGTGTCCAGCCTTGCTTAGAAAGCAAGAGGTCTTACAAAGTTGGGTTTTAAACATCGTCCTGCTCCCCAGGGTGTTCTGGGCAGGGAAGTGGAAGTCTTGAGAGGACTTGTGCTGTGTAGAGCTGTAACGTCTAGTATGGTGGCGCTCAAACCTCGAGCAGGGTGCTGGGTTATTGTCTCAGGTGATGGTGTGTTTTCATTATGGTGGGTGAATGGATTGGAAGGGCATCACCTGGGGGCCTGGCTAATAGGTGAGAACAAGATAAATGTGTGTGAGGGAAAGAGCTGACTGTGTTTGGGTGAGTTGGTTGTGATGGTGGAAATGGGTGATTTCTGCTTGGTAGCACCCCTCTGCTCGCTAAACCGTGGTGAAGTTTGAGAGAATTCAGCAGGCTGTGATGCTGATGGGATGATGCATGGAAACATGGTTGTTACCGGTAAGAACTCAAGTCTGGAGTCCATCAAGTTCTTCAGGGTTTTCTTTCAGTTTGTATGGTGCTCTGTTCTCCCATTCTCTCACAGAATTGCTGTAGATCCTAGGGTGCAGACAGAAGCTTCCTGCTACCTTTCCAAAGCAGTGTCCTAAAAGCTGTGGTACTGTCAGTGTAGTGACTTCTGTCGGGAATCACTGATCCTACTCAACATTGGCCTGGGATTGTCACAGTGAAGCAGCTGGGTGGCATGGGCAGATGTGCCCCCCACTCTGAGCTGTGGGACAGAAGTGAAACATCCCCACCAGATGGGCACGGGAGCTATTTAGGGTGTAGCAACATCTCACATGGTTTTTTTTTGGGTCAGTTTGATGTTCTTCTAGAGCAGTAGATATAACTCTTTTCTTTCAAGGAAATGCCCCTTCCATCAATCTTTTCATCTGTATCATTGCTGTATCAGTCTCATTAAGAGGCTGTTTATTGTTCATAATAACCCAGAAGTTCAGTTTAATATTTGTTTAGGCCAGGTTTAGGACCTAATTAGTATATGCATAAATGACAGGTTGTATCTTGCTGAAGTACATAAGCATTTTGGAGAGAAGCATGCGGCCAGTCAGCTCATTGCTGGCTCCACAAGAGGTGTAAAATGTGCTGTTTGTAGTGTGGACCATACACAGATTGTTTCCTTTTCTGTTAACTTGGTGTTAGAGGTGTCAGGAGACTGATATTATAAATCTGCATGGAAGTATTTCAGAAGTCATGGCCCTTTGGTACCACCTTGTGTCCAGGCGATCTTTAGCTCCTGCACCTATAGCTGTGCCATGGGTATGTTGCAAAGCTCAGGGCAGTGGTGAGATGCAATCTTGGTGCTGCTGCTGGAGAGATCAGTGCTTGCATAGAGCTGATGTAGATGCTTGGTTTATGAAACCTGACTCTTGATAATGTACAGAGAGTGGCTGGTATGGGGAGAGCACCAGCCTGTAGCTGCTTTAAAGATGACTTTAAGTCATTTGAACTTTAAGTTTTCTGAGGAGAGGGCACATCTTGGGAAGGTCTGGGTCCTAGCGCCTGTAGCTACTCACTTCGTTCAAGCACTGCCTGAAGAGTATCGCTCCTTATTGAACCCATGTGTGTCTGGGCTGTGCTGGTGATGGAGCAAAACTCGCTGGGGTGACCTTACCTGTTTGCCCTGCTGAGGCTGCAGAGTGAAATGCAAAGCAAGCTGGTGTCAGTGGCATCCGGAGACCCACAGTAGGTGGCTGTGATTTAAAAACAAAAAAGTTTCTTTCAGGAGGCTCCTTCATGCCCTCAGGTGTTAAACGGATGGAAATTCCTTCCCTTTTGCTGCTAATTGGAAGAAATGGATGTTTCTTTTCCTGGATTTTAAAGAAACTGGTGGAAAGTGTTATCAGTTAACCCATGAATTCCTGCAGAGGTGTAATGCCTTCTCTGGCTGGCACTGCTATCCTGAGTTCATGGAGGCAGGCTGGAGTGGAAGATGCCCTTTTGGGGAGTACAAAGTGAGCCTGGAGCTTCATGCAGGGAGCTGGGCACAAGCACCATTCTGTGTTCAGTCTTGGTGAGGATGCTCAGTGTAATCTTTGTCTCTGTTTGAACCGGATTAATGGAATAGTTGCATTTATCTGTTGGGAGCAGCGAGAGCAATTCTTGCACCATGCCAGAGAGAGTCACTTGGCTCTGTATGTTTGCACTCATGGGATTTTGCCCATGGTGGCGGGGTGCCCCCATGTCCTGCTGCTGCTTGCTGTGGTTGTGAACTGGGTCCTGGTGCATCACCTGGATGTGCCACCTTGGCCGGCCGGGAAGGCTGCTTTGCTGTCACTGCTGTTTTATGTAGTGAGTTCAGTGAAGACTTTCGTTGTTTTTCATGTGCTTTTCTTCCATGTGGCCTCTTCCAACTGAGAAACCATTTCTGGATCTTGCCCAGGCTGTCTGGCACTGCGGAGCCTGTTGCAGTGAGTTTGCACGAGACAGCTCCTGGGCTCGTTGGGGTATGAGAAGTACCAGGTAGTGCCTTGTCCTCCTCACCATCCCTTTGAAGGTGTGGAGCTACCTTGCCACCAGCTGTAACTGTTTACACTGACTCATCCAGTGAAGGCAGTGGTCCTTGGTGTTAACGGAGCGGCCCCCTGCTCCCCCATGGGTGGAGAAGTGCCCGTTGCAGAAAATCCCCATGGCAAACGCCAAGTGCTGCCCATGGAAAAATAAATGAGAGAATCGCTTGAAGTATTTTTAGCTGCTTCTAATGTCATTTAGCAACTGGAAACAGTGGGAGGGGGAGCTGGCAGCGTGCAGGGTGCCCGCAGGCCATTGGTGAGGCTGCGCCGGGTCCCGGTGCTCGCCTGGGACTCCACTTTCTCCCACTGTGGCACTGCAGCGTGGGGTTTGGTTGGGCTGCAGCAGCGCCGTGTCCTAGCAGCCGGCAGCGTGAAGCCTGTGGTTAGCAGTGACTGCCGGCAGTGGTCCGGGCTGAGTGGGAGGATCGCTTTCCTTGGCACACACTTCATAGAAGGTTCTGTTTTTTCTGCCAGGATAAGCAGTCATTACATTCCGTACAATTCGTAGTCAAATTATTATCTATTGTTCAAATTGCCTTAATTATCAGATGTTTCCTTAGACGTGTAGCTGTTTTCGAAGAGGCTCAATGGATGTGTGT
The DNA here is from genome assembly GCA_028858755.1 of Ara ararauna. Classification (NCBI taxonomy): domain Eukaryota; kingdom Metazoa; phylum Chordata; class Aves; order Psittaciformes; family Psittacidae; genus Ara; species Ara ararauna. The sequence goes on along the minus strand of CM054383.1, from coordinate 1,373,260 downwards.
ACATTGGGCAGGAGGCTGGAGCTGCACAATGTTTTCAGGGCTGTTTTGTAGTTTCAGGGAGATTTTCTGTGGCTTTCGTATGTCAACAGGCGTTTTATTCTTGCTGAAACAGCAGCAGAGCGAGGCCAGCGCGGCAGCGAGGCTCTGGGTTTGCCTTGGTTCCCTGCCTCTCCCCTCTGACTTGGTATTTATCCTTCCTTCTACAAAGAAGTTGAGCCTGAAGCATTGCTGCTGTGTGCAGACACTGGGTGTGAGATGACTCTGACGGGAGGAGGTCCCAGGCAAGCATATTCTATCTTGGAGGCGCAGGTAGCACCTACCCAGGAGGTTGGAAGGGTCCCAGGTTGTTTGGGGTAGTGATGTCCATGGTCTTAGCCTGCTCTGTGGTGTTGGCTGCTGGCTCATGCAGACCCCACTGTCCTCATTGCTAACCCTGGGAGCATCCTGGAGCCTGCATGGGTGGGGAAGGACTTCCAGGGCATCTGGAAAGGTGTTGGATGTGTGGCTCTTGCCTCCTGTCCCCTCCACCTGTAGCCATTCCCCTGATAAGTAGAGGGGTGCTTCCCAAGGGAATTCTATAGATGTGCACATGCACATAGATGTTGAGTTGCATGGGCTCAATCCTTCACATCTCCCTCCTGCTGTGCTCCCCAAAACCCACAGGTTTTTGGGTGGAGCATCAGGATTATCCCATCTGCTGCAAAACCCTTCTTCTCTTCTCAGAAGAGGAGCAGTGCTTCAGGCTCACATTTCTATTCCCTGCTTTTGTTCTGCCTTTTTTTTTGGGGGGGGGGGGGGGGGGGGGGGGCAAGGAAATTCTTGTCAGCCAAAGGGGTCAGAGTGTGTGTCTCCTCACTGGCTGCCAGCCCTGGTCTCCGGGGCAATAACCTCCTCGCATTCCTCACATTCCTTCTGCTTTCTCTTTCTTTTGAGATTATGAAGATAACTTCCTTCTCCCATTGCTAAGCAATGCAAGGGCCCAGCAACACTCTTAAATTTCCCCCCTTGCTCCCTAAATTACCTTGTGTGCTCCAGCATATCCCATAGCAAACCCCTCTGGTGCCCTGGAAGGAGCAGTTCATGCTGTTTGCTGAGATTGTGCATCTTGGAAGAAAGCTGCTGCTTGTATTAGTATGTTTTATAATTGCCAAGCACTTTAATTAAAAGAGAACAGCTTTGTTGTAGCCCATCTTTCCTGCTTCCCGCTTTGGTAAAGACTTTCCTTAGTGTTTCATGACACTATTTTGTCTTTCTAGCTGAGATTTTGGGCTGTCTGTGTTGTTTTTCTTTGCCCCTGCAGCCTCATAGGGGCTGTGGCTGAAGCATGGTGTTTGTTCCAGGGGATTTTCTCCTCCTTTACATCTTTCTGGTCTGGGAAAGCAGCGTGTTGGGAAGAGGGGAGCCAGAGAGGAGGTAGCAGAAGCTTTACGTGTGGAGGGGGCTGGTGGCAGCCGTGTGGGCTATCAGCAGCGTTTGTCCCCATGAGGATATGGTTGTGATGGGTTTCATGGGACGGTGGTTTCTGTTTGCAGATGCCACGGGTGTCTTCCCCACTGGGTTGTGCCGTGAATTCCTGCACGTTTCATATCACTGTGGGGCCCAGGAGAGGGGTGAGGTGGCATGGGGAAGGGGTGGTGGTCCCCATGGACAGTGGTCATCCCCATGGGCAGTGATGCTTGAAAGGATGAAGGTGATGCTTTAAAAGTGCATGGGGGCGGGTACCTACTGATGGGATTGGCCCTTAAGAGCTGCCCAATGTTGATTATGATGTGAAATTCAGGTTGTAGTGCCTCTCTCCCAGCGTTAAGCATTGCCTATCTCCCCAGTCACTCTTAGAAATGCTTTTTTGTTGTTCATCTTTCAAACAGAAAGTTAAATCTGTTTCCTGTCTTTCTACTTGTGTTTTCTGTGGTTGTCACGATTGGACTTGTGTTGGTTCCCTGTCAGGGGCTTCTCTGCTGGCTTTGGTGGAGGAAAGGGCCATGGACAGCAGAGAGGGGCTGCCCTTAGTGAAGGATGTGCAAGAAGTATTTCTCTCAGTGTTTCCAGTTTCGAAGTTGAGAATTGTCTGGATTTTAAGCAAATTCAGATGGGAGCAAACAATGATGAAATGTGTAAAATATGTTTCAACATTTTTGTGGGAATAGGAGCTGTTCCTACCCAGGCAAGGCTGCAGCTTTCGGGAGGTGAAAATATGTGGCCCTTACACGTTGTCAGCGTTGTTGCTGGTCTCTTTTTCTTCTCCTTCTTCTTTTCTTTCCTAAATGCTCATAGGAAATTGGCTTTGGTAATTGAGTTTCTACAGAACCACAACATCCAATAGCTGTTCCTTTCCAGGGGTCACACTTAGGTTAGCTTAAGTAATGTGCAGTCGGTTTAACCTCTTGTGGTTTGCAGTGCTATTCTAGAAATTACTGGTGATTTGGGGTGTGTTAAAGTAACAACTTCACAGGAAAACCCCAAATGTCAGGGTGTCTGCTTTTCCCAAAGCTCTGACTGTGCTGTGAGAGCTGGGCACCTCATGGTATGTTGGGCTTGCCTTTGGAAATGTAGTTAAAGCCTTTATGGCCTGTTGACTTTCCTTTTGGAAGGAGCCAAAATTACCTTTGGTGAATTGTTTACCCACATTGACCTATAACATCCTCCCGCTTTGGATGCGGGATGCTTGGTGTTGGGTCACCTCACAATGCGACCCAACACCGAACATCCCACATCCGAAGCAGGAGGACGTTAAGGATGTTATAAGTCCATGCAGTCGCTCTGCTGGAGGAGCAGCAGTGCCCTCAGCCCCAGATCTCCAGGGTTTAGGGGATTTGCTGGCAGCAGAGGGCCAGCTTTAAGAAATTATGAGCTGGCGCTTTAGCTTGGTAGCATTGACAGTTTGGTATAAAAAGCTCTGTGTTGCAGGCTGCGATGACAGGGGGTGATAAATCACTCTTGGCTGGTGCTACAGGTTCTAATAATGGTGTTTTAAAAAGATTACATGGGTTTCAGTACAAACTTTTTGCTTCTTTGTACTCTCCTCTTTTTAAAGAGCGGAGCCTGTTTTGATTCAGCATTCTTGGAACATAAAGATGGAGCCAGGATTTTTACTGGGCTGAAATGCAGCTTTTTGCTTCTCCTGCAAACATGAGGATCTTGTTTGAGTGTCTTTATAGCCAACTGGATGGCAGTGTCCTCTTTTACAAGGGAGCTTGCTTGTTTGTTTGTTTTAAAGGTAACTTTGCCCCGTGAAAGATTAAAGAGCAAGCAGCTTCGTGCAGCTCACTGGGGCTATCAGAAAGAAATTGGTGATAGGGAGAGACTTTGCATGGTAGCATTAAGGGGGGAAAATAACCTCCTGCTTTCCTTGGCCTGTTCCCATGGGAGAACAGGGTGTTTATGTGATCAAAGGAACCAGCACAGTTATAAGCCTGATGGAAAATAATTCCCTTGCCAGGTACATGTGGGCTTTACCTTTGCTCTGAGCAGTGTGGGGTGGATTTTCTTGCCCACTCACCAAACTTTGGGTGTCTAAAGTGTGTTGGCCAGCAGCTTTGGGGGAGTACAGTGGGAAGAGGTGGTGAGGCAGGGATGGCAATGCCCTTGCCTGGGCAGAAATCTGCTGTGCAGATCAGAGCTCAGCGCTATGACGCTGGTTTGAACTGGAGGAAAAGGAATGGGCATCCTCCTGAGTTCTGGCTTAGAGCTGAGGGTGCTTTTCTTTTCAGTGGGGGAAAAACTGGCTTTGATAGTGTCTGCTAATGATTCAGTGCTGTTTACATAATAACTGTGGTTCATTTTCATTAGCTTTCATTATGAGATCACTTTTCTTCTCCTGCAATCGCTTGCTGGTTCCATTGCCCACGTGTCTGCTTCGCTGAGCATACCAGCGGGCCCTGGCCTCCTTCCCCGCTCTGGATGTGGAAGAAGCTTCACAACTTGTCACTGCATAGGAGAAGAGGCAAAGGGGGCTTGTATTGCTGGGACAGCTTCTGGAAGGAAGCAGGAGGCGGTTTGGAGCCTCCTAGAGGAGTTGGGTTTAAATCTGGTTTGGGTGATTTCTCAGTGCGGCGCTCATCTTTGTACTGAAAACTCTTGGGTTTAGCTTTTTGCAAGGAGGGGAATCCACTGACCTACTTCCACCGGGAGGAAGAAGCCAGGTCCTTTCACCTCCGACATCCACCATATCAGAAGCACTAATCTGTGAGAGATGATGTGCATCACGGATATTGCTTGAGTTTACAAAGCTACTGGATTAACTGCTGCAGCCTAACCTTGGTCTAGTACTTGCTTGCTGCCCGTGTCTGAGCAATTGTGAACGGTGGTGTTCCTGTATGACAGGCTGCTAGCACCTTCCTCCTGCAGCATCCTGCTGTCGGAGCAGCAGTGCCAAGATAACACCCACCCTTGAGCTCTTATTAAATAAATCATGGCACTGGGAGCAGAATACAGTAGCGTGAGTGCTGCCTTCTGGAAAGGTAAGGTTGGGTGTTGGTTTGGGTTCTGTGTTTTGGTGGTTTTGTTCCCTTTTTAGCTTATAGGAAGCACGTTATGGTTTCGGAGCAGCCCTGACCCTGCGGGTGCAGTGGTGCTTCAGAGCAGGATGAGTCCCCACAGGGCAGAGGGTGCTTGCCTGGTGAGTGCTATTGGGAGGATGGATGGGTGGGTGCATGTGTTGCTTTGCAAATGCCTGTCCCGGGGAGTGCACACCTTCTTCTCCCTTTTGGCTGCAAGTGCCCGTTTCTTTAGAGATATGCCCCAGACTATTTGCTGCCAGTGGCAGATGATGGGCTCAGGTGCTGGAGGGAGGGCCTGAGCAGAGGATGAGCTGACCACCTCTTCTTTGTGGGTGTTGGGGAAGGTGGCAGTGCTCTTGGCTGTGTGGCTTCAGCTGAGTTAATTGGGGCTGGTTGGAGAGCTGTGGTTTTACGGGTAGAGGAGGCTTGAAGGGATGGGGCTCAGGACTATTTCTGCCCCACTGAATCCACCAAAGGGATGCAGAGGTCTGGGTGGCAGGCGCCTCGCTAGCAGGAGCTCCACGTAACTCAGCCCTCTGCTTTATTAAAGGCTCCTTTATAGCGCTCTTTTGCTGTAACCCCCGTGAGAACAGCCAGCCTTTTCAGCAGCCTGAAACCTCCCTTACTGGGAAGGCTGCTCCGAACCAGCCCGAAACTGCTTTGGAAACACAGTCTGTGAGCAGGCGAGGATGCCAGGCGAGCCTGGTGCTCCTGACCAGCCTTTGCCAGCCTTGCTGAAACCAGGGATGGGTCCACTCACGAGCCAGCTCGATAGGATACTGAGAAACAGGGGTTAATTTCTAGGTATCAAAATATGCCCAAAAGGTTAAATGAGACTTCCTCCGTGTCAATGAATTACGGCCTTAAAATATTTGCATTCTTTCCTGAAAGATTTAGGAATAATTATATAGCACTCAGGGGCAAGGCATTGCCAGATAAACTTAACAACTCTATAATTTGTACTCGAGGCAGGGTTTCCTGTAAGCGATAGCTTTGTTTAATTTTACAATCCTGATTCCAAATGTTTGCTGGGTATGGATTGCCAGCTCAACTGGGCTTGTGAATCTGGAAGAGTATTTATTTGTTTGTTATTGTGGACAATAAAAGCTGCTGTATTAGGCTAAAACTTGGCATCGTCCCCCTTTACGACTTCTAAGCATCCTTCCCCAGGCGGGTTTGGTGGTGGGGCGGGCAGCTGAGGCAGGGTGCGAGCAGCTTTCCAGCCTCTCCGTACAAAATCGCTGTGCTGCTCGAGGAACTCCTCCTGCTCTGCCTTTCCTTTCTCTGGGGTCGGGAAAGGAACGCTGCAGTCGCAACAGACATGCTTTATTTCCATTACTCAAAGCCGGAGTCATGCATAGTTACAGCCAAAGACACTTCAGCAGCTCTGGGGATAACAAGATAGCTGACAGACTGGAATGCGGATTTATCAGGGGTAAAAACTGGCAAAATTCCTCATTTCTGAGTCTTCATTTTAAATAGGCCCTTCATGCTCCTGTGGCATGAGCCCACCATGGGCTTTAACCCCTCGTGTTCTCCTGCTGGATGCAGGGATGTGTGTGGGGCCAGCCTTGTGTCTTCTGGGGTTAAATTCCTCCGTCCCGCCTAGTTCCTAGGTGCTGTTTGGAAGCTGTGGAGCTCCTCCAGCAATGTTTTCAATGGGTTTTTATTTCCAAGTGCAAGCCTTTGCCCCAGATGTGTGTCTGAGTGACCACAGAACATAAATTTTACTGTATGTTGCCTTTGGACTGGCAGTTTGGGAGGCTATTGGGCAGTTAACATAGGCGGATTGTGCCATGAAATCCACTTCCTTGGGATTTGATTCACATTCGTTTCTTTCAGAGCAAATCTCTTTATTAGTTTCAGTTACATTCTGATGTAGAGCTACTTTTCCTGTGCCTTTGTCAGGACAAGGAAGTATTTATATTGCTATGAGAAACAGGTCATCTTTGGCTCTATGGCTTTTCAGTAATATATATTGATATTCGGAGACATTAAGCAATTTCTTTTTGGGGAAACGAGTTATGGCAGAAGCAGCACACTTGGAAGTTAAATGGATTAAGTGGAATGCCTCAGTTACAGGAGCCAGGCTCGGGAGGCGGCTCGGGCTGTTTAGGGAAAGACTTTCCAGTTAAAATTTAACCTTTCCCAATGCTCCGGGAGCAGCCGGTGGTGCAGCCAGACCTGCCTGGTGCCAGCCCATGGGGAGAGGGCTCTGACGTGGCCGTCTGCAGGGTGGGAGGGTTGGGAGCTGGTGGTTGTGCCTGTGGTTGTGCGTCTCGGCTGGCGGGGAATGAGGAGAATGTCACTTGTTATTGGAAAAGGAAAGGATTGCTCAAGGGTTGCGAAACACTTTGCTGTGGAAATGTCAAATAGCATGAGAGCAGGAGGGGGCTGTTCCTGAGCCTGCAGCGGGCTGGGAAGTGTTCATACCTGGGGCTCAGGTGGAGCTTCAAGGCTTCGGTGTTAGCTTGGACTTTTGTGCCAGGGTGTCCAGGCTGGGAGGCTACACTGGTGCCAGCCCTGCCTCTCCCTTTGGTGATGACCATGGGAAACTTTGCTTGCCTGGTGGGCAGAATCTGATGCTGGCTGCACTGAAAGCACCTGAAACCTGGTCGTGGGCTCTCGTGGGAAAGCTGCTGGCTCCTGGTTTCCTGCTGTCTGTGTGCTTTCTGCCGTGTCGCTGCATTTATCCCCTTGGCTGAGCCACTGCTTTGCTGCGGATGCTTCTTGGCCTGTGTTATCCTGGTGCATCCACAGGGCAGGTTCATCCCAGCAGTGGGAAGCTGCTCTGGTCACAACCCAGTTCCCACTGGAGACACCCAGCCCACATGGGATAATCCTCACCAGCAACCCCCATGCTGAAGCCTTATCTAAGCCGTGCTAGCATCACTTGGTCTCTCCTGTGGGGACTGCCCATCTCTCCTCTGTGCTTTTTTAGCCACAAACTCTATAAAGACTGTTTTTGCTGATGGGGGATACTGGGGCAGCGCAGCAGCGCTGCATGGAGGGTGGGAGCTCATCTCCCTGCTTGGGAAGGACTAACACAAGTGGTAAATGCATCCCATCCTTCTGCTCAGCCATCCCTTCCCTGGGGTTGCAGTATGCCAGGAGCCGTTTACCTTCCTAGCAGTGGATTTTGGATGGTGCAGCCTGGGAGGTGGATGACAAAGGTCTTGTTTGCACTTGTGCCTCCCCCAGGTTGCTCCGGACAGTGCTTAAAAAGACAAAATAAACCCCTTCGATGCCTGCCAGCAAGAGCCTCAGTGCAGTTCTCCCTTGGTGGGGTCAGATGCTCTCAGCCGTAGTTGTTGTTCTTCCACTGCACGGAAGCTGTTTGCGCAAAGCAGAGAGGGGATCAGGGCTGGGTCTGCCCATGAGCAGTCTGATAGTCAGACCCAAATGTGCTTTTTTCCAAAACCCAGAAGAAAATGTGACCCTGCGTTGGCTGGATGGGAGGAGACCTGGGTGGGTGTAGGGGCTGCTGCTGGCTGCAGGGAGATCCAAGCTTCAGGTCCCTTCCCAGGATGGGGGAGAGTTTCTCCCAAAGTAAAGGCAGGACCTGGATGGCTCAGCTTGCATCCAAAGCCATCTCAGATGTGAAGCAGGAGAGGTGCCACGTTCCTGTGCAGAGCAGTGCCAAGAGGACACGTGCCCATGGTAAAACGTGCTTGGAAGGAGGATTGGGAAACCAAAAAGATGGTCTTGTCTTAAAAGGCTGAAGTGGCCTCCTGTGCCCTCCCTGCGGGTGGCTGTCCCTTCATCTGGGATGCTGCTGTCCCTCCTGGTATGATTTTGGTCAAACAAACTCAGCGGTGCAGATGCTGGCTTGTGAATTGTTGAAAAGATGCTGGGATTTATCTGTGCTAATGTGAGGAGAAGGAGTGCCGTGTGAACCTGCGGCAGATAAGGCACCCAGGTAAGCAGGGTAGATAGAAGGGGGAATTTCTCGTCCTGTGATACCCTTATCTTAATCCTTTCTCCCTGCTCTCCCACCCCCCTCCTTGGCTTTTCCAGGGTAGCTTAAACTACTCCGTCTCGCCTTTCCCACAAATACTGGCAGGTTGCTAGTTCCAGACCTGGGGAATACATTGGGAGTCTGTTGCAGCAGCAGGATGAGGTTTTGGATGTAGATCACATTATGCTGGCTGAGCACAGTGTGCTGCTTGTGTGAGCTGGGTGGCTTCTGCAGCTGATGCCCTGGCTGTGAAGAAACTAAATCGTGGCCAGAGGAGCAGGCAGAGGGCTTAAAAGCACATTTTTCAGGCAAAAATCTCATTTACAAACTCAGCTGTGGCCTTAGCTCTGAGGTTTGTCTAAGGGGAGATAAAGGCGAGATGTGGGAGGTTTAGGGGATGGTTCAGACCATCACTGGTGGTGCTGCTCCCCATAAATGCCCCCAGGTGAGGGGGCAGCAACCCTGGCATTGGGCTCTGCCGTGGTGGCACCTCCTGGCCCAATTTCATAGAATCCTGCAATATCGAAAGCAGGGAAGGATCCATAAGGATCATTGAGTCTAACTCCCTGCTCTTCGTAGGACCATCTCAAACTTCAGGGGTGTTTCAAAGGTCTTGGGAAGGCTGCACCTTGGGTTTTTTTGGTGCTGGACTTCCCCTGTCTCCTGTTCTGTGGCTTATTTGCCTTGCTCCATGTGATGCTTCAGGCTCTGCCTTGTGTGTTTTTGGAGGTTTGTCTTATTTACACGAGCAGTTCTCAGAAAGTTCAGCTGAAAAGCAGCTTTTCTTCCTGGGAACAGCCAGGAACCACTGGTGTGTGATCTTTGTGTATAAAGTTGCGTCTCTCTGCTTATAAACAGTGGCCTTAGGATGGATGTGCGGTGGACCTGTTTAGATTTAAATCTGACCCACCTCCTTGTTTTCGGTGCTGGCGTCCCCTTTGAGCAACGTGTTCTTTCCTGCCTTTTGCAATCACATTGAGTTATTCAATCACTGAGGTCTTTAACCTTTTAGAATTGGAAAGTCATTTCAAATGGTGGTGTTCTGCTGCAGACAGCAGCATTATGATTTTATTTTTACTCTTTTTTTCCCCACACAGTGTCATATGCACAGATTGCTCAGTAATTTCCCATGCAGCCTTTATTTTGATGGCCTGGTAAGGCAGGACCTGATAACCACAGGAAGCCATTTGTGTGTCTGAATAGCCCCTGGTAGCTCTGGCTGTATGAGGGGCTGAGCTGGGAAGCACACGTGCACACCTGGGTCCTCCAGATGTGGTGGAAGAGCTGCTGTGAGGTGAAGCTCCACTGGCTCTCCCTCCCAGAGCCCTTCATCTGGGCTTGTTTCCCCAGCCCTGGTTTGCATCAGATTGATGGGAGCTAATTATTTCTGAAACCCCTTTAATTGGTGCCTCTTTGTGGTCCAGCTGAAACTGGGGAATTGTTTCTACAGTCATGAGCGGAGGGGAGACATGGGGCAGTGCAGCATTGCTTTCCTTCCCAGGAAGGCAGACTGGAGCAAGGAGTTGGCAGCATTGCTGGGGCACTGATGGAGCATGCAAAGCCTTTGTGGTTTAGGTTGAAAACCAGTGTGATGCTACTTGCTGCTTTACTGGATGTTTGTAGTGTGCAGCTACATAGTGAGGTGTAGTGTGGGTTCCTGCAGATAAACTCCATTTTAAGTTGTGGCTGTGATGCTCCGGAGAAGCATCTCTGGGTCAGTCAACAGCAGTGGTTACTTCAGACTCCTGTTCTCAAAAGCTGCTCTGAAATGGGGTGTTCCTGGCTGAAATATTGGGCCCAAAACTGGCTGGGCTGAGAAGGTCACCCTGCACTAAGCTAAAATGGGGGACAGACACATACAACCAGGGGGCTGCTAGCCTGTAGCAGCGCAAGAACTCTGCCTTCCCTTTGGTGCCAGAACAGTCTCCGTGTTGCTATGAAAATGTCCTTATGGAAAACATTCTGCTTATAACTGAAGTCTCATTTATGTCTGCCCAGGACCTGCTCTTGGACTGAACTTTATTTTCTCAGCAAATGAGGATTCTTGGTCCTTGATGAAGGAAGGGCAATAAGTGCTGGTAGCCAGGAGGGTTCTGGCAGTGGCAATGGTTTGCGCACAGGAGCAGTGTAGGGCTGAGCGGAACAGTGGGTAGCGCAGCTCTCTTGAACTGTCTTAGCTTGTGAGCCCTCTGAAAGTGAATTTCCAGGGGGGCCAAAGCCCCCTGTGTTACAAGCTTCAGACTGCTGCCTATGTGTGTGCTTCCACAGACCCCTCCAATCACCTCTTAACCTGGTCTAAGTTCTTGAGTTATCTGGCAAGCTCTGCAGACAGGGGAAGGGCTTATTAATGTGGGTTTTTACATAGATAAATGTGGTTGTGGAGTACTGTTGACACAGGGAAATGGTGGATGCTTAGAGAGGAATCAGCTGCTTTGTGATAGCTCTGTGCCAGTGCCTCCATTTGAATGTCTTTACAAAACCCAGTTGTCACAAAGCATGTTGTAAAAGAAGGGATGCATATTTCTGTGGCTTAAAGAGAAGAAAAATCAACCCCCAAAAACACCCCCCCCTTAGTAAAAGTTTTGTGCACATCGGAAACAAAGGCTTCAGCATTTGCTTGTCAGAGCTAATAAAGTTTGCTTGGATCTTAATTTTTCTGCTTGATTTCACAAAGTAATTGAAACTTCCTTTTTGCTGCAAGCTCTTTCTTTTTTCCAATATTCTTAAAAGAACATCTTGTGGTCAGTGAGCTGATGGAATTTTGCTCACAAGGCAGGCACGGTTTGAGCGCAGGAGCCTCTGGTCAAAGTCTATAGGACAGATCACTCGCAAGTCGTTCTTCCCAAGTTGAAAACCACCTAGACCAAATAAACCTTGAACCTAGGGGTTTTATAGGAGCTTTTGAGCATGTAAGTGAAGCTTTTGTAATCACAGTGATCTGATAAAAACCTTAAAAACCAGGGTTCCCATAAAGAAAATAGTGGTTCCACTTAAGGTGATAACACCCACTTCTGGTAATCTTTGCTTGCTACCTCCTGATGACCTGCGAAACAGCGAATAGTCCCTATTCCATTGGAGAGGATGCCAAACTGCTGGTGCCATACCCTCGTTATGGGGGGGAGTTTAGACCAAAAAAAGTCAATTTGAGAGCAAAACCATCAGCTTTTGAAGAAGGAGCATCCTCCTGCTCACATTTGGAATTGCATGACTATGGTGTCCTGCTGCCTCCCTCCCGGCCCGTGCGACACAGGGAGTTTTAGAGGTTTGGATAAGGAGGGGCCAGGGTAATTGAAAGCAAACAAACAGCGAAGACAGAAAAGAAACATAAAACAGCAAACACAAAGCCACAAATAGAAAACAGGCTTTGCAGATTGATCAGTTCGGATTTGTTTATTTGAAGTCCCCAAAGTTCGCATCGTCGCTCTTTCGGGGTGTCTCTCAAACTTGGCAATATGCTCACCATGTGTTTTCAGATCAGCTTTGACAAGAAAGACCCTGGGGTTTTGTGTGGTGGTGTTGACTTAAACTTTAAATGGAAAGGTTAAAATGGAGGGTGGCAGGCTCTGAAAACTCATTTGTAGCCTTGAGGTGTAGGTGCTGCACTTGAGAGAATTATGCTCTGTAAAACTTGAGTTTTGTGGAAGGTGTGCTGAGAGCATTAAGACATGTCACCAGTTGCTTTTTTCCTCATGTCCCTGATGGGGACATGCTGATGAATACTGATGCACAGTGGAGACCTGGTTTTACTTCTGCTTTTCAGGGTGCTTTGGACTAGGAGGTGCTTCCTGCCTTCAGTAACAAACCAAAAGTACAGCTGTAATATATAGATTTTTTACAGATTTGGCTTAAACACCCCCCAAATCCCCCAGACAGAGGAATTGCCGCCTGTTAACTGTTGGCCATTAATGAATCGGATCTAAATGCCTTGATTGTGCCTGAGCTTTCTAAGCTGAAGCATTTGCATAATAGTAGCATGGCAAGAATGCTTCCCAAGGACAAGCAATTCGCCGCACCTCTCCAGGAAGGAGTAAGTACATTTTGGGTTGTGCCGATACCATCTTGTGCCTTGGTGCTATCAAAGTGGGTGGAAGCTCCCCGCTGCTCTGGCAGCCCGGCTCTGATGTTTTTTCACATCCAGGCATGTTGTTTATCTTCAACCAAGGCTTGGATAAACTTCCAAAGTAAATGAATGTAGCCGTCCAACTCGGTGGGCTTTGGCGGAGGTTTTCTGCAGTGACTCAAGCGTTATAAATATGAAAGTAGCTAGACTTCAAACGCTGCTTTTGGACCAAGTTTTCCTGGTTGTCTCCTGAAGCAGCAAAAGGAGCTTTTCCTTGAAGAAAACCTTTAAGTTTTGCCATTTAGCCCCCCTCCTCCTTTCTCTTTTCATCTGCACCCTCCCTTCACGTCTGCCTTCCTGATTAAGAACTAATCAGTGAAGATAGATTAGCCCGGGAGCATTGCAGCCCTTGGGACCAGTGCAGCTCCAGCAGGTCAGGAGCCAGGAGGCACCGTGGGGTCACCATCACCATCAAGGAGGAGGAGGCTGAGCGCTTGAGTGCATGGAGGAATGCGGTAACGGGATTTAAAGGAAACCTACAGAACTAACGAGGATTAAGGCTAATTGTCCTGCCAGGGGTGGTAGGATGTGGCCACGTGGGGAAAGACTCTGTTCTGCGAGGGGCAAGTCTGGTAGTTAGGGTCTGCTCATGGAGGACTTGGGTAGGTTTTGATTGGTTTAGAAGTGGAAAATAGGGTATTGGAAAGGGATGTGGGGGGGAGTCAAGTCCTTCCTTAAAGACTTGGAAGTTGTTGGAGCAAATATTTCTGCAGTTGGTGGGAAACATCCTATAAACAAGTGGTTCTTGCCATGGCCGGGCTCTGGTTTTGCTGGTGTTGCACAACTGTTGCTTTGTGCAGGGAGCTGACATCCCCCACCTGCTCAATGCTCATCCTAGGGCTGAGCTGGGGCTGGTCTGAGGCCACTTACTGAAGGGCTTTGTGTGCCTGTGAGTTTGCTTTGACAAATGGGGTGATGCTGTCGGAGGTGTTTTGGGGACCTTGCTGATTACTTGGGTCTTGCAGAAAGGCCTCAGGTATTCCTTGGCTTGAATAAGGGGGCATTTGGGGAGCAAAGGCCATCAGGGCAGCAAGCCTACTGGGCAGGGTCATGGGCTGCATTGGCCTATGTGGATGGGACACCTGCCCAAGCAACCTCATTCTTGCTTGGCACTCAGGTCTTTGCCGTTCCTGATGGAAGCAGTCCAAAGCTTATAGTTTTCTGTCTTGTGAGGTGCCTTTGGGGATGTGCAGCAGCAGGGGAAGATGCCCATTTCCTGTCATGAGCCGACTGTTAGGTTATAGCTGGACTTTGCTATGCCTGAACCCTGAAACCTTCACATCTTCCTGTATGTACTTACAATAACCAGAAGTTATAACTCCTGCCCCCCAGAAAACCCAAGCAAGCAATACTCTTGCAAATCAAGGAGATAGAGTTTTCCTCCTCATTACAGAGCTTGGGCTCATTTTTGCTCCCCATTAGCAGGATTCCCAGGGATCAGTGGCACAGGGGGTGGCAGGAGGAAGGAGCCTGTGCTCTGGTCCGAAGTCCAGGCTGCCTTTGCCGTTTGGGAAATAAGCCCTGCTATTGGCAGCTGTGTGGAGCGAGGGATGCACATGGGAGCAAAAGGAGACCTCCTGTCCATATCACCTAGGACATGGGTGTCCCTGCCTGGTCCTGGCTCTCTGCTGAGCCCCTGCATGCTGCTCACTGTCCACCCTGCCCAAACCCAGCCAATGCAGGGTGAAGAAGTGTGTCCTTATGGATGAAATACATCGTCCTGCTACTTTCCAGTATGTATTTTGGGTCCCTCCATAGAGAATTAATCTCTGGAGAAGTTAATTAACATCTCTCTTGTGTTCCAATTTATAGATTAGATTATTGTTTGTATGAAGCCTGAGCTATGTTTTTTTTAATTTGATTATGAGTCGAGAACAGGAAATTGTGGCTGAATTTCATGAGCTTTGTTTCTTATTTAAGGAATTGAAAACATCTTTAGCTTTTGGGGCTTTGTTAAATGTTTGCTTGGATCGTAGCTGCCGGTTCATGTTGATTTAGTACTCCTATTCCTGCTGGTGCTCTTAGAAAAGGTGGCAATGGAAGCTTTGCTTTGCGAGATGGTGCGTGCTTGGTTTGGGTTTTGCAAGAAGGAAAATTTCACTTCTGTTAAGTTCCTGGGTAGCTGGCAACATGGGAAAAGTGAGGTATTTGGGGACATTGACCACACGGCCACTGCAGCACCGCCCTGGGACAGGGATCCTTGCCTTGAAATATGCCAGTGCCACCACTTGAGTGAGTTGTGCTTTCCACAGTTGTGCAGCTCTCAGCTGGAGAGATCTTTATCATAGAACCCCAGACTGGTTTAGGTTGAAGGGACCTCAAAGCTCATTCCATTCCGACCCCTACCATGGGCAGGGATGCCTTCCACTGGAGCAGCTTGCTCCAAGCCCTGTGTCCAACCTGGCCTTGAACACTGCCAGGGATGGGGCAGCCACAGCTTCTCTGGGCACCCTGTGCCAGCGCCTCAGCACCCTCCCAGGGAAGAGCTTCTGCCTAAGAGCTCATCTCAGTCTCCCCTCTGGCAGGTTAAAGCCATTCCCCCTGTCCTGTCCCTACAGGCCCTTGTCCGAAGCCCCTCTCCAGGTTTCCTGGATCCCCTTTAGGCACTGGAGCTGCTCTAAGGTCTCCCCTTCAGGAGCCTTCTCTTCTCCAGGCTGCCCCAGCCCAGCTCTCTCAGCCTGGCTCCAGCCAACACCCCAAGTCCTGCTTCTCAGGGCTGCTCCATCCATTCTCCGCCAGCCTGTGTCTGTGCTTGGGATTGCCCTGACCTGCTTCAGGACCTTTTACTTGGCCATGTTGAACTTCATGAGGTTTGCCAGTAGATGACCGCTGTGCTGGCAGAAGTCTGTAAGCCTGGGTACATGTCACAAGAAACTACTGTGTGTGTCTGAAACGTGGTTTTGTGCATTGAGGCTGGAATTGGCTGTGTTTGAAAAGGGGAAAAAAGTACTGGAAAAGTGGTTGCGAGCCGTGTATCCTGCTTCTCCTGCCTGCCCGTGTGTGGTGTGAGCATCCCAGGAGGTGCCGGTGGAGGGTCCCTCTCCAGAGGAAAAGGACCAAAAATGGAGGAAGAAAATGTGGTTAAGGAGGAAAAATATTGCAGTTTGAATGGCAGTGTTTGTGGTGGAGTCAGTTTTGGTTAAAAGCTGCTTTTCGGGCAAATAGCCCAAAACTTCATGGAAAAAAAACCCAACCAGGCAAATTTTTGGCTGTTTTGCCTTCTTCATGGGGAATTTGAGGAGAAGTATGAGAAGTCCCGTAAAGTAAGTAACCGTCTCCCAGCCAGATCTCTTCTATTTACTGTTCCTTGTGCTTGAGGCTTCACTAATTCTCTGTGTGTGCTGTTCCCAATGGATTCTCTTTGCCACTTCCCCCTCCTCTTAACTGCATGAGGTTATACTTGGTGGGGTGTTTTTGGGGGGTTTATCCCTGTAAAATCTGTTGGCCAATTTCTGTGGAATTCTGCACTCTGATCCCTGGCTCTGTGCAGGCTTGGGGGCTTTTTCAATCGTAACCTTTATTTTGACCTTTATGTATACCCAAAATTACTGACGGCATTGGGCTTTCCAGCTGTTCTTTGGTGACTGATGGAGGGACCGGGCACTACCTGTCCTCACTGTCCTGGAGATGGATCGTTTGTGTGCCTCGTGTTATCCATCCTCCTCACCAAAGAAGTGGAAAAAACCCAAGCTACTCTTCAGCATAACTTCTCTGTTGTGTAACACCTCTTACATAGGGCATATAGGCAGAGACATGTTATGAAAACTGTTTCATGCCTCAAGAATTTGATGATAATAAGGAGCATTTGCATTTCCTAAGTTCTCACTCAGCAATGTCAAGTAGGGGGGCTTGGTTTTGTGTTTTAATTAAGAGGCAACTCTTGGTTTTCATTAAAGGTTTTTGTCTTAGATAGAGCCAGGAAGAATCCTCTACTTAACCAGAGCTATTTTAGTCTCCAGGTTTGCTTAAATAAGTTTAATTATGTAGTAGTATTTTTTTCCCTTGCCTTATTTGTATATTCAGGTGTTTGTGTGGTTGTGTTCTCTTTTGATGTTTGCAGAAGTGCATTATCTTCATCTGTCTGGTTTGTGTTTGGTGTGCCACTAATTGACTCAATATCCTGTTTGTTGGAATGAAAGCATGCTCTATTATGGCATATTTTTCCAGGGTGTAAAACCTCACAGTTTTTGGGCCACCCTGTTGGGAAGGAAATTGTTGGCTGTGCTGTGGAAATGAAGCAGTGATGGTATTTTTCCTCAGGTGAGCAGGGTTTTAACTTGTAAATGAACTCTTAAAAACCCTACTGAAGGTGAGATCCTGCATCCTCCTTGCTTGGACATCATCTGAAAAGGGCTCGGATGAGCTGTAGAGCATTTTGGGTTTGGTCAGTGGGGGTTTCCACCTGAACCTCCTTGTTGCCCCTACCACAATGGGAGAGGAGGGGACTTTCGTTGACCAGTGATGCTTCCCCATGGTGCTGCAGAGAGCAGAGACAGGCCCTTGTCTTCCATTTTCAGGTGAAGAGCTGCATTAGGAGCGTGGGAAGGGCTCTCCTAGTATGTCCCTGCCCAGGAGGGATATCCCAAAATCACTCTGATCAGCCTCAACAGGCGGAATTTGCCTGGACTTGGTCCTTCAGGGACCTGGCTCTGTCATCAGCTCGAAGACGAGCTTTGTGGTAGGAATTTGGACTTGAGCGGGTGGAAGGCAAGAGCCCTCTTTGTGTCCTAAGTTGCTCTTTCCAGTAGAAAATAAAGGTTCCTAATGTGAGTTTAGCTTAATGTACACGCATGGATATAAATCTCTCTTGTTCTCTTAAGTCCCTGACTCTCTTGGCAGTAAATTTGGGAACCCGAAGCTGTCAACAAAGCAAAATGGAAAACTAGAAGCCAGACAGACCTTGGTTGTGTACGGTATTTTAAGTAACTATGTAGGTACATGCTATGGAAATAATTAGGATTATTTGTTGTGTTGAAGGGAAGTATGTCACTGAGGTATTGCGTGCACTGGCATTCCCTGCGCCTGCAAGATGGATTAGCAGCTGAGTTAACAGACGCAGTAAAGCTCAACTGAAAATAGTTCACTGTTGTTAAGTGTAGGTGAAAGGGCTTTGGTCTGCGTATCAAAGAGTGTGTTTTGACTGCTTGACAGGTTTGGTGGGGGGAGAAGGGAATTTCAATATTATAAGCTTGCTCCGTGGGTCTGGGGAGATTTTCTTTGCCATTAGAGTAATCAGCAAAGAGCTGAAATGTGCACTGATTAATAACCTAAGTGGAAGCACAGGGGAAACAAGTGGCTTTAACATTAATAAGGCAAATAAATGATTTTGCTAATTGAGTGAGATGTTAAATATGCTGCACGCTGGCACATGTTGCCAGGCTGTGGAACTTCCATAACCCTACCAGTCAGCCTTGGGAGCTGAGTGCACGTGTGGATGTCTTCTGGCTTAAAAACCCCTGGGTGCTTGGAAAAAAGGGATGCAGGTGGGGATGAGCATCCTTGATGGGCGAATCGAGGACCAGGTCTTCCATGGCTGTGGAAGGACTGGAGCCGCTGTGCCAGGCTGGAAGGCGATGCTGGTTGCTGACTTCCACAATGAGGACCTGGGTTTGGGTATGTGGGGTGCTCTTTTGGGTTTGAGAGCACAATGGTAATGGCAAATGTTGGAGGAGGGAAGAAAGGAAAGCTGGCTCAGGTTGTGTGATGGTGGCCTTTAGGTTTGGAAATAATTTGCATTGGAAATGGGACATGTTGTTTTGTGTCTGATGGGGATGGATGTAGGGAGGATGCTGCACAAAGCAATTCTTCTGGAAACATGCAGTAGAAACAGTGCTTCGGGCTGGAAATGGTACTGTGTGCTTGGCAGCATTGATGAAAGTACAGCTCCGAATGTCCCAACCTGGTTTGATGTGTTCTGGCCAGAGGATACCAGCAGCACTGCATCATTTGCAGGATGTTTGCTTAGAAACTTCCCACTCTGCTCTTGGTGGGTGCATCACCTCTGTTAGCAGAACCTTAGTGCTGTTTTACATCTGTTCCTTCCTGGCATGCTGGGCGAAAAAGCACCCCTTGAAGCAACGTGCACGGGTGACAACCGGGGAGGAGGCAGTAGGGTCGCTTTGGACATGCGGTGTGTACCAGAGCTGGATTATTTTTCTCCCTTTGTCATTTGCAGCTTAGTATCATTTCACATGGAAAGATGTGTATGCTGAGACACTTGCTGTCTGTGTTTTTATAGTGCTCTTCCTTAGCAGGTATGCTTCTCTTCTACAAGCAGCATAGGAGTGGTTAGGGTGACCCAGCTTTGCCTGGGGGACAGGGACTATTATGTTTCTGCTAATCATCTGTAGGGTTACAGCAGCACTGAGCTCACAGTCCATTCCCAGAAATGCTGAGCATCCCCAGCTCATTTTGTAGCCAGGAAAGCTGAGCTGGTTTTGGTATTTTGGGTGTAATTAAAGGTGATCAGATTGAGTGGATGGTTCAGTAGCCTTGTCTGTCTTGATGACTCTGCTGGAGTCAATCACAGGCTCATGCTCCCCTTTCTTCTTCTCACCCCTTGTTAATGCGGGGCCGGAGCAGTGGAGCTGTGCTCAGGGGTGATGCTAGTGTTTCTTGTCTTTGTTGGGGGTTTTGTAAAGCCTCGGTAGCATGTCAATTATATATGATGAGTGGAAGCCTAATATTCTGTGATAATTGGAAGGCAAGTCTAGTGTGAAATCGGATTAGAGCCCAGCATTACAGTCCAGGATTCCTTTGGTTGTTGGTTCAGAGGAAGTCGTAAAACTTTTAAAGATGACACAAGCCCATGTGTGCTATGGGAGAGAGGCAGAGCACAAGGCTGAAATGGTGGCCCTGCTCACTGGTACCCCCAGCAGTGTTCACCTCCTGCTCCTTCATCAGCCCAGCTTACCCAGGCTGTTAACTCACATGGGAGGCAAGTCCAGCAGTAACATCCTGGATGATAAACTACTTTTGGCTTGTTTACCAAGCTGCAGTGGAGGGCTAGACTGTAAAGGAGTCTAACCCTTGCCCCCCAGCAAAAGAACTCCTGCTAGTTCTGCAGCGAGGTACACTTCAAATATGAACTTGGCCAAAGCAAGGTGAAGCAGGCTGGGAAGCCACATTAGACATCCAGAAACAGCATCTGAAAAGGTCTTGGCAAATGAGTGAAGAGAACTGCTTTTCAGGATCGTTGAGCCCCCGAGTTTGCAGTGCATGCTTACTCACTCGATGAAAACTTGTTTTCCAACACACTGCAGAATAGTTACTTGATTTGGAAGAAACTCTGTGCGCCTGGATCCTGCTAAATGTGGTGTTTCTGTAATGACTTAAGTCAGAAGTTTGCAGGATTACCTTTCTGAGCGCATTTCCTTGGATGTACCGATGGCAACACTGTGTAACATTGCATTTCTAACTTGAAACCACCGCCTCTGTTCCCCAGAGCTTTGCTGTTATCTAGCCAAGCTTCTTCCGTAATTTTGGTCCCTCCTTTTTCTCTCTGTATTCGTCTGTAGTGTAAAATAGAGGAAAAGGCTTGCTGCAACAGGCCATGGGAACGATCTGCTGCAAATCCATGGCAAGCTGCAGCCATGGCATGCGTATGTGGTAGGTACTTGGAGTCGTCCTCGGCTACTTAAGCTCTTTTTGCCATGCAGCCCCTGATGTGATGATTGCACACCCTGCCAAACAATTCAATAAGAAGCCTAACTTGAAAGGAGGCTGTGGCAGAGTTATATTTTTGCTGTGCTCACATGGTGATAAATTACAAAAGCTGTTGAGTCTTTAACACTCAACAGTAGATCTTCATCTAGTTGCCTTCTATGGATATTGTTTGATGAGTTTTAACTTGGGAAATAATTGTTGCCGAATGTGTCCTTGACAGTGAGCGTGCACCAGGAAGGTTCTTTACACA
The DNA here is from genome assembly GCA_028858755.1 of Ara ararauna. Classification (NCBI taxonomy): domain Eukaryota; kingdom Metazoa; phylum Chordata; class Aves; order Psittaciformes; family Psittacidae; genus Ara; species Ara ararauna. The sequence goes on along the minus strand of CM054383.1, from coordinate 1,352,768 downwards.
ACGTACATAAGCATTAGGTCTCTGTTTCAGTGGAACTAAGTAATCTGATTTTCACTCATTTTCCATAGAGGAGTTGACTGGAAAGGCAAAGAACATTGTCTTTGGTCTTGGCTCTGGATCAGTGTTTTCTGTGTGTGACTGGTCCATGCTCACGTGGACCATTGGCAGTGGCTGCTTCACGGTTTTCATTCCCCTGCACACCATGGTTGTGGCACTTTGTGATTTGAAGCTGTTTGACACCGTGCTTTGGGGTCTGTCCTTGGAGGCATAAACAGTTCCCAATACCACAGCCGCTCACTGGAGGAGCATACGATGGATCTATCACCTGGGTAGGTGATGGGATGTTATGTTGCTCTCACTGCAAACTCAGGCATGGAATAAGTCCTGTGGATGAGTGCTGACCGGATCAGCTCTGTTAGCTGATGAAAAACAAAGGCTAGACATGACTTCTCTCACAAGCTGTGTCAGTGCCTGTTGCTTTGCTAAAGTGAAGATATATTCTCAGGGATGTGGAGGTGCTAAGGACAACCCTTCCTGTGGGAAAACTGGAGCCCCCAGTGTCTTCGAGTGACTTTCTGTTGATATCTCCCACTGTGGCATAAGAAAACTGCAAGAAAATCAGCCCACAGCCCTAAACATTCTGGTTTTTAACACCGGGTAACGCAGTGCATCTTCTATGATTAGCACTGAGTAGCCAGAGCTCCTGGGCTCCAGACAGAGCTAATTCTTGATCACAAGCCAAGACCACATAGTGCTGACATGACTGAGAAATATCTTCCATAATTAGATTGCTTGGTCATTCATTTTTGAATGTCTGAGCTGCATTTTGGAGCATAATTTCTTAATGATCAACCAAATGGGATCTGTGCAAGCTTGATTTACTATCAGTAGTGCTCTCTTGGCTTGGCTTTGCATGTGTGCCTGGGGCAGGCACCATGCGAATTAGGGAGGAGGGGGATCAAAGAGAAAGGATTTACTTTGTAACATGAGGTGGCTGGTAACTTTAGTTTAATAGTATAAATAGATATAAACCTGTTATTTGTATTTGTGAAGTATATTGGGCTTTTGTATTTTTCGCCAAAAGTAAATGGAGTAGTTGTTAAAAACAACTGTTTTAGGGAGCCCAGGGCATCTGTGAAGAGCTTGAGAAGTTGCCAGTGTAACGAGGAAAAGAAACCCTGCTGTCGGTAGGTTTGAATTTGCCAAGTAGGGTAGAGGCTTGCCCCTCCAACACGAAAGAATGGGAAGTATGTGAATTTAACCATCACAGGCAGGCGTGTGTCATGGAAATAGGACTGAATCTGTGAAACGTATTTCCAGCTTACTCCCTCCACAAGAAATACAGGAAAAAATCAACCCCAAACCATTACCAGAGTTTTGAAACTCGGTTATTTTGACACCTCAAAACTAGCTGTCACTCTAGCTGAAGTTATGACTTCACTGCTCTTTGTTTCCCATTGTGTCAAAGAGCTGTAGTCCTATATTGAAATAAAGCTGTGGTGCTTGGGTGTTTTCCTTTTGTAATGCTTGCTAGTAAGGCAGGCTCATTCCAGGTACATTCCAGGATGGATTTGGTGGTCAGGATCTGAAAATCTGCCTCTTCCTCTCTTAATGCCTTGTCAAGCTAAATGGAGCCACATCTCTCAGTGCTGCTCCCCTTAGCACTGTGTGTTTGCTGCTGGAGGTGCTCCTGTGAGGCGGAAGGAAATAGTGTTCATGGAAGAAAAATGTATCCGTAAGGAGATTGTGAGTTTTTCTGTGTTTTCTGAAGGCTGTGCCCAAGTGATGCTGCTTCCTGTAACAGACCCTGAGCTTTCTGTAACTCAAGAGCAGCGGATGGTCTTGTGCAATAATTTAGCTGTGGCAGAATTATCTGTTGGTCAAGATCTCTGTAACGCCAGGGAAAACAAACAAGCCCCATAGCACAGGAGGAAAATAGATTTAGGAGGAGAGGTTCTTAGGAGTTCTCTATATAGATATATTTATAGATATAACAGTATGTATAGCTTATTTTAAAATGGTCCTTAAGTGTTTGAAAGGAGCGATACCAGTATTTCTGGGCTGGAAAGTGATGCAAAGTGATGCAGAGGTTCAGTAGGTGGGTAAATGATGTTGGTATGAGGTCTGGCACAAGGCTGGCAGAGAAGCAACTGTTAGGCACGGATAGGCCTTGATTTGTGCTGTGCCAAACCTGCTTTTGTTTCTCTAAACCCACTTTTGATGCTCTTTAGTAAGTGCACGGTTCACAGCTCTGTTGAGAAGAGGTGGTTTGCTTTGCATTTGCCATGAGTCCCTGAATCTTGGTGGTGGTTGTAGGTGGCTTTCAGGGTGTGAGCAGGTAGGGAAGAGCCTTTGCTCCTCCATCTGCTTCCTCAGGATGGAGGATAAGGTTTGGCAGCAGGGTACGAAATGGGAGAGAAGGCAGCAGCTTACATGTAGGCTGTGTCTTTTAAAATACCATCTGACTTGGAAGGATGAGTTTCTCATGTTAACTGCTTGTTTTGATCGGATCTTCAGAGTTGACGAAGATTTGCACAGTTTTCCCAAGATTGAACCAGTTTAGTGTCAGCCCACGGTGGTGCTGCTGTCCTGTGGGACACGCCAGAGAAGCTGGAGCTAAGGATTGCAATGGGAAGAGTTTATCTTGGCCCACCAAACTCGAGAGCAGCATTTTGTTGGTGGTGCTAGAAGCACCTTCATCCCACACTGCAGCAAGATGCTTTAAAAGTAAATTATATGGGGCCAGATCCTGTGTCCAAATTGCCTGTGAAAGTTTGCAATGGAGCTAATAGTAGGTAACTGAAGCACTGGATGATGGCTCTGACCAAGCCATCTTGGGCCAGATAACTCTTAGGAGAGAATCAGCTTTCAGGGTGAAGGAAGAAAAATCTGTTTGAATTTTCCAAAAGCATCCCCCTGATTTCACCCAGGATGGTGACAGAAAACTGTCAAATTAGGAGCTGGGAAAGATAATGCTTTTTAATGAGCTGTAGCATAAACCCAAGTGTATTTTAGTATCAGTGATAGCTGTGCTTCTGAGAGATGACTTCTGTGGGAATTGGAGGTGAAGAAAAAAGGATTTATCTGTATAAAAAGAACTGCTGGCATTGATATTGTGTTGTATGCGAACTGAATGAATTGGAAGTAATTAAATTACTCAGCAAAAATTTCATGGAAGATATAGAAGAATATGCAGGTCAGTTTGCTGGATCTTCAAATTATACTGTGTGAGATGAGTATGTGTTTATTCCATTTATTAACTGAATAAATAGGAGGCCAATTCTTAATGTTCTTGCAGAAAGACAAGGTTGTATTTACATGTGTTGCTATAAAGTTCTACCGAATCGGGTTTTGATATGCCCGGTGCAGTGCTCGCAGTGAGGGGAGGTCTCCTTGGAAGGGGATGGTGCTGTGGGTCCTCGCTCCCCCTGCCTCACAAGCTGACCTCTTTGCATAGAGAATCCCTCTAATTCGGAGTATTTTCTTCCCTGCTTTTCAGGTGACCATTTGAAAGTTTGCTCACAAGGCTACACGTGCTGCTCTCAAGAGATGGAGGAGAAGTACACTCAACAGAGTAAACACGACTTCAGGAACGCAGTTGTAGAGCTTAGCAATCACCTACAAACCATGTTTAGTTCTCGATACAAGAAGTTTGATGGTAAGTACGGAGACCTTGAACCTGCTTTCCTTGGGATCAAATGTAAGAAAACCTTCATCCTGTTGTTGCCTGTGCAGTCGTTCTGCTCTGCCTCCGCTTTCGCTGGGAAAGTTCATGACTCGTGGCTCAGAGGGCAAAGCATGCCTTGTTTTGCAATCCCGTGAGAGAGAAGTATTTGCTGATTATGGCTCTTTGTTTCCCAAAGATCTTTCCTTCTGATTAATCTCTTGAAAAACCATTTTGCTCTTAATATAAGCTCGCAGTGAGTTTTGTTGGTACATCCCCACAGTGCGTGTAATTGTAATGTGCACATCTTTCAGCCCCGATCCACAAAAATGCTGATCTTTCCCAGCATGTTATGAACCAGCAGGATTTGTATCCATCTCACATAGCCTTTGGGGCTCAGCAATGCAGCAGATTAAGTACAGAGCTGGTTTTGTGAGGAGGCCAAGGGTTCAAGTGTGATGCAGGGTCAGAAGGAAAATGAACTAAGTCTCTGCTGAGTTCCCATCCTTTGACTGGCATTAACTACTGACTGGTGAGCAGATGCCTGGTCCCAGTGTTGCCCTCTGATCCACAGCAGTGCCCGCTCAGACTGGGTCTCCATAGGGCTTGCACCCATCTGAGGTCTGAGCAGCATCTCTTGGTTTTGCTGCTCAGCTCTTGGTTGTGGCAGTTCCCTTGGTGTCCCCGGTCACTGCAGCCCCACACCTTGGCATCCTCCCGAAGGAGGAGCAGAGCATCAGGCTCCTGCCTGAGTTGTCCTCATTGGCTGGGGAATGAGGTGGCACCCCCTTGCACATGGCAATACCTGACGAGTCAGGTGGACTGGGTTGCTGAGATTGTTCTGCTCATACATCATCATTGTTGTCTGGTAGAAGGAGATGCCACAGCACAGCGTCTCTGGACATTCTTCTCCCTTGTTCAGTCGTTAGTTCAACATGGATTTTCTATTCATATCGCAAAGTCTGTTCCTTGAAACTTCCCAGAGACCCCCTCTGCCCGACTGCAGAAGGTAGGAGCCTCTTTCTTTCAAAAGGGTAAGTGAAAAAGTCTCTGGGCATGAAATTGCAGTGAGTCACAGTGGAATGATGCAATCGTCTTGATAGCATCTAAATCTGCTAGCTAAATATTTCCCTCTTAACCTCTGTTGTCTCTACCTGCTGGTACACCAAAGGGGTGATAGAGAGAAAACCAAAGTGTCTAGACTTGCAAGCTTATTAAATGCAGAACAAGACACTTAATGAAATCCAGCCCATAGATAAGCCCTTTCAAAGAGACCAGAGGAACAGCATCTGCTTCACCTTAAATGAACGACAAAGCTTTTTGAAATGCTGCCGTGAAAACAAAGCATGCATGCGGGGTGCAGTGTCTTAGCAGCCCTGACGTGGTGCAGACACACTGCGAGGTGTGGCTGCCTGTTTGTAGGGTGAGAGAGGGCTGCAGGGCTGTGTTTTGTTTTCCGTCTGTCCCTCACAGTGTTCCCTGTGCTGGTCTCACACTGATCTTGGCCCAGGGAGTCCTTAAGAGACAGATCTGGAAGGGGATGATGTGATCCAATTCCCAGAAGCTGAATTTACTGGGCCCAGCCTGTCCCTGCAGGGTGTTTCTCTGCCCTGCACAAAACTAGTGAAGGAGAATTAACAACCTCCTCAACCTAGTCCCAAAGCCTAATGGCTCCGTCTTTGAACATTTGCTAATGTCAGATCTAAATCTTCATTTGCTGCAGACAAAGCTGATTTAGGGAGTTTTTAATCTTACCTGGGCTGGAAGCAGAGATTAACTGATTACTGTCTTCCATCATTTACCTCTTGGAAGACTGAATCATGCCTGCTTCTCTCCTTCCAGCCCAGCCACCTGGAGGCTGAAGGCACACCTCCTTCAGCAGCACTCACGCTGGTGGCTAGGCAGGTTGAGGATTCTTCCCTCTGAGGTCAGACTCTTCCATAGAAGCTTTGGAGTGCCGAGCCCTGGATAGTTGTGTTTAAGAGCCTGCTGTTAAGTGATCAGCTGCTTGTGGTGTGGTGTTTCCTTCCCTCAGTCCTGGTGGCTGGTCATCAGGTCAACCGTGGTCAGTTCTGCCTTGCACGTTTGAGTTCTCCTTGTTGAATGTAATTCTTCCCACACTTCTTGGTGTAACGTGCTCAGACTACAGGATGGAGTGCATTGCAGCTGTGTAGAGGGGCTGAGCAGGCAAGATGAGTTATTGCAGAGGCCAAATTCTGTTCCATGAACTGGTCTCTCAGCAAGTGGGATGAACACTCCTCTTGTAGGGTGACACGTCCCCATGCTGCCAAGAGCTTCTCCAGGATGCAGCTTAAGCAGCAAACTGCATCCTCCAGCTCTTTGGAAGTATTTGTTATGGGTTCTCTGGCTATTAATCTCTCAGCCCTGACATTCAGGTCCAGGAGGAGAGGCAAAACTGTGCTGCCTCTGTTGTATGCTTGACCTTTGCAACAGTTGCCGCTGTGGAAGGACAGTTGAAGTCCTTTGGCTGGAGGCTGGGATGCCCTGTGGCTTTTGGAGTGTTTGAATCAGCTGTTGCTGGAGCACTGTGTGCCATTGGAACCGTTGCCAGAATTGCTCTGATCTGACACCAAAGCCATACAGAAATGGATTATCTCCTCTTAATCGGGAGCATGGAACAAGCCACTGATTATCCATCCCCATAGGGCTGACCAGAAGTCATTTCGGCTCCTAATGCGTAATGCGACAGCGTCAGATCCTCCTGTGTGTGTTTGGTTTGCAGACACTGGGAGAAGACTGAAGCTTTGGAGTCCCGTATCTTATATATCCTGTGTAAATATTTGCTTACAGTACAGCTATGTATGCTCCTGGGTGTTTCTCCTGTTGTAATTTAAACCGCTAGCCTGATTCTAGTGTAGCAGTAAGGTATATAGTGTCAGCAGTAAGGGGAAGGCTTTTCTGATATAAAGAAAAGCACTTTGGGACTTGTTGGATTCCCCACTGAGAGATGCTTTTCGAAGTGAACATCTGCTGGGTTTTATGGTGTACATGATCTCAGGTATGTTTATGGGCTTCATTGACAAATTACTGGGTGAGATTCTCTGGCCACGTAAGCGTCTCCATCTGACAATGAGAGCCCTGGGAAAGCACAGAGCAGTGTGATTGTGGTAGAGTCCCATACTACAGAAGCAGCTACAACAGTCAGGGCTTGAAACATACCCCACACACCACACTTTTTGCTTTGGGTTTTTTTTCCCCTTTGACTTGTCTCATCTTCACCAGGCAGTGCCCTCCCCTTCCCTCTCCCAGGGATTAATACATTAGTAGGATTAATGGTGACATTAAGGCTGTGTAAATGCTCGGTCCCATTTATTAAACTCGAACTTTCACCTCTTTTGCCCTTTCAGGCTCAAGTTTTCCTTGCCAAGAGCTGTGCTGGCCAAGCAGTGCTTTGGGGAAGTTGCTCAGCTGTTTTGAGGAATTGGAGCAGGGACAGGACATAGCCCATAACTCTTCCTCAGCGTTTCCGCTGTTCTGTTACTTCCTAGATAACATTTCTTAGGGTTTTTTTCTTATTAAAGACACCTCCTGCGTCTCTTGGAGCACAACTGTTGTGCCAGGTCTTTTCTGGAGGGAGAAATGATCTGTTTTGTAGGCTGGTTGTGGGAAGGCAGAGCCCAAGCCCTAGTGAGCAGAGGAACTGCTGATTCCAGTGGCTGCTCATTCCCTGCTCCTGCGTTTTACAAGGGCTTTTGTTGCTGCACTTAACCCAAGTCTTGCCCCTTTCTTATGTGCACTCTGGATTTCGGAAAGGCAAGCAAGCTTCTGCAACCCTTGTTATATGGGATATGTACAGGAGGTGAATGTGAGCTGGTTTGGCAATAGTTTTTAGTGCTCCCAACGCCCAAGTGACAGCGGGACTTGTACAAAACTATACAGCTTGAGCCAGCATCTAGGAAGCTATTGAATGCCAAGAGTCTTGTTTCTGATCTGCTCACCCTGACTTTTCCATTAGCATTTAAGATAAAGCAAATACGGAAGTGTGAAACAAAACTCCTTCAGGACGATGAGCGGAACGAAACCAAATCCAAGCAGCGGGAGCAGCCAGAGGTCCCCAAGACCGTGGTGCACCCACCCCTGTTCTGTGCGAACACGAGGCAGAGGGCCTAGAAGGGGCTCCTGTCCATGGGACCCATGTTTGTGTTGGGCACAGTGGCCACAAATCAAATGGGTATGAAGCACAATCATGCCATGCATCTTTAAAGCATCCCCTTTAAAGCATCCCCTTTATCTTTGACTGTGAGCCCTGTGTTACTCCTGAGTGCATGAATTGCTTCCACTACTGGCTTGTGGCTGAATCTCAGTGACTAGTCAGGGCGGGCATTGGCCAAATACCTTCAAGCTGCTGAAACTGGGGAACAAAACCCCTCTAGAACTTCATTTCTGAGTGTAATTTTTGTTGTTCAGACAACCCCTGGCTTCCAGCCGCTGTCTCCAGGTAGGAGTTAGCAGGGAGGTGTGCTGGGACAGTGGGACACAGAGCAGGGAAGTATTAATAACTGGGAATGAGACGGAAGGGACTAGGGAAAGCTTTTCGTGGTCTTCTCTCTGCAGGCAGTGCAGAGGCAAACGGTGACAGACGAGCCCTGCAGGTGCCCAGCCTGCTGCTCCTATAGTTAGAATTTGGCAGAGTGTTGGGGCGCTCTGCCTCACCGAAATAACTGCCCTTTGGGGACCTTCATCTCGCATTAACTTTTGGATTGGAAACTGCCTGCAAGAGCAGAGACCTGGGGCCTCATCCTGCTCTTGTGCCAGAGCACCCTGTGTCTGTGGCACCCAGGACTGTGGGGCTGATTCTGACCTCTGCAAGTAAATCACAGAATCCCAGACTGATTTGTGTTGAAAGGGACCTTAAAGCTCATCCAGTTCCAGTCCCTGCCAGGACCTTAAAGCTCATCCAGTTTCTGCCCCCTGGCAGGGGCAGGGACACCTTCCACTACAGCAGGTTGCTCCAAGCCCCATCCAACCTGGCCTTGAATGCTGCCAGGGATGGGGCAGCCACAGCTTCTCTGGGCACAGGGACACTGAGAGTGGAGACCTGGTGGACCTTTGATGCTTGCTGTGTGGTGTTCCTGCTCCTGAACCAATCTGTGTTGTGGAGAGAGCTCTGCCATTACAACCCATCCTCTGGTGTGCATGCTGATGACAGCTGCATCATTAACATAGAAACAATAGAGTGGTTTTGTCTATCTGCTGCTGCTCATGTCTAAGTGAAGGCACAGCCTTGTTCTTCCCTCTCCAGGCACCAAACCTCATACCAACCAAGACAGAGAATGATGGGAAGATGCCTAAAATTTTATAGAAGAAGCAATTGCTGAGATCTCATCCTTCAGGCTTGGTGTCAGACCTGTGCTTACCCAGGCTAGGGATGGAGTGGTTTAGGAGAAGCAGGAGGGAGCAACCGCCAGCACACTTCCTTTCGTAAATCCCACTTGTGGGCTTTTGTTTGTGCTTTCCCACTCTCTGCAGCAATAATGAAACAAATTGTCTGCTGTCTGTGCCTGGAAGTTTGTTTATTCTTTGTTTTTGTTTAAGTGGCTCCTCTCCATCTGGAGGTTTTTAAGGAGGTTCATAAACCACTGTGATTTTTAGCCCTGCTCGTTGAGGAGGGCGATGCTTATGCAACAGTGGTGGGGACCAGGCTGCTGGTTTGGAAGACGTGGGAAGATCCTGAGGTCAGGTTATCTCAGGAGGAGGAGATCTCAAAGGAGGATGTGGGGGGGGCTCCTGCTCTGTAGGTTTAGGAGGGGGGTGAAGGAAACCAAAGTCTGGATTTTGTAACTGGGCAAAGACGTCAGCAATGCGCAAAACCACTTTGTGTATGGGCTTGGAGGCATCAGTCTTCTGCTGTCGCAGGTCCAGGCTGTTCAGATCGCAGGTAAACTGCTGTTTTGGGTTTTTCTGTTCCAAAACCAAAGATGAGGGCAGCTTGCTTTACATGGCTACAGGAAATGTGCTTGGTGCTATTTGGTTACTAATTGCTGTCAACCAGTCAATGAGCCATTGTTTGTCTGTTTAAAATTAACTCTCTCTTCCTCTTTCCTGCACATAGGAGCCACCTTTATGTGCAGGCTGTGCAGGCTGGGATTGCTTGTCTAGTCCTGGGATCCCCCGAGTGATGCCTTTTGAGTTGGTGGTGGTTTGGGCTCTTGTAGTAGGCTTGGTGATAACCCACCAGTGCAGAGCTGGAGCGATTGGTTAGTGTTTGATGTGCTGTAAAGTCTTAGCATTTGGCTGTTTGCATGTTGGATGTACAAATAAGAGAGGTGGCCCTAGCTGCAGGAGCTCTCTGTGCGAATGTGAGGAGATGAGGGGAGCTGAGGTAACGGGAACAAGGAAGCCCCACAATTCAGCAGTGTGGGTTCTCCTCAAGCTCTTCAACAGCAGTAGGAAGGGAGGCTTGGAGAAATACGTATGTGTGAAATGTCTTACTGAGTGTCCCAGAAAGCCCCTCTGAATTGGGGGTATGCAGGAGGCAGCCTGAAGGAACTCACTTTCAGGTTTTGCAGGTGGTGTTTGCTCTTTGGGGTGGGAAGTTGGGGTGTTGGTACCAGATGGATGCGGGTCAGCAGGCTAAAGCAGCTGAGGGAGAATCCATATGTTTGAAAAGTCAATTGAGGTGGAGGAATGGGCGCAGTGAAAGTAAGACATGGTGGGGCAGTGGAGGCATGAGCGAGCAGAGGGAAAAGAAGCAGCAGTAGGGGAGGTGCATTGGGGAAGTTGAGTTGTGGTCATGAGGAGGAGGATGGAAGAGCTGGGATGATGAACCTGCTGCTCGGGGAGGAGGCAGCGTGGGAGCAGCTGGAGAAACCCACTATAGCTGACCCAGAACAGGACATGTGAGTAGTGACGGTCCCTGGAAACAGGGACGAGGAGGCTGTGAAGTCGGCTCATCCTGCTATGTGGGATCCAGGGTGGACCAGGAGGGGGACTGAGGGCATTTCTGTTGTCACTGCTTTCCTAATTTGTGGAATGACTGCTAAGTGCAGCAGGATGCAATGTACTGCTCTTTGCTCCTTGAATCACAGACAGCAAACTCCGCACTGTTTTCCCCTCCCCTTTCATTGGTTCTTACTCTTCTAATGAGCTTGGTCTCAGTGTGATGGTTATGATCTCGCCCTGTGTGTTATCTTCTGCCCTGCTCTTTTGGGGTCCTGCCAGCCACTGCGTGCAGATGAAGATTATACTCTTGGGCCCTCCAGAAACAAAAAGTTGTAGAAATCCTGGATTTTGGTGGTTGGAATGATTTTTTTTTCTCATGAGGCTGCAGCTCAATTGTTGTTATTGTCTTGAAACTTTTCACTGATCAGGCAAAGTCTGGAGAGATGTTGTTTTCCCTCCCACCTCTCTATAGAGTTCACATGTTGGGGCTGTTGCTGCGACCCTGGCATGATTTAAGCCTGTACTTCTTCAAACTGCGTGGAAGAGCTCTTCCCATGTCAGTAAGTGCTAACACATGTTTGAAAACAGGACAGAGAAACAGCTTGTGGATTCGCCCTGCCCTTCCTGAGTTCATATTCAATAAATGTGTTAACACTGCGTATGCATTGGTGTCTCAATGCTTCCGGAAGAAGTCGTTAAGCCATGGTTTGTTTTTCCCTGGTGGGAATTCTAAATGCTGTATATGCAATAGAGGAAGTGAAGGCATATTCAAAATAATGAGGAAATTTAGGAAAAAAGAAAAAGAAATGGAAAAAAAATCTTTTTCCATTGGAGTCAGTGACATGGCTCCGGATGGCCTCACCTTTGAGGTGAGAAGAGCTGTGAAATGTCCGTCTCCTTCCCTCCGAATCCCTTTTATCTGTCTGGACTGGGTTTTACTTCACGTGGTAGGAGCCAGCTGCAGGGTGGAGTTTGTATCCACGCAGCAAAGGCTCTGGGATCATACAATACAATCATACAAGCTTGGAAAAGACCTTTGAGATCTTCAAGTCCAACCATTACCTCAGTGCTGCCAAGACCACCACTAAACTGTATCTCTGAGGGCCTCATCTACACAGGTTTTGGGATGATGCCTTCTGGGCTGTGGCTCAGGCAAGAGCATTTGTCTGGGAACACGAATTTGCTGTTGTGGATGTTTTGTGAACAAACCATTTAATGAGAAAATGTAATTAATCTCTGGCAGGGTTCTGTGCGCACTAGAAAGCATAATTGTCTATGCAGACAAGCAAATTAAAGGTTTTGGTAAGACAGACAGTCCTTAATGACCCGTAATCTGGAAAGCATATTAAGAGGATACCTGAAAAGCTGGGTGACAAATTAGCTGAAACTAATTAATTGTGTCTTTAGAAAGTCCCTCTTCGTGCCTGAGCCTGGTTTTTGCGTTCTAAGGTGTGTTTGGTAATTGTGCATGTACTTGGTGTCTGTGTAGTTACTTTGGAAACCTCAAGCAGAATAAGGCCAGTTGAAAACTCAGTTCTAAATTAAACAAACCTGGTGCATGGGAAATGTAGCTTATCCAGTGGCTTTGGGGAGCAGAAAGGTGCATGGTGGACCTGCTCTCCTTTTGGAGGGACACCAGCACACCCATGGCCAGCGGATGGCTGTCTGTAGAGAGCACACTGGCTCAGCCTTGCTGAGTTAAGACCCTTTGGGAGTCTTGGGTAAGAGTCTGTCTTTTCCCCGCCTCAGTTAAGGTTTCCTCTGCTCTATAAAGTGGGGTGTTTTTTGGTGCTGAGCCCTGGGTTGCTTGTGGTTTGTCTGTTTGCAGTTGCTGAAGAGGAGCAAGCGGGGTGCCGTGGAGTATTCCTGAACATCAGGAAATGCAAGGCAAAAGTTTGCATCCTATGGTGGTTAGATACGGATTCAGCCTAGGGCTTGGCTGGAGGGGTAAAAGACATGAGGGCTATGGTCCTGCCGAGGGGCAGCCAGTGGTGGCAGGAGGCAGCTCAGGCCAGGTGGTTTTGCTGCTTTTTCCTTTGTCACCAGCATGCATAGAGAAATGCCAAGCGTGCCTTTTGGTGAAGGTGAATGTGCCCCTCGACGTGTTCATCTAATTTCCAGGAGCTGCCTTTGCTGGAGGTAGAACTGTACCCTCCAGTAGCAGGCTCTCCTCGTCAAAAGCCCTCTTGTACGATATCCCTACTCTTAATGTACCTGAAAACGTTAGCACGAGCAATGGGAAAACGTTGGGTCCCTTCTTAGTTGGAAGCTATTTTCAGGTGAGACCTTTGGATCCAAGATAAAAAAGTACTGGGTACAGAAGTGGAAGGAAGCGGATGTGTTGTCTGGAGGTAGGATTTGCCCTCTGCCTCGCAGTGGGTGGAGTGATTGTGTGTAAGTAGCTTGTGTATCCGCGGTATGGAAGAAAGATTGTTTTGAGTTATTCTGGCAGTGGAAGCTGATGTCATGTGGAAGCACCTCGGGGGGGTGCCGTGCTGTCCTGCACTGGGTTGCTGGCAGGGCTGGTCTGCCCTTAAGCTGCAAACAGGTAGTACATCTTATTACCTGAAAAAAGAGGCAATTGCTAAGTAACTACGGTTATGTTTCCCACTGTGCTCTTTTATGGAAGTGGTTTTGTTGTTTGGTTTGGTTTGGTTTTTCCAGAACTCTTACTGCAGGAATACTACGTCACATACAGTCTTTCTTACAGTTTTGTGACACAGAATCAAAGAATGGTTTGTGTTGGAAGGGACCTTAAAGCTTCTCCAGTTCCAAACCCCTGCCGCAGGCAAGGACACCATCCACTAGAGCAGCTTGCTCCAAGCCCTGTCCAACTTGGCTTTGAACACTGCCAGGGATGGGGCAGCCAAAACTTCCTTGGGCAGCCCCTTGAGTGTTGGGCATTGAAATTCTACCCTGAAATCAAACCTGTTAGAAGAATAAACAGGGCCCACCGCTGTAGATTGCGCCGCTGTAGATTCCTGCTCTTTTGTCTCCAAAAGTTAATTGCATTGGAAATGTTACCTTCCTTTGAGCATCAAAGACCACAGCATCCATAGGATTTGCTTTGCAGTGGTCTTTCTTGGTGTTAGGAAAGGTTTTGTGGCTCTGGTACCCTCTCCCCTGCACTCATCCTCCTGAGCATCACCACAAGGTTTGAGATGACTTTGCATCTGCAGGGCTTAGGTGGGATGGGTTGCAGCTGTACAATGTGGACTTGCTCCCCTGTCAGACTGGACCAGAGTTGGCTGAGCCATGTTACTCCAGCACCTACTCTGTGATCCGTCCTCTCTGCGTACCCCAAACATCTCTCCACTCTCTGCACTTAGGAGAACCAGGGAGACCTTCAAGCCATGTGCTGCTTCTATGGGTTGTTTTGGGAAGCCCTTCCCAGTGGTGTGTTTGCTGACAGAGGGGCCAGGCCTTGTTCTGGGAGTTTAAACAGGATAACTGGAGGGAAAGGAGAGCCTGCCATCCCTCCAGATAGCAGCATCTTGGAGAGCACCAGCAAACTATGATTTGTCATCTGTGAGAAATGTTTGCGTTTGACAGCTTTTCACAGGAAGCCTGTCAGAGTGATAATTTAATGAGTACAGATTGCTTGCAACACAGCTGTAAAACGTGCTTTTACAGTGCTGTAAAATAAGCAACTGAGGCCTTTGTGTGTTTGCTTTGTTTGAGAATAAGTCAACTTCTAATACAAATAAAAGGTGGTCATTTATTTTACCCAGCAAACAGTCAAGACGTAAGAGAGGAACCTGCCATTTTTCTTGTTGTGTTGGCAAGGTTAATGCTGGGTTATGTTGGTGTTTGCTAATCAGCTTGTTTCTGTGAAGGGGAGAACTAATATCTAATTAGATTGAGCGAGTCACTAGTCAGATTAGCGTTTAAGTCATAAAAAGGACTTTTGGGCTTTCTTCTCTTCACTGCAGACATCTATGCCCGTGGTTTGCGCGGAGAAAAGCTTGATGCTCCTTCTGTGCCCAAGCTGATTTCTTGACAGGGAGGCAGAAGCTGAGGATGCACACTTTTAGAGTGTGCCAACAGCTAGAGTAAAGCAGATCTATATTTATCATCTAATCTGTGCTGCGGACCAAGTGAAATGCTGTGCGTTGCGTGGAGAAAGATATTGCTGTGAGTGTCCCACTGCTGGGCTCATCCTGCAGCCCCCCATCCCCAGGGCTGTGCCAAGTATTCCTTCTTCCCACACTCCCAACCTCATCCATGTCCCAGGAGCTTCAATGCGCCAGCAAAGCCATCCGTGTGCCAAGCCACTGGCACCAGGGCATCCTGTCTTGCACGGTTTGGGATGCAATCGTACGCTGATGGGAAGCCTCACGGGGCAGAAGGAGGGTGCTGCCTCTGTGCTGCAGACACACAGCCTCCTCTGTCCTCTTTCTCTCCTAATCTGGAAAGGGGTACTTGAGAGGGTGTTTCCTGCCTGTGGAAGTGCTGGCTACTGCTCAAGCCAGAGGTGATGGCTTCTTACCTACCTGGTGCCTCCTTCAGCAGTGTTGTGTTGGGGCTTTAGAGGTAGCTGGTTTTGGGGGGAAGTTTTCATTTCCTTTATTTACCTTCCCCAAAAGGAAGGTAAATAAAGGTGTTTGCTGCTAATTAGGTTGTATTTTATTTTCAGCATAATTAATGAACACACCTGATGCTAATCCACATGAAAAATTGCTAAGAGACCAAGTGCTCTAAAGCCCAGATTCAGTTTATTCAGCTTCCATTTTGGACTATAACCAATAAATGGGTTTGGGCAGGAGACTAAATTGATTATGGTAATATGGGTATATTACTTCAGATGACTTTCCTGGCTTAAAACAGTGCATTTGGGTTCCTTTAGACTAGTGGTTGGAACTATCTGATAGATTTCCCATCAATAGGATTTCAAGCTCTTAATTCTTTCTGAAGAGTTTGCTGATGCATCTGCCAGCTCTTGTGCCTGGCAAAAAGTCTATTTAAACAAACAACTTATTTGGTGATCCGAAAAGGTCTGAGCAAAGGAAGGAAGTGAGCCTTCAAAATGATGAAGTGAATTAGAAATTAATATACACCAAGCTAATCTCTATCGTATAAACTCAACAGAAAAAAACCTTCCTGCCGAGGAAATGCCAGTCATGGGAACGAAAGTGGAGGTTCCTGCTGATATTGGACAGAGGACGTGTTGGGTGTTTGAAATCAATCTCTTCTTCCCTGGATCATTTCTCTTGTGCTCCTAAGAGGCTGCATTATATACAGCCATGTCAGGCACTGAGCCCCATGACTCTGCTGGTCAGGAACTCCAGGAATGTTTCAGTTTTTCCAGAAGATGTTTTCTGTGTTAGGCTTTGTTTGGACTGGAGCACTTTGAAGACGAAAAGCTGAACTGCAGCATACTTTTAATACAATTTAACAAGGTTTAAATTCACACTGGGCCAAAATAGCCCCCCCCGCCCCCCCTCCCCCTCTCACAACTTCTGCCTCCACACATGGCTCCTTTGAGGATTGAGAAACCGCAGAGGCATGTTTTATTAAAAAATATTTATTGAAAATGAGTCGCAGAGAAGCAGGGGTTGCAATCCTCCATTGCTGGTGGCATGCATAAGATAATACACTTCCTTGCCAGCGCCATGCGTGGTGGTGGAGGCCGTGCCCTCGCCCTGGGGAGCCGGTGTCCCCACGGACCTGGAGCAAGCAGACGGCAGCACCACTGGCACGTGAGGGTTTGTCCTGGTGGCACCCACCCGTAGCTCCTTCCCAGGGCCATGGAGTGTATGGAGTTTTGTTCCAAAATGGCCCAAATGTATTTGGCTTAATGGACTCTTCCCTGGTTTGGTTTTGTTTTGTTATATTTTATTTTGCTTTATTTTATTTTATTTTATTATCTTTTATTATGGTTTTTTTTTAAGTTTAACTCATCTACACCAAATCTCAGTGGCAAAAGATTTGTGGTAATCTCAGAATCAGGGAATGGTTTGGGTTGAAGGGACCTTAAAGCTCCTGACTTTTGTGATGGGATTCAGATTTGCATCACAAGAGATTTCACTCTTGCAAGTCTTCTAGTCTGGAGCGAGGTTGTGGGGGTGGTTTAGGAAAAGTAACCCTAAATGTTGAGGTCTAGAAATGGTTTGGAATTTTTGAGGGAGTCCTTTAACCTTCCATTTCATGTGGGTGATGGTCTCGTTGTGGTGATTTCCCAGCTCAGCAGTGGTTGTAGCAGTGTGCAAACACTCTTTTTACCAGATCTTCTCTTCCTCTTCTAGAGTTCTTCAAGGAACTCCTTGAAAACGCGGAGAAGTCTCTGAATGACATGTTCGTGCGGACGTACGGCCGCTTGTACATGCAGAACTCGGAGCTGTTCAAGGACCTGTTTGTGGAGCTGAAGCGGTACTACGTCGGTGGCAACGTCAACCTGGAGGAGATGCTCAACGACTTCTGGGCGCGCTTGCTGGAGCGCATGTTCCGACTGGTGAACCCCCAGTACCACTTCACGGATGAGTACCTCGAGTGCGTCAGCAAGTACACAGAGCAGCTGAAGCCCTTTGGGGACGTGCCGCGGAAGCTCAAGCTACAAGTGACACGAGCGTTCGTGGCTGCCCGCACCTTCGCGCAGGGCCTTGCCATCGCGAGGGATGTCGTGAGCAAAGTGTCCGCGGTGAGCTCCGTGTTGTGGTTATTCCCATGTGATGGGTAGCATCTTTGCCTGTTATCCTGATTAGGTACCTAAAGGTGTTGGTGGTAGTTGAGTGTGCGTAGGACCAAAGTCCATTGATGTAGGCTGTGCATAGAATCACAGAATGGTTTGGGTTGGAAAGGACCTTAAGATTGTCCAGTTCCAACCCCCTCCCATGGGCAGGGATGCCTCACACTAGACTATGTTGCCCAAGCTCCATCCAACCTGGCAGATTTTCCAGGATCATTCAATCTCCAGTTCTTCCTTATATCTAACTTGAACTTCCCCTCTTTAAGTTTAAACCCATTACCACTTATCCTAACACTACAGTCTCGCATGGTAGATTCACATTCTGGGGACACCACCATCCAGTGCTCCAGCCTGGCGGCTGGGATGTTCCCCAGCTTGATGCTGTCCTCCTGTCTAGGGAACAGCAACAAGCAGGAAATTAAATACCTGCTGCAATGGAAACAACCATGTTTACTTGTGTAGTGGCCCTATCTTCTTCTTAATATTGCCTTTAAATTACAGTGAGTCATGGATGCTACGGGCATCTATTATGGAGCAGCTGGTTATTTGCTCCTTGCTCCCAGGCATGGGGAGAGCAAACAGTGCTCTTATGATAACAGTAAGCTAGAGCCACATGCACAGGGCAGGAGCCAGTTGTACTTGGTTCCACACATGCAGCACAAGTTAGACCTCAGACTTTTATGGTCAAGTCATTTGGGGGGGATCAAACAGCTGTGGTGTGTTGGTCACTTGTATGTTTACCTCCCTGTTCTTAGAAACCACTTTGGAGTGGTTTAAATGGGGTGACTTTTTCTTTTGATATAAGATCTGTCTTTAATTTTAGTCTAAGGAGCAGGTGTAGTCAATAATCCCTTAAAGTGATTGTGCATGATAACAAATATTCGTGATTTCCTTTGAACAAACCCAGCTAATTTCCTGTGGGCTCCGGAAGATTTGGTACAATCATTGAATTAGGCAGAGAGAGGTTTACTTCCCCTCTACCTGCTTACGGAGTAATAAAACACCAGGCTGAAAAAGCAGGCAGTAGTTTGAATCACCCTCAGTGCCAGGAAAGGGGAAAGAGAAAAGGCAAACCAGAAAAGAGCAGCAGTTCAGGTGTTTGAAGAAGCAGAATGCAGTTTTGGAGGCAGCAAAAGCAGCATCACTGGGAGATAATCATTGCAATTGCTTCGAGTTGCAGGGAAAATATTAAAATACTGTCTTTCTGGAAAGGGAAAAAAGTCTACTTCCATGTTAATTTTTCTTGAAGAAACATGAGAAAAACCAGCCTGTGATAAGCCTGCATGTGTGTGGTAGGGCAGAGGATATTAGCAAGGACAGAACTGCCATATCCAGGCTCCAGGAACAAGTTGCACATTAGAGGTGGCAGATCCCTGGACACATTGACTCCCCATCTAGTAGTGCTGGCTCTTGGCTTAGACATGTATACGTGCCACTGGTTGAGGATGGGTGTTGTGAAGTTGCATGGGTGACACAGGGGTCCCTCTGATGAGACCGTAAAATCCTTCAGCCTCAGGGGCACCATCCTGTGGTGGGAAGATGTGGGAGGGAGGAACGGTGCTGGGTGAGGCCAAGTGTGATGTCTCCATGCCAGGTCACTGGCCAGGACCTTTTGGTATGGGTTTCAGCTTTGGTGGCTCCTGTTTCTGACTCTGTGGCAGATGCTGTGGTCAGGAATTGGGATTTTCGCTGCCGGATGTGGATGAAGTATTTGGGTGGGAAGTCTGCGTTAAGCCCCAGCGAGGTCTTTTGGAATGTGCAATCACTTGATAGGCAGTGAATGTGCATGGGTGAGGGATCGTGTTTATGCTCCATCTGCTCGGAATTCATCAAAACGTCTCCAGACTTGACACGGAACCACGAGGGCTTCGGTCCCCGCATCTGTTACGAATCAGAGTCGTGGAGCTAAGGTGGTGTCGTGATTTCTCTTTCCCTTTGAAGATCCTTGAGTATAGAGTTGCTTTCAACCCTAGAATTAATTGCTCGAGTGTGGAAAGCTACCCAGAGACCCACTCAGCTGCAAAAATAGCTCCCGTGTTGTGGACAGTCACAGTTCCTGCACTTCCCACTTCGCTTTCGTAAGTTGCATTGGAAATCCTGCAACAGATTGACTTTTCCAAGCTGTAGCAAAAGTCCCTGCTCCTGAACAAGCTTCTGCTGCAGCAGTAGAAGGAGTAATAATCTCTTCTGTAGGGTTTTAATCTCATTCAGTGGAAATCTAACATCACGTTTCTGCAGGATACAATGGGAAACTCTATATGCGAGTTTAAAAGCTGCTGGTTTTATGCCTGCTGCTTTGCGGTTGTGTTTTGGGGCTTCCCACATTACATATAGATTAGCCCAGCTTTGCTGAGCTCTGTATAATGACTCTGTTGACTTTGCTTCCTTATTATTTTTACTCGGGACTTGTAGTGGAATGACTGCTTATACCAGGGATTAACTGGAGGGATAAATCTTCTGTTCTTCTTGATGAAAAAATGTCCAAAGTGATGCAAATGAGTTTTCCTTTTAATGCGTTTTGTAACAAGCAAGTTAAAAATGCTTAATTGAAAATCCTCAGGAGGAGAAATACAAACTACTGCAAGACCCAGCTGCTCCTTACTTTCCTGGGGTGCTATCAGGAGAGCGAAGAGTACTTTACAGTAGAACAGCCTTGATGGCTTTTTAATGATCCTACGTGTTTTTACATCTTCGCTTGGGAGATTCTTTTAGAAAGGTATTATGAGTTTGGGAGCTAAGGGGGAAAAGAAGTGAGAATATTGAAAAGCTGCAAGTGTGCTTGATTCCTGAGCCAGAATGACAGAAAATAACTTTGAATTCAGCCTTGGATGCCTCAGAAGCCGTGTGCTGCTGCCCAAGCACGCACCAGAGAGAAAGCTGTTGGGTTCTGAGAGAAAGCACAGATTGTTTTCAGGCTGTGTCTAAAAACCACACAGTTCTTGATTCTCAGGTGTTCACCTCTCAGATTCCCTCCTTCGGACCCAAAAGGTACAAAATCCACCAGTTCCATCTTGAACAGCAGATCTGAGAAGAAATCCCAGGGTGCTGTTTGTGCCTGCTAGAGATGTGTCCTGTATCTGAGGTGGGCTGCAAGGGGCTGAGGGCCTCCAGCCTTTCCCTCCGTTGCCTGCTGATGCCTGGTGCTTTCTCTGACCTTGCTGCCCCTGCCTTGGGGAGACGGAAATCTGCCCATCCCCTAATTGCTCACTTGCTACTTAGCCCTTGACAAGCACTAAAATCCGCCGGGTTAAATTGCTGCCAGCAGTGACATTTCCTGCCTCAGCCAGGGCAGGGAAAAAAGAGCAAATACAAGCCAGAGCCCAGAGCGACCGAAGAAAGGATGAGAGCCAGCAACTGGGCAGTTCTCAAGCTGCGGAGATGTTCCCATACTTACTTGCAAGCGATTAAATCCACAGCCTGGTCGAGGGTCATGACACCTTTGAGGGCAAAGTGCCCTCGACTGCAGGCCCAGGATGGAGATCCCTGTTATGGGGGAAGAAGAAGGTGGTGAAGTCAAGGACTGAGCTCCTGGCAGCGTTCTGTAGGGTTGGGAGGACCCTGCTTTCCCTGTGTGATGAGGTCAACAGCAGAGGCTTGTGAAAGATGAAGGCACCAGACATCGAATCTCTGTGTTTGTGCTGCCATCTCTCCATAGTGTTGCAGATGGGACCTCCTGCAGTCACAGTGGTGATGAGAGTTTTCTGCAGCCCCCCCCCCCCCCCCCCCCCAGGAGATTTATGCTGATGAACTGTTGTTTTGGGGTTCTTTCACCACTTTTTCCTCTTGCCCTTGTGTCTGATGGGTTGAGGAACTGCTGGGAGCACAGCTTCTATGAGGAATACACCTACCCCCCCTTCCTCTGGCGTCCTGAAGAGTCTGACAGCCTAGAGGAAGCTGCAGGAATGTTTGTTCACGGGGGCTGGAGAAGGCTCAGCTTCCTTGGTGTCAGCATTTCTCCCCTAATGAAGTGTGATGATAGCAGCCAAGTAGGGAGTTTTCTTCAAACCGTTTATGGAAGAGAGTTGTGGAGGGGACACTGGTGATTGCCTTCCCACAGCATTCCCAGAGCTGGAGTGGGAGCCTGGAGCCTTAACTCCTTTTGATCTGAGCTGCCTCATCTCTAATGAAGCATCTGTCCACGGAGAACAACTTGAAGCTCTGAGCCTGCGTAAACCAACCTACCACTGACCTGTGTGAGCTCCCTTACCTCCAGCTGCATCTCCTGAGCCCTTTTTGGCATGAATGCTGAATGTGGAGCAGATGTTAGCTTGGGAGAATCATAGAATGGTTTGTGTTGGAAGGGACCTTAAAGCTCCTCCAGTTCCAACCCCCTGCCGTGGGCAGGGACACCTTCCACTAGAGGAGCTTGCTCCAAGCCCCATCCAACCTGGCCTTGAACGCTGCCGGGGATGGGGTGAAGTGGTGATAAAAGTAACAAACCAACAAACGAAGAAGAGTTAAGGCCTGTAGGATAAAAAATGTTAAGACACAGAGATCCCGTTAGAGTGAAAGTTATGCCCCTTGTCAGCACCATTTGAGTATCTAAAAGTTTAGTCAGAGAGCAAAAGTCCAATCTCCCTTTGTGTGGTTTTTGCCCTTGGTTTGACTTAAAGGGAATGTGACCTTAATCCTTTCTCCAGCAAGAAGTTCCTGTTTCTATACCCAGTGACACTGGACAGCCTCTGGGCAAGAGCAAACCCTCCTGGGTAAGTGGGAGAAATGAAATGTGGTGCTTGAATGTGTAGAGAGGAGCTGGCGGAGCAGGTGCTGCTGCTTCATTGGCAACTGAGAAATAGCCAGGAGGAGCTCTTTAGGTGTTGCAGCAGGACCCCCAAAGAAGCAGTGCTGTCTAGGCAGCAAGTTACAAGCCATGGGGCCAGACTGAGGGGCTGCTCTACACAAGGACATTGCCTTCCTTATGCCAAGGGCAAACGTCAATACAGAAAACAATACCAAGCACTTCTCCACATCAAAGATGACCCTGAGAAGACCTGCCAAGAATGTGGCTGCATCTGCCTCAGCTCCAGCCATCTGAGGGTCTGTGCTAGGCATAGCCTTCAAAGCATGCTTGAGCAGAGTTAAAGGGGCTGAGAACACGCCTGGATACGGCTGTGGATTTGGAGCTGATGGCAGCATGCGGGAGTGCTTCAGTCCACTGTTTTTTGGGAAGGTTTTTTTTGTTTGGTTGGTTTTTCATTTGGTTTTTTCTTTTTTTGCTGTTTGGGGGGTTTGTCCTTTCCTTGCCTCTCCCCCACTCTGTGGTTCTGCTGCTGATTTTGAGAGCAACGTGAAGGGATAACTTAAGTAAGTTTTTGGGTGTAGCTGGCAAGATAAACGTTCTCCCTGGTTTGCTCATTAAAGCAAACAATGCTCCTGGGTACCTGCGGGGGGTGTCTGGGTCAGGGAGAAGCAGTTGCTGCAGAGAACAAGCTTTGTGTGAAAGGCACATTGGTCCTGGGGACACAGAGCAGGAGATGCTGACTTGGCACCCCCAAGGTCCCCTCTGTCCCACGGAGGCTGCGGGTGCTGATGGGGAAGACAAGCAAGACTTGCTCCCCTTTTGACACGTTAATATTACAACTGAGCAGGTTGAGTGACTGGGGGTGTGATTCTTAGGAGCTCTGCTATTCCTCTTGCAGTGTCACATCATGTGGGGAAACAAGGCGGAAGTAGGAAACAGAGCATAAATGTACTCTTGAACTTCTTGCACAAGACAAAGCTGCAGCAGAGGTCACCATCAGTGAATACTGAGGCACAGAGCGGCACGGTTCCCAAAATCCCCTCCTAAATGTGCTCCTTTGTACAAGGCTGTGGAGGCCCAAATGTGTGGTTGAACCAGATGCTTTTGAAATTATTCATGTGTTAGCACCGGGCCAGAAAATTGGTTAAAGACGTAGTTAATTCCAAAACCCTTTCATTGGAATATTTTGGGTGGGGAAGCAAACCAAGAACCTCCCAAGCGACGATCTGCTTCACAGCGAGCCGAGTGTCTGGACCAGCGTATGCCAAGATGATGCTCTTGCACAACCCTGAGGGAAGGAAGAAGTGATGCAAGGAAGGTTGTGTTGGTCCCAGAAATGGATGACACTTGTCTAAATGGGCGGCTCACCTGGAGCATCCCACAGCCCCTTCAGTCAGCTTTGGAGTTAGCTTCGGAAGTCGGGAAATCTGTGTCACTGAGAAGTTATCCCTTTGGTCTTCCTTATCCAGTATTGCCTTGATTTTCATTTATGTATTTTTTTTTGCAAAGGAAACAGTATAAATCAAAAGTAATCTCACCACAATTTGTTTTCAAATTGCTGGATTTTTATGGGTTTTGGTGGCTGTGCTGCTGGCATGGCAACGCTGCTGTTGTGCAAGCTGGGAAAATAAGCAAGCCTGAGCTATCAGTGGTGTTATAAATAGTTATTAAAGCTGACAGGTTTCTAAATGTTGTTATTAACATTCTTAATGTTAACTTGAGGGTAGGGTGAGGGAACAGAATGTGGCTCTGGCTGTCCGGCAGCTGGTGGGAGCTCCCTGCAGGACCATCCATGGTTGGAGCTCTGTCATCCTTCCTCAGCTATTCCTTGCCTTAGGAATTGGGGAAAAAGAAACCGGTTGCTTCTCAGAACTTGCAAAGATAGGTTTACTTTGAGTTTGGGGGGGCTTTATGGTAGGCTGTTAATGAGGCATTTCACTTGATAGCTGCTTATGTTAATGTCGGAGTTTCTGCCGGGTGTATGAATCCAGATGCAATTGCCAACAAGTTGGAAAAGGTGAAGGATGTAAGGCAAAGCATTTCCCTTGTGTGAGACTGTGGCATGGGATGAATGTGACAAGGTACAACAAAAAACAGATTTTACTCTACCAGGAGCATCTTATTTTAAAAGAGCATGCTTGTACCTTCACCAGCCAGTGTAAGCTGCGGGGGTGCTGTGGTTTGAACCCAGTGGAATGTAAAACCAGCATGTTGAGATAAGAACAGTTTAGCTACTAGAGTACAATACGATACTACTACTAATAATAATGATAAGGGGAAATAATAAGGGGAGAGAATGTAAAACTAAAAGGGAAAGGAAAACAAACACTGATCAGCAGTGATGCCCAATCCGATTGCTCAGCACCTGCTGACTGATACATAGCCTGACCTGAGCAGCAGTCGGTCCTTTCCAGGTAACTCCCCTCACTTTATATCTGGGCATGACGTGCTGGGGTATGGAGCATCAATTTGGATAGTGTGGGTCAGGTGTCCCATCTCAGCTCCCTGCTGGCTCTTTGTGCCCCTCCTCACTGGCAGAGCATGAGAGACTGAACAGTCCTTGATCAGGGTAAGTGCTACCAAACAATAACTAAACCATCAGTGTGTTACCAGCATCATTCCCAGACTAGAGCCAAAGCACAGCACTGCACCAGTTATTAGGAAGAGAATTACCTATCCCAGCTGAGACCAGGACAGGGAGTTTCTCAATAAATGTGATATGAAACATTTGAATCAAGCTCAGAATTGTTTGCTTTTCACTTAATTCTTGTGGATTGTGTGCAAATCTGTATTTTCAAGGAGCAAGTTTGATACGAGTGTGAAGATTGGTGCCAGAACACATCTGTTAGCGGCTTTTAATCTTCACGTTTGACAAAGCATAGAGATCTGGACAAATTGTAATTTTCATGATGAAACCACAGCGTGATGGATCGCTGCAGCCGCATGGAACGCCAGGCAAAGGAGATAAATTTCTCAAGATAAAAGGAAGGGGTTGAAGTGCATTTACTCCTATTAGAAGGCTTTACAGGGTCTGTGCCGCTGCAGTGTAGTACTACCTGGGCTCAAATCTACCAGGGTAAATCCTCTTCAGCAACTAAAGCTTTCTTTGGGACTCTGCTTTATTAGAAAGGAGATTATTTGGTTTTGAGGGTCATTCTAGAGTAGAGTTTGAATGAACTCGAGTTGCTTTCCAAGATAAACACAACCCCAGAACAAAGCGTATCTGGGTTTACTGTTACATGCAGTGGTGTGTTAAGAGCTTGCACCTGGTGTGGCAGAGGGAACATGAAAAGCTTGTGAAGAATTGCCAGTGCAACATATGGCACATCCCACTGACAGATCCAGAGCTGCTCCGGACTGGGTTCGGGCCCCTTGCCAGGGCTAGTGTTCTCGTTGCGGTGATACGCAGCAGTGGAGCATTTATCGCTATTGTAATGAGGTGTAATTGCTCTTTATCTTCCCCCAGACTCTCTCTTGGAGGTGATCTTGCCCTGCACCTTCCTGTTGCTTCCTGACACCATCAAATGCCAGAGCTGCACTGATGGATTTCCCTTTTGTTTTTCTCTTCACCTGCAACTATTGCAAACAGCTTCCCTGCAGGTTACATCCGTCAGTAGTTAGCGCTCGGTTTGGTAACTCCTGGCTGCGGTTTCTTCTGCCATCACTTTCTACTCAGCTCTGTGTAGGGCAGCAGAGGCACAAACCTGTGTGGGGAAGGAAGCCAAACCCTGTTTGCTTTTAAAATCATCCAGGGTCTTTGTGCAAAGGATCTAATCTAAGTGACCATCCCATGTTGTCCGATGTGGAACGTGGGAAAGTGGCTTCAGTTTCCACTGCATCTGTTGGGATTCACAGAGACCAACCCCTATGAAATATCAAAGCCAGGGGGATGCTGCAGGATCGCAGCCACTCAGCACTGATGGGGTGAGCTTAGAACCTAAGCTGGAAGGGTCCTCCCTGGTCACTGCTGTGCAGCAATCCCTTTCATAGGGCTGCAGCTTTCCATGATAGGGTTGGGGAAGTCTCCTGTGCTTTGTCCCATTTCAAACTGCTCGGGCACCTGCTGGTGCTATCAGCGTTTTCCTAACTTCCTTCCCAAAGAGGGTGTGGAGCAGCAGTGCTAGAATAGCTGAGATCTGTTCATAGCCATAAGGACTAGGCGTGGAGGTCCTGGCACCTTCCACCAAGTGATAGAGGAAGGGATTTTTATCAGAGAAACAACTAAGCTACTAAACTAGGGCATCCTTCAGAGCTCTGTCTCTGGGTGGAATATATTATTTGGTTCCCTCTTCCCCCTGCAACTTTTTTATTATGCAAGGACTGCACCATCTGGATGGCAGATGATATCTTTACATTTGTCTGTTTTCAGTTTTCCAACTATAAATCATCTGATTTAGCTGATTTGTGTTGCTTGAGCTCTTCCCAGTGTTTGAACTAAGCTCTGCTTTAAAGCTACCCTGGCCCAATAGGGAGCTTTCTGCTGGGGCTTCTGCTCCTGCTGCGCCTTCCAAATATGTTTTTATATATATATATATATATACACACAGATACAAATATATATATCTACTTTGAAGCGTCTGAGTCAGACTCCACCATCACCACAAACAGCTTTCTACGTTGAGTCTCCTTTTGTGCCATTCAGTCCTGTTGTCCTCTCTGCCATGTAGTTGATTTCCAGACCTCCAGCAGATGAGATGTGGAGACCATCCACATCTCCATCTGTTTGTATTGAATAACTTCTTTCTTGCTTGTGGCTGTGTGTTTCTTCCTTCAGCGCAGTCTTCGATCATAACCTATTTACAGAGCTCTCCGTAAATGCCTTACAAGAAGTCTTGAGCACATTGCTTTAAACACCAGAGACCAATTCTATTTTGTCAGTGTATCTCTGATTGCATCTTAATTTTCCATTTCATATGTGACTAATTAACACTTAAACTTGCTCTTTGAGGAGCTTCTGTCTTCGGTGCTTTAGACGGACCCACCACGTGGCCGGCATTGGTACGTGATGCTGGAGCTAATGCTCCTCAGACTGGCTGGGTGGAAATGGTTTCAATGAATGTTTTGAAGCTGGGCCAGAGTGTGAATCAAACATGAATGACCATGAGTCACATTGGAAAATAGCCCTGTGGAGGGCTCAGGGGGTGACGTTCCTGCTGCAGATAGCTCCACTTGCACGCCCAGCGATTGCACGTGGCCTTCAAGGGTCCTCCTGGCTTGTCCTCATCTGCAGGGCTGTAGCTGCCACCTCTGTTGGGTGTGGGGAATGGTGTTACTTAGCATGATGAGTGCTGAGTGTAAATGAACCCGGGTATGTGTCATGTAAATGCTGTGTTTCGGGAGTAGAATGTAAGATAAAGGAGCTGGTCCTTCTGCTGGAGAGCTCTGCTGGGCAATTGTCTGGGCAGAGCCTAGCTGCAGCACCAAGGAGAAGGCAGGCACACTGGGTGGGTTTGGTGCAGGGATAGAGGTAAGCACCCTGTCATGGCTGCTTTGTCCCCAAGAAATCCCAGCATCATCGTGTTCAGTGTGTGTTTGTAGCAGAGCTTGGATCATGCAGCCTTGCATCATACCTGTTGGGTTGGTCATGTTTTACTGCTTCCCTGAGCTCGAGCACTGCATGCCCCCTCGGGTGCCTGTCCTTGTTCAGGTCCCACAATACACAAGGTGCATTGCAGTGTATCTGCCAACCCATCGTCTGCTCCACAGCTCTCTGGACCACATAAATGGGGAATCTCTGACTGGATGGTGGTGGCCAACCCCATTGCATCTCCTCTGCACGGTTCTTTTCCAACTCACCCTGGGGTAAATGCCTGGGGTTTTTGCTGTAGTGACTGAGGACTAATGCTGTTCTCCTTTCTGTCTCGTACAGGTGAACCCCACGCCGCAGGGGACACGAGCACTGTTGAAAATGATGTACTGCCCATACTGCCGAGGTCTGGTGTCGGTGAAACCCTGCTACAACTACTGCTTTAATGTCATGAGAGGCTGCTTGGCCAACCAAGGCGACTTGGACGCTGAGTGGAATATCTTTATGGGTAAGGCAATATGGGTTAGAACTTCATGTGAGTGTGTACTGATGACGTGTCCCTCACCTGAATGGCTTTTGTGGATGGCTGTGCTGAGCTATAGTGAGTTTCTTAGGTGTCTGCGATGGGTATCTTTTCCTTCCACACCTCTGTATATGTTTTGCTTCCCCATCTTTTGCCGTTCATGTTAATTTTCTAGAATCGTAGATTACTTTGTGTTAGAAGGGAGCTTAAAGCTCCTCCAGTTCCAGCCCCCTGCCATGGGCAGGGACACCTCCCACTAGAGCAGCTTGCTCCAAGCCCCTGTGTCCAACCTGGCCTTGAACACTGCCAGGGATGGGGCAGCCACAGCTTCTCTGGGCACCCCCTGACAGCACCTCAGCACCCTCCCAATAAAGAATTTCTTTATTAGGATATATGTGATATAATATTAGGATATTATTTTCCTTATATCTGAAGGAAAAGTACGTAGAATCAAGTACATAGAATCATTCATAAATAAATGACACTTCTTTTGTGCCAGTGATCTCTGTTGCAGCAAGCTTTAGCTGCCACGTGCTTGTAGGCTTGGAGTATCTCTTCTTGCTTGGCCAAGCCTGTGTGCAAGCTGTTTTTTCCATACTGCTTGTTATACGTTCCTGTCGCCATCAGCTGTCCTTCCTGAAGCCAGTTTTCTTGCTCAGTGGCCTGGAGTCTCCCTGCCAGCGGGGGGGAGCTTTGGGAAAAGCTGTAGGCCTGTGTTTTGCATTAAAACTGAATGGGATGTGTGCCTGAACCTGGTTTTTAAACAGTTCATCGGTGCTTGGCCACCATCCTTTTGAGCGTTGGTTTACGTGATGCTGTGTGATTGCTTTTGCCACCTTCTTCCTCCTCTTTTTTAATTCTGTGCTTAGAAATGGTGTTACTCAATACACGAAATCTAGACTGAAATGTTAAGTTCCACCTTGGGTCAAGAAGCGATGATGCATCACATCTTGGGGCACAGGCAATAGATAATGTTAAATGTTTTCATTTGGGCTTCTTTTCCAGAAGGCTTGATTTATCTGTGAACGGGCATCCTTTGGGAGCACTCACTTCACTCCAGTTAATGTGTGATCAAGTGCACATGTGAAGTGTCTGCTGCTACTGACAAGGCTGTGCTACTCTTCCTGTCCCGCTCATGGCAAAAAAGACACTGTTAGAAAGAAAAGAGTGAGATTGAGCTGTGAGATAAAAAAGAAGGGAAATTGCTGACAGTTGGCATTTCAGGCTAGATTTAAATCTTAGCACTTGTTTTCCCATGTTTTGCTCGCTGGCTTTTCACTTTGCCTGTGCCAACTGGATGTGTGCAGGGTATTATTTTCAGAAGGCCTTTTTTTGCCTGTGTATTCCACGTAGGGAGTTAAACGTGACACTAAACTGGGCTTCCAAGTCATTCTCTGGGAGGCTGACACCCCCCTCAATTCCTCCCAGCCGTCTTTCTCATGAGAATATTAAGTATTTCAGCTACAATTGCTGCTGAAATAGCTCAAAGCCAGGAGACTTGCAAACATCTAGTCCAAGTAGAAAAGAGGAATCCCATGAAAGGGAAGGGCATAATGCCAGAAACCAGACAAAGCACAAGCAGCTAATTGCTGTAGGTGGTATGCAGCTAAAAATGAACCTCAGGGGAAGCCAGCGAGCCCTGTCACACGAGACTGATCAGCGACTGCATGCAATAATTAAGATTATTAAACGAGATAATATAAATAAACACTGTTCCAGGTTGGAAACAAAGCTTTCTTCTAGCAGGGGTTCCTCCCCAAGGGGGGAATTCCCCAAGGGAATTCTTGTCCATTCATTGCTTGAATATGGTGTTAAGCTTCGTTACATTTATTGGGAGTATCTGCTTGGTTCTTGCACTCTGGGTTGATTCTTGCAGTGCACCAAACACATAAGCTGTGTTATCTTTAGTTTAATAACTGACCAGGTCCTGGTTGTGTTCCGGATTTTGGGTTCTATCTCAGTTTGCCACTTGAGCAAGTAAAATTAAATAGATCAGGTGTTTGGGGCAGGGCATGTGTCACACATATCCTGTGTGTAGGGGCTGGAGGGTTTAAATGAATCACTAAATAAAACAAAACCCAAAATGACCTTTCCAAACCCACCCCACAACAAAGAAAACCCCCTCCACCTGCATGGGCTCGGTGGGTTTAAGTGCTAAATGATGGCAATGATTTATTATGTGTTAAAACCAGATTTTGAGTATAGCAACATAATTTAAAGATAGTTAAATGGGAGAACTTAGAACACATGCTGCAAGTACATATGAATGGGTGCGCGTGTGTATGAAATGCTCACGTGTGTGTTAGTGGGTCTGTACGTGAGTCATTTATGTGAAGCTTTTCCAAACTCGGATGTAAAGTTTGTAGGGTTTTTTGAGACGAGAAGATTTTTAATTCCTTACTTCTGGAAAGTGCCGTTTAAAGTCATGGCATAGGAAATAACGAGGGAATTGTACTCTTTTCTGCCATTTAACTATTTGAATTATTTTGTGCTCTATTCCTGACGCAATTGTACTCCAATTAGACAGGGGTATACTTTGTTTCAAACAAGCTGTTGCAGGGGTTGGAGCTTTCCTGAATGAACAGTGTTAATCTCCAATGCCTTTTCATCATTTTTTTCTTAAATGTATTTCCCCACCTCCCCCCCAAGGTTTATTCTGCTCAGAGATGTCAAATTCCGGCTCTATATATACATATCTGGAGTGCGACTTTGTGTGCAAAGCTTTTTTTTCCCCTTCAAGAAAAGATTGTTGTTACTGAATGGTCAAGGTCTTCCCCCTCCTTCCCTCCCCTTTTAAATCAGATCTTGGGGTTAAGACTGAAAACTGCCTTTTGTTCTTCAAGTCAGACAGTGAGGCTGAAGATGTGGGTTTCTGATTATTGGGGGCACAATACGAAAGAATTGCTTGCCTTCATGAGAGCGAGGTGCTTTGTTGCCAAGGATTGTCTCAATGCCAGTAGCAAGGACAAATTTATGCAGGAGGAAAAGAGTCTTTAAGGGATGGTGCTATGTGGTGCGGATTGGAGAGGGGGTTGTTCCCTCCCCAAATCCACTTCCATCTCCCCATCACAGGGAGGAGATGCTCTTTGTCATGCTGTGTATTTGTAATAAGTGGCCTGGGTACATTTTTCACTCTGCCAGCCTTTCCTTTTTGTGAAGCACCTCACTATGGCTTATAAATACCAATTATTTTGCGCCAGAGCTCAGGCAAAAATCATTGATATTTATAATCAACTCCTCTCTCCCAGTGATGGGAAAATCATTCTGGGAGGTGAGTTGCACAGAAGCATCATTTCTGGTGTTGGTGCAGCGTGCCTCTCCTCTTGTGTGCTGTGATGCCAGTGTTATCCTGAGCCCCAGCCAGCCTTATGAATGTCAGACGTGGCTGCTGGGGGGGAATCACTGCTTACCACGACTGTGGTGGGGACACCAGCCAGCTCCTGGTGGGAGGTAGGAGCTTGCAGGATGCCTCCAAAATCAAAGCGGTGGATGAAGTGGAGCCCCCCCTTTCCCTTTTTAGTTTCCCCTCCTTTCTTTTTAATGGAAGTTTATTTCCTTTAGCCCTCCTTGCCAGTATCAATCCCTGCTCCAATTATTACTCTCCTTATCTTTCCTCGGCAGCTTTGGCAGCTCTGCTGGAGGCCGAATGCATTTTCTCTATGGGCAGTCAAAGCGGAGACTGCATTCCTGGGCTGTGATACATGGAACGCCATGGCACCCCTGCTAACAAAGGGCCCAATTCGCTCTACATTCCCATAGTCTTGTGGATGGCCTGCCCGGCTCAAAGTTTACAAAGATGCCAAACAGCCAGAAGAATTGGGGTTTATGTTTCCTTTCAGGCTTTCACAAACACTTTATTGATCTGCGGCCTTTCCTGGCCACTCAGAGAATGAAGTAGTGACAAAATGGAATGATTTTTGGGTCGGGTTTTCCTGTTTTGGTTGAAACTCTGCATTTTGTGTGGTTTATTCTCTGTCTCCTCATAATATTTTTATTTGAAATGAGCAGCTTCCTCCAAGCCGGGCTGGGATGTTCATTACGCGCGTGAAAACCCCCAAAAGCATTGACAATGATGAACACGTTTAAGTTGTGCTCCACTTGTTTACAAAAAGTCTCCATTTGGTAGCACATCAAAAGCATTTTTCTCCCCTCCGGCACAATGGTATATTCATGCTAGCAGTCATTACTCAGAGATTTGAAGCATCACTTTATTGGAGCCCACCACAATACGGTCTAAGACTCTTTGTTTCATTTGTTATTACCTTCTTTCCCTCCACCCCCCCCCCCCCTTCTTTTTCTTAATGCATTTAGTTCAGACCTGTTTGTAGCCCCTGATGGCTAAATTCTAGCCATGCCCTGCAGCAGCTCTGCCTTTGATGCTGGTGGTGTGTGCTTGCGGGATGAGGAGGTCTCCTGGGGCTCCAGCTCCTCCTGAGCACCCTGGGGTTTAGGATGGGGTTGATCAACTGATACACCTTTAACTAACAGCCAGCAAATCTTCACAATATTGAGTTGAGTTGTCTTTAAAAAGTGGATTTACAGGCTAGGAAGGTACCTGCAGTTTATGGGGTTTTGAATAATAATAATAACAATTATCATTATTATTATTATCATCATTACCATTATTACTATTACTATTTTAAATGCAAAAGTAGCTGAATTGTCTATTTGTCGTCAGTTTATGTTTTTTTTTTAGTGTAGTTTAACATGACTTGGACACTAAGGCAGAGCTATTACTAAATTGTTCAGTATATGGAATATCCTTATAGGGCTTTAACAGGGAGCCAGAGCCCATAGCAGTTTTCTGCTTGTTGGAAGTACCTTCTGCACTTGAAGGATAAACATCACGAGCAAAACTTTGCAAAATTAACAGAAATGGGAAACATGCATTTCTCCTTAATGGAAGGGAACAGGAGTGGGGAGGAACTCCTCAGGAAAGGGCTTCTACAGGGCCAGAGTGAAGAAACAGGCTGTGCCCTGGCCTCCTACATCACACAGGCTAGGAAAAAATGAAGAATTAAATGCAACTGGGAAATGATGAGTTTGTGCAGAGCATCATGAAGTGATGCAGGAGAGGAGACAAGCAAAAGGGGGTGCTTTGGGGTGGAGGGACCGTGGTGAAAGCTGATGTGAAATAAAGGTTGCGATGGGCAAGAAGAGTGGAATGCTTAGCAGGAGGCGTGTACCTGGAGGCACCTTCTAGAGGAGAGCCAGAGAGAGAGCCTAAATGCAATGCAGAGCGAAAGCCTTAATGCCAATAATAATTTCCCAGAGGAAGTAGTGGATGTTCAGTAGCTGCTGTGTTTAATGATGTATTTGATGAGGATGTGCGTGTCGGCACGGGAGGAGTGACCTAGTGTTGGCTGGGAGAGTTTTCCATCTCCCTTTGCCTAGAGATGTGCCAAAGATATCATTAGTGCACAGTGAGGTGTATATATATGGATATATGTGTCTGTGTGTGTGTGTGTGTGTGTGTGTATATGTATGTGTATGTGAATAGAAACAGCATTTACCCTGGTTTCATGCAGTCTCCCTGGTGCAAATTGTCCATGCAGTCCCTTGGCTTCCCCAGGCATGGCAAAGCCTGTAGCTTTCCATAAGGGAGAGCTGGTAATGAGGATCAGCTTGAGCCCTTTCCCACTGGCGTCCTGCATTCAGGAGCAGCATGAGGAAGCTGGTGGCTTTGAAAGCAGTCTTGAAAAACAAATGACACAAGCCATCGTTTAATAACTGAGGATGGAGAGGAGGGTGTTAGTAATGCTTGTTCTAATGGGAGGAGCTGATTACAGGCTGCCTGTTGGCAGGCTGTGATGGTTCTCTCTCCTTTAATGTGGCTTTTGATGTATATGAGCCTGTAGCTCGGGGCTGGCAGCCTGGTGATGGCTCTGGGAAGAGAGCAAAATGTTTCCTGGAGATGTGTGCTGGTCGAAAGCAACGTTGTGGTGAACATCTGTGTGCTCCATCTGCTGTCCTTGCTACCTGTTAGTCTTGAAGCTCCTCCATTAAAATCCCTCATTTCTCTCTGTGTTAGATTCCATGCTGCTGGTAGCAGAGAGGCTGGAGGGTCCCTTCAATATCGAGTCAGTCATGGACCCCATTGATGTGAAGATTTCAGATGCAATCATGAACATGCAGGAGAACAGCATGCAGGTGTCTCAGAAGGTAAATGGGCCAAGGGGACACTTTGGTTTATTTATCCAATGTGTTCTATTTCCCTACTCTCATCAATGGGTAATTTCTTTAATGCTCTTTCAAGTACATATAAAGCTGATGTATTATTTGGGGCAGGGGCTGGGTTGGAGCCTGCAGAAGGGAGGCTCTTGTGACCCCCCCATCTCATAACACCCTTTCCTTCTCTTGTGTAGGTTTTCCAGGGATGCGGCCAGCCAAAACCTCTTGCCCAGGGCCGGGCCGCACGCTCTGTCTCCGAAAGCGGTTTCAGTGCTCGCTTCAGGCCCTACAACCCGGAGGAGAGGCCAACTACAGCCGCCGGCACGAGCTTGGACCGGCTGGTGAGTGCCTGGTCCTGCTTCGCACCCCTGCACCGCAGCGCATAATTTTCCACTTGTAATTTATAGGGTTTCTTAATATTCCTTGGCTGTCTGAGGCTCTCGGAGGGGTGTAATCTGCCCATGGCTCTAGACGTGAATTACCTCAACGCTTCTATGTCAGAAAAGTGCCTGTTTTAAAGGCTTGGCTTATGAGTAATGTGTGAGGAGCGGTGTTTAATTTTGTATTAAAGAAGTAAATCAACCATCAAAACACGCAGCCTGAAGATCTGGCCTATACACGTCTGTTGTGATAAAAAATACCTTTGCAGCTTCACTTTTAATGAGCGTTTGGTATTCTGGATTATGTCCTGTTTTCTTTTTTTTTTTTTTATTTAATAGGTTACTGATGTGAAAGAGAAGCTGAAGCAAGCCAAAAAATTTTGGTCATCTCTCCCTGGCAACATTTGTAACGATGAAAAGATGTCTGTAGGCACTGTCAATGAGAATGAGTGCTGGAACGGGAGCGCCAAGAGCAGGTTTGGCGATGTTGCTGCCCCTACTTAACTCTCTCCCTCTCACCCCCCCCCTTTCCCCAAGTGCTCTTCTCCTACAGGAGTGATCCCAGCTCCCCTGAGACACTGCCATTATCCCTTCTTTTTCTTGTGGATGGGAGAGCTTGAGCACAAAGCTAAAGGGTTGTCCAAGCTTTGCGTGGTGGTTTATTTTAAAGGAGAGAGCTGAGTACAGATACCCAGATGTGGCATCTCCTCTTGAACTTAAACCTCCCTCTTACTGGTTGCTCATGGGTTTGGGGAGGTGATTTGTACAAAGTCCTGTATCACGGCTGCAGAGTGGGGATGCTCGCATTGTTGCCCAGTTGAGCAAGGGGAGATGGAGGCTGGTCAGATGTCCTCTCCTATGCTGCAGAGGTCAGTGGCATGAGGGGGGCAGTGGTTTCCATGCACACTTTCTGGGGAAAAATAGTTCCAAACCTTATTTTTTTTCTTGTAAGGAAGAAATTGCCAACACATGAATAAGCCAAAGGTTTTCTGTCATATGGTTTATGTAACTGTTTAACTTTGAGTTTGGAAATAGAAGTGGTTTTTTCTGTTTGCTTACTGAGGAAATAAGCAATATCCAAGATGTTCCATTAAAAACAAACAAACAAAAAAACCCCAACAAATCAGTCATCCAGGGTTTTCCAGCAGTTTTTCTAACTAATAGCAGGTTTTACCCCTGGTAGTTTTGGGGCACAGGACTGAGCCATCCCACATCCACTTTGCACTGTTTTGCGGGTGTCTGAAGCTGCTTTGCTTGGCCAGGGTGATGGTTTGGGTGTCTGCAACAAGAAATGAATGGCTCTGCCCCCCTTAGGGCTTGGTAAGCAGCTTGTATAGGGCTTTTCACAGCAGATCTCCCCAGTGTGCATGCAAAGCTGGCCCCAGTAAGGAGGGGAGATGGAGACTTGGCAGCACTGGGCAAGGACACAGAGAGGAGGCTGGACATCCTATGCGGGTTGTGCAAGATGTTTTGCTTTGCTGTTACCGTTTTCTCCGTGGCTCCAATAAGCTTAAAGTTCAGTTGTCTTCTGTGCTCTGGTTCCTCTTTTGGCTCTCTGACTTCTTTGAAACATAATATTGATCATAAATAATAACAAAACCACCACCATCACTAAGAATAATAATAAACAACCTTTCCATATAGAGGACAGGGTTTGAGCCCTTCGGATGTGTGCTTGTATCTCATTGCCTTGTCTCCAGGATCTGTAGATAGTTCTAAAGGCTCTTCTCTCCCATGGTATTGCTATTGGCATCATAACTAAGAAAAGAAATGTTTTCTTCTCTTAAATGATGATTTTTCTTGCAAGTCAGGTAGTTGAAGGAGGGAGAAAAAGTGTCATATCCCTGCTCAATAAGATGAAATACCCGTTTCAGGAGACTTATTCTGTTGGGTTTTGTTGCTCAGTCTCTCTTTTAAGCCAAGAGGCCATACGTGTGATCAGACCCAAGCACACACTCCTTAGACCAGCAGCTCAGCTATTCTCTGCTGTAGTTATGTTATCTTCAACATCACAGATGTTTCTCCTGCTGGGGTTATTAGGGAAATTGCATCTCATGTCTGCGTGGTGAGAAGTACGCATTTAATACCCCAGCTTGGTGGTTAAGGTCCATTATGCAAAGCCAGAATGACGTTCTTGCCCCCAACAGTTGCTATAGTTTCTCTGGGATAACTATAGCCCCAAAGGTTGTTTTCCCAAAAGTGTCACCTATGTGGGCATCAGGGCACCTCAGCAGCTTGTTTTGCTCTGTGGCCTGCAGCGAGCTGATTTATGCTATTGTAAGCCATTATTTTTACAAACCCCAGATCTCCTTCTGTTTTCAAGTTGGGGAGAAAATTGTCTTTCCCCTGCCTCTGTGGCGTGGGAAATGGATACTGTGTTTAATTCCACATGTTGTTCAGGCTGCAGGGGGCAAAGGTGGGGTAAGAAACCAGAGAAGGGCTCTGTGAGGATTCTTAGCTCTGGTACCAGCAGGAATGGTTTCTTTGCAGGTATGACTTTGCGGTGACTGGGAATGGCTTAGCAAGTCAAGTGAATAACCCTGAGGTGGAAGTTGATATTACCAAGCCAGACATGGTGATTCGCCGGCAAATCATGGCTCTGCGGGTGATGACCAACAAGCTGAAGAATGCCTATAGTGGGAATGATGTCGACTTCATTGACATAAGTATGTTTGCTGTTGTTTGCCTTCTGCTTTTCCTTTTTTTCCCTTTTTATTTGGATTTCAGGCTGACATGGGGTAGCTGGATAAGCTTCAGCTGTGATGAAGTGTGTTAGTAAAGAGGGTGGGAACAAGCATCTCAGACAGGCTGTATCGTGAGGGTTCTTCCCATAGGATTATAGAATGGTTTGGATTGGAAGGGACCTTTAAAGGTGAGCTTGTCTGCCCTCCCTGCAGTAAACAGGGACATCTTCAACTAGACCAGGTTGCTCTAAGGTCCATCCAACCTGGCCTTGAATGTTACTAGAGGTGGGATGGGGCATCTCTCACCTCTCTGGGCACCCTGTGCCGGCACCTCAGCACCCTTACAGGAAAGAGCTTCTGCCTAAGAGCTCATCTCAGTCTCCCCTCTGGCAGGTTAAAGCCATTCCCCTTGTCCTGTCCCTACGGGCCCTTGTCCAAAGCCCTTCTCCATGTTTCCTGTAGGCCCTTTAGGCACCGGAGCTGCTCTAAGGTCTCCCCTTCAGGAGCCTTCTCTTCTCCAGGTCATCAAGTCCAACTTGCTCCCCTTTCCCCAGCCCTATCCGAAGCCTTGCGCTGCGCCACAGAGGGGGGTAACCCGTGTGTTTGTGTCCGCAGGTGAGGAGAGCAGCGGGGAGGAGAGCGGCAGCGGCTGCGAGCTCCAGCAGTGCTCCTCAGAGTTCGAGTTCAACGCCACCGAAGTCACTGGGCACTCCAACAAGAGCGATAAGAACGCGAACACTTCTGCCGCTGCCCGGGGCAGTCTATCGCAAGCAGCCTTGCTCCTTAGCATTTTGTTCTTGGCTGTGCAAAGACAATGGAGATAATTGTGCAGCGTAGGGGTGGGGGGGAAAGACTTTTATTATCAAAGTTAGAAGGCACCTGCTTTCACTTTTATACCATCTAGGGACTTTGCTTTTTAAGTTAATGGACAACAGTGTACAGTTTTTACTATGTTGCCACTGGTTTTAAGATACTGGTTATTTTTTTTTCCCTTGCTATTCTGGGAGTAACAGGAGCAGGGGCTACCAGTGTGTCCCGTTCACCAAGAATCCATGTTAGAGGTGGATAACAGAAATGTATATACAAGCCTGTAGTTAGCTCTGCATTTGTGTCTTTATCACTTTTTTTTCTTTTTTTTTTTAATTTTATTTTATTTTACCATATTTCCTACAGAAATGAAAGAACCCTGGGGTCTCCTTGGCCTGTAACAAGTCTGTGTTTCTGAAATGAGAAATATCTGTACAGAAGCAGGTTTTATTTATCATGTTATCTAATGGGGGGAAAGAAAAACCATTGCCCAACAAGCAGAAAACATGTTTCATGTAGTTAACTTCCCATTTATCCACTTTATGTTAGTTGCCTTATCTGGAAAGAGGTGGAAGTAATTTGTCTTTATTATGCGGTAAAACAAGAGGCGCAGGCAGAGCTGGTCAGTGTGCCAAGTGCCCCGCTTGCCCAGGGTGATAATGCCAGGAGCAGGTTGTGCTTTCTTTACAAGAGGTTTGGTTAAATTGGAAGAGACTACGGAGAATTCCAGTTCTGCAGGCGCTGAGAAGAGTTGTCATTTGTCCCCTGCGATCCTTGCAATTAGCTGTAACTCTTGTAGGTCAGTTCCCCACGTGCATCTCCCTTGGGAATAAGGCATTAAACTTGTTCAGTTGGAAGCAACTTGTCGTCTCGCAGATACAAATGCCAACATGTGTCTTGGCTGCAAATGTGTTAGCTGAATGCTGGATTCAGTTCTTAGTGATGGTTTGGTTTTAAGGGATCCTATGTGGGAGGGAAGGTGGGGGCTGTTGAATTGGTTTGTGCAAGAGTTGTGTTTCCTCTCCCATGGGGGACAAGAGGGAGCAGGTGAGCAGTGCCCTGTGGCACTGGTGCAGGCAAATCTGAGTTGGAGCAGGCAGGATCTGGCAGGGCTGAAACCCCTCCTTTTCTATGTATTTAATTTCCTGGGAGCCAGTTCCCAGTGACTGTAGCTTTTTGGCATCACTCGAGACTCCCTCCTCTCCTTACCTGTGCTTTTGCAGCTGGGACAGTGTTGTGGTGGATGGCAGCAACTCATTGATAAAAGAAATGCGGATTTTTAAGAAAAGAGATGGAAATAGCTTTTGAAAGAGTTTAGGGAAAACAAGAAAAGTCTTTGGAAAGACTCAAAATCATTCTGCATGGCTCCTCTTGCTTTAGGTAGTCTTTGGGTCTGGCTGGATGCCGGGAGAGCAGTCCAGAGAGGGAGGCTTTGCTCTATTCCACCCTCATGTTGTAAGGATGATTTTCTATTTTTATATTGAAGCATTATTGTTCGCTCAGGGTCAGCGTTATATTCAACTTTATGTTTTCACACCAAATTGCTGCAAAGCTATAAAGGAGGAGTATTCTTGGCTGGTATAAGCAATGCTGGAGGCTTAATTTTAGTAGAAGTAGCCAGTTATTTATTAAAACATGCTGTTAGTAGCGGTAGGGATATTCTGGCTGGATTATTTTTCTTTAGAAAATAAATCATGGAACCATAAAATTGGAAAAATTCTCAACTTATGTGTGGGAAAAAATGGATTGTAAATAGCGAAGTTGCCTTGCGAGGCACTGGAAAATGTGCTGATGCTTAGAAACTACCTCAGTTCTGAGGAATTTCCTTTCTAGCCTTGAGTGCTGTTACATTGACTTGGTAGAAGTGAATCTGGTTTCCAATATGTAGCTGAGTTATCCCTATAGACCTTGTTAGATTGTTTTTAATTTAGAGGGTTGAACTCCATCCAGCTGTTTTCTTTCAGCTCCGTTCCCTAACAAAGCGAATTTCTGCATTAAATATTGCTGATGGTTTCCATGACTTTTCCTGATTTGTTTGGTTTCATGGCATTTTCTGATTGCTCTTGAATTAGTTAAATGGTTTGAGCCGTTTGAATTTGAATCCTGAAATAAACAAACCTTAGATGCACTCCCCTTGTAAATACATCACGGTGAGGGCTGCCTGGATAACCCCTCTGGCTTCCACCCAGCTGGCGGGCCAGCAGAGTTAATGAAGAAAAAGAAAGAAAAGCGAATTAAACTTCTTCAGTGCTCAGAGAATGGGGGAACAAAAGCCCTTGTGTTCGGAGGGGCTGAATCTCCAACATCTTCCTTCTTGGCAGAAGCGTTCGTATGGCAGAATTGTTCGTGTGTAAGAAAGTTGCTTGTAAATGCTGCTTTGGAGTGGGTTTGCTCAGGAAAAAGAACCCATTTCTGCATTTATACTTATCATTTTACAACTGATTGCTTACTGTTATTCCTTAGTTTGGTACAAGCCACCAATGCAAAGAGCTGCGGTCAGTTTTAAGTGTGTCCGGTTGACTTTGGTAATAGCACTGACGATCCTCTGCTATATAAAGGGCAGATTTGTCACCTGGGGCTACAGGAAACGAGAGTAAACATCACTGTAGGATGATCAAAAGTTGTGTTCCTGCTTTGATTCTGTGTTTGTGTGTGAAATGGGCTTGTAAACTAAACCATACGGGTAGGGATGAGGCATGCTGCTGGCTTCGAGGAAGGCATGTGCTCCCTTCCTTCAAGTATTTCTTGTTTCCCACATAATCATTGATATCATGAGGATGACTTAAAGAAAAATTCCTGGACATAGAATTAATAATTAAAATTAATGGAATTGGGAATGAGCTTAAGAGCTGGAATATAAAATCCAGCCCTTGAAAGGAACTGCTTTGCCAGCCCTATGCCTCTCCTGAACCACTGCGCTGGATCCCTCACACCGACCTGCCTCCAGAGCGGCACTGCGGGTAGCAGTGATGGGGTAAACAGAGCACATCATGGCACTCCTGTAACCTCATGTTGTGCTGTCTGGGTGGTTGGAGAAAATAACCAGGGCAACAGGAAGTGTCCTGCACCCTCAGGGCAGGGTTCGGCTCCTGCCTCTCCCTGGCCCAGCTTTTGTCCTCCTGGGCAGGTTGGTGCATTCATTCTGGAAGGTGCAACCTTTTGGTATCATGGAATGGTTTAGGTTGAAGGGACCTTAAAGTTCCCCCAGTTCCAACCCCCTGCCTAAGGCAGGGACACCTTCCACTGGAGCAGGTTGCTCCAAGGCTGATCCAAACTGGCCCTGAGCACTGCCAGGGATGGGGCAGCCACAGCTTCTCTGGGCACCCTGTGCCAGCGCCTCAGCACCCTCCCAGGCAAGAGCTTCTGCCTAAGAGCTCATCTCAGTCTCCCCTCTGGCAGGTTAAAGCTATGAAAGCCCCACAGCAGCTGGTGAAGAAGCAGCCGCTGAAGAAGCAGCCAGGAGGATGAGCTCTGCACACAAGGCTGGGTTAGGGCAGCATCCCTGTGCCAAAGCCACTGCTGCCTCCTCAAACGCCCCTTCTCACCCCTAAAAGGACAACTCGGTCTTCAGCAAAGAACTGCCAGCAAATGCCCCTCTGGCAGCAAATGACCTCCGAGAGGACAGTGCCTGGATCCCGCAGGCTGGCTCGGCTGCTGCCCAGAGCCAGGAAATGTCATCTTGCAGGCAAATGGGTTTGCAGTGCTATGTTCCACAGCATTTTCTTTCAAGTGCCTGTGGTTGAATGGTGTAAGGTACCTGCGAGCCTATGCAATAATGGCATCTTTAGGACCACCTGAATGTGAGCTCGCCCATGTAGTGGTTTTCATGTCTTAATAATGCTGTTTCAGGCATCGTGTTCTCTAGGTTTGGTTGGCTCTTTTGTTGCTGCTGCCATTTGGTTTGTAATCCTCTGCTGTGGTTTGTTTGAGGGCTTGTAACAGTGTAAATTGCCTGGGAAGACGCAGCTCTTTATGGGCTTGCTGTAATTCTGGGTCAAGTGTGCTTAAATTGCTGTAATTTGTATCTAATGGATTACATGGG
Source organism: Ara ararauna (assembly GCA_028858755.1). Taxonomy (NCBI): domain Eukaryota; kingdom Metazoa; phylum Chordata; class Aves; order Psittaciformes; family Psittacidae; genus Ara; species Ara ararauna. Next base: position 1,310,641 of record CM054383.1, on the reverse strand, counting down.
TTGAGAGCCCTTTGTGTGACTGCTGTAGTGAGGAGGGGCTGCCTGCCCTGGAGGAGGGGAAGGCAGCCTGGGCATGGCCCGTCCTTTTGTCCCTCTCTTGAAGGGATGGGCCATCCTTTCCAGTGGTCACTTGGGCTGTTAGGGAGAGCTGGGGACCTGCCAGGTGCTGGAAGGGCAGACAGCAGTGGGGAAGAGTTTCTGGAGGATGCTGGTGGCATGCCCTAGCACTGCGTTGCCTTCCTCTCTTTACTCTCCATGTGCTGTAGGCTGGGTGCTGGTGTGTAGCTGGTGACGATGATTTTTCCTCCCTGAACCTGCTGTACCTCAACAGCCTTTGCCCTTTTGGGCTTCTTCCAGCTTGCTCATGGCAGCTTACCCTGTGTTCCTTGCTGCCTTTCCCCACATCTTTGCTTTTTGTGGTGGAGCTTGTTGTGTGTGCCCCATGTCCCAGCAGGAGCAGTCACCCATGGACTTTGCTGGTCGCCCCTGCAATCCATCTCCATTTCGCCCCCAACCAGAGACTGCTGCCACTATGAAAACAGGAGTTTTCATTTAAAAAGCAGCTCTTAAACCTTACATTGGCAAATCTGCAGTAAGTTTTTAAGCCATTTCAACAGCCAGGTAGTATTTCTGCTTCCCCAATGGTTGCATAGGAGCTGAGTGGGAGCAGCTTCGTTCGCATCATGAAATCTGGAGTGCCTGTGCCCTTCTTTCATGTGTTGTGGTAATACAGTTCCCCGAGTAGCCGCGCATCTTCCCATCGTGTCCCGCTACATGTGTCATTAATTCATATAATCCGATGCAAATCAAAATGCTAAACCCCTCATTAATTGCATAACTGCTTTATACTAATGAGACTTAAAATCCTGGAGAAGTTTGAGGGGATTTGTTTCCCCTCTGAAGGGCTCCACAAGCTATTGTCAGCCCTACAATGGCTGGCCCTTGGCTGGGCTGGTAATTGCCTGGTGACTGTATTTGCATTGACATAATGGTGAGGATGTTAGCAGGAGTTAAGACATCTCCTCTTTTCCTCTGAATAGGAAAGTTCGGGATTAGCAAGGTGGAATGCATTCAGCTGCTGGCAGCGCAGTTGTGTAAGGTGGCAGCTCTTCACCTATAACTCGGTTCTTGTCGGAGTTTCCATTAGAAACCTGCTTTTTATAAGCCCAGCCATAAAACCCAAGCCTGCTGCAAACTTGGCACAGTAGGGATTGGCCAGGCTTTTATTTTTACTGGTGGGAAGAACTGATGATTATTTTTAGAAGAAATTGTTTCGTCTGTGAAGTTTAATGGGTTGAAATGCTGTTTTGGCATTCACAAGCCTGCAGAGCAGCTCTGTTGAAAACCCCATTTAGCATCATCAATAATACACTAATGCTGAGGATCCCCAGGGACAGGCAACTGAAACAATAGTCGAAATCCTACGTTTTTAAAGCTAATTGTGGTACATGTTCAGCCATTTTCCCCACATTGGTGCCACACACGTACTTGCTGTCTTGTGCAAGACACAGATCTGAGGATGCTTAAGTCCACAGGAGGCATTTCACTGACGTTAATGGGGTGCATCTGCATTTCCAGGGGCTTTTTAATGGAGGCGACATCACAGATACGCAGCAACTGGGTTGCTGCAGTAGAAAAACTATTCTGATTTAACCAAGAGCCTTCCTTTATTTCTCTTTTTATGGCTACATTCGTCTGCATCCCTATTAGAGTGTCTATTTGTATCAGAGCTGGTATGTACAATCCTAAATAAATCTAACCCTGTCTGGCAGCTTTCAATGCATGCGTTTTCACACCACCCCTCTGATGTTGGGCTGAGTGGCCCTGTTTGCTGCTGAGGAGCTGAGCTGGGCACCCCAATGAGTGCATGGGATAGTGGAGTAAGAGGAAAAGTGGCTCTCACTTCAACAGTCCTAAATATTTTGTTATTTGCTCTGAATTTCCCAGGTACCAGCATAGGCCATGCTGCTTTCATGAGGATGCTTCAGATAGAATGTCTCAGAGAATGAGACAAGGAGATAAACTGGGAGAGGCTCCAGTGCCTCCATGCCTTGGGGCAAGTGGGGACTCTAGCTGGCATGGGATAGATTTGCTACTTTTGCTTTTCCCGTGGGGAAAAAAATAACCCAAATTTGGAAAAAAATGAAAATGCATAATCGTTGTTTATTCATTGTGGAGTTCTTTTGGTTGGTTGTGCAGTCAAAACCGCTTGAGTGTTCAGTAAGGATTTGCTGCTCCAAAGTTGTGGTGGAACTGTCAGGTTTGAGCAGGAGCAGCTGGGGATCAGTGTTGGAGAGCAAAGGGCTCTGGGCTAGCCAGAGGCCAAGAGAGTCCATATGACAAAGAAGCTGTTGTCTTTGATCGAGGTCTTCCGGAGCCTAGCTGTCTGAAAATAATGAGCCAGATAAATTAGGTGTGTTCTATTCCATTGTGTGTTCCATGCAAAGTAACTCTGACATTTGGCTTCCTAGTGAAAGAGATTGTCTGTTGTCAGACACCCCTGCTCACTGCTGCCCGCCTGGAGGAAGCACCTATGGAGGACATGGAGAGGGATGTGCTTTGCACAGATAAAGGGCAGGAGGAGCTGTCGGGAGCCTTCTGCTGATACAGGGATGGGGATGAGTCCCCAGGGAGCTTGTGATGGAGGGGTGCAAGGGTGAGTGCATGTTTAACTGCAAACTGGTGGTTAGAAAAGGGGTGAAAAGTCCTTTCCTGGAAGGTGTGCTGCATCACACTGGTATAGGCTCGGCGTGGGGGAGTTTGTGGCTCATCCAAGAGCTCCCAGTACAGCGAGGCTGGCAGGCAATGGGTTAGAAATGAGAGGGAGACATGAGATGGGAGCCTTGGCAGCACTTGAGCTGCATCTCTGCCACCTGACTGCTTCTTGTCCTTTCTTTCCCTCTGTTATTTAAAGTACATCGAGTGGAGGTCTGTATTAGCAGCTTCTGTCCTGCGGGGGGCTGGTGCTCACATCTTTTGGCCCACGCTCCCATGCTGGTTTTCTCTGTGATGTGGCACGATTCCCATCCAAAGGCAGCAAGGCTGCAGCATTTCCTCTCATTGGCCACCTTTGGAACAGCCAGTGCAGAGGTTCTCACTAACCACGCTCCCAGCAGAGCTATGCTCACCTCATGTGTGCTTCTTCCCACCTTGTCTGAACCCTGCTGGGGTGAGAGCTTTTCATTTGCAGCTCGGATGGGAGGGAGCTGCAGCTGAGAGCAGAGCAGCCAGGTTTGTCCATCGGTTTTGCCCCGCACCCTCAGGTGATCACAGGAACCAGAAACTAATTTGAGGCTTCTGGAAAGGAAAAACTCCTCTGTTAAGATTTGTAATGTTGCATTGCAAAGGGTGGTTTGCTCCTTTCCTCTGTTTCATGCCCTTGCTGCTCACTTGAAGAGCATTAAAGAAGCAGGAGCCCCAGCTGGGAGGAGTTGCTAAACCTATACAGTTGTGAGGTGCATGGAAAGCTTGTGTGAAACCGTGATCAAACCTATGTATTTGTCCTGTCTCAATGGATGGAGGAAGCAATGGATTGCATCCTTTGGTTTTCAAAAGCATTAAAGGGGGAAACCCCACCATCACCCAAACCCTTCCAGCCCCAGTGACACATGCATGTGGGTTGGGTGAGGCACTGCTGGAGGCTTCCCAGGAGATGCAGGGGTGAAGGTTGTGCCGAGGCTGCGCATCCTGGGGAGGAGCAGGACTACAGCACAGAACTGAGCGCAGGAGCAGCCCTGGCCATAATGAACCCAAACTCCTTACTGTGCAAGTAAGCAACGAAATGATGTCTCCGCCATGGGAGTGGGGATCAGAAGGTGCCCTTCCTCCGGGAAGATGGGGATTTCGGGGACCCATTTAAGCAGCCCCAGGGCTTAACCTCGCCCAGTGAATCTGTGGATAGTGGATTCATGGCTCTCCTCTTCTGGGCCCTGCTCTGAGACAGGGGAGTGGTTTTAATGAGAGCACATGAGCTAAAACTGGTTTGTGTTTGCTTTTCCTTTCAAAATTAGTGGCAGACTGTGGCTGTTCAGGTTGCTATTTTAACTGCTCCAGATGTCAAGCTCGGCTCAGCCGAGATCAATGCGTAATCCAAAGGAAATACTATTAATTTCAAAGGAATGTGGTCAATATTTAAACATTTTGGATCTTTTAAATACGTAGACTGTGGTAGTGGTCTGGCTGGGCTTATTAACTCTGCTTTTGCAGCAGTGATTCTATTAGCATGAATTAATGTCTATTAACGTTATTGATTTTCATTTGTTGTAACATGTGGGCCTGTAACGATATTGGTTATTTTAGACATTCTCCAAGGCTGTACCAAGTCAGGAGCTGTTGGTTTAAGGCCTGATCCCGCAGCTTTTATCCTTCCAGTTCCTACTTAAACCCTGACTTAGCTCCAAGCCTGCAGAGCAGCTCCCGCTGACTCCAGCAGCAGTCGGATTGAGCCTGCTCTGCGTCTTGCTTCATCCAGTCCCGATGGCCTCAGCTTCATCTACAGAGAGACTTTGCTGCTGCTTGCATGGCCAAGGTGGATTTAACCCTTCAAGCACAGCAGTAGCCACCATGAAATATCCCCTTTGCTTTACCTCCACATCTTTCTGCTAATTCAGTATTACAGGGTGGAGCCAACCTGGCTCTTGAACCCATAACCTTCAGTAGTGATGAGTGGGGTGGACCTGGTCTATCTGTTAAACTCTATTTCTAAATCAAGCCCAGGCAGACCAATTTCCACCCCGTCCTCTGACTTTTTGTGCCCATTAAATGTATGAAGTGCATGTAAGGCAAGGAGTTTGTCATGAGGAATGGGATCTTCTTGAATGTTTTGTTAAAGATATGAGGAAAAAATGGGAAGCTTTAAAAACAGAAAGTTGTCTCTTTTAAATTGGGATGGAAAATAACTTAGGAAAGCAGTTGGAGATATGGCTGCAACTTCCAGAGTTAGAAATGGATCTGGTTTCAACAAAACAATAAGTTCATAACTCATTTTCTTAACAAGAGATCTGTTTTCAATAGTTGTTAAAATATTTTGCTCGTAGAGGTCACACATTCTTGGAGAAAGGCATATTTTTGGGGTTAAAAATATATTTTTAAAGCCCAATGATTTCCATTTAGCAACAAAAAATGTTTGAAATCAGTGGTGAAATTACAGAAAAGTTGCACAAGAGTAAAATTCTGATGAGCCTGGGTGTATTTTTGGAAAAAGTAGGAGCTCAGGAAAAAAAACCCAACCCAAAACGCAAAAGATCTTGGTCTGCGTCAGAGAACGCTCCCAATGAAAGGAAACCTTTTGGTTCCTTTGTCTGGAGAAACCTCAACCTTTGTTCATGTTGAAGAGAAATGTTTTTCGTTACTGGGTGTTTGCCTTGCACGAAAAAGATGTTTCTGTGGGAGATGTTTTACATTGAGTGACTCCAGAGAGCCAAAATGTGGAGCTATATTGGCTGTAAAGAGCGCAGGCTGATGAAGCTGGAACAATTCAACTGGAAGCTTTGGGGGAAAGGGGTGGATTTCCCCTCCTTTTCAAGGCAAGCAGGGCTTTCTGGGTAAGGCCAGGCTCTTTTTGGGTGGGGAAAAATCCAGGGCAGGGGATGTATCAGCCTGTATGAATGTGGGGCACAAAGGCTGTGAGTGTTTCAAGGGCTCTGGGGCCATCACCATCCCCACTGCCCTGGTGAGGGCACATCTGGACTGCGCATCTGGCGCCATGCAGGCCTGCCCACGGAGGACACTGTGCTATTTCTGCCTTTGTGCACTAGATGGCATTGCCAACTTAGCTACCGGGAGTGGGCTCGGGCAGGGCTGTGGGCAAGGGGCTCGCTGGGCACCCTGACTCTGCTGCCTGCTCCAAAAGCATCCTGTTGGGTAGGGCTTGCTGAGCATCCAGAAAGAGGCCAACATGAAAGCTGGAGAGGGGCTTTGGACAAGGGCCTGTAGGGACAGGCCAAGGGGAATGGCTTTAACCTGCCAGAGGGGAGATTGAGATGAGCTCTGAGGCAGAAGCTCTTCCCTGTGAGGGTGCTGAGGTGCTGGCACAGGGTGCCCAGAGAAGCTGTGGCTGCCCCATCCCTGGCAGTGTTCAAGGCCAGGTTGGACCCAGGGGCTTGGAGCAAGCTGCTCCAGTGGAAGGTGTCCCTGCCCATGGCAGGGATTGGAGCTGGAGGAGCTTTGAGGTCCTTTCCAACCAAACTGGCACTGACTAAGCACACAGCAAGAAATAGTCTTTGCTGCTGCTGCAGGTGAGTTGGACAAGCATGAGCGGGGCCAGGTCACTGACATCTTAAAGAGGAACTTGAGTACCAGAGACATCAGGAGCATCCCTTGGCTCTGCACTCAGGCTCTTCCCCGTTGTTGTTTCTGATAAGAGTCTTGCACCCATTCTCTGTGTCTCAGTTTCCCACCCTGCTGTGCATGCTGGGATCACTAACACTGAAGCCGAATGGAAAGCTATGGAAAGAGGGTGCATCTTGAGTGGTGGCTGCCTGGTTCCTTGGGTATAGCAGCTGGCACTGAATGCCTGAGAAGATGCCAAAACCAGAGGAATTGCAAACTTCTGAGTCTTTCTAAACTGTCACTTGCTCCTCGTACTCTCAGCTGCTTTATAAGGGACAGAAGTACTTTGCTGCTATTGTGTGCTCTTTTATTCCTACGCCAAGTATAGGGTGAGTCAGTAAACCAGGAGGGATGCTCAGGGTGGATCTGCAGCACACATCCATTCCAGAGCAGGTTCTCCAGGGAATCACACACCCTGAAGTGCTGACCAAAGTGGGGACAAACCACTGGGGCTGCTTGGTGCCAGGCCTGAGGCTTCACTAGGACAAAAGCATCATTGTTTGTACCCTGCCTCGAGGTTTCTCTTGAAAACATAACCCTGAGAGGCATTCAAGTAAAGCGGAGTTCCTGTTTTCCCAGGGGGTCAGCGAGGGATACGCTCCTCTACAAGGGTTTGCCATCACCAGCTTGTGTCCTCCCAGGGTTGACCTTGGCTTGTTTTTCATCCAGAGTTCCCTTTGGTTGCCTGGAGTGTCTGTACAAGGCACTGGTGTGTGGCTGCCGATAGATCCAATGATCAACAACAGTGTTATTCGTGTTGTGTTTGCGTCTCAGAAGTATCCGTGTGACTTTCCAAGCTGCTTGGCTACGTTATCACTGTTGGCATTGCAGAAATGGTCATGATAAACCTGCCCCTGGACAGCAAGGTCGGTGTTCCTACTGCAATCTCTAAAGACTATTGATACAGGAGGCTTCAGGATGCAACTACGGGCTTGCAAAATGCTTTCCTCTGTACGTGTGTGTTTGGTTGTGGGGAGCTGCTTGCACCACTTTGGGTGTTCAAGTTTCCATGGAGAGGGAGCTGGCTGCCTTTCCTGCCCGGGAGATGCAAGGCTTGGAGCAGAGCTGCTCTTGGAAAATGAAGCATTCGTGCTCAGTTGAGCTTCCCGGAAGGAGGACTTGGCCTGAGTGTGTTGTTTGGGCCATTCCAGCGCTGTCAATCAGCAATTCTTGGTTTCATGCCTTGTTTTGTATGAGATACTTTGTTTTGTATGAGATACTTTGTTTTGTATGAGATATACTTTGTATGATCTTTGGCAAGTTACTTCTCTGTCTCTGTTCCTCCCCTTGGAGGAAAAGACATAAAACCTTATCTGCAGCGAAGAACTCAGATTGCTTTGAGCTACAAGTGTTACTGCAGGACTCTCCCGTCCCGTTAACCTCCTGCTTTACTGCACCACTGGCCCCACCAGTGTGATCTGATGCCATTTCTGATGGATTACCAATTGTTTTAGGAATCAAAAAAATCTGCCGTTGTAAAGCACATGTATTTGCTGCCCTTGCCCCATTTGACTAATCTAAAATGCAGTTCACTCCTTGGTATTCCTGCAGACCTGGGTAATGTGCCATGTTGAGAGAGCCAGAACATCTGTACTGGGGACTGTGAGGTGGTCAGGAAATGTGCATTTTTACTGCGCACTCAGGAAAGAAATCTCTTTAGATTCATGTGATCTCAAACCAATTATATTCCCTGTGCAAAAGCCAGGCCTCAGGCAGTGCAGCCTTTATCTTTAAGGCAATGGAAATAAAGCAGCGGCATCTGTAATGCCCTTAATGGATGAATTAGGAAGCATATGTATGGGCAGAATCCTAGAGGCTACTGTAAGCAAAAGTGATCGTACAGGGATAGTATAAGAGTGTGTCAAAGTCTTCAGCTTTATTAAATGAGTGAGTTATGCATATGCATGAACTTGGAGTGCCAGTATCCAAATGTTGTGATTGCAGTCACTCTGAGTGGTGTCCAACCAATAGGTAAGGAACAGTGAGAGTCATGTTTGCAATTTAGACTGTGTGAGCATTCAGCTGGCCCTCACATGCCTGCCTGGACTTTCATTGTATGTTACTCATCATCTCTGGATGAGACTTTCCTTGGAGGCTGCAGAACTGTGTGGTAACTTCATTTGGAAAAGCAGGTTAGAAACTCTCCCCAAAGGTCTGACCCAAAGCTTCCCACTGAACTCAGGCAATTCCCAGTAATGTATCTCCCAGCCAGGGCCAGGCACTGTGCAGTGATGCATCCTCCCACCTGCACTGCTGCCAGTGGCTCTTGTGCCATCTCAGCACATCAAAGCATGTGTTGGCAGCCTGGGGAGGTCAGTGGTGTTTGCAGCCTGTTGCAGTGGAGCTGCCAGTACTACAGGACTTCGTTGAGCCAGACAGATAATCCTTACCATGGTCTTTCCAACTCAACCATCAGTTGGAGATGGACTATGAGAGTGGTAGCGTGCATCGTGACGGTAACTTCTGCATCACTTTGTCAGTGGCATGTTTTCTGCTGTAGGGTATGTTTGCAGGCACAGGCAGTCTTTAGAAGTTAAAAGAAATGCCCATGGCGGTGGGTTGTAACTGGATGCCCTTAAGGTTCTTTCCAACCCAAACCATTCTGTGATTCTATGATAAATTCAAATAAAGACTTAGAAAATTATAGGATCCTAAATTGTGCCTCCTTGCAGCACTGTTCAGGAATGGTAGGACAGTGGGTTAGGCTTATTTGTACTGATTTTTAGTGATGTGTTACATTTCTGCCATTCTGAAAGGGTGTAAAACTGTATTGTTCTCAGATTATAAGAAGTCTTCGTTGTCTTTGTTGTGGACATGATTTTGTGTTGAAGGATGGTGTCCATTAGCTGCTCAATGATATCCACCCCCATCTCTCCCGCCCCTTTAGGTAGGGTTTCTAAGCAGAGGAGCTGGAGCAGGTCTGGAGGCTCCTGATGCTGTTCCCCTGGAGAAACTGAGCTGCAGCTTGCTCATCTATCAGCATTATGAACTCTGTTGTAAGTGCAGAGCCAGCTCCATCTAAAGCTGGGGGCTGATGTTAGTGCTTTCATAACAGAATTAATACCCTAAGAGTATGTTTCAGAATATGCTGAAGACATGAATCTGTCTTTCAATGTGTGAGCTCTATCTCGAAATTACAGCTAAATCTTTCCAGTTCAGTGTCAAGGTGAAGGTTTAATTATCTAGGAAGAAAGAAAGAAAGAAATCTTAAGCATACAGCACTGAACAGTGGGTTTTATCTCAATGGATTTTGTTTGTAACCTCCTTGTGGAACTTAACAGAAAATTAGATCTCTGCCACTGAATTCTTGAAGGCATTAGAAAACACTGTGGAGAAGATCTTACCTTCCATCAAATTCCACTCCAGTGACTTTTAAAGAATGCAGCTGTTCCACTCTTTTCGAATCCCGTCAGACTTTTCCATAGGGGATATTTCTAGTTTTGCAAATGGTTTCCCATCAAGTCAGTGAGGAGGGGAAAAAACCATAGACATAAGAAAGGCATTTTGTCTTGGGGAAAGTCCTGTGTGCTCAGCTGGAGCCCTTTCCTGCAAAGCTCAGGGAGCTGCTGGAAGTTCCCATGGCTGCTCCTTTGCTCTGTGCACTCGGGGCTCGGGATGCTCTCCCTGGGTGAGGATAACATGGTTATGCGTGCTACATGTGCAGGAGTGATGCAGATGGATTTCCAGAGCTAGAATCCACAGGGACAGCAGCCGGAAAACCTCCCCCATGCCCCCAGAATCACCATGCTTAAAAAAGCAAAAATATAAGAAATATTGCAAGGAATATGTTTAGCTTTGGGTTTTGGCTGGCAGTGATTTTTCAGCCAAGGAAACCCCTTTGGTTCAATTGCAATGGTCCCACTGTGGGCAATGAATAGAGCTCCCTCCTCCCCTGTAACCACTACACCTATCCTGGCAAGGAGGCTCTCCTATGAGAAATTGTCCTTTTTGGCTGAAGTTTTGCCAAACCTGATCCTAGCTCAAAAGATTGTTATTTAAAGATCTAGTCCAAATCCAGCCAAGTGACTTGGGTAAGGAAGAAAGACTAATGCATGGGAAGGTTTGCAGCTGGGCCCATCAAGGAGCTGGCTGAGCCTGAGTATCTACCCCAGCCCAAAGACCAGCCAGACTGAGAGAGTTACTGGGATGCTCTGCCTTTCCCTTACCTCTACCCAGGTGACTGGGATTTTGGTTCCACCAAAGGATGACAACACGTGTGATTCTGGCAGCTCATGGTGTTCTGCTGGAGAAGAATGGAAATGGGCTCCAGTGGCAAAGGTATGAGGAGTATCATAGAATCACAGCCTGGTTTGTGTTGGAAGGGACCTCAAAGCTCCTCCAGCTCCAACCCCTGCCACAGGCAGTGACACCTTCCACTAGAGCAGCTTGCTCCAAGCCCGTATCCAACCTGGCCTTGATCACTGCCAGGGATGGGGCAGCCACAGCTTCTCTGGGCACCCTGTGCCAGCGCCTCAGCACCCTCCCAGGGAAGAGCTTCTGCCTAAGAGCTCATCTCAGTCTAGTTTGTGAACAAGGTATTTTCTTGTGCTTTTCCAAAAGAGCTGTGCAGGATGCCGGCTATGAATTTAAAATGAAAGACATCTTGTGGTTTGTGTTGGTTTGGTTTTCCTTCTTTAAATACATCCGCACATATGGAGGGGAAGGGAGAGCTTTTGGCTGGTGGCTTTGGGCAAACAGAAGGTTGACCCAGCAGCACTGCTTGCAGGTCAAGGAAATGAAAAATGGAGCTAAACCAAACTTACTAAACCAAAACTCAACGTGCAGGAGAATCGTGTCTCCCGAGGGTTCTGCTGCTCCTGGGTGTGGTGGTCTCTCTTGGCCAGTGTTGGGCTGAGCTCACCGATGGTCGGTCACCACGTACCCCGCTTGGTTCTCAGCACACAGGGTGGGGTGTCTTATTTAACCAGATATCTTAGAGCCCCGGAGGACTCCAGGCTCCAGACTTTATCTTTCTGAGTGTCAGCACTAGTACTGTATTCCTTCCTTTTATCTGGGATCTTTTTACTTAAGAATGCTAACCAGAAATGCATGCTTTCCAGAGCTTCTCTCACAGATACCACTGAGACTTGGGCTTGAGGCAAGATAATGGGCAAACAGGTGCTTGTGGGAATGGCGAACCGTTGCCTGCAATGCCCTGGTGTGAGCATGGCTGGGCTGGGGAGCAGGTTCTTGCATCACATGGATGTTGGAAACAAGAGCTCTTACTATTGCTGAGCTCCTTGAGGGAATGTCGTAGGTGTATTTTCTTCCCGGTGTTTCTCATGCTGCCCCAGCTTTGCTCTAGTTTATCTCTGTCCCATGGCAGGGGGTCTCAAAGCTTTTGCAACCTGGGTGGCACACTCTACCAGCAGCTCCATGAGGATACAGTGTGCTGCCTCGTCACGTGCCCGAGGAACGTGCTCCAAGGCCTTGGAGTTTTCACTTGATTTCATAAGAAAATGGTGCTTAGGTAAAAAAGGAAAAGCTTTTGACCCAGTTGCCTGATTCCAGACCTGTTGGATGTGTGGGTCAGTATCCCGTAGGAATTAGGCTTTTCTAAATCTCCTAAAAACAAGTAACAGGGTGGTGGTGAGGGATTCTGGTCGCTTTGGGGAGAAGGCTGTAGTGTGAATCTCAACCTCAGTTGCTTTCAGAAAACCCACAGGCAAAATCTGCAGAAAACTGTTTTTTTCCTCAATTTAACTGCTCGCAGGTTTGCTTGTTTCTCTTGTACATGTGTCTGCAAACAAGACCTACATCTATCTTTCCCTCTTTCCATTTCACACTTTTTCACCTCGTGTTGAAAATGAAATGTGTTGCAGGCAAGATCCTCACCTCTCAATAGGACTGATGTGAGGGTGAGAAAATGACAGCATGAGAAGCTGGGGATAGTTGAAGGAAAACTTCAGGTCAAGTCTACATATCAGCATAGATGTGCTGTCCATACCCAGGCGGGGAGCAGGAGTGGTACTGAGGCATATCTGGGACTCAGTCATCTCTGAGCTGTTTATACCTTGTGAGGTAGCGCAGAAAGAGCATTAGCAATGAATCTGCTGCCATTCCAGGCACCTTGAGTCACTTAAAAAATGAATTATCATATAAATAGCCACTCAGGAATCTCAGCCCAAAGACCACAGAATCGCACCAGGGCAGAGCTCTTTTGGCTCATGTAGCACCATGTCTACTTGTGGAACATTTTGGCCACATGTTGTAAAACCACTTCCTATTTAAACAAAATACCATAGCAAAAGAATGAAGTCTACTGTCAGTGACAACTACTGGTGGTTTCCTGGTGCCTCTCATTCCAAGAGGCTGAGCATATCCTAACTGGATTTTGCATCCTGTCTTCACTGAACCCACCCCAAGATGCTGCTGCCTTGGGGGGACCAGCACCCCCTGACTCGACTACCCAGAGGCATGAGGTGAGCAGGAGCAGCATAGGTTTGATTTAACCACTTTCTGGGTAGTTTTTGTTAAAGACTGGTGGGTTTTGAAAATCCAGAAGTTGGGAACAAGCAAATGGTTTTGCTCCTGCAATTGAAAACTACCACTGGGATTTGCCTTTGCAAGCCACCTCCTCAGGAATGGCATCCTGTTCTGCTGTCCTGAAGCAGAGCTGAACATGACCTGTTTGAATCTGGGGACTTTGTAACATGAATACATGCCAAGGCGTTTGTTATAGGCCTATCGCCCTCTCCCAGTGCTATGGATGGATAACAACAACATTTTCACTAAGTAATGGGAGTGGGATCAGGTACCAAGAGTGAAAATCTTCTCAAGAAAACTGTTGTGGGTGAACTGCAGCCAGCCAGCTTGAGCATAACTCGTCCTTTGGTTTTCCCACTATGCTGGTTCTAGCTAATAAATGGCTGATTTAAGCTGCTTCTCTTTGGGTTTGTTTGCTTTATTTGCTTATTTGTGACTTTCCTTTAGGAAAAGCAGAGCCTGGGAAGTAGAGCAGTGCCACCGGAGCCTGTGGGACATGGAAATGACCCATTCAACAGGTTTGTTCTCAGACGTTCAGCAAAGGTTTGCAATCCCAGCACAAAGTGTGCAAATGATGTCTGTATCACAGAGACATTTTCCCAGCGTGGCTGAGCTGGGATGTGAAACAAGCAGATTGTCTCAGGAGAGGGGAGTAAATCCTTGGAAGTGTTATTTTCCTAATGTTTTATTTGAGAAGTACTCGAGTGACCTTTTCTTGATGCTGCTTTTTCTTTCTTTCTCTTTGTAAAAACCCTTGCAGGGTTGTGATTAGCAAGATAATGAATCCCATCTGCTTTTAATCAATTCCTTCCTTTTCTTCCAAACCCTCCTAACTTCTAATATTAATGGAAACAGATTTGAATACTGGAAGGGGCCACTCTGGAGCACGCTTGGGTATTTACTAGGTGCAAAGTGAAATTGCACAGGTTTATTTCATGGGGTAGGGCATTTGACAGGTGCAATTTTTCTTCTAGATGTGTTGCATGCCTGTTTTATAAACCCAAATGCAGACTGACACATGCGATTATAATTCTGCATGGAAATGTTAAGAGGAGGAGGTGACCTCTCACACGAGAGCTGCTGCCCCAGCCCTTCCAAAAGGGCTGGCTCTTATGTGCCGCTGCAGTGATACACCTGGGGGAAAACGTGGTTTACAGGTAAAGCAGGGAAAGCAAAGGATGCTTTGGAGGAGGAAAGTGGTGCCCAGGGTAATTTCAGTGTAATTCCTCGTTTTGTTTGGCAAATATCCAAATGTGACTTACCAATACAGCTTTCTCTGTGCCCACGCATCCAGATTTGTATTGTATTAGTTTATCTTGGAAGCTGAAAAGATTTGAATTCATCTCCTGTCAGGCCTTGCTTCAGATCAAACCATATTTTTTTTTCTCCTGGATAGGACTTGGTTTGATTTGTGCTTTACTCTTAGGTTGGAATCAATCATCTTGCTCTGATTTGAGTTACCATTTTACCCCTTAAAGGTTTGCAGTAATAGGCATTCCTGGGATGTTTTCTTGATTGGGTTCAAGGCATTGTGTTCCCATCCGTCCTGGCTGATTACGAACCTGCTCTGCCAGTTAACGTCGGCTGGGAAAGCTTTTCCTTCATGATTGGTCCAAACTGGGCCCTGAGAAGACAAACCGCTGTTCCTACCACAATCATGTCCAAACCCATCGTGATTGTGATGAGGAGGTCCTGGCTGGGATGCTCATAAATGGTGGTGTTCCGTGCCTGCTCATGAGGTGAGTGCACAATGCAAACATGCAGCGAGGCTATGGGTGCTTTGTCCCAGTGAGCTTAAACTCTGGAAACACAAGAGGAGCTGAGAAAGAGCTGAATAAGAATCTCCAAGGACTTGGGTTTTGTGGTGTAACCAGAAGCGATGCTGAGTGAGGGCTCTGGGTTACCCCCAAAGACCTGCATGGGCCAGTGTAGGCACCGGGCTGCTTAGGTTATCAGCTTGGACCAAACCTACAGATGTTTGCCCTTATGGTTCCTCCAGGGAAGTTGTACCACCATGATGAGAGTGTGTGTGTGTGTGTGTAGTAACTGTTGATCCTGTTTGCCTCCAACAACATGCATGTGTTTTTCCTGCTCCTAGGGACCTCTGAGAAGCTGTGGTTGTACTTTGGAGAGGGCACTTTTGGGATGCTTCAGGAAAATGCCACCTTCTTGGCTTTGTGCTGAAGATATGCATATGAAAGCATGAAGGCCATGAGTGGCAGGAGCTCCACATCCCATCCCTGCACAGAGGATGCCCCTGCGCTTCCCGTTGGCACCCAGGGGCTGCCAGCCAGCCTGCAGTCGTGTGAAGGTCAGGAGGAAATAATAGCTCCTTTTTGTAAGGCTGCTTTAATAAAAGCAAGGGGTGGGGAGGAGAAGGGAACAAAACTGGTTGTGGTTTGCCAAAAAGCCTACATCTGACACCTCCATATTGCTCACAGGGGCAGGCAGTGGCTAATGAAAAGAGCCATTACTCTGAGCTTAGACTTAGAGCCTCCCTTGCTGCCCTGCTCCTCTGCAGCTCCAGTCAAGGTGGGTGTGGAGCTTGGACCTTTCCCAAAGTCAGTGTTTCTGGCCCCGCTGAGGCTGTCTTGGCTCACTGCGATGTCACCATGTGGGAATGCGCTTCCCCGCACTAGGACATCACTGGCCAACACCAGATACCCTTCCTTCCTGCCTGCTCCCATGGTGGGGATTATTGCTTTTGGCTTCTCCCGGCTTTGAAAGGCATCCAAAGAGCTCAGCTCTCACAAGCTGGGAGCAGAGACAGAAAAGCCTCTCCCTGCCTCACCTGGTTGTGGTTATTCAGCTCCCTCCCTTCACGCTTCGGCACAATAATGGCCTGAAAGTAAAACAAGAGACAAAGTTCTCCCCCTGGCTCAAAGCGCTGAATGAAACCCAGCCAGCGCAGCCTATTGAGACAGCATAGAGACAAATGTCAACTTTAACACAAAGAGGCTTCAATGATTGACACAGAAAGGAATAATCTCGGATCTGTTTTCCAGGCTGCTCCCCAGCATAGTTGTGCTGCAGACGGAGACAATTTTCAGTTCCCCAGGGAGATTGTATAGCCAAAAAAAGATACTTGGTGGTGATATGCTATAAGACTAGGTCATGAGAATGGATGTTTGGAATAATGACAGAATTCATTATAGACAAACTAAATTAAGAGAGTGTCTTGAGAAACATATGGGGAGGAAATTGCCACTGAAGCCCTGCGAAGTTTAGCTTTATTTCTCATTGTACTGGGCTCTCCCAAGGCCTCCATGAAACAGGACAGGGGGTTATAGGAGTCATTTTGTGGCAAATCTGTGGATCAGTTGCCTTTTTGTTTGCAGAGAGGGGGCTGTTATGGCTATTTGCCTCTGAATCTTCTGAAAAAGTCATTAAGGCTCATAAATAAGGGGGTTGAAATGAAAATATAGCCACCCTCTGCCCAGAAGCGAGAAGCAAATAATGGCCTAGTTGATGTCTTCTTAACCTTGCTCAGACCTTAGCAGTGAAGCGAGTTGGAACATGGGTGCTGCACTTATCCATCCCAAGCACCAAGAGCATCCCTGCCTGCCTTTACTTAATCGTATTCCTCTGGAGAAGAGGCTGCAGGACTGGAACAAGATTTTAAACTCATGGAACAGCTGGAGCATGAGGAGAAGTCCTGGAGAAGGACTTGGGGGTGTTTGAGCAACCTGGTCTAGTGGAAGGTGTCCCTGCCCGTGGCAGACAGCTGGGACTGGATGAGCTTTAAGGTCCCTTCCAACCCAAACCAGTCTGTGGTTCATTCTATAACAGGGTAGAATTTAGTAGAAAAAAAGAGCCTGGAGAAACTCAAGATGAACAACCAAATAAAGTGGAAATTAGGGGAAATGAGTATTTACATTCATATTTATTTGCACACAATATATAGGCAGCACCTATATGTACTAAGAAGGAATGAAACCATGTCACAAACCTGGAGCAGTGTTCACCCAGAGCATGGTGCAGGAAAGGTGGAAGGATGCTTTATGTAGCCAGCATCAGTCAGACGGGCATCTACCCTGTGCTACGTACCAGCAAATGTGGTCTCAGATTCAATTAGTGAAGAATTGTAGAATTGAGATTCAACTAATGTGGAGCATTATGGAAATGTCTTTTTTTCCAAAGAAACCTGCTTTCATTCTTTGTCTCCCCAGGATCTGTGAATCAAGGTGACAGGGACGCATGACACATTCTGAAAGATATTTAGCTTAATATTTCAGGAGGTTCCAGCAGTGAGACATGGCAAAGTGTTTAAGAACAAACTAAAGATGCAACCTCAAAAAGGGTCTTAATGGGGGTCTACTGCAGTAGCCACCCTGTGTCTGGAAGAGAAGTTCATAGATCATAAAAGTACTATTGGGTTTTTGTGTTTTGTTTTATTTTTGATCCACAGCCCTTTTAGAGCTGAAAGGGTTTGGTGCTTGGTCCATTGGGAATTAAAATTGCATATATATTGGATGTGATCTTAAAAGGTCTTTTCCAACCTAGTTGATTCTATGATTATTTATACATAATTATACATACATATACACACTATATATATATGTATCCTTTTCGTTAAGTGTTGGCACTTAAGCTGCCACTGAGTCCAAGACCTTTGGGGAAGGCTCTGCCTTCTCCTGGGTGGTTTGGGAGGCAGGGAGTGAGACAATGGGCTAACCCCAGGTTTTCTGCCTGTGCTTAAAAGGATTTGCCCCTGCGGCTAGCTCTGATGTGGTGTGGAAAAGGGAAGGGACGGGGAAGCTCAGAGGAGCTGACAGAGGCAGAAAAAGGGTGTGAAATTCTCAGTATCTGGTGTGTCTCCTTTGATGTGTCATGCAGAGATTGTGCAGGCGCTCAGATGGGAAGGGGTTAACTCGTTTCTCAGTAACCATTGAAATGGGGGCTGTTATGGTCTATTTAGGCAATGATCTGTTACAATATCAATGGCATTTTCGATGGCAGTGTCTCCTATTCTTCTATTGAAACCACAACAGCTTTGGAAGTTCACGGCCACGGCAGTCTCAGGGACAGATTTCTGTTCATTTTTCTTTGTTGTGAAGATTTTTTTCTTTCTTTTTTTAAAGTAAATTAACTCACACAAATGCGAAAGAAGCATCAAGCGTGTGACCTCTGGACAAAAAGCTTCAGATGTGTCATTCTCTGTCCTTCACTTATGCCACTGCTCTCAGCAATGCCCTGATACAATATATAGCCCAGCTTGGGCTACCTGGCCACAAATAGCTGGGCAAGGCTGGAGTGACAACATGAAATCTCCATTTCTATGCTGTTGTCAGCTTCCAACACTTAGGGAAAAAAGTCAGAGCTGGGGAGAGGTTTTAGCTGTCTGCCTCCCATACATTTATACAGAAAGGCAGCCTCCGGGCTCGGCCCCTCTCTGCTTCTTTAGAAAGCAGGGGCTAATGCAGTCCCCAGGACTGTCTGGAGAGGTTACTCGCCCAGCCTTCACTTTGATGATTGATGACAGGGGAGAAACTAATGATATTTTATTCACCTGTCAAAAGAATTACTTGCCCTGGGCAAGGCCAGGCCAGCAGGGCTGAATCTGAGCGCTGCTCATTACAACAATGCAGTTATCCCTTTTTCCCTAAAATATCATCTCAAAGGGAAAAGTGCCAAGCGCATCACTCTGCAGTGCTGGGGAGGGGAATCTCTCTCACCTACAAAGTGCCTTGAACTTTGTTTTGGGAGCATGAAATGGACATTGCAAGTGCCTTCCCGTTGCCTCTGCCCCTCACTGCATACAGGCATGCAACAGCCACCAGTGGGTGTTCTGAAGTTTCTTCCAAAGAAGGGGAAGTATCTTTAGATCAAGAGAGCCCCCAATAACCATATTAGTTGTACCCTTAATGCTGGGATTTGGAATCTCCATCACAGGCAATTTTCTTGTGTTTTATCCCACTTGGGTGATTTATTTTGACTGTGTGCATTCCTATTTCTTGATTCCGTGTTATTACCATCATCTCTTTCTTGCCAAGGAGCAAACTAAATGTTACCTGACGGTGCAGCTGTCTGTTATAGATGGCTCTTCCTGGATCTGACAAAATGCATGTAATTGTTAACAAAACCATTAGTTACCCAGCTTTCTTTTAGATTGTGAAGCCATGTCCAACTGCACAGGCAAAACACCCCATCTGAGTCTTTCTTACAGTTCGAATTGAGTAAAAGATGTTGGAAATGAGTCCAGCATAGTCAGAGCCATGGAAGCCGCGTGGATCTCCCTGCACCTTTGGTGTTGTTTCGCATTAGATATGGCAACAGCACGAGGTCACCCTGCTTAGTGTTCTGCTGCACTTGCTGGGGTTGGACCCATGGCAAAATGCTCCAGGTTGTCTCTTGACACGTGCTCCTGAGCCTTTCCTCATTCACAGGGCTGGCAAAATGTTTCCTCAAGGAGACAATTGAGAAAGCAGATGAAAAGGGATCTAAGTGCCCAGGCAGGCTCAAGCTTTGAAAAGTTGGATTCCCACAGCACAGCTTAAAGTGCAGACATCTGAAAAGCAAACATTTCCTCTGAATGCCAGCACAGGTAGAGCCATTCAAATGATCTCAGCAGCTGAACTAATTTGAGGTACCATTAAAATTCATGACAGGGAAATCCGTAGCACAAAACCTGGCTTCTTTTGACCTATTTAGATTAGATTAGATGTTAGGAAAAATATTCTTCAGTATGAGGGTGGTGAACCCTGGAAAACGTTGCCCAGAGAAGCTGTGGCTGCCCCATCCCTGGCAGTGTTCAAGGCCAGGTTGGACACAGGGGCTTGGAGCAAGCTGCTCTAGTGGAAGGTGTCCCTGCCTGTGGCAGCGGGTGGGAACTGGATGGACTTTAAGGTCCCTTCCAACACAAACCAGGTTGGGGTTCTGTGATTGATAATATGATTCTATTTCTGAGCTTGCTGTATTAGGATACTGCTGTGGTCCTCATGGGCAAGACAGGGGGCCCCCATACATGCTGACGGCAGGATCTAGAGGTCCAAGAGCATCTCTGCACATAGGCTGGTGGTGCTTCTCCTTCACTACCCAGGATCCAGTTTTAAGCTATGTAGGGCAGTGCAGAGCTCCAACATGGTCCCAAAGTAATAAGGTCTCCAAATGCGAACAAATGAAGTTAAGGTGTTTCTTGCTGGATGTGAGAGCAAAAGGCAATATGTGTTGCAGGAGCCACTGCTGGGGCTCAAGTGTGTGCCAGGTCAGTGTGCGAGGGATGTCGGTGAGCAGTGATGCTTGCTGGATGCAGGAAAGCCCTTCAGGTGACTTTGCAAGACAACTTCTGCAGGAGCTGTGATTAGAGAGGTGAAATTGAGGTTTGAATATAATGTGACTGCCACTTTGAGTTCAGGCTCTGGTTACGAGGTCTTACCTCTATTTCACACCAAGAAACTTGTCTTGACACTAATCAATGCAGGTTAGAAAAGAAAAGAGAGCCACGTAAAGCATTTGCAATGGGAAGGCTCCAGTGTGCTGTAATTTGTAGTTTCAGCCCCTTTTCTTCCTCCTCCATGGAGAATACAAAAAGAAGAAATGTTCTTTTTTGACATCTCCAGTGCAATTAAGGAGATAGGAATTAAACTCATGGACATGAATGTTGCTGCATCTTAGGGATGCCAGGCTTCGAGCACGGAAAGTGTGCAAGCTCCGTTTCTTGCAAATCTCACTTGACTTCTTAAAATAGTGGCCTGGCGTGATAATTGCGGTGAGGCTGTTCCTGCCCCCTATAAAACACAGTGTCGTGATTTATTTTCACAAGTTCCCCAGGAAATGTTGAGGTTTCAGCAGAAACTTAAACCCCAACTGTTTTGCTTCAGAAGAGCAGCCACAACACTGCAGGCGAGTGGGAGCTTGGATGTGTCCTTATGCTGAGAACTCCCCTGAGATGTAGGAATAGGTAGGAGATACTGCTGGAGCAAGGCCAGAGGCCACGGGGCTGCTACAAGGGCTGTGACAGCTCTGCTCTGGAGCCAGGCTGAGAGAGCTGGGCTGGGGCAGCCTGGAGAAGAGAAGGCTCCTGAAGGGGAGACCTTAGAGCAGCTCCAGTGCCTAAAGGGGCTGCAGGAGACCTGGAGAGGGGCTTTGGAGAAGGGATGGAGGGACAGGAGAAGGGGAATGGCTTTAACCTGCCAGAGGGGAGACTGAGATGAGATCTTAGGCAGCTCCTTACTAGGAGGGTGGTGTGCTGGTGAACACCAACCACCTTCTTCTGAACGAAAAGTGCCAGGAGATGGATATTGCCTTCATAATGGCCTTGATGCTTCTAAAGCTTTTTCAAAGGAGATGGGATTTGGTAATGTTCTTCTGTTCTTCATAATCTGCGGCAAATGTGTTAGGTGAAAACTGAAGTTTTCAGCAATTGACCTGCCCCACAGCTCTGGGGAGAGGCAATAAAATACCAGATTGATTTGCCGGGTTGCGGGCTTGCTGGCGCGTTTCTTTGAGCTATTACTTTACATTGCCACTAAGTGGCAGTCGAGTAAAAACTATAGTACACCGAAGCTTGCCTGGGTAAGTATTTCATCGGATGTCAATGCAAGGCGGAGAAGCCAAAAGAAAATTCCTAAGCCCTTGCTCCTGAGCTCAGCAGTGCCCTGCTATTTACCCGGAGAAGTTAAACCTCGGGAGGTGATGGCAATAGCAGAGATTGTAGGAATACATAAAGGTTCTTCTTAGAAGCTGAGCATGCCGACGGGTGCAATGGGCACCAGATGAACAGTTGAGCCCACTTCTGCCTCCTGATCTGGACAGGGTGCTGTTCAATGTCTATAGGAATCAGCCAGAAGAGGTTTGGGGCATTACAGAATCCTAGATTGAAGAGCTTCTGCCTAAGATCTCATCTCAATCTCCCCTCTGGCAGGTCCAAGTCATTCCCCCTTGGCATAAAGGTGCGCATGGCGGCTGTAAAGCAGGGAATCGGGCTGGTTGTGTTCCCTCCCCACAGCACCAACAAACGAGGCTATCCACAAGCAAAAAGAAGATTCCCACGTAGCGAGCCCCTGGGTGAACTTTGCCTCTGATGCGTTATTAACCAGTGTAATCTTAAAGTAGTTTGAAGGATTCTCAGGTAGAACCTCCCCAAAACAAAGCCAAACGGGGTCACACATGGAGTGCATTGCCCTTCATTAGCAACCAGGCAGATTTTCTTCACCTCTTGTAGAATTCAGGAGCTTCCCATCCGTCCCCCCTGCTCTGCTCTGAAGCTGAAACAGAGATGACCTCTTCAGGGAGAAACCATAATTGGAAGTGTCAGTTATCTGGAACTTCTATCCCAAAAGTCAGGATCCCGGGCACCTTTCCAAGGTCCCCACGTTTCCAATATTTTAGAGGATTTGAAACAAGCAGCATGCATGGCATAAATTTTAATGCTCAAAGCACTCCGGAGAGAACTTCTTTTTCTCCAAGCGTAAAGCAAATAGTAGGAAGGGAAGATAACTGTCACAAAGTCATCTAAAGATGCCGGAGGGGGGTCTGCCTCAGCCACCAGCAAGATCTGCTGGTGTGGATCTGCTGAATTCCAAGCGAACCAGATCAAATTCAGCATTGTAGTCGCTGGTTCTGTATATAGTTTTTCTGACCTGCACTTAAATTGTGCTTGCAGATGCAGCATCAGTCTTGAAGCCAAGGAGGCAGCCCCAGTGCTTGGATTCTGGAGGCTTCCAGGAGATGCTGCAGTGGAGCTGGCAGCAGTGTGGATAGAAGATAGTTAGGATAGAGCAGCACCACTTGTGCAAGACCTGCAGTGAGGCAGAGCAGTGAGCTCAAGGTGGGGGGTTGGTTGTGCTCTCCTCTTGGGCAGAATTCTTCACCATCCTCCCTTTGGATGTGATTTTCTCCATTCCAAAGGCATCTTTGTGTGGAAAGTTGCCGGGGGAGGTGCAGCACCAGCCATGCTCTGCTTTGCCCTGGGATCTGTGCTGATCTAGGACTTTTCTGGGGCTTGTTTTCCCTCTTCTTTACCTCTTGAGAGGCTGAGCTCATTCCTTCAGGTGTCTCCCATGCCAACACACAGAGAGTCCACTGGTGGTAGGAGGTAACTCCCTGCTCTGTGCTTGCTGGTGGAGCTTAAACTCTCTTTGCAGGAACAATATTAATCAGGCAGGCTCCCTCATACCTTCATCCCCTTCTTGATGCTGCACTCTGTATCACAGGTGTAATTTTGCTCATGGCAGGGGGTTGGAACTGAATGAACTTAAGGTCTTTTCCAACCCAAATCATTCTATGTGTAACTATGAAGTTACACATGGGCTCTGCAAGGGTACTGCTCCTGCATGAGCTAATTACTACAAGCAGCCAGAAAGGGTCCAGGCATTTCAGCCTCTACCAAGGCTGCTGTTTTATCCAAAGGTCACTCCAAGTGACCACGTTTTCAGCTTTGAGCCCACCCATTTCCAACGCCACTGTTATTTAATTTACAGGGTAAATTAAAGGGGCAGGACGGGGAATAATCTTGCTTCAAAATGTGATGGTTTTGGAAAGATTCAATAATGCAACACAAAAGCTGGGCTGAATGTACAGGATGTGCCCAGGCGTGTGAGCTGGGCTTCCCGGAGGGGCTCAGGAAGCTGTCAGATTCCCAGTGTTGTTTTCTCCAGGAGATGAATGTTTCCAGCGCAGACTTGTGCCTCATCCAGTCCGCCCGGGTGCAGCAGCAGTGCCCTGGCACAGGTTTGGTGGGGACTGGGACAGGTTATGGCTGGTCCAGGTGCCTCTGGTGGTACCTACTCTTTGGGTGATGATGCACCCATCATCATCGCAAAGGGCTGGCTCAGTGGAGGGTCGCGCTGTGGGCGGTTGCTTTGAACTGCCCTGAGCCTCGAGATAAAGCCCTGGCGGGCAGCCATGGGAGCATAATCTGCGCTGTGCAGATGAGGTGCTGCAGCTTGGCTGGAGCCAAGAGCTGGATGTGGCAACAAAGGTGCTGGCAGGGGAGTGCTCAGTGCTGGGCAGCCCATTCTGCTGAGATACCTTCTGCTGGAGCTGCTTTGCATCAGAACTTGGTGTGTGTTTTCCATACAGAGAGGCAGAGCCAGTCCTGGGTGGTGCTTCTGAACTCTGCTCCTTTCCGAAGGGCTCCTTCTCTCACCTTGGGTCTGAGGTCGAGGGAGGGGATTCTCCCCCTCTGCTGTGCTCTGGGGAGACCCCCCCCTGCAGTCCTGACTCAGCTCTGGGGCAATAGCACAAGAGGGACGTGGAGCTGTTGGAGCGAGGCCAGAGGAGGCCATGGAGCTGCTGCGAGGGCGGGAGCAGCTCTGCTCTGGAGCCAGGCTGAGAGAGCTGGGCTGGGGCAGCCTGGAGAAGAGAAGGCTCCTGAAGGGGAGACCTTAGAGCAGCTCCAGTGCCTAAAGGGGCTGCAGGAAACCTGGAGAGGGGCTTTGGACAAGGGATGGAGGGACAGGACAGGGGAATGGCTTTAACCTGCCAGAGGGGAGACTGAGATGAGCTCTTAGGCAGAAGCTCTTCCTTATGAGGGTGCTGAGGCGCTGTCAGGGGGTGCCCAGAGAAGCTGTGGCTGCCCCATCGCTGGCAGTGTTCAAGGCCAGGTTGGACACAGGGGCTTGGAGCAAGCTGCTCTATGGAAGGTGTCCCTGCCTGTGGCAGGGGTTGGAGCTGGAGGAGCTTTGAGGTCCCTTCCAGCACAAACCAGGCTGCGGTTCTCTGATTTTGCAGCAACCTTTCCTATTTTTGGGCAGAAACACTGTAGCACAGGTGAATCTCTTTATTTCTGCTTTCTTCTTTTCATGTGCAGATTTAGACATAGTGTTTCCTTTGTAGTTTATCTCAGACTCCCATCTGGATTCAGTCAGATGCTGGGTACCATGCTCCAGCACTGTCACAGCAGACAGTGTTAGCTCTGCCGAGAGCACCTGGAGGCACCCGGGGGGTGCAGAACTAGGGTTATCTGGGATGTGCTTTTGCAGTTGATGTCACCCCGTTTTGACCAGTTGTGCACCCAGGATTTACAGAGGAGAGTGGAGCTGTCTCAGGACAAGATCGATCTCAAGATTTTGCCTGTGACACCCCCAAAATCCTTGTTTCCCTCCCAGACGCACCATGGGAGTGATGTGCCATCCTCCAGCTCTGCTCCTGCACCATCAGCTTCGCTTTGATTTGTTTCATATGTTTATTTTGTTAGAAATCAAATGCTGGGCAAATAGAATTTAGCCCATGTTTGAATTCCTTCTGCTTCCCACCTGACTCTGCCACCCATCACAAACACAGATTATCAAATGCTTTTTCTTTAAACTAACATCTTGGTAGGCATTAGATACATAGGAGCAAAAAAACCCTCTGTTCCAAGGGTGGCACAATATATTTCTGACTGTTTAAACCTTGTCAGTGAAGTACCAAAATGGATTGGCTGTTGGAAAGCCTACGGCACTGTTCTTTGTTGCTGAGCACAGAAGGGGAAATTACCTTCCACTCTTCAATGTGCGACTTCTGCCTTTTGCATGATGATGAATACAAATATTGCAAGATTTTTCCTTTAAACTCAGAGGTATTAAGGACCCTTTTACCAACAGAGGAAAAACATCTGACTTAAGTGTCTGATTACCCATTATCTTCAAAGGAAGAGAGCTGTAGCTGGAAGTTAGGCTTGTCCTGAGATCCCTTGCTGAAACAGAGCCTGACAGCAGAAGAAATATGAGGAGCTCAAACTCGCCACTACTGGTGCTGAGACTGCTTCAAGCAGTTGGAAAAGTGAATGCACAGAAGGGAGGGTGCTGAGGTTCCTTCCCAGACACCAGCTTGGGGATACTCGCCATTAAGAGAGTAAGTACCCAGAGTCACATCCTCTGTGGGGAAAACTTGATGTGCTCTGCGGATCCCATTGGATCTGCACTGATGTATACCCAAGAAGGTCTGGCCTTGAAGGCTTCTAAGGGTCTTTCAGGAAAGTATCCCCTCCTGTTTTTAATGTTTGTATCCTGTGAAGCATCAGCTTGTCTTTGCACCTTCATATGTATTTTCAATGCACGTCTTGCAGCTAAATGGTACTAAATGTTGTGCTGTTACTTCACACAACCAAATTGATTTATATGGGGCTGCAGTGGTCTCATTAGGAGCAAGATTTGCTGCTTTCGTTAGCACTCAGGGTTAACTTTTGTGCATGCGTACGTAGAAGATGATAATGAGGAAATGTTGATAGTGAGGAATGACTTCTATAAACACAAACATATCTGAGAACTCTGGGAGATCGTGTCAGTCGGCAACAATAGCTGATCAATCACATCAGGCAGAACATTCCCTTGCTGAAGATGATCCATGTTGCTCCAGTGACACAACCCTTCACACTGCACACATGCTCAAAGGTTTACTGGTGCACTAAGACATGACAGGGATGAGGAATGGTGAGTATTCATCTGCATCTAATTGTGCTGACAGCACAAGGCCAAGCAGCTCATGCCCAGCAAATGAGGTCTAAGCAAATATACCATAACGTATGCCTGGTCTTCAGCTGATGTCTTACTCCCACGAGGGTATGTAAATATGAGTGGTCTGGTTACCACTGGAGTGCCAAGACCAGCTGTAACCCATCTGACATCTCGCCTTGCTTATGTGTCCCCAGGTTGAAGGACATTGTGTTGGTATCTGTTGTGGGGAGCTATGACTATGATTTAAGGCAGAGACTTACTTTGGAATTCGCAGCTTCAGAACTGGTTCAACTAACAGGAGTTAACTTCCAGATGCTTTTAACGTGAAGGATGCTGTCGAACTGCTTGTGCTGATCCCACACAGCTTTTGTTTTTGCAAGTTTGATTTACAGATTTCCCTTCTCATTTTAAGTGGTGGTGATATTAACCCTGGGAATCTTTGATGGATTTAATATTGAATACTGTGAATCTTGTAGTAATTGAGGCTAGCTGCAAATAAAGGAGGAAATCCATTAAGCATGTGGTGTGCCTCATAAATATTCCATAACACAGAAGTGTTAATGTGTAATGATAAAAAAGGAAAAAACAAAGGTGTAGGAGTCGGGAAATGTCAAGTGCTGAAAGCGCACTCTGAACATTCTGATTTCTGCATTCCGAGCCCTGCAGATGATGAAGGCTATGCCTGGACTCCTCACTGAGTACTGTGAGTGATGTAGCTTCAGTTTGACTTTCTTCTTCTTATGACGCTTTAAAATCTCCTGCAAGTGTTTTGTAACCAGCCAAGTTGAGTGAAACAGTTAATCAAATGTTACACTGCAAACCGAGTGATGGCAATGAATTCAGTGATGAATTCAGCAGTGAATTCAGCCAAGCTGTGCCCACTTCTGGATGGGCATTTTTCCTGTGGTGCGCAATGGGGTAATTGAAGCTCCTGGTTATTGGATATTAACCCAGAATCATAGAATCCCAGCCTTGTTTGTGTTGGGAGGAACCTTAAAGCTCCTCCAGCTCCAACCCCCTGCCACATGCAGGGACGCCTTCCACTAGAGCAGCTTGCTCCAAGCCCCTTCCAACCTGGCCTTGAACACTGCCAGGGATGGGGCAGCCACAGCTTCTCTGGGATTTTCTGGACAAGCCATTCCCGTCTTGTCCTGTCTCTACAAGCCCTTGTAAAAAGACCCTCTCCAGCTTTCTTCTTAGCCCCTTTAGGCGCTGGAAGTTGCTCTGAGGTCTCCTCAGGATGAGGCACCATGCTCTACAAACACATGGAGTATGTGGGAAGCCGTGGTGTAGCACAGCAAAGTCTGTGACTCCAAGTCTGCTTCATCTGTGTGCACTGAGAACATTACCACGTATAGGCAATTATGAGAGTTAAGTTACAATCAACCCAATGCATCTGCCTCAGAGTCTACAAACACTGATGGGAGCGTGTGGAGCGTTCAGAGTGAATCCAAAGGAATGCAGCATATCACCGAAGTGTGGAAGCCTCTGTGCCAGCTACAGAGACAAATGTTCTGCCTGGGTTGTGTAGGCGCATTCATTTACTTGTGCAGCTTTGCACGGTGAGGCAAGGACGGAGCAAACCCAGAGCAGCAAAGGCACAGCCACAAGAGAGCCCTGCAGTACCCCCAGAGCCCTGTGGTACCCAGAACATCCATAGTGCACAACCTGCAAACCTCTCCTATCGTGGGTGTTTATATCCCTCATCACCCAGCAGAAGTGATGCTGTGTTCCCCACTGTGTGCACTGTTTTATTTCTGAGTGATTTGCGGCACACTCTTTTCCAGGGTTTTTTCCTGCGGTGGATTTGTCCCAATGAAGAGGCTGGCTGCTGTTGCTCACCCCCCTCTTTCCTGCAAGGTCTTGCAACCTCCACCCTGTCTTTGCTGCTGTTACAACACTCCCTCACTGTTAGCAAAGCATGGAAGGATTTGTGGCTATGTCCAAAATCCATAAGGATGGAGGGGATGACGATGAGTGACAGACCCTTTGGCAAGCAGCTCCCGCCTGTTGAGGTGTTTCTCAAGCTGGTGAGCCCCATACACAAGGGTATTTGGCCAGCAGAGGGGCTGGCTCTGACGCTCTCAGTTTTGATCAGTTTGCTTTCAACTCCCCAGTCTGAGCAGCACAAGAAGTGGGCTCTGGGCTGGGGGGTGCTGGTGCCACTCAAAACTTACCCAGGTTTTCCAGCAGCGATGATGCTTGGAGCCAGGTGGAGATGTGGCAGCAGCACCTTGATGGGGATATGCTGTCAGAGATGTTCTGACCTGTCCTTCTGCTTCAGACCACAGCAGCAGAGCTCAGCACTGCAGCAGGATGGCACCTCTCACCACCAGGGAGGCACGTTGGATACAGCTCAAGTGAAAGCCCAGCTGGGCAGACAACTTCCATCTTGCAGGGTGAGTGAGCAGCTCACAGCACTGTTACACAGGTGATGGTGCCTCTCCTGGCATCATCCGAATACCAGGATCACGAAAATGGTGACGCTGACAGAGCATGGGCTCGATACTGGTCAGGACTGAGCTGGGCACTGGCTGTTAAGCCCACGTTAAGCATTTGCTGCTGTCACCAGTGCTAACTGTGCTAACATCCACCGGTGATGTTATTCTACTGGGGATGCAGGAACTGGCACCAGATCAGAGAGCTTGGGCTGGGATGCACCCCTATTATCGTGGGCTGTATCTTCTCTCTAATTTGCACCTTGGTTTGCCTATGGAGAGCTCCTGAAGCACCTCGGGGCTGTGACGCTCTGGAGGATGAGCGCTGCTGTGTGGGAATGCCAGCAAGGCAGATCTGCCTCTGCACTGCAGGGCCAGGGCTTCCTGCAGGCAGCTGACAGCAGCAGCACTGCAGGCAAGGAACCGGGCTCTCGCCTTGTCTCAGGACTCCCACCTATTAACACAATGTGCCCGGGTTGTCTCGGTTGTGTTCAGAGCCTGTTCCAGATCATAGCTTAAGACTGACTATCCAAAATCATCTAATGCAGTTTGTTCTCCCATGTAAATACTAGCGCTGCCACTGTTGCTCACTGTTTTCATCCTGAAGCAGCACTCAGCCTGACTGAAGCCTTTGAAGCCTCTTTGAGACCAAAGCTCTGCTGATTATTATCAAACTGGGTGGCAAGGACTGGAGCCAGGGCAGTGGGAGTTGGGAGCATCATTCCCTCTTCCACGTGCTGGTGTTTCTCCTGGACCTTTCCCATCACCCAGGTGGGGTGCTGTGGGCTTTGCAGGCAGTGATCTGACTGTGGGACAGAAGCAGGGCTCTCTGCAGCACACACCAGGGGATGTTTTCAGTTTGCTTTCAAATCTAAGGTGGTGGCTGGTTGGCTCTTTAGAGCCAGACGCTTGAACTGCCATCTCACTGAATGGACTCCTGACACCAGATTGGTTTGGAGGAGACTTAAAGGATCAAATCATGTTATGCCATAGATGAGACCCCAAATCAGCTGACAGCAAGCCAGTGATAACTGAATGCATTGGATCAGCCTGGTTTTGGGTCTAATGCTGGGGTTTCCTGCTGAATGGTTCAACAGGGGGATGTTCATCAAACTGCTGGGGTCCCCTTGTTTTGAGAATCTTGTCAGGAACGGAGCTACAGATGGCCTATGGAGATGGCTGCACCTTAAAGCACTTCTGGGGAGGCAGGTACAGCAGGAAAGGAGGGCCCATCCTCGGCGCTGCCTCCTACTCTGTAGAGCTGCAGCACAGTTTTAGCCCTGCATCAGGCTTGCAGGACAACCGAAATACTCGGGTTTGCAACCCTCATCAGACAAGGAGAACTGACTCTGAGTCGATGAAGAAAGTCCTTTCCTGGATTGAATGCCCAGGCAAAATCCCCACAAAGGTATTTTATTCCTGTTCTCTCCATATACGATAGTGGTACCCTATAGCTGTGTCCTGTGGTGTGGTGGGCTGGTTGTCTTGACCTGTTTCAGCATCACTGATGAGGCACCCTGATGTAATTGTGGGGAAGTTTGCTAATGGGCTCATGTGCTTAGCATCAGGATCTGGTGAAACATCAATCCGATGAGAGGAAGAGTGAGAGGCTGGAAGTGGTTCTGCTGCTTATGGTCTGATTCTGCTTGGACAGGCTGCATATATATATATATATATAGCAATGGATAGTGTTCTATGGATGTTGTCTCATACATACAGAGCAGGCACATGAAGTTTACTTTGACCTTGCAGGGGAGAACCCTTTGCAGAAGATGTAATTGAATCAGGCAGAGGCAGGTGGCCGCTTGGTCACTTACAGAACAGAGATGCCACCTTTCTCCTTTATTTTTTCTCCTATAAGTACTTATTTTTGTCCACAAGGCAAGCAAAGTCTCATTTCCCCTGCGTTTCACTTTGTTGCCTTCACTGTGTGGCTTTCGAAGATGCAAACACTTGCTGGACTTGGGACTTTCCTGTTTTCAAATGCCTTGAGTCTATTGAGCACAGGGTGGTGCGGGATGACCTTTCTCTCCAGGATGCCCAGCCCAGAGCACCATATCCTTGGCTGAGGCATATAAGGCTTGAAGGGCTGCCTCTTGCTTTTGTGCCTGCGGTTGTACACGGGGCAGGAGGGCAGATGCTGGGGAATAGAGCAGCAGCAGGAGTGAGCTGGTTTATGAGACTTTTAGAGCCCTCCTTGTGAAACCAACCAGTTTCTGCTGGTTTCTAAGATGTCTTCATAAAGTATAAAGGAATTCTGTACAATGAGCCAAAATGGTCAGAAGTCCTGTGCTTTTGAGAGAAATGCAGCTTCAGTGCAGAGCTAACAAGATGCTGTGCAATGTGATGGATAGATCAGATGCATGAAATGTGACATGTTTCTTAGAAATCCTTGGTTATTCTTGGTTTATTGGTATGAAACAAAAGAAAAGAAGATAAATCCTTCTAACCAAAAAAAATGAGAGCTTTTGCCACATATGTTACATCTAATAGCTGACACTTTCTTTCCCAGAAGCCTTTGGTGTCTTGGTCTTCACTCAGTGCACAAATTATGTGTAAGAGATCTAGTCAGATGTTGCCTCAAAGTAACTGAGTAGTAGAGGGAAGAGCAAGGTTAAAATGGGGAAAAGGCAGAAGTACAAATGGTCTGCTAACTGCTCAGAGCGCAAGCTGCTAATGTGTAGTAGATCGCTGTGTGAATTAGCAAAGCAGCAGGAATGGGAATGCTCCAGCCCAGCTTGCTAAAACAAGCCAGTGGCCAGGCTCATCGTGTTTGTCTCTTTCTCTGACCCGTTTAGATTCCTTCCTCTTAAAGGACGTTTCTCCAAATGACAGTGTTCAACTGATGCCGAATTCTCATGTCTGAAGGGCAGTCTGTGATCCAGTCCATTGACTCCTGATTTCATTTAAACTGCAATTCATTATTTTCTTCCTGTGCTCATTCAAGAACCCATTGTTCATTACTCTTTCATCCTTCTATGATTGGAACAATTTGTATCTGTCTTTCATACATTGGCCAGATAATGAAATAATCATTTGTGCATCTACACAGTATTCTACATTTATTTTTCACAGTGTAATTCACTTCATAGGGTCGTTTTATCATTCTGGAACAAATTGTGATCTTGTTTAAGCATTTGCTGGATGCTAACAGTCTGCAACTGCCAATGTCAAGACACATGTCTGAATATTGTTGTCTGCAGAGAGAACAGCAGTAAAATTAGTGCTGATCCTCCAGCTAATAAAACCACCCCATTTTCTAGGAGGAAGGATTCTGCTGGCCATGGTCTTGATCCAAAGCACACTAATGTTATTGAGCAAAGCCCTGCAATCTTTGCTAGGGTTTGGATCAGCCTTTTAGAGAGAGGCATAATAATAAGGGAGAAGATTACCTTAATAAAAACGAAACTAGATGATAACGCACCCAGAGCATAATTATGGCACTATTCAAAGGAGCTGCTATTCTCAAGGAGGACAGCAAGGTTGTGGTTTCTAGAGGGGTCAAGAGATTAGGAGAATAAACTAATTATTCTGACATCAAATAGATAGAAAGGTGATTGCTGATTGGTTAATTCATTTTCCTTCTGTGAATCTATTTCTGTTCAATTAATTAAAATGACACATATGTTATACTCTCCAAATATCACACACATTATTATGGAAAGGTTGAGTTAGTCATTATGTTGGAAAAGGTCAGGGCTTGAATTTAATGCTGGAGGGAGATACTGTCTTCCATTCACTTGTCATAATTACCATCCAGTTCCTGTCCTACCCACTGGTGGGGTCTCAGGTATGGTTTCCAAAGGACTTGTCATACAGTGTTTTGGTCTTCCCTCCAAGAGCATCTTAAGCAAAAGCAGGATTCAATAAAACAATGCAGCCTTTAGTCCCATTGCTTTGGCATGGGAGCTGAGCTGCAACAGTGTTGGGATGTGCAATTCTTCTGTCTTCTATCTATCTCAAGGTGTCACTGGAGCCTCTAGGAGAGATGAAGACTCCTTCGTGTTTGAGACTGTGCATGAACAGTTCTGGGAGATATTTTCTCTGTTGGTGTATGGATGCACAGCACAGATCAGTGGTAGAAGAAGAGCAGATACATGGGGGAATAGGTGACTGTACAAGGGTGACTTTGCTTCAGCCTCAGACCCATTGACCTCAGTATCTTACTTGATCAGCCCTGTGCTCCTAGGCAGGTCTGACGCACACAAGCACTGAGGCTTTTGATGGTAGTGATGCTTATAAGTGACCTTTTGTTCAACCCTTCAGCTCCACAGGGCAACATAAGAGCAGAGATTTCTGCTACTGGTCAGCAGGTGAGTGTCAGCGATGAGTGAACATGAAAACAAGACACTCTTGATGTTAAACATGGAGCACACTGATAGTTGGGCTCAGAAATAACATCAAAATAGCTAGGAACATTTGCACGTGGCCACCTCTAGCAATGCAGGCTGAAGAGAAGAGATGAATGTCAGCAAACCTGGGTTTGGTGTGAGCATGGACAAGGCATGGAGACTGTTGTCCCCACTTCATCCTGGGAATGACTCCCCATTTCAATTTCCTTGTAAAGGTGATGCTCTTGGTACATGTGCTGCACTGGTATGTGGGGTTTTGTCTTCAGGACCACCACTCCAGGACACTCCTCTACTCACATGGGCTCTTCCCCCAGGAAACACCAAATCTTCTAGAAATGGAGAAGATCAGATGGATATTTACTGGCTTTGTAAAGCACCTACATCATATTCCAGGTAACTGTCAAGTAAAGTGTTTAAATATTTGCTTAGACTCTTTGGACTAGGATTGACAGAGGAGACATGTGAGGCCATGGGATTTGCCAGAGTCTGTAAGCGTAAATCTGTGGTCACATTTGTAATTTTAATGCCTTATGTGAGACATTTTTACACTTATTTTAATGATCTAGAAATACTTTTTTTTGGTAAATTTACCAATTCTTTCTAGTTACACTCCATTAACTGGTGTTTAGTTAACATGTGTGTAGACTGTATCAGCCGCTTTAATAGAACAAGAAGAGGAAGAAATGCTGTAAAACACAAGCTGGCATCAGATTTATCTGGAGAGAGAAAATACTGGCAGAAACAAACTGTCACAGGATGTGAAAAAATCACCTGCTTCTTAGAGGAGATACAATTGGGTAACGATCCATGGAAACAGGAACATTTTGGATTGCATATCTTCGACTGGAATTTATGACCAGCTGTCAGAGTGCTGGTGCCCCTCACTCCTCAAGAGGGACTGCTCTTGCCAGACCATAATGAGCAGATTATGGGTGGCGCTAGGAAAAGTCTGGGACTCGTTGAGAAATTGCAGTGCATTGTATTAACTTCTTTCCGATGTTAGCAATTTCCCATCATATTGTATTACCAATCACTGTCACTAATATACCATGAAATTCAGATGCATAATGTAGTGTACAACTCAACCTCTTATTTTAAAGGTTTGTTACCCATAATCCTGCATGAATCATTAGTAATGTCACTGAACAAAGTAAAACTCATTCACTTCTTACAGTGGTTCCTCTGCTAGCAAATAACTGACATATTCCACGTGGGCACAATGCTTAGTTCTCCAGAGAGCTTTGATTGCAGCATGGGAAATGTGTCTCTTTAATGGGCAATCAGGTCTACACACAGCCCTCAACTACCCCCAGTCCTACCAGAGATATGAACAGCTGGGTACTTCCAGAGAGCATCTATTCTCTTTGTTTTGAATTATTTATCTACCAAAATGTTGGTTGTGGTGTTTTAAAGGCAATATGAGACTAAAAGGTAAAAATACACATGCCAAGAATGGAAAAACTAAAGGGTAAGGTTAATATTTGGGAAAGAACTTAGACATTTTAATTTCATTTTTAAGACTCAGTCTCACTTGCATGCATCACTTAAAGGCTTGTGGCCCAAGACTGGGGATGAAGGTAAGCACCCAAGTCTCCCAGCAATCAGCAGCATGGGGCCAGGAGTGAGGCACACCACCATTCATCTGGAAACAATGTATGGATCATTTGCTGTCACTGCAAATGCTCTCAGTTTTAATTGCAAGGAGAATCTCTCAAGGCAGGCTCAGCAGAAGGTTTCACAAGGAAAGGGACTGTCTCTTCCATCAAGAGGCAAAGGGATGGCTTTAGAGAGTCTCAACCTACTTGTTGGTTTGTGCTATTCCACAAACGGCTTTATTGAACTTCACCATGGTCATGATCCTACTGGCATCATGGAGACATAGTGGGATGCCTCCTATAACTGGAATATTGGTATGGAAGGATGCCATTCACAAGTTGACCAGAGAAGCTGTGGCTGCCCCATCCCTGGCAGTGTTCAAGGCCAGGTTGGACCGGGGCTTGGAGCACCCTGCTCTAGTGGAAGGTGTCCCTGCCCATGGTAGGGGGTTGGAACTAGATGAGCTTTAAGGTCTCTTCCAACACAAATCAGTCTGGGATTCTATGATTCTGTTATTCTATGATTCTTTCAGCAATAGTGTGACAGACCCGGTGGTTTCTGCGTTGTCAATTCAGTACTTAGCCTGTGATTTCCAATTCATTTCATGAAGTGCCTGCAGTCTCCATGTTTGCTAATGATGGTGATGTATCTATCCTATCCCTAAAAGGATGCAAAAGAGACATTAGAGCCAGTGCAGCTCTGTTAAATATGTCATTGGCAGGGCATAACAGAAATGTAATCTGTTTTTCAAACACAACTTGCTAAAAATTCTATCTCATGGAGTACACGGTTATTAGCAGTGACACCTGTGACGGTAACATGCATGGCATCTTAGCTGTTCCTGAATACGATCTGGCTGAGTGATGGTTTAGGACCTGATTGGCACACCAATATTTTTGCCTATGAGAATAACCAGGCAGCTATCCGCAACCTGCAATTAAAAAGAAGATCCAAGCTGTTACCAGTTGAAATCATTAAAGATGTACTGATCCAGGGAACGATAAACCATCATTGACACTATCAGTAACTTGCAGTAAATTAACTTCTGCAGCCTGGTCCGGGCTGAGTGTCACAGTGCAGAAATGTGTTATCTGGGCAAGGCTGTGATCCCACATCTGGGTGCTGTGCGATAGGGAGAGCCAGTCAGAAACCTTCGGCAAAACAATTTCTCATCAGAAAATATTAGTTTATCGAGCCCCAAACTTTTGGCAGAGAATACGAACTCCAGCAGAGCACAAGGGTTGTGGCATTCACTAGCAATGACTTTATTATCTAAGTCTGACTTGTTAAGTCCCGGGTGAAAGCTCCGACTTCTGCTGCGCTCTCTCAATCCCCAGTTCATCAGGATTCAATTTTGATACTTTGGAAGTTTCAGCCTCTACCAGTATACCCCTGCTTGGTGTTTTAATGGCAGGAGGGATAGCAAGGAAGCCTTCACTTGGAATCCCGGCTCAGCTCAGCACTTCTGTAAATTTCAGGATTTGCATAAAAACACCAAGTCTCTGCTGCAGTTGCTAAATTGGGCTT
The DNA here is from genome assembly GCA_028858755.1 of Ara ararauna. Classification (NCBI taxonomy): domain Eukaryota; kingdom Metazoa; phylum Chordata; class Aves; order Psittaciformes; family Psittacidae; genus Ara; species Ara ararauna. Next base: position 1,274,533 of record CM054383.1, on the reverse strand, counting down.
TAGGAAAAAATGACTTTAAAAAGCCTCATGAGTAGAAAGGAGGGATAGCTACGTGCCTACATCTGCGTGCCTACATCTGCGTGCCTACATCTGCGTGCCTACATCTGCGTGCCTACATCTATGTGCCTACATCTGCGTGCCTACATCTGCGTGCCTACATCTATGTGCCTACAACTACGTGCCTACATCTGCGTGCCTACATCTATGTGCCTCCATCTATGTGCCCACATCTATGTGCCTACATCTGCGTGCCTACATCTGCATGCCTACATCTATGTGCCCACATCTGTGTGCCTACATACATCTTACATCTACGTGCCTGCTTTTTCAGTAGTTTTCTGATCCAAAGACCAGAGTGGCTCCAGTGCATTCAGGCAAAGCAGATGTTTAAAGGTTTGTCCAGATGCTGCTGCTGGGATGAGAAGGTAAAACTTCAGCCATGTCTAGTTATTAGTCATTCATATTTATTACGAGCCACATTGGAGTCCAGATCTCCTTTTGCCCTCTAATGATTGTCTCTTCTATTAGAAAATGGTGCTGGGGCTGGTAGATATGGGTGAGACCCTGTGGCTGGGCTTTCTTTGAGGCTTGGAAACCAGCAAGACAAATGGTGCCTGGACTGAGTGCATGGGGCTTTTGCGGAAGAGAGTGAACTGAGATGCAGCATGAGAGCTTGTCAGCACAAATGAGGGAGATATTTCCTCTCCCAGTGTGTTGTTCAGCTGTGGCACTCATTGCCATGGGAGGCTCTGGTGCCCAAAAGCTTAAATGGTGCAAAACCCAATTAGGTGAGTTTATGGCAGAGTGATGCAGTGGGGGCTATTGCACACCAGGAGACTGCATCTGGCTCAGAAAATCTCAAAGCCAAGACTACTGGGGCCCACCAAAGCACCCCAGGCAATTATTGTTGTGTGTTTGTCCTGTTCCTGATCTCTTTTATAGATATCCACAACTATTTGGTGTTAGAGACATGGTATTAGGCTACAGGGACTTGTGGTCTGAGCCGTCCTGGCCATTCTCATAAAGCAGAAGGAGGTGGCTTGTTTTCATCTCTGTTTTAGACAGCGCTTGAAGACGTGAAGTCTGTACTATCTCTTTGGTAAGTGATGTGAGCTCTCAGTGTCTCTGAGAACTGTTTCTGCTATAAAGAGACTCAGCTCTCTGTTAAGAGACAGTCCTGAGGAGGCTGGCTGTCACTCCTGTGTTCTGCTGGAGAATACTGTAGCTGTGCTGGGGGCTTCATTCGTTCAAGTTAGGAAGGAGAAGGGTGTGCGGGGTGTGTGTGTATAGACAAAGCCCAGGCTCATTTGGCAATTCCAGTGTCAGGAGGATCCCTGCAGTTCAACATAATCACTGAAAGCAGAGAAAATCCAGGAGATTTCACTGGAACTGAGAAAGAGCTTGACAGCTGGCAAATGTTAATGTAAGTAGGCAACTGGGAGTGAGGGGTGGAGGGAGGGTGGTATCATTTAGCATCACTTATACAAGTGCTGTTTACATCTGAAGAGAGCCTGTAGAAGATGTGCCACTTTCTTCTCAGCCTCCCTCAGGTGTCACGCATGTCTGCTGCCCAGTCCTGCCATGCTGGTGGGTGTTCGGTGCTGGCAGAGTCCTATCTAATGCAAAGCATCTCCAGAGCAGCCTCAGTTCACCCAGCCTGAGGAAATCTGCCTCCTCCGAGGCTGCCTGGAGTGTCAGCACACAGACGCTTATGGTGGGAGGTGGCAGCGTCCTCCTGGTTTTGCTGAACCACTGGTTTCTGCCCCAGGGATGGGGAGGAGAAGTGGTGGCTGATGCAGGGCTGGCTCAGAGCAGAGCTGCATGTCCAGCATCAACACACCAGCGTGTTTTTTCTCATGTGCATCTCTGCTCCAACAGCCTGTTTCTTCCAGCGGAGTGAAGGCTGGTGACATTGGTGTGTAGCTGCTGGGCTTTTTCTGCTGGCAAAGTTTCCCTGTTTCCCACCAGTCACTGTGTTCTCTGGACGCTCAGCATCCAGTTCCATTCCTGTCTTACTGCCTCTCCGTATTTCTGGCAGGGTTTGATCACCAAACAAAGCCAAATCTTTTTTGGATAGTTGCAAATGTGGCCATTTCTGTTGTATTAGAGGTAAATTTCTCACATAAACATCAAACCCAAAGGAATATTCTCACAGCAGCAAGTCAGTGCCAAGCATCCGTGCTGTGCTGCAGACAAGATCTGCCCCAGCTTCATCCAGGATTGCATCAGGGTAACTAACACACAGTATTTAGGCTGCAATAATATCCTCTGCATCTAGCAACATTTCTCTGGTTATTCTCCCTCTCTGTACAATTAACTATTTAACAAGCTCAAAAAAGCTTGATTGGGCTCCAGCAATGTTCTATGAGCCCATTCCACAACCTAATGCTTCAAAATCACTTCCTGGCCTCTATTTCCAGCAGCCTTGTCCAGTGCATGAAACAAAGAATTGAAGTGATTGGACAATGTTCATATTCTAACATCAAAATGGACTTTTTTCAGCACCTAAATAACAATTTTCTTGTTTCAGGAGATATTTTTTCGGCCTTAGACCTCTTGCTTTGCAGTTTTCTCTCACAAATACTTGACCATGTTAAATATCCATGCTGGTCAACCCTTTCCTAGAGGAAAAATTCAGCAAGACACACGTGAAGGTTGTAACTGCAAATCAGCATCCTTTCGCACTTCCTGAGTGGCATCGTGCTGTTCAGTTTCAGAGGTATCCTTTCCTATCATAGACCATATGTAGCATGGGATACATTCCAGTAATTCTCTGTCGAGGCTTAATGATGAACAGTTAAAAATAATGTTAAAGAATCAGATTTACAGGAGAGTGTTTTGCTTTGTTGACCATGTTAATCAGTAAGTTTTGCAGGAAGATTTGAAATGGAGCCTGCTTTTGTGAAGGTTAGTTTTGGTTATTAAGACTAACGTTAGCGTTCTTCATAACATCTCCTATTTGGATGCTTCTGCAGGCATCCCTGATGTGACACTTTCCAATGAGAGGCTTCAGGAGCTTGTGGGTGTGTTTATTTGAATTAATTATAGCATATTTGACTTGCTTTCACTATAATATCGATTTGCCTAATTTCTCCAGTAGAAGTTGTCACTATTAAATCCAACAGGTTTATGAGGATAATGATCCTGGGATTCTGGTGACCATCCTAAACACTTAATCAGCCTAGAGCTGAGATCAGTCAAAGATGAGGTCTCATGACTGTGTTTAGGGTTGATGAGCATCCATAAAACCAGGTGCATCTAAACACAAAACATGTTATGATTTGATATTATTCTAATTCAGAAGGGGGGGGTGGGGGGGGGAGTCCCCAGTCTCCCGGGGAACTGCATTAACCATGGTTTTTCACTTTATGTTTTTCCAAAGCCAGCAAGAAGTGGTTCTGGCAGTGGAGAATAGAGATCTATGTGATCCTTGTCACTTCACTAAGTGAGAGCCTTGATAGGCACAACTCCATTAACCAGCATAACCGTGCGCTGGGGATGCAGCTGGAGGCCCCGGGTCTGGAGACCCGCAGGGCAGGCAGTTATCACATGGCAAAGGATCAGCACCAGCTGCTTCTGTAAATTAAGAGATAACACCAGTTTGCAGAAGATTTCCCATCTCTTGGAATGTCAGTTTTTTGGGATATCTTGGGCTGAACCCTCTGCCCTGGGCTGCGACTGCTGCAGGACAGCAGAGGCTCTTCCTACATCCTGTCAAGGAAAAAGCTTAATCAAAGGGCATGCATTGCTAAAGATCATTCCTTACCTGGTGTGCTGATATTTCTTACAGGAAGCGGTTGCTATATCGAATTAACAGTGCTGAGCCAGCAGCCTCTCTATTTGTGCACTTTACATCTAACATTTAGAGGGGATGGCGTTCAGCATCCATGTGTGGGAACTCAGTCAAATGGGTAACATGGGAAAACCCCAAAAAACCAAACAAAAAACCCAAATCAAACAAAAAATGCCCCCAAACTACCATGAGGAAATCTATATTTTAATAAGAGAAAGAGAGAAAGCCATGGACCGTAGGGGTTAGGAATTCACTTGGACAGTACAGACATGTCAGACCTAGGGTCCCATGTGCCTTCCCTGGGCTGTGCTGGCAGGACTGTGCCCCTGCAGAACCAGGACCCTTTGTGCTGGAACAGTCAATCCCATCCACTGGTGGGAAAAGTCTCCACTTCAAAGCACAGCCACCCCCTTTTCTTTTTTCCTGAGTGAGGAATAAGGGGAGCAGGAAAGAGATGAGGTTTTGTCAGCAGTTTCTGAATGAGCACTAATGTGAGGCTTTTACCTTGCAGTGGGAATTGGAGAATTGCATACTGCCCTACTGCGCCAGCCTCCTACATCCTGTCCAACACACATAGGTGGCTAATTTGTCTCTTTATATTGTTAACATTAAGACACTTTACACCAAGATTAACTCTGCTGGTCATTTGACTTCATTGGTGCCCGGAACACTGCACTATGTAAGCTGCATTTTTATAGCTAATATGTGGAAGAAAATGTTTGTCCTTTTGCATGCGCTGTTCTTGGGCTTTGTCTTCATTAGCCTTTGAGTATATCAAAGATAGTAAAAAGATCCACTCCTGCTCATAAGCAAAGCCAGAAGAGTTTCATACAAGCCATGCTATAGTTTTGAGAGAACACTGATTTCTTGACTGGACTTAAATGCTGTTTGATTAATAACGTGTTAATTTACAGACAGTTGGAACGTAAATAACAGCTCAGATGGGAGGCACAAAGTGCTGTTTCAAAATACGCCTAGAGCATGTTTGGGGAGTCCCTACTTTATAGAAGATACAGGGGGTTGCAAATATGCCATGTTGCCCAACAAGCCCTCATGGGTCACTGATGCAACAGTCCCATCCTCAAAATCATTACATGATGTATACGGTAGGGATTCTGTGCGGGAGAGGTGGCACAATCTGAGCTGCAACACCAAACTGGCAACAGCTTATTAAATTTCCAGGCTCTTCTGCATGTAATCAGAAAACTAAGTTAAGAACAAGATAACCTGTAAATGGATCAAGTAGAATAACTCAAGCATTATTTAAGGTATGTTTTGCATAATAATCAGTGTGGTTCAGCCAAACTAGAAGAGAGCTTAGCTGCATCATGTTTCAGACAATTATCATGGATCAACATGGAATTTAGGGATAAATAATCCATGGGGAAATAGAACCAAGATAAAGTTTTGCAAATAAGTTCACAAAATTAAAATAACTGAATATAGCATGGAATGATAAAACCTTGGATGGATGAGATGTGACAGATGGCAAGAGCAGTCCAAGTGCTGAGCGGTTTGCAGCCAAGGCAGCACTAAGCTCTTGCTCCTCTGTGGTGGGGAGGATGCAGACCTGGAGGGGTGTCCAGGGATAACTTTGCAGGAAGCTATCCAAAGTGGTATTTCTTCCCTGAATCTTGCTGTGCTGGGGATTACCAATTAGTAATGATTTGTGGTTAGAGTCATTCCATATTTCATCTGTTGTGGTTATTGCACAGGGCATTAGCACACCAAGTAATGAACCTGGAGCAGCTGAGTGATTCGGCTGTTTGCTCAGATGATAAAGCTGGTTGGTGATCAATTATGGTTTTGTTGTTCAGGAAAGTGCTAGTCTCTAGGAGCATTCATTTCTCTGTGTGTACTTACAGTGGAAAGCAAGAGGCTCTGAGATTATTTTATTCTAACCAGTTCTAGAAGCCCCAGGATTAGAAAATAGAAAGTTGAAAGTTATGCTTCCTATGGTATTTTACATTTATTTTAACCGTATTATTCTTCCTTTTATGAAGCCTCTGTGTGGTGCTCATAAACCACACAAATTTATATCTTCTTGGCTACAAGCTTATATAAGAAGTTGTTAGATATAGAATTTTTCTGTTCCTTTATGAGATTAAACACCTGACTTAGTTTTGACATGAAGAACATCTTCCACAACTTCGCTCATCAATACAACCCATTCCTGACTCTGGGCGTCCTTCACACCCATCAGAAATGCACATAAAAATCAGACATCCATTATCTCAAGATCAAATCAAATAACCCCACAACTGCATGAATGTAATTAAGATAAAGGTACTCGTAAACCACCACCAGGTTCCACCCTGCCCAGGCTTTCAAGATGAGCAAAAGGTAGATTTTGGGCTATAGTGTGTGCCTTTCCTCTAAAATTACTGGGTTTTTCTTTTACTCTTCCTTCCTTTCATATTTCTTTCAGGTGTTTGTTGTGCACAAACTGGGTCTTTTCTTGCCTTGGGGGGTTTTGGAGGTTGCATGTGTTTTTAGCTGCCTGCTAAGGGCTGTCCATCCTTGAGCTCTTGAGCAGGCACACATCCATCCCTCATGTAATCCTGTTTGCTTTAGGCTCCCCAATCAGCTCCACCTTTGCCTCCTGGAATATGAGTTAATTAACCACCCTGTTGGCTGTGAGAGAAAATACACCTGCAAATCCAGGCTGATGATGCACATGAGCGCAAATAGCACAAAGGAAAGCTTGCTGTTAGGGGAAATAAAACTAAAACTAAAAGCTGGTTCACAGAAATGAAACAGTGGTTTTATTTCAATGACTAAATGCCAAAGGAGCTACGCAGACACATGAAAAATCAATATAGTTGATGAATCCCCTTCTGGTTTACAGTTAAGGATAATTCATTTTGAATGACCCTCACTATCTGTGTGTATGAGCAACAAATAGGAGAAAGCACAGTAGCTGTCCCAAAAATTTGCCTCATGCAGAAGACCAGTTTGTGATTGTTGGGGCTTTCTGCTTGAACTCTCAGAAATTTAACAGGATTTAATAAAAAATGTAGTTGAGTACACTGTTGAACAGCAAAAAAAGGATATTTTCTATATTAAAAAGTGCTTCTAATGACATTTATTTTCATAATAGTGTTTTCTTAAATGGATGGCTTGGACAAAAGTGCTGGTAAATCACCTGAAACGCGACTGACTGATGCTCAAATAGCTGCTAATGGTAGGTAGCTCCTTGACTCCTTGTTATATTTCTTTCTTGTATTTAATTCTATCCTTCTCAGCCCATTATGCAGAAGGACACTGCTTTGCTTAAAGGGTTATCAATGTCACCAGGCATTGGAAAAGATCTGGGAGCAATTTAAACACCTTTTTGCAGATGGGACTCGCATGTCCTATTGAGATTCAGCAGAGCTTCACTGAGGTTGGAAATCTCCAGAGAAGACAGCTGGAAAGGCTTTTCCACTGCTCTGTGGTAGTGAATCTCCGCAGGGGAATGAAGCTATCAGCAGTCACTCCATCACTAACCACGCAGGACATTTTCCATTTGAACTCCTATTTTTGCTCCATTCCAGGGGAATGATACTTAGAAAGCGGGAGCTAAATCTCTCTTAATCTTTACAGTATCTTTGGGCTCTGCTGCCCTAATCTCGCCTTGTCTCCATCGGGTGTTTCTATGGCAACTCCCCGGGGAGTTTTCCTGTTATCTGGGTGAAGTTAACTGGAAACAAGTAAATATTCTGGAGATGAAGTGGTGTTGGAGAAGACTGATGTGGCCTTCAGAGCATGGCCTGAAAAATAAGGTGAATTATTTGCAGGAACACCCCCTTGGAATCGGCTTGAAGCTCCCACAGGAAAAGATTCTGCCTAAAGTGCATTTGCCCTCCATGCAGTCAGCACAGCCCCAGGTACAAGCAAGTTTTGCTGCATTGATATTAAAGCACATGGAGCCCAAACCAGCCAAGCCTGGCATTTCTTGCCAGGGAATGGGATTTACACAGGCAGTTTGAGAAGATCAATAGTCCCCATTCCAACCAAACCATAATAAACCTGGTGCCACATCTCATTAGCGGGCATCCCTGTGTGGTTTCATACCCTGTGGGTGATCCATCTCCCAGCTGGTCCTGGGTGTGCCAGAGGGAAGCAGCACCTTTACCACTCAACTAAAGGCAGTATGAGAGGGGCTGGACCCTGATTCACTGCTCAAAGGAGGCTGTGCTCTGGGAAATGGAGGTGAAGATGGGCCTGGATGAAGGGATGTTTGAGGGGAAAGAGACCTTTCCTGCAGCTTTCTGCAAGGAGCTCAGGGCTGTTGTGGCAGCTTTCAGAATCATAGAATGGTTAGGGTTGGAGAGCTCATCCACTTCCAAACCCCTGCCAGAGGCAGGGATGCCTCTCACTAGACCATGTTACCCAAGGCTGTGTCCAGCCTGGCCTTCATTTTCTCCAAATGAATAACCCAGATTATCCTGAGTCAGAAGATTTACCCCAATTCAAACCCACTCTCTTCACTCCCCCTCCTGTTCCAAGGCTGTGGATCGGACCTTTTCAGGCTGGTGTTGTAATTGACTTTAATACTCTTTTCTTCTGTGTTTTAGAACACTATAGACCAAGCTGTTGGTGGGCCAGAGGTTATTTGAAAGCTGCCAGACCTTTGCCAGCTGATGAGTGTTTGTCTTTCAGTTTGAGCAACATCTCTGATGGGGAGCTGTGACCTGCCACTACTCTCACCCCAGGGAATGGAAAACCTGCCTCCTTTGTGGCACGAGCTGCAGCTACCAGCCAGCTACTTTCCCTGCTGTAATGTCTTGGATACCAGCCATGGGTTGCTTATCATTGGTTCTGATCCCTAAAGCCGAGGTGCTGATTCTAATCTGTGGCTGCAGTCAGGTTTAAATCTTTATCTGCAATCGGTGAGTCTGAGCGCTGAGTGTGCAGAGACGTTATTAGATTATTAAATCAATGACACTCAGGTTATTAGTCACACTCATCCGCATTACCTGACACTGTAATGATGTTCTATTTTTACTTCCAGCCTGCTAATGTCCCAGAGGTACTGAAATTATGTCCAGAAAATTATTTTCTATACATTTGAACAAGAAATAAAAGTATAGGAAATAATCCCACATCGACAGTATAAATCCTAATGGAGTTATATAGGAAAGCAACAGGGAAAGGGAGAGGGGGTGAGGGCTGTTCCTTGCATGCAGCCTTCTCTCCGTGCTGCCATGCAAAGCTCTTATGGGTATGGTGGTTGCTAATAACTGGGCCAGACTATTTTAGCTTCTAATTCATGAGGGGCAATTAGAACTCCTGAGCTGGCATTAATGATTTTCCTTGCTCAGCCAATATTTTCTTTCCGAATCCCTTCACCAGGACTTCAAAATGCGCCTTTTTTTCAGGCATGAAATCAAACCCAGTGTCCTGGTATCAGCTGTAACAGTTCTTTTTCTCCTTCCTAGTAGATGGTGCAGTGCTGTGTTTGGCTTCAGTGAGAATGATGGTGGTAACACACCAATGGTTTAGTTGTTGCTCAGCAGCACTCACCCTGATCAAGGACTGTTCAGTCTCTCACGCTCTGCAAGTGAGGAGGGGCACAAGAACCTGGGAGGAAGCAGAGACAGGACACCTGACCCATACTATCCAAAGGGATATTCCATACCACAGCACATCATGCCCAGTATAGAAACTGGGGGGACTCACCTGGAAGTGATGGATTGTTGCTTGGGTTGGCCTGGGCATAGGTCAGTGGGTGCTGAGCAATTGTATTGGGCATCACTGGTGTTTTCTGAGCTTTCTTGTTTTCTCCTGTTGTTTCCTGTTATAGTGATGATGATGACGATGATTATTATTATTGGCATTCTTTCTATTATCACTATATTTTTCTTTATTTTAGTTATTAGACTGTTCTTATCTCAACCCATGGGCTTTACATTCCTTTGATTCTGTCCCCATCCCACTCGGGGCTTTGAACGAGCGGCTGCTGGTGCTGAGCTACCAGCTGGGTTAAACCACGGCCCCCAGTAAACAGAATAAGGCCAGAACATGGCAAGATGTTGTTTATGTTCTGACAAACTGCTCCTCTAGCACAGGCAAATTCTCATCCCAGGTTGAGGGGAGAAGGGAGGCCCTGTCTGACGCGCCTGGAGACTGAATGCAATGTTATTTCTGCTCCGCGTGACTAACCATCTGCAAGTTGGAAAGGATCTGTTACCGTGGAAAAACACCATGGGAGATGCTCAAAGTCCATCCACACCCTTGCCTAACACTGAGGTACTTACATCTTGCCCTTGCAGCAGGAGAGACATAGAAATGCGATCTGAAGGACTCCATCCCCTCCTCAGGAGCCCTTGGGGGAGAGCTGCTGGGATGTATGGGCATGGGGTGATACTGGAGAGGGATGGGGAGACAGAAACCCACAGTGCCCAGCAAGCTCACAGGTGGTGCAGATCTCTGGTGCACACAGGAGGCTGGAAATAATGGGGATCATAAAGTGAAACACCCCAAAACCAGAGCCACTCACACCCTTTCCCCACACCAACAGCCCCAGCTATCCTGAGTGTACTGATTACTGGGTGCAAATCTCCATATTGCTAAATTACAACTTGGGTTTAATGCATATCTTCACAGTGTATTTATTTCATATTTGCAATTAATTCTGAAGTGCTCACTGTGCCAGAAATGGAGCAGGGTGACTTTCTGAGATCTTCAGCCGAGGAATTTCCACTTAAAAACAGAGAGAGACGTGAGTATCTGTGTGGGAATAGGTGCTGTTGGTACCTGCTAAATGCATGCTGCAGGATGCTCTTGTGAGCAAAGTTTGTAGTAGAATTATAATGAGCTGAGTTGTTAAGGTGTAATTAAAAGATGGGGTGAGAACATGCACCAAAATCCTTTCTTCCAAGCTTTAGGAAGCCTGCTAATAATAAGGCATAAACATTTAGCAGCTCAGCTGGAATACAGTGTTCTCTTTGGTTAAACATTAAAGGGGCATTGTCAAGTGGTTTTAATTAATTAGCTCGGTTTTAAATGAAATCACATCAATTTGGAGCAGTTAAGCTCAGAATTAAAGTTGTTTTCACCTGGTGGGAAATGTCCTTCAAATGCTGAACATCTTAATGAAAATTAAAAATGCCTTTAAGAAATGCCAGCCACACGGTTCCCTTTTCTTTATCCATTTACCCAGAGCATGGCCAGTATTGTGATGATCTGGCAGTATTATAATTGCTGTAACAAGTCTAAATTATGTCCAAATTAGTTCTTTTGGTCTACGTCCGCCCCAGCTAGCATCTACACAACATCTTCTAGACATGCAGTACCCAGAACTCATCTTAAACCTGGCTTTTGAGGTCTTGAATATACTGTTCCACCTCTTTATTAAAACTCATGGTGCAACGTAGCCCTTACACTAACAGGAGGTGGTGGATGCTATCCAGTTCTTCAGTCAGTGGAGGAGAGGGGTTTCTATTTTTTCTTCCTGCTGTTTGGGAAAACAAACACTATTCTAGATATTGACATTTTTCAAGTAAGAAACCGGAAACAACAAAGAACAAAGTGAAAAATTAGGCGTTTGTTAGGCCAGCACAATAGTGTGTACTATCTTCGATGCTTTGTGTTAGATTTAGGAGGAGAAAAATCAACACAAACTCCCTGCCACACAATAGGCCATAACTGCTGGAAGCTGTTACGGGCTATTATGCGAAGCTGTTACAGTCTATTGAGTAAATAATCTACAGATTAAAGCTTTCTAAGTACACAGTGACTTGATAGGTATCCAAAGAAGCCATTAGGATATGTCTTGTCAATAAGAGGAGGATTAAGGTCCCTTACACTTGGTGCAGTGACAGAGTCTGTCTGCTGAAAAGAAGCCTGAAACAAAAGCCATGCCTTTTAAAAGCAACTGCAGTTCTGGGGGTGGGGGTGATTTCAGGTGCTGTAATGATAGGACAAGGGGTGATGTGTTCAAACCGAAACAGAAGTTCAGGTTCCCCTTGGGCTCAGCTACTTCAGAGCTACCTGACATGGAGCAAGGAGCAAATAGGCAGGTTTGGGGGCACCTTCCAGTCCTCTTTATGGAAATAAGGTGCAATCTGGGAGAAATGTGTGTGCAGAGAGCCTTGCTGTGAGGCAGCAGGACAGGAGGATGTATAGCCCCAGGAGCCCGTGCACAGGGAGGGAGCAGAATGCTCAGTGGGAAGCCAAGTGGCTATCCCCAAGCAAGAGAGATTTCTACCTTCCTCCCTTGTCCATTCATCCATCCATCCATCCATCTGCCCACCCATCCATCCATCCGCCCACCCATCCATCCATCCATCCCCCTGACAAGTGGCTCCTCTCCCCTTCTCAGGAGCCCAGCTTGGCACTTCCCCAGGGCACCCCAGTTCCTCCTGGGGACCTCTCTGCACCTTCTCCTTCTTCTTTTGCAGGGGCCACCTGGCTAAATCTTATCGAGCATCCACCTCCCCCCAAGCATTTAATTACTCCAGGTTTCCAGTCGCTCTGCTGAGTTTAATATGAGCTATGTAAATTCCTCCCAAGAATGACAGGATTTTGACAGCCTGATTTGCCTTGCAGGCATCCTCAAACCAGCTCATTTTCTCTTCCCTGGAATTTTTGAGTGGTTGGGTGGTATTTGATTATCATTGGCTGGCATGTCTGAGCTCTGGGGTTGAGCATAGAGATATTTTAAATTTAATAGGTTTAAGATGTCATTATTTCCGTGCTGATGAATTTATACTTGTAACCAGAGAAACTTAGAGCATTTAATGAACTTATTTAGATATCATGGTGCAAGCTTTAAACCCAATCCCCAGCACAAAATTAAATCATGTTGGATAAAAACTAACACCCAGAAGCAAAAACTGAGCTTGGTAAATGAATGAATTTCAGAAGACAGAATAAATACAGGCATAAGGCACCTAGGGGACAGATTTACTAAGAGTTTTTTGCACTGTTTTTAATGGAGCTTGTAATAGCATAAAAGTATTAAATCTGATTTACTAGAAAAGATTTGTACAGTATTTCGTTCCCTGCCTCCCTGTGCTGGCAGCCCCTTACCCATCTCCCCTGGCTTGCTCGTAGGACCTCTGGACACAGCCAAACATGACATGGAGAAAGCTCCAGCTTTGCTGAGGAGCCCACAACTGTTTGATGATCCTAAAGGATTAACAATGTGATTCTATGAAAATCAGTTCTCATTCCTAATAGGTCAATAAGGAGCAGTACCAGTTGGGAGATGGATGCTGCACCCTCCCTGGTGTGGTGGGGGTTTGGGTTTGCCAAGGTAGACTTGAAACCCCCTTCCCAGCTTCCTCCTGCTACAGCTTTTGAGTGTCTTTTAAACCCTGCAGACTTTCAGAGTTCATGCAAAGAAAGTGTCCCTGTGGTAATAAGGGAAACTGGATGATCAGAAGGTCCTTTCCAACCATAACTATTCCATGATTCTTGGATTCAGTTTTCAGCATAGAAGCTGGTTGTGTCATGTGGGGTCACGGTTTTGAAAGACCTTAAGTGACCTTTTCTTTTTGAGACTCTTTAGGGAGCCCAGGTGAGGAGAAGCAGCTCTTGACTGCTTCCTGAGGACCTCATTCAAGATGCCAGTGCTGATGAGCTGCTCTAGTAGTGACTGTTATCAAATTCAGCATCCCTATGAAAAAAAAAAAACATCCTACCACAGCTCTATTTCATTTTAAATTAAGCTGGAGAAGGACGAGGAAGCAGATTAAGAAGAAATTGGAAACAAGGAAAGTTGCCTCAACACTACGTACAAGCAGAGATTGCTCATTTAATGCTTACCCGAAGTATGCAAATGCACCAGAAAGGAAGCCAGCAGGACTGAAGGATTGAAAAGAATCACCAGAAAGCCTTAATGGGACTGGGCTTTCACAAGATTAATCTTCTAAAGACTGGTAACAGGTAGGAAACCAGGAGTAGGAGCCAAGTCCTATGTCAGTTTTTACTGTAGGCAGAATTTAGAGTAGAAAAGCTGCAGGTACCTGCTAGACACTGTCAGCATACTCAGAAATGAGCTGGGCACAAGAGGTGAATGGTGAGATGGTGAAGTTTGCAGGTGACACAGATTTGCCCACGGAAGCCAGACCTAAAGCAGAGGCCTTAGGATCAGAGAAGTAAGTGCCTGGGTGATAGGAATGAGCAGGTGAAACTCAGTGCTGATAAGTGCAAATTAATGCCCTTGTTAAACCAGGTCTAAATGTATACACAGAATGATGGGGTTTGAATTAGCAATTACCCTTAAGAAAGAAAACACAGCTTTGTGGCTTCTCCCCTCCAGATGCTGGCGTCATCCTCATGGCCACAGGGAGGGGAGGATGGAGAAAGGCTCCAAGAATGAGGAGCATCACTGTGCACATCTAATCCTCCATGAAGGTCTGGCTAACCATTGCAGAAACAGGAGAAGGTATAAGGACAACAGCAAATCTCACTACATACATGTACCAACCTCTGTGATAGGAAAAGCTCAATATATTTAGGGCTTTTGCTTGGAAAGAGCATGACTGAAGGGGAAAGAGTAGATTATCATTGCAGTATCTTGAGTGATGTGGAGGTGGACAGGGATGAGCATTGTTTGAATGCAAGAGGGAAGAAAGCTTGTTTAGTTATTTATGGATTTATTTTGAAGTGCAATGCCCAGCTTAGGGTCTGTTCAGAGCAGGACAACCAAGATGGTGAAAGGCCTCAAGGATAAGGCTTAGGAGGAGCAGCTGAGGTTGCTTGGTTTGTTCAGCTTGGAGAAGAGAAGGCTGAGGGGGGGGACTTCATTGCAGTCTACACCTTCCTCAAGGTGGGCAGTGGACAGGGAGCTGCTGATCTCCTGTCTGGTGACCAGTGGTAGGACACAAGGAAATGGAGGGAAGCTGCATCAGGGAAGTTCGAATTAGACCCCAAGGTCTAATAACTGGGACAGGCTCCCCACAGCACCAAGCCTGTCAGAGTCCAAGGAGCACTCTTCGTGCTAAAGGAGCAGGGAGTTGGACTTTCCGATCCTTATCCCTTCTAACTCGAGGTATTCTCTGATCCCATGATCAGCTGTAAGTGGAACGGGTCACTGATTTTCCAGCAGAATAATTTTATGAGCCACTTTCTGTTGGAAAATGCTGATTCCATTGGATCAGGATGCTCGGTGGGAACATGTCAGTGCCATCAAAGCCGGCAGCAGAAGCCAGACATCTGCCTGGTCTCCTTGCCTGCTGCCCAGCTGGCTGGCTCCCTGGGACAGCTGCACCCCATGCTGCAGCCAGAGCCCATTTGGTCTTTCTTCACTTTGTCATTGTTCTATTTATATTGCATTTCCCCTCCATTTTCATCTTTAGATTTTATATCCCATGTACTTACAGCATTAGAAAATCCCCTGTTGCCTGTCAGAACATCAGGTGTCAAATTAAAGTGCAAGTCACTCTGTGAGAATAATTTCTAATTTAAATGAGTTTCAAGCATACATTTTAAGGTATAAAACCACACAGATGTAAAGAACATGCACAGTAAGAAGTTGGGCTTGGTTTTATTTGTGTGTCATGTCATATATTAATATAAAATCATATTTTATGCTGTGTAGAGGTTTAGTCCATGAAAACAAAATGATACTTTAAATCTCTTTCTATCTTCCTGGGCTGAATGGAAATAGGTTTTTTCTAGGATGCCATTTTAGCATTCCAATTCCTGGGCAATTCAGCATTTTGCTGTGTTGGGCTGCTTTGTTTCACAGGTGTTTCCATAAAGAGCAGGAATGATAGAATGGGTGTTCTCTGCTTAAATGGAAATACCTGTTCTCAGCCTGAATCAAGGCTAATGCGTCACACAAAATGGGTGAGTCAGATGCAGGTGGAAAATCGGCCACATCTGGGGTAAAATGAGCAAGCAAAACCCCTTCTTTAGGCAACACATCACTGGAAACAGGAGCAGGATAAACTATGTAAAATACCTATCTTTGTAATCCAAGATGGGAAGAAAGCAGAATAAATCAATAACATAGTGATCCAGCATCATTTCCATCTTTTCTGTTTTGCCTACAACAACTATCAGCTCCAACAGAGAGGAAATCTGCACCTAGATGGATATTGCCTGTGCTCTGGATGAGGTTGTCACTGGCAGGAGGTGGTACAAGCTCTCATGAGATGAGCAGCCCTTGTTCGTCACTAGATAAGCAGATCTTTGCAAGTATCAGCATGCTTGTTTTGATTTGAAAGGCTTTAGTTGGGTCCATACAGTCATGTAAAATTAGATTAACAGCTAACCTGTGTACTTGGAGCACCAGAGCCTCCCCTAGCCACTGAACAGACCAGCATTCCTGAGGTCAGAGCAGTGCTGGCAGGTTGGGATGCGGTGGGATGCCTGAAGGAGGTTCCAGCATTTGCGAGGGGATTCCGGGATATAGGCAGTTATTTATTATGCCTTCAGTTCCTTTTTCTTCTCCTTTTCCTTGTCAGGGCACTGGAGGGAATAGGAACATGCTATCTCATTTCCTAATTTTCCTGTCAGCTTTCTGGCTTTCAAAATGATTGCAGCAGAAATCTATAAAATGAGGATGAGGGAAGGAACCTTAATACCACTGTAAATCTCCAAAATGGATGCAGAAACACAGTACTCAAATAGGAGTAAATAAAAGCAAGGAGAAATTCATTTCAGTTTTCCCTGTAAACCTCCTGGCAGCTTGGAATTATTCAGAAAACAACATTTAACTGAGAAAAAGGGAACCCTGTAAAATAGTAAAGATTATACCATAAAGCTAAGCACCCTCCATAAATCAGAGCTAGGAACATTGCTAAGTTATAGGAACCTGCAGATGGCTGTCATTAAAGGGAAAGAGCCTCTACTGGCTTGGCAGGCCATGCTGCCTCGTGGTGTGTAGCTACAAACTGAGCTGCTTGCATGGGGGAACCACGAAAGTGGTTTTAAAATGGGAATTTCAACCAGAAGCCATGACAGATCTTCAGCAGGACTCAGGCTTATTGTGAAACCACAGCGGTCATTTCAGGTCTGATTTAGAGGAGAGTCTCTTAAGCGTCCTGTGTTTAAAATAACACGACGATAGTTTATCACTATTGCATGTCCGAGGTGAGAAGAGCAGGCATAAGGCAGGATGCTCCAGCACCGAGCTTGGTGTTATCTCCATCATAGAGAGGGATAAACCCTGCCTGTCCAAAGGGGTGAGGGCAGCTGGACCAGGTAAGGTGCTGAAGGTCCTGGGAATGTGTTGGGACACACCAGCTCTTTCCCTGCTCCAGGCACATTTCTCTGTGCTCACATGAGGCATCACTGGTTTTCCCCTTAGAGGTGAACTTGTCTGGGGCTTTGACTTGAGAAACAGCGGGGGAGATGCTCAAAACAAGCCTGCAAAGCTGAAAATAGCACACACCGGCTGCTGCTGCTTTCAAGATAAAGATGTCACCAGGTGAGCTCCTCTGGAATTCTATATTAAGCCTCGCCATGTCGTAGCATCAAGACACTACAGCTCCTCTGGGTTGGTGCCATCTCCCTAAGCCGTGCATCGCAGACGTGCAGGAATATCTGTGCAGGGTGCTGGGGAGAGCTGGGGGGGACCCTGGGCTGTGCTGGCTCCCCACTTCCAGGCACTGCTTTCCAGAGGCACATCACGCTATCTCACGAGAGCCTCCACGGAGACTTAGTCCTAGATATCGCCCCAGAGCACAAGTGCTCCCAGTGGTGATGT
This sequence comes from Ara ararauna, assembly GCA_028858755.1. NCBI lineage: Eukaryota > Metazoa > Chordata > Aves > Psittaciformes > Psittacidae > Ara > Ara ararauna. The sequence continues at coordinate 1,257,092 of CM054383.1, read as the reverse complement.
TGTGCCAGGAGGTTTCACACATAGGTCTGGCAATTCAAATAACCCAGTGTGTAACAAGACCTCCACCAACCTACCCATGTTCCCAGGCTGGAAATGTTTTTCCCACTCAGCTGCACTTACCAGGATTCATAGTTATTCAAGGTCACCACCTCTAACAAGGTCAAAAGCCTTTCCTGATGCAAAATGGCACAGAAGCCAATTTTAATCCCACCCCCTTTCTCTTCCCGTTTCTATTGTACCATCCTGACTCTCATTTCTCAGCATTTCTGCAAGAGCATCCTTTACGTGCCTGTGCTGGGCTCACTGCTCGCCAGGCCAGGGGCTTTCCCAGGTGCAGACTCCAGGCTCCCTGCAATAGCTGTAGTCACAACACTTTCCAAACACACGGCCAGGAGGAACTGGATCCCCCAGTGTTTTCCTTCTTTGTCTCTGGGTGAACTCAAGAAATGCTCCCTGCATCTCTAACAACTGTGTTTAGCTCCTTGTCACAACCCTCTTTTGTGCTTCAGTAAAAAAGGCATCACCAGCAGATGCAATTTCTTTTAGGGCTGGAATAGTGTTTATTTTACTGGAATTGTACTCCACTATCTGGTGGCAAAGAGACTCAGCAATTTATACTGGCAGCACTGAATGTACTGAGATTGGCAGTGGTCGGGCACTCACAGCTTGCTGCCCAAGGCAACTGGGGCTTTTCAGCCTGGACACAATAAACTGTGTGGAGACCTCAGAGCAGCTTCCAGTATCTGAACAGGGGGAACAAGGATGCTGGAGAGGGACTCTTCGTCAGGGACTGTAGTGATAGGACAAGGGGTCATGGGTTCAAACTGAAACAGGGGAAGTTCAGGTTAGATATAAGGAAGGGTGCCCAGAGAAGTTATGAATGCTCCATCCCCGGCAGTGTTCAAGGCCAGGTTGGACAGAGCCTTGGGCAACATGGTCTAGTGTGAGGTGTCCCTGCCCATGGCAGGAGGTTGGAACTGGATGATCTTAAGGTCCTTTCTGACCCAAACTGTTCCATGATTCTATGATTCTAAGGGAAGTTAGGAGCATACTAATGTATCTCACCACAGAGCAGCAATAGAAGGGCCGTATGGTTGCTATCAATCAGTCTTGCATTAGTAACACTGTAAACATTTTTTAAGATGGTAAAAGATTCAATAAATCTGCTTTATTCTGCTTCATTGTAAGGTCCAGTTCTTCCTTTTCATCATGCAAACAACTTCCAGGTAATGGAAGGGATATTGCATTTGCTATTCACAAATCACACTTCCGGCTATTATTTGTAATTTTCAGTGCCTGCCTTCTTATGTGGTGTTAATAAAATGAGGTTAAAGTGATATACACTAGTGAGAGATGGAAGAAGACTAAAAGGAGATGTGACTCGTTAGACATTAACCTGTGGCTGTTGGAAGCAACCTGCGTCACTCAGGAAGATGTGCTGTGATTTTCCAAAGCGGTCTAGAGGATGTAGATGTATTTTGGAGGGGTTTCAGCAGCAACTGCCTGTGTTTCATCTCGAAACATGACCCACCAGCTCCGACTTTCTCTTTCATAAGCCCAACCAAGAAGTCAGATTGAAGGGTCCCAAAACTCCTTTCTGACCCACTGGTCTTCCTTATAATACTGCTCTAAATTGGTGTCCTTTAAATATTGTGTCACTGAGCTCTTCAAAAGTGAAAAAGAAGTTTGTATTTGCGTTCAATGTGGGGAAATTACACTTTGGTTGTAATTTACAACGCTTCAAAACTATCAATGTTAGTTATGGTTTGAGTGCTTGGATGCTGTAAAGAAAGATGCTTTCTTTTGTTTCTAAAGAAAGACATTGCTTAGAATAAACCAAAAATCCTCTTATCTGTCCTGTTAACAGGTATGAACTGGGCTTCACTGAGCAAATGAAGAAGAAATAAGAGGCCAATCAAGGGTTTAGTTTAATAAGCAAGGAAATGAACTCCAGCAGACACCAGTCCATCTCCTGGAGTCATGGATGGTGCTGGGAAGGGGTGAGTTACCTCCTGCCTGGCTATTTGGTTCAGTATCTCCTGCTGCTTGGTTTCCTTCCCTGGGCACCTACGGATTTCTGCCAAACTGTTTAGTGCATCTCCCTAAGAAAGAAATCTGATTGCTTGTCGAGCAGCAGCACTTGCTTCTGTTCCCTCCAAGCAGACAGGATCTGTAACGAATGACTCGCATACAGTAATTACAGTCTATTCCTTCCTATCTTGCATTGATTATTCACATGTGGAAAGAAAGTTCTCTCCTGAATAACAGAAAAGATCTGAGGGGACAGATATTGGATTTTTTTTCCCCTCTTCCCCCTCTCCTTGGTTTTCTGAGTGCCATTTGCAGACATGGTATCCTGAAGAGATGAAACATTTATAAGCAGCTCCCCCTGTCAGAGCGCTTGTAGTGTATGTCCATTTAAAGGACAATTTTGTGTCACCTCTTTGTATTTTAATAGTCAAAAAAATTTTGCATAATAATCTAACTCCTCTCTGCTGCCTGTAATGACTATCTGCATTTTCTGATGGATGTTTCTATTTGTTCCCTATGATATACTTGACCTGACATCTCATATAATGACCTTCCCAGCTCAAATACCATTTGTGATACTCTGCTCAGCACTAATCTATCATTTGATGACCTTACAAGTGCTGGGGTCATGGATTCAATCAGTGAAATGTTTCAGGGTGTAATTAATTAATTTTCCCCTTCCCACGCTGCAACTGCTCACTTAAAATCGGATGAAAGTGATGCTTTTTCATAACACTTCTTCAGTACATATGGTTTGTTTGTGTAATCAATCATGCTAAGTTGGGAAGTTCTTGGTATTCACGGCTTTGTCTTGCTTGAAACTTCCAAATGTTTGTTTTGCAGCGTAATTTAATGGTTTAATTAGGCAAACAACTAGCTACTGTACTTCTTAAAGTACACTCAGGTTGTGATTTAAAAACACTGCTTTGCCTTTGCTAAAGCTGGGCTGGATTGCACTGCACAGGCAGCAGAGCTGGGCTGGCCGTGAGTGGCACTGCCGAGCCGTGCCATGGCCTGTCGCAAACCATGATGGATCTGTTGGCTCTCAGCTTTAGGCTTCTCATCAAACAAAGAAGAATGTTTGTGGTCTTGGGGTTGAGCAGCCTTTGCTTGTGGCCATGTTGCTTAAAAACTTGAGTAGATGTCAGAAGTGAGGGCTGTGCGTGACGGCTCTAGGATGGAATTCCCTACTCTGGGATTTTTGTCTTCACAGGAAAGACATTGGCTACCAGCCCCACCCTTGTCTATGTTATAAAGGGTCTGGCATTTTATCTCTGCCTTTGACCTTATGCTGTGTTTTGTAGATCTTTGTTAGCAACAGAAGGGGTAATTTTGTGTGTATGCAGCCATCTTTTCACCTAATAATGTGAATCTCTGATTTACAGCTGGCTCTGGACCCTTCCTCTGGGACTCTGCTAGGAGAATGTGATGTGATCTTTGCCAGCAGCACTCAGGACTAAGCCACTGAGGCAGCTTGGAAGGAGCAGAAAGCCCTCTTGATTCAAAATGAATTCCCTGAGATGCTGTTGTTATGTTAACAAGTTTCTTTTTTTATCCTGTCAAGGTATTGTGGAATCTTTCTATTGACCATTAAGGCAAAGCAAGACAAAACATGCTGAAATTGAGAACTGAATGCTTATGGGTGGAAATCCTATAATGCTGTAATTCAGTTTCTCTTCAGGTAAATATGATTGTTTCTGCAATCCTGCTGCTTGGCTCACTGAAGCCAGGGAAAAGACTCTAAGGGAGGGAACACAGAGACGTTGGAGAGAGGGAGGGGAGAAAAAAATATTGGGGGACTGTTCCAAATCCACCTGATAAATTTGGCTTAGAAGAGGCACAAGGGTGTCTTTAAAACACATCAGCTCTTCAGTGCAGGGCAGGAGAGTTTGGAAATAATGCTGGTGGCATCTTCCTGAGGTTGGTAGCTTTTGTAAAGGGCATCACACAATAGCAAAATCTCTTTAGAGTGAGGGGTTAAACCAGCGCTGGGAATGCATTAGATGAGACTAGGCTGCTAACCCAGTCCCTGCTTGCTTGCTGGACCAGGGTTATCCTCTGTGGAGCTGGCCCCATACCATCATGGCCTGTGCGGGGAGAAAGTTTTGGGAAGCAGGTCTGGGGGGGACAGAGGCTGGGAAGTGATTCCCAAACCTGGCCTCAGTCAGTGCTCCATAACTTGCTAGAAAGATCTCTTTTTCACAAATGATGTTTTCTTTCCACTGTTTTGAGCACGTTGTGGGTAGTAAATGACAGCAATGCTTGGTTGGCATAATGGACTGATGTGAAGTGGTGTAGCAACATATTTTGCTCATAGTCTGTAACCATTATTTTGATGGAATACAGGCAGGGAATGCAGTGGTCTGACGTCCTTAGGGGTAGCATCTTAGACCCATCCAACTCCACAGTACAGGTCATGTCTATAAACACACATGCAGAATTAAGGCTCAATGTGTCATTTCACTTGGAATTGGCTATATCCAGCAAGAGATATGGTCAATATTGGATATAATACCTACAGCTCTGCTATACAGACCGTAGCCATTGTTACAGTGGGAGAATCACTGCTGCTGCACAGACTTCCTGCAGTGGTATTTGGGCTATGCAGGATCTGTGTTTTCTTTGAAATGTTAAAGATCAGGAAGGACCAGTCCCAGCTAAGAACTAATTGCTTGGAGCAAGAAGTTCTCTATAGTGTGAGGGTACAGACGTAGCTTCTGCAACTACAAAAAAGTCACTGTGCTTTTTGCTCTATCAGCAGACTTAAATGAAATTTTGAAGGGGGAAAAAATTGCTTCTTGTCTTAAAGCATGAGCTGTGTTATTAATCTCTGCAAAGGAGTTTTATAATTGAAACGCCAGTGGAACCGAAGCTGTACTGACTCACATCATGACATACCGGTATCTACCATAAGCGTATATGAGGCTACACAATGCTATGTTACGACCGTGAGAGTTCCCAATAATGTAGGCAGGTTGAAAACTATAGCTTACATTCTTATCTAAATTCAGTTCCTTTAAAATAGTTTTTTGCCATTCTTATGGTATCTGGTTATCTGGTATGGCGTATGGCAAGTGGTTGTGAGACCCCACTTGCAGCACTGTGCGCAGTTCTGATGTCCTCAACTTAGGATGGACATGGATCTGTTGGAGCAAGCCCAGAGGAAGCCACGAGGATGATCAGGGGCTGGAGCACCTCCCGTATGAAGACAGACTGAGGACATTGGGGCTGTCCAGCCCAGAGACATTCAGGTTGGATATAAGGCAGAAGCTCTTCCCTGTGAGGGTGCTGAGGCGCTGGCACAGAGTGCCCAGAGAAGCTGTGGCTGCCCCATCCCTGGCAGGTTATCCCATGTGGTCACGTGTACTGCAGGAGCTGTCTTTGGTAAGTTATGGGCATGGCTTATGCTGCCTGTTGGTACAATATCATCACCCTGTGCTGTCATTGTTATCAGTAGTTTTAAAAAGAAAAGTGATGCAAGTTCTTAGGCTGGCAGTGCCTGTGGGCTGAGCTCACATTGCTGGCCATTAGGGAAGTCAAGAGCGTTTTCCATGCTGCTTTCCTGAACCTCTGGGCCAAACTGTGCATTTGACAGACAATTTATTGGCCAAGTTAGCTTGGGGACTTCTCAGCCAAGCCAGAAGCTCAGCATTTCCCAGCTCATCCAGGTCTCCATAGCTTATCTGGGGGTTTGTTCTTGCTTGCTGGTTTTGCTCCAGTTTGTGCAGCCCTAGGGAAAGCAGGAACTGCCCAGATCTGCTCCCTGGAATGCTGACATGCAATAGTGACTTTTATCCTGATTTCTCTACATTTTTCTCTTCCTGAGGTTTCAAAAGAACTGTGAAGAAAGAGACATAAATTACTAGTCTCAGCCTGGGCTTTTCTGTTGGTGTTTCTGATTAATACACACCAACATGCCTTCATTATCGCCCTGGTTTGTACCTACCTGTCAGGTATGTAAAGCAAAGCCCCTATCAGAAAATCTCATCTTCTTCTCCCCTTTGCTTGAAAGTAGGTGAATGTGCAAAGAAAAAGGACTGTGAGAAACAGCTTAGGCTTTTAAACTAATGATTTCCTTCCCTAAATGGGAATGCCAGTGTTTGAATGGACAAGAAATGCGGTGAGCACTCTCCCTGCCTCATCCTGTTCATCCGGGCACTGGGAAACTTTAGAAAGATGAGAGATAAAGAGGAGATGGGAATAGAAACCCCTCTGGGAAGGTGCTGCCATGCTCCTGCCTTCAAGCTCTGAAATAATGCCAGTTCCTTCTGGGTTATCAGATTTCTGCCTTGGCTATTCAGGCCTGGCACTTTGCCTTAAACAAAGCACTTGTTTCACTTGCTGAGCAGCTGCATCTCCATGAGAAGGGCAGTGCAGAGGAACCAGACCTTCCCTGGTGCCCCAGACCAGAACCAGGGTGGTTTCCCCACAGAGATGCGCTCCAATTCAGACCCCTTATGGGTACTCAAAAAGCTCTTTCTTGAAGATATTGAGGAGCCATCAGTGCCACAGAGACCCACATTTTGCTGCTATCTCCTGATCCTGAGAGCTTTTCAAAAATGATGCCCTGGTTGTATTGACTGGTTTAATATCTTCACTCTATATTTATGGTACATGCAGTTCTTTGTGCGCCTTTTAAATGTTACATTAAAATACTGAGTGGCAGTAGCTTTAAGGAGTCAAAGCACAAAAGATCCTTCCCTGCTCTTGTCTCCTATCTTGAAGAATTTATAAAACTCTCAGGGAGGCTCTTGAATTATGGCTCTTCCTCTTCCTCATGATGCATGGAGAAAATAAATGTATTATTAATCTGCCCACTGTCAGAGATCTCCGCTCCCTCTCTCTCTGTCTGTACACAAGGAGACAGATGACAGGAACAGCAGACGTATGCAGAATTGCCTAGTGTGCATTCAGGCTGGTGAATCACCAAATGCTGGGGATGAAGAGATGCTTGGTTTGACCTGGGGCTGAAGGGATTTGGTGTAGGAAGGTATGTGTGAGGAGCATCTTGGTCCTGGACCAGAGAATTCTTCAGATGTTTGCAGGAAGCTCTTTTTAAACATTTATATATATATATATATATTTCAAAGGCGTGGGTTTGGGGACAGCCAGCTCGAGACACGGTGCACTGTGTTTTGAGAGGCCTCTGAAGTGTGTGGGTCAGGGAGGGGAGTGGGAGCAGGTTGGGTACAAGCCCCAGCACTTGGTGGGGATGCCAGGAGCAATGGGGCTTGAAGAAACTCAGACAAAGGGGACATCCCATCCCTCCCTGAGCTCCTTGGTGTGTGCCGGCAGCCCAGTGCCTCCTGCACACCCACTGGAAGCACAGTCATATTCCTGCTGGGACCCTGCCCTCTCCCTGCTCCAGATTAGTGTGGCTCTGTGCTGCTGCCTGCATCTAGGAAGGGGGGGATTGAGTAGGATTAGGATTCAGCAAGGGCTTGTTTTAGCTTTGGAGAGCAAGAGCCAAGGCGGGAGTTGACAGACGTGAACATGTCTGTGTTGTGACTCAGCTCTGTGGGATGCATCTATCCCTGAGGAAAGCCCGGCAGCTCGGAGCGTGGCAGCGTGCACCTGCATCCTGCCAAGACTCCTGCCAAGCTCTGTCTTGGCTCCCAGATGAGGAGGGATTTGGTCTGGATGTGTAAGTATGGGCTTTCCCACGGGGCTGTGAGGTGCCTCACCTAAGGAGAGGGATTGTGCTCACAAGTGACAGAGCCTTGGGGAAGTAGGGAGGGACTTGCTAAGGAGAAAAGCCCAGGCTGGAAGGTGAGAGCTGAATTGCTGCAGATGCTGATTACTCTCAACACATGTTTGGTCCCCCCATAAAGATGATAGCCCATGGTCATGCACTCTGTTTGCACTGTCCATTCTCCTTCCAGCTCAGGATGCTTGGGTGCCCAGCAGGACACAGTGCACATCCCAGTGACGTCTTTGGGTGTCATAGCACGGGGATGTTGTTTGCTTGCTCTGTTGTGCTTCTCCCTCCCGTATGGATCAATTCCTTCATCTATGCATAGCTCCAGTGTGAATGCTCTCACTCTTAGATGGTATTCAGAAAGAACTGGTTTCATATCATATCACACCACACAGTTCCTTGGAGGTTTGCTTTGTGCAGCTCCCTGAGCTTAGCTTCTAGAAATCCTAGATTTATCTGCATGGAGACAACCAGTATATCACACCCTCCTACTCCCCCAGATTGGAATATTTCCTATCAAAAAGCCTGCTGGAATATCTGGGCACCAAGCACTGCTTTGCTGCGCAGCAGAGGTGACCATACCTGTGTCATACATATGACATGAAGCATGATGGCAAGGGGCATCTAGGGAGCTTTAGCATCTCCCCATACATGTGTGAGACCCTACCACCTTCTCAGCCCTCCCTTGGCCATAGGAGAATTTCGGCTTGTGGTTCTGGAGTCCTGGGGACAGAAAATTTTGCCTTTCCTGGATCAGACAGTGAGGCTTAGTGTGGGACAGTGGGTACAGGGTGTCTGGTTGCAGTGGGCTTAGAAGACACAGGCAGGCTGTTGCATCTTGCCCACTGTATGAATCCCTGCCAGAGCAGAAGGGCAGAAAAGCCATGCTGGCCATGTGAATTAGTAATGCCTCTTTTATGGCTTACTTTTAGTGTTTGTGCTCTGTTATGCTGCTGGTGCTTTGTTAGCTGTTCTTAGTGAGGCCATCACACTGTTTGTGCACAAAGAACTTGCTGTTTTCTTCCAGAAGCTTCCATTTGTGTTGCCTCCTGTTTTCCAAATACCTGTGGAGGATGTCAGGGTCTGTTCCCTTCCTGAGCACCATGAGGTGTTGAGAGGGAATGTCGTTTGTATTTGTATGAGCAAGTTAACAGTCTGGAGACATGTATTGATGCTAATTGATTTCCCGTCTATTTTCCATGCCCAAGTGATCTGCTATATCACTGCTACAAATATCTATAACTTCCTTGAGGAAAAAAGTGGCACAAAGTCACAGCCTTGTTGTTGCATGTGCAAAGGGCAAGAGAAACACCAGCTGCTGATCATCTGGTAGGTCTTGTACACTGGAAGTGTCAGAAAGAAGCAAATGAAACCAGTGACCCTGTGAGAACAGAAGTTCAGAAGGAATGCAATGTATGAGGAGTGGAAGAACAGTGTGAGCGGATGTGAACTGCCTGGAAGTCCTGTTCAACAGCTGGGTAAGGTTGACAGATGCCTGGGCTTTGCATTTGATCAGATCTCTCTGGTAGTTTGGTCTAGAAATCCTAAGGAGAGGAGGGTCCCTCCACTGTGTTGCATCAAGTCACATTTCTTGAGCTTGATAAGAGCCATAGCTATTACTTGACATCTCGAAGTAGAAGCTCCAAGTGTTAGAGAATTCACAGCCCTTTACCTGGTGGGTAATTACCTTCCCTGTTAAAAATGAGGCTGTCAAGGTTTAACCTCACCTGAGACCCTCCCTGAACAATGTAAGAAGGATGGGGAGAGACATTTTAGCAGGGCCTGTTGCAACAGGATGAGGGGTGATGGGTTTAAACTAAGAGAGGAAGATTCAGGCTGGATGTGAGGAAGAAATTCTTTACAATGAGGGTGGTAAAATACTGGCACAGGTTGTCCAGAGAGGTGGTGGATGCCCCATTCCTGGAAGCATTCAAGACCCAAGGAGGTCTTGGACGACATGAATTTGCTGTTTTCTCCAAAAGGTGTCCTGATTCATGAAGCTGAACAGAAATCACTGATCTTATGAATCAGGGGCAATTCCAAGAGCTTGGAGAAAAGAGCCCTCATCTGTCAAGTGCTCAGGGAAGGTGAGCGACAGGACTGGGTCGTGATGTTGGGTCAAGTTATAAAAGGGCGCATTCTGGTGAGTAAAGTGCTGAAAGAAGATGAGATAATTCATATCAGTCAATGCAGGGCTGTGAGAATATTAACATGGTGATGCTTTCTTATTAGATTACACATGGGGTCAATAAAAGCAATAGTATTGATCTTGGATATGTAGACGTCTGTAAGCATTTATGATTTCGCAAGTTTTCATTACTGATCAAGAATGATGTTTAATTCTTAGGGCACACATTAAATGGTTGAAATAATGGCCAGCCAATGTCCAAAATGAAAGCTGTTTATCTAATTTCTTTTCTTAAAGATCAGCTCTTGTTCCTATGCTTTCTTTTTTTGCAGTATCTTTATCTACAGTATGGAAAATAATATTCTGAAAGTACTGATAAGGTTCCCAAGTGATTTGAAGATTGGAAATGTGGTAAACAATGAGAGACTCTGATACACAAGCTAGGCAGCTAGCTAAACCAAGGGCAAGCAGACAAACACGCATTTCAAGGCATGCAAACACAAGGTCAAGCATTTAGAAACAAAGACTGTAGGTCAGGCTTGTGGAGGAGGAGACTCTCAGGAAGAAGAAACTCAGAAAGAGATAGTGGAAAATCAAATGCATGTGACTTCCCACTCGTGGTTGCAGCTGAAAGACCAGTAAGATTCCCTGCGTGTATGGCTAAGTATAGCAGGCAGTAGGAGTAGGGAGGTTGTATTACCGCTGGGTTTGGCGCTGCTGCACGGCTGCTGGGTGCTGGGCTTCTTTCTGGTGTCCATGTTTCAGAAAGTATGGAGAAAAAGTTGCAAAATGTTGGAATAGAGATATGGGAATGATCAACTTTGAGAAATGGCTCCCCAGAGTTCATGAGAGTTGCCTCATTTCATGTATCAGACTGAAGGTTAAGGAGTACTTTGAATTCCAGTTGATGACTGTGCTGGAGAAAGGCAGCTGGGTGGTACAGCAGAGTTCTTCCATCTCTAAAATAGGTAAATTCAGGTGGAAAATAGGTTGCAAATAGTTAACAGTCAGGGCAAAAACCGATTGCGATGGCTGCAGGGTCCCTATCACTGAAGATCTTTATCACCAGGTTGGGTTTCTTCAAAGGTGCCTCACAGGACTCTTCCTAATATCTGTGGCCAAGGTGGGATGCAGGATACCCAGTGCCCAGGCTGCTGAACATCCCAATGGACATAGCTCTGCACCACGGGGGACCGCAGCAGTGCCACAGAGCAGGCACAGGGGCACAGGCAGGTTACCTGGGCAGTGGGACGGGGTGGCCGGGTTGGCCCTGAGGACATCAGCCTACCCTGCTTTGCATCTCACAGCGTATTTGATACCCCTCTAGTTGCTTCCGTGACCGATTTGACTGCTCAATGGTTTTGTCTGTTAAAACATCTGTGTTTATACAATTTGTTTTCTCTTATCAGTTTATCCCAGGCCCACCTTACACTTTTGCAGGAGTTACTTATCTAAAACAATTCCTTCTCCCATAGGTCTCTTTGCCTACAGTAATACCATAAGCTATTTCCTTGGGTAAGCAGTCTAATCCAGACTTTCTGTGTTCATCTAAAATCCAGCAGTATAGTTTGTTAGAGATCTGAAGCCCCAAAATATCATGCTGGAACAGCTGAAACCAGTGCAGGAGATCAAATATTAAAGCAGAGACATCAGGGCATGCTATAGGGCTCCACAAGGGCTTCGGAAGCTCTCTGCAATGCTGTTGACTTCTACAGAGACTGCGTTATCAGATCCCATTTTCCTGCATGCTTGTAATCATCGCTGCATGTTGTCATTACCGAGTCTTGCAGTTTTGGCTTGCCATTGCCTTGCAGCGCTCCTGCGCTTACAGCCTGTAAAGAGCATTGCCAGTAATAAATCCCTCCTGATTCTAACATACTGTTATTTCAAAGGCGAGGTTATCTCCGTGACAGCTGGACATTCAGGGATCACAAAGCTTCCCTGTAACATCGCAGCATGGAATGATCAAATTATGCTTTGGCAGGTCATCCCACAAAACAATTAGGTGGGACTGGAGGTATTTTATCATGTTGCTGTGTGTGCTACATGTCAAAGACATGAAGGTAGGAAAACTTTCAATTAAATAATGCTTTCAGGGTTGCTGCTGGGGTAACCTGTGTGATTCCCTTCCCTTCTGCTCCCACTGCCTGGATGGGGGCTGACTTTTACCATCTGAGATAGTGGCTCTTAAAAACTTTCTCCGTCTGCTGTTAACTATCGCACATTGTTTAGGAAAATCCTTTAGTGACAGGAGAATTTGGATCGAGTGAACCTGAGGCTGCAAAATCCTTAGCAAATAAATTTCCTGACGTATTTGATGGAATTTGTCTTGGTGTATTCCTGTGTTGTTGCATACGAAGGACACTGGGCAGGGCTGGCTCCCTCCTTGCTAGCACACCCTGTGCTACAGAGGCTCCTTAAGGGGAGACCTTAGAGCAGCTCCAGTGCCTAAAGGGGCTGCAGGAAACCTGGAGAGGGGCTTTGCACAAGGGCCTGTAGGGGCAGGCCAAGGGGAATGGCTTTAACCTGCCAGAGGGGAGACTGAGATGAGCTCTGAGGCAGAAGCTCTTCCCTGTGAGGGTGCTGAGGCGCTGTCAGGGGGTGCCCAGAGAAGCTGTGGCTGCCCCATCCCTGGCAGTGTTCAAGGCCAGGCTGGACACAGGGGCTTGGAGCAAGCTGCTCTATGGAAGGTGTCCCTGCTCGTGGCAGGGGTTTGTGCTGGATGAGCTTTGAGATCTCTTCCAACACAAACCAGGCTGGGGTTCTACCTGTGGCTCAGCTCTTGGCGAAAGCCCAGACCGTGCCCTGGGAACAGCATCACCGTACTGGCACACATTGCACAGCTGAGAGCACATTGAGCCTGTGCAGCCCAGAGTGGCTCTGCCCAAGCACCTTATGATCACTGGATGGGTCTTCCCAGCAGTGCAATGCAAGTGTGTAAATGCAGTTTTTCTCATCTTAGGATCCTCAGGACTCAGCTGCAAGCTGGACACATGCCCACAGGTAAGGCAGCCTTGCTCTGTGGTACCTGTATCAGATTTCCTTCTGGCATGAGCTTATTTCCACTAGTAGGAGTAAAGAAAAAGAGTATAAGACCCTGGCTAAAGTTCTTTCCAATGGATGGTTTTGGGAAAAGCTTTCCTTCAACAGCTTAATTGCTATGTGCATAGGGTAGGACCCAAAGGGTTCCACCTCTTCTGGAGATGCCTTCTTTTATTTTGGAGCTGGTCACACTTCTATGCTAAATCCTGACTAAATGTTTCCAAAGAAAAGCACCAGCAGGACTGAGGTGATAGTTTTTCCATGGACTGTACCTTTCAGCTCAGTGCTGCCTCCTCTATTGTAATTTAGAACGAGATATTGTCGTGTTCCTGACAATAATTACTTATGTATTATTGCAAAGGTTTTGTTGATGAAAAAGCGAGAATGCTTTCTTTAAAATGGTCCAAATATTGTTTCCATTAAGATAAGGGATTATTTAGTATAATAGCATGCTATTGAACATTTCTATGGCATTCTTCCTTTTCAAAGCACTTCAGGAAAGTTAATGTAGGGAAAATGCCTTTTGTTAAAACTGGAGGAGAGCACCAGGGTCAAGGGGAGAGCTCTCAGAATTTAACATTTTCTCATCATCTGCTGAAAGACTGGAACTCTTCAAAAAGGCTTCCCAATGAATTCTGTTTGGGAGACAAGAACTCGACCTGTTTCACATGTCTGCTATGCAGGAAAATGGTCCAACCCTCTGCTCAACCCTCCAGGAGAAACAGCTTCCTGTTTCAGAGAGCCTGTGCCAAGATTTGGCCCCAAGGGCTGGACTTGAGAGGCCTGAGCACTTCAAAACGTGCTGTGGAAGAAGAGGCACAGAGTCATCCTGAGCAAGAGGGGCCTCGGGATCTGCAGCATCTCACAAAGACACTGGGAAGGTACATTATTTGCTTTTCAAATGCTTATTCCATTGTCCTTGGTAAATGCCAGGTTAGAAGATGCTTCGTACAACAAGTTATCTTCCTTTTTAAAATAAAGGTTAGTTTAAGCTTATCAAGAAAAATTAATTGCCATTGCAATGTACCATGGAGAAATGCTTTCACTCCATCCTGGAGACAGCTGTGAGGCCGTAACTCTCCTTCTGGATACAAGAAGAAGTTCTTTGCCAAGGTAGTAATTATCTCAGCATCTGTCTCTTCCTTTCTGTGCTCCGAGAGAATTGAAAGCCTCTGACAAGGTTTGCAGATCAGCAAACACGAGGGAATTCTCAGCCTCTCTCCCCAAGGATCAACATTTATGTCCTTTACCTTCCCGCATGCTCTCTCCCTTTCCTTTGCTCCAGAAATAGGAGCCATGCTGATGTCCCCTGCTGATGGCTGCAGAGTGTTGCCCCTTGCTGCCAGCCCCAGCAATGGAAGGGTGCTTGTGAGACCCCCCCTTTATCATCACTGCACAGCTTGGCTGGTACATCTCTGCTCTGGAGTGGACTTCCAGCCCTGCGGGGCTCATGCTGCCAGGAGAGCTGTGCATGTGTCTCCTCCAGAGTGAGGGGAAGCCACGTTTCTCCCCCTGGAGCGCTAAGGAGGAACAATAAGAGGTAATGCGTTTGATCAGTTGTGCCCAAAGTCTTTTGAGAAATTAACCTAATGAGCATCAGCCCTTCCCTGAAGGGCTCTCCTGCAGCTCCTGAACGGTGTGGTGTAGTCACAGGCAGCCCTGCCACCAGCGCTTTCAGGTTACATTGTGTCCCCACTCACCTGAAGGCTGTTCTTAGACTCAATGAGTCTAACCTCAGTTCTCCCACCTCCTCCTTTGCCAATGCCATGCCCTGTCCCATCTCACAAAGACTCATGGGGGGGTCTCCCAGCTGCCATGCCAGATCCTGGGGCATCTAATCCTCACTGCCCGGTTTCTGCTCCATGCTTTCTGCATGCACCTCCGTCCTCCAGGTCCAACCTGGAGAGCATCGCCCCTTTTGTTGACAGCTCCTCCGTGATTGTTTTGTACCATGAACAAGTTGCATTGCTGGTCTGTGCCTTCATCTTCCACGTTATTGATCATACAAATTAATTAAACTGATTCCAGTATTGATCCCAATGGCAGTCTATATTTTGCAACCCAAACTGCGTTCATTTATCTACCCATTCTCATCAATATCGCAGCCAGTTCTTTCTCCACTCCGACAGTTCCATTTATACAACAGCCAATACCCACTTAATGACCTTCCAGAACAGCCCTTGCCAATTCTTCCTCTTGTCCAAACCCATCCCTACAGTTTTCTAGGGTGTGTTCACTTCTCCTTATGCTCCTGGCAGAAAAAAGAGGGGTGCTGCAGCTGTGCAAAGGGTCTAGATACAGACATAATCATGGCTGGAAAGAGGGGAACCACTGGTTTTGCGCACAGCGGCTTTCACTTTAACAGGCAGCACTTGCCCATGCTGCTGGTGCAGCTTCCTGGGGCAGAGCTCCCTATTCTGCGCAAGCAACAGGCAGAGTCTCTGGAGATGCCACACTTGCTCCTCAGAGGATAAGGCAATATCTGTCCTCTCCAACTGCAGTGAACTTTTATTGGCAATCACCACACTTGTGTTCGGCAGAGGTGTCAGTCTGAATCTGTGTAACTCCCAGGGGGCCGATGTTTCTCTCCCCCCATCTCTGTAACTTAAAGAGAACCTGTGCCTGTTTCCAGTTTATCATGATCTTCTGCCTTGGGACTGACACTGCAAGATCTATTAATTTCTTATTGCTTTGAGTTTTAACTGAAGACCCTCTTGTAACCCACACATAACCTTCATGGGAGAGTGGAGTATCCTTGCCAATTATCTCAGAGATAGCTTTATAAACTCATTCCCTCCAAATATATTTTACAACGGGAATAACTCACATGAAAAAAGATTCACCTTCCTTTCAGCAATGTCACTGGAGTCACAGCACAGCCAGAATAAGCTGAAGCACTAACAGGAGTCCTATGAAATCACACATGCTCCCTCCTCACTTCTTGCTCTCCCTCCGCCTCCCTCCTGACTGTCAGAGCTCCCAGTCACATCTCAAGCAAATGAATCTACATTTCTAAGTCCTTGTGCCCTTTGACACAGTCAATTTTTCCTTACCTCCCTTCAGAACAAAAATAAATGGGAGACTTCTTCATTATCTTCCAAATGAGATGTGAAACCGAGGTCCTGACCACTTGCGATCATTACAGAAATCCCATGGCGCCTCTTGCAAGAGCAAGACCATTAGCCCAGATGTCCTGGCAGAACTCCAGTTTGGGTGATTATAATTACATTTTGCCTGCTTTTGTAACTTCAAAGGGATAATACCCTTTCCCTCCCTTGCTGTCCCAGTCTGTCGTGCAGGGCCCTGCACCCTCACCCCTGTGTTGGGGATTCCTCTGCAAGGGCAGGTTGGATATGGCCTCGATGGGCCCAGACAGCCTCTGGGAGAGACAGGTCATGGGCTGCCGCTTTTCCAGCTCCATTTGCTTTTCTGGTACCCTAGAAAGTGCATCATGTGTCTGTGCCAGAAGCCACCAGTCCATGCACCGGCTGCATCCCCAGTAACTGCTGCTTGCTACGAAAAGCCCCCTCGGGTGATTTGCTGATATCTCACTGTTTTCTTGCTCCTGGACGTGGCTCTGCTATAAAAATCTTCCAGTGTGCAATCTTAGTTTTCCATTCAGCCCATGACCACTCACTATGAGGATGGTGAGGCGCTGGCACAGGGTGCCCAGAGAAGCTGTGGCTGCGCCATCCCTGACAGTGTTCAAGGCCAGGTTGGATGGGGCTTGGAGCAAGCTGCTCTATGGAAGGTGTCCCTGCCCGTGACAGGGGTTGGAACTGGATGAGCTTTGAGGTCCCTCCCAACCCAAACCATTTTAGGAGTCTACAATTTGCATTTAGTGCAAACTGAGTAACAGTGGTCTCTCCAAATCAGTGTTGATCAAAACATAGATGGGAGGGATGGGAATAGCTGGTGCTGCGGCTGCAGTACAAAGCTTGGAGCTGTGGGTCTGCTGCCCTGTGGACATGCTGGAAGCCACCCAGCTCTTTAAGACCCTTCTGATTTTCATTTTAAAGATGGAGGTTTAGTCCGAGTTCATTTGGTCAGAGGCTCTGGCTCCTTTTGCCTGTGTTTATTTTCCTGTTTGGCTGGCTCAGTATGTGTTTCATTTCCTTGGCTCCTTCAGCATTTCTTTGAAGTCTGATTGCAGCAAATACACAAACTGCTTTTCCTAGTGGGAAATTCCTTCTGCAAACGCATGGGTGCCAGCCTGGCTCTGCGGCAGCCAGCACAGCTTGTCCAGAGGAGTGGCTCAGGGGAGCTTGTCACTGCCACCCCACAGAACCTGTGCACCAGCCAGGATCCACAATGCCCATTCCCACCGGCATTATGAGTGGATTCCGACGCCTAGCTGAGCCCTGCCTGTACCCCACAGGTCTTCCCAACAGCATCATCTTTGCCATTGAGCAATGCGGGGACAAGCAGTGGAGCCAGGGCAGAGCTCCCGGGCTCAGAGCTGGCTCAGTCTGCACCGTTCTGCGAAGGCTGGCAATGAGCAGCTCACAGTGGCTGCATCCCTGCAGAAGATGAGCAAGCATTTCTGGTGAGGGCTCCCTCTCCCCCCTGCTTGTTTAGGAGGCTCCATGCATCCAGAGGCTGCATCCCAGGCAGCCACGGGGAGGGTGAGTGTGCAAAGTCAGGAGGAATCCTTCACTGGGCTTGGAAAACCTCTGCTCACGCTCTGCATAAACATATCTTGGCATTATTTTTCCCTGCTGCATCCTGGAGTAGCCAAACACTGCGACAGAGAAACTTGTAGAAACAAAAGGTGTTTCTCCCTAAGCCAAGTGTCACTGGAAAGGGCTCAGGCTGCAGTAAACTCTCACTCCCTTGCCTCTATTCGTAATTAAGCTTTGCATTAATAGCAGAAGAAATCAATGCTCAAAGCTCATCCTCTGTTAACGGGGAGGGTGGTTGCTGCTGTGCATATGTGTTTAAAGCAGAGTTGTACCTGCTGATCTTGATGAATGGGTCAGTTGTGCTCTGAGTTTTCTCTGGAAATGAGAGGCAGAGTACACAGCCCCAGTGCTGATAAGGGATGCTGTTATTTTGTGTTCTGTAGCCATTTCTCCAGGAAGCTGTTGCTTCATTTGTATTGCTTTTTTAACCTTATATGCTCAGTGGGCCCCGGCAAGGCTTCTTTCTTCTTGAATTAAATGTAATCAGGCTGAGCAGTGAGGAAGAAATGATGAATGAGGACATCATTTTGGAAAACACATATCTCCTGACTGCTTATCTCAATGACATAAGAGGACTTGAATACAGTATGGAAAATAAATGCAGATGGAGGCTCAGCATATCATGCTGGAGAATAATAGCTCAGAGGGCTAGACCTGGCCAGGAGCTATTTATTATTTAGAGCATTACTGGTGTAATTTATAAAGGTTAATCATTAAAACTCTACTTCTCCTGGAGGAAAATGGCTGAAGAGCTCTGGCATTTGACATGTTTGCAGCACCATGGCAATGAAAGAAGCAACATTGCAGGGAAAGCCAAGGCCTGTTGCTGACCCATCCAAGAGGGCATCATTGTCCTTCCTATCTGCAACCAGATCCAGTGCTGGCAGACCCACCATGGGAGAG
The DNA here is from genome assembly GCA_028858755.1 of Ara ararauna. Taxonomy (NCBI): domain Eukaryota; kingdom Metazoa; phylum Chordata; class Aves; order Psittaciformes; family Psittacidae; genus Ara; species Ara ararauna. The sequence continues at coordinate 1,238,608 of CM054383.1, read as the reverse complement.
CTTTAGGGGCAAGGATGGGTGGCAGAACTCTTGTCCTTCAGGGAGGGCACTGAATAAAGTCCCCCTGCCTCACAGGGAGCTCATTTGCTGGCCACCCTCCTGGGCTGGCAGCAGCAACTTGGAGTGTGTTGCAGTGCATGGAGGCTCTAGAGGGCAAGAGGGAAAAGGGACTCCAAATAAAACATCATGGAGGGGAAGCATGGTGAGGGTGTCATCATTTCGCTTCTAGCCCAGGTACATTCATTAATGGCCCCATAAATAAGGAGGAGGAGAAAGGGGGAATACTCGCCAAAGAATTTGCTTTTCAAGCACTCCAATGTACTGCTCGAGTTATTTATTTGTGATGTGACTCCCTCTAGATGGAATAAATCTGATAAAGTCTGGCCACACAGACCTAACTTAGCATCTGCGCCAGCTTGTTCAACACAGGGCAGTGTGTCATCATGGAAACAGCCACATTTTCATCTGGAGCAGAGCAGGCCACTTGGCCATGAAAATGAAGGGGCTTTTTCCCACTGGTAACACGACTTCCATAAGAAACAAAGTGCCTTTGCAAATTCAAGCCATCAAGTCGTGGCTGTGTTCTGGTGGGGGAATGCTGCTTACAGCACAAGAACAAGGAGTACGCACATCCCAGACCAAGGTTCGTTAAGGAAATACTAATAAAGGAAAATAAAGATGGCAGAAAAGTCAGTGTGGAGAAAATAAAGGGCCCAGCTCAAGCCGCGCTCAACCCCAACAACCCTCAGACTGTGAATACCTGAACTTTGATTATGGAGTCAGGCTTCAGGGCTAATTGAAAACTGCTTATGGATGCAACGCAGTGCAGTTTATTTCACCTCCATGTCAAGAGTGTTTTACTGCAGAAAAGGCCTCGAATGTCCTGGGAATCCCAGCCCACCAGTGCAGTAAATCAGCTTTACACATTACAGGTCACTTCCCAAGAAGCAGCCAGATTCCTCACAGAGCCAAGGGAAACAGCCAGTACTGCACTATCCAGATGTGGGGGAAGAGAGCTTTGGTTAGCAGTTTGAGTTGTAAATGAATTTAATTGAAGCAGGTATTAGTTAGTGTCTCTGCTTATTGGCATTGCCATAAGAGTTCCCATTCATTCACAAAGTGGCTGTTTGCCTTGCTTGTGAAATCCAGGTACAGGGCCATGCAGGTCCTGGGATGCAGCCCTGCCCTGAGAGAACTCCCCACACCACTGGCACAAATGCAACTGCTGGGAACAGGGTGAAAGCAGCAAAACCCCATTAGATTTATGGTTTAATTCTTGTTGCTGATGTCCCCCATTCCTAGGAGGCATAATATAGAGAAACCCCGGCCTGTGGGTATCTTGTATTTCCCTGTGATGCTATCGGGCCGCAGCACTCCAAATATTGAGAGTACCTGGGTGTAAAGCACTGTTTTGATCATGTGTAGCCTTTGAGCAGCCCATGGCTTGGGTTCTGCCAGGAAGCAGGGAGTGAGATAGGGTAAAGCTGGGGAAGGATTCAGAACCGCTTCTGTCCATGGCAGCAAGCAGCAGCCTTCTGGAGCAGGCGCCTGGCATCACTCCTGGCTGCAGCCTGGGATGGAGGACTGGAGGATTTAACTCGGAAAGCCTGCAGGTTCCAGAGGGATGGATGCTTAGGCTCATTGCAAAATGACGATTCAAGGTTTAGCAAGGCAAACTGAGAAGTGGGACTGAACTGGTTTTGGAAATCCTTCAATGGCCTCCTTACCAAAAATGACAACTTTCCTTTTGATATTTCTTTCTCCTCCTTTTTTTTTTTCTTTTCTTTTTGTAATTTCACTTTTAAAGTCTGTGATTTCCAGTTTTTCTCAGGCTTCCCCAAGTTTCTGATTTACTTTGGCAATTACGTCTAAGTAGGACTGCAGTGCCACAAACCTAAGGTGATGTTCTGCCTGCTGGAAAGCCACTGAATCTTGGAAACTAACCATGAAATCTAAAACCAGAACAGAGACAATGACTGGAGCAACGCTTCCTCAGGAAAGGGGTGGAGGAAACCTCAAACACAATGAGCTCGTTGCCTCTAAGATGATGTGTGGCAAAGCAGAGGGTAGTGCATGGGATGCTCCCATTCTGCTGCCCTGGGCTTGGTGGTGGCATGGTGGCTGCCAGCACTGGGATTCAGCCTATGCATGGAGCTTCCCTGAGAAAAGTACTGCCCTCTTCCTCCTTCTCTTTCTATCTGTAAACCTGGAATAGAGATAGCATCTGCAAATCGAAGTCAGGCAGGGGATGCTTTTTGTCAATCCTTACTTTGAAGACCGCTATGCGATGATCTCATGGATCACACAATAAATGGCAAAGTGTTGTATGTGACAAAGGGAACCTCTGCCTTGTGAAACAAACCTTTTCAGAAATGCCATAGAAACCTGTCAAGTGCTCATCCTCCAAAGGCAGCTGCTGCGTAGGCCAAGGGCTCCTTGCTTGCATGCAGAACAAAAACAACGTCTGTGAGGTAAGAAAGTGTGAAGGGGAAATAGTCTTCCCCTCCATATTTGCATACTGGTCTTTAAATTGCATCATATAAATCAGCACCACCAAGCAAATGTGGAGTGTTCTGAAATATTGTATTTGCTTTGGATCAGTTCACAACCAGATTGCTTTTATTTTGTTTCATAAGAAGTTGAGATCGGAGATGTATGGACATGTTACTCTTTATGTTTGCATCTGCCATCCTGGCAGGAGAAAAATGGTTGCTTGGGTTTTACAAACGTTCTCCAATTATTTTCCTAAAATGGTTTGGATGAAATACTGTTGGTTCATATAATTAGCTGAAATAATAAACTGGCAAGAGTTTGGTTTAGTTTCCTTTTGGAAGGCAAATAGTGCAATGAACTCAACACCCTATAGGGTAGTTGGCATGAACCGTAACGCTGTGATGTGAACAACTTGGGGTATAACACAGACTGCACCCAGCCCCAGGGGCTGTCTTGGCTGGAGAGACCTGCATTCCTAGTGCTCTGTCTCCTCTACTGCCATAGGTCTTTCATTCAACACTTGCAAAGGCAGTGCAAAAGGGATGTTTCCAGGGAGACAAAGGGCAGAAGAGCATGATGCTTCAAGTGTGCATGTTCCTAACATGCCGGAGGAGCCAGCTTGGGTTCATCTCCTCCTTTCCTTACCAATATCATTATCCAGACAGACTGAAAGCTTAATCCAGTGAATGCCAAAGGACAACCCCTGATACGCACAAGCAGAAAGTAGCGATGCTCCCAGTGTGCACCTACTCATGGGCAACAGGGCACTGCAGCAGTCCCAGTGCACTGGGCCAGAAATTTCTGTCATTACGGTGGGCAGCGCTCCTTAATCCTTCTTTAAGCCCTTGAAGGGATTTGGTGATTTTATCACTCTCCTCAGGAGGTGTAGATTTGGGTCTGTTCCTCGGGGTGCCTGCAGCATGACTGGTCCTGGGGAATGAACACAGAAGTTGCCCAGTGACACACACAAACATCTTCTGCTTTCATTGCCCATGTTTAATAAAAGAAAGGAAGCAACAGCCCAAGTAAAAAACGCTGCAGGGTACTAACAGAATCTAATTTTCAGTCAGCTTTGGAAAAGATGTGTAGGGTTTTTAAGCACTTTAAAACCTGACAGCCCCAGATTTCATCTTTGACCTGCCTTCCTTCCTAGCCCTCAGCACCCCCTCCCTGTGCAATAACCTCTGCTCCTCTACCCTGCATGAGTTGGGCACACTCGGATAGTGGATCAATCACCATAATAACTGTTGTCTTCCAGGTTTATTAATGCTTTCCAACCGCATTCCTGTATTCTTGCTAATAACCCTACCAGCGGAACACTTTTGCGGACATGCAATTATTCATGTGGCACACTTGCCACCCAAATGCTGGTGGGTAATTAGGAAGCTTTGCATTCAACTGGAAGCAAGTCATTTTTATCTCTGCAATAGGCTTCAAGCTGGGACTATTTCACTGCAGGACTGTCTTCACAGCAAGCAGTGTTTAGGAAGGAAAGGCAGCTGATCCCTATGAAGGGAATGAGAGGAGCACAGGTGCTACCCATAGGGATTCACTTGGCCCCACAGTTCATATGCGTGAGCTTATCGCTGCTCTTGTAGAGTGAAAGTGGTTTTGAAATAAAGGGACAATCAGAAGCTGGGTGTTTGCTTGGCTGCTGCTGCAGGTAGGGACGAGGAAAAGCACAGTAGAAAGAGGTATGACTTGGTGTTGGAGCAATGGTTTTCCTGTGGTGCTTGTGTGGGTTGGGATTGTTCCTGCCTCTTTGAGCAATAGTGGGCTGGGCAAAGCTATAACAGAAATGCTTTTGAAGCAGTGATGAGGAGTTCAGCTGTGGGGAAAGCCAGGCTGGGTTTATTTATGTTCTTCTTGTTGAAGCAAAGCTGTGGGTATCACTCCGCTAGCTCAGCTAATAGCTGCTATCTGTCCCTAGCAGCTCTCTCTAGTTTTTGGTAGATAGGCAATGCTCAGGGATAGATACAACTGCTGGGCACAGCTCCAGTTCCCTGTGGTAGCAATAGACACAAGGCTGTATATGGACTGAAGACAGTATGTGGTCTTTTGTATTGCTGGGCTTTGTCGTTTTAGCGTGTATTATGTTTGGCAGTTAATAGTTGGCCAAGCTGGGAGTCATCTGCTTCAGAAGAGTGCATCTTGGGTGCTCTGTTTTATCCTTTCCTGATTCATGTTGGTGGAAGATAAAATTTGAGAAGTTTAAAAATGAAAAGGAAGAGTCTTCTTGCTGTAAAGTATGGGTTTAACTTGTGGTTTCCCTCTTCTTCCTTACACTTTCTTTATTGGTCCCAGGCACAATAACAGAGCTATCCATACAGGCAGTGTCAGTGATTTTATGCTGACTGTAAAAATACCCTGAACTATTCCCTCTGCAAAAGCCAGCATCTCTCTCAAATGCAGCATTGCCAGGGCCAGCATATTCCTCTTCCAGACAACTGAATATGGAAAAGAATGCAAAACACACTGAAGAAGCAGAGCCTGTCAGTCATTCCTCGGCAGCAGGCAGCACTGGGAAGGATGGGTGCAGAAGTCAAACATAGCCATTTTCCTCCAGCCACTTTCATGCCTAGCTTAGAGGTAACTCCCCAGGAGGTGGGATGCGTCATGTTCTCCAGGATGCACCCAAGACATCTGTGGCTTTCTAGTTGAGTGGATGTGCTACTTTGCTACAGTACAGAGTGAGGCCATCACCAGCATGTGCTTGACAAGAGGCTAGGGCACAGTGCAGAGGGAGTTCCCCAAGAACAGGAGTTCCCCAAGTCCTTCTAGGGCCTCTTGCCAGCAGTGGGATGCCCTGAGGACTGCAGGAGCTGAGGGCAGGGTTATCCTTGGGGAGCCAGGCATTCCTGGTGCAACACTGCATCCCTGACTGTGGCTTCTGCAAGAGCTGAGCGTGCTAGACCTCACCCCACGTGAGGATTTAGGGGTTGGTGGCTTCTTTGGCTGTCCATAGGAAGGGCTGACACCGAGCCAGTTGTGCTGTGGCAAGCAAATGGTTTCCACCTTTCTCCCCTGAGCATGTGTCACATCAGAAAGCTCTTGCAGGGCTGCAATGACCCTACCAGCACCCTCTTCCGCATCTGTCTTCCTCAGTGTGAGCAATGCATGATGAGTGCATCACCCTGCACACATGGGTATAATCCTGACCGTTTCACAGTGCCCATCAATCCACTGGAGTCATTTTAGACTGCTTTAATTCTATTTGTTTCATTACGCTGTTACGGCTCTCCTCAGACACAGTGCTAATTAACTCAATCCCATCCTAGCAAGTCCTGGCTCCCTCATCATCTCCAGGGTTTCCAGTCCAGGGAATTGTAACAGCTCATTTATCCCAGGGGGTTTTAATGGGTGCTTTTCTGTGATGGAGCTATAGGCTCATGATTGCAGAGGTGCATTCAAGTCTCTAATTTGGTGTGTAGCACTGAAAATTGTAGAGTTTTTAAATAATTCATCACTGGGCTTCAATATATTTAGCCATTCAAATTGGGAATCTGGGATGCTGTTCTGCAGAGAGTGAGTGTGTGTCATGATCAGAGGTTAGCTCTGCCCCTGTGTCCATGCAGAGGAGTTCAGACAAATCAAGTCGGAGGAAATGACTGGCAGCAAAAGAGACAGGAAAATCTGTGACAAATAATGATGCTGTGAGAGCCTCCATGCGGCTGTGGGCTGGGTGATGCTGGTACATGGTCCAGCAGGATGCGGGCTGGGAGACTGAATTAGCAAGAAGCATTGCCTGGGATTGTATGGTTAGAGCCAAATGCACGGTCAAGGTAAAGCCTTTGGGCTTGAACCCATGAGCTGCCAGTGCCTGGGGACTGTCTCCATCTTTTGCTCCCTGTTCTGTGTGTGGATTGCAAACTACTGCATGCAGTGAGATGCTGTTGTTCTTTGTTGTGTCCTGCTGGTGACTGTGACACAAACACTCACACCCATTAGCAGACACAGCAGTAGCTGTGGACTCTGTCACAGCTGGGAGATACCCAAGGTTCAGAAGGTTCCCAAACCCACTGCAGTGGTGCTGAGTCCCACTGCAAAAGGGGTGGTGGTTTAGAAATATGGACACAGAGCCTCATTTTATAGCTATGCAGTTTCTGATCAGGACCTGCCTCTCCCTCTTTCTTGACCCAAAGGTAGACCTTAAGATGCTTCAGTAGTGGGGAACTGGGAGGGAGCTACATGTAGAATCCCCAGGAGATGGGCTCTGCTCAGGGTGTTGAAAGCTATCCCAGCCACAAAGTACACTGGAACCTTTCTTCCAAGTTATTTATTTCAATAACAGATAAGCTATTTATGGGAAATGCTGCTGTTCAGGAGGGGGTTGGTTCTGCAGGGTCTCAACACCTATTCACCTCCACAGGAAGGGGGTTGATTCTGCAGGGTCTCAACACCTATTCACCTCCACAGGAAGGGGGTTGATTCTGCAGGGTCTCAACACCTATTCACCTCCACAGGAGCAGGAAGCACTCAGAACCTCTCCTAAAATCCCAGCACATTGCACAGGGTGGAAACCTTTTGTGTCCTTAGTTTTATGCATTATAGTCACATTATAAAGAAGTCCTGCAGAACATTCAATTACTTACTGCACAATTATAATCATATTTGTATATCTACAAGTAGGTCACCATTCTCTTAGGTTAATCAATTATAATGGCATTCACACCGGTTTCTTTCATAAATCACTGGCTTTTAGTGTATCCAGTGGGATAATGGAGGAAAACCATCTAATTTGGGGCTAACCAGAATGAAATGGGAACGTGCATAATTTGCTCCTACAAAGTGTATCTAATGTTCTCTACATCTGTATTTATTCGTGCTGTTTCATGCTGCATATTGCCTAAGAGGCAAAAAAAAAACAAACACAGAGGTTGCTACACTTAAAACTAAATGACCCGGAGTAATACAATTTATCTGCATTTATTTTGCATTGTTCATCATGGCAGATATTTTAATAACCCACTTCTGACGGCTGATGCACTGATTACCAATCACACAGAAATTTGAGGCCCAACAGCAAGACTGTTTGGTGTGCTGCAGGAATATTAGGGAGAGCTGTTTTGCCATGTAAAGCAAACCAGTTAGTGGAGATGGAGGACTTCGCACAGACTGGAGGCTGCAAAAGCTCTAGGACATAGCTGGATGCTGCCAAATCATGACCATCCGCTGAGCAACTGCCAGTGTCGCTGCTTTAATGCCTACATTAAAGACACTTCTGCAGCTTTCAGGCAACTCAGTGAAGGGGATAAATCATAACCGAATGGTTCCTCTTTTCTGCCCACTGGGTGCCACAGTGCTGCTGTCAGAGATGTGTGGAAGATCCCTGTGCCACCTTCAGTGGTGGCCTGGGGCTGGCTCCAAGGGAGTGGGATGTACCTGGGAAGTACAGAGCAAGACCTAGACCTGTGCTACCAGATGTGGCTCATCCCAGTTTAACTGGAGAAACTGGAGAGGAGGGATATGGAGACATTCAGGGGCTTGGGATGCCTGCCCTGCAAGGCTTTGGTTGATGGGCTTGTGAATTAACCAGTGTGCAAACTTAACCCCAGGGAGGGCTGCTGGGACTCCCCTTGTGCAGTTACTGAATCCTCTGGAAATGAATTCTTGGTTAGGGCTGTTCAGCCTAGAGCGGAGAAGCTGCATGGAGACCTCAGAGCAGCTTCCAGCATCTGAAGGGGACTACAAGGATGCTGGAGAGCGACTCTTCATCAGTGACTGTAGAGATAGGACAAGCGGTGATGGGTTCACACTGAAACAGGGGAAGTTCAGGTTAGATCTAAGACAGAAGTTCTTTACTGTGAAGGTGGTGAGGCACTGGCACAGGTCCTGCAGGGACGTGGAGCTCACACCATGGCAGTGAGCAATATGGTGGGTACAGCACACCCAGAGCTCAGCCTGGCTCCAGAGCAGAGCTGCTCCGGCCCTCGCAGCATCCCCGTGGCCTCCTCTGGACTCACTTCAACAGCTCCACATCCCTCCTGTGCTGTTGCCCCAGAGCTGGATCAGGACTGCAGGGGGGGTCGGCCCAGAGCACAGCAGGGGGGTGGCAGTGAGATGCTGTTTTGGCAGCATCCCTCATGGCCCATGCTCAGTGTGGGTCACGGGAAGGGACAGCACAGCCTCAGCTGCTCAGCTCCTCTCCAGAGAAGCATTTGTGAGGATTTATGTGTGTCAGGCTCCTATTTTAGGAGGGAAATGTGTCAGTAGATCATAAATGTTGCAAGTGATTTATGCTGGCTGGTTTGGGTACCTCAGCCCCAGGAGCAGACAAATTGTGGGTTTTATGTTTTATTTACACTTCCAGGGAATTTAGTGTCTTTGGAAAGCACTGGGCCTGTATCCCAGAGGGAAGCTGACTCCCGGTGGGATGGATAACCCCAGGCAGCTCCCCCTCACAGGGCGCTGTGGAAGGTGTTGAAAACCAACTTATTTCTTAAGTTATTTTATATCTGAGTAGATGGTTTTAATCCATTTCTATTTATATGAGAGTTGGGAAGTTTTACATGTCTGCAGTGACAGAAGAGAGCACAATAGAGGGTTTAGCTGAATTTTAGGTATGCAGAAGAGTTAAATTAATTAACAGTAATCTCTTTAAAACGTATGACAGAGTAATACCAGTGTAGTCTATCCAAAGGTTCTTTGGGACTTAATAAAGACCTGGGAGTCATTAATAATGTAATAACCCATGGTTAAGCTGATGGTATCAGCCAGTTGGCGGGTAGAGTTTGGATTTTGCAAAGAGGATCCTTTGTGTTTCCTGTGTGGAGTCGTTCTGCACTGGTGTCTACAAGAGGTGCTTATAGTCCCTGAAATTCCCATGTGGATCACAGGTGTAATCACTATTATTGTATTATAATACCTGCAGGCTTACAGCAGGTACAGCTGCAAGGGACAGTTGAGTGCTTTAAGAACAGATAGTTAACTCCTTAGCTTATAAGCACCTGTCTACACTCTGTTCAATTAATGAAACACGATTGAAGCAAAAGGGATTGGTACCAACCAAAGCACTGAGCTTTAAGCTCCTCTAATTATGCAATGAGATAATGTCCACCAGAAATAATTTTTAATTAGCCTAATTTAGGAATAGAGGGGGAAAAAAAGGCATCAGATTTCTAGTTCTGGAGCACCTAAAATGACCTCAAGGGAGGGGGGCAGAGAAAATCAATTGAATGTTGTGCATGTCCTCATGTCTGCTCTTCCCTGCAGGATATCAGCAAATTCCCGTGGGCTTGGGCTCCTGGATTTAGAATCATAGAATAGTTAGGGTTGGAAAGGACCTTAAGATCATCCAGTTCCAACCCCCCTGCCATGGGCAGGGACATCTCCCACTAAACTGTGCCACCCAAGGCTCTGTCCAACCTGGCCTTGAATTTGCTGGCAAGAGGTGGTTGGGGGGTGCTCTAGGCGCAGGGGGCAGTGCACAGGGGTGCCCTTGGTTCTCCCCACCACTCATTTCCAGCTCCAACTGCCTGCAGTCTCTCTGGCTCCACTGTCAGGAGGTGGAAACACGCTGGCTAGAATAGGGACCTTTGTTCTGGTTTGGTTTGTTTTCCTCTTTCCTTTTCCCTATGCATACTTTTAAAGGCCAAACTAGACCATTAAGTCCAACTAATCCTACATGACAAAGGCCATCCCGCCCATCCCCTAATTCCTCAGTACCATGGCTGACCATGACCATGTGATTATATTCCCTCCTGTAAACGGGCTGAGAGCCTCTGTGTGCTCCAGACACAGAGCAGGACCCCACTGAAAACACTCAGCCTTGATTTAAAGACTAAGCAGCGGATGATTTATCACACCCCTCATGAAACCACTCCAATGCATAATTACACTTACAGTCAAATAAGTAATTTGGGCTGAAAGCATGGGGAGCCATATGCAAAGTGCCTGGTGTACAGTTGTGTTGGGTTATGAGGTAAGGGATCCAACACATCGCTTTTATGTCTTTTCAGGGAAGAAACAAGGATATCTGAACCATTTGCACAACACAGAAGCTCTCCAGCCCTTGTCTGGAAAAGGCTGGAGGTTTGCTGGGGAAGCATTGCCGAGAGGGAGCAATGAAGAAAAGAGGGTTTTACAAGGTTGAATGGGAAACTTTTATTGGAGGGGCTTGTCCAGCTCCTAATCCCATGGGGGAAAGGAGGAGGAATTTGAATGCAGTGTCCTTCCCTTTTGGAAGGTCAAAGTCATTCCATGCAATTGCAAAGCAACATAAGAGACGTACACTTATCCCTCTGTGGTGGCTGTCAAAAATGGAGGAGTTTTGTTGTCCCAGACAGTACATTTCATCAAAGCCCTGCAGGTAAAAATGATCCGTTGGCTTGAAATTTATCTTAATGAGCAGAATCCAGCCAATGGAGCAGGGTGCAGCTGAAAGTGACAGATGGGATCATTTAAAGTTTGATTCTTCGCATGAAGGAAAACAGTATTTGTTTTTTCCCCAAGTTATTTTCCTGTGGTTGTTGGTGTTCTGCACAGTGTCACAGCCTCCCATTGGCAGTCCCTGGTCTCTGGCAGGTTAAATTACCCAGAGTCTCTCAAGTGCAGAGTTAGAGGTTGTTTCTGGAACTCCTCAGCTCCCATAAACCCATGGAGCTCATCCAACAGCCATGACAAGTAGAGATTGTCTTCTTGGCCAAGAGACCTTTTGATAGGTAAGGACTGCAAGCAAAGACATGACAGTTTATAACCCAACAGTGCTTTAATCTTTTAGTTATTGGAGAGAGATGGTGGATTGTTCCCAAAAATATGTAATGTGTTGGGGAAGTGCTTTTTGGTGGGGCAGGGTGAGTAATTCTGGGTTTAATCCTGGACAGGTTCAAGCAGAACCTGTCCTGCATCAGGGCTCCCCATTGGGATGGCTGTTGCAGACTCTGCTTTGGGAGCTCTGCCTCTAAGGCTGGACCCTAAGTCTGAAGCTGTCAAGTGCCAGCCCTCTAAAAATGCAATCAGGCATCAGGCAGGCAGGTTGGGAGAGTGTTTGAAATGCTTGTTCCAGAGTGCTTTCAGACACAACTACAGGAATTTATCACTGCTCTATCACTTGGGACCGAGGCAAGTCCATAAAAGCTCTATGCAGTTGGACGACTCATTTCCCTATAGGAGATCTGCTGAATTTTGATGCTGAGAGGTGTCCTTAATGCATAGGACCATATTGTTATGTGCTGCTTATCTAAAGTAGGAGAAGATGAGCAGGAAAAAGAGTGCAATCAGCCCAATGCATTAAACCAGCTGTCACTGCTGTAGTAAAAATTACCTGGGCAAAGAGAGGGTAATCTGGTGGATGCACCACATCTAGGTACAACAGAGTGTACAGACCACAGCAGTGGAACCTGCCACCCATGCCGGGGCAAGAACAGAAGCATTAACCCTCTCTCCTCTACCCACTTGTTCACTGTTTTCTGATGAGATCCATTAGCAGTTAACAAAGGTTCAAGACACAAAAGGGGTGGTCTGTAGGTTCTCTTGTTTAAGCAGTGTTGGACTAGATTTTACCATCTAAACAGCAAACGTTGCACTGTGCAGCCCTCAGACTGGAGGATGAAGAGCTCACGCTAGCATCAGATCACAGAATCATGGAATGGTTTGGGTTGAAGGGACCTTAAAGCTCCTCCAGTTCCAATCCCCTGCCATGAGCAGGGACACCTTCCATAGAGCAGCTTGCTCCAAGCCCCTGTGTCCAGCCTGGCCTTGAACACTGCCAGGGATAGGGCAGCCACAGCTTCTCTGGGCACCCTGTGCCAGAGCCTCAGCACCCTCACAGGGAACAACTTCTTCCTTCTATGTAACCTGAACTTCCCCTTTTCCAGTTTAAACCCATCACCCCTTGTCTTATCACTACAGTTCCTGATGAAGAGTCCCTCTCTGGTATCCAAATCCACACATTAGACGGGTGAGGGGAAACTGAGGCTGTGGTGGGGCTGCTGCTGGTCCCCAACCATCCCTTCCAGGGTTCTGCAGCATCCTAAACCTACTCTAAAGCAGTGAGCAGGCGGCTCAGACAACAGTGAGGCCAGTCCATGCTGCTCAGCCCTTCCTGGCGGGAGTGATGCTCTCATCACAGAGTGGGTACCCCTAAATCCACCTCTCCTGTTTAAGGCAATGATGGATCAAGGCAGGAAATGTGAACTGCATGCGTACTCCCTGCCACGCAGCTCTGTGTCAGCTGGGAAGAGAAGAAAGGGATTGCAAGGAATTTCTTCAGCTGTATTCCAGCAGCAGATTAAAATAGCTGCTACTATTTTAATCTGGCGAAGTGGCAGCTAAGGCACATGCATGACTGGCAGCGTCTCCCAGAAAGCTGGGATTCAAAGAGCAGCCTGTGCCTTTGGTAATGCAAATGCTGGGCTGGCCCCCAGTCCTGGCCCCACACCAAGTCACCCCATGGCTAGAATTTAGGATCAGGAGATATAAAATCATACTGCCCTGCTCTTCTTTTACTCATCGTGAAGGGGTGTAATGCTGTTTCACTGGATGGCAAGATTGCTCCCTGAAGATCCATCAGCCCCGGTGCTCCGGAGGCAGTGGGAAGAAGCTGCCCTCAGAGCTTCTCTTTATTATTATTACTGGGGTTTTATTTTGCCTTCATTTATTTCCATTCATTTTATAAAATGAGATAATTGCATAAACTCAGCTGTGGAAATTTAAGACCTTTTCCTGCGATGTTCTGGTTTTTCTCCTGCATCTGATCCCCTCTCACACAGGTGAATCCCACAAGACTCTGTTGCCTGAATTCAGCATCAATTTAAATAAGCAAATACTTATATAGCATCCAAGAGGCACTGTGTACACAGGAGGACACCAAATTAAGTTAAATCAATATTAACTGCTCTAGGATTGAAGAGGGTCCAGGCAAAAGGATGGTACCAGTTTAACAAAATCTGTTTAAAACCCAGTGTAATTGAACTGGAATAAGTTCACTATGAAGGGTAGAATTCACCTTTCAGATTCCTTGAGTGTCTTTGGATGAAATCCCACTGTGTTTATTCCACACAGGACTACAGGAAACATTATTTTCTTCCTGGTTTTAGGAAGATGCAAAAAATATTTGTACTACTTGTTTAACAGCCTCTTTCCAGTGTGAAGCCACTGCTGAAGACCACTCTATGTTACCTAACTTAGCTTTTTACCTACCTTGAACTGGGCAAATGCTGCAGGCTTTGTTCTAAAGTAGGTCAGATATACCAGGTTTGCATTAGACATCTTGGAAGCGGACACAAAAAGTACCTTGGACCATATGGCCTACAGACCTGGGCTTTGCTGGCTCACACCCTTTCTAATTCCTCTTAATCTGCTCATGAACCCCTCCAAAAGGGTGCTTCACACACCTCACCAGTAATCTCTTTCAATGCCTGGTTGCCTGTGGGTCTAATGCCAGATGGCATTAATATACCCATCACTGTAATTATTCAGACAAGCAAACAGGGGCAGGAGCAGCCTCAACTTCTTGCTTTTCCCAGTGATTCAGGGGCATACTTGAAAGGGCCCTTTCATCCCCATGGATCCCGTTCCCTGGAGTTGTCCCAGACTGTCCTCATCAAAAGGGAATTTGATGTTTCAGCAGTTTCTCAGCCAATTTCATGCGGGGATAAGAATCTGTGGTGATGGGACAGTAACATTTACCTCTGATTATTGCTCAGAAGCTTGGTACATGTCCAGATGCCAGCCCCACACTGGGTTCTCCTCGAAAACCTTTCACAGGATTGAGCTCTTTGTGTGAAATGGGAATACTGCTGGCACCTTGTAATCTGAAAACAGGCCTGCCTGTTGTCTGGCTCCAACTGATGGTGAACATCCAAGGTTTGCTGCAATGAACAACCTGGGTGAATGGTTTCTGATGCCGTATGTTTGGAAGGAGGCACTTCTGAAAGCTTCTTGCACCATACAAGTACTGAGCAGGTACCTCTCACCAAGTCCATCTTCCCATATGTGATTTCCATGAAGTTTATTTAGCTATCAGTCAGCAGCAAAACAAAACTGTAATGGATTATCTTGCAGTGGATCCCTTGAGTTTCCAGGTATTTGGCTCAAGCTTTGAAATGCTGCCCAGTTTAACACACACACAAAGAGCCTTGGGCAATCTTGTATTCAGGAAGGCAAGATTGCTCCATCAGTTCAATAGCTGGAAAAACACAGAGGTGCTTTTGGACATCTCAGGCTCTCCAAGAGCCTTTATGTTATCCAGAGTGAGACTTTATGCTCCTATCAAGTGTGCTTGGTGTTAGGAATGAGAGGCAGTGATGCCATAGTGACAAGAAGCAAGGCTTTGATGCCCACATTACAAAGAATATGCAAACTTATATAATTCCTTTGATTAGCTGCTCTCTGATATGTCAAGTCCATGAATAATCAAGCCTCATTTTCTAATTAGTTTTACTCATCACCCTGCTGCTCCATGCCTTTGCTCATTTCCATACCCTTTCTCTAGTGAAGGGCCTTATTCAGTGAGGTGCTGGCAGAGCTTGTGTCCCTCTTCCATCACAGCAGTTCTTTGGTCCTTTGCTGGCTATTACCTTGCTCTCAGTCCTGCTTCTCCTGCCATGCAGTGACCAGCTCATTCCTCTATGCTTTTACACTAAGTTTCTAAGCCCTGTTTCCTCAGGGTACTATCAAAGTCCTGGGTTTGCACATGTCTTATGGAAGTGGTAGAGTGAGGTCCTTCTGGGACAGGGGAGGACAAAATTGGAGCAGCAGCTCCATCACTTTGAGGACCCACAATGGGAAGAGTGGTTTTGAATGCTCGGGCCACAAACCCATTCAACTGAGAGACAACTCCATAAAAGAAAGCTGCAGCAGTTGGGCTGGTGGCAGTTGTGCTTGCTATTTTAATGAATATGATATTTTCATGACCCAAGAGGCTTTTCTGTAGTTATTTCATTTATCTTCTCCCCCTTCCTGCACAGGTACTATAAGAAGAATCATATCGTGAGGAGATACAGCAAAGGTAATGGCTCATTTGCATTTCTTTTAATCAAGTTATTCTAATTGTGCTATTGTGCAAATATGTTTTCCCCTCTCATTTAAAGAAGATCTCATCCTCCCAGCAGCAATCAGGGTTACCCCAGCCCTGGCCAGGGCTCCTACAGCCCAGTCCTGCCTCTGCCCCGGCTGTGCTCTGCAGAGCAGCAGACACTGGGAGATTACTCTGGTTGAAATGACAAGAAACCTCAATCGTTTCAGCGAGCTGGAGGCATTAGTGCCTAACAAAGCTCAGTTTTACACACTGACAGCCCGCTTACCTCCAAGCTGATGCATGTTTTCTTTTTGATAGGGCTAAGCAGTCACCATTTACCAGTCAAACGCAGAGGTCAAATTCAGCTGCTGTGGAAACAAAGGTATTCAGAAAACATACAGGGATGTGAGGATCAGTCCTGCACAAAGAGCTAACAATAGTTTCCTGAAGCTGCAAAGATCAATTTAGGGCTTGAGGCTCCAGGCATTGTATTGATCTGCCTCTGGGCAAATACCTGGTACTTTTGCACACAAACCCCAGCCTTTCTGAATGTTTCAGTGTGAAAATAAGGGAACTCAGCCTGAGATGAGAACCTGCACCAGCTCAGCTGGACCCTGCTGTCACATCCACAGCGACAGAAGGGGCTGGCACTGGAGATGCTGTGCTGGGGGGGCAGCTGCAGAAGGGACCAGCTGGTGGGAGAGGATGCTGCTAGGTGGAAAAGGAGCAGTGATCTATACCAATGAGTTCATCCCCTGTGTCAGCACAGAAGGGTGCTGTGGGAATAGGGACTGTGTGTTTGGGGTGTGGGGGATACTCTGCGCTGGGAGGAAGGCAGACGTTTTGTTGCACTGGCATTACTCAGTGGTTTTGCTCAACTTCTTAACCCAAACCAGCTGCTGCGCCAGCCACTGAAACTTGTCCATGCTGTAAAACCTTAACAGCTCTGTTCTGTCCTGCTTTTATCTCATTCGGGGCGACTTTCATTTCTTTAGTGCCTGAGCAAATGTTTTGTGTCCCTGGATGAAAGCCAGGGAGCATCATTTACATACTGTGGGTGAGAAGGCAGCAGACTGGAGCCCATCACTCATCAGTGAAAGGATGATCATTGTTTAGCCCATTCCAAAATAATGGCTCTGCTGGGAACACCAACCCAGTATGCATCATGTCTTTTATAGTATATATTAATTTAGTGTAGACATTAGGCTATCGTTATTTTCTCCTCTTAATTCCCATGTATTAGCATTCAGGATCGGTTTTAACCCAGCACACGTCTTTGTTATTTCATAATGTAAAATAAATAAAGCTGGAGGCAAACATCTATATTTTTTTATATCAACAACTGTGGGAAAGTGATGGGTATAAAGCACAGAAACATCTTTATAATTTTAAGGCTTGATTTTCAGAACACAGCGTTTTCATTAAATGGTGCAATCCATTCATTTTGGAGCTACGGATATAAACAGAAGCAAATTAACTCGGTAGCTCTCATGCCTAGAATCTCTGTGATAAAACTGCCTATTATTGGGAGTGTAAATGTTTACCAAATATTAGAGACAACACTAAAAAGAACCTAGGAAAGACAGGATAGGCTGCTCAGGGATGAAAGCCATAAAGACATCTCCTCCCAACACCACATGTACCTGGTGAAATTACTTACAGTGAAGTGCTGTGAGAGGAGGAGAAAGAAGTCTTCCCCCCCCCCCTTTTTTAATGGTGGATAAAGGTCTAGGAAAGTGTTTTCAAACGATTCTCTTTGCTATCTGCTGTGCGTATTAGAAAATACAGCTCTGGGTGGAATGGCCCATGGCAGGATGCAGCACGTCTGTGTAATGTCTGCAGCTGAGCACACCATTGAGTGCATCAGTTAAACTGAGGGCAGCCAAACTCCAACTCCTGTCACAGCTGCTTTACTCAGAAAGCCAGGACACAACCTGGAGCACTGTGTCCAGCTCGGGATTGTCAGTACCGGAAAGACATGGACCTGTTGGAGAGGGTCTGGTGAAGGGCCACAGAAGTGATCAGGGGGCTGGAGCACCTCTGCTAGGAGGAAAGGCTGAGAGAGTTCGGGTTGTTCAGTTGGAGAAGGCTTTGGGGAGACCTTATTGTGGATTTCAGTTCTTAAAAGGGGCCTATGAGAAAGATGGGGAGAGACTTTTTCGCAGGGCCTTTTGTGACAGGAAGAGGGGTGATGGGCTTAAACTAAAAGAAGGAGATTTGATCTCAAAGGTCTTTTTCAGCCTAGCTGATTCTATGATTCAGGCTGGATCTTAGGAAAAAGTTCTTTACAGTGAGTGTGGTAAAATCCTGGCACAGGTTGATCAGAGAGATGGTGTATGCCCCGTCTCTGGAGACATTCAAGGCCAGGCTGGATGCGGTTCTGGACAACCTGG
This sequence comes from Ara ararauna, assembly GCA_028858755.1. Classification (NCBI taxonomy): domain Eukaryota; kingdom Metazoa; phylum Chordata; class Aves; order Psittaciformes; family Psittacidae; genus Ara; species Ara ararauna. The sequence continues at coordinate 1,220,764 of CM054383.1, read as the reverse complement.
TCTAGTTGAAGATGTCCCTGCTTATTGCAGGGGGTTGGACCAGATGAGCTTTGAAGGTTCCTTTCAACCCAAACCATTCTGTGATTCTATGACACCAGGGATGGCTGAAAACCTCCTTTAGTCAGCAACCTCTAATTTGCTTTTCTAAAGTCACTTGCAAGGCTGCAGCTTTCCCAGGCATCAACTGCCACAGCACCAGTTGCTCCCAAAGGGAAAAGGCAAAACCCTGGCTCTCTTGCTGCACCCTTGCTGGGTGGCACATGGTGAGCACAGCGGGGTGAGCACCATTGTGACACTGGCGTGCCAGGTCTCACTGACAACATGCCAGGAGCTGGAGGGCTAAATGTAATTTGCATACAAATATACAAATGACTTTAATCAGAGATAAGCCCATAGAGCCCTCGCTATTAGTATTTACAGAACACTTGCTTTGTGCAGAGGGGTTTCCAAATGTGCGGACAGAGACAGCACATGTGAACCACAGAATTATCAGGCTTGGACGGGACCTCCGGAGATCATCCAGAGGTCACACAGGAACGTGTCCATGGTGGGTTTGGGATGTCCCCAGAGAGGGAGACTCCACAACTCCCCTGGGCAGCCTGTTCCAGTGCTCTGACACACTCAGGGCTAAGAAGTTCTTCCTCATGTTGAGGTGTTTTAGTTCATGGCCATTGCTCCTCATCATGCTGCTGGGCACCACGGAAGAGTCTGGCACCATCCTCCTGGCACCTGCCTCTGAGACACTGATCTGCATTGATGGGATCCCCTCAGTCTGCTCTGCCTCAGACTAACCAGGCCCAGCTCCCACCATTTGCTCATGAGAGATGCTCCAGACCCCTGAGCAAACTTGTGGCCTCCCCTGGACCCTCTCCAGTAGCTCCTTGTCTGTCTTGTACTGAGGAGCCCAGAACCAGGCACAGTGCTCCACAGGCAGCCTCACTGGAGTTGAGCAAGGGGGAAGGATCACCTCCCTTGACCTGCTGCCACACTCCTCCCAATGCACCCTATGTATTTGTCACCTGAATGAACTGAAACCTCTTGGGGTGTCAAGAAAAACACCTGATACACTCAACCCCCCCAAACCCGGGTGTTGATGCGTGTGGAAAGCACAGCTCGGTGCACAGGATATCAGTGATTGTGGACAGTGCCACAGCTGGAGTGTGGCACAGCAGCGTGTGTCTGTGCTGGTCCATGGCTGGAGCGCGGGGCTCTGCAGAGCCGGTTCTGGTCCATGGCTGGAGCGCGGGGCTGCGCGGTGCCGGTGCCGGTCCGTGGCCGGAGCGCGGGGCTGCGCGGTGCCGGTGCCGGTCCGTGGCCGGAGCGCGGGGCTGCGCGGTGCCGGTCCGTGGCCGGAGCGCGGGGCTGTGCGGTGCCGGTGCCGGTCCATGGCCGGAGCGCGGGGCTGCGCGGTGCCGGTGCCGCTCCCGGTGCCCGTCCCGGTCCCGGTCCCGCAGCCGCACACCGCAGCCGCGCGCCGATCGCGCCTCCGGCACCGGAACAGCCCCGGTGTGGGCGTGGAGCGGCGCGGGGGGTGTGTCCGGGGTGTGCCGGCGCGGGGGCTGCCGGGAAAGGCCGGCGGCGGGGCGATGGCGGCGGAGCGCGGCCGCGGCGCTGAGCGGCTGCGGCTGTGAGCGGCGGCGATGCGCGGCGCTCCCGGCGAGCATGGAGGAGCGGTCCCACAGGGTGCTGCTGGCGCTGGTGATGCTCTTCCTCTTCGCCGTGATCGTGCTGCAGTACGTGTGCCCGGGCACCGAGTGCCAGCTCCTGCGGCTCCGCGCGCTCAGCCCCGCCGCCGCCGCCGACCCGTACCGGGCGGAGGACGAGACGCCGGCGCGGTTTGTTCCCCGTTTCAATTTCTCCGCCGGAGACTTGCTGCGGCGGGTGGACTTCAACATCAAAGGGGACGACCTGATCGTGTTCCTGCACATCCAGAAGACGGGCGGCACCACGTTCGGCCGGCACTTGGTCCGCAACATCCAGCTGGAGCAGCCCTGCGAGTGCCGCGCCGGGCAGAAGAAGTGTACCTGCCACCGGCCCGGCAAGCGGGAGACATGGCTCTTCTCCCGCTTCTCCACCGGCTGGAGCTGCGGACTGCACGCCGACTGGACCGAGCTCACCAACTGCGTGCCCTCCGTGGTGGACAGCAAGAAGGAGGTGCGGCTCCGGCCCTCCAGGTGAGGCGGTGCGGGGGGGACCGGGCCTTCCCCCGGGGGGGCTTACCGTGGACCCTCCCGCCGCTCCCCCTGCGGCGGGACGGGCGATGGACACGGCGGGCGCGGTGGTGGCGGGGATGATGCTGCGGTGTGCGGGGTAGGATGTGCTCCCCGCCGGTACCGTGCTGCAGGGGGGGCGCCGGGAGCAAGGACACCCCCGGCTCTGCCGCGACTGAAGAGTTTTAAACGATGTCTCACGGGCTGTCGCGATTGTAACTGCCGGTGGGGAAAGACCGGAGTGACAGAGTCCGGTGACACCGGACAGGCCTCGCAGCCCCATGGCTCGGGGGCCCCGGTGTGGCTTTTGTCCGGCTCATCCAGAGGCGAGGGTCTCCCCCGGGCCCCTGTCATCCCCCTCAGAGCTTCTCCATCTCCAGCAGGTACTGAGTTCCCCGCGTGTGCCTGGAATTAACATTGTTTTTGGGAGTGTTCATGAGCCGCTGCGTCTTGTTCCACCTGAAGTTTAGCTTACCTTGCAAAGTAAAGGTTAATCTTGTGGCTGAATTCCCTGCCAACATTCGCGTTGCCCTTCAGCCCTAACCTTGTTTACTTCGTGTTTGCGTTTTGGGTTGTAGTGACGCCGCACCCCGGCCCCTTGCTTTTGCGGTCGCTAATCTCTCCCGGCCATAGCTGGGTGGTTTCCTAAATGCTCCCCCTGCCTTTCTAAAGCCCTTCCCCTGGGCAGCGAGGAGCCGCTGGCTCTGCTCCTGGAGCTGTTTGGTTACAGCCTACCTTCAGTTGGAACAGAGCGAGCCGCTTGTCCGCGGCGTTGCACGCAGAGGTACCCTGCAGCAGAGGTTTAGTGGCTTTTCATACTGCTTCGCTGGGAAATGAGAAACTAGGGTATCACTCCTACTGCACTGTTAGACTAATGGCAGGTCCCCTTACAATGAGGGTACTGTGATATATCATGTTATCTGAAGTCAAGTCTAAGCACAGGTTCACTTGAAATAGAAAGCAATTTCTCTCTAGAATTCCTTTTATATAGTGTGACACTACACTGCCATCTAGTAGAAAAATGGTTAGCGTCATTATCTGCCTGTAGCCCAGCAGCAGCTCTTTGAGACTTGGCTATTGTGATCCCTGCTCTTTTGTTTTCCCGACTGCTTTAAAATTTCATTGTCTCCTTTTTGTGACATCCCATTTGCAAACATCAGGAAATGATTCCATCCCCCTTCGGGCCTATTAGCTTCCCGTTTTCGGGCTGCTGAGTCTTGCAGGCTCCGGTGTTTATTTTACCTGTCCTATAAATATGTTGTTTGTCAGCAGAAATGGAAATTGCATAACGTGCACTCTCTTTGCAGAGCAGCTTCAAGTGATCCTTCTTTCTCTTCCCGCAGAGGTGGGCCTGGCCTTCAGAGTTGTAGCTGTAGGGCAGGGATTTCCTTCCTTCCCCAGGGACAGGTCATCTGTGCTCAGGCTTAGTTGTGCCCTCTGGAAAAACAGGAGACTCCTTGTCCTGAACCCACCACCTTAGGCGGGAGGGAGAGCCTGGCTTGGAGAACTGAGATTATGTCTGTAGCCTTTGGGTTTGTGATTTTTGGTGTCTGTTCTCAGAACCTGCTTTTCTGAGTCAAAATAGAAGAGCTGTGAGTACCTGTCCAGGAGTTCAGAGAAGGCTTCCTCGTCCAGCGGATGATGTATGTTCAAAACCAACTTCTGAGAGGTCACTAGGACTTGTGACTTGGGATTGAAGCCAGGAGAGAGGAAGCTGTGATTATTCTGTGTTAGGTAGAGGTCTGCTCTCTCAAAGGCTTCAAAATGATGTTATATTTTTAATAACCTAATTACACAGCTTGCTTATTCTCCAAATAACGTCTTGACAAGCCGTTATTTGAACTGCAGCTTCTAAATGATGAAAAGTACAGGAAGAGAAGTTCTTAAATGAACAGTGGCCCTTCAAGTCTTCCTGCCCATTGTCATACCTTGTCTTTAATTTTGTGTTCTTGATTCAGCAACATTCAGCTGACAAGTAATTAATTAGAACCTATTCCTAGAGCCAGGAACAGGTGCTAATGTGGACAGAGAATAGTTCCTTCCAGAGCAGATGTGGAATGTAGGGGGTCTGAGTGGAGTAGGTGTGGGATGAGGAGGTCTGAGTGGAGACCAGTGGGGCCAGCCGCAATTCCAGCAGTAGAGTTTTGGGGGGACCATGCTGTGTGTGTTGCTGGTCAGCTACACAGTGCGGTCTGTAGGTATTGGCTTGGGGCTGTGTAGCCTTGTCTGGTAATAGCCAAATCAGTGGGGTTGTGCCAGCAAACTTTTTAGCTTGTACCTGTGTGCGAGTACTTTGCAGGGGTTTGCCTTGTGGGGCATGGAGAGCCTACTTGTCAGATTGCTAGTTAGCTGGGGCCTTCTCTTCTGTTTGACAGTTGAGCCTTTGTTAGTCTGGAGAATCCCCTCTCCTGGACCTCATGATGCCCAGCACTAGGTACGGAGCATCACTTTGGTAGGATCTAGAGGGTATGCTTGTGAAGAACCCTGCTGCCTGCAGTGTTTATCCTCCAGTTTGTGCTCTTAATCCCATCACTAGTCTGGGTCTGTCTCTGTTTTCTTTGGAAGTTGTGGGCTTGAAGTACAGATTCCTTCACTGGGGCAGTAGAAATACTCAGGACAGCTGTTGTGATACTTGTTTTGGATTTAACCTAGTGATGTTTTCCTGAATATGAAAGCATATAGGTTCCCAAAACTTGCTTTCCTTTGTAGTAGTGGCTTTTGCTCCTTAAAAACCAGCTAAATAGTTCTCCTTCTCCTCCTTTAGTCCTTCCTTTCCTAGAGGAGCATGAATCTCTGGATTTGGGGAGAGAGATTTATTGGTTTTGCCTCCTTGGGGCCCATGTGGGTGTACTATATGCCACCATTCCTGCTTGTCTCCTGTTCCACCAATGCTGCTCACCCCTAGGCTTCTAGAAGCTTTAGGAGAAGAGAAGGTGCAGCATAGTTTATGCATTGGGTGCTCTGGATTTGCTGCTTGGGAGGTTGGTGGAATGTGCTGATGGTGGTGGCAGAAAGGAGAGGTTTGTCTGGGCTGCTTGGCATCAGCGGTGAGAAAGAAGAAATGTGCCTTTTCCTACTCATGAGTGACTGACTTGGGTCACTTGATTGATTGTGGAAGCCTCAAAGCTCTTGGCACACTGAACAGAGGCAGCATCCAAAGGAATTGTGCATGAGAGCATCACAGAACTGAGGTTTCACTTGGCTCTGGCTAATTATTATGGGGAGTATCTACTGAACTTGTCTATAGCAATAAATCCAGTGGCACCATTGCAAGAAACAAAAGGCTTTGGTTAGACTGGAAAATGTAATGAGACATGGGAGCAGATACAGATACCTGCGTTCTTAAGTGGTGTCTTGCCTTTTAACCTTGTTGGGTGAGAGAGTTGGCTGTGGATAAAGGTTGGGCTGTATTTGGGGTACCTCCCGGCTAGCATTAAAGGAAAGGGATGCTCTCTGTTGAGAGGCGAATGAGGTTGTAGGGCAGCCCTTGGAGCCAGAGGTCTGAGACTGGAAGAAATCTTATGCTGCTGGTACAAGCCTGTTGGACCAGGACCAGGGATGTTGCTTACCGGTTTTTGGGAGGTCTGATGCTGGCACCAAGTCGTTGTAATGTGGGACAGAAGCCCCTGGCAATGCATGGGTGTTCTTGTCTTGTCCCTTGAATGTTAGTTAAACTCTTCCAGGTTAAGCCTTATGAAAATCTGAAGAAAAGATGCATTAAGACATTTCCCAGCAAACTGGAAGTGTTTACTGTGTGTGGCTCTGTTGGCTAAACAGGTTAATCCTCTTGCTTTTAGAAGTGTGATGGGATTTGCATCTGCAGATCTCGTCTGCTGTATTGCTGAGATGAAGTTAGTTTTTTCCTTGCCAGCCCTCATGGTGCTCTGCTTTGTATTGGTAGCTGCAGAGGTGCTGATAACACAACAGCGCTTTGGGTGCTGCTTGAGCAGTGCTCCTCAGCATCAAGCCCTGTCCAACCTGGCCCTGAACACTGCCAGGGATGGGGCAGCTGCAGCTTCTCTGGGCACCCTGTGCCAGCGCCTCAGCACCCTCACAGGGAAGAGCTTCTGCCTAAGAGCTCATCTCAGTCTCCCCTCTGGCAGGTTAAAGCCATGCTCCTTGGCCTGTCCCTCTGTATCCTTATAAAAAGTCCCTCTCCGGATTTCTTGTAGGCAGGATTGCTGCTGCACCCTGCGCCCCAAGCTTGAGGTGCATAATAAAGGCTTTGGCAGGAGGTGGACAGTTTAAACCCTCTGGATGTGCTGGTGGAGTAGAGACCATTTCCAAGGATGGAGTCCCCCAGCCCGGCCAGGAGGGATGCTGAGGGCAGGGAGGGTACCATGACTGCTGCAGGGTAAGGGATGCAGTGAACATCACCTGCAAATTCAGGACGAGCCCCTGCAGGGCACCTCGTGGGACTGGAGCTGGGTCTGGTTTTGGGACACTGGAAGCAGTGGGCAAGCCTGGAGAGCAAAAATAGGGGTGTTGAGGGGAAGGGCAGGGATTATCTTCATGAGTACAAGTGGTTCCTTCCCCTAACTCCATTACAGGGCCTGACCTTGAAAGTCTTGGTTCTGAACTTCAGCTCGTGGTTCTTTAAGTGTGGACGATAGGACTTGTAAAGCTCTCTAAATTGATATTGCTGCTTTGCAGATAAAGTGTTGGACTTCTTAAAGCACATCTTAAAGGGATTTAATAAATCACTTTCCAAATTAGGTCTCTTCAGTTCTCCTTTAAATCTTTAATACAGCACAAATGAACTTTGGGTTAATTTAAAGTGTATGTTTCGTACTGCCTTTTACTTTGCATGTGGAGTTTTTTTCCTGTGGGTAGAGAGATGTTAATTGTTGCAAGAATAAATCCCAGTGATCGCAGTAGAGCCAGAAATGAGGAACAGGCATTATCCCTTGCACTGCTTGTTCCCGAGAGTTGGTCCTCTCTAAAGAAGAGAGTGGGAATATGAGCACCGTGGCATGGTACTGTTGTACTGGGACATGATTTGTTTTTCTTCAAAAGGTGCCTTTCTGCTATCTTTTTTTCTGGGAAATTATAAATATTAAAATGAAACTATAAATATATGCTTTGACTGCATCAAAATAGGCACAGATTGTGCCTTGTGATTCTTCTTTGTAGGTTTATAACCTTTAGTAAAGGTTATTAAAGACACTCACAAGTCAGGCATTGCCAGTAGGTGAGTTGTTTTTGTTGAAAGACAGGTTTTTAAGTTGAACAAGTTGAGCATCAGTTCCGAGGCGCATTAACTGATGTTAATTTGTACCTCATTTATTTAATCTGAATTGTCAGGAATCATGTTCTCTACTGATGTAAATGGTGGCAAAAAGGACTTATTAGCAGATTTGATTGCTTTTTAAATTTAACTAGCAGAGATGCGCTGGCATGCCTGAGAGAATTGGTCTGTTTCTTGTGAACAGTTCAGTGCCTAATGAATCACTTCAATGTACTTTTCTGAAGGAAAGCAGAGCAATTTAAATGTGCAATGCATTGATTTACCTCAAATGGATTAGGCCTCTGTGTGCAGTCCTTTGCATTAATTTACTTTCTCCACAACTGTAATAATAAAGGCAGCATTTCTGTTATGGCTTCAGCCCAAATTAGCTCCTGTAACTTCCTAGAAAGCAAAATAATTAATATGTGGCTGAAAATGGGCTGTGGGAATGGATCTTTCTGAGACGACATGGGTCACGGGAGAAGCTGCTGGGAGCTGTGCCGAGGGCAGGAGCATGGCTGGGACCCGGCAGTGCCTGGCTGCGTGGCCCTGTCCTCCCTTTACCTCTGATGGAGTGTAAGGAAGAGAGAATGTGTCTGACCTACTGATGATTTATTTCTGGACTTTATTATGGGGGGGGGGGGGAAGTATTTGTGATTTGGGCAACTTTGATTTTTTTGTTAATTCTTTTTCGGATGTGACCAGGTTTGTGTGTGAGGAAATGGCACCGAGGTCTGTAACTGCAGCAGATTCGAGCATCTTTTATTACTGTAGCATCTTTTCAGTCCCCTCTTCCTTTCCCTGTGACATCCGGTCTGCAGCGTTGGGCTGGCTCTGTCCTTGCTGAGCAGGCAGGACACAAAACTGGGTAATTCCTTATTTAACCATTTAGCCGCAGAAGTGGCACCAGGTTTTGTTTCGCTCTCTGGGGATTACTGTGGCTGAGCAGCCTTTTTTGGAATTACCCTTGTAGGCTTCTTACATACTTGTGAGGATTAATTTCCCTATCCCTTCTGAACTGGTGTATTCCCATCACTGGGCAGCTGTCTGCCCAGATGTAAACCTGCAGGGAAGCCAAGCGGTGGAGCATCTCCAGCCTCTGCCTTCCTCCCTTGGGAGCCCATTTTCTTTCTCCCAGTTTGGGGCTGCTTGCCTGATGGATGGAAGCAAAGCTGACGAGGGCAGAGATGATGTTTTCACATGGGAGGATGAAGGCAGTATGGTGACAGGGATGGGGAGGCAGTGCCTCTCCTGCCTCCTTCCTCCTCTTCATCTTCCTTGGCAGCTGGGACCGGAGCATGGATCATTGTTTGTGATTGATTTGCTGATGTTGGCAGTTGCACGCTGTGTTCTGGGGCTAACAGGGTAGCACCGAATTATTCAGGCATCAGTGAAACGAATCACATTTGTGATGAGTAATAAGTAGCAGACTTTGGTATTTATGAATAATTAACACAGTAAAGTTTTTCTTGGATGTGAAGAAATGATTTGATTTCTACTGTGAACGCTCTGTAAAATTAATGAAAGATTAATTTTGCATTTGCTAATGTGAGCCTGAGAAGCCAAAGCAATCTCTTTTTCTGTGTTTCAGTTTATACTGCTGATGTAAACAGGGAATGTGTAATTCCTTCAATGGATTTTCCCTGGGTGGGACCTGTGTTTAACAGGGTAGGATGTTTTCTGAGGGAATAAAAAGTCTATTAGTAAACACTTCACTTGCTGTCGCGGGTTTCCATCCACTCACATTATCTCTGAGTGGGTACTGAGTGTATGTGTATAACAAGAAAACGTCTATTAATGAGTGGCAATTAGGACCAGCTTCATTTTTCTTCTCTGACTCAGATTTCTTCCTCATAGTTTTAAAGAGAGAATCCATTTACGATATTGCTTATGTACAGCTTGGAGTGTAATCTCCATTTATTTAGTCTTGGGAGAAAAAAATCATTAGTTCTAGAGACCTATAAATCACAAGATTTATTAGGGGTGAGATTCAAACCATGTTACTCCTTGGTTTTCAGCTGCTTATCCAACTCTAAAGGAGCCAAACTTCTATGTGATATAGCTAAATATATACAGCTATGAGGGAGATAATCTTGTAGCATTAAATGATTTTGCACATTTCCATAAAAGCATGAAGACAGCTCTGCTTTCATGAGATCCTTGTATCAAATGCTCCTCATTTCCCATAATCAAAAGGACTGTGAAGTTTTGATGCTTTTTTGAGCTCCAAGTTGCTGGATGATCAGTTCTTCCTTCACTGTTTTGTGTTGGGTTATATGAAAACGTTGGAGTCTGCCATTTGAACTGTCGGGTCCTTCAGTAAATGCCCAAATCAAGTGACCAGAGCACTCTCAGTGAATGATTTTCTCCAGCTTCTGTGTGTCCGGAGGAAAGCAACTGTTTTAACCCGCATCGGTTAAGGAAAACAACTTTTCCTTGGTCAAAGCTGGAGACGCTGCTTTTGAGAGTTGCTTTTTCAGGGTAGCTGAGGGGAGAGCATTTCCTTTGGCCTGTGGGAAAGCTGTTCCTGGAGCAATCCCAAGCCGTTCGGAAGTTGGAAACTGGTTTTGGTTTGGTTTGTTTGTTTTAATTGTGGGTTCCAAGAAGGGTATTGGGAAGGTGCTTTTGTGTCCTGCTGGAGAAACACGTACCATGTCCTGACTTCTTCCCTTCTTTGGCAGCAGCTAACTCATCCTGACAGGGGAGATGCTGCTGGAGTTGTCCTCCCACAGTACTCATTGCCCAGGGGGGACTTAAATGGGACTGGATGTGGGTGAAAAGCATCTGTCTATGTGATGCTCCCGGAGGAGCGTCAGGCTTTGTTCTTCCTGGAACTGATGTCACCAAGTGTGGATGGTGAGGAAGATGCTTGTGTGGCTCCTGCCTCTCACTGAGCTGTTTGTTTTTCTGTGGGGGTGTTGAATCTAATCAGTACTGTGGTAGCATGGAGAAGCAAGACAAAAGTGCTCAAGGAAATGTCAGACATAACAGGATGCGTCTGCCTGGTGATAGCTGAGTGACTTGCAAAAACATAAATGGCATAAATTAGGCTTTAACTCCTTCAGTTCTTGTGTGCTGCAAGTCAGTCCCTGGTAAGAGATAAAGCTTTAGTGCTGGCATGAGCTCCCTGTGACATTTTCTCTTTTCCTAACTGTGCTTTGGTCTAGGCTTTTGTCAGGACAGGTGTACCTGTGTGAGTAACATTCCTCGTCTACAAGCATGGAGAAGTGCATTGGACCTGAGGTTTGGTACAATGCAGCTTTTGGGAAAACCTGCCCTAAATATTTAATATATTTATTGGGACATTGAATTGAAGGTGTATAACTGAGAATAGGGCGGATATTTCTGGGGAAGGATTGGAAAGAGGTTGCCCATCACTAGGTTTAAGATGTGCGCAAATGATGTCTTGTCAAGCCTGAACTCTATCGTATGAACAAAAGTACTTAAATATATTGCTTAGGCGTATACTTATGGTGTTTAAATGTACTGCAAAGCACTTTGCGGAATAGGGGTCAGTCTAATGGTGTGAGCACCTTTTGTTAGCGTGTGGTATGAAGTTTCCTGCTGTGCAGAGCTGGGATTTCATGTGTCTTTGCTTTTGATTGTGTTTTCTCTGCTGTACTTCTCCTTTCCTTACTACCTGGAACTAGTCAGTGCTGTTGTAGCTGTGTGTGCTCCAACACGAGCAGAGGTTGTAGGGGCTAGAGACTTGCTGAGACAAGTGAAAAATGAGATTCCCTGTTACAGGACCCAAAGACCTAGAAAGCAGCTGTTGAGAGAGCTGGGCGAGTTGATGCATCCCCTGTGACAGTGTCAGTCCTGGCTCGTATGTCAGGTTTGGGTTGGTGACCTGGGGAGCCAGAAGCAGCATCTCTTTCAAGACTGCATAACAGCCAGGCCTCTGCAGAAGAAGGCTGTGGGAACAGATGACTCTCCTGGGTCGGTTTGGTTTGGATGTAGGGAAAAAGGCAGGTTTAGATCTCTTTTCCACCAGCATTGGGAAGGCGCATCCAAAAGGCCAGCTCCATCTGACCCGAATCCGGACCTCCCGTCAGACGATCCCCTTTATAAAATTGGTCAGTATCTCAGGCAGCACAGAGGGAAAAAACCAAGCACACAGAAAGGATTTAGGAATAGCAGAGCTCATGGTGAGATAAAAACTTCTCAGAGCCCGGATTATGGAAGGATCCAGCTATTCGTAAACTATATAAGCAGATTCTCTGTTGGCTGCAGCGGCTCAGCAGTCGCTGAGGATTTGATCGGGTGCTCAGCCCATCCTGCTGCTCTCCCACATACAGCTCGGGTCTGGAAGTTGAGGTTTAAGGGTGATGACAACTTGTATATGAAGTGTTGCAAATTATCTGTGCTTTGGAAACTGCCGATATGGGCTTTCTTAGGCAATCTAAAGCTCTCTTCTTTCTTGTCTGAAAGGTTGGTTTTGCTTTTCCTGCCATGGAATTAGCAGGACAGTTTTGCTTCTGCTTTTGCTCACGTATCACCTGAAGTGATGAAGGTGAATTGCTTCCTGCAGTAAACCTGTGTATTTGTGGAAGAGTGTGAAGTACAGGTTCTTAATTTAGTTCTTCCCTTACAGTAAAAATATTTAATGTCCTATATAACATTCTATCCAGATAAGTGGAATTCTGGTCTCTTTACTCCTGTGATCAAAAGATCCTTTAAAGGATACTTGTATGCCTCCGTATATATTGGAATCCCAGTACTTGTTGCCTACAACAGAGGGTAGGTGGATTAAACCCAAGATCTAGCTTCTGGTGATGATGGATCCTCAAACTGAAACCTGGTCATTGAGAGAAACTAAAAGAAGCGGTGAAGCAAGTGGTGCTCTTTGGCATTGCCAAACTGCTTCCCTGTGACTCTCACCTCTCAGCTTACCTAGAACCTGTTTCCTTAATGAGGACAGCTTTGGGATGGAAACCTCATCTCCTCCCTCCAAGCACAGGGCAGGTAGAAGTCACTGGGCATGTGAGCATTTGCAGATGGCTTTTCCTGTCTAGGGCTGAGCTCTTCCAGTGTGGCAAATTGCTTTGGTTGCAGCAGGGAACTACTTTATTCCCTATGGAGAGGGAAAGCGTGTGTCTGGGATGTGATGCCAAGGCAGCAATTGCAGTTCTGGGCTGCCAGAAGTCATTGCCTTTTTGTATTTATGGGAGTTTGTGTCAGACTCCGTTACAGGACTCGGGAGATGCGCTGTCTTTTGAAAGTGGGCTGTGGTAGGATTTATAGATGCTGAAGAGCATTTTGTGTACCAAGGGCATGACCTGTGCTGGTGTAAGTGGTCCTAAAATGTGCAGTGTGCTAGATAGTGGGAGTCAGTTTGGGATGTTTGGAGGAGGGAGCAAAACAGGCTTTTTAGCTCATGTGGACAACACGCTTTTATTTTACAAGTTGTTCTTCATCTTCACTTGAGCAGCTGAGATGAAACATCCCTTTCTGTTGAGAACAGAAGCAGAAGCCTTCTTTACTTTAATGCAGGTGCCGGGGCTGGGATGTGAGGTAGTCACTCGTTGCATGGCTTGGCTTTGATCCCTGGCTGTGGTGTTGGAGTGGACACTGCAGCTCTGGAAGGGGTTTGGAGTCCCTGGTCTGGACTGACGCCTGTGTCCCTGACCCAGAGCGAGTGAAGATCACTCAAGCAGCACCATCAGCTCTTCAGGGTCACCTCCAGCAGTCAAAGGGAGGAATGCCAGGAGCCTGCCTGTTTTCTCCTGTTTGAAGACTGGGACTCTCTTACTCGTCTGTATTTTCTATGTGTGTTCTGTGTTAGACAGGAGCAGCCTTTTTGCAAGCTCTGCTGCTCTTTGGGCTGGGAGTATGGTGAGGATGTGCCTAGCAGAGATTTTGTGGTGAAATTGGTTGTTGCTGCAGTTGAGCACTAACCTGAGGGTTTTTTTTCCTCTCTCTCTTTAAACAAGCAATTTTTTTTCCCCACTAATGGAAAATTTCGACTTGTCCTCCACTTAACCACAGTTCAGGCTTTTTCCAGGAAAGCCGAATGAATCAGTAACACTTCCCTCTTCTGCTGCTTTGTGTGCTAAGCTAATTGTGTTATTTTATTGTGGGGTGTGATTGCATAAAGGCACCCTTCTGTCACCACCAAACTGGCACTGTTTTCCAGGTGAGAGGACAGCCGGCATCAGGTGATGCTTCTGCCTTGGGGGCTGTGTTACTTCCAGACCTTCAGAGTTTGGAAATCATGGATTTAGAAGAGGATGAAGCTGAGCAAGGACAGACAGCTTCCTACAGCGCAGCATTTTAGTAGGGGCTGAGGGTTTTCCATTCAAATCGCATAATCATGGAACTATTTGGGTTGGAAGACACCTTAAAGCTCATCCAGCTCCAACCCCTGCCACGGGCAGGGACACCTTCCATAGAGCAGCTTGCTCCAAGCCCCTGGGTCCAACCTGGCCTTGAACACTGCCAGGGATGGGGCAGCCACAGCTTCTCTGGGCACCCCGTGCCAGCGCCTCAGCACCCTCGCAGGGAAGAGCTTCTGCCTCAGAGCTCATCTCAATCTCCCCTCTGGCAGGTTAAAGCCATTCCCCTGTCCTGTCCCTACAGGCCCTTGTCCAAAGCCCCTCTCCAGGTCTCCTGCAGCCCCTTTAGGCACTGGAGCTGCTCTAAGGTCTCCCCTTAAGGCGCCTTCTCTTCTCTAGGCTGAACGCAAATAATGTGCAGGGATGAGCATGCAGGAGCACAAGGGCAACTTGGACCGGATGCAGGGAAAGGCCGCTGCCAGGCAGCCTCCTGGTGCTCCTCAGCTCCCTTGATGCTGCTCTCTTCTCCTTGCAGCTCCAGCACTGGAGAAGTCCTAGAGGTTTGTTCTTGGTTGTTTCACCCTTCACATAGACTAGATCCGCTCTAGGTTGGTGTCTTGAAGCATAGCTTTAAAAATCAAATAGTAAATGACTGCAGTGCAGTGGGTGTTACCGTGCTAAACATTGTATGATAGAAGTCACGGTGCATAAGTGGAGTATCTCTGGAGTCTTTATAAAAACAAGATGTTTGTGTTCCCCTCTAATTTTTGTAGAGAGCCGTTTAGATGTTTTCCAGATTGAGCATAATGGAACTGCTAGCTGTAAATGTTCAGAGGAATCCATTACATGTGATGATTTAGTGGTTAGTCACAATTACTTCGGAGCCACAGTGTCACATTTAATGCCAACCTTCAAAACCACGTATTGTTAAATCTGGTCATCCTTCCTTGCCAGATGCTCCTCTAGCCTCCCAGAGAAGGAAAAGACATTTTGTACAGCAAGATACAAATGCAATTTGGAGGGGACCGGGTGATGCTGGAGAAAGGACTTGGTGTAAGTGGAGGTAGCAATGGATGGAGCTTGAGCAGGACAGTCCGTATGCTGCCAGCCTGAGTCCTGCTCGGGACAGCAAAGAGTTGGTCTGGTCAAGATCTAGACTGGTGTTTTAGTTAGTGGTCATGTTCCTGCAGCTTCACTGAAGGCACTCTCAGCTCTAGAGCTATAGCTCATAATTAGAGCAACTTCGGCATAACAAGTATTAACAGCCATTTTCATTTGCATATAGGCACCTGCTTTACCCACAGCCTGTGAGCAGAAGCTGGTACCCCTGTCTAGCCTCCAAAACACCACGTTTTCCCTGTGATACCTACCTGTTTGCGGTAGTTTGCTGCCCATTCCCATGTCTGATCCAGAGGGAGTGATGTGCGATGTCCTGAGCTGCACCTCCTGGGGTGGAAATTACTGCTCTGGGTTGAGTGACCCATGTTTTGCTGGGTTGCATTTGCTGAGCAAAGGCTTTATGCCCTGCAGGGCTGTGTGTTTTCTTGTTCTCAGCTTGTGGGTTGAAAGCGAGTTCATCTTCGGGCTCCTGTAGCACTCTGTGTCACAGGTTTTTCAGCCCAGCGTGGAGATTTTCAAAGCGGAATGTGTAAACCTGGGATTTAGAGGATGAGCGAGTAAATCCCATTAAATTTGTGTGTCTCTGGAGTCTCAGATCAAGATTTGGATTAAGGGACGAGCGCATGTGGTTGGACCTCCCAAAGCTCCTCCGTTGTCTTTATTGTCTGAGCATATTTGTTTCTGCAGTGGTTGGTGTTAGAGGTGCCTGCAGGATACCTGAAGTGCTTCACTGCCAATATTTTAATAGCAATGATTAAATAGTGCACTTAAAAAAGAACATTATTTGGGATTGCTGAGGCTGGGCCTTGGGTTGGTGTTTGGTACCTGGAGAAGGTATTGGATTCCAGGTTTATGCAAACTTGAAAGTGTCAGTGATCAATAGCTGAGTTTACCCGTAAAGCTTTGTAAAACATGTAGGACTTTATAGCTAATTCAGGTCAGGAACCCCCCCCTTCTTACCAGCTGCTCAGAAATGGGAACAATTTAAAGCGTGTGTAACACACAGACCATCTAACCCTTTCATCCACCTTGGTTTAGAATGGTCCTTTCATTCCTGAGCACAAGATAAGCTTTTAGAAGAGGTGATGTTGGAGGACTTCAATTTTGTGTTGAAATGAGAGTTTTCTGGGAGCTGCAGCATAGCAGCGAGGTTGCTGGGAGCCTGAGCTGCCTGGGGAAGGAGTCTGGACTTGGCTGTTGTGCCTCCAGCAGCTCATAATCTCATAGAATCAACTGGGTTGGAAAAAGAGCTTTAAGATCATCAAATCCAAGCATTCTCCAGCACTGCCAAGGTCACAGAGACCACCTGGACATTTTCAGTGCCCTCCAGTTCCTCCAGAAGCAAGCTGAGGATGAGGGCACTGGAGCTGGTGCAGGGTCTTGTTTTAGCTGTCATCGTTAGCAATTTGCTGGGCTTTGTTTTGGTGATGGGAGAGCATTTTGTGATCTCCAAAGCATTCTGTACCGCAGCAATATATAGAAGTGGTAGTGCATAAACCAGATGTATAGTATTGCTTTCTCAGTGTATTTTCTTAATATTTTCTTCTAAACTAATTCCTCTTGGCGTCTCGAATGAGCACATGCACCATTGCCAACATTTCCTTAAAATCAGATCTGGTACCTACAGTTTTTTACCATTGCTTTTAAAGGGCTAATTTTACTTTTCCAGTAGACTCTGTTCATCCCGCTCTGATGACTTTTTCCTGTGTAATTGCTTTAGTATTGCACTGCGTTCTGCCTTCACGTTTTAATTGGCAATCAGATCATGCCCATGGTGGAGGAGAGAGGGAATGCCACTGTGGAATTGAAGGCAGAGATTTGGACCGCTGTGTTTTCATTTAATGGGGAAAGTACCTCGTACTTCTCTTTAAACTGCACCTACTACAACAATGAATGCTGTCTGCTGAAGTGAAGCCTGTCAGATATATGATACAAGCTTCAGCTCTCTTTTTAAAGAGTGGTAAATTAGGGCATTGGTGGTGGCTAGCGAAGACTCTGTGCTATGCACAGCCAAGGAGGAAGGTTGGTGCTGGTACCACAGTAGGATAGGGTGCTGTGGGTGGTAGGGATGTGGTCAGAGGAGCCTTTCCTTCTATGGTTCCCAGCAGGGTGGGTGAGAAGGGTATCACCTTGGCTGATGGGCTGTTCTGTGCCCTCTTCTGTGCCTGTGGGCTTTGCATGGCAAACTGGTCAACCTGACATTGACACTGCAGTGAGATGAGTGTGATCAAGATGATTTCAAGGTTAAAACTTCTTCCCAGTAGGTTGGGATGCTCCATCTGCACTTATGTTTTCCAAGCATGGATGCTTAGATGCAGCTTTCATGTATTTACTTTGCACTGAGAGCTGGCTCAGTGTAGAGGTGCACCTAAAACCAGGCAGCATAACTGCCCATGCTTCTGCCAACTTCATAGAATCCCAGCCTGGTTTGTGTTGAAGGGACCTCAAAGCTCTTCCAGCTCCAACCCCTGCCACGGGCAGGGACACCTTCCATAGAGCAGCTTGCTCCAAGCCCCTGTGTCCAACCTGGCCTTGAACACTGCCAGGGATGGGGCAGCCACAGCTTCTCTGGGCACCCTGTGCCAGCGCCTCAGCACCCTCCCAGGGAAGAACTTGTGCCTGAGAGCCCATCTCAATCTCCTCTCTGGCTGCTTCTTGCCCTGGGTCCTGTTTAAACCACCCAGCCAATTCTGTTAGCAGATGAACACTTCAGCTCTGCTCAGTTAATGTATAAATAGCTTTTGATATAGGAGTTTAGCCAGTGCAAATGCCGTAATGTCTTGTCTGTGATGGTTCCTGCACTTAATATTTTAGGGTTCTTAGGGTATGGCACAGACTATTATTGATTCCTTCTCATAGGTGTCTGTAGTTAGCATAAAACAGGAAAGCACAACTTGTGTTGTGGGCACTTATTTATAAATACCTTGGAGCATCCAAGGAGCCTTGGAGGGCACAGTTTGGGTCCCTCTGTGTGAGGATCTGTCCTCAAGACATCCTAGTACCTGAATCAGGGATATCAGAGCCAAATCCTCTAGCCCTGCCTGCTCAGGAAGCACCTCTGGAGCTGGCTGCAGTGGAAAGGAGGCACAAAGGAACAGCAAAGCCACTTTTGCCCAACAACTGAGAGTCTCCTCCTTCCCAGGCATTGTCACTTGGAGGTCACATTGATGCAAATATACTGTGCCGTGAGCATCCATCCTTCCTGCCACTTCCCCCTTTTGATATGCGTGCTGCACAGTCCTGGAATTCAACTTCATCAGAGGCAGGAATGTTTGTACCGAGATTGGCTGATGTATTTATTTTACCCAGCATTAATTTATAAACTCTGTCTCTACCTGGAGCAGTTTGAATAGCATTAGAAACCAGTGTATGGTGGATACTGATGGAATTTGATCTGGGAAGTTGGAGGGAGAATTCAGATTTAAATTGCAAGGCTGCCTGTGGCCCTGTAGGAGCTGAGGTTGGGAACATTGTGTCCCCTGGAATAATGCAGCCTAATTGGGTTTTCATTTTTTATTTACTACAGGTATCCATGTTTTATTTACTACAGGCATCCAAAACATGCGTAACACAACATCTGTATATGTCTTAATGGTTTAGAGGTGGTAACAATGAAAGTGCTTTCTTAGAAAAAGAAAAAAGGCATAAATTTAGTTGCTAAACTACAGGATGTTTCATAAAACCCTAGGCTTATCCTCCAATGTGACCCATGGAAATGAAAATGGAACTCTCATCAAGCCGCTGGTATTGTGGTTTTTCATATCTGTGATGCATAAGACTTTCAGCACACGTTAGGACCCAACTGATGAAACCATTTCCTTGTGAATGTGTCCTGCAGGCCTTTATCTAAGACATGGTCAAGCTTCTTAGGGCCATCCTGCAAACACTAGCAGAGCTGCTGCTTGGAGAATTTACTTGTGACATTCAGAGTGCTGGGGTTTTCCTCCAAGGGCAGCTTAGGGAACAAACGAAGATCTTTTCCTGAAGTATTGATGAAGTTTGTTATTGGAATTGATTGTGATGCAGGCCTCTTTGAGGACAAGGGGTATTTGTGTGGAATGCTAATTGTATTTTTCTGTGTTACTCCCAGAGGTGCATTGCTTGGTGCAGCTGCCTTTAGGACTTTGAAATCTTTGGGGAAGGGACTGGTCTGATTTTGGTTGGTTTGCTTTCCTAGCTGTTCCCACTGTGTGCTAAATGGGTCTTGTAACCTGAATGGATGCAGCTCACGGATGAAAGAAGGCAGCTAGAGGGAAAGAGGAAGAAGTGTGGAAGTATTTCACGCTGCAGTTGAAGTGGATGATTTTGCTGACGGGGGAGGTGGCAGGAGGCCATCTGCTTGCTCCTTTCCGGTTGACTTCAGCTTTGTTCTTGATGGGTTTCTCTTAGAGTCCATCAGAGTCATCAGAGGAGCATTTATGGAGAGGGAAGTCCTTCCCCTAAAACCAATTCACAGGAGGTTACTCCTTTGTCTCCTACCTTGCCCTTCTTGTACCAGGTTGCTAAAGCCATTCTTGCATTATCTGTCCTTATCCCGGAGCACACATTAATGGACGCAGCGTGTCTGTACTGCTGACGCAGGCAGAGGGTCCTTGAAAGCGCGCAGTGACAGTGCAGAGCTGGCATTTTCCACTAGCTCTGCTCATTCATTAAGGTCACATGCTCCAGCTATTAGTTTGGCCATTGCTTTTCTTCATTAAGCAGGCACTGAAATGCCAGGGAAGGGGACGTGAGGAGTTCTCCCCTCCACAGAACGCCACTGTGAGACCCCGGCGATGGTGGCAGGGTGCTGTTGAGCTGCGGGCAGGCCGGCCTGTTGGTAGAGCAGTATCATTTCCTGTTCCAAATGGGAGAATTTGGTTTAGGTGGCAGGAAATCATGAGAGATTGATGCATGCTGGAGCGTTTGCTTGATCTTTCAAAGGGTCTGCTAAAGTAAAGGCTTGCAAGAGAGCAAAGTGTTCCTAGCCAGCTTTGCAAGGTGTATGCTGGTGATGCTGAGAAGCAGATTTTGGTGTTTCAAAGCATGTAATCATTGCCTTGCTTTAAAAGAAAAACTAAAGAGGGATTTAATCAAGACTTATTGCTCAAATCTGGGGTTGGAACTAGATGATCTTAAGGTCCTTTCCAACCCGAACTGTTCTGATTGTATGATATTCCAGCGCAGGCTACGTCACCTCCGTGATTGTCTAGACAGGTTCCCAATGTCCCTGTGAAGCAAGCTCATTATTTATTTATAGCTATTTATTATAATAAATGTGATTGCCTGCAGTAAGACGCTAACTCGACTGAGTCATGTTTCAGATCACACAGCTGTGTTGGTTGGGTCTTCGGGATAAATAAAACATTTGCAGCTGCACCATGGAGCAGCCTCTGACTCGCGGGTGGCTCCGGTAGATGCTGTTCCTGGGAGAGGCACAAGGGGAGGAGATGCTCAGGTTTGGAGAGGAGGTGTCCTTATCAAGCCTTCACGCTGCCTGCCCTTGGATGATGTCCTTGTGGGGTGCAGGAGCTGTGGAGCTTGCTGTCATTGCTGACTTCAGCAGGGCTACGGCAGTATCCCAGGTGCTGCATTTAAATGCTTTTAATAGTTAGGAAGTATCCAGTCTGTACACAGAACCAGAGGCTTTATGGATTTGGTGTGTTACCACAGGGGTCATGTTCTCTGCCACAGGCCCATTGACTTTGGTAGAGTTATTTATGATCTGCCTGTCAAGGACTGTGATGAAAATATGGGGGGTGTTGGTCTTTTATTTTACCCTTTCCCTGGAGTTCTGTTGTGCAGAATCAGCTTGTCAGCACCCCAACAGCTCTGCTTTACTGGGAGACACCAGAAGCTTGCAGGTATCTGACTTCAATCCAGAGCGATGACTTCCTTTTTGAACAGTTACCCGAAACCTGGGGTCCTTTGAGCTGTTTGGCTGAGGGGAGACTGACAGTAAAGCCAGAGATGTGTGTGCTGTCTTCAACACAGACCCAAGCCTTATGCAGAAGGCAACCTTGTACACTGCCAAGGAACAGTGGAAAGTTTATCTAGTGGTGTATTTTATAATCCTGCCACTCAGAATGCATGTGTAGTAGATCTATGTTGGTAAGGTTGATCTGATGGCAACATATGGTCAAAGTGGTTGAGCTTGGCTAGATGGATGTTTTCTTTCCTATAGAACTTAATTGTATGAAAGTGTGAAAGAACATTAAGTTGGGCATTTTATGAAATTACTTGAAGGAGTTGAAGTTAGTTGTTCCCTGTAGCATTTGATAGAATACACGGAGGCCAGAAGGAATGAATAATTTACTTCTTGACTGTCAGCTGTGGTGGAAAAATGAGGTGAAGCTGGATTTGTGATTTGCAGATCTGTTCATCAGCACCGGAACTTGTCAAAACATAATTTCAGCTTGTTAATTTTAGTGAGTTATTGACTCCAAAGGAAATCACAAAGGTTTGTGGAAGGAGGGCAAAGCGGTGATTTACAGCGAGTGCTTTAGAGCTTGATACTTCTTTTTCTTAAGGAAGATTCCCTGGAACTTCCTGCTGTTCAAAGTGAACGCGCTCTTGCTCCTGTAATGGCTGCCTCGTAGCAGAAGTTGAGGTTTGATCACGCACCATCAAATTCTATTTTCAAATTTAGAGTTAAAACAGCCTTTCAGGCTTAAGTTAACCCGCTCGCTTTCATTTCAGTGCGCAGAGTGGCAGGTAATGGTTGTGCGTGCTGGGTTTCTCTCATTAACATGAGTAGGTTGGTATTGCAGCCTCTGCCAGAGCACAAATAATTAAGGGGTGCTTCAAGTGTGACTTTAAACAAAGAAATGGAGATTCCAAGGAATTGCACACAGTGGGGGGATCAGTGTCTTGCAGCAGAGACCAGGTAAATCACTGAGCGAGTCCAGATCAGCTGATAGTCAAACATAAAACCTTTTCAAGCTTGTTAGCTAATCTCATCCATAAAACTAACTGCCTATTCTTCATGGATGTTAACCCGCTTATACTAATGTTTTAAGGTAAAAAGCCTACAAAAGGGGAAAAGGTACATTTGAAAGGGAATAATACGTGAGCCTTTCTGCTGTAATTAAGCAGACTCATGGGCTGATTCAGACACTGATGTTCCTGGTGTACTGGTGTACAACAGGTCATGATCAGTCACTGCTGTTGAGTGTGGCTCACCCACCGCATCCTAAGAGAGCTGTTGGGATTGAGGACTTCCAGATTTCTATGCCAGCATGTGTATTTTACTGTTAAAAAAGCAGTGGAGTCTTGGGATCCAGCTGTTCTTCCCATTGCTTTTGGAAGGGTACAACATGGAGGTGCTTGTAGGCACCTCAAAGCACTCTTACAAGTGTTCTTGTATAATGGGGGAAGCTGCTTTGGACATGCTTTTCTTTAATGTTATGGAGGGGCTTGATATGGGAGAAAGCCCAGATGTTGGCTCTCATAAGAATCAAATCCCCATCAGTGTCCAAGGCCAGGTTGGAAGCAGCTTGGAGCAAGCTGCTCTAATGGAAGGTGTCCCTGCCTGTGGCAGGGGGTTGGAACTGGGCGAGTTTTAAGGTCCCTTCCAACACAAACCAGTCTGGGATTCTGTGAAGCCAGGCTTTCTTGGCTTATGGATGCTGTGAGTAGATTAGAGGTGGGAGTCAACTCTTCTTAGCAGGGCCGGGAGATGGCAGTCAGAAAAGTGTGGAAAGGGCCCTGAATCTGAAGCCAAACAGCTGGTTTGGTAGAGAAGCAGGGATGGAGGAATACATGGATGGAGGCACAGCTGAAGTTGCTGGCTAGGAGAAGGACCTTTCTCCTCGGCTTTCTGAGTGAGTATCAGCAGGGCAAGATGCCTTTGTCAAGGTCAAGGAATGTGCTGTAATTGAGTTGTGAGACGAGTAGTCCCTGGGTGGGAGCTGCTGCATGTGGCTGGGTAGGAAAGGCTGGTCTTTAAATGTGATGCAGAATCAGCAAACCTTTGATAGAACCTGGCTGCGAGGGTCTCCAGTGATTTGTTAAAAGCACGTTTGATGAGTGTATAGAGGTGAAAGGAAGATGGGGAGACAGATGGGAAGGCAGCTGGAGAGACAGGCGCTGTGAGCCTGGGAGAGAGGTGTGTGTGCAGAGCAAGGGGAGTGCAGGGTGGGCAGGGGGTCACAGGCATGTGCTCTGCATTGTGGTGATGGACCTGGAGGACTAATGTGTTGCATTGCTGGAATGAACAAAATCCCAAGTAATTCTCTGCCTTTGAGGATGCAGGGAGCTTGTACAGAGAGCTGGGAGAATGGCAGGGGCTACACAATGAGGAGAGCTTGGCCCGTTGTTGCTCTTCTGCTTGTTCCCTCCCACTGGTTTGGTGAGTTCCAGGAGGGCTTTAACAAGGGAGGAAGGAAATACTGGGATCAGTTTGCTTTGCAGTTATTTTGGAACTGCCTTCTGATGGCTGTGGCTGCAGTTGGGGTGGGTGGGCGCTGGGAGAAGGCGGCTTTAACAGAGAGGTGCTCCTTGGAAAACCGAATCAACCTCCCCGGATGGAACGAGCTCTTCCTCCCTGTGTCCCGCTTTCAACCTCTGATTAAACTTCTCTCGTTTTAAGGAGGAGGTGACTTCTCAGAGAGGTTGATGGTGTGTTAGTGACACCACTTGGAGTGGGTGTTTCTGCTGTTTCCTTTATCAGTGCTATTGAGATGGAGCTTTTCTGTGGTTTCCTTTCTCAAGCTCAGCATAAGAGTCATAGGAGCAGGGGAATTGTTCACTGCTTTGCTGCTAGTTTACCCTGGTACATCTTCATGCAATTGCTACTTGGCAGGATCTTCAATATATATAATCTCTCAAAGAAGTATTCTTGAGTTGGAGGTGAAAAGCTGCAGTAGTAATTTGGGGGGGATGCGTTTCTCCCTTCTGCATCCTTTTTTGTTGCTGCTGTTAAGATCAATATTGAATAAGTACTTTTGAAAAGATTGATGTTGAGGTGGCCAGAAACAGTCTACAGCAGACAGCAGTTGAAGCAGCCCTGACATGGCTGGGCAGAGGAAGGTGAGCATCCATCATGCTCTCAGTTCATTAGAAAGATAATGTTTGAGGAAATTAAAGCGTGCTGCAGAAATGCTCGGGGGCTCTTTCCCATGACCATGCATATGTTCATGCTTTATTTGCAATTACTCTGCTGTTACGTATGTTTGGCTCCTAGCAAGCACATGAAAATCTAATATCGGGCTCAAACTGTGCCTCCTTTATTTATAAACAGCTTTTCTTTTGCGTGATGCTGATAGAGCATGCGACAGAGACATCTTGTGATAGACTATTTCAGGATAAGGTGCCAAAAATGAAGAGGAAACATTTTATGTGATTAAACAACTGAGACGTTCTGACAGATGTTTGCCTGACAGAGTTTGCTGGAGAAGCAACGCTGCTCAGATGCGGTTAGTGCTTGTGCATGGCTTTGTGCCTCAGATGCAGGAGAGGCGTTAACAGCTGCTGGCTCATGCAGTCCTGTAGGACCCCTTCCCGTATCTGTGGGCTTTTTGGTGTGCACTGGACAGTGCCTATGGGTGCATTTCATACAATCATGGAACGGTTTGTGTTGGAAGGGACCTTAAAGCTCATCCAGTTCCAAACTTCCAGGGACACCTTCCACTATAACCAGCCCAGCTCTCTCAGCCTGGCTCCAGAGCAGAGCTGCTCCAGCCCTTGCAGCATCTCCATGGCCTCCTCTGGGCTCGCTTCAACAGCTCTGTGTCCCTCTTGTGCTGTTGGATCCAGGACTGCAGGGGGGTCACCTCAGACTTGCTTTTGGATCTCTGGCTCATGGCTCTGTTTCTTGTTGTTCTTCAGGAAGTTCATGCTGGTTCCAGTGAAGGCTTTTAACATGCACCTTGCCAAAAGAAAATCACAGCGAAGGTCTTCTTGCCTTTGGCTTTATATCCATCCACTTTAATTCCCAACCAGATGTTTTTGTGCTTTCAGGGCAGTTTATGCTGGGGCTTTGACAATTTTTCAGGATTACAATAGCTTTAATTTGAATTCAAGGTAACACAGCTAGGACTTGAAAAGTTGCAGTTGGTTATTGCTTATTCTCATAGAAGTGGCAGAAAGGCCCTAAATATTTTGTATTTGGAAAAGAAATAGAAATGCATTCAGACTTGTCCGAGCTGCTCTGTTGTGTATTTCTCTTTTCTCTCGGATTAGTAGAGCAGGATGGACCTTTTTGTGGTATGTAATCAAGTTGGAAACTTGTTTTGAGTCAGACTGTAAAGGTGTAATCCCCTTCAGGGATTATGGTGTGCTTTGCATATTGCCTCCAAGTGCTTATCCGAGGATTCAATGGATGCTTTAAGCCTGCTGCAATCTATAGTGCTTTGGAAAGCATTCATTCATAAAAATGGGGTTTAACAGCAGTTTTGCAAAGACCTGAAGGAATCCAAGAATGAGGAACATCATCAATTGCCCAGGAAGGCATCATGATTCTGGCATCTGCAGTGATGAAATATGACTGCACCTATCTCATGTGCTGTACACTTGGGGCTTGGTTCACCCCAAAAAGGAACAGCAGGGTGAATTCTTTCAAGAACAGCTGCAGGCTACTGAAGGTGCAGAACTTGGGCAGCTCTCACTCGAGTTTGCCCCCTTATATTGTGCAGATTTGGAAATAGGGTGAGTTTAGAACCAAAATACCCAGGGATTACATCCCACAATTGAGTCAAACAATAGAGTTTTCTCCTCCCCCGCCTGTGCCTCCCTCTCCTCAGGAGCCCAAGCAGTATTAGCTCTCCATAGACTCCTGCTGCGTCCTTCTGTTAAACCATCTCCCCAGCTCATTGCATGCCCTGGCATGAGTCAGTGCACCATTAAAAGAAGGAAGAAAGGGTGTATGTGTCATCCTGGAGTCTGCCAGCAACCTGAACCTGGATTTTGCTGCAGGAGCACTAAGGTGAAGTCTTGCGCCAGCAGTGTGTGCCAGGGATGCTCCTGTCCAGGAGGCAGAGCTGTTCTCTCGTGGCCCTGTTAAATTGCCAACTGCATTGGCACAGCAAAGTTCAATGCATGCGATGCTCTGCACATTTGCCAGGTCAGACTCCAGACCTGTTCAGCCCTGAAAGCAGATGTTAGGTCACAAGTATGAAAAATAATCCTGATCTTCTCTCTTCTATGCTTGAGAGAAGTCAGCAACCCAGTGTAAGCTGTAAGGCATTGCTGAAGTGCCTTTTGGTATGTGTCTATTGGCAACAGTCTGATTTTCATCAGTGGGACTTGATATTTTAGCAATGAATGGCGAGATTGTGAGTCTTTGCTTTCCTAGGCCAACTCTCTGCTTGTAAACAGCTGGTTGTGTTGAGTAAACCAATCATGGTTTGCCAATAAGTCTTATTTAGGTAACAAAAGGCAATGTGTTGCATTAGATCTATTTATTCTTGTTTGCATGGGGTGGAAGGTAGTTCCTTCTACATCTTACTTGTGCTTAAGAGGATTAGATGTGGCTCCGCAAAGGTGCAGGCAAGATGGTGGGGAGCCAGGAAGGTGGGACAGCGTGTGTTTGTAGCATTGCTTATGCCATAAGCATTGATATAAAAGAAATCTCTGCCTTTATCCCGCTGTGCTTATGTTGAAGGAAGCACATTTGTTCTTTTGACTCGGATGTGAAAGAATGCTAAGTTATTGCTTCATCTTACAAAGGCATTTGGTGCTCAGAGTGGCGAGATAACATAAAGGCTAAACAAGTGTAAAAGATTTAAGTGTTTCTAATTTATGGCACAGTGCTCCCAGGGGAATATTGCTCACAAAGACCTGCAGCATCTTTTCCTATTGAATGAACGGATTAATGATGGCAAATTCTGCCATGTTAGGGACGTGTATGAGGCCACTCCTCCTAGTTGGCCGGAGGATATACTTCAACTGGAAGAAGCCACCGTTTCCTTGCGGCTGCTTTGGATTCTGCTTTTCCAGTTGAGAGAGCAGGGTCTTTTTCAGGGATAGTTTTGGAAAATATTTAATTAAGCGGCTCTAATGAGGGGCCATTATAACTGCAGATGGAATTATTGTTATCATCATTTCAGCTGTTAACATTTTAAGGGCAGTTGTTCACAAACTGTTCAGTAGTTAGGGCCCAATTCACTGTGGAAAAATCAGAGTTGAGCTGCTGCTGCTGCAGCAAGTGTAATATGGAAAGGAAGTCATCCTTCCCAGGATGGGCAGTGGACACGTGGACGCATCGCTTCAGGCTACAAAGGTTGAGATTATGGAGTGATGTGGGTTGCTGTGGTCTATGTGTGATAGGCTTATTTGCCATCAGGAGTACAGTGGAATTATGTCACGGTCCTTTAATTGTGCAGAGCAGAGGTTTGGGACAGAGCTATGGAAACTTGTACTTGTGGCACAGCTGCTCTAATGGTCATGGTCTCCAGGAATTCTGTGAACATAGTGGTATCATTACATTAATGGCCAGGTGAGCCTCTTAACCTCAGAGGAAATTAAACAGCACAAGGAGGGGAAAAGCGCAAATTGCCTTTCTGTTCTTGGTAAGAAGCAGCACCTTACGCAGCTGGATGCAAATTGTTTCTAGTTAAGGAATGTCTTAAAATGCAGCTCTGCAGGCTTGCTCAGCTGCAGCTATAGTTAGAGCTGCGGCTATAGATAGCATTAAATTTATTTAAGTGCTAATAAAGTGAAGTTTGGCGTTTCCTCCGGGAGTTACTTTAGAGCGAGTCTGAGTTGTTGCGCAGCTTTGTGCGCCTCAGGTTAAAGCTCCTTCACAGTGCATAGGCTGGGCAGGTTAACATGGAGCTTTGTCGGTGTTTGATAGAGCAAGTGCTTTGCTTCCTCAGCATCCCTTCCCATGGCAGGGGGTTAGAACTAGATGAGCTTTAAGATCCTTTCCAACCCAAACCATTCTGCGGTTAGAGCACAGACTGTTGAGCAGTAAATCCTCTTTCTAAGCCAGGGATGTGATGAATGTACAGTGCTGGATGTGCAGAGGGCAGGTTAAGAGCTTTAACTCAAGAACGGGGCTTGGTGGCAGCACAGCAGGGGCTCTGGGAAATGTTTGATGCCGCATCTAAGCCCTGAGATGCTGAACATTCTTGTATGTTCTCTTCAACTTTAGTAAATGTCTTCTCATTTAATCATCATCCAACTTCTATTGGATCTATTCTGTTGGATCTGGGCAAGGCATTTCCTAGTTATCAAGTGGTTTGATCGTGGCAGAGAACATAGTAGGAAGTCATTAGTGGCCTCAGAAGAGGCACTGCCAAATGGCCATGGTGGTGATGGGATATCACAGCATCCCTATCCAATGACTCAGTGGGAACATGTGGTCCTTTGTTCCCTCTCAGAAAGTGGGCCTAGGGGTTAGGGTCAGGAACCCTAGGCAGGTTTCTGGCTTAAGAGCTGTCTTCCCACCTGGCTTCTCTGCTGTTCTACAGAGCAGCTTTCCCATTTTACATGTGGGAACCATGGATAAAATAGAAATCTGGTCTGGCCCCATGTTGCAGCTATGGGAGAGCCAGGTAGTGAAGTGTGCTGTAGGTTTGGTCTGAAAAATGCTGTTTTTCTAAGGGCAGGGAAAGTTCATGTTTGATGCCACAAATACTAGCTCATGGTGTACCTTGGCCTACTGCAGAGACAGGTTTAATGATGCCTTTGGAGACCTGTGAGCCAGTCAAGGGTCGTGGTGGCCCCAGGATGTGTGCTGGGGTCAGGTGGAGGTCGGTACTGCTCTGCTTCCTCTCAGGCTCATTCCTGGAGCTGTAAAACCTGGTTCAGGTAGCATTTCCAGTCCAGGGAATAGCCGTCCATATCCTGGAGCTAAAATCATGTTGCTTTGCCTTTGGGATGGAGCTGGGACAGGTTGAACAGCACCCCAGTGAGCGCTGCATCTTCTCACCTCATGGGCAAACTGTTGTTCCATGGGCATCCCTCAAGCAAAGGGTGGTCTGAAGGTACTTTTGGGAGGGTTTGAACCTCAGCTCCTCAACAAAACAGGATAAATCACGTGCATGCTCTGCCTCAGTTTCTCCCTCTTGTGCATGGAAAGATCTGCTTTTTGCCTTCTCTGTGTCGGGTACAAGCAGACCTGCAGTGCTGAGATTCCAGCTCTGGAGAAGCTGATACTTATTCCCGTTCTCACCCTGCTACCAAAGGAATTTATGATAATGAAGATATTTCTTGTGCAAAGTGCAGTACCATCGAGCAATAAACCCCGTAACTGCCGCAGGAATATTCCACATTAACCCAAACTATCAATTAGAGTTTGCATCAAGGTTTGCCAGACGAAAAGAGGTGGTGCTTTTATGTGAAAAAATATTCATTATGTTCTTTCAAACACACCTTAATTGCCAACATCAAAGTTATTAATTAAGCAATACATCTTGCAAAACTGGATGGGCTTATCCAGTGCATGTGGAGTGTTTTAGGAAAGGTACAGGAGAGCGCAGGAGCCTTCCGGATCTAGCAAGGGAGAGCTGTTCAAGTGAATCCCTTCCTTATTCCTGTGTACTTGGGGCATTTGTATTTCTCTACTGGCAGTGGTCTCTTGCCTTGGATAAAATTCAATTTTAAGAGTGCAGGTTGAGACGTGGAAATTGAATTTTTTAGGTTCTGGTAACTCAGTCCTTGCTCAGAAACGGCTCTTTTGGATAATGTGGTTGGTCAGCACTTATTGCAAGGAGAATCTTGGATCACCTCTCTTGTGTATCAGGTGCTTGTTGTTCTCCTTTTGGTTTTCCTTCCCTCTCCTTTGGAGATTGAGATGAGCTCTTAAGCAGAAGCTCTTCCCTGGGAGGGTGCTGAGGCGCTGGCACAGGGTGCCCAGAGAAGCTGTGGCTGCCCCATCCCTGGCAGTGTTCAAGGCCAGGTTGGACACAGGGGCTTGGAGCAAGCTGCTCTATGGAAGGTGTCCCTGCCCATGCAGGGTTTGGAGCTGGATGAGCTTTAAGGCCCCTTCCAACCCAAACCAGGCTGTGATTCTGTGATTCAATAACTCACCAAAATGAATGGTGAAAGCTATCACAGAGAATAGTTCTCATGGTCCCAGGGCCCTCAGTACAGCTGCATTGGTGGGTCTCCAGCTCATGCTGTGCCAACTGCACCTTCCCCTCTGGGCACCTCAGTGCTTCCTCCCAGGGCAGAAACTCCTAATGTGCTTAAAAGCCCTTTTAGTGCTTTACCCTGATTTTGTTACAGGAGTGAACTTGCCATGATAACAGTGAATATCTTTTTTTTTTCACCCATATACTTTTAGAGAATATTAGGCTCTGTTTCCCACTAGCTCTGGGGGAAACCATACCTCTAAAGCATTTTGCCTCATCAATTTGCAAAGACATCTTTATTGCCCTTGGTGGATCATAAAGGCTGCTTTCCAAGAGGGATGTTTACTGTAAAAGCTAATGAAGACATCATCGCTTTCCATAGCGCCTCGTAGCTTGTTCTGCAGAAAGAGTGCTTGACTCTTTATGGCTGTATTTGAACTTCTCTAGGTGTGTGTTTCTGTGCATTCCATTCAGGTTGTTAATGGTGAAGTTGAGGGATCAAAGGCAGCGCTGTGGAAGCTGGCAGGGCTTGCTTGCAGCGGGCAGGGAGAATGCCTGGGAGCTCCGTTTACTCTCCAGGTTTTCTTCCAATATCGTGTGCATCACTTAAAATTAGACATTTAATAATGAAACCTTTTTCTGGGGGTGAGATTTCCTCTCCCTCATCTCAGTGCAAGGAGGAAGAGTGTTCCCAATTACACTTTTATGACTATAGATTTTTCCACTTCGTGTTCTCAGGAGCATGGAAACATGATTAATGTAGAAGATTGTCAAACAGCATTAATCACTGCTGATTTCTTATTGATTCCTGCCCTCCCCTGTACTCACAGAGCTGGTGTGCTTGCACTGGCCGCTCAACTTCTGTGCAGTGAATAAAACATTACACCTCTACTGATGCCCTCTGGCCCTGTGGTTTGAAGAGGCAGGGAGCTGCTCATCTGGGATTATTGGGATGCTTTAGTCAGAGCAGAGAGAAATAATGGGATGAGAGGATAAGTGTATCTCATTTGACGCCGTTGATTTGCTGTTACGTGCTCTAAACTATGCACGCAAGACAAGTGGTTTTACATCTAATGTATGTCTTCAGCCAGGGTGGCCTTTGCCAGACAAAGATGACATAAGGTGAACAAACTGCTTATTAAGGTAAGACAATGAAGGCCCAATTTTAAAAGGTTAAGATGTACTAGAAAGTATCAGTGCATCCTCCAAGTCATTAATGCTATACAGAATGCACAGCGTGTGGTATTTTGAAAGGCCACTGTAACCTTTTCAAGCATGAAGCATGCTAAAAGGAATCTATTTCCTTACTGCCTTGAAAAGGGAAATCAGTCTTAAAAAGCTTTAGTTTTTATTTGTTTAAAAAGAAACCTTTCCTTTGAATGTGAAAAGAGAGGGAGGCTCCTTGAAGTGAAGTGAGCAGTGAGCTGTCTGCTGCAAAGGAGCAGTCCTGCACATCCATAAGTGATGTTTGATGTGAAATTTGGGGTTTTTAAAGAGAAAAACCATCTTACTGTTATAGTTCTTCCCCAGAGCCCTTACCTGGATTTTGAACTTTGCACGAGCTTGTTTTGTCTCTGTTCAAACCAGCAAAACACAGTGGGTGGACAAGGGTTGTGGTGTGGCATCTCTGTGCATCCACGTGCAGCCTTAGCAGTGGGTAGGAGGCTTCAGAGCAGAGGAGCAGGAGGCAGCTTCATCCTGCTGCATGTGAGCCATGTCCTGGGCTGCAGTATCGCAAGTATTGGAATGGCAGACAGAGATGAATGCATTTGGAAGTCTTGTGTTCACTTTGGGGGTAAAAATAGGAGGGGAGGAATCCAACAAGCAAGTTTTCAGGCAAACAAGCTACAGAGACCTGCAGAAGGGTTTCTGTATTCCTGAAAGCTTGTCTGGCATTTTGAGTTAAGATTGTTTGGTCTCACCTAAAGGCTGACAGCTCCCTGCTGAGCGAGCCTTGCTGTCCTGTGCTGTCATGCAGCAGCACCACCACTCCTGCTCGACAGGTCACTGTGCTTCAGAACCCATCACTTCTCATTACCTGCCAGTGCCTGAGAGCAGAGCGGCCTTCCCTCCTGCCCTGCAGATGCTGCAGCCCTGTGCCCAGCCCCTCGGTGCTTTGGGGGCACAGTAGTACCTGAACAGACAGCAAGCGATTGACCTGCTGTCCCACATTGGATCTGTTAAGGTGCGTTGAGCAGGACCATACTTTGAGTGCTGTGTGAGTCCAGTTGTGGCTCCTATTGTTCGCATGGTACAACTTGAGGACTGTTTTTGGGGGGTATTCCCCGGCCTGTTTTGTGTTTGCAATTCCATTTAACAGAGAAGGTTATTGAAGCCTCTTCAGACTCGAGGAAGCCTCTAAGTTGCCTTCTGCTTAAGTCAACTTGCCTGTTGGATAGCATCATTGATAGAAGCAGTTGGGCTTTGCAGCAGGCATCTTGCTTCTGGTGCTGAGAAGGCCTTCATGAAACAAGTTAACCAGATGTAAGTTTTGATTTAAGCCCTCTGGGAAGTATTCCTAAGAGACCATCTTGCTGTAAGTTAAATATGATCACTATGAAAGAACAATGTAGGTGCTGCTCAGTCTGTCCTTGGCATCTGTTGACTAAATGGCCTCTTCACATACACACTACAGCTCCAGTTCCACTTAGCTGAGGTGAAGCTCCTAATTGCAAGGTGCTCTTCCCTCCTGACTATTCAGCCTTCAACTCTTGCAGTGTTGGTGGAATTAAAGAGCAGGGTTTTACAGGCAGTGCTGCTGCTTGTGAATCCTGAAAGCTGCTCAGGAAAAGGAGAGGTTTTGTGTGCAGAGGGAAGAGATGAGTTCAAATATTCTATCTCCTTTTGAACGCAGAGAAAGAAAGTCCTTATGTTTGGATGATCTCATTCAGTGAGTGTCTGAAGACTGGGTGAATGATGTGCCGTGGGCTGGGGGTTGCAGTATGTGTGGCATGGGAGCAGGCTGGTTTGCTTTCCTGAGGGGATAGGGGGGATTTTGGTCTATCTGGGGTTCGTCCAAGTGTGGGATTTGATTCACAAGCTAGGTCGTGCTGTTGTCACCCATGTTGCTCTCTCCAGACATTGCAGCTCCATCGCCCACCTCGAGTTCCCATCTTCCCGAAAACCAGTAGCGATTTCAGTGACCTGTTTGGGACTCCTGTGGGATTGCTCCTGATGTGACACATTCAGTGATGGGATCATAAAAGGGGAGTCTAGAACGTGCAAGGAAGGGACAAAGCAAGGATCTTGGCAGCTCACCAACCTCACTATCTTTCTTGGCTGAGGCTAGCAAGCATCAAGTTGCACTCCTGTGTGGAGGAACAGTGGTTTAATGTTTGATAGTGATCAGATCAGGAGGAGAGCAGAGCACCAAGCATCCGACAGGTTGTCAAACCTGTCACTTCCCAGCCTTTTCTTCCCCTTGACAAGGTTAGCCACTGGCTGACAAGGGTATTGCTTTGCCAGGATAGCAACAGAGCCTTTAGGAGGAGGAAAAAAAGCTTTCAGGAATGAGTTCAGCTGCTTTCCTTGTATCGTAACATCTCTGCACAGAGCTGCATTCTCAGATGTGCCTTTGCAGTGACTTTGAGTCTTTTCCTTTCTCCACTTCGCCTTTACTGGAAAACAAGAGCACGCAGCACCTTTTTCCCAGGCTTCAGTCTCTTGTGTGAGACTTGGTTGGGCTGCAAGCAAGGGTCTGCAGCATCTGATGCGATGGCTTCTGGAGTGGGATGGACATCTGCAGCCTGAGGTCCAGGTACACCCAGCCACACAAATGCGCCTTTGGTGACATTGGTGTTACAGATGAGACTTCAGGAAGGGATGAGTTTCATGGCTGGACTGGAAAGGTTTCTCACTTGGTCCCTTCCCCCTGTACCCACCCATGCCTCTCCCTTTCAGCGTCCTAAAGGGATGAAAGTGCCACAGTCTGTCCATGCGTTCGTTGTGTACAGTCCTGGCTGCTGTGTTGGTAAACTAGCCAAAAAGGTGTTTTAACACACATTCAGTACCCCCTCACCGAGTGCTTGATTCCATGTGCCCTCCATGTCTGCTGCTAAAGGAGAATCTCTTTTTCCAAATCATGGCCAGTCTCAGTCCTGTTAAAGGTTTCCAAACCCTTAGTGGAGTCTGCATTCACTGTAGAAGTAGAAGGATGTTTGTTAATCCTTTTCCCATGATGCGCTTTATACTACCTTGGGTCTGGTATCATTTTCACACTTTTGAATCAAAATCATAAAGATGATCATCATAAGGCATAAAAAAGTTAACACGCTCTTATCTATTTTAATTTGGTTTGAATGATGCCATCTGCTTTTCTGTGGCGGGTAGTTGGAGGAGGAGGATGTACCAGTTGGGAACTGCAGAAACAATAGGGTATTTCTGGTGGCTGATGGATTGTTATTTTATCTTTCTTGTTTCTTTTAAACATGCTCAGTCATGAGTGAGGAAGCAAAAATCAATGTTAGGGAGAAACAAGCAAAGAAGAATTGAATTATCAAATTAGTTTGGGTAAAGTGACGAACTTGATAAAGGGAATGTTAAGCAAGAAGCCTTGTCCCTGTAGGTCCTGTGTGTGGAGTTCATGCATCAGGAGGTCAGAGCTCTGAGCTCTAACTGTAGTCTGGTTTCAATACTAAATTGACAGGTAACTGTAGCCAGAAAGAAGTAGATACATGTGTGCTGTTGTAAGATAGGTTAGCTGGACCCATTTCCCTTTGTGGGGTAGGTTATACTTGCACCCTTTGTGGGTTCCTTGGGAGGACGAAGGGATGAAGGCTGCTCACCTGCCCCTGTGCTGTGGGAAATGCTGCTGGGACGAAACTGATGTTACTGCCTACCGAAGTGAAATAACCAGCTTTGGAGGCTGAGAGGATACTGGGCTCTGGAAGGTATTTGCCGTGAATTGGGTAACGTCTCTGTGAGCGTAGAAAGCACAAACGTTTCAGTGAGGTTCCTGGTGTCTCAGTATTTCTGAACTAAAAGCTCCCATGTTCTTGATGACTAAATGATCTAAGAGACTTTAGTTAGAAAAAGGAAAAAGCCATATTTCATCCTTTGACATGGTGTTGTATATCTACTATATGTCTTTAGAATGTATGAAGACATTCTTTGACCTCCACAAATATCAGAGGTCCTTACAGTTGCTTTAAGGTCACTTGAATAACCCCATCGAATAATATGCTGGCATTGCCTTTGACAGATAGCCTGGAGATTTGCTCACTGAAGCCAGTCTTCAGAGCCACGGTGTCTTGGTAGCAAAGACTGTAATAAAATTGTTTGGTTCAAAACAGATCGTTCTTCATTTTGACTCGTAATCAATAACTGTGGCTGGTGTCGCCTCGGACTCTGTCCCATGGGGACTTGGTGTGCATTGAACTCCTCTATGCTAATCTGTGGCTATAAATAAAGATCCCTCTCTGTGAGGACTTCTGCATCCTTCTTAGGCTGGTGGAGAGTGAGAGGGTGAGAGGGGAGCCCTTGTTGTTTAGGGGCTTGATAGACATTGGTTAGTTTGAATTCTGGATCTGTGTTTTCCAGAAGAGATACAGGGTTTAGTGTATTTAACTCTTCAGGATTACCATGTGTTTGGCAAATGTCTTTGCATTCCTCGAGGCTGAATATACCAGAAGCCACAGTGTTTCTGGGAGATGTGTATGAAAGACAAGTTGTGGACAACCCATTTTGCTTGTGGTAGAGCAATGCATGAGACTCATGCAACAGCATGCATGAGACTTGTCCCCACAACCAGAGATCCTGAGTGGGTTGAGCCCCAGTGCCCATCTTTGGGTCAGTTCTTGGTGGGTGCACAGGGATGGGGTTTGGAAGCAGGGCAAGCCTGTAGCAGTGCTTCCTTGGCTTCTCGGCTTGACAGGACTATGTGTCACAGTGAGATGCTGATTGGTGATGAGGCTTTATTTAGGGATGTGGTTAAGCGGCACAGGAGTCTGGCTGGTCCCACATGTCCCAGTTTAGCAGTGCAGATGCCAGGATGGAGCTGTGGGCAGAGCATCCTGGTTGAAACTTGAGGCTGGTGTGGGATCTGATGACTTAAAACTTGCTCTGCTCTGCTGGAGTGGTGGGATTGGGTTTTTAGAGGATTCTTGCAGAGGGATCTTTATCTGGGTGTCTGAGGGAGAGGCTGGTGGCACAGTGGGAGGATATTGAGTTACTTGGAGCTGCTGTGGGATGCAGTGTCTCTGGAGCAAGCAAGTCTATTTATATGAATAGCCGACGGTGGGTGTGTGAAAGCTCTGGGGCTTCTGCGATAGGTGTTGTCTGTGCTGATGTGAAACAGCAGATGGGTGCCGGGGAGGTCAGAAATGCTCTGCGTTCCCAAACTGGAGCTGGGCATCCTACCTGGTACATTTGCTGTCACGTTACTAACTCTTGCTGCAGCACGTGCAGGATGAGACATAGATGCAGTATCTTTAACGCCATGGTACCCCATGGAGATGCAGAGCCGTGATGAGCAGTAGGAAAAGGGATGCAGGGCCATGGTGTGGGGCTGTTCCTGCAGCCGTGCTCCCTTAGAACTGTCTTAAAACTTCTGTCAAGGACTGCCTGGGAAGCAGAGGGGGTTGAACACAGCCCAGGATTGGGAAATGCCGTGTGCCAGCAGGGAGCAGGGCGGCTGTGCATGGCTGAGCTCCAGAAGAGCAGGGGGAGTGCGTTGGTGGCTGCTGCTGGATGATGATGAATATGAAATAGGAGCAGGAGAACATGGATCTAACTCAGTGACTGCCCGTGCTGCTTCAGACCATGCCTTAAAGAGCATTTCTTTCAATCAGCTGAAGCTGCCTCTGCTCCATTGCTTTCGCTGCCATGACTGGGTGATGATCCAG
Source organism: Ara ararauna (assembly GCA_028858755.1). NCBI lineage: Eukaryota > Metazoa > Chordata > Aves > Psittaciformes > Psittacidae > Ara > Ara ararauna. The sequence continues at coordinate 1,184,095 of CM054383.1, read as the reverse complement.
GAGGGGAGTCAATGCAGGGGGAGAACAGTGGAGCTGGGACAGTGTGGCTGTGGCACACAGTTCTCCAGAGAGAGATGCTCACTAAAGTGTGTCCACAGTGGCACAGCGAGAACGTGGCACGTTTTGAGTCTGAGGTTGCACACTGAAACCAGCCGAGAGCAGGTTTTGGTTTTATACTGGCTTTTGCTGCTGTTGGAATGCTTCTTCCTTTATATGAAGTGTCTCGGGATACAGGGGAGGCTTCAGGCTGGTGTGTTGAGGTGTCCTGGCTCTGCATGGTTATTTTACAGTGTGGGATAATGCTCCAAAATGTGCAGCTTTAGAGTCTCTCTCCCTTTGGCTATCAGCTTAAATTGCATAGCTGGCAGTAAATGCTGCCAAAATGTCATGTAGATGAAGCAGCTTCCTAAGAGCTTTAGTGCCACCACCTTTCCCAACCCCTGCAATTACAGTTTAATTCAATATTTCATTGGAGTTTTCAAATGATCTTAAATTAATAGGACCAGATTGTAGGGGGCAGAGCTGGCATCGCTCTCTGTTTGCTTACGGAGTCTTCTGCACTGCAGATACCCAATCAATACACACAGCTGGGAAACCAGGGTTGCTCCGAGGACAGTTGATTCCTGGTAGAGTGAGAAACCAGAGCCCACCCAGAGATTAAAGCCAAAGCAGGTCCCAGGGGAGCTGCAAGGAGGGGTGTTACACATGGAGAGGTAGGTGAGGGAAGGGAAGGCAGAAAGAAAAGCGCTGTTTCAGTTCCCTCCTTCTCTTAGGAATGTCATTAACAAGCAGCAAAGCAGTTGGCACAAAAAGCCCTCTGCTGTGGTGCCTGGCTCCAGGCTTTGGAGTTATTGTGAGCAGGCACACAGCAATGTCTGGGGGGCAGCTTCATTTTGGGTGCTTGAGGTAGGCATGAGGTGTGTGGTTGGTTCTGCATTTGGGGGAGTCCTTGTGCATCCACAAGGAGCTGTGGGCAGCTTCACCTCTTCCTCATCCTCCACAATGGCTCTGGCTGGCTGTGACATCTTTAGCTTAAGACATCTCCTTGCCATGGGGACTGTGTTCTTTCTAATTCCAGGGTCTGGCTGGGATCTGGGTATGGCTTGAGGCTGGGTCACCAGCTTCCCAGGCAGCCCTTGAGCAATGGGCAGGAAAAGGATGGCAACAATCCCACCAACTCCTCCAGAGTCAGGATTTCACCCCTTTTGCTTAGAAACAATCAGATGAGGAAAGCACAGTGATGACGGCATCAGGCCTTTTACCTGCGTTAGGCTTGCCTTAAACCACTGGGTTCAGCCATGGTTTAGATCAGCAAGCAACAGCCCCAATTTAAATAATTGACTGAATCTTGGGGTTTTTGCATTTTTATTTATTAAAGTGATTTTTGTGGGCTGACAGCCATAAAATATGGAAGAGTGGCTGCGTTGCATCGGGTTTGGTGTTCCTTCTTTCTTAGCTGGGAAATACTCAGGGTCTGTGCATGCATATGAAGTTGTATATGCATATGAAGTTGTATAGATCTATATGTGCGTTAGGATTTGCGGTGTTCTTGATATATTAATTGCTGTTGTTTTCCTTGTGGCTTTGTCTCAAACCCTCTTTGGAAAGAAACTGGAATTTGATTACTGTGCACAAAATAGCATTTTCAAAGCTCTATTGAAATATGATTATGTGAAGTGTATCAGATGCACACAAGAAATACTGTCCTTTGTGATAGGACTGCTCTGCTAATGCGAAAGTTTGGAATGTGAAAAATTTGGACTGATGGCCTGTTTGTGCCATGCAGCTGTAAATCTGAGTAGTGGATTAGTAAATGTGAGAGAGCTGGGCTGGTTCAGCCTGGAGAAGAGAGAAGACTCCTTAAGGGGAGACCTTAGAGCAGCTCCAGCGGCTAAAGGAAAGCTGGAGAGGGGCTTTGGACAAGGGCCTGTAGGGACAGGCCAAGGGGAATGGCTTTAACCTGCCAGAGGGGAGACTGAGATGAGCTCTTAGGCAGGTCCCTTCCAACACAAACCATTCCATGACTCTGTGATTCCATTGTTCACAAGCAAGAAAACCCAAGCAAGTTCTCCACTTTAGCTAATGCCAGCTCGTTTTTAAGTGTGAGAGGATGAAGCTATTTTAAAAGCCTGGGTTTAGCGTGGTACATCCCTGCACGCTGCGTCTGCTGAGCTCCTGCCTGCAGAAATCACCTTCATGGTCTTAAGTCAGTGGCTTGAGTGATGTAAAACTTTTGTCACCAAACCTTTAATAAAGACGTTTTCTCGTTATATTTTATATACTAAAACTTGCAGTTATTGCATTCATGGAGGAGCCCCACTGAAACATTTGTTTCCCAGATTAAGTGCGGGCTTTTAGCCGCTGAAAGTATTTCTGATAAATTCACTTTTGGGCAGCTGGGGGAAAAGCAACCTCACGTTAATAATAATCTTTATCTTGCAAAGTCAGTTATGGAGACACCATCATCAAAGTGTGTAAAAACAAACTGCATTTGGAGCTTTTACTAAGGGCAAGATGACAAACCAATGTTCTTTAAGACTGAAAGACAGGAACTCTGCTTGTGAGAGTGAAGAACTGGCTGTCTCTGGGCTGCTGTGGTTTCTGATACAGGAGGACAGGAGGAAAATGCATTAAGTTCATTCAAAAGGGAGAATATTATGTTTTCATCCTATCTCTAAACAGTTTCATTAACTTTTCACAGTCTGTAGATGGTGAAAAAGAAACAATACCTCTGTGACTTAGAGGTCAGAATTAGGTTTAACTTCTGTGGGAATAAGATGACTAATTCTACGTTGATGTGGCTTGACATTAAGCCTGACATTGCCAATAGTATTCGAAAACCTGGTAATGTGATTAATGATTTAATTCTGACTTTACGTAGAAGCTTTCTTAATATTTAATCAAGTTAAACAGAACCTCAGTCATTTGCTTTTATGGCTTAATTTTCCACCCTGACATGGGCACTTTGCAGGCAGTGGTGATGTTAGGCCAATGCGAGCTAGTGACAGGTCTGAAAGGGCACCTCTTGCTTCTGAGAGCTGCCAAGTCCTGGTTCTCCTGCAGTTTGGTTGAGCAAATTGGATCTTTGATCTCCATCACCATTAGAGGTGCCCCATGGGCTCACAGTTTGTGTGGCCCTTCCTGTGTCTGCTCTGCCCCATCAGTCCTTTCGGCTGCTCCTCCCTGGATGCTTTCTACCTTGATGGTACCTTTGTGATACCTTTTATTTTCACTGTAGCTGATCCATCCCATTTTACCGCCCCCTCATTTACTGCATTTATTTCAGATCTCTCATGACTACTCAAATCATAGAATCACAGAATGGTTTGGGTTGGAAAGGACTATAAGATCATCCAGTTTCAACCCTCTGCCATGGGCAGGGACACCTCAAATCCAGAAGAGATGTTTTAAATCAATCTTTTTCAAACTTCCAAGTTAGATGGGGTTTTGTTCACTTTTATTGATTATTTATTGATTTTTATTCACTTTTATCGATGGGTAGAAGTATTAAAACATGCTGTTTACAGTTGTTAGCATTCCTGCTCTAAATCTGTAGTTCCACTTGCCGAACAGGCAGGCATACCCTGAGCTCACGACGTGGCTTAGCACACATCCATCTGCATGTATTTTTATGTTGGGAATGGCCAATGCTGTGGCTCATGTCTAGTATGAACTGCTTATCTTGGATGGGCACCAAGCTGCATTTGCATGGAGGTTGGAATTTCATTAATACAGAAACGTGGGCTTAATTATTTGTTTCTAATTGATTCAAAGTCGTTAGTGTGCTAGATGCCTTTACAAAAGTGCTTAACCATTATTTTCTACTGACCTCCTAAACAAAGGAAAGACGGGATCAGAGGTGTCACTGGAATCTCTTTTCAAGGGATGTGAGTGCCAAGCCCTATTTGCTCCAGCTACATGAGGACTGTAGAGTACTCCTCTGCCATTGGTCCCAGTGCTGGGTGCCTGGCTGAGTTTTAGGATGCTCATAAAAATCTGCTGAGCTCCTTTTGACATTATTTGGATCTAAGATAGCTTTTAATGTTTCTGTGGTTCATGCTAGGTGCCCAAAATGACTGGCCCTAGACAGGACTGAGGGGCTTGTGTGTTTGATGGTCCAGCCCTCTGCCTGCAGAGATGGAGACCAGACTCCTCTGATGGTTTTCTTGGTGCCTGCTACATAGAATTCATATGCTTGTCAATTAGGCAGCAGACTTTAAAACTTGACCTACAATTAGCACCATAGAATCTTAGGCTGATTTGTGTTGGAAGGGACCTAAAGCTCATCCAGTTCCAACCCCTGCCACCGGCAGGGGCACCTTCCACTAGAGCAGGTTGCTCCAAGCCTGTGTCCAACCTGGCCTTGAACACTGCCAGGCATGGGGCAGCCACAGCTTCTCTGGACATCCTGTGCCAGTGCCTCAGCACCCTCATAGCATTATATATATTATATATATTGCATAACTTATGAGCAGCCAAAAAGTTCCCTATTCGTAATTGATTCGATGGTGGGTATTCACATTTCAATATGAAACAGAATTTAAACTTGATTTTCCTCCCGGAGCTGCAGCTTGCAGTGGCCCTGGGGTAGCTGCTGTCTAAATGGATTCTTGCCTACATGGTGCAAAGAAGGTGTGTTTTTTCGAGTTGAAGGCTCCTAGACAGTGAGGCGGATTTCCCTGGGATCCCCATGCTCACTGTATTTGCATCTGTACACCATGGCACAACAGGATGTAGCTGAGAAGAAAGCTGGAGTGGAGCACCAGATGCTTTAATGTCCTACCTCTGACTGAAACAACCTCCCTGTGTGGGAGATAATAAACATTTCTTGTCTCTTAAGGGAAAAATCATGCACAGACAGAGACAAGCACATATAAATAATTTACCAAGCTGTAATACACTGTAAATAACAAGCCTTCCTGAATAATGAATTAACCCAAGTGCTGATTCATAGGTAAATATCTCTTGTAAAGCAGAATTTTTATGGATTTTTACAGCTTAGTTAATATTCCCGTGTACTTTATTGCAGCTGTTCAGGTGAAGTATCCTGGTAGTTACATATATCGCTCTGGAAGTGAGACGGGATGGTTGCGGGCTGCAGTGCTGGCGGCAGGCCTGGCATCCCTCGGCACTGGGGATGCAGAGCCTTGCTGGGCCTGGGCTGGCTTTTGTTAGATGGGCTTTTCTTTCCCTCTCAAGCAGGCAGGAGGAATTTTGATGTGGCCAAAGAATTGGAGAGTTAAAGGGAGGAAGGAGTCTCAGAGAATCTCTTTTTCCTGGTGATAAATAATGCATTTGTTCTACTTTGGCTGTGCTCTAGACATGGTGAGATTTCTCCTTGCCTTCGAGGACAGGGAAAGCAGCAGAGCTGCTGGGCTGGGATTGCTACCTGCCAATTCCCAACCCTTCCATGAACGCGGCATCCTTCCCGGCTATGATGGCTGCGTGTCCTTAGCCCCTCTTGTCAGCCACTTGGGAAGAAACTAAACGTGACATTTGCTTCCCCTGTGCTGCTCCATCCCCCTCTTGCCCCTCTTTCTCAGACAAGCCTTAAGAAATAAAAACAGTTGCTAAGCTACCGGATAGGGAACGTCGCAGTGTTATTTTGCAGTCCGGGTACTAATGTGCTTTTCAGAGCACCTGGGAAGCAGGAAGGGCTCTCTCATAGCTGGAATTGTTTGTCAGTTAAAGCGCTGTACTCATAATGCAGATGATATTGAACGTGTCAGTTTAATTTATGCCCGTATAGATGGGGCTTTTCCCCCTCCCCTTCCTCTTGCTCCTGTTTAACGTAGGCTGATGGGGGGGGGGGGGGGGGGAGGTATTTTCTGCTTTCTTTTTCATCTCTTTTGGGCATGTCAGTTGTCAAACATGTTGCTGCTTTGTTTTATTTCTGGTAGCTTAAATAATTGCTTTCATAAAAGATAACTAGATTTCTTTCATCTGGAAGTGCATTAGTTGTAAATTGCATTTTCTGTTCAAGTATTGATGTCAGCAATGATTTTCAGCAGCAGTGTACAGTGAAGGTGTCTGTGGCAAGGGTGCATCTTTAAGGCTGAAGAAAATACTTTATAAATGAGACATTCCAGGGCGATGTGCATGGGGTACTCACTGCGCTAATCAGGTGATTTTAGGGTGTTTCCTTCTAAAGACATGGTCATTTTGCTCAATATGCAAGGCTTTTGTATAAAGGAAGTCCCACACCAGTGTGACTCTAGAGCTGGGATATGCCAGCATGAAAGTCTTTCCACTCCTTAAATGCTCTCAACCCTCAATTCTGGCCTTCATTAGCATTTTTCCCTGTAAGAGGAGAGTAGATCCTGACATGTTCATTGCAGGAGAGGACGATGCTGCTCTTTCCTCTTCTGGGTAGCTCAGGATGGGATTATCATAGAATGGTTTGTGTTGGAAGGGACCTCAAAGCTCCTCCAGCTCCGACCCCTGCCACGGGCAGGGACACCTTCCATAGAGCAGCTTGCTCCAAGCCCCTGTGTCCAACCTGGCCTTGAACACTGCCAGGGATGGGGCAGCCACAGCTTCTCGGGGCACTCTGTGCCAGCGCCTCAGCACCCTCCCAGGGAAGAGCTTCTGCCTAAGAGCTCATCTCAGTCTCCCCTCTGGCAGGTTAAAGCCATTCCCCTTGGCCTGTCCCTACAGGCCCTTGTCCAAAGCCCCTCTCCAGGTTTCTTTTTGGTCCCCTTATTGTATTATTCTATACCCGAGTTTAAATCTAATTTCCATGAGCATAGCTCGTCCATGTTAGTATTAAAGAAATACATCTGATGTTAAAACCCGGCCAGTGTCAGGAGGGGTATGTTTTATGTGGGTTATAGTGGAAGTAAATCTGAAGTAGCGCAATATTCTGGATTCCCATTTCCTTTGCCTGTCAGAATGCCCCATGCAGCCCTTGCCGCGGCTGGGCGGTGTATTTAATTAAGTGAGCCATCAATTCAGCTTTGCAACGTGCTCACTGCCACTGCTTCGTTCCTCCGTGCCCAGGGAACAGGGGGACATACTAATTGGTCACACACAGCTCTCCTCGTGCTGCCATCAGACCCCAATTAATGCAGTGAGTTGGTGCTCGCACGTCGTTTCCCTTGTTGCCCTTCTGCCAGGAAGAAGCTGCTGGATCTTCATGCTTAAAAAGTCATTGAAAAAGTCTCACCGAATTACTGGGAATGTAACTTGAAAGGGGGGGGGGGGGGCAGCGAGGCTCATGGGGAGGTGTAGGTTTTCACGTGTTAAAGATGTTTTTGCAGTCAGGCTGGCTGGAGGATATCAGTGAAGCTCCGTGAGGCTTCAAGGCACAGCAGTGGACATCATTTACAATGCAAAATGCAACTTTTTTCTATTTGAAAGATTGACAGAGCTGAATTTGGAGGAAAGAAGTGTGTGAAATGAGTTCTCTCACGTTTGTAGCTTGTTGATACTTATGTTGTTTGTGATAAAGAGAATATAAAAGTGCTGCTGTAGTGCTCTACGCTTTTTTTTTTGCCCATGAAGCATTTTCCTTTATTCCTCTTGTTCTGTGTAGAGGGATTTACTGGAGGCTGAGGAAAACTTCTGTTGTGAGGAAAAGAGAAAGAATAACTACTGTGAAGACTTCCAAATTGCTGTGGAAAACAATAAGAGCAAAATATTATCTCATGAAAGGTTATATGTGTGTATATATATGTCTATATGTGTATGTGTGTGTGTATATATATATACACACATATATACACATATAGACCAGAACTGTCAATTGGGTATATTTAGTTTCCAAATAAAGAATAATGTGCTGGGAGCTCAGCAGAGGTCTGACTTTGCCCCAGCCCCAGCTGTGTCAGACCCATCATGCGATGCTTCCCAAGAAGTGTCCCGCAGAGATGGAAAAATGCAAATGGTAAAGACCAAGTCATTAGTGGAAAATCTGATTTAAACCTTTGTTCCTACCACTCTGTATTTACTCACTGTCTGAGCAAAGAAGTAGTCTTCTGTTTTCCGATGGAAGCACTGGACTGTGAGCAACTCTTCTGGCATTATCTCTTCCATGGAAAGCCTTTGAGATCTGTTGCCTTCTCCCCTTGGGGATGTTCATCGTGGTTCCCTCTGCACAGTGGCTCCAGGTTGGGCTGAGAGATACCTGTTGTGGTTTAACCCCAGCCAGTAACTCAGCACCAGCTGCCGCTTGCTTGTTCCTTGCTCCCTCCCTACCCAGGCAGGATGAGGAGAGAAGCAAAGGAATGTAAACCCATGGGTTGAGATAAGGACAGTTTAAAGTACAGTGTAATACTGCTACTGCTACCAATAATAGTAATGATAAGGGAGATAACGAGGAGGGAGACTATAAAACTAAAAGGGGAAAGGGAAAACAAACACTGACCAGCAGTGATGTCCAATGATTCCTCAGCACCCACTGACTGATGCCCAGCCCAACCCAAGTAGTGATCAGTCTCTTCCAGGTGACTCCCCCCAGTTTCCATACTGAGCATGATGTGCTGTGGAATGGAATATCCGTTGGATAGTGTGGGTCAGGTGTCCTGTCTCTGCCCCCTCCCAGCTTCTTGTGCCCCTCCTCCCTGGCAGAGCGTGAGACTGAAAAGTCCTTGATCAGGGTAAGTGCTACCAAGCAACAACTGAACCACTGATGTGTTACCAGTGTTGCTCCCAGATTGAAGCCGAGCACAGCACTACATCAGCTATGAGGGAGAACATTAACTCTATCCCAGCTGAACCTGTGGGAGGTGGTTCCAGATGACTCCTCATCGTTATGGGTGCTCGAAGTTTATATGAGCTCAAAGACTGGACAAATTCACCTTAGGATGCTGGGCTAGAGAGATCTTTGGCCCAAGCAAGTATACAGTGCTTATATTTTAAAGAGGCCTTGTGCTGAAACCAGCTGTGCTTCCCTGAATCCTGCGATGGGAGAGGCAAGCTGTGCCTTCAGGGATGTGCAGCTTCCCAGGCAAACCCAGGGATAACAAGAGGCGCATTTGTGGTGTTTCAGTGATGCTCTGCAGTTGTGGTGGGGTCTGTCCCTGGCACATCCATCCCAACAGGATTTCATTGAGGATGCTGATGCTGGGTTCAGAAGCGTAGCGTAGAGCTCTTGCACAGTGCTTTTTGTCTGGAGTTCCAGTAGTTATGTCCTGGAAAAGAGTGCATCCAAGTTTTGTGGCCACAGTAAAGTAAGTTCAGAAACTTGCTGTGGCTTGAACTGGGTTGATGACAGAGCCAGGCTTGCATGCCTACTGGTTTGACTCCCCTTCAAATGTACTGGAATTGAATGTCTTGTAAGAAAAATCTGTCATTGCTGCTGATGGATGAGGGGTTAAGAAACAAGGAAAGGCTGACAGCTGGAACTGAAAGGGTCAGCAACTGAGAGGTACGGTTGGGTGGGAAAGGCTAAGTGTTGCTCTAGGCTTAAGCATCAACAGGTCAGCAGGTCAAATGGTCTCACAAGATCCTTCAGCCTTGTCTTCTCTGATTTTCTGCTGGAGGTTGCTTCTGCCTCTAATGAGAGGCTTTGCTCCCTGGGTGAGCTCAGGTCTAGGCTCATTTCTGTACTGCATGCTCTTGCCCTCTGAAGGTGATAAACAGCAAAAGTTACCTGACAAGAACCTTGGCAACCAGAAGTAAAGATGAAAGGGGTGAAAAGAGACAGGGTCTTTCCTTTGAGGCTTCAGACAGCTTTTCAGCTCCATATGCTCTGAAATCTCCACTCTGACGGCAGTTCAACCAGTGCAAATCAAGAGCTGCTTCACATGCAGTTAGTCCACCCTTGGTGCTCTAAGAGCTGTGGACTAAAGATGTAGCTATGGTGTTGCTGGGGCTGGTTGTAGGTTGGGCCTGTGCAAAAGCTCTTTGTGGCTTTTTGATATCACTGGGGAATGGGCATGGGAGGGTCAAGCTGCTGCAGGGACCTTCCCCAGGAACTCACAGGGCAAATACTTTGCTGAAGTGTCAGAAATCAGTGGCATAAGGTCCTGCTGCTTGGACACCCTACCACCTGTCCTACAGAAGGGGGTATGCAGAATGGAAAGGGAGAAGGAGGGAGAGAACATCTCTTCACATCACTTCTCCTTGATTCTGACTTCAGAGCTTGATGGCTGCTTTCGATCATGGGGCAACGAAGAACTGTGCTGGGAAGCAGCCTGATGCACAGATGTGCTGATAGATGTGACAGTCCATGGGAACCTCCTACACCAGCTTTCCACATGGAGTTTATTAGATTTAACCTTGTTTAATGACCTTATATTGCAACTGACTTTAGAAGGATTAATATGTTGTCTGGAGCCTCCTCAGCATTGTTGTTTATCTGCAGAGAAGCAGATGCATCATCTGCTAGCAAGGCTCCAAACCTGAAGCTGAATGCTTATGGGTAGCGTATTGCTGTGGGGATGAGCTGGCCAGAAATACATGTTGGTTAGAAACTGAGAGGTTGAAATGTTCATTAGAGCGAGCAGTTGTTCACAGCCTTCTGGGGAAGCAAATCCTGATTATTTCCAGGATAGAGCTTGATTAGTCTTAGGGGCAGGGATGAAGCCGTGCAGCTGCCTGGGAGAGAGCTCAGTATATGGAGATGTTTCCAGGCTGATGGCCCAGGCTTGCTACAGCATCCAGGGGCAGAATGAGAAAGAAACAGGCAGTTCTTAAGGGCAATGAGATAATTACCCCTTTAGTTGTGTGTCATGGCTTGGCTTTGGATGCTGCTGAGGGCGAGTGTGGGAGGCAGCCCCGGCCAAGGGTGCTGCCTGGGGCTCTGCCTGCGCCTCAACAAACCCCACCAAGTCTCCTCTTTCCCAGTCCGACAGTGGGTGCAAGGGGAAGCTGATCAGAAAACTCATTTGAATGCCACAGTGAATCTGCTTTTGATTTGCATCACTTTTAAAGGAGTTTCTAAGACCTTCCCAAATCCTCTTTATGTTGTTCATGACTTTTTTCGCTAATTTGACACTCTGGGATGTTGTTTTACATTTCAGTTTGATGTCTAATCACAGAAAACGATAGCTGGCCACACATGCTGGCTTTGCATTCTTGCATCTTGTTTATGTTCATCTGCACTAAGGGCCAGCACTCACCATGGCTGCCCAATTTATTTCTCTCCACAGCAGCATACTCTGGGAGCTTCATTACCATGTGCAGGAAACTAAGTTCAAGGTTATCTTATTTGAACTTTATGACTTCTTGATGTACCACATGTTATTTATTTATGGAAGGTTTATTAAACCTGTCCAAAAAAGCAGCCCTTTAGAAGTGTGTGATGTGCCGCTTAGTGAGAGAACTTAGAGGTTTAAGGAGCTTGCATTATGAACGTCCCAAATATTTGATTTCTGCCCTGAGATACATGGAGGAGATGAGCTGTTGGAGCCAATGCCTTCATTTCTGATGTTACTGGCAGGCATGTTTTCAGAGAGGGATGAACACAGATTTCTTCTAATGGTTCTCCTTGGTGGTGTTTTTGAGGTCTCACTTTAACATTTGGGTTTTACCCCGTTACCTCTCAAAACCTCCCTTTACTGATGATTAGAAGATAAAGATTTGTCCCTCCCACAGTTTGATCAATAACCATTTTATGAGTCACTCTTCCTGCAGGCAGCTTTTGGCTGTGGGTTTATTAACTGAAAGGCTATTTCTTAATTCCAAACACACTTATGGTGATCAGAATAACACCTCCAGGTACGTTATAGGGCTTGTTAACACAGCCTGATGGTTTATATTGTGAAACCTCTTCTTGGATAAAAATCCCCATGAGGTGGGTTTCTGCTGTAATTATTTCCTTCCAGAGGAGATGGTCCTTTGGCACTAGGTTTGCCCCGGAGAGCTGCAGCCTGGCAAGTGACTTTGAGGAAGCAAAATAAAACATGAGGCTTCTGACTACAGGAGGTTTTCACCCATCCCTGGTGTCATAGAATCATAGAATCACAGAATGGTTTGTGTTGGAAGGGACTTTCAAAGCTCATCCAGTCCAACCCCCTGTGGTGATCAGGGACATCTCCAACCAGACCAGGTTGCTCAGAACCACATCCAGCCTGGCCTGGAATGTCTCCAGGGATGGGGCATCCACCACCTCTTTGGGCAACCTGGGTCAGTGTTTTACCACCCTCATTGCAAAGAATTTTTTCCTCACATCCAGCCTGAATCTCCCTCTTTTAGTTTAAACCCATCGCCCCTCATCCTGTCACAACAGGCCCTGCTGAAAGGTCTCTCCCCATCTTTCTTATAGGCTCTTCTTAAGAACTGAAAAGCTACAATAGGGTCTCCCTGGAGCCCTTTCTTCTCCATCTGAACAACCCCAACTTGAGCGTAGATATTTCCTTTTCTCTTTCGACATCTAATAAGTAAATAGCAAATTGAGCACTGAATAATGCTGCTTTCAGAAGAAGCCTCCAGCATCTTCCTCCTCTGCAGGGAAAATGCTATCAAATATTCCAGTGAACAAGTTTATTTTGGTGCTTTGGAAAATGGCTTGGGCAGTGGCTGCTGGGTGTTTGTGCTGGTGTGAATGGGTGTCTTGTGAAGCCTGTTGAGATGGCAGTACGGAGACTGATGCCCCTGTGTCTGGACAGCAAGTGCAGTATGGGCAGCAGTTGAGGGAATGCTCCCACTCTCCTGCCACATCATCCTGGGCTTGAAACACTTGTGGTTGGGAGGAGTTGGGGACAAATGGCCTAAGGGAAGAGGGGGATGAGATTTTGGGTCCCAGTCTGGATGTGTAGCTCCTGTTGGAGCTGCTGCATAGAATCCCAGCCTGGTTTGGGTTGAAAGGGACCTTAAAGCTCATCCAGTTCCAACCCCTGCCATGGGCAGGGACACCTTCCACTAGAGCAGCTTGCTCTAAGCCCCGTCCAGCCTGGCCTTGAACACTGCCAGGGATAGGGCAGCCACAACAATGTCCCGTGCTTGCATTACCTTGTTAGAGAAGCCCCCAGCTTCTTTCCTCTGTAAAATAACCAGCCATTTATGAAGGATTAGTGAGAGATTTAAATTTAGCACAAATAATTGGATTAATTTGGAATTTGCTTCCTGTTAGTTTTAGATTAGCCAATACAAACAGCTGGAGCTCGACTTCAACCTGCTCATCGTGTATAAAGAGCTGCATGGAGCTGTTTCTGGGGCTGCCAGCCACTACTGATCCAGCAACTATTGGTTTCCTGATTTGTGTGGGTCAATAGTGGGTGGTTAGGGATGACAACCACGTTGTTCCTTGAGGCATACAACCTTTCGGTGCATTTTCTCTTCATACCTAATCACTGGTGATAATATATTTTTCTGTTACTCCAGTTCTGTAATATTTTCATGTCTGTCAGTTTGAATTCCTGAGGAGAAATGCCATGGATTTTTCTGGCATTAAAGATATTGCCCAGAAATTTGCTATTGGAGGGGCTTGAAGGAGAGGGGGAGAAATGCTGGATATAGAGTATTCCCATCATCCTGCCACGTCCCGGGATGTCGGAAGCAGGAGGGGATTTCTCTGCTGTGTGAGCACAACCATCACCCCAAACGTTACCGTGCAGGAGCAGACAGGCTTGTTCCGTAGCCCAGGGGACGTGGTGCGTTCATTAGTGGTCTGTTCATGGCTAGCTCGTCTCTTTGCTGGAATCTTTCCTCTTCTAAAACTTAACTTAGATCTGCTTAAAGGGAGTTGTTGGGGTTTTTGTAGTACCACTGGGCTGCTAATTTTTTCTGAGAGGCTTCAAAGCACTGCCTTGAACAGTCTTATTTGCAGTCAGCATTTGTCCGAGGGAGAGATTTGTACAATGGGTGCTTTGTAAAACCATTCTGTGTGTGGAAGATCTTAGGTTTTTTCTTTAAACCTTTCTGATGCACCGCTTCATTTGGGGTTTTTTTTCCTCTTATCATTCCTGTTTAAGGGTTTGTGAATTGATCCCTTTATTTTCAGAAGAGAATACCAAATAAACAGTGATTAGCATGCAATATGACTCATGGCTTCCTGAAGGCTGTGCTTTCCAGCTGGTAAACAGTTGTAATTGCTGCTAGATGAAAGTAGCAAATTGAATACATTCTCATAATAATTATGGAGATAGATAGATTATTCTTGCTCTCAAATCTAATTGGGATTAGTATAATGTTCAGTTCTCCTTGTAGAGGATGATCTGTATAAAAGTTAAATGTAGCTAGAAATGTGTTTGAAAAAGCTGGTTTCTTCTTAGTGGAAAAAACCGGCTTCTCTCCAAAGGCCAGGGAAGCCCCTGTGATGTGTTTCTTCTGAGGGCAAAGAATTGAATGTAGTATTCTAAGGCCTGGAGACCATCCCCTGTGGGGTGAGTGATGTTACAGCTCTTCTGGGATGGTGCCGGCTTACTGAGGTTTTTGGTTGCAGAAGACCCTAAGTGTGGGGCTCTGAAAAGTCTTGAAAGCTCTTCCATTTCTGCCAGAGCCCCTTTGTCCAACCTGGCCTTGAACACTGCCAGGGATGGTGCCAGCGCCTCAGCACCTTCACAGGGAAGAGCTTCTGCCTAAGAGCTCATCTCAGTCTCCCCTCTGGCAGGTTAAAGCCATTCCCCTGTCCTGTCCCTACAGGCCCTTGTCCAAAGCCCCTCTCCAGGTGTCCTGGAGCCCCTTTAGGTATTGGAAGACTAATTTAAATCAGAAACCTTAAATGCTAATACTAATTCATTACAGAATATGTATATTTTTGTTAATGCAGCTGCATACTATTTCATAAATCATTGGTTCCTTTGAATCCAGTTAAATCTTGGGGAATAGCCTAAGGTACCCACACTGTGTGGGCATACATCTATCAGCGTCTCTGCAGTGTGTGGGGGTCTGTCCAAGAGGTGTATTCAAGAGAAGTGTTGAATCTGTTCACGGTTGTCCTTTGGGCAGGACTTGTGGCTTTTCAGAACATGAGGGTTGGCTGGAGCTGGGATGCCCCATGCCACCCATGAGGGGATGTGCCATGGGTGGGCCTTTGGGTTGCCTCCATCTTCCAGCGCTGGCAGCATCCAGCTTCTTGCTTTGCAGTGCCAAGCAGTGGCCGGAGGCTCTGCAGTCAGCTTCTTAACAAGGAAATGATTTTAAAAGAGCCAGTTTTGTAGCTAAACTTAGTACACTTGGATGTCATCCAGCAACCGCGGCAATAATGCAGCAAATACAACTGGTTTAAAATACATTAAATCCACAGGTTGGCTCATGGTAGCTGAGCCCTTGCAGACAAAGCATAGGTGAAAACCACTAACTTGTCTCGTGTGCGTGTATGGGATGGTTAATCATTTGCAAATAAACATTCAAGTGGGGGGAAACAAAGAGTAAAAGAAACCATCAAATTGCAATGTCACAGGAATGTGTTCTTGGCAAGAGCTCTTTCAGTTCTAAACTGGAATTCTTACTCAAATGTGAGCTGTAAAATATACCAAAGGAAAAGGAAAAAAAAAAAGCCTGTTTTGGTTAAACAAAAGCAATGGATTCAGCATTTACTGGAGGCAGATTTTGAAGAGAAACTCAGCCTGAAACTAGCACAGGAATCCTAATTAGTGCATTTTCCTAACAATAGCATCGTCTTTCCAAATGAGCAGAGGCACATAAATGAGGAATTTTTAGCAGAGTGATGTGTTGGGTTTGAGGCACAATTGATGAATTGGCAGTTACAGTGTTCCCTGAAGTATGTCCTGATGTGATTTCCAGATTTCACCTTCTTAAGTACATGTATGACAATCCCAGAATGGTTTGGGTTGAAGGGACACAGGGAAGAGCTTCTACCCAAGAGCTCATCTCAGTCTCCCCTCTGGCAGGTTAAAGCCATTCCCCTTGTCCTGTCCCTCCATCCCTT
The DNA here is from genome assembly GCA_028858755.1 of Ara ararauna. NCBI lineage: Eukaryota > Metazoa > Chordata > Aves > Psittaciformes > Psittacidae > Ara > Ara ararauna. The sequence goes on along the minus strand of CM054383.1, from coordinate 1,168,320 downwards.
GTCCAAAGCCCCTCTCCAGGTTTCCTGCAGCCCCTTCAGGCACTGGAGCTGCTCTAAGGTCTCCCCTTCAGGAGCCTTCTCTTCTCCAGGCTGCCCCAGCCCAGCTCTCTCAGCCTGGCTCCAGAGCAGAGCTGCTCCAGCCCTCGCAGCATCTCCATGGCCTCCTCTGGCCTCGCTCCAGCAGCTCCATGTCCCTCTTGTGCTGTTGCCCCAGAGCTGGATCAGGACTGCAGGGGGGGTCTCCCCAGAGCACAGCAGAGGGGGAGAATCCCCTCCCTGAGCTGCTGCTCATGCTCTGGGGATGCTGCAGTGATGAGCACTGATTTACCTGAGTGTGCAAAAATAGCTGCAGTTGGCCTCAAAGTGGTAGCAGGCAGGCGGTGCATGTTTGGGAAGGTTATTTGTATCAAGGTACATAATGTTTTCTCATAGAGAAAACACCTCAGAGCTTTTGGTCGTTTCTGAATGTGGCTATTAATAGAGGTCTGAATGTATACTTTCTTAAAACATCAACAAAACCCCCACCACTAACTCCCAAAGAAACAGCCCCTCAGCCCAGCTCAGACATTGACAGGCCTGAGCTGAATGCAGTCTTTCAGACTGATTTAAGCAAACAGTATGCAGCTTTGCTCTATGCTTTTCATGGTGCTGAGATGGGGCACTGCTTTTTAATTAAGCAGTGATGCAGCAGGAAAATAGGTGGTTATATTTCTAGGCCAGCTCAAACCATATAAATGGGAACATCTTGTGCAGATTTAGGTTATTTTCAGTATCAACTGTGGGTTATTTGGGCATTTATGGTTTTTATAAGTTTTCATAGAGCTGATGGGTCAGGATCAGAAATTGGGTCAAGAAGGGGATGTCAGCAGTAGGCAGAGGCTGAAGACGAGGAGATGGATGAAGCTTGCTTCTAGTTTAAGACTCCTTGTTGCAGCCTGGGCTGTTGGTGGGGATTTGGAACACGTCAGTACCAACCAGGCAGTAGCCTTCTGTAGTATCCTGGTAGCCAAACTGGGGAGATGGATGGGCCATCAGGTGAGGAGTTGTTAAAGGTTATGTTTGAGTGGTGTTCATTGGGGAGTGGATACAGGGACCATTTTGCATCTCTGTGCTAATTCGATGGAGATGTTTTGCATTGCCGTGGTTATAGAGACGATGGAGGTGGGGAATGTTCTGTTCCTTTTGTCCTGGAGATCCAATTGCTTTAATTACCTTTGTCAGCTTTGCTAACAGGTACAGAGAGAACATTTGCTAGTTTGTCTGTTTGAAGTTAGGAAATTGTTTGGGAGCAGGGAACGAAGAGGGAGTTGATAGGGGTGGTGATGCATATCCCTCCTCCAGCTCCTTCTCACAGCCTTGGAGGAATAAAATTGAGCAGCAGAAGACCCAGCCGGAGGCCCTGAGACCCAGGAGGAGCAGAGTCCCATGTTCAGTGTGGGAATATGTACACTGACTTCTGGAGCAGTTGAAGTGAGCACTTAATCAGATCCTATATCAAAATGCAGCTTTACACACCTTTCAGTGTGAAGTGCAGGTGTGATGGCTGTCAACTGACAGAGGGGAGATTTAGGTTAGATATACAGCAGAAGTTCTTCCCTGTGAGGGTCCCCAGGTTGGATGGGGCTTGGAGCAAGCTGCTCTAGTGGAAGGTGTCCCTGCCTGTGGCAGGGGTTGGAACTGAATGAGCTTTAAGGTCCCTTCCAACACAAACCAGTCTATGGTTCTGTGCTTTTAAAAGGTTCTGATCTGTGCTTTGCCAGGCTTCAAATTCAGCTGCCTTAAAGGATGCTGAATCTGTCTTCTGCTATTAATAGCTTCCCCAGTTGAAGCCATTGCCTGTGTGGTTTCTGTGGGGTGACACAGGCTGGGCTTTGCTGCTGTTTCATTTTCTTTTTGGCCTGTGGTCGCATTGCGGCAAGAGCGATGGTTATCAGCTTGGTGTAAGTAACGTCCCTTCTTGCTCCAGACCCAGTTTTCCAGGGCAAGACTATTGCTGGTGATGGAGCTGGGGTTTGGGAAGGATGCTGGCGGGTAGGCGCTGGTGTGGGGGCTATCTCAAAGAGCCTGCACTGTCTCGTCAGAATGCACTCTACCTACCATAGGGATAAGGACAGGGAAACGGTAGCTTCTCAGTGAAGGTATCTTGCTGATGCTTATGCAGATGATGCTGCTAAAGTCTTTTAAGGCCTGAGTTTCTAACATTTGTTTCAGGCACCAGAGAAATTTGGATAGAGCAGGACATGGGTGCAAGTGCTCGGACAGGTTCTTCAGTGTGTTATTTGAAGTCTGGCTTTTCTGTTGATGGCTTTCCATGCAGGCAGGTGGTTGCTAAAGCAGAAGGGAGGGCAAAGAAGAGGTTGACTGCCTAACTGATGTTAGTTGCAAATTAGAGACCTCATTCTACACATTCAGCTTTGAGCTGGGCTTGGCTTCTGCTTTTCTGACACAGCTTTTCTGTGTCCAGAAAGAGACCCCACAGCAGTGGTTTCCCATTAAAACATTTTCATTTAGACAAAAAACAGTTTGCATGCTTTGAAGTCAAGGTTTTGCTCCCTGTGGAGATGCCTGTTAACTGGTTACAAGATAATACGTGGTGGAGGCGTGCTAAATAGCAGTAATACAGTAAATGCTGCAGCTGTAATTGAACTGCACCAAGAGTCACCTGCTTTTAAGTTATTAATGAGTTTGAACTATTTATAAGAGAAGGAATAGTGTGAAGAGAGAGGGCTTGTTTGGTGTCTGGAGTAAAGCCCTTTTAAGGTCTTGGAGCATGATTTGATGTTGTCTGTTCTGACAATGCTAAGTATGGATGGGACGGCACCATGGATCTGGCACTCAAGCGTCTGAGTAAAGTATCTGGTGCCAGCAGAGCCCAGCATCCATCATCATCTGAGCATCCTCCTTTTCCTTCTCACTTCGTAGGAGGACACGCAGCCTTTGGCCATCTCATGCAATACTCATATGGCTCCAAGTGGCTGCTGCTGGGTGGCCCTGTGTTCCAGTGGCTGTGGGAGCATCTCTGGTGTACATGGGTGCTTCCATCTTTTGCAGCCTGAAGGAGTTGGGAGGGAGGCATTGAGAAATGCCTCTCCACGTCCAGAACTTACTGGTGACAGTTGACCAAGGGAAGAATTCACAGGTAGTAGTAGCATAGCGTAGGTCAGAGTTGGCTTCCGAATGGGAAAGCAAAGGGATGAAAAAGCAATGGTATGGATCAGATTACGGGAGAATTAAATAGACTGCTGTCGGTGTTCTCAGATGTGGTTTGATCTTGAAGAAGAAAAACATCTTCATCATTTTAAACCAATTTCATGCTCTGGCAGTTCTACCCAATTCTGTCACCTCAGCACCACGGGTCGCAAATGGGACCTGTGCAACTGGCAGAAGCTGAGGCATTACTGCACATACCCTTCCTGCACTCAGCCTCCTGGGTTCTCCAGAGCTCTAAAGGCCAGAAGAAGTTTCTTTTGATGTCCCCAAAATTGAGACCTTAAATTGGGCCGTTTAAAAGATTGCAGCGTCTTATAAATGATGTATTGGAGCGAAAATAGAGACTGCTTGTCTGACTTCAGGGATTTAACTGTGAGGCTGTGACCTCTAGAGGCTAAAAATGAGCAAGCATCTTTCCATCATTCTCTGCTCTGGCGGCAATGTGTTATTGCAGTGACACATTTCCATGGCATCTCGTGCGCTCTTGCTTCGCGCGGTGATTCCTCTAGCTCTGGAAATGTAATTATAGTGCACTGTAGATTTTTCACTTCTGGCAAGATTATTAGCAATGGACAGCTTGTTGGCAGAGGTAGTTTTTATAACTGGTCTTAAACTAATACCTTAAATAAGTAATGGACATCTAGGCTCAGTCTGTGCCTGACTCAGTAATACTTGTGCCTAAAATACTGCATTGATTTTGTGGTTTGCACGTGCATATTTAAGTGCATGTTACATTAGATTTAACTTTAACCTATGCTACTGCAGTGGGGCTGTTTCTGAGGTGCAGTCCCACATCTACTGGCAGTCTATGGTGGTGAAAGCAGAGAATTGGCTCTGTAGTCAAAAGCACCATGCCCAGTGTGGCTTCGCTGGGGAAAGAAGCCATGTACACCCTAAATAAACCAGCAAAGCGGTCTTGATGGAGTTTGAAGCTCATGGAGTTTGCAGCCTAATGTTGTGGAGTTTCTCAAGTAATGTGTAGTTTAACGTCTGGATCTTTCAATTGTTTTCTATCTGTTACCAAGGTGTAAACGGGACACCCCATTTACATAGGATCACAGCCTCAGTGCTTCTGAGCTGATAGACCATAGCCTAAACCAAGGAGGATAAGTTACAGGCAAGGTCTGAAAGCACATTCTTTGTTGCCAAGAATATTGGATTTTATGGCAATGCCAGAGATGCTGGTGATGCCCACCAGTGCACATCCCCCTCTCAGACCTGCCGACATCCCTGCCTCCCCTCTGCCTGCGGTTCCACTGTAACCTTCACATGCTGCAAGGGGAAAAGGGTATCATTTTTTAGGGCTGTGGTTGCTCCTGGCTGACCTTGTTGCTGCCATCGCCCAGTGTGCTGAGGACTGAGCAGGATGCCTCTGAATGGGCCTGAGGCCGCATTCAGTCTGCCCTCTTTGCAAAGGGGAAGGTGATAGAAGAGGGGTTGAAGAAGGGACTCTGTGCCCTGGAGAAGCAGGGACTTAATTTCTGGTCTCTCTTCTGGTTCAGTGTGTGCAGCCGCTTTCCCTGGTGAGATGGGAAAGGACCTCTTCCTCCTAGGGGAGGTCTGAGGTTCATAAGGAAGCCAGTGTTATAGAATCCCAGATTGGTTGGTGTTGGAGATTGTGACTCTGTGGTGTAGGGAGCAGGACTTGGGTGGCAGAGCACACATCTTCCTTGAAACAAAGACTTCTCTTGCATAAGCAGTGCTGCGTTTGCCCTGTTGCTTCCTTGGGCCCCTGTTCTAGCAGATGGTTGTGCTTTATCATCTGGTAATTGTCTAGGAATGGTGGTGTTGATTTGGCGAGTGGTTTTTTTCTCTTCTCTGGATTTATGCGCGTGAACCTTTTTTACTGTCTGTTTCTTCTCTTTGTTAATGATCTTAGCCTTTTGTTCTCAGTCTATTTTAAGGCTTAAATTGTTCCATGTGCCACGGTGGGAGTTTCACAGAGCATTGCAGCATGCTGCTATTTTCTCGACTCCCTTAGCTGAGATACAGAGCATGATCTTGCACTTCCATCTGCAGCCCCTGGCATGCTGGAGTGCCGGTCCCCTCCCCGGTGGGCAAGCAGAGCTTTTCCAATGCAAGGGTTTGCTGCACAGTTTGCAGAGGGCTGCGTGGATCACAGGGGTGCTCTTGGAATAAGTGGGAATTATGGACTGAGCAGGTTTAGGAGAGTTGGAAACCCCTAATGAACATGCCAATAGATTTGTGATACTGTGTTGCCATAGAAATGTGGTTCCTACAGTGCCTCATCCTCGGAGTTGTGCCAATACTCTCTCCTACTTCACCCAGTTATAGAGCTGTTTTAAGCAGCTGAGAGCCCTTGGCTGGAGTGCCATGGGGGTTTTCCGTGCACGTTAGCAAAGCTAACACCCAGCTGGCCTGAAGTTAGCAGTCAACACAGGGGAACCTCCGGGTGCTTCCACTGCGGGGCAATGGGGCTTTTGGACAAGGGCCTGTAGGGACAGGCCAAGGGGAATGGCTTTAACCTGCCAGAGGGGAGACTGAGATGAGCTCTTAGGCAGAAGCTCTTCCCTGGGAGGGTGCTGAGGCGCTGTCAGGGGGTGCCCAGGGAAGCTGCGGCTGCCCCATCCCTGGCAGTGTTCAAGGCCAGGTTGGACACAGGGGCTTGGAGCAAGCTGCTCTATGGAAGGTGTCCCTGCTGTGGCAGGGGTTGGAGCTGGAGGAGCTTTAATGTCCCTTCAACCCAAACCAGTCTGGGGTTCTGTGAATGCGGGTGCAGTGCAGCAAGGGCAGGGACCCCGCTGGGTGTTGCTGGTGCCCCCTGAGTGCAAGGTGGGCTGCTCGTGATGCGGGCTTGTGGATGGCTCCTTTGGTTCCCGGGACTACAAGGGCACAGCTCATCCACGGTCAAGCCGATGCAGTGCCCGTGACTCAGAGCATCAGTGGCTGTCATTATTATCACTGTGAGCCAACAAGGCTGGGCATTTTTTCTGTGCAATTGCACCCATGGAGAGATGCAGCTTTTAATTTTCCAGGCCACGCTAAAATCATCTTGTTTTCCCATGCCCTTCCTTGCTTCCCTGCCTCTGTTCAGGCTCAGCGCGAGCAATCGATGGAGGAAGCAGCACGCAGCCCCGTGACAAAGGGGAGCATCAGCACTTTGTGAAACGTGCTCCAAGTGCAATATTCAGCCTCCCAAAATAAACTGGGAAGCAAGGCAGCAGAGCACAGCCCCATCCAGACATCTGAGGAGAATCAAACCGCTGCCTGGCGAGGCTGTGGAGGGGCTCAGCACCACAGGAGCAGGGCCGAGCACCCAGGGCGTCTCTTTCTTCCCGAAAACCAAAACAAACCCCCCATAGACCCCTATGCTACAGGGACTTAATTAAGCAACAGCATGTGGTTCTTGTGCTTCTTGATGATAACCATGTGCCGGATGATGGGGTGTAGCAGAGCTTTTCTCATGTCTCTACTAGTATTGTGCTGCGAGGATGAGACTGGCATTAAAAACAGTGCTCCTGGTTAACACGGGAAGTGGAGTGCGCTGGGTTCTTGTGTATGAAATCAAACATTGATGTAAAATGCTTTCAAGACAGGTAATTAATAACGTTAGAAACTAATTAACTGGAAGTCCCATGTACCTGATGATGGCTACGTGAGCAGACTTGATGTGCACATCGCTCTGGATGTGGTGGAGAGGTCTTGGAGAAGTGTTCTTCTGGTGTGGGTTCCTGCTTCCTGGGAACAGCCCAAAGCAGGCAGTCGGTGCCATTCCAGGCTTGGGGTGACCCTCGTCTTCCTCACCTGGAAACATACAGATGAGCAAATTGGCATCTAAGTATGTGCTTCCATGTTTTCCCATTCGAGAGACAGGGATCCAGTGGGATCCAGCGCCTGGGGACGAGGATGTGAGGCTCAGGCTCAGCCTGTTAATGAGGTGGTGCTGCCTCAGCCTGTGCTCCCTTGTGTCCAGACCACGCTGGGTGACATCTGCCAGGGCCAAGCTGTGCCTCAAGCCGAATGGGCACCAAGCCCTTCCCCAGCACAGGGGTTCTTCCACTTCTTCCATGTCCCTGCCTCCATCCAGCAGCAGCAGCACAAGGGCGGACACGGGTGTTCTGAGGTAGAGGTTTCAGTGACCCCTTGTCCTAACAGCACCCCGTGGTCCCCATAATCTGTTCCTGAGAGTTACTGCCTTGTTTCTTCACTGGGATCAGCACCGGTCAACTCGGGATGGATTTCTGGGGGAAGAAAAGCGAGAAGTTGGCAGCTCCGCAGTCCAGTTGTGCTACATCCCTGGCCCCTTGCTAATTGGCAGCATGGTCTAAAGACCAAGCCTAAGGGCTCGGACATGGGCTTTTGGAGATGCTGTGGATGGCAGTAGGGAGGTGGAGGGAAAGGGCCGCATGCCCAGGCTGTGGGATTTGGGCACGTTGCTGCAGGGGGGTGGCAGCAAGGGTTGTCCCCTGCCATCCTGGGTTCAGGTCCTGTGTGTGGAGCAAAGATGCTTCAGATGGAGGTGCTGCTTTTAATGCAATGCCCTTCAGTCTGAGCACATGGAAACCATGATGTAAGAGGGCCAGAGACCTCAAATCGGTGAGGCTATGGGGAAAAGTTTAAAGGGAGAAAAGTGTAAGAGCAAGTTGTGTGTCTGCTTGCCTGGTATGGAATGCTCTTCCAGCCAGGAGGATTGCTACAGGCTCCAGTATGGAGCAACTGCTTGGAAGTGCTGTGGGTGAGACCCTTTGGTGCTCTGTGTTGCTCTTGTGACAGGGAAATTATTACTAAATCAACCCCCTATTGAACCCTTATGTGAAATCCAGCACCCAATAAAATGGTTTATTCATTCTTTTAAGCCAGGCTCGCTGCAGAAGTGCTGGGTTTGTACATAAATGACATGAAATGCAGTGCTGAGCCAGAGGCTCTGCAAACAGCCCAGCTCCTCGCCCTGGCCTCTCCCAGTGGGTGAGCTGCCTCGGGCACCCTATGGTATGGGAGCCGGGTCCAGCTCTGTGTGTGGTGTAAGGACCAGAAGTGCTGTTGTGTCCTTGGCTGTCCCTTGTCACTGCGCTTCCTCCAGGAGCTCAGGATCTACCACTGTGCTAAAACCCCCTTCCCTTCCCAAGGGCATTCCTAGTCCCCTCTGGAACAGGAGAGCAAGATGCAAAGGGTTCGAAGAGTAAAATGCTACTTGCCAACACATCTTTGCCCACTTTGCAGGTGAAAAAGGCATGCTAAAAGAAGGAAGGCAAGTCACTGATGCTGCATGCCAGGTTGGATGGGGCTGGGAGCAACCTACTCTGGTGGAGGGTGTCCCTGCCTGTGGCAGGGGTTGGAATTGAATGAGCTTTAAGGTCCCTTCCAACCCAAACCAATCTATGATGCTATGATTCTGTGCCACTGCTCTGTTCATGGGCAGTCAGGGGCAATGGCCCCATGATGGATTTGCTTAGTGGGAATGTCTGGAGCTGGTGGGATCAAGATCAGACCCTGCACTGACCTGGATTCGGGTGGTTGTACAGAGCGCTGAGGATGGAGGCGTTCTGTGCAGCGTGGCACTTTGCTTATCAGCACAGCATTAATTGTAGTTGTTTAATGTGGTGATTAGTGCTGTTTGTTCAGATGTCTAATGTAGCAATTAGCCTCGTCAGGGTGTTCAGTGATAGGTTACGAGTGCTTTCTTCCTGTCAAGAAGTGCTCTGCATCTCCAGCCTCCCCTCCTGGCTCTCCTGGGTGCTGTAGTGCTCCTGCACCTCATCTCCCAGGAGCAGAGCTGTGTTCATGCAAGGAGACCTACTGGCAGACGGATGCTGCTGGGCAGCAGTTCAGTCAGAACCCACGTTGTCCCTTGTGCTGTCTCAACATCAGCTCCTGGAGACCATGTCATTGTCCTTCTGGCAGTTCCCTGCACGGCTTGGCCTGTATTGGTTTGTCTGATGCTTTGGTTGAGCCTCTGCCTCCCAGCAGGGATGAATTGTGGCCCGGGAAAGTGGGGCCACATGTGATGTGCCACATGTCCTTAGCTGCTGCGAAACCATCACTGATGTGTTATCTGGGGTCATGTGCCTTGATTAAGACCCTAGGAAAAGAGATGAAGTACATCCCCTGGTGCTGAGAAAGAAAGCTATTGATTTTCCTTCCAGTGAGTGAGATCGGTTTCTGGGTTTTGATGGATGACAAGTTGAAGTGTAACATAATCCCCAGGCTGTGAGGGTTTGGTGCTGTCTTATTCCCAAAGCTATTATCTCTGGCAAGCTGCTGGTTATTGCTCCATAGTGCTGCCCTGCTCCGGTGGGGAGGGAAGCATCCCAACAGCAGCTTGGCAATGGGTTGTTTAATTAGCAGAACACTCAAATGCAATCATCTGATTAAAAGGCCAGGGCCGAGAAGTGCTGTGGCTCCCAGGGAAAGGAAGGATGTACTGGAGTACAGCTGCTTGCTGTCCTGAAGGCTGTTCTGAGCTGTAGCTGCTGATGGGCAGCAATGCCTCTTGGCTGCACTTAGCTCTCCACCTGGGCTGAAGACTGGGAGGCCCATGGGAGAGTTTGTGGGTAGATGAGCCCCTGCAGAGGCAGGTCTGTATTTGTGGCTGCTGCCATGTGGCTGGTGTTCGCTGAGGGTGTTTTGTGTGGAAAAAGGCACCAGAGAGTTGCTTCCAAGCCGGGTGAACTCTGGTGGGGACGATTTCCCCCAGTTCATCCGAAAAACAGACCCTTCAGACAAAGTTGCTTCTCAGACTTCCCAGTTTTTAGCAGGAAAGGAGGTGAGTTTTCCTGCTTGTACAAGTAAAATGAAGAAGAAAAATAGCTGCTGGCAGTAAGATCGTGTCATGGGAAAGCAAAGCCTAAAGGTGCAAGGAATGATGCTGCAGCAGATGTGTGCCAGGCATCCCTCCATGTCCAGCAGGCCCAGAGAAAGGGCTGCTACCTCTTCACCTCCAAAAAGCGCCATCCTTTGAGGAGGGTGAAGCAGTTCTGATGTTGGCAAACCCAGCAGGGACGTGCTGAGAAATGCTGTCTATTGGCTGGATTTGCAGAGCCCGATCAACTCCATGTTGGTTGCTGCTTCGTGCCCGAAGGCTGGGAGCTTCAAAGTGAATTATACAAGGGTTGCACGTCTATGCTGGGAGGGTGGCTGATGAAGAAGCCTCCTTCCACCCCCTCTCTGGCAGCCCTTAAGGCAAGAGCTGAGCTGGCTGTAGAAGAAGCACTAATTCAGCCCTGAGGGCAGCAGTGCTGTGGGCAGTAACAACAGCTTGGCTGGATATGCTTGAGTGGAAACACGGAAGTGTAAGCGAACAAGGGAAAGCATCCCACACCAAGATGCATTCTCACTGTTGTGTCAGGATGCCTCTCCCTGCGGGGGTTTCTTGGCCTTCCTTCCCATTCTTGCACATGTTCCCACGCGTGTACCCATCCACCTATATTGCGTGCTGTTATTCCAAGGCTGCTCTTTTACTAGTCTGCAGTATAAAATCTCAGTCTTTCTCCTAAGGGTGGGAGAAGTCTACAGAGGACATCTGGAGCAGCGGGGTTCAGATGTCCTCCTAAGTGGTCTTTTGCCCTGGGCTGTTCTCAGGATGTTTATGGGATCGTAGAATCAACCAGGCTGGAAAAGCCCTTTCAGCTCATCCAGTCCAACCATTCCCAGCACTGCCAAGGCCAACACTAACCCGTGGCACTGAGTGCCTCGTCTCCACAGTGTGTGAACACTTGCAGGGATGGTGACTGCAGCCCTGCCCTGGGCAGCCTGTTCCAATGCTGAGCACCCTCTGGGGCAGGAATTGTTCCTCAGCTCCATCTGAACCTGCCCTGGTGCAGCTGAGGCTGTTTCCTCTTGTCCCATCCCTTGTTCCTTGGGAGCAGAGCCCATCATGGCTCCATCCTCCTGTCAGGCAGTTGTAGGGAGCCTTCTCTTCTCCATCTGAACCCCCCAGGTCCCTCAGCCATTCCCCATTATGCCGTGCTCCAGGCCCTGCACCAGCTCCATTGCCCTTCTCTGGCCCCACTCCAGCACCTCAATCTCTCTCTTGTAGCGAGGCGTCCAGAACTGAACACAGTGGGATTGTCCTGCAGAACCGGGAGCAACAGGCTCCAGAAGCACTGCAGTGAAACCGCATCTGCTGCGGTTCCCGGTGTCCCCTGATCAGCGCTTTTGATTTCTTTGTGAATTATTTAAACTGCAGGAATGGCAAACAGAAGCCTGGCTGGGTTTGTTGTGTGCGCAGGCTAGATTAGAGCAGGAAGCTTCATTACAATGAGCTTAGAAATCTTCAAAGGCTTTGGATGTGTTTTCCCCTTCATTGATAAGCAGTATTGATTTCAACAGCCTGTGATGCCTGGCCACAGGAGTGTGGTGCTCCTGCGGACCCAGAATTGGGCATTAGCACAAAATTGTGTGCTTACCGTTGGGCAAACTGGGTTGTTTCCTGCAGGCTGTTAATTCACTTGTGGGAGAGAGAATTCAGGAAACATTTAAAAGGGAGATTTATGCTTTTCTGTGCCAGGTAAGCCCATCAGAGCTGCTGCACCACATTGCTGCCCCTCACGCTGGCTGCCAGAGTGCTGCTCACCTCAGTGTGCAGTAAAGCAGGTTCTCTTAAACCCACTCTGCTCCTGTAGAAAGCGCTCCCCACAGACAGGGAGTGACCTTGTGGTCTCTGTGCTGACAAAGATGCTCTGGGTAACATGCTGTTTCCAGTGAGGTTTGTCTTCTTTTTAAAGCATGGCATTTTATCACATATTGTGGTGCTGCAGGGGAAGAAAAAGAATGTATTCCTTCTTGTAACTGGCCAACAAAATGCAGGACTTTGCTGTTTGGGAGAATGGGTTGGGCATCCTGCTACCAAGATGGTCATCCTGCCTAGTTTGGGTGTCAAGGTATCAGTGACAGAAGAGAATATGATGGTCGAACAGGGGGTAGGAAAGATCATAGAATCCTAGAATGGTTTGTGTTGGAAGGGACCTCTTGGAATACCTCTTTGGTCAGTTTGGGTCAGGTGTCCTGTGTCTGCTTCCTCCTGGCTTCCCCTCCTCCCTGGCAGAGCATGAGGCTCAGAAAGTCCTTGGTCAGAGTAAATATTATTAAGCAGCAGCTAAAATCATCGGTGTTATCAGCGCTGTTCCCAGGCTGAAAGTCAAGACCACAGCACTGCACCAGCTACTAAGAAGGAGAAAAATGACTGCTGCTGCTGAACCCAGGACACCTGAGCTCACAGGGGGCAGCTTCTTCCTGTGAAATAGGTTTGACTGAAACATTAAAATCACAAGAATGAGGGAGCTTTTCGTATCGCATTGAATTTTTGGTTGTTTTCTTATTGCTCACTTCCAGAATGACAAAGACCGAAATGTTTTATAACTGGAAAGCCAGATGCCAAAAGCTGAAGCTATAAGAATATAAAACATTGTGAGTTGTGTCATAAAGCCCCATGAATGTCAATGCTGCTTCCTGGAGGCTTGGTTTTCGTCTTACTTAAATCCAAATTAACCCCAGTTCAGCTGCCTTAAGCTGGCCCTGAATTGGGTTGTTTCAGTCCTGTGTGGGCTGTCATGCAGAGAGATTTGAAAAGGCCGCTCCCTTGGATGCAGTCATCTTCATTCCAGTCTCTCTGGCACTGATCTTGCCCTTCTGCCATCCATCCAGGTTTGGAGTTCCACCACTGGGTTTTGCTTAATTCAAAGTTGACCTCAGCAGTGTGTGATCTGGAATGAAAAGCACGGGTACTTCATGGTCACCAAAGCTTTCATATAGTCCCTGGGTTTTCTCAATGCTTTTAGCTTACCTTTGCACTCTTGTAACTTAGGTGTTTGCTGCAGCTGGAGGGGATTAGTGACCTTTTCCTTCTCTCCCCTCAGCTGGTTTGCTCTTTGGAGTAGAGTTGTGAATAGTTCTGTTCTTGTCCTGCTAGTAAGTCTCAATGAAAGGTGATGATTAAGTGGAATTATGATGATGATAGAAGTGGTGACAGCAGACACTGCACATGATGGCAGAGATCTGTAGCAGCTGTTTTGTACCTGTGACATGCTAAATCAAAAGAAATAATAAGCAGCAGTTGGCCAGGTTGTACGGGGCTTGGAGCAAGCTGCTCTAGTGGAAGGTGTCCCTGCCCATGGCAGGGATTTGGAGCTGGATGAGCTTTAAGGTCCCTTCCAACACAAACCAGGCTGTGGTTCTGTGATTTAAAGGTGAGTTGGCTGAAGCCAAGAGACCCTGAGGTCCTCACAGCCTTTTGATGCCCTTCAGATTGGCTGGGAAGAGGGAGGCTTGGAGGGCAGAGGTGCGGGTCAGGTCACAGGGAGCTGGGGGACAATAACCGGTTACAGCCTCACCTTTGGAGAACTTTGTCTTCTGTTTCTGGCTGGTGTGTACCAAACCCTCTGCTTCAGAGTCCACTCTTATTCACAAATGCTGATGTGTTTAAATGAATGGTGCAGTGCAGTTACTATAAATAAGTGGTGTCAATAAGAGGCTTTAGCACATGAAAGGCCCATTGATGGGAGCCAACACTCATAATGGCTCTGCAGGTTCCTTCAGAAGGCTACAGGACATAGGAGAGGAATCAGGCTTGTGATCACTTGTGAGAACTTTTTGATCTTGGTGGTGGTGCTTGCTCTGTGCAGGATGGGAAAGAGGGAAATAATGGAGAAACCGGTTATTATTCTTCTTGTGAAGGGATGGGGGAGGACCAGTGGAGGTGGCTCTAATGAACCGATGTTTTATGGGAACGTTTTCCTGTCTTAACCTCTCTCCTGCGGCTGCAGGAACCCACAGCTGTCGATCCAGATCAGTCCTCTCAGCTGTCTGCTTGGCATCCTGTGCCTGCAATTCTCTCTCTGCTTTTATCTGCGCAAGTAAAGTAGCAGCAGCTATTCCAACCCCGTGCCTGCATCCCTCGCCTGTGGCTCTTGGGGGTAGATGTATGACACACCTCGTACCAGAAGATAAATGTTCTAATAACAGATTCTGAGTGTCTACATCTCCGGGCATGGCAGGGAAGTTCTGAGTTTAATAAAAGCAGCACAGGCTCTGCCTTACTGTGGCCCTACTGAAACCTGGGAGGCTCAGTAGGAGAGCAGAGCACTGTGTTGGCTTTGGAGGGCTGCTGCAGAAAGGGTCCCACTGGAAGATGCTCTGCATGGGAGATCTCTTTTGCTGTCCCCTGGAGCTTCTTCCCACTCTTGGTTGAGGGTGGCTATAGCTCAGCATCATTGCAGAATCAGGCCTTTCTTGGATCTGGATGCTGCAACTTGTCTCAGATGACTGGCTCGAACTGTGTGTGGCATCAAGGTGGACCTCACTTGGCCCTGTGCTTCAGGGCAGGCAGGTTTGGGGAGGGAAGGGACCAGCGTGTGGCATATGGGCTGGTTGCACAACATGCTGTGGATGAAGCCAGGGGCCTGCTTTCAACCAGACATTCTTCCACAGGCATATCTTACTTATGTATTTGTTGGGAGCAAGTCAACTTCTATTGCTGGTAGCTCAAAGGAATTGGACAGATTGCTCAGAAAGAGCCTTTCTCCTTTGGAGACAATCTCCCAAGCTTCTGTTGGATTTTAGCTGGCTCCAGACTGGCTGCAGGTCTGTCCCCATGCCTGCAGAAGCACCAAAGGCTGCCTTAGCTAGAGGAACAAATAGCTTGTACAAGGCATTGGCTTGAATTTGAAGGATATTTCCTGGGGGTACAGTGAACTTCCTCCTATCTGCTGTTGACAGAGATGTAGTTTACTTTCATGTCTGTCACTAGGCCAGATGGAAGGCTTGATGGTGGTGCTTGGGTTCTCCAGCTGGAATGCAGGTGCTTCTGTACCTGGCATTTCTAGAGATACACTGCTCCGTAAAAGTGCTGTTGGCATTGAGGCAGATTTTCTTAATGAGGAAGCTGATCCCTTCCGCAGGCCGGGTTCTATTCCTGGTTAAACCATTCAATTTGGCTTCGAATTAAGGGGGTACTGGCTGTTCTGGGGCTTTGTGACTTGGCTGTCGGCACTGTCCATGGATGGGTATAACGTGCCTCTCACCGCTGCTGGATGATAGCAGGGAGCAGGCAGGCTCTTGTCCTTTCTCTGTGGTGGCTGTGTTTGTTCTGATTTTTCCTGGGCCCCCATTGTACATCCTGCTCCACTATTGCTTGTGCTTATTTTTTTCCCCTGGCTTTTATTTTCAAGTCACTGGGGCTATGATGATGGCTGTTTCCTTTCCCCCCGCTGTAATAATTGGTACTTCAGGAGCAGTGGAATAGGCAGCCCGGCCTTCCTGCTGGACTGCTTAATGCGTTTTAATTTAATTAATGAAATTGGCCATTGTGGTTACGTCACAGCCAAGGCACAGGAAGCCAGGACCTGGAGTGGAGCAGGCTGATGCAGCTCACAGCACGCAGCCTTTTAGTGCTATATAAAACCTTTTGTTAGAGGTACATGGTGCTGGCTTTCCCCTCTGGAGTGGCTCCATTAGGGCTGTAGCTCCGCTGTGGGGCTGGGGCTGGTGTTGCTGTTCTGCACATTTGCTGGTTGCTTGTCCTTTTTACAGACTCCTGAGCGGAAAAGGATTCTGCAGCAGTGAAGGGTTCAGCTTTCAGAAGGTGATATTTGAGCTCAGCATCTTCAGTGCTGCATTGCTGGATGCTGGGATCACAGGGAACTTGCATTTATAGAGTCACGGGTTTGGGTTGGAAGGAACCTTAAAGCTCATCCAGTTCCAACCCCCTGCCACAGGCAGGGACACCTTCCACTAGAGCAGCTTGCTCCAAGCCCCTTCCAACCTGGCCTTGAATACCCCAGCTTGCTGCAGGGCGAGGCGGTGGAGAGCACAGCATGTAGCTTGCGTAGTTTATTAAAGCTTTGAGATAAAGGATCAAACTTCAATTTAACTTTAAAATAGGATTCTCGAGAACTGTTGGGGCTGGACTCACCGAGTGATGCTGCATAATTCATTGCTGATTTTTATCACACCATTTAAACATAATGGTCAGCCCAGGAGATGCAGCTGCTGACACAACCTTCTCCTTCCCTTGCCCTGCTCATAGACAGCACTTCCAGGCAAGGCAGACCCCTGCAGTGGGACATTGGTACCAGGTGGCTTTTGTGATGTAGCTCGAGCAGAGAAATGAAGGGAGGCTTCAAAATGATGGTATCGATGTCAGCCTTGCACCCTGCAGAGCAGAGGGCTGGGGTGCACTGGGGTTGTCCAGAGAGGTATAAAATAGAGCTGGCATTAGCACATGATGGCCAAAACACAGTACTTGGTGCTGACCATGTGCTGCTTCCCATGAGGGCTGCAAGTGATGGAGGTTTCTTGCAAGGAAACTTCATAAGTCCTTCCTTTTGCTGGTTTGCTTTCATAGCCTTGATGCTTTTGAGAGGTAGCACTTCTCCTCAGGCCCAGTGATATTCAGGTTGTGGTTTTCCCACAGTGAAACAGCTTTAAGAGGGAGTCAATAATACTTCAGTCCAGGTTTCTTGCTTAGCCACAGGTTATCTGAAGGGTTTCCAAAGTGGTTCACAGTGATTGCTTGGGGGCTTTAAACCCTGCTTATCCCTGGGAAATCCACACAAAAGGTTTTGTCTGTCTTGGAGCATCCCATAGACAGAGTTGGTGTCTCTCTGTGTGTTGTGCTGGTGCTGTTGGCTGTTTCTGGAGGTGAGGGACTGCAATAGGGCTGCAGAGGAAAATACTTGTTTGCTGTATTAAGTGCTTGTTCCCAGCTCATTTAATAGAAGTTAATTGAGATCCACTGTGATTTAACTTCAAAACCTCAATTGGCTTTGCCTGATGTGTTAAAAATAGGATTTCTAATTGTGATTGCATCTGGCAGAAATCCTTCTTCTGTAAGTCAAGTGAAACTTCCTCCTATGCCAGAGGTGAGGTTGAGTCATGGAGAGGTGACAGGTTTCTATTTTAGATGAAAGTAAGGCATTTTCGTGTCTCTGTCAAGTCCTCCCAGCTAACGCCATGGCCCAAGGTAAAACACTGTGTGTGAGAGGCAACTTGTACAGAGGCAGGTCTAAAGAGATCCCACACTGGTTTGTGTAGGAAGGGACCTTAAAGCTCATCCAGTTCCAACCCCCTGCCACTGGCAGGGTCACCTTCCACTAAAGCAGGTTGCTACATGGAGCCCTGTAAATCCCTGAAGGTTTTCCTGCATGGGAAGGAAATCTCTGCCACTGTTGGTGAAACTTTGTTTTCATAAACTGCTGGTTGTTCAATAGGGCATAGAACAGTCACTATGAGGTAGTTATTTGCTCTACAAAATCACTTTGCTCCCTAGCTCAAATTTTACACGGCGCTTACTGCATTTCATTTAGTCCTCTAAGAAATGTGACACAGTAGATTAACTATTGATAGTGAAATATGGAGTTTCCTGTATGACTGTCATTTACCTTCCTTCATCCTCTCCCTTTTAACCCCAGATGATCAAGTACTGCCAAACCCTGTTGCTCCTACAAGGAAATGGGTACTGAAATGCCCCAGTGAAGAGGAATTTGATCAGGATGTTCCATGCATTTCTGCTGTTTCCCATGTCTCCTCAAAGTTAGCGTCAAACTACTGATGTCTTTAATGGCTGGGAAGGATTTTGTTCAGCCTAGAGAGTAGCATCTCTCTTGATGACTAGGCAGCAGCCAGCACCTTCAGCACAGAGATATATTGCTATCCTCAACATAAATGACTATGTATTACAACAGTAATGCATAATTAACGTCATGGCAAGTAATTTATTGTACAGCCGATCAGGAAATACTCACTTAAAGAAAAAAGAAAGGTAAATAGGTTGAGGAAGCCTATCAGGAAATGTGGTTTGATTTATTTACTGATTATGCATTTCCCATCAGGTCGGGACACCTGACTGCAGTGCTGCAGGAGGGCCCAGCCAGTGCTTGGGGGGAACAGCCGGCAGTGGCATTGGTAGCCCAGCCACAGGACCATGAGCCTGGCTAGAGGAGGGGAGCCCAACTGTCCTCAGCAGTTATTTTAGCACAGGAAATGTTTAAAGAGAAAAGGAAAATCAGTTGACCTTATCCCCATTTGGTTTTGGGCAGGGTGAGAGTCATGTTGTGTCCCGCAGCATTGGTCTGTGCTGTGTGAAGATGATGCAAAGCATGACGTGTGGGAGCTGTTGGGGCTTGCTGGGCAGTGGAGAGGCACATTGTCCCATTGCCTACTGCTGTCCCACCACCCACATCATGGTGCTATGGGGACCAGCTCCTTAAAGAAAGATACTGAAAGGGAGTGCTGGAGTGGGATACAGAATCTTGGCGTCCCAAACTGGTTTGGTTTGGAAAGGACCTTAAAGCTCATCCAGTTCCAACCCCTGCCACGGGCAGGGACACCTTCCACTAGAGCAGCTTGCTCCAAGCCCCATCCAGCCTGGGCTTGAACACTGCCAGGGATGGGGCAATCCCAGTGAAGGAAGCATCTGAGTGCGAACAAGTTACCTGTGTAAATCTCAGTGGAGCACTTGACTTGTAAAACATTTGCTACCAACAATGATGAAAAATCAATCAAGCAATGGGCCAATTCTTCCCCTGCCAACGAACTTCTGCAGTGGTGTTGAATAAAAGGGGTAAAAGCTCTGTACGTGTGAGCTGAGCAAAATCACCAGCGATTGCAGGCAATGATTTGGTGACTTTCCACTGCTTTATTTGGAGTTTGTTTGAAGAGTGTCTTTTAGGAAAGCACGGGCAAAACCTGAGCTTAGTAACTCAATGTTACTGTGGGAGAAGTGTTTCTTCTGCTTTTTGGCATGGTGACAAGGAGAACCCAGCCTGCTCCTTGTAAGGCTGCCTCCACAGATGACTTGGCAGCCCCATGCTGGAAAAGGGATGCCTCATAGAGAGCAGGAAAGCTTCCTCTGAAATTCTGAGGTAAACTGTGTCTTGGCAGCACTCTTCTCCATTCACATCTCATTGGGGGTGGGTCCTTTTGAGCAGAAATCATTACAACTTGGTCAGGTCTAGGAGCAACCTTAAATTAAGGTTAAGGCTGAGAAAGCTGGGGTTGCCCAGAGAAGCAGGGATGGCTGCCCCATCCCTGGCAGTGTTCAAGGCCAGGTTGGAAGGGGCTTGGAGCAACCTGCTCTAGTGGAAGGTGTCCCTGCCCGTGTGAGCTTTAAGGTCCCTTCCAACTCAAACCAGTCTGGGATTCTATGATCTTTCCTAACCCCTGTTAGACCATCATATTCTTTTCCGTCACTGGTTGTTATTTGCAAGAGGGTTATAGTCCTGGTTCAGCAGATGGGTGCCTGACCGTGTACCAGTGGCTACGCATCCAGGATTTGGGCATTCACGTGCCATCCTGCTGCTGTCTGCCCCACACAGAGCTCAGCCTGAGCTCCGAGGTGAGGAAAGCCCACAATTCCTGCTGGGAATTGTCCTCATCAGCTCATTTCTCACAAGCTTCCAGCTAGCAGTTTTAACCCAGTGTAGCTGAGCAAACCTCAGTGGTGCAGAGAGGTGGGAGTGTTTATTTTACATGGATTTTTACTGACATTCCCTCCTGGACTGCGGCTCAGTATCAGTGTTGAGCTAAATGACCTCTGGGAGTGTAATTCCCAGTCCTTTCCCCTAGAGCTGGGTATCGTTAGCTTGCTGTCTGCAGCTTGTGTTGACACAAGCCAGGGTGGGAGCAGTTGGGATCATAGAATCATAGAATAGTTTGGGTTGGAAAGGGCCTTAAGATCATCCAGTTCCAACCCCCCTGCCAGGGGCAGGGACCCCTCCCACTAAACCATGCCACCCAAGGCTATGTCCAACCCGGCCTTGAACACCTGGTGACTTGACATTAGCTGGCCTGGAAAATGTGGAGCTATTGAGTTTTCAAGACAGGAAGCTCAGAAGTTTGATTTCTGTTTTTTAGGGGCCCTTGCTTCCTCCTTAGAGGGCCAAGTGTAATTCCAGGTCTGCTTTGCTTGACCTTTCAGCTCAGAGAAAGGCAACCTTTATACATGATGCATGAGCGAAGTTCTTTGAAACCTGCCAGAAATGGTTTGTTCATTGAACATACAAACAACTTACTTGCTCTGGCCTAGAGTTTAAACTGACATTAAGCTCAGAGAACACCTCTATTTAATTATGTATAAGGGCCAGGGAACAATTTAGAACCTTAAAATGGTGTAATTAAAAGTGAAGCCCTTCCTATGGAAGGAATTTATCCTAATAAAAGCCTAGCTCTTTGCTCCCTGGAAAAGCAAAGAAGCATTAAGTAAAGCTAAGCATTTTTAGCACAGCAGGTTTCTTGGTTGTGTTTTAGGACTGGCTTTGGGTCTGGTCATAACCGTCTGCAGGAGGAGGTGTGGAAGCGTAGCAGGAATTGGCTGTGTCCCTTCTGTGGGGTTTTTGCCCTTGGGAGCACCCATGGTCAGTACATGGTGGATCTCCTGGGACAGCTCTTGCCCCCAGCTCCTCCAGAGAACCCAGGCAGGGGACTGATCCTGAATGTTTTCCTTTAATGCTCTTTGCATCCTGCTTTTATTAGTGCAAATCATCTCAGGCTGGGGTGGGCACTGACTGGGGGAGGAGTGAAACCCTTTCCTTTTTCTTCTTTTGTCCTGTTTGAGGAGTTCAGAGGGATGGAGACTTCTGAAGTAATCACAGAACCCCAGCCTGGTTTGTCTTGAAGGGACCTTAAAGCTCATCCGGTTCCAACCCCTGCCACGGGCAGGGTCACCTTCCACTAGAGCAGCTTGCTCCAAGCCCCTGTGTCCAACCTGGCCTTGAGCACTGCCAGGGATGGGGCAGCCACAGCTTCTGATATAAATACCTGCTTAGGTAATTCTTTTTAGCAGTCCTGGCCAAAGGATGCTGCTTTGCTTTTCTTTTTGCATTTCTTCTTTTTGCAGCCCCTTTTGTCCTCCTTTGCCCCAAACCACTGCAGTTCCAGCGAAGCAGTTGGAGCATAAAAAATTATGGACACAATCTAGTGGTAGCCCTTTGCAAAGCTGACTGTGAAATGCTGGACTGTAAAACCCTTCCCTTCTTTCAGAAGCAAGGCCGGGGTTATTAAACACAAAATATTGCACATTAAAGTAGCATTAATCAGTTTGACTGAAAAAACTGTCCCGGAGAATCTTGCAGAATCCACATCAGCTGCGAGGTTGTGGGTTTGTCCTTGACTTGCTCTGCTTTACTGTGTGCGCAATTCCTCTGCGCTCTCAAGATGCTGCAGGCATAGGCTCTTGGCTGGGGGAAACCTGTCAACGTAGAAAGGATTCAGACTATTAAAAATGAGTTTAGACAACAGTATTCAGTGAATACCTTAAAAATAGTTAATATTCACATTTGCTCTTAGTATTCTTTTTTCCCCTGCCTTATCAAATGCAGTTTGTGCTTCTGGAGAAGCTGATTTTGCCGAGGAAAGCTCTGTAGCGCAAGTTCTGCCCCATGCCCAAAGCAAGAGTGATGGGTGATTCCAGAGCTGTTTGGTCTCAGGGTCTATGCCAGGAGGATGTGGCTTTCCACAGAGGCTGCAGAGATGGCCAAATAAATGGGCTGTGTCGGAGGGGCCTGCCTCTGCCTTTGGCTGGTGCCATTATGCTGCACGGGCAGAGGGTTGCACATTGCTGTGGTTTCTGCATGCTGGCATGGACTGTGCTCATGCATCAGCATCAGCACAAAGCTGGAGGCTGGGGTAGATTGGAAATGCTCTCTGGCCTTCTTCTTTTATAACAAGGACCTTTCCAAGACCAGGTTGGATGGGGCTTGGAGCAAGCTGCCCTAGTGGAAGGTGTCCCTGCCCGTGGCAGGGGTTGGAGCTGGATGAGCTTTAAGGTCCAACCCAAACCATTCTATGATTCAGTGGTAACTCTCTGCTTGCAGCAGCGCCAGCTTCAAAGTCAAATCAGGTGGCCTTCAGGAATTGCTTTTGAGGGAAAATCCACACGTGCACATGGGCATCTCATGCTTGGACAACTCGCTCATCACTTAACCATCATCAGACAGAAATTACCTCAGCCCTTCTGCTTTGAGAGGTCCCTTTCTAAGGTACTCAGGAAGCACTTAAGGAAAACCAGCTGCAGCACATAAGACTCCTTAATCTTGGCAAAGCTTCAGTCAGGAATGTATTTCACAGGGACGGTGCGCTCGGATGTCTGCAGTGCAAATCGTGACGGCTGGAGAGTGGTGGGAGGCGATGGAAATGGCCAGGCTCTGCTCAGCTAATTCCTGCTCTGGAGCGGGAGAGCTGTGCCTATAAATACAGGGAGCTGAGTGCTTTAAGGACCTGTATATCAGCTGGCGTGGCATGGTTAACATTCGCATAGGCAATAAACACCATTTGCTGAAGATTTGTTCAGCAGTTCTCATCATCAAATCCACTTACTTTAACAAATGTGATTGGTGCCCTGGTGAATGCATTGCTGGGGAAATGTGCCTGCCTTCTCAAAGCAAGTGGAAGAAATATCGGAGCCGCTGGTGTTTATCAGTGCAATCCAGCAGTAAAAACAGCATTTGGGGGAAACATGACACATGAGCATTAGCAGAATGCGTGTTTATAGTTTAACAGCTTCTATGAAGGAGTAATTCGAAATGTAGATTGTTAATGGCTTTCAAATGGCTTCTCTACCTTGCTTTTGGTCGCAAAGAAGCAGGTTTAAAAGAAGGGGCTACCAGAGGTTTAGTCTACTTCATTACTGGTTGGAAAGCACTTAACTTGCTTTACAATACAACCTTTTTTTGATTCAGTGGTTCAGTTTTTCTTCCTCTCTCCTGCTTTCATTCTATGCAGTCACTGTTTCCTTGTTTTTCCTGAGCTGTATGAGCTTCCATTTGATCCACTGAGATGTCTTGCTGGGTCTTTGGTAAAACCCGCTGTGGAATGATGGGTGCTTTGGGTGGGAGAGGAGTATTGCCTTTCCCTTTGGCATCCTCCTGGGCTGTTCACTGGCATTGGGCAGCTCCCCTTGATTGACTAGTTCAGCCTCATTAGAAACAAGTGGTGGAAGAAGGTGGTGATGCTGAGTGCGGCATTGATTTTCCTGTTGTCAGTATCTGCTTGCAGTGACCCTTGGGGAGATGATGAACCACTGAATTCACATCTGAAGCGTGTCAGTTTTGAGAAGTGTATGATTTGATGAGGGGGAAAAACTAAGACAAAGCTGTGTTAAGCTAATTCTGACATCTTGCTAATAGTCACTTTTTCTTCTTAGCTGATATGAGCCACCAGGTTGGGTGAAGCCTCATTGGGCTGTTCAGTGTCTGGTAGACATTTGAGCAAAATCCTTTTCATTTTTAAACTTCCCCCCTCCAGAAGCTTCGAGATGCAGATGGTTCCTATTGTTATTTTGCTTTTCAAGGTTGAAACTGAGGTTGTGATGGGTTGGGGTGAAGCGCAATAACAATTCCCTAGGGTTTTTCCCATTTTAAGCCATGCAGACTTGAAGCAGCACAGGCGTGGAAGCGATGTTTGTGTTGGAGGCACTGAGAAACGTAATGAAAATAGAGGCAAATGGTAATTTGGGGGTTGTCTGTTATACTATGTCCTGCCCTTCCAGACTCCCACCCTGGGACACTGGGGGGGGGGGGGGGGGTGGTCAATAGCTGCTCTGTTAGATCCCTTCACCCACTGGAGCTCCACAAAGACCTTTTCCCCTTTCTAAAACCTGCTGAGTAAATATTTTAATGCAAACACATTAAGCTCAGTCCTCAGTGTTTAAATTAAAACTCAGGAGCCAGGCTTTTGAGAAGCTGAAATACCATTAGGTTAAGGCTTAAGACTTAAGGTTTTTTTCCTGATTTGATCCCACAAATCTGTCGTGTGCTTGGAGTTCTCTAGGTGCTCACAAGTCCCATTGATTTTGCAAAGCTAAGCATGTGCTTAAGTGCTTTGCAGGATCAGAGCCAGCCTTGGGGTTTCTTTATTTGCTTGTACCAAGCCTGTCAGAATCCCATTTCAAGCTTTTCCTAGTAAGCAGGGAGCAGAACTTATCAATGTGTTCCTTACGACAGCTCAGATTCTGGTTTCACATCAGTCCAGGAACTAAGATTGTTTGGCGCATAATTGAATGTAAATAGTTAGGAATGCTGTAAGGAATTATCCGTAAGCAGCAATATATTGTCCTGTATTTCTTTTATCTTGGAAGTATCAGTTCCCGTATTTTCCTTAATTTTTAAAGGAGGAGGAGGATTAAAAAAAAAACCAACACAAAATGCACTACAAGACAACCACGAAAAATACAAATTCTAGGCAGAATTTCTGTGTAGCAGCCTCCAGTCTGTCCTTTCCTACGGGTGATTCCTTAGGGAAAAGGAAGATTCCTCTTCCTGCTCAGATGAGAATCGCTCCCAGGAGCAAAAAGCCACCTGGAATTTGCAGTGGCTGGAGTAGACGGAAAGCAGAATTCTCCATCAAGGTTGGAAGAGGTCCTCAGCTGTTGAGATTTGTGCTCAAGTGTTATAAAACCATGTTTTACAGAGTTCTTTTATGGCAGTTACAGGAGGCTCGATCACATAAACTTATATGGGCAGCAAACAGGCTGGTGCTGAAATGAAGTTCTTATGGCTTTGTTCTGATTTCCACAAGGAAAAGAATGAATTGGAAATGCCCCTTCCAGCTGCAGATAGAAGTCTTATTAAAAAGCAGAGCAAAGGCTGAATTGAAAGTTGTTTGCTGCAGGGTAGGAATCACAGCTGTCCCCTTGCTGGGTCTTTACTGGGGGGGTTTGTTTTCTCTTGGCTGGGGGACCAAGACCTTCAGGCTAAGCTTTGCAGAGCTTTTCCTTGTCTTGTCTGCAGTCCCTTGTCTGCTGCTGTGGGAGCTTTGCCTGTGGGATGGAGCCCAGCCTTCTGAAAAATGCTATCAATCCAGCCTCAAATACAAGCAAATCTGTACAATAAAGCTGGAATGAGAATTCTTGGTGCTTACTGGAACTGGGAGCGCACTTAAGAGTGCTAAAAATGTGTGTTGAAAACACTGTATTTGTTATGCTAATCAGTGTCTTTTTGTTTCTCTCCTAATGCTTTCTACCTGCAATGATTTGGCAACACTTGAAATGGCTGGATACTGGATATTGGGCATTTTCCATTCTTCATCACAACTCTTTGGGAAATTCCTGCTTGAAGATAAGGCCATGTTTATTACAAGTACATGGATCTGTATCATTGGTCTAGCTGAGGTTTTACATTACATTTCTGGGAGGAAATTGCCAGCAATTGGAGCCGATCAGTCTATGGTATATTCCGTTTTGTCACCAAGGATTTAGGATCAGTGCTGCAAAACGCTCATCAGACAGTGTAGCCCTGAATTTGGTGTGCCATGTTAGAGAGTCAGCCACAGTATAATACACTCAGGAACATGCCAAACATTGACAGCACTGAGGATCACGTCTTGACATTGATGTGGGGTTTTTAATGGTTCTTCTCTAGGAATTGAGATTGTACTTGCTGTGATTCTTCTGCTGTGTGTGCTGGCTGAGAACAAATGAGCAGGAACTGCTATGGGTGAGGAAGGTTTGTGATGCAATCTTCCTTCTCTCTCTTTTGGGGTTTATTTTTTGCTGACTGTTCTGTGTCTAAAGCAAAAGGATGTCCCTGAAGCTGATACTTTTTATGAAATGGGGCTTAGGATAAGCATTGCAGTTCAGATTTCATGTGTTTACTTCGTTAGTGGTAGGAGGATCATAGTTTTGGGTAGCTCTTAGTCTTTTAACCCCATGGAGTTCATCCCAGAAAGTGGACGCTGGGAATGCCGACCATCTCTTGTACTTACGTCCGAAACACATTGGGTCAGGATTTCAGGTGGAACTTGACCCAGTGGTCCTGTTGTGCCCCAGTTGCCAGGCGTTTGAAGCCTACCATCATGGAGAAGTGGCTGAGCACCTATATGAACTTGGCTATCAAGGGATGAGTTCAATCCAGTGGGGATGCTTCGACACCCCCTCTCCCATTTATTTCCCTTGGGGGTACCTGGACCCTTTATTCTGTGACTATGTTATTTTCCAGTACATTAAACCTTCTGTTCTGTGGCCTCCCTGCATCCCCTGTGTCTGCTCCTGGGCTGTAGCACGAGGCTGCGGTGCCGTGCAGTGAGCCAGCCCATCGGCCTGACTTGAACAAGTGCGCTGAGGACAATAAGGCAACTCTTGCTTCAGCTATCCCTGTTGTACATGTGGTTGCATAAATGTGCTAGATTATGATTATCTCTGCCTCATAATTAGCAATTTGCATAACTGCTTGCTGTGAACAAGGAGTCCCATCAGTGTTATGCAGGATTTATTTAGCTGTCTGAATATATTTTTGTTATCCAGTGCAGAAAGAAAACAATCAAAATGGAAGCAGTCCCAAATGCTTGGTGTTATTTCTAACCTGCACACATAATTAACAGGAGTACTAATTGTTCAGCACCAGAAACTCATTTGTTTCTCTATAGACTGGAAGAACATTAATTCTCAGAGTGCCGCTCTCTCTTTCTCCCCCTAGCCAGCGGTATCATAAGCTCTGCAGTCGGTCGCAACCAGATTATATTTGTTGTGTTCGCAGTGTAGCGTTTGTGATAGTCTTGTCTTTTCCCAAGCTCCTGTCTAAGTGGGGAAACGTATGTAAATGTTTGCAGTCAGGGCTGTGTTTCAGCCTCCCAACAATGGATCCTTGTATCTGCTATTGTCACATGAAGCAAGGGCTCAGCCAAGGTACCGATGATACCTCAGATCCCTGCTTGTTGCTGGAGAGTGCCAGGAGATGAGAGCTGCCTTTGCTGTCTGGCTGTTCATCTGCTCTTACACTCCTGGAGAGAAAATATATCTTTGGAAGAGGGACTTTGCATGTGTGGGTTTCATTTTGGAACGCTGGATGCAAAATTGGTCTTACCCATGTGAAGGAGCAGACTGACCCCATTCATAGTCACAGAATCAGAGAATAGTTTGTGTTGAAGGGACCTCAAAGCTCATCCAGCTCCAACCCCTGCATGGGCAGGGACATCTTCCACTAGAGCAGCTTGCTCCAAGCCCCTGTGTCCAACCTGGCCTTGAACACTGCCAGGGATGGGGCAGCCACAGCTTCTCTGGGCACCCCCTGACAGTGCCTCAGCACCCTCCCAGGGAAGAGCTTCTGCCTCAGAGCTCATCTCAGTCTCCCCTCTGGCAGGTTAAAGCCATTCCCCTGTCCTGTCCCTCCATCCCTTGTCCGAAGCCCCTCTCCAGGTTTCCTGCAGCCCCTTTAGGCACTGGAGCTGCTCTAAGGTCTCCCCTTCAGGAGCCCTCTCTTCTCCAGGCTGCCCCAGCCCAGCTCTCTCAGCCTGGCTCCAGAGCAGAGCTGCTCCAGCCCTCGCAGCATCTCCATGGCCTCCTCTGGCCTCACTCCAACAGCTCCATGTCCCTCTTGTGCTGTCACCTCAGAGCTGGATGCAGCTGGAGAATGCTGGAGCAGAGTAACTTGCCTGTGGAACATGGGTCATGTGGTGGCAGACATTTATCGTGTCTATACCAAAAGATGCAACACTGCTAGGAAAGCTCTGAAACACATGCCAGTGATATCATGAGGCCCAAGGTTTGGGGTTGAGAGTGCTCTTAATGGCCCTAATGCACGCTGTCTAAAAGGGCAGAAGTTTTAAGAGAACTTGTTTGAAACAAGATGATATTGTGTAATCCAAGAGCCAAATGATTTAATAGGCAATGAACCCAAAATCTCATTTAAAGAAGTGAGTGTGCAGGCTTGCACCAACGTAATTAACTTATTTTTTTATGAGGATCTTCCATGCACTGTTAATAAATATGAACTATTAAGGGGTTTTTAATCAGATTCCCATTTATTAAGGTTGAGTGTGAGGCTATAAATAACGCTTGCTTAGAGGCATGAAGTGTAAAGCTGTGTGAGTGGGTCCTTCCCCGTTCCTGGAGCCCAGGCTGTGCTTATTTGCAATGCTGATCAGCAACCAACTCAGCAAGGCATTTAGTTAATTCATCAGGCTGGGTTGCTGCCTGGCTGCGAGGAAGCCCTTCTGGAGCATTTGCACCACCATCCCTTCTGAAGCAAGGTCCTGCTTTGACTGCATGGGTTGAAACGGGTGGTTTAGGGCATAATTGGTGTTCCTCTGCTCAGTTGGAAATGTCAAACTGCTTGTGAAGGGGAAGAGAAGATGTGGAGATACTTACTCTAATTAAACTAATGTTTTCCAGTCTCCCTTCCACTTATCTGTCCTTCCCACCCTTCCCCAGCCATCAGGTAATATAAGTAATACATGCTCACAGAATCCCAGCCTGGTTTGGGTTGGAAGGGACCGTAAAGCTCATCCAGCTCCAACCCCTGCCACAGGCAGGGACACCTTCCACTAGAGCAGCTTGCTCCAAGCCCCATCCATGGGAAGAGTTGGGCATAAATCATTGGCAGGAAAGGGGAAGAAATCCTCAGGGCTCTTGTGCAAGGCTGAATGGTTTTAGTCCTGATTTTTCTCTCCTTTCATGGACCATTTTCTTCTACAAGCCTGGCTCCCCAAGCAGATGTGTTCCTGGAGGAGGGACAGGGGTTGCAGGTTGAGTAAGAACAACATGAAGGTTATTATTGGCGTGTTCCCTGTTTCCAACTGTATGTTTTCAACTCAGGAAAGGGAAGAAATGAGCACCTCTGGCATCCCAGCATAGCGATAGCCAGGGCAGGTAAGAAATGTTTGTGCATTTCCTACTGGAAAACTTAGCTTTTATCGAGGAGGAAATAAAAGCCAGGAATTGCAAAGAAGTTTTGCATCCTCTTTGCACTGCAGCAGGAGCATATTTAGTCCTGCACGGTTTGCCCCTTGTGTCCCAACAGAATTGTTCTCTGAGTGCATCTGTGTGGCCCCTTGTGCTTGGCTGCTGCAGTGGCTGGTGAGAAATGAAGTCCAAACCAGGGTCATTTGTCTAGAAAGAGGGAAATGCAGGGACGAGGCAGATCAAGGAGTGCTTGGGGAGATGGCAGCATCGTTTCTTATCATGGCTGGAAGCTTTCCAAGCGTTCTGTCTCAAATGTTCACCTTCCCAATCCACAGCAGCTCCCTGAGGAAAAGAAGCCCTACATGACAAATAGTTTTGTCAAAACACCAATTTTCCCTCAAAAGCATTGTGAGGGAATTACTAACGTGCACCCTTACTAACTAACTTACTAACGTGCAGCCTTGGTCTTACTTCTCCCTTATTTGCGCAAGCGGGTTTGATTTATTTTGCCTTTTGATGTATTGTGCAGCTCCCATTGAAAGCGGCTGTGATTGTGAAGAAGTTGTGGGAGTAACTCTTTGATGGTTCCCAAGATTGCATTAAGGAAGAGGGGTGACCCGCAGTCTCGGGGACAGCCTGATGGAATTAAAGCTGGCAGAAATGAGTTTGTAAGCATCCATCTAAAGTACGCAACGTCATGGGCATGTTACAGCTCTCACAATGGCTGTGTTTATTGGTGCGTTGTGCTTTTCACACTGATTTCCATTCTGTTACGTGGCTGATGATAACTAATTGCAGAGAGGAGAGGCAAATGCCCTGATCTGATGAGCAGAGGATGGGGGTTTTCCTCTGGGGGCTGCGCTACTCAAAGCTTGGCAGCTTCATGTGCCTTCAGAATGTGCACTGGGTGCCTGCAGCGGGGGTTTAGAGGGCAGGTCACTGCCTCTTCACCTTGTCTAGTGGAGTCTTAGGGGGGTTATGGTAAGAGCAATGGTGTGGCTGGTCCAGTGGGCAACAGGCTGCATGTAGGCTCCTGCAAGGGGGCTGCAGGGAGGAACATGGGTGTTCATCTCTCACATGGCACCTCAGCATCCGACTTCCAGCATTTGTCCTGCTTCCCACTGATAGGTGCCTACTGAATGCAGCCTCTATCCCAGGCTAACTTTGCTGCCAAGGTGATGCTAAAATGAATTTGCAGCACCTGCAGTGTTGTTTGCTGCTTGTTATACAGTCTAGAGTAAGAGCAGGTCAGTACTGCATTAGTTCTGGCTTGATGTGACCTATCTGAAGCCACCAGAGTAAATTCAATTTGTGTTTGTTTCTGTGCTGGAGTCTGTTCTTCACGGGCGTGACAAGGAATTCATCTTACCTTGGTTTTACTCTTGAAAGGAAGAACAGTGGAAGGACTTAATCCTGGAAAGACTTTGTGCTGGCTTTCAAATGCTCCGTGTCTGATGTTTCTGAACAGCTTTGGCCTGGTGATGCTCTGCTGATCCATCTGATCGTAATTCTCACAAAGTCATTTGCAGTCACTGCTCCCCTGCCTCCGATTCCCAGGAAAGGTTTCTGTGGCTGAGACAGTGCTGTAAATACTGCGGGTCTTAGCTGGGATGTTTTCTCCCCACATAATTCATGGACTTCAGTAATGTGCCATCTCCCGTGAAAGGGCATTTATAGAATTTGCTCTGTAGTGCCCGATCCGTGACCTGCTGTAGTCAGCAAATGTCTTTCTGCTGACCCTATCTGGCTTTGGATCAGGCAATAGGGAGCCTTTAGAGGGAAAGCTATCTGCTCCTTTCTAATGGCTGTATCATATGGCATGGATTTTTCCTGGTTAGAAAAGGATATAAAAGCTGTGATGTTAGAAACCATAATACTTTGTTAATTGGATTGCATTAAAGCACGTTAATCAAACTGAAAGGGAACATTAAGTGGATTTTCATGTCTGCTAAAGAAGCACTTGGAGCCTTCTGCAAAGACAAGGACCTGTTTGGTGATGCTTGGGGACACACGAGTCAAACCAGCAATGCATTGCAAGTTGCTTTGCGACTTTGTGCATGTGGGAATTACTGGTGAGATGCAGGATCCACCCCCTGTGATCCCAAACCTTCCTGTGTGTTGGCCCAGCAGCCTCTAGAGACCGGAGTTCATCAAACCAGTTGAGGATTCAGTTTGGTTGGGCTCCTAAAACATGAGGTGCAAAAAAATCTTAATTGGAAGAAAAAGCCTGGAGCCTGCCCATCAGCTTTCCTGGGTTTAGAAGCGGTTTTTCCTGAGTCTACCTGTATGGATGGCTTCTTCTCTCTCCCCAGGGGAATTCACCAGGCAGAAACAGCGAAACCAAGCCTGTGAACCCATGGGCATCCTCACACATGTGCCAGCATTGCAGGTTTATGAAATGGGGCTCATAGATTTAAAGTCCACTTCTATGTAGAAATAAAGATGTCAAAAGACCAATGGGTCTTTTTCTAGGATGAAGGACCACGGATGAGATGATAAAGATGTTGCTTTGCCTATTAGGCTTCTCTTTTGGACATCTTTCTGTCTTTGGGGAAGCCTGTTGGCTGCACAGTTGTCACCAGCTGCTCGAGCACAGCAGTGTTTGTTTGCTGGGGTGGGTAGTTTTGCAGTGAACTATTTGCCATTTCATTGGCAGGTTCTCATTATGCAAAAGTGGAAACAGCCAAGGCAAGTGTTTAAAACTACTTGAGATTTAGACTGTATAATTAAGAAACACTGCTTGGGTCATGGTTCGGGTGCAGCTTTGCTGCTATGACTTTGGCACATGCTCAAAAATCCTTCCTGATTGTTAAACCTGGTGTAAGCTAAACCTGGTGTAGGCTTTGACGTGCTTTGGGACGTCCTGCTTCCCCAGCACATGGGGTGCATCCCTCAGAGCCACAGCAACGGGATTGAGCTGCGACTTGATTTCCCCCAGTGCAACCATCCCCCAAGTAAACAGCCATTAATCATCCACCCAAATGAAATGGTCTTCAGTTGAAAGTGGTTAAATTCCTGACTGTAATTGTGATTTGCATTGCCAAGCAGCACTGAGGCTTTAAACAATCAATGTTCCATTTTCTTGTTCTGTTTCCATGTGCTGGTTGTCGCCCCAAAGGGAGGTTGAGTCTGATTGTTCGGTACCTCTTGCTACCCTGGGACCCCTTGTGTTACCTTTGCAGCTAACTGCTAGGGTTTATTTTTGATTCACAGTTTGCCTTGAGTTGTAGCTGGGTTGAAAGAAGCATTCTAGAAAGTAAGGTTTTGGAATGTGGTGTTAATAGACTAAAAGAGCTCAAAGGTAGGTGATATGTAGGAAACCAGCAAGTTTCTTGGAACATTTTTGCTTGCATTCAGCATTGACAGGGAAATGGAACACCCACAGTTGTAGTTGGACCTGGTGAGATCTGGTCACCCCATCCTTCAAGATGAGCAAGCAATTTCCATCTTCTCACATCTTATTTTTATTCATAAGCTGACAGAAGAGCAAAAGATGTCATCTTCTGCTTCTTCTTGTTCTGCTTCTCAGCTCTGAATGATCCGGTCATTAACAGACCTACCTGAGTGAGGAACTGAAGAAAATGCCATCATTTCTCAGCAGACTGTTCCTAGGCTGGCCTCATGCCGCCCTATCCAGGAGGAGCTGAAGGGTGATGGGAGCATCATTCCCATCACCCATAACTCTGGTCCTGGTGCAGAGGTGTGCCCCTCTCCAGGTTTCCTGTAGCCCCTTTAGGCACTGGAGCTGCTCTAAGGTCTCCCCTTCAGGAGCCTTCTCTTCTCTGGGCTGACCCAGCCCAGTTCTCAGCCTGGCTCCAGAGCAGAGCTGCTCCAGCCCTCGGACCATCTTTGTGCAAAATAAGCAACAAAGCAATATGCTTGTCAAGTATCAAAGCCAGGGTAAATCAACAAGGCAGTGTTGATGGTAATTCGTCAAATTAGTGAAATCACTATGTAAAGATTGATTAATTTGGGTACTAATTTGAAGTCTAAGTGGGTGACTCTCCGGCTGCTATAGGTGGTCTTACGGGATTTCCAGTAAGTCAGTCTAACCTCTAATTGCAAGCTGCCTAAATTGTATGGAAAGTAAATGACTGTCTCACAGTTGGGCCCCTCCAGCAGAGCCAAGTGACGTGTGTGGCATGGGAGGGCTGGGAAGGACTCTCGAATGTCCTTCGGCTCACCACACAGTGTTACCCAGGAGTGGAGGCTGCTGAGCTGTGGAGCAGGTCTGAAGCAATGGCTTTCCCTTGTCTTTCGGGGAGCATGGCTGCAGGTTGCTTGTAGGCGTATTCCTGGAGATGTGGATGTGTTTGGTTTGATGAGAGAGGAACTAAAAGCCCTGCTGCAGTTTCAGATTTGTCTGAGTGGTGCATAGTGCTGGATACAAGTTCTGTTAATGTAGCTGAAGGAAGAAAGGGGAGATAAAACGGGACTGTGGATGTCCCAGGGGAGGATGAGCCTACAGCATCCAAAGGAGGCCAGTCTGGACCTGCCCTTCCCAAATGTTACCATACAAGAGGCTATTCACAAGGTTGTGGGGCAGGCATAAATGAGCCATGGGGTACTCTGTGCTGTTGGAAATCGTGCAGGTGCCCAAGGTATAAGCCCCAAAGTGGGGATATCCAGCTACAGAAGTGCTCCTCTTTGCAAGCATAGGCGGAAGCCAGTTTTGGGAAGCCAGCCTCGGTGTGTTAAGCCAGGGCTCGGTTTCCGAAAACCCCATTCCCTGCGGAGACCGGTCGCATCGAAACGGCTGCTGCCAAGAAAATTCCGGATGAAAAGCTGAGAATTGCTTCCTCTAATGGGCTTTTTATCCAGCAAATCGTTTTGTTGCCTTATTTATGACTTCTTCCGTAACACGGGAGCCTGGGATGAAAAGGCTGAAGGCTTCCTTCTATTTTTGTCTGCCAGCCCCCTCTCGCTGCCACGGATTTGCAAGTTCTGCAGCAGGATGAAAGTTGGGGCTGAGCAGGCCTTCCTCGGAGCTGTTTCATTATGCTGTTGACATGAACACTAAATCCTGCTTCCCTTCGCTGCGTGCTGAAGGTCACTGCTGCTGTAGGATCGTAATGAGCCTCATAAGGTAGTGCCTCATCTCAGCAGAACTCTCCCAAATAAACCCCAACCACTTATTCTTTAAGCTGATCAGTCTACAGATGCCGAAGGTGTCATGTGAGCTTAGAGTCTTGTAGCTCATCGATGTTGGATGGTGCTTTGATCTTATGGGATTTGGGGGGGTAACAGGAGGGATAAGGCAGTGGAATACCAGTAGGCAGGGTGTTAGGTAGTAAGTGCAAGACACAGCGGCTGAGTGACCGCACTGCAAGCGATGCTCCTTGTGCGGTGCATCCTGGATGTAGCATCAGGATCAACCAGGTGGGAAAAGACCTTGAAGATCATCAAGTCCTGTCAGGAAGAGGTGGGTTCAAGCCCACCCTGACCTGTGCTTACACGCTGTGTATGAGGTATGTGTGGAGGAGTCCTCCAGCACAGAGGCTGTGCCCACTCGCTTCCAGAGGATGCAGCTCCCAGAGAGGGAAGCTGGAAGTGCGCCATTTAAATAAGTGTACCCGCTGCTTCTCCACCCTTCATCTGATTAGTTTCCAAATTAACACCTGCACGTTTAGATCCCATTTAAATAATAATTTCATGCTCTACTTCCTCCTCTGGCCATTACAAATGGGGAGGGATAGCTCAGGAATACCCAAACAATATTCTTGTAGGAGATTGTTGTTGCACAGATTGACATCAAGATGTAGTTGTTTGTAAAAGTGTTAATTATGTTATTTCATAGATTAGATTGTGAGTTTGCTTTAAGTAAAAAGGCAAATGGGGGAAAAAGCCACCTGGAATTTGGCATAAAAACAGCCAGCAGAAAATGGTTATCAGAGCCTTTAATATAACCTAGACAAGCTATATAGTTATATATATATCAGAACAGGGGTTTTGTTTCTTTGGGTCAGAGTATGTGTGTTTTAAAAGAGCACAGCTTGTTGGCTGTGGAGTACTCAATGGCATGTCCCCATGAGGAAAGGTCCCCAGTGGGTGACCAGGCACCCCTGTGGATGGAGGCAGGAGTGTTGGCTTTCCATGCACTGCATTCCTCTTGTCATGGCTGCACCATGCCCCAAGTGTGCAGATAAAGAGCTTTCAAAGGCTCGGGCCAGACCCAGCTCCTCTTCCCGTCTTCATGTCCTCTGTGTCCTCCCCTTGCTCACAAAATGAGGCTGAGCTGAAGAAACGCAGACATCTCAAGTCCAGCCTTTACCCCAGGAGTACCAAGTCCACCACTAACCCGTGTCACTGTTGGCCTCATCTGTGTAACCCCAGAAGAGTTAATTCAATCTTGCTCAGCAAACTGCAGGAGGATGAACTGCATGAGCTGTCATCAGAGCATGAGCATTTTCCTTTGGATTTGTAAGCCAAAATGAGGATCAGGGGACCTTTATGGGGCTGTACTTAGGGCCGTATTTGCTGCTCGGCATAGTGCAAAAGAGGTTGCTGTGAGAGGTGAGGGAAGGCACTCATCTGTGACACAGACAGCGTATGACAGCTGATTCAGCCCGAATGGGCCAGCCGAGCATGCAGAGTATGTATCCTTGTACATCCTGCTCTGATTGCTGTTACAAATAGTCCTGGGTGAGCGCTGGTTGCTGACAATGCAGACACCCTACAGGGGAGGAAGCAACTGTGGAGCTGGTGCTGTGCAAAAGCCAATTACCAGGACTTGCTGTTTGTTCAGCAGGAGGGTCTTTCCAAAGCACGTGAGCAAGGAGGATTTGCAGCCTAAAAATCCTGCCTTATGCCCAGTTTTTGCTTTATTTCAAAACTGCATCTGCCTTGCTAGAGACCTGACTTCCTGTCCTCTTGATGTGCTAAGAGAGACCTTAACTTCAAAGGGCAGAAGTTATTCCTCCATCACTTTCTCCATCACATTTGTTTGTTGTCCATCTCTGCACCTGCCCACAAACATCATTCAATGCTGTATGAGTGAAGGCATAGATGCACCCTGCTCAGAGAGGTAGTGATGCTCCTGCTCAGAGAGGTGGTGATGCTGCTGCTCGGAGAGGTGGTGGTGCTCCTGCTTGGAGCATCATAGCAGCTTGCTGCAGTGGGCTGGCTTTGTTTAAAGCTTACTTCTGTTAGTGGTCCCTGGTCGGTGAGCAGAGCACTAAGTCATTGTCTGACTGCAAAATGCCTGAGTGATCAGAGTACAGGGTTATTCCCGCTGCTCCCTGTTTCCCTCTGAAGTGGCAGTACAGTTCTGGCGCTCGAAGTTAAGGTTGGTTTCGCTGTGACTATGTATTACTGCCTAACTCATGTTCTTTGACATTAACTTGGCTAATTTTTTTATGATGATGTTAATTTGTCCCTTGATAGGGCTTGGGGCAACCTGGTCTAGTGGAAGGTTCCCCCATGGCAGGGGGCTGGAACTGGATGGGCTCTAAGGCCCCTTCCAACCCAAACCAGTTTGTGAGTTTATGATTTTGTACTACAGAGCAGCACCCGAGCCTGCATGATGTGACCCATTCAGCATTCAAGATTTCTCCTTTATTTTCTTTGTATTTACTACTTTTAATTGTCATCTGAGCAAAGTAAAAGTACATTTTCTATTGAGTTAATGAATGGCACATGCTGTTTCTGGAGCAGTGCCTTAGAGTACCTATGATGCCTTCTGGATGGGAAGGCGGCCACCAGCAGCTCCCTCCTGCTAGCACCACAAGCTCAGTAGGTCTGTGTGGTGTACTGCAGGGCTTTTAGTTGCTACCAGCAGAGAATTGTTAAGGCAGTCAGAGGTGTAAAATCAGCTGAGGTTTGGTGCTGAGTTTTTGCAGGCATCTACTTGGAATAAAGGGACTGCTTCTGTCATTTGGTCTTTGGAAGAACAATGGGCTGACAAAAAGCAGCAGGCAGTTTTCTGGCCGCATGCTGCTTAATAACACATTCAATATTGATTAACTGTAGTTTTAAGCCTGTTTGGACAATTCAGCCACTTGACTGAGGTGTTGAAACAC
The DNA here is from genome assembly GCA_028858755.1 of Ara ararauna. Classification (NCBI taxonomy): domain Eukaryota; kingdom Metazoa; phylum Chordata; class Aves; order Psittaciformes; family Psittacidae; genus Ara; species Ara ararauna. Next base: position 1,131,525 of record CM054383.1, on the reverse strand, counting down.
AGTGGAAGAAATGTTAATAAATGTAGTTCCCTGCTTGATCAGGAGTTTAAATTTTAAAGTCTTTCGTGTATGAATCGAGTTATTGTAGGCGCAGGGAGACACCAGTTTGATTTATGACCTTTTAATGTCCCAAATGCAATTAGCACTCCATCAGTATGCAGGTACTGTTGTGGGGACCAATGACTTGAATGACTTCAGGTTATCCCTGTATCAGGAAGAAGTGTCACAGCTAATGGAATTCTCTCCAAAAAGTATTGATCCATTAGATAACGCAATCCTTTGACTGTCCTTTGCCCAGTGAACTGTCGGGGAGAATGCATCTGGGGATGTCAGAATGTTCATCCTGTTTCTCATTGCAGTTCCTTCTCCTGTCTGACACGTGGGATCATGCACGTTGTAGGATGCTCGTACTAACACCCTGGGGTCTTTTGGGCATCCAAAGATGTGTGGCCCAACCCTCTGCCCAGGTTTGTGCAGGGCTGAGTGAATGGATCTCCTGAGTCCAGGTACTCACATGGCCAAATCCAGGCTGAAAGACAGCAAGCAGGAGAATGTGAGGTGAAGGAGGTGGGTGTGCAGAAAATCTGGGAATGCCAATGTTTAACTTGGCACCAGTGGTATTCCCCATGGATTAGTGACAGCCAGAACCCCATGCAAATATTTAAAACATCTCTTGGCGATAGCACTCTGACCTTATGTTAAATTAACCTCCTCCCCATGACCCTGCAGTGCATTAGGACACTGTTAATGCTCTTTTTTAACATGAGGGACATGGAGAATGCAGACCCACAGGGCTTGGCCAGCGCCACCAGGAGCAGAACTTCATGTTTCTGCTTTCCTTTCCTTACGGATGCCCTTTGGGCTGTTTTCCTTTCATTTAATTACCTTGATGATAGCTGCAGCGTTTCCAGATGCTTTTAAAATCCACTTCCTCTCCCAGACAACCACTGGAAGGGCAGGAAATGTTAAAATAGCAGCAGAGGAGCAGGGCGATGCACATGTGAAGCCAGGCTCACGGACAGCTTGTGCCTGCTCGGGTAGCACGGAAGTCTTTACTCTCCCTGTATCCGGAGCAAACGAAATCCGATGAGCTTTCCGCCTTCCCGAGGGGTGGTTGTTGTTGTGCCCTCTTCACACTGCCAGCTCTGTGCACCAATTAATCCATGCTAAAAGGACTTACAATGAGCTTGTTATTATGTGGGCTCGCAAAGTGGCGGCTCGCCAGGTTTGAGCTCGTTTCAGATGTTTCATAGATAGAAAGTTGATCACTTGGCAGCTGAACCAACACCCTGGAGACTTTGCTGAGGCTGGAAAATGCTGTCGGATCCAGCAGCCTGGGGAAGGCCAGGTATTTACGAGCAGGATAACTCTTATCCTAACTAACAACAAACACATGGATACCTGCCTTAGCTCCAGATTATCTGAGCTCTGGTGTGGCTTCCCCTGTGCTGATGCAGTGCTGTCCTGTTCCATCTCCTCATCAGTAGAGGCAGCGATAAGCAAATAGGAAGATAATCAGGGCCAGATTAGTTGTTGCTGTGCAAGATTATACTTCAAAGTGATGCAAATTCTGCTCTCCTTATTGAATCCAGTGCACGCGTAGGGCTGAATTTCCTTGCTTTATTGGCCTTGGCTGCAATAAATAAACCCAAGCTGAAAAGTATATCTGGAGCCTATAAATATGGATTTGTTTGAGGCAAGATGCTTCCCAGGCAAACTTAGAAGCATCCTTTGCCAGTGATTTATGAGGACAGGCTTGAATGTGATCCCAGGAGAATGTTTTGCCATCAACATCTGCTGGCACATTAAAGGACAACACGAAAGCTTGGTGAAGGGCAGTTGTAACCTAGGTCAGGAGGAGATTTTAGGGGGGGGTTGCAGCTTTGGACACCCCTTTTTTAATCAAAATAGGAAAAAATAAAAGCCTCCCGAGGGCCACTGCCTGGGGAGCAGGGGTTAGAGATCATTCTGTGCTCACAGCAGAGACAGCATCAAAGCGGGCTTGCTGCAAATGCTCTCTGTGTAAAGCTTAAGGGGGTTTGTCCAGGGGAGGAATACGGGCAGTAAACTGCATGTGCAAGTCTGCAGACTGCAGAGTCTCTTGATAATAGCAAATGCTGTGCAAAACAGCCTGTTCCAGTGGCCCAAAGGTTATGCCAGAAAATCAACAAGGCAGCAGCAAATGTAATGAATTCTGTAGTTGAAAACAGCAAAGGGATAAAAGTTTGTGCTGGGTTTAATGTTTTCCTCCAGATTTCACTCTTTTGGGTCTTCTGGATTTCCATGTGCTTTATTCACCGGTGGACTTAAGCAGTTTGAATATGGTTGGCCAGGGCTTGGAGCAAGCTGCTCTAGTGGAAGGTGTCCCTGCCCGTGGCAGAGGGTTGGGACTGCATGAGCTTTAAGGTCCATTCTAACACAAACCAGTCTGGGATTGTAAGTCAGGATCTGCAGACCCGGCAGACAAAGATGCTTCTGGTTCTTCTGTCTTTGCGGATCCTGCAGAGAGCCCCAGGAATGGGTGGAATCCCTGAAAATTCAGTGCTTTTTAACAGACTTCAACTTCCTTTTAAACCCTTTCACAGGCCCTTAGAGGATGTGAAACCTGCTCCTTTCTTTTCAACTTGCCTCTCTGGCTTGGGCTGCCCTTAGATGGTGGTGCCAGAAAAGACCCCAAAAGAAATGTGTGTTAGTTTGTGTGTTAGGAAGGCTCCCAATCAGGGTGGGGTTTTAAAAACCCGATTTGATGCCTCGATGCCATCAGGGAAGCTGAACCCACTGCAATTGTTCTTGGTTAGAATCATAGAACAGTTTGGGTTGGAAGGGACCTTCAAAGCTCATCCAGTCCAACCCCTGCAATGAGCAGGGACATCTTCAACCAGACCAGGTTGCCCAGAACCACATCCAGCCTGGCCTGGAATGTCTCCAGGGATGGGGCATCCACCACCTCTCTGGGCAATCAGAGATGAAGCTTCTCTTGATGTAGTTTATGCCATAATGTCTTTGGCAAGGATGTTGCAGTAGAAAAACTTTGATTGTTCTTGAAGATGGAAGCGTCGCATGTGGAGACTGTCACTGAGCAAGTCCCAAGAACTAATGCCCCCATTTATCAGTAGAGGTGATGTGCAGAGAGTGGAAATACAGTGAAATGGGCAGGTGCCTGATTGAGGAGGTCCCTGTGTTGGGATTTCTGAAGGAGAAATTGATTCCTTCGTGGGCTGAGCCTTTGCAAAGGCCAGTGTGGTTTGGCCAAGATGATGTGGTCCCTTCCCTGAGGGGAGGCAGCAAGCATCACTGGTAGTATCTTGGTGAACCCAAACGTCAATATCTAAGCAAATGAGGATGGCAGTGCAGTGGAAGGTGGGATTAGAAATCAGTTGGTTTTCCTTTTCTGGAAGCTTAGAATCATAGAATCATTAAATTAATGGGGTAAATGAGGGGTAAAGCTGAGTCCTGGTGTTCCACAGCTGGACCAAGCCCAAGCCGAGTGTTGGACCTTGGGGATGCTCTGCTGTTCCTCACCATGGTGGAGCCCTCTTCAGTGGCCCAGTATCTGCCACAGCAGCATGTGAAGCGGTGCCAGGTCCAGCCGTGGCCCCACCACAGCATGGGCTCATGGCAAGATGTGCAGTGCTGTGGGCTTTTCTCTGGCAGCAGATGGGCTTCATGGTGCATAAATACTCATCTCACACCTCGATGCTCAAATCAGTGTCACAGCAGGGCTCAGGAAGGTCCAGATGCGCTGCAGAATTAACCAGCGGTTTGGGGTTTGTGTTCCTGCAGGCTGGGCATGCTGGAGGCTCTGCATTACCTGTTGGAAACACCTGCGTGTGCAGCTCGGGTGCCTCTGCCGCCTCGAGGGCCTATTTTGGGATGGGCTATTTTGGGATTGCAGCACAGGTGACGTGCCTGGGAAGAGCGGCGCTGCATCGCTGACCATCGCTGTGGTGCCATTTTGCTGCTCTCTGAAGGGAAGGGTTTAATGAGCCACTGCGCTGTGATTTAGTGGAAGTTTGGGTGGTTTGGCCAGTTCTCAGCAGCTGATGGGGAGAAAAGGGGGGAAAACAACACCCCAAAACAAAACCCTGCTAGGAAGGAGGCCTGAATGGCGTGTTACATCCACTGCAGCCTTAGGTATAGGATGGGAGGATCAGTATACTAGTCTGTATAATGAAGCACCACTGTGGATACATTGGCTTTCCAAAATGCTAATGATTAAGTAATTATTCCTTTTCTCCCTCCAGCATCCTGCCTATCGAGTAACATACAGCAGTGGAGCGTTTGATTAGCACCTTCTGCGCTCAGCTCGGTTAAACCCCCTCTTTGAGGGCTGTTCCTAAAAACGCTTGTAAATGGCAAGTTATGTCTTACTCCAAATGATGTAAGGCCTTTTATTTAGCTGTGATTTGTTATGTTCATGTGCAGAACAGAATGTGCTTTGCTTATTGAGGCTTTTCTTTCCCTACAAACACACCGCAGCTGGATGAGCATCCCACACCCTGTCCTGTTGACTGGTGTGTGTTTATTCAAATATTACATTTACGTGCAGCTCTTTAACAGCAGAAACTAAGATGTTTCCCATTGCGTTCCTCTAAGTTGTCTCAGGCTAAGTGAAGCTTGCAAATGATGTGCTGGAATTAAATTCCAATTACGTTAATAAGGAGAGAGCAATTGCAGAGGTGCTGCTGGGGTAGTGAGGACGTGGTGTGTTAGCAGTTGGCGTGGCACAGGGCAGAGGTTTGGGAGAGCCCTTGGGCATGCAAAGCTGCTCCCATCAGTGCTTGCAAGAACATTTGTCCTTTGCTTTATACTGAGATAACAGGAAAAGCTGGAAATAAAATGGCAAAGCAGCAGCTGGGCCATTACTGCCTTAGTGTGGCAGCGGAGGGAGTATCCCAAAGGTGCAGGCACGGCAGCAAACTGCATCTGAAGGAATCTTGGAAGCAGAGGGAATATTCGGAACCCTGTGCTTGATGCGAGCCTGTGATGGGATTTCCCTCCCTCTCGCCGTGATGGGGGGTTGCTGCTCGGCACAGGGGATCATCTCCTCCTTCCCTGCAATCCCAAGTTACTCCTCTCCAATGACTCCATTAATTTGGCTCAAGCTGTTCTGGCTGCAAGTCCAAAGCCTGGAGAGTGTGTGTTTCCTGGAGCAGCACAGGGAGTCCATCCTGTCTGGTGCTCACCACTGCTCTCCAGTTGTGAGTTTTTAATTACGCCAGATCACTGCAGTAAATGGGACTTCAGGCTCAATGAGGGCTGTCAGAGCCCATTTTTCGCTCACCTACTGTTGAGCCCAGCCTGTGTTGTTTGCAGTAATTGCCAAATCCACAGGAAAGATGAGCAGTGCAGAAGATGAACGTCTGTGGCATTTCCCATGCTCACATCCTCCTTCCACAGTGTCGGGAGCACTTGATGCTGGGGAGAGGAAGATCATGGGAGAAATGTTTTGGCTGTTAAGAAGAGAAATATTTTGCCCAAAGTAGCAAGAATACAAAGTCTGGTCTTTGTATGCATCAAGGCAGCTCAGTACGCGAAGTACAAGAAGCTGGGTCTTAAAATCAGACCATTTCCTGCAGTGTGAATGCAGTTTTGCGGAGCACAGGTCTGCTGCAGGGTCTTGGCAAGGGGCACTTTTGCTGGAAGCATGCTTACTCCATGCCTTTCCTTCTCTGCAGCTTGCTCTAACTGTTGCTCTCTAAAGCAGAGTAAAGGGAGGTGCCCAGAAAGCAAAAAAATGCTGCCTTTGCTCTGTAGACTCAGGCAAAATCTGGTTTTGAAATGGGTATCTCTGCATGCATTGACCTGGAAGAGGCTGGAGGTTTCCGTTTACTAGGCTGGAGCTGCACTGGGGCAGCCTTCCTGCTGCCTTTGGCTCCTGGAGCACCACAGAGCCAGGGATGCACAGAGCATCTTCTGAAGCAAGCCCTGAGCCCACAGGGTGCAGGTACCTGCAGGGAGACCCCTCTCTGCTCATGTCAGTGGGGTTCAGGGCTGTATCCAGACCCCCTGGCTGGATGCAGGGCATCATGGAGAGGTTTCTTTGGGACGGCAGACAGCACACAATAGCAGCGTCCTGCGTTAACCTGCTCTGCACTGGGGTGCTTGGCTGTTCGTGACCAAACTCGCTAGGGCTCTGCCACACTCCTTAGAAGGTTTCTCTGTCTTGGATAATAGGAGTTAGTGGCCAGATCAGCCAAAGTGTTTGAATCCAAGTCCATAACAGATTTTAAATGGTGTGGTGATGTCTGCTGCATCCCTCAGCCAAAAGTAGCAGGGAGCCATGCTGGCTGTGTTGTTGAACCCCCTTTGAAGAATAGAAAGGCTGTGGATGAGTGTGTGCCAATGTTTTTCACTTAAATCCCAGAACAGAACAGAACCCAAGGAATGGCAGGGAAGGGGATAAAAGAGAGCTGAAACCAGCCTCTGAGTGTGCAAAGTGCCTGTCCTCATCTGCTCCCTAAGGGAACTGGGCTGTGGAAGGAAAGGGGTAGGGGGTTTTGATGGCAAAGCCTCTTCCCAGGGAGCCTCTCCCAACCATCCACTTTGCCCATGCAGCTGCTGGGGCAGAGATGTGGCCCCATTGCTAAGCTGTCTGCACTGAAATGAGAGCTAGCTCTTAAAACAAGAGCATCCGTATGGATCGCTCTCTGCTCTGCTCCCCGCTGATAGCAGCACTGGCTAATGGACCCAGCGGCATCGGGCTGAGAGCCTATTTACCCAGCCACTTCCCTCAACTTCAGCAATGGATCTTAATACCAGTAAGCCCTGTGGATACTTAATAGCCTGCAATCTCTCCCCATCTTCTTAGTAAAACACTGGTACAGGTGAAGGCTATGCTAACTGGGTGAGGGAAAACTTCCTTCTTGCAGCATCAATGGTCTGGTCCCTGCTCCAGGCACTCTCCCTACAGGCAGCTGTGTTTTGCACCCCTCAAATGATGGGAAAAACCAAGGAGAGGCATGCAGAATGGCACGGAGCTGCAGGGAACCTGCTGTGGAGAGAGGAAAGCTGGTGCTCTGGTAGTGTTTGAAATGGCATCTCCAAAGTCTTTAGCAAAGTAGTAACCCACCACTGCTGGCAGCGCGAGTCAGTGGTCTCATACCAAGCCACCCTGTGTGTGATGTGGGATCCACAGCACCTCAGATGACCACAGTAACTGGGGACCAGCTCCGCAAGTGCAGTGGGAAGTGGGGAAAAAGACATGGCTTTGATTTCTCTGTATATGTGGTGATAAACTACAAAATCAGCTGTGTGGCGCTGCCTCAGTCTCCTCTTTGATGGAGATCAGGAGCCTGAGAAGTGTGGAGTCAGTCAATGGCTTTAACCTGCCAGAGGGGAGACTGAGATGAGCTCTGAGGCAGAAGCTCTTCCCTGGGAGGGTGCTGAGGCGCTGTCAGGGGGTGCCCAGAGAAGCTGTGGCTGCCCCATCCCTGGCAGTGTTCAAGGCCAGGTTGGACACAGGGGCTTGGAGCAAGCTGCTCTATGGAAGGTGTCCCTGCCTGTGGCAGGGGTTGGAGCTGGAGGAGCTTTGAGGTCCCTTCAACACAAACCAGGCTGTGGTTCTACTCTATGAATGCATTTACAGATTTTAAATGCCTGGATGTCTGTGTCCTTTACAAAGAGGAGCACAGCTCACAGTGACCACACCTCCAGCCACACAGTGACACAGCATCCTCTGTCTCCTGTACCACAGTGATGCTGGGTGCTTTTAATGGAGAACTTAGGAAGAGCTGTGCTTACCACCTCAGCCTGGCAGCCAGGCAGGCGTGCAGAAGAGCGCTCTGGTATTAATTGACTCGTCCTGCCAAGAGCAGATATTGATTTGCCTTTACAGGACTTCGATGAGGCTTGATTACGATTCCACAGAGGTAAGAAGGTTTCCTGCCCTCAGAAGACTGGAGCAGGCATAATTATGAAATAATTGTGCTTGTTTTCTTCTGAAGTAGTATTTTATTATTTGATGAATCTCTTGTTTGCACGGAGTCGACAGCGCGACTTCACAAATCACTTGTTTGCTGTCATGCCTTGATTTATAATTCTCCCTAAAATTTGCAGAGGATGGGGTTTTTTCCCAGCATAGGCATTCAAATCACTGCAGAAGTAGGTCACAGCAGCTGCGTGCAGATGTTCCCTTGCCCCTCTCACTCCAGCTCTCCATTGGTCCATGGGCTGATGCTACCTTTGTGCTGATGACCCAAGGCAGCACTCGCAGAAGGTGAACCAACCTCATAAATCTTTCACCGGCATCCCTCTGTGTGCTAAAGGCTTAGACATAGTTTGGAATATTAATTAAAGACAGTTAAATGGCTTTTTTTTTGTGAGCCATGTCCTTAGTGTCTCCTTATTCTGTGTTTGCCTTGCATGGTCCCATGGGTTTGGGGTAGTGTTGCTGGAGCAGTGCTCACTAAAGAGCGGTAATGGGGGGGTCCTCTCCTACTGCCCTGCTCCATTGGAACCTGCTATGGAGCTGGGGGAGAGTATTTACTTGCTTGGAGAAGGGAGACAAAACCAGGGTAGAAGAGCAGAAAGCCAAGGAGGGAGCTGGTCTGGCAACTGCTGTGAGTGCGAGGGGGGTCAGATGTATTGGAGAGATTTACACTGCTGTTTCCTTGGCACTAAGAGTTTTCCCTTAGGAGTTTTTTATGGAGAGGTGCAAAGAGCTGTTAAGTCATTAGTGCAGTTTCACATTGTGGCAGCATTATTCCTTGTTATCTCCTCTTTATAGCTTCTCTTTCTCACCAGAAGCTACTGACCCAATAAATATTTGTCCTGACTGTATTATCTGCATCCCAAATGCTTACCTTGTCCTTTTGCATGTAACTTCAGGACACCACAGTACCTTCTTCTGCCTAATAGGGGGAGAGTCTGGGCTTCAATCACCAGCCGGTGCTGCTAGCACGTGCCTGACCTTGGGTAAGGGCTGGGGAAATTTTTCCCCAGAAAAGCACTTTTGTTCCTTCAGCTTTTAAGCCCTTGATGTCCAAGAGGCATCCTTGATGCAGGAGCTTCTAAAGCCCCCTCCCTGGTTCACAGCAGCAGCTTTTTGCCTTCCTTTTTTCTATTCCATTAACTCAGTGGTTTGCAGCCAACACTCCTGTTAATTAGGTGCTAATTTATTATTCCAGCCAGCTGTTATTGCTGTGTAACATCCCCACCCCAGCCTGGCTCAGGTCTGGGTTCTGGGTGTGCTTCCAGCTATGGATCACTATGGACTGGGTGACTGACACCACCAGTGTAGCACCTAAGGGAATGCACCAAGGCTGCCCTAGCTGTGAAAGGGAAAAATTAGGTCCCAGGGTTTCCTTTCCCAGCTGAGCATTGCACCAGTGCATGGGCCCTTTCCAGGTAAACCATCCCCATGGTCAGCAACAGGACCTGCTTTCAGAGGGAGTTATGTCTGGTCAGTTGATTTTAAAGAGATGAGCACTAACTGAAGCACGTGCCATCCCTCTCGCACGTGGACCCCTTCGTGTCCAGTGAAGCTGGCAGTGTCAGGATGGGGACACTGGACAGGGCTTTTCACTCTATTCTTATAATGTTTTTTCTTTAAATATTCATAAGAGCTTTTTTGCTTGAAAATCAAACTAGTAAAAGCACCTCAAAGAGAAGAGTCATTTCCCAGCTGGCTCTTGTTAGTGCATCTCATGGTTACCAAACCCAGTGTTTTTCTAGCTCCCTGCCCTTGCTCCAGTTCAGTAATTAGTGATATTAATTGGTTGTATTAATTACAAGCTGATACTTACAAAGGAGGCTGAGTGCAAGAATGAGCTTCATAAGCTCTCTGTGGGTAAGTAGGGTTTTGTGAATTGTGGGGCTGTTCTGGAGAGGTGTGTTACCTGCCTGGTAATGAATGCAGTGGATGCCTCATACAGTCTGAAGGTGAAATACTTGTTTTAATGGTGTGTGGGTGAACAGGGATGGGGCTGGTGTGCTGGTGTCTTCCAGCTCGGTGGATGTCATCATTCCTTCTTACCATTGTGTTGAGGACATTGCTGTTGCTCAGCATCCCAGTGTGCTGCGATGCTCCAGAGGCTTTGCCTGTGTTGGTGCAAAGCAGCATGCCATGGTGAGCTCTTGGGTGGATAGAGGTCTCTGCAGAAGGTGGTGAGTCCCCTGACTCTACGTAACTGCTCCAGGAGATGTCTGTGTGGCTCCTTCTTAGCTATATCAGATAAAGAGTGTGCATCAGCCCTGGTTTCCTGCTCTAATTTTAAGAGCAGATCTGTTGCTGCCCACCCAGAGGTCCCCAGCTCAGTCCCTGGTTCCTTAGTCAAAGCAGCAGCCTCTCTGCGACACTGCAGTGTTGAGAACGTGTTGTCTGGTGGCATCAGTCCTGTCACTTGAGGACATTAGCACAGCGACATCGAGCCCCACAAAGGCTCAGCCTTAGCAAGGTGGTTGAGGTCATTTGTACAGCCAGACATGCTAAGGCTTTAAGACAGGCTGGCACTTGATGTGAAGGTATGAGGATGTGTCGTGTACTCGAGGCTTTCTTTCAGATCTTTTGCGTATAATACAGTCACTTACGAGACTCTCTTGAGGTCAATGAGAGCAAAGCATTGCCATCAAGGAGGAGAGCTCATTTCTTTGGGGACGAGTGTGTGGCGAGGAAGGACACAACTTGGTGGCAGAAAAGGCTGAAGCTGCAGATTAGCAATAGATGGTTTGACAAAGGAATTGGTGTCAGTAATCTGTTTGTGTTTGTTCACGCTGTGGTCACCTGGCTCCCCTGTGGTGCTCTGAGCCTCATAGGAGCAGGTGAACATCCTTTGCAATTCATATAGCAACACCTTCCAAGATGTCAGCCAAGCAGAGAGCTGTGGAAGAGGGAATTTGAGTGCAGCTTTCTGCTGGGCTCCTGCAGGGCAGTGTCAGGGTGGGCAATCACACAGCCCATACTCATATAAACTTACTGAATCCCAAGTATGCTTAGAGATCAAGTAGTGTCAGTGTAATTGGGGAATCTTTACATTTGGGAATTGCCAGGCATTGTCAGCTCTTGCAAAATACTGAGCTGGTTGATGATTTTCCTTTTCCCTCTCCTTCATTTTAAAACTGGAAGTGTCACTAAATATTAGTGGAATATTTTGGACTGGATGAGCCCTCAAAGCAGGACCATACGGTCCAGTCCCATTTGGAGCATGGGCTCTCCTGTCATTGCTCCTTTCCTGCCATGGGAAGCTGTCCCATTCCCACCATGTTTATAGCTTTCCATGGTACAGTTGCCCACAGGAGCTCAGTGCAGCGGCAGCCAAGTTAGTGGTGAGATGGTGCTGCTCCCACCCCTGAGGCAGGAGAAATGCACTTGGTTGAAAACATGCTGCTGGGCAATGCCAGGGAGTGTTTGTTCTTATAATAGAATCATGGAATGGTTTGGGTTGGAAAGGACCTTAAAGCTCATCCAGTTCCACCCTTGTGCCACGGGCAGGGACAGCTTCCACTAGAGCAGCTTGCTCCAAGCCCCGTCCAGCCTGGCCTTGAGCACTGCCAGGGATGTTCTGCACTGGGCTCTCAGGTCATCTTGAGGCAGCAGCTGGGGCATCCAAGGCAGCAGCTCTAGGCTGTCTCAGCCCCCACTTCCATTAGTGCTGTGTTTATCCAGTGCAGGTGCCAGAAGCCTGTTTATACTCCGTATGAGGGAAAAACACTGTCAAACAACCAAATTACCTCCAGTGGACAGAGCACGCTGAATATAGCACACAGCAGGGGACAAGTGTTAACTACCAACCTGGCTCTGCCTGCACATCAACACGGGCAGGAGCCAGCTCAATATTCACTCTGTGCTCCCAGGATCTGAGTGCTTTCCCCAGGGCAGGATTAGATCACCCAGCTCCTGCTCTGCACCCCTTGCAGGAGAGGCCTGCAAATGTTGTACCTCTAAGACTGATAAACCTGCGCAATTGCTGGCTGTCTAAAGGGCCATTAATGCGTGTAGACAAAAGAACTGTACAAAGAACAGTTTTTCATCTATTGTTCTTCCCTGTGAGGGTGCTGAGGCGCTGGCACAGGGTGCCCAGAGAAGCTGTGGCTGCCCCATCCCTGGCAGTGTTTACGGCCAGGTTGGATACAGGGGCTTGGAGCAAGCTGCTCTAGTGGAAGGTGTCCCTGCCCATGGCAGGGGTTGGAAATGGGTGAGCTTTAAGGTCCCTCCAACCCAAACCCGGCTGGGATTCTTCGATTCTATGGGCACATGGAAATATCCTGGTGACGCTTGAAGAGCTGTATTAAGGGGAAAAAAAGCCTCTAATTTTGCAGTATCATTTAGCTGATGAAATGTAAAGATGCACTGGGCTGATTAGTGATTCTCGTAATGTAATTAATGCCTCTGTTCTTTCATACATGCAGAGCTGGAGGTCGAGCTGAGCGCTGAGTAAAAATCTGCCCTGAATGTGCAGTTCAGTGAGCTCAAAGTTATTGCTCCCTAGTTATGATTCCTGCAGTAATTCCAAATTAAAGTTGATTTCCTTGTAAACGAAAAGCAGGGCATGCTTATGAATTGCAGGGGCTGGGGAATTTGCTTGCAGGATGTGAATGTTAATGCAGCCAAACCACCATGGGCTGGGCAGGGGAGGACTGGCAGCAGAGGGAACACACTGATGGGTGTCACTTCTTCCATGTGCAGGGCGGGTGGAAGAGCCTGTCTGAAGGCATCTCCACTTCTGTGGCTGCTGCAGGCACCCAGCTTCATGTAGTTCCGTTACATCATCTTCATAGCCCAGCCATCATAAACCATTAACAGTTCCTAGTCTGAAACCCAAGGTGAGCTCAGCTTTGCATGCAACGTGGTTCTGGCACACCTGACATGAAACTTTTCTCCTTTTCTTCGTTTTCTTCCTCCCCCGTTACTAACAGGCATCACATTATCAAAACAGTAGTGACACTGGATTTGCTGCCATTGGTTTACCGTAGATAACAGCATGGAATGTTCTTTCCGTTTTGATTCAATAGTGCATGACAAGGGAATCCAATTTGTTCAGATTTAGATGACATGCCTCCAATTATGTAATTCCATTAGGAGGTGCCTGCAGCCAAGTCTGTGCTCACAGTCTCAGCAGACATAACTCTAATGGGACGTGTTGCAATATCGCTGTGTGGTGAGCACAACTTTGATAGGGAGCACGACCTGTCTCTCCCAGTTGTGTTTGTGGGAATGGGGAAGATGAAAAATGGCCTTGCTGTAGTTAGGGCTCTAATCTGGCAATAAGTTATGTCACTACAGGAACAAAGCTTTGCAATGAAAGGTGAATTTGTAATGGCTATAGATTTTATGTATTCAAAATCAGACAGTAAATGCAGCACTTTGAATATGATCTTATGTTCAATTCTATAAATGGAAGATATATTGGTTGCAGTTCTTCCTCTTGAACACCATCTCAGATTCCCATATACTTGGGAATGTTGGATATTTATGAGAATATAAAGCAGTGATGAAAACATAAGACTAAATCTTAGCATACTTACAACTTGCTTTAAATTATTAATCTTTAGGAAGCATGATAAAAACTTCTGCTATGCAAATTCCACAGGGCTGGGGTTGGCGCACGTACACATTACCATAGAGCTATCTAAATAATGCCTTTGAAATAACTGGGTAATGGTGATGCAGACTTACAGTTCCTGCAGGCAGGAAGAGGCAAGTCTAGTGGCAGATCTGTCTCTCCAAGAAGCGGGACGTAACATCACTCAGATATAAAGCTGTTTAGATGAATTTAGCATCAGTTGCAAACCAGATTTCTGCAGCACCTTTAGGTAGCATAGACAGGGCTCAGCTGGGTCCAGCTCTCCAGGGATGTATTTTTGGTAGACGATGCTCAGACCTGTAGAAACTGCAGAAATTGAAATGCATTTAATACCTATGAAAAGGTCAAAGCTCTGACGACCTTAAGGTATCTCTTGCTCAGTCTTGCCTTGACTGGTTTGGACCTGCAGGCAAGTCCATTGCACATAGCTGAGATGTGAGCTGTACAACTGACCTCTGTTGGCCAGTACTAACAAAGATACTAAATTCTAGACAGATAGTGTGTAAGTACATAGCTTTTATTAAGAAGAAAAGCTCCCTGGTCCTCGCTCTGGGAAAGCGTGAGTGATAGTGTCTCTCCTTTAAGTCTTTTCCCGTTCTCACATGAATATATGGAAGAATTCAATAATATTCCAGGTTAGAAGATGGGCATGCATATATATACATATATCTTTAAAATCTATATTCTCTGGCTTTCTTTCCCCTTATTTATGTTGAGAGAGGAAGCCAGCAAATGATTTCAGTATATGATGCATCCAATATCATCTTTCACATAAACAGGAAAGATATGCTTCCTCTATTGATGTGATGAGACCAGGATGCATTTAAGTGTCTAAAGACAGTATCATTTTGTTTAGAATAATGGGAAGAGAAGCCCAGTCTCAATATGTAGAAATGATTTATGGGGGTGCTGCTGTTTTAATGACAGGATGGCAGAGAGGTAGCTAAAGATGCTGCTGCTATGCCCAAGCCCTAGCCCAGATCACCACTGTTGGGAGCCCATGCTGCTCCTGTCCCTGTCCCTGCTTGGATGTGGTGCCAGGAGAGCCTGCTCAGGTGGCATTCGGTTGTGTGTTAATCTGGCCCCTCGGTGGATGGCTCAGCCTGCAGATACAACAGAGTAGGTCAACCTCAGGTTCAACATCCAGTATAATTTTGTGGGAATGAATTGTTCAGATAAATTGGGTAGAGCATAGTTTCTTAATGTGCTCAATGGGAAGAGGCACTGCTGCCTGGGTTTTATTGGATTTTGTGCAATCTGGGGAGGAATTAGATTGTTTTAGATTAACCCCTCTAGGGATGGGCACTGAGGAAGAGGCTGCTGTCACTCAGTTGATTTTCAGGTTTATTTATCGCAGCAATCCAGCTGCTGGTGTGACTGAGAGCAGACCCTGCGCCTCTGCAATGCACTTCATGCTCTGGAGCACCCCTTTGCTGAGCTCAAATGAGAAAGCATTGATCTGCTGGAAACCAGGCTGTGTACCCCAGCAGCCAGCCGGTGCTTTGGCTTCTCTCCCTGGTATCCAAATACCCAGGCAGGCTTCCCTCGTGTTCAGGGGCTCACTGGAAAGGGTTTGTGAAGGCACCCATGCTCCCCAAGGCAAGCTCTGCCCTTGGACCCTGCCAGCTCTATAAGCCGCCTGTTTGGCTCCCTATAGGAAGAAGTTCCCCAGATGGGCTCAGAGGACCACTGTAGGTCTCACCATCTCACCATCTTCACTTCTGGATGCCAGCATGTCTCTGGGTTGAGTGACAGCCAACAAATCTGCATGCAAGAGCCAGAGCCCACATGGCAAAAGCTTTTCTGGCCAGCAAGGCGAGCCAAGCATCGCTGGCTGTCTGCAAAGCTGGTGCCAGCCCCCCCACCTCTGGAGTTTAACTCCTGCACATGTTTCAGAGCAAAATGGGAAAAGTCTGGGGTCCAAAGGGGCTGTGCCTTGGCCCTTGCAGCATCTTCCCTTGTCTGTCTTTGCAGGAATACTTCGACATGTAGTGACATGTGATCATTTATATGCAAGGACATGCAGTGATAGGACAAGGGGGAATGGCTTCAAGCTCAAAGAATGGAAATTCAGATTAGACATGATGAAGAAGCTCTTCCCTGTGAGGCGCTGTCAGGCGGTGCCCAGAGAAGCTGTGGCTGCCCCATCCCTGGCAGTGTTCAAGGCCAGGTTGGACACAGGGGCTTGGAGCAAGCTGCTCTATGGAAGGTGTCCCTGCCCGTGGCAGGGGTTGGAATGGGATGAGCTTTAATGTCGCTTCCAACACAAACCAGTCTGGGATTCTATTATATGACATCCCAGGGGTGTCTGCACAAGGGTGAATCCTGAGAGCTGAGCTGGTGTTACCAGCACTGTGCCCACATGGGGGCACAGCGAGGGGGTGCCTGTCCTCACAGCCCTCGCTGGAAGCCAGCCTGGTGCTGACGCTGGGAGAAGAGGGTTATTACTCAGTGCTAGGAGCGGTGAGAGGAAACGTTCAGCCTGTTACACGCTGGGACACCTTCCCAGAAAGCATTTCCTTGCAGTAATTACAGCACTGATGCCGTAAGCCCCGGCAGCGGCTTCCCTTTGCAGTGCTGGAGATGAATGGAGCAGAGCATCAGCAAAGCTCCTTGAGGTTCAGTTTGGCCATAGCCTGTTAACCCAGAAGCCTGTTCACTGGGGGCACCATGTGCTCCTCAGCCTGACGTGGCCAAGCACAGCAGGATGCCAGCCCAAAGCTCTCCAAGTTCACTGCTGGAACTCCAGGGATGCCCCTGCATCGGAGTCGCCCAGAAGGGACCGATAGCTGCTCGGGTCAGGCTGGGAATCAGTCCGCGAGTGCTGAGCAGTTGTATTGGGCACCAGTGCTGGTCAGTGTTTGTTTTCCTTTCTCCTTTTAGTTTTATATTCTCTCCCCTTGTTATTTCCTTTATCATTATTAGTAGTAGTATCATATTGTACTTTAGTTATTAAACTGTTCCTATATCAACCTGTGGGGTTTACATTCCTTTGATTCTCTCCCCATCCTGCTCAGGGAGGGAGGAAGCAGGGGCTGAGCGAGCGGCTGCTGGTGCTGAGCTACCATCTGGGTTAAACCCCGACAGTGCCAAATACACCACAGGGGGAAGAGGAGGAAATCTGGGGAGTTATAACTGATATGAGTGGGATTTGCTGGGGAAGACAGTGATAAATCCTTCACTGAGGTGGAGCAAGGTCACCTCTTTGCTCCCTCAAGTAGGGCAGTTCCTCCTCATCCACCTTTCATCCTTTTTCCAAGGCTGGTGCTTTCTTACCTCATATCTGCCCTGCTTTTGGGGTGTATACATTGAGCTCTGGTTTGTTTCCTCATTGGAAGCACACTCTGCATTTGCTTGGGGGGTAACTTGCACTGAGTTTCTCCTCCCAAAGCTGTGCAGGTTGCAGTGGTTCCGATGGGATGGGGAGATGCAGTAGAGGCAGGACTTGCTGATTGCTGAACTGTAAATGTGAGCTGGAAAATGTGGCTGTACTGTAAAATTCAGGACACCATCTGTTTCATTGCTTGCTTGCAGTAACATTTGTACTTGATAATTAAAATGTCACACACATTTTTAGCCAGAATAATCCATGAAGGAGTAGATCTGTGTCGTCTGCAAATCATTCAGGAGATGCTCACAGATAGGAGCGATGCTGTTTTGAAGCATCTCTCTATGTTCATAGGAAAGTTTTGCTGCTTTTTAGGATCATTTGTGGTTTTTGAGGAGGAGGTTACAGTAATAGAGCAATGGAATAGAGATTTTGGAAGGAGCTGTGAATCTTAGAGAATAACCCTAGATGTAATGTGGTTACTTTTGCTTTAGGTTGGTCATGCTGGGGCTGGGCTGGTGGTGCCTCTCCTGGATTCCTTGTGGCAGTGGTAGGTTAGCTTTGGCTTGATATCCATAAACACATATTATGTCCTAGCTGATACCTGTGCTGAATGCGTTGTCACTGACCCCCGGGAAAGCATCTGATGAGGTTTTGCCAGCTCAGTCTCTGATTCCCAGGCACATCACATGCTTGGACTGTGTGGATGGTCCTCCAAGCACAATGCAATGGACACATCCCTGCATTGGTTCAGGGTTGTGTAAGAGGTGAAAGTGTCCTTTTCCATAAGTGTGGCTTTCTAAGGGCATCAGCCTAACAAATTCAGAGTAAGTAACATGTGCTTTTGCTAAATGTATGAGGAGGCACTATTGGACATGCGAAACGGGATGTTTGGCCTACCTTTAATGTTTGCAAAGCCTGGCTTGCTTACCTGATGTAAAACCCCTCCCAGCTGAGTTTTGACACAACGAATGCATCTACAGGGTTTTATTAGAAATGCTCTGTGTTATTCCGTGAGCACTTTAAATCCAGTTATGTCAACTGCGTGTGAATGAGATTTTTAAAGCCCTGGTCTGCTGGGAGACATTTGAAGCTCGCAGCTTTACGGCGCATCAGTGTGTGCTATCAGTCAAGATTAAAGATGAGGTCTGTGGAGGAACTGCAGTGAGCACTTGAGAAACTTCAGTGAGTTGCTTTCTGAGCTGTCTCCTGCCCTAAATCAAACATTTCAATGGCATCCCCCATCCATGCAGACCTTCTTGTATATGAGGGCTCGAGACACGTCGTTACAGGGCCAGGTCCTGTGCTTCTGCCAGGAGACTGCATTGTAATGTGGGAGGGAGGGTTTGAAATACTCTGATTGTCTGCTCTGGAATTACAGTTTTGTTCCCTGGAGTAGAAAAGTGAGTTTAAATCCTGAACGCCACGAGTCTCAGTGATGATTACGGGAATGTTTGCAAGTGACTTAATCAGTAGAGTTTGTCTGAGTGGCCCATTTTAATATTATTGCTCTGATTAAGTTTTCTTAGCTAATGTGTTTCATTTCCAATTCAATTAAATGAGAATCCCCTACCATTACATGATATTACTGAAGTGCCCTGGTGGGGCAGGAGCACACTTGGTGTTTTCAATTGATATAGATTTCTTCATTATACAGTCTCATGGTGCTAAATGAAATCAGTGAAAGCTGAAATTAAAATTGCACCAAGTTGCAGCTGTAAATATGGTGCCTGTTCCTCTGTCCCTCTTTTAGCAGTCGCTGAGAAGGTTTTAGTATTGGTTCATTCATTGCATCTCAAAGACATTTTCAACAGATGCCTCCCTTTGACAAACTCTTAGAAAGCCCGGGAAGGATCTTCCTTGGGTTTCTGTGTGCCCAATGGTTGCGATAAGCAAAATAGGAGTTGCATTAATGTGCCTTTTTTGTATGCTGTATATCCTCGCTTTAGCTTCTGAAAGCACTTTTGTGCAGCCTATCATGGGATATATTAACCTGCATATGGGAGATTATCTGCAGAAGGCTTGTGAAGGAATTAACATCACATGTTTTCATGTGAGCCAAACCTCCTCCTTTTATGTGTTATGGAAGAGAATTGATTGAGCTCTGATATAGTAACAAGTGATTTTATAAAGACCTCTCTGGAGTTTAATTCCATAACACAGAGCTCTTGGAGCCGATCATCTGATTTCTCCAGCGCCAAGGTGGGATGTTCAATAGAACACACTTTCTTATGTGAAGGAGTTGGGAGGGGCGTTACTGCAGTTCAAGCAGCGATTAGGAAATTGCAAGGAGTGCTCAGGAAACACAGTAAATCACAACTCCTAAACACGCATTCCTGCCTTCATACAAAGACAAATGTGTGTGTCACGCAGAGCCGGGAGCCCTCTGCACCCTCGTGCTTCTACATCGTAGTAACAACAAAACGTGCAGGTGAAGTGCACAGGGTTCAGCAGTCTGCTTCCTGTGCACGCTTTGGGTGGCTGCTGGTCACCAGCCCCAGGGGCTTGGGGCAGGGTCGGTGCAGCAGCCCCAGCCTCACGTTTCTGTTCCACGCTGCTCCCCATGGCCGTGCATCAGCTGGTGCCCTCTGCTCGCGTGCTCAGGGCACGCAGAGCCTGTCTGAAGGACTGGGTTTACTGCCTTATTAAAAGCATTTTCAGCTGGTCAGAGGGTACGTGGCTCAGCTCCTTTAAGTCATAGCTAAAATATACATGGGTAGGAGGGGAAAGCTTTTTTCTTTACTCCTAAATATATGGGTTTTATAAACAAGACCCTGGGTTTTTTAATTTTATATATATAAAATAAATATTTCAGCATAGTTATTCTGGCTCCGTAAGTGCAATGGAAATGTTAGCCTTGGCATATCAATCGTGCTTTACAGATGACTGTAATTTCCTGAATGTCAAAACTCCAAATTTTTCTACTAAGCAAACTTTTCAGTGGCAAAATAGATTGCCTCTATAATATATCACTGTGTGCAGGGAAAAATGAAATCTTTATGTACTGTATTATGAATCAATGAGGCATTAAGATTCTTGGAAGGGTGAGTGGACTCTGGAAAATGAAAAACTGCCACTATTCCCTCTCTGTAAACCACTGCTTATGGAGTGTAGGCTTTGCAAACCTCTATCTTCTCTGCCACAGAGATATCAGTTACAAGTTGAAACCAGTTCCTGCAATGGCATTTAGCTAGGGTAAATACTGTTGTAAATATGTGATGTACAGCAACATCCTGTGGTTATTCGCCAGCTCTTCCACAGTGGCCTCCTTTGAGCTTTGGGAGGTCTGCCATGCTTTGTAATGAATCTGTCAGAGATCTGCAAAAGGGGAGGTGCTGTCCCATGCTAAGGATGGAGACGCTTCATGGAATCCCAGCCTTGTTTGTGTTGAAGGGACCTTAAAGCTCCTCCAGCTCCAGCCCCTGCCACGGGCAGGGACACCTTCCATAGAGCAGCTTGCTCCAAGCCCCTGTGTCCAACCTGGCCTTGAACACTGCCAGGGATGGGGCAGCCACAGCTTCTCTGGGCACCCCCTGCCAGCGCCTCAGCACCCTCACAGGGAACAGCTTCTGCCTAAGAGCTCATCTCAACCATTCTTCTGGCAGGTTAAAGCCATTCCCCTTGTCCTGTCCCTACGGGCCCTTGTCCAAAGCCCCTCTCCAGGTTTCTTCTAGGCACCCTTTAGGCACTGGAGGACTGTTAATAGGGTCTCCCCTGAGACCTTAGATCAGTCTTGCTAAGGGATAATTGCCCTTTAGCAGGAAAAGCACTTTTCAAAGCCATTGCCTTGCATGCTGCTGAGGCCAGTGTCACAAATCCAGCATCAGCTCATTATCTAGCACAATGGAAACATAACGTGCTCTTATGCTTCTCTGCCACCTTGCTCTCCTGTCCTTGGCTTCTACCTCCTGTGTGCAGCTCATTCACTACCCTCCATCCAGTTACCTCTGTCACGTAGTTATCCTAACGAGGTGGGAAGCTTTGCTGCTCTTGGTAGGTTATGGTGGGAGGTAGATGTTTCCAAAGGGCAGTTCAGTCCTATTCCCAGCAGGCTAGGTGGGTGGGATGCGTCTGGGCCCCTCTGCCCAGCATTGCCACCCCTTCCCATCCCAGACTCCAGGCTGGAGGCAGCGGATTGGGGACTGGCTTCAGGGGCTGACTCACTTCTGTTTGCTGAGTCTAAAAATGGAAACTTGCTTCTCTTTTAATGCACCACTAAAAAAATCCCCAGTAGGTAAAAAGGGCACTGTTCTGCTGAATTGGTTTTGAGCAAGAGCGGCCTGCAGAGATCTTAATAATACAGGCAATTATGAAATTAATGCCACTCTGGCAAAGCTGCAGGGCAGCTTTCCCCTCTGCAGGCACTGCTGTGGACAATTAGTTTGCGTGTGAGGGTGGCTGGGAGCATCTGCCTGTGTGAGGCTGCAGGGTTGGTACTTGTTTAAAGCCTTGTTTTCATTACCTTTGTGTGCATGTGCTCTGCCTGCACATACATGAACATGTACCTGGAGCTGCAGAATCTTAAAGCGTTGCCATCCTCTGTGCCTGAGAAGTGCTGCTTTTTTGCGCATCTCTCCTATTTGATTGTTTCATGGGCAATGATGGGCTGGGGAAATTGCCATTCTTGAACAATCCAGCTCCTTTTTATAGGTTCCTCTGGCACTTTTCTCCTGCTGCCGTTACTATGGGTAGGCTGCTGGCTTCCTACCCCCACCATTAGTGTTTCTAGACAAAACATCTCTGTGATTCATTGGGTGCTGATAGAAGTGAAAACATAATGATTACTTAGAGGAAATGCAAATTTACGTTTGCCAACGACTTTAATTCACAGTTCTGAAATACTATCTCCTCCCAGGCCCTTGTATGGAGCTAATGCATGACTTAGATGAGACATTAACCAGAAGCTCTTCCCTGTGAGGGTGCTGAGGCTCTGGCACAGGGTGCCCAGAGAAGCTGCGGCTGCCCCATCCCTGGCAGCGTTCAAGGCCAGGTTGGACACAGGGGCTTGGAGCAAGCTGCTGCAGTGGAAGGTGTCCCTGCCTGTGGCAGGGGGAAGCCCATGGGTGATACTTCTCAGCTGCTACTGGTGCCATACACATCACTGCTGTGAAACATTTGGGGCCGATCTGGAGGAGATGCAAACACTCAATTCCCAGCACTGCATCACTGAGCTTGCCAAATATTTTGGCCTCATCTCTATGAGCTCTGCTGCAGGAGCAGCTCTCAGCAGGGAAGATGTATTCCCATTTCAGGGGGGTTTCCAATCATTCAAGGTTGAGGCTGGAGGGGCTGTCACAAGATGCTCACCCCTGTCCTTTTAATTGTGTCTCTAGGTGACAAAGTCAGGGTGAGTCACAGGATTTAAATGAGCACTTTGCCCCTCTCTGAGCCATCTCCAAACAGATGCCTGCCTCCAGCAAATAAGGCAGCAGGGGTATTTCTCTTGGAGGAACAATTTGTGGTATTAGAAAATCATATTCTCAGTGGGCCACTCTTGATGGGAATTAACCTCATCTACTGGGAGCGAAACCCCTCAGCACCCGGTGTGGTGCAGTTGAGTTTGACTTCTCATAGGGATGTGGTGGGCATGATGGATCGGCGGAGAGAACCCTCTGCCTGAGGTTAAAACCCATGGGCAGCTTCAGAGCCATGCAGAAGGGGGTTCTAAGTGCAGAGCAAGGAATGTGATTTGTGCCCTCCATGTTCCCAACCTTCCATGATTGTCCATGACTTTGCTGTCAAATTACACAGAGCAGGGATGTTCCGTGAGCAGTGTGGGATGCAGGGGGAATGCAGGAGCCTGCCTGCAGTAGAGGTTCAGTTCAGTGCTGGAGTGGTGCAGGAGGAAGGGATGAGATCCAGGACATGGGCACAGGACCGCTGTGTAGGGGGAGCTGCCTGGGGTCGATGAGCTGTGAAGTCCCCAAAACCCCACAGATTGCTCAGCTTTTAAAAGAATGACTCTGTGACTACCCCTTTATGAGTGCCCTGCCCATAGCAGGGGGTTAGAAATCAGTACTCTTAAGGTCCTTTCTAAGCAACCTATTCTATGATTCTAAATGAACCCAGTGGGGTTTTATTCAGTGCATGAGTGGTTTATGGGCAGGGGGGGAAGGACACAGCCTTGGAACACAAGGAAGTCCTTGTGCTGCTCGCTGGTTCTGGTAACTGTGCCTTGTTTCTGGTGCTGAAGCACTTCTCAGTTTTTCATAGCTCCATCCTTAATCCTTTGCATCACATGCAGCATCTCTGCTGCAGGCGTGTAGTTCCTTTTGTTGGCTTTTCTGCTGGATGTGGTACATAGCTGATCTATGCCTTTGCCCCTGCCCCCTCAGAGAGAACTTGCCTTTACAAATGCCCATCTTCACTGGGAGCATAACTTGGTTTCACAGAGTTAATGTAATGTAATTGCTCTGTTAATGTACCACAGGGTCCATGGGGCTGGGGGGAAAAAAGTCCCCCAGAATAGGAAACACTCCCCCATCTCCACCCAAAGAGATGGGGACACTTGTGTAAAATTGCCTCCCATTCACTGCTCAAGCCTGTCTGTGACACAGACCATCCTAGCCAGGCTTGCCATCTGGATGGGCTTCACCTAGATACAAGCCAGCTGAATGGGTAGCCTTAACTTTGCTGTGTGAGTGGGACTGCCCCAGTATGTTCCCTGGAAGTCACATCCCTGTGTTTTCCCAAAGCTCTGTTTTGGATTGGTTTGGGGATGGAGGTTGGGATGTTCTGGTGGCTGTGGTGCCCTCTGTGTTGTAGGATTCTCACCCCCTGTAGTCTCAAAAGCCCTTCTTGCTAGAGCTCATTTCTCAGTAGGAATGGGAAGAGGTCCCTCAGTCCCTCACCTCCTGATCCATACGCTAATGGATGTGATGGTGAGAGGATGCTCAGCTGTCAGCTCCTTACCTCATAGCTCCATCAAGCCAGGCTCAGGTTTCCAGGCTGAAGGCACGGCGGGGTCTGACCTCCAGCCTCAGTCCCCTGGCAGGGATCAATACTGCTTGGCCTCGGCAGCAGCGGGAGCTTGGAACCAAAGGGGCTCCGTGCTGAGCTGAAGCCAGCCCCAGCTGTGGTGTTCAAGGGAATGGTACCTGCTTGAACCCCACAGCTGATGCTTGGAGCCCCTCCATTGGGGTTAAGGTGCTCTGGGAGCACACACAAGAGTTAAAACCACCAGGCAAGAGTTTCCTGCTGAGCCCTTTGCCACCGGCATGCAGCCCATGGCTCTCAGGCCTGGGGGATTGCCCAGAGAAGCTGTGGCTGCCCCATCCCTGGCAGTGTTCAAGGTTGTTGCTGCTTTGCCGTCCTGCTTTGCACAGCCGGGGCAGTTGGGTTGGGATGAGATGTGTTCTTACCTTGAGAGGTTCTGACCCATTCTGGTGCCTAAGAAAAGTCACCTCATTTCAGCATCCAATGGACCTCCTGAGCACCCAGGTGGGTAGCTGCGCATCCCTTCCTGGCAGCTTCTCTGGGCTCTGAAGTCTCTGCCTCTACTCCGTGCTGCCATGCCCTGGGGTTTCACACTGCCTCCCTTCGACTTCAGTTTATATGTTTTTTTTAATGTTGCTGGTTTAGGAGCTTGCTATAAGGGTGCTTTCAGAAAAAAATCATTAAACTTGAAGAAAAGCTTCTGATCATCCCCTGTGCTGGGGGGGGGGGGGCTGGCACGGATGCACTGTGTGACCACAGAATTACCCTTCAAAGCGAGCAGATGGCTCAGGGTCAATAAACCCCTCAGAGAAATTCACAAAGGACTTTGAGGTTCCAGTTTGTTTCATGTGTTCTCTATGGGCTGAGCAGGAGGGAGAGAAGGGTCCTCTCTGGGCTGAGGCACTGCGCAGCTGAAAGTAGGTCCGGCCACTGACAGCCGCGTGTTTCTTGGTCCCTTTCAACAAAACCCATCTTATCTTAGCAAAAGTCATCTCATGGCAAAAACGTCAGGCAAGGGCCTTGTGCTGACCCCCAGCCCAGTGTGTGTTGCTCCCATGTGAGGTCTGTGGATGTTGCCATGGGGCAGCACCACTTGTGCAGGAGGAAGAGGACAGCATCTTTATGACCACGTTGGGTATGAAATGCCCTGGGACCAGCTGTGGGGCAATCGCATGGCAGCAGCACCATCCCAGAGATGGTGCCTGTGCTGGGTGAGTCAGAGGGAGCTGCGTGAAATGTGGCTTTCCTGATGGTGCTGGTGGGTCAGGAGGATTCAGCATGAGGGGTGGCACTGCCACAGCTGTGGGGAGGCCAAGGACATCGCTCCTCTCTCCGTCCCTGGCTTATAGCGCATCACCCTGCCTGTCCCTGCCTGTCCCTGCCATTTCCCTTTTCCCACCCATGGGGAGAAGCATCAAAGCATGAAGACAGCGCAGCTTTCACACCCCAGCGGATGACGTGAGCCGTTAGTTTGGTGTTTATCTGAGGGGAGCTTCTGACCTTTCCGAGCTCTCCTGTGGTAATGGATCGCGCACAGATAATTCACAGCTCCCAGCAATGCTCTGGCTTCAACCTTGCAGCGAGGTGGTAAATGGAGCAGGTGATGCAGCAGCACGGGAGGATGCAGCGTGGGGAGCAGGCTCTGCACTGTGGGACTGTTTGGTTCACACCTTCCTCAGGGAATAGCTGCGCACAGGGAGATACCACAGCAAGTGATTGTCACAGCAGCTCACATGGCTCCAGGGTCAGCCTACTTTCTGAGCTGCCCCTGAGCTCCTTTTGTTCTCTGCTTCACAGGCATTGAGCTCGACTTTATTGGAGAACCAGTGTTTCTGATTAGTGCAGCTCTTTAAATTGGAGGGATGATTCACAGTCAAGTTTGAGTGCTACCTGCAAACATGTTGTTTCAGGCTCTGAAGCACTAGCTTCAAGGAATGGGCAAGAGCTCAACACCCTCTTGTTACGACAGCAGAAAGAACAAGCTGTTAGGTACAGAGCTAAAAATAATTGCAAAGCTTTGTGTCTTCCTTCCAGTTGCAGCAGGAGGATGCTCTAAGTGCTGATGGCCGAATCCATTGCTGGCACAGCTCTGACTGGCCGATGCATTAAAGCTTAGGTGACTTTCTGAAGCTTAGTTCAGATAACCACAGAGCAGTGTGGCTGCTTTTCTGGAGCCACCCTGGTTTCTAACTTGGATGAGAATGTCTTGGGGCAAACCTAAAGGTGGTGTTCCCAAAAGGGATGGCGCCTTCTTTGGTAGAATTTTAACAGAGCAACTGAAGAAGGGGAGAGGTGGACAAAATAGCTGAGACTGGCCCAGCAGTGGCAAACCATCTCTTTGTAAGTCATGTCTTGAAAGCAGGATTCATGTGGGGGGAAATGGCATGGTATAAATCACAGCCGCATGCCTGTCTGCAGGGAGCCGTGCTCCAGCCAGGCTGAATCTGGGTTCCATCTAGTCTGAGGCGCCCCATAAGCATCTCTGCTGATGGCCTGGCTTCCTGAGTGTGGGGTGCCCAGACACCTCCACACTCACTGCAGGGTCCAGTGAGCATCTTTACTCAGGCTCCTCTGCCTCGACTGCAGCTTTGTTCCCTGACAGGCTCTGATGGAGATATCTGCCTGGCTGAGGCTGCCGGCCACCTGGGGTGATGGTGATCCATTACCACACAGTTCCTTCTGCCAGCACACAAGTTTTTAGTCATCCTTTAGTTTTTACAGCAGCAGCAGCCAAGGGAGCGCTTTGTCACTGCCTGTGACCAGAGTGCACAAAGGCACAGTGGCTGAAGAATTTGAGCTATAATAAAATGCTCACTGTATCGATCTTGGCTCAGGATTTGTTTCCCTTCTTGCATTAACTCCCCATTGATTTCTGTGATGACCTTAGAGCATATGGTCTGGTTGGGCTTCTCCCTCAGCCAGCAGTGTTCCCATGCCTGCATCCCACTTCCCTCCCAGCCTCACTGAACTCCTGATGGGACAGGTCATACCAAGCGCTCTGGGGTAAGCAAAGCTTTGCTTTTGTCTCCTTGGTCATCAGAAGTTTGTTGATACCTGTTAGTTGCTGTATTTAGTACAGAGGTTGGTGCTGTATGGCATTAACTTGTTATAGCTTGAGGGCTGGGTCATTATTTTAGTGCAGTATCTCAATAAACTAGATCCAAAGGTGAGGAGTCCTGCCCGGCGTTCAAGAAGGGGCTTGGATTTGCCCTGGAGATGCTCTGTTTCCTCATGTCAGGGGCCCCAACGAGGCTGTGTCATTGCTGCATCAAAAGAGCCTGCTGCACAAGCATGAGTGGGGACAACAACTGGTTGGGGTGATGGTGCTTGTGGAAAGTCCTTTCCCTTTGCCAGGTCGGGTTCTCCAACACTGCTGCGATGAGGCAAAGCAAAACTCTTCCCATCTCTGCGAGCAACAGTGTGAAGTTGGCAACTGCCAATTGTACGTGTGATGTGAAAGTGAGCTTTGTCCTTGCTCCCTCTCAGTTCCAGCTCTCCCTGTGAAATCATTCAGTGGCACTTGTGGGAAAAAGAACCTTCCTGTGGGTCATGGCGGGGCTTTGGCTCCCCTTTCCTGTATGGATCTGTGGACAAAGCCCTTGGAGCCGGGCGGATGCAATGGCAGCAGTGCCTGGGTGAGTGTAGGGACGGGGATAGTGCTGACTGCAGTATCCAAGCTCTCCAAGCACGTGGAGCCGCTGTGTCCGGCTGCTGACACTGTACTGAGCTCCTTGGCTTTGTTTGGTCTTGCAAGTTTATTGTACTTTCTACTTGTTTAATTATTCATGAGCTTGGATGCTCTAAATGGGAAGAGGAATGGCGGCTCTCCAGCCTTCCTTTCTCCGGTGCTGCTGGGTGCATTTGGTGCTTGTCATTCTCCTTTTAGTCCACCCAGAGACAATTTTCTGTAAAACATTGACATCTAGTGGCTTTTCTGCTAAAGGAAACGACAGGGAACAAAAGAGTGGCTGCAGGGTGGCTGGTTGTGATACCACTTGGGAAAGCAAATGTATGTCCCTTCTCCTCCTTACGCAGCACCGAGGACGTGGCAGTACCACCCTGGGGGCTCGGGGCTCCTGAGGTCCTTATCCCAGAGGATCCGCCTTCCTTGGCAGGATAATTTGCTTATTGAGCTACTTTGATTCTATTTACTTAAGCAGATGGCTGGTATCCTGCCAGCATACCTGCAGCATCATCGCTGAGGTCATGGTCATATTAAAGGAGGTGCAGAAACTATGCTCAGTGGGTATGGCTTTAGTCCCACCCAGTGGTGGACAATACAGTGTTTAATGGTGGATATTAACATGCCACCCAGAGGGATCTCTTAATGCTGTAAGGTTGAGCTTGCAGCTTTTCCAGCTGCAATGCCTGATGGGCTTCCCTGCAGCAGCAAGGGCCATTTTTCTGTTGCTCCAAAAGCCAGCGCCTCCCTTTGAAATGTTTTCTCTAACAAAATGCCATAACACATCCCTTAGTATCCTCTTAGTCACTCATCTCTCCTCTCTCATTGATGCACTTCCTATGTCAGGTGAAGGCAGGAGGGTAAAATGGGATTTTCCAGGGCTTTTCCAAAACTCTCATTTCAGTGCAAGAGGGCTGGGACTTTGGGGCACATCCCATTTATGTGGCCTGCAAAAGGAAATGTCTTGTAGGACATGTCTTCCTCCTGGGTGTAAGTGCTGCTATGGGGCTCGTGCTGCTGAGACCCACAGCTGCTCATTGGAGCATGAGCAGCCTTTTGCAGACTACATAAACTTGTCAGTGCAGCTCTGTTGTACAAGGAGAGGAGAAAGGCAGAGCTATCCATGCCCTGCTTGTGCTGGGGCTTATATCCTGGGAGAGATGTGGATCATTTTCCCAAGGTCTGGAGAAAGCATCAGTTGAGGCATAGGCAAGAGCATGGGCAGCTCAGCACCGAGCTGGTTCCTCTCCCTCAGGTTCCATTCTGTAGAGGCAAAATCCCTTAAGCAGACACAGATGTGTTCAGGTAGGTAAACCCCTTCCCACTCCCCCCAGGCAGTTTGTTCTGCCATCCTTCCCCCTGCAGAGGTGAGCACACTGCAGCAGGGCTCCTGCAAGCGTGTTAAGTGCATCTCCAGGTTTCTGTTGATTCTGAATGTTAATGCACTGTGTGGTGGAGACACATGGGAATAACCGCTCTGCTTTCCTCTCCCTGTGGCAGGAATTTCTACTACATCACCATCCTGCGTGACCCAGTCTCCCGGTACCTGAGTGAATGGCGCCACGTCCAACGAGGAGCCACGTGGAAGGCATCCCTGCACGTGTGCGACGGCCGGTCCCCCACCACTGAGGAGTTGCCCAGCTGCTACACAGGGGATGACTGGTCAGGCTGTTCCCTGCAGGAGTTCATGGATTGCCCTTACAACCTCGCCAACAACCGCCAGGTCCGCATGCTCTCCGACCTCAGCCTGGTGGGATGCTACAACCTGTCAGTGATGCCCGAGGAGCAGAGAAACAAGGTTCTGCTGGACAGTGCCAAGGAGAACCTGAAGCGCATGGCCTTCTTCGGCCTGACGGAGTTTCAGCGCAAGACTCAGTATCTCTTTGAGAAGACTTTCAACATGAACTTCATCTCGCCATTCACGCAGTACAATAGCACAAGGGCCTCCAGTGTGGAGATAGATGAGCAGACTCAGCGGCGCATAGAGGCTCTCAATTTTTTAGACATGGAATTGTACGACTATGCAAAAGACCTGTTTTTGCAGCGGTACCAGTACATGCGGCAGAAGGAGCACCAGGAAGCGCGGCGGAAGCGCCAGGAGCAGCGCAAGATCCTGCGGGCCAAGCAAGCACTCCTGAGGGAGCAGAGTGAAAACAGCTCCAGCACTGACTACATTGGGAATGTGGAGCGGTGGCGGCGGTAGTTGGGGGACACATACCAGGCACTGGAAATGAAGCAGAACCCACCCCAACCCGCACATGGAACATGACACAGTGACATTTCTTGAGGGTTTGAAGCAAAAAAGAAGGTTAAAAACGTTGCCTTTGCAGTTGCCTTTGTTGTACTGTACGTGGAACACTTAATCTTAGTGTGTAATTGAACTGTCCTTTTTAGGTTTTGGTGGCAGGAGCCAAGCAGGCTCATCGGAAATGGTTGCTTGGACGTTTGTTTTAAAGAAAAGGGTATAAAAAGAAAATCCCGACATGAGTTCTGAGTACAGAATGGGATGCTGGAAAATGTGTGTGGTGCTCGGCTGAAATCTTTCTGGAAAGCAAAGTCATGTCCTAATAGCGAGCATTTAGCATACTCTCACAATACAGTATATGAGCAAAAGCTATTCCCTTTGATTTTATCTTCATTTTGTTTGAATACTGTGCTTTCAAGGGCACCAACTGCTTCTCATATTTACCAAGTTAATGAATGGACAGTGAAGGGGACAATAATGGTCTAGAGAAAATATTGACTAGTTTTCTGTATAATATTGGCTTTTAAAAGGAATAGAAGTAATTTCTCTAGTTATATAAATATTGAGAATTTTAAACTTTTTCTACCTACTGCTGTTTAGAGTTTTAAGCTTGGTCTATCTCATATTAATAATGAAGACATATATGCTTTTCTGAACTCAATGCCAATGTTAAAGACACTGTTCCCAGAAGCTTTCAGGGCAGTTTGATTTTAACCATTCTGGAAAAGTTACAGCATGTTTTCACGTTTGTTTCATAAAGCCTCTTCCAAATTCGATCCCTGTGACAGTGTCTCATTTTAAGTCTTTCTTACCCATTAGAATACATAATGCTGAATTTCTCATTCCTTTATAATTGGTGGTATAAACTAGATGAAATTATGTTGCGGCTATTTGTGTAGTGTCTCTAAAAAGTCATAAAACTCTCTAATCCCAGCAATATTCCGAAGAGAACTGCTCAATGAGGGAAGTAGATTTACACTTGAATTAGGATTTACTTCCAGTAAATCTTTGCTACACCGGATAAGAACAGGGCTTTTTCTTTTTTTCCCTATGCTCTTAAGCCCTTCCTAGTGATGAGAGGCAAGTGATGACTAAAAATGATGGAAACCAGTTTTACCATAGCCATAATTAGACAGGGTGAGAAGGTTGCACAGGGATGCAGCAGCTTCCTACCCTGAGCAGGCTTTGTGCTTGGGGCACAGGGTGCGGAGCTGGAGCTGGACCTGCAGCCCTTCAGCCTCACCAAGATGGAGCGGGAGAGGAGAAGGGGCCAGAGGTATGAGGGGCTCCTATAAATCTCTATGCAAAAAACACAAGGAAGAAAACCTCTGTGAGGCTTGTGCTCTGCATTCAGCAAGTTCAGATGTTCTGTAGTAGCCTGCAACGCTCCTCAGCTTGGCACTAACTGGTGATCTCAGTGCAGGCACATGGGGATGGAGACACCCCAGCAGGGCGCTCCTTATCCCGACACACACAATGCTTACAAGGCTCACTTGCACTATTGCCTTTTGCCTGTAATGTCCTATACATCAAGAGGGATGGGGGGGGGGGGCATAAAAAGAGGCAGAAGGCTTTAAAAACACCTTCACGGCTCCATGGCTCAGTTGTCTGGCAGTGGTTTCATATCTGATGTTCTGTTGTGACCTGGGAGGCAGTGATGCTGCCGGGTGCAAGCGAAGAGCAAAGCAGCAGCAAACGAATACCCTGCGTTAGCAGCTTGGAAAAGAGAAATAACTTCATGTACAGCAATTTCTATTTAATTTTTTTTTTAGGTGAGAACTGCAGTTGCCAATATGATGTCTGGGTTGTACTTTGGTTTTCAAAGGGGGGAAATAAATGGCTGTTCCAACGGAAAGGCACTGCTGTAAACAGGATGAACCAGGGGCAAGCTGGAGGGCCTGTTGCAGAAGGTGCATTTTGGTTTTACGCTGTGGTGTGCATGGTTTACAGAGACTAGTTGCATTTTCTTTGTGTATACTGTTTATTGTATATAGGGGATGTATGAATATAAGGATACCATTTTGTCAGAACCATATCAGATTCTACTGATTCCCACTGTAGATGCTGTCTTATTGTGTAGATTTACAGGCCGATCCACTGACTTTGATTGTGTAATTTAACAATAGAACTGATAAATAAAATTTAACTACAGACTCGTGATTTTCATGTGATTATTTCCTTATCTGACAACATAGAATCATAGAATCGTGACATCAACCAGGTTGGACATAACCTTTCAGCTCATCCAGTCCAACTGTTCCCCAGTACTGCCAGGGCCACCACTAACCCATGGCACTGAGGCCTCATCTCCACAGTGTGTGAACACTTGCAGGGATGGTGACTGCAGCCCTGCCCTGGGCAGCCTGTTCCAATGCTGAGCACCCTCTGGGGAAGGAATTGTTCCTCAGCTCCATCTAAACCTGCACTGGTGCAGCTTGAGGCCGTTTCCTCTTGTCTCATCCCTTGTTCCTTGGGAGCAGAGCTCAGCTCCCTCCTGGCTCCATCCTCCTGTCAGGCAGTTGTAGAGAGTGATAAGGTCCCCCCTGAGCCTCAATTACCGGGTATTCCTGGCTGAAATTTAAGAGAGGAGATGTATCAGCTTGCCTTCTCTTTCCCTCAGTGATTGCTGAAACAGCAATTGCACCAGTACCTGTCACATCTTATCCAGGCTCTGATCACTTTGGATAATGTGTGAATTAGAAAGATGACATCAGAAAGTCCATTAGTTGTTTTTTTACTCAAAAATAACATAATTGGAAGCAAACATGTATTACAGCATTACTAATACCATGCTATAAAAAGAGGTTGCAAAGTTCATTGACAGAGTGGACGGAACAATGACAAACCAAGTTGTGATCCCAGGAAAGGTGGGATCGGGCTCTGTGCCTGCACAAACCCTTCCTGAGCAAATAGCACAACAGCTGAACTCTTCCCTGTGGAATTCAGTTCTGGATTTTTTCAAGCAATCTCCCTGTTCCAGGCTCATCAGGGAAGAGTGTAATTTCATTTAACCCATTCCTGGAGTTCAGTCAACTCAATGCCATCGTGCTGATATTGCTGCTCTGCTGCCTCTAGAGACCGAGTGACACGTTCAGAGATGAAATCAGATTTGGGTCTAAGCTTCCAGAGGATCCATCAGCCAAATTACCCCTGGGCTCTGCCCAGAAACGCTGTCGTGGTTGAGCTCTGCAAGGCTGCATTAAGTTGGGCAGGTGAGGTTCTATCACTGCTCATTTGGGGAGAGATGCAATGCTGAAACAATATATATGCAAAGCAGTTAAAATACTTGCAGAGGGCTGAGTGTTCATTTTCAGAACGGCTCCCATCCCTTGGTATTCCCAGCTTGTGGAATTTGTATCTTCTTTATATGACTGCAATAAGGTTTCCACTTGAAAGTTGATATAGACCTCTATATAAACTGTATAAAGTACAGAGGTTTTCCCGATGGGCATTCATGGATCAAGGGCTGCAAACCATTGCTGGCACAACATTCCCTCGAGCTCTGGTTCTGCTGGCAGGGTCTCACCACGGCACATGTTTGGTGGCCAGTGGCACAGCTTTAAATTTGCCACTGAAAAGCAAATTTTCTGGTAACTGAAGTTTGGGAATGATGAGAGCTGTAATGAAAAGGGATATAGAGTTCAAGGGATATAGAGGCCAAATGATTTAGGCCAGTTTCCCAGGCAAGGAAGGATGTTCCTGGCTTTTGAAGCAGGGTCTCCACTGCCATCCTCACAGCAGGAGCCTCAAGGGGCCTCTCTTCCCCCATTGCAATCAATGCCTGGTGCTTGGAACAGCAACAGCTCTGTAATGTTATTAGCTGAAGTACATGGGAAGGATTATTTTGTGTAATATAAGCAGGTGGATAGGGGGATAACACCATGTAGGAGATGTGTGCTCCACAGGGGGGAAACTGGGAATATCCCCTCTGGGCATGGCAAGCTGGGAAGCGTATTAATAGACATCATTACATTAGAATAATTGCTGTGGAATCAGCAAGTGTGTTCATAATCTTTAATGCCTGAGAAGTCTCACACCGTTTCAAAATAATTAAAAGCGGGATTAATCTAGATGCCAGACAAGGCCTGCCTAATTGCTAATGAATGGAGCTGTCTGAATGGCTGCAGCACCCTCAGCAGCATCAGCGACTCCAAACTCAACCCTGGCAAGGTCCCCCCAGGACCAAAGGAACGTCTTGGCCAATCCAACCAACGCCAGGGACTGTCAACAAAGCCCCAGGCCCGGCCCCTCGCCCGGGAATTCCTCACCCTGCTCAATCCTATGGGACACACCTGATGCTGCTGCTTGGCCCTGCCCGCCCATGTCTGCACCAGGCAGGACCAGACCCGCAGCAAGACAGATCCTGAGCGGATGGGCAGCACCTGCAGCCAATGGGATTTCCCTCTGGCTGCCCTGGGAAGAAGAGTTTGGGATCCTGAGCCTCTGGCATGGAGCAACCTCATGGAGCCCCTGTGGAGGTAGGAGGAAACCTGCACCAGAGCCAGGTAGGGACTGAACCAAGCTGGGAACTGAGGAGCACGGAGCTGCTTGCTCAGCCCCTGTGCCCCGCAGGAGGGATGAGAGAGGAATGGGAAGAATGGGAAACACAAATGGTTGGGAGAGAACAGTTTAATAACTGAAGTGCAGCAGAATGCTGCTGCTACTGGTAGTAATAACAGTGATAATAATAGCAATTTAATAAAGTATAATGGAATACTAATAATACTAATAATAGAATTCTAAATAACAGAATGGAATACTACTAATAATAATGGAAGGTCAATGGAATACAACTACTAATACTAATAACAACAATAATATCTAAAGTAAAACAATACTACTACTACCTACTAATGTACAGTGGAATCCTAGCACTACTAATAACAACAGAATACTAATACTAAGAATAATAATAAGTAAAGAACAACATAATACTACTACTATGATCTAATACTAACAACAATAACAGCAACAACTTCAATGGCAACAACAAGGGAAATAACAATGGGAGGGGATCTAAAATGACAACAGGGCTGCTGCATTCTGGTGTTCCTCACAGTTCTGGGTGGTGGAGCTCAGCCCAAGGGTGGTTGTTTCTGCTGGCAGCAGTGGATCTTCATATGGGAGCTCCTGCCCTGAGTAGTGTTGAAGAGCCTGGAAGTTAGAAACCATGCAGGGATTTGCAGTTCCTCTTGACAATTCCACCACCACCCTCAAGCCAAGCTCCCGAGTTTCTGATTTGAGAGGATTTGGGCAGGTTGGTATTTAAACAAAGCACATGGATGGGGTGGAAGCTGGCTGTAAAGGTGTGGGAAGGCCGAGGGGGATCCTGAGCTGCGCCTCCTGCTCAGGAAGTTTCCATTTTAGCCCAAATCAGCTCGTTTCCAGAAGCAGCAAAATCCAAGTCACCTTTGGCACTCAGGGCAGGGAAATCCACTCCCGTCACCGCCACCACGGGGGTGCTCTGGAGCCTGGCACCGGTTCTGCTGCTCTGGTACATTCTGGTGTGGCAGAACACAGCGCTTCTTGGGGCTGCAAAGGGTCTGTAAACCAGAGAGAGTTTATTGCTTTATTCCTTCTTTTTCCTTCTCTTCCCAAAAGGTGGAGGAGAGCTGAATGGAAAAAAGAGCTTAAAATCTCTGGGAACAGATGAAAACCCACTCAACGTTCCAATCCTTCTGCAGACATGCCTTAAGCCCTCCCTTCAGCACATCCTTGCCAGTGCAAATCACCAACTGCAACTCCAAATTTCCATCCTTTCACCAAATCCACTCCCTCCGTGGTTGGAAGCTTCTGGAGATGGACCCCGTGGATCCAGTCTGACCTGGGAGGAAGTGACCACAGGTCCATGGATCACCCTCCAGTCCTACTACCCACTGCAGGCGTGAGGGATTTTGTACCTTACACAGCCCCAAGCAGCTGGATGGAATTGCTGGTGGCTGTGGGGGAGGAAGAGGAGAGAGTCCTGATGGATGTACTTTAACATTCTCACACATCCCACAGCGTTCGGGTGCAGAAATAAGCAGCGAAGGATTGTGGGTCCCTTTCCCTGCTGCTCCTCCTTCCCCTGTGGCCAACACCATGGGAAGAACCGAGGTTCTCCAGCCCGCTCTGGGTGGAAAAGAGCTGACGCAGCTCTCACCCAGAGCCGCTGTTGGCGTTGGTGCCATCAGGAGCAAGGAAAGTGGATGCTCCTGAGGGAGGAACCAGGGAAAGGGGTGGAAAATGAACACGTTGAAGCCAAACACTGCTTAAAGCCAGGATTTGATCCAAGCGGTTCCAGGAGGCGCAGCTCCCAGGGCAGGGGCAGGCCCAAGTGTCACAGTTAGAGCCAATTTGCCGGGGGTCTGCCACTGCGCAGGTGCTGGGACCCCTGTGGTCCCCATGACCCCACATTGTCATCGTGCTGCCTGTGTCCCCATGGTCCCCATGTGCCCCACTGTGTTCCCATGTCTCCATGTCCCTGTGTCCCCCGTGTCCTCCTTCCTGCCCTTTCTGTATCGCATTGGCCAACCTCCAGTCCTTTGGGACCTGCCCACTAGGCCAGGACTGCTGATAGATGATGGAAAGTGGCAGAGCAAGCTCCTCTGGCAGCTCCTTCAGCACTCTTCTGTGGAACCCCTCTGGCCCCACAGCCTTGTGTACATCTGTGTGGAGCGGGAGGTCAATCATCATTTCTTCCTGAATTATGGGGACTTCAATCAGGTCCCCACCTGTGCCATCCAGCTCAGGGAACGCAGTACCCTGAGGATGCTGGTGTGACTACTACAGACTGAGGCAAAGGCGGCAGAAGTACCTCAGCCTTTCCCCCACGCTCAGTCACCAGGTTTCCCCTGGTATCCATCAGAGGACGGAGGTTCCCCTTGGCCTCCTTTCATGCTGACAGAGCTGTAAAAGTACTTTTTATTATTTTCCACGGCAGCGGCCAGGTTCGGTCCATCCGTGCCTCCTCCTTCTCTTCTCTTCACACAACCCAGCGCCCTCGCACGGCTCACGGGGTCGGTGTCCGTCCCTCCGCAGGCCGCAGTCTCCTCCCCCTCAGTTGCAGCACTATCTCCCTGCTCAGCCGGGCTGAGCCCTTCCCCACAGCGCTGATGCTGCGCACATGGGGACCTCCCGCCCCCGCGCCCCGCGGAGCTCCCTCCTGAGGAGCACCCGAACGGCGCTCGCAACGGCAGCGCCGGGAGCCCCCCCCCCCCCGGCCGCACTCCGCGGCAGGCGGCGGCGTGCGCATGCGCCGCAGCGCGGACTGTACCTGCGCGGGGGAGCCGGCGCGGGGCGAGCGTTGGGTCCTGCGCGCGGTGTCGACGGTGGCGGCCGGAGCGGGGCTGGGGGGGGGTCCGGAGCGGGGCTTGGGGGTTCCGGAGCCTCCTGAGGGGCCGGAGCGGGGCTGGGGGGGATCGGAGCGGGGCTGGGGGGGTCCGGAGCCTCCTGAGGGGCCGGAGCGGGGCTGGGGGGGACCGGAGCGGGGCTGGGGGGGGTCCGGAGCGGGGCTGGGGGGGACCGGAGCGGGGCTGGGGGGGGGTCCGGAGCGGGGCTGGGGGGGATCGGAGCGGGGCTGGGGGGGTCCGGAGCCTCCTGAGGGGCCGGAGCGGGGCTGGGGGGGGGTCCGGAGCGGGGCTGGGGGGGATCGGAGCGGGGCTGGGGGGGGTCCGGAGCCTCCTGAGGGGCCGGAGCGGGGCTGGGGGGGCGCCGGAGAGGGGCTGCGGGGGGCCGGAGTCTCCTGAGGGGCCGGAGCGGGGCCTGGGGGTTCCGGAGCCTCCTGAGGGGCCGGAGCGGGGCTGGGGGCGCTGCAGAGCCCAGGGAGCGGGGCTGAGGGTCTGCGACCCCCCGAGGCTCTGGGCGGTGGGGCCGGGCACTCTCGGGGTGCTGGGAATGCGGGGGGCGGGTGCGAGCAGTGGGGCTGCGAGTTGCTTTGGAGTATGGGGTGCTGGGAACCCGGCACACGGAGGGCTGGGAGCTGTGGGGTCCCGCACCTTTCCCTGCCCGCCTTGGCTGCAAAGCTCTGGGGATGGAGCGGGACTGTTGTGGGTGGCTATGGGGGCTGTTTCCCCTGGGGCAGCCGATTCCCAGCACCCAGGAGGGGGCAGAGGTGATGGTGATTCTGAGCTGTGTTTTGGCTCCTGGAGCAGCTCCTGCAGTAGCTGAGGACAGTGGAAGCACTGGGTCTGGCTCCCTGCACCCCTCCTTGGGCTGGCTGGGGCAGGAGCTGGGTATCAGGGCTGAGCAGGGACGACACCAAAATAACCATCCCCTCTGCCTGCAGAGTTGAGAGCCAGCAAGAAGCAGCAAGGCTGAATGAAGATCCCAGGAAGCGCAAACTGGTGGGCAAGAAGCTGCAGGAGCCCATCTGTGAGCCCCTGGGAAGAGGAGGATTTCCTGGAGGACCCTATGCTAGTGTTTGTGGCCATGGTGATCGGCTGGAGAAGGCAGATGCTCGCACCACCTCACCAGAGCTGAAACCTGAGAGGAGAAAGAGACTGGTCTTCCTCAGCCATGCTGACGCCTGCGTGAGTTGCCTCTGCTCCAAACCGGCTCTCTTGGCTCTCTGCCTGTCCTGGTTCCTCTCCTGCGCCCTTGGCCAGTGGTCAGCACAGCTGAAGGGCTGGGTCTGGTCTGTTCCATGGTGCCATGCTGCGCCACTGTGGCCACCTGCTTTGCTGCTGTGCTGTGAGACAAGCTGTGGGCTGGCTTCATCTGCCAGGACCTGCCTGCGCTGGAGCTGCTGGACTCTGTTGTGGCCACTGGATACACCACATTGGCCTTTCAGAGCCTTGCCAGCCCCCAGCTGGTGGAGGAGCTGGTGACTTGGTTGACGTTCCGAGTGTACTGCAGTCTCCACTGCCCAGCCTGGAGTTCTCCAGGGCCAGAGGCTCTTCTCCAAAGCCACGGCCACCTTTTGCCCAGCCCCTGTAGGCTGCCCCGTTCATGGGACACCCCCAGCCAAGAGGAGCTGGTTTGCATGCCACGGTCCTGCTGCTTTGCTGGGGCTGTGTGGGATATCAAAAGGGCAGCAGCCCCTCACTGGCCATAGGGAAAACACTTCCCAGCACATATGCAGGGTTGGTGCAGGTCTGCTCAGGAAGGCCATGTCACAGTGGGCAGTAGAAGAACTCGGGTTCATACCAGGAGCTGTGGAGGACAGCAGCAGCCAGAGAGAAGCTGACAGCCAGCACCAGGCCGACCGAGAGCCCTGTGGGGCAGAAGAGTGATGCAAGGCAGGACGGGGTGGATGCTGCCTGCCCCAGGTCTCCTCTGGGCTGGAGGGCCTGTTCTGTGAGCCCCACAGGCTGCTCCTAAGCAGTTTCTTATCGCTCCCTTGGGAAGGGTGGGACACAAGACTCCTCAATCCCAGGGAGCACTGAGGCTGGTCCCTGCACAGCCCAGAGCTGGGCAGCAGCACTCACCAGCAGCCTGGACTTGTGAGCCCGGCCAGATGGAGAGGCATCCAGCACATCCCAGCTGCTGCCTGGAGTGGGGCACAAGGCACCCCGTGGGGAAACTCCCTGCAGGTAGGAACAGCAGCCACATGTCCTGGCCAGCACGTGCCTCTCCTGCTGCTGTGTCATGGCCTTTTTCAGATTCTGTGGGTGGGATGGAAGGAGAATGGGAAGAGTGGGAAACCCAGAGGGTTGGGAAAAGAACAGTTTAAGAAGTACAAAAGAATGCTACTCCTAATAAATAATGTATGATAGGGTATACTAATAACAATACAAAACGTACAATGGAATACTAATAATAACTAGAGGCCAACATAATAATATCTAAAGTACAACATACTACTACTAATAATATACAGCAGAATACCAGTACTACTACTAACCACTAAAGCACAACACAATACTACTACTGATAATAATAACTGAAGGACAAGTAATTCTTCCTAACTATAATGAAATACTGCTACTAGCAACAACAAGAGCAACAGCATGGTGGAGCTCAGCCTGGGAGTGGTTGGTTCTGCTTAGGGCTGTGGATCTTCATGTGGGAGTTCCTGCCCTGAGTGGTGTTAAAGAGCCTGGAAGTTAGAAACCATGCAGGGATTTGCAATTCCTCTTGACAATTCCACCACCACCCTCAAGCCAAGCTCCTGAGTTTCTGATTTGAGAGGATTTGAGCAGGTTGGTATTTAAACAAAGCATATGGATGGGGTGGAAGCTGGCTGTAAAGGTGTGGGAAGGCCGAGGGGGATCCTGAGCTCCGCCTCCTGCTCAGGAAGTTTCCATTTTAGCCCAAATCAGCTCGTTTCCAGAAGCAGCAAAATCCAAGTCACCTTTGGCACTCAGGGCAGGGAAATCCACTCCCGTCACCGCCACCACGGGGCTGCTCTGGAGCCTGGCACCGGTTCTGCTGCTCTGGTACGTTCTGGTGTGGCAGAACACAGCGCTTCTTGGGGCTGCAAAGGGTCTGTAAACCAGAGGGAGTTTATTGCTTTATTCCTTCTTTTTCCTTCTCTTCCCAAAAGGTGGAGGAGAGCTGAATGGAAAAAAGCTTAAAATCTCTGGGAAGGGCCCGGGCACATGGGAATGTGTTACAAACCCCAGCTGTCAGCCAGAGCCTGCCCCAGTGAGCTCCTCAGAACGCCAATGAGCCCAAAAGTGCTTTAATGGGGTGGTGAGGACGGGCACCTCGGCAGAAAACGGGGATGATTGTGAGTGCTGGGAGCAGAGTCACCCTTTCCTGCCCCAAAGTTTTAAGTGAGGAATAACTGAGCACCTTCTCTTCAGCCTCTTCCACCTCCTGCAGCAGCCTCTGGGTCTTCCCTCCCAGCAGTGGAAATCAGTTGCAGCCAAACTGGATCCTGTTAAATGTGTAATAGCGTTCAGTGCATTCAGACACAGTCTGAGTTTGAATCTGTTGTGAGCAAACCAGAAGCAATCTGTAAGGGCGATGCTGGAGGCAAACCCTGAAGGCACACACATGCAACAAATCCATCCAGCGGCTTTACCTCCTTCTGTGGCTGGTGGAAATTGTTCTTGTCTTGGCGAAACGCTTTGTCAAAGAGCTGCTGCTCCAGCAGGGTCCACGTGCCCGTACATGGGAATGACCCACAAGGTATAGATGAGACCACCGCAGGCAGAGAGATGTCAGCACAGCTCCTCACTGCCCTGTCGACATCGCCTCCTTCAGAGAGCAAGTGCCCAAGCCCAGAGCCCCACACTGGAGGTTACCTGAGTAATGGTACCCAGCCAGAGAATGGTGTTCAGTTGGCTGGGGACCCCCCTGGCACAGCAGCTCCAGAGTCTCCTGTGGAAGTGAATGGAAAAAGACATTGTTCAGCCCTGTCAGCACTTGGCAACAGCAGCTTCAGGATCCCCCTGGCCATGGGAAGGTGTGGGAATGATCCACACACCGAAGCAGGTGCATGCTCCACCAGCCTTTAACACGACTGCAGCAACAAGAACTGGGCCCTTGAGCCAAGAGCCCAGATTGCAGCACATGGAGCATCGACCTGGAAGCACCTCCAGCTTGCCCGAGGGACGCAAAGGCTGTTCCAGAGCATTATTAATGATGCCCCAAGAGCTGCTGTTACCAGGATATCACCATGCACCTCATGCAGGCAGTGCAGGGCACACTCAATGTTGTTTGTGGCGCGTGCACGTCGCTGGAGCTGGCCAGATCGAGGAGCTCAGTCACTGCAAGCGTAACAGGAACAACAGAAAGTCGAGGCTCTGTTCAAACAAGAGGCGACTGGAGACAGGAGGAAAACAGACCCAGTGCAGCAGATGGACTGTGCAAGGGTGAGAGCCTGCCCCTGGGTCGGGGCCATGCCAAGCACGGGCACAGCCTGGGGTAGACTGGATGGAGCAGCCCTGAGGAGAAGGACTTAGCACAGGTTGCCCAGAGGAGCTGTCGCTCTTTCTCTCTAATGCTACCACATGCAAAGCTCAGGAACAGCAGGGGGAGAATCCAATGACCAGAAAGCTGCTGTGAAACCCTGGACTTTTGTGTCTCAGGGAGGCTTTGGAAGAAAGGCATTAAAGAAACTTCTGTCAGGTGTTGATGGATCCCACACCAATGATGCCTTTTCCTCTTTCTACTCCAAACATGATGGATCCCAGAGCTCTGGGATCTCTGCCTGGTAGTGGGAGCCAATGTTGATATGCCTGCAGTAAGGAGAAAGAGAAGGTGAGGAAGGTGAGTGGTGAAGAGGTGGCCCCACACAGTCCATGGCACTCAAAGTGACCACATGCCAACCCTGGTAGCTGAAGCAGGGTCACCATAGCCTGCTGTTCAGGACCACATCCCGACTGGGACAGGAAAGGGGTTCCAGTGCTGGCCCATGTACCCCAGCAGCCATGGGCAGCTGCTTGGCTGGGGAGGACATTTACTTTGGTGTGCACAGTGCAGGGGTTGGGCCTCTGGAGATCCCCCAGGCCTGTGGCTGTGCTGCAGAGGAGACCCTAATGTGGGTCAGCACCTGGTGACTGGGGATTCTCTGTGCAACTGTGGCTCCCTGCAGTGCATCCCACTTGCTTTCCATAGGGAGCAGTGGCAGAGCTGATAGGAGCTGTTTGGCACACAGCTCAGTGCCCATGTGTTAAGAGCAATGCCCTGTGTCCCCAGTGGCCATGGCTGGGCCCCAGCTCAGCTCCTGGTGCCAGCCCCAGAGAGGAGACGGCTGTGTCACAGTGGCAGCAGTGGCAGTGTCACTGTTCCGTCACTGTGGGTCTGGGATATGGGTGCCTGGTGGACACAAAGTTGGGCTGCTCCTGGAACCTGGGTACTGCTGGGCAGGAGTAGGGAGAGTGATGCCGTCGCCCTGTCCTGTACCCGCTGTGGGACGGGGGTCTGTGCTCACGGAGCCTGCAGCTGAGCCCCTCACACCCGGTTGGTTCCTCACACAGAGCTGCAGACATGCAGGCAGAAGGGGTGAAGGGCTCCCACCATCTGCTCTTGGAGCGCCTGGCACAGGCTTCTGCCGATGCACAAGGGCACAAGGAGCTGCTGCAGTGTCGGGTAGGAGTGGAGTGCTGAGTTCAGAGTGAGATGGTTGAGCTTTGAAGGCAGCTCTGGAAGGGAGCTGCAAAGGAGACCCTGATGTGTGTGGGCACCCTGTGACTGGGGATTCCTTGTGCCACCGTGGCTCCCTGCAGTGCATCCCACTTGCTTTCCAGAGGGAGCAGTGGGCAGAGCTGACAGAAGCTGTTCGGCAGCAGACTGAGGCCAAGAAGGTACTGGGGACAGGAGGGAGCGGGGCTTCACTCCCTCTGAGCAGGCACGGCATGAGCTCCTGACTGGGCACTCTGCTTGTCCAGCTGCTCAGGCTCAGGATCCAGCTCTTCCTGAAGAGACGGGAACACCTCCAAGAGCAAACAGCTTTGAGCACAAGGAGGAATAAGTTCACTTCTTGGCTGCAGTGAGTTGCACTGGGGGCTCAGGTGCTGGGGGTGCTGGTGCCAGCCCCAGCACAGCCTGGGCACCTCCCTGGCTCTCTGTGGCCACCCAGCAGGTTGCTGAGCTGGCCCAATTCTCTTCTCACACCTGCAACCACATGGTGTCTGTAGCAGGGGGAAGGCGGTGCGGGCAGACGAGACAAAGCCATCGCTGCTGGAGGAGATGGTGGCCGTGCAGCTGGTAGGACACAGTGGGCCTTGGGGAGGGAAGGGTCTGCCCTGTGCTGGGGCATGGGGGCACTGAGCTCAGTGGGGACAAGGGAGGGCTCAGCCCTGACACTTCGTCCTCTCATATGTCCCAATGCACGTCCCTCCCTGCCCTGGCTGTAGGATGAGCAGTTGGCGACATGGAGGAGCAAGATCACTTCTTGGCTGGGGTGAGTTGACCTGGGGGCTCCGGGGCCGGGGCTCTGCCTTAAGCAGCAGGATGCCCATCCTGGCAGTGCAAGGTCTCACAGGCTGTTCAAAGAGGGTGGTGGGGAAGAGCTGAGTCCAGTTTGGCCTCTGCTCTGCCTCAGCCCTCTCCCGTCCTACAGGAGGCTTTGTTTGTTCCTCGTTGTGCTGATGGTGGCCATCTTCTTCCTGGTCCTGCTCAAGAGGGACATCCTTAACTGGTTCCTGCCACC
This sequence comes from Ara ararauna, assembly GCA_028858755.1. Classification (NCBI taxonomy): domain Eukaryota; kingdom Metazoa; phylum Chordata; class Aves; order Psittaciformes; family Psittacidae; genus Ara; species Ara ararauna. Next base: position 1,087,788 of record CM054383.1, on the reverse strand, counting down.
GAAACTGGCAGTGGCCCTTGGGAGCCGCCCAGCGAGGCCACGGTTCTTTTGACATCAAACTGAAAAGAGAATAAAGAGATCTGTGACTGTAGGAGATGTGTGTCTCCTTGTCAATGGAGACCCAGATGCAGAGCAAAAGCTTTACAAACCCCAGGGGTCTTCTTTCCATTTAGGCATGTTAGCTGGAGTCTGCCTGATGTGTTGCACACATTGCGTGTCACACATGCTGCAGGTCATACGCACTGTGTCACACACATTGCAGATCACACACTGCAGGTCACACACATTGCACGTCACACACTTTGTGTCACACATTGCAGGTCTCACGCATTGCATGTCACACGCACTGCATGTCACATTGCAGGTCACACAGATTAAAGGTGAGTCATTCTGTCACCCTCTGCAGGCTGCACAACAGCTTCTCCTTGGGGATAAATACAATCCCTGTATCTGTACACTCTGCTGATAATGCTGCAAATGAAGTACAACGTGTTTCAAAGTATTGCATCACTACTGTCGCTAGAACGAGCAGCTCAAGCAGGCTGCCAAGCAGGAGAGGAAAGAAACCATTAGTTTTATGTTACTGGTTCATACCCAGGTTTCTGAGCAGGGGTGGTTGCCTGATGGAATAAGCCACCAAGGGGAGCAAGGCACCCTCCAGTCCCTGCTGTCCCCAGAGGGAGGTTGGCTTCTGCTCTTGCCAGGGATGCTTTTGACAGGCAAAGTTGATGTACTCAGTGCAAGTGCAATCTCCTGAACCGCAGCGGGAGTCCACCACGTGCAGGGGATCAGTGGAGACAATCTGAGCATCTCAGCCACCCGTCACAGTTGTGGCATGCTCTGAAAAAAGGTCTTGCTGTTAAAGCAAGTTCAGAATAGTCACGGGTCATAGAATCATGGACTGGTTTGGGTTGGAAAGGACCTCATGGCTGCAGGTGGTGGAGAGGTGGAGCTCTCACATCACTGACTTGAAGCCAATGACTTCCCAGCACAGTCATGCTTTTGGCCTTAGAATACATGCAAAGATTTAAACCAAACAAAACTACACAGGAAAAAAAAAAGATTGAAAGGATTCAGATGTGCTGGGCCAATTCTGCTTGGTATTCAGAACCAATAGGGGAGAAAGTAGGAACCTTGATGTTTACATTTGTGGCGATGTAGGCTTTAATCAAGGTGATATAATGGAAATCACTTTCTCTGGGGTTTAACAGCTTTTCTATTCTCTTGCTTCGTGGCTGCTTGGAAATGTGAGCTCCTTGACTCTGCAACTACTTAGACCGCTTAAAGTGCTACTTACTTGCACATCAGTTTGCAGGCAGCCTTCTGCTTGTGGAGGCTGCCTGCTCCCCGTGCCTGTGGGGATGGAGATGCACCATTAATAATGTTGTTTGAGTGTCTCAGCTCTCCTTGACCGAGAAATGCCTTCTCTCTCAGTCCTAATGAAAAGTTTAGACTTTCTAATCTATTTTCTTAGATTAGATTCAGAAAATAACCTTATTATTCTAATGGGTAGATCAGTCCCTGTGGAAGAGATGGATAAATGAAAAATCATAGGTGAAAAATAGGCCAGAGCTGCTATTACAGACGAGTCTTCAGGACCTTTTTTTTGGTTCAGAAGCAAGGGAAATGAGGCTGTGAGGATGCAGAACGCAGCAGCCGAGCGTGCAGCACCTGTGCTGTGCAAAAGAAGAGAATTCCTACATTTTCCCTGGAAGTTTCGAGTGCCTGCTCTATTATTCAATCTATTTTAGCCTGCATCGGTTCAGGGCTTGAAGTTCAATGTGTGAGTTAAATCGTATTCTGGACTGTACACACTAGAGGGAGCTATGGAAAAACCAATCCCCAGGCTCCTGCCTGCTCCTGCCCTCTCCCCGGGGAAAATGGGTGTCATTGAGGAGCAAATCCTGAAAATAGCTGTTTGGGGATGTCGGAGGAGCAATTCTGTTGCAAGTAAAGTGCACAGCTTGAACACACTGATGGTGGGCAAAGCTTTAGATGGGGAAAAAGGCTTTTATTTCAATCACATCAAAATCACAGAACCCCAGACTGGTTTGGGTTGGAAGGGACCTTAAAGCTCAGCCAGTTCCAGCTCCTGGCACAGACAGGGACACCTTCCACTGGAGCAGCTTGCTCCAAGCCCCGTCCAGCCTGGCCTTGGACAGTGCCAGGGATGGGGCAGCCACAGCTTCTCTGGGCATCCCCTGACAGCGCCTCAGCACCCTCACAGGGAAGAGCTTCTGCCTTATATCTAACCTGAACTTCCCCTGTTCAATCACCTCCATTTTCCTGACCACCGTGAGCCTTGCTTATAAAAGCTGACTTATGATGACAGATAATCTTTTTCCCCTTCTCTGGGAGCTAATATTAAGAGCTGGAGATCTAGTCCCCATGCACTGGAGGAGCCTTGAGGAGGTTAATGCATGGTGAGGCCAGGATGTGCTGTACTACTGCTCTGAGGGCTGTGTTATCGCTGCTTGTGCTGGTGGCAAAGAGTGGGGCAGTGACTGGAACAAGGCTGAAATCAGTGCAGAGGTGTGAGAGCTGCCCCTATGCTGTTATTAATGGTCCTTACAGTGCTGCATATGTGAGGCCTGGGTGATAACAGGCACAGGCTGTTTGCTGTTCTGTGTTACAGCACAAGGGCTGTAACATCCTTGTATGATGGGGCTACAGAACCGATGGACAGGATAGAGCATTTGATGTCATCTCCCTGGACTTGTGCAAAGCGTTCGACACTGTCCCACATGACATCCTTGTCTCTAAGTTGGAGAGACATCAATTTGATATGTGGACCACTGGGTGGATAAAGAACTGGCTGGATGGCCACACACAAAGAGTTGTGCTCAATGGCTCAATGTCCAGCTGGAGACTGGTAACGAGCAGTGTCCCTCAGGGATCGGTGTTGGGACCGCTCTTGTTCAACATCATTGTTGGTGACATGGAGAGTGGGATTGAGTGTGCCCTCAGCAAGTTTGCCGATGACACCAAGCTGTGTGGTTCGGTTGATACGTTGGAGGGAAGGAATGCCATCCAGAGGGACCTTGACATGCTTGTGAGGTGGGCTGATGCCAACCTGATGAAGTTTAACCATGCCAAGTGCAAGGTCCTACACCTGGGTCAGAGCAATCCCAGGCACAGCTACAGGTTGGGCAGAGAAGAGATTCAGACAGAGCCTTGGGTGGCATGGTTTAGTGTGAGGGGTCCCTGCCCATGGTGGGGGGGTTGGAACTGGGGGATCTTAAGGTCCTTTCCAGCCCAAACCATTCCATGATTCTGTGATTCTAAGGGCACTGTTGTTGCAGTGTGGAGCTGTCTGTGCTGCAGCTCGGGCAAGGGCTGTTTCTGTCTGCAAGGAAACATCATGTCCTGTAAGGCGGAGATATTCCCTTCGGAATGACAAGGAAGGGGAAGCCGAGCAGTGCTCTTGTCAAGTGCTGTTCCACTGATAAAACAGAAAACAGGACAAAAGTTTTCTGCCATCAGACAGGGTTATTCTCAGCAAAGAGCAAACAACATCTATTTATTTATTACCTCTTGCTCCGATGGCTTTATTGTGCCCACAGCCATGGAACATTTCAAAGGGGTGTGGGTCTGACACCGCAGTTCCCCAAAAGACCTGTCACTGGGGATAAAGGAATCCAGCAACAGGCTGGGAGAGGGAAGCAGACACTGGCTAACCAGCCAGGGAGGCTTCCCAGGATTGCCGTGGCACGGCAGCGGGTGGGATGTTCTCACTGTCGCACGTTGAGTTGAGGTGGTGTGAGGAGTTGCAATGCTTCCCAGCCTCTCCCACAGCCATTAGTGCACCTCCTGTGAAACACGGGGGAAAGATTGCCTGAGTAATGCTTGAAGAAAGCATCTGTGGTTTGGTATGGTGGGGAGCACACGGGCTGGGCTGCTGAGCCTAGCCCACGTCGAGCCTAGAGCAGCTTTAGCTTGGAGCAGCAACACTGGAGGAAGTGGTGGAGACCTGTTTGGGAAAGGGAGATCCCTCCTGAGCATCAGTCACATCCCAAGTCCACCCAAAGAGGTTTATTTACCTCAGAGATGGAGACATCAATCCAAGGTGAACTGAAATGCACACCAGACATGGCATCTGCCTGCACTGTGATCTACAGGGAAAGGTCCCCGGGGGGGATGAAGCTGGTTGTGTTTGGAGGTGATGCCATGATTTGGAGGGACACACCAGGGACAGCGTGCACTGGGGTTCCCCTGCATGGGAAAATACTTCTTGGATGCATCTCAGGCTGTCTGAAGGCAGAGCTGAGCACTGATGGACACAGTCGTGTCCCGTGGCTAAACTACTGTAGCTGGTTTCGTTGGAAGCAAAGGCAGCAAGGCTGGTGGGAGCTGCAGCAGCCGAAAGTAGAAACTCTGCTTTTTATGGCTGCGGTAGGAAGGCTGCCCATTGAGGCCAGGAGCAGCAGCTGCTCTCCCAGCTTACAACACACCAACAGACTGCATTGTTTCCGGCTCTGCCTTTTTCCCCGCAGCAGATATTGGATGGGCAGCCAGTGAGAAACAGCAGGGGAAGCCCAGCCTGGCAAAGCGCTGCTGTCTCGGGGTGCATGGCAAGGGGCAGAGCGTGCAGGGAGTGTGTTGGCAAGATGGGGGTCCCAGGGGAGCCTCGTGCGCCTGGGAAATGCCTCGTGAGCCGGCCAAGAGCCAAGCAGCCAGGGTGGCTCTACGAGGCTGGCACAAGCGCTGCATCAAAAGGGACTTTTATCCCTCAGTCATCAACCATGACTGTGCTAACGCGAGGGAGCAGAGAGCTGAGTAGGCAGGGGCCATTTTAACAGTGTGGGAACAGCTTTTTGTTTCTTAGCCAGGATCATACCTGCAAATGGCTGAACCGATCTCTGCGCCTCGGGCTCCTCTGTGTCAGGTGCTCAGGGAGCGATTGCTTCCTCCGCTGATCCTTCTGCAGTAAGCACCGGGTTTTGAGAGCTTCCTCGAGCCCATTGACCCTCCCACTGCTCCCCTGGTGCAGCAAAGCAAAGGGGCTTCTGCCAGGGCTCTGTGGGGCTCTGCTCTGCCCTCGGGTGACCCGAATGCCTGAGCACCAGTGGGTTATTAGCCCTGGCTGGAGGCAGAGGCTGTGCCAACACGCGCGTTCCTCTGGCGCATCGCTCCGCGATCACAGCTTGACTCAGCCTTGCAGTGCTCCTGCTCTTCCCATCCAAGCCTTTGCTGGGAGCCAGAGGTTCTGGCAGGCGCTCCTCCAGTGTAAGGCAGTGTCAATGGGGACTGGGGTTCATTCACCACCCCGTCTCGTGTGTGCCCAGACCGGCTGCAGGCTCCGGCCATCCGGGGCGAGAGGAGCCCGTGCCAGCAGCGAGTGAATCAGCTCCTTGCTATTTGCTGGGCTTGGGTGGGGTTCCTCACAAAGTGCCAGTTCACTTACAGAGAAACATAAATCAGAGGCTGAGACAAGCTCCAGCCCCGCAGATCCCGGCTGAGCAGCCAGGATGGGGCTTACAGCTCATTAAAAAGAGAAAGTCGAGGGCATGTGAAAGCAAAGCCCAAACGTCTGTAACAATTATCCCAGGAGCAGAAACTTTCGCTCCTCTCTCGGCTGATGACAAACAGGGGCGCAGCCGCCCCCGGGAGCTCGGGCCCCTCCTGCCTCTCCTCCCTTTGAAGCTCAGTTCCCTTCCCCTCGGCAGTGCGGGACGTGACCGGGGACAGTGCGTGCTGGTGCCCGGGCTCTCTGCGGGGCTGCTCTGTGTCCTCCCTGCAGAGCAGCTCCTCTGTGGCTGCTCGGGAGAGGGGCGAGCAGGGTGAGCACAACCTGCCTTGCTCCGTTCAGCTCCGTGTGGGTGACTTGTGTGGGCTGGGGGACGCAGGAACGCTCTGCATGGAGGGAGGCACCGAGCGTTGTCCTGTGGGTATCCCACCGCATCGGTCCGCAATGCAAAGCTCCCAAACCCTCTTGTTTAAAACAGCCAGACCTCCCTTCTCTGCTCCCACAAGTGGAAAGCGTCTCCTCCTGCCCTCTTGTTGCTGGTCCAAGCCCGCTCATTTAAGAGCCTGAATACCCAATGGTTGGGGTCTTGTTTGCTGTATCTACCTGATGCTCACAGCCACCCACAGCCCGCTGCGAGTCCGTGTTCGCCTCCGGTGTTTCTGCCTTTGACATTACATTCCTTCTCCCGCAAGCCCCGAGAACAAAGCTGTCCTCCCCACGCACTCAGGCGCTCCCTTTCCCTAGCCCAGCTCTGCAGTGCAGAGTTATTAATAAGAAATCACAACATCGTGCTCAGCCCGCACCATCACATCTGTCACTGTCACCACCACGAGGGGCTCTGCTTCTGCCACCTCTCAGTGTCTCTGTGCTGCAGCAGTTGTTCTGAGGGGGAGGAAAGGTGAGAAATCCCTCTCTACCTGCTTGAAGCAGCGAGCGAAGGTGTCCCTTCGGGGTGGGGCAGTTTGATATCGTGGCTCATGGCTATTGAAAACTGCTGTTTGTGAACAGTCAGCTGCTAACAATCCAGGATTTGTAATACTCCCCTGGGATTTCTCTTATGGAAGGTGTCAAACTGATCCCGGCTTGTCAGCCCTTTATGTAAAACGTCGTTTCCTAAGCGGTGCTCAAGGCCTGTGTCTCTGCTTACCCCTTGGTAACACATGTAAGGTTAATACTCAGCAGTGGCTGTTAAAAGCAGCCTCTGCTTGCGCAGGGTTAGGTTTTGAAGACTCATTCTCAGCATTCCCCATAGCAGGCACAGTCAGAAGTGCAGGAACACAGGGAAGGGCCCTCCCGCAGCAAACACTGGGTCTTGTGCTATGAGGGGAAGTGATGTGCAGAGGTGGAACCCTCTGCCCGGTGCATTGAGGGGTTCAGGACAAAACCTTCTAAAGGAAACTTTGCAGCAAGAAAACGCAACACAACAGCGAGTTAGAGCTGGAGGCAGGACTTTATGGTGGGGTCCTTCCTTCTGCGTTTCCCATGGGGCTTGTCGCAGCAGGCATGGCAGCTCTAACAGGTTGCTTCTCCCCAGAGCGCAGCAGAGGGGCAGAATCCCTTCCCTCAAAACTGCAGCGTTGTGCAAGTCCCAGACCAAGTTCCCCAAGCACAGGCACTCCAGGCTGCATCCTGTGCACCCTGCAAGCAGATCACACGCTTCTAGTGCCTGCAGCCAGGTGGAGATGTAAAGCACCATCGCCACAGAGCCTGCCCCGCACCAGACACGGCCGTGGCATCAGTCAAAATGAGGGACACCAGTAAATAATAGACTTCTCCTGAAGAAGAGCACTAATTTGCAGCTGTAAATCACCTTTCATCTGCAGATCACAGAGGCGTCTCCAGCAGTGATTAACGCTGCCCTGCAGCATCCCTGCCCCATCACCAGTGCGGGACCATGGTTATTGCACCCACTGGCATGCGGCCACATGTCCTTGCAGGCACCTGCAGGAGGGACCTGGCTCACAGGGCTGGTCCTGCTCCACAGCCACGGGCACCTCTGCCAAGGTGTCCCCAGCATGAGCAGTTTGGGGTCTGCTCCCACAGCAGGTAAGGATGGGCCATGAACGGGTGGGGGAGCAGAACCCTCTCTGAATCCAATCCACTGGTGCCTTGGGGTTTATTTGGTGTATTCTATGCAGACATCACTATTTTGCTCAAAGCAAACTGGAGTGAGGAAGGTTAAGCTCCTCCAGCAGCAAAGAGCCCTGGCAGGGTTGTCAATAAAGAATGGCAGGAAGGTTTCTAATTCCTAAAGTTTTCCTGTATGCGTGTACATGTGCATTTAAAAATGTGTGTTTGCAGAATGTTTTCAAAGAAACCAGAGTTCTTTAACCTCAGAAGTTATCTAAAGAGACAGACACCAAGCACTTGTTAACTCAGGCACGGAGCACAGAAGACAGGTTTGCAAGGATCCGTGTGCGGGGCTGGTCCTGTCCCAGCCTCAGTCCCCTCCTTCCCTGAGGTGAGGCATCTTTCCTCTAGAAAATGAAATAAGCTTTTCTGGGAAGAATTTAAGTGTGAAAGGGAAAGATGAGGAGCAGTATGATCAGAATTCCCTGCCAGCTGTAGGTGTACCAGCCTTGACTTCCCTCCCCCTGGACTGGGGATGTACAGCACACACCCGGCAGCACACCAGCACCTGAAGGACACGACGTGAAACCCTGGGCTGCAAACTTGTCTGGTTTGGGTTTTCAGTGAGCAAAATAAAAGAGAAGTTACTGGGCTGCATGTGGGGATTGAAATGTAAGAGTGTGACATAGAGGAGAGGGGAATCAGGCTGCAGAATGTCGATCACCCGTGTTGAAATCCTGTGTGCCATCCTTTTGCATGGCTGAAAATAGCTCTGCAAGGTGCCCGGGGACAGTGCAAGCCAGCCCCCGGCACCGTGCAGCTCCCAGCACTGCTTTACTGTCACACCAGGAGCGTTGCTGCACCAAGAAATTACAACTGGACTCTGCTGCTCTGTCCATGTTACAAGCAGGTAAATTAAAGGTTAGGGAGGTTGTAATTTGCTTCAGGACATAGGGAATGCTGGTGCAGGAGTGAGCTCTGCAAGCCCCAGCTGCCGGGCCCTTGCTCCGACTTCTGCATGAAGTGGGATTTGTTTCCCTCGTTAAAAATAACCTTGTTTATAACCTCTGCCTCATGATTCAGCTCTGCTGCAGTCAACAACTGATCACCATCAGAGCAGAGAGCATCACGTTTCAGGAGGAAGGTGCAATGGGCCGTGGCAGCTCAGGGATGCTCCTTGTGAAGGGCGGTTTGGCTGAGGAAATGAGGGTGCATTGACAAAGGGCTGCTCTTTTTGAAGAGGAGCTCTCCTGTCTGAGGTCCCTGTGCCAGATCCTGAACTGCCTGGAGCTCCTGCTGTGCAAATCCCTACCCATGGCTTCTGTCCCACCTCATCACCATCAATGTGGCCCTGCGCAGGCCCAAAGGTACCGACAAACGTGGTTTTCCTGGTTCCTCTCCTCCTCTTTGCCTGTAGGTCAGAGCATCAGACATGCATTGCTCCTGATGGGGCGACCCGGAGCCCTACCAGTGGCACAGCTGCCGGTTTTACCTCTGAAGCGAGATTCGTTGCCAAGAGAAATCTCCTACAAAGTCCCCCAAGCTGTGATTCCTGGCACTGTGATGTGATGTGCCTCATGAGCAGCACGGCTCTCCTGCCTTTTAAGGACCATGTTGCCTGGGTTTGCTCGCTGCTGTAGTGTCTTGCCTGCAAAAATCAGGATTGCAGCTGCAATCCTCATTCTATTTAGTGCCTGGGAAGCAGAGGTGCAAAATGAGCATGACCAGCACTTTCCAAAAGCATCTCGTGAGAGCTTTAAACTGACAGAAGGGGGACTGAGGTATAAAGATGGAACTCAATGAGCTTTAAGGTCCCTTCAACACAAACCAGTCTGGGATTCTATGATTTTTGGGTAGCACTGAACCAAGGTTTTGCTTTCAGGTGCATCAGCAACTGCTGGCCCAAGCGATGACCCATGGCCACACAGATCATCGGCAGCAGAAACCTAAACAGAAGCGAAAGTGAAACCCCTGAGACACAACCTGGTGATGCAAATTTGAGCTCACCCTTCCTGTTTTAGGAGCTAATCCTTTGCCCTTGCAGCTAAGAGGAATTTTCCATAAAAGGGATATTCTTTTAAACACATCACTGTGTTTAATGTTTAACAGGGGGATCGTTCTGGTTCTGTTAGCAGTATGTAATGCTTTTTGGTGTTCAGCTGACTTTGCAAACAGGAACGAATTGATCTCCGCCATGGCGGCAGCTAGGCAGAGAGGTGATGTGCTCCTGTGGCTGTCAGCACAGGGTGCAGACATGAGGCTCCTGCTTTGCTGCTCTGACCACCGACACCGGCGTTTCCATTAGTGCTGCTGTCAGGGAGGAACACTGTGCAGTGAGCATCCTTCTGCTTCTGGCTGAGCTCACAACGTAGCAAATGTCACCGAACCCCATAAAACACTGATTTAAAAATATTAAATACGCGATTGGCTGTGTTTTCGTCAGTAATCCGGGAGCTGCTGGTTGCTGTCAGCTCACCCCAACAAAACGCGTGATTAAATGCGTGTATTTGTGGGAATTAGGTGCTAAAGTCAGCAACAAGCAGCCAAAGGCTGTGAGGGTTTTAAAGGCCACATTGGCAAAGAGCGATTCCCGAAGCTGCCAGGAAATTAGCTCCTCGTTTGCAGTATGCAGAACATGTACGAGCTCCACGATTTACTCGCTCCTCAGCTCCACATTGCGCCTGTTTTCCCTCGCCGCTACCCTGACGGACGCGATTGTCTCTTGCAAAACAGGAGTGAAAATGAGCTCTGCAGCGTGGCAGAGCCGGGCCACTACCCAGGTAAGGGCGGCCGAGCCCGGCACGACGCGGCCCCGGTGACAGGAGCGCTGGGGATGGAGAGGACCCATGGGGTGGGTGCGATGGTGGCTTTGAGGACACAGGGGATGCGGTTGGGGTATGCAATGGGTGCTTGTGGCATGGAGGAGACACATTGGTGAGGAGTTGCAATGATGGCTTTGGGGATAAGGTAGGTGCAGTGAGGGGATGTGGTGGTGGCTTTGGGGAGCGGGGGGAGGCATGATGGCAGCTTTAGGGGCAGCAGGGACACGGTGTTTGGATGCGATGGCGGCTTTGGGGACAGCGGGGATGCACTGGGGGATGCAGTGGTGGCTTTGGGAACAGCGGGGATGCACTGGGGGGATGCGATGGCGGCTTTGGGGACAGCGGGGATGCACTGGGGGATGCGATGGCGGCTTTGGGGACAGCGGGGATGCACTGGGGGGATGCGATGGCGGCTTTGGGGACAGCGGGGATGCACTGGGGGATGCAGTGGTGGCTTTGGGAACAGCGGGGATGCACTGGGGGGATGCGATGGCGGCTTTGGGGACAGCGGGGATGCACTGGAGGATGCGATGGCGGCTTTGGGGACAGCGGGGATGCACTGGGGGGATGCGATGGCGGCTTTGGGAACAGCGGGGATGCACTGGGGGGATGCAGTGGTGGCTTTGGGGACAGCGGGGATGCACTGGGGGGATGCGATGGCGGCTTTGGGGACAGCGGGGATGCACTGGGGGGATGAGATGGCGGCTTTGGGGACAGCGGGGATGCACTGGGGGGATGCGATGGTGGCTTTGGGGACAGCGGGGATGCACTGGGGGGATGCAGTGGTGGCTTTGGGGACAGCGGGGAGGTGCGACGGTGGTTTTGGGGACACAGTGCTTGGATGTGACGGCGGCTTTGGGGCCAGGGAGGCCTCGGGGGGAGGCTGTGCGACGACGCCGTTGGGCCCGCCGGCGGTGCCCGTGCGCGGCGCTGCACCGGCGCGGGGCCCGGCGGGTCGGGCCCGGCCCGTTGCCATGGCAGCAGCCAGGCGGCGCGGCGGCGCGCGCGGCGGCGGGGCGCGGCGAGGGCCCGGAGCGTACCATGTGCGCCCGGCGGCGGGAGGCGGCGGAGGGGCCACGAAGGCGGCGGGTGCTGCCCTGCTAGCTCCGCCACGGCGGGACCGGCGACCGGGAGCCGCGGCGTCAATGTAACGGCGGCGGCTGGGAGGAGAGAAGGGGAAAGGGGGGGGGGGGGGCCGTCGCTGAGTGGCATTTCCAAGCCGCGCGTGGCCGCGGGGAAGGGGGGGGAGAGGGCGGAGGGCGGGCGGGAGGCGTTAAAATGGCGGCGCGCAGCCGGCCCCCGCGCTAAACCGGCCCCCGTGGTTCGCCCCGTGCCGCCGCGCGTGGCACGGTGCGGCCGCCCGCTGCCTGCTGCTGCCGCCGCTGCTGAGGTAAGGCCGGGCCGGGCAGGAATGTCTGTGGTGGCGGCGGGGGCTCGGCGGCCGCTGGCGGTTGTCCCGGGGCTGCCGGCGCGGCTCCTTGGCGGCTCTTCACTCCTTTGTCTGGCGGTGGCGGGCCGGCCACGGCCCCGCTCCGCCGGCGGCGGGAGTGGCTGCGGGGGGCGGCCGGAGCGGCGCGGTGCGAGGGTGTCGCTTCGGGCTTAAACCCCCCCAAAACTGAGACGAAGAACGCGCTCCCAAAGTAATCGTGGCCGCCGAGCGTGCCCTGGGCGCTGCCTGCGCCTCGCAGCGCAGGGAAGTGCCTGCTCGGAGCAGGGTGGCAGCGGAGTTGTGCTGCTGGAAGGGGGGCGCGGAGGGGCCGGGGGTCCTTCGTTATTTATTTTTTATTTCTTTCTTTTTTTTTTGGCCTCTTACGAAGACATGCGCATTTGTTCATTCTTGCCACCGCACTGGAGTCTGCCTAGAAACAAAGAACACAGCCTGGCGAAGTTGATGCTGGCTCCCAAAGTGTCTGGCTCCCCCCCCATCTCATTTACTTATGCCATAGTTAAAATCCCAGAGATAATCCCTTGGGTTATTTCCCTATGGCTGCGGATGGAAATCCCCCCCCATGCTCTCCACCACCCCCTTTCGCCCCCTCGCCGCTGCCAGCCCGAGTTACGCGTTTGGGAAGGTGCAGCCATGCTCGCCAGGGCAGGTTCTCCCGGCCCCCAGCGCCGTGGTGTGACAGCTCGCGGGAGGTGTTGCTTCCCGACGGGGAGCCACCCCCTTGCTGAATCATCCCGGAGCCATGGCCGGACGGCTCGGCCGCCGCTCGGGGAGCACGGTTTTCCCCTGTGGAGCATGAGGTGGTGGCGAGGCGCACGGAGACCTGTTTGCGTTCGGCTCAGGCGCGGCGCGCTTGCAGGGAGAAACCTTTCCCTTTCATGGCAGCCGGAGCTGCGGGTGCAGTTCGGGGCTCAAAGACATAGACGTGCGCTGCTGTAAGGAGCATCCCCTGCCTTTGAGGTAGTGAAACTACCTGAGCCGGCAGCTTTGCCTTCTCTGAGGACTCCTTTCTTGCATGGATGGGCTTCGTGCGAGATCACCTGGCTTGGGAATTCGTCTTGCTCAGTTGTGGCTCTTAGCAGTAATCCTGGGATACGTGTCCGTCTCCATGCTGTTTGCCTAAAACTAGTTTGTGCTGTCCTGGTGAAAGTCACTGCCTTTGTTACTGCAAGGAAATAATGACTTTACCTTTTTGTGTCAGATGCTGAAGTGCTGCCGGGTATCCTGCCTTTATTCAAAGCATGCCAAAATGTATAGGAAAGAGGGAGAGGTGGGATGAGCAATTTTGAGCTGGGGTGTATCAGGCAAGACTAAATTGCAGCAGTTGTTGGACATGTAACGAGATCCTGTAATTAGTTGTAGTCTATACTGTGCTGAAACTATTGAGTGTCTCAGCTGGAGCAGCCTGAATTAAGCTGGTTCTTCTGGGATTATGCAGAGGCAGAAGTAATGCAGTTAAAGTTTCCATACAGCGCTTCCATGGGGTTGCAGAGATATTCTCCCCCTCTGGGTCCTCCTCGTGGGTATTTCGCTTTTAAGGTAGTATGTGGATGCAGCAGTGATGCTGCTCTCCGCGTTGGAGAGAAATGCCTTGCATGGCACAGTCCTTGGAGCTGTATTTACTAATGAAGATCCAAATCGTGCACTTCAGCTCTTCAAGGAGGGACTTGGGGGTTCAGGTTTGTGCAGATCTGAAGGATTTAAAGGACCCTGGTTTTAAAACTTCCCTGCCTCCTCACTCTCTGTACCCCACAAATGATGTGTGGTAGTGGGCTGGTGCCCTACGCCTACAGTGGGGCAGGGTCCCCGCAGGGCTCTGGTTTGCTGTGGGGCTGTACTCGTGTGTGGCAGTCACACACAGGCAGACCCAGGAGGCTGTGCAGTTACGGTGTGTGGGCACCAGCCCTTCATCGGGTGCTAATTTCCCTTGGTGTGTGCATGTATATATATAGACATGGTACATATTTAAATGATGTGATTTTAAAGTAGTGATGGCCCAGAAAAGTTTGAGAGCTATTTCGGAGTGTTTCTCTCTGAAAGACAATGGACTGTGCAGAAGCTTCTAGGTATTATGGGCTGTGCTTACAGCGGGAGAGAGTGCAGTCAGCCCTCTCCTAAGGTACCTGAGATTTCCTGGTTCACACTGTATGCACCTCTGTGCCTATGGCAGCCCTGGTTCTATCTTCCAGGCAGTTTGGGATACACTGGCAGGGGCCCAAAGCAGCTCTGGTGGTGTGTGAAGAAATGAGCCGCTCAGTGCTGTAACCTCAGGATTGCTCAGCCTCCTGCAGCGTCTGCTCAGGTCAGAAGTCTGCTCAGGTCAGAAGTCAGGGTGCCGCGTCCTGCCCCCCACTGATGGGAGTGAGGGGTCCCCATGGAGAAAGAGGGGAGTGGATCTGGGGCTGTCCTCCCAGGGAAGGTGACTGAGTGGTGGGGGTGCTGGGCAGTTGTCCATCTGAGGTGTTGGGGTGTCGCATCCACATGGAGGATTATGTAGCGGGTTTAAGGCCCGGTTCCACTTCACAAGCAGTGGTGACCTCCTCTGCTGCCTCCTTCCCTGTTGGGGAATGGCTGGCATGAGGCTTAAATGATATTCTCAGATTTTTACTGACCTAGAAGTTTTCTCTTGGGCTTGCCCCAAGATGAATACTTGCACTGCCACCAGAAAGGAGATTTTGAGAGGCTGTTCTATGCCTTTAAGGGAATCTCAAAGTGGGGGTTAAAAACTTGTGGCTCGAAGCGGGGGAGGTTGGATTTCATTTGCAGCACAGCTCACAAATCAGTTCTGAAGCTGGTGCTGTGATGGAAAATGTGGTCCTGCTTCTAGCCCTTCCCTTCAGTCTCTTCCTCATCCTTGTGGAGTAAGAACAGTCTTGCAGAAAACAAACCAGCACTACTCATTTTAGCCATCACTGCTTTCTTGGTTCACTTCTCCATATGGCCATAGGAACAGTTGTGTTGGCACAAGGACCTAGCATGCAGGGGCAGGACAAGATGAGGCTGGACTGCTGCTTGTATTAGCAGCACTGGTTTATGCTGAGTTAAGCTGGTGGCGAAACTGCGCTGCTAGTGTCTTGCAAACAGCTCTTTCTTTATGCAAGAGTAAAACCAGGGCTTTCCTAGTCCCCAGTACCTGCAGCTTAGTCAGGAGCCTGAAAGCAGAGGGAGATGTTCTTTGTGGCCTGTGCAGGTGATGATGGTGAATCCGCAGTCAGGGTTTGGTGACTGATGCCTCAGCAGGACTCCCCTCCTGCCCTGCTGGTGCTGAGAGCTTGGCTTTGGCAACTCACTGTGTGACTCAGGTGTGTTGGGAAAGAGCGTGCAGCCTCCAGAGGAGGAGGCCATTCTGACCACGACCATACTAGAAGTCACGTGTGGGAGCTAAGATGAGTACTAGAAACATGAGGCTGCTCATATGGGGGGAGGCTGTGCTTTGGAAATGGAGTTTGCTTAGGTCTGTTTCCATAGGTAGTCACAGGAGCTGTGGCTCTCTGCTGTGCTCTGAAAACAGAGTCCAAATGTCCAACTGAAGAACAGCTGTCACGGCAGACAGGCACGGTAGCACCCTGCATTTGGGTTACCCATGTCCAGCTTCCCAACACCTAGCAGGAAAAGCATGAGGAACGTCTTCAGCAACAGGACAGAAATGCTCAGCTGGGGAATGGTGGCAGTGGTGGGGAAGGGATGTCTTCATTGAACAGTATGTGTTTGCTCTGAAAATCCCTTAAAAGCTCTGAAGCTCAGGCTTGCTTGATCTGCTGTTTGCCAGATGTAATACTTCAGGTAGGAGCTTCAATTCAGTGTGGACAAGTTGATGCAGGAGATGTTCCCTCGTAGGTGATAGGGAACCAGTTGCCCATGTGTAATGCGCTGGTTTGCTTGTTTGACTGGTTGGGTTTTTTTTGGGTGAGTTTGTTTTTAATCAGTGTAGTGCAGAGCTGTGGGCAGTGCATACATCCTTCTCAGGGGCAGTACATACATCCTTCTCTAGGGCAGTGCCTAATCTGTCACACGGTTTAAGCACAGACTTGTCTCTCTTGCTGAAGCGCAGCTTTTAAGCCGGAGCATTTATTAGAACAAAAGACTTCATAATTCTCTGTTCACCTTTAATGCAGCATCACAGGTACTTTGTGCGTGTGTCTGCTTCTAGAACAGTTCCTCCTTGTGTCCCCTAAGCATAGAAACTGTGTAAATGCATCCTTTAGGTTTGTTTTCTCCAGGTTCCTCTGTGTGTGCAGATTGCTGCTCCTTGATAGATGAGTTACCTGAGCTTGTGCTTGCGATGCTCTTGCAGTCAGGCATCTCTTGCTTGCTAAGCTGTTGTGTGTTGTTTTAAAAGGAGTGTATCCTCCCCTTTTTCCATGCCATCTTCCAGGAAGGATTGTCTACCCAGACTGATGTTATCTTCCCCCATTTTAAATGGTATCAGCAGATACTTACTTTTTCCCTTCTCCTATCCTAATGGTAAGTACTGAGCTGTCTTGGATTACTCACATGGAGCAAATCTGTGGCTTGGCCTCCAAATTACATGGCCCTACTCAGTAAGGGTGAGGTCCCCTCTCTGGAGCCCAAGTAAAGGTGCCAGGATCTTACTTTGTGTAAAAGCACATTGACTGATATCGAGCTGAAAACCTGGTGGCCTCCAGAGCTGGGTGGTTTATGTCTGAGGGCTTCTGAATGCATAAAATCAGAGCGAATGCGTCTGTGTAATCCAATCTACTCGTGAAAGCCTTGCAGAGGGCTGCCTGCTGCAGACATAAGCTGTGTCAGTAAGAACTCTATTCACCCTGGAAAACAGCCTCGTGATCGGCTTTGACTGGCAGTTTCCTAAGGGAGGGCCTTTCCTGAGAGAGCTCCAGTTTTTGGCGGCACTTCTGACTGCCTTTTGGACTCCCACTTACTGTTCTTTCCTTGCCTTATGTGCTGGGAGGGTGCTGGGGCAGAGGGTGGATTTCACACAGCACTATAATGGGAGTGTGGGGGGAGTTTCCTTCCTTGCAGCGCAACCCCTCTGCCAAAGCAGTACTTACGAACATGCAGGCAAAGAGATTTAAGAGAACAAGAGGTAGCTGTAGGTTGCTCTGTGAGGGGGTGCACCTGGAGTGTGCTCGGGGTTCTTTCCTGCAGAACAGTGGTACAAAAGGCCTGTCTGTCCTTGGAAAAGTCTTGGGTGGTAATGGACAAAATGTGCATGTTAATGTGCTTCCCCCCTTGGTTCTGCAGATGTGTGTGTTACCCAGAAGTGGTGTTGGTGCGGTTC
The DNA here is from genome assembly GCA_028858755.1 of Ara ararauna. Taxonomy (NCBI): domain Eukaryota; kingdom Metazoa; phylum Chordata; class Aves; order Psittaciformes; family Psittacidae; genus Ara; species Ara ararauna. The sequence goes on along the minus strand of CM054383.1, from coordinate 1,070,722 downwards.
CGCTCTCAGCAATGCTGGCACAAGGCTGTACCAACAGCTGTCATTTCCTGGTTGTTACTATTGAATAAAACTCAAACAAGTCAGAACTCTTACTCTGCTTTCTGAAGTGTTCTGCACCATTTTTCTTGGAGGAAAAATCTGCTTGAGCTGCTAAAAATGATGCTTATGAGCTTTTCTGAAAGCAGGGTTTAATCAATATATCTGGTTCTGAGCTGCTGTTCAGTGCACAGTGTTTGTGCAAATGGCGTTCCTGTTGCATTACGAGGGCGAGACTCAGGGTTTGCTCTGCTAAGGTCTTACCCCCTTCTCTCTGGGACTGAGTTACCAAGAAGGGCACTGGACTGTCGCTTCTGGGTGATTCTTTGTTCCTGCAGATCCCTTGGTCTATCTGTCGCTTCTGTTTTAAAGCTTCAGCCCCATGCTCAGGTGATGGGTTGAAAATGAGCTCATCTCTCTGTCTTTCTGGGTTATTCCTGTAGCTGCAAATGAAAGCTCGGGAATATAATTAGGATGTAATATGCACAAACTCAAAAAACCCATCCCAAAACCCAGCCCAACAGAAAATGAAGTCATGCAAAGCTGTTATTTGAGAGAAATGCAATTATGTTTTGAGCCAATTGAGGCTTGACTTGATTTCCCAGGGTTTGCTGGTGATGAGGCAGTAAAACCAGAATTAACTCCTGAAATACGCCTGTCCTGAGCCAGGAATTTGGCTGGTGAAAACCCTGGAAGCCACCCAAAGCGGTGGAATCCCCTCGCAGGGAGCCCTGTGCTCTTTGCAGTGGGTGAGTCCTGCAGTCCCATTGCCCTGTCTCTCCCCAGCTGATTCCCTGCGATAAAGCCCTGACGTTGCTGCAGGAGCTTTAATACCCGTCTGTGAGTGGTTTAGGTGGGATCGGCCCCTGGGCAGAGCCGGGAGGCCAGGGATGGGGCAGGAAATGCTGGTTTCTCTGCTGCTGCTCCTGAGGCAGGGAGGCCACTGCTGGGTGATGTGGTTTTACTTCCTGTTCCCGAGCCGTTTGGGTCAGAAGTAGCGGTGTTTTTCCATATTAAGATGTTTGGCTTCATTCTGAAGGCAGCAATAAATGTCACACCATGCACAATACGCTGCTTATGTTTCAGAGGCTCTTTATGGCTGCCTTTGACTTTTAATTTGGATGGTGAAACCTTTAGTAGTACTTTTCCTGCTGCATAGATCTGCTTTTCAAGGCAAACAAAGGTTTTATTTTCTCTTTCTGTTTTGGAAAGAGCCTTTGAATGGACGCTGGAGAGGGATTCTTCATCAGGGCCTGTAATGCTGGGACAGGGGCTGATGGGTTCAAAGGGAAATAGGGGAAGTTCAGGTTAGAGATAAGGAAGAAGCTCTTCCCTGTGAGGGTGCCGAGGTGCTGGCACAGGGTGCCCAGAGAAGCTGTGGCTGCCCCATCCCTGGCAGTGTTCAAGGCCAGGTTGGACACAGGGGCTTGGAGCAAGCTGCTCTAGTGGAAGGTGTCCCTGCCCATGGCAGGGGGTTGGAACTGGAGAGCTTTAAGGCCCTTTCCAACACAAACCAGGCTGGGATTCTATGAAATAGCTCACAGGCCTGTAGCTGAGAAGGAGGGAGCTGGCAGGTCTGATCTGGGGATGCAGGGATACCTCAGCCTGCTTCTGCACTCCTTGGTCCTGAGGAGATAAGGCTACAGGAGTTCATTGAGATGCTGGGACTTAGTTCATTAACGTTTGGGAAGTGATCTTTTGGTGGAAAGCCCTGGGACTGCAGGGGAGGGTGGTGCTGGTTGTGCTGTGCAGGGCTGCAACGCCTGGAGGGATGCATGTGGGTTGATGGGCCGGTCATTGCTGCAGTCCTGAAGGCTGGAATGGTCAGCTGCCGAGTGTCCCTGCCTTGCTGATGGGGAAGCCTGCCCTGTGAAGGAGACCCAGCTCATGCAGAGGAGCATCATGGCCTGCTGGGAGCCATGGCTGGCTGCAGAAGCTGTTCTCCAGAGCACTCAGAACACAGCATGCAGAATGTCATCGCAGGCTCTGAGGTCCAAAACCAGTGGAGAAGAGGGGACTGGACTCTTTCCTGGCTGTGTGGGGCAGCAAAAACACTTCTCTTTCCCCAGATCTGGCCAAACCTCATGATCAGTGCTGTTCATGCTTTAATCAAGCCAGTTGGTTGTAGGATGTCCTTCCTCCCCTGGCTACAGCCAGCAGATCAGGATGGATGGATCTCTATAGCCACACCAGATATCAGTGGGATCCTTTTAAATACAGTCTGAAAGCCTTAAAATAAGTAGTAATCAGCAGTGCTGACCCAGGAGGTTTGTACTGCGTCTTCAAGCGTAGTGGAGTTATTTCTGAGGTACAGAAAGAAACATTAGCATGGATCTATCCATGGGAATACAGGTGATCTGTCCCTTCTCTGTAGCCTCCAGGTGCTGGGGGTATAGCCCTTGACCTCTGGATCCACAAACAGATGCCTCTGTCCTGGGTCCTCCGACCAAATGCCCCATGAATTGGGTTTGCCTTGGGTACTCAGTGAAGCACTCAGTGCCCTTCATTAAGCACAGCCCTGGTAAGGAGCTGATGTTGGCTGTGCTCCAGGCACGGTCTGGCTGATGCAGTAGCGCCTTTCACAGGGTGCTGGAAGAATGAATGGTGAGCCCCTGCCCTCCTGCTTACCTGCAGTGATGTGACCCCCGTGCTGAGGCAGAGCCATTGGCTACTCCAGCTCCCAGGCTGTGCCACATGCCCTTGAGGGCATCACGAGGAGCTGAGCCTGCTGTTTCATGCCCTTCACATGGGTTTTGCAGCTGGAATATGCTTTCTCTGTCCTCCCTCTGCTGTCCTCATTCCTCTGCTGTGTGCTTGGGCTCACGAGTGCTTGTCCTGGCTGAGGGATTTGGCAGGACTGAGACCTGGGCCCCACAGGCTGATGGAAATGGCGGTGGAAAGAGGAGCTGGAGGATGCCCGAGGCTGAGGAGAGCATCTGCATGGCTGAGACTGAGCTGGTTACTGACAGCTTCTCCAAGTAACCAAATAGTTCAATGAAACGCTACTATCGTTCTGTACTGGTTAGAGTAATGCTTAATCCAGCCACTGCTTAAGGCCATGTACCAAGGCAGATGCTTTTTACTAGCAGTAGCTCCCTCCTTGAAACTAAAAGACTGGGCTGTTGAGTTGAGCTGATCCTGTGCAATGGTAATTCACTGCAAACTGCACTTCAGGCAACTGCCCACTGCTTCCTGCTCTGCAGGCTTGGGGATGTATTGTCCTTCCCACTGGGGGGGCCAGGAGAGCAAATAGGGAAGGCTGGAGCTGGGGGCTGCAGCCCAGCCAAGCACTCCGGATCTGGGGCTGCCAGGCAGGGATGTGCAGTTTGCTTGCCATGGAGTTTGCTTTCTGTCAGTAAAATGTAGATGTGAACAGGTGTGAGAAGCTTCTAGTATGAACATTCCTGATGTTCAGCAATAGACATGTGGCTGGTGACTTGCTTGACTCATGGATTTCTTTTGAGCATCCTCAGATACCTCTTTGTCAATAGAATCCCAGACTGGTTTGTGTTGGAAGGAACCTTAAAGTTCATCCAGGCTGGATGCCATTAGGATGCAGAAACTTGCTCAGAGTTGTGCAGCAGTCACCTAAAGGAAAGAAAGGAAGGCAGCATGCTTGTTAAACTAGTATTACAAATGGGCTTTTTACATGTTTTTAAAGACATCTGGTACAACACGGCTGCTGAGGGAGAGAAGTCCCTTATGGGGATTATTGGCCACGTGTAACATCTTCATGATAGGCAGAAAGTGAAGCTGACTCCAAATGGGAGTGATACAGGGAGGAAGGTAAAAACCTTAATACGCTGAATACTAGAAGAGTGAATTTAAATGCATCTAATGTCTGTAATCTGTGTGTTATTAGCTGTAATCTGCTTCCAGGAAGCATACAGACTTGCCTTTTTTTCCCTTCTCTCCACAGAACTGCATTAATAAGAACAGAGTGTTTCTCCTGACCTCTGCATTTAGACTCTGAGCTCCCAGAGCACCAGTTTTTCTTCTATATTTCTGGATAGCATCTGCAGGTAGTGAAAAGCTGCCACAAGTAAATAGCAATGCTGGAAACATGTTACTGCAGTCCCAGGTCACTCAACAAGGCTCCAATACTGCCTGATGCTTACTGGAGTGTGGAACTGGGGCTACAGTTACTGAGTGCATGGGTGTTTTTAGGATGGTCTTAAACCTGTGTGCTGCCAAAGTGATTCTCAGTGCGGTGATCCCTGGAGGAAACATGCAAGCTGGGAGAGGGTTTGGATGCTGTGGGTTTGGATATACATATTTCTGGGGGTGTACCACAGGGGAGTTAAAAAGGCAGTGGTATGCGTGGACTTGATGCAGCGTTGTTAGCTGGATTGTGGAGGTAGAGGTGAGACTGGCCTTAGGACTGTTTGAGTCTTCAGTATGGGGGAAGACTACTGTGGCATAGCAGCAGCATCCAGCACTTCCAGGTGGGAGGTTCTCACAGCTGACTCCGTATATCTCTCTATGCTGAGGGACAGAGCCTGTGCATATGACTTTGCTTTGGTTCCTGCACGGATGTGGTGCTGCTCATCCTGGAGATTCAGGCACCCAAAATGAGAGAGAGAATTAAAGCATGAGATCTGCTTGCTCCTGACCTGAATCCCCTAATCACAGCCTGGTGTAAGTGAAGGTCTTAGGCGGGGTTGAGTAGAGGGCATCTCAACACAAGAAAATGTCTATCTTCCCTCCCTGTCCCAGAATTAGAGCTTACTCGTGATGAAATACAGTTGTAAGGGTTAAACCTGCCTTGTGCTGGACCTGCTGTGTGTGACTCTGCTTCCCTTGCTGCAGGCACCCCGTGAGATAGGCAAGTGCTCCTGGAGCTCCCTGTCCCCAGGACACCTCCCCTGGGTGCCAGGAGCACATCCCGGTGAGTCCCAGCCTTTTACAACTGCTCTTTCATTTGATGGACTTGGATTAGAGCCTTAGTTGGATTTAATTTAGAGTCTGTGCTGCTACTTTCTGTTCTTCAATCAGGAGGCAGCTCGTGCAGCAGTGTGGCTGCTTTCACTGAGCTTGGAGCTTGCTTTTGGCTGTGGTGCCCCCCTAACCCCAAGCCAGTGGTAATCCCTCTCTTTCAGCATGGTGTTCCCTTCATTCCAGGTTGTGAGACTGCAGAAAGTGATGTTAAGTCCAGCTGGGTTTTTTCCAAATAGGTGGCTAAGATGAAAAATCAGTTTTGGATAGAAGAAAAGGAACTTATTCCACTTTGGGTGGCTCCAGAACAAAGAAAAGGGAATTGTCAGCACATTTTTGCATGGAGGTGAAGGGAAGTGCATTTGTTTTTTAGTGGAAAGCTACATAGTTTATTTATTAGATGAGAGGTAGAGATGCTTCAGCTGAGGGGTGGAGATGAAAAGGCAAACAAGGGGGGAGCAAGCCTTGTCTTTGTAAAGCAGTGCTTCAGGTTTTCTTTTGAACAGTCTGGAAATTCAGGTTAGTCACTGTAAAACTGAATAAATAATGTCTGTGGAAAGCACAGCCCAGCTTGTGCACAGAGCAGGCAGAGACATTAAAGTACCCGATAAAAGGACTTTAAAAGCACATTGGGCTCAAATCCTTGGTCGTGTAAACTGAGGGAGGAGCATCTGTGGTTTTTCTGTTACCAGTGGCCCTGGCTACTGTCTTGGATTTCCTCTCTTTTCCTTCCCATCCGCTCCCGTGATGTGAAAGGTGTGTCTGTGCAGAGGGTTTCTTGCAGCACATAGTCAAGGGCTGTTGTGGAGCTCAGAGAACTTGATCCAGAGGCTCCTCCCAGCTCCATGGGGGTTTGTTTGTACAGCTCCTGTGCACCACCAGGAGAGCCTTCTTTGGTTCAGCATCCTGTCAGACACAGCTAATGGGGGTTTGAACATCCCCCACAAACACTTATAACACCATGAAATGTGTTTGAGAGCCAAGAAACGCCGTGTGGTGGTGCCTGCAGGTTGAATTCACAGCTCACTGCCTTGGGATAAGCTGATAACATATTAGTTGCCAATATCTCACTTGTGTGTTGATATTTCCACTGCTGTTACTGATATGTGACTGGGTCGGGGTTTTTGGGTCACAAGGTGGAGTGCATGAGCCAGATCCCACTCAGTCTTGATACCCTTTTTATATGATGTGTTTGGGCAAGACAGGACAAGCTGTTGCCCATCTACCTCCATCCTGTGACTCCTCCGTGTTGGCCACATGAGGACAGCAAGGAACAGGACAAGTGTGGTGTACTAAAGAGCCACAAACTAGCTCTTTCTTTGACCATACCATTGCAGTAAGTCTCTGAGGTGTGCCTGGTTAGGGTGCTGTTGAAGGGTGATGTAGTAGCTGGTTGAAGCCCTCCATGTTCAGTTGGTGTCTTCTGTTTCTGCTAAAGAATGAAGAAGTGCTCAAAGCCAGGTTGGACGGGGCTTGGAGCAACCTGGTCTAGTGGAAGGTGTCCTTGCCCCTGGGAGGAGGTTGGAACATATAACTCAACTAGGTTGGAAAAGACCTTGAAGATCATCAGGTCCACCCTTTACCCAGGACTGCCAAGGCCACCACTAAACCATGTCACTGTGAGCTTTGAGGTACCTTCCAACCCAAACTATTTGTCCTGGCTTTGTCTGGGATAGAGTTAATTCTCATCCTAGTAGCTGTGTTTTGGCTTCAGTGAGAATGATGCTGGGGCTGTTCAGCCTGGAGAAGAGAAGGCTGCATGGAGACCTCAGAGCAGCCTTCCAGTATCTGAAGGGGGCCTATAGGGGTGCTGGGGAGGGACTCTTCATCAGGGACTGCAGTGATAGGACAAGAGGTAATGGGTTCAAACTGAAACAGGGGAAGTTTAGATTGGATATAAGGAAGAAGTTCTTTACTGTAAGGGTGGTGAGGCACTGGAATGGGCTGCCCAGGGAAGTTGTGAATGCTCCATCGCTGGCAGTGTTCAAGGCTGGGTTGGACAGAGCCTTGGGTGGCATGGTTTAGTGGGAGGTGTCCCTGCCCCTGGCAGGGGGGTTGGAACTGGATGATCTTAAGGTCCTTTCCAACCCTAACTATTCCATGATTCTATGATTCTGGTAACACACTGATGGTTTAGTTGTTGCTCAGCAGCACTTACCCTGGTCAAGGACTGTTCAGTCTCTCATGCTTCGCCAGTGAGGGGGGCACAAGAAGCTGGGAGGGGGCAGAGACAGGACCCCTGACCCACATTATCCAGAGGGATGTTCTGTATCACAAATCATGCCCAGATATAAACTGGGGGGAGTTACCTGGAAGGGTCCAATTGCTGTTTGGGTTGGGCTGGGCATCAGTCTGTGGGTGCTGAGCAATTGGACTGGGCATCACTGCAGGTCAGTGTTTATTTTCTCTTTCTCCTTTTAGTTTTATATTCTCCCTCCTTGTTATCTCCCGTATCATCATTGTTATTATTATTAGCAGCATTATACTGTGCTTTAGTTATTAAACTGTCTAATCTCAACCTGTGGGGTTTACATTCCTTTGATACTCTCCCCATTCCGTCCAGAGGAGGGAAGCAGGGGGTGAGTGAGCAGCTGATGATGCTGAGCTACCAGCTGGGTTAAACCCTGACACTTCTATTCTAATGCTTGGATGAAGCTGTATGTATCAGATGTGGCTGTGGCTTCGGTGAGAGGCCAGGGCTGCATCTGAGGAAGCTTTGGGGACTGTTGCTTGAAGGTTCCTATCCTGTTGGGTGAGCTCTAGGGTTGGGTTTACCTTGTGGAGCATAAAACGGGTGTTCCGTGTTTGCTTTGTGGCTCTTGAGCATGTATGTGTATGTTTGAAGTACCTGCAGTTCAGAGGGAGCCTCATGAGCCTTGTGTGATCAAAAGAGTCTCCTGGCTCTGCAGGCTGAAGGGGAGGCTGAGCATAGACAGCCCATGGTGGAGTCTGTGTTCGCTGTGCCCTTAAGGTAAAGGATTAAGCTTGCAGAAGAGGAACGAGGTCAGGTCTAGACCAAGGAGCAGACTCTGGAATCCAGCCAAGAGTGTAAGTGAGGTTTTTCCTGTAACAGCATCCTCCATGTGGCACTTGTGTTGACTTAGCCGAAAGGAGGCTGACATCTGTAGGTCAGGCCTGATTAAAAGGGAAGGAGGGTGGAGAACAGCTCTGTGGAGTAAAGAGGATTTAGAGATAACGGTAGGAGGAGATGCCTGGCTCTGAACTTGCAGAATTTGGTTTGGCCTTGGGAATCTCCCCGTCTGGCAGCAGGGACCTCCTGATCCCCAGGCTCCTTGTCAGCCCCTGCAGCACTGTGGCTGCTGCTCCCTTCGTCCCCACTTCATGGATGTCTTCTGGCCAATCCCTTTAGCTTTCTTCTGCTGCTGCGCAAGGGAGGCCTTCCACGCAAACCTCTGGCCTGCTGTAAAAACCCTACCATGAGGACAGCAGCCACCCTTCACCTTGTGTGTGACAGGGTTCAGTGTGTGGGTTGCTTGCTGGGTGCAGATGAAGGGTGCCGTGGTGCTGAGCTGTGCTGTGGTGCTGAGTGTTATGTGCTTGAGGATGCTTCAGAACAGGTTTCTGTGCTCATTTTGACCTCTCTGGTGTCTTCCTGCCCAAATGCAGTTGTGGTGGTAGCTGAGGATGCTGGAGACTTTCTCTTTGCTGAGAGAGGAGGATGATGGCACTTGAGAAGCTCTGCAGAGCTCTGTGTTGTGTTCAGAGCTGGCTTACAGACACCAGCTGCTGCTTCACTTCCTCACTGAGCGTGTTGCTCTCTCAAGTGCTTTGTCACTGAGGTTCATCTGTGGTGGGTGACCTGAGGCACAGGGCTGAGGTGACACTGCAAGCAGTACTATGAAGGAGCGTGCTGCTGCAGGAGTCAGGAACCCAACTTCTCTGTTCCTCTTCCTTAGCGTCCTTCAGGGGCTGTTCTGATTTTTCCATGATGATTCCTTTTAGTGGAAAAAGGGTTTATTTGATTAGATGAAAACTTCTGTGGTAAAAATCCGACAGAATGAAGGGCACTTGGTGTCTCCCTGAAGCAGTAGTTTTAGTTTCTAAATGAAAAACTTTCCTAGCAAGATAAAAATAGAGAATTACTTTACGGGGAAAGTACTTATTTCCCTACTGGCTCTGTTGGACAGCCTTCAGCCATGAGGAAGGAGGGAAATCGCCCTCAGCTCCCCTGGACCACCATCAGCCCTGGTGGCTTTCCCGTGGGGCATCCAGAGCTACACTGGAGCTGTGCTTTGGCCCTCTGAGTGTAAGGTATATGTGAATCCGTATGAAACCTTGATGTCTCAATGCTGCTTCCCTTCCTGTAGGACCTGTTGCGCCATGAAGCACATCCAGTGGTGCATGGGTGAGGTTCTTCATGTTCCTGTGCTTGGTCCAGTGAAGGAGCACTGAGAGCTGTGATGACTGCTCACATCAACCCCATTACTAACTATTGTTCTGAGGGCAATAGTAGCATAAGCACCAGTGCCCTTACATAGAGTCCTGGGCCTCTCTTTCAGAACACTGGCAATTATGTGATGATTTTGTAGAAAACAGATTATCTTGGCTCTCATTGTAGTCTCTAAATTCATCTCCAGCTGTGACAAGAGCCAGGATTGAAGCCTGGGTCTTCCAAGTAAAATGCAGGTAATTACCCCACTCCATCATGTGGCTGTACTCAGCTAACAAAGGCAGCACCTTCAGCAGACAGGTCCTGCTCACAAGTGATGCTAAGCTTTGGAGCTGCCTGCATGGCTGTGTGTGCTTGCTCAGAGCCTGTAGTCCTTGTCTGCATCCCTCTTCAGCTGCTTAACCCCTCGGTACTGCTGCTTCTCTCCAGTCGAGAGACTTCTGGCACCAGTGTTTGTGTTAAGCTTGAATGATGGTTTGTGTTATGGCAATGGCTGTGGGGTCCCACCAAGGTCAGAGTCTGCTACAGAACTGCTGTGCTCCCCCTGGCAGGTCAGGGGATGTGTTGGACATTGCTGCTTGCCACCTCTCCATTGGTTTGGGTTTAGAGGCTGGGGCAAGGCAGGGTGATTCCTGAGCAGGGAAGGCTGCTGTGAAGCTTCCCTGCCTGGCCACTGACCTCAAGTAGGTCACTTAAACCTGGTTTTCTGCAAAGGGACAGCTTGGATTAAAGTTTCTTGACGTTTGAGTCCTTTGCGGTATCATGATGTTGGACAGTTTCAAATACCATTTTTCTTCCCTGTGCCATTCCTCAATTTGACTCTTGCCCTGCAGTGACACAGGAGTTAGTAAACGAGGGAGAAGAACAGTCCTTAGTCTGAGTCTAAGCATTGGCTGTAGCCTGTAGGAATGTGTCTGCAGTTCAGAAACCATGAGGCCTTATTTTCAGCCCCTGTCACCTCTTTAGATCCAGGCTGCTTCCTGAAAGCCATACCGGCTGGTGTAATACAGAGGCTGTGTGTGCAGGCAGTGCTGGGTGCTTGAATGCAATCCTTGCACAAAACCTCATCTGTATGTAGATACCAGCACGTGAACAGTGGTGGCTGTGTGAGTGGATAAGCAGGTCAGGACCCCCTGAAAATAGAACCATATTGATGTTGTTAGCAAAAGCTGGGGAGCATGTTTTCCTTGGAAATTGTTATTCAGTACTGTCCTTGGTTCCTTTTGAATTAAACATGGCGTTAAGAATTGGTTTGCTGGAATTCTGACTGTTATGGAAGATTGGATGTTGGGTGGTTGTTATGAGCAGCCAGAGAAGCAGGCGTGACCCGAGCAGCCAGCAGATGCAGAGGCATTGGCAGCACTGGCAGCAGGGAAATCGAAGACAAGAGAACCCATGGAAAAAATATGTACAAGGTAAAACTTGCACAGCCAGCCCTTATGCAGCAAAGAAAGCAAGGTCTCGCTGACCTTGGCAGCTGTACAGGGCAGCCTCTGCATGAGAATGGCTTGTGCTTAATATGCTAGAGAAAGTATTCAGGGACAAATATCCCTGTTTGCTGCAGCCCTGGGGATGCCGTCTTCTCCCATCTGCACTTGCAACACGAAGCATTGCAGACAGGGCAAGAGGAGCAACTCACCTTCCTCAAGCACTTCCAGTTCTCCATGCTGTGGCCTGGAGAAGGAATTCTGGTACTGTCCTCATGGCAAAGCTGACCCTTCAGTGCCTTAGGGCAGCTGGCTGTGAGGGCTGGCAGTGCCAGGGTATAAAGGCAGTACGATGGGAGTCTCCCTTATTTAGGCCATGCAGTTTGTGTCTGCTGATAGGAGATGTGCTCGGCTCGGGGCGCAGAGGAGTGCTGTGCTCCCCATTCTGTGCTGTGCTGAGGACCTGCAGACTGCTTAGATGCTGGTAAAGCTCTGCTTTCCCTACAGACCCGTGCCGGTGCCTGTGTGCAGCTCCTGGGGCAGCCTGAGCCCCCTCACCCACTGTGCAGTGTGGGCCAGAGCTGTGACACAGCCTGTGCATAGGGGCCCCCCCAGCCAGCGGGAACTGGGACAGATGGATGGGAGCTGGCTACAGGCTCAGCTCCCCACGTCCTGGGGCCAGGCCAGGGCCCGCTCTGCGCCTGCGCATCCCTGCACTGGTGTGGCTTACTAACCCTTGCTGCTTACTACTGCTGCTCTACGTGGGGTGTCCTTTCTGAGCCCCCTAAACACCCGTGTGAGAGCGAGGTGTCTGTGTGGGGAGAGGGGCAGGGACAGCGTGTGTTGCTGTTGATTGTGGGAAGTGTAATTAATGCAGGTATGAAGTGTTAAATGTTAAATTGAAATGGGAGATGCAGAAGCAGTCGATGGGTCAATTCCAAGGCTTTCAAACAATAACCAGATTTCCGATAAAATCTCCATTGTGCGTAATTAAAGGAGTTGAAATACAAAGTCGGGTGTTAAGGGAGTGATATTTGGATGATGTTGAAAGAACAAAGATCCAGACAGAAGAGTCTTCTGTCTGCAGGCAGAGCCCTTGGCTGAGCAGAAATGATGTGGAGCTTGGGGGCTGCACCCAACTAGGGACTGAAACCACAGAAATGGTGGTAAAACTGGGAAAACCCATGCTGCAGTGCTGAGCATCTGCCTGGATGGAGAAGAGACCATTTGCCCCTGATAGCTCCCTTTAGTATGATACTCTTCCAAGACCTTGGTCCATCCACGTGCACAGACATCTACACCCGAGTCAGCCTTCCAGAGGAGTGATGACAGCCTGTTAAAGATGACACTAGTGGGAAGCCCTGCCGAAGAGAACACTTCCCAAGAGTTAAAACTGCTCTTTACCAACTGCCACCATGTTTCAGTGATATCACAGCTAGTCAGGAAAGAGCCAAGACATGCAACTGATGTTTTGTTAAGGAAGAGAGTGGCAGTTAAGGAGGGAAGTAAGGTTGGGCTGAGCTCAGCACTGCTGCCAGTGGGGTGCGTGGGGTGTCCTGAGGCATTTCCAGGACATTTCTTTGAAGTTCTTGGTTTTCCCTTGCCCTGTAATCCATAAAGAAATAAGTAGAAAAGGCTCCAGAGCAGCAGATGCCCAGTTTAACTGGCCTATGAATAATGACACCAAACAAGGTTTGCTCTAAGGGCAGCATCAGGCTTTGCTTTTCCAGTCAGCTTGATTTTCTGATGCTGGGAGCTGTGCAGGAGGCTGTAGGAAGCATCCATTCCCCAAACACATATCTTTGCTCTCATCCCTAAGGGGATAACTCAGAATATGGGACAGACATAGTATTTACTGTGGGCACTCCACCTGTCAAGGTAACATTACCATGGGGTGGAGGGTAGAAACCACTTCTCGGCTAAGTGAGATGAATGAACTGGCTCATAGCTCTGGGCTAACCTTGTCCTGTACCTGTGATGGGATTCTCTGGGAAGACATAGCTGTGAGGCTCTCCAGAGCCTTGGAAGGTGCATGTTTGAAGAGTAAGTTCTCATTCTGGTGTATAATCCCCATGGCAGCCTCTGCTGTGTGGTTTCAATGCTGCTGGTAACGTAACCCCTCCCGGCAGCCTCTTGGATATGCCCTGTGACTGGGGTGGTTACTGCAAGCCCTGCCTTACCCATGGCTGAGCAGGGCTCTTGCAGAGTGAAGTGAGGAGCGAGCAGGGAGCTCTCTGCACAAGAGACTCTTGGCCCTTCTGTCTAAAGGTCTCTACAATTTCCACCGTGGTGTAGGTGGGCAGAGGGAACCTGAGCTTCAGAAAAGTGCCTTTGTGCTGCAGCCTGTAGAAGAGCTGCTCCATTAACGAAGCCTGAACGGGGGTCAGTTACGTTGCAGTCAAGGTTGCAGGTAAGACTTGCTGCTTCGAGCTCCAGAAAGGGTTGGGAATTATGGCATTTCAACCCAGACCAGTCTTGAGATTCTATGAACAGTGAGCAGACAAACCACAGCAGGCTCAGGAAGTTCCCAGAATTAAACAGTAGGAATGTGGAGAGCATTTGGATGGGAGGTGGTGCATGTTTGTCTTGGGTACTCTTGGGCACCTGTGGGTGCTGCTGGCTCCTTGTCTCCAGCTGGAATGGGGAGGTCATTCCTCCTTTCCTGCTGCTCAGGGGCCTTGTCCTCTCTGCTCTCACCTGCCTGTGGGTGGGAGCAGAGGAAGGACTTGCAGGCCATGTACCACTGTGGAATATCATATTTGACGACTTCCATGCTGGAGGGCCAGTCCAGCCTCCCATGGCTGCCTGTCAAGGAGGATTCTCTTGCCCTCCCTGATCCATCCCTTTGGTCCTGATCCCAGTCTGCTGGGTTGTTTCCACCTGCATCTTCAACACAAGTAGGAGACGTGCAGCTCTGGGCAGCACAGAGGGATGAAAGGTGCTTTACACCCTGGCCTGCACACTTCCCTCTACTTAGCCTTCCTAGAGAGAATTTTGAGGAGCAGAGATGCTGGTCTCCAGTCTTGGATGCCCTGATGCTCCCTCCAGTGTATCCTCACCAGCTACTCCATTGGGTTGACTATGTCCTTGTGGATTTTCCAGAGAAGATCCCTGCAGTCTCCTTCCTATCAAGCACAGTTGGCTGCTCCTTGAGCACTGGTGTGTGCGTGATGCCTGTGTCAGGTCCCAGTCCTGTTTTTCCTGACCTGGATGCATGGAACAGCTTGTTCTCTGCTGTCTGTTAACCCTTGCAAGGACAGTTTGTCTTGTTTGTTCCATGCTGCTGTGCTCACAGGGTCAGCTCTGCCTCAAGGCTTAGGGCAGAGCCAGAGAGAGTTAACTGCTGAGTGATGATGGCTCTCCCCAGCTGAAGATCTGCTCTCATGAGCTATTTAAGCCTCTGTTTCTTGTATCCTGGTGCCAATCAGATTAGCTGGTGCCAGGAAACAGACCACTGCCTGCTTGCTCCTGAATGCACCCTTTTTCCTCCTTACCTGTTTATCCCAGTTGAGCCGCTTCCTGCTCCGCCTCTGTTCTGTTCTTTTGCTTTGTTCCTTGCTTTTCATTTTCACAGTCTTACCCTGGCCCATCTTTTCTCTCCCCAAGGCTGTCTTGCTGGGGTTTCACATCCAGCCTTAACAACACAGTAAATCCAGTTCCCTGCTGGAATACCGCTGGCTGCTCTGCTGTGCCCTGCATCAGGCTTTTCTTGCTCCTGATTCCCTCCACAGCGCTTACCCCATTGTAACTCTGATTCCCTTTAGTGTGCAGAAGTAGAGGTACCTCCAGTTCAGTGGAGGCATTGAATGTGCTTATCTTCCCAGGAGAGAAAGGGGAACAGGCTGGAAGGGAAGCTGGGAAGCTGCAGTCCCTTCCCTAGGCTGTGTGCGTGTGCCAGGCACTGCTGTGCTCTCCTCCCCAATGGACCCTTCTACTCATTGCCAATTTCAGCAGTGGATTTGTTGTACAAATAAGCTCAAAACCCCTCAAGTCCCCAGGACCAAGTGTTCCAGCCTGGCCATGTGTGCCAGAACAGGCCCATCCCCAGCCTCTTGCCAGGCCCCACCTTTATTCTAAAAATACAGTACAAGGACATTCCTTCCTCGTTACTCTGTTCTGTTATTCTGACCTCATTACACTTCCCCAGCAGAAAACTTCACTGCTCTCCTCTATTAGTGGTGAAAACAAACAAGACCGTTGGACTTCCTCTGGGAAAAATGCATCTGTATCACAGGGAATTGCAGGGAGCCAAATTTCCACTGCGGAGTTGGTGCTGGACACACATGTTCCCTCGCATGCATCTGGTAAACAAAGCTGTCTTCACACTTAGAAGAGCTTAAACCAGTTTATTCTTTGTATGTGAACTGCTTCCCCTTCCTGATTTGTAATAGTGCTCCTGTGCTGGTAGCTGGGGTTGCAAGAAGAGCTACTGCTTTCCAGCCTCCCCAAGCTAAGTATATTTTGTGGCTTGTGGATGTTCCTGTAGGTGGGAATGAGAGCCAGTGATGGATTGCTAAGCCACATTGTAAATTCTCTTCCTTGGACACCTCTGATTGCCTCTTCTGCACTCTGCTTCTGATCATTCTCCTTCAGACATCCTTCTCATGCTCTTAACAGCAGCCAGTTAAAACAGACTCCACTTGCCATCCATCCCCTCTTCTCTCTGCCACCTCCCAAGCTCCTGCCCTTGGCTGGGGGGTTAACAAGTGCACTGAAGGGTTCAGAGTGCACACTCTGGGCTGGAGGGAATATATCTCTGTTTGGGGTTTTTTCAAGTCAGTTTGGACAGGCCCCCAACCAGCCTGACCATGGGCAGCTGGGGGCTGTGGGGTGGTGGCAGGAAGGACAGGGATGTGGGAAGCACTGTTCCTCTGCCCTGGCTGGCTCAGCCCACCGTCTGAGGCTCCTGGCTTTGATTTGGGTCAGTTTCATGCTGAGCTGGATGCTGTCTGGATAAAAGCGTGCCACGGGCCTTAAGTGGGGAAATTGGAAGTGATTCAGGTCACTGAGACTTCCACAGGGGAGAGGAGTTGGAGGCTGTCACTCTGCAGATGCAGGGAAGTAAGGAGGGTATTGAAGATCTGAGGACGTCAGTTGGTGTCCATGACTCAGGCATCTCGGGTAGAACAGAGGATGTTCAGTCCCTGGAAAGCTGATTCATCTGCCTGGCAGTGAGATGAAGAGCAATGAGTAACAGATTCTGGGGTGTGTGGAAGGCAGGATGGGCCAACACATAACTCTGAAGGGCTTGGGAAGTACCTTGAGGCTGACTTTGACTTCCCCTCCGTGCCTTTTCCAGAGCTTGGCCGTGTGTGCTCTTTTCAATGTGCATGCCAGCCCCTCTGTGTCCCACAGGGGCACCAGGCACATGGCCCCTGGTCACTGTGACCAACGTGTGGTGCCAGAAGCAGCCCTTACACTTTGCAGGAGCCTCTTGGGTGGGTGCTCCCCTGCAAGCACTGCACTACTCCTTATACAGCCTTTACCATAGTTGTTTCTTAATGCCTGATTGATGTTCCTGTGTTTTATCACAGAGATAGGGAAGTAGCAGTCCCTGTTTGCAGAGGGATTAAGCGGCTTGTGAATTGTGGCACCTATGGCTGTATTGGGGTTTGAGCTGAGAGTCCCAGCCTGGCACTTAAAGACTAGAGCATCTTTCCTGTCCAACTGGTGACCTGTGGTGACTGCCTGTATGAGGATAATGTCTTTAGGGCTTGGGCTGAGGCTGCTCTGGGTTTTCGCTGGCATACTGAAGTGGACGGTATGTTCTCAGTTGTTGCTGTGTTTGCTTTTCCTGCTTTCCTGCGTGTTTTAACTCCTTTCCTTTAATGCTGGAAGAAATTATCTTAAATAAGTGGGATGCTTTTGTTCCAAGTCTTTCAGTCTCCTTCAGTCATTGCAGATTTGATTTACAGTTTAAGGATGCTGTTAGAGTCTGAGTTGAGGAATAAGTGAAGTTCCCTTTTCCCAAGTCCTGAGTCTTTTCACAGATGCTTCTTGAGTACCTTTGTGTGTGGGATGCCCTTCTGTGTACATGTAAGTGATAGGTGTGTGTACACATCATGTAATTCACGTGGATTTGAACGTATCAGCATGAGGACTTTGGAGGCCTACCCTGCGCAAAGGGGAGAATTCCTGTCTGGCCCAGAGTAGTGGCTTTGTGATGCCTGCATTGTGTTCTGGTGCTCTGTGTTTGTACTGAACTGGTTTGCTGCCAACTTACTTACAGCTTATCCCAGCACTCGGGATAAAGAGTGTTAAAAGAAAAACCACTTCTGTTTGCTGTGAGTTCTTCCGGCTGAGAATTCAAACCATTGTGTAAATGTCCTCTTTCTGCAGGCCTGTGGTCACCAGGTAGGACAGCTCACACGTGGGTGCATAAACTACAGTGTGTACCTTGGAGCACATCTGTGCTTTAAGGAGATGGAGGATGGGACTGGAATGGAATTGCCTTCGTGTTGGAGAAAACGTGCCCTTGAGCTCTGTGGTGGAGAATCCTGGAGTGGAGACTTTGCAGGCACAAGTACGTGTGCATGGGCAGACACCTCTGAAGCTCAGACCTGGGCAGGTCTCCTCTGCTTGACACCTCCCCAAGCCTCAGGCTTCCTCTGCGGCACATGAATGGCTGAGCTGGGCTCCTGTTCCAGGGTTTCTTTGCTCACTGGATTACAGTGCCTGGCTGGAGGGCTAGCACCGTGCTTGGAGCTCAGGAGAGCCTGCAGGTCATTCCTACCAGCAGGATCCCGGGAAGGGCACTTGGGTAAAGGCATTCCCGCCTGCCCAAACACACTTATCTTGTTGGCAGGGGGTGTCTTGAACACTGAGCAGGATAATCAGATAGATTGTGGATACATCTGCTTGATCCTGTTTCTTACGATTAGGTGGTGGGGAACAAGCCTTAATGAGTGAGCCTTGGCCTCTCCTGTGTCCTCTGAATTTGTGCGACTCAATTGAGCTCTCTTTGTGTGAGACAGCTCTCTTTGTGCTCGGGGATGACAGCATCCACCTCTGAAGCTGGCTGTGCTTTGAGCAGGGTTGGGATTAGCTGACCTCCAGACATCACTGCCAATTTGGGGTTTCTTTTCCTTTGTGTTTGCAGCTGGTGTAATTGTGGTCCTCACCCCTCCCAGCTGTGCTGGCACTGCAGAGGGTTTGAGCACTGCTCTCCAGCAGCACAGGAACTGCTTCTGCTCTGCAGAGGCAGTGCTGCTTCCAGGTTAGCTGCTCTGCTCCAGCACAGGCCGTGAGCCTTGGCACCAGGAAGCTGCCTCCTGTAGGGGCTGGAAGGGGTGTGTCAGGCAGATCCCAGTAAAATCCCAGCCTGGTTTGTGTTGGAAGGGACCTTAAAGCTCATCCATCTCCAACCCCTGCCACGGGCAGGGACACCTTCCATAGAGCAGCTTGCTCCAAGCCCCTGTGTCCAACCTGGCCTTGAACACTGCCAGGGATGGGGCAGCCACAGCTTCTCTGGGCACCCCCTGACAGCGCCTCAGCACCCTCCCAGGGAAGAGCTTCTGCCTCAGAGCTTATCTCAGTCTCCCCTCTGGCAGGTTAAAGCCATTCCCCTTGTCCTGTCCCTACAAGCCCTTGTCCAAAGCTCCTCTCCAGGTTTCTTGGAAAGGGGTCTTGTCCTCTGACTGCTCCCAAATAAGCTGATGGCAGGAAATCAAAAGCCCAAAAGAAAAGAAGTGTTTGTGTGTGGTTGTTCTGACAAACCTATTCAGCGAAACAGAGGGAGTTCCCTTTGAAGCACCCGCCACATGCAGCCCTGGAACACCCTGTGGAAAGGGATTTGTTCTGCTGGGGCACGTGTGGGCCCAGCACAGCAGCTTCTGTGGCTGTGTTCAAAGACAAACAAACAGAAAGCTCCTTGAATTGCAGCGGTTTTGTAGTGCAGTTTTGGCTTACACCCCCCCAGCACATAGTGGCAAATAGCTCCTGGCCCTCTGCCTCCGGAAGCTTTCGGAGAAGAGCTCATCCTGCAGGAGGGGAGGGGACGTCTTTGAACTTTGATGGCTGGGAGGTGGTGGGGATGTGAAGGATGGAGAGGGAAACCAGACTGTGAAGGTTTCAGGCAGCTGAGGGGATAGGAGCAATCACAGTCCTCTGTGAGGAATGGCCAATTTCATAAGGAAAGGGGCTTTTTTTCTACTGTTTCCTGAAACCTGGCATTTATTTTTCCTGTGATTGTGCTGCAGGGTGTAAATGTGGTGAATTGCATTTATGCAAGGGAGGATAAAGTTCCCCACGTTGGTTTGTACTTTGTTTTTCCCTGCAGTGAAGGGCTTCCTTCCCTCACAGTGCTCCAGTTTCTCTTTTCCCTCTTTCTTTTCACACTGCCCCACTATTCCCCAGCTGCCACCTCTGCAGGTAGGAAAGGTGCCTGCGCCATTCCAGGGCAGTGCAGAGCAGTGGGGAGCACCCAGAGGTGAGTGATGGAGGATCCATCTTCCCGAGGGCACCATCACTGCTGTCCCTGCTGAGCATCACCACAGCCATCTTCTGGGGTGCCACCAAGGCTGGTGAGCTGTCTGTGAGGTGGGACATGGTGTCCTATCTGAGGAGCAGGAGGGCTTTTCTTGTGCTGCTCTCTCCATAGAGGTCACGCCCAGTAACCCACACTGCAGAGTTGCTCCATGAGTGAGCTGAGGAAGAGGGATGAGCATCAGCAGCTCCTTAGCACAAAAGTGAGGTATTCACATGCCCAACCTTGTGCCACTGCTGCAGTGGGTTTGTGTCCTCCCAGAGAGGCTTCTCCATTGCAGCAGCACCAGGGGGTTGTTCTGTTTGTATGTGTGGCTTCTGGGTTCTGCCATCCTCTATGAACAGTCAGCTCGGGGCTGAGTTGGCTCTGGCACGTGGTGTGATCCAAGTGTAATCATGGCGATTCCTGGCCCCCATTAGACCTTGAACAGAACCTTGCCATGCATTTCCGTGGTGGGGAAACCGGCTCCTTTACTGGGTAACTGCAGAAGAGCGAAAGGAGGTTTATTTTCTTCTGTCTGTAAAGGTCTACCTTAAGTAAACTGTTCCCTGAGGGAGAAAGTGTCCAGGTACAGAATGTTCACAAAGGAAGTGTTTAAAGTGCTGCCGTGTCCCCAAAGTGTTTGCTTTCAAATATGAGGGCCAGAGCAAAAAATAGAATATTAGTTTCTAATTTGAATGCAAAAATAACCTCTTGCAGGCAGCAGAAAATTAATTGACCTTCTTTGGGCTCAATACAGCAGCCCATGAAGTGCACAAGTGAGGAGGAGCTGTGCAGGAGATGCTATGTCCCCAGTGCACAGCCCGCATGGGGCAGGGCAGGAACTGGCAGGCCAGCACCAGAGGAACTGGGGTGTCCGGGCTGGTTTGTGTGATTCAGGATAAGAGCCTTGCTCATGGGACTTCAACAATACAGGATCAATGCCTGGACCTTGTGGGTGGTATTTCTGTGTGGGGTGTTTTGCTGTGGTACAGCACTTCTGAACCAGTTCCAAGCTGCCCTGTGATCCCATCATGGCAGCACTTCACTTGCCATGGGCTTTTCGAAGGCCCAAAATGAGCTGCTCTGATGTCAGCCAGATGAACTGATGTCATTGTGTTCCTGGCTCTGTGGGTTCTAGATGAAGGTGTGTTCTTATGTGTTCAGGAGAAAGGAAGGACAGAAGAAGCTGCTTAGACTTGGTTTTCCACTGGGATGTGTAAATGCTGTTGGATGGTGGTGGTGCTCTCCTGAAGACTTTTGTTTCTCTGTCAGAACAAAATAGTTCAATGTGCTATTTACATTGTTGCCATTTCTCTTTGCCCTGCAGTGTTTCCAGGAACACAGCATTTATCTGGAACATTGTTTAATAATGGAAGCATCTCACTGCTGTTTGAGTGTTCCCCGTTCTGGGTTATCGAAGAGGGGTGCTGGGTACACCTAGCTCTTCTGTACCCATTCAGATGCCATGAAGAGCCAAGGTTACAGAATCATCTCAAAGGTACAAGGACTGATGAGTGTCACTTGTGCTGCAGCTGAATTTAATGCTTTAAGGGAAGGCCACAAAAAAAGGCTTTTTTTGTCTCTGACAATACCTAGATACTCAGAACACATTTCTAGTTGAGGAGTGGGATGCAGATTGTGCCCAAAGTGGTGAAAGACTCAAGGTGTGAATTTTTTGTCTGTCCATTCAGGCTGGCTGGGTCTAACCTGCACAACTGGGTAAAATGCAGCAGCCCAGCAGTACCGGGCTGAGCTTGGACTCGGAGTGAGACCTCAATTCCTCTGTCGTGTGCTGGTGGCTCATACTGAGGATGGGAGCATGGACAGCATCGCATATGCTGAAGAAAGGGCACATCTGGAACTTGACTTCAGGAAAGCTCCAGTGTTCCTTTACTGTCCATACTGTCCCTATTCACCTCAGGTGAAGGAAGGGGAATAGCTGCACATGTCACTCACCAGGGCTGTCAGTCAGGGCAGCAGCACTTGTGCTTCTCATCCGAGCGGTCATGACCTGGAAATCCTTGAGAAACAACAAGTGAGGATCCCCCCCTGCTACTGAGCCAGGCTTTTCTCCTCAAAACCCAAACTCTTAAATAGCATCATTTACACTTGGGAGCCGCTTGAATCCACCCTGTCATATAAATTACCATCTCTGAACTCAGCTGTCAGGAAGCATCCTCACCAGTTGACATCCATGAGGGGTGTCAGTGGAAGAGGACTGGTTCTGTGGAAAGCAGGAGGAATTCAAGCATCGAGTGAATGTTTGTCCTCACATTACCTCAGGTGGTGAGGGCATCTCAGGCCCGCTGCAGGCAGCCGTGCTGTGACCTTCGCTCCTCACACTGCCCGTGTTCCCCCTTACTAGCTGCAGGGCTGGCTCTGCCATGTGGAGCAAGCCCCGTGCTCCTGCTTCTCAGGCAGTTACAGCCTGGCCCAGCAAGTGGCCTTGGAGCAGGGACTCAGGGATATTACAGTTTCCTTACAGGGATAAAGCCACAGGCTTTTCTCTCTGCTGTGCTGCTCGCTCTGGCTTTGATGCTGCTGCCATTGAAATGAGATTGGCCCATCTGGTAGCGGAAGAGATGAGCTGTGCTGGATGGATCTGCCTTGCTGGGAAGGGTTCAAAAGGCAGCACCTACCCTTTGTTGTATTTCCTGCACGCTAGCGAAGTCTGTGTTTTCTGGAGCTACTTTTTATCCTTGCAGCATGTTGGTTTTGGCATGGATGCTTTCATCCCTCTTGTTTGAAATAAGTGGAGGATAAAGCGATGAAAATGCCAGTGTCCCATCATCCCACTGTCATCTGCCCCATCCCCATTACTCTCCCCGTCCCCTAGAAAAGGGTAATACAAGGGAATTGTAAGGATGCATCGTGGTGGGAATAGCTACAGTTGTTTGCTGCCAGGAGTTGAAACACGGAGAACTGAAGCTTCGCAGTGTCAGTGGGTTCCTGTTTGTGTTGTGCTGTCATGGTGCACAGGAGCCTCTGCAGCAGCAGCATACAGTTTTGGGGCGATGGCAGCCCTGCGTGCATGTGTGTCAGCTTTGCCCGTCGCCACATGGAGAGGGGATTTGAAGCAGTCCAAACACTGTTGACTTGCAGAAAAGCCCAACTTGTGCTCCTCTGGGCTGAAATATAGTGACTGCTGCCTGTGCTTGCTGCCCTCCCAGCACTGACAAACCTCTGAAGCAGATGCATTTATTTAGCCCTTGATTCAGCAAAGCACTTAAGTACATGCTTCATGAAGGTTTTCTTCTTTCTGTTGATCTGTCAGCATGCTCAGAGTTAAGCATGTGCTGAAGCACTCTCCTGAGCACACAGCAAAGCAGTGATGGGGCAGCATGTGCTGGGCTCTGCCTGGGCAGGCTATAGGGTTGAGGGTCCTGGTATTGAAAACTTATTTATTTGGCTCACTCCAGCCCAGAAGCCCTTGTCCCAGGGTCTGAGATAACAGTCTGTCCTGCTTCAGGAGGGCGGTGTGTTTCCATAGCACAGGATATTCCTTGTGTATCGCTCTTGCACATTGATCAGATTAATGTGTCCTGCAGGATGTCGAGCAGGGGCTCCGTTTCCATCAGCAGGACTGGGGCAAGTCTTTCTTCAGAGCTCTCTGTTTTCCCCCCTCTAAGAGTTGTAAAGAAATGAACCATGTTACATGTGTCTCAGTGTCTTAATGTTTGTAGTTCAGTGTTTTATAGGATTCATTCCATTGATCTTCCATTAAAACCATTCCCTTCATCTTGAGGACTGAGCAGTCTAGAGCAGGCATGTACCCGTGTGTCTGTGTGTGCACGTGTGTGCGCCTGTGCTACATCAATGAGAGCAGAATGAAGGCTGGTCTCTGGGATTTCGCCAGGTTGGGAAGTGGCAAATGTTCCTATGCTACATCTTGGTGTCACTGTGCGTGACCTTCACTTCCCTGGGAGTCCGAAGCTGTGGAACAGGCACTTAATCCACAAGATGGTTGTATTTCAGCCTGCTCAGAGCAGCTTCTAGGGAGCATTCTTTCTAATCCCCACCCAGAGCTGACCTGTTCTGGCTTGCTTTGAGGAGCTGCACCCAGCCAGGCCCTCACTCCCTGCAGAAGGTTTCCACACATCTTTTCCTGCTTGCCGAGCTCACTTGGACAGGGAGCCCACACATCAATGGATGGGATTTGCCCTGTCTGCAGAACTGGAATTGATTAGAGCATCTCTGTGGCTCACAAAACCCAGAAGACACATGCATGGCGAGATCTGCTTTTTTCCCCCCCCTTCCCTTTGAAGTTTGAAACACATTCAGCAAATCTGATGCTTGCAGTCTGTGTTCCCCACCTGATGTGCTCCTTCCAGAAGCACGGGTCACACCAACCATTGTGCTGCTGCTGCAGGGGGGTTGCAAGGCCCTGGGCAGGTTTTGGTGTGGACTTGACTCTAATGAGCCTGGAGAATACAACGGAGGTTTAACGAATGTTGGTTTTAATGTGAAATAATTTGATCTGTGAATCAAAGGGCCTCTGTGCCCCACCCCCTGCTGCTGCTGACAGCCTCTTCCCACACTTCCTTGGGAGCATTGTTTCCATTGTTTCCAGCTCCAGTAATCTTCGGTTACTGATCAGTGTAATTGCAATAACACACCAATAATAAAGGAGGAATTTAGGCTTCCTTTTCTTGTCGTTGAAGGCTCTTCTCCTGCGAAAGTTTCGAGTCTTAATAGCAGCCACACGAGCAGCATCCTCTGCCTGTGGAGTGTTGGCAAAACTGGGTGGCCATGCTTTAGGGAGATAAAAGGGCTGGATTTTGGGAGCTGGGAAACAGCCCAATCCTATCAGGCAGCACTGGTATGGCTAATATTAGAATGGGAAGCTCTAGGGACAGCTTAGCATTTTAGTGGATGCCGAGGAAGCCTTGACTAGGAATGCGTTGGAAGTTGCCTGTTGTATAACTTTGTTACATTGCTGGAGTCAAGAGGAATTTGAGTTGCCTTTGGTCTGGTGGAAAACTACAGCAGGGAGCAGGGAGTTAATTCTTTCCGTGTGTGTAGCTGAGGTGTCCCTGGTGCGTTTGCTTTTAGCGTTGTAGGCACTGCATCCGTAGAGCAGCGGCTGCGCGGCCGGTCTTCATGTGCCGCCCCGTGCTCTGCCCGGGTGATGAGGGAGCTCGGTGGCCGAGGAGCTGAGCCGCAGCAGCTCCTGCTTTGTGCACCAGAAAGCCAGCGGCTGCTCTTCCTGCCTGAGCGCTTCCTACAGCGGGGGAGGGGCCATGGGGAGGACGGGGCCTTCATTAACAGAGATTAAAGAGCAAAACGCCCTCCCCGCTCCGCGCGGGCTGAGTGCGGGGCCGGCGGCGGCGCTGGGGCTCCTCGGTGCCAGCCTGCGCCGCTATGAAACAGCCTCCGCTGTTGGTCGGCCGCCCGTGCCTGCTGCTACGACGGTAAACGCCATTGGCCGCTTCCTGCTCGCAGGCGCCGCTGGGTGCGGGAGGTGCCCCCCGGTAGCACAATGGCGGCCCCTCGGGCAGGGGGGCATCAGCCGCCGGCGGCTCCCGCCTCATTCTGTTTCTCTTTTCCCTGCAGGTTGCTGAAAAGTGCCTTTCCTGAAGCCGCCGCTGCTTGGATCGCTGCCTCGGGCTGCCTCCCTCTGCCCCGCGCCCCCCGCTCTGTTTAACCGGCGTCGCTTGCGGTCCGTGCCCCGACGGCAGCTCCTCCAGCCTCCCC
The DNA here is from genome assembly GCA_028858755.1 of Ara ararauna. Classification (NCBI taxonomy): domain Eukaryota; kingdom Metazoa; phylum Chordata; class Aves; order Psittaciformes; family Psittacidae; genus Ara; species Ara ararauna. Next base: position 1,045,752 of record CM054383.1, on the reverse strand, counting down.
GCGGGTTTCGGTTCTGCTCCGCATTCACACGCAGCTCGCTCAGCCATTTTAATTCGATTTTAGTTTGCTCCTGCCCCCGAGTATGTAGCAAATATTGAAAAGAAAGGAAAAAAAAGACAAAAAGAAAGAAATCAGACGTCCTTTTGCTCGTTTTGATGCTCGCAAACCGTAATTTTTAGAAGCAAGAAATAGAAGGAAAAAATACCCCCAGAAAACGAAGTTTTCTCCCCAAGGACCGAGACCATTCCACGAACTGAAGTGCTGCCAACAGCATATGCTTTTTGCAAGAATAATTGAAACCATTAACTGGAGAGCACAGAATCCTTTTGAAAGTCTGCCAGTTATTCGCAAGTAACTCCGGCAGTGGCACAAAATCTAACACTTGTATTTTAACTTCTACAATTGCACTTTTAGGAGCTGGCCTCTCATTTGATTTTCAGTTGTTCTGATAAGATTTCTATTTTATGATTGGCTTTATGTTTAATTCTTGTTTCGAGAAACACGATTTGACTTAAATGAAAACCTAAGTGCTGATGAATAGGAGTTCTACCAAAGCAACAAGTTAGTTATTTCTTCACATTTAACTTGAATTCACTTTTTTACCCTTTTTTTAAACAAACAAGAAGAAACTCAAGCGGCTCAGCAGTACCTGGTGCCCTGAGGAAGGGTGCCCTCGCTTGCTTGCTCATTTTTGGTTTTTACTATGGCTGTAAACGTTTCCCTGGTGCGGGATACGAAGTGGCTGACGTTAGAAGTGTGTCGGGAGTTTCAGAGAGGAACTTGTTCTCGGTCTGATGCAGAGTGCAAGTTCGCCCATCCATCACGGAGTTGCCACGTGGAAAATGGTCGAGTTATTGCCTGCTTTGACTCCCTAAAGGTGAGGACTAACACATGCGTTACCTAAGCTCTCTTGCTCTTCCTTCCCTCCAGAATGGCTCGGCGTGCTGGGGCATGGAGTGTGCGCAACACTGTCCGTTGCTGTTCCTGCAGGGAGGATGCTGTCTGTGTGGCATGTAGCTGCTGAGATCTAGGGTACAGTCAGTGCCCTGATGCATTGCAGGGAGAGAGGGATTTATCCACCATTTCCAATGGCAGCTCACGTCTGATAAAGCTGTTCCCAGAGTGGAGATTGTGGGCACTGAGTGAAACTGAGATGAGAGAAGCAGAGAACTCAGTGCTGTAATATATGTGTAGCGCACATGGGCAGCGCATTCGATGTGGGGCTCTGAAATGTGCTTTTAATGAGCAGAAACGAGAGCAGCATTTTAAGATAATGAATCAGCTTCATGTGCATTTCCTGGAGATGGAGTTGCATATGCGCGCAGGCACTGGCCTGTGGATGGGAAACAGCCAAAATATTTGGAGAGCGGTGCTCACAGAAAAATGAGTGTTGGGAAAAGGCTTTCTGTAAGGGACATGTGAAAGCTGTGGTTCTGCTAGGCCTGGCCAAGTCACAGCCCAGCCTTTTGCTAGCACTCATCTCTGTGGAGCTGATTTTGCAGGCAGTGAATGGCTCCTGGTTGCTTTGTCACTCTTGGAGCTCCAGGGGTGATTTTCAGAATTGACCAAGTGCCTGGGGGCTGAGGTGGGGCAGGGGGATAGGGGCTCGCAGGGGAGGTGGCATCTCTGTCTGCGGCTGCTTCACCATGGTGCTCAGGAGAAGGAACATCCACTTTGTGGTGTTTTGATGGGGTTTTTTGCCTTTTTCTTCGAAGTGTGGGTCATCAAAGATGCTTTCAATAGGATGATCAAACCCCTGGCACAGTGTGGCTGGATCACTGGCTGCTTCTGAGAACTCCTGATGTGGTGCTCACTGTTTTGATCAGTGATTAACCTGTTTGAGGTTCTAGAAGGAATCTAGTACATTTTACAAGCTTAAAAGCTTTCCCTTGAACTTCAGCTGTTGCTTGAAGAGATCTGGGTTTGCTGTCATGAACATAACAAGTACCAGAAATGGTGGAATTACATATGGCCAGGTTCAGACTGGGGCTGATCCCCACTGGTTTACCTGTTTTATTACTGTGTGGCTTCTTTGTATTTTCACTTCTGTTCCCTTTTACCAAGAAGCTCAAGCTTCCTGTTTGCATTTGGGTTTGCTCTTTTTAATCTGATTATATGCAGCGAGGCTTAGTTACAGAGTGACTTTCAAACGTTCATTTGCATTGCTGTTTGCTGACAACGAGAGGCAAAACTATTTCTGTCGGAGGGACATGAAGTCGTGTTGTTTGTGCCCTTGAAACTTCTGAATTGTAGCCAGTGGCAGTGCAGACAGTTTGAATGGAGAGATTAACATGTCTCCATTTGATAGCATTTCTTTGGGAAGTGGAAGGAGTGCTGTCCTGCTGTGTGGAGTGGTACCCTGCCCCTGATGTTTGCAGCATCCTGGGGAGCATTAAGTCAGTGGGCAGCTGGGATCAAATCCCACCCACTGGCATAGCAAACAGGTTTCCCACTTAAGCAGTGGGGAATGGGATGGGGAATACAGTGTTGAGAAAGCAAAGAAAAAAGCCCAGTCAAGGAGTTGGATCTGATCTGCAGCTCAGCGTGTTTCCTGTGTAACTGCCTGTTAAGTAATGTTCTTGTGGCAGCAGCTTCCTCTTGACACAGCAGCAGATGCCCAGTTTGTGCTACTGAAGTGGCCTGAATTTTCCAGGGAACACATTTTCCGGATTCTTTCAGGCTTAGGAAAACCTTGTGGGGAACCAGCAGCTCTGGCTTGGGGAAGTACACTGGGAGGAGAGCTCAGGCTCTCCTCCCATGATGGGGCTGTTCCTGCATCCCACTTCTCAGCCAAGAAGTGGGTTTTGGAGCACCTCCTTCCTTCAGACCCATGGATCCAGTAGCTCCCAAGGGGTACAGCCCTGCTTGTGCTGTGCCACAGAGCAGCGCAGTCCCCTGCGTGTGTGCACACTGTGTTTTCCAGTGAAGATAACCGCCCTGGTGACTAACCTCTCCAACAAAGGCCTTTCTGTCCTTGGGCTGCACCCGCCTGGCAGAGCCATGTTTGCAGTGGCATTGAGGGACTCATGGGCATAACAGTGGCCTCCCTTACTGGTAACCAGAGAGATGTAGCGATAGGACAGGGGCTGATGGGTTCAAACGGAAACAAGGGGAGTTCAGGTTAGATATAAGGAAGAAGTTCTTCCCTGTGAGGGTGCTGAGGTGCTGGCACAGGGTGCCCAGAGAAGCTGTGGCTGCCCCATCCCTGGCAGTGTTCAAGGCCAGGTTGGACACAGGGGCTTGGAGCAAGCTGCTCTATGGAAGGTGTCCCTGCCCATGGCAGGGGGTGGAACTGGAGGAGCTTTGAGGTCCCTTCCAACACAAACCAGGCTGGGATTCTGTGTTACATTCTCAGACCCGTTAAGAAGAGGTTTTTCATGCCCATCCTGTGGGTGTCTCTGTGTTTCCCTGTGGAAGGCTAGATAGCTGCTCTGTGCTCTTTTCATCTCCTCACGCTCTGCAGTAGCAGAACATCTGTGTTGCTCCCTTGGAAACAGGATATAGGATGCTTGCAGCTAATAAGTTTTCCTTTCCCAGTTGTCTCGCAGTGCCCAGGGCTTTGTTCAGAGGTTGCTTATCTGCATCCATTGTGTAGTGCTGGTGCTTGTTTTCTTTCTCACAGACCTCTTAAGCCTGAACAATGCCTTCATGCAGGAACTTTCGATAACCCAGCCCGCAATGGCTTCACCTCCCTGGTCAGGTCACGCACAGCTTCTGTAGTTACTGCATCTTGCTTTTGCCTTCTCTTCCCTCTGTCTTATGGAGCAGTTTTGCCTGTGGTGCGGTGCTGGGAGTAGTAATGCTTCCAGGAGCAGACTGCTGCCGTGTGGGTTGTTTGATGGGTGAATGTGTGCTGCCTGTAAGCTTGTAAAGAACACACAGGGGTTCTGAAGGTGGTGGTGAGGCTTCACTGATGCTCAGGTGGGGTCACCAGGATGTGCTCTGCAGGAGCAGTGTGTGGTTGTGCAGTGAAATACTCGAACTTGATAAGGATGGAAGTCCGGGGCTGGATCTTGGTGTCCTGAGCTGTGGCTCTTCAAAGGAGGAGTTTGCATATTTGTAGGCAGCAGAAGGAACCTTTCTCAAGCAGATTGATTGAAGCTTGAAGATAGTTCCTTGTGAGAAGCTGTTCACAGATTGGAGTCAGATGCCAGGAGAGCTCTCACTGTACTCATGCTTCCCCTCGTTACTCTGGAGGAGCAGTGCTGTCTGCAGTAACCTGTGTGAATGGCAGGACAAGCTGCACTGCTTGGAGGAGGGCAGCCCAGGGACATGGGAGCCAGCCACCCTCCCAGCAGTGGCTGCAAGGGCTGCTGATGCTCTGTGATGCTCCTGGCATGTCCTAGGGCACCTGTGACGCTTTCTGCAGTGGTGGCCTTTGGGGTCATTCATCAGCTGCTTTCCCAGGCTTGCTGTGCACCATTCCGTGCAGAACTTTTGGCCATGGGTTGCTGGCTCATGGAGCTTGGTACAAGGCTTGTGGTGCACTGTCCACAAGCACTCAAGTCATTAACGTTCCTGTTCAGGCGGGATGAGGCAGGCATGGTGTGACCCTGTCTGACTCTTCAGCAAATCTTTAGCTTTGTTCTGCTCTTTCTAAAGCGGACAGGAAGGAAAATAGCATTCTCTTTGGTCACTAGAAACACTAATGGAGCAGTGAGCTGAGAGATGGGGCGTTAGGAGATAGCGCACTGTGATATAAAAGCCTGTAGGTAATGCACACTTGGGTGTTCCCAGAGGCTTTGGTTTGTTCTGCTCACAGGTTGGGTATTGCGCTGTGGACTCACAGCTTAAATAGAAAGTGTCCAAGCCCAGCTTGGTGAGGTGCGGTGGGGTTTGGGTTTATGTTTGGATTTGCTTTATGAATGTAGGTGTTTCCACATGTGAATCAAAGGTGTCAAGAACATTCTGAAAGAATCATGAGCATTTCAGGGGTCTGAATTTTGATCTTGAGAGGTCTAATTTAAAAAACATCTTAAAGCTGTTGCATGTTTCAAAGCAGTTCTATGTATATATGTATATAAAGGGTGGATTGTCTGAACAGGCATAAAATCAGGAGTTAAAAGTCCAGTTTTGTCTGAATTGTCTGTCTTCTAAAAGAAGTGTTATTGTCTGGTAGTGGTATTCACAGTCCCACAGCAATTGAAGAAGTTCACTGTGCTTGGACAGTAAATGTCCATAGGTTCCATAGGAAGTCATAGGATCTTGAAGCTGGGGTACCTAAGGCTATTCCTTACACTTTTCTTTCTGGTTTTACCTGGTTTATGCTGACTTCACCAGAATTCTTTCTGTTGCTGGTTTGCAACCAAGCCTTTTAAATTTAAATAAACTCCAAACAAGGAAACAACTGAGCCGCCCACCAAACCTCACATTTGGTTACCGGGGAAGAAGAAAACAAACCAAGCCAGAGGTATTTTTGGATACACTATGACTGCACATCTCAGCTCAGCGTAATGGGGCTGCAAATGCACCAACTGAGTAGTGTTGGGCCATGTCACCTCTGTGAGACACCTTCACTTCTCCTTTGGTCACTTACCTGCGTGGTGACAGCATTTGGTGATGAGAAGTGGATTTGCAGCAGTTTCTGTCTTGTCTGGTGCTTGTGTGTGTCTTACAGCACATCTTAAGTGCTTTTTATAACTACTGAGTCAAACATCTGAAAGCAGGAGAAATGTTTTTAGACTCAGTTTTATTTATAAGAACTGTGGCTGTTGTATTTGAGTGGTACATCAGGGAGGACAGGAAAGCTATTTAGGCACATACCTTGTCTACACCAAGCTCCATGTTGTCACTGCTTCATGTAATTGGCACATGTGCTGTGTGTGCTCTGCCGCGGCTCCAAAAGGTTTGTGGCACTTTGTGGAATGGAGACTATGGATGGAGGAGCACACCTGGTGGTGCTTGGGGCTAAGCATCTCCGAGGCCTGCCCTGGTGTCTGGGCTGCAGACGCTCTCAGTTGGGGTCCCTTGGTTACTCGGATGGTGTGTGACCTCCCCAGGCCTATTCAGCTTTCCAGGGAGTTGTGCTGCTGCCCCAGAGCTGGATCAGGACTGCAGGGGGGGTATCCCTAGAGCGCAGCAGAGGGGCAGGATCCCCTCCGTGAGCTGCTGCTCACGCTCTGGGGTGCAGCCCAGCACACGGGGGGGTTCTGGGCTCAAGCGCACACTGAAGCCAGGTCATGGGGAGCTTCTCCTCTCCCAACACCCCCAGCCCTTCTCAGTCCTGCTCCATTCAGTCTCCCCCAGCCTGTGTTGTGCTGGGGATTGCCCCAAGCTGGGGCAGGACCCTGCACTTACCCATGGGTTTCTCTGATGTCCCAGTAGTTTTGCTTTATTTATTGATGACTTTTTGACAGCTGAACGGTGCCAGCTGAGCCCTGGTGAATCTTACTGTCCTGGTTTAACAGGTTGCTGTCCCTTGCTTCTCTGCGGCAGATCACTGCCGTGGCAGCAGGGTTAGCTGACCGCACCTGAGTGCCCACACAGGAGCAGATGCCTTTGCTGTTACCCCATGTTTTGGGGTGCCAGCTTCATGCCTGGGATCCCTGGATCAGGTTCAGCACCACTGGTCTTGCCTTTCTTCCTGCAGCTCCTGAGCTCATTGCAGCTCTCTGTTGGGCCCCAGACTCATGTGCATGTTCCCTGGAATGAGTTGGGAAGCAGAGCTGCAGCCACAGATTGGTCCTGACGCCGCATGTTGGAAGCAGTCTCCCTGGGAGACAGGCCAAGCAATTCAGCACTGGGGTTCCTGACAGCCTCTCTTCTCCTCACCAGCCAGCCCTGGCCATGCAGGGTTTCTGCTCCAGCCCCAGCCTTCTCTCTGTGGCATGAGCAAACCACCATCCCCGCTGGATGAAGCCAGCAGCGTTTGCGTTATTAATACCAGCCAAGAGTAACCTTGGGTTTCTGGTTGGGAAGATGATGGTAAAGTGCTGACTGCTGCTCACACTTGCCTAAAAAAGCAGGAGAGATTCTTTGGGGATGTGCCTCTAAACCCTTGTGAGCTGCTGCGTATGCTTAAGCAGATGCATTCTGAAACCTTTTATGGGCATATTGCAGCGCTGCAGGGCTGTGGCAGCCACCTCCTGCTCCCCAGGCTGGCTTCCCTTTGCGAGGCCAGAACCCTCCAGACCCAGGTTCCACTCTGCAGAATACTTTAAGCCTCATTTTAAGCCCTGTAGAATTCCTGTGGGCAGCAAAGAGCTCCTCGTGCTGGAGGTTTAGAGAGAGGCGAATGGTCTCCTTGGCCGCTCTCCAGAGGGGAGGAATGCCTGGAGAGGTTTCCTTTCTGCCACTGTTGTCTCTCCAGTTTGGGGGAGTTTCTTTGCATCCCAGCTTGGATGTGCCAGCACAGGCTCTATGCCTGTGACCAGTGTGAGTGCAGCTTGGTGTCTGCAAGCCCCAGGGGTTCCCCTGCAGAGGAGGGGGAGGAGGATGGGTGCTGAAGCCCAGCTAACAAGCTATGGCGGTGCTCACACTTCCCTGCTGTGGCTCTGAGTCAGAAGCTGGCCAGGGCAGCACTGCAGGTGTGTGTTTGTACTGTGAGCAGTGACACCTCAGCAGTGCCGTGGCACTGCCAGATCCACCTCAGGAAGGAGGTTCAAGTTTTGCATCTTCCAGCCCTGATCTGGACCAGTGGCTACCACTGGGATTCGAAGAAGTGCTCATAACCTACAAGTCCTTATCCCTGGTAAGAGTTTGGGATAAAGAGGATCCTTATAAATACGAGCCACACTTGGCCATGGTGTCCTGTGCTGCTGCTGTGGCAGTGAATCTGCTCCAGACACTGCTCTTGCTCATGATTGCATTAGCAGAGACAGCTGAGGGGAAGACAGTGGAAGATGCCTTCAAGGAGAATGACTCTGAATGGGCTCATGGAGCTGGTGGATTTCATCAGCAGTGTAGCATCAGCTCGAGGTAATCCCTTTGCTGACAGCAGCTTTCTGCCTCTTGGTCACCCGCCTGAAGCAGGGTGCAGTAACATGCATTCGTGCAATCGAGCTGCTTGAAGCTTCAGAACAGATACGAGCAGGACATAGCAGGCTTTGTGGAGAGCCCATCACCTGGCAGCTCCCACAAAGCACTGACACGGTGGTGGGTTTCCAAGTGAGGAGCTGAGCTCCTTGCAAATCTGCCCCTGTAAATGTTCTGCTGGTATTAAATGCTGTGAGGCACTTGGGTGGATGTTGCCCCATCCAGTCACAGTTTTACTTATGACTTACTAATGTTTTATTGCTGTTCATAAAACAGCAGAGCAGAGAACCAGGCACTGACACCTTTCCTTGTTCCATGCAGCCTCCTACGCCACATCTGACTGTGGCCTTTTGATTAGAGCAAAGGCCAAGGATTTGGGAAACCAGCTTTCAAAGCCTGTGATGATGCAAGCTGCTTCAAAGTGGTGTAACATCAGTCTCTGCCTAATTGCACTTTCTGACCTCGCAGGAGCAGCGCAAAGAGAATGTGTTTGACAGCTGAGTAAAGCTGAGCTGCTGTAGTAACAAGACTCAGGGTGTTGTAGACAGATGTCCCCACTGAGCAAGCATTTCAAACCCTGGCTCCTCTAAATTAATTTAGATTCATTTATGGTGGTGATGATGTTCAAGGCCCGGTTGGATGGGGCTTGGAGCAAGCTGCTCTAAGTGGAAGGTGTCCCTGCCTGTAGCAGGGGGTTGGAGCTGGGTGAACTGTAAAGTCCCTTCAACCTAAACCAGTCTTGAGTTCTGAAGCTCAGCTGTCTGTTACAGAAGCTCCTCTCCTCTAATGGCAGTGAAAGTATTCAGCTTATAGTAAAACCTTTTTGCTATCCCTGCAGTAGAAGATACTTAGCACACAAGTACCGCTGCTCTCGGGAGCCTGGGTGCTTTACTTCTGCTTCTCTGGTTAGTGCTTGGCCTTGGGTTTGGGTTTCAGTAACATGGTTGCTCGGTGTCCCCACCAGCAGAGGCTGTGATGCTGGAGCGATGGATTTTTAACCTCTGACTCTGCATTTTCACCTCCTGTGCCAGCACCTGGGCAATGCCCTGTGCTGTTCTCTGTGTTCGTGAGCTCCAAGTGGGAAGCTGGAGGTGTCTTTCTGCATCATTTAGCTTAAAGCTGTGGGACGGTGCCTGTTCCTGAGAGGGGATGGTTGGGTTGCTGGGATGTGCTCAGCCTGAGCGCTCACCCAGGTTTGCAGTGCAGTGTGAGAGCAGATGGCCTGCTTACAGTGCAGGGTATTATTAGACCCATGATCGGTGCTAATAAGGTCAATGGTGGTGGGGGAGGTCAGTGGTTGGCCTCATTTGAAAAGTGGCAGCCTGTGCGCTGAGGGGGAAGCTCTTCTCTCACAGCAGTGGGATGTGGATGTGCAAAACAAGCTGCTCTCTGTATTAACCTGGCCATACAGGAGAGAGAAACACTGAGTGCTCCTGCTGCAGGGTCCTGGGGACACTGCTGGCTCCAGCCCTGGCTGAGGTGGGTGCATAGAGCACCATTAGAAAGTGGAAACAAATTCTGCTCTAGTGAACAATCCCAGGAGTGGAGCTGGGAACAGCATAGCCACTCCTAGAATGTGTATGGTATCACACAGCATTGCCACTCAGGTGACTGGTAAGTGATGTGCAGTGAGTTTTATCTGCCTCTAAACTTAGAAGCATACTCTGCATTAACACAGAGCTTACTTTTAGCTGGTCTCTCCTACACTGCTGTCAAAAAAAGTCCTAAAGCAACTACTACAGACTGGAGTGTTGGGATCAGCCGAGTTTTGCTGATTAGGGATGACCACATCTCTGCCCAGCAGAACCCTCACCGGGTTCTGAGCAGGATTTAAGCCTTTAGCTGAAACTGTGCTGCTTTAATGCTATTTGTCTCCTTATGTCTGCTTTGAGTGAGCAGCTGAGTGTGTACGGAGAGAAGCCACCCCTCAGACAGAGGGAGGCCGTGTGGTACCTGGCTGGGTTGGAGGAGCAGGCAGGGGCAGCACTCACACAGCGTGGTTACAGCCTGCCCGAGAGCATGGCCCTCATTAGATGGTGCTTCCCTAAGTCCGTATTATCCGCTGGGGTATGGCTGGTGCTGGGCACGGTCGCACGGGGATTAGGTCCCTAAAGAGCCCCGACTCAGGGGGCTGAGTTTGCAAACAAAACCTCAGTGTGTAATCCCACTGACCAGCCTTTCTCCCTAGTGCTGTCGGCTCCTGGAGGCTCAGCGTGTGAGCGAAGCTGCTCTGCTCCTCTGCTGGCTCCTGCTGCACTGTGCTGTGTGGTGCTCGGGCTCTGCTCCCTGGGGTTCCTTCCCTGGGGTGCTGCAGGTACCAAGCACCAGGAGGAGGTGAGCACCTCACAGGGTTGGACACTGCAGCCAATGTAGCAGGGCTGGAGTAGCCAGGGCGGTGGGGGGTTGAAAGGTGGGCCATCCAGATAGGGTAGAGGTTAGGGTGTTTGAGGTGTTTTCTTCCCCATGAGGGAATCCTGTTTCATGGAACAGCAGATTTCTGAGGCGGAGGGTTGTCTTTGGAGGATGCTGCTCCTTCCCAAACACGCACTGCAGAGTGAGGCATTAAAGATGCTCCTGCTGCAAGAGCCCTCCTAAATCTTGCTCCCGTGGCACAAGACTTGCAGCTTATCCTAATGCCCTGTTTCTCCTTTCTGCTCTGTTTCCTCCTCCCCTCCAGGCTTATCTGTCCCTGAGCCCTCCTGCAGCTCCTGTCCTCTCTGTCCCTGACGTTAGGTGTGATGTCTGCAGTGACTGAACATGGCAGCCTGGGAAGTCTTTGCCCTCCTCCTCTCCTGTTGCTTCAGCAGTGATTGTTATTTCTCAGAGCATCTGGTGCACTTGCAGATGAAGTAGTTAGTACTCATCGTGGTTCCGTCTCTGCAGGCGCTGGCTCCCTGCTGCGTCAGCCTGTACAGCCTCTGTGCTTGTTGGGCTAAGAGCTGGAGCAAGGCACTTGGAGCAGAACCATCAGGGTTGGTAAAGGCAGGACAGAGATATCTGAAACGTTCACTGAGCTGTGAGAGACAGCCCTCAGGGAAAGAGGTAGACAGCACTCTGGGGGGGAGCAGAGCATTTCTCAGGGCCCTGGAGCTCAGAGATGCAGCAAGGACCCCTGCCGTCATCACTGTCAGCTTCATCAGCATAGGGTACCCTGCAGCACCAGCACAGCCTCTCTGCCAGCTGCCTGGCATGCTGCTGCCACCAGAGCCCACTCATGCTGCTCCTGAGCCACACTTGGGAGTGTTGAGGAGCAGGGGGAGCTCCTCTGGGAGTTGAGAGGCAAATGGGCAGGATGGCTTATAGCTGGCACTGCAGAGGCAGGAGTGCACACAGCAGCAAGGCCAGGGCAGCACAGGGTGGCTGATGTGTGCAGGTTGGGGTTGCTGGGGTTCATCCACCAAATCTGGTGTGTTTCGGCTGAAAACTCTTCAGGTTGGGTCCATCCTATTCTGTGTTTGGGTGGTAATCTGAGCATTTGTATTCCCACAGCCCCAAATCCCCTGCTGTGGCCTTGTGTGATGAAGCACAGATTGAATTAAGAGGATTTTGAGTGTTTTGTGTTTCTCTGCATGGGTTTTTGAAGAGTCCACATTAATGTAAAATCTTAAGAGGTGTCTTTACTGGGAATAGAGCTCCCATTAGCTAGGACAGAAACACCACTGAGAATTGGTTTTTGATGTTCTGATGGTGCTAACCCTCAGGTCAAAACATCCTTTCAGAGCTCAGCCCAGCCACAGGGAAGGGGTTAGCACTTCCCTTCATTTTCCTTCTTCTTTTGTGTCAGAGGCACTTGCACAGAAGCTTGTGTAGGGATTTCCACCCGGGCCTTACCACAAGCCCATCCATCTCTGTTGGAGTGAGAGCATTTTTGCCCAGCCTGGTGTTCACTGCCCTGGGTGCCCGTCCTGCTGCATTCCAGACTTGCTAATGACACCGGAGCCCCTTTGCAGCTCTTGTTGCAGATGTCCTCAGGAAAGGTCACTCTTCCTTGCAGCAGGAAATCTCTCCTCACCCAGAATAGGCCCATCTCACCTAAAAGCAGATGAGCATTTGCATCCTCCTGGCTGTGCCTGACCAGGGCAGTGGAAGGTCTGGTGGTTTTTGGTGGTGGTGTCCTTTTAGGAAGGGATCGTGCCATGTCTGAAGTTATCTTCTGTCAGTGGCAGTAGTCGAATGCATGAGGCAAGTGCCTGTCTCAGGAAGTCATGTTGCTGAGATTGCTTTCGCATGGAAAACAGCCTTTAAAAGCTAATCCTGGCATTCCTCCCCGTCTACGAAGGTTGACCATCAGGCAGACTGTGCTGCATCAGTGAGCGGGACCAGGACAAACAGCTTGGAGCAGAAGCTGAGGGCAAGAGTTTGGAAAGGGAAGGAAAACCCCACAGGAATGTGATCGGTTTGCTTTGTGTGACTGAAGCCCAACTGGGCCACCGTGTCCACGTGGATATACTTTAGTTGCTTCTACCTCCCCCAGCTTTTCTCCTGTGCCCTCAAACCCAAGTGAGTGAATCTGGCTGTGATTAAAAACACAAACTCCCCAAAGCCAAGCAAGTGAAAGAAAAGCCCTGACAAGTTCCATTCCTGTTGTTCTGCTGGGCAGGCAAACGGACACATGCATGCACACACATGACACATTCCTTTCTTTGCTGTTCTGGCACTTTCACCAGTGCCACTCAGAGAGAATGTAGGTCAGGGCAGAAGCTGCATTCCGCAGGAGAAAGTGGATCCATGTACCCAGTAAGGCTTTCAGTGTCCTGTCCTACAGCTCTTGTTACAGGAGAAGGACCAGATCCAATCAGCAGCTGCATGGCATTAATCTTTCGGTGTCCAAAATCATGGTTTCTGCAGAATGCTGGATCAGTGAATCCGCATTGATGGCATTTTGTGGGGAAAATAGACTGTTCTTGCTAGATTTTGGGGTCTTTAGGCTGTACATAGAATTGCAGACTGGTTTGTGTTGGAAGGGACCTTACAGCTCCTCCAGCTCCAACCCCTGCCACAGCAGGGACACCTTCCATAGAGCAGCTTGCTCCAAGCCCCTGTGTCCAACCTGGCCTTGAACACTGCCACGGATGGGGCAGCCACAGCTTCTCTGGGCACCCCCTGACAGCGCCTCAGCACCCTCCCAGGGAAGAGCTTCTGCCTAAGAGCTCATCTCAGTCTCCCCTCTGGCAGGTTAAAGCCATTCCCCTTGTCCTGTCCCTACATCCCTTGTCCAAAGCCCCTCTCCAGGTTTCTTGTAGCCCCTTCAGACACTGGAAGCTGCTCTGAGGTCTCCACGTGGCTTTTCTTCTCCAGGCTGAACAGCCCAAATGTTCTCAGTCTGTCTTTATACGGGAGGTGCTCCAGCCCCTGATCATCCTCGTGGCCTCCTCTGGACTTCCTCCAACAGCTCCATCTCCTTCTTACACTGGGGACACCAGAACTGCACACATCACGCACAGGACATCACAGTAGTGACTCTGAATGTTGGGTCTTTAGGTCAGTGTGGAGTGCAGAGTGAGCAGAGCCTCCCTGAGCAGGCTGTGTTACATGTTACATACTGTGGCCTGGGAAGGGTTTATTCTCTACTGTGCTCAGCTGGGGATAAGGGCACGGATCTGCTTTGGCTGAATGAGGTGGGGAGCGTGGATCTGGGTACAGACTTGGAGAACAGGGGTCTGTGAGAGGTGCTGTAACTACAACTTGTACAAGTTTTGCTCTGGCTGAGGCTGTTTTAGTAAATCCATCGTAAACTAACAGGATTTCAGATGCTGGCGCAGAATTTGGCACCGTGTCCCTTAAGCTGGCTGCTGCCTGGTGCTAGTGACCAGAGCACATGCACTGCAGTTACACGTGTCTCAGCGAGCAGTGTGAGCCCAGACCTGTGCCACTGCCAGCTTCTCTTGCCCACAGCGGTGGCAGTGCCTCAGCTCTGGCACCAGGCCTGTCCCGTGGCTGCTGCAGCTTGCTGTGCTGTTCATGGGCTCAGCAGTACCACACGTACACTGCTTTCACCTCCCTCTCACTTGAGATGGTAGCAAAGACCAGCACGGATCTGCTTTGTAGTGCCAGGCTCTGATTGAAGAGCACTTCTGAAGGTGCTGGTTTCAAAGGAAAATCCCCTCTGTGCCTGTGCCTTCAATGTGCAGAGGTTGCACCAAGCACCCGCTGAAGCAGATCAGTGCAGGAGCTGCCTGAGGTGGAATGTTTGCCTAGGGCAAGGCAGGCTTGCTTTGCTTTGTTGGGATTTTCCTTTCTTCCTTTCTGTTCAAGCCTCCCAGATGGAGGGCTGGGATTCGACTTGCTTGGCTGATGTGCCCTCTTGGGAAGCCGGAGCCCATGTGAGATGTGTGGTCCTTGCCTGCTGTGCTTAGAGCTCTCTTGAAGGTGCTTTTTGTATCTACACCTTTAATCCTTTGACCAGCAGCAAGTTCATGATTACCAGGGATGTGAAATCTGAGGCCTGGCATGGACCAGAAAGATTGGAGATGAACGTGAGCATGCGGAGTTGGTGCACAGTCAGTCCTGTTCCTGGTACCCTGGTAGCATCTCTACAAAGCTGGAGGGAAGGGGAGATGGGATGCTTTGCACAAACCTGCTCAGCATTGTGTACCTGGAACAGGAGCACAGGGACAGAGCTTGGTCTTTGGTGAACCTGAGAGGCACCTCTGTGGAAGAAGATGGTTGGAGGGGTGGGCTTTGGTGTGCAATAGGAAGAGATGAATGGGATGTAGTAAAGAGTGTCAAGCAATGGGATGGAGAGAAGTAGGAGCTGAGGACCCCGCTATGTGCTGGTCTGCACCCCTAGAGCATCCTGTGCATCAGACTATGGGCTTTGACAAACATCTGGGAGCAAATCTTGTGGTGGCAGCTGAGGTTATCACCCTCCTGTATCACTGCATCTGCCGCCCCCCCTGCACTCACCTCTGGTGGCTTAAGGTAACGCACAGTGGGACCATCATGTCCTGTTCTGACACACCTTAGTGTTGCCAGGGTGAGGGTGGGAGGCCATGGGGTGCTCAGCACAGCGCAGCGCCATCCCTCCCGGCTCAGGGCGCTGCTGCTTGCCCCCTGGCAGCCCCTCAGAGCTGAGGCTGAAGCACCTCCTGCACAGTTATTTTTTGCAGACTGAGGATTCTCTGGGAATTGTCAGCCCAGATGGAATTAATATTTATAATTTTAAGGGTGTTTTTCATTGTTTTTTGAAAACCAGGATTCTCTTTGTGCCCAGGAAGCTGCTGCCTTCTGAGCAAGGCAACACCACAAACAAAACTGGGGCTAATCCTCACAATTGTTACATTCTGCCAAGTTCTAAAATAGCTTTTTGGTTGCGCTTTCATTTTGTTTTCATTGGGTTGATGTTTTCAAAGCCTGGTTGGCCCTGCCCAGGACAGGAGGGAGGGTTTGTGTTGGGACACTCAGTTCTCAATCCCTGCACTTCCCTGTTTGCTTCTGCCTTGTGTGAACCCCAGGGATGAGGCTGTGGAGGTGTCACACGTCCAGTGTTTGTAGTCACGAACATGGTGCTTTAACATTCATTCTCCTGGGCTTTAATGTACTCTGCTGGGTCCTGTGTACGTGTGGTTTGCCTGCTGCTGTTGTCATGTTCAGCACACACTGCAGGCAGAGGAAGGGCAGAAGCAGCAACTTTCCAGCTGACCTTGGCAGCATCAGTCAGCCAGGGAAAGTTGTAGAATTGGATTAGGGGATTTGCAATGAAAAAGGAGTTTAAGGCACAGGAGAAACTCCGCTTGGTGTCTGTGGGAGCTGGGTTGGTGTAACAGCAACGGGAGAGGCAGGACTGAGGGGAGATGGAAGGTGGAAGGCATGACAAGCTCTATTTTGTTAGTTTTCTATGGGGTTTTGGGTGTTTTTAATACAGTGCTTGTGCAGTATTGCTCAGTGCCTGGCATGAGGGATTTGTGGTTGGCACACACTGGCATGGCATTGGGTTTTTTCCTCTGCCTTCCAGGTAGAATCCATTCCTTTACTCACAGATAGTCCCACACTGAAACATTCACCCACAGGAGTATGAACACTGCAGGATGTCACCTGCCCCGTGTCCTGCTCTGCTGCAGGCAGTGATCCCGGGACTGGGCATGCTCTGCAGTGAGCTCCTTACCAGGTGCCAGGTGCCTCCTTCAGAGATGTTATGGATCAGCTGCTTGAACATGGCCGTGCCCAGGGTGTCTCTAAAGCTGATTTCACTTGGAGAGAGCCTCTATTTGTTACTGTATTAAAGAAACCTATTTTATTGTGCTCTTAACGTTCCTGAGCCTGGGAGAGCAGTGGAATAATACTTGGAAGACATTGAAAATGATCAGTTCAGAGCTCTAAATTGAGGATATTTCTGTGCTGGTTTCACCTCATGTCAAAACCCTTGGTGGTAACCTACTGATGTGGTTCACAGAACGCAGCCTGATCAGAATGGATCAGTGGGTACAAAAGCAAAGAGCTTGATGAAGTCATTATTCCACTCTTGTGGAATGGGATTGCTGCTCTTTGCAATCAGGAATCTCTTACATAAACACGGTTTTCTGCTCTGTGGCTCTGTAGCTCATGAAAAACATACTTTGATAGTGCCATACTCTATTAATATGTATTTCTTGGACTTGGTAAAGACTGGCCATTTCTTGGAGCAAGCAAAATGTGTTCTACTAACCAGAATGTGAAAATCAATCCCTGTTTTCCATTGAGCATAGCAGAGCATACCACTGGCCTGAATGAAGAGAGCTTGGCAGGAGAACAGAGCTTCAGAGGGCTGTCAAGATGTAAAAGCATAATGAAGGAGCTACAGGGCTTTTCCCCAACAACATAACTGCTCCAAGTCTGTAAGACCCTTACAGTCTAACAAAGAGCTTGGAATGGAAATCCTGATGGAAGGAGGATACCACAAAGGGGGACGAGGCTGTAGGAGCGCTTCTGTCTCTGCTTTGTTTTTTTCTGCTGCTTTGGCTTGAGCTGTGTAACAGAACCCAGCTTGACAGAGGATTTGAGGCTGCAGACTGTAAGAGAGTCCTAGATAAGCTTCTCTGAATCCCAGCAGAGTGCATCTGATCTGGAGAGGCCCCTGTTCCAAAGGCTTTGCAGGTTTATACACACTGCTTGAAAGGACCTGCATTTGCAGTAGGATTTGTGCACACTGTGCCGCTGTGTGTTCCCAGCACTTGCAGCTCGCAACTGTCTCTTGGTGTGAGGCAAGCAATGTTATGTGCTTAGGTTGCTCTTTAAATATGCTGGTGAAACCGTGCCTGTCCCCTGCTTGTGCTGCTGCTGTTGACCTGTGCAGCCGTGCATAGGTAGATGACCATAGCCCTGTCAGTGTGGCCATGTGTCACAGCGCTTGGTGCTTTCCAGTCCCGTGATGGAGGAGAGGGCATCAGCATAGCCGGAGCCAGCAGCACACAGGGGACAGGCTCTCCAGCCCTGTCTGTCTGTGGAGAGGTTGACTGGGCTGACAGAGAAGGTGTTGCAGGCAAGTGTTGACTCAGCAGTCCCTCTGCTCACTGTGGGCAGCTTCTTTCTGCACTTGAACACAGCAGAAATGATGCTGACGTTTCTCTTCCTCCTGTCCTTCCTCCCAGCTCCCTGCAGAGCACAGACAGCCCAGCAGAGCAGTCACCTGGTGAGGCAGGGAGGCTGGAGAGCAGCTCTGGTGTCCTAGAGTCAGGGATTTTGGTCTCTGCTTCCCATTCCTCTTGCGTCCAGCTCACTGGACATTGAGTTAGACTCTACCTGGACTGAAGTGCCTGTATTGACCTGCCAGGTTTTTAGGTTGCAGAGGAACATAACTTGTTTTTAAAGCCCGTACACCTACAATTATTGTTACCTGCTGGTTAACTTCCCAGGGTTCTGCCCCACTGCTGCAGGAAGACAACTGGGCAGACTGGGACTGTGCAGATGGTTTGCTCTAGGGCCTTCTACTTCACGTGCCACTCAGCTTTGCTTTGAGCTCTTGGTTCAAAAGGACCCCAGATTCTTGTTGTAGCTGCCAAAGGTCACCTGCTTTCGTTTGAAATCGTGCATAACCTGGAGACATTCCAGGCCAGGCTGGATGGATGTGGTTCTGGGCAGCCTGGTCTAGTTGAAAATGTCCCTGCTCGTTGCAGGGGGTTGGACTGGATGAGCTTTGAAGGTGCCTTCCAACCCAAACCATTCTGTAACATCAGTGTTCCCTCATTTCAAGTCAAAATCAAGTCTAGGCTTGCTCAGAAGGGGTTTGACCCAACATTCATTGAAGCCATGAAATTCAGTTGCTGTTTCAGTGACAAGTCTTTGGAGCACTGGTAGCCCTGGGAGCGTGCAATGGATACTCTGGTTTTTCCACTGAAGCTGTGTGTAAAAGCAGGTCAGACTCTTGTCCTCTCTACCCTGACAAGAGACATGTCCCTGTTGCCCTGCACAGCACTGGGTCAGAGCTGACATGCTGCTGCTGCCGCTCAGAGCGTCACTCAGAACAGCTCTCAGGTGACTGCAGGGAGCTGAGCTTGGCCACAGTAACACCCAGGATGGTTCCAGCAGCTCCCATCTGCCTGCACAGCCTCAGGGGGGTGGCTCATTGGACTCAGAGGTGGGAAGCTCAAAGAAGAGCCTCTGTGTGAGTGGGGATGGGCAGCAGAGCGCGCCAGGCACTGAGTAAGCAGAGCCAGCACATCTCTGAATGTGCCTCCCCATGAGCTCCTCTTGGGGGGTGGAAATGTGCTGCTTCATGTAGGGAGAAGTTGTGTTGGCAGGCTGTGTTCTGGTGCCTGGCTTTGTGCACAACATGGAAATCCTTTCGTGCCTGGTCTCTTCTAATTCTTTTTGCTGTCAGTCATTGCACATGTCATCAGTGTCTGTGGAGAAGACAGCACAGTTGGGGCACAAGCCTACTGCAGCGTGTGAAAAGCAGCATTAGCTTAAAGCTTTGCACATGAGAGCTGCTGGTGATTGACAGGACACACAGTGCAGTCATTGAAACCAGAAATGCATCTGCTCTGGAACCTCTTCCGGGTGTCCAGGATTAAAGAGACCATAAGGAACTGCAGTGCTGGTGCACTTTGCTGTGTGCCGGGAGCCTTGTTCAGCAGGCAGCAAGAAGAGAACTTGTGCAGCATGCAGAGGGCAGGCCCCCCCAGCCTGGCACAGCACCCAGGCTGGCACAGCACCCAGCCTGCTCTGAGCTGCATCCCTCCAGGTTGGGATGCAGATGACACAGTGCAACGCAGCAGACTCCAAGCAGCCAAGTGTAATGCAGGTCTTTCCACTGGATTTAAGTGTGTGCCATGAGTTTTGCACTTGAAGCAGCTGGCTTTGTGGCACTGCTGTCACCTTAGCTGATGTCAGATGCCAGCCACTTACAGTATGCGCCATCACAGCATGACTGGAGTTGGCACCACAGTGTCAATCACGTGCCAGCAGCATACTGTAAGGGTGGGGAGTGTGTGGGAAGACGGGGCGGGGGGGAGAGACTCTTATAGAATGTTTTAATGATTTATTTTTAATAGCTGTGTTTCAAGCCTTGGGAAGCGCTGTCCATATGCTTTTCCCTCCTGGCTGTAGTTGGCAAAGCAGCTGACGAATATGGTCCTTCAGACTCCTTCCATTTTGCTAGCAGCTAGGAATACAGCTATATTTAGCGTGTTACCAGGGCCAGCAGCAGAGGCTGTTGCTGGGTGGTGATTCCCTGCCTGCAGGTTCACGTGTCAGGCCGGACAGGGTAGGAATGTGCCCTCCCTGGAGTCAGTGTTCAGGCTAAACCAACAGCACCAAACTCCTCTAGTTACAGCAGGATGCTGCACTGGTCCCAGCAGGCTCAGCACACCGTATGCTGGCACAGGTCAGGCTCCAAGCACTGTGCCCCTTCCCAACACATGCAGAGACCCACTTAGGTGCTGGGTACCGCACTCTCTGCTTGATCTCTGCAGGGACTGGGACTGTCGTGTACCCTGTGCTGGAGTCACAGGAAGTCACTGCAGCCAAACTGTGCCTTTTAGCATGAAGATGCTCAATCTGAGGTTTAGGGGCCTGATTCCTGCTGTATGTTCCCATATTGCATCCTAGGCCACCCAGGTGTAAAATGGAGTTGTCCTCATTTGTCCCCAGCCCAGTATTCACACAGCAGATTTGCTACCCGTTCCCTGTGGTTTCCCTGCTGTGTTGCAGCTGGTACTGAGAAGTGAATAATGGCAGTTCTTTGTCCTTCTGGCGGCTTGCACAGCACTGAAACTGGTCTTGAGGAGCGTACGTGTTACTGAGGAGTACTGAGAACTGTGGGTGTTGTGATGGAAGTATAGAAGCAGGGATCTTTCCCGCCAGTTCTGGAGTTCAAAGGATACTAGAGGTGCCCATCATTTTAGAGTGAGACCTCTTGGGAGTTGTTTTGTAGCTGGATGTCTGAACTGGGAGCACTCTGTGTTCACATCATCAGTTCTTAAAATTCCTTGTCTGAGAGATGAAGAGCCTTCTGTGGTGTTGGTGAGCAACCCAGCTCAGCTGTGGCTCCTAACCTGTCCTGATGAAACAGTGGTTGATGATGCTCAGGATCAAAATGATGGTGAGGAGGAGCTGGGCTGAAGGTGTGGGTTTGCATCTGAGTGATTCAGCTTTCCTGGAGCCCTGGAAGGCTGACAGCAGCCGTGCTGCACTTCACATGCTCTGCAGCAGCATCTGCACAGGGGGGCTCAGTTCCTCCAGACACAGCTCCTCACTGAAACCAGTAGCACTCCAGCACCAGCAGCAGTGGTTTCTGCTCACAGCTCTGCAGCACCAAGGTCGTGCTTTATGGGCACTTCTTGTTGGTAATAAAAACATCGTGTTTGCAGAACCCCCTGTTGGAATTAAACAAACTCTGCCTTGATTAAAATGTAGAACAAAGCTTCACAGCAAGCTGGGGTGGCTGGTGTCAGTGACATGCAGAATCTCAGTTGGGATAACAGTGCTTTTCCAGCTGAAGAAGGGCCTGTAAAAACCAGCAGCTCATTTTTTCATCTTCTCCTTTCCTGCAGTGCAGAAACATTCACACACATTTATTCCAAAGTTGGTAGAAATTAGAGTTTTCTCAACCCAAAGCATTTGTGCCAGGGTCAACCAGGAGGGATTTCTAAGGCTGATGTGTTAAGCCTTTGAAGGCTGGAGCTGAGAACAGAGCAGCTGCATGGCTATGGCCAACTCGCTGCACTGCAGCAGTGGTGGAGGTGGAATGCTGGGTCCTGGTGGGTCCCAGGGGATGGGAAGGGCTCTGGAGGGACCTGGAAAAGCTGCCATGAGGAGAATGACCCAAACCTGCCCAGTGCTGCTGGGTCTCCTCCTCCCAGATTAATGCAGGTTTTTTACCTTGTAGTAAAGTCTGAGCACCCGCCAGCTGTGTGGTGCCATTTTACCCTCACTTCACACAGATGTGAGGATGTGTCTGGTGATGCAGCCGGGGCAGTGCTGGAGGCAGCTCCTTTCTCACTGTCTGATGCCAGGTCTGGTACTGGGAGGGAGGGAAACAACCCACACAAAAAATGGAATTTTGGGTGTTGTTTCTGGAACGGTTGCCACTGGTTTCTGAAAACATTGGTATTTGTGTTAGACTGGGGATTTTACAACAAGAACCTCAGGAAGCTCAACTTCTGGGTTTAGCTTGGTAGCACTGGGTTAGTGTTACTTCAGAAGTCATGTTGCTCTTCACTTAGGCCTATAGAAGAATCACAGAAGAGGAACAGCAGCCACCAAACTGCCTCAGCCCAGATGCTTGTGTTGGTGCAGTAACTCTGACCACCCATAACTAAACTTGTGTGGCTGCCCCATGAGTCACATGCACTGAAATGCTGTTTCCTTGTGTTTTCCAGGGCCGGTGTACCCGAGAGAACTGCAAATATCTCCATCCTCCCCCCCACTTGAAAACACAGCTCGAGATAAACGGCCGCAACAACCTGATCCAGCAGAAGACAGCCGCAGCCATGTTTGCTCAGCAGATGCAGTTCATGCTTCCAGGTGCCCAGCTACAGCCCATTGTGAGTTCCAGCAGTGAATTGAGGTCACACTGCTCCATGTGTGCTTCCTGTTTGCTCGTGAGGCTCCAGCCCTCGGCAGTTGTCACGCAGCATCTTCTGGAGGGATGTCTGATGCTGCTGTGGCATCTTCTTGCTCACAGCTCCTTTCCCTGGTTACTAAGGAGCTGTGAGGTTCAGAGCATCAGTTGGAGGAAAGGATGTTTAACCAGTTAATTCACATGCATCCAGAAGTTGTGAGTGGCTCAATTCCAATGGATCCTATTTTGGGTATCTATTTTACATTGTGGTGAGGATGCTGGAGTTCTTCCAAGAGGCCAGCTGACTCCCTTGGACTAGATGCAGTGTACTGCTGAGCTAAAACTGGGGAATATGAATCCTACCCAGACCTTAATACTTTTTTCTATGCCTGGGAGTGAGACCCATTTTACTGCAGTCATCCCAGCAGAGAGCTGTGCTAATGTCACAGCCCTGTCACTTGTTTTTCACAGCAATGCTTGTTCTATGCTAACAGCAGGAGAGATTTGCTTCTCTTCAGGTTGGTAGGGAAGCCTGTGGGAGATGGGTGTTTGCAGAGCAGTTACTTCAGAGAAGCCTTCGCTGCCTGTCCCTGGTCTTGCTTATTGGTTAGAACAGGTTTTGAGGCTGGAGAGTCCCTGTTACACCAGGGAGAGGGTGGCTTGGCTCTGCTGGGAGGTGTATCTGGGAGGGGGGATGACATTTATCTGCTGAGTTTGTGTCTTCCATGTGTATTTTAAGAAATGTCAGAGGTCTTGCAGCAGCTCTTTGGTGCTGACATAAATAACTGCATGTTTTTAACCAAGAGCTTGAGGAGGAGTCCTCCAGTTAAAGCTGGGGCTCAGTATCTTTCCTGGGGCAGTGTGCGCTGGTGGTGCAGTTGCTGGGTGAGGTTCCTTGTGCTGTGCCACAGGAGGCCTGACTGGATCCTGAGAGGACACTAATAGCCTGAAGGTACAGCAGCTTGTGCACCAGCCTGTGCTTTCCTAGGGGTGTCCCAGCAACAGTTGTTTAAGCTCTTATCTGCTGGGATCTTTGCACCTCTTTTTTGGAGTTCCAAAGTGCGTGCACATCAGAGAGAAATCCTGAATTCCCACAAAATGGTAGCAGTTGTTTCCTCGCCCTGTTCCAGAAGCAAACCCTTCCTGTTGGGCGTATTCCTCTGTGGGGAATTCCGAGTGGACGCTCTTTGGCTGTGGCTATTCAAAACGTCTTTGGGATTTCCTCTTTGGAAAGTTCCCATCTTCCCATTTTGCAATCTTGCAGGTCCAGTTCACGCCTGCAGTTTCACTCCTGCCTTTTAAATTGCCTCTGAGACTGAACCTGGTTCATGCTCTCATTGCAGAGGTAACTTACCTGATGAGAAAGGTCCCTGGTTTCTGCATTGTGCCATGAGGGAGACATGGGCAAAGCAGAGAAGTAAAACCTTTGTTCTGCAGTGACTGCTCCCTTCTTGCTTTCCCACACTTGGCTGAGGGTAAACCAGCTCTGGGTCTGACTCCTGCTGCCCAACTGGCTCCACACCACTTTCAGGACAAACAAGAGGTTGCTCTTCCAACTGCCTTTGATTCCCAAAGATGCTGCTGGTGGAAACAGGCTCTGAGAAGGTTTTTCACCTCCAAATGAGCAGGGTGGGGCCTCCTCTTGGCTGCACAGGAGAGTCTTCAAAGCCGGAAGTGCTGTATCAGATTCAGCAGCAGAGCAAATCCCATGTGATCAGAAAGCTGATCAACTGGATGCCTGTTTTAGTGGGACGCTTGCCAGGGACAAGATTGGGAACAGCGAGCTTGGGAACAGCGTGCTGAAGAGCACCAAGCAGTAGCTGAATGCTTGGATGTTTTAGAGGGCATTTTCACCACTGAAGTTACTGAGTTAAACCAAACCACCACCCAAACCCCACAGCAGCACCCAGCACAGCAGCGTTTCACCACCTTCCTGAGCTGGCACTGAACATGTGTGTCTGTGAGCTTGCACCTGAACCTGCTCACACCACCAGCTAAGAGCTCATCGTGCTGCTGCCACGGGAGCCAGCACCCTGGTGATGGTGCTTGGTGAAGGTGGTGCTGGCACAGAGGTGGTGCTGGGTGTGAGTTGGTGTTTGCTGCTGTGAGCTCATCCCTCTGAGGTCTCAGATTGCTCTCTGGTGTTGCTGCTGACCATTTGTGCAGAGTCACATGTATGGTGCCTGAGATGCAGTTTTAAACAGACTGCTTTGTCCAGCACTTTCAGACCAGGCTGCCAAGGACACGGGGCACGGTATTTGCTCAGCATGGTGTATTTGTCTGCCAGAGACCTTGAAGAGGCCACAAGGATGGTGCCAAGTAGGAAGACTCCAGTAAAGTTTTGACTTTGGGAAGTCCAAATTCACCTTGACTGCTGGTTGAGCTGTGCTGGAAGCTCTCTGGGCTGGTTTTGTCTCTGTCTGTTGACTCTGTAAAAGACAGGTTGAAAGTAGATAGAGCTGGGCCCTGGCATTGATACAAGAGCCATTTTGGTCAGTGCTCTGTTTGGTTTCTCAGATATGCCAAAGCAAAGCCACCCCCAAAAGTGCTGCACCCTGGGCCTGTTACGCTCTCCATTCTGCTTTAGCCCTTTGCAGCAGTGTGAGACAGACCTTTGGAGCTGGCCGTGGAGATGCTTCAGCACAAGCTTCAAACTGACCCAGTGGAGCAGGGCAGCGGCTTGTGTGCTGCTGACGTTAGCTGTTCCTGAGCAGGCAGTTGGGTGCAACACAGTGGTGGTTCCTCCACTCCTGCCTGCAGCTGCCCCGGGGTGTTGTTCCCCTGCTCTTTGTTTTCAAGCTCTTTGTCATCTTCATTACTAGGGAGATACTGAGGTGCTGGAGCAGGGCCAGAGAAGGGCAATGGAGCTGGAGCAGGGCCTGAAGCACAGTGTGATGGGGAATGGCTGAGGGACCTGGGGGGTTCAGATGGAGAAGAGAAGGCTCGGGGGGGACCTGATCGCTGCCTACAACTGCCTGAGAGGAGGATGGAGCCAGGAGGGAGCTGCGCTCTGCTCCCAAGGAACAAAGGATGGGACAAGAGGAAACGGCCTCAAGCTGCACCAGGGCAGGTTTGGATGGAGCTGAGGAACAATTCCTGCCCCAAAGGGTGCTCAGCATTGGAACAGGCTGCCCAGGGCAGGGCTGCAGTCACCATCCCTGCAAGTGTTCACACACTGTGGAGATGAGGCCTCAGTGCCATGGGTTAGTGTTGGCCTTGGCAGTGCTGGGAACGGTTGGACTGGATGAGCTGAAAGGGCTTTTCCAGCCTGGTTGGTTCTGTGATTCAGTGATCTTTTCTTCATGTCAAGGTCTTGACAGCTGTGCTCAGCCATGTCCCTGCAGATGCCCCTGCCTGTAACCCAGCCCTGAGTCCCCTCTGGGGCAGCGGGACCCTGCAGATGCTTGATCCCCTTGGTGCTGATGGAGGGATTGAAGCACAGAGTGAGCCACTTGCTCGGGCAGTGATGCTTGGAGCAAGTGCTGGAGCAGATTTCAGCAGGTGCTTGGGGCGTGTATTTGTTCCATGCAGTGAAAACCCATCCATCTCTCAGGCTCTAGTCAAAGACACGCTAGGAATGAACAAACACATGTGCCCTGGCCCACCTGGGAGCTGGTGTCTGCCAAGAGACAGTGCTGTGGGGCATTAACACCTGACTTTACAGCAGCCCATAAAGGAGAGACCTTTTGAGCTGGGAGCGTGTCTTTGTGATCTGGTTGAGGAAGCAAGCATCTGTGGCAGTCGGTAGCTGATGCTTTGGCTGGTTGGGTTCACTCTGACATGCTAGAGGCTTCATGTTAGAGGGTGGTTTTACAGCCAGCCCCATGCAGTTGCATTGGAGGGAACACAGGTTTCTTTCTTTTACTGACCAGCATCAATTGTGCTTGCAATCTCAGGGCCTTCATCCTTGTCAGTGTGAGATCTTTATCTTATACATTTCTGTCACCAGTCTGTAATATAAGCTGCCACTGGGCTGGTGGTTTTGTGCTTTCCATGTGTAGCTGCTTAGCAGCGCCCTGTCTGCCCTCCTTCAGGCCATCAACGCCTTTGCATTTATGCTGGGTCTCATTTTCAGGCTTTCCCTTTGGAGGGTCTGAGGTAACTGGGAATCAACACATCCTGGCTGAGGCAGTGCCTGTGTTGGGCACCACACCAGCCTTTCTCCTCTCACCCATGCTGTGTTTGCTCTCCAGCTTTAGCACACTTTCTGCTGAGCAAATTGAATGCAGCTTCTGGTTTGTTAACAAAATCAGCTGTGCTGTTGTCTGTCTTGATACTTGGGAAGACAAGCTCCATAGCTCTAAACATCCCCCTTTCCTCCTTACGGCTCCTGCCTCCTTACCCAGGCTCCTTCTGTATTAGGTGCTGGAAAGACATAGAGTAGATTTGCCCACATATTTGTGCAAGCCACATGTGATGCAAGATCTACTACAGGTACATAAAAGAAGGGCTTACAACGTGTCAGGCCCTAGCCTAACCCTGTGCAGACTGGCTGGGCTGGAGAAGCTCCTTAAAATAGCATTTACAGTGCAAATGGTGACAGAAGCTCAGCCGATGCCACCGTAATTACTGGTACATGCACAAAAGAAACCAGTCTAATGGAAGTGTTGAGGGAGTCACTGTGTTTGAAGATCCTGACAGAGCTTTTCCAGCAGCAGAAGGTGTAACATGTCTGGGAGCCGCAGCGAACTGAAAGAGCGAAGAGAATTATTTCATGCAGGGCCATGAACTGGAGCATCTCTGGGTTTAATGGTTAAAATCTCCCATCAGCTGAAGCAGGTTTTACCTTGGACTCAAAAGAAGGGAAATTGGGAATCTCTGCCAGGGAGAGGATTATTCTGCTACACTTGAAGTGCCCAGCACTGCTGATTCAGGAGGCTGTCTCCTTGCTGAGGCATAGAAAGAGGGACGTGTGCTGGCAATGACCTGTCATCCCCTTTCCCATCAGCTCAGGAGCTGTTTGCTGTCACTCTGACCTTAGGAAGAGGCCATCATTAAGTTAAAGAGAGATCAGAACAGCTTGGCTGCTGTTCCTGTGGGCTGGCTGCTTTCAGATCGCAACAAGCAGAGTATGAAGGGATGAAGATGTACTCACCGTCCATGTGTGGTTTCTTTTAGAAGCCACCAGGACTAAAAGTATCACAATAAAAGCAAGGAGGGGATGATGTGTGTGGCCAGAAAACCCACCTCAGGCCATTTTGTAAACACACTTGAATTTATTGCAAAGTAGAGGCTGTAGTTATCAAGGACAGCATCACCTGTGCCTGCAAACATGAGCAGCTTTAACTGTAACCCAGAGCTGGCAGTGGAGCCTGAAGGAGAGAAGGTTTCAGGGAGACCTTAGAGTAGCTTCAGTGCCTAAAGGGGCTGCAGGAAACCTGGAGAGGGGCTTTGGACAAGGGCCTGTAGGGACAGGAGAAGGGGAATGGCTTTAACCTGCCAGAGGGGAGACTGAGATGAGCTCTTGGGCAGAAGTTCTTCCCTGGGAGGGTGCTGAGGCGCTGTCAGGGGGTGCCCAGAGAAGCTGTGGCTGCCCCATCCGTGGCAGTGTTCAAGGCCAGGTTGGACACAGGGGCTTGGAGCAAGCTGCTCTATGGAAGGTGTCCCTGCCCGTGGCAGGGGTTGGAGCTGGATGAGCTTTGAGGTCCCTTCCAACACAAACCAGGCTGGGGTTCTGTGAAATAGTGGATGGGGTTATCTCCTTCCAGGTTGTGCAGCTGCAGTTTACGTCGAGGCACCCATATGGGGACAGCCTTGCAGTGTAGACATCCAGAAGCCGAGACATTTGTTTGGGAATGAGAAGTCTGTTTAATTTGGACCTGCCGTAATTGCTGGCATGAAATCCTTAATTGTGTCATTAAACTGTAAAGATCATCAATATGCTTTGATCTGACAAATAAAGATGCCTTGTGTTCCTATGAGTCACTATCTGTGAGTCAGGAGGAGCGAATGGATCACAAGGAAACAGTGGTAAATGAATAGATTGGAGAGCCCAGCATTCTGATACTGCAAATCAAGTTGTCTAAAAGGATTGATTTGATGCAAGGCTTTGGTGGGTAATCCAAGGCACAGCTTTTTAACTAATGTTCTGTTTTTCTTCTTTCCATCCCCAGACAACGTTTCCTGTGACTCCATCGCTTGCAACAAGCCCCACGATGGCTTTTAGTCCGTACCTGAGTCATGTTTCTCCTGGGATGGGCTTGGTTCCTGCAGAGCTGTTACCAAATACTCCTGTCCTGGTTTCTGGAAATCCTACTGTTACAGTACCAGGAGGCTCTGCTGGGCAGAAACTGATGCGTACGGATAAACTGGAGGTATTTGGATGTCTGATATGATGCTGCTGATAGGAATGAACAGTGTGGTCCCAGCTGCTGCTCTCTGCTAGAATGACTTGATGTAGCACAGTGCAGAGTTTAACTTGCAGTTTTCCTAGCACAGGGCTGCTGCTCTATGCTTGAGCAGATTCTCAGACAGGGCCTGATCCCAAATCCTTGAAAGTCGCTGGGAATTTGGAAATACTCTTATGATTGCAGTGGGTGTTGGAGCAGGCTGGGATTGTCGTTTTCTGTGCTTAAAAAATGCAAGTGGATGGTTTGCCCTTTCACTGAGCTGAGTGGCAGCCGTTTTGGAAGTACCAGACACTTCCCTTGCCTAGAGGTGGCTTTACTGAGCTTATACAGAAAGCTTTCAGCACTGAGCTGTTGGGAGTTGCGAGCATGGGGCACTGGAAAGATGTCTCTCCCTCCCCACGCTTGACTGGGCTTGCTGGGACTTAGTGTTGGAGGAGTTGCGAATGTCTTTCAAACCTTAAGCAGAGGCTCTGCAGGACATAAAGGCTGAGGACCTGAATTCAGAGATCCCTGCAGGTGTAAATTGTAACACAGGGAAGGGTATAATTTCAAAGCATGTTGGTTTGTGTCATGTTCTTTCTGTTGCCTTGCTGACAGCTCACCTTTCTCCACACTCACGTCTTACAGTGCACAAGTACGTAACCTACGCCACCAGCTGTAATCCTCAGCAGTTCCCCTCAGTTCCTCAGACAAGGAAACCTTTTTCTCTGCTTTTGATGCTTCAGTGGTTATGACTTAGGAGGATCTTCAGGATATTCGTAATGCCAGCAGTTGTGGCAACACCTCCCAAGCACACTGCAGCGTGATCAAATGCAGTCACTAATGCTGCTCTTTTATTGTGGAGGGCAGGGAGATTATTTATGTGAAAGAGGCTACTTGTATTTAGGAGCATGTACTTGTTGCAAATAGAAGCAGCGTGGAACATTTAGAATGTAAGGGTCTACCCGAGAGTGTGCTCCATGAGAAACATGTAACCCAGGTGAGACACAAGTGGCAGAGTTGTAACATGTAAGCTTTAGAGACAGGGGAGCAATCCTGAGCTCCAGAAGTTTTGGTAAAACAACGTTGACTTCCTGAGGTGGTTTTGCATTCTGTACAAGTTCTGTATTTCCCTTGTGCTTGGTAATGGGCCCTGATAATGTTGTGGGGTTTTTCATACCCTGAACCGGTTGTGGGTAGCACCAGTTACGCCTGTGACTGTTGGCCTATGTGCTGCCTAAGCATGGGTGTAGAATACACATGTGTTTTAATGTGATCAATTGAACTGATACTCTGTCTTTCAACCACTGAGGAGTAAGTTAAAGTTCTGCTCAACACTGTGACTTCCTTTGAAGGTGTGTCGGGAGTTCCAGCGTGGGAATTGCACACGTGGTGAGAACGATTGCCGCTACGCTCACCCCATAGATATCGCAATGATAGACACAAATGAAAACACTGTCACAGTCTGCATGGATTACATCAAAGGTCGATGCTCTAGGGAGAAATGCAAGTACTTTCATCCCCCTGCGCACCTGCAAGCCAAAATCAAGGCAGCTCAACACCAGGTGAACCAGACAGCTGCAGCTGCAATGGTAAGCATGAGTTCTTCTCAAGCTATATTAACATCACTGAGAGATTTCAGTTGTGTCACATGTGGTGTTTGGGGGAAAACAGAGTGCTTTGTAAATGGCTGACTGAGAGCATGTGCAGTATGAATTTCATCTCTTCATCCCTTCTATGTGCTCACCATAGCATGAAGCCCAGAGTGACACAGTGCAGCCTGTCAGTTAGAGACATGGTGGCAAACCGTGTGGTTTTCTGACATGACATCATGACATGACATGACCACAAGACTTGGAACCAGCATCTTCCCTGGCTAAGTTGTTGGTGTCAGTTCAGCTTTTTCAGTACGCAAGGAAAGCAAAGACTGCTCATCCCATAATACATCTTCTGCAGGGAGATCCTGGCCTGTTGAAGTCGGTAGCAGAATTTCCACTGACTTAAAAGCAGCCAAGGTGTCAGTCGTTTGAGGTTAGCAAACTTGTGCCAGGTGCCTTAGTGAAGTTACAAGGCTCCAACCAAGGCTGACCTCCTGACTCGTTCGATACTTGGGACCTGGTAAAGGTGGTCCCACCTGCATTTTAATTTGAATTGTGACTTCTCTAACACCTACAATTGGGAAAATGAGTCAAGGAAGACTGGCCGGGTAAAATTCCCAGCTGGAGCCAGTGTTTGCCATTCTGTTGAATTCGATTTAATAGCACGTATTTATTCCAGAAGTGGGAGAGCTGGGATATTCAGCATGGGGAGGGAAGAAGAGGCCTAGGGGGATACACCTGGGTCAGAGCAATCCCAGGCACAGCTACAGGTTGGGCAGAGAAGAGATTCAGAGCAGCCCTGTGGAGAAGGACTTAGGGGTTTTGGTTGATATAAAAATGAGCATGAGCTGGCTTCAGTGTGTGCTTGCAGCCCAGAAACCAACCGTATCCTGGGCTGCATCAAAAGGAGCGTGACCAGCAGGTCGAGGGAGGTGATCCTGCCCCTCTACTCTGCTCTCGTGAGACCTCACTTGCAGTATTGTGTGCAGTTCTGGTGTCCTCAACATCAAAAGGACATGGAACTGTTGGAACAAGTACAAAGGAGGGCCACGAGGATGATCAGGGGACTGGAGCACCTCCCATATGAAGACAGGCTGAGAAAGTTGGGGCTGTTCAGCCTGGAGAAGAGAAGGCTGCATGGAGACCTCAGAGCAGCCTTCCAGTATCTGAAGGGGGCCTATAGGGATGCTGGGGAGGGACTATTCATTAGGGACTGTAGTGAGAGGACAAGGGGTAAGGGGTTCAAACTTAAACAGGGGAAGTTTAGACTGGATATGAGGAAGAAATTCTTTACTGTAAGGGTGGTGAGGCCCTGGAATGGGTTGCCCAGGGAAGTTGTGAATGCTCCATCGCTGGCAGTGTTCAAGGCTGGATTGGACAGAGCCTTGGGTGGCATGGTTTAGTGTGAGGTGTCCCTGCCCCTGGCAGGGGGGTTGGAACTGGATGATCTTAAGGTCCTTTCCAACCCTAACTATTCTATGATTCTATGATCTTACCCACATGTATAAATTCCTCATGGGGGAGATAAAGAAGACAGAGACAGACTCTTCTCTGTACTGCCCAGTGAAAGGACAAGAGGCAATGGGCACAAATGGAAATTCAGGAAATTCCATTTAAACTTCCTTACCATGAAGGTGGTCAAACCGTCCATGGAGATACTCGGAACCTGCCTGGATGCAGCCCTGAGCAAGCTTCTCTAATTGACCCAGCTTTGAACCAAGTGTTGGTCTGGATGGTCTCTACAAGTCCCTTCCAACCTCATCTGTTGTGTCGTTATGGTTTTGTATATAACTGCTATTAAAAAAGTTCTTGTCTCCTTTTGGATGTAGGTCACTAAAAGTTTTCTAAATCCCTCTTTTTAAAGACAGTAAAAGAGGAGGTCGCTTTGCGTTCATGGTGAAGTAGAATGCAAACCCAGGATGATTTTAGGAATTAAACAACTGCTCTCCTTGTAGCATAAGTGTTACCTGGAATGTAATTCGAAGACCCCATTTATACTCAGAATTTATTTGTCCTGCAGTTTATTTATGAGATTTCTTACTATTTTTACTCCTGTTGAAACAGGAGCCCAGGTCTTGTTGAAAAAGAACCTTCTGAAGTGAAACTCTGTGTGTTCTTCACAATCGAATCTTTACTTTTTCACTCATTATGTAGGGCACTGCTTGACCAAAGCCAACACGTTTTATTCATGCTCTGGCTTCTGTTAAAAATGTGATTAACCTTATTTGTATGCTGCTAACTAGAACCTTTAAAATATTTATTGATGGCTTGTTGCATCACCCCTGCTACCGAAACAGCTTACATTATTCATTGGCTTTTCAAGGTTTGATGCATTTACTGTACCTGTTGAGGAGTAAGACTTTAATAAGGGGAAGAATGGTGCCTGGGTTTCTTGGATCAAAAAGCATATGCCAGAAAAATGGGTGTTCCTTCTGAAATAGATTTGGAATTACTTCAAATCCAAAGTCAGAAGGGATTTCTGAGGAACCCAGTCCTTCATTTAGATGACATGCACAAGTAGTGGCTTTACTCTTGCTTGGCTGAAGTCAGTGCGGCGCAGGCAGATGGACTGGGTCAGGCTCAGTCCCCAGTTTAGGACTGCACTTAAGCATGTGCTTGAACCTCCTTTCTTGAGTGGTGGTCGTGCTCTTGCCGCTAGCACTCTGCTGACCTCTGCATGGTGTAGAGCTGCAGAACTAGGGCTGCAAGTCCACTTGTAGGTGCTAATCCTGGAGTGCTCCTGACCCGCTGCATCAGGCAGTGGAGCAGCTCTGGAGCACATGTCCCACAGTGACATTTTTTACTTTTAAAATTCATGCAAAACAGAGAAAAATAGAAACAGAGAAGCTGTGGCTGCCCTATCCCTGGCGGTGTTCAAGGCCAGGTTGGACAGGGCTTGGAGCAGCCTGCTCTAGTGGAAGGTGACCCTGCCCATGGCAGGGGTTTGGAACTGGATGAGCTTTAAGGTCCCTTCCAACACAGACCAGGCTGTGGTTCCATGAAAACAGCTGATGAGCCTGTTCCATGTCTTCTTAATACTTTGTATAATGCATTCACTTGTTTGTTTGTTTGTTTTCTCTTTGCTTCCCCAAACGTTGCTCTCTGTTGACACTTCTGCTTGCTGGTTTGGTCCCTGTGCTTGTCTCCCTCCCCAGCCCATTGCCACTGTGTGCTCTCTGCCTGCTAATTAACCCTCAGCCAACTGTCACATCAGCAGCTGTGGAATTAATGCTGTAAGTGACGTAAGAGCCTCTCACTCCTCACTGCTTATAGCTGGCACAGAGGCAGCCCCAAAGCCAGCAGAGGCAGTGACCCGGATCTTACTTCTCTGCCCTCCCCAAGAGCCACCTCTCTGAGGAGTCTGGGAAAACCCTTTCACTCCCTTCCTCTCCTGACCTCCCCACTGAACAAAAGCCCATCAGATAAGTTACTTTTACTAGTCTTCCTGTTCTGAAGCATCTGAAGGTTTGCCACTGCGTTGCTGGAGTCTGTCACCTCCTCTGAACCCTTCAGGAAGGCAGTGCCAGAGAAGGACTCACAATGATGATAAGAGCCATGTATAATCTTCAGAGGAAGCTGCTCAGCTTGCTTCTGCTGCATGCCAGGGAGTGGGGGCTGCCTCTGCCCTCCCGCAGGTCATTTTGTATTGTTGTGCCTTGGACTGAAGCAGCCAGATGCAAACCCAGCCCCTCTTCCCTACGTGCAAAGGGGTGGAAGTGTGATCTGCTCCCAGGAGATAGTGATGGGAGGATAACTGAGGTTATTGAATTGTTTGTTGCAAACATGTAATCCAGGCCTTGTCTTGCAAAAGAGTAACAAGAGAGGGTTGGTAACCAGCATGGGGGGAGTTCTGACTTCCATCCCTGGCAGTGTTCAAGGCCAGGTTGGATGGGGCTTGGAGCAAGCTGCTGTAGTGGAAGGTGTCCCTGCCTGTGGCAGGGGGTTGGAACTGGATGAGCTTTAAGCTCCCTTCCAACACAAACCAGGCTGTGATTCCATGACGATGATGGAGTAGTCTGTTGTGCCTTGATGTCCCTATGGCCAGGTGCTGTTTGTGTGCTCCCTCTGACTGCAATGCTGGGCTCCGGATTGTCCTGTAGAGAGCCAGTACATCTCAGTAAGGTCTCAAAGCCTTCAGTTGTTCTGCTTTTGGCACTGCCATTAGGGGATAATGGGGGGTTTGGGGTGGCTGACAGCCTTTGGCCAAGAAGTAAGGACTCAAGTCATTATGTGCCTGCCTGGCACAGTTGCTTTGCTATAATTAGCAGGGTTTTTTTCTGGGGCAGGTTTTGGAAGCATTTGAAAAGGAATGTTTAGCAGTCGGGCACCCTACGGAGCATGGATTTAAGCAGCAAGTTCTTCACTCACTGTAAACCTGTAAAACACCTCTGATGTATGCGGAGCTACTCCAGGCTCTGCAAGCTGCAGCTCTGCCCAGTGCCTGGAGGAACGCTCATGCAGCTGCCATTAAGAAGATGAGATGTAGATAGAGTCAGATTTAACATAGGTATCAGTGAGGGCTAACCTAGAAATGGAAACTCCTAGATGTACCTAAAAGACCTCATCCTAAAATAGGGATCTTAAGCAAAAGGCTGGTGTCTCAGTCTCATGTTGTCCCATGTTTGAGTGGTGTCTTCTGGTACTAGCCAGAAGAAATCTGGGAAGATGAAGCCCTGCTGCTGGCACCAATGCCTAGTAGCATTAGCAGAGGATGTGTGCATGTCTCAGGGCAGTTTTGCAAATGCAGTTTCTTCTTCTCATTTTCTTCTTTTAAGTACTAAAACCATCCAAAACTCACCATGTGAATGGAGATAGGATGGAGTAACGTTTTGCCTGGAAGTCTCTTGCTTAACATTCCGTAGATGAGCAGTCTCCTATAGCAAATTAAAGTGAAACCTGTTTCTAGATGGTGACAAACTGTTGCAAGCTTTCACTTACGTTCTGTTGTGTGTTGAGCTTCGTAACACTTGAAAATCCCTTTGCTTGTATCCTTCCATCTGAATACTGTGTGTTTGTAGCCTCAACCCGTTGCTAGCTAAACCTCCTCTGTGCCTGCCCTTCACTGTCACCTCTTAATAAGAAAACCCAGAAAACAGAAGGGATAACTCTATTTCAGCCATGGCTTTGCTCCATGATGCAGAGCAAGTAGGCAGAAGTAACCTGATTGTGCATGACTTCCACGTGCATAAGGCTCCCTGACGTCAGTGGGAGCGTTATGTGCACAAGGGCTGCAGGGCAGAATTAAAAAGGACCCTTTTCTGTCACAACGCTCAGAAAAAAAACGTGTTTTCTACTTGGGTACAATGAAAAGCTGTAAATCATTAGAAACATTCCTGTCTCCTGAGAACCTGACATACTGCTTTGCTGTTGAGACATGCTTGGGTGAATGATGAGTAACTGAGAGAAGTTCCTGAGTTGGGTTAGTGCTTTTTACCAGCTCTGAACAGGTTTGACAGGCTGGAAGAAGCTCGGTGGTGTGATAGAGCAAAAAGAGGAGAGCTGTCAATGGCTTTTGCACTGTTAGTAACAAGCGAGCAGCACTGAATTTGTGGAGGCCACCTTCTAGGACGTGGGAGCAGGTCCAAATGAGCTGATGCTGAACTGGGCCACTGGTGTGAGCAGTGAAGGATCAGGCCTGTTCTTGACCATGTTGCTCAGCCTCTACTAACAAGTGGAAATGCATTTTACTATGAGTGTAACATTACACATGTAACTGGCAGCACCTACTGCTTTACCACTCGGACACAGGGTTGGCTGCACGCTTGCACATGTGCACACATACATGTAAGCAGGAGTTGAAAAGACAAACATCTCTTTTTCCATGGCATTTGTTGCTCATGGTGATCTTCTTGGGTTTAAATCTATTGTACTTCTCTTACCTGGTA
Organism: Ara ararauna; assembly: GCA_028858755.1. Classification (NCBI taxonomy): domain Eukaryota; kingdom Metazoa; phylum Chordata; class Aves; order Psittaciformes; family Psittacidae; genus Ara; species Ara ararauna. Next base: position 1,009,988 of record CM054383.1, on the reverse strand, counting down.
TGTTTTTAAATGCTGGTTGCCTGCAAGTGCTCCTCATAGTATCCTGTCCAGGTGATCACCTCTCCCCTTCCTTTTCCTTACCCTTTTCTCCCTGTGGGCCCAAGTCAGTCCTGCTAAAGAGCTCTCTTAGCACCCTTCCTCCTCCTCCTGGACTCTGCCCCTCCTGGTGCATTTACTAACTGCTTACCTAGTGAATAGATTTCACCTAGTATTTCCACTGTCACTTAGCTGCTCTTCTCTTTCCCGTCTCACTAAGTTGACACAGTTGCAGGTGATCTGCAGCCAGGCCCCCTGATGATTTAATGCATGTTTGAGCCACATCTGGGCCCCTTGTTTCACTCCACTTGTGTTTACTGACTCCCTTATCCACAGGCCCTGCCGCCTGGTGCACTTCAACCTTTACCAAAGAGGCCAGCACTTGAAAAAAACAATGGTGCCACCACAGTCTTTAACCCAAGCGTTTTCCACTACCAACAGGCTCTAGCCAACATGCAGTTGCAACAGCCTGCATTCATCCCTACAGGTAAGTGGCTCCCAGCATCATAGTTGTCTTTTTGATGACCTAGGCTCTGAGCTCATAAGCAGATTTGTAAGAGTCCTTAGCACAAGAGTATCGGTGTGTATTTTTCATGTTAAAAATGGATGAAAAGCTCATGTTTGTTGTTTGACTTTTCCTTTCCCCCCCCCCACTACAATTTAGAGCTTTTTACTTTAAAGGGCCCTTCTTAGGACTTTTGGTTATGGTTTTGGGTTTTTTTTCAAGTAAGAGAAGTGTCTGCATGTTTCTTGAATTCATACTTTCTGTTTCTCCTCCTTACGGTTCAGCTAGTTAATCCCAAATTAATTCTTTGACTCCTGCCTAGCACCCTTATGGACTCATGTTAAAATGTCTTGTGGACCTCTATGCCTGCTCCCTTGAAGCTGCAGGTATCTTTCTGAGCTTCTATCTCAGTGACCTACGTATGCCAGCAGCCATGGTGCTTATAGAGGGAACAGTTCCTCTTTAGTCAATACAAATGACATAATCCTCTTTAATGGCATATATTTCCCTCGTGCTTGGCTTTTGAGCACTACAATAACCTGAGCTTTTTAAAAGCAATTTAACTCCCAGCTCTCATTGTACCTTTAAGGTCTCAGAGTAAAATTGAAAGATGCAGTTTAGTCATTCATACATGAGTGGCAATCTGGAGGTGGCAGTGGGACTGCTGACTAGCCAGTTAACCTCTGCTCGCTGCAGCCAAGTGACAGACAGAACCTGCTTAGGGTAGGAAGTAGTATAAATACCTGAATGAGGAATATTCCAGAGTTGATAGCTCATTCTTTAGTATCATTATGATCCTTGCAGAGCATCATAAGACAATGAACAGCCCATGTGTTTAATGCTGTATTCACTTGGCAGATTGTATTTTAAAAATACCCGAAGTGTTTGTCTGGGCTGCCCTTCAGGCTGAACACAGATTGGACCTGCAGCTTGTCCTGGCTGCTTCTTGGGGTCAGGGGAAAAGCCTTAGACATAGTCCTGTGGTGAGACCAAATTGTCTCTGGTGTGAGCCCAGAGAGCCAGAACCTGAACCCTGTGCTCATGTGGCCTTTCTGTTAGGAGAGGCCTTGGGGACACTCAAAACTCAGCAGCTGCCAAGATGTTCTTCCAAGAAAGTGGAGCCTTGCATGGAAGGACAGAGGGATGCAAGCAGTAGCCTCCCTCCTTGTTTTCTGCAAAGTGCTCTTGGAGGGGATGAGCTGACCTTTGGCAGATCTGTTAGGTGCCAAATGAGATGCTTCTCCAGGAAACACCGACACCTTTGGGAGTGCCAAGTCCCCCACTGGCTGCACGCTCCTCTTCCTTGAGGTCACGGAGTTGTCATAAGGACACGCACCATCAATTAGGCTTTACCCAGCACTCCCCCTGCTCTTGTCTCATGGCAATGAAATTAATGCAGGGCTGATGCATACAGGTCTGTGTGCTGTCTGGGGACGTGAGTGCTGGTCAGAGCAGCACATTTCCAATCAGAGCATGGATCACTGATGAACTGATGTTACGCATCCCCCTTTTCTCTTATGCATCACACTGCAGATGTGGCCTCAGCCTTTGCAGTGCTCTGGAAAGCAAAGCAGGGAAGTGGCACGTAGCAGCTCACGCCATGGGGAGGGGAAGCGAAGTGAGCTGCTGCTTTTCCTGGTGTCTCCTACTCAGTTATTGAGAGATCAGTGCCATGGAGGGAGAGGGGGAGTCAGGGTGTCTATTGAAAATGGCGTTGTCACTGCAGTTGTTTCAAGTCCAGAACAAAACTGCCTCTTTCAGCTTAAACTGGAGACTTTGAAACCCCAGTTCCTGCTTGCAGGAGTGAATTGCTTTTGGAAAGTCAGTTTTAACATGAGTGTGACGTTCCTCTAAGGGCAATTTGTTTTCTGCTGACACGATCAGAAAGAAATTGACATACTTGACACCAAAAAAGTCCCAAACAGCCCTGCTTTGTAAGATAGATGAATCTTTTAACACCAGGCTGGGAGGAGAAATATATTCTCCCCAAAAATGCAAGAATTAATTTGGTTTGCTATGATCTCTTAAAACTGAGTTTAAACTACTTCTGTACCAATACGCAGAATCTGTTCGCATGTGCTTAAATACTGAATGCTGCAAAGAGAATACCTGCTTTTTAGTTAAAGTGATATCTAACACTGAAGCTTCACTAATGAAATATCCCTTTTGTTCGTCTTTCCACGCTTCAATGCATGGTGTGCAGGGTCAGTTCTGTGCATGACACCCACTGCAAGCGTTGGTAGGTTTCTCTACATAAACTTCTCCACTTTTCCTAATCTGAAAGAGACTGCGAGTTAGTATGTGTCAGTGAGAACCTGGGTGCCTGAGTGGTGTGACTGGCTATCCGCTGTCTTCTTCGAGGCTTAAATGGTTGTATCCCTTTTAATTTCTGTGCAGTGCAGTGTTTTGTGTGACTAATAAGAGAATCCAAGGTGATGTCTTCCCACCCCTGTATAGATCTACTGCAGAGACAAAAACTTGCCACTTAAATGTCTTTACAAGCCATTGAGTCATCCAGCAAAAGGAAAGAGCAAAGGGAGGATCCTGTTGGCTTAGGTTTTGTATCAAGCATCAGGTGGATTAGAGCTTGGAATTGTGATTGTCTTTCTGAGGCTATTTTAGGAGACTGACTTAGTAAGGGTGCTAAGGAGGAGCATTTCTGGGGTCAGCCCCTCTACCAGAGCAGGGCTTAGACCATGGACTGGCTGAAGACTCCTCTCTCTCTCGTGCAGTGTCAGGTATGAAAGCACAAGGGACCATAAGGAGGTGCTGCTGCTCGTGCACGTAGGATGCAGTGAGGTGGCAGGGCTGAGTATGTGCTCATGGGTGCTTCAGGGATCCACTCTGTTCAGGCTCAGCATCTAGGTCTTACTGGGAACTTGTGCAGGTCTTTGAGGCACCTTCCCCTCTGCAGCTGCTGGGCAGAGCAGGGTGGGTGAAAGCTGAGCTTTCATCCTCCAACCAAGGTTATACAAGAGGACCAGCATCCAGGCATGTCTGCTTCAACCAGAGGGATAGGGGCATGAGCAGGAGGCCTGGGAAGGGTGCAGCGCTCTTGAGGAAGAGGTCTGAAAGCTTTGGCAGGAATGTCTAAGCACTCTGCTCTTGAACCCTGTAGTGCAGGGAGGACACACCGCTTGCATGGCAGGGAGCTGTGCCCCTCAAACACCCCGGGGCCATGGCTGCTGGAGTGGCAGGGAAGGCCCGTCTGCTTCACTGCCGTGGCTGAGGGGATGGACAGGCCTTCCCACGAGCTCCCCAGCCCCACAGCTTCCCCCTGGGTTTGGGGGATGCCTGTGTGTACCCCAGAGCATCACTCCAGCCCCATGCTCTGTGGCACAAGCAGCTTCAGGAGGCTGCCAAGCTCCCTGCTGCCACGTTGTCCTTTGGATGCTCCTGCAAACTGTAGCTGTTCAGATGCATTTTGTGTATTTTTCCCTCTTGGTCCCTTCTCCTCTCCATCCATCCCCCCCTCCCCTTCCCTGCAAGAGGGGCGTTTTGCCAAATCCCCTGGGATTAGGGTGGGAAGGAAGCACGCTGTGTCCGGGGAGAGCTCACTCAGGCTGCCGCCGCTCATGTGCCGTGCTCCAGCTCTGTCCCGGCCCGGAACATCGTCACTGCTAGAGCGGGACACCAAACCCAGGGAGGGGGCTGCTGCCAAGTGCATCGTGTACCTGTGGTGGCTGGCGGGGACGGGGAGGGGAGGGAAGGGGATGAGCTTTCCCAGGCGGGCGGGAGGGTGCGCTTGCCAAAACGTCCCCAGCCAGAGGACCGCGCACTGGCTGCGTCTAACTCCCCACGGGTGCGAGCTGACGTGGGCTTTTGCTAGCACACCCGCCCTCTCCCCCCTTTGGAAATGTGTCCCCTCGGAGTCTAATACATCATTGTTCTGCTTATAAATGTACTAAGTGTTGAGAATGTTTTGGTTTTTTCCTTAATTATAATTGTAATTGGCTTTTCCCCTTCTCTCTTGTTTATTTTTTTCCCAACGCTGTCTTGCTTTGCACTGTGATTGCATGCTGCGCCCCGATGTGTCCTTCATGACGATGTCACATGGCTTGTTGCTGTGATTCCTGCCACGCCCCCAAATCCACCACATGTTGCCATGGTTACATAAACCAACCAAAACAAACAAACAAACAAATATATATATATATGCACTCCACCCTCCCGTATGTCGCTTCCATGGTTCCCCTCCGAAAGTGCCCATGATGCACGGTGCTACGCCCACCACTGTGTCTGCAGCAACAACTCCTGCCACCAGCGTCCCCTTCGCTGCAACAGCTACCGCCAATCAGGTTTGGCCCTTTCAATGGCTTTCTTTCACGTGTTCAGAACTCGAGGACCGGGCGAGGGCCGGATCCTGTGCGGGGTCCAGAGCGCCCAGCTCGGCGCAGGCTCGGGTGTGCGTGTGTGTGTGAGTGTGTGTGTGTGAGAGGGGATTGGTGAGGGGGCACCGGCTGGGCCTGCCGTGGGCCGCAGCAGGGATGGGCGATGGGCAGGGTTGGAGATGCTTCTCCAAAACCAAGCACACACCTCACCCCGGGTCCTGGAAACCAGGCTGCAAAACTCCCAGCGTGGTCACACAAGAGCTGCAGCGCTTCTGCTTTCAGTCTCAAGCAGAAATACCACCCTGAGCATCCTTCCCAGTGGTATTTTGGCATGTCCTGTCCTGGCTGGAAAGTGGAAGTGGAAACACAAAGTGGCCTCCCCGCAGTGCAAGATTGGACTCTAAAAAATACCCCAAATGCCCAAAATTGGGGGTGAGGCTCTCAAATCTGAAGCTCAATTACCCCAACAGCACATCACCCATCCCTGCAGAACTGCCTGTGGATGTGCAGTACGTGCTGTTGTAGCACTGTCATAAGTGTTCAGGATTCCATGCATGTCTGCCGAGCCATGATTCTCTCCAAAACTTTCCTCTGAGGATACTGAGTTGTGATGGCTGCTTCCGCACCAGTCCTGAACTGTATATGCACAACCGTCCTAGTGATGCTTCCTGACAATTTGGTGTGCCACAACTTCTCCCAGTTAGACCAGAGGCATTTCAAACACTTGGGATTTTTTATTCTCTCTCCCCCCCCCCATGCTAATCTTAGCTTTTTGATTTGTCATGCTCTCAGGTTTAGAGCTATTGCAAAGAAAATGGGGTGTCACTTTGTTCTGTAGCAGCTGTTAGCTGTGCCAAACATCAGCAGTATCTCAGGGGGCATCCTCTAGTCTTCTGCTAGTGCAAGGGCATGAGGCTTCCAGTCAGTTTGGCCTACATAAGTCCTAGGCAGAGTTTTACTGCTCGCAGTACAGCTCACTGTTCTTCTTCTGTGCTTGTTGTTATGTTCAGGTAGAGCAGGTCTTACTCCTACTCGTACTGGTGGTGAGAAGAGAGCAGAAATTCCTGTACAGTGTTGCTCTGTGGCTGTATGAGTCCTGGTTCAGCCAGATAGTTTCAGGGCATTTCTGTCTTACGTATAGTGTATGGAGTTAAAATCCGGGTACAGTCACTGCCTACTGCACGAGGCATCAGTAGTGGTGCAGCTACGTTGTACTTAATGTGAGGCAAAGTAAAGACATCTTGGGAATGGATCCTGTTTTGTAAGACACTGGTGTATTTGCTAACCTGACACTGAAGACAGAATGAGCAGCTGGATCTCAAGACAATGTTTTAATGTGTTGTGTTCTTTCTTTTTTCTCTGCTGTAGATATCCCAGTTATCAGTAGATGAATTGAGTAGCAGCATGTTTGTTTCACAGATGTAGAAGTTCCCAATAGAACAGTAAGTTCCTTTTTGGTATTTCTCTTTATGGTAGATTGCTTTGTCCAAGGGCACTGCATCCCCAAGCAGGGGGCTGGCTGGGGCAGAGAGACCCCAGTGCCTTCACACTCTGCCAGCTCAACAGAAACTGAGCTGCTGCAGCACAGGCATGGACCAGCCCTATGGGTTATAGCAAGCAGTGTTTCCTTACATCTAAAATACCTGGTTTGAGATGTTGGCAGCCTCCCTTTCTTGCATCCCCCTGAGTTTGAAGCTGTGCTTACAAGTTACTCTTGCTCTGCATGGTTCCCAGCTGCCTACAGATGCCTCAGGGATTTGTGCTGTTGATGGCAAACTGCTCTGGTAATGAGTCAGCTGAAAAGGTGTAACTTCTCTCCTGCTGTTGGTGGCATATTTCCTTTCCTGGGGTAAGCAGGATTGGGTCAGCAGCAGCTGCTGTGCATCTGCAAGGCTGGCTCGGTCTGAGCAGAGATCTGCTGCTCAGCTGCACTGGGGGCCTGGCTCACAGTGGGTTTCTTCAGGGGTCCTGGTATGTGTTTAAGACCAGGATGAATGCCACAAGCAGCATAACCTTCACCCTACCTGCAGATCCTGGCCTTCCCTCGTCTGCTGGTTTTCTCTTGAGTGGGAATGGTGGAGGAGTTTGTCCTTTCCTTTGACTTACAGAGTATAACTTCACAGCCATAGCAGCAGTGTCATTTTTCCATTACTTTTCTTTGTGAGCGTTTGCTGATATTCATGAGAGGAAATCCCTGAGGGTTTCAGTTCATCACTGGATTTCTTTTTTACTCAAAGAGAGTAAAGAGCAGTTCAGCCAATTCAGCAAGAGGTCACCAGAATTTCCCAGTGCAGCCCACGTAGTATACACAGATCTACAACCCATTTCTTCCTTAAGTCACGTATAACAGGCCAGTGCTTACATGATGGCAGTTAATTTGGCAAGCAGCTTACTAATGGTATCTTTAGCAGTCGGCAGAAGTTACTCATCTTGATAGTGGCCCTTTACCTCTACAGACCTTAATAAAGCACCATATGTATGCTAACTTTGGCCATGGACCCCTGTCCACGTAGGGGTGAACACCAAGCTCTCCCCGTTAGCAAAGATATTCTGAATGACCAGGGCTAAGGAGGGCCTGGAAGCCAGGTTGGCAAGCCAAGCTGCAGGAGACAAGCGCTGGGTGCTTCAGGGGAGGCTTTTCACAAGTACATCCCAAGAGAGGCCATTTGCTCCCAGAGGAGGATCCCCTGAGCATGGGGTTTCTGCATCTGTGATTTGTGACTAGGCCTCTGGGTCACGGCTCTTTAGGATCAGATTTTCTTGTTACAGTCTGTGGCATTCTCTGAAAGAAACAGGAGCTAACAGGGGCCGGGGATTCCTTTGGCCCCCTCCTTAGTCCCTCCTACCATCCTCTCCAAAAATAAGACTTATTATTCACCCACCTCCCTCTTTCACTAGGTGCCTTGTCAGTGTGTGTGGAGGGTGCTGGAAATGCAAAGCCCTAAATGCAGATTAGAGAGGATGCCAAGAAACATTATCAGCCATTTCACCCCACATCAGCAAACTAAGGGAAGAACATGTTTTCTCTCTGCAACATACCAATGGCAACCCCTTGGATGTGAATGTATCTTATTAGAGTGGCTTTTATTAAAATCTAGATGTGTGTCTCTTAACTTCTCACTCTTTCTTTGTTGTTTTTTCTTCCCCTTGCAGCAGATCATGTTGAAATTCTGAACAGTAAAATTATGGAGCACCAGGACTTCTTGGTGGGAAGCTGCGCATGGCCTTTCTGTATATATCCCCTCTTCCCTCTCTCGTTCTCTACCACCTCTACAGTAAGCCTGTTGCAGCCTACATGTTAACCAAAAACTGAGCAATGGGAATGTCAAAAAAAAAGAAAAGACAAAAAAAAAAGCACTATAGAAACACTTAACAAACAGCGCTCTGATATACGAGATATACCAGTAGGAAATTATAATAGACTTTTGTAACACATAACTTTAACACACTTAATCATTTTCTGACTACCATCCTGAGAAGTGCAGCTGCACAGCGGACTGTTGGTTTACTGTATACTATCGATGGATAAATGTTTGTCTTGTTTTTAAAGTGTTATCTTCCTGTTTTGTTTACATCATAGTCTATTGATTTGTTTGGAAGTGTACATCATTATCAAGTATACTCAGTACCATTTTTTCATTATTGTTATGTCTTAAGTTTTCATATTCTGTAGGTTTTATGGGGGTTTTTTTGGTTTTTTTTTACTAAAAATGTTATTGTGGGAAACAGGAATTATGTGCTGGAAAAACATGACACAGGAATGTTCTGCCCTTTGCTGGAGTTTGCTGTTAGTGTCAGCTAAAGATGCTCATGTTAAATGCTCCTTCTAGCATTTAAAATTTGCCTTCAGATAGAGTGTCCAAACTTGTAGTACAAGGGATGCAAAAGGACAGTTGTCATTTTAGTCCAGCTCAGGGTATTTCTTTCAATACAATGAGCTGATTCTGGAAACTTTTGGGGGAAACCCACACGTAAAACCCCAGGCTCAGTAAGGTTCAGGAATGATTGGCTCAGATGGTGGTAAGCATCAAGGGATTTCTGCAGTTCTGTTGTCCATGGAAGTGCATTCTCAGCTGCAAACTGCGCACAATCTCTCATGGTGCATTCAAAACACAAGTGAAAGGTGTGAGGTGAGACAGCTTCAGTTGGGCAAAGACTCATGTCGGAGAGGAGCTGGAGTGGGCCATAGCCATGACTTAGCCCAAGCTGGGTAATACCGTGCCCAGTGGCTTGTCTTCACTGAGCATGCTGAAACAATTCAGCCTGAAAACTTAGGTGGCTCTCCTTGAAATGCTGTCAGTGTGCACCAGTTCTTCAGTCACCATTTTCCATAAGTGGGTGATTTTTTTTTCCGTGTGATCTCTGGCCCCCTAAAGCAAACAGAGCAGTGACAAAGCAGGAAAAAGCTCAGCATACGCTTCCTACCATAGATAAATACTAATCTTAATGGAGCTCCTGTAGGTCAGTGGATTTATTTTGGCACCTTCTACTTGATCAAGAGCAACGTTTGCCTCACAACAAGGGCTAGTTCTCAATACCTCCTTTTCTGACACATGAATAAACTGATTTCCAGCCTGTCTGCCCTGGACAGCCCAGCCTGTTACGCTGTATTGCTGAGCAATCTGGCTGCAGAATGCAGTTTGGTTGAGGATACAACCAAATTCATCCCTGTCATAGCTCTACCGTATCATTGGCATTATGGAAGAGATGGATTTGCTGCTGTAAATCCACAAACTCCATAGAAGGAGAAAGAAAATGGTGATTGAAACCAAGCAAGAGGCCAGCTCCTAGCATCCGGAGGGCTGGCCAGCCCAAGCTCGTGGTGATCCTGTGGGGTGCCAAATTCTGTCAACCAGGTTTTCTTTTCTTTTCCAAGCTCCTTAGCCTTGGTTAGAGACTTTCCTTGCCCCCTCTTCTCCAGTGTGGGAACAGATAGTTTGCTAGATCTGTATCTCCATGGATCACAAGTGATGGAGGGGCATCTAGGGCACAGCCATTGTGTCGCAGAGCAGGCTCTGACCATCTGCCCATGGAAAGCATTCATAGCAAGAACTTTTGAAGAGCCCAGCTCAAAAAGGCCTTCAGCAGGCTTTGAAGCAAACCCTGAGAGAGGGGAAAAGACTACCCACACCCAAGAGCTCCTTTGTGAACCCAGCGTTTGGACAGTCACTTGTCCATAGCTGTTTCCCTGCCATCAGCATCCACAAGCAGCAGCGTTGTCTGAAATCAGTGACTCCCCTTTGTGTTGGCGACCACATCCCTGTTCTTTTCACCACTGAGTTTCTGTTTCCCAAAAATCATAACATTGTTAGTGGAAAAAGTGGATTTGAGTACTTCCTGTTTGAAATTATTTGTGTATCAAACAAATGGGTTTTGCACAACCTGTGCCAGTGCCTCAACAAAGAACAGAACTGATCTTCTTAAGCCAGAAAGGATGCATTCAAGCTTGTATGGCTTTATGAGTTCAAGGAGGTTGGAATTTTTTCAGTGCTAAAAGGATTTTTGTATATCTTGACACTTTGGTGTAACCTCCTCTTTTATTTATCGACTTCAACATCTGGCATAGATGTGCATAGAATGTAAACCTAGAATACAGCTGTTTTCCTGTCACATTTAAAGCACTGAAAAAAAAAGAAAAGAAAGAAAAGTGTTTAAGGATTATTTTTTATTAAAGAGGTCCAATGAGGGATGTTCAGGGTAGTTATTAGGTGCCACAACAGTTTTTATATTGCTGGCAAATTTAGAGTTAATTTGTAAATGAGTTTAAGGAAAGAAAAGCTTGAAGCACTAAACTTCACCAAATTCAAAACAATCTCGGCAACGATGCCGCTTTGAGGTAGCACTATTTAAACTAGTTGTGCAATGAACTTGCTCTAATTTTCTTTGTTCAAGGAAGAAAAGAAAAAAACCAGTCGCCAGACTATAAATTTCCTAAATAGACTATTACAAAGTCACCGAGCTAGTTAGTGACTCTAAACAAATGTCATAAAAGCATGAATATCATCCTTTATTTGACAAGAGATGTATGTAAGTTTGTTTAAATCGATATAATTTTAGTGACATTTTTATAAGCTTCCCACTTTCCATGAACCTATATTTTTTATTTATCCAAAGTGATTTCTCTTTGTCCATTTCTCTCAGCCTTATGCAAACAATATGCAAGAAATGCTGAAACTTGGATAAAACGGGTCATGCAGAGGGAAAATGAAAGCTGAGATGGATCATTTTCACGGGAAAAGGTTGTTAGTAGTTTCAATACAAAGTACTACTACTAAACTGTAACATAAGCAGACAATAAAAGAGGGATTTAAAATAAAATGGATTCAGAAAACTATTAAGATTATTTTTGTTAAATACAGTGCTTTTAGTAATTTGGAACATGGTTTCACAATCAGCCCTGGGGGGTGTTTTTGAGTTGGAGATTTCGAGCTGATGATTTTTGGACTGTGTATTTTTGCATTGCAACGTTCCAGAAGCCAGGCCCCTTCCCGAGCACTCTGCAGCACCGGCTCCTCTCTTGCCAGCCCATCCTCGCTGTCTCCCACTGCGCTCGGAGTGTTCCCCAATGGAAGCACCCCAGATCCCGGATGCCGATGGCCGGCGCTGGATGTGGGTATGTGTCTGGTGGATGCAGCTGGCCGGAGGAGGAGGCGCGTGTGCCCGGTGAGATGTCCTCTCCTCCCTGGGACGGGAGAGCAGCTCTAGGGCACGCGGGTCGTTGGGAAACTGGAGTCCTCGTTTGCTTTCTCCCTTGTACATTTCACAGACATGGAAATTGAAAAAGGTGAAATTTATGAGGAAAATGGAATTTCCCATTCCTGTTGAATGGATTTAGTTTGATATTGACCTGATTTTACCATGTGCCTGTTGAAGGCCTTAGAGTATATACTGTATGTTAAAGACTGTAATAACTTTAAAGAAAAATAGTTGATAGCCTAATCCAAATGTAAATAGAGCTACACCACATTGTTACTAGGCTACAATGCATTCGTTCATTCCTTCATGTCATCTCTCTTCATTTCTCTGCCATTAGTTTTTAAGGTTTTCATTATTGCTCTTTTTTTTTGATATCTTTAGTAACATTTAATTTTGAAGGAGAGGTAGAGAAAGTTTAAGGTTTTTAAGACATGTTCAGCCCATTTAGTTCTATCCTAACCCCACACCGAAGCATGGTAAGGTATAGAATACAGTCCATAACTAGTTTGTATAGTTTACAGTTTAAGAACAAAATTAACTTTGTATGTAACTCCTACAATGATAGATTCATTGTTAACTAATTATATTAAGTTGTTGTTGCTATGGCAACAAAACTACAACATGGCTACCTTTGTATACATTATTTGTGAGATTTTCACATGTAAATGCGAAGTGATGTGTAACAGTATGAGCTTGTTCAAGGTACAGTTCGATACTGTCAGAGAAAGAGATGATTGAATATTTTTAAAATCCCAAAGTCCCATGTGAACGCTGAATCCGTGGCTCCAAGGGTCACTCTTTCAGTCCAGAAGTTTACAACACATGGATTTAGAGTCAGGTTTTATAGCTTGTAGAAATTGTTGTGTGGCAAGGGTTATTCCACAGTATTTTCACTTCCAAAACCACCACAGCCTGGATTTACCACACAGGGACCGGTCTTTGCTTTCATTTCAGCTCCCTTCACACGGTGGCAACTCCGAGTTAATCCGTTTCAGTACTGTAGCTCCGCCTGCAATCTTCCTCTGTCCAGAATCTGAGCACTCACACGATACGTTACGATCAGGGCTAAAGAATTAAGCATATGACTATTTTAATACTAATTTATATTAGCAAAAACTGTACATAAGAAAACCAAAATATTGTGGAATGACCCCGTAACAGTGTTGAAGATACCAATATGCTGCAGTTAAACTGATTCAGTTCGTGTACGAATGTGTGAGACACACCTTTTTTGCACTTATGTACATAGTCCACGAAAGAAATCCTTGGAACTTATTTTGAATATAAAAAGTCTGTAATAATACAGGAAAAGTTTGTAAAAGAGATAGGTATTACTAAGGCTTTGAAAAGGAGGAGTTTTTTGCTATAAAACTTATCTGAAAGCATGATGTTGCTTTGCTGTTGTAAAAGCTTTGTAGTTTGCCATAGCTTATTAAACAGCAGACTGCTACCAGGTCAACTCCAACCTGCAGCACAGAGAAACGGGGAACAGTGCTTAATTAAATAGTAAGGTCACTAGCAAAGATTTGAATTCCTCTTTTCATCAGCCTGCATTCCAAACACACCCCAGGTCGTGCTTCTGATGGGTTGTGATGGGTGAATCCTATTAGGACTGGTAGGTCCGTGGTGGCACACAAGCCTTTTCCTAGCGCCTAATCCCGTTTCTAGTGGAAGTGTTTGTTAAGGGTGACTGTCACTGCAGAGAGTGTTTTAAATCCCAGAGGGAGTTTGAAATGTTGCAATTTACTCATTTGTTTTTTTTTTCTTACCTTCATGGGGCAAGGTCACAACTTGAAGGGGCTGATGAGCAGTGGATGGGCAGGGGTGGCTGTGGTTGGTCTTGGGCCACTTTCCTCTGCTGTACAACAGCAGTAGTGTTTGTTTGGGAGCATCACGTGGCTGTGCTGCTCGGTGCTGCCAGATGGGCGTTGGTGCAGGGAAGTGGAGGCTGATGGTGGCATCGTGGCCAGCTTCATGCTTGGAGGTTGACAAGCGCCATTGTGTTGGCCACCAAAGGAAAGCATAGCTGTGGTCCCCCAGCTTAGCTGAGCAGCCTTTTGGTTCCCTTTCCACTGTGTTGTGGTACTGCCAGGGCTCTGCAGTACCGGGGGATTGTGGAGGAGCTGAAGTGCCTGTGTTGACCCATTTCTTTTCATTGGAATAAGTATGCTCCAGCAGGCTGGAGCAGCTCTGCTCTGGAGCCAGGCTGAGAGAGCTGGGCTGGTTCAGGCTTAAGGAAGGCTCGTTAAGGGGTGACCTTAGAGCAGCTCCAGTGCCTATAGGGGCTCCAGGAAACCTGGAGAGGGGCTTTGGACAAGGGCCTGTGGGGACAGGACAAGGGGAATGAATGGCTTTAACGTGCCAGAGGGGAGACTGAGATGAGCTCTTAGGCAGAAGCTCTTCCCTGGGAGGGTGCTGAGGCGCTGTCAGGGGGTGCCCAGAGAAGCTGTGGCTGCCCCATCCCTGGCAGTGTTCAAGGCCAGGTTGGACACAGGGGCTTGGGTTGGAACTGGATGAGCTTTAAGGTCCCTTCAACCCCAACCGCTCTGGGGTTCTGTGATCTTTTCTGCAAAACCCAAGCCCTGTTGCAGGGTTGGGTCTGAGGTGTCACTGCCAGGAGCTGCTCTTTGGCCACCACTGCCAGCATCTCAGTGGTTCCAGCTCCTCATGATGTCAGCAAGTGCCCAACCAGCCCACGTGGCACCAGGGGGCTGGTTAAGATGGGGGTTGCTGAATCAGAGCCATAGCATCGTATGGTCCTAGTGTCTAAGGTGGGAAATCAGATGTTGCTTTTCTCCATGGGTGTTAACAATAACCTAGGTTTTAATACAAAATAACCAGCTAATTCTAATCTCCATGCTATGAAGGCTTCACTTTGCTGTAATCAATTTCCATAACGAAGTTCTTTCTTATTTCCAGGATTATGAGAGAAAAATCCTTTGCACTATGTGGAATGAATCGTAGGTGGTCAAACCTTTGCATTGGGGATGAGCATGATCATGACAAAAACACCTCTAAAATCTTTGCTAGTCATCTTTACTGACATCCTGTATCATCAGAAATAACTCTATTTGCCTCTCAAATGAGCTATTTAAACATGCAAAAATAACACAACTATTAAATAAAAGGAAGTTATTTTTCCAAACACACAACAGAGAGAATTACCTGACACCGAATTACAAGGTTCCAGTTCTTTATTACTGTACACAGATGCTATTTGATAGTGGTGGAAGCCAAATGATTTTGTTGCCATGGCTTTTGTATCCTAGCAGATGAGGGGATGATAAGACCATTCATAGATTGGATTTTGGGATTTTGTTGTTTTCTTTCCGATTAGCTTTGCTTTAATTCTGTCTTCATTTTAAACCATTCAAATAAACCGAGACTCCCCACGCTTTATTCTATCACCTGACAACAGATCACTGGTTCTTTTCTTCTACAGAATTGTATTTTAGGCAATCACTAAAATCAAAGAGAGAACGTTCTCCTAAATTGTCCGTTTTGAATCGCAATATATGAGAGCATTTATACGGTGTAAAGTAGATCCTGAAGTACATTCTTTTCATAGGCATTTCTGGTAAAACCAAGTAAGGGAAACATTAGATATCAATTTAATGGTATAGTTTAGAGAATACATACAAATACTACAGTTAGCCCTGTGGAATTGTAAGAAGTTCAAGTCTCCTCAGACCCAGGCGTAGGCTAATGCAGTGTTCCATAACACCGTAGTTCATTCCCTCAACTGCTACAACAGGGTGTATGCTTTGAGTTTCTTTTTCTTTTGGCCACGTTATATTGCTGTAGTGCTTGTACGTGCTTTAGAACTGTGCATAATGCTACTCATTTTAGTATGTTAACTTCTCTATTGTTATTGGTTTATTTTTGGATCTTTTAATAAAGTGTATAAAATCCTTGGTTATGTTTTTTTATGGATCCAGATCTACGCATTAATAGGAGTTCACTTTCAAAAACGTTCCCGGTTGATTAGTCCCCAACTTCAAAGGTTCCGACGTAAAAAGGAATAATCGATAACGGATGAATTCGAGTCAATGTTGTATCAAAGTGTAGAAGAGCGGAATAAATTTCTTGCCAGAAATACACCCGCGGTGGTTTGGATTCTGTGGCCGCTGCCGCCTCCTTTCCGGGCGCCCTCGGCCTCTCCCGGGAGGTTCCTGACCCGAGCGGGGCGTTTGTGTCTCAGACAAATAAAAAGTGAAACTTTTCAGACGCTGCCTTTTGGTTTCTCTCGTGCCTTAGGCCCGCTGTGATGTGCTGGCTTTGGATGTGCCGCGCATCCTTTCCAGCCCTGGCCGGGATGTGAGAGGAGAGGAGATAACCAT
Organism: Ara ararauna; assembly: GCA_028858755.1. Lineage (NCBI taxonomy): Eukaryota > Metazoa > Chordata > Aves > Psittaciformes > Psittacidae > Ara > Ara ararauna. The sequence goes on along the minus strand of CM054383.1, from coordinate 994,080 downwards.
GAAGAGTAAACTGAGCGTCGTCCCAGGGCTGGCAGCTTTTGTAGCACAGTGATGTGTGGATCAACTCTTCTCCTTCAGCGTTTGTGTCAGACACGTTCTGAGCGTCCCAGTGCAGTAATCCCATAGGCAGATCCCGCCTGGAATTCCCCAGCTCTCCTCCAAGGGCACAGCTCAGCCCCAGGCTGCGCTCTTAGGCTGGGGATGCCCCTCACCATCCCTGGCTAAGCTTGGGCCAGACTCCTGGAAGAGAAAAGTGCTTCTTGCCAGGTTGGTTTGTCCCTTCTGTAGCGATGCGTAGGTTAGAGGTAAGACACTGCCACCTTGGCCACCACCTGCTGTAAAGGGGCTTTAACCTTAGACTGGCTTGAGATCATCACTGGCTCCCTAAAAGCTTTTAGCAGCCGCACTCAATACACTGGGTCCAGCTGGAGGCAGCAGTGCCAGGCTGCAGCCTCGCTCATCTCAGCAGCAACAGAAGACATCGGGAACCCCTGGAGATGTGAGTAACCAACTCCACAAACCTCTGCACATGGCCTCGCTCCCACCAGGGCCACACAGGGGACACAGGGTGATGGGGGAGCTCAATGCATCAGGAGGGGGCTGATGCCAATGCAGGGTGAGTGCAGCACAGGAGGGATCATGGGCCATTTTCCCAAAGGAGTTCAAGAGTTGAGAATGGGGGGATTCGGAGTTGGAAGTGGTTATTTTGGGGGATGCTGCCCACTGGAGGTGCTGGGGGCAGCTGGGGTGTGCTGGTGCTGTGTTGAGGCACAGGAGGAGGCTGTGCAGGTACAGCTCCTCCCCACCACCCTTAGCAGGACAAGGCTTTGACTTTGTGAATGTTACCTGACTGCTCCTTTTCCATCATTGCACTGCCCTGGCTTCTCCTGCAGGGAATTGACTCTGTTTGTGTGTCAAGGCCACTTAGAGCTTTGTTCTAGAAATGCCTCCTGCTGGCACAATTAAATGTCTGAAGTGTTTCTGAACTCAAAAACCCCAGGGGGAGCTGAAACTTTTCCAGGCAATGGCTGTGTGGAAGGATGGGATCCTTCCGCAGTGCTCACTCATGAGGTTGCATCACCACCTTCCCTCTGGTCCCTGTTCTCTGTGGAAGGGGAGGGGGACTCGCAGGGTGGGCTTGGACACACCAGCTCCACTCAGGAGGAGCATCCCCACAGGGTCAGGGGTGGGAGTCCCACAGCAGCCCCCAAATTCATGGGTAGCCCTTTGACAGGAGATGTTAAATTGGGTTTCAAGGCCAAATGGCATCCTTGGGCCAGGGATAGGGGATTTTACCTGGGATCTGTTTGCAGAAGGCACAGGAGTAGGTGCTGCAAAATGCTGTAAGGGATGGAGTTGGATTAAAGGCTCTGATGCTGTATTTACGGTGTGTGTCACATGGAAATATCACAGGATCCGACCTCTCTTCCTCTCCACTGGGACACATTCATGTAGGAAACCCAAGTTTGACAAAAAATCCTTGTTTAGCTCTTTGGCTGTTGAAGCTTCAGTGGGAAACATGGGGGAAAACCAGCTCTTTTTGAAGGCTTGCTCCATATTCAGCTGAGCCTCTGTGGTCCAAAGCCAGTTTTTATTCAATCTGGACTCAGTGCTGGATGAACAGATCACTTTGATCTATTTATTATGAGACAAAGGAGAATGGAGAAGTGTTTGGCTAATCCTGGGTGACTTGTGGCTCTCCAACACCCTCTGCAACACAAGCAGCCCATTACCCCTTCCCAGAAGGGGCTGCACCAGAGTGCAGGGCAGCATGAGTAACGGCGATGCTCTGGGCCATGGTTGCAGATGATGGACCAATGTGCCCCTTCCAGGCTCTGCCTCCAACATAGCAGCACATCCCAGAAATGGATCCCTGTGGATGGCCTGGGAAGGCTCTGAGGTGTCTCTGGACAGGAGAACCTGCACAGAGACAGAAAAAGCCGCAATCTGAAGGCCATGGGGATGGGCTTAAAGGAGCCCCATGCACCCAACAGGGCAGCGCTGGTGGGTCCCAGCCAGGCAGGGCTCAGGTGGGAGATGCTGCAGATGCCTTTGCTCTTTGCTCCTCATTCTGCCTGTATCAGGGTGGCTCTGCCAGTCTGCTCACAGCTGCCTGCTCCGTCCTCTCCCTGGCAATTCCCACTGTCCTTGCCCTGGATCCGGAGGTGTGAATCCAGCCCCGAGGCGATGGCACTTAGCGTCTCACGCAGGAGCCGTGCTGCGATGCTGCTGCACCGCTGGTCTCCTCACAGCTGCCGCTGCCTTTCCCAGGGGTATTCTCCACGGTTCATGGGAATTGTTTGCTTGTAAAGGTTACCTGTGCCTTCCCAAGGGAGCTGCTGCCTCCCCCCCGCAGCCATCGCATGCTCAGCTTGTGTGCATAATGGATGCTGTGCAGTGGCACCTGGATGCCTGGGTAGCACCTGCTGGGGATAGCACCAGGGTGCCAGTGGGCACTGGGGGGTGTTTTGGGGGGTTTGCCTGCACCAAAGCAAAGGCAAATCCCTTGCAAAGCTTCTGGAAAGCTCTCATTGAAGTAAAACACTGTTTGTTTCCCTGTAGGAACACGGCCTGAAGGAAAGGCACCGACCACCTCACCCTGCCCGAGGGTCCCGCTCTGCGGCGTGGATGAGGGGACACAGCACATGGCCCATGAGACCATCGCTGCTCCCGGAGCAGCAGCAGCACTGAGGTGGGGGCAGGCGAAGGTGAGTCCCTGTGTGTGCTGGGGGTGAGGTGGTGGGGAGGTGGGAATTCACACCGGGCCATGTACTGGCGCTGTTGCAAAGAATCATGGATCAAAGGGTTGGAAAAGCCCTTTCAGCTCATCCAGTCCAACCGTTCCCAGCACTGCCAAGGCCAACACTGACCCATGGCACTGAGGCCTCATCTCCACAGTGTGTGAACACTCACAGGGATGGTGACTGCAGCCCTGCCCTGGGCAGCCTGTTCCAATGCTGAGCACCCTTTGGGGCAGGAATTGTTCCTCAGCTCCATCCAAACCTGCCCTGGTGCAGCTTGAGGCCGTTTCCTCTTGTCCCATCCCTTGTTCCTTGGGAGCACAGCGCAGTCCCCTCCTGGCTCCATCCTCCTCTCAGGCAGCTGTAGGCAGCGATCAGGTCCCCCCTGAGCCTTCTCATCTCCATCAGAACCCCCCAGGTCCCTCAGCCCTTCCCCATCACACTGTGCTCCAGGCCCTGCTCCAGCTCCGTTGCCCTTCTCTGGCCCCGCTCCAGCACCTCAATGTCCCTCTTGTAGCGAGAGGCCCAGAGCTGAACACAGGATTCCAGGTGCAGCCTCACCAGTGCCCAGTGCAGGGGCACAATCCCTGCCCTGGCCCTGCTGCCGCACTGGTGCTGAGCCAGGCCAGGATGCTGGGGGCTGCCTGGGCACAGCTGCTCATGTTCAGCTCCATCACTCAGCACCGCAGCATAAACCAAGGGGATTTTGGAGAGGGTGACAGGAACAAACCGGGGCTCTGGGCTGGGCAGGATGAGGCCTTGGAAGACTTTAACTCCCCACAGCACACAGGGTGGGGGCTATGGCCAGCTTTTGGCTGGGCAGAGGCAGCCCATGCTGGGGGGGGTGAGCTGCAGCTGCCCCCTTGGCCCTCGCCCCTCTGCCAGCTTCAGTGATGGGAAATCCTTTAAGCTTGCGCATTAGTGCTGTATTTAGGTCTGTGCTGTATTAGGGCTCGGCGTGGAGCAGAGCCTCATTTCTCACTTAATAAAGAGTGTTCTAAAGGCGTTTGTCCTCACGGGCCTGGCTCATGAGCAGAGTGGGTGCTGTGGAGGGAAGGGTGCTGGGCTGGCTCCTCAGCCTGCCAGGTCCCAGCTCTGCCTGTCCCCTGCCTGCAGCCACACTGTGCTCCCACCCTGACACCGGGGCACTTGGTGCCAGGACACAGGGATGGGTCTGCCCCGATAGCCCCGCACATGGGGTCGTGCATCCAGGGCACCACCGGCCTCTGTGCACGGGCACGGGGCTGGTGGGGTCCCATCTTCCAGCAGTGACTCTGTCATCAGATGGAGACGGGGATAATGACTCAGGAAGGGCACCAGCAGCCAGCGAGCTCTCACTGCCAGACCTGGCTCGGGGCTGCAGCACAGGCAGGAGGGAGAGCGGGGCTGTGGAGATGCTGCGAGGGCTGAAGCAGCTCTGCTCTGGAGCCAGGCTGAGAGAGCTGGGCTGGGGCAGCCTGGAGAAGAGAAGGCTCCTGAAGGGGAGACCTTAGAGCAGCTCCAGTGCCTAAAGGGGCTGCAGGAAACCTGGAGGGGGGCTTTGGACAAGGGCCTGTAGGGACAGGACAGGGGGAATGGCTTTAACCTGCCAGAGGGGAGACTGAGATGAGCTCTTGGGCAGAAGCTCTTCCCTGTGAGGGTGCTGAGGCGCTGGCACAGGGTGCCCAGAGAAGCTGTGGCTGCCCCATCCCTGGCAGTGTTCAAGGCCAGGTTGGACACAGGGCTTGGAGCAAGCTGCTCTATGGAAGGTGTCCCTGCCCGTGGCAGGGGCTGGAGCTGGAGGAGCTTTGAGGATCCTTCAACACAAACCAGGCTGGGGTTCCATGAAATAGCAATGGGCTTTCCCCCTTGACACCAGTGGTGGGAGCTGCCTCTCAGAATCTCATGTCCTGGCCTAGTGCAGTCCTAATGGAGGGTGTCGATGCTTTTCCCTTGTGGCCATTGACGAGCACTGAGATATTGCTGGGAGAGAAACCTCAGCTCAGCACCGATGTCCAGCACAGGGTGAGGACCCTCAGCCACTGCCGCTGTTCCAGCTGTGTCATCCGTTCCCAAAGCACGGGCTAATGGAGGATCATTTCCTTCCTAGGGACCATGCAAAGAGTGGTGTCGACAGGCAGAATATGGGAAGAGCTCCTGATCAAGTGATTGGAGCATCGTGGTGGCACAAGGGATGAATGGAGGGATTTGAGATGTTCAGCAATTACAGAGCCAGGCTAAAAAGAAATGAATGAATGAGAGACTCGCAGGATTGTGAGAGGATGGGCAAGAATTTGACGTGGGATTAAATACTGGAGGGAAGATTAGAAAAGCAAAAAGCAGGAGATGAGCAAAGCCTGAGGGATGAGGCAGATGGACTGGATCAAGGGGAGCTGCCAGCCTGGGATGAGCCCGGCACTCTGCACCCGCATCACAGCTCCACATCCGCACGCTGGAGCTGCCCATGGGCACAGGGCAGGGGCAGGAGCATCCTCTCCCCAGCAGTGGCAGAGCTGCTGGTGCCAACATTCCCATGGCCACACATGGATGAGGAGTGCCCCCTTGGCGTGAGCTCTGCCTCTCTGTGCAGGGGCAGCATGGCCCTGGCAGAGCCACGTTTGCTTTCCCAGTCATTGGCTGATCTCTGCAGAATAAGGGAATTCTCTGAGAGGCCAAAGCGCACAGGAGAAAAGGAAACCCCACAGAACGATAACAGTGAATGGGAATTCTCCTGTTAGACACCGGTTTAAAATGGCTTTATTTCCATAAACCCTCAAAAGCTATCCTGACAGTGTATTTGCCTTTCCCTGCCTTTCTTTTCATGTGGGGTTTAAAGCAGCGGGTTTGGTTTATGGAATCATAGAATTAACTGGGTTGGAAAAGCCCTCTAAGATCATCAAGCCCAGCGTTTATGCGATCCCTGCGGCTTCTGGCTTGAAGGAGCTGCATTTCCAGGTTTACTCCACCCCAGCGTTGGCTGGAACCTTACAACCTGTGCGTCTGTTCCCAGGGAGAGGCTGTCACATCCCACAGTGGTGATTCAACAGGGTCAGCTCTGAGGCCAGCACCAGCCCCCCAGCTCCAGGAGGTCCTAGAAGCCGGTACCTGAGGAGCTGGTGCTGCGTTGGCATCACCTCGTGTTGGGGGAGGATGTTCTGTCATTGGGAGCCCAATGTCGATGTGGTGAGCGGGAGCAGGAGGTGCTTCCATGTGGCACAGGGTACATCAGCTCGGAGTGTGGGGAGCAACGGAGATGGCTGAATGCCTGGAGAATATGGGAAGAGGAGCAACAGCAGCATCCTCACACACAGCAGTGACCTGCTCCCCGGCATGGGACACTGATCCTGCAGCAGGAGAACAGCAGTGAGGGGATAACCAGGACACAGGCAGTGAGCATGGCAGGGTGGCACAACAGCATCTCCAGTGCTGTTCCTCAGCAACAACCAGCTCCGGGGATAAGCTTTTCCCAATGGTTGGTACCATGCTTGGGGATGCCACCAAAACCTGGATGTTTCTGCTCCCAGAAATCCCAACAAACTCCTTGTTGGATCAGTTAGAATGCAGTGCAGCCCCCCTTCTGTCCCAGAATCAGTAATCACTCTGGAAATGTCCTTTCCCTTCTCTGAAGTGCCAGGATGCCTCTTGTTGCTACTGAAATAAAGGCTGAAAGCCAAAGGGTGACTCTTAGGAAAGAAATGGGAAAGAAATGGAAACCCCTTACCCCTTGTCCTCTCACTACAGTCCCCAAGGAAGCGTCCCTCCCCAGCATCCCTATAGGCCCCCTTCAGATACTGGAAGGCTGCTCTGAGGTCTCCATGCAGCCTTCTCTTCTCCAGGCTGAACAGCCCCAACTTTCTCAGCCTATCTTCATACGGGAGGTGCGCCAGACCCCTGATCATCCTCGTGCCCTCCTCTGGACTCGTTCCAACAGTTCCATGTCCTTTTTATGTTGAGGACACCAGAACTGCACACAATACTGCAAGTGAGGTCTCACGAGAGCAGAGTCGAGTCCCTCACTGGCATCTGTAGGTGATGCTCCAGACTCCTCACTCCTCTGTCACCTCTCCCTGCACTGCTTGCCATCCCTCCTGCCTCCCTGCTGGACACGGCACCAGGCAGGATCCGTCTCCCACACGGATGAGATGGAGGTCGCGGTTATTCCTGGTCCTTGCTCGTGCCATCTGCCCATTCCCGAACCTCCCTGCGGGAGCTGTGCCTTAGCAGGTTCATTTAATAAGAGCGTTCTTTATTGTTGCTGCTGTGGGCACGGCACAGAGCAGCTGAGCCCATGAGCAGTGCAGAGCTGCTCTGCTCTAATCAGATCGTGCCTAGATGCTCACTTACCATAGAACCACAGCCTGGTTTGGGTTGAAGGGACCTTAAAGCTCATCCTGGCAGGAGCCAGTGGCAGCAGAGATGAGCCAGGCTTTGACCGGGGACGTGCTGCACCTCATGGTGAGGCCACGGCAGCGGCACCGGGGCAGCCCTGGCAGGAGGTGCCAGACTCAGGGCTGGGCCATTTACGGCAGAACAGCAATTCCCATCCGGAGCTTCAAAACCTTTTCCACCACCAGCTCCTGCTGCGGCTCCAGGTCGTGGCTCAGTGACAGAGCTGTGCGAAGTGTTCAGTGAAGGGAAGGACTCACCTGAAGGGTGATGAATGAAGTCGGGTGCGCTTTGAGATTGGCCTTTTGGGGTTTGTTCACCTGTAGACACGTGTGGCCAGGGATATGGGTCTCCAGCAATACAGAATGGCACTGATACGCACATGGAGGGAAAGCATCCGGGCTCCCAACCCTGCACCTGCTGCTTGTGCTGTGTCTCAGCAGTTAAACCGCACAAAGCTGTGTTTGTTTGCCTTCCCCTTGCCCCGTCGCTGTGCTCTTTGCACCATTCCTCTCCCTTAGTCATTCCTCCACCCACGGCAAACATAATGGACCATCAGCGCTCCAAAGGCAGGCACACAACGGACCTAAGTGACCGTGTAATCGCATTATTGTCACCCTCATCCTCCCGTGCCCCTTTCCTCCCGCCCCCTTTGTCACTGTCACCGATCGCGTCACGGTTACATTTAGACGGGAAGCTCTGATCCCGTCTGAGGCTGGGCGCATCAGGCGCTCGGCCCATGGCTTACAATGGGGTTGAAGCGGGAGGCAGCCTGTCTTACCGCTCCCGTTCTCGCACAGTGATTCACCAGCACGCGCGTGTCCCATCCCCACCCCACACAGCCATTCACTCGACGGACCGGTTCCGAGGCGATGGCAGAGGGGTCATCGCTGACACAGCGCAGGGACTCAGGCTCGGTGTAACTCAGGTTTAGGGGCTCAGCGCCCAGAGGTGCTCCAGGCCAGGCCGGACACGGGGCTCGGAGCTGCTCCGGGGAAGGTGTCGGTGCCCGCGCGGGGCTGCAGCGGGGGGAGCTCTGAGGTCCCTTCAGCCCAACCCGGGCCGCGGTTCTGCGATCCCCGCGCAGAAACCGCTCCTTTGTCCCCTGCGCGTCCTCCCCACGGGGCACCCGCGGCCGCGAAGCGCCGGGGCCGCCCGGGCAGCGCGCGGTGCCGCGTCCCGGCTGACAGCCGCTGCGGGCCGGTGCCAGCCCTGGGGGCGCCGCGGGGAACAAGCGGCCGGGGCAGCGCTCGCTCCGCAGCGGCGGCGGCGCCGCGCTCACCCCGCGGGGCCCCCCGGGGCACAGCCACTGCCGGCCCCCGCGTTGCGGTGCGCGTTCCCCCCGGGGCCGCCCCGCGGGCGCACCCCGGTGTCACACTCAATCCGGTCCCCCGGTGCCGGGCGGGGCGTGCCGGTGTCGCACTCAAACCCGCCCCCCCCCTCCCCGCGCCGGGAGGTGCCGCCGCACTAAAGCTCCGGGCCGCGGTGTGTCCGCCCCCGCGCCGGAAGTGCCCGGAGACAAGCGGCGGGAGGGGCGCGCCGGGTGCCGCAGCGTAACCGTTCCGGGCGGGATGGACTGAGGCGAGCGGCGGTGCGGAGCGGTGCGGAGCGGAGCGGTGCGGTGCGGAGCGGGCGCTCACCGCGGTTTCTGTGTCCCCGCGGGCGGCGCGGGAGCGGCGCGGCCTCGCCCTTCTCCTGAGGCGGGCCGGGGCGATGCGAGGGCCGCGCTGCCGCCTGCCCTAGGCCCGGGCCTGGCGGGGGAGCGGCCGCGGGGCCCGATGCGGGAGTACAAAGTGGTGGTGCTGGGCAGCGGCGGGGTGGGGAAGTCCGCCCTGACCGTGCAGTTCGTCACCGGCACCTTCATCGAGAAGTACGACCCCACCATCGAGGACTTCTACCGCAAGGAGATCGAGGTGGACTCGTCGCCCTCGGTGCTGGAGATCCTGGACACGGCGGGCACCGAGCAGTTCGCGTCCATGCGCGATCTCTACATCAAGAACGGACAGGGTTTCATCCTCGTCTACAGCCTGGTCAACCAGCAGTCCTTCCAGGTAAGGCGCCCTCCCCGGGGCCCGCCCTAAGGACGCGGCCGTTCCTGCCCCCGGGACGGCGCTGGGGCCAGGAGGAAGTGTTGGGGTTGGCCACGTGTAAGCGCCTCACCGCTGGAGGGGCACGAGTGGGAATGCCCCTTCCTTCCGGGGCGCTGCTGCCTCTGCAGGGCCTTATCGGGGTGCCTCCGTTGTTAAATCCCCCACCAGGGCTGGAGAGCAGTGACCCGCTCCCGCTTCCCCAACAGAAGCTTCTGGCAATCCCCTACCATGAAGAAATCGCTTGATGTTAAAATCGACACTTCCCTTCCCCCCCCCCCCCCCCCCCCCCCCGCCCAAAAGGAACGTTTCTTCACGGGGGCTTGCAGGGCCTCATTGTGCTGCAATTGGGAGTTTTTAAATAAGCTGCTATTTTTCACCCCCTCTCCCAAAATATATGTGCCTAATATAAGCTCGATGCTTTCCCAGCGTAGGTGGAGTATTGCAGAGGAGAAGCGAGCCATATGTGAGGATTTGTGGGTCTGGATTTCATTTCTACTATCACAACTCTCAACCAAGTGGAAATATCTCAGCCAGTCTCAGCTGCCTCGAGAGATGGGGCTTAATTTGTGGGCAATAAGTGGGTTCAGCAGCGCTAGATGCAGCACAGGGATTCGCAACCACTGTTTTGGCTTCTGTTGCAGAGTTGGGTGTATTCCAGCTGCTTGGCAACCCCCCCTTACTGAAGCAGTGTATTTGCTTCTGCTGGAGACTGCGCTTTATCTTTGCAAAGGCCTTGAACTAGCTGGAGACTTACTTTCTAAAGAAAACAACAGCAGTGACATTGGGATGCTTCTCCCCTTGTTTTCCCTTTATTTGGAGACCAGTGAGTCTCCACTATTCAAGGACGATGCAGTTAGTAATCCACCCTGTTAATATTGAATTATTCTTGTCTGTCCATAGCATGTTTACCCTGAAGCCTGCAGGTGCAGACCCCTTTCTGCAGTTCTTTCGCACAGTGGTAACTTCAAATGCTTAAGTTGCTTTGTTTTGGAGCTATGCAAGAATTTGTAGAACTTAGTACTGATAGTAACTTCCACCACTCAGGGGGCAGAGGAGGTTGACTCAGCCTTTCACGTGTAAACTCCTAGTGTTAGCTCAGACTTGAATAAATGCATCTCTAGGTAATAAAATCTCTTTACAGCATCTAATTTGGTTACTTACATGTGATTAACTATGTTCACAATGAATTATTCTAAGCATTGCAAGAACGAGAAGGCTTTATGTAAATGACCAGCTTTCTTCAGCTGTAAACTAAACACAAGCTTCCTAAATGACTGTGTAATGGCATCTGCTGCGAGTGGTGCAGGTTGTTGCACTGGAGACCACTTCTTCAGACAACTGAAAGCAGCTCTGCTCTGTCGTCCTCTAGATGAGCTGAGAATTGCTCTCAGTGCAGTTTCTGTTTATGTACACGCATACACTTTATAAAGTGTGTATGCATTTATATAAAAGTAAACCCCTTCTTTAATAAAAGATGGGTGTTAACTTCCTCTGTGTTCTAGATCCTCATGAGTCTGAATTTAAGATGTCCCTGGTGTGTTTTGAATGTTCAGTTGCATGGGAGAGGTGTTAAAACATGCTTCTGTAGTGGCTCTAGAGCAATTCCATGTGGTTACTGGCACTTACTAACCAGGTGGGTTGTTTGACCAGGACATCAAGCCGATGAGGGACCAGATTGTCCGGGTGAAGAGATACGAGAAAGTTCCTCTGATCCTAGTGGGGAATAAAGTGGATCTGGAGTCGGAGAGGGAGGTGTTATCTGCAGAAGGCAGAGCCCTGGCTCAGGAGTGGGGCTGCCCCTTCATGGAGACTTCAGCCAAGAGCAAAACCATGGTGGATGAACTGTTTGCTGAGATCGTCAGGCAAATGAACTATGCCTCCCTGCCTGAGAAACAAGATCAGTGTTGTACAACTTGCATCGTCCAGTGAGAGAAATCAAGAAAAACCTCAATCATGGCCATACAGATCAGGTTGGTGGAACAGTCATAACTACCTGAGGTGCATAACCATGCTGTTTGATGTAAGCAGATACAGTGTGCCAGGGAGTCTGAAGTTAAGCAGTCTAAACTGGAAGGAGCCTTCCTCCAAAAGAGGTGGAAGCTTGTGTGTTCAGTTGCACGTGATGACTCGAGTCAAACAGATTCTTGTGCTACTTCATCAGGGTTAATCAGGGAACGCTGCATTTACCTGCAGGAATTGTACAGTAAAACAAAGTGTGTGATCTCATTGCACCTATTTGACTGTCAGTGTATTTGTCCCTCTATTTGACATTGTTATCCCTAATGGTCTGTGATGTTGCAGTGGGTTTCTTCATTGGTTGTAGTTGGTACCTGAATTATTTCCAGTAATGGGAATTACCTCGGAGTTCAGTGGGATTATTGTTGTGATCGCCTTTCCCAGTAGGTTTGCTGAGAGGACTTTGAGCTTGTTTAGAGAATAAGAAGTAAATTGTACAGTACAGAAACTGAACATACTTGGAGCACGTTTCTGCCTTATCAGTGGGATAAGTTTAAGAGAGATCCACCCTGAGCTGTGAGGAGTGGCCCGGAGCCCACATGAAGTAGTCAAGGACGTGTGCAAAGTGCTCTTCATCTAAAATTCCCAGAGCAGAGAACATGCTGTAAAATGGCTTCTCACTGCACAACTCCTTCCTGTGACTCATGAGAGGTGTGGCGAGAGTGCAGCACTCAGAGGGGCCTCTGCAGCTTCCCCTGTCTTGGATATTGCTTTGGTTTGATCCTTCTTCTCAAGGGTAGCTGGTCTTGGCCCCTCACACATGTGGTGGTCTTTCTCAGTACTTCTTTCACCTGATAGTGTGTCTGGATCTTTACCCCTGCGCACAGCAGAGCTGTCACTCCTGTGCAGGGTGGTTCTGGGCATCCCCTGCTCTTGTTCTATCTCTGTATACTGGTTTTAAGTCTGGCTTTGCCGTTGGCTTTAATCCATGTTACTGAAAAGGGCTCTTCTACATCATTGGTACACTGTGTGTGCAGCCAGCTGGTCCATCAGACCTTCAGGTGTCTGTTAGGCCTGTCTTGGCAAACAGCTCAGTGTGATCTCTGAGGGCAAGTGCAGGGATGAGGGAGGACATGAAAATCCAGGAGAAGGTGCTGCCCCGCTTGACCGCTGCTGTCCTTGAGGCTCAGGCTCCAACTGCCACGTCAGGAACTTGCCTGAGTCCAAGGAGCTTTCTGCATCTGAGTGACAAGAGAGAAAATAGGTTATTACTGGAAGCTTTGGACCATGTATCCTCTTTAATCTTGAGTGCAGTCTCAAAGCTTGTCTTTGAGATAGTTATCAAGTGCTTTGTGAATGTAAAATTGTAGATGCTCATGATCCTGGCACTGTCAGACTCAAGATAATACATGATGGTTTTATCTCCAGGTCTGTGAAATTAAAAAGGGCTGCTGTCTCCACCTAAGAGGTGTGTGTAAGTTCAAGCTTCTCTTGCTGAAAGTGAGCACACTGCTTGTATTGAAGCAGATTAAACCACAAAGTCTTTCCCTGTCCACTAATCCCTAACTGCTTCAGAGCCTTTTAGGGGTATAGGAAGGAGTAAACCAATGAAATTGCTCCTTTAAGAGTGCTGCAGGGTTAATGTCTTGCATTGCAAGTAATAATGCTATGCTGCAGCTATTTCTAAGGCAGCTTCACAAATGAGAGTATGTGGACTTGAAGTATGCCAAAGGTTCTGGCAATCCTTGGGTTACTAGTGGTTCATCCTGTGCAGGTTGCTGTCCTCAACTCTGACACAGTCAGGCCTTTTATCCATGAAATTTGTACTTGCAGAATTGGTTACTTTGTGGGAGGCTTCTGGATTTAGTATTAAATATCAAGTTTAATCTTAAAGGTGAAATTGAGGCAGGGGGTAGGGCCATGTGTTATTCCTTGAATCATAAGTTAATGCTTAGATTTGATGAGTTTGCTAAGCATGCTCTTGCTTCAGAAGAAACATTTGTATTCTTATGTCTTTGTGACCTCTTGAGACAGAGGATGCTCTAAGCTTGTGTAATACAGATTTCCTCTCCTTCATTCTGCCTAGCTCATAGGTCAAGCTTTGAGCAGCAAAATGCTTCCTTGCTTCTAGGAGGTGCTGCTTCTGCCCGGTGTAGTCTTGTCACCTATGCCAAACCAGTAAGTCTGTTCTTGAACAGCTTCCCTGTCAGTCCAGGTCTCACCATGCCTCAGGCTTCTGTTACCCTGGCTCCTCACAGGCTCCTGCTCCGCATCTTTCATTTCAACCTTGCATTTTTGGGATATTTCCTTCTTCCTGGCTCCCACTCTGTCCTTGTTCTTTGAGTAGGTGTAGGATCTCATTGACTTTATGGTAAGCCTTTGCTGCCTGATAATTCCTGTCTGATGTGCTCTAGTGTAAAATTGCTGCTGATGGTGTCTTGTGATAGCTGTAATCAGCTTTGTAGCTCTTCTGCTCATCTGTGATCCAGGGAGCAATTGCTGCTTCTCAGACATCTACTTTAGCAGTGACCTCTCCCAGGTAAAGTGAAATTGAGAAAGTGGAGCCAGGAGTCTAAACAACCCATGTGTCAGAGGCAGGCTTGAACTCTAGCTCTGTCCTAGCATGATCATCAGCATCATCTCTGAGTTCTGTGACCTGTCTGCATCCAAGAGGAGCCTTAGGTCTGGATTAGTTAGTTCAGAATCAAGTACATAAAACCAGTGTGTGTCTCTACAGTTCTGGAGAAAACAGTTGGGGAGTGAATTATATGATTTACTTGGTTTTTTATCTAAGGCTATTTCGGTGTCAGGTACCGCTGACCTCTCTTTGGTGCTGATACCTCAGCCCATCTGTCAGGTATGATGTTGTGTAGGTTCTTCCACAGTATGTTGGATTAGCACGTGCTGAAATTGCTGTTCAGTCAGTTGCTTTGGGTGAGATGAAGGATGGACCAAACCCACATAATCAGGATAACCCATAGTTCCTTTTAGAAACATGCATTGTTCTTGCATCCTGTCCCCCCCTCCCCTTTCTCGCTTCTGCAGCAGTCTGCTGTCGTGTCACTGCTGCAGTCAGAGGTGTGAGGCTTCGAGTAGCTGCTCTCTTCCTTGCTGTAGGATCTCTTGAATTGTCAGTATTAGTGTTTCATATTATAACTCTTCTTTAAAATGCAGCACCTCTTACAGTGCTGGTGTGTTAAAGGTTTTCTGTGGAGGTACTAATGGGATTGAAACACCTTAACACTGGGGTAGAAGGCTGATGCTGGTTGGTGGTTTCTAAGGACTTGACTTCTGTGAAGAAACTACTTCAGGAGTAGAGAAGAGTCACCAAAAGCCCTGAAAAGCCAAGGATTGAGCTGCACTGAAGTGCTGGCGTGTGCCCATGAAGGGCAGGTTTCTACAGACTTTGAGCTTCAACTCAGGCTTTTGGGGTACCTTTGCAGATAAATCTTGTGAAGCGCAAGCAAGTTATCAGAAATACAGTGTGTTAGTCCCACCACTTACATTTGTGCGCTTGATGGAGAACAGTGGCACACAGTGTGTCCCTGTTGAGCCTGCGTAAATGCTAGGGGTGGTTTAGTAGTAATTTAGAAGATCTGAATGCTGAGAACTCAGATGTTGATACTGAATTAGTTTGTCTCATGTACCTGCTTCTAGAACTTCTGCAAAATGCCGTTGCTTCAGGTTACTGGGCGCTGTAGTGCTTCCTACCTGTTTCCGATCTCTAGAAGCAATTTAGTATCCCACAGGGGCAGCAGTTACAAAGTTCATAGCAGTAAGTTGTTAACTGCTTGCCTCTTAAATTACCGGAGTTCCAAGGAGGAGAACCTCAAGAATGCTGCTGTGTACAGCAGTGCTTTGGAAGCTCAGTGTGGCAAACCAGATCTTCTGCACTGTGGGAGAAGCTGAGTTCACTTTGAGTGTGTGTTGAATGTGGCTTTCATTAGTTATTTTGTTTAAATTGCAGATAAAACTCAGAGGAAACTTGCACAGATGCTGCTTTGGAGAACTTTCAGCCCAGGTTGCAGAGCTGAGCCTTGGTAAACCTGTCTCTATTACAGCACATTGCCATACATCTAAGTGCATAAGGTTGGTGGCCTGCAGGATCCACACACCTTAATCGGAATGCTTAGCATGTTTACCATAAATTTAAAGATCTGTTCTTTCTCTGTCAGTCCTTTTATAGCTTTCTAAGTTCATATAATGGCTAATATGCAAGAGTTCATTTTTAATATTTTAATTGATTTCTTTAATCAATTTCTGAACTTGTATTTATTAAATACTTAAACTCAGTATTACCTACTCAATGCCTTTTAAAAGAAGAGAGTTTTAATGGAGAATAAATTGAGCCTTAAACAAATGGTTACTTCTGTATATTACCTCGCATCAGTGCTTATTCTATTTGCAAGGTTTTCTTCTACCATGTACTTGGTCATTCTTTGAGACTTTTTGTTTACGTGTGACAGTGTCATGAGAAGATACTGAAGGCACCCTGTTGTATGGATGTAGTATCCCTTTTCTTGGTAAATGCAGCTGGGACACAGTATCTGGTCCGATTTGACAGTAGGGATTGCTTGGCCTGGGAGGTAAAGTCTCCAGCTGATGTTTCTTTTCTTACAGTCTTGGGTTTCCTACACTCATTTAATCAAAAATGACAATTGTAGCATTGAAAAATAGCAGCACACTTTTCCTTCGACTGAGTTTCTAAACTTGCTTGTTTACAAATAGCTTCTTTATGCCTTGGAAAAGGGATAATGTATCCTTCCGGATGGGCTTTATGCCTGGTTGGTCAGCTCAGCTTTGCCTGGCACATCGAGACATCTACTAGACCTCTGCACATGTAAATCTAATGCAAATAAGATCACTTTACATTTTATAGTTCCTAATATTTGTCTTTCTGAATAATATTTTAAAGCAATATTTGTTAAAGTTTTTCTTGCACTGTCACAAATTGCTTTTTAGTTGGTTTGGTTTGGTTTGGTTTGATTTCCCGAGAAACCAGTTTAATATTAGAGACAAGTTGGTGTAAGAAGGGGAAAAGCACCAGGTTTCAGTGATACTAACTGCGAGCGTGCTTTAAACAGCCATTGCCTTCCTTATTGTTTACCTGAGCAACATATTCTCCGGATACTTGAAGATTTTAACAATAACACAGGTATAAAGAGCAGAATGAACATGTACAAAGACCAGATGGGATTCTTTTGTTCAGTTTAACTTGTTGCATACATGAGAGCTGTTTCTAGCAGTGGTTTCAAACGTGTACTTTTTGTTTTGCAGAAGTATAATAACTGCAACTCACCTACTGCACCAAAGTTCTAGGTTTTTTGGAGCCCAGCTTTAGTCATTTGAACATGCTTCTAGAAATGTCCATTCTCTCCCTGTTATAGCTAAAGAACTTGGAGAAAAGCTCCAGCAAAAGCAGTGATGGATAGATGAGGTCAAGCAGTTGGAAACTCACCAATTGTATTGTGGATGATGGCATTTCAAACAATAAAAGCTGACCGGTACAGTATCTCACACTAATGTGTTTTATTGCTAATAATGCAGGCTGACTTGCCAGTGGTAGCAGAAATAAAGGTTCTGAGTCTACGTTCAGTGTTGAATTGGAATCCTGAGCAGAGGAGGAAGAACACCAGGTTTCCTGCTTGGGTAGCAAAACACCCGCTTTTAGTTTCCTGTGGGTTACTTGAATTTTTCTTTTTTCCCCTGTTGTACAAACCTTATGGAGAGGCTGAGGCTAATGCTTAGGTTTGCACTTTAATACCAGAATTAAACCAAACCTTGTCTTCACAGTAGGTTTCTTTCGTTGAAGTGATGGTCGTTGATCTTTTTTTGTAGGTTGTAAGGAAGTACTGGGAAATAAAAGTAATTCATCAAGATCTTAGTTTTGTCTAAGGGGAAAGAAGTTGGTTGCTATGAAGCAGCGGTTCATTCCTATGGGTAGTTTTTGAACCAGTGTTCATTGTCATGGACCTCAGCACAAAAAAAATGAAAAAAGAAGAAAAAAAAGGACTTTAAAACTTGAACTAGTGTAGAGGGACAGGACTGGGAAAACAAGAGATGGTTTCTTCAGCACACTTTGGGGGGAAAAAGGGACCAAAAGTTATTTTAGGCTTCCTCAATAGATTGCATGTGAAGTTGCTTATTAGAGTAAGAGGCTAATAATAAATGCAATATGTATTGTCTTTACTATGGCATCTGTTTAGGAGTTGTTCAAATCACTGCAGTAGGGCTCTACAAAGACAAATGTAACCTACCATCATCTATCTAATGTACTGTATCTTTATCAGTGATAGGTGAAATCTGGAATAACAAGTGCAAAAACAGAACAATTACCTATAATGCTTTGTAAAAAAGGATTTTTCCAGTAGATTCATTCTTGTCATTTTGTAAGACAACCCTACAGTCCACCTGTTTGTAACTTTTTTAATAAAATAGATACCTGTATTACCAAGCTGGGCTCACTGGTCTGTGTTCTGTCCTTCCCAATGGGCTGAACTCACGAACCAAGCTCTTTCAGGGTGGGTTTTGGGGGTACTGGTTATTCAGAGCATAGTAACCACATCTGAATTGTCATGAGTGACTGCTTCCACTGTGGGAAATGGGGTGTGCAAGTGTGCCCAGGCTGGGTGCAAAGCTCACAGTCTCAGGTGCTCTGAGTAGAGAGGAGGGGAGCCAGGGGCTGTGCGCTACCTTGTTGCTCTGAGAGCTGGTTCAGAGCAGTGATGGTGCCTCTCCTCACAGGCCAGTGTGATGAGGCCTTGTTCAAAACAGGTATCTGTGGGTGGTGGAAGGCAGGAGCCTGTTGTGACAGCCCTGTCTGACACCCAGGGTTGAGCCATAGCAATGATGGGATCTTCCTGTGATGCTGCCAGCCATAGAACCACAGGTGCTCATCCAGCTCCAGCCCCTGCCACGAGCAGGGACACCTTCCATAGAGCAGCTTGCTCCAAGCCCCTGTGTCCAACCTGGCCTTGAACGCTGCCAGGGATGGGGCAGCCACAGCTTCTCTGGGCACCCCCTGACAGTGCCTCAGCACCCTCACAGGGAAGAACTTTTGCCCCCTAATTCCAATGTAAACCCAGGCTGGCTGTTTCGGGGAGCTGTAAGGTAGTGTTCCAGAGGCAGCTTTTTCTTTGGTTTAGCAGTTCCTCCTGTCGAAGAGCAGAGCCCCTGCAGAAGCCTCCCCAGTGTCCCACTGCCCCCATGCAGCCAGAGGACAAGCGTGTCCCCCAGCATGGCTGGAGAGCACAGACTGGAGCGGTCTCCCACCTCGCGCAGGTGACAGGTACATGAGGTGACGCAGATGCCTCACTGACACGGGCAGTGTTGGGTATGAACCACCAGCCCTGGAACCCTGCAGCAGGACAGCCCAAGGAGGAAGTGCATCAGATACCCCGCATGAGTGGAGGGTGACCGTGCCTCGGTGGAGCAGCCTCACGCTGTTATCTGCACTAATGGGCTTGACTGTAATTACAGTTGGGAACTAGGTGGAAGCGTCTGGTCTTAATTAAAATGAGATATGGGTTCTCAACCGATATGTATCAACCTGTTGGAGTTATCTGAGAAGCCAGCAATCCTGGTGCTTGGTTTGGTGGTGGGTGCTTCGGATTGTGGGTCACTTCCTTGGCAGCTGAAGGAGGTGATGTACAGTGTGCTGTCCATGTAGCTGTAGGCAAGCTATGTGCAGAGGTGAAGTGCTCTGTGCTCTCTGAAAGGGAAATAATCTGGCTTTTGGGGCTTTTTATCTCTGCCTGGTCAATGCCTTTGCGAGGAGCAAAGAGGACGGACTTCGAGCTGTAAATCAGCAGCAACGTTCAATTCAAAGGTCAGATCCTACCTGTAGTAGTTTTCTGGCTCTGCTGAGGGCAGCATCGAGCTTATGGTGTCTTGGCTGGCAGCGGTGATACAGTTCAATTACAAGATTGTAGGGGATTAAGTTTGTTGTTCTCCGTGGAAACTGTGTATCTGGTACAGAATCAATCTACTTGCCTCTGAAGCTCTCTTTCAAAGCTGAGGTTCTCTTCAAGTCGTCCCAAAACGACTGGAGCAACACTGATAGCAGCAGTGACTGCAATGACTGATGAGGAAGTCTCTCGCGTTGCAGGAACCTGCGCACTATTCACCTGCAGGAGGCTTTGCTGCTTGGTGGGTTGTGGTGTGTCCGTGCTCCTCGGTGTTCTGTCTGAGGGTGTGGTGACAGCTTCCCAACAGTGCCTGGCTTCCTCCAGGCCCCATTCCCAGTGCTTAGGCTGGAGTGGGATTACTGGGTGACCACAATTATGCTTGCCTCAGAAGACCAAGTGGGAGCTGTAGCTCGTCCCTCCTGGGGGCACAGTGGGGAAAGCTGTGTTAAAGCTGGGGAGTGCCTGGACTCACCTTCCAGGTTCCACATGCAGCAGCGCTGCAGAATCACTTTGAAACTGAGCTGCTGGCATGCAAAGAAATAAGTAAATAAGTAAGTAAAGAAACAGCAAAGTTAAGAATGAGCCGAGATTTATAAAAGCATCCGTGTCTGCCACTGTGGCACCACAGTGCAGCTGGCTCAGACTTAGGCTTCTTATGCTGCATACTAAAGGGTGTGATTGATTTGGGCGACATAGCCTGACGTGAGGTGTCCCTGCCCGTGGCAAGGGGGTTGAAGCTGGATGACCTTAGGATAATCTTTAGGTCCTTTCCAACCCAAACCATTCTGTGGTTCTATGGTTCTCCAAATGACTGCACTGTGAACCCAACAGACCATCAACCTCCTGGGCAATTTCTGGCTCTTTTCCTTTTGGCCTGCCTCTAGGCTCACCAGATCCACAATTTTCTGTCCTTGGAAGAGCTGCCTTGACATTAGATGTGAATTATCTGGTCAGCCCAGAAAAAATAGATTTGGAGTTTGTGACGTTCCTTAAGGGGTACTTGTCTTATTTGGGAAGTGGCAGATAGGATGATTAATCATCAGCTTGGGATTCATCCTTTCTCCTGTAAGCAGATTATTAATGACTGTGTAATCAGCTGCTATGGGAAGACAGGAAGAAATACACTGCATTTTAGGAAAGCTGATGTTGGAAAAGGAAGGAGGCTGCTCCCAGAGTGTGGCTGGAGCGAGCTGCAGCCATGTGGAGGTGGTGAATTCCCAAGGGCAAGGTGCGACAACCGGTGCTGGAGGAAGGAGCGTGTGTGGAGCATATGGCCCCTGCCTTGTCTGTTCAGAAAGAGTGAAAGAAGAAGGGAGTGGGGGAGAAGAGAGGCTGCAGGGGAGGAAAACAGGTTCACAAACTCAGGATCAAGATCCATATGGTGAGATGGGTTCGATCCATTGCTCTGGAGGTACCTGGAGGACATTTATTTGCACGGATGTAATCAAGGCTTACTCAACCTGAGCCAATTGCCTTGAACCAAGAGGGAAACCGCATCTGTCATGAAAACAAACAATGTAATTCCTTAGAATTCCATCCGTTCCACTAGGATTCAGCCTTGCATATTCAACTTGGCAGCTTCCTCAGATGAAGCCTTTGGCCGTAGAATACTTCCTGAGGAAGCTTAGCAAAGGTTTTCACTTCAGGGCCTTTAATTCCCTCCTGAAGAGCTGCTGCTTCTGGTCTTGTAACAGCCAGAGCTGCATGAGCAGCAGAGCAGGCACTTCCCGACTCTCATCCAGGTTTCTGCAGTGTGGTACGTGGGCTCTGTGGGTTTTCCCTTGGGGGACAACCTAGGGAAGAGCTGCACATGGAGAGCCTGGGCGGGGGGGGAGATTGGTTTAACTTCTTGATGACATTCCTGAGGACAGAGCTTGGGCATTGGAGACCCTGTTGCAGGACTGCCGTGTTACAGGTGAGCTCCCACCACTTCTGGCTGTCTATGTGGGGATGTGTGAATGGACCAGGAATGGGTCGTACCTGGAACAACTGAAGGACAGCACATAACAGTCCTGTGCTTTGTGCTACTACACAGATGCAGCGATGTGCTGCTCCCTACTAAAAATGCCTGAATGCTAAGAGATGGCAGAGTCTTTGGCGGCATCAGTGCTCCTTTGGCTCGATGCATCCATGAGGCTTTCTGCTCCTGCAGAAATGGCTTTATCATGTCTTCAAAGTGATCTGTTTGAATTAAACATCACAGAGTGCTTTTTATAGAGCTGTGCCAACAGAGTGCAACTGGAGTATTAAAAATGAGCTACTGTGCTCTGGAGAACACCAGAGCCAGGCTCTTCGTTAGTTTCTTGTATAGCTTGTGCTGTTATCTGCATTTGCTTGCAGCACACTGCCCTCCTCGGTGCCTGGGAATAGTTGTTGCATAGCATATCAAATCTGAAAAGGAGAACAGTGAATATACGTGGGTACACATAGGCTGCGGTGGCGCTCATCCCGGCAAACCCAGCGGTCGCCTCTATTTGTCGTTGGGCACAACAACCACGAGAGGGAGCTAGGAAGCAAAGAGCTGGAGCATGATCGTGAAACCGCAGCCTGGTTTGGGTTGAAGGGACCTCAAAGCTCCTCCAGCTCCAACCCCTGCCATGGACAGGGACACCTTCCATAGAGCAGCTTGCTCCAAGCCCTGTGTCCAACCTGGCCTTGAACACTGCCAGGGATGGGGCAGCCACAGCTTCTCTGGGCACTCTGTGCCAGCGCCTCAGCACCCTCACAGGGAAGAGCTTCTGCCTCAGGGCTCATCTCCATCTCCCCTCTGGCAGGTTAAAGCCATTCCCTTTGTCCCCACTGAGCTCTAAGGTCCCTCTCAACCCAAACCGTTCTATTATTCTATTCCCATAAAAGACTTCATTTGCCTTGTTTGCTGCCGCTGGGTCCACGCTGGCTGTAGAATGGCTCTGTAGGGTGGCCAGAAGCCCTGATAAACCCAGATCTGGACCCTGCCATGCCTGCGATGCGTGAGCTGCTCATAGGGAGCTGCTCTCCTCAGTGCCATCAACATTTGACATCACGAGCATTTAGAACTGCAGAGGGGAAGTGCCCTCAGCGTCCACAGCCGTTTGTACGTGACACTGCCCTTGTCCTGCCATACACAGAGCTCGGACCTTGGGGCCAAGGGCAGTGCTGGCAATCTATTCCTGCACACTGGGTACAGCCAGTCCCTTCCGGCCGCTCTCTGCTTTGAGTCTCACAATAAAGCAGATTGGCTTTAGCTTTAAGGCTGGTTTTTTGTCCTTGTTATCAGAAGACTCATGAGGTTTTGTGCAGCTGAAAAGCTCCACGTTTTTCCTTTCTACCCCAGGTGATGATAAGCTCTGTGTGTCCTGAATAGCTCTGTCCTAACATCCCCAGAATATTTGGGAAGTGGAAGAGGGACCACAGCAAACGGCCTGGGGTGACTTCAGCAAATACCTTGCTGGAAACTGGGCAGCGAGCAAGAAGCACAATGTCCACAGCACTTCATGGGACACTTTGTTTGCTAAGATGTGTTTCTGTCTCTTTGGGTCCCACAGGATTGTGTGTGGTTGAGGCTTTTTCCAGTGGCAGCAGCAATAACAACCCTCTAGGACAGTCCCGTGCTGCCTTCTGGCATTACCTGGGGATCTCTGAGGGTGGGCATCTTTGAGGGTGTGGGAGGAACCAGGTTGATCAAGGGCTCATAGGACTTCACTGCGCTGCCAAACCAGGGTGCGAGCTGGGAGTTAGGAGTAGCTCCTCCTCTGCCTCCATAGGATGGAGTCTCACCTGGTTCCATGTTCAGCTGCAGACATGACTCGGTGAAGTCCATCAGTCCATCCACCCGGTCTGTCCACATCTGCTCTGCCAGGAGGACCTTACCTGCCCTCCTCATGGAGCAAGCAGCAGGATGGGCTTTCAGTGCACCTTAACCCAGGCTAGGGACAAGGTGCTGCCTGCTGCTCGATGGCTCTGACAGGAGACACTCACCTCCTCTTCCTGACCCCGTGGTACGAAGCATGGGCTTGCTTTGCCCCTCACCACCTGCAGAAGCTCAGTGTTTATCTAACCCCACTAGTGCCACTCTCGCACAGCATTTCCCCTGTTAACACACCCAGAAAGCATCCTTTGGTGCAGTGGTGACATTAAACCAGAGGAGGTATCAGGGTTTCTCTTCTGAAGATGTCAGTCCCCTCGCTCCAGCCTCTGCTCCACATCCGTGACTTCCCCATGCAGCTGTGAGGGACATTATATGTGCAAGAGGAGTCGGGGCTGCCTGCCTGGCGCACTGCTCACACCGCTGGGACCACTGCACGCACAGCCACGGCCTCCAGGATGCTGCACCTCAAAGTCCAGTTTCTGGATGACTCCCAGAAGATCTTTGTGGTCGATGTAAGTGGGCATCACATCCGTATTGGGGGGGTTTATGCTGATTATTGAGGTCATTGCTGCTCTGAAGGGTTGCATGATCTCTGATAGCTTCTGGGTTTCAGCTGAATCCGAACCAAGAGGTGATGGTGCTGATTGCTAAGTGCTTTCAGCACCAGCACACTCCTGCTCTCCCCTATTATTGGCATTATTTATAAAGGAGGAGGAATGGCTTTAACTTATCTTTTGGAAATGAGCTAATAAGAAATGATGTTGTTGACAAGTGCTGAGTCCTCTCCTTTGTCCTGCTGCCAGTCTGAGCATTCAATAAGGAAGAAAAAGCTGAGAACAGAATCAAAATAGCATGTTTAGGCAAATCACCCATGGTGAGAAACACCTGCATGCAGGGCTCCCTGGGCAGCTGAGAAAGAAAACTGTGTGGGTTTGTGAGCAGCTGAGGGAAAAACCTCGCTGTATCTTATTGTCTGCATGACAGAGTCCCACAACATAGTCATTAATAATGCACTTTTAATAAATGCTAGCCCTGAAGTAGGTTTTAAATGTTAAGTATTAATATCTGTGCTGTGAGAGAGAGATACATGCATGCACGAGGGTAATTGAATCTAGATATATCTTGACCATGTGTTAGAAACATCTGTGTACAAGTCTGATTGAGCATTTACTGTTGCTAGGATCTGGTCATCACAGTAGCTAATTGAATGAGCTGAGCCAAGTAGACCTGTTCTAGCACTTACCTGCAGCTCCTGTGGGGCCACAGTGCTCAATATGAACTTGTTTTTTCCAAGTCCTATTTCATTTCCCAGCCTTCCTTGTTCTCCTGGAGAGCTGCTCGGGCTCAGGCGCGCTGCTTCGTTTCTCTGCAGTAGTGCTTTGCACAGCAAAGGATTGTAAAGCAATTCCGTCCCTTGGCGCAGTGTGGAAGTGGTTTGATTTAGTTTAATTAATGTATGCTAGAGCTGGAGTCAGCTTAAAAATGAGATCAGCCATTTTCAAATATCTTTTTGCGCTGGTTTTTTCATGTCGATTAGGTCAGGGCACAGTGAGAGATCGCTTCAAAACTCATGCGGGTACGATGTTGCTGTCTTTTTTTCCATCTCTGCTTTCTTATGTGCCCAAACCACAGCATTCTAGTGCTGCACGACATGTTATTGCAGCAAGGAGCTTCCATTAGAGGAACTCCTGGTCATTTCCTTTTTTAGCATGGAATGGCATTGGAAACCCCTTTTAGGCATTTCATGCATCTGATGCTCTCTGTGCACGGTAAATGAGAGGTTGAATTAGTGACTCCTCCATTACAAAAGGACCGCTTTGGGCTAAGTTTTGTGCAGATCTTTCAAGCAACTCTTCCTAAACACACCCTGACTTTGGAAAGCTCTTTTGAATGTGCAGTACTTCAGTGTAATGGGAGGGAAAAGGACAAAAGAGAGACACCACAGTGGCCTGATTCCCCCTTGCACCCAGCATGTGCCTCTCTACCTGCCTCACATGGGAATCACAGCTGCTGGCACGTGAGTGAGGTCTCATTTCCAGCCCAGATTTGCATGGGAATGAGCTCTTTTCCGGGTGCTGCTCCGGGAAGGCTTCTGCTTCCATCCACATCCTCACTGACAGCCGGGACCTGGCATCCTCTCCATGGCCACTGAGCTCCCAGGATTTCCTTGGGCTGGGGGCTGGAAGTGGCTCCCGGCATGGAACCCAGCAAAAGCACTCAGGGCAGTGGAAGGCAGGAGCCTGACACATCTCCAAAGGTCCCCTGTTGTGACAGCCCTGCCTGACAGCCAGGGTTGAGCCACAGCGATGACGGGATCCTGCTGTGATGCCACCAGCCATAGAACCATAGAATCCCAGCCTGGTTTGTGTGGAAGGGACCTTAAAGCTCATCCAGTTTCAACCCCTGCCATGGGCAGGGACACCTTCCATAGAGCAGCTTGCTCCAAGCCCCTGTGTCCAACCTGGCCTTGAAGACTGCCAGGGATGGGGCAGCCACAGCTTCTCTGGGCACCCCCTGACAGCGCCTCAGCACCCTCACAGGGAAGAGCTGCTTCTCAATAATATTTGTCCCATGGCAGTGAGCCCTGCACTGGGAGGGCACAGGGATCCCCTGCCCCAGTGCCCAGGGACACAGACACAGATGGCCTTTAATGGGTTTAATTGGTTTCTTGTGCTGGGATGAGATACTACAAAGCTCCTCTCTCCCTCCCCTGGGCACCTACATCAGTTTTCTCTCTGGAAATGGTTTAAGCAGTGTCCTGAGCCTGGGCAGCCCTCCCAGAGCAGCACTGAAAGGACAAAGCACTTTGCAGCCCGGGCAGACAAAGCCGGGGTATCTCTGCAAGTGGAATTTGCTACAGGGCAAGAGTCAGTGGGGAGGAAAAGAAGAGAGAAAAGACAAACCAAACAAGCCCAGAGAGACTGATGCCTGGGGGTGGGGGAAGGACAGAATCTCCTATGGTCCTATGTCCCTTATGAGGAGTAAAGGCAGGAATATGATGACAGGAGATGTGCAGAGCTGGCACTGGGAGCATCAGGGCTGGGAGCTTTTGGTGCAAGGCATTCCCTGCCAGCCACGGCCCTGCAGAAGCCACTAGCATGGGAAGTGTCTCCCAAGGTGGGCAAAGATCACACAAAATCCCAGGAGCTCTCAGTGCCCCTAAACCACAGACCTGGGTGCAGCCCAAGCACAGCTGTACCCAGTACCCCCGGCAGGGGTTGGTACTCCCCAGACCAGGATGGGACACGTGTGAGCAGCACCCTGAGGGGGACGGGCTATGAAAGCAGTCCTGCACCAGCTTTTGCTGGCCTCTCAGCAGCAGGGTTCCCTGGGGCCAGGCCGGGAGGAGCGCAGGCTGCTCCCAGCAGACACGTGGTGGGTAATAACCTGGTAAGGAGCCCTTGTCTTTCCTGGCTGCCCAGCAAAGGCCAAAGCCTTTCATGCTAGAAGATTCCAGCTTGGAAATAACCACTTATAATGGTTTTAAGTACCCTTGTGATCCCTCATTTGGAGGAGAACCGGGAGTGCTGTGGAGCAGATGCTGTTATTATGCTATCAGTTTCCAGCAGCCTTTCAGCACGGAGCCAGCAATTTCATCCCAGGAGAAGCCAGGAAAGGTGGTGATTATGTGCATCACCACCAGCAGCTGAGTCCCTCCCATCCCTGCCATGGGGAGCTGCAGCGTGTCTCGACCTCTACCACCCATGCTGTGAACGAGGGGCTGCTGAACCCGGCCTCCTTGCTCTGGCTTGCACTGAGCCATGCTCAGCTGTGGTCTGAGCAAGGAGCAGCAGAGATCTGGTTGGGGTGGGAAACTGCCAAGTTCACTTCTGGTGCTCCCTAGGGTGTTTTCCACGGTGTGGGCTGTTCCCAGCTGTGTCCCACAGCACAGCAGCCAGTCAAGCAAAACACGTTCTGAGTGTCTCTGTTTACTGGGAATAACTACAGCCTGGCCTCTCTTATCTGCAGGTAGTGCCACTTAATTGGCGTTGTTAAAGCCCAGGGATGAGCCAGGGCCCAGGGCCCAGTACCTCTGCAGGGTGCTGTGGCTGATCATTACCATTAACCATAATAGCAGCTTGTCCCCAGCAGCCCCGGTGCCAGCTGTCGGGGCGCACGGGCTTGCTGCACAGGTTTGAGGCGTGCTCCCGTTTGCCAGGCGCATCCCAGGGACTGCGCAGGGATAGGGCTGCCCAGACAATGAGAGCTGCAAAAGATGACCCCAAAGCAAGAGTTCTTTCCTGTCCTTCCCTTTCTGGTTCACATTAATAAAGGAGAGAAGTGGGAGGAAAGAGCCTGATTTCCAAGAGCAGAGGTAAGGGGCACAGGGTTCACAGTCTTCCTGCGGCACACACTGAAGCCAACAGCACTTACTGAGTGTGATTTTGCTGCAGCATGGTCAGGAGAAGCCCAACAGCTCCTCCCGCAGTGAAGGCAGGAGCTAGAACTTCTCCCCCTTCTCAACCGAAATCCCACCGCCGCTGCTGTCCCCATTGCCTAACCCACTGCTTCCATTCTGCTTGTTTGCCAGCAAAAGTCCTGTGGGAAAGGGCTGTTCAACCTCACCTGCAGCCACCTCAACCTCACGGAGAAGGAGTACTTTGGGCTGGAGTTTCGCAGCCAGGCTGGGAACCAGGTGAGTGCAGCTCACTGCGATGCTGCTCCCTGCTGCATCCTTACACGGCTGGGCCGTGCCAACACCTCCCTGAAACACCCAGTGGGAGATTTTCATGGGAAGTGATGCCAAAAACCCCTTGAAAATGGGACTTACGAGGGGAGCCACAAGCTGCTTGGCAAAGCCCTGGTGATGGCCATGGTCCATGGGGTTTACCATGGCTGTTCCGGCAGGTCGCTCTCTGCAGCCCCTGAGCTGGACGATGTTTTTGTGTTGCTCTCTAGCACGACGCTGCTGTTGTTCCCTTTCTCTTGCGCTGTTTATTCACCCAGTTCTTCATTGCCTTATTATTCCAGGTCTGGTTGGAAGCACTAAAGCCCATAACAAAGCAAGTCAAAAGTAAGTGTTTAAAGAACAGTGTTATTCTAAGTGCAGCATGCTAGTGCAGGCTCTTTGGTGCAGTGTTGCTGCTGGGGGACAGGGGCTCTGGTTCCACCATTTAATCTTTAGTATTATCGAAGTGCCCAGCTCCCCGCTCACCTTCCCTGGTAACACTGGGGATCTGGGCAGGCTGGCTGAGGGGGGCAGGCTGGAGCCCCTGCTGGTCAGGGTCCAGGGTAACGTACTCTCTACGGAGCATGTGTGAAGAGGGTTGTGAGTGTTCTGCAGGGTCCCGTAACCCCAGACTCATGAAGGTGTTGTGTTTTAAGATCCTAAGGAGGTTCTTTTCAAATTTATGGTGAAATTTTTCCCAGTGGACCCCGGCCACCTGAGAGAAGAGCTCACCAGGTACCCGCTTGTTCTGTCGCTTTCTTACCACCCAGCCCTGCACATCTGCAATTGCAATGCATGCATTTAATTCCTCATCTCCCTCTACCCGAAGCTGCCTGTGGGCAGTCCTTATCCCAAGTATCAGGAGCTCTGCGCTTCACAAAACAGAACCCCAGAGAGAACCTTTTCCTGATGCTGTTTTCAAACAAAACCCCCTTGAGGGACCACCTCTCTGAAGAGGCTGCAATGTGTTTCCTTCTAAAGCCTTCAGCAGCTGGGCATCAGGTCTGACTTTGCTCAGTCTGGCTCCTGCCTCAAGCTGTGTTCTGAAAGGAGTAACTTCAATTTTACTATTTAAAATGACATTGTTAGCTCCTATGTTTATAGAAACAGGAACTAAGAATAAGACTCAGACTGTGCTTCTGCGGAACATTAGCCCAGAGTGATGCAAATGCCCTCCTAAGCATAAACGAATGTTAACTCTGAAATCTACTGATGGGCACTTCAGTGGCAAGGGTGTTCTGGTTGTGGTGGTGCCCTGCTGCAGCCGTCTCCAGGGGCTCTGCGCTCCTCCATGGCCCCACAGACCTGCATCCCTTGGACTGAAGCATGGGTGAGGGAAGGGGGAGATGTGGGGCTGGCAGCAGAACCGTCACTGCTCATTCCAGTGCTCACACCAGTGCTGAGCCTGGCCCCCGCCCAGGGCACGCTCCTGTCCCCTCCACAGGTACCTCTTCACCCTCCAGATCAAGAAGGACCTGGCACAGGGGCGGCTGCCCTGCAGCGACAAGAGCGCTTCGCTGCTTGTGTCCCACCTCCTGCAGTGTAAGGGCAGGGGATGGTGCCCCTTCCCCAGGGACAGGGTTTTGGCTGTGTGGCCATGGGTCCTCTGCAGTGGCCCCTCACAACCTGACCCACACTCTTCCCATGTCCCCTGCAGCCGAGCTGGGTGACTTCCATGAGGAGACGGACCAGGTGCATCTGGCATCCCACAGGTACCTGCCCAACCAGGAGTACCTGGACCACAAAATCATGCACTACCACCGGAGACACAGGTAAGAAAGAGCTGCTTCAACCACAGCCTCCTACTTGGAGCATCTGATGGGCGCCTGTTGTTGGGACAGCTCCCATTAGCAGCAGCGTGGGTGTGATGCCCATTTGTGCACATCCATAATAGTATCTTTTCAGCCCATTTTCAGCAGCTGCCTTCTCTTGTTGCTTCCTGGCACTGCTTCCTGGCATGTTTGTGTCTGCAGCGGGAAGACACCGGCAGAGTCAGATGCTCAGCTGCTGGACGTGGCCAGGAAGCTGGAGATGTACGGGATCCGTCCGCACCCTGCCAGCGACGGCGAGGGGCTGCAGATCAATCTGGCCGTGACACACATGGGGGTGCTGGTCCTGCGGGTGAGCCTGGGGCTCGGGTGGGCTGCCAGCACCCAGCTTCTCCCAAGGACAGCCCCTCCAGTTGGTGGGGGGGGCACCCTTTTCCCTCTGCATGCTCCAAACCCTCCCAAATCCTACAAAGTAGAGCATACCCCACCGGTCCTTGGGTGCAGAGGTGATGCTCTGGGGCATGGTTGTGGGGCTCACTGCCACCATCCCAAGCAGCACCCGGAGCTCAGTGCCATTATTAGTGCTGCCAGAGCCAGAATCAACCATAATCAGAACATCTGTGAGCCCCTTAAGCTCTGGGCTCTCCCAGAAAGCTGAGAGGGTCTCAGTGCCTCAGCACAGGGTAACGCAGGTTTAGGTGGTCCTGCTGTGACCCCAGCGCTGTGCAGCCGTGCCTGGACTGATGTGTGATGAGAATGAGGGCTAAGGGATGCCTGCAGCCTGCTTAAGCTGGGTGGAAAGGCATGGGAGTGAACTGAGCTCTGATGCACTTCCCAGCAAAGGAGAGGAGGGTCTTAGCTCTTTTGGAGGGCTGATTCTCTATTAACCCATGTGGTGTTCGAGCTGGGACAGGTAGGACTCTGCCTTGATCTCTATGAGGCCTTTCTTGGGATCCTGGAGTTTTACAAACAGCTTCAGGAGGCATTGTTAGGCCCTGAACTTCAAGTTCCTCTTTTAGGACTAACTGATGGAGAGGAGGGTCAAATCCCAGCCTCCCTTCCCAGATCCCAGCAGCACTGAGCTGCATTAGTCTCATGCAGTGTCCTGAGAGCTCAGGACTTGGCCTGTTGCATTCCTGCATTCCCAGCTTGTCCCATCTGTACCTGCCATGTGTGTCCTTGCAGGGCAATACAAAGATCAACACCTTCAACTGGTCCAAAATCCGCAAGCTGAGCTTCAAGAGGAAGCACTTTCTGATCAAGCTCCACGCCAACATCGCAGTAAGTACCAGGCTCGGAGCAGCAGTCCCCAGTTGTGAATAACCTCCATCCCTGCTGCTTGTGGGCGCTGCTCCCATGTCCCCATAGGGTGACACTGCACTGCCTGGAGCCACGGGGATCCTTGTCGGGTCGGGAGGGTGAAGAACAGAGCCCAAGCCCGCGCCCTGATGTGGGTTGTGCTGTCTCTGTTGACACAGGCGCTGTGCAAGGACACACTGGAGTTCACCATGGCAAGCCGTGACGCCTGCAAGGCGTTCTGGAAGACGTGTGTGGAGTACCATGCCTTCTTCAGGCTGTCCGAGGAGCCCAAGTCAAAGCCCAAAGCCCTTCTGTGCAGCAAGGGCTCCAGCTTCCGCTACAGGTAAAGTCCCAAGGGAACAACCAAAGCGCAGCTCTGAGCCTCCCCTTTTTGTCAGCCCTGGCTGGCTGGAAGCG
Source organism: Ara ararauna (assembly GCA_028858755.1). Taxonomy (NCBI): domain Eukaryota; kingdom Metazoa; phylum Chordata; class Aves; order Psittaciformes; family Psittacidae; genus Ara; species Ara ararauna. Next base: position 963,020 of record CM054383.1, on the reverse strand, counting down.
GATGAACCTGGGGCACAGGGGCTGCCCGGGCTGGGGCTGATGGTGCTGCTCACACCTCTCAATGCTGCAGCGGGAGGACTCAGCGGCAGCTCCTGGAGCACGGGAAGAAGGCAAAGAAGAGCCTGCCCTTTGAGAGGTACCAGGGGGCACGGAGAGGGGCAGCGCTTGGGGGGTGTTTGGGGGGGCAGGACCCTCGTGGCCTCACACCCCCTCATGCTCTGGGTCTCGCAGGAAGCACTGCGCATCGCGCTATGATGAGAGGCAGTGCCGCTCCTCCCCGGACCTCCTGACCGACGTCTCCAAGCAGGTGTGTGCCCATGGTGGCAACGGTGGGCAGAGCCATGCCCCGGGGGTCTTGGCACTGCAGAGCTCCACTGGAAGCTCTGTGCCTCGCTGCCAGCCCCGCTCTGCCCCACTGTCCTGTCCCTGCTCAGGTGGAGGAGCTGCGCCTGGCCTATGGCAGCCGTGGCTCCTACCATGCCAATGGGGCACACGCCTCCGAGCCCACGCTGGACACCCAGCGCCGCAGCTCCGCCGTGGAGGCGACGTTTGCCGCCGAGCTGGAGCGCTCCAAGCCCGAGGCATCTCCATCCTTCCTGCCCCACTCCAAGAGCTCATCTGCCTTCCCTCTGCTCTATGCAGAGCTGGAGCTGGAGCGGGCATGGGAGCCGCCCGACCTCTTTGGTGCCAGGACCCCCCTGACATCCTTTCGGCCCCACCAGCAGTTCGCTGGGAACAACAAAAGCACCTCAGTGGGCAACATGCAGGAGGTGAGTGCCCGGCCACTGGTGTACCTAGATGTGCCGTGTCCACCGCCCATGGCTGCCCCGGCCCCACAGGTCCTCTTCTACATGGACATTGCCCCACAGCCCCCGTGTCATGCGCTGGCACCCAGTGAGGATGCAGCAGGACCCATGGCAGCAAACCCCCCCAGGCAAAGCCTGACTGGGCCCCGGGGCAGGGAGCTGCATCGTGAGGCTGCTTGCATGGGGAGAGCAGAGCAGAGCAGGTCGCTGGCTCACTCCTTTGATTACGGCCTCCAGGAGCAGCCCCCCAAGCGCTCCTGGAGCCAGTCAGACATGAAAACCATCCGCTTTCCCTTCGGCTCCGAGTTCCGGCCCCTGGGGCCATGCCCTGCGCTGAGCAGCAGGAAAGGGGGAGCCTTTTGGCCCGTGCCTGCGCCGCGGGGGCAGGGGCAGAGGCGCTCTACAGAGCGGTACCTGGGCAGCAGCACCGAGTCCAGCGATTCCGACCCCGACCTCCTGCCCTCTGAGCACTGCTCTCTGTACGGCCGCGTGCTGCGGGCACCCATGGCCCGCGTGAGGCTGAGCTCCGGCAGCCTGCAGCTGGATGAAGAGGATGAGGAGGTGTCCTGCGCCACACATGCCGCAGAGCACAGGACGTGCAGGTCCAGGTATTTCACCTAGGGGCCTGGCAGAGGCAGGAGGGGGCTGGCACTGACCTGGGGCCGCAGGAGAGTGATGATCCTGCTGTGAAACAGTGATGGGTTGCTGCGTGAATGGGTTTGTAAAGGATGTGTAAATGGACGGCAGGGGAGGGCTCAGAAGTACTCAACCCCTACACCTCAGAGTGCAGCAGAGGGGCAGGATCCCCTCCCTGAGCTGCTGCTCACGCTCTGGGGGTGCAGCCCAGGACACAGGGGCGGTCTGGGTTCAAGCACGCACTGAAGCCAGGTCATGGGGAACTTCTCCTCACCCAACAAACCCAAGTCCTTCTCAGGGCTGCTCTCAAGTGGATGTTGCCAGGAGCAGGATGTTCAGGAGAGGTCAGAAATAGGTTAAAACAGAAAAGGAGCTGGGCTGTGGGTACTGCTCATCCTGTGCATCACTGTCCTTGGTTTAGAAGCTGGACAATAAATATGAGTTGCTCACAACAGAGCTTTGGGCTCCTTCTTCTGCCTTGTGCTACCTGCACCCCCAGCCCCACAGGCACCCTGAGGCCCTATTCCCCACTGCCCTCATTGCTCCATGGAGCTGCTGCAGTGGTTTCCCTCTCCTGCGACTGCTGCTGGCTCCCTCTGTGCCTTCACTGTCCCAGCGACTGGGGAGACCCACCGCGATCCCTCGGTGCTGCTGAGAACAACCACCTTGATTGGTTGCCCTATGAAACACATTGGATCAACAAGAGCACACAGTGAGGCTTGCTCTTGCCCCTGGCTCCCCTGTGCTAAAGCTGTGTACTACAGGTACCCCAGCTCTTGCTCTGGCACATATCCTGTTATGTCTTTTTGGTGATGGAGTTGCTCCTTCCCTTACCCAAAGCATTCCACCATGGTAAGAGCAAGGACCACCCCTCAGTACATCACAGATGTAGGGTAGTCTGTATGCATGATTTAGAAGGTTAAGGAAAAGCAGCATTTCAAACCCAGCCTGCACACACAGCCCTCAGGGAAGGTCCCTTCACAGGCAACTCCGCCACCACCATCAGCTGCTGGAAGCATGAGGAGACACAAGGGAAGGGAGCCCAGGTCAGTTTGCGTCACACAGAGGGACCCATGTAGAGCCACAGTGCCCAGTGCTCCCAGCTCTGGCATTCACAGCCACGCTGGGAAAACAGCGCTGAGAAACAAGGACTTGGGAACTATCTCGGGATTCTTCCATTGAGTGGAGCGTGCTGGGGCTCAGCACTGAGCCGCATGCATCCTACACCATCGGCAGCAGTAGCAGAGCAACAAAGCAGCTCCTAAGTGACACAAATTAACATCTTCAAGCTAAATTCATTATGCAAATGAGCTTTCTTGAGACTGACTGAAACAAAGGAACAATCCCAATAAGTAGTGGCTCACGTCAAGGAACAACCGAAATAACCCTCGAGTCCTTCCCTTGGTCCCTGCTCAGCCCTATTCACTCAAGAGAAGTGAGAACACCCAAGTGATTGCGTTTCACTAGGGAAGAAAACAAGGATGGAGAGCACATGAAATGACTTAGGCTGCTGATGGAGAAAAGACACAGCACCTGGAAAAAGTGAGCTCTGCGAGCCCTCACCCAGCAGGTATTGTATTTTATACATATATATACACACACACACACGCTAGGATAGAAAAAGCAGCAAAATGCATACAGTATACAGAGAACTCCACTTGGAGAAGCAGAAGACAGGTCTCAGTCTATTTACCTCATCTCTGCAGCAAGTGTTACTTCATTTACTGGAGTACCACGAGACAAGGCAACATACATACCAATAAAACTCTGCAAAGAAGAAAATACATTTTATTCCAGTGTTAAGTCATAAAACAGTGCGATAAAAATCAGACCTTTAACAATTGCTGAACTTTGTGTGAACACATCCAGGACCTACACACTTCCCTATTCAGGTATAGGCATTGTATCAAATGCAAAAACAGGCAGTTATGTTTCTACATGCACAGAAGTGGAGCATGAGGAGTCAAACCAAAGTGTTTCAGAATGGTCACACTGATAGAGGACTCATCTACCCAAGAACACATTTCTCTTATTCTGAGATTCAGACTACTTCAGTATCAATTCTCCTCCATGTACCATGGGAAGCCCAGAAAACCAAGCTAGAAGATGGTTTTCCTGCAAGAATATTTTGCTGTATCATTCCATTAGCTACCTGCCAGCAACAGAATACTGCTGATTACATTACAGACTTCATCAATAACTAACACACAGTGGGGAATGAGACAACTGTTCTCTGAAAACCAGGAACACCCATTCTTAGGAGTTATAGTCTTATCATGCACAGAAACTCCAAGCACAGAAATGCCGTGTGCAGTACAGCGATAGCTTCTGGAATGGGCTGTGCTACAATAGCAAGGCTGTATTATACACACATGGATGAGGTCTTCCCCACACTGCCCTATGAGGTAAGTATTCATCCCATCCATTTCACATGAAAGGAAGAGGCACCATAGTCCAGCAACTTAGTACATCACACACAGGACAGGTTCTTTTCCAAGTAATTTACGAAGCCCACCTACCCAGAATGGTGAAGAGCTGCATAGATGGAAGAGTCTGTCAACAGGGAAGAGCCACCAGTTACAAAATCCAGGAGGAATTCCCGTCACCTCTCCCCTCAGTCTCTCACATAAGACGCCTTAACGGGTGAAGTGACATGGAAGTAAAAACCATGGTTTTAACTCCAAGAAATGTGTACGGAGCTCCTTAAAGTAAGTTGTGGATTGAGACTGCTGAAGTGAACCTGTGGCACAGGCCACAACGCCGAGATCACAACAGAGTCAGAGCACTCTGACATCTCTACCACGTTCAGCTGAGCACCCATATCCTGAAGACTCCTCTTTAGGAACAGAATCACAGTGAGCCCTGGGGCTGCTCCATCCATTCCCTGTGGCACAGCTGCTAGTAGGTGTCTTCTGTACAAGAACAGCATGGGGGACCCAAACCTTTCCAAAGCAACCATGTAGCTCTGTGCCAGGAACACCTTTCTTGCACTAGAATACAAGTCTTCCTAAAATCCAGAATAAAATCCACAACAGAACAAGCCCATGAAAGTTTACAGAACTTAAATATTTATTTTTAAACCATTTAAAACCCCCCAAAACATTGAAATAAGCTTCATCTATAAACAGATTTACAAGACTACCAACTACAGAAGCTAGAGGAGCACTACAATTTGTTTCTGTGATGCAGTTATTCTGTAAAGCTTCAGATCAACTGTATTTACAACTTTTGCTGCTTTTACATTTATAAAAATATTTATTTAATCCATAACATTATCGTTTTCAAAAACTATTTCCAGACTATTTTCTCAGATATAAATTCTAATGGAATTTCAGTTCTATAGCAGATGAAAGTTTTCAACAGAAACATCTTCTTAAAATTAAAACAAGGAGTTAAAAGTAATTCCTTTTTATTTTTTTTTTTTTACAGTGTAGGCACCATTGAAAGTAATTGTCCTTGGCATATCAAACCACCACCTCTCACAAGTGTCCTTTATATAAAAACAATGTAATGGCAACGTTTGACTAAAAATGCAGTATTTACTTGCACACACCATTACTTTTCCTCAGTATTTGGCAGATAATATTTCAGATTCTTTAAAACGCCTTTTGTGCAAAAACAAAATGTGCAGGTCTGAACCATAAAATAAACACCCCCAGCCTTTATCAAAAATAAATTTACACCAACAGTTCCACATCTAAAGTACTGAAAAACAATCCCAGTTCAAATCTTCAGCATAATATACATACTGGGTCAAAAAAGGGAAAAAAAACAACTACAAAAAAAAGCCAGAAGTTATTACCCATCTAAGCAGTACCATAAATATATAACTGAAAGCAACTTTATAGTCTTAACCTAGTTTTTATGGAAAAAAAATTAAAAAACTCACTCTGTACTGCACAGTACTACCTTTTTGTGAAAGAATATCTATAACTCAGTTATTTGCATATTAACTGGTAAATACATCTTTAAAATACACTTTCAGAAAAATTATAAACAAATGATGGTGATGCACTGTCTTTAATGTATTTAAGAACAAAACCAAACCTGTGTATAAATATCTTACAGGAGAAACAACACCACCACACAGAACGCTGGTGTTACACGGATACCTGCTTGTGAGGTATGTATCATGCGACGCTCGGCTTCTCTGGCTCCCTTCCACCCAGGCATGTATACTCAGAGGAAAGAAATTAAGTTAAACTGGACTTCAGGTTTTGTCCATTATTGCCAAAAGCTCCACCCCCTCAACTGTATTGCTCTAAATTTTCCTACCATGATGACCTAAGATTGAGTGACTACTTCAAAACCTGGTCTAAAAGGTAACACATATACTGTACATCAGTATAGACCTGTTGCTACATATCACCTGCAAACTATTGACATATTGCTCTCAAATATATTTAATCATAGAGCTGCCTAAAATACTGTACCAATTGAGAATCAGAATAGATACTGTTGCAGGTTTATTTTTCAGGGCACAATAACTATATGCTGGCTGAAGCAGGTGCTACAGCAATGCCCTTGCCACTACATTACATGTTCTGAATACGCTTGTGAAAAAGCTATTTTCTCTGAAGCTTGTTAGTGATTTACAAAAGTTTAACTCATGAATACAAAAGACCTGTACATTCCCCATGTACAGGCACAAAACAGCATCAAAACATACTGTACTTGCACTTTCTATTAACTAATGATTATTTCTAAAAGCAAAACTGCACCTCAACATTTATCAGATTAAACAGGTGAAACTACAATATTAAAAGTTGTTCTTTACAAAATAATTTCCTGAAAATATAAAACCATGTGCACTGCCACAAAATAGTTGAGTAGGTTCTTTCAAATCCTCAATCACCATCAATATGTTGCAAAGATCCAAAAGGCACAAGGAGCTCATGAGCTAAGCACTGCCAAGCTTGAAGTAGTTTTGGTGGGTTTCACTGGGTCCATACGAAACAGCAGTCAATTGTGTGAAGTTTCTTAGGATGAGTCATTAACAGAAAATCTACAGATGAAAAATGGAAGGAAGAACTTTGTTAATGATCTTGTTTTAGCCTGGCAAATAACACGTAACTATTTTTGCATCACTAAACTAGCACATGGCTTCACCTCAACGGTTTACAGGAAAAACCCATCAGATATTCTTAAGAAAATATGCCCTAAAAAGAAAGATTTGCTCATTCTCTTACTGTTTATTGACCTGCTTACAACAAAACTGCAGGCTAAATTCAAGAAAGCAGGGGATAACAAGTATTGTGAAACTGCAGCACTAGAAGACTGAACACATATAGTAATTGTTCTTATTAGTTTTAGTCTGAAACAGGAACATTACATATAAATACCAAAGCTGAAAGTTTAAAGCACTGGATATAGCAGATCTTTCCATTTATCACTAAACTACTCAAATTCATCCACCATAGAAAGTTCAGTGTCAACCACCCTTTCCCGTGCATAGGGACTTGAGTGATACTATTTCTTTTGAAACAATGATACTTTTTATAAAATATTCCTTCACTTACTTCTGAAATTTCTCCATTAGTTTCTTCACCATCTTATCTGTGATCCCTGGACATGTTGCTTCTGCCATATTGATGCTTTTCTCAAGTTCCTCAATTGCTTTCTTTCTGCTAGCGTTATTTGTGTCCTGCTGCTTGAGCTGAGTAGCAAAACAAAGGCAGATAAATCTGTACAAGGTATCAGGCACTTGGGTAATACTTTCAAAGAAGTTTTTCTTACATAGAGACTTACCTCAGCAAACACAGGGGTGATTATCATAGTTAAACAACTCAGGGTTTTAACAAGATCCTGATCCTAAAAGTTAACAAATAAGGATTACATGAGCATATTCCTGTACAACATAGATGCTCCATTTAACACACACGTGATTCTGAAAGCTCACTTCAATTCAGCAAAGCCCTTGAAATACATCATGAAAACAATGAAGGCCCCGGTACATCAACAAGTGTGATGAGGAAACAGATGCCTGATGACACATCTGAAACAATATAATGTATTGTCAGAAAACCAGTTTTTCCTCTCTAATATAAGTCTTTAAAATTCCCATCACTGTGAACTGATACTGATCTATGAGTATCTGGTATCTTATGCTTCTAAGGCTGACATGAGCATAGCAAATAATCACCCACGAGCATCACCTCTTGAACTACAAAAAGATAGCCAGATCTTATGAAAAGTGAGTAACTACTAAGTTTTATCCTATCTTCTTTAAACTTGCTTCAAAAGCAATTCATCCTTACAGAACTCCTCTTCAGACTCTACATACCGTCCCATTCTGCAGCTTCTTTGCATCTGGCTTCTTTCGAACTGTAGTAAAGCTCCACTCAGGATGAGAGTTATTTTCTTTGTTACTGGACTCCCTGAAGAAAAAGGATACCATGTACATAATCCCAGCCACAACATAACACTAAGCAAGCACAGATAACCCAAACACATCACACATGCATATGGATTACTTCCGTATTGCTGAAAATATGAAGAAAAATGTGTATTGAAACAATAACTGAACTTAAAAACAAACCCAAACAACTTCACAGTCTGAATAAACTGAAATATGATCAGAGCAAAGTGAAGATGTTATCTACCCCTAAAGCTTATCTTCTCCCATGGCATCCCATTTAAAAGTTATCTGATATCCAGAAAAGCAAGAGACTCACAGAACTTATGTTGTTCCATAGGCATTGTGCAAACTTCTTCATACACCTCAACCTTGCTCTGCAGTATTTCTAATTGTGATTCATTGGGTTTGGTATAACCACTAGCCTCAGACTGAGGAAATACTCAGCAATTGAACAGAACTGAGATTAAGTTCAGAGAGAGAAAGTTTAGAGAGATAACGAGTGGATAACTTTACTTATGCATTAGTCTAGGTTCACACAAGGGTTTTTCTTGAAAGAAGCCAATGAAAAACATATGGAACAAAAATAGATAAACAAAGGAAGAGTTAATTACAGAGAAACTGCAACAAACCTACTTAAGTAACATTAAAAATAAGTCCAAGAGAGAGTAAACTGAAAATAAACTTACGAATCTGAACCATCGGAATCACTTTCATCACTACTATGTCCCTCTGCTTTCCACCTCTTAAACCTATCAATCAGCTCTGTCAGATATGAAGTCTTCTTGGCATTTTTCATAATGAACTTGTGCTTCAGAAGCTCTTTTGCAGTGGGGCGCTGTAAGAAACCCATTAAATATTTAATGTGATGCTAACATGTCGATTTTAAATGTTAATAGGAAAGATTTAGAAAGACAACTGGCTTCTAGAGCGAACTCATACAGTATCAGGAAATTAGTGCAACAGGAAGTCAAGAGAAGCCAGTAATTCACGTTTACAAGCACTCTAAAAATATGATCAGAGTCACATAGAGCCTATACTGCTTATCCTTGTGTGCTAGGAGGTACACACCCAGGAAAATGACTAATCAGAATGCTCCAATGCAACATTTCCTTGTAAGCAGAACTGAGGCAGCTGAAGTTCTACTGGAGTAGATTTAAGATTCTCTCCTCTGTTAAAGCTTCTCTTCTGATGTTACCCCAGGTTTGAGAGCACTCTAGGAAGCTGCCTCTGCCACCATCATTTATTTCAGCATTCTCCTTCTCCTTTCAGTATTTTGAATGAGAGACTAGGATGGAGATACATTAAAAATCACCGCTACCATTTACAGTGGCAAGTGTAGTCTCTCTGATTATTTCAATCAGCTGTGATGCACTACACCATCAAATCACTTTGCAAGCTTTAGATAGCTGAAAACAAACCCAAAACATCTACAAACACACACACACACATCTACTCACAAATGTTGGGTCCTTATTCAGACATGCATCAATGAATTCTTTAAAAGGTTTACTGAACTCTCCTAATAAAGTTGGAGGATTGTTTTTTGGAATGAGAAAGAGAACTCTCATCGGGTGCATATCAGAGTTCGGAGGCTCCCCTTTGGCTAGTTCAATAGCAGTGATTCCCAAGGACCAGATGTCAGCCTGAGAAAGGGAGAAGTTACTTTCAGTACAAAAATCAAGAGCTATAGTGATTTTATAAACTGAAATTTTCACATCTACTGCATCTATCCAGTAAAATTACCATTGGTCTAAGTAGGTAATGAACAAAGATTTCTTTCTAATACTTGAAGGCTATAAATCCTGGCTGACCGAATCAGTCTTTAACGATGGATGCCTCAAACATCACCTTTGTTGCACACTGTCACTGTTGTAACACTGTCAGTAAGTTAAGTGTGCACCTAAACATGGTTTTGGTAAAAGCTTCAGAAACATTAATCTATTTTTCTACATAATGAACTCCAAACTGACACAGATGCCCCACATCTAATTCAGGTTTTGTTTAGATGGCAGAACTGCTGATGTTACTTTTTAAACTGCAGATGCACCAAGGCATCCAGCCTTGTTTGACACCTCCCCCTAAAAGGAACAAGGCAGAGGTGAATCAAATCCAGCCAGTGATCACAGTTTCTTTCCTATCAGACTGCTTGATTTAGTTATAAAATTAACAACTAGTTAGACCTGAAGCAACACCGTGCCTGAATGGCATAGTGTAAGTTTGTGAGGAAGGAAGAAGTGGTGTATGTTTTAGCTGAAGGTAAGCATTATAAACACATTCTTTGTATCAAAATGTCTTATGAACTATAAAATTCTTTTCCAATTTAGAGATTTTTTCTCCCAAGTGAAATAAACATTGTTCACATGTTTTTAGATGAGCTACAATAGCTATTAAGGTCACTCTTATTAAAACGTAGCTGGCAATGGCTGACTACACTTGACACGGAAGTCACAAACAGAAGTTGTCCATAGAGTAAATAAGGGTTATACTTAAAATTGAAGCGGTAGCTCATTGTTTATTACTGAAATATCATTATCAACAACTGTGTATCAGAGCCATATGGTTTGAAAGAATAGATGGGGTTTGTCAATCTCTGCCACTACAGAAAGGTAAGAATTTGTTTGCTTTTCTGTCAATTTGAAGTAGGTAGAGGAGGAGAAGGGTTAAAATTGAGTCAAGATGCAAAAAATATTCATCAGTATTAGTCTAGAAATTGAAGTGTATCCTGTCCAAAACCCTTCATCTGTCCTTACCAAAGGCTTGCACCTTCTGTGCTTTCGCACCAGACACTTGGAATAGAAAAGGGAGGGCATTGCTCTTGTCCTTTCTAACCCTAACCATTCTATGATTCTATATTGAGGAGATACGGAAGGCAAAAGATGAGATTACTGGCAGAATGTAACTGATGGGGTGGCAGACTGATTTATATGAAGGACAAGCGTAAGAGGAATTATTCTCCATTCCACTGGACAATGCACACTGTTAAATGACAGTAGAGTGCTTTTCCCAAATGCCCTCGGGAGCACATTACAGCTGCACCATGAAACCCTGAACACGACTCTACAACATACTCTTCCCTATCAGCAAGAACCCTTGTGACATGTACACAAATTCCTTCAAGTCTGAACGACCCTGGGAAAGTCTCCTGGAGTGTGACTATCTTGAGGAGATCTCTCATATTCATCAGTCTTTTCTTTATGTGCACATCACAAATACAATTACACGGTTACTGTTTGAGAAGATCAGTATGAAATTATTACTTGGCATATGCCAAGATTTCTAGATGTCTTGCTTCTATTTTACAGAGAGTAGAAAGCCCAGGGCCAGCACTGAGTACACACACAGTCATTTCATTACCCACACGCTCTAGGTTGTCTTGTGGGTATACACAGGGGAGAAGAGGGACTGTTCCCTTCTTATTGTCATTCTAGCAGCAGTACCCACCCCTCAGAGAAACACAGAGGTCTGCTTTTCTAGTTCTAGTCCCCAGTGGGATACTCTCCTTTGCAATTAGTCCTCCATCACCAGCTCCCAGGACAAAGAGATGTACAAGGTATCATCACACTACCACAGCTACACATCCTGTAATTCAAGTTACTTTTTCCTTTCCAAGATCAGCCACCTGTGCTAAAGACCTTCAGCATTACACAGGGGCTCAGGAATACCATTAGAGAAATGATATCCAGAGGTGCTCGTTACAATCTGAGCAGAGAGTAAAATTCCAGCCACCATACTGGCTTTAAATAAGGTACATTCTAACAGCATTCTAATCTGTGTTTTATCACTGTTTGAATTATACGTGAAACACAGAATTAAAACCCAACCGACCCCCAACACTAGAAGCATCCAGGGAGCTTCTCTGAAGTAATCTTAAGATTAAAGCATCAGTTTCCTTGGTGGACTTTGCATGGGTCTTGCATGTGAGCAAAGGTACCTGTAACTGCTGTATAAAAATCAATTCGACCCTACTTATAATGTTGTTATTTGAAACCCTGTAATTTAAAATCTTTCTTTTTTTTTTTCTCCATATTGATAGAACTAAACCCATAAAACCCAACGTCACTTCTGTTGGATCTACAGATACAAGGAAAAGGTATTCTACTCTCATACTTACCTTTGAATCATATGCTGACTGCTGAATAACTTCAGGGGCCATCCAAAAAGGAGTTCCAACAAAGGTATTCCTCTTAATCTGTGTGTCTGTCAGCTGCCCAGCAACTCCAAAATCAGCAAGCTTAACATCACCTTGCTCTGATAATAAGACATTGGCAGCTGCCAAGGGGAAATCACATCTAAATCAGAATAGTGCTCTTAGGCATTTTAAAGGCTTTAATAAAGTACCATTTCAAACATTATGCACCTTTTATATCCCTGTGGATTTTCTTCTCTGAGTGTAGGTAGTCAAGACCTTTCAAGATCTCCTTTAGCATGGTAGCGATCTGGAACTCATCAAATGGGCCAGCACGCAGCTAAGAGAAAAGACGTTCATTTTAGTCTTGTATCTCATTTCTTTGCCTTGTTATTGATTTAACTAAACCTTAAACTTCGAAGATTTCCTTTTAAAAGAACTAACAGAATTCATGAATAGTCAAAGTATGTCAACATTCTATCAGAAACAGGTACCACTGGAACGATCATCATCACATCTCCTCTACTAACAATACTCCAAAGATGCTGTTACCTTTATAACAAACACTTTGCACCCCCCTCACAGGAAAAGCTACAACTAGCTTTGCACAAAGTTACAGTTCCCCACAGACAGCAAATCAGACTCAATTTTGCATTCTAATGAATTAAGAAACTCAGTTGATTTCAAATTAGTCTATTGACTATTGTGTTTTAAATTTAATGATGCTTTTTATCTTGTTCCAGTTTTTTTGATTCCGTGCTTGCTTTTGCATCAACATAATGCACTACTATAAAGCTGCCAGTATGGAGTAAGTTTAAACTTTGCACATTAGAAAGCTATGTAAATAAAACAATTAAGGTGGGTGATTCTGCCATAAAAAAAATACCAAACAGCAGCACTGAGAGTACCATGAAATTGAGGCAAATGAGACAAACTTAAAAAGCTTTATTCTTCTAAAGGTTCAGTGGTTTCACTTGTCCCTGGTAAAAGCTATTTCGCTATTTCTGACACTCCACAGAAGACTTCTCAATTACTCAAAAACGCCGAGTTCCAGAGCTGCAAGCTAATACCACATGTTACAGAGAACTACTATGCTGGTGCTTTCCCATAGCAGAGCTGAGGGACTGTAGTGATAGGACAAGGGGTAACGGGTTCAAACTTAAACAGAGGAAGTTTAGACTGGATATAAGGAAGAAATTCTTTACTGTAAGGGTGGTGAGGCACTGGAATGGGTTGCCCAGGGAAGCTGTGAATGCGCCATCCCTGGCGGTGTTCAAGGCCGGGGTGGACATAGCCTTGGGTGGCATGGTTTAGTGGGAGGTGTCCCTGCCCCTCGCAGGGGGGTTGGAACTAGATGATCTTAAGGTCCTTTCCAACCCAATTATTCTATGAGTCTATGATTCTATGATGCGATATAATTTCATAAAGTAGTTTAAATTGATTTATGAAGTGATGCACACACTTCAACTGTTGCAGACAAGACCACTGCTGGCAAATATGGAATGAACACCCATTTCATCCTGCAGATGTGATATTTTTCCTTCAGGGTAACACAAACAAAGACTGATTTTATGATCTTACAGGAAAGGGTGGGTCTGAGCTTCACAGCTGAGGCATAGCCATCCCGAAACCACGGGGAAACCACATCCCCATACAGTGCACTCTGCTCTTGTACTCTCTAAGCTGCATCCTTTATGAATGCTACACTATCTTAAGTAAAAGGGACTTTCAAGCTTGACTGAAAATACCTGAAAATGGAAAACCCAACACCTTTTAACCAGTTAAAATTAAGTGCATCCTGTGGGCCCACCATTCATTCCTGAATCCCAAAAGAAACTTCTGTCATGAATTCTACTGGGGGAGGGGACAGAGAACCCAAACCTGAAAACCCACCACATACGTCAAGAACAAGTACTTCTCACCATACTAAAAACAAAAATTAAAGAATGCCTTACATTTGACTAAGACATTTCCTAATGCTTAGAGACAAACAGTGAAGCCAAAATTAAACATCAATTCAACATAACAGAGCTACCATTCAAATTCACACTTTTTGGAGCATTACAATCCAGCAGTGGCGTAACATCAGCTGCCTCCAGGGACTAGATTTTACAACGAAACTGGAAAGCACAATGAAATAGGATTCACTAGTATTTATAATGAAGAAAAATCATATACTTACAAGATCCAAAGCTGACCCTCCACCCAAGTATTCCATTATTATCCATAGTTTTGTGCCCTGTAAAGGAAGGCATGAGTTGTTAAAAGTCCAAGGCTGCCATTAAAAAAACCCAAAATCTGTATTTCAACAGACTACCAGCATATGCTCAGGAGAATGCAAATGCAGAGTCACATTAATCACCAAGCTCCATGTAACTACTTCTTGTAGAATGGTCAGGCACCTCCAGTGCAAGAGGGCAAAGGAGCAATCACAGTTTGACTTTATAATTTTGAAAAGCAACCAAAAAACTACCAAAAATAATCTTCTACTAATGGCACTTAAACAGAGCCCACCTAAAGGAATGGAACTTGGAGAGAAAAGTGATTTGGTGGTGGTTTAAGTTGCAACTAAGTGTTTTAATACATGGTATAGTTCTTACAAAAGACTGTCTTTCCATCAGAGTTATTAATTCCAGTCACTTGTGATACAGAAGCATGACTATCTTAATAGGAAACTTGCTTGTAACATCACACCTCTCACTTGAGGAAAACACTGAGAACTTCAAATGACTTTTGAGCAAGACAGAAGTCAGTAAGTGTGAACACACTTCAAAGACACCAGAAATCAAAAGCCTAACGCAGGGAGCTGCTACGTGCCTCTTGGCCTATGTGATAACTACCAGTGTTTATCCAACATGCCCACAGGCTCCAAGTGAAGTAGTCACATTCAGCAAAAGGCAAGAACTGACAACCCTTTAATATGCTTGTACCCAAGGACTTGCATCCTACCACAGAAATCGCCTGCTAACACAGGAGCAGCTCTGATTCTGAGAGACAAAGCAACACTCCAACCATCAGCCAGGAGAAACCACACTGCCAGACCTGGAGCCCTACAGAAAGGTCCAGGATTCCCAAGTTTTCATATCAGAGGTTCAAAATCAGCCATTAAAAGGTCAAAGATAAGAGCAATACAGTAAAATAAGAAGTATGACTTCAGGCACCTATCTTAGGATTTTAGTTATTATTATTATTATTATCACCACAAAGTTCATGTACTCCGTCACTATCTGCTATTTGAATCTCAGCCCCTGTGAAGAGATGGGTGGGTTTCTGTGCTTGCTTTGTGGAGATCTCAACCACTAGAATACTAAAACTGAAAAATTCTTGCAACACTGACTTCACCTTTGGTATGTATCTACAAAAGGTGGCTGGTTCACACTAACAAAAGAAGAAAGATCTGGTATCAGATATACAACTATTGTTTCAAAACTGGGATCTTTTGACTATTTGCTTGCCAGAATCCCCTCCCATTTCAGAACCCCTAAGATCCATCTATAGGCTACTGCTCAAAAAAATTCTGCAAACAAAACCATGTGTTTACTTAAAAGAAAACACAGCTGCTGAAAATTCTCAGCTGAACCAAACCTGGTACAGTACCAGACACCCAACAGCCTCCAGCAAATATTTACTGGTGTTAGTATCTTGAAACAGAGCACAAGCATATGGCAGAAGTACTTTGTGAAAAGCCTCTTGCATTTTATGCTTTGCCACCCTACTGCCTGATGAGTGACAGAACTCTAAAGAAAACTCAGCAGGCAAATAAAGGTGCAGTTCCTTAAAGGCTCACATCCAATTCTTTTAACAAAGTGTGCTCTATTAGATTTATCCCGTTTTTTTTTTAAGCCCACACCATTTCTAAGAGTCTATTCCAGCATTATGAGATCAGCAGGGAAGGGCTGGCTAATTTTAGCACTTTTTATAAAGCCCAACTTTGTCAGCTGAGAAGACCTGCAAGGAGCTCCAGTTTAAGGCAAACATTGTGGTTACCAGACGTGTTTGGAGGATTTGACTATTACTTGCAAACAGTATAGGGTGAAAATGAGTAAGTACTATGTTCTGAAATAATGTCTCAAAGAAACTGCTCCTATCCACTGTAAAAGGGTGTGCATATTTTCTAGCCAGGCATGAACAACCTTTTTCCTAGCTTTTTTCAGTCAACCAAGTACAAATAGACAATGGAGAACAAACAGTATCTTTAGATAGCCTCCAAGCTTTGCTGCATGAAGTGCTGCACAGTTCTGATGGAAGTCTCTGGGTGCTCCTACAGGAGTTCTCCACATTCGAATCTGAAAAACTGGGAATAACTTCAGGCTTGTTAAACTGCAGAAGAGAAGAGCAAGGCCAGATGCTGTGCTAGTTATAGGATAGATATTTAAACCCCTCGACTGAATGGCATAAATAAGGAAAACAGTCATGAAAATGCAGTCAGCAAGAGATCTATTCCTAAAGGATCAGGTGGAAAGCACGGCTCAAATATTCTATCAAGTTTCACAAATCTGTGCACCCAAAACATGTCACAATTTGGGGAACTTCAAATACCTTTAATCTTTTTCTTGCCTGAACTGATCAGGCAGCAATATATTCTGACAAGCCATTAAGCTTGAGGAAAACGCTCCTTTTTAACATACCTTACACTCCTACGCTGCTATGCACTGGCACTTTCAAAGGTGCCCTCCACAACCAATGTTTTATTTATTCAGATGTGATGTTAATGGCAATCAAAGTGCAATACTTTGAGGATGAGGTAACATACTTAAGATCCCAACCTTTCATGAATATGAACATCTACAGGCATCTACATCAGGATTTAAGTTCTCTTACAGCTACAAAAGTTGCATTAATACAGCTGTAAGCCTGTATAAAAAGGCACAAGATAATACCTAAGCTCTAATTTACTAAGAAACTCCCATTCAGATTCCAAAATTCAGGGTATACAGGTAACCCAAATTACACAACTATCAGAGACGTGCACCTTTTGTATCACTGAAAACTGGCATTGGCTTTATCCCAAGAACCTCAAGGAAGTAGACCATGACATCTTGTACCAATGATAAGGTTTTTAAAGAGTAAAATACCTGGCAGCAGACACTTAATGTCAAATAATGCTAGGTAAAAATATGAAGGGACTGTCTATATGCTTCAAGTCCTATTTACAAGTCAGATGCACAAGCTGTAGCTACTGAGCAGCCAGGCTGCAGCACAACAGAGTAGCTTACATGGCATCAGCTAAGCTAAGTTACAAATTTGTAAGTCAAGTAATTGAAATAAAGCCACTCTTCCCCTCCTCCTTCCAGCAGCAAGAGCCTTGGGCAGAGCCTGCATGTGGCCGGTAAGCCCCAGGCTCCCTGAGAATGGGCCAACTCCATCCAATAGAGCCCATAAGGGCTGTGCATCTGCAAGCATGAGGAAACTGTAAAGCTGCAGAACATGAAGAATGGACTGTACAAAAATGAAGTCTCTCACCTGAAATGCTTTTAATTGGAAAACCCTCACAGTTCACATCTCGTTTGGTGTTGTCATAAAAAACCTTCTAATTATTAAATATGCCCTCTCACCAGGGGGAAAACTGAAGCTGACTCAAACTGATGCAAATAATTATCTGCTTATTCAAAGCTTACTTAAAATTGGTATAAAATCCCCCAAGAATAAGTTCCAACAGAAGATGTTCTGATACAGTTCAACTGGATGAACTGAGGCACACATGGTCCCAGATGCAATTTCTTCAAAGTAAAAACTATCAATTTTAAAGTTTTAAACCAGATCTAGATTACTCAATGTTGTGGTTTAAGTCCAGTCAGCCACGCAGTTGCTTGCTCACTCTGCCCCCCTTACTCGCCCCGCTCTCAGAGGGATGGGGAGGAGAATCGAAAGAATGTAACTCCCATGGGTTGGGATAAGAACAGTCCAGTAACTACAGTATAACACAAACCACTGCTGCTACCACCAATAATAATAATAAGGGAAACAGCAAGGGAAGAAGAATACAACCGCTCACCACCCGCCGAACGATACCCAGCCCGACAAAGCAGCAATCCAATCCTTCCAGGTGACTGCCCCCAGTTTATATACTGGGCATGACGTGCTGTGGTATGGAATACCTCTTTGGTCAGTTTGGGTCAGGTGTCCTGTCTCTGCTTCCTCCTGGCTTCCCCTCCTCCCTGGCAGAGCATGAGGCTCAGAAAGTCCTTGGTCAGACTAAACATTCTAAGCAGCAGCTAAAAACATCAGTGTTATCAGCGCTGTTCCCAGGCTGAAAGTCGAAAACACAGCGCTGCACCAGCTAATAAGGAGAAAAATGACTGCTATTGCTGAATCCAGTACACTCAACTAAGAAATACCAGTGTTGTAGACCACCTGAATGCCTCTGCATTGAGTGTTTGCTTTGATACAGTCAGGAAAAGACAAAGTCTCTTTGATTTAAACAGTGCAAAACTCAACACCATTTCTAACAGCATTCCTAGAGCTCCACAGAAAGCCGCATGTCTGATTCATACTTTGTAGTAAACTATTTCTGTTCCATAAGCCTGAGCTGAAAGAGGGCAGACTGGCTCAACTATTTTGTCTTCCTGTAAATGAAGGTGCAAAGGTAAGAAGAAAACTCTTATATTTTGACACATCTTTTACTTACTGTGTGCCGATGCTCTTTTTAGCTGCTCTCTTAAGAGCTGCTTCTAGGAATACTTTCAGCGATCTTTATATGTAGAACTATTTACCGATAAACCTATGTGACCACTTGAATGTGATCTTCAGACCACTGACATCCACAGCAAACTGCTATTAATCTCTGCAGCACTAGGACTTCGCTTTGTAAGAACTGAGATGTCTTAATTTCCATAATTTAACCTCAGTGTTCTTTAACCTTTAATTATACAGTCATTTGGTACACAGCTATACTGTAGAGCTAAATACTCTGGCTGTCTGCCATTCTCAGAGTATTAGCTAATAAAAAGTTAGAAAATATACATATATAGCAATTTAGTAAAAAAAGCAGACAGATACAACTCCCAAAACGCCTGTTATTGCTAAAATTTAAAAGCTGCATAAAAGACACTTTACACCTTTAACAAAGCTAATGGGCTCTCTCCCCCTGAGGAATCTCAAGCTAAAAGATCAAGTGTTAGTGACCAAGGACAAATCTAGCTTAAGAAAAATGCATGGCCAAGATACTACTCAAACAGGCAGCTACACCTGGACAGTTCTGCAAGTTGGAAAGACTTAAGCCAACATTTTGTACTCCTGTAGGTTTTCATTTTTGCTTGTTTTTAAGTGATACCTTAGATCACATTCACACTTAACTCTACTGATGTCAGTTTTGCTTTGTCTCAGGCCTGCTCTGCTGCATAATAACCAACACATTCTTACATGGTGCAGGGTTTCTTTCCATATCAGACAACGGATTTTGTTTCTACGGTTCCGGGAGTATGTTTTTCTTCCCCAAAAAAGCTACTAGATTGTGGTAAGGATAGTAGGGGAAGGACAGAAAACCAAAGTCCAAAGGCAACAGCAATGGCAAGAAGAATCCTCTATCAAGTCTGCTCCTCCTCTAGCCATTTTGTGCAAACTCTAGGCTCAAAGAGCAAGCAGCAAAGGGAGCAAAACACAGTGAAAAGCTCTGTTCAAAGAAAAACAAGGACCTACTTAGAAAAAAAGGCAGTTGCATGATAACTTTTCCTCAATTCCAGAATACTTTCCTAGTGGTACTCAGAACAATTCTTTGTGTAGTACATTACCTTTAAATATGATCCGTAGTATTTTGTTACATAAGGACTATCACACTGACTTAAAACAGTTATCTCTTGCTGTATATCTTCTATTTCATCTTCTGCTTCCTCAAGGTCTATGATTTTTATAGCTACGACCTGCTGTGTCCGATTATCAATTCCTTTGAAGACCTCCCCAAAGGAGCCTTTTCCAATGCGTTCGAGTTTTGTGAATAGCTCTTCTGGGTCTGCTCTGTGGTTCTGGAAAAGAAAAGAAGAAGGGGGGGCGATACACAAGTTACTTATTTACTTCCAAGTTATTTGCCCTCATGACTTCCCAAGCAGCACATCACCCAGATTTATCGTCACTCGAAGGCACGCATCAGGTAGGTTTATTTCCTGCACACTAACTTCTAATCCAGCTCTTAGTTACAGAACATACATTGTGCAATCATGCCAAAGGTAAATGAGCCTCACCAGGGAAGGAGGCAGGTACAAATCTCATTTCGCTTCCCCACACACAACATCACCTCAAAACAAAAGAATAGAGCTGTTCCTAGCATTAATCCTATCAGTGCAGTAATTCAGAAGACTTCTGGAATGCAGTTACTGGCACAGAAGCACCACCATCATCACCCAGGCAGAAAAGGCTGAGCTTTCTACCTGCCCAGCAGCCTGGGGCAGACAAAGCATCCTACTCAGTGATACAGTGAGAAGCTACTTGTGAGAACACTGCACTACCCAATACTCACTGGTAGATCCTTAGATCTGGTAAGATCAGACATCTCTGGGGCAGCAGAAAGTGCTGACAGAAAGTACAGCACGGGTGACTGAGCTGTTCAAAGAAGAACTAAGAAGGCTGAAGCAGAACCCGGGGGCATTGATCTGAACTGGCTGGGATCACCCAAAAACGCCTTAAAAACAGGACCCAAGCACCAGGTCACAGAGCACTGCTAAGGACACCTGGCTTGGAATCTCTGCTGGTTAACTACTTTTGATGATCTTAAAGGTCTTTTCCAACCTAGCTGATTCTTCATCAGGGCCTGCAGGGACAGGACAAGGGGAATAGCTTTAACCTGCCAGAGTGGAGATGGAGATGAGCTCTTATGTAGAAGTTCTTCCCTGTGAGGGTGTCGAGACGCTGGCACAGGGTGCCCAGAGAAGCTTTGGCTGCCCCATCCCTGGCAGTGTTCAAGGCCACGTTGAACGGGGCTTGGAGCAAGCTGCTCAAGTGGAAGGTGTCCCTGCTCGTGGTAGGGGCTGGAAATGGATGAACTTCAAGGTCCTTTCAACACAAACCATTCCATGATTCTTCAGATCAACAGACTGATTATTATACAAATATTTTAAATTTCTCAGCTCCATTCAAGGAGTCACAAGGGAAACAAAAAGGAAGCAAATTCTCATTTTCCCTTCAAGATAAAGCATGCCACACGGCTGCTTAGAGAACCTTGTGTATCCAAAAACCACAGCAGTGGCTTCTGAAGGATGCAGGTAACTCGCTCCAGTTTAGGAACACCAATTTTCATAGCACAGTAGGGAGTTTAATGAAAAGTGTTTTAAAAGAGGTAAGGTGAATATGCTAAGAGAACAGCCCAGCTTTGCAGAGCAACAGGTTTAAACACATTACTGCTGCCAGGACTAGGCAAGTCACAGCACAAATTAATCTTTGATCAAGAAGTATCTGCTCCAAAAGCCCTCTGATTCAATTGCAACGTCTGAAAACATGGGAGATGCTTTGCTTTAGATCTTTTACACACTCCAAAACTCAGAACCAGCAAAAGCAGTAACAGTTTTGGCAAATACAAACACTCAACCCAAGGCACAGATTACTCTATATAGCAAAAGTTACCAAACATCTTTACACTGGCGTTGTTGCAAGTCGATATGAAAATCTGGACAGGGAAAAAAAGAAATACATCACTACGTAAAGCTAGTCCAAAATGGACAGGCTGGTTTCCTTACTGAGCCCTTATTGTCGCTTCTTCCCTTCTACCAGAACCAGAACTTATTCCACAATGTGGTGGGATGAATCAGGAAACAGATTTAGGTGAGAGTTCACCATCTGATTTGTCAGGTTTATTTTCAGCTGAATCAGTTCACCACTCATATCTACCACGCTGTCATTTGTGCTCTCACAAGAGGAGGGGACATGAGGTAGCACGGCAGATTCATGCTGATCTGTGGAGTTAGGCTGTGAATATACAGGCACACTGCTGTTCCTGAGCACTGTATTAAAGCAGGAAGAATGAGAAATTTCTCCTTTGTCTACACTGAGCTCAGGGCTGTTCCACTCCATTAAAAAAAAAAAAAAAAAACCCAAAAAACAAAGCAAAAAATAACCTTTGGTGAAATAATTAAGCACAAAATTTTGTTCTGCTGACAGATTCAGTGAAAGATCTCAAAGATTAACAACAAATACATAAAGCAAATAAAAAGATTAAAAAATAATAATCTTTTAATAAGTTTGAATTTAAAATCCATTTTCAGATGTGTTTCAAATAATTCTTGTAGGGATAAGTGCAGCAAAAGCATCAGTGAGTGCCACCCAGCCTTCCCCTGCTGCTGCCTGAGCTGCTGAACTGGCATGCAGCTACCAACCAAATGTGCTCCTAAACTACATTAGCTGCAATAAAGAATAATTACCTGATATTTCCCTGTTTACAATAACCAGACACCCCCCCAAGAAACAACAGAGTGAAAAGACAGGATTGGCAAAACTTCCCATGAACTCTAAAAGACTCATTTTCACAAAAACTTAGTCTTAAGACACAATCTGGAGCCTAGAATTCCACCAGTCATTCATGCTAATGGTTGTTCATTTGAGGTTAAATCCGTTAAAACACCTCCAGACAGATAGAAGAAATGTAACTTAATCGCAGGCATAGCCAGCAAACACAACCCCCTTCACAAATGTTTGATGGAGTTGAAGGGCAACACTTGGGTTTTTTGCTTAGGGAGAAGGCTTAAGCAGAGAACTCCAGACTCTCCTCCAAGCTACTCCAGGTAACCCAGAACTGCCAATTCCTAAAGCCACTACATGGGAGTGCTGGAGTACAGGGAGAGATGAGCACAGCCGGCCTTCCCACATGGCAGATCCCTGGGAGGGCGAGGTGGAACAGAGAACAACCCGTGTGAGACTACTGGAGGAAGGAGTCACATCCTTCTACTCTGATAAAATCCTCACCCAGCAAGCAAAGTCAGCTTTACAGCTCCTCTTATTCACCAAGGATGACAAGGGACTGAAGGACACTCCAAGAGAAGGGCAAATATTTCTGACCAGCTATGGCTAATACTGAGACAGCATCCTGTGGAAAGGCTTCAAATTTAGAACACTCCATAACTTAAAGAGTGCATTTTCAAACAGATCAGCTTTTACCTTTCTTCATTCCTTGTCTTTCAGACTACTGTTCTACAGGAACTTTTTTCTACAACTAATTTAAAACAAACCCCCAAAATGCCAAACTTTAAAAGACTACTTTTTAACAAACATACATTTATATAATGCAGTAATGCCCATCCTCCTCCCCCTAGTATAGAAAATGATGGAAACATACTTTATACAAATAAAAGTGTGTATATACACACCCTGGATATATAGCAATACATTTTTGCAGCACAGCTGCCAGCTGAGCTTCTAATATGGTAGAAATTAAGATTTCCAACACTATGAACGCTCTTGAGCAAAACCACCATTGTTACTTCCTGTTCTTTCACAGATCTTACATTCAATGGGTGAAGGCTTAGAAGCTTTGAAAGCTGCCCACGTGAATAATTGGTGGGGTTTTTAAATAAACACTGGTTTCTATGGGAGTCATGTCTGTCAGTAACAAGACAATAGACAGTGTATAGACTCCATCATCACCACTCTGAAGATAACACATAGAAGGGGACAAATCAGGAAGAAAGTCTCCTTCCCTTCCCTATGTCTGTTTTCACAGACAAAAGCAGCACCAAGCATGACAAGCACAGACACATTCACATGCCAGCTTCAATCTCACCAGCATGAGTAACAGGACCAGTGTGGAAATACAAGCCCTCTGCATAGTTTAGAAAGTCCACCTTTTCACCAGTCCAGCACTATACAGCCTGTGCTAGTGATCAGCAAGATCTCTCCTCTTATCCAACCACATGCCATGACTGTATGTGTTCATACACATATGCATGTCCACAGACTCAGCCTGGAAAGGACCTCAGGGGCTCATCTAGTCCAGCCACCTGCACAGAAGCCCCAGATAAAACCCCCCAAACCACTAGTGTCATTTTTGCCAGCATACCTGAAGTAGTTTTATCAAGCATTCTGCCAATACAGCTTATACAAGCATTTTCTTTTGATTCCAATAAACACAGCTATGCAGCAATGTCCTGAGGCTGCATCCTGCTACAGGACTGACTGGCTGACTGACACACCTTCCATCTCTGACCCTTTCACACACCTGTTCTCCAAAGTCTGCCTTCTTCCTTTGAAACAGAGTTAAAGCGCACTGAATAACTTCCAAGAGCATACAGATATGTAATGATACACACCAGAGTATGTGAGACTGCTTCAGGCTCTGTCAGTGCAGGCCAGTTCTTCTACAGAAACAAGTCTTCTAAGAAGGGTCACTAATGAATTTCATTAAAGGACACCAAGTACAACTGAATGAAAACACAAAGCTTCAAAGAATCTTGGACAGAGATTGAACTAATGCCTTGTATCTAACAAAATCAAACCCAGGATCCTCAAGATTCCCCAAAGCAGATAGTTTAACATAGTCTTGGGAGATCTCTAAGTAGCCTGTCAAAGTGAGAAGATCTTTCCTGTTGTCTTACAACAGTGTTTCTAAAACCTGACCCAGAAATGCTAGGATACTCTCTGGATTGTCAAGCATCTCCCAGGTTTTATTTGGACAGAAGTTTCCTTAAAACTGTAGCAGTACTACAGAATAGCTCACTTACACTGAGAGCCAGTATTCAAACACACATTAGATAAAGATGCAATAATGAGCTCAAAAGATTTTATACAATGTTGGTAAGAGAACTCTAGAATGTCTACTTGTCTGTTTTTCATGTATCCACTACCACATACTGGTACCTTTGGAAGCTATCAGCATTACCTGGTGTTTCAAGGCCTGCCATTTCAAGCAATTGCTCTCTAAAATAAAAGCCTGATCTTCACAAAAAGGGAGAATTCAGAGGTAAACTACAATGAAAAGAGCTGCCTTACAGAAAGGTTCAGGGAAAGAGGTTATGTTATGGCCAGACATTCAAACTAAACACAACCCATGATCAAAAAAATACCCCAGTAATTAATTTGTTGTGCACCTCACAGTTACATTAGCATTAAAGTGCCAGATCAGAAATGTATGCCAGCATTGTTGCTGAAGCCAGCATGCACTGCACCATTTCTCTTAAGTTCCACTGTCTGCACTCTCTGAATTATGGCTAACAATAAAATTAAATAGCAACTATGAGGCCTACTTTATTATCTGTAAAATTTCCAAGGTACCTTTTATTATCTTGAGAAAGAATACTTGAAATACAATGAGTATAAAAGACACCTGAAAGTCAATAAAAGACATTAAAAGTTAACGACATTTCACTTACTCTCAGCATTTATCTGATTCTTACCAAGTAGTGCATCTGGGTTGAACACATTGAAATCACAGCTAATCAATCCATTCATGTATCTGTTCTTAGGTAATACAGTACCTCAAAGGTTTTCCTCCATTCAGAGACCCACAAAAAATAAAGAGGCAGTAAGACTGGTGAACCTGACGGTCTACTGAACTTCTTAATGTCTTACTCAACAGATACTTTCTTCTTAGGTGAGTATCTTTCCATACACTACCTGCACGTAGTTTCAGATGGATATTATATATATACATACATTAATTACACACCATGCAGATTCTATTATATAACAATATATAGTCACATACATTACATGTATTTCCATATTTTACCTGCATAAGGAACACTTCACTTTTTACAACACAGCCACCACAGGTAGTCACTGATTTTAATTCCTGGAGCTCCTCCCCACATTCCCCTGCCAATTTTATCTTTAAATCATATTACAGCTAAAGTTACACCAGCAGTGCCATAGGCATGTGTGCGTGTACTTAATGTAAATAGTTGGAAGTTAATGAAGGCACAGGTGCAGAGCCATCGCTACTTATAAAGAATCACAAGAAAATGAACCTGCAAACATTTAAAACAAGGGTAGAACCTGTCAACATCTTTTTCTCCATCTTGTGCACACCCTTGCTTCTTCAAGAACGGAACTCTGATGCTATCCTGCAGTTCTGCTCAAGACTCAAATATAAGGGAAGTAGATATTTCATTGCATTTACTATAACTGTATGATAAGCACTGAAGAAGTGTTTCCACTCAGCAGGCAGCAAAAAGGAGCTGAGCTTTGCTATCCTTAAATGGGATGTGACCTCTGGTATACCCTTCATGAGACACCTCTCAATTCACAAGGCTAAAACTCATTGCCATTTTTAGTGAGAACCTGGAGAACTTCAATGTAAAACACGAGGAAAAATAGGTAAGTGAAAACCTCACGCGGCTTTGTTCTCATCAAGTCAGCCATAAAGTGAGCTGCTTGAAAATTCATGACTATCAAAAGCTTAAAATCAGCATTCAAACCCACCCAATCTCAGATTTGGAAGGAAAGAATCACCTTCATCTATCTCCAAACCATCTCAGGCCTGTGGCAGATGCAAGCTGTCAATGGTATGTTGTGCTGGAAATGGAAACCACTGAACTCACTTCCTCTATTCTTAGCCATTCTTTCACTTTGGTAACACCAGGTGAAAAGCAGCTTAGGAAACAGCATATATTAGCAAAAAGAAAGAATAACACCACATCTCCCAAAGATTAGCTCTTGGACACAAGCAATTGAAAACATCTACACCAATTGCTTACAAAGAGTATCCTGCATTGAGGAAAGAAAACACAAAACAGTTTCTCCTGCCAGTGACCTTCTCTGTAACTGAATATCCCTACATGTCAAATGGAGCCCCACTTCGCTTCCACTCTATATATCAATACCTTTAAACCACATAAAGATCCTCAAAGCACTGCATACAGCTCCATATTCTTCACTGTGCTCACATCTCCGAGGGGCACAGCTTACCAAAAGAGAGGGATTAAGGAGGGACACACACAAATTATGTGGCTAGGTCTTTACTATGATTTGCCTTGGCCCATGGCAGGATCTAGATAATCTTTAAAGTCCCCTCCAATCCAGACCATGCTCTAAGATTTGCAAAGACCTAAGTGGTTGAACACTCTATAGATAGAAGGATCCTCTATCCTCCAATGGAAACAGAAGTCACTTCAAGAAATCAACAGGTTCTGGTATCCCCAAGTCTTCAAACTCTGTTCTACACGTTAGAGTTCAACAAGCTGATCTTTCACAACAAATTTAATCTCCTTTGTTGAGCAGCGCAGGACAAGTGACTGCTGAATGGGGAATCAGCTCACCTCAGTGAATTAACTGCCTGCACATGTGAACTGTGTGTCAGAAGAGAGAAGACATCTGCAATCTCTCACTGCTGAAGATCATTTGTAATCTCTCCATTATGAACTGCTTCAAAAACTCCACATCTGCAGACAGATTACAAAAGCCACATCTAATAGGAATATGGAAAAATCACCATTTCTGGGCTGCAGTCTGCTTTTAGCATAGGCCTCTCCCCTCAGCACCAGCCTGCTTATCAGCGCACAAACACTTCGGCTTTTTTTTTTTTTTCTAATCTTGCAACACCCATTTAAACGAAAAACTATACCAAAACTGTGCCAGCAACAAACTGTATCATCACAGCATTTGGACCTTGTCCCTAGTATTTAGAGGTGCAGGATTTACAGCTAAATGGCAACTGCTACATAAATTGTACAGGCTTCCTCAGTGCTCTATCTTAAAAAGCCATTTTAACACTTTTCCTGTGCAAGTCAGAACTTGATACACAGGTTTCCCTCCTGTAAATACAATTAAATTCATGCTATAATCCAGCTAGAATGAAAATAACAAAATCCAGCTTTTTAGCTTGCCAGTTCACAAACTAGAAAGCAGTAACAAGGCATGAAGTTTAACACACGCACATAGGCATCTTTGTGAAGTCTCCCCACTGAAGTAGTCATTACTTATTTTCAGGCTAAACAAAACTAAAGCAAGGCAGAAAAACACTACTTGAGAAAAAGAAGATGGCTTCAAAACACAATGTGGGTTAAGGAGCAGGTCACAAGTTTATTTACCACAGATACGTCCCCAGGCATAATCACTGCCTGCAATGAAACACAAGTGGGAACCCACAGTTAGAGGGTATCACAGCATTCCTTTAAGCTTTGGAAAGGAAGGCAAACACAGCAGTCTGCTAGAATCCCAGATTTCTGTCCTCTCCCCAAGGCCAGGCGTCCACAAGCTTGAAAAGCTTTACTCTTCTCTTGAATACTGGCTCTTGATCCTATCAATCATACTAGACCTGAAGCTACAAGAACCACGTAATGAAAAACCAGAAATACAACTCCAAAATGAGCTACAAAGGAAGCAACAAACCTATCCTGCCAGAACCAACCTGCCCTTTCAGGAAACTCCTTTTTCAATTACTCTGCAGCTCATGCATAGCATGGCAAAGCATCTCATTACATAAACCTGCAAGGGGAAGGGGGAAGGGAAGAAGAGAAACACCTGGAAATAAAAGAATCAGATTCTTCTTGCCAAGTAGGCTAGAATACAGCTGTGCAGAAATGCAAAAATGTTCTTGCTGTGACCAGTTGCCAGATGACACCTTCCTAGGTGAGACATTCCCAGCAAGATCATCTTGCTCCCCTCATAATTCACAGTATGCTTTTAACTGATTTACGTCAGTAGAAATCCAGTCTTTTTTCATTCAGTGTTTTACATTTAGGCACTTCACAACACTCACGATCATTCCAAGCTGTACAGTGTTTTTATTATGATGCTTTCAGCTCCCAACACAGAAGCCTGCATTGAAATACAACTTGACATCCAGGAAAGCATAAGACACTCTCTGATTCCTCTCCCTAGTCAAGATTATTCAAATATTCAGAACATATAACAGTTCCCAATTGAGAGAAAAGTCTGCAAATGATCACAGAGCGGTGGGAAAGAGAAAAACCCCACAAGTTCATCAGGACAGAACACATGGTTCTCGAGTTCTGGTTCATGAAAACCACCCTGGGATCTCAGACTCCCTCTTCCACAGCTCAAGTGTGAATCCTGCAGATAACTAACACCTCTCATTCCTTTTCTCCTTCATTGATGCATACAGGATTCATGCAGATTCAAGACAGATCCCACCACAAAGCTTTTCCAGATGTGCTGCCTCAATCAAAACCATTCAAATCCAAATTCTGGCAAGACAAACTGGGCTTCACACTTGTAAGAGCCAACTACGCAGTTCTTCAAAGCTTTCTTCATTAAGAAAGATCTAAGCTGAAGCCATAGAACTAATCAATGTAGCCTATCTGCAAAACCACATGCACAAGATCTGAGGAAGAACGAGCCCAGCAAGCTACTATTACCTTGTCAGTCCCTTTTTAATAGTTTCTCTGAGTTCCTTCTGCCAGATTTATTTGGCTAGCAACCCCTGTGGCAGAATGGATTTCAGCAAATATTGCTAGATGGGCACCCTTCCCATGAGATTTAAGTCTCTCCTTCAGAGGCAAGGTGTATGCTCAGTGATCCTCAACCAACCATCAGATCAGACTTGTTCCAGAACTGCTACAAGTTTAAATTTAAAGAACAAATGACCGTTCTTTAAAAACTGGTAAGGCAGCATTAGGAAAGAATATGATTTTTTCAATTATTTAAAGTTAGAAAAAGCCCCGCAGGATTTGGAACAGTGACTCCTGGAATGACAGATACCTCACCAACTCTTTATTTCTTCAAAGACAACATACAAGAAGGCACTAATTACAGCATCCAAAAAGTTATCCATGACAGAAGAATTTCAAAAGTAACTTTGCACTGTCCATCTCCAACCCCGTTCCCCCAAAACCCAGCCCTGAACTCTTTTGTCAATTATTAAACTCAGTCCCCAAGATAAATGAAAGACAAAACAATAGTCTCTTATCACTCCCCAGAGTTTGTGACTCTCTTAAACCTGAAGGTGATCACCATAGAGCCAACAAGTGGTACTTTTACTAACAGGCTTAAAATTCATCCTTTCACTTTTGGGGGTGACCAAAAACTTAAGTTTCAGAATACTGAAAACAATGAAAACCAAGATGATTATGCTTGCCTATCTTCACTAAGATGTTATATAGGTCTCATACAACAAATATCACTGCAGAGGTACATGAAGTCTTATAAACTCTTCATGGTGTGCCACGTAGTTACTATATACTAAAGAAACAATCCTCCCATCAAAGTAGACATTTAAATAAAGATTTTATTTCTTTTTTCTTTTAAACACCAAATTGCAATATATTCCTGAGCTGCTCCTTTCTGTATAGCCTCCTTTTTGAGGAAAAAGGAAAAAAACTTTTATCAGGACTTGTAATGCTGAGATGCTAGAGTTCAAGAACAGCCAGTGTGAACCTTTTCAATGTTAAATTCAACAGAACAAGTAACAATTATATATGTCTAGAAGTTAAAAGTCTGGTTTCAGATGTAATGTTTTTACCTTCTGGGGGGGAGTATCTTGTGCCCAAACCTGACAGTATACCACAGTCGAGAACAGCAAAGAAATTAAGGTGAGAAGAGTTGAGTTTGGTTTCTGTGCTTTCTGCAGCTCTGGCAGATTTGCCTCTGAATTCCAGGTCAGTGCACTCACTGTGTTTAGAACTGTAAAATCTGCACAAAAAACACCAGTAAAAATCTGCGGTGGATTTTTTCTTCTAGGCCTGACAAAACCAGCTGCTGGATTCCAAGTGATGATACCTACACAGCTCCCATGCATCAAAGACTTTCCAGAGCCTCCTCTAGCCTTCTCCTTTGACAACAGTAAGACAGCACAAGTATGACTGAGCCCTACTTTGTCATCAGGGTAACGCATCACAACACAAGATGGAAGAATCAAATTCAGCTAGTAAAGCCTGAGCTGAGTTAGCAGACTGCTATTAGATATGATACAGCTTGTATACCAAGCACAGCCAGGAAAAGAACCACCACAGTGTTGAATTCCACAAATATTTTAATGCATATCTGCTTCAAGTATCAGGGAGGCATGTTCTCCACAGGTCTTAAACTACCATCTTCCTGCAGCCTGCCTGCGCTGAGGATCAGTGCACATCAAAGAGCTGAAATTGGACAAAGCATTAACAACCAAAAAACACTGTAGTCCATCCTAGTTTAATCATAAGAGGTCCCTGTTTTCTAGGCACTGTGGAAGTCTTCTGGTGCCAGGCAAGCGCTAGACTTTTCAGTTTCCTTTAAGCCTTGCCTCTAAATAATAAAAGGTTAAAGCCTTTTCAAACTCACTGGAGAAGCATCTAGATACAGCTCAGTTCCTAGGATAGGGGTAAAATTAACAGAACTGTCAACGGACCTTTCTTTAAAGGTTTCAGTTCCTCTAATGCCCACCTTTCAAACATCTGACAGTAATAGACTGCTTGCTCTTAACAGAAGTTCATTCTTATAACTTCAGTGCATAAGGTTTACTAGAAATCTGACACACTTCCAGGCTAGCTTCAGGCACCATACATAAAGAGCCCATTTCTACAATGTACTAATTTGAGAGAAAGTGTATTTTTTTCGCCCCCGAAGACCACCACTTCCAATATGAAATGTCACCTCTCCTTTAACCTTTCCATACCCATCCAGTAACTACCCGTAAACCAACTGCCTCTGAGCATCCTCTGAGCAGGGATGGAGACACTCCAGGCTGAGGCTGTTTGAGTGAGCAGCGTCCTACAGCCAGTCTGTTAACTGGCAGCCCGGAGAGCAAAGCTCACCTTTACATCCAGGTTTGTATTTAATCAAGTAAGCCTTCAGTTGTGAATCAGGGTACACTGGCTGACAGGTCACATGCTTCTGGCTGCTCTGCTTTTAGAGGAAGTTAGGCTCTTTATTGTGATATAGCCTGAATGCCAATAAAAACAGATGGGAGACCAGGTCTAAACAACCTCTCTGGCTCACTCAAAACTACTGCCACACAGGATCAGGAGATGTCAACAAAGCCATGGGAAAGGAAACAAAAAGTGTTTATTGATGAGTAGGACAGCAGCAATAAAGAGAAATGAAGTCCCAGACCAGGTTCCAAAGACACGCAAACTGACAAGAAGAAACACAAATAAGAACCAACATTTCCATCAGGAATTAATTTTTCACAGACTTACAGATTTTAAACACAAAACTAGAATAGGAAAGGAAGTTCATACATGGAAACTCTACCAGCTGAAAAAGGCATCTATTACTTGAGTGATGCTCCATTGCTGAAGTTGATAGACTAGTTTGAGAGTTTAGCAAGCTAACAAACAGAAGAATTTCCTCACTACCCAACTAAAAAAATGTTAATTGTTGCTCACTCGTAAGTTACAGTTTTCAGCCTCTTGTATTTGTAAAGAAGTTCTGGAGCACTGTATGAGCTGCTGCCAGTAAGTTCACCAAAAACGCATCCACGTGAAATGACTAACACTTATACATCTTGCCTGCTGGGCCAGAGAAAAGCAGCAGTGGAGGACTACTACTAAGAGGTCCAACACCTCCACTCCAGCCCTGTTTTCAGTACAGGGCCTGGGCTGGTAAAAGACACAGGCAGGCTCGAACACCTCTATTGCAAGCCATATCCAGAAACACTTAGTGTGAGTTCAGCTGGTGTCCCTGAAGCCAGTGCCAGTGGACAAATTCCTCACTGTGAGATCTCAAAGCATTCCAGACTAAGAATTAGTTTGAATATTTTTATCACAAGGAACAGCACAGTGACATTACTGAATAAAAACTAACCTGACATTCAGGCTCATTGCAAACCATGCTTCGTGTAACCAGGATACCTCAACTGTGCTCCTGTAGCTCCACCAACTATCCATTCTTCCCTCTCATCTTGGATTCTGTCTAAAATGCCATCGTTTTGGGTGTCATGCTCAGTTTCAGAGCACTCGTACATCACAGACTATATGTCATCTTACACATTCACAGAGCACTTTGATTTTATTGAATGGGTTTAGAAGCTTGGCAGCTGGGTAATTTAGCATCATACAGTTGGATCAAGTAGAGGCTTTCCAAAGGAGTGAGGAAAAGGAATGCGTTTAGGAAGTTGTTTGCACAGGCAAGAATTGTTAGGTATAAGATTTGGTTTCGTTAGGGACACAAGACAGGTTAAACAGAACACAACTACTACATAAACAAATGGTTCTGCAACTAATCATAAAGGCAGCAGATACTACCTCTGGGTCCTCCTTTATTGCCAGGGTACCAAAAGTCAGAGTTCACCAAAATAGCTCCATATAACTTTCTGTAGTTTTCCATGTTTGGCTTCTTTTTAAGGAAAGCTGACTCTTCCTAAGATTTTACAAGCAGTCAAAAAAAGCTCCTGTTATACCCTGGTGGTAAAGCATCAAAGTATTTTCTTTGGAGAATGGAAATTATATAACACATTATGTCTGGAGTTTTGTTGATACTTTTTGTGTATAATGAAATGGGAGGGAAAGCAGAAGAACACAATGAAGCTGAAAACTTCAAACCTCTAACACATTCTCTGCCAAATTCAGTTTCCAATTGTTATATTCAATACAAGGCTTCCCTCAACACTGACTACAGAACAAGGGGTTTCTTCCACCACAGAAAAACCTGTTTAATCCTTCTTCAATTGATTATCATGCACTTATTTTAATACTGAGTAGAAGCAGGGACACTTTTATCATCATTTGGATGATCCTGACTATTTCAAACAGGTTAAAAAAAAATCCCAAACCCACAACAAAAGAAGTAACCCTTGTACCTCAGACTATCACACTCCTCTAAAACAGCTGCTGTTTGGGTTTGTTCTGTTGAGGGTTTTTTTATGAGGAACACCCCTGCATTATGACTCTTCTAAAAGAAGAGTGAGAAGATTAATTTTACACCAAATTCTATTTCTTTGTATTCTAAGACGTTCAGGACTTGTGCCAAAATCTTTATAAGAAAAAGTCAGCATGGGAAAATTGTATTTTAATTCTGTGCAGCTGTATATATATAACAGCCTAAAAAAATGCTTTAAACATACAGATATGTGAAGGGGCCTGGGTTAATCTAACAACACTAGTGGGACTCAGTATGCTATTACATAAAGTTTATTGACATAACAATGGGAAACAGAACCTTAAATAATTTCAAGGTCCTTTTGCGATGACAGGGCAGCTATGGAAAACAGGACAACTATACATTAAGCAGATATAAAAATAAGAAATTGACAAACTCAGATGTTGAAACAGAAGTTTCCAAATACAGGCACACAGACAAAAACCACACTCAAAACCAAAGGATGTAAATAAATAAAGCCCAGGCTAAAGCCTCTAAAACTTTCATCAAGTTTCTTCAGGATGTACCACTACAACAGTAACCCTGACATATTAATGGAACAAGGAGACTGAGAAAATGTGTTTTGTGTCCTCTTGTAACAGTAAGTAAGAGGATGACCAAAGTTTAACTGATTTCAGGAAGTCTCTGAATTATGAGACATAAGAAAGGTAAAGCCAAACCTTAGGGCTTCAACTGGCCTAAATTAATCTATAAATACTGTTTGTACATCAATCCTACACTTTCTGGAAGAAGCAAAGATATCTGACCAACAGAAACTTTAACTTTCTGTTCTGAAACCTCTTGAACTCTCTACTGTACATGTCTTACATACATAAGAAATACCTCATAAAGGCTTCTATGTCACCTGAACTAAAAAAGAAGCCCTCCAATATTATACAGGCAGGAATATCCCAGAAGTTAAAACAGGAAGCTCAAAATACTGACAGCATCTGACAAACCAAAGTCAATACTGAAATGAGCTTAGTCCTCAGCTCCTTAAAGTTTGATAAAAATTCCTGACCCACCTTTTATTAGATTATCTAGCGGAATAAGGACAAGGAATCGGAGGTATTCCACCTTTGCTATGCAAAATCAGTCATACACATGCCTGCTTGTTTCCTAAGCAGACACCACACAGAAATGACACCAGGTCTCATCCCCAGCCGAACTTAGGAGCTTGTTTCTGCCAGGTGATGTCTCCCTTTGCTGTACCATCACCGCAACTCGCCTTTACCCCTGCCACAAACCGCGAAGTCCCAAACGAGGAGGTTGCACTGCAGGCCTGGCACATGCCGGTGGGGAAGTCCTGCAGGACGTACGGCTGCAGGTGAGCCCTGGCTGTCATGTACTGCACACCCACACACGCTGCCATTAACTTCAGAGAGCCTTTAATCAGTTTGTGAAGCTCTTACGTGCTCCTGGATGCAGCGCGGCCAACCCCGAACAAAGGGGGGCCGGAGCGAGGGGACACCCTCGCCCCCGAGGGGCTGGCCGCAGGTACACAGCCCCCCTTGGAGAGGGCCTCTCCCCCCCCGTTACCTCAGCTCAGCGAGGGCTTCAGCCCACGCTCCTACCCAGGCCGAGCGAGGCCTCCCCACGGCCCAGCCTCGCTTCGCCCACCCGCGGTCCCCTGGACCCTGCGCCCCGGCGGCGGCCTCTGAGCGTCGCTTCCGGAGCCGAGGCCGAGCCCGGGCCCTTCGCCTCCATTTTGGGTCCGGCGCGGCGCGGAGCTCACCTGCATGCCGGGCACTTGCACCGCCACGGGCGAGTGGGCCATGGCGGGCTGCGGCGGCCGGGCGCCGCCCGCTGCTCCCCTCTCTCGGCCTCCCTGTTCCTGGGCGGCGGCGGGGCCTGGAAGGACAAAGCGACGGGGAGGCGTCTTTACCACGGGCCGCGCTCCCTCCTTCCCTCCCCTGCGGCCCGCCCTGCCTGGCAGCCCCCGCCCGCCGCCGGCTCACCTCGCGGCCGCGGGGCTGGGGCCGAGCTGCGCGACGCGAGCGGGAAGGGGTATCCCTAGCGCCGCTCTGCCATGCCCGCCGAGCTCCCAGCAGCGGCCCTCGCCCTGCCCATGCCCCCCTATCCCCCGTGCCGGCGCGGCTGCTCGGGGCTTCCCCGGAGAGGCGCGCGGGGCGGCGGCTCTCGGCACGGCTGGGGAGGGCTCAGAACGCCATGTCGGCTCCGGCGGGAGGCGGCGGCTGCTGTGCGGCGGCGGCTCCTTCCGTCTCAGCTCCGGCCTCGCGAGGCGGAGCCACGCCCGCCGCACGGGCCCCGGCGTCAGCTGATCCCTCCCCCTCGCGCGCCGCGGGCCGGGGCACGGAGGGACGGGCGGCGGCGCGCTCGGGGTTGGGCCGCTCTCGGGTCGGTTTGTTCCCGTCAGGCGCTGCTCGGGGGTCTTGTCCCACGGACACGGTCACGGCGCGTGTACCCGGCACACGGCCTTAGCCCGTTGGACGCCCAAACACCCCGGCGGCAGCGCGCCGGTACCGCGGCTACTGCGTCCCAGACAGACTGGGAGAAAAACTGAGTCGGTGTTTTCATAGAATCACAGCGTATTTCGTGTTGGGACCTCAAAGCTCCTCCAGCTCCAACCCCTGCCACGGGCAGGGACACCTTCCATAGAGCAGCTTGCTCCAAGCCCCTGGGTCCAACCTGGCCTTGAGCACTGCCAGGGATGGGGCAGCCACAGCTTCTCTGGGCACCCTGTGCCAGCGCCTCAGCACCCTCCCAGGGAAGAGCTTCTGCCTAAGAGCTCATCTCACTCTCCCCTCTGGCAGATTAAAGCCATTTCTCTTGTCCTGCCCCTACAACCCTTGTCCAAAGCCCCTCTCCAGGTTTCCTGCAGCCCCTTTAGGCACTGGAGCTGCTCTAAGGTCTCCCCTTCAGGAGCCTTCTCTTCTCCAGGCTGCCCCAGCCCAGCTCTCTCAGCCTGGCTCCAGAGCAGAGCTGCTCCAGCCCTCGCAGCATCTCTATGGCCTCCTCTGGCCTCACTCCAGCAGCTCCATGTCCCTCTTGTGCTGCTGCCCCAGAGCTGGAGCAGGACTGTAGCAGGGGGTCTCCCCAGAGCGCAGCAGAGGGGCAGGATCCCCTCCCTGAGCTGCTGCTCACGCTCTGGGGTGCAGCCCAGCACACGGGGGGGGGGGGGGGGGGGGTCTGGGCTCAAGCACACACTGAAGCTGGGTCATGGGGAGCTTCTCCTCACCCAACACTCCCAAGTCCTTCTTCTCAGGGCTGCTCCATGTAATCTCTCCCAGCCTGTGCTTGTGCTGGGGATTGCCCCGACCCAGGGGCAGGACCTTGCACTTGGCTTTGTTGAAGTCCGTTAGATTCATGCTCCCACCTCTCCAGCCTATCCAGGTCCCTCTGGATCCCATCCCTTCCCTGCAGCATGTCACCACAGCACACAGCTGGCAGGCTCAGCTAGGGTGACCTGGAGATGTTGAGCTGCTGGACATACAGAGATACCCTGTTGAGGATGGGTCCCTTTGGAAAGGATGTGATGAGGCTGCCTCCCTCCCTTAGGACTTGGAGAAATACTGCTCTGTGGCAAGGAACACAAAACACCTCTGTTTGAGGTGAGGTTGTGTTAAATCAGGCTACAGCCAAGAATGTCAGAGTTAGGCAGTCTTTCCAACCTTAACTCACTGTGGTTTGAACCAAATTCCAAACTCTCAGTGATGTTAGTTAAGGACAGGCTCGAGGCTCATGCTGGGATATTTTCTTTTCCAACTTGCTGGTTTGCTAAGCCTTTGCTGTTATTAAAATATTTACTTTCTTCTGCACCTTTTAAAAAATAACATGGCTTTAAAAGGCTTCTATGTGATAGTTATAGGTCTAAGTTACCTAAGGAACCAAATAGGAATTTGTTTTATTGGCTGGAATATTTCAGGTATTTTTGGAAAGTTTCTACCAGAGAAAGTGGCTATTCATCCTGTTGTTATCTCAACCCTTCGTGCCCCACGTTGGGCGCCAAAAAGACCTGTCGTGGTTTAAGCCTCTCAGCCGCACAGTTTTCTCGCTGTCTCTGCTTCCTCCCGGCTTCCCCTCCTCCCTGGCAGAGCATGAGACTCAGAGAGTCCTTGGTCAGACCAAAACAT
The DNA here is from genome assembly GCA_028858755.1 of Ara ararauna. Classification (NCBI taxonomy): domain Eukaryota; kingdom Metazoa; phylum Chordata; class Aves; order Psittaciformes; family Psittacidae; genus Ara; species Ara ararauna. The sequence continues at coordinate 925,349 of CM054383.1, read as the reverse complement.
TACCAAGCAGTAACTGAAAACATCAGTGTTATCAGCACAGTTCCCAGGCCCAAATTCAAAACCACAGCGCTGCACCAGCTACCAAGAAGGAGAAAAATGACTGCTACTGCTGAACCCATGACATACTTAAATTAAAAACATTTTTTATTACTAAATCTTTGGGAATAAAGGGGGATTTCTACTGACAAAAAAGCTTTCTTAATTATGTACAGTGGCTCAGTAAATGAATGAATGTCTTTTCATGGAACTCTGAATCCTGCCTGGTTTACTCTGCTCAAACATACCCAAATCACTTCTCCCTTTACCTTTTAATGATCTTTAGAACATGACCCCTGAATAAATCCTGACAAATGAAATATGAGAACCTGGTTTCGCACTGCTAACGCATTACCATCCTTCTGGTTGTCTTCTGGCTCTGCTTTTCTTTTTCTGTCCATTTGTTACCTTGATTTTTCTCCCCAGAATCCCACTCCCTGGTTATTGCACCTTGTCTGAATTTTATACCCTCTCTCACATATTTCCTCTTGAAGGCACCTGCTTACTGTATGACAGTACTAATTTCCAGTCCTAGTTTGAGGCCAGATACTGAGACTTTTGGCCTTTTATGCATTTCTGACTTACATGCAGCTTAATATAACATGAAAGGGTCTGTAACAAATCTGTTTAATAGAGTAAGAGCAGGACAATTGCAATGCCTGGAATGAGATATTCTCCCCAGTAATTGTATCTGTACTTATCTCCTGCCCATGGCAGATTAGCTGAGAAAACTGCAGTGACAAAAGCACCAAGTAAACTGTTCTACGGAAAGGCAATACCTGTTTACGCCACACTGGCCCAGGGAGCTGGGATGATACATTGGGGAAGCCAGAGAGGAAAATCTGTCGGGGAATCTTAAGTAATCAGCCGGTCATGTAAGGACTGAATCATCAAGACAGGCTGTGAAGCGAGGTAGGCTGGCACCATAACATCTAAGGAAAGGGTTGTAATACTGTGTGCCACTCTGTAATTAGCAGGGTTTAATTGGTGCACGAAGAAAGTCAGGCGGTCAGTTGCTGATACTGTTGTATGAAAGGCCTTCCCTACCCCCTCCCTGCCGGCCCTCTAGATAAATATCTGTTGCTGCTATTTTCCAAGACTTAAAACGTGTCTATAATTCACCTGGGGCAGCTCACAGGGCCTCACAGTGGTGATGTGACCCTAGTCAGACCTTCTACTGTTTCATGCATTTAACTACTATTTTTGTGGTGCTGGTGTGAAAATACAATCATTTTTCCACCAGGAGACTGCAGGGAGCTAATAACACTCTTTGAGAGTGCCTGCACCACATTAGCTGCTTTAGACCTACCACAAAGAGCGTTAGAAATGTCTCTCAAAATTGCAACCATAAATGAATAAAATGAGATTCCTTAACACTGCTCCATAGGAAAATACAGCTGCTTCTAGCTGTGGCCTCCAGGGGCTACTTGCAGTGAATTACTGGGGTGAAGAAGGAAGGGAGGGAGTGTCTGATCTGGTACCAGCAGAGCTGGTGCAAACTCACCATTAGGAAAGACCCCATAAAACTCACACATGTCTCTAGGAACTGTGGTGCCCAGTTTCCGTGATCAGGGTGTATCTGGGTATTTGAAGCCCTTCAGTGCCTTTGCAAAGCTCAGCTGGCAACTCTACAATTCTCCTCCTTGCACTTTTCTCTCACGACAAGCAGCACCGCTAATGGCGCATCACATAAAAATGGAAAGCAGCATCCCAAAAAGTTAAAATCCAATGCCTTTTTTACCTTTGGAACACCTTGCCAAAGATGTTGTGAAGATTAAAAGTTGAGTGGGATCATTGAAAAAGGGCTGTGTATTTATTTTATTAACGAGAACATCAGAGATGGAAAAGGAAGAATGAAAATGGTTTTGTCGGGATATAATTCCTCCATTCTTCGACATAAATCAGTCTCTGATTCACAGGTATTAGGGACTTTGTCTTAGAGGCAACTTAGTCAGCAGCTTCAAAGTTTCCAGCACTGCCACTAGAAACTGCTGGTGCTCACTGAGACTGGTGATAGATATAGCTCTCATCAATCCTGTGTTACAACTTCAGTATTTCTGTATCCAGTTAATAATTTCAGATTAAAAAGCCTTTCAGCTGGACTAGAAGCAGTATCATAGTACATCCATTTCTACCCACCGCTTCCCCTCCCATGCCCTGTATCCATCATCCTCTTTGCCTCCCTTCATTGTCCAGCTCCTGCAGCTCCCGACCTTCCCTGCTGCCTCTGCGCTCTGGCATGGCTGTTTCCAGCCTCCTGCAGCCTGGGTACACACAGGGGAGTGCCAGGAAATAAAGCAGAGATTCCCCTTGTTCCCAGGATGGTGACAACAGCCTCATGCCACCATGTTCATGAATGGAGATTTTCATGTAACATGGACAAATTGTGCATTTTGTCCAGGAGACAACAATGGCGCATCCTTCACAGAAGGATGAGGGCTTTACCACATCCCACATCCTCCCTCAAAAGCAAGGGGGAAAAATGACATTTCTTGGCAGGGCAAAATGATCCATCTTCCTGTAATCTTCATCTTAGAAACGGCCAAACTATGTCTTTAATTGACACTTCCTGTAATATTAAGGAAAATAATCAGGCTGCTGTAAATGCCTAGGATGGAAAAGGGGGTGAGGGGTGCTGGTTCACTGTCTTCTTCAATGCCAGGACTAAGGATCATTACATCAAACAAGCAGGTGCCAGGTTCAAAACAAACAGAAGTAGGCATTTTGTCATGCAGGGTGTACTTAAGCCGGCGAACTCCTTGCTACAGGCCAAAAATGACTGGACAGTTTAATGTAAGAAAAGAACCACAACATTGGGAAATGCTATTTATAAAACTAGCACCTCTGGTTGAGGAAGTACGTGAGCGGCAGATCCCTGCAGGCACCTGGAAGCGTGGCCCCTGCTCGCTGCGTCCTCCCTAAGCCCCTGCTACTGTCTCCCAGGCAGAGTTGAGCCTCTGTGGTGGACGGGCTTTGTTCTTATGTCATCAGCCTGTTCTCATGTTGAAGCTTCAACCTGGAGGGGGAATGTTTGGCCAAACAGTCCCCACCTGAGGTGGGAGGAACTGTCCTGCAGTGGCAGGCAGAGCTACTTGATCACAGGATAAGTAGACGTGGGGCCCACGGTACTAGGTGAGTCTGTAGCACTGTTTCATTTCCTTCCTGGGAGTTCTTCATTGAAATAATCTTTAATTTTCCATAACAGGAAGAATAAACCCCAGCAAGTTGTCTTTACGCAGGTACTAAGCTAACAGTGAATGTGTATTGTACCACTGCGGTGAGTCACTACGTGACTGAGGATTACGATAAATTGAGTGCACTGTTCACAACTTCGAGGGCAAACTTTTCACCTCTGCCTCAGAAAGATCCTTGTACTGGTGAACTTTTCATTTCAACGTGGTATTTGCTTAAAGAAGCCAGTCTTCTGTAGGATAGTCCTGTGCTTCCAAGATGGCAGTGGGAGATGGGGTTAGTGTTGAGTTTCTGACCTGTTTATTACGAATATACCCTACTTACATTTCCAGCTATAAAATAAACCATACAACACACACGTGCATGTATGTATATATTTACAGGTAATTATATCCAATTTGGTAGTTTACCATCACAGAACATTGATCATCTCAAATGAATGTTCTCATATATCCTCCTCCCTGCCTGCAAATGTATTTTATTCTTTTAAATAACTCTTCCCTGCTCTAATTTCCCCCTTAGCAGGAAACCAACGTTTCAGCAAAGCTTGCACTCTTGGAATACCAAAAATAGTTTGGCCACAACAGTGGAAGGGGTGAAGGAAGTGAGTGAGAGGCCCTGCCAGTGGGCAAACACCACGCTGGCCCCATCAGCACAGTGTCTTTGCAGAGCTGATCCAACTATTTTGGGGGGTTTTTGTTGTTTTAGTGATATACATACAGTATTTATAGAATTAAAAACATTGCTATATAAGGGAATGCAACAAAAAGCTGGTTCTGGTGGAATTGCTATACTAACAAAGCACCCACTCCAAAGGGGTGCGAGGTGGTAGCCTTGGGCAGGGCTCCAGGAAGGGTACTGGTGGGGACATGCTGTTCCTAGCTCCTGCCAGCACCAAGACAAGGGTGGAGAGAAAGGGCAAAAAGGGTTGAAGGAGAGAAAAAGGAGTCAAAAAAAGAGGTAACTCTGGGGAGTCCCCCACTGCAGTCCTGATCCACCTCTGGGGCAACAGCACAAGAGGGATGTGGAGCTGTTGGAGCAAGTGCAGAGGAGGCCATGGAGATGCTGCAAGGGCGGGAGCAGCTCTGCTCTGGAGCCAGGCTGAGAGAGCTGGGCTGGGGCAGCCCAAACAATTCTGTGATTCTATGATTTTGAGCAAATCTCCCCAGAGCCTCAGCCGCCCCTCCTGAGGGGCCAGGGCCGTCAGCCTGCTTTGTGCCACGCTCTGCTACTTGCCTCTCAGCCCCACTCCCCTCTGCACTGCCTGCAGTGACAAGTGCCTGTTGGGCCCTGACAGTGCTTGGCTCCCAGGAAGAAGTATTCACACACGATGGCAGCTCGAGAGAAAAGTTGAAAAGGAATCAAAGCCATCTCTGTTGAAATAAACATCTGCTCTGCTTTCAGTATCGTGGCAACAGGGCTCACAAAATGCATGGGCAGCCCTCCAAGGGCTCCTGGCACATCACAGCTATCAGTACCTGCTGAAAACAGGCTGGCGGAGCAGCCATGGCATGGTGGGGAGCATAGGCAGGGGCACTCACAAGAGGAAACTTTGGTCAAAGCTAGAAATAACTTCCTAGTTCCCTTGAAGGAATATGGCTTAGAAATCCACTGCCCCTGCAGCGATGCTGGCAGAGACAGCGGCACCACGGCTCCTTCCATGTGGCTGGGGTGTGTGCTCATCACCCCAGCCCACGGCTGTTTTCTTCCCAGTTGTCCCAGTGCAGAGGAAGAAAGCACTGGGATGCAGCTGAAGAAAGGCATTTATCCCTGGAACCCATGCAGAGGGAGACGTGTTTGGTGGCTCTCCATTAACATGCAATTCCGGAGGAGTGGTCAGGATAGGCAGAGACCTGTTGCCTTTGCCTCTGCCTGCAGCTTCTGTAAGACCAAACTGAGACATTAAATGCAAATCTCTCTGCTCCCTGTTTCTAGCTTTGCATTCCCCTTTTCCCTCAGGGGCAGCACTGAAACACAATGTCAAGCTGAGTCTGAATGGAGCAGTGATCTCTGACAACTGGGACAGTGGTTACTGTCACAGCCAACGGACCCAAGTGCTGTGTTTGCCATGTAGACCCTTTGCTATTCATAATGATGCCTTCACAGGGGGAAAACCACAATAAACTCATGGAAACCCACCTGAGCCTTCAGCTGGAACTTAGTAATGATGGCAAAGAGTCTCTGAATGAATGAATTGGATGTGGCTGAGCCAGGAATCAATGTGAAGGGACAGACTGAGAATACCTCTGTTATTGAGCTCCTTCTCAGAGCAGAAATGCACATGAAATTCAGGAATCTGATACCTTCTTGGGAGAGGGAACAGAAAGATACTTGTCTTTGGTCCAATTTACTGAAATTCCTCCCAGGGCACTAAGTGACAAACATGGCCTTCATTGAGAGCTTCAAAAGGAAATTGCTGTTTGCATGAGAGACACACTGAGTTGAGTTGGGAACTTGAGCAAGAGGAGAGAATGGAACAAATCTCTTGGAAACATGTCCAAAAGCCACTGAATTGTGGGAAATGAGGCTCAACATCTGTGTCTCAGTTGGGTTGTCACTTGACAAGAACAGCAAACGCCTGGCTGCTAGACATCACAGATGGTGGCTTCTGTGTAGAGACAATCAGGAGGTGCTCAAGACTCCAGCAAGGACAGTAAGAGGGAACGGGAGTGCGATCTGAACGTGAGGACAGTTTAGTTTTGCCAGTTTTACAGCAAGACAGGGTAAAAGGATAACAGAAATGGAAAGCAAACAGAACTACCAGAAAACCCTGCTAGGTTTTCATCCCATTTGAATATGTAAGTAGGGTGAGCTGGAAAAATGTCCTGCCTCCACAGTTCTTGTTTCCAGGAAATGAACCCTCAAGCAACACCACAAACCAGCATGGTTGTGACTAGCTAGGGGGCAAATGTGGTGACAACAGGGTGACAACTCTTAGTCCTGGGTCTGCAATCCCACTGGTATAGGCAGAGCCTGTTAGGGAAAATGCAACTCCACGCAAGGGCCAGGGTCTCTCTGTATGAGGCCAAGGCACCAGCGTGGGGAGCCGCGTGGATCCAGGTGGGTTCAATGACAGAGGCTGCAGCAAGGAAGGGAAATTTCCACTACAACCCAGTGCGTATGGAGTTATTTTTCTGCCAGCTAGAAGTAACCAAAGAGCAGATGACTCATAAGTACACATCTCCCCTGGCTGCGTCAGGAGCTCTCCTCTGTCTGGTCCAACTGCTATGTACACTTATCCCTTGTGCTGACGAGGAAGTCAGACATAAACACGTGGATCAAGGCCAGCAAGGCTACTGGTGAGACTGTAAATACCACCATGGTGACAGGGTGACCTGTGTGCTAGAAGGCTGCATCTACAAAACACACAACTGTTGGTGCATCTTTCAGGTGTGCTCGTGCTTGACCACCTTTGCGTCCAGGGAACTGGGCATATTCTTTATGGAGTAATGGTGGGACCTAGTTAAATACCAGCTTCTACCAGCAAATGTTGAACAGCACACTCTGCCACTACAAAGGTTAAAGTACAGGGAGGATATGAGTGAGAAAGGGATGAAGGGAAGAGGAAGAACCACAGACCCTATTACCATTCACTGCTAATGAGCTGCTGAGTACATGGGTCAATTGTTCCCCCTTTCTCAATGTGTGAATGAAGAATGACAGCAGAGTAACCCCCATGATGAGTGGGAAAGGATCACAGGAGATGTGTCAAGGGAGCACTCCAGAGCTTGGTTTTCCTGCTGTGTGTGGAGAGGCTGCCACGGGGCGAGATATTTGCTAGGCTGACTCAGATACTAATGGGAGTCAGGGGATAAGTGGGAGAAGAGGGAAACAAGTCAGCGCTGCGGAGGAGAGCTGAACTTTCATAAGGGGGAAGTGAGGAAAGCTTGTTTATGAGCTGCTTTGCCAGGAAATCCTGTGACTAACCTTGTTTCACACCAAAAATTCTATGTGTGGCATGCAGGACAAAATGCACAACAAAGCTGGGATGAGGTGGGCTCACACATCCTTCATAAGCTTTTAGCCAACTCCCTGGAAGCCATTGGAACATCCCACCAGAGCAAGGCTTTGCCTTTGCAGCTGAGATTGTCACACAGGGCTGGGGAGCAGATTTGGTAACCCCGGGGAGGAAATGAACCCGGCAGAGCTGTGTGCTCTTGCAACAAGACCTGCCCTTTTTGTAACGTAAGGAAAGCAAATCTGCCATGCTGGGCTGCACAGGAGCCTGCTCTGGCAGAACCTTCCACTTGCTACCCATTCCACAAAGTGGACAGAAGCCTGGAGATGATCTGTGAGTGTGCAAGCCAAACAGGATGGACATGAAGGACAGCATCACCTGGAAAAACCTGTGCTCATGGCAGGGCAAGTCCGGGAAGATACTGACAGACTATAAAAGTCAGGGGAGAAGAGGGAAGGCTCAAGGGCAAGGGTGCCAGTGCAGAAGGATTGAAACAAACTAATGCTTGACTTGGTTAAACATCAACTCACAGATAAGTGTCACCAGCAACTTGTCACGTTCAGGCTAGACCGATACAGTGCTTCTGCAGCCTTGCCTGCATGGTCACATTCACCTGGCTTGTTATAGCTGGGGTAGATTGGAGCCTCTCCTGGTGCTTCCCCATGAGTGGGCAGGTAAGGGCCTTGCAGTGTGTCCAGCTTCCCGCCCACCTGCATGGGGACCTCCTATCCCCACCATGGCTCAGCACAGCCCTGAGCAGCCCCTCTGAACCTCACCTGTGGCTGCAGTGCTTCCCCAGTGCTCTGCACGACGGTTTCTGTAGGTGCTTTGCTGTGCTCCAGAGGTGCCTGAATAGGTGGATCTCATTTAACACACTTTGATGTGCTTCTGCTGTCACCTCGCATCCCTCCATCTGCGATGTACCCATGCTGGTACTCCTGTGGCATGGAGTTCTGGAGCAATTCGTGACAGCTGGATGTCGCTGCTGGTGCTATCAAAATGAGATACCAAAGCTCACACATGCATATGCAAATGTTTGTAGGCATGGTCTGCAGCCCCTGCTTTCCATCACAATAAACACCCTGAGGCATCCTCCAGCACAGCTTATTCAGCCCTCTGGTTTTGCCCCAATTATTCCCCCCACCTGGGCTTTTCATAGAATCCCAGTTTGGGTTGGAAAGGACCTTAAGATCATCCAGTTCCACCCCCCACCATGGGGAAGGACACCTCATGCTAGACCATGTCACCAAAAGCTCTGTCCCTTTTTTCTCAGGAGAGGCCTGAGGAATGGTTCATGGCACAAAAAGACCCTGTGTGGTTCCAACATTGGTGACCCTTTGCTGGTTTTGGAGTCCTGCCTCCATCGTGGACCTCTGGGTGTACCTCTGCCTGCCAGGGACAGCAGTGATGCCCATGGCTCAGTGCAGGGCCCTGGCACATACCAGTGGGGAGGGCTCTGGGTTCCTCCCTCCCTGAACCCCAGTGGGCATTAAAGAGAGGGGGGTCCTTGTGCAGAGCTCTCTGCAACCTCCAGCACATGGCAGGCATGGGAGTTTGCGCCAGTTGATGCCAGGGCAAAAGCTCAGCATCTTCCACCTCCCTCCCAGTTTCTACCGTGTCTCCAGCCTGAAAAAGGGAAACAGCCTGGCAGCATGCCCGATGCAGTGCTCTGCAGGGTGGAGGAGGATGAGGGTCAGAGTCAGACAGACCTTGCTGGGTCAGGTAGGGTGGAGATTACCTCCCCTTGTGGGCCAGCACCCAGCCAGGGGATCATTCTCATGGACATCCACCTTTCTCATTACAAAAGCCATTCAGGAGCAGTGCCATGTCCCTGCAAAGGTCCCATTCCCTGGAAAGCCACTCCATACTGTTCCTTTCCATCCAGAAATCCCTACTTCCTCCTGCTCTGGGGGATAAGGGAATAGAAGGAAGGTGAGCAGAACACAACAACCTTCCCCAGCGTTAGCCCTCACCCTATTAGCTGGGAGAGGCAGCAAAACTGCAGGCAGATCTCACAGTGGCAGAGAACACCTGGTGAAGCCAGGCCTCTCCCCCAATTATTCCGTAGATATTTATCTCTATTATTCCATCATATTTATCCCCACACCACCAGCACCTGCCCCAGCAGCGCCTTTGAAGCACATTTGTTTAGGAAACAAAAAGGAGAGAAAATAACCAAGTCACAAGAGGTGTGTGAGCGTGTGAAGGAAGCTCCATAGTCCAAAGGAGCTTCCCTCTGATGCCTGAAGTGGATGGGATTGGGGGGTGGAGGAGAGATAAACCATCAGATTACCTGATTCCATCCATGTGCAGCCAGGCCGGTTGAGCAGGATTTCTGGCTGCTGACATCAGGGTGCTCCTCAACAGAGCAGCATAGGAAGTGTGCAGGAAATGCCAAGGAGATGCTTGCTAGTGACTTATTAATGAATCGCCACCTTTCCCTGTCATCCCAGGCTTTCCAACAGGGCCTGGGCACCCCGCTCTGCCTCCTAGGGGCTTCCCAAGTGTACTTCACCTTTACTACTTCAGCCAGTCCAGGTGGAGCAGCGCTCGCTCCTTTCGTATTTATTTGTCGCACTACACCTATTCCTCTGGATCTGGCAGGAGCAGAAATCATGTTTGTATTGTGTTGGCAGATGTTCCTTCAGGCATCAGCGCTGAATGTCCACAATCCCATGGGATTGCAGAGATGTGCAGTGGTAGAGGTGGCTTCACCAGTGCCACATGCTGCATATCTGCAGCACCCATCTCCTGCTACTGGGAGCCCTAAAGCAGGGTGTAGCACATCATCGAACATCCATAGGTGGCTGGTCACAGGTCACGGACTGCTTGGTCCTACTTGTTAGAATACAGAAAGCCAATTAAAGCAAAGGAAACAGACTTTGTTGAAGTATCAGAGAGCGGATGTTGCTGTGGTGTAGGGGTTGAAGGTAGCTGCAAAAGCCCTTCCTGCAAAAGTGATTTTGATACCTGCTGCTGATGCTGGGCAACTCTTTGGTAACACACCATGGGCACCTCTCACCCACTGCATTTCTTGGGAAAAATTAAAATTATTGAATATCAGGAGATGGCTCTGTTGTGGCTCGTGGCAGGTGCACACTATCCGTCCATCCATCCGTCCATTCATCCGTCCATCCATCCATCCATCCATCCATCCATCCCTCCACCCACCCATCCACCCACCCATCCATCCATCCATTCATCCATCCATCCACCCATTCATCCATCCATTCATCCATCCATCCACCCATCCATCCACCCATCCATTCGTCCGTCCATCCATCCATCCTTCCATCCACCCATCCATCTATCCTTCCATCCACCCATCCATCCATCCACCCATCCATCCATCCATTCGTCCATCCATCCATCCACCCATCCATCCATCCGTCCATCCACCCATCCATTCATCCGTCCATCCATCCATCCGTCCATCCATCCATCCACCCATCCATTCGTCCGTCCGTCCATCCATCCATCCGTCCATCCATCCATCCATCCATCCATCCACCCACCCACCCATCCATCCATCCATCCATCCATCCATCCATCCATCCATCCACCCACCCATCCATCCATCCACCCACCCATCCATCCATCCACCCACCCACCCATCCATCCACCCACCCACCCATCCATCCATCCACCCACCCATCCATCCATCCATCCACCCACCCATCCATCCATCCACCCACCCATCCACCCACCCATCCATCCATCCACCCACCCATCCATCCATCCATCCACCCATCCACCCATCCATCCATCCATCCATCCACCGACCCACCCTCCATCCAACCCCTTTCACCTTTGGGCTACATTTTTCCCCTCGACCAAAGCCCTTCTGGTCTCTCTGGGTGGTGCTCAGTGCTCAGGGCTATGGGTGAGTGAGAAGTGGGAAGAGCTGGAGGATTCTCACACAAGATCAGTGGATTGGTGGGAGGCTGTAGTTCAGGAACATTCCTAGATGGAACGTCCCTGTGCTCTGAGAAGTCCTTGGAGCTGCTCCCTGGGCAGGGAAGAACTTCTGCCTAAGAGCTCATTTCAGTCTCACCACAGCCCAGCAGGAACCTCATGGTGTCTGACATTCTCCCAGAGCTCCACATCCTGGACACAAACAGCTACAGCTGTGCCTGGAAAGGAAAGCGTTTACCTTCCTTATTATGATGGGAGAGCCAGGAACTGCCTCGATTGCACCAAACAGTCAAAAAGGCAGGGAAAGTCAAAATAAAATGGCCTGTATGTGTCCCATCCATATCTGCGCTGTATCAATCCTGAGCAGTCAGATGGGATTCTGTGCTTCTGGAGGTACAACATGCAAAAGCTTTCCATTTTACCTGGACTTAGCTTTGAAAAAATACAGGCAGCTTCTTTTTCCCAGCGAAGTGGAAGCTCTCTCTCCTGCTGCTCAGGATTCAAACAGGACTGCAACATAAAATGTATTGGCTTAGCTTACACAGCAGCAAGTTTTGTCTTTCCCCGTCGCTCACTCAGAGGCATCCCCAACAGTCGAGCAATGTACTAACAGCATCAACTGCGTTCCAAGTCCTGTAGAGGCCGCACGCAACCCATTCATAGCAGCAGCAGGGGCTCTGCTGACAAGTCTGTCCCTGCATCGGGAGCTCCGCATGCTGGAGAAAATGCTTCTTGCACAAGCTTATTTCACGTGTCTGACCAAGCAAGGAGTAAAAGTGAAACCGCCATTGACAAGCAGGAGGTGAATGTAATCGAAGGACAATATAAGCAGAAGCACATTTATAAAATCACAGAACCCCAGACTGGTTTGTGTTGGAAGGGACCTCAAAGCTCCTCCAGCTCCAACCCCTGCCACGGGCAGGGACACCTTCCATAGAGCAGCTTGCTCCAAGCCCCTGTGTCCAACTTGGCCTTGAACACTGCCACGGATGGGGCAGCCACAGCTTCCCTGGGCACCCCCTGACAGCGCCTCAGCACCCTCACAAGGAAGAGCTTCTGCCTAAGAGCTCATCTCAATCTCCCCTCTGGCAGGTTAAAGCCATTCCCCTTGTCCTCAGTGGAATGTGTGCTGGCTCTTCAGCTGCTCCTCAGCTGAAGGGGCTGGGAATGCCATAGCTACTCCTGCTCTGAATCAGTGAGCATCACACCCCTTTCTAGGCTGCCTACCTGTACCTGTGGGCGGGAAATAGCTCAGCAAAGCTCTGCTCTGCACTAGTGACAAAGGTCTCAGCTGCTTTCTCTTCCCAGTTTCTTCAAAGGGAAACCAACAACAAAACAAAACACAAAATCTCTAAAGATTTCCATTTCCCATTCCCAGGGTGTTACATTCCTCAGGCGGAAGCAACACTGTACAAGAGCTGAATCAGCTCCAGGTTGTGTGATCTACACCTCTGTGACCCAAGAAGATAAATCCACTCCGATCCCTGCGTTACCAACACCCACAACTCCCCATGGACTGCCCGTTGTTACTGTAAATTTCACAGCTCTGGCAGCCTTCAGTGAATACAATGAACACTACAGGACCCTTATGCATTATGAAGCTTCTATACAGTTCCCCACTTACAGATGAAATAAAAGGTAGCAGGTATAAATAAGACCCTTTAAAGACCAGTATCATGAAGTTGGGCCCTAGCAAGCTGAAAATCTCTTACTACTTGTGGTGCACCTTATATGAGCACAACAGGGCCCTGAACCCTCCGGCTGCTCTTTTTCAGAGTACACTACCCTTTTTTGTTCTACTTCAGGAGCATAGCAACAGGGCAGAAAAATTGCTCTATGTGCACTTTCAGATGGAGTTTTTAAAACATTTTCAGAGTTACCATTTGCAAGTGTGCAAAAATCCATGGTGCATAAAGAAAATAAGCCAGGGAGCTGCTGGGGAGCCACATGGAGCCACCTTTGAGAGCCCTGTGAGCAGGGAAAGCCCTTTGCGCATTGGAAGGGGCTGATGTGTGTGCTGGCAGGGCTCTGCCTCCCCGTGCTCCCACCAGGCACTTGCACCATATTTGGTAGGGAAATGAGGACACAGAGCAGAAGGAAAGCCTGGCTTGGCAGGCAGTCCAGAGCCAAACCTGCTCTGTGTATGCTGTAATTTGTGGTCACTATCTTGGTGAGCGCTGATGCTCTTTCTCTGCCCTCCAGCCCTCTCCCCACCGGGGAGTGGCGCTCTGAACCATGGCTTCCAGCATAGAATCATAGAACATTTAGGGTTGGAAAGGACCTTAAGACCATCAAGTTCCAACCCCCCTGCCATGGGCAGGGACACCTCCCACTAAACCGTGTCACCCAAGGCTCTGTCCAACCTGGCCTTGAACACTGCCAGCGATGGAGCATTCACAACTTCCCTGGGCAACCCATTCCAGTGCCTCACCACCCTTACAGTAAAGAACTTCTTCCTCATATCCAATCTAAACTTCCCCTGTGTAATTTTTAACCCATTACCCCTTGTCCTATCACTACAGTCCCTAATGAAGAGTCCCTACCCAGCATCCCTATAGGCCCCCTTCAGACATGACTGAGAGCATCAAAGCAACAGGCTAAACCAAGTCCTGAGTAACGGGGGATAAAACAGACAAGAAAAGAGCCTTTGGGTATCTTAAAGCTAAAGGAAGATGAAGAGTGGGCTCAAGACAAGGTGGGGAAGATCAGAACGAGCTGCAGTGAAGCTCAGTGCAGGCAATTTTCCTTTTGGTTTAGTCCTTATAAAAAGGGCCTTCTATAACCAGAGCAAATGGACCTTAACAAACAAATAAACAGACACCCAGACAAACAGGCTGGAGAGCATTCAAATAAAGCAGAAGTCTTCAGGTAGGCAGGGCCTTAGTAATCCTGCAGCGCATAACGCACTGAACACTGGCGCAACCTGAAACACAGGCAGTTTTCTTTAAGGCCTGTAGAAAACAGGAGAAGTCTTTTAAAACTGAAGGCTACACATGATGTTTGTGTTCAGAAAGGAAGAAATTATTGGTCCATTTGTCCAACTTTCTTCCAGAATTACTCTAGGGATAAAAGTGAACAATTCTTTTCTCCTTTCTTTGCGTTGTTTACCAGCCATCAAGAACAGTTTGTACTAAAGCAATCCAGTTTCCCTTTCTGATAAGCCTAGCTTATGAGGCAACATCCTTCTAATCAGCTTGAGGAAACACAACAGTTGATCACCACGGTGGATATGCTGTGAGCTGGGAAGAAAAGTAGTTCTTAAAAAGCATTTGCTTGCCCAGGACAGCGAGTGCTGCTGTTCTGCAGGAATCTGCCAGGTTCACGGCTATGCTCAGTGCTTTAAACAACTTGATCATGTGAAAGAAGGCACTCATAGACTATAGCGAAGGAGGGATGCTTAGAAAAAATGCTCAGGACACAATTAAGGTATTAAAACATTGCAGCAGTTTTCCAAATGGCACAGCAACACAAGTGACACAAATGCAATCTAGTGAAGCTGTACAGAGCATTCCTCTTGGGCAGGTGGAATTGGATTTGCAGTGAGGAGCATCTCACAGAGCAGCAGCATTGCTGAAAAGCTCCGGAATTGTAGAAAGCCACAAACTGAGGAGCAGCAACACAGGAGAAGAAGAAGGTGCTTGATCTGGATGAACCTGGGCAAATGGGCACATTGTTCTGCTGGTTTGGGGATGGTGCAGCAGCACACGCAGCTCTATAGGAGACCAGCAGAAGCCTTTCTTTCTGACTGGTGTGTTACCAGCTCTTCTTCCTTTTATTCCTCCTAACAAACAAGTTACAATGCCTTATGTATGCAATATAAGCACTGTGAAAATCAGCTCCAGAGAAATGTCAACTGATAGCTCTGCCTTAGTACCTGCCGATGGAGTCAAGGCTGTTTCCTAGAACATGATGGGATGTGATGTTAAAGCTGGATAGCCATCCCCTGACCGACTTTCGCTGTAGCTGACACTGACATTTGAAGGCCTGTGCAGTTTTCAGAGTACCAAGCTGGCGTTTTTGAAGTTTCTACACTGACATTTTGAGTGAAGGAAGGAAAGCAGTGAGGCTGAGAGGCTTTGAAGTGCAGGGGGTGGAAAGGCAAAACAGACCCAAGCTCATCTCAGTGCTCTCACTGCCACTGTCAAAAACCCCAGAGGATTTTGTTTCAACTTGTGCATAAAAACAGTTAAGGAGAAGTGGCAGTGACTTAAGTGCCTTAAAAGTGCCTCATTTCTGGTGTTTCAGACTTTACAGAATTACGCTGTGTATGTGCCACGAGCTCTGAGGGCAATTGCTGAGAGCATGGGATCTGATTGATCTACCATGAGATCAACAGGAAAGGCTGCCCATTGTACACCCCAATTTGTTCCTAGCATAAAGCACATTCAGTTGTATTGTTCTGGTTTGGTTTTACTAGTGAAGATGTAGGGGCAGCTCTACTTTTAAAGCAAGACATTAGTTTAACTCCTGATTCAACCTGCTCCTAACTTTGCTCTAGCTTAGTAAATTTTGTCCAGCTTCCAAGAAGTGTCAGCCCCTGAGCTTAACAAAACCCTCTTTCTCACTAAGCTTTCAACCTCCTCATGCTCTTTGTCAAGACCATTTTAGCAGTCTAAGCCAAAAACAGAGAAAAACTTCAATGTAATAAGCTAAGAGTGATTACTGGCAGTACTGGTTAACTGGAAAGCTTCTCTTTGCAGATGCTTTGTGTACGAGTTACAAAAATCATTGCAGTACTTGGGCAAAAAGCAAAACATGGAGCAGAGAGCTTTACTAGAACACACTGGGCAGTAACCAGAGTACAGCTGTAGAAGGAATACTTCAGGGATAAACGACACGAGGCTCACAAGCAAAAGAGAAAGGATTTCGTTAACCTGAGCAACACAGTTGGAGAAAAGAGAGCAAAAAAACCCCCAAAAGTCATCAACAAGCTTTCAGGCTCCTACGTGCTACACACGTGAGGCAGAGTTTCCGGACCTGAAAGAAAGTCTGGCTCTGTCCTGTGCCTCCCACTCAAACCCATATTGCTTTGCTGTGGTGAGAACGTGGATTTAGTTACATCAAAGTGATCTCAAGTCTCCTGCTTTCACCATGATTCAACATAGGTAGAATGAAATCATCCAAGTAGATCTTAGTCTGATTTTGCATTTGGATTTCAAGTACTATCTAGAAGTCACATTTCTACTGTGGCAACGCGATGTATGGTGCTTGCCGCCATAAAACTAACTTGAGTAAAACTGAGGTATTTGAATGAGCCCTGGCAGATCTGCTTCTCTCAGCCCCACTGTGCCCATTCCTGGACCTGAAGTTCCCCACTGTGATGCTGGGGTGGAGAAGAAGGGACAGAGGTTTCTGCAGTGCCCTGACCGTACCTGGGCTTCACACTCACCTACCTCCTGCTCATGCTCGGGTGAGGGGAAAACCCTCCAAAACTGAAAGTTCCTGCTTTTTTAAAATGAAAAAAATAAATCAACATTTCCCTTTCAGGGGAAATTTTGAGTATTTGAGGTTCCAACTCAGAACTAAGCTTATTGAACACTTTCCAGTGAATGGAAATACCCAGTCTCTAAATAGTTCTTCCTAGTAAGCACTGAAACGTCATGGCTCACAATTCGGTGTGTTCATCTATTGAGTCTTTCTCTTTTAAAGCTGTCCAACTACGTCCTGGCATTCCTTCACTGAAATAAATGAAAATTCACCAAAGTGTTTCATATGGAACATTTAAATTACTATAATGTATTAAAATAGGAAAAGGTCACTCATGGGGAGTCATTAACATCATCAAGGGTCATTATTGCCACCAAAACTGTAGAATGGGGAAATAAACCCTCAAAGTCTTTCTTTTTAACATCAGTTTATGCCTTATAAGTTATCAGAGTGATCTGCTGATGTTCAGTGAGGGAACCAAGTAGGCTTTCAAAGAAGCCATTGCTAATGTGTTCATTTGGCATTTGAACACATTTGGATCTAAGCAACTAGGGAATGGCTTCTTTCAGTTTAGCAACCTGGCATCTTCAAGGACTTCAGCAGCGAACAGAAGACACAAAATATTGGAGCTACCTTTGGGAAGGCTGCAGCAACCTCAGCCAAATTCCAGTCTGAGAATTTATTAACTCCCTGCAGCCTTATGAACTGTCACAAAGTACCATGGCATTGAGACCACAGAGAGGGAAAACAGGAGGCTTGTGCACAGCTCCATTTCTGTTTCGTTACCCCAGCCAAAAAAACAGGACCTGTTGCATTCCCCCCGATTCTAGGTCACTTCTGGAAGAGAAGAGGGCAAAGCAACACTCAAGGGTTTCTTCTCTGGGTTCTGCAAGCCTCAAATGTGGTTTCTCATTAAGCCACTGCCATCTCTTCCATCTCAGTTTATCTTTGCAACCCCAGAATGGAATGCCATGCAATCCTATTGAAAAACATTCAAACATCTTTATTCAGCCTTTAAACAAGCTTCTAGATCAAGTAACTGCAACAAAGAACAAACAAAATATAGCAAACATGGAAGATGCCAAGCTATAAAACCCACTAACCAGAAACAAGACACACTGAGGATGAAAATATCCTCAGACACTTCACAAGCCAAAACACAGGCTCAAGAAATCCATCCGCAAGGAAGTGTGTCAATGACTATTATTTGAAAGAGAATTACCCAAACCATTTTGCTGTAGTGATCTAAACCATCCTGTGCGTTCACGGCTTCCTTCTGCTGAACACCTCCCATCTGGGTTTTCCACTCCTTTAGCTTTATAAATTTGGGGTTCCCTTTTGTTTTTCAAACAAATGAGCTTTGGTTTTACCACAAACCCCAAGACAAAAGTCAACAGAATTGAGGGTGAATACCAAGGCTCATCTTCGTAGATTGCTATACTGAAAGCCACAGGAGTTTATATTACACTGTTATGCTTACTTATCTTGAAATCATACCTCTCTGGTGAGTGGTCTATGATGAGCAAGATTCTAGATGAGGTAGATTGGAGAAGTCTTTATATCGCCGTAACAACTGTTGCGGGGGAAAGAGAATGAAGTTGGCAGGGATTTAATTACCCTTTCCCCCATGCTATTCCTTTACCTTTGCAGTATCAGACAGTGCTGCTGGCTGGCATTGTACAACCTGAGTTTTGTTTTAGCTCACTGAAATCCCTGAGGCTTTATTCTCATTTGTCTCATGAACCAAGTTTCTTATAGACTTTTTTATTTTTCAGCCTGGTTGTAAGTAAAAGATTGAAGCTAACATGGAGCTGCTTGTCCTGCTACATTTCTCCACCCCTTTCTACCACCAGTAACGAAAGGTAGATAAGAGATGTAGAGGAAACTGTACAGTTGAGAGGAGAAGTGGAGACTGGAGAAAGAATTGGCTTGGGAGAGAGGGAGTACATAGGAAGGTAAAGGATGGAAATGCGTAGCTAAAAAGCAAGCTGCGTTCTACTTCTTGGAGAACAAAGTGTTCTGAAGCTGTAACATTTCACTCCAGATTTCTGCCTGAATGGAGTCTGAGGACAGGGCTGAAATTTGAAAGGTCACTGGTTATAGAATTTGCTCCTGGCAAACTCCTGAGTACATCTCTTCCCAGTCTGCTGAGACCCACTCTATCAGTAACATGCTTGCACTTAGGTGGGAAGAACAAGACATTCCTTAACACTAACCATAGGCAGCTTGCACGGATCCTTTTCTCCCCATGGATCCCCTCCTCTCCATGACATTACTTTCTGCTCCAGCACAATCAAGGTACTGCTGTTAACACCCTTGCAGGGTAAAAACTAATGCTCAGTATGCATAGCAAACTGCCATTGTTGTGACAGAGAACATCTGTTGAGCTTTGCTAGGTAAAGCAACCTCAAACCAAAACCATCAGAAAAGGATCAAATCAATCATTAAAGTCATCAAGCGGCTGCAGCAAAATTCAGAAGAAATTTGGTTTGATATGAAGTCAAATCAGCACCTGGTTTTCAATTGCTAAGCTCCTAGAGGGGAAGTTCGAATCACAGCCCCATCACTAACGAAAGAATAAAGCTTATCCCTTAGAAAGCAGGCCAAGGTTGTCATCCCCTCTTCACCCACATCCATCAGCTCAGCAGTGAGGACGGCTCTTGGAGCCTTTGAATTAATTCAGTTTCAATGATTTGACACTTGCTCATCTGACCGCAGCTCCTTAGACTCATGCATCCATCCTGGTAATTATGCTGCACAGACTCAGGATGACTTAGCTTCCAAAAATCAAGTGTTTTCAGGCCACTGTGGCCAAGGTAGTATCACAGTCTTCTGAGACTCAATACAGTTACCTGTCAGCACAACACAAGTAAAAAAGTCATAGTTGTCATTTTAAAGAAAGTATAAGTAAGCCAAGGAGTCCATGGAGACATCTGAGGACAGGCACTTGAAAGGATAAAAAGCAGCCTTCTCTATGAATAGTCTGAATACCAGCTCGAAAGTGGTGAGGCTTTTCACACACATTGGCAAAGAGAAAACATCTCTCTTATGCTGTGTGCCAGGCCACTGCTGACGCACATCAACCAGAAGCATAAGAAAGGCAGTCCATAAATGTCCTCTGGAAAGTGTCCTGGTGCACATGGAACAGTCCATCCACAAAATGTCCATGCTCTGGCATCCCACCTGGCAGCAGTTCCACAGTAGCACTAAGGAGCCACCCACTGTAAACGAGCCTCAGCTCATCTGCTGCAGAATAGAGCCAAATACGTCTGAGAAGTCACAGTTCTTGCTCAAAAAAAAAAAACCATTTACAGTCTAGTCTGAGGCACAAAACCAGTGCAAATGACAAGCAACAGGGCAGAGCAGGATGGAGCCAAGAGAGACGCTGCGATGCAGTCACAGGAAATATATGTACATGCTCATCTTGAATGATCCAAGATGACTATTTCTAGCAGAGATGGAGGAATGGCCACTGTTATCGATGTGTCTTCTGAGCATCAAAGTAAGGCTCAGAGAGGACTCAGCAAGGTAAAAATTGGTGAATGTCTTGGAGGCCTCTTCACATCTTCATTGTCACCTGAGGTACAGGAGCAGGTATGAGTTTCCTCACCTTTCTCTGGTAAAGCAGAGTTTATCAGTTTTCTGTTTCAGAATTAGTGCACTCTGGAGGTTCTATTAAAATTAAAGAATGAATTTCCTCTTCCTTTATTAACCTGTCATAAGCATTCATGGGATCATCCTTTGCACAGCTCTGAAAGGGAAGAACAGCGTTTTAACAGCAGTTCATGGCTAGCATGGTTTGTTCAGCCCAGTAAGACAAGACCTGTTTTACAACATGTAGCCCTGTATTATGGTGGAAAAGCCAAGGTAGATGGGCAACAAGTTATGCTTATTAGGGACATGGCTTAGGCCTGGTTGACAGAAGTAACTGCTTTATTCATCACCAGAAGTATGGGCATCTAGCAGAGAAAGACCTGAATGTTCGCGAAAAGTAGTTTAATGGAGTTGCAAAACCCCCAAATAATAAAACAACCAACCAGAAAACTTCTGCCCAAAAAACCCACCCCCAAAACCAACCCCAAACACGTTTAAGAGATGAGCAGGCTGTGAAAGAACAGAATAATGCAATTCCACTACTGTAGCTAGAGAAGCAGATGCAATTTGAAGGGAAAAATTCCCTCTCAGCTTTGGGTAACTGCTTCTGAACAACTCTTACTATTGTAAATACTTAATCTTTTTACAATATATTTACTTATAGACAGTTGGCTTTAAGACAGACATTTGGGTTCAATAGATTAGTTGACCCAACAGGTCCTTACTAACCCGGGAATCCTCATTCTGCTCTCCAAACATGCGCTTAAGAATTTCTCTAGGGTCTGGAATTGGTGGAAGAATTAGTACCTTCAGCCTTCAGAAAAAGAGAAAGGACAGATTTAGATGGAAGATATAGTAAACATCACCATTTCAAAATCATATTTGGCTGCAGATAAGAAAATGTGTGGAGTCAGCTTTGGTGTCGCTGGTTAGCCCTCATGCTCTGTATAACCCAATTCCAAGTTTTACACCCCAAACCAAAAGGAAACTTAATTGTTCACACAGACAGATTCTAAATAACCTTCATTGTTGACCAAGACAGCAACAAATGTGGACTTTTTAAAGAACTCTGGTTAAAAAAACATATAGATAAGCTTAATTTTGAATTTAGACTTCATTGCTTAGAGACAGGATACAATAGCTGTGCAATTAGAATTTATCTGCAAGCAGTTATCAGCAATGTTACCCATGTGCAGTCAGAGCATGTATATGGTCTACAAACCCAATTTTATTGACTGAGGTACGATGGTGCTGTCAATTTTGTTGTGCAAGATGTGTTATGGATAAAACAGCTGCTATTGAAACATGCAACTAATGGACAGTTACCTGCAAGAGAGATGAACTGTAACACAAGGCACAGACCAGCAGAATTAGTGGGCTGTAAATGGAGATGGTTACTTTACCTTTTTAGATAAACCAGTAGAATTATTGTAGAGACTGCTACTATTAATGGAATGGTGACTATCAAAGCAAAGGAGAATGTAGAGTCCATCTTCTCACCTGGAAAACAATAACTGTAGAAACTTAGGGGTGCTTTGAGAGGGTTTTTAAGGAATAATGACAACAAATTAATTCTCTAAGTTGTTCATAGGTGGAATGGTGGTCAAATACACCAGCAGTTTGGTAGGCAAGGTCTCATTTTGCAAAGTATATTCTAATGTAGATACATTTGACAAGAAACTGCAAACCAGCAAGACTCAGGGCTAAAAAAGTGACAGCAGTGAAAGGGATCACTGCACTGATGGAACCCCATTGACATACAGAGCAGCACAGGCAGTAATTGATGGCATTGCTGAAAGACTAGAACTCTCTTGCCCTCTTTTCACCAAAAATTAAATAGATCCATAGGAAGATGATCTTTGACTCCCATTTATTTAGCAGATACAGTAGAGTCATTACAGATGAAGAATAAAGTGCAACAAATTGCAGGAAGTGCTCTCACCAATGCTCTCCTCTTCACTCCAGTCACTATAGAGGTTGCTGCTGTAACACTCAGGCTTTGGTTTTGCTCTTACTTTGAAGATGTACTTGCTGTTAGGATCAACACTAGGAATTGAGGTATAATTACTTTCAACCTAAGGTGAAAAGAAAAGGTAATTTGTCATGTATTCTCAGTCATTCACAAGCCTGTTTTCATCGTGCAGTTAATGTATTCTGAATATTCTGACAGAAGGTCTTTTTATGAATACTGAACTTCATAAAAAAAGGACATAGTAGCATTTAACCATCACAGACTACATAAGCAGAGATTCCAAAGCTAGGATTCAATCTTACTCACTGCGGCATTTTGCATCAGTGATTAAACTAAGACTCAGTGCCTGGAACAGCATGTGAAAATCTCTAATTCACACTGCCTTTCCACACACACCCCCCCTCCCCCCATCAGGGCAGCAATTTTGATCTAACTTTGACCATAGCAAAGGTTTAGTGAATAGACGGGATTGAACTTCATTTATTTATGATCCAAAATGCCAGTTTCCTGAGGAATGTTGATATTACTCATCCCAGCCTGGTTTGTGTTGGAAGGGACCTTAAAGTTCCTCCAGTTCCAACCCCTGCCACGGGCAGGGACACCTTCCACTAGAGCATCTTGCTCCAAGCCCTTGTGTGCAACCTGGCCTTGAACACTGCCAGGGATGGGGCAGCAGATGGGGAGAAAAATCTGACCTCCACACAACAGTTCAGCCAGCACCCAGACCCAGTCACATGCAGCATTTACAAACAGGTACTGTGATTACTGACACCAATTATAAAAGGTACAATTAACTGATTGTTTTCCTATGTAAGTAACGAAAAATTACTTTGATTAGCTGTGCATTGTCCATGTCACCATTGTGATATTCAACTTCATAAAATAAACAGTTTTCTGGAAAGGGCTCTGATCCACTCCATTCCACATATATCTCATCATTCACCTTGGACAGGGTAACACGTCTCGGGGTAGCAGGTTTTACTGAAATACAACATGGAAGAATTAGTTGAAAAGTATATTTCACTGCTTACAAAACTGTTCAAGTTGTGTACTGCATAATATTACACTTATACCAATTTAGGAACAGAAAGCGGAAAAAGAAGTCCAGAAATAATGAAAACAACTGAAGAATATAAGTAAAAATGAGTGGGAAATGACCCCCCCCCCCCCCAAACCCCAAAATCTGTCTCTATAATTCCCAAATCAAAGCTTGGTAGATGAAGGAAGCATCTGATCATGTTGTCACATCCATACCTTATGAGGTGCAAGCTTCTTAAACACAACAATGTACCGACAAACTTCTGTTTTAATTATTTATTATAACACTATATTATAAAATGTGGTGTTAAACTCACCAAGGGTGGTGGGATTTTTACTTGCACACAGAGGCCTAATTTCTTCAGACTCATCTTTAATCAGAATCCTTACAGCTGGGTAAGTATTGGTAACCTTTGGGAAGCTAAGATTGAAAATGCATCCAAAGACTCCTTGGTGCACAGAAGAGTTGCTGCACTTCTTATGCTTCTTCAAACCATCAAACCTAGAGGAATATAACCATTGCTTTTAAACTTCAATAGCACAGAACAGCAAGGGGCCAGCTTGTTTGGAAACCTGTGTTACAAACTCTAAAGACTGATCTTGCATTAAAGCTGTGCTATAGCATATACAGAAGCCAGGCGAAGTGAGAAGCTTCTAATTTATCTCAAGCTTTAGAAAGAACGTTGGTTTTGTGAGGAGTGCCAGGTAGCAGTGAGGGGAAGGGCTGCTTTGTATCAAAGCATCAAAGGCAATTGGGAATCTATTCCTAGGAAAGAAATGATTTATCAAGTACACATATTTGGATCACTTCCCATCAACAGAATTTCACTTCTTTGCCAGATGGAGCTGCTCAATCTCCTTTAGCTGTGCCTCAGGTACCACAGCTCTTGAGTCTCACCCACTGCCTGTGTTTGCTTTTCAGAACATCAGTATTCACTTTCAATCACAGAGGCTGGAGAATCTTCTTCCTTGCTCCTCTTTGTTCCCCAAGTCCCCGTGAAAATATGCCAGTAGCTTTTCCTCATGAGAAAATGTTTTTAGTTAGTTATTTACTTAAACATGAGAGAGAGTAAATCACAGCTTCATGTAAGAGCACAACAGGAGGGATGTTCCCGTTTCACATCTCGGTATATAGGGGCTGCGGAAGCCAAAATTGTCTGTCCCATTCCCAGCACAAACCCCTTTTTTACCAACCCTTGTCACCTCCCTGCCCTGGGCTGATGGAGATGGAGCACTGAGAGCAGAGAGCACCATGTCATGCATCAACCTGCTCTTGTAAACCTCTGTTTTAGCAAGTATTACTGGGCACTGACTGAATTTGTTTGTTCTAAGCTAACATTACATTCACGTTCACTTTGGGTGAAAAGATAGGGTTCTAGAGGAAAAGCAAAACCTCCCCAAACCCACCTCACCTGCATTACGGAACATGCATTTTCCAGTCCAA
The DNA here is from genome assembly GCA_028858755.1 of Ara ararauna. Classification (NCBI taxonomy): domain Eukaryota; kingdom Metazoa; phylum Chordata; class Aves; order Psittaciformes; family Psittacidae; genus Ara; species Ara ararauna. The sequence goes on along the minus strand of CM054383.1, from coordinate 900,773 downwards.
AAATCAACTGTTTCCTTAGTTTTCAGTTTTAAAATCTAAAAGGTATTTTTCTTTCTACACAGTGTGAATTAAAACACTTTGCTGCTACTGCAGCTACATCTTTCATTAAAATTTAAGGGCAAGTTGAACATACATAGCTCTAATCTAAAGCATTATTCCAGTAAGTATCCATATACCCAGAAATTCAGATCTTCCAGTGCCTCATTGGTACTGTCCTTGTAATAAAGAAACAATCTGTTTGAGTAGCAGCAGAGAGACAGAACAGTCCTCCCTGCATTTAACTAGAGCAGCGAGTTTTCTGCTGTTTGCTGTCCAAATGTATTAAATCGAACAACCAGCCAGTGACACTGCCACTGGAAAGAAAGAGGAAGAAGTATAGTGAGTTGAGATAAGACAGAAAGCTGGTTTAAAGCTCTAACAAGGGGCTTTCAGAAAGAAACCCTCAATATTTCTACAGCAGCTAATGCAATCTGGCATTTCATAAGCCCCATCAATCTGCAGAAGTATGCATAGGTGAGTGTGCACAGATCTTGATGCCAAGTGTTTGCTCACAGCACGACTCTGTTCCTCTGGAACAGGAGCCTACTTACGGCAGTCTGCGGGCAAGCAAGGATGATGATAAAAAGATGCTCTCCATAACATTCAAGGTGAATCGCTTATTTATGACATCAAAGACACAAAGAGAACTACTTCTAAGTGTTCCTAATGCTTTCAAACCATTTTCCAATGATTTAAGAGCTTACACATACACTAGTGAGTGATTCCAACTTAGCCCATGTCTGCTGGGCTGCAAAGAAAGCAATTAATACACTGGTCTAGCTCAATTCTTAATTCTTCCCTCTGTGAATCCACAATTAGAAAACAAATAGAAAGCAATAGCAGTTGTTTTAAAATAGGCTACAGAAGCAGCCAGTGTTTCACATAATAGTTATATCAACTTCCCCAAAAGACTCAGCAACAGCACCCCTGGAGCCCTCAGCAGGGAAGTTTGCTGTCGGACAGGACTGAGAACTACCTTATACACAATGCCCGGGGACCTTTCAAAGCAAGGGGGAGCAGACAAGTCAAATGTGAAAAGTAAAACTAAAGATTAGCAATAAAACGCTTTAGAGTCGGGACTTAAAAGTTCATACGAACCAGTAGAACAACACATAATTGGTCTCATTGCTTGCATTTCTCCCAGGACGCCACGTACAAACCATGTACTCCAAATTATGCCAAACACAGCTTAAATCGACAGCAGCAGTACCTGGAATACCTGCAAGGCAAGTTGGAAAGGTCTCTTAAGATGGATTCCAGTTGTTTATCATTTGCACTAGCCAAAATCTCAGCAGAGTAACTTCTAGATGCAAGTAAATCATAGCAGTGAATCTCAGCTACTGCCGCGGCTGAATTACTACTTGGAGTTACTTGACGCTAAGGTGTTGAGTCAGGAAGATATTTTGTTCTATTAAACTACAGATACTTTAAAGAGGATTTAAAGTAACTGGCTATTATAGGGATAACTATAAGAAAGCCAAGTGCTATAACATTAGAAATAGTCAGCATGTAATTATAGTTATCTTCCGCAGATACAATATTAATTTCTCAGTGTTTTGAATACAGAAATACCTGCAGACCTCAAATATGGACAAACACAACATGGGGTAAGTTGAATTTTTAATTGAGACCCCTATATCTCTAGACATTTAACTTCTTCAGATTGAAAACTCAAATTACAGAACATAAGTACAAATGAGTACACGGCAACTGTGAACAGAGACATCAATGTATCTCCCGGGCAGAGCAATTGTGGAATCCAGTCTTACATACTCAGTCTTCTATGGCACAAGCTCTGTATACTGTATTATCGTATTATAGCATATTAGATGTTATTTCCTTGTAATGAGTAACAACATTTCCATGAACTAAAAATAAAATGCATGTTAATTCTATCAACAGTTCAGACTTATCCATAGCAAACCCCAAACCACCTTCTACAGTAAGCACACTTGTAAAAGCCCCAACCTGGTTAGTACTTGCTGTCGTAACGATCTGCTTCTCTGATCTTCCAGAGCACCCTTTTGACACAGTGCAGACAAGGTCTCAGACTCTCCTGTCCACATGTGGTTTTCATCCACATCAAGTCACACTCCTGGGTTAGACAGACTTTCACTACTCAAGGCAAGAGGCTCTATTTCCTTGCTGTACCTCCTAACTCCCAGCATCCAGCAGAATACATTATTCCTTAAAGTCTGCTTCCTAACAATCTTGGCGATGGAACCCTTATTTCTGGATGTCAAGAAACCAAAACCCCTTTGTCTCTGTTCATTTTGCTGTGCACAGCTCTGTAGACACCAGCCATGTCTTTTGAAATAGAGAGAACTTTACAACAATTATTTAACTAACTCATTTATTCAACATGCTTTCAGTTTGCTGGATTCATCCCCCCACCATCTGCAAATACTAGATTATTTTAGGGACTTTTGTTTGTACAGAAAAACAGTATAAAATAAACTGTCTTAGATGTTAGTCATGAAGTCAGCAGCTTACCGTAGCCTAAGTTATCTCTTATCCCACAGCCACAGCATGGCAGGGCCAAGAGGAATGACAGGAATCACACTGCTGTCTTGGCAGATCATTTACCTTTTACAAGCTTGCCCATAAGGTTTATAAGTATCAGAAGGCTCCAGTTGTGTTTAAATGCAGTCTAACAGTTGCGTTTAAGCTCTATCAATTGAACTGACCCTTGTGTCTGGCATCTCCCTATTACTCTAGGAGATATTTCTACGGTGTTTTGTTGAAACAGCAGAGAAAAAGGGGCCATGTCTCCTCAGACCAACGGGGCAGGTCTGCCTTGGGCCTGCCCATGGCATGTGTTACCTTCTGGCAGGAGAGAGGCCTCCACCCACTGGCTGGGCTCGCTGGTGTTGGCGTTCCTGCATTCACTTCTCACTTTGAAACGCATTTCCTCATTCAAGAACGTATCCGTCACACGGAAGCGGCTCTTACTCCATTTCTGGGTTCAGATTGAGGGGAAAGACCACCAGAACACATGGGAATTACCATCAGCGTAAGGACACATGACAGCCCCTCAGAAAGACTGCAGCCCCAAGCCAAATGAAGTCTGACAACATGAAAAGACTCAGCATCACTTCGCTTCTCTTTTTATTTCATCAGGACCATTCAGAACTCAAAGAAAAAGCACTTTTGCTCCATGGATAATGCAAAATTAGCCTTTCATACTATAGCTTCACTGCTGCTGACCTTCCCACCTGTTGGAATTTTCCACGAACTCATTCATTGACCAACGGGGCTTTCAACTTGTTCATTTGTGAATGCTCCATCCCTGGCAGTGCTCAAGGCCAGGTTGGACAGAGCCTTGGGTGGCATGGTTTAGTGGGAGATGTCCCTGCCCATGGCAGGGGGGTGGAACTAGATGATCTTAAGGTCCTTTCCAGCCCTAACTATTCTACGATTCTATGATTTGTTAATGGACCCATCAGAAGAGGTAAATAGGTTTCTGCTGAGTTAGCAAGTCTGACTGGCTCATCTAAAGGTCCAGTGAAGATTATTAGAGAAGAGGCTGTGAAAAATGACATATCTTAACACTCTTAGCAGTGTTAAGCCATTAAATCAGCTCAGCTGTTGGCAGAACAACAATCTTGAACTGCAGGATATCCTAGAGCTGTTAGAATTTGGCAATCACCATGAAACTATAATAGGGCTTGACAACAAAGGACTATTTCCAGAGGCATTTTATTGTTTTTAACCATATCCAAAAACATGTTCCATATTGTCTTCAGAACACAATCCCCATGAATAATGGGGACAAGGAAAATGTGGGAACATTAACACTTGGCATTACCTTCAAAACACGCTATGTTGTCAAATCACAGCAACACCAAGGCTAATGTGCACACCTCTTCATCATCATTGAATCATAGAATGGTTACAGTTGGAAGGGACCTTAAAGCTCACCCAGCTCCAACCCCTGCCATAGGCAGGGACGCCTTCCACTACAGCAGGTTGCTCCAAGCCCCATCCAACCTAGCCTTGGACACTGGCAGATAAAGGAGATCAGCCTTTGCAAATTCCCATTTAAGCTGTAGGTCGCAGACTGCTCTGCATGTATTTTCTTAGCTCTAGAAAGCTGCATAAAGCAAAGCCTGAAACAAGTCTTTTCACTTGTTATTGTGGTACTTCTGCATTATCGGGAGCAGCTCGGTTATCAGAGAGTGACAGACAGACTTCTGTCATCTGAAGATCCCACATGCTGATGTGTCTCACTGCTGAGGTTTTGATCCCATCACAAGAACTACAGGTTGTATTAAACCCGTATTTCTATATATTTAATTGTGTATATGTGCTTACACACACGGTTCTCTCACAGTAAGACATTTCCCAGAGCACAGCAGAGGTTAAAGAGGTGATGCACTTACTCTGTTGTCCTGAGGGACCTCATCAATCATGATGTAGCTGGAATACTCCAGGTCACAGCTACTGCTGATGTTCTCCGGGGGGTTCCACGTCCAGTTCAGGGTGCAGATTTGGATAAATGAGTATTCCAGGTTGGATGGAGGTGGGAGAACATTTGCTCCTAAAAGAAAGACGTTATCAGTGTAACAATCCTGCAGGTCCATATTTTACCATTAGCAATACTCACAGACTTTTAACTCTCCAACAGAAAAGAATACAAATGACTTCTCGGCTTGTGTTTGCTATCAGAGAACCTGGTGCCCACTGAATTGTTCCTACTATTCCTGTTGCCTCAGTCCAACAGTTGTTTAAATAATCATAAGAAACACATTGAACATCACTGAACAGTCATTTTTAAGGAACCACAGCATACAGCAGTGCAGTGGCTGCAGTAATGGAGGAAAAGGAGTAATTTTCCATGTCTTTTCTGCTGTGAGTTTGCGTCATGCATTGCTGAATCTTCACTCAAAATAGTACATATGTTTTATGGAGCAATACTTTCTTCTACCCCCAAAATTATCCCACAGTGTGGTTTTAGAGAGAAAGCTTTAAAGAGTGATTCCATCTTCCAAGCAGCAGCTGTGTGGGAGAACCTCGATTCAGCTCAAGCCAAGCAAAACTGAGAATGCCAAATAACATCAAAGAAACCACAATGGTTTTTCAATTACTTGCCCATTAAACTTTGAGTGCTCTGCTCTGGCCCAGCAGCAAAGCCAGAGCGGGACAAAGAGTCATTTATTGCTGGCCCACCTCAGCCAGCTGCTTTTCACCTCCTCCAAAGGAAGACAGATGCAGAGGAAGAGCCATGACTCAGAACGTTGCTGGCATAAAACTACTCGTGTATTGACCCTTTGTTACTCAGTCACAGCCTATTCAATACCCAGTCACACGGCTTGAAGGTACTACTGGAAAACCAAGGGAAATACAGCAGAAAATAGAACAGTGCCGGGAAAAATAAAGGATGCGTCAGACTAGAGGAGAAAATCACCAAGTTGCAAGAAAATGAAAGAGAAATTTGGGTTTTGAAGGGCTACCCTGTGTCCTAGTAGAAGATATTTAGTAAGAGGCCAAATGCAACAGCTTCTCAGGGGTGTCTACAGGTATCACCAGTGAGGGACCACCTCCTATTTGTCTGTGGAAAGAAAGAGCCCTTCTTACACAGTAGTTTCACAACCACTTTAGACTGATCCCAACTGGTGCTGCAGGTCTTGCTCATCATCCCAAGGAGCATGTTTTTCCCAGGAAACCAGGCTCAGCCTGTCCCAGCATACAGGGAAAGGGCAGAATAACCCCACCGAGATTAGTTTTCCCACCCAGGTCATGGTGCAGCCCTGTTTCCTTCTTCCAGCACAAGGAAGAGGGCAGATGGAAAGGCAAAGCAGCTTTTTTCAGGAAGAATTCTGCTCAGAGCATCCACGACACCATCACCTTCCATTTCCCAAGAGCCAGAGCTGCCAAAGCTTGAAGGAAAGTCAAACTCCTGGAGTTTTCCCTTTGCATAAAGACCAGGCAATGGTAGAGATGAGGCACTATTACCATGGCAGGGGGGTTGGAACTAGATGATCTTAAGGTCCTTTCCAACCTAACTATTCTATAATTCTACAACTATTACCACCTGTGCGTCCACACGGACAACACGTGCTCACACAGAGAATGAGAACAAGTGCTAGGATTCACTGGGCTGTCTCAATGTGTTTGGCTCGTTTGAATACTCAAAGCTTTGGGGCTTCTTTCTTTGTTCAGTTTTAGAGCCCAGAGACAGAGAAGAGGAACTTCTGTTGAACCTCACCAGAACATCTCTGCCTGTTGCCTGTTCCAGTAACAAAGACCTAGGACAGGCTTTAGGAACAGCAACAGTGTGCAAATACTGAGCCCTTTACATCACATAAAAGCATGACAAATACTTATCTAACACCACCACACAGCTCCAAGTGTTCTGTCTTGGCATGATCAAGCTTTTTATTACATACAAAAGCCACAAGCCATTAAAAACATTCACAGTCATCCCCGATCTATCTTCTAAAGGTTCCTTTTATTAGGTTTGATTAGAAGTAACTGTGCTGAAGCTTGCACATTTCTAACCGCACAAAGTCAGAAGTGAGAATATCTAAGGTTTAGAAATAAATGAATAAATTGTATTAGCAGAAAAACTTCAAATCCAATAGGTTTTAGATTGATCTCTCCCTTAAGGAGCTCTAAGGTTTGACACAGCTGAAGATCTGCTTTTATTCAGAGGCTCGGCCAGGCTCATACTTTTCTGGTATAAAACACACAGAGGGTCGAATACTTCTGTTATTAAAACCTCACCCTACGGCAGTGCAGAACAACCCAAAGTCCAAGTGCAAACCACGGTCAAGGCCTTATTTCAGCCTTAACTCTCAAGCCCCTGGTGATACTTTTAAGAAAGCAGACGAGCAGAGAACGGCTGAGACAGCCCCGAAGGGAAAACGTTTTGGTTCTAAAAGCCGTCATGTGGAAACATCAACAAACACTTTACATCAAATATCTTAAAAGCGTTGCTAAGATTTATTAAAGTCTTTGTATTTTGTCCTGTGTTTTCTTAAGGCTGATTTCATGGCTATAAACCGCGTTATAGCCTGCTGAACAATAACAATGCTCGGTGTTCGGGCACAGCGTCTGCCAAGACAGAGCCGGGAAAGCTCCGAGCTCGGGTCCTGTAAATCCCTCACAGCCACCCCCCTTCCCTGCGTTGGTGCTTCCAGAAGCGGGGAACCTAAAAGCAAGCACAAAGGCACCGGCAGCCCCAGGGCGAGGGCAGAGGGTCCGTGACTGTCCCTGTGCTCAAGGAGATACTGCTTAATCCGGTGCCACTGCCGAGCCTCGCAGGAGTCCCGGCGGCCCAAACGGAGCTCAGCAGAGCTCCGCTGCCAAACGCCGCTTCACTGAGAGAAAAGCGGCACCGACCCACCGGGGCCCCCGCACCCGGCATCGTCCCACCGGGGCCCCTGCACCCGGCACCGTCCCACCGGAGCACCCGCACCCGGCACCGTCCCACCGGAGCACCCGCACCCGGCACCGTCCCACCGGGGCCCCTGCACCCGGCACCGTCCCACCGGAGCACCCGCACCCGGCACCGTCCCACCGGGGCCCCGGCACCCGGCACCGTCCCACCGGGGCCCCCGCACCCGGCATCGTCCCATCGGGGCCCCGGCACCCGGCACCGTCCCACCGGAGCACCCGCACCCGGCACCGTCCCACCGGAGCACCCGCACCCGGCACCGTCCCACCGGGGCCCCGGCACCCGGCACCGTCCCACCGGGGCCCCCGCACCCGGCATCGTCCCATCGGGGCCCCGGCACCCGGCACCGTCCCACCGGAGCACCCGCACCCGGCACCGTCCCACCGGAGCACCCGCACCCGGCACCGTCCCACCGGGGCCCCGGCACCCGGCACCGTCCCACCGGGGCCCCCGCACCCGGCATCGTCCCATCGGGGCCCCGGCACCCGGCACCGTCCCACCGGAGCACCCGCACCCGGCACCGTCCCACCGGAGCACCCGCACCCGGCACCGTCCCACCGGGGCCCCGGCACCGTCCCACCGGGGCCCCCGCACCCGGCACCGTCCCACCGGAGCACCCGCACCCGGCACCGTCCCACCGGGGCCCCCGCACCCGGCACCGTCTCACCGGGCTCCCGATCGCTCCCGCACCGAGCCCGCGCCGGCAGCGCCCGAACCCGCCCGGAGCCCGGTGGTCCCGCCGCCCCTTCCCGCCCCTACCTGCCGCCGTACCCCCGGTGACCACCCAGCAGACGGCGAGCAGGAACCGTCCCCGCACCGGGGCTGCGGCGCGATCCATGGCTCCGCCGTCCGACCGCGATCCCTCGCTCCCACTTCCCGTCGCGGGGCCGGGCCAGACGGGAAGAGCCGGGCAGCGGCCCGCCCAGGTAACGCAGCCGGGCGGGACCGGCGGCAGCGGCCCGCCCCCTGGTCCGGTCGGCGTCCGCGCCGGTCCGGACCCAGCTCCCCTCCGATACCTCAAGGTTCGGCCCCCTCCCGGTCTCTCTCACCACCGTCCGCCCTTCCCCGTCGGCCCACCCTGGTCCGCTCCGCTCCGCTCCCCCGGTCCACGCCGCTCGCCTCCCGCGGGGTTCACCCCAACAGCACGGGTTATCGCCCCACGTGTAAACGCGGCCGCATCTCGCTTTGGGAGGCGAAGTCATTTTCCTTTTACCACCAGCCCCATGCTCAGCTCCTGCTGTTGGAACGTGCCCAGGACATTCCTGTCCACTCGCCAGGAAAACACCTCCGTCTGTCAGCACATGCCCACCTTGATGCCGAAGTTCTCCTCCCCGCGGCCGAACTCTGCTTTCCCAAAACCCTCCTGTAAATCCCAGTCACTTCCACAGTTCTCATCTGCACGAAACCCACATTTAGGTCTTTCTCTGATCTGCTGCAGCAGGTTCATCTTTCCACAGACTTCCCCAAATGCCCTCTGCTCCAGCCGCTGCCAGGCCCGACACTGTCACTTGCAATTTCCACTCGCTTTTATGGCCGTGATGCAGCCGGTGCTTTTCCCAGATTTCCATAGAAGCGGGAATGTCACACAAGCAACATTTTGACACGTTCCAGGAGGAGAGAACATCAGGGATGAGGCTTTCCCTTCCTAGCTGGGCTGCTGCAGCAGCTCCCATTCACCACCCAAATACAGGTGTTAAGACCAGCACAGATCCAGCAGAGAGGAAGCTCTGGCAACCTCACATTCATGATGCACGTTGGTTATTCCGAAGCCAGCAGAATGGTTCAGCGTTTCCTCAGCTCTTCAAGGAATTTTGCAAGAGCTCGTCTGCTGCTGGGACACCCATTTCAGAAAAAGGGAAGCGATCTCTGACAGGGCAGGGAATACCCGCGGTGAGCTTGGTCCTGTTTGGTTTCTTACAGCTTTTTTTTGTACTCCTGGAAAAAGAAGAGGATTTAACAATTTCCTAGTTCATTATAATTGAATGGAGAATTGCGCCTTCAAGCTCCAGGGGCTCTGCCTGTGAGTGAGGACGCCGGTAAAGCTGACCCAAATCACCCTCCTCGCTCTTGCTTTCGGTTTCCTTGCTCAAGTTTTCTTTACTCCCCTCTCTAAGCACACATCCAATGGTTCCAGTGCTTTTGGCTGCTGGTTGCTGGTGAAATCTTTGTTCCTGTCACATTCCCTTCCTGGCACAGGGAGATCAGAATTCCTGCCAAAGCCTCTGATCCCTGACACCTACCTGAGACTTCCCGGTTCCCATCTCATTGAGTCCTGTCCTGCATCTTGCTGTTGCAAATCTCCTGCTCACTCCTGTTCCTGTTGGACGATGCACATGTGCTGCAGTGACTGAACTCACACAGACACACCTGAGGTATCTTTGGAATGATCTGTTGAAGAGGTACTTGGGATATGGCTTCATGCTTGATGTATGTTGAGTTACGATCGTGCTGGTGATCTGCCCTTGGCTCGATGCTCCTGCTGCTTCCACCCACACAACCAAAGGCATCTGACACTGTCTCACAGGACATCCTTGTCTCTATATTGAAGACACATGGATTTGATGGATAGAGCACTCACTGGATAAGGAATTGGCCAGATGGTTGCTCTCGAAGAGTCACTGTCAATAGCTCTATGTCCAAGTGGAGATCAGTGATGAGTGGTGTTCCTCAGGGTTGGTGCTGGGACTGATCCTGTTCCACATTGTTGTTTTCAATGCAGTTCCAACCCCTGCCATGGGCAGGGACACCTTCCATAGAGCAGCTTGCTCCAAGCCCCTGTGTCCAACCTGGCCTTGAACACTGCCAGGGATGGGGCAGCCACAGCTTCTCTGGGCACCCTGTGCCAGCACCTCAGCACCCTCACAGGGAACAGCTTCTGCCCAAGAGCTCATCTCAACCTCTCTTCTGGCAAATTAAAGCCATTCCTCTTGTCCTGTCCCTACAGGTCCATTTCTGTGTCTCAGATTTTCTGATGAATCATGGCTTTGAGATCCTCTGAGCTGGATGTGTGGCATTTATGCTTTTCAGGATTTCCAAATCAACATCTTCTATTTGCCACTGAATAAGTCAGTGTTAACCATTTCATTTGGTGCATTTATGCATTTAAAATTTAGTGCAGTCATCTTCTGTAGAGGCAGCACATGCAACAGCTCATTTGTATAGGTTTTAGTCCCACGAATCTTACACCAGTGTTAGAACAATATAAGTTTGCTGGTCTTGGAAAGCTCTGGAGCAGCATTGTGTGTTACTCGGTGTTACATGGGTTAACAACTGAGATGAATGGGTGCTCACATGCAGAAGGTTAAACACACATACATACAATATGTGTGATAAAAGCACTTCTGTTACAAATATGTAGTAGCGGGTGTTGCATTTACATGAAAAGAGAGTAAATAACATCCGGAATTGTGGTATTATGTCTGTATCATAACTGGCTCACCCTTGCTTGACATGAACATATTATTTGAAGGCTAAGTACTACAGGCTGTGGTTGCACACTAATGAGCTGAACACAGCATTGCTCAATCCAGTAAGAACCCTGTGCTTAACCAAAACAACTCAGGTCAGTGAACATCAAATGAACACAGGCTACTCTCCTCCAGTGGCTACATTGAGTAGGATGGGCTTTCGTTTGTGTTTTTGAGCCTATGACTTCCACTTACGTTTCCCTCCAGCTCTTTTGGGCTATGGTACATCAAATTGTGGGGTTATCCTTAAGCCGGCTGTGAATCCATGGGACTCTGTCCCTACAGGAAGACAACCTGAACAGATTTTATCTACTTTGAGACAAAAGGCATTGTGTTTATGCAAACTCTGATTCAATATCAAAGTAGCACGTGGCATATGTTAAAAAGGCTTCTGGAACAAAACCACATTTTATACACTACAGGTATTGTCACATCCATCTGTTGGCCTATCTCATGACAATGTCTGCTATCAGAAGACATTGAGAACAGTGAGTAATATAGAAATGGATGCTTGGCTGCAGTAAATTCTGGGTTTCAGATTCTTTCTGGGGAAAGAAACACAACTCTGAAGTTACCAGTCTTAAAATACCACTTTCTAATCTGCAGAAAGAAAAGCAGTCAAAGCAGAGAGTGAATGCTTACACTTTGCTTACTCTATGTAGGAGTATAAATCTCTAAGAGCATGTTCATGTACATAAAGTGCTGGCAGACCCTGTCTTGCTTTATTATGTCCTATATGCAAACAATCTGGCTCCAATCCCATTATTCAAACCAGTCCTGATACTGAGAGTAGCCATAAACTCTTAATCCTCATGGGCAGATGCTTTATCCTATTTCTTTTCCTTTTATGCGAAGTCGCCAACACTTCCCTTCTGAAGACTTGATGTATTATACAGCAGGTTTGTAGCTAAAGTAATTAGAGGTGTGCATAGGAAAGATGTATCTCTAGCTCTAGAGATATGTAGAAAGACTGCACAGGTTGTCATTTGAAATACATCCACTGACTTTTACAGACCAAAACCCTCCTGCTCTGCTTTAGGCGGTACAAGAAAAACCAAAAGTATTAATGAACATTAAACATTTATATTCCTCCAGAAAAGATAGTAAATAGGAAGTACCCGTTGTGAGCACCAGCTACATAAACCAGTCACATCTATGGAGCACTCCCCACATGTATCTGTGCATTCAGGTATTTCAGTCAGAAATAAACAAAAATCTGGAGGACTTCTATAAACTGGGACAATAATGCAGGAAAAGGATAGGTAGAGAAAACGTGAACACCTTCTTGGCACCGGTGTCCAGCTACAGCTGTGAAACGGCCTTTGACCAGCCCCTGTCATTTCTAGATTGGTGTCAATGGAAAGCAAAACCAGTTGGTTTGGTCCCAGTCTTATTATAACCCATCTCAAAAGGACAAATTGGATGTTTACAAATCCAGTTGAACTATTTACCTGCAGGACAGCAGCACATCCTTAGGGTATGATCATCTGTATTATTCATCAAAACTGCACATAAGTGTGTATTCTGAACTGCACTGATTGTATGTATTGTTTGGTCTGGTATTAAATACTTTTTTGGCTGAATTGCTGAAGCAGCTTTCCAGTAAACGAAACTGAAATGACAGGACAACTACATCACCACTGATAAATCCAGATGTTTACACAAAAATTCATCTTGGACCATTAAAGACATCCAAAAATAGGAGGAAGAATTTCACTGTAATTCCAGTAAAAGCAAGGAATAGCAACTGAAAATTCAGCCAACAGTGTTATTTCAGGACATCAAAGACATCAGGAAACATGAATAAGAATTTCACTTCAATTCCAGGAAAACTATTAGGTGTAGTATTTAAAAGAGTTGTAGTGCAAGAGATCTTGGTGTCCACATCTCATAATTGCTGTCTGCCTTCAAGATACACCTTTAGGACTGATGTTTAGCATTTAAGTAGCTCCAAAAAATAGCGTAATGTATCCCCTATTAAACAGCTTCATCACCTTTTAGTAATCTGGAACACTCTCACTATCTGCCTTTAAATACGATTTGGTGAAAGATGAAAATCAGTAAGGTAGTAACTGTATTTAAACACTGCAGTCTCAATTCCTCTTTCTGTTATGCTAAATTTAGAGCCTGCCTGGCATAAAAGCACACACAAGCAGAAGTGTGGTCTGGTTGTTACAGAGGCACATCTGTATTTTGCTTATGGCTGAATTTATGGATCACAACATTATTGTTCTCAGCAGAGGAATCATTTTAGGTCATTAGAAACATGCATAATAAACATTTTGAACTGTGGTCAGAAACTATTTGAAGATAGTTTTTGTTACAGACATTAGAAGATTATTACTTTATAGACACTTAAGCCAAGCTAAATACCCAGCTGGAGTCCTTTTATTATGGCATTTTGTTACACATCCTTAACCCCCCACATCCTTCCCATATGAACTACTGGAACCGTATTTACAATTGATAGGATTTGAAAACCAATTGTTCCAAATATTGCTGGATAAAAGAATACCCGGTCTGGTTTCTTCTTCCTGCATCTGAAAGGGTCTCACTAGAGACAGAGATAATAAAGCTTCAGGGAGGGGAAGAAGGAATTAAAGAATCCCAGAAAATACATGATCTTCAACCACATGCCAGACAAAACCCTGTTTTCTTTCAGAAACCACATCTGTTTAACAGCAGGGAACATACATGCCATATGATGGTAAAAGCCCCTCAATTTTGCACGAGTTATGTTGATGTGCTGGTTTTTTTTGAGCACATCTCACAGATTATTAGATGTTTTTCCTGAAAGGCATTTATATATTTATAATTCCCAATTATATACTTATAGTCCCAATTTTGTAATTCCCAACTTCAGGTGCCCTCAGAGTTTATATTTGTGAGACCATGAGTGACAAATAGAGAAACTCGTCTCAAATGACAGATCTCTTGCCAGAGGGAAATCCCCTGCCAGCGGTGAAATGAGCTGTAGGAAGCTCAGCTTTCATGGGGGTTCCTTTAGAATTACCTGCTCAGAGGAGGTACAAAAATGATAATTTCTGACTCGGGTTTTAGCTGTTCCACACTAGGACAAACCTCCTCTCAGGGTCTGAGTGCAACGGGCGCATCTGGACCCCAAGTCACGTTTTAGAAGAGGAAGATCTCTTACTAGTGACTTCAATTTCTCCTTCATGTTCCCTGTCCAACAAAGCTTTTAGCAGCAAATATGATACAATGCTAATTTCTACAGACTCCTTCTATTTACAAAGTAGTTTTACATTTTATTATATTCCATTGTACAACTTTACATAGTACCGTTCTAATTCCCATTCCTAGTTCAGCAACTCAATACCTAGTTAGATGGTTTTCCATGTCCTGTTACACATTTAGCTTTAAAAAAACATAGTAGAAAAGAAGCACAGTGGTGCAGTGTCCAGGCACTTCAATGTTGCTCAGCAAAAGAAGCAAGCACCCTGTTTGAAAGCATGGCAACTCTGGGGGAAAAAAAGAACTGTATCTTTGCTCATCATGGAATCCTTTAAACATCCTTTGTAAAGTTCCACTTATTCCTGAGAAAGCTCTGTGAAATAGGAGTGCTATGTTTATATTTCAGCAGTGGGTCTGAGTGAACAGTAACTTCCGTCCCCAGATGTTCCGCTGATGGCACAGAAGACATGGAGGGAGTCGTGCATCCATGGCAAATGCATCGTATCTGCATGGTAGATCTAGAGGAAACAAAAGAATTACACTTCAGGAAAGGTTCCAAGTCATGACTGTAATGCAGGTGTTTAAAAAGATATGCAAAAGAGATAGATAGCCAACCTTGTCTTCAGAGCTGTTTCACAAAGGCAGCATAACAGAGAAATGAAAAAGAAGAATTAAGCGATTTCTGTAGCATTCATATACACACTGTTCTGTGTCCTACTGGATCATTTTTAGTTACAACTATATAGGAAAGAAACAGCTCTCTGTAGAGCAATAATTAAATACATCTTTGCAGTAAGAGAACGCTGGATTTTTTTTTTTTTGTAAGCACAGGGAGTAAATACAGCGCTCACTGCATCTGTGCCATGTGGCAAGACTCTACTTTATAACCTGAAGGATGGTCTTACAACACAGGATCTAACTTGAGTGGAGGAACTGCTCTAGAATGACTGTGTATTTGTGCTTCACCCTGTGATTCACCAGGCAGCAAGTCAGTCAGCCTCAATGTGTTACACCAGGGAAACTGAGCTCACTGGCCATCGTAACCAGTTTCTGGACATCCAGCTTCCTGCCAGCCTCTGAGCTTCCTGCACCTCTTCAAAATGGAAATTTTGCCAGAGAATTTCAACCTGTGACTTACCACAGGATTCTTATGATGCACAAAACATGAGGCAAAACATGGCACAGGACTTTGGATGGCTGTAGCACCAGGAAACTCATGGTATGTGTCAGCAAAGCCTCCACCCCAAAGCACACTGTGTACCAACACCAGGCTGAGATTGTCCACCAACAGAAACTGGTGTTTGGAATCCACCAAGTCTATCATTTACTTTTCAAGTTCAGTTACTCGCCTTTCTGTACTTAGCTACATAACATGAAGAGCGATCAAATTTTCAGCTAGTGTTCAGTGTGAGTTATCAAGCACAGAGTGCCTCTGTGGGCTCCTGACGTGCAGTACATGCCTGTTCGTGGATGATGTCAGAAAGCTCTTTCACCATATCCCGAAAGTTTGACTTTAGCTCCTCATGGTACTCCACTTGATCCTCCTTAATGAGTCGCTCATTGAGCTCCAGAGCAATTCCACAGGCTTGTATAAACTTCCTGAGGAGGAAAGGAATGAACTTCAGGCATTAAAATAGCCCAGTCTTCTACAAAAGCAAGCAGCCAAACAGATGGCAAGTTTCATTTTTCCCCCCCTTTTCTCCAGTGTTGGGGAGAATCACAGACTGGTTTGGGTTGAAGGGACCTGATTTAAATGGGAGACACCAGCACCAGGATCTTTATAAGGCACATCTAAGCATTCAGCATCTGATTTTGGAGACAGAGAACTATAGGCAAAGCAGGTACCATGCTCCAGCCAGGTTTTATTACATCAGAAATCCTACCTGAACATTTCTTTTAAGTCATTCACCTTCTTAGTAGGATATTTGCTGGACTGGCTGTCACTTAGGAAAGCTCTGGCATAGGCCAAGGGACCAGCATTAACCTAGAACCAGAGAAGTCAGAAATCATTTATGGTAGAACTTGTGTTGAGTTGCTAAAGGTAGTTGTGAAGGGAATAACAATTTTGAGAAGAACCACCACAAAACCAATCTTAGCATATTATCTGCATGCCACCAGCTCTGCATTACTAATGTAACCAGAGTGTTAGTTTTTCTATGGTGTTTAAGAACAAAAGATAAAAGGAGATAAAAAGAGAGTTACAACCTGGTTCCTCATACTTACCTCCTAGTTCCATTTGGGAAAGCAGTTTGATCTGAGCCTTAAGGTCATTTATCCATCTTGAGAATTCAGGCTCACAAAAAGGCTATTTGTGCCTGATACTGATGATACAAGCTCCAAGAGTGAAATCTATTTCAGCATTCACCCATGGCCAACTAATGACAAAATGCTTATTGCCATGAGCCCCCTGCTAATGTACCACTGTGTGCGCAGGACAAGCTGTGCTTGTGTTTGTTGTGGTGCTGTAAACAAGGTAGTTAATGAGTTCTGGACAGTAAATGTGCTGTGTTACGAGAAGATGACTCCCTGAGTCATCTTGTAACTCCCTGAGTCAGCTGTAACTGTGTTTTTGGATGAGCATCAAGCCTTACCTGCACAGAAACACAGCCTTGCAGTTTGAGTTGCAGCTGAATCATGTCAACATCACCCGCGGAGCACAGCTTCTGCAGCTCTGCCGTCTTGTCTTTTATCTCATCAGCAGCCACATCGATTGGTTTTAAATTAACCTGGTGTTCATAATTGACTGGAATCCTCTTCTTTACATATGGAAAGGAGTTCAAAGCTAGCAGGAACAGCAAAGGAATTATAGATTGAAAAGTCATGCAGCATAGAGGACTACTCTTCATAGAACATACACAAGCAGATCCTTGCCCTCTGGGTTTTACTTGGTGTGTGTGAAATCCTGAACAAGACTGTATTTTACCAGCATGATTTATTATTTTATAAACATTTGCACACAGAAACATAAGGCAAATTCCCCTCCCAACCAGAACATTGTAGCATGACTCTGATTAAGTAGCTGAGAGAACTTCTGACTCTTTCGGGATATTTTAATGAGCTAACAGTCTAAAATAGTGGCTGATACGGACTCACATTTGTACTTACTAGTTAAAATCGTCCTTTTTTTACATTGTTCTTCCACACTGCCATGCTTTTTTCCAGATAAAGTGTAAGGAGTTTCAAATACAAATCTATTGATGTTATGGTTTCTTTCAAATTCAGTCATTCTTTCAGACATTTCTTTGTCTTCAAAATAGGGCTTCACATAAGTCACTTGAATATGGGCGTACTTGGGATCAAGGTCTTTAACGTTGACCTGTGAAATAAGAGGGTTACTCACTAGAAGAACAAAGATTAATAACTTGACTTACAATTGGTTAATGTGGGACGTGATTTAAACTGATTCCCTGCTGACTCAGCTCCATTGCATGCAGTGAATCACAACCAAACACTCCCTCTGACCCCAGCCATGATGTCTAGACCATCCACTACCAGATACACAAGACAAGGAGGTTGGGCACAAGAAATACCTCATCTGCAACAGGTGGCCATATCACCTTGTCCATCAATGCAGCACATGCCTGTGCTACTCAGTCCTTCTAGTATGACCATATTGCTTCCAGGCCATAAATTAGCACTCTTACAGTGCTGTGCTGTGGCATGCAAATCTGCAGGCTTGCCCAAAGCAAGCTTTGGGATCACCAACATTGTCTTTGGTAACCCAGACACATCCATGGTTGCAAGATAAAGGTGTGAAGAGCCCTTGCAGGGAGCATATATGGGTATTCCATAGGAAGAGGAAGGAGCTAAGGCTGCAAGGCCCCAAAAGATTTTCTTTTAGACTTGCAGTTTCAGAGCAACAACAATTCCACTTCTAATCATCTGCTCCTCTGTGCTTCCCAACAACACAGCTCAAGGGAGATATGGGTTGCCGTTTCCCATTCATAATTCCCAAATCATTTATTTCCTCCTGGGTGCCAGCTCAGCACCTAAACTTGTCAAGCTATACAATATGTCCACGCTTGGGGATGACAGGAGCAAATGGAAGCAAGATGCTTGTAAGAGGGTAGAAGAGAGGGCTCATAGACTGGTTTGGATTGGAAGGGACCTTAAAGCTCATCCATTTCCAATCCCTGCCACGTAATACAGCCCTGATGTTCCCCACTAAGTGCATTTCATCAGCTTGTTCATGCAGTTGAACTCTACCTTGTTAGAATCCTGGATAATCTTTACAGTCTCCGACCCAAATTTTTCTCCATAAAGTTTAAGAAGCCTGAAGGAGATCTCCGAGAGGCCAGTCAGCTTGGGTTCCTTATAGATGTATTCCTTCCCATCTTCTTCTTCAAAGAATGTCTAGCATTAATCACAAAGAGGTAGTGAGGAATCACTGGGTTTCTTTGCTTGGAAAACTTTATTTTAGATTTCCTACTTTGAAAGCAAGTTTCCACTGGCATTTCAGAAAGTCACAAAGGTTCAGAAGGCTACAGCTTGCACAAGGTCTCACTGAGCTTTGCCTGTTCAATAGGTTCCTTCAGATTAGTGTAAAAAAGTCATGAATTTCCTCAACCAGCACAGCATGTCATTGCTGAACACAAAGGCTGGAGGATGACCAGAGAGCAATATAAACACTTGTCGTGGTTTAAGCCTAACTCACGCAGCTCGTTCTGTCACTCACTTCCCCCACTTTCTTCCCCCTGCTCCCGGAGGAATGGGAAGGAGAATCGAAAAGAATGCAACTCCCACAGGTTGAGATAAGAACAGTTTGGTAACTAAAGTATAACACAAATCACTACTGCTACCGCCAATAACAATAATGACAAGGCAAATACAAGGAAAGAATACAATTTCTCACCACCTAAAACCAAGCCCAACCACGCAGTGCACCCCCACACCCTTCCAGGTCTCTGCTCTCTGCTCTTCCATCCTGGGCATGATGTGCTGTGGTATGGAATAACCTCTTTGGTCAGTTTGGGTCAGGTGTCCTGTCTCTGCTTCCTCCTGGCTTCCCCCCCTCCCTGGCGGAGCATGAGACTCAGAAAGTCCTTGGTCAGGCCAAAACATTCTAAGCCATAACTATAAACATCGGTGTTATCAGTGCTGTTCCCAGACCAAAAATTGAAAACACAGCACTGCACCAGCTACTACTAAGGAGAAAAATGACTGCTGCTGCTGAACCCATGACAACACTGTGGAAGCTGGGTTTGGCCAGCACTTGACTTTGTGGAAGGATGGAAATAGGCCAGCAGGAGAAAACCCACACAAATAAGACATAGAGAAGGAGCAGAAAGAGATGTAAGTGGAGGAAGCCCTGATAGCAGAGCTATGTGAACAGTCTGAAGGATTTTGTGTAGACTAAAAAGGACTTGAAACAGTAAATAAATAAATGGGTTTTCTCTGCTTTGCTTCCTCTTGTATTCAGGGAAGTGGAACTTGGTGTATTTGCTGTAGAGACAAAATTGCATTAAAGGTTGTGCCTGCATCACCAGTCCTTCCTGTATTGGGAACAACATGAAAGCTTCATGTTTTGGCAAGCTGCTCCCATCGGAAGTTGTGACAGAGTCTTAAACTATGTCTGTGTAGCTGGTGTATGAAGCCGGCAAAGCTTTCAAGTGCAAAACTGGGTCAAGTGTTGGTTGTCAGGATGATCTGTTGCTGAATTTTAGGGGCTGATCCAGTTATTTCTACAGCTTTTAGAAAATTAAGCTAGCAGTTGTTTCCTTTCATCTATTGCTAACCATATTCACTTTTCACATACCCAAAGTCGAAGATGAGGACAAAACCAAAAGGAATGTTTGCTGCAGCGAAAGTCAGTGCTCCAACATGCTGTGCATGTAATGACAGTGGTGTTCAAAGGTACCAGCCTAAGATGGTTTCAGGGGTATTAATCACCTCCTTTAGGAAT
This sequence comes from Ara ararauna, assembly GCA_028858755.1. Lineage (NCBI taxonomy): Eukaryota > Metazoa > Chordata > Aves > Psittaciformes > Psittacidae > Ara > Ara ararauna. Next base: position 880,774 of record CM054383.1, on the reverse strand, counting down.
GAGGAAAGACAGAGCTAATATAATTTACATAGTATTTCTAAAGAGGGGTCCTGTATCTCCCCCATGGTTACAGGTCCAGAAGCAGAAGCAGATAGTTGAGAGACACAAGGGAGATGAGGGGTAAGGCACTGTATTAGATTAACTGCTATAGCTGGAGGAGAAGAAAAAGCACAACTACTTTCAGGTTCAGAAGACTTCATCAGGCAGAAGATCATGCTCCCTCTTGGGACTCTGAGCCCCAGATCTTGGCCATTTTTCCCAGCTACCTCAGTTAACAAAAATACTTTCTCTACAAGTACATGACCAATATTGACATACTTTGCCTCTGGCTTCTCCAATAACCTTTTACTCTTCTTAATATCTAGAAAAAAGCAGCAATTGTCTGTAGAAGAAAATGTTATTACTACTGTTTGTATACAATGGTTATATACTGTGACTGGTATATACTATACATGCTAAATTGTGTTTGTGTAGTTTATAATAACTATAATTACAATCACCACCACTGAACCGATTAAGCCATTTCCTACCTGCTGAGGTGTTTGATGGGAAGCCCACCACCAGAATCATAAACTACAATAAAACAAGTGCTCCTGGAGAGACACAAACCTTCACCTCAAGGGTGGAATATGGAAACGTTCACAAAGATGTGCCAGTGCCTGCACCAGAGGAGCCACCAGGCTTCTCAGCTCCAGGTCTGGCAGAGCAGCAGCTTTAGGGAATGCCTGGTGAGGGCTGACTGGTGAGTGGGGTATGTACTTACTTGTCCATAAAAGGCCACTCTAAAAAAGGTTCCAAGAAGCCTCTTCCTGGTATGCATGACTTCCAATATCTTGGCGTATGCTCCATGAAGTGTTCTGTACAGCTGGGTTAGTTTCTGGAAACCAAATTTTGACATCATTAAAGCAGGATTTTGTAAGCAGAACATTCTAGCCAACACTGGCAGCTTCTGAGAGATCTGATCATGGTCCTTTGAAGAATTCAGATGTGGATTTCAAAGGAGGTGGAAGACTTACAGTGTTCTTTGGAAAACCTCAGTCTTAAGCACATGCTCAGCTCCAGGTCTGAGAGGAGCTGCAGGCTGCAATGACACTGCCACCCTTACGGAGAAGGCTGAGCCTGATGTCCCTGCATGCCCCCTGACCAAGCCTTCATCGGTAGAGCAGCCTGCAGTATTTTACCCAGATATCTGGTTTTGATCAAAACCAGATGAAGGCTTCCACTAGCTTCAGCTGGATGCTGTCCTGCTGTGGAGGGGATCATAGAATAAGGGAAGGAAAGAGGCGCACAGCAGCCTCCCCGAAGTACAGGTCACAGCAGGCACTGGGAAGGAGCAAGGTGAAGGGCTGGGAAAGCTTCTTTCCCTCCTCTCCACTTGCATGGAATTACCTGCAGATCTAGTTCTTTCTTTGAAAACTTCACTGTGCTTTTAACTCTTACAATCTTCAAGTCTCAAAAAGAACCTGGCTTTGATGAGCACAGGTATGATGACAGTTTTGTTTTAGGGGAAGGAAGGTGGGAATTATTCACTAAATATGAGTCTTGTGTGTCTTCAGCTGTAACAATTACCCTCCAGACCACTGCTTTCACTCATGTGTTTAGTGAGCAGCAATGAAGCTCAATGTGGGTGTTACTGGCATCAATTCAATGACTCATAGCTTCAAAAATACAAAAGCCTCTTGTATTTTTTCTGAGGGATCTAGAAAATTACCTTCTATCATAGAATCACAGAACGGTTTGGGTTGGAAATGACCTTAAGATCATCTGGTTCCATGCCATCGGCAGGGACACCTCACACTAGATCATGTCTGTTTGCATATATGCAAACTAGTTCAAAACACTCACCTCAAATTCACGCCGCTTCTCATAAATAGGAATGATCAGTTTGGACACTTCAGAAATGGTTTCATACCGCTCTGCTTTCCACAGGCCATCAATACATTGCTCCAGCAGCTCCACCAGCACTTCCTATGAGAGCAGTCAAATGGTCGTGTTACTAACAGTCCAAGTTAGAAGAGAAAACCATTTTATTCTCAGTTTCTTTAGCAGGTGCCAGTGCAAGCAGCCACAGTTATAGCCCACGGTCTGGTTTTTCCAAAGGGAAAAAAACAAAAGATAAAAAAGAAAAAAGGAGAAGTTATTTTTTAAAAGTTCCTTTATTCTTTATTATCATTAGCACAGGAGCCAGCACGTATGTCTGGGTTATTTAGCTTCCTACCCAGGAGAATACCAAAGCTCTGGGAGGGTATGGAGATGGCAGCACTGGAAGTCAGAAGTAGATATCTAAGCAACACATCCAAGAATATGTGGGCAGCAGCAGTGGGATGTGATGCCAAGGATCCTCAAGCCTAGTCTTGATGAATGGGCAATGGGGCAGCTCAGCCACGTGGCCAGCCCAGCGCAGTGGTACAGGCATGGTACAGGAGTCATTGTGAGGCTTTCTGATTCACGGGACGGTCTACACACTTCCTCAATGCTTTGCTGTGGTTTCTGGGTTCTTCTGCTAATGTGGTGTCCTGCAGCACAGCCCTAGCTCAAGGGGAACACAAGATGGGCTGTTCAGCCAGGAGAAAAGAAGCTGCGTGGAGACCTCAGAGCAGCTTCCAGTGTCTGAAAGGGGGCCTACAATGATGCCAGAGAGGGCCTCTGTCATGGGCTCAGCAGTAGCAGTCATTTTTCTCCTTCTTAGTAACTGGTGAAGTGCTGTGTTTTTGACTTTCGGCCTGGGAACAGCGCTGATAACACCGATGTTTATAGTTACAGCTTAGAATGTTTTGGTCTGACCAAGGACTTTCTGAGTCTCATGCTCTACCAGGGAGGAGGGGAAGCCGGGAGGAAGCAGAAAGAGGATACCTGACCCAAACTGACCAAAGAGCTATTCCATGCCACAGCATGTCATGCCCAGGATTTAAAACTGGGGGCAGGAACCCAGAAGAATTCAGTTCACAGCTCAGTCGTGGGGTGGTGAGCACTTGCATCCTCTTCCCTTGTATTTCCCTTGTCATTATTATTATTGGTGGTAGCAGTAGTGATTTGTGTTATACCTTAGTTACTGGGCTGTTCTTATCTCAATCCGTGGGAGTTACATTCTTTTGATTCTTCTCCCCATTCTCCCCCCCCCCCCCCCCCCCCGCTCGGAGTTGGGGGGAAGAAAGAGGGTGAGTGAGTGAACAGGCTGCGTGATTTACAGCTTAAACCACGACAGACTCTTCATCAGGGACTGTGGTAATAGGACAAGGGGTGACGGGTTTAAACTGAAACGGGAAGTTCAGGTCAGAGGTAAGGAAGTTCTTCCCTGTGAGGGTGCTGAGGCACTGGCACCAGGTGCCCAGAGAAGCTGTGGCTGACACATCCCTGCCAGTGTTCAAGGGCAGGTTGGATGGGGCTTGGAGCAGCCTGGTCCAGTGTGAGATGTCCCTTGGCTGGAACAGGATGAGCTTTAAGGTCCCTTCCAATACAAACAGTCTGGGATTCTGTGATTCTATAATCCCTCACTCAGCAAAACCTGACTTGCATGTTGTCCCTCCTTGGAAATACTGTGCCATGCTGCCCTGTGCTGGTAGAATTAGCACCTGCAAAACACAGTGGGCAAAGACTCTTGTGTAGCCTCTTCAGTCTCAGAGCTAGGAAAAGCTTTTAGTAGAAAAGCTTTCAGTAGAACAGCTTTGCAAAGACACCAAGAACTTTCACTAGTTCTGTACTGTACACAGAAAATCCCTCAAAGCAGATTTCTCTTGGGAAACTGCTGGGAAGCAGCTTTCCTTACAGATGTCAGTGGCACAACTGTAATTTGTGAAAGCTTGCACAAAGTCTAAAATAATCATAGAATCCCTCTATTCCGTGATGTCTTCATGGAATGCGCCTGCACCTGTGCCGATCACCTCAGTGAGTGACCCATCCTACCCAGCTGCCAAATATCCCCTGCTCTGTACTACAGGACCTCACCTCACTGTAATGTACGTCCATCATCCCACCATCTTCTTTCATTGCACCTTCTTCATCAGTGTTGGGAGTGATTTTCCTGAAGGCAGCGCATCCACTGGGGAAGAGTTCTGTAGTGGACAAAAGCAAATGGATCAGTGGAATAACATAGCTCGAATGCATCATGCTTTAATGGCTGGGAAGCAGTCTGGCTGACAGTAAAGTCCTACAAGTAGCAGTGGACCTGACTCTCATTTTACTATTGAATGTATGAGACTTGAACACAACAGAACCTCCCCAGCCATTTGCCATTGGAGTAATTCCTAGCATTTAACACCAAACACAACAGGTTTCCCTGGATCGGGAATCCCCAACCTAACCAGCTGCAACCAACTGAAAGTCATGAAGAACATAGGTGTATCTTTGCACAGAAGATGCAAGAATCATAGAATCAACTAGTTTGGAAAAGACCTTTAGGATCATCAAGTCCAACCATTGCTCCAGCACTGCTAAAGCCACCACTATCCCCTCTTCCTAAAGGCCTCATCTACATGAAGAACAAAGCTATTGCGAGATGCTGGAGAGCTGGGTGGGAAGTGAACAGGACTGTTCACTCCTAGCAGAAAGCACAGTTATGTACCCCAAAACTTTGAGTAGTTCAGCCTTTTCTGAGCCCTTTTCAGCCTACATGTATGTAAAGAGTGCCAGTGACAGAGAGAACTCAGTGTATTCACTTGTTATTCCTTTGAATTTGTTCCTCTTCTTTTTTAGCAGTTCTCCTTTACCACTGGTTGTGGTAAGCAGCCTCCAGGGTACAAATAAAGAATCACCAACAATACTCTCCCTTCTGCAGCCAATGAAGTGTGCAGAGGTATCAGAAAAACCAGTCCTGAGTTTTCACACTTCGCCAACACGAAGTACAGGATTTGGAGGGACTCCAAAGGTGTCCAAAGCCACCTGAGCAAAGCACTTCAGACCTTTCCAACCAAGGCAGTGTATGTACTCAATGGGCTTTTATGCAGCCTAAACTTTCTGAAATGTGAAGCATCCATGTCAATAATCACACCCTTACGTGCAAATGAGAAATGGAGTCAATATACCAACTGAGGAGCAGACATTTGAAAGAGACCCTGCAGAGTGGTGTTACTTGAGAACACACAAGCCTGTCCTGTCCTTCCTGCTTTGCATCAAATCACAACACTCTTGTTTCCTTATTATTCTTTACATATTTGTATAGTTAGGCAATAGTAGTATTTTTTGACTGCATTTTGACTGCTTTATTCTAGTTTTCTATACTGCCTCTGGTGATACTCCTGATGAACATATTGACAGCAAGTTTTTAACACGGGCTTCCCCTGTGAGTACAGTTCCTAATATAAAATACAACAACATTTAAACCAAGACATGATGTGCCAGTTTGTATTTCACTCAGTGCCAACATGACTGCCTAAGCAGTCGTGGCCAGCCTAGTAAATACTTGTATACAAACAATTGGATTCTCTCTTTCAAAATACTCATCCTTTTCTAGCTTTACCCACTGGTTAGTTTGTTTCTAAAATAATCATTTACCAACTGAGGAGAAACTTGTCTTTGATCAGATTCTGATCCCCCAAACCCCATCAAACCTTCCAAGCACCACACACTTACTTTTTCTGTGCAAGAACTCTGCAACGAGGGCTGCGACATGAACGTAACACATGGCTGCCTGCAAAGGACAAAGTGAAATTAACGTGCAATCTGTGCATCTCGCTTGTTGCGTAAAACCATGGGTTTAATTCCAGAATCACCTCTGAGAAGTCTCCGTTTTTCACATGGATCTTTGCCATGCTGTCCAGCCACGTTTTCCGGAGCTCTGGGGTACTCGCGTAAGATTTGGCTAAACTGTACTGCAGATCTATCAGCATTTCTGGATCCTTTTCATGTTCTTTCATCTGAGCAGTAGCCATAAGCACTGTACGGATTCTCTTTGTCAAATCTTTGACTTCGGAGGGAAAAGCAGTTGCCTGACACAAAACAAATCCAATTAGAAGCAAATACTGAAATAAGAGGGGAGATTGAGATGAGCTCTTAGGCAGAAGCTCTTCCCTGGGAGGGTGCTGAGGCGCTGGCACAGGGTGCCCAGAGAAGCTGTGGCTGCCCCATCCCTGGCAGTGTTCAAGGCCAGGTTGGACACAGGGGCTTGGAACAAGCTGCCCTAGTGGAAGGTGTCCCTGCCCGTGGCAGGGGTTGGAACTGGGTGAGTTTTAAAATCCCCTCCAACCCAAACAAGGCTGGGAATCTACGCTGCAGCAATGCAGGTATTTTGGCATCCTGAGGAGCTGGTGGGAGAGCAAGAGAGAAGTGCTCTGTGCATGTAAAAAATAAGTGGATGAGACCATAAACCATGCCTGAAATATTTTCCATGTTATTCAACATCCGCTTGTTAAGTCTCTGATGTGGTCACTCTTCAATTCCTAAAGCACCAAAGGCATTTGTAGAGGTTCCCACCACAGGAATGTAATAAATAGAGAATGAAACACAGGCTCCAGACTGATCCCCTGCTCAGAGCTGGATGATCATTAAGTTAAAGCAAGCTTGTCCAGCCAAGTTTTATAATCTCCAAGGACAGGAATCCCACCTCCTTTCTGGGAAACATTTTTTTTCAAGTCTTTAAGTAAAGCTGGACTTTTCTTTGCAGCAGCTTGTGCCCGTTGCCTCCTGTCTTGATACTCCCCATCTCTGAGAAGAGCCTGACCTCCTTGTCTCTGTAACCTCCCTTTTGGTAGGGGAAAGCAACAGTTTGGTCCCCTCAACTTTCTCTCCTCTGTGATGAGCCTGGTTGACATTCCCCTCTCCTTGGGCTCCTGCTCCCTAGCTGTATTTGTAAGCTGTTCATGGCATCCTTTCCAGTGTATTGAAATCTCTCTTGTACTCTTGCACTTACATAAACTGGATATAATGGTCTTGCAGTGTAAAATATGAGTAGCAAAGCATGGCTCAGTGAAACCCATATAGGCATCATTGTACAAAAGAGAACTCAGGGCTTTGACAGGTATATCCTAACTATAAATTCACTATAGAAAAATTCAGCACCTACATAAGGTTCCTGTCCCACCTTTAGGTCACAGGATAATCACAGAACTGTGAAAACATTTTGTGTTTTCCTCTGTCCTCTCTTGGCAGCCACACTGTGTGCCATGGAGCATTGTTCAGTGGGTTGGGTAGAAGGTGTTAATTCTAGCACAAAGACAATTCTTTTCCAAAGAAATACAACCATTAGTCTCCCCGAAAGAGTGCTTTCTTAATCTTGCTGACACTCAGTCAATGAACATTAATTCCTGCTAATTATTACCTACAGGCAACAGAAGGACCAGGCTCTCCTGTGTCATTCCTCTCAAAGCTGAAAGTTCTTGGAAAGCTCTTTGGCCATCCTTGCAAGCAGAACACTTTGCAAAGTGCAACCTGATTGCAGAGCTCCTTCCTCTTGGTGTGAGGCCACATGGATAGAGCATAACCTGCCTGTGCAGCTGGCCCTATCACTGATGGCATAATACTGGTTTACTGAGACAACACAGCCGACCAGGAGCTCATAAAGCATAGTTCCAATCATCAGCTTTACCCTTAAACACAATTTCCTTGAGTGTGTCCCCAGTCTTTCATTAAGGCTGATAGCACATGATGTGATTTAATGTTTCCAACTTACCTTCATGGGCCTGTCACTGTTTGCAAAGTTGTTAATGATGAGTAAGGAGTCCTGAAACCTTGTCCCACCACTGAGTGCCACATCTGCTATTAACTGGCTCACTGCAATTATTATCTGTTGGGACAGGGTGGAGGCTTTATTTAATAGCCCTAATAGAGGAGTTTTATTGTCACAGTTACATGAAATGCTCCCACAACATAAGTGATGGTTGTTGTGGCTTTGCTGTCACATCTCCCCAGGACAAATACTCCCCAGAGGACTCAACTACTTTGCTAAGCAGCGAGTTCACAGAATTAACAACATCACAGTCATAATACAAATCTCTGTTTGGACATAAGTCACCTTCTGTGATACACTGTAACCCAGACAACATTCATCTGCCTCACTAGATGGCTAAATTTGCTTCAAAAACTCAATGCTGCAAAAGCAGGTCCAGGAAAACCCCTTCTCCTGACTCAAAGGCAGCTCTTCCCTCTGTTCTTTCCACCTCAGCCCATGCAGCCTCTGGGGCAGAGATGCACCTTGTGTCTGTGAGTCCAAAAACTCAACAGCTTGGAGACCTTTGGCAGTATATTTCACCCAAAGGGCCCTGGGCCAATCACTGGGATCAGGAATTAGGCAAAGCCTGGAAATCAAGAGGATTTTTGGCCATATAACAAAAGTAAGATCCTCTGCAGACACGAGGTGACACAGTTATATTGATCTATTCGTTCACTAAGCCTGAAGTGTCCTGTTGGTCCTGCTTCTCCCCAGTCACTGACCTGAAGATGCGTTCTCAGAAACGTTCTCCTTTTGGTGAACTCAAAGTTATTTCTCATCAGGAGATAGAGAAGAGCAGAGGCTTCGTTCCTCGTGGAGGACACCTTGGAAGTGCAGCACTTGAGGATCTCGTAGCAGAGGGCAGCACACATGTTCACCCTTCCCTTGAAAAACGCTGAGGGGAACTTCACAAGAGGCATGCAAATGTTAAGAAAGACACCTTGGAAATACTGAGCCACACTGCCCTGTGCTGGCAGATTTAGCATCTACGTAACACAGCAGGCAAAGATTCTTGTGCAGCTTCTTCAGTCCCAGTGCTAGAAAAGCTTTTCAAAGAAACCAAGAACTTACACCAGTGCTACCTATACATATTGTCCACAGAGAATCCCTCAACGCAGATTTCTCTTGGGAAGTTGCTGGGAAGCAGCCTTCCTTACATGTGTTCCATGATTCCTCCTGGTGCCAGTTGCCAAACTAACAGGTTTTAAGGAGCCCCATGGAAAACATCTCGTAGAAGACCACACTGCCTGGAGGCAGGCAAATAGTCAGCAAAACTCTACATTTTCTGCTTCCCATGTCTTTGCTTAGGACAAACCAAAATTCAGCCTTACTCATACTCGTTCTAGCTCTATTCTACTCTGTTCTAGTATAATTCATGCTCATACCAGTGCTTAGCTTCACTGCGAGCTTCTAGTAAATTGTACATAGCATAGATGATTTCCACCCTTGAAAAACAGTTTAGCAGTCTCTTTAATCAAACTTTCCTCAGCAACTCGTGCAAGACCTCATTTGGAAGTAACACTTTGCAGCTTATCACTCACCACTGTGCTCTTCCTGGCTGCAATTTCATGCCACATGGATTTAACTCATTAATGATGAACTGCATTCAAGTGATTTGAGAAGCTGTAATTCCTTTTGAATTTATTAGAACTGTGTAGCTTGGGAGGAATGGAGTCTGCACATACATCTGGTCTTGAAAAAGTGCTTGTAAGAACTGGCAGGTTTTGACAAGCATGAAGGGAAGTGACAGCAATAGCATCAGTCACTGCTCTTACATGCTTAGCGGTGGCTTTGACGCTGCTTGAGCTCAGGGGATTAAAGAACCATGTACCAGGGCTCAGAAAAGTGTAGAAAGAGGTTCAGGAAGTCCTATCCCTCTTTCACACGCAGTGAGAGAGGAGCGGCTTGGCAGCACAAGTATTACTCAAGCAATAGCATTATCAGCAATAGTGTCAGTTTAGGGCAAAGATTCAAGAAGCACCAGCTTTTGGTCAAACAGATGTTAAATCTTTAACAGCAGTTAAAGTGATAAGGGCAGGTGAGTGGAAGTTTAAAAGGAGATTTAGTGCACTGGTCTCTTCTATCATACCTATATAAACTGTCCTGTCCCTTTGGAGTCATGTATTACATACCTTGCTAATGAAAGCTCTCAGAGAGGCAAACACATGCTTAAGAGCTGCTTCTGACTGCCCGTTTTTGAGAAAAGCCAGATGAATATCAAAAACCTTCTTCATGAGTGCATTGTGGCCATCGTTGCTTAAAAGCTGGGTCTGGAAAGCAATGAGAGCTTATTTCACACAAATGTGTCTGAAGCTGGAAATGACAGAGAGAACTTTGTACAACTAATCACATCCATTCTTAAGGCAGATAAGGAACAGTAAAAACCATTTATTAATGTGACAACCAAAACAAACTTGCACAGGTTGGTCAGAGACTACTTTTACAGCAGAGAATAAACCAAAAAAGGATTTGCTGTTGTAAAGCCTCCTATAATGTGACACTCGAGGAGAACGGATCACCACGATCAACATGCAGGCAGAGATATAGCCACTTTCCTACAATACTTTTGATTTCAACGCTGACCTTGAAACTCTGGGTGAAAAAACAGATGGTGTCCAGGACTGTGAGGCACACTTCAGTGGCAATATTGCCCTCCAGCAATGCTTGGTGCATGATATCTGCTTCTGAGGTGCCTGCATCTGTGGATGAAAAGCAGATCAGGAGGAAACAGTGTTCAACACTCCAGCTCCCACAATATCTAAATGCTGATATAGATAAGTTTCTCCCCTTGCACTGCACTTGGAGATGAGGTAAGAATACCAAGAGGCTGAATTTGCCAGCTCCAGTCAGAGGAGCTGCCTGATGCCAACCAAGAAAACCAATGTTGGTACTTCCCCTTAATCTCACTGCCTTTAAAGCCAGATAGAGAACTTGGTGTCCAAGTTGTATCCACAGAGGGGAAGTGGTGAGGTGCTTAACTGGGACAAAACTCAGGAGGGGCTTAGAGCAGATGGTGGCCCAGATCCCTGTGTGGGGCAGCTCTCCCCTGCTCACTATCCACACCATGGTCACCTGAACCACACTCAGCCCAGGAGCTGATCCAAGACAGGCAAGAGGAAAAAGCCACATAAGCCCTAAGTCCCAGGGGGGATTTTTAAGGGGCTGGCTTAAATATCACCCACACCAGTCCAGGAATGTTGCAGGGAGGAGCAGTGACCGCTGTCATTCTGCAGTCTCAATAGCCTGAAGCAATAAACAGTGAGTGTCAAATGGGTACACGCAGCTTTCAGCAGGCTAACTCTCTGCTGTACATACTGTGGTTGAGTGTGAAGGAGGTCTCCAAGCTGCCCAGATGCTGGAGCCGCATCTGCATCCCCCCTGTTCTGCTGCGGAGCGCTGGCATTGTCTGGGATTTCCTGTCGGCTCCCGTGTGCTTGGACAACCAGGCATCATGCACCCTGCAAGGGGAGGTGAACACTGCGGGTTGGGATGAGTGGCAGGATTACACGCGGTACCAGGACAGAGACTGGCCTCCCTCCAACACACTCATCTGGTTTATCCCAGAAAATCCCATAGGACTGACGAGGCTGCCCAGGTCTCTCCCACACCCTCTGGCCCTGGAGCTATGGCCACAGCAGTGGGGCTTCTCAGGAGCAGAGGGGCAGCAGAGGCTCAAGTCTCACCTGCAGCTCACCGCAGGGGATGCTGCCAACCTGTGCGGGCAGCTGGGAGCGCCAGGGCTGGGGGGTCTCATGCAGGAGCTGGAGAGGACGGAAGCAGCAGGAAGGATGAGGGAATGCTACTGGCACGGTGCTGAGCAGAGCCCCGGCCCTACAGGCTTCCTGCCTGCCCTGGTTTGCCTGGCTTCTTCGGCCTCGGCAGGGAGCATGGGGACAGCCCCCCAGCCCATGTGGCAGAATACAGTACCTGGCAATATTTCTCTTCCCCATGTATCTGAAGTGAAACAAACACACCCTAGAAAGAAAATATGGACCTGTTACAGATCCTGCAGATCAGGAACATCCACAACACCTAGAGGGGCTACAAGAAACCTGGAGAGGGGCTTTGGACAAGGGATGTAGGGACAGGCCAAGGGGAATGGCTTTAACCTGCCAGAGGGGAGACTGAGATGAGCTCTTAGGCAGAAGCTCTTCCCTGGGAGGGTGCTGAGGCGCTGGCACAGGGTGCCCAGAGAAGCTGTGACTGCCCCATCCTTGGCAGTGTTCAAGGCCAGGTTGGACACAGGGCTTGGAGCAAGCTGCTCTATGGAAGGTGTCCCTGCCCATGGCTGGGGTTGGAGCTGGATGAACTTTAAGGTCCCTTCAACACACATCAGTCTGTGATTCTGTGGTTTAAAATACACCCTTGTCCTTGTCAGCAGACACACTCCTCTGCGCATTAAGGTTTTGGCCTGTATTTACAAGTCACTTGACCACACACTCCTTGTTTGCAAACCCTGTGGCACATCCCTGTCTCCTCACCCATCTGTCCCACAAGCCCATGCAACGCAGAGGCTATGCCCAGAGCCCTGCTTGCCCGCGGGTGGTGGGACACCCTCTGACAGCCCAGACTGAGCACAGCACTGCCACTGCACCCTGCTCCCTCCATACACACCCTTCCTCCTCAGGGTGAGGAAGAGCATTTCCTTACACCATGGCTGCACGCCCCAGTGCTGCAGAGGACTGTGCATCCTGAGGGGCACCCTGCACTTGTGCCTTCTTGGACAACGCTGCCCACAGGAAAGTGCAGTGTTTGAACTGCAACCTCATGATACTCACTCCAGAAGCACAAGGACATTGATCAGCTCTTGGGGGGAGAATTTGTTCCAGTAAGCTAAAAGAGTATCTGAAAGAAAAAAGCCCACGGTGTACTGAGATGTAAAACAAATCAAAGGGGGACCTTACAGACCAGAAGAGCTGGCAACTGCCTCTTGTCTTTTGGGCTGCCTCCCAGCTGAGCAAGAGCCACCAACCTTCAGAGATCATCTTCACAACGTAGAGGTAGCACATCAGGAGTGTCCGGATCTCAAACTGGTCCAGCCGGCTGCAATGTGACACACTGCTCCTAGTGGAGCTCCTGCGGATCTACCAGGACACAGAGACATGGAACCAGTGGCCCCATTGCCGGGGCTGTGCCTGAGCACGGCACCATGCAACATGGGCACAGCAAACCATGTGTGCCAGCATCCTTCCTGGCGCCCTGCACAGCACCCTACAGCACCATGCCTGGGAGACATCTCATCCATCGATGAGCAGTCTGGAAACCCTGGACACACAGCCAAGTGCTTCTCTGCCCGGAAAAGAGATGGCTGGGCATAGGACACTGTCTTATCCATCAGAACATGTGTCAGCCCCATCAGCCCTGTGTTCACTGCCCTGCTCCTGTTTGCAGTATCTGAGCTCCTGGACAGTTTCAAAGTCAGTTCTTGCCGAACAAAATGGTTCACTAGCTGTCATGGTTTGAAGCAAGAATCTAACTTTCAGTTAAAGATGTACACCTAAACCAGCAATGTCAGCTCTCAAAAAATCCAGGAAATTTCAGCTTGAGAAAACATATTTTCTTAAATGTATGATGCTGGAGAGGGACTCTTCATCAGGGACTGTAGGGACAGGACAAGTGGTGATGGGTTCAAACTGAAACAGGGGAAGTTCAGGTTGGAGATAAGGCAGAAGTTCTTCCCTGGGAGGGTGCTGAGGCACTGGCACAGGGTGCCCAGAGAAGCTGTGGCTGCCCTATCCCTGGCAGTGTTCAAGGCCAGGTTGGATGGGGCTTGGAGCAACCTGATCTGGTAGAAGGTGTCCCTGCCTGTGGCAGGGGGTGGAGCTGGATGATCTTAAGATCCTTTCCAACTGAAACCATTTTATGATTCCATTTCTTTTCTCCTGATCTTTGGAAGTGGGGTTTTTTTCCCTTCGTAATGACTTAGACAAAGGGAAGTGAAATCCTGCTGGTGGGCCAATCCATGTAGAAAGGCTTGGGCATTGTATGGTGAAAACACAACTTCTAAAGCTTTCCCAACTTTTTGGGCACCCTCTGAGCTCGCCCTAGCTCTACTCTCTGACAAATGGATACGATTAAGCTCTAAGCAGGATGCTCCTCTTAAAGCTGTGCCTCTTGTGTTTGGAGAGCGATCCACAGCCCCTACTTGTTGTGTACTCTGGGACAAGCTGTGCATGTGAGTCATAATCAAACAGAACTAAACATTCAATTTAGACTTGGAGACACACTGCTGTAGCCAGAACTTTGTTGTTCACCGTGCCAAACTATCAAGTCACACTACTCACGTGAGGGGAACGGGTGACAAGCAACGTGTCTACCTCTGTAGAGCAGCGTTAGAGCTGCTCCTCCATGTGGCATTGCTTCTGCAGGGTTTTGTGGCTTTTGCATTCCCTAACAGAAGAGCTGTTCCAATGACCCTGTAAAACCTGCCTGTAAGGACACAGAAGAGGATGCCTAGCTGTGGGGAAGAGCCAAGCTGCAAGCTCAACAGGGTTGAAGCACATGCTCACTGCTGAATATGAACAGTTTGATAGCCAAATGTTTGGCTGTACTTGGTCTTGTAGCCTCATGATTCATGTGGGAGAGCTTGAGGCCCCACCTTCCCAAAGCATGTCAGGACACAGCCAGCAGGAGCCCAGATCGCCTTTGCCTTGCTTGTTGGAAGGGCCAAAGTATTTAAAGATGCATTAATGATTCACGCCAACCCAAGACATCTGGAGAGCGCCTTGAGGAAAACCAGGAGCTGGTTTGCACAAATACCTGATTTCCATGTGTGCACCCTGCCAACAAGGAGAGCACACCCTGCCTGAAGAGCAGGGTCAGAGCTCTTCGTGGTATGACCGCAGTCACCTTTAGCGACCGTGGGGCTGTGGTTACTGCTTTTCTTACCAACACCTCCCCTTCTCTTAAGCCAGTGGTCACCAGCAATCCCATATCATGGTGCTTTGCCTCCAGCCATGTGTGGAAACCAGCTCCCAGCACCATGCACTGGGCACTGGCCAGGCTCACTCCCAACCACGCACAGGGAGTATGCCTGAGTATGGATAAACTCACCACGGCAGCACAGATTTTGCCTTTCATCTCTGATAAATAATTTGTCAACAGCTTTATTTTTGGCTCGGAGATGTTTGCAGAGGGTACACATAGCAGAGCCATGAGTCTGACCTCCTCTCTTCAACAGCAATTGGGTTGTTTCCAAGCAGAGATATTTATAAGCTGGCTTTTGAGACTGCTACCCCAGGGAACTCCTTTCCCTCCCCCTTAATTTAAGACACTGCACAGAGGGGAGCAGTGAGCCCCCTTCATTCCAACCCAAATACGTTACATTTTCACTCTGATCCGGGGAACTACTGGTTGCCCCCTCTGAGTTCAGGGATCCTTTGGAGTCCTCCCGCTTTATCCCATGGCCATTTGGAAGCGCTGCTCCACAGGCTGAAAAAGAACCCAAACTCCCCAATTAGCCCCTTTGCACCAACACAACTCAGCTCATCACAGACAGCAAGTGGAACATGCCAAAGCTGACAGAGGGTAGACAGAGATGAGCTCTTAGGCAGAAGCTCTTCCCTGTGAGGGTGCTGAGGCGCTGGCACAGGGTGCCCAGAGAAGCTGTGGCTGCCCCATCCCTGGCAGTGTTCAAGGCCAGGTTAGACACAGGGGCTTGGAACAAGCTGCTCTAGCGTAAGGTGTCCCTGCCCGTGGCAGGGGTTGAAACTGGATGAGCTTTAAGGTCCCTTTTGACCTAAACCAGGCTGCGATTCTGATTCCATGACTGTTTCAGGTTTTGGTTAATGGGGGTTTTGGGGCTCATAACAGTTATGTTCAAAATCAGTGGGAGAGTTAAGGTTTAGAAAACCAAATTTACCGGGCTCTTTGTCTGCAATCAGGCTGGATCTGTTTGAGGGAGACGCAAAACTGCACATGAATTCATCCCTGGATGCCTGCAAAGCAATATAAAGTTTTTGTGACCAATGGAAGATAACAACGATTCTCTCAGACGAGAATAATGAAATAGAAAAAGGCAAATTAAAGCAGCTTTTAAAATGCAGATTAAAACAAAAAAATCAATTTCTTTACTTCCCTAACAAGGAGACAAATGACTTGGGGAGGAGCACAAAGCACAGCAGAACATGTCAGAGTAAGTCAGAGCAGTTTTGTCCCTTTTGGTTTTCATTATTTAAGTTGAAAGTTGGAATTGCTTTTCCTCAGATGCCTTTTTGCTGTTGTTGCTTTGCCCCGAACAAGGAAGAAAGTCTGATCTGCAAGGCTAAGCCTGCCTGGAAACCACACACAACCCTCAGGCAGATGGGCAACTCCCCAGAACAACTGCTGGAGTCCAAGGCTGAGTCCTGTTGCAACTCACTGCACTTGGAGGGACTTACCTCACCTGATGGCACTACACACACCATCAAAAAACACTTTAAATAACAGCAAGCAAAAAGGCAGAGACATCCCTGGCAGTGCTCAAGGCCAGGCTGAATGGGGCTTGGAGCAACCTGCTCTAGTGGAAGGTGTCCCTGCCCACGGCAGGGGCTGGAATCAGATGATCTTAAGGTCCTTTCCAACCCAAACCATTCTATGATTCTATGAAAAGGCACATTAAAAGGAACAAGCACATTATGGGGCTGTGTGGAGAAGAAAACCACACTTATTCCTAGAGCTGTGCCTGGCTGCAGGCAGTGGCAGCCACACAGTGGTGTGCAGGGGGAGGACTGAGGAGGAGGAGGCCAAGAGGCCTGGCTGAGCTGTACTCACGGGGCTGGAGGCAGCAGTGCAGGAGTAGAGCACCTCGCGGCTGGCCACGCGCTGGAGGTTCTCCAGGAGCAGCCCCAGCAGCGGCAGGTAGAGCTGCGCTATCTTTGCCTGCTGATTCTGCAGAGAGATAGGGAGAAAGATGTGGGGAAGAGCCCTGGCTCTCAGTGGACAGTAGAAGAACTGAGCCAAATGCACAGATATGTGTTTACACACTCTACACGGTGTCTGAGGACATGGGTTGGTCTGCCTTCTCATCTCCACTTCAGAGCTGTCAGGTAGCGATTACCCTTTTAACAGCAAGCTCGGGGCACCCGGGGGTTTTGGGGGCTGAATAACATTCCCAGTCATACATGATATGTGAGGAAGTGAAGCCCATATTTCCCAACCCTTTAACTGGCACTTCACTCCCATACCTTGATTTTTGAGTGCAACACCCAGGAGTAATGAAGCAAAATGTTTGCTCCTTGCTTGGTGCTGACTAGTGCTGCCAATCAGGAATTCTTGATAGCAAATGCTTCCAATTAAAACATTCATTTGAGATATAATTATTGTTTTGTTTTACTGTACTATTATTGATAATAGATGTTCATTCCTCCTCACCCAGGCAAAGGCCTTCTGTAAAACTACACACATGATAAAGTATTATGAAAAATAATGTCCATATAATCATCTCCATCTTAGTTTGTTTCTTAGCAAGATCTGGATTAAGTCCATCATTCTATAGAGAATGGTGCTCAGAGACAGTGATTGAACAGTTTGTAGGAATAGATTAACCTGGATTAAGTGACACTGATCAAAAAGGGTCTGGTTGACATTTTCTAAATGCAAGGCTCTTTTATGTGCAATTCTCTTTTTGTTAAAATTTATACTTCTGCACTTGACAAAAAGGTTAAAAAAAAAGAAATTTAAGGCTTGCCAATTAAATGGCACATTTTGATCAATACAAGAATCCAGATTTTTGACTCACTGTGACAAAAGATAATAGCAATCCGCCTGTCCTGCCCCTGTCGTGGTATTTGCTCTGGTCCCTCAGGACACCAGCCGAGCCTCCTGCCCTGGCTCCAGGCAGTGTCCTGCTCGTGCAGCCTGGAGCACAACACACATCCAGAAATCCAGTGGGACAGTTTCAAGCCGGGTGGTATTTTGGAAGAGGCAGGGAGAGTGCAGCAGCCAAGCAGCTCCTGCATTCATGTGAGGGTTTCCAGGCACCCGGAGACACAGAAACAGCCTCAGTATTGACAGGGAACTGCCAAATCTCTCCTGAAATATCAAGTCTTGCCACCTGTCATGGGCTGCACTTTTGTTTCCAGGCTACGCAAGTCACCATGGATCCTCAGTGCAGAGAAAAGCAAGCGCACCTCCTGCTCAGCCCTTCCAAACAGGCAGGGAAGGAGATGAGAGGAGCTGGCTCCAGGTCCATGCAAGTGCAGGTCACTTCTACCCTTCGTGCCCAGGAAGGCATCTGCATTCCCAGATAAAACTCAGCAATGAAGCACACCAGGAGCAATTTGAGGAGGTAAATTCTAAACAGAGGCATGTTTTCAGCCTCGAGCAAGATCAGGTAGTGTCTGCACAGGTAGCTGGGCACATTCAAGGACGTATGGGTTAGCAGTGAGCTGCATCAGGGAAGAAAATCAGCCCAGTTCCAGGCTTTTCAGTAACAGCAATGCTGAGCCTCTGACTGAAGAATTCCTCAGTGGAAATCCAGCATCTTACCCACAGATCCTCTTCTCTGATTCACCAATTAGTAAAACATGCAGCTGATTGTAACAGAGATCAGCCCTGTTTCCTAATTACTGTACATTAATGCAGGATATGATTTTAAGTCCAGTACCAGAACAACATCAACGTTGCTTAATTTTGTTGAACAGCCTCTAGGCTAACAACACTCTCAAGGTCTTTAATGGCTCAGCGCTTTAGTATCTAAATACTCAGCAGGAACAAGAGCATTACAGTTATATGACTGCATTGCTCTTGTTCTTAGATCTTTTCTCAGAACCTCTGTTACTGTCATGCCATAACCATCAGTTACTTACAACAGTTCCCTAAAAAGCAATGAGAGTGCCCTTGGTGCACCACGCATCTCTAAAACTCTGACATGTGCTTTTTCACAGAACTCAAGAACATCATGTTTGAAAGGCAACAGAAAATGCCTGACCTTGTGCTGGTATCTGTTGTCAAAGGCATGCTTTATCAAGAGATTTTTTAAGACTGAGATGGCTGTATATCTGATATCATAGTTGTCCTGCAAGGCAACAGAGGCTTCTCTCAGAAGCATCCCCACCAGGAAATGGTGCCTGCAATACTCGTCAGTTAAACTGTATTCAAGATTGACATCTGAAAGAAACAGCAAGGCAATGGTTAAGGGAACTGTTCCAAGGAGCTGGTCAGAGCAAGACAAAATGGTCAGGTAAGCCACAACAGCCCGCTTGCAGGCTCATCACTGTCCCCTACAGTGCACTGCTCTGACAACAGCTTTCTCCACCACCAAGTCAGTCACAGCAAAGAACTTGGCATCTTCCAGCTCAGGCTGATCACCCCTGGAGACATTCCAGGCCAGGCTGGATGTGGTTCTAAGCAACCTGGTAAAGTTGAAGATGTCCCTGCTTGTTGCAGAGGATTGGACTAAATGAGCTTTGAAGGTCCCTTCCAACCCAAACTGGCAGCCGAGGTGCCAGCCTCCACAAGCAGCTCTGAGGGTGGCAATGTGCAGTGGGGATGGTGCATTCATCATGGTTGCCCAGCCCTAGCAGGACCCTTCCTGCAGCTTGTTCCACATGTCCTGTGACATCTGTGCTCCTTCTCACCAGGTCAGAGAGCAGAGAAAAGGCAAATACTCCTGCTGAGATACGGGATGCAAACAAGGACATGGTGCCAAGTGGCCACTACTGTATGCTCCAGCAGCTACAGAGCAAGGACCAGGGAGCCAGGGCAGCATCCCAGGCAGCAGCTTGCCAGGAACTGAGGCTCCTTTTGCTTCCTACAGCAGGTAGGGAACACTGACCACCAGCAGAAAGGCAGCTCAGTACCTGTTCACTTTGGTTAACTTGTACCCTGCATCTCATGTAGATTGGGCTGTAGACTGTGGTCAAGGGAGTGGCTGCTCCTTTGATGACAAGGGTAAATGCACCAGGGTAAGGCAGCGTTTCCAATGATTTGCCTGGATAACACAGCAGGGAAATGACACAGGTTCCAGTGTGCCCTTGAGCTGCCATGAATGACCTTGCCCTACCACCATTATCTCTGTCAGCCAACCCATACGTCTAACTAGAGCCTCAACAGGCACTGTTCAACTACTGCCTTGAGCCTCCCAGAGGGATCCCCTCAAAGCTGTGCATTCTCCCCCAAGGTTATGAATGCTGTGTGCTCAGCTTGAACTTCTGCCCTTGAAAACTCCATAGGTATGAAAGCTTTTCTGCAGTAAGGCAGGGAGCATACGCACAGCTTTGAAAATCCTAGCCAAAGCCTTCCAACAGCTCTGGGGCTGCAAAAGTCAGTGTTAAGTTCGTTGATTCACATGGAGCATGCAGTAGTTTGTGAAAGTGAGATTCAGAGGAAAGGGAAAGCAAGCTGCAGCATTATCTAGCTTTCACTGTTAGTCATGTTAGCAAATGCCCAAGCATTTCACATCTGGTTACTTCATGAGTTGGATGCAAGCTGATTCATTGGAAGCTGTGTATTTAATTTGACATTAGAAAGCTCAATGACCCCTGCTGGACCTACCTACTGACGTGACCCCTCCCAAAGCAAATGAAATATACTCTAATTCATGTGTGAAAAGGAACAAATAAGACAGCAAAAATAAATGGGAATAAGTAAGTCTCTAAATCTTGGAGAAACAGGACAGTACGTCATGTTTTAATGTTGTTTATAAGGCTATTGCTTAACCCCCAGCTCCTGCCAATCTCTTGAGTTCTTTGCTATCAGAAGGTTGCAAAAACAATCCTGTGCTGCGGGCTGTGAGGATGGGCTCTGGGGTTTGCTCTGGCTGATGAAACACATCCCTGGGGTGAGGCAGCAGGGATGGAGACCAGAAACCAGCCCTCACAGCTGAGATGTTTCAGGGAAACTGCTCCAAGATGCAACACTCCAACTCAACAGGATGTGGTCACAAGGACGTGCTCTGCCTTGCAGGCCTATCTGCTGCAGATCTCTTTATCCACCTTCCTGGGGGCTATTCCTTCTTTTCACAGAAACACAGCAGTAGGCACTGAGCACGTCACTGCTCTTCACCCAAATGAGGTGAGGTACACCAGCAGGGTAGCTCCTGGGTCAGATCACACCTCCCCATCTCTCTGAGCCTGCTGTCCCCACATGGTCTGTCCATTAAACCAGATCAGTCTACAATGAAGATGCATCACCACATGTCTCTACTATGGCAGGCAGAGCACAGGCACCATGGCTAAGGCACTTCTGGCCGCTCCCCTGTCACGAGATGTGTGTGAATCTCAGCTAGTAGGTTCTAGTCACACTAAAACAGAGGAGAAAAGAGAAGCCGCTCCTATAGCTTTTCCGTTTAACCATTGCAAATGCAAAGGCGAATGTGAACCAACAAAGAGCATTGTCATGTTATCATGCCACAAACAAGCAGTGGCAAGGCACCGTGATTGTGAGTTTTCAGCCATTTCTAGCAGTGCACTTTGTTAAACTACACCAGACAAGTAGCCAAACCGATGCAAGAGATTAGCAGCTGGTTCAGAAAGCTCTGAGCAGTCAGAAATACACCAAAATGAGGAACATTTCACAGTGACTTCTGCTTCTGCCACCTGGATGTGCATGTAACTACTTTGGGACTTGTATGGTTGCACCCTGAGGCACAATCAAACATCCATGCCAAGTGCAAGGTCCTCCACCTGGGTCGGAGCAACCGCAGGCACAGCTACAGGTTGGGCAGAGAAGAGATACAGAGCAGTCCTGCAGAGAAGGACTTGGGGGTTTTGGTTGATGAGAAAATGAACATGAGCCGGCAGTGTGTGCTTGCAGCCTGGAAAGCCAACTGTATCCTGGGCTGCATCAAAAGGAGCATGACCAGCAGGTCGAGGGAGGTGATCCTGCCCCTCTACTCTGCTCTCGTGAGACCTCATTTGGAGTACTGTGTGCAGTTCTGGTGTCCTCAACATAAAAAGGACATGGAACTGTTGGAACAAGTCCAAAGGAGGGCCACGAGGATGATCAGGGGTCTGGAGCACCTCCCATATGAAGACAGGCTGAGAAAGTTGGGGCTGTTCAGCCTGGAGAAGAGAAGGCTGCGTGGAGACCTCAGAGCAGCCTTCCAGTATCTGAAGGGGGCCTAGGGGGATGCTGGGGAGGGACTCTTCATGAGGAACTGTAGTGAGAGGACAAGGGGTAAGGGGTTCAAACTTAAACAGGGGAAGTTTAGACTGGATATGAGGAAGAAATTCTTTACTGTAAGGGTGGTGAGGCACTGGAATGGGTTGCCCAGGGAAGTTGCGAATGCTCCATCGCTGGCGGTGTTCAAGGCTGGATAGGACATAGCCTTGGGTGGCATGGTTTAGTGTGAGGTGTCCCTGCCCCTGGCAGGGGGGTTGGAACTGGATGATCTTAACGCCCTTTCCAACCCTAACTATTCTATGATTCTATGATCCCCTTGCCTCTATCAGAATAAATCACAGAATCACAAACCCACTGGGCCCTCACATGGGGGAACCCCAAAGCTGATTCTCCTCTCCAGTATTTATCTTGGCCAGGCACGCAAACCTGTCAATCTTTACTTGATTTATCTAGCACATGAGGAGATGCCTATAGCAATCTTAGGAGGCGTCATGGTCCACATTTGCACAGGGCCTCAGCCTCTTGCAAACCCCACCTGCCCTGTGGTGACCAGCATCAGGACCAAGAGTGACATGGTGTGACAGGGAGAGCAGCCTGGAGACAGGGTGGTGGTGCTGCAGTATGTATGTCCTTGGTATATGCTAAGGTTTGGCATGAGCTCAAGTTCTCTGCTGGCTGCCTTCAGCCCAGGTTTGAGTACAGGCTTCAGTGCACCGTGCACTGCTATGCTCTTGTTCAAAATGAAAATCAAGGTAACCCGAATCACCTTCTTGTGGCCACAGAGCTGGCAGTGCAGAGGGAACTGAGTCTGTTCCCCTGTATCTCCATTCTCAACAGCACTGGTCAGTGGGGACCCTCTGCTTCTCAGGGGATGCTGACTCTTGTGGGAACAAAGGATTACACTTGCACAGTTTGCGCATTTACTGAAATAAGGGCAGTTTCTTTCTGATATTGCTATTCCCATGCAAACTTCAATATAAGAAACACTGAAAAGATGGATTGCACACCATGCTGGAGCAGAATGATGTAAAGTTGCCAGAATAGCATCTTTTCCTGAGGTTAATGTAAATCAGGCTAACCAGGACATAAATTTCCTTGACACCAAAGCAAATCCCATCTGGTCAGAAGCCACCACAACTAATAAATTACAGCTCTCTAGCAAGTCTCTTGAGAAAGGACATACCTTGAACTCTTTGCAGCTTGGGTTTGGAGAAGGTCATTGGTAAGTTCAGAGGAATGTAGTGCTCATGATTGCAAATGGTTTGAAGAAATTCAAACTTGTATTCAACCAGCAGCTGAGAAAAAGGAAAAAGAAAAGACAAACAGAAACTATTCAGTTTGACTCATTTGCTTCCAGTTTAGGATTGGGGAATCTAAACAGCATTTGATGAAACTCAGTATATAACTGACAATTTTTTGTGTTGTCCCCTCTAAGTGACTGTGCATGGACTTGCCACTTGGGACTTCTTTACCTTTTTCACCCAGACTATTAGCAAATCTTTCCTTTAGTTCTGACTCTACATTGATTTAAAGCTTAGCTGCATACAGGCTCTCAGCCAAAAGAGGTCTCTGCCTCCAGAAGGCTCTGCAGGAACAGTGTCTAAAAGGCCTCCAAGAATCATAAACTAATCACTATAGAACTTTGACGTAGATACGTACAACTGCAAACCACCTTTCAAGAAACATACAGCTTACCTTGGGGTCTTTTGGGCTGAATCCAGAAATGTAATCATTTATTAAGTTAAAAACAAATCCTCTGTCCATAAAAGTCAAACAACGCTGGGGAAAAAGTAGCAACATATGAGTGATCATTACAAATAGAAGCAATCATCCTAAATCGGCTCCATACTCCTGTCCTGCCAGCAGCCGGATTGGGTCCTCCCAGCTGCTGCTGACTTCCCAAATGTACCTGACCCTGTTTCTCTAGGTTCTAGTGTGGAAGGTGTCCTTGCCCGTGGGAGGGGGTTGGAACTGGATGATCTTAAGGTCCCTTCCAACCCAAACCAGTCTGGGATTCTAAGAAACCAAAGAGGTGATAAAGCACACACATTTGTTTGCTTGCTGCTTATCTCTCATTGTTTGGGTTGATCTTCTTTCCCGATAAAAGCACGACAGAAAGAAAGAAAGAAAGTGCTGACCTTCAGAAAGTTGGCCAGGCTGAAGTTGACATTCCTGGACTCCTCAGGGATCTCGTTATAGCGAATGGTGACATGGGGAATGATGGCAAGCAGCAGCGAGTGCAGGGCATGCTGGTAGGAGTCGGGGAATCGCTGGCCTCTGGGCAGCTGGAACCAAGAGTACGTCCCAGTCAGTGCTGCAAGGAGCTCCTTCCAGCATGTGTGTCACTTCCCAGTACAGCACTGGCACAAAGCAAGCACCGGCTGGAATGGCAGGAGTTGGTAACAAAAGAAGGCTGCACGAACCATAGGAAGCTCGGGAGTTTTTGACTTACAACTGAGAGTGAAAAGGGGAAGAAGGGAAAAGTCAAGTGAAAAAGGAAGGATCCGCCTGTTCTGCTTGTCAAACATTTTATAAATAGGAGTTAGATAGTTTTCCAGGAAAGCTTTTGGAGGACAGTTTGTGATGGCTCTGTAATGTGCATCAAACAAACTTACTACCTTGATTTTGTTTTCTTCCAGTAAGTACATTGCCATGGACTTCGCCAGTGCTTCAAAGAAAAACCACGAGTACTGAAAGGAACAGAGAACGCCATTACTTTTCTCAGCAGGACTGAACGTGTTTAACTGTGTGAGGAAGCAGAGTGTGGGAGGGAGAGCTCACGTTCAGATGATGTTCTGTAAGCTGGGCAGTGCCTGCACAGCCAGCTTGGCATGGGTGTCTTTGCCACCCAGAGGAGTCCTGCCAGTCTGGGGTGGGAATAGCTCCATTGCCTCTGCACCCCAATGCAGCAGTATGGGGTGTAAGCCCAGACTGGCAGAAACTCATCCTGCTCTCATGAGCCATACGGCTTGAGGAAAACAGATAAAACATGGGTTAGTGGTGGACTAGGCAGTGGTGGGGGAACAGCCAGACTTGATGGTCTTAAAGGTCTTTTCCAACCTAGCTGATTCTATGATTCTATGAAAACAGGCAAAATGAAAAGCCTTTTGCTGTGTCCTGCCATGAGCTTTAGCACAGCCAGATCCCCTGCAAGAATCCATCTGTTGCAACAGAAGAACCTCAAGGATGTGGATGCAAGGAGCTGCCCTGGCAGTTTTGCTCCTGTGGTGGGTTTGGATGGGTGAAAGTGTTGGGCTTTATACCAGACCCCCTTCTCCTCCCCTGCAGCCTCAGCAGCCAAGTACCACCCATACTTCACCTTGAGGAGCTTATTGATGGTCAGAAAATCCGCTGACTGCTTCAGGATTGTGGCCATGGAAAGGACCAGGATTTCATGGGTCATCTTCGCCTGGGTGACACTGGGTTTCTCGGCTCGAAAGACATACTGAAGGCAAGAGGAACAGTGTCAGCCTGTGCCTGCTCCCAGCAGGGAGTTTTGCAGAGTGTTCTGTGTGTCATGACTGACCTTTATGAAGGAGCGCAAGTAGTGATCTAGACCTTCTTCATGGCACTTGGAC
Organism: Ara ararauna; assembly: GCA_028858755.1. Classification (NCBI taxonomy): domain Eukaryota; kingdom Metazoa; phylum Chordata; class Aves; order Psittaciformes; family Psittacidae; genus Ara; species Ara ararauna. Next base: position 855,511 of record CM054383.1, on the reverse strand, counting down.
ACAATGTGCAGAAGAACCCTGGGGAGAAATGCGGTTTGTATTCAGCATGGGATGCGAAGCAAGTTCCTCTAGCTTATGAAAGCAGACACCAACTGTCTCAACCCCAAAAGCCTCACTGCTGGCATTGCAGAGCCCATACTTGCAGGCTGAGCACCCCTCCCAGCTCCTGTGGCTGCACCAGCCCTGCCACAGCACAGCCCCTTCACAGACCACTCAGAGCAGAGGTGCCCAAAGCCTCTTCTCCACTGTGGAGCTGGTGTCTCCCAGTCCAGCTGCCTTCAATGCTAGAGGCCACCTGCACGAGGAGGTGCAGGTGAAGGGCAGCGTTTCTCTGTGGGTAACATATCTTGCTCTTTGGCCTCTGTGCATGCCAGGATTAAAGCCTGCTGGTACTGAAATGCAGTTGCAGAGAGCATCAGGCACCTGAACAATGCTCAGGTGTCAGGTAAATTGAAAACAAACCCATTAAGCTCATCTGCTCTGCACCCCGTTCTCTTTGGCGGTACCTATGCACCTGCTGTGTGGAGCACAAGTAATTGCCCCTCCTGCAGAGGCTACAGGTTCATCCACACCACACAGCTTATCATGTGTTGAGTCTGTCCTGACCTGCAGCCCTTTCCTGATGAGGATACAAGAGAGAATGAACAACTACAGCACTACATCAGGTCTGCCAAATGAACACAACCCCCCCACAGAATCTCTGATGAGAAGCAGGTAAAACATTCTCCATCATTGTTATAATCTGATACCTTCCTGCATCCCTTGAATTTATTCTTTCTGGAAGGCTCTTCCTTATGGAATCTACATGCACTGGATTGTTCTCAGGCTGTTGCCTTGCAGTTCACTGAGGACAGGCAGGCCCCGGAGAACATGCCAGCCCTCTGGGAGCACTCCAGGCAGCTGACGAAGGCAGCAACCACTTGGATTCCCCAGCCAACATTGGGGTTTACATTCCAATCCCAGCCAGAGGGAACAACAAACTATTGCACATTGTCACAGACCCCAAAGGCCAAACCACAGGGACGAGTTTACAAGCCTTTTATCAGATAAAGTGGATTTTAAATTCCACTCTGAAAGTCCGGATGAGGAAACAGTTGTCATTGGAACAGAAAGCTACTCACAAACTGGGATGCAGCAGGCCAAGCTTTGAGAAAACCTCTGGAAGTGAGGTGGGAGCTAGTCACCCAGCAGGTACCTGGGTGTTCGCTGTCCCTGCCCTCTGGTGATTCAAACAGAGTGGGATTACAGTGTTCTTCACAGGAGCTGTCCCCACAGCCTGCACCACATGGCACAGGACCATGACTGCAATGGGCTGCACATCTCTAGGGGACCAGGACTCAGCCTCCGACCTCCAGTTTCATGGGAGTGAGATGCTTCTGGTACAGAGATGCACAGTACAACCTGGAGCCAGAAGAAGCCAAGAAACCTGGAGAGAGGCTTTGGACAAGGGCCTGTAGGGACAGGACAAGGGGAATGGCTTTAACCTGCCAGAGGGGAGACTGAGATGAGCTCTTAGGCAGAAGCTCTTCCCTGGGACGGTGCTGAGGCTCTGGCACAGGGTGCCCAGAGAAGCTGTGGCTGCCCCATCCCTGGCAGTGTTCAAGGCCAGGTTGGACACAGGGGCTTGGAGCAAGCTGCTCCAGTGGAAGGTGTCCCTGCCCGTGGCAGGGGTTGGAGCTGGATGAACTTTAAGGTCCCTTCAACACAAACCATTCCATGATTGTACGATTCTTCCCCACACAGCTCCCACAATGCCCAATGCCACCAGATGTGCCAGGGGAAGGCAGCAGCCAGTGTTCCACAGCAGAGCAGTAGACGGCCAACATTGTCACTTAGCACCTTGTACTGGGAAACCACACCCTGCTTTGCAATGTGGTTTGTGGCTTTGCCTTTGTAACTGAAAAGAAACCAGAGGGTTTACCAGACACTCACATGGTGCAGTTGACGGCTACTTCATCCTCCTGGGTCACATTTGTGAGGACTCTAAATAGTTGCATAAGAATTACAGGTAGAAACTGAATCATTACTTGGATCTCCATGGCGTGCAAACACTAAAACAAATGTTCAAAACACACTTTTAGTTCAACATTCCGCAGATGTGAGATGTTTATAGTGCAGACATTCCTGTGGCAATAGCACAGGCATTAGCAAACAGGGCAGGGCTTGGGCTTCATCCTGTCAGAGGACCCGAGACCTTGACCCCCACAGCAGCAGTGCTCAGTGCCTTTGGGAGCTGCATCAACCACTCATGGCATTAATCCCCCCCTTTGATGTGCCCAGGCAGCTATGACTTTATTAGAGGTTCCATGGTGTGATTTGTCCCCAATAACAGAATTTAAGGCTGAAGCTTTGCTCCTGATTCTTGTCACTTGTGACAGGGTTTTGAAGTGACCAGGTCCCGTTTTCCCCAAAGCCTTTGGAGCATGGGAGTCTGAGGCCCGACAGCTTGCAGTGAGAGAGCACAGCTTGCTATTGGAAATGGGATTTAAGTGACTTGGTGAAGGTCAAGATCATCAGGTGCACACACCCTCCATGCACCCCATAGACCTCTCTTGCCTGGGTCTCAGGATATGAGCCTTCGAAAGTGTGTTTCATTTTCAGTTTTCAAACCTGACAATATAATGAAAGGGTCTTAAATCTGTATCTAGGTATTTAAATCACTGAAATTATAGAGATACTGGTGATTAAGAAGCCCTTGCTTGCGGTTACACGTAAGTATCTCCCTGTCTGCACCTACCCAGCCCCTTGACAAAATGCTTACAACAAAGCAACTGTTCTTTTAGTGCCCGTATTTAAAACCTACCATTTTTTTTATTTCTTAACATATTTATACATTATCTGAAACACACCCAGTAAGTCTGTGATGACAAATCCCCAACACTGGAAGCAGAGCTGTTGCTACAGCAGCACTCCCAAAACCAGGCAGTTATGGAAGGATACAAGGACAGTAAACAGTCAAGAAATGTATTCCCTGCAGAAGCCTTTGCTGGACCTGCTCCAAGGCCCTTACTCATGCTGCAGTGATTGCCAAAACGCTGGGTCACAGGTCACCTGTGGTCAAATGTGACTGACTGATAATCCCACATAACTTTTTCAGCCTGAAAAAATACCCCATTTTGAATGGATGATCCTGAGAGGAAGGAACTGCACTACAGCTGAAAGGTTTGAATCAGATCTAGGGAACCAAGAGGAGGGTTTGCCATGTGCACGGCAGAGCGATGCTTTTGTATTATCTGCTGTGAAACAGACTGTAGCGATAGGACAAGGGGTGACGGGTTCAAATTGAAACAGGCGAAGTCCAGGTTAGATGTAAGGAAGAAGCTCTTTACTGTGAGGGTGGTGAGGCCCTGGAACAGGCTGCTCCAAGAAGCGGTAAATGCTCCATCCCTAGCAGTGTTCAACGCCAGGTTGGACACAGCTTTGGGCTACATGATCTAGTGTGATGTGTCCCTGCCCATAGCAGGGGGTTGGAACTGGATGATCTTATGGTCCTTTCCAACTCAACCATTCTATGACTCTATGAAAGGCAGTGAAGCAGCACACAGAGCAGCCAGCCCTGTCAGTAAGCAGAGGAAAGGATATTGTGCAAAGCACCAGTCCCAGCACTGCAGTGAGGGTGTGTTCCCACAGTGCAGGGGGCTGCTATTTACTGACAGCCTGTGAGAGCCCAGCTGATGCCCACTGCCAGGCACTGCTCACCTTCAGGTATTTCACAAGTTCTCCTGGCACTTCCTTAGCTCCTGCCTGCACCAGCTGGCAGTATTGGAAGAATTTGTGCAAGTGCATGTCCTGGAAGAGACAAAGGAGTTCAGTGCAGCACCCTCAGTGTTTGTCAACCCCCTCTCTGCAGCTTGCACTCAAAACCCTGCAGACCTCCCTGCAGCAGAGGTGTCCCCAGCAAGCCCCACGTCCCTAACAGTGGCCCCATTGGTTCCCAGCCCCAGGACTACAGTACTGCTCTCTGCCTTTGCCAATGTACCCAAGCCCATGCCCATCCCCTGGCTCCCAAATAATCTCTAGATTAAGCACAAAGCTTCCAGCAGTGTTAAAATTCTCCTGTGGCTGCGCTACCCTGAGCCCCATCCAACACTGGCCTGGATAAGTAGGAGCCTTCCTCTCCCAGCTGTGACTCTCCATCTGCCTCACCAACCTACTGCCCACCTGAGGCACTTGCCTTCCCATTTCTCTCCCTCCTCCTCCATGGGTAAATTTATTGCTGGATTATTTAACCCTGAAAAGCATCTGGGGATGTAATCTGGTGGGAAATGGAGCTGCTGTGCTGCTCTCAGTACTGTACAGACTCAGTAAGACCCTAAACCAGATTTGGATGACGCTGAACGCAAGTTGCTGTGAATGTAAATGCAGCCAATTACATCCAGCATGGGACAAGCAGCCCTGCCCAGGGCATTTCTCCATGAGCAGTGCTGACAGGAGGTGCCCCAGAGCACTTTGCTGTAGGCCACATGAAGCTTGGGGAAGTCCCTCACTGCCATAAGACAGCAGAACACACAAGGACTTGGTAAACCAGCCTGAACTGGTTTCAAAAGGAAATCAGGACTCATGTTTTCTTGTGTCTGCTGATGTTGGAAAACCTTTTAAAAAGAACCTTAATAAACAGACTAATATCTGCAGAAACCTCCAATTGCCACCAGTCCTCTTTCATCAAAGCAGCTCATTTGCTCAAATGTTTCCTTGGTCCTGCTGGTTACAGTGCAATCGGCCAAGAAAAACATCAGCCTCTCCCCAGCTCCTTCACACAATAGCTCATCACACCCAGACAAAGCAGCAGATCCCTGCAAGCAATCCCAGACCGGCTGCTGTGGAAGGATCTCTGTGCTGCTCTGCAAACACAAATATGTCTTCCCCACAGCAGCAACAGGATAGAGCAATCACTTCCTCTGCCTTTGTCTTGAAAGACTTGAGGAGTGAGATGCTCATTTACCTGGGTGTAAACGGTGGAGTCCAAATGGAGTCTGATCTTAAACAGTGGCTTTGCTCCATCCACCCACTTCGCATCCACGCTGGGCTGCTGTGAACAGACAACATTCAAGCACTTGGCTTCAGACTGCAGTGAGAAGGTGGCTCTGTGGAGACACTGGTCAGGCTGGGGTGGAAAAATGGGCTCCCCTCCCACACCAACACCACTGACCTGACTGCAGCCTCAGCAGGGCAGAGAACGTGCACACAGACCATGTGCCCCATCTCCTGCTCTGCCTCATCTGCAACAGTCCAGCCTCCCATGGAAATATTCTCTACAACCTATAGAACCACAGAAAGTCCTGCCTCCCATTCTGAAGAGCATTAAGCTCTGGGGGCTGCCATGCAGTGGGGATCTTTACAGCTGAGCAGAGCACCAACATAGGCCCAGAACTTAGTGATAACAAAAGCTCAGCCTTCCTATTCCTTTTACATTTAAGTCCATTTTAAATGGCCTTCCTACCCTTCGTGCCTCTGTGTCTCCAAGGCCTAGGTAGCCAGGTGGAAGGTTGGATGAAACTGGCAAATGTCGCTCCAGGGTGACAATGCGTCCATCCTTCAGCAACGGCACCCAGGCGTATCCCACTGCGGAGGCAACCAGTGGACCCAAGTCAGGAGACACTCAGTGATCCATCTCCAAAAAGAGCTGCGTCTCACCCTGAGGAGATCAGGCTCGCAGTTGTGGAAGTGGCTTCAGCAAGGCTGGGATTGACCGCATCAGCCTTGGTAAAGCACGTTCACCTGGTGGACTTGGTGAGCAAATTCATACACAGCACAGCCAAAATCAGGAGTGGGTTAGAGGGGCAGAAACAGCTTGTGAGACATGGTTGTGCACCAAGGGTCCTTCAGCTGCCCAAGGACTGGCTGAATGGAAAGGCAACCCAGCCCACAGGACCTGGGGGTGCTCAGTCTCTTATACATGCTCAGTGTTGGCAGGATCGGCCCCTGAGGCTCTGATCTCCCATCAAGGTTTTGGTGGTGACCTGACTGACAAGTCAAGAACATGCAGGAAGAGCTGTCATACTGCAGCAAAAATTTGAGCTTCAGTATACACTAAACACATTGTGTTTTATACCAGTTTAGACCTATGATTTGTATTAGGATGCTTTCAAAAAGCCAAAATTCAGACAGTCCAGTATTTTAATCAAGTATTTTTTCATGTCCCTTTGTTCATTTTGTCTTGGACTCTTACACTCCAATAGAAGTAACTGAAGCAGTGAACGTACCTTGAGTTTCAACGGTGTCCTGCTTTTTCGATGTCGCCTTTGTATTAATCTCACAGCTGACATGATAGAAGGTGAAAAGCAAATGATGCTTTTGATGTAGATGAATCGGAAGCTCAATTTTAATCTAAAATGATATCATGACAGATAAGACTGTATTTTTAGTCATGGAGTAAGTAGTATTTTAAGTTCTATTTCACAAATGCTATGTTGTATGCAGTTACACAAGACACATTCCTACCAATCTTAAATAACTCCTAGCTAACATTTTCATCACATCAGCATATTATTTATTAATGGGGGTGTGTGACTGGAGTGCACAAAGCGTGACAGTAAAGACAGCAGAAAACAAACTGGCATTAAAAATTGACAGACTCTGGCTCTGCTGAGCTCGTCTACTGAGGCAAAGGGCTGATGATTATTTTTACCCGTATTTCACCCAGCCCTGGAAAAAAGATGCCTCCTGGAAGTCCCCTTGGCTTTGCAGCAACCAGGAAAACCTGTTCTTTCCCACCAGTGCATTTTTACCTCATCATAGAACTCTGGACTCTGGTTGTGATGCAGCACAGCAGCATACGCGTTTGTGGTCAGGAGATGCCCTCCAGGTTTGCCGTATATACACTGGAAACACAAATGAAGAGCTTAATTCAGGCTTGCTCTCACCCTAAATTAGCTGGCCAAATGAAAACAGCTTTCCTGTTGTCCTGCTCAGCCTGGTTGGCATACAGGACACAACAGCAAGTGGGAGCCCCATTAACAGGTACCCACCTTTAATGGCCTGGCATCAGCTTCATCTGAATCCCTGAACTCAATGCAGACAGCAATATTCCTCGCCTGAAATAGGGGAGAACAGGAAGATGAAACATTGCTGCAGGTCAGCAGCATCACCCCATTCCATGCTGAGCCTGCTCTCCAGGTCACTCACCTTTGCAAACACCTTCTGGCTCTCATACTTCAAATGCAAAGGGTAGACATAGAGATGGTTTTTGTAGATGGTGAAGGGATAACAGTATTTAGTAACTTCTGGGACAAACTCTTCCACTTCAACTGCAATGTCCTCACAGCTCTTCTCAAAAGGCTTTATAGGAATGTAAGAAGCTGTCACACAATCTGGAAGAGAAGGGAAGCTTGGATAAGTACACACCCAGCAATACAGGAAGTACAGTCCACGTGAAAGGAAATTCATGGGTCTCAAACCCTGCTCCACTTCTCACCAGAGGATCGTGTGTGTTGACTGGGCAGCAGGATTTGGACCACTCCTGATGAAATGATTAAGGGAAAATTCTCCCCTTGATCATGAAACATCCATGGTCCCCAGATGCAGGAGCAATAGTGGGAACAGAAGGGTGCAGGGGCAGCACAGGGCTTTGCTCTCCTGGCCAGGGGGACTGCAGAAGTGGCACTTTACTGTAGCTCTGGGCAAAGTCAATGGGTCTTGTGAATGACCCATGTCTGGGTAGGGACAGCTGCTCTGCCCAGGACCTCCACCTCAAGTCTGCCAGGAATGTGGCCCATTAAGCTCCTGCTTTATAAATCCTAGAAACATCACCTGACTGAAGCAGACAGGCTACTGAGATGATGACATCTGAACATGTCAGCCCTTTCCCACTCTCTGCTTCAGAAAGATGTCTGATGGTTATGTTGTCTCCAAACACCAGTGCACAAACTCTGCCTAATTCACTGAGACTTACATCCACCATGACGGTGAGTTCATCTCAGGTGGTGGCTTTTCAAAGAACAGAAAAGAGTTAAGTCCACTAGAAAAGCCTTTTGAATAGGGACCGGACTACAGAACCTGTGACAGGAGCTGCCAAAGGCCCATTCAGTGACACCGAGCACATCACAAGTCCTTTCTTTGCCTTGGTTTCTTAAAATGCAAAGTAAAGAATCACACTGACCATGTATGAGAAGCCCTCTGGTGTTAACAGATCCAAATTGCTATATGAGATTGGTGTAATAGTAACAGCAATAGCAGGCAAGTGGCTTCCTTTAGATTTAGGATGTGATGGCCAAACAGCAAAGCAGATGCACCCTCAGGTAAACCTCTGCACTTGGAACACATCCCTCCACAGAATCCAACAGAAGGACTTACGAGCTTGTGCTCTTGTCAATGAAATAGCAAAGCTCCCCAAACAAGGATTAACTCCTGAGGCTAAAGCCACCAGGATTCATTTGAAGATCCAAGATCCTTACTTGTGAAGTCTAGCGGGATGTCCTTGATGACAATATGTAACTGGGCTGGAATGACCTGTAGTTTTGTCTTCTCTGGTCTGTGTTAGAGAGAAAGGAACAGGAGTGTGAACCTTGAACAGACAGGTGCTGAGCACATCAGCTTTCTGTTACCCTCTGAGTATCGTAAAAATTGTCATCTCATGCTTCGGCTTAACTGTTCTATTGCCTGCTCAGCCCCTGCCCCCGTCTCTTACACTTACTTCTTAAACTCTGCTAAAAGCTTCAGCATGTCTTCATTTGAGAGTTTGCCACTGTCTTGCTTGTACAGAGGCGAGAATTTCCCCTCAGCATCCAGAGTGCCCTGGGAGTCTTTGAAAACTGGTCTGCAGAAAAGAGGAGACACGTTTCTTCAATGCTGGTAAACAAGCAGACCTTGGGGTCTTTGACACATCAGGCTGAAGGGCAGGTTTACTGCCCTGTGACTGCTCTGACCAACACCAGACCTCCTGAGCTCTCCCCCATTCCCACACACACATCACATAACTGCATGGGACAGCACCATCTCCCTTCTCTCCAATGTGAGAAGGACACACACAGTCCAGTTCCAAGTCTGGTTCTCAATCCCCAAAACCCTTCAATCCTCTCCCACTAACACCAAGTGGCAAAGTATCTTCCGAGTTGCACACAAGGTCAGAGCATAGACATTCTCCTAGGAAAGAAATGTGCAATGAAGACCGGTCTCAGGACATACATCAGCTTCTTCCTGAACCCGGAGCAGGAGATTGGATTCTGCTCTAAATGAACACTGGTATTATTGCCCTTGAAAATAAAGGCTGTGGATGTCTGTGTACAGTAAGAACATTAAAGCATCCATATTCCCTTTCTGTGTAAACACCTTCCTCTGAAACTCACAGGAAAACAGTTCTAGGGATGCATAACAATACAGTTCCCCACATCAGGCCAATCAACTCCTTCATCACAAAATGCAGCTCAAATGTTACCCAGCAGGAACAAATCTGAAGCCTGTCAAAGTCAATGCCCACACAGAGCCCACTGCTAGGCTGAGGCTTCCCTTGAGAGGCTGTGTGCTGGCTCCCAGGAATAAGCTGCATCCCAGAAACACCAGGCTGAAGCTGAGCAGCCAATGTCACGGGCAAAATCCCTGTACACCCCCAAATCCCAGCCCACTGTGACAGTCATTTGGTGTTCCCATGTGAGTACCATCCCTTTGTCAGAGCCACAGAGCAACTTAGCAATAGGAGGCAGTGGCAGTGGAATGAACTCGCCTTCAGTCCTTCTTCTGATGTGTAATTTCAGCACCTTAGCACTGATACACTTTATCAGTCCCAGTAAAAGAACAGTGAGGGAATAGGATCACTATCTTGGGCCAGTCCAAGAACATTAATTAAAGCAGAGCCCTGCATAGGAGCCAAACCCCAGCTGATAGCCACTGCCAGGCCAGGAGGTCCTGCACTCTCATCCCAGCCCTGGCAATGACTGGTGCCAGGAGAGAATCTCTGCACTGATTCCCGCAGCAGCACAGGATGAAGTTATTCATCCCCCAGAACGTTCTGCCCCTGAGAGCAGTAGCTACAGGTCAGCAAGAAGGTTACTGGTTTCCCAGCACTGTTTACTCTTTAATATTTAATTTCTAATTCTAGATAGAGCATTCCCGGCCAACCCCCATTCCGCCTCGGGAATTGGAGCCAGACTCTGCCCTCAGATGCAGCTTCACCAACTTCAAGCCCTTGGTGCTTTGCCCACCCACTCTGATCGTGTCCCAAGTTGTGTCCCGAATCATGTCCTGGATAACCTGCAGCAGCAGCTCTGGCTACAGCTGAGGTGCAGCCTGCGGTGACTGACCTGGCCGCCCAGCCGAAGGGCATCCTGTACTGCCCCAGACGGCTGCAAGCCTGCTTGGCCACCTTATGGACCTTCTGGGCAGTCTGCAAAACACAAGGGAAGAGTGTGAGCCACGGCATCCATGGAGCCCTGGGGAAGGAATCTGAAGCGCTGCACCCGCTGGGGAGAAGCAACTCTCTGTACACTGCAAGGCAGAACTCCCCAGAGCAGCTGACAGACAGCCCTGTCACTGCACACCAGGCACAGCTATCACCTCTGCAGAGCAACAGCAAACACTGCGTTAAGATTAGATATTAGACTGAGATGAGCTCTTAGGCAGCTCTTCCCTGTGAGGGTGCTGAGGCGCTGTCAGGGGGTGCCCAGAGAAGCTGTGGCTGCCCCACCCCTGGCAGTCTTCAAGGCCAGGTTGGACACAGCGGCTTGGAGCAAGCTGCTCTAGTGGAAGGTGTCCCTGGCAGGGGAAGGCATGGAGTTGGAACTGGATGAGCTCTAAGGCCTCTTCCTAATGTCTAATTTCAGTCTCCCCTCTGGCAGATTAAAGCCATTTCTCTTGTCCTGCCCCTACAGGCCCTTGTCCAAAGCCCCTCTCCAGGTTTCCTGCAGCCCCTTTAGGCACTGGAGCTGCTCTAAGGTCTCCCCTTCAGGAGCCTTCTCTTCTCCAGGCTGCCCCAGCCCAGCTCTCTCAGCCTGGCTCCAGAGCAGAGCTGCCCCAGCCCTTGCAGCATCTCTGTGGCCTCCTCTGGACTCACTTCAACAGCTCCACGTCCCTCCTTGTGCTGGGGGCTAAGACACTGTGTGCAGCACCAAGTACCAGTGCAGCCCATTTCTCTAGGGGTGAAGGGTCCCACTTTTTTGCTGCCAGCCCAGGCTTTGCCTTGCTGAAGTGTAACAGGGAACAGGCTCCCCTGCCCCAGCTGCATGGTTCTTTCTAAAAACCCTCTGCCTCTTTCCAGGGGAAGGAACCAAATCTCCCAGCACAGCCCAGCCAAAGCCAGCCCAGCACCAGCACAAGTAGCTGAATGGATAAAGACCAGTATTTGCCAGAATGAGCAACCCATCTTTCAGACCACACTACTCCCTGCAGCAGTAGACAACATTACTAAGCAGATACTCTCATGGCCCCATCCAATACCTTCCCCGGGTCCGAGTTCTTCATGTACGGCTCTGCACAGTGTGTAATGCTGCCCTGCAGCACCTTCTCCACACGGGCCACCAGGAAGATCTCCACATGTGGGTCGGTCACGGAGAAAACCCCCTGCAACCGGCAGACAGCAGGCTGTCAGACAGCAGGACACCCGACCTGCACCACCCCTTCCCACAACACACACAGCCCCTGCTTTGGTTGCTGCTGCAGATGGGCCATGGGGGCTCACAAGGCTTGAGCATGGTCAAGTCTTTGAAAGCTCTACCTGGAGCTTTGCCTATCACTGCCAGTGAGCCCAAAGTAGCAATTGGCTTGAGACACTGACGAAAACCCCCCAGTTCAAGAGAAAAGGTAACTTCTGCTTCTCCACACAGCAATACTACTGAACAGCCACAGCCTCAAAAGGGACACAGAAGGAGGAAAAAGTCAGTTCTTTACCTGTTTTATGTAGCGCAGAGAAGCCTCTGGGACCCCGTGGACAAGGCTCTCGCCTGGAGAACGTCCCTTGGTGCCCTCCAAGCTGGATGCAGCATTATCCATCAGCATGTCCCGGACTGACGGGGGGTTCAAGTCCACGTGGAAGTCAGCTGAAATCTTGCAATTATTTTTCAGGTCAAATAATGCCAGGCTTAGGAAAAAGGGTTCGACCTGGAAATGTGATTGAATACATGTCAAAAAAACCCACTGTACAGGCCGGCACTGCTGAGGAACTGCATGTTCCAAGTCTGCTAACTTGTTTGTCGCTACTGACCTTGACAACACAAGGCAAGCAGCCATAATTCCATGTATTTTTAATTCACACATCCTAGCAGGCATGTGTGCATGTAAAGATACAAACAAAGGCCTGAAGATAAGACTGTAGGGTGCCCAAGACATTACAGCATGACTTGGAGGCATTACATCAACACTAAAAATGTGCTGATTAGGTCAGACTCTGGGCCTGATTAGGGACAGAATAACAAGAATCTCTGCTCACAGTGACACATTCATCTGCTAGGGGTTACCAAGGAGGATGAGCTGGTGCATGAGCTGTGAACTGCCAGGATGAACCAGCAAACCCTTTGCAGTTCTAATAGGCACCACACGAGGTACCATCTGCAGTGCCAGGGCTGCTGCCTCCCCTGCGATGCTATCTGCTGCTCCAGCACCCTCACATAAAGGGCTGACTCCAAAGGCAGGACATGGTAATAGGGATTATGTTTTGGGAAGAAAGACTGGAGGAGCCTGGTCTGTTCAGCCTGGCAGAACAGAGGCTGAGGAGAGATGTGATAGCTGTCTACAGATATCAGAGGCTCAGAAAATACAAGGAAGAGCTTTATAGGCTAAGGCACAACTCTGGCACAATAACAAATGCATATAATAAAGGGAATACAGTCGTCTGGGAGTGCTGGGCTGTGAATACAGTTAGTCTGTGAGTCAGAAGGTTTCAGAACAAGGAAATCCCTTGCCATTAGAGGAAATGAAATGAAACACAGAAGTGGTTTGGAGATGAAGCTTAACCATTTACCAAAAGGACTTTCACAGGGACCCAGAACATGGCAGACACAAACTCCCCATTCCCTACGCCTCTGAACTGCTGTTTTCCCAGCAGTCCATGTTCCTGGCAGGCTGAGGCACATCAGGACAGACCCTGTCCCCAGACACCTTTTTGGAACACCAGACTACTGAGGTACATAAATCCTTCAATGACCACTGCTTGCCCAGGTCCCATTGGAACTATCCCAAAGGGATGTTTTTATCCTCCCAGATTAATCCGCTGAGAGTTCTTCTTGGCGGTGAGGAGAAAGAAGACTAAGCAGGACACGCCAGAACAACCCTTACATTGGTGGGTCCTCCTTCGGCCCTGTCACTGAGCTGAGCGAGGAGGTTGAGGGAGAAGTCCTGGCAGCTCACCACGAAGAGCCTGCTGCTCTTCTCCTCAAACGGCTTCACGTCTGGCTCCATCCCCGAGAAGTCCAGTCTCTAGACAGCAAACAAGCAAATCGGGTCTCATTAAACGAGAAAACGAATGCCTGAATAATGTTAAGGGGTCACACTATGGCCAATACCATCTTAACAATCTTTTATCCAAGTGGTACAGAAGGTACAAGACATTCACAAATGAGCGACATTTGGGGATGTTACACAAATGTATTCACAACATGAATTCATGAGGATGCATCAATTTTTAGCAATCTGGTTTTTAGAGCACAGAAAACTAAACCTCAGTATGATTTCAGTTCCTTCCTGCTTTGCTGTAACCCTGGGGATCTTCCCAAACACCATTTAGAGCTTGGGAAGAAAGCGGAACATAAGTAGGCACTGCCCTCAGAAAAGTATCTTCCACTTTGAAGATCTGACTAGTTTAAGAGGTGGTCCCTGTGCCTGAAATAGAGAGAAGGCACATGCCGCTGGGATGGTGAGCACCTCCTCAAAGTGGGAGGCATTTCTAGATGCACAGCAATAACTGGCATACTTAGAAACAACAAAGACTGCCTGTAGAGCCAGCTTGAAAACCCAGTCTTGATTATCATCAGCTCCTGTCTTCCTAACCCAGAACACTCATGCCTGGTCTGTGCCTCAACATCCACCCTTCTTGGAGAAGAGATACATATGTCCAAAATATCACCAGCTAGACAAGACCTTCACCATACCCATCATACTGGGCAGTGGGGACACACAACTACCATACACCCTTAAATACCAGCACATCTCTCAGGGACAATCTGGTACAGCCCAATCCTGCACAAACCCACATGCCAAACCTTGGGAGCTGATATCTCACAGACAAGTCATGCCAGCAAAATAGGCTGCAATTGTTCATCTGATTGTGGGAAACTCTTCCCACTGCTTCCACTCTTTCTCTTCAATGAGGAAAGTATGTTGCAAGTCTATGTTCCTGCTCCCAGTTTCCTTAGCACCAGACACACAAGGGTGCACAGACAAACCAGGATTGACCAGGGCAGTGATTCTGGATGCCAAGTGCTCCAGCAGATCTGACTGACCCACATCAGAATAAAGAGCTCTGGGTATAGAGGGAGGACAGTGAATTCAGCCTAACCACTTGGCTAGGTGAAAAAAACCAGATCTTAGATGCTCCACGCTGAATAATATTTCCATGGTCTCCTGGATGCTTATCTTCTTCCCGTTAAAGACTTTAAAGAAGGGCCAAGCGAAAAGCTCATTTTGCACAACTAAACCTTGTAAAGACTAATTACATTTCCTTGTTAAACCAGAAAGTTCTTTTTCACAGGTGTGAACAAGCCAAAGCATGCCAGAAGGAGAACCAGAAAGCATCAAGTAACTTGGTACGATTCTTTCCAACTGTATGAACAATTGCAGCCCATTCCACTGAAATCCCACACCTGGACCTTGGCAGAAAGCTTAGCAAAGATGTCAAAACCAAGAGGAAAGCAAGCCAACAGTCAATGAACTCCTGCCCCAGAGCATGAGAACAGCACGGGGTGGTTTTCCTGGTTGTATGTGCCCTACATCTGAAAACTCCCTGAAGACTGAGACTCTCCCTGTAAGCCACTTGCATGGTCTTTAACATCACTGTTAGACTCCAGACATGCTCAGGCCACGTGGGTTGCAGGTGTCCTTGCAATACTTCTACTGCTTCTGCAGCCATAAGAACCTCCCAGACACCCAGACGATGGGTTTGAAATGCAGCAGCATCAAGATGCATCATACAGAAGCCAGTAAAGCTGGAGGAAGGCCATGTGTGGGGCTGCTGCCACTCTTCCCTTTATTTGAGCTATCACCTGAGCACTGACATGTTGTTCGGCTCTCACATGAGCTGCACTTCTGTACCCCAGCCCACTGGAAAACACAGCGGGAACAGGGGAGGCAGGACCCAGGGAACAAAACCTCACATTTGCAAATATGGGGATGTTTACCTGGACTTCTGGGTCGAAAGAAAAGAGGTTTTGTCTTCCATCGTTTCTGCTCAGTTTGTTCAGCTGCTCTGTTTCTCTCCCGTACTAGGACAAAGGAAAGCACTGGTATTACTGCCTGGCCACACAGGGCAAACACTTGCTATTTACAAAGAATGGAAGCAAAACAAAATAAAAGTTTTCAGGTACCCTTTGTGGTACTTGAGATGATCACAGAATCCCAGACTGGTTTGGGCTGGAAAAGACTTTAAGATAATCCGCTTCCAGCCCCCCTACCATAGTCAGGGACACCTTCCACTAGAGCAGGTTACTCCAAGCCCCATCCAACCTGGCCTTGAACACTGCCAGTGATGGGGCAGCCACAGCTTCTCTGGGCACCCGATGCCAGCACCTCAGCACTCTCACAGCGAAGAACTTCCTTATATAACCTGAACTTCCCCTGTTTCAGTTTGAACCCATCACCCCTTGTCCTGTCACTACAGCCCCTGATGAAGAGTCTCTCTCCAGCATCCTTGTAGGCTTCCTTCAGACACTGGAACTGCTCTGAGATCTCCATGCAGCTTCTCTTCTCCTGGCTGAACAGCTCAAATTTTCTCAGCCTATATTCACATAAGATATGCTCCAGCCCCTGATCATCCCTGTGGCCTCCTCTAAACTTCTCAGCTGTAGCCACCAGCACTGTGCAATGGCAGTAGAACAATGTGGCTCTGCCAGAGGAGAAATCAGACAGAAGCAGGCAACCACAATGCATCATGAAGAGGATGTGACTGCCACCTAACTGCCCCTCCGCTCTCATGGCCTGGACAGCCACCCCTGCTGAGCAGGAATGAGCACTACTGACCACAACAGCCCTTCATTTGCTCTAACTCTGGTTCTTCCTTAAATGCCCTACACTTGTAGGCAAGGAGAATGCAGCCTCAAATCATGGAGCTCCATCCATGAGACAGGCAGATGAGAGAACAAGGACCCCACCAGCACTTGGAGCCTGCATGGCTTCCCCAGAGCTGAAGACACTGAAAATGGAAAACCCCTTTTATAGACATGAAGGAGACAGCTATCTATGGGCTGGGAGAGCGTCCTCTGCACACACGATACCTTCATCAGCTCTGGATGCATGCTCCTCTCCAGGCTCTCCAGGATGTTCTCCGATTTCCCCTGCGTGCCCGATTCATCATCTGCAAGGACACAAAAAACAGATGTTCAAAACAACTGCAGGAGCACTGCTCTGCCAGAAAGGATCCTGCAGTATCTGCTTAGAATAGCACAAAAACCCTTCATAGGGACTTTTCCACTCCTCAGAAGTAAGATTTTTCCATACGTTACCAGTACCAGAGTGTGTTATTACAGCCTGCTAGGTCTTTTCAAAGCAGAACTCCAGCACAGAGCCAATTTTCCAGGAGTCCTGAAAATTTGCCATGGATTTCCCATCCAGAAGGAGGGTCATGTTTCCCACCACTTTTATCCCTCAGGCTATTGTCTCCATTATACTAAGCCCTTTCACATGATATCATGTGTCAGCCACAATTCTTGCTATTAATACAGGAAGACAAACACACACTACTCCAAGCACACTGCTCACATCCTCCTGCAGAGGGGTGAAGGTAGGTGCTTATTTATAAATTGACCTTGCACAGATTCCACAGTGTCTTTCTTCTCTTGCACCAAACTCTCAGTATTGCTCTGGATGATCTTCCTCAGAGTCACCAGCCATTCTTCCATCTCCTGCTCAGTTTCAGCTGCCAGATAGTGGCTGTACTTGTCAATTGTCTTCAGCTCAAACGCGTAACGGCGCATCTTGGGACACTGAACAAAGAAATAAGAATGAGAAAGATCAGTATTACATTTTGCTCAACAACTCTCTGTGGAAGCATGCTGAACTGAAACACCATGAAACACAATGCCAGCACCCTTGCTGACACCATGCAGCCTCTTCTGCAGCAATCACAAAGGGCTTCATGGCTTCAATCAAGCAGTTGCAGCTCCATGCTTGACAGCTACTCTGAAAGTGGAAGAGAGCCAGACTGAACCACAGACACTACACTGAAGAGCCCAAGCAAGCTCCTTCTTCTGTTGTCAGACCTTTAATGTTTACCCAGAGAAGCGAGGAACTGGATTTGTCTGACAGAGTAAGTAATGCTGCATTCCAGGACACTTAGAGGTATCTAATTGAAAGTAAGTGGTTCAATAAAACTTCTCTGAGCTCGGCTGGCCTTTAAACAGCATTTTCCAACCAGAAGCCAAGGCAAACCTGATGTATATCCTGTACATCACTGAGATGTGTGCACTGCTGCTTTTTCTGTGTTCAGAAAGACACAGGTCCTATGTTCAGGAAGCACACAGCTCCAATTCACCCACGCTGAAGTGAGTAATTTAAGCTGCCCTGTACCAGCTCCATAGCACTTGGAGCTTGAAGCTTCTGCAGGGGCGGCAGCAGCAGCAGAAGGCACAGCAGCAACCCACTGCCGCGCTTCACTCTTAGCATAACAAAACCACCCCAGGTTTAAGCTCTGTACAAATACCTACTCCTAAAACCTTACAAGCCCTTTGCAGGCTGAAAGTCCCAAGGGGTTGCATGTTTCTATGGACTTATCAGGATATAACTTACAAAACAAGAAGCTGGTGTAAGCAGCAAACAGAGGAGGAAGGTGCTCAAGACTAAGTCACACCAATTACTGGCCTCAACCCTCTGGCATCTTGGAAGGCACCTGACTTACGATAACCAGGTAAATGAGATGGACAGACCAGGGAGACAGCAGATGAGGTAACGATGAAACGTTTCCATTTTACTCTGACAGCAGTTCTCCACTTGTCTTCCTGGCCAGAAGCATGACACCCTCATGGAATGCCTTGCCTGCATTTTAATAGGATAAGTTGACAGAGCAAACCAGCTCTGGGATAGTTTGTAAATCCATATCTTCACCCCTCGATAGCCCAGACCTTAGACAGCATGTCTGTCTCAAGAGCTAGCAGTGCATCAGCCCATGTCCAGCTACACAGAAAGCACACCCACCTGAACAACATCATTGCAAGCATCCAAGAAAATACAGCCTTTGGATTCCTTTGAAATCTTCTCATCTTTGTAGGAATTAAGAATATAGGAACCATCTGTGAGTTGTGACAAGTAAAAATACCTCCTCTTGAATACCTGCAAAAGAACAAAGTCTTGCTCATGCAAGTATTCACTCTGTTGTATATCATAAACCACAGCCACAGTATGTGCCCTCCTGCTATTGAGAAAATACTGTAACAAGAAACACTGAAGACCCTGGAGTGTTGTGATTCACCCCTTTGAGTACAACTTGTTTTCATAGAGATTTCATCATCTTCTTTAATTCTAACGTTCTTGTTGTTATGATAAATTTGTCCATCTAAAGCAAAGCCCCAGGGCTTTCAGCTCACCTCTAGCCTCCTTCATCTTCACAAAGTAATGCTGCATGGCACATTCAGATCAGCTCACTGCTTGAAGATTCATCCCAGCCTAGAGCAGGTATTGCCAGAGCCTTTTTGATAAAGACCTTAGTTAGAATTACAAAGCAATTCTCCGGAAGACTTTGGAACAGACATGTGGAAATTCCTACCATGCAAATGCAAGCCAAGGGACACTAATCCATTCAACTGCTTGGGGCTTTATTGTTTGATTTTCTTATGATTTGCTTGGTGGTTTATATATGTATGTATATACACACACACAAACCAATTTTCATATGAAGTGGCTCAGCTCAGTGTTCAATTCTCATACAGCAGTAGGCTTGGGAGAAGTGATTCTATGTTTGAGATATTGACTTTTATGAAAAAACCAAGCTTTTCACTATCTCAGAAGATCTTCCTTCACATTTGTCAGCCAAAAGGCTGGCTATAATTCAGGACTTTAATTCAGGAGAACATTTTGGCAGCAGTTATGACAGCACCATATGCTGTCAGGCTGTAAGGAGCAGGGTGCATTTCACAGTTGCTGGGTATCTCTGTTAGGAGAATCATGAAGGAAGCTGCAGCAAGCAGCATTGTATTTTCCACTCTTCTGCATATCTGGAAGATCTACAAATAAACACAGCATTTTTCATCCCAGATGGGAGACTACTAGTAATTTCCTGCTCCCACCACTACTGACATGAGCACGTGTTCAACAAAACCACTCACACAGAACTGGAAGGGAGCGTTGTGCTCTGAATGATAACCTCTGGCATCATTTAGATGACTAGTTAGCCACAGAGCTGCTCCAAGAGCTGCTTAATAAGATTTACTTAAACCTTTAGTCCAAAAAGCATAAAAATACATGGAAAGCTAAATATGCTAAACATTAAGCCAGCTTAAACACTGATTTAGCACTTCACTGAATTGATCTCAGAAACTTTGGCAGTGGATGCTACAGAAACCCATGACAGATCTCTCTTTAGATATTACAGGGTTGATGTCCCTTGTGGGTATGAGATTTCACACTAAAACCATTTGGCATCTTCTGAATTCTATTCAAAAGGAAATGTAGAAGCAAGCAGCAAACACTATTCCTATGATCCTTTCCCCTTGTAAGCACTGCTGTCAGAAATAATTGTCAGAAAACTATGCTCTTTTGAAATGAATACTAGAAACCTAGGAACAGAAGGGAACATCTGCTCTGATTAGGCTACAGATGCTGCTGGTGAGCACTGCAATTGCAGAGGGATGGCTACAGAACTGGAGAATTCCATTAGGGAAGACAGGGAGAAAAGGGAGAGAGGGAGGAGAAAACTGATGCCCAGGAT
This sequence comes from Ara ararauna, assembly GCA_028858755.1. NCBI lineage: Eukaryota > Metazoa > Chordata > Aves > Psittaciformes > Psittacidae > Ara > Ara ararauna. Next base: position 835,518 of record CM054383.1, on the reverse strand, counting down.
GTAATGCAGCACACTGACATGCTGCAGAGCAGACAGCAAGAGAGCTGGGCAAAGCCAGGGAAGCTCTCTGCAAAGGAAAGGTTACCTGAAATAAAGGTTGGTGGCTGTACCCTACTTACAGCTTGCTTGTGGGCTGGCTCTCCACATGGTTAGCAACAATGTGAGGTACCAACCACCCAGCATGTGGCAGCAATGGAAGAGCCAGCACTCAAGAGATGGACAGATGTGCTTCTGCTATAGCACAGGAGCTTCTCAACATGGTGATAATGCCAAAGACGCTCAAAGTCCTCAGATTTCTTGCATGTGCCTTATGAGGTGTTTTATAAGATACAGAAGTGACAAGGACCAGCTCAGAAAACAGCTACTGATAGTTGGTACTTTGAGTTTCACAAGAGACTCTACTAATGGAACTGAAGCCAGTGTAGTTCAGAGAACATCTCTGGAAGGTGGGTCTGAGGTGCTAAGCACAGAGGCCAACAATACCACAAAGAGGCTCAGTCAAGAAGAACACAACTGACTACTTTCAGCATGTATGATACCTCATCCAGAAGTTAAAGGAACAGAAATGGCTTCAGCCATGCTGCTTGGAAAGGCAGAGGATCAGAAAACCTTGCTCTGTGTGTGGCCGTCAGGCTCACGAGAAATCATTTTAAAACTCAATAAAATTTAGCGCTATGAATGGTCCTGCTCCACCTCTCATGCAAGCAGAACTTGTTGAATCGAGCTTTTTGAGATTTACTAATAATATCCTTACAAAGCAGCCTCACTGCAGCCATCCTTCCACTGCACAGTAGAGGACAACTCCCTCATATTCTCTCTATGCTGGAAGGAGGCAGCTGCAGGGTGGAACAAGAGATGGGCTCACTGCCACAGCAAAAACCTGAGCTGGAACTGCTAAAAACCTCCATTGCAATGTCATGCTGGATTATGTGCAGTGTTGAACAGGAGACAATGCAGCTGTCGCTTCTAGGTCAGTAAAGTTCCATCTCCTCAGTGATATCACCCCTGCTTTTAAAGCTAAGATTGGCCTTGCAATTTAAAGCTGGCCTCCATACGTTAATTCCTACCAGCAAGGAAACCATCAATTTAGAGGAGTCTTTTCTGCAGGGCAGCTGTTTCAGTTATTTTAATTGCCTTCCTCTTCTGGGCCTCAGCTGCTCAATCAGAAACAATCCTGGCTTACTGAAACAGGCCTTTTTGTTCAGCTTGCTTGTCACAAATTCAAGTGCATGGGTCTTATATTCTGGAGAGGGAAGGGGTGAAAGACGAATGCCAGACTGGGTTTTCCAGTCCACCTTGGGATGCTCTACAAGAGGGACAGATGCCCATCCAAACGCAAGCTTGCACTCCTGATGCGGTCTGAGCTTAACCTTGTGCCTTGTTCACAATCAACATAATGCTGGATTAAACTCACCTTCATGGTAACAGTGATGGTGCTATTCACATTGGCTTTGTGCAGCCAGCCTTGCTTTATCACCCCACCCTTCTGGGAGCACAGGGAGGAGGAATCCTGAAAGAGAGCACAAGAGGCCAGGCTGGACACAGGGGCTTGGAACAACCTGCTCTAGTGGAAGGTGTCCCTGCTGTGGCAGAAGGTTGGAGCGGGTTGGGCTTTCAGGTCCCTTCCAACCCAAACCATTCCGTGATTCTGTGAAAAAGAGGTGAACTGCCTCCCACACAAAATTCCCCTTGGACACAAGGATTATCTCTACCTTGGAAAGCAATACTGTTCTAACTACAGTGATAGAACATGTAGAATATACGTGCAACACGGACAGCTGCACATACAGCGCTCTCACAAAAAAAAATCAGGGTTATCTCTTTACAAGAGAGAGGCAAAACAGGCTAGTTTGGGTCACCTTTAAAAATGACAGATTATATCTACACTGACAGAGCTGCACAGCAGTTCGCAGTGAGGAAATGCACTGTGGTTCTTACACAGTGTTTCAAAAGCTTGGGGAAGAAGGAGATTACCAAATAGTCTGTTCAGGAGGTTGCAAAATGCAGAACTCCAGCCCTATTGTGTCATTTCCCTTTGGATAAATCAACTCTCCATTCTACATTTAGGTGAAAACCCCCAAGCCACAATAGGTGGAACATAACTGCAGATTTGATGAACCAGAAAGTTTCAAGTGAGCAGCCAGGCTGCGCTTGGCCTGTGAACTGGGATGTGCACCTCTGCTCCTGGCCCATGGTCCCAGCCAGGGAGCACAGCTCTCTGTCCATACCCAGATGTGACCCCCACTGGGGAGGGAAGGAAATGAGATCCCAGACTGATGATGAAAACTTGCCCTGGGACTTACAGTGACTCAGCAGCAGAGGTGGACCTGGGCTGTCTGCCCATGAGCTGTGAAGGGAATGATTTTGTATAGTCTCCTGCATCAAATGGCAGGTTTTCACTCTTGTCAAACTTCTAGTGACAAAGTAAACTTTCTGATGCTTTATTTCCCTAGGTAAAACAACCTGTGATTTCTCCTTTATATTGGTTTACCTTTTTCCATCATGAGGTTGCTTTTACTCAAATTTCCATTACATAATTCTAATGCAAATGTCAGGAAACTGTAACAGAATCCTTCAGATATGGCCATGCCAAAACATATAAATGACAAAATAGCTGCCAAAGCACTTGGAATACTCTTTCACAACCAACTTCAGTAACTTCACTTTGTGAACACTGACCAAAAGAAAAAAGGTTTCCATCCAATTTTGATAGCACATTTGTGTCCTTTTGCTTTTCCAGACACATGCCCCATCCCTGGCAGTGTTCAAGGCCAGGTTGGACGGGACTTGGAACTGCATAAGCTTTAAGGTTCTTTCCAATCCAAACCAGTCTATCGTTCCGTGCTATTACCATACTGCACAGCTCTGTCCTCAGCCCATATTGGATATTATTAAAGAGGTGCCACCTCAAGTTAACAATGTAATGCAATCCAACAACATAGGAAAAGAAAAAAACCAAAACATTTCCATTTACAAAGAAGCCATCCCAGTCCAGACCCAAGGTGTATTGATACATACGCAGCAGCTGGGAAAACATGCAGCCAATAGCCCCTTCAAATCATCAGCTCCATGAGAAAGAAACCTCCCTTTCCCTCCATCCTCAGCAGCAGCAGCTCAGTGCCATGTGGGTTTTAAACAGCTGAGCAAATCTCTTCACACTGTAAACTACAACTCCCTAATGACATGGGTGTGAATTAGGCTTCACATTGCACTTGGGGGAGAAAAATGCTCCCCCTGCCTTTTGTAACAAACACGATCTGCAGAGGGAAACACAGCATCCTCCAAAATGAGCACCAGGATGGGGATGTCCTGATTGCCAGAGCCCCCAGCTCACCTCAGGGAATTGCTCCAGGGTTGCAAATCTTCCTTGTGACCAGCTGAGTGCAAACAGCTAACTTCCAGAGGGAGCAAACCCCTTGGAACATTCGCATAGCATATAGAGAACAGGACTGACATGCTGTGAGTACCTGGGGTCGAGGTGACTGATAGCGAATTGCAGGTTACGTGCTAGAGATGGACCCCAATATCACAGTGTGGTTGGAAACCAAATTACCCACTTTTCATCCTGGACATGAAGAATTTTACTTAGTCATTGCTTGGCTTCCTTTTTTTCTTTCCCCTGCTGCACTGTTTCCAGTAAAAACCATTCTAGTATGGCTAATCTTGCAGATAATTTAGATGGTCCTAAGCTCCAAGAGATTACCCTGAAACATATCATACTCTGAAATATATCACTGCCTCAGTTTTGGTCACATCTTCACAGCACAAAACATCTCATCAGAAAACCATTGCTGGGAACTGAATTCTGACCTTGCCTTGTGAAATCTGCTTTTTAACAGAACTTACAGTGGAATATGTAAAAACAAAACAAGTACCTCCTTACCTCATCCTTTTCAAAGTCTTCATCGATTTCAAACACATGGCTTGGAATCTTGTCTGGCCTAAAGGATTTGCTGAAAACACAACACATTGTTATTTAAAATGACTTGGACACAAGGGTCCTGCAAGCCAGCAGTCGATGCTGGATCCAGAAGGAACAGCCAAACTGTAGACTAGAGAGCACATCAGAACTGTCCTCCTGCAGAAGGCACATCCCTGTACAGCTGGAGAAAGCTGATTTCTGAGTGCATTTCATGGAAATTAAGCACAAGAAGTATGTAATAAGCTTGCTCCTTGTTAGCCGATTCTGCAGAGATTTTGCTGACTTGCATTTATGCACCACAGAGATGCAGCAGGCCACTTTATCTTCCATTGGAGCACACGACTTCCCAGCATTGCAGCATTAAAAGCAATACTGCAACCTTGATGGAAGTCGTCCAACAACCTCCCCATGGCAGGGGGCACAAAGATCTGCTCAGCACGAGAACACCATGTCCGGCACACACAGAACATCAGCCCAGGGGGACAAACTCCCAGTTTAGGATGAGCAGACACTGCCAACAGTATTTATCCTGCCACAAGGCCAGTCTGTGGAGCATCCTCATCCCAGATGCACACTGGTGGATAGGATGTGAAGTAATGAAGTAAGATCCCCATGGCCGGCTTGGAACTGGATGAGCTTTAAGGTCCCTTCCAACCCAAACCAGTCTGGGATTCTATGACCCATGCTGACAATATTGTCAGCATCTCCCTGGCAGAGCTGAATGACAACATCGTGATAACATGAACCTCTGGCCTCTAACTTTCCCAGTGACATACCCCTGGAGGGAAGGCTGCTTGTGAGAGAGTAATCAGAAGAAAGGGCAGATTGTTTCTGTTAAGCCTGATCAAACCCCAGCCCTACGACCATGCATTAGTATTCCAAGGGAGCACAACACTTACCATGGCAACATCCGAAAGTCTCCTGAGTATTCCTCATACTTGTAGTTCACCACGTGCCAGTCTGAGCTGTAGGTTTTAATGCACTGAAAGGAAAACAATGCAGCTCTTTGAAAGCTACAGCAAGCAAAACAAAACCATGCACAAGGCTGAAAGGCTACAGACTGCTGGGTGAGAGAAGCACAAGTGGAATAGGCCTGAGCAAGGCTGCTGCTCTTATCGGAAGGAAGGCGCTGCATACACTTCTGTCCCTACCTCTTTGACAAAGAGACTCTGAGCTTTCTTTAGAGCATCTTCTGGCACTGTTGACTGGACAGTCCTTCTCTGTCGGCTGATGACTGAGATCTGCAGGGAAAAGGAGAACACGTTTTCAGTGCAAACTGGGTCTTCAAGGCTTGATACTTGCTTTAAATAAATACTGTGGTCCCAAATCACCAGTGGGTCATTTTGGCTTTATGTGTCAGAAACGAAGCCAACATGAACATGTGGCTAAGAGTGGAAATCTTTCAAATGAAGCAGGACTGGAGATAGGTGAACCTCAAGCACAAGAAACAGCCAGCACCAACTCACAGATACATCCTCGATGGGGAATATCAGCAGCTCCCGTAGGGGATCACTGTAGATCTGAACCTTGCGTTGAAGGATCACGTTCTCATAGTCCAAGGGTTCAACCACTTTAGTTTTTTCCTGCAGAAAAAGAGAGAAGATGAAAAAAATCATATATATGATAAATAAAATAACCAGTAACTAAGATCTCGTGCTTAATTGAGCCTGACAATTTCATACATAACACAGTTTGGACTGCTCATTAATTCAGTAACATGTGATGCAGGTAACAATCCATGTGCAAGATTTCAGAGAGGGAAACGAGGGGTTAAGTTATCTGTGCCTGACAACAAGCTATGGGAAGAAAGAGAGCTCTGTGCTGCTCTCATCCAGGCACAGCCTCTAATTCCTTAATGGAGCAAGAAATGCTCCTGGGCAGGCCACAGCTTTAGCAGCTGCTTCAGTTTCTTTACACTGGAGCAGCTCATCCACCAGCTCAGAGTAAACACAGCCTCTGGCGCTGTTGAGATGAGAGCAAGGCTGCTGCTGTGACCTCCAGGGCAGGCATCTCGCCTCTGGAAGGAAGAGCAGCATCCCCCTGGAAATGCAGGAAAGCCTCTCCATAAATCACACCTCAGCCAGAGCCAAAGGCTGGGAAAATCTGGAGCCTGGTTTTGCTCATTTACATTTCTGGGAAGCAAGAGGAACTACTGCGAAATCGCCAGAGTCACAAGTAAAAACTATCAGGAGAATATCTTTACATTCACTGCTGAATTACTTTTATCTCTGCTACAAGTCACAGAATCCCAGACTGCTTTGTCTTGGAAGGAACTTAAAGCTCATCCAGTTCCAACCCCTGCCATGGGCAGGGACACCTTCCACTAGAGCAGGTTGCTCCAAGCCCTGCTCAGCCTGGCCTTGAACACTGCCAGTGATGGGGCAGCCACAGCTTCCCTAAAGGGAAGCCAGAAGAGGTAGGTCACGTTGTTTGTAAGCAAAACAGCTGCTCAGAGAGGGATGCATCCTGTCTCCTGCCTGCCATCAAGGAAAAACAGGCTTCTTCATCCATCCCAATCCAAGCCTGCTGCCCAGCGGGGCCAGACATGCCCATGCCCCTGCAAACAGAGTGGCAGAGTAGGGAGGAAGCCATCACAGATGCATTTTGCCCTTCGTCCCACCCTAGTGCCCCGTGTCCCAACACGGCTGGAGATAAAGCTTTAAGCCCTGAAAATGAGATTTCAGAGTCTTAGTTTTTCTGAAGAGCCTGGTTGAAGCACACACCTCCTGGCATCCAGGAGCCTCGCGCTGCCCAGTGCTGTCACAGCAGCAGATGGCACCCACCAAAGTCATTATTACAGCAGAGGAAACACTATTGCACTAAAGTAATTAGAGTCTTAGAAACCACAAATTCCTCCACAGGGAAAGCCAATATCCAGGCACAAAGAGACACTGCCAGTCCAGCAACAAAATCAGCCCATGATATGCAGTGCTGTCAAAGCCTCTGTCAAAGCTCTCTGGCACACACGTGGCAGCTGAGTGAAGACCTCAGAGCAGCCTTTTAGTATCTGAAGGGGGCTACAAGGATGCTGGGGAGGGACTCTTCATCAGGGACTGCAGCAACAGGACAAGGGTGATGGGTTCAAACTGACACAGGGGAAATTCAGGTCAGATTTATCAGGTTAGACAGGGGCAGCAGCCCCCAGCTCAAAGCACCAGGATCAAAATCAAGACCTGTGGGAAACACCTCAGAGGGCAAAGCCAAACCTGATTTTAAAGGGAGAGAACAGGAGAGCGGTGTGCTTGCCCGGGGAAGCACACTCCTCCTTACCTCCGGGTAAGCATCACTCACCACTGGTTCAAGCCCCACACACCAGCCTGTGCCCCAAAACACACGCTGCTTTCTCTGCCCTTCTGCATCTGCTCTGAGACCGTTGTGATCCTATTCCTTGTGCCTGGGGAAGCAGGCCCCATCCGGGCTGGGCCACGAGGCTCCCCTTAGACAACACACAGGGAAACAACAGCCTCTCTATTAGAGTACTGACTCTTCACCAAGCAAGCTGGCTGACATTTGAACAGGAAATTCAATGAAACTACTTCAACAGAAACATGCCCACGAACACCAGCGCAAGGCTCTGCTTTGACCAAGCACGGCCACAAGGAAAACTTCAAGGAAAGATCCTGATCCTCAGTGCCCTGCTGTGGTGCTGCCCTCTGCCAGCCCGAGCACAAATCCCCACTAGACAGAAACCACCAGAGAGTCCAAAGGAAAGGCTGAGCAAGGGAATTACCAATAGCCAAGAGGGGGGAAATCTTCAGAAGTCAGATTAATTTCCCACCTTTCTGTCTCCATTTGCAAAGCTTACAAAATTCCTTGTATTTGCTTTACAAACAAAGGCTCACAATGACAGCTGAGAATATTCACGTGGGAAAGGACAGGAAAGGACATTTCTGTTTTAGCTTTTATTGCCTGAAAAACAGTAGCCACCTGTGTTCTAGAGTTCTGCCTCTGTATATCATACAAACATGCTGGTATTTTTATTATAAGATTAATTGACATTAATCAATATGATTCTTCCCCTGTGAGGGTGCTGAGGCGCTGGCACAGGGTGCCCAGAGAAGCTGTGGCTGCCCCATCTCTGGCAGTGTTCAAGGCCAGGTTGGACACAGGGCTTGGAGCAAGCTGCTCTAGTGGAAGGTGGCCCTGCCAGCGGCAGGGGGTTGGAGCTGGATGAGTTTTAAGGTCCCTTCCAACACAAACCAGGCTGGGGTTCTGTGACAGTGTTTTTCTGTGATTCTTTTCTCCCAGAATTACAACAGGTATAATCCAAGCAGATATAGAAAAAGTAAATGAAAAATGTTTAATTCAACCAGCCCAGCTCTCTCAGCCTGTCTCCAGAGCAGAGCTGCTCCAGCCCTCGCAGCATCGCCAAGGCAGGGGGCACCTTTAATCAATGTGCTTGTCCCCAAGCACAGGCACAAGCTCCATGGTGGCTGCCACCGCATGTTTCCCATTGTACAGCAGAAGCCAAGCCCAGAGCAAACCCTGACCCAGCACAAGAGCTGCATCACCATCAACTTTAGCATCTCAGGGTGCCAACAGCCAGCACAGAGACACAAACATGCACGGCTCCATCCCCACCCAGCCCCACCAGCCCTGCAGCACTTCCTCTGTGCCCTCCTCTGCACAGCCTGTGGGTTTGGCAGCCCCGAGACCATGGGGCTTTTTCACTTCCTCAGAAACAAAGCTCTACCCCGTGCATGCACCCAACTCACTAAGTACCTGGAGACATAAGTGATAGGAATACCAAGAGTCCAGGGAGACCTTAGAGCAGCTCCAGGGCCTATAGGGGCTCCAGGAAACCTGGAGAGAGGCTTTGGACAAGGGCCTGCGGGAACAGGACAAGGGGAATGGCTTTAACCTGCCAGAGGGGAGACTGAGATGAGCTCTGAGGCAGAAGCTCTTCCCTGCGAGGGTGCTGAGGCGCTGGCATGGGGTGCCCAGAGAAGCTGTGGCTGCCCCATCCCTGGCAGTGTTCAAGGCCAGGTTGGACACAGGGGCTTGGAGCAAGCTGCTCTATGGAAGGTGTCCCTGCCTGTGGCAGGGGTTGGAACTGGATGAGCTTTAAGGTCCTTTCCAACCCAAACCAGTCTGGGATTCTATGATTAAATTGATGGTTCTTTAGAGAAGCTAAAAGGAGAGGAGGAAATCACATGGACCACGTGTCCATATTAATGTATTAGCTCAGGCTTTACAACTGTGCCCCATAATTTAGCAAGCATTTTACAGCCCCCCTATTTCCTGCCTCTGCTGTTGCAACCCTGTAATGCACTAAGGTGGAAAACTCAGCAAAGCCCCAATTTTAAAACAAATCCCCAAGGGCAAAATAGGTGAAACACACAGAAAATAGGAGGAAAAGGCAATCTGGGGAATTCATTACAGAATAAAGAGGGGACAAAACCAGAAGCATACAACTACTCTTTGGACATACTGGTCACCATCACATCACTCTCAAGGCTGGCAGCAGCCTAGGGCAGAACAGGACCATCTCCCACTTCATTGTGCAGACTGGAAACCTGAGGATACCTTGCAGACAGCAAAGAGAACTCCCCATTTCTTATTTGGCTCAAGGAACCTGACAGCACATGGGAAATTTAAATGGTGCCTGGGAACTGAGAAAATTCACTTGGCAAACAGCATGGGCACACGGAACTGAGACATTTCTATCCACAGCAAAGCTTTCCAAAGGCAGGGATACAAAGATCTCTGCTCAGGGCTCTCTCAAGTCATGCTGTCTTTAACAGCTTTCTGTTTTTAAATAGCACATTTGTGACTCTTCCCTTTTTCTGCCCCCAGCTCCTGCACTCCCATCTGATCCCATGGTCACGCTCTGACTCCAGCTTGCAGGAAGGATACAGAGAAGATATGCGCACAGAATTCATCCGTCCAGCAACCCAGGCATAAGAAAGAACAACGAAAAGAGGGAAACCCTGAGCTTGGTTATCCAGTGCCTGGAACCACCACAACCCTGTTCAAAGGCAGAATAAAGTCTGTGCCCCAAAGACTTGGCATTCAAAAGCACAGGAGAGGGAAGAGGTGGAATGGGAAATGAGGGAGGCAGAGCAAGCGGAGGCAGTGTGAGTCAGCACACATGGCAGCAGTCGCAACTGCTGCAGCCTTGCTGCTGCCAGGAGGTTTGTGGGCTTCTCAGCAAAGCCATGTGGATTCCTATAGAGGGAACCAGAAGGGAGATCTCCTGGGTTCAGCAGTAGCAGTCATTTTTCTCCTTCTTAGTAGCTGGTGCAGCGCTGTGTTTTTGATCCAGGACAGGAGACAAGGAAGCAGCTCTCAGCAGATGATGGGAAGGTTGTGCCCATGAGCTTGCTGCAAACCCAAGACTCAGTGGATGGAACAGCAGGGCCCAGGGTGAGAGGTGCAGAGATGGGCTGTGGTAAAATCACAAGGATTAAAAGTAGTCAATGAAGCCAGGTATGAGGAGGCCAAAACTATTTTTACACTGGCCAGAGAGAAAGAAGTTTAAAAAGCCAGGAGAAATGCCCAGACAGGAACCCTGGCTATGCTGAAGGCACAAAACCACTGAGCTTGAGAATCATGGAATCCCAGCCTGGTTTTGGTTGAAGGGACCTTAAAGCTCCTCCAGCTCCAACCCCTGCCACGGGCAGGGACACCTTCCATAGAGCAACTTGCTCCAAGCCCCTGTGTCCAACCTGGCCTTGAACACTGCCACGGATGGGGCAGCCACAGCTTCTCTGGGCACCCCCTGACAGCGCCTCAGCACCCTCACAGGGAAGAGCTTCTGCCTAAGAGCTCATCTCGGTCTCCCCTCTGGCAGGTTAAAGCATTTCCATGGCCTCCTCTGGCCTCGCTCCAACAGCTCCATGTCCCTCTTGTGCTGTTGCCCCAGAGCCGGATCGGAACTGCGGGGGGAGGGGGTGGTGTCTCAAAGCGTCTCACAGACCACACCTCCCTCCTGCACTGATGGCCATGGGTGGCAGCAGAACCTCATGTGGCACCCTGAAGGGCAGGCTGGGTGCCGCGTTTTGTGACTTGGATGTCGGTTTTTGCATTGTAATGCCCAACTCTCCAGGGACAAAGCGAGTGTCTGCAGCCATCAGCGTGCCCCCAAGCGTGGCACAGCATCAGTGCCAGACACCAATTTAAGAAGTCTTGAAGAAACAGCCATTTGACATACAAACATTTACCTGTTGTTACTAGGCCTGGCAAATAAAACTAATTCAGGCTTTGAAATGTCTTCAAATTGGCTTACAGATTACAGGAAGTCAGGATAATCAGCATATGGCTCTTCATTTCCCTTCCACTTACTCATAAGTGGACTCCACACTTCACATCCTTTAGGAGATTGCATTTTGAAACCTAGCTCTGCAGCCACGAGGGCCATGAACGCTGTTCTTCTTCCGAAAGCTCAAGATCCTGAATAATCACTTGAGCAAAGGAAACCACCCTCAGAAGGAAACTGCACTGCCATGAAATGACAGAGCTGCTACAGCACCTCTGAAAACGATGCCCTTTGCAAGTCAACAGGAAAAGCACCATCGGAAGTGAGTGGTAGCTGGGGCATGGCTCATCTCCGGCACAAGGAGATGCTTGAGGTGGTCCAGCATGGAGCCTTCACAGGGCAGTGAATTAGGGCCAGCATCTGGGCTTGCTTCTGGTAGCCTTGTACCTCTCACTGTGTGAGAGCAGTGACAGCTCAGCGCAGACCGTCACAGCATCTCTAGTCCCCTGCAGCCCGACATGTTTCTCCCTGCCCAGGTACATCCTGGCTCAGATCCAGTCCTTCTGCACAAGGAGCAGGGAGGGGGATCAGTGCAGCTCTATGTCAGCGGAGCTGCACCTGCATTCAGCTGAGCATCTGCTGCAGAGCCAGACACGGAAGCAAGGCCCAGCTTTGACGTCCCCCTCTGAAAATAACCGTGCTGATAGAAAGTGGAGAAAGGGCACTGGTTTGTATGGGACTGCCAAATTCCTGCCAGATACAACTCCTCAAAGCATTCTGTAAGCAAAGGCACGCTAAAAAAAGGAAAACAGTAATTACGATGACAATAACGCACGTTATTTATATGAGTTCTTAACTGGCGCATCCCAAAGTGCTTTTCAGATGTCACTGGCACTTCAGCATTTATTTATCTAGTACTGGGTTTATATTTAGTATCCAGTTCCAGAATAGCCAGCCTCGGAACATCTGAGAGCAATTAATCACAATAGCAGAGCCCCTCCCCTTCCTGCCTGCTCTTCAAAACTCTTGTTTTTCACTCAAGAAACCACTTGTGCAGGGGCCAAGCCAAGCAGGAGAAACGCTCCCCAGCTCCTCTGCGACATGGAGCGAGCCAGGCAGTGGGGAGAGACTTCATAGAACCATAGAATGGCTTGGGTTAGAAAGGACCTTAAGATCATGCAGTTAAAACCCCCTGCCATGGGCAAGGACACCTCGCACTAGACCATGTCACCCAAGGCTGTGCCAGGTTCTGGTCTCTTGGAAGGGGCTTTAAAGCTCCTCCAGCTCCAACCCCAGCCACAGGCAGGGACACCTTCCACTGGAGCAGCTTGCTCCAAGCCCCTGTGTCCAACCTGGCCTTGAACACTGCCAGGGATGGGGCAGCCACAGCTTCTCTGGGCACCCTGTGCCAGCGCCTCAGCACCCTCCCAGGGAAGAGCTCCTGCCTAAGAGCTCATCTCAGTCTCCCCTCTGGCAGGTTAAAGCCATTCCCCCTGTCCTGTCCCTACAGGCCCTTGTCCAAAGCCCCTCTCCAGGTTTCCTGCAGCCCCTTTAGGCACTGGAGCTGCTCTAAGGTCTCCCCTTCAGGAGCCTTCTCCTCTCCAGGCTGCCCCAGCCCAGCTCTCTCAGCCTGGCTCCAGAGCAGAGCTGCCCCAGCCCTCGCAGCATCTTCATGGCCTCCTCGGCTCAAGCAGGACTCGCTCAAGCCCATGCAGCAACAAAAGGGGAGAATGGAGCAGGAAGCCACAGGACAGCCTTGGGTTGCCTCAGCAACACAGTAAACAGCCCCAGTGGGGATGTCAAACCCCAAAGACGGTGCTGGTGGTTTAAGCAGGTCAGGAAGTTGGTGGCCTCAGCCTCCATCTTGGCTCCATCTCCAGGCTGCAGGCAATGGCTGCAGCGTTGAACCCTCCCCTCCTCAGCAGTTTCAGGAATGGTCCAGCGCCTAAGGGGCTCCAGGACACCTGGAGAGGGGCTTTGGACAAGGGATGGAGGGACAGGACAAGGGGAATGGCTTTAACCTGCCAGAGGGGAGACTGAGATGAGCTCTTGGGCAGAAGCTCTTCCCTGTGAGGGTGCTGAGGTGCTGGCACAGGGTGCCCAGAGAAGCTGTGGCTGCTCCATCCCTGGCAGTGTTCAAGGCCAGGTTGGACACAGGGGCTTGGAGCAAGCTGCTCTATGGAAGGTGTCCCTGTCCATGCAGGGGTTGGAGCTAGATGAACTTTAAGGTCCCTTCAACCCAACCCAGGCTGTGGTTCTATGGCACTTGGAGATGACCAGGTCCTAACGCTGCACAGGAGGTATTTCCTCCTTTTGGCTGCACCCATGCAGTGTCCCTTCCCCAGGGGCCAGGATGTGGTGGGGATGTCACCCAGCACACAGCCAGGAGCAGGGACTGCTCTGGACAGAAGCAGGCAGCATCTCCTTCCAGCTGGAAGTACTCCCAAGGCACAGCCCCATGGCAGGAGATATTAATAGGGGAGAGAAAAAATTGCACTTCAGCAAGAAAGCAGAGAGGGGTGAGAAAAGGGTCAGGAATGAGCAGACCTGACCCCATTAGACAACCAGTGGGAGACAGGGAGAAGCTGTAAAGATAAGCCAGGGCTGTGCTGAAGGAAAGAGGAGCCAGCAAGGAAGAGCTTTGATTTGTACTTTCTAAGGGATGAAAGAGATGGAGAGTGTTGGTGGCAGGAAACGTGCTCCAGTGTTTCTAAGATGACAGCCGTGGCCACAATGGGTATTGAACTACTCTTTTCTTCCCTGGACACAACAGGAGCGAGGCCAATCAAGCAGGAAGCTAAAGCACACTCATGCCCAGCACCTGGCTGCTGTTCAGCTGCTGTGTGCGACCATGACTTGCATTCTCAGGCCATGGAAACGTCAAAAGCTTTGTGCAATTTTGCATCATTAGAGATAATAATTCAGCTGCAAAGGGCTAAGTGAAATGCTGCAAGAGCCACCAAACTGCAGCTATAAAAGGGTGCTCCAAAAGGCACTACAGCAGGCAGGCCATGTTCAAATGCCTCTGGTCCTGGGAGGGATCTCTGCAAATATCTCCAGATAACACAGGAGGCTGAAACAAAGCCTGAGAGCATCCCCTCACTGGATGCACAGTGCACCAAAGCCCCAATCATATTGCTGGCATTTGCTGCACCACCAACAGCCATCTGTTCCAGGCATTTCACTGCACTGACAGTGGGAGGGCAGATGCTGGCAGTGCAGGGACACCTCCATCTTCGTGACATTGTCCCTGGCACAGAACAAACCACTCTCGGCCTGGCCCAGCAAATGCCAAAACCCCAGCCACACGGCCAGCAGGACATGGGAAGAAATCTGTGCAAACACGTGTAAGGCCTGGGTGCTTTGTTTGCTTCCCAGAGCTTGCCTACAGTGGGCAGGAGGACACATACACTGAAGTGATGCTTGGGAAGGATAAGATCTAGTGGCCATCATCGTTGTCATAGCCTCCAGAAACCTCAAAAAATGGATGCGTTGACTACAGCTCATCCTACAGCACCCATTCCTCAGCGTACTGGCGTGCACGGGGGAGCAAGGGATTGCTTCATTCCCCCTGGACTGGGTGTTGGTAGGAGACATCCGGGGGATTTGCTAAGTGGCCCCCGATCACTGCACCGTGAGCTTGGGGCTGTGCTCCCCTCCATGCAACAATGCCCTTCATCCACTGCATGACCGGGGTATGCGCTGGACACATCCATGGCACACGCTGTGCCACGGCACCCAGCCGGCACCCAGCCAGCACCCGGCTAAACTCAGCTCCTTCCAGCACAGGAGTGAGCCCCACGTCAGGAAAGCATGTGATTAATGTTAAGAATGCACTGAAGTGTTTCTTGAGTAAACCCTTGTGAGCAAGCATCTCCCCTTGAGCACTTCCACAGAAGCCACCTGAGCAGCCTCTCCAGAGGCAGAACCTGCCCTGGCTGAACCGACAGCACAACTCCCACCGCTTCCACAGGGGCAGGATTTCCTCTCATGTCTCATGTACATCTCTTTTTCTATGCACATTATGCAAACACAGCATGCTGATTACCCCGGGGGGGGGGGGGGCATGCCCGCATTCTGTGTCTCTCTTGAGTGCCAAGAGCACTACAAACGCTGCATGCAAAGTCTTCACATTGATCAAAGTGAATTTAGCTTATTAAGAGAGGATTCTATGCAGAAAGCCGATTTCTTCTGCATAGGCATAAATTCAAACACTAAAAATACAGTTTCAGCTGTAAAAAAACCCCGAAAACACACAGAAAGAACAAAATGCCTTTTTGCCTCCAGTCAAAACCTTCTTAATATCACTGTTAAGGAGCTTTTTATCTCCTTTTTGAGCCTGCCTGAAACTGGGCCACCCCTACCAGCCCAGCCCAGCCAGGATCAAACAAAACCCATCTCCTCCCAGCACAGTGCCCATGGTGAGGGGTTCCAGGGAGCACATCCTGCCGTACCACACAGCACAGGGGAGCAGGCGCTGGGTTTGAATACCCCATCTCTGGCAGTGCTCAAGGCCAGGTTGGATGGGGCTTGGAGCAACCTGCTCTAGTGGAAGGTGTCCCTGCCTGTGGCAGCAGCTGGAATTAAATGAGCTCTAAGCTCCCTTCAAACCTATGTCTATGGTTCTACGATTGTGCCTTGCAACGCTCTCGTGGCTGCCCAAGTCCTGTGTCGGGCAGCACCTCGGTGCTGGCTCCTCCTGCCTCACTGCATGACTTTCCCATTAACACTCAGCAATACCCTGAGTGTGGAGAGCACAGGAAGAGGGAGACTGCAGTAAAGGTCTGAGGCCAAAATCACCCCCGTCTATCCACTGTCAAGGGTCCCTGGCTGCAATCCTCGGGGTCAAGCCTTCATGTCTCTCCCAGCTCTGACCAGCACTTTGCACTCTGGCTCTGAGGTTGCACTCCTGACACAGGGTTTTACTGTGGTGCCCAGGGTAATCTCTTGGCGAAGGATGGTTTAAGTTATCACACTGAGGCTTTGGCTGCTCCTCTCCTTAACCACATCTTCACTTTTTTCTTTGTCTGTTAGCATGTCATTTATCCCACCTGCCAACTCAGCGCTTCTGCTCAATTTGTCTGTTTGTTTGAACAGTGACGTTGCTTGTCAGTTATTCTGCCAAAACTCCATCCGTGAGTTATAAACTGCAGCACACATCAGGGACCATTCAAAGCTGAAATTGATACAACCTGCTCTACAGCTTAAGCAGAGGGAGGTGCACAGAGAACCGTGGTTCCCACACACGCTGGCTGCTCCCAGCTCCACTCCGCAGGGCTCTGCCTGCTTGCAAGGGGGTCCTGAACTCTTTGTCCTCACCAAGATCTCCCTTACACAGCCTGTCTGTGAACACGACACACGGCCACAACAACATCCAGGATGCTGGAACACCAGTGCAGTCAAAGGGAAAAAAAGAGCCCCAGCTCTGGGGCCCCCAACACAGGAGGGATGTGGAGCTGTTGAAGTGAGTCCAGAGGAGGCCATGGAGATGCTGCGAGGGCTGGGGCAGCTCTGCTCTGGAGCCAGGCTGAGAGAGCTGGGCTGGGGCAGCCTGGAGAAGAGAAGGCTCCTGAAGGGGAGACCTTAGAGCAGCTCCAGTGCCTGAAGGGGCTGCAGGAAACCTGGAGAGAGGCTTCAGACACAGGCCTGTAACTGGATGAGCTTTAAGGCCCCTTCCAACCCAAGGCAGCCTGGGATTCCGTGATCCTTCCCCACCCATGGGGCCTGAAGTTCCTCTGAGCTCCCCACCACAGCCCTCACTTACTCTCACTGCTATAGCTCTGGATTACAGCTCCACTGATACCACGACAGGAGCAGCACTGACTGCACCTGAGCAGCTGGTCCAAAGGGTGGGACACGGGTACCCCAGGACACCTCGGGAAGGCACAACCTCCACTTCCTCTTATGTCCGACCAGCACAACATCCAATGCTCCCCTTTCACACACATGAAGGAGCTGGCTCTGCCAGCAGTCACCGACCTAACTCCCACCAACTTCCCTGCAGCTTTGCAGCCCAAAGAGAGGTGTAAATATTCCCCTGGTGCTAGACAAGCACAAATGGAAAACCAGGAACAGAAATCAGATGACATGAACTTCACATCACTTGCAGAACAGCAGGTTTGAAGCTGCATCATCCCGGACATCACACTTGCTCAGGCTTGCCACGCAGAGCACAGTGCTCCTGGCTGGATGAGTCTCCTTCAGCACACAGATTATGCTCCACACAAGCTGCCCGTGTCCCTGACACTAAAAGCTTTCCTCACTGAGACATTTTCATTTATGAGTGTTTCATTTACTGCCTACAAACGGCTCCTTACTCCAGACAGCTCCTTGTCTCGAGGGAGCACTCTGAATGCCCAAAATGCTGAGCTCAGTGTATGCACTGAAAAAGCACTGTTGTGTATGAAGCTGCATGCGCTGGTGCACGCAGCATTAGCTCTGCTCCCTGTTCCTTCATGTCATCCATGCTCACCACAGTGGATACCTGTGGTTTCAGCTAGGCAAGGAGACAGCCAAGTACCTGACAGGGTCACCAGGGGACAGGCAGGGTGTCCCCAAAGACTCTGGAAGTGTTAAACTATTCATAGAATCACAGAACCACAGCCTGTTTTGGGTTGGAAGGGACTTTAAAGCTCCTCCAGCTCCAACCCCTGCCACAGGCAGGGACACCTTCCATAGAGCAGCTTGCTCCAAGCCCCTGGGTCCAACCTGGCCTTGAACACTGCCAGGGATGGGGCAGCCACAGCTTCTCTGGGCACCCCCTGACAGCGCCTCAGCACCCTCCCAGGGAAGAGCTTCTGCTTAAGAGCTCACCTCAATCTCCCCTCTGGCAGGTTAAAGCCATTCCCCCTTGTCCTGTCACTCCATGTTCACTTGCTTTTGTTGATGCCCCTTCACCTGCTGTATCCAGGCTGTAGGAAGGGGACGGGATGACCAGGACACGCAATGCCAGTCTGCCTCAGACAGCCCGAGAGCCCCAGCTCATGACACCTCAGGACACAGCACGCTGCCAACCCGCACCAGCCCCTGCTCCCCATGCTGGGGCCCTGGGTCTCAAGGAGGGTGCAGGCGCAAGGGACGTGCCCACACTGTGCTCTGCAGCTGCCCAGCTCAGCAGGGCCAAGGCTGAACCTCACCTTGGGAGTGGGATCAGAAACGATGGCTTTTCATCTCCCCGTCTCAGCCACTCCCCAGCATCACCTTCCAGGATGCCCTCTCCACCCCCCCAACAGCCATAGACTTCTTTACAGGGATGTTGACCTGGTGGATGGAGAGGAACCACCCTCTCCCTGAACACTGCAGTGTCCTATGGCTCTTCCTAGTGACGCAGAAGTGCTGGGATTTATCCCTTGCTGCTGAACTGTCAGAAGCAGGAAACTGCCAAGACTCAGGAATCAGAAACCTGTCCTCGCCCTCCTCTGGAGCAGCTCAGGAGGATTTGCCTGTCAAAGGAGAGGCTGGCAGAGACATGGGCAATGAAACCCTGGAGAGGATCAGGAAGAGGGTGGCCGCTGATGGGTGCTGGCCCCTGCTGGCTCCTTCAGGATGCTGTCAGGTGTTCTTCATTTTCATCTGCAGCCCTTCCCATGCTAACAGCAGGCACCAAGGAACCATTTGCCTGCAGGATATCAAAGCTCTTCAGGTCCTACACAAACAATTTCATTTTTAATGAGAGGTTCCATCAGGTCGTACACAAAGCATTTGTTCCTACGTATTGTTACCGAAAGAGGGAAAGCAAATCCCATGGGAGCCTGTAAGGATCCCTGAACAACAGCACATAGGAGACAATAGCCATGGCACTAGAAAATCAGGCTGGATTATCACCATGGCTATTTCCAGCTTCAGGAATCAGTAAATGTACAATAAAACTCTGGTTTTAAAAGAACAGTTGAACCCCCTCTGTTTATTGAACAACACATGCCATCTAACATGATGGCAGAGAACTAATCTTGAGCAAGCTGCTCTAGTGGAAGGTGTCCCTGCCCATGGCAGGGGTTTGGAACTGGATGAGCTTTAAGGTCCCTTCCAACCCAAACCAGGGCGTGATTCTATGACTCTGTAACAGAAATTACTCTGAACTTGTATGTCACTTTCTGCACATCTCATTGCCTACCCTTCCATCAACATCAAGGTCAAAGTTGATTACACGCTGGAGTAACCCAATGAGTGGCCCATCCAGGACAGCCCCGGCAGCTCTGGGGCCCAGCGCCTGCCTGAGCAGGGCACAAACACTGCATCACAACACACACAACCTGCTGCAGCGAGCGCATCCCGGAACGCACGTGGCTTCGCCCAGGCACGGGATTCCAGGGATGCGTCGGCGGTGGTCCCGGCTCACGCCAGTGCCGGTGCCTCTCCCGTTGCCAGGCCGAGCGGCTCAGCCCCGCGCTGTCCGCCGGCCCCGCTGCGGGAGGAGCTCCGTGCCTGCCCGCCTGCTGCCCCGCACGGCTCGTTCCCGTTACCTCCCGCTCCCACCACACGAGCGCTGACCCCAGCGCCGGCTCCCCGCAAAACCCCCCGCTGCGAGCTGCGCTGGGGCGGGCTCGGTGCCGGCAGGTGGCGAGCGGGGCGGAAAGCGGGATGCACATGGTGGGAACCCGGGGAGGGAACGCTGCCCTTCCCATCTCCATCCCCGTCCGCATCTCCATCCCCTGCCTCGCCCAGCGCTGCCCGACCCCCGCTCGCCCCCTTCCTCTTCCTCTTCCTCTTCCCCCGTTCAGCGCATCCCTTGCCCAACCCTGCCCCTTCCCCGGCGGTACCGCCGGGCCGGGCGTGGCTCCTGGCGGCGGCGGCGCCCCCGAACCCAGCCGAGCGGCGCTCACCAGGACGAAGGAGCTGCGCACCGCCTCCGAGACGCTCTGCCGCAGCTCAGCGGCCGTGCCCGGCTTGCTGAGCCGCTTCGTGAACTTCCTCACTTCCGACATGGCGACATGGTCCGAGCCGACCGCCGCGCCGAGCACAGCCGCTGCCTCCCTGCGGGCGGGCGCGGTGGGGCCGGGCCAGGGGCGGGCGGAGCCGCTGGGCGGGGCTGGGACCGGGAGGCTGCTGCTCCGTTCGCCTCGGTTCTGCCCTGCGCCGGCCGGGCTCGGCTTCGTCCCCGCAGCAGGTGCTGCGCCGGGGGAAGCGCAGGGTCTCAGCCAAAGGCAGCGTGGCTGCGGGGGACGGGAGCGGGCCCCGGAATGGGGCTTTGGAAAAGGGCCTGTAGGGACCGAGCAGAGGAACGTCTCGGCTGGTCCCACCCACCCAAACCGGGGCTGTCAACAAAGCCCCAGGCCCGGCCCCTCGCCCGGGAATTCCTCACCCTGCTCAATCCTATGGGACACACCTGATGCTGCTGCTTGGCCCTGCCCGCCCATGTCTGCACCAGGCAGGACCAGACCCGCAGCAAGACACATCCTGAGCGGATGGGCAGCGCCTGCAGCCAATGGGATTTCCCTCTGGCTGCCCTGGGAAGAAGAGTTTGGGATCCTGAGCCTCTGGCATGGAGCAACCTCATGGAGCCCCTGTGGAGGTAGGAGGAAACCTGCACCAGAGCCAGGTAGGGGCTGAACCAAGCTGGGAACCGAGGAGCACGGAGCTGCTTGCTCAGCCCCTGCGCCCCGCAGGAGGGATGAGGGGAATGGGAAGAGAATCACAGAGTGTTGGGAGAGAACAGTTTAATAAGTGAAATGCAGTGGAATACGAAGAATAATGACAATAACTAACATCACAGAATAGTAATAATAAGAATTAATAACATGACAATAACAACAAAGGACAATGTAATACTACTACTATTAATAATATATGAAGTACAACCTACTACTACTAACAACTGAAGTACAACAGCATCCTACCACTAAAACTTATAACTGAAGGACAACCTAACACTGCTCCTACCACAATGAAATACAACTACTACAAACAACAATAACATCAACAACATAATCAATGACACGGTGAAGCTCAGCCCAAGGGTGGTTGTTTCTGCTGGCAGCAGTGGATCTTCATATGGGAGCTCCTGCCCTGAGTGGTGTTGAAGAGCCTGGAAGTTAGAAACCATGCAGGGATTTGCAGTTCCTCTTGACAATTCCACCACCACCCTCAAGCCAAGCTCCTGAGTTTCTGATTTGAGAGGATTTGGGCAGGTCGGTGTTTAAACAAAGCACATGGATGGGGTGGAAGCTGGCTGTAAAGGTGTGGGAAGGCCGAGGGGGATCCTGAGCTGCGCCTCCTGCTCAGGAAGTTTCCATTTCAGCCCAAATCAGCTCGTTTCCAGAAGCAGCAAAATCCAAGTCACCTTTGGCACTCAGGGCAGGGAAATCCACTCCCGTCACCGCCATCACAGGGCTGCTCTGGAGCCTGGCACCAGTTCTGCTGCTCTGGTACGTTCTGGTGCGGCAGAACACAGCGCTTCTTGGGGCTGCAAAGGGTCTGTAAACCAGAGGGAGTTTATTGCTTTATTCCTTCTTTTTCCTTCTCTTCCCAAAAGGTGGAGGAGAGCTGAATGGAAAAAAGCTTAAAATCTCTGGGAAGGGCCCGGGCACATGGGAATGTGTTACAAACCCCAGCTGTCAGCCAGAGCCTGCCCCAGTGAGCTCCTCGGAACGCCAATGAGCCCAAAAGTGCTTTAATGGGGTGGTGAGGACGGGCACCTCGGCAGAAAACGGGGATGATTGTGAGTGCTGGGAGCAGAGTCACCCTTTCCTGCCCCAAAGTTTTAAGTGAGGAATAACTGAGCACCTTCTCTTCAGCCTCTTCCACCTCCTGCAGCAGCCTCTGGGTCTTCCCTCCCAGCAGCAGAAATCGGTTGCAGCCAAACTGGATCCTCTTAAATGTGTAATAGCGTTCAGTGCATTCAGACACAGTCTGAGTTTGAATCTGTTGTGAGCAAACCAGAAGCAATCTGTAAGGGCAATGCTGGAGGCAAACCCTGAAGGCACACACATTCAACAGATCCATCTCGCAGAGGTTTGCGGCAGCACCGGCACACAGACAGGGGATACAGGACAGGAAAGAAACCCTCCTCTTCTGACCAGACTGGGAAGCAGCGCTGGAATGGGAGGGCAGCACGTTCCACACACACTGTGTCCTTATTACGGGAATATCTCTGGGACTGGGGAGCAGAGACCTGAAATGTTCTGTTCTAATGACACACAAAGGTCTCTCAGGGGTACCTGCAGAAGACACCACCACATTCTGAAGTGACTTTCTAGAAAGCTAAATTCTCAACCACATCCATCACAGGCTTCAGAGCACCTGGGGTTTGCTCCCTAACCTGTCAGGGTACCCAGCCTTGCCCGGGCTGCAGAGACCAGGGAGGAAACTCACTGGAAGGTGCAGCCAGCAATGGCAAAAGAGCTCCTCAGCCTCCTTCCCTGACTGGGGGACAGCACAGCCAGCCAGGGACATCACATTACACTGATGGTGGAGTCCCTCCCACTCACCAGCAGCACTACAGCACCCAGGGTGCAGTAAGGATCGGTATTCCTTCCCTAACATCTATCCTTGCAGCTGATGCTGCTGTAAGGGCTGGAACCGTGCTTAGGTACCAGCTCTGAGAACCTCTCCTGTGACTGGAAAGGTTACTGGCAGGTTTAGAACTTAATTTCTCAGAAGCCATCCAAGATAAAAGGCTCTCAATATCATTAGATAGTAACACTTCGTCCTGCCCTGCCTGCACTGGGTATCTGTGAGCCCTTTCATCACCTGTAAATGGGCCTAGCCCTGACTGTGTGATTAGCCTCAAGCAGGTGATTAATCCCAGTAATTCATCCATTGGACTGGGGCCAGCATTCCTGCACTGACCCGTGGGGTCAGTAACCCAGATCCAGACACATTTTCCAGCTGAGAAGGCAGAGGGTTATAAATGCCATTACCCCTGCAGTGTCCCAGCTTCAGAATTCCTGTGGGATATGGATACAGCTGTAATATTTTAATGGATTTCAAGTACCTCAGGTGTGGTCTTATAATCATGCCTCTACACTTACCTGTACGTCTCTTGATAACACAAAGCCAAGACCAGGCAATTCCAGGGACACAAGTGAGGAACTCCTCCAGCAAAGATTTTGTGCAGCTCATGCCTCCCATCAAAGCAAGGGTTGTGGTGTGTATGTGGGCGATGTGGTCAGACATCGGTGCTCAGCCAAACCTGCAGCCCACCAGCACTTCTGGTGCGCTCAGACACCCAGCTGTAGCACCAGGGCAGTTCTAAACACTGAGTAACCTGGTCCAGTGCATGGTGTCTCTGCCCATGGCAGGGGCTTGGAGTGGATGAACTTTTAAGGTCCCTTCAACCCAAACCCCTCTGTGATGATTCTATGAAATACCCAACCGTTTTTAGCTTACGAAAAGAGGAGTTAATGCTGCATTCATCTTCTTGAACTGCTGGCTTTAGGCCCAGACAGTAGCGAGAAGGAACCTGTAGGTGAAGTGATGGTGTTTGCACTGCACAAAGCAGCTTCTTACCTTGCATTTGTCACTTGGTACATAGAGCAGCTGTAGCAAACTCCAGAAATGGCTTGGATCAGCTCACAGGAACCACAGTCAGTCTTGACGTATATAACCTGATACAGAAACTCAGGGTTGGAGTCACAAACCACGTGTTGTCTTGTGCCGTCTCCTCACTTCTGTCCATTTGTCATTACTTTGAGCTCCACTAAAATCTTGAGTGAGTGTAGTTCATCTCATCTACACAGGTACTTTCAAACCTGAGTCAAGCTTACTCCAAGTGTGTCAACTGAAAATCACTTTATACACCAGTATGTACTGATGATGTTGGCTGACGATGCTCCTCTTGCAATAAGCAGCCTTTCTTGTTCAAGACAGTTTTACATTAAGTCTTGCTGAAATTCACTTGAGTAAAAAGAAAACCTTAAAAGAGGAGCAAGACTCATTTCCTGCCCCTCCGTTCCTTCATTCTTCTACTCACAGACTGATTTGGGTTGGAAGTGACCTTCAAAGCTCATCTAATCCAACCCCCCTGCAATGAGCAGGACAGCCAGGCTGCCCAGAACCACACGGGAAGGAATCTTGATACACTTTGGAAGCCACCTCCTCATACATCCAGTTGCAGTGTTCCATTACCCATTGCTTCAGGAAGAAAACTGTCACTCAAAAAGTGCCAAGATCAGGCAAAGGAGAACTCAGGAGTTAACCAGTGCATACAAGGTCAATGATCTGAGAAACAGGTCAAAACCACTCACACAAAAGGCAAATTTATGAATCAAAATGGAAAAGAAGCAACAGTTTCCAAGAGTGTGACCAAGTTTAATGATACATCTGTTCTGAACCACTCGACCATCAATAACATTGCATGGGTCCTGATGCCCAGAATGTTACTTCATAGGTGTTTTATATGAATATTTACAAAGACTTTCAAAATTCAGTGGCACAAAACAAAGGAGAACAACTTAAAACTTTAAGCTACAATGCTTAAAAAATGTAAACAGTTTATTTTACATACTTGTAAAATAGAAGAACCTCCTAATGCAGCTCAATTTTACCTTGAAGGTGACTATATCCTGGTGCCCGTGAAGAAGGAATGAGAGAATTCTTTACACAAGTATTGTGCTCCAGTGTGCAAAAAATCAGAGATAAGAAAGGAACCCAAAGTCCACGACAATTAAAAGACAACAACAAAAAAAGGTTTTCCACGTCCTGAAGTTAAGAGATTTATAAAAACATTTACATACGTTGCTGACCCATCAGAAACTCCCATAACTTAAACCAACGCAACAACAGGGACTACAGATTCAACATCTCATCCAACGGAATCTTGTGCAAAAAGCAGACCAGAGCATTCCCCCAGCCTTCCCTTCCCATCCCTGACATCTAGTGGCCACTGGCACCACTGGAATCCTTTTGATACCTGTCAAATGAGTGTATGTAACCAAGACACGTGTGTTCCTGTGCAGAAACGCGTGCAGGCTCACAGGGCCAGTGCAGAACAACTGCTCATAGAACGTTTAGAGTCTGATGTTTGGCAGAACTATTCTTAGCCATTCCTCTCTATTCTAATGCCCAGGTGTTAAAGGCAGACGCTGCTTTCCCAGGATCCAATATCTGAGTAGCCTTAAAAGAAAGATTTAAAAAGAACTCAGCCTGTAACATTATTATATTAGATACTCTGCTTTGCCTGCATTATTTCTGGGTGTGAATCCCACAGTACCATAGCTTTGTGCTGTCAGTTGCAGAACAACTAAGATACATATTTCTTTTTGTTAATGAAGACTTTGATTGCTCCCGTGAAGTCAGCTGATAAAAGCACTTCTGTGTGATCTGTCTTCAAAGCTCCTTAAGGAGGAAAGAGAATGAACTGTTAGTTCATCTAAGAAAATGTATTAAAAGATCAAGCTCTAATTAAAAGCTAAGCTCTTGCTGCGACACCTTCCCTCCTTTATCACATTCCTGTTATCTAGACAATACTTCAAGGAACATCTGCACTTCTTGGAAAGGGAACTTATGTCAGAGGGCTGGAGCCAGGCTGAGAAAGCTGGGATGGTTCATCCTGGAGAATGCTCCTTAAGGGGAGACCTGAGAACAGCTCTAGTGCCTAAAGGGGCTCCAGGAAACCTGGAGAGGGGCTTTGGACAAGGGCCTGTAGGGGCAGGACAAGGGGAATGGCTTTAACCTGCCAGAGGGGAGACTGAGATGAGCTCTTAGGCAGAAGCTCTTCCCTGGGAGGGTGCTGAGGCACTGGCACAGGGTGCCCAGAGCAGCTGTGGCTGCCCCATCCCTGGCAGTGTTCAAGGCCAGGTTGGACACAGGGGCTTTGAGCAAGCTGCTCCAGTGGAAGGTGTCCCTGCCTGTGGCTGGGGTTGGAGCTGGATGAACTTTAAGGTCCCTTCCAACCCAAACCAGTCTGGGATTCTATGCTGGTAGAACTCAACTTCCTAGCAGCTCAAATGCAGGAAGAATCCTAAAGTATAGAGGACAACAGCTCTGCTCCTCACTTCACATTCTCTCAGGTTTTAAGAATACAGATTTTATCAAAATGTTTAACTGCTAAGGCAGGAATGTGGATCCATGCCACTGCAGGAGTGCAAGGACTTTTCTTCTAAAGAACCCCCTCCTCAAATTAGTAATCCTTTTCTCTTCATACCATGGCATCAGGCAGAGCTCATCTCAGACACCTACCAGAGGGTATGGTGTCTGACGTTTCAGAATCTTCTCCCTTACTTTCAGCTTCTTGCTTTTCTGAAGTTTCCAGTGCCACCATCAAACCAGGATTGGGAGCAAAAATCGCTGATGTGACCACTGCATTGTGAGCTTCAGAAAGAAAACCCAACTTTGGTTACCTGGCTGCAAGGAACTGTTATACAAGAACAGCTGGCATCCATTTCAGTAACTATCCAAGGATCTCAGTGCTGGTGCACCAGGTGAGTTCATCATTCAGACACTGTCATTTGTTTATAAGCTTGCGGAGCTCAGAAGTTCCTCTAATTATTAACTGGTAATAAAAGCTCCAAATTAACTGGTAAGGGCTCTGAAACATGCTTAATACAAACACAGCCCCAAAACCTGTGTGTGTGTCCAGATGAGTTGCTCCTTTTTTGCATTGTTTTCAGTCACTTTTCCATAAAGGATCTAAGGATCAATCTTTACACTTACACAACCAAGCTCTGCCAGCACAATGTTCTTACTGCTCTTACTCAGTTTTGCTGGCAAAACCTGACTGCAGCTCCCTTACGGAAAGTGGACATGTTGTTGGCTGCTCTGTCTCTTGCCATCCCAAGCATGCATCTGCAGAGTTTCTTGTGGACAAGGTTTTCTGAGAGGCCACTTACTGAAAACCCACCCATTCCAATGCATCTTCCTGACAATCTGTTCAAACTGAATGAACAGCACTGCTGAGCAAATGGAAAGAAGATAAAAAACTTCATTTTTTAAATCATATGAGCTTTGATAAAGCACACATCAAAGATTGTTTCTTACCTTTAATGCCTTCCCAGAAGTCATTACGGTCTCTCCTTACAGACGTGAACTTGCTCAAGTCATGGTATGTACTCCAGATATAAACGTATTTATCTTCTGAACCACTTACAATGTAGGTAAAGTCATGGCTAAAGAGTCAAAGAAAGAAAACCATTACTTTTCTTAGCTGTTCAAGCACCCACTACAGCAGCTCTCCAGATGACGTGCAGCTTTACAAGTGCAATGAAGCCAAGGTCCCTGTTCAAGTTGATGCTTTATTTTAGTGACTGCAACTCAAAAAAATCTAAAAATATATAAAACCACTTAAATGTGTGTGCATGCAAGTGCCTGAGGCTGTCCTGCTGGGAGGAAAAGGTAGTTCTCATGAAGAGCACACAGACGCTGTTCTGCTGCAGCTCCTGGCATAGAAGAGCAACATGAAAATGGCATCATCTTGAAGAGCAATTTGTATCCGAGTCTGGAACCTGTGTGAGCACCAGGCTGTGCAACAGGAACTGCTAACAACAGTCATGAGCAAAAAAATCCACACAGGTGGAAGAAGAAAGACTTTCAACAAGATTGTAACTAAATGACTGCATAGTGCACATCGACAGAGACAGATCCACCCCTGCAAATCCACTTCGGCTTTACCTACTGCGTGAGCATGCCCCATAGCTAAACTCTACCCCAACTGTGCTACAGCTCTGTCAGTAGAAACGACTTAATTTGGGAAGTTAATCTCGAGCAGGGGGCTGGACAAGATGACTTCCAAAGGTCCCATCCAACCTCAGCCATCCTGGGAAATAATGGGTCAGCCTTAAAGATGCTTTCAGAGGCCATCAAGATTAAACTTGGCATTATTCCTTAAGCACTGCTGCCCTCCTCTGCTCAAATAGCCAGGTTAAACAGATGCACAAGCGTTTTTCCCCTTTGGCTTCTGCAAGGCTCAGAAAGAGAATAGAACAAACATTCTTCTCCCTCTACTCCCCCTCTTTTACCACTCTAAACCCCAGTTTTTCTATAGCAGTCACAGCAATACACTCAAAACTCAGGAAAGCATCTTAGGCTTGCATAGAAAAAGAGAAAAGAATTCCCACTCAGATCTGCAGGCTGTTTCCTGAGAGTGATGATGCACAGGCAGTGACCAACAGTCTTGGGTAGCACTTGGGTGACCTACACATCTGCAGCAATACCTGACAAACCTAAGAAAATGAAACCTGTTTATCATGGAGGAAAGAAACAATGCAGTATTCCAACTTCATCAGTTCCAGGAGAGTTCCTGCATTTACAGCAGCAGCAATGGTCATGCATTGTGCTGTCAACACAAAAGGACTCAATCCTTCACAGAAGCTTCCTGCTCACAGGCAGCTTTGTCATTCCTGACCACAGCCTTCAGTCACCTTTGTACTCTGAGCAAAGTGACATTTCAGAGGCTCAGTTTCATACCAAGGTAAATACATTAAACAAAAGCCTCTGTACTTCAGCCACAGCATTTCCCAAACCCAACAACTCCATTGTGATATCGTCTTACCTAAAGCTAGCTTTGATTTGGCTGCTGCTGTTGACATAACCTTTGTATTTCATAGACAAAGACAGATCTCTCAGGTCATACAATCTGATCCTGGAATCATTTGATGTCACTAGTATCTAGAAAAGAGATAAAATTTAGGAGTGGAAACCATGGGCATGCCCAAGAAGTTCATTCAGAGTCAGAATTCAATTCTTCTGAATCAAAAAAGTGACACACACAAAGACTAGCCCCAAAGAAGCAGAAAGGTTGGGCAATGACAGTTTTCTCTCTCATTTTCTGTCAATGGACAGAACACAAGTTTGCTGTCAAGATCATCCTGCTTGGTCTGAACCAGAACAGCTGCTCTTTACTGAAGTAAAATGTGGGCCCAAAGAACAGCCATCACGTTCCACAATAATGCAGTAAAGCACATTTCTAGTGAGGCAAATTCCTGGCAAGTCGTGACCTATCACTCACGAAGCACAAAACAGCTACCATTATCTGCTACATACACAAACTGGGCTTTTCTTAGTCCATGCCAGCATGCTTCCTATTCATGTGTTTCAGATCAGAAGCTTAAATGTACTTGTAAGGAACAGAGAAGTCTATGAAAAGGGTTGTCAAAATGTGTAAGGGCATTGAGCTGATGAGCCCTTTAATGGTACCTTAGAAGTAGAGCAGACTGTAGGTTAGCAGCGAGCCTCAAGATGCTGCTAGGAGAAGGGAATAGCAGAGTAGTAGTCAAATACTGAGCCCCACTTATCTGATCCTTTATGCAACAAAGTTGGAGCAAGTCTTGGAACACCATAACATTACAGATCTTCCTGCTTGTTTTCAGAAGAGTTCACGCTGAGCTGTGTTTTATTACACCACCTAAGACGCCAAAACACAGCTGAGGCAAACCCAAAGGCACTACTGAGTTCTGAATCTTGTGCATGTTTTAGGGATTCGGTGATTTCTCTGGCATTGATCAGAGTACAATACAGGTGATAGCAGCTGGTGATCTGCTACTCTGATAGACCCAGCTGTTGATCCTACATCACCCCTGAAACTTTATATACAAGACAGAAACTCTCCAGCTTTAGGTTATAAGTTTAACATTCAACAGCATGTTCTTTGCATGATGAGAATTTGAGCCTTTCACAAGACCAGTTTAGACTGAAGCTAAACAGAATGACTGATTCTGAAATACACTTGTCTGGATAACAGCTTCTGAGCTTTCAGCATCTTTTCAGCTTCTGTATGAAGTACACTCCCAAATGAGTATTAAATTTGAGAGAAGTTACTTATGCCAAAGACATTTTCACTGAAAGCCATCTGTAAAGATTTTCTCACATTTACATTAATCAGAACATAATGTTACTTAAAAAGAAAATAATGTATTTTACCACTACTTAGTATTGTATCAGCCTAAATCAGCAAAGAGCAGTGCTCATTTTAGTAGTGTTCCAAGACTTCTTAGTCTTTAGTAGTGTTAAAAGATTTAAGTCAGTGACTAAAAGCAAGACTTAACACAAACTTCTTAAGCGTTAGATATAAACACCAGACTTCAGAACTGAGCTAAAGCTTCCCTGAAAATCAGTACCTTATTTTCTCCAGGCAAGGGTTCAATGCCAGTAATTTTCCTTCCAACTCTGTTTCGGCCTCTGGTAGAGCGCACGTGTATTTGTGTATGGTACTTCAAGTGCTGAAAAGGTATTTGAAATAATTGTGAAAACAAGTTTTAAAATGCTTGTTTCTTGATGTTTCAATAAGCATTTGAAGTCTGTTGGTTATTCAACATGAAAAAATACAGTCTCCAAAATGTTTTACCTCAGTGTCATAGAAGATGCATCTCCCATCGTATGTGCCTATGACTGCATATTTGCCATTCTGACAGAAGTTGGCAGCTGTAATCAATTTTGTCTGCCCATCTACTTCATTCCATAATGCCACCTTCTTGTCAGGAATGTTCCAGAGCCGGAGCTTCCCATCCAATGAACCACTTAAGAAGTACCTGTCATCCTGAGAGGAGACACTACATTAATCTCTGCTTGCGCTTCAAGTATGCCTGCCTTCCTTAAAGACTTCCCGTCCCATTGCTAAACAGCTTCTCTCCAGAACCTCCCACATAGGAGCTCTCAGAGGAGTTGATTATAATGTTTAAGACTGAAAGGACAATATAAAAACTGCTGGTAAATGGAGTTCCATTTCTTACAGATGTTTTACAAGATTACACACACAGGGGGAGGACTTACAAATTCTGCCTTTCGAGAAGAAAGAGGCCAATTGCACTTACCCTTGGATGGAATGCTATAGCAGTGACAAAGTCTATGTGCTGGAAACAGCAGAGACATTCTCTTCTTGATATGTGCCATAATCTGACAGTTTTGTCCATAGAAGAAGAAAGCAAGAAGTAATTCTGTGAAACAAGAGCATTCCATGGTTACTAACAGATACAAGTAACAGAACATACAGAAGCAATCTGATTGGTAAAACCTCATCAACTTCCCTCTTGTCATGAAATTCAAGATTTTATCCTTTCAGATAAAACGCTACTGATTGCTTTCCTTAGGATCTGTACAGTGATGCTCTCAGAAGACTTTCTGGAAGAATCTCAATGGAAATGAACACTTGGAAAGTAGTTAAAGTATTCAGAGAAG
This sequence comes from Ara ararauna, assembly GCA_028858755.1. Taxonomy (NCBI): domain Eukaryota; kingdom Metazoa; phylum Chordata; class Aves; order Psittaciformes; family Psittacidae; genus Ara; species Ara ararauna. Next base: position 804,352 of record CM054383.1, on the reverse strand, counting down.
AAAAAGCACAACAGGCTTCAGAGAAGGGGTGAGAGTCTCTCCTACCCAAGATCCTTCAGCCAGAGAGCCAGAGTGTGTTCTTCGAATTACAACTGTATTCCAATGTGGGGAATTAAGTGAGTAAGTTTTATGTGAAACAGTTTGAAAGTTGAGCACGAGGCAATTCTCTAATTTTAAGATAATGTATTCAGCAACTTTAGAATGTGTCCATTTTGACTATTTCAGGTGGAATATGTGTTGCCTCCACAAAGCTTTCTTCTTAACTTCAATGAGTGTTTCATGTTCTTTAGCTGTATGGTTCCAATGGCAATTAATAAAGGAAAACAATAAAAACACAAAACAGCTGCACAGTCTGTATTAAGGTGTCTTACTTTAGACCAGGAAAGATCAAGAAGATCTGCTGTATGCCCTTTGTATTTGCAAAATGGTCGTTGCCGAAACGGGGCATTTTTATCATCTGGGTCTTCATCAACTCCACCGCAAATCTAGCAGAGAAATGTACAGAAACATTACAAAATGTCAGCTGGAAAGTTAACAATAGGCAGTTACTGCTTACCAAAAGTACAGGGCCGGTAACAATGGGAAGACCAATTCTTATGACTTTAAAATAACCCTGCACTAATAAACAACCCCAGTAAACTTCAATACAATGGGCTGTGAAACATCCTGAAATTGACTGAAGGTGTCTATTGATAAAACAGTTTGTCTTTGCCTCAAAAAGACAAGCCAAGAACTCTTTAATGTGTGTTTGGACAAAGCAACAGTGAAGTTCTGGCTCTACAGAACACGTATGAAATGCACATACCCCTGCATCAGTATCAGACTTGGAAGAATTCAGACTCTCTTGAGATGGAGAGGGAGAGACACGGCCTAGAACACAGGCAGAAAAAACATGATCAACTTTAAGTTCCCAAAAGCCTACTATTTTTGGAGGTTTAGTGCTCCAGGGATGCATGAAAGATACCTTCTGTATTGTACTTCATCCGCATGTTGTTGAAATAATCAAAAGCGTTCTTTAAAACCCATATTCTTACTACATTGTCCTGTCCTGCAGATGCAAGTAATCGACCACAGTGAGAAAACTTCATTGTCCAGACAGCACCCTGTCAAAACAGAGAGGTCATTAACCTAAACTGCCTTTTTCCATACCGAAAAGCCTTTCTAGAACACCTGACAAGATTTAAGACATACACAACACACTACAAGTAAAATAAATTGTTGATAAAGATGCTGGAAAGCAGTTGTTAAGGCTAGTAGACTGTGCAAAAAGAGTTTGAAAGAAACAGCCCCAGGGCAGACGACCACAGTGTTCTACATTAAAACCAGCACAGTGGGTGACAGCCAGCCAGGGCTCCAAGTGACTTACAACCTGCTGTTTGTTTGGTAGAACTGGCAAGTGTTTGTGGCTGCACTTGAAGTTAGCACAAGCTGTGCTAACACTATTTTTCTAAGTAGAATTGTGCTTGGTTACATCAATTCTGGCAGCCAAAATGAGCATTACATCTATTTGTTAAAGTCAGAACTGGCACAAGGATTTTGCAAGGCCTGTGAAGAAAACAATTCTTCCATTGCAAAGTCTGAAAAGTCAGAAGTCAACAGAGCACAGTACCACACAAGTAGTATTCCATTTCTTCCTGTTATAATGGAGAGCTATTAGGCATGAAACCACCAACCTAGGATCCTTTTGGGATATTTTTGATGAATTTTCTAGGTTTTAAGAAGTCAAATACTGGCATGACAGAAACTAACACAGATAGATTACCAATAGGATAGGAAAATTTAATTGTGGATGACAAGCTTGAAAGCTCTGGTCACCAGCCTGGCTGCTGTCACTGTCCTCAGCATAACACCTGGAGCTGGGGGACTGTTTCAGTTGGTGCCAGACAGCTGGCAGTGGAACACAGCTTATTTCAACCTAAATTTGGGACTGAGGGAACCAAAAATCATGAGTATTACTCATACCAAAACTCTTCAAGGAAAAGCTCTGGAGAATCCTTGAATCCTGAGTATCAACAGATTCTTTTTCCCCTGAAAAATCTGATCAAACCAGCCAAGATTTAATTTCTTGCTAGAATATTATTTTCCAGAATGAAACTGTTCATCAGGAACAAAAAAAACTGACAGTCATTTCTGGAGGTCATCAAGTAGATGGAAACTAAAAGTTGAATCTCAGGGTGAAGAGATTCAGTAAAACCAGATGAATTTGAGACCTACCATGTGCTCTCCACTGAGATCCTGAACAACTTTAATCTGTTCAAAATCATAAGGTCCCTTGAAGCCATGAGCTGCTTTGAACTTAACAGGTCTTGTATACGGCATCCCTTCATCATCACTGGAAGAGGGATCATCTTGATCTGTATGGAAGACTAAGAGGAACACAAATTCAGCAGTACATACACATTTCATCTACTACTAAGCATTTGCCAGTACTTTTCGGTAGCAGATTAGTCTTGAATTAGCAAATTTTCCCAGGCAATTTTAAGCTCTTAAAGCAAAACACGAGTACTGTTGTGTCAAGGTCCAAAAATACATCTACACTGATTAGATGTAGCAGTGAATCCAGACACTGAACACTCAAAGTAAGAGCTGCTATCCACTTTTGTTCTGCCCCTTTCTTTGCACCCCTCTGGCATTCAGCAGATGCTGCACTAAGTGATTTCTGTCAGCTTAATGTGTGCTGAAAATGACTGTATTGGTTTCTTCTGACTGAAGAGGCTGAAATGGCCTGGTCACCTGCCCACAAAGCGTAAGAATTACAAAAGAGCTGGGGCAAACAGCCAGTGGCAATGCAAGATGCTAAAGTGCAGCAGTTCTATGGCACTCTATGGCACTTAACTCAGGCTGTGGTTAGCTTGGCTTACTGCAGTACTAGGAGTCTATCTGAAGGAAATATTGATGAAACAAGAGAATTTAGTTGCAGCTGGGAAATCTTCTAACAGCAGCTCAAGCTATATGAGAACTCTAATGGTGGCACTGGTTGTCAAGACCAAGCTGATATTATCGAAGTAATGAAGACAACCCCCACTTCTACCTCTGCTGCAATAACTTCCCCCCCCAAAAAATTACATTTTGATATCTAGGCAGCTTTCTAACAGCACAAGAAAACTGAGAGTATTCAACTGGTTTAGCTGAAAAGGTCTCTCAAATATTACCTTACAAGAATCATTCTTTGTAATCTGCTGGTCTCAAAATGCCAAAGCTGCAAGCTTTAACGCTAAAAAGCCACATCAAGAACTGAACAGTGGTAGAATAAGCAGTGTATGTCTCTCAGCCAGCTTTGAGTCCTAGAAGCCCTCAGATACACAGATTATTCTATTAAAAATACATATGTCTATATAAAAGGATCAGTGTCACTTACCTTCATCTCGAACACTCTTCACTTTATTGACAGCACGTTCGCCGTACTCCTCAGCAAGGTGTTTTGCTCGCTTTACAGACTTGCCAAGGAACTTCTTCAGCTGGGTCCTTAAAAAGCAAAGGCACTTTTTCAACACAACACTGTCAAATTCTCATTTGTTGCTATTATGAATCAATAGTTTGGAACTGAAATGCAGTATTATCTTGTTCTGTTACTGCTTCTCAAAACAAGCAGGTAACCTTCAGTTCAACTGCAGAGCAATGGGCTTATGTAAATTCGGGTATCATTTGTATTTAAAAGGTGACTTGTTCACAGGTCAGAAGGGGAGCTTCAGCTTGGAGAAACAAAGCTTGCTTTTTCTTTGTAGGGACATGAAACAGCATCTTACGTTTTCTGTTTTAACCTCCCTCCATCGGAGTCAGTTTGCTGGGTCTGCATTTTGTCTTCATCATCAGACTGTGCTGCATCATTACTACGAAATACAGAAGTGATTGCTTAATATGAAATCAGAATGAGTCTGAAGTGAATGAAACATCAGTAAAGTAGGATCTGCATTTTAGGATCCATCTTTATCCCTTCATCTAACACACTGGGAAAACATGGAGGTGATGCAAATCAATAAAGCAGATCTTTCAATTCTGAGGCATCCTGATACTAAAACTGTACGCACTCTCCAAAGGCTAAAGATACATTAGCCCCTTCCACAGACTGCAAACTTCAGCTTTCTGGGATGCTTTGAAAGCTAAGAGCAAATTACATTACAGTACTAGGAACTGGTAACATGCCACCTTATTCTCAAACCTTGCTTTCCGTAGATCAGATATATTAATAGTGGTTCACTCTGAACAAAAGTTTGTACACAGAAGAGCACAGCTCTATAAAAGTGAGCTTTTCAGTGATAATTCAGCAATGCAAAACCCCTGAAGATCGTCTGATGTAAAAATGCGTACAAATCCAGGCCTTTGAAATCGACATCTAGACTGCCACAATTCCCGGATCATTAAGAAACTGTATTTTTCTATCAAAGTTAACAAAAAGACTCCGTTTTAAACATTGGAAGAGCTAAAGCTCTGTTGAGAACAGGGAAACCTCAAAGCAGTCAGCTATACTGATGACAACAGATCTTCAGAGGACCGAAGTCTACTAATTTAAACACTGAAAAAGCTACAGAAGGTGACAGCACAAACATGCAGTGCTTGGACATAAGCTGTGATTCAGTACAGAAATGACAGCATGCAGCACATCAGGTGCTAACTGCAGTTCAGCTGCATTCTCAGACATACTTGCCTGTCAAGTGCCAGCAATACCTTCAACTTTTAGTTAAAATAATTCAATAAACAGCCTACTTCAGAGAGAGCTGGGAGTTAGCACTCAAATTAGACAGACGGATCAGGACCCTGGCACAAGAGCAGCCTCCACATATGCAAAAACTATGACAGCAACAGTATCAAAGAGGTGAAAGCTACCATCATTCATACCTGACATATTCTTTAGTTCTCCTCATGATATGCAAAGTTAGAGGATTTATGCCTGTTGGCAACTTCTCTTCTGCCAAACTCAGGGGTATTTCTTCGCCTGTATCGAGGTTTTTTATCATTACACTTGCTAGAATTTCCTATGGAAAAGAAAATATGAAATCAAGATGACCTGATTAGACTCAGGAATCATCTGACTTTGCAAATTAGTTATCCTAATGGGAAATTCTGTAGCTCACTGTATAGTTATTTTACAAGGACTAAGTTTAAGTTAGGAGAGCTTTAGCGTGTTAGCAGCAACATCAGCAACCACTATCCAGAGATGAACAATTACATGTCACCACAAGCTTCAATTTCATAAACCAGAAATGCAGCTACAGACACATCAGCCACTGCCTGACACCTTCCATGCTAATGTCAAACATTATGTAATTACAAGAGATTTAACTCTTTTCCTTTCAGATATCCTAACAGCTGAAGTTTTAATTCAAAGACTACCTTTACCTGCAGAGAAGCAGCATTTAGACCTAACTAGTATTACACAAAAGAAAAGGTTTTTTGGACCATCCCATGAACATATACATCTGTTCAGCACTAGTTAAAGCAGCTATACACAGATAAACACAAAACTGGCAGCAGCCTGATAACTTGATCAGGATTAATGGAATTCATTAACTGAAGAAGCTGTTTTTTAACACTGGGAAAATAATTTTTCTATTGCTGACTCCTTCCCCTTTTAGATAAGTGACAAAATGCCAAGTCTGCTGTGTTCCCTCACACTGACACCTTGTAACGTGCTTGCACAGCAACAAACACAAACTCAGAACATTTCAGATCTATTACAGCTCACAATTCCAAACACTAACACCACCTATGACTCAGGGCCCACAAAGTGGACAAAGCCAGCATGCCAGCACTCCTGTGTGCACCCCTGGTCAAAGAATGCAGTGGTTCAGAGCACAGTGATGTGAGACAACTCCAATTCATTCAACAGACTGGAAAAACAAGCATAAGAATGTACCATACATAGACCACATGCATTAATACCTCATCTGTGAGCTCTCTTCCAGAATTAGACCTGGGTCTTTGTGGTCCAAGTACTTCATTTGCTGTTTGGCCATCAGCTGCTTTCCCATTTTCCTGAAGTTTTGCAGACATAGAACAAGTTATCTCTGTTGTAACACTACAGTAATAGCCAATGTTACAGATCTTGAACTGAGAACTATTTCCAATACCTGTGCAGTGACTATTTTGTCTCCACTAGTTGCACTTGCCAGGTCCAAAGAGGGCTGAGAATCTTTGGGCACTCCCTCTGCCACAGTACTTGGAGTTAGAAGATCACCAGCTGAGAAGTGCTCTCGAGAAACTGAAAAGAAAATCACATTAGAGAGAAGAGCATAATGATGCCATAGGCTACAGTGTCAGAGTCCTAACAACACCCTTACACCCCTGAACACCCTTGCTGACAAGTGTGATTTTATTTTAAACATCAAATGCCAACAAATATGCATTATACATCGTGTTTCATCCATAGGTGGAGACACAGGCACAATTTCATACCTAGTCCTCTGAAGTTTCATTAACCTTTTTTTTTTAAAGGCAATTTACTTTAACTAACCCACAACTACTTGTTTTCGCTACATCCTGACTTGTGTTTCTATGCAGCTGAAGACTGAACACGTTTTACTAGGAGTACTTTAACCTGTCCAGAGGGGAGGTTGAGATGAACTCTTAGGCAGAAGCTCTTCCCTGGGAAGGTGCTGAGGCGCTGGCACAGGGTGCCCAGAGAAGCTGTGGCTGCCCCATGCCTGGCAGTGTTCAAGGCCAGGTTGGACCCAGGGGCTTGGAGCAAGCTGCTCTAGTGGAAGGTGTCCCTGCCCATGGCAGCAATTGGAGCTGGAGGAGCTTTAAGGTCCCTCCCAGCCCAAAACATACTGTGATTACATGATTCTATAATTAGCTACCTCGGTAGAAAGTGTTAATTTACCAGAGTCTATGAATTAGGAACAGTTGGAATGCAAAAGGGTATTTCTCCACTATAAGAAGCTAAGACTGTGCAAGAATTATTTTTCCCCCTATCATTTACATATCAACTAAACTAAAATCACAAGATTGAATGATTCTTCACTCAAAACACAAAAATAGTAACCATGCAGATAACGAAACCCATCTAAAATAGAACACTTGCCTTCTAAGCCAGGTTTTTGCACTTCAAAATCCAGCTCACTCTTCTTCTTCCGTGGTGGTGGGGCTGGCCGGACAGGTGGGGGTGGCCTCGGGGGGGGGACGTTTGTCGGAGGTGGTGGCCGGGCTGGGACAGGCTTCTTTGTGCTGGCAACTATGTCAGGCTCTACAGTGAGCTGCCGTGGGGGCTTTGCTGGAGGAATTTCTTCTGTTGTAGAAAGGTCTTTGGTCGATAAATCTGAAGCCACTTGTTCTAAAGTACTGGCCTCTTTCTTTTCTGTTAAGTCCTCATTTTTGGGTGTTTCTTTCTGTGCTTCAGTTTCATCCATTTTATGGTCAGTTGCATTTCTTACTTTTCTTAGTTTAGGAGATTCCTGTTTTTCAGGAGCAAACAAAGGCTTCCCAGACTCCAATTCAGTGTCCTTGCACACACTCTGATATACCAGTTCTCCAGGGTCTTCTTGTAATGGTATTTTAACAGCTAATACTTCTGGAATACTATTAATGATACCTGCTCCAGAAATCCAAGCATTTGCATCTGAAGTTGGAACAGTTAGATCTTTTCCTCTAGGATCTAAAGAATCATCATCTAGATGTTGTGCCTTCTGGCTTTCTTCTATAATACTGTCGATAATCTAAAGAAACAAACCCAAAGCATTCCACTATTAAACAGCAGCCACCTCTAGCGTGCACTCACCAGTCAACTTTGTTTTCACCCTGCAGATGAATATTCTTACTAGCATTAAGGACAAATTCTAATCTATGTAAATGTCAAGATGAATACCGATTATTCAATTATTTAATATTTCTAGTGTGATGCTGGAAGCACAAAGCATCAACGTTAAAACACTAACCTCTTTTGAATCGTCTTGTTTCATTTCTGGGACAAAGGTTTCATTTCCAGTTTTGTGTATCTTGCTGTCCACATCCTATGGGAAAAAGACATAAGATGATGGTAATTCTTCAGTAAGATCCAACAAAAACACAGCTACAACACATTATACAGCATAAAGGACAAGACTTCAGCTCCATTTGCACACCTTGTGCTGTCACAGATGTTTGAACTGCAATGTACAGTCCAGGGGAGGAGTATTTCACATCTCCGTGCACAGAAAACCTGCACACTACTAAACAAAAGAGCAGTTCAAAAGGTTTTAACCTCAACTAAACTCAGATTGAAGGTAGCACAAAGCTTGCAGAAACATACACATTCCATCACCTGCAACAAGGAAATTCCATATTAAAGTATTTCTTTCTCTATCAGCTTGTGGAAAGGATGCAGGGACTGTGTTATCACCACATGTAACAGAAACCTTGTTAGAAATCTCCAGGTTCAGTCAGGCAGATCTATCAAGGGGTCACAGGGATGCTTTTGAAGTTCTGACACAGAATCTTAATGTTCCACAATTATCCCTAGTGCACACTGTCTATTTTAGTCACCATTTTCATGCAGATCCTTTCAACATCTGAATAAACTGCACTAGAACAAATGAAATGACTGAACTGAAGCAAAACCCAACAACACTTGGATGAAAAACTGCATGAAAATTCAAACCTGAGTATACTGTTGATTCTTTACAATCAACACTCCTAGGATATTATAGTACTGCTGCAAAGTCAGTTTCAAGTTGAAGAAGTGTAGTCTCGAGACGCGCAAACAACATCAACACTTCGCCACATCCTATCAAACGAAGAATTCATGAAAATTTGCTAAAGGTGGCCTTGTGTGCCAAAATAATGTAGAAAATACCCTTTTAATAGTTTTAAGTCTTGTTGAATTTAAACAAACAAAACCCGTAAACCCCATAGTTAAGGCAGGTAGCCCTAGGAATCAGGAATATTAGAATTAGGTTACAATTTAGGCATGTCAAGCATCTCAAAGCAGAGACAACTCAGAAACGTGTTCGGTCAGGTTTTGACTATATCTGAGAATGGAGACTGCACATGACCTCTGAGGAACTTGTTCCACTCTTTGACCATCCTGCACAAGCTATTTGGTGACAAAAGCTGCAGATAAAAGCCTGTATTTGTCCCACAAAAGAAAAAACTACTCACAACTGACTCAGAATTAAGTTACCGAGCCGGAAACATGAAGAAAAACCAAACATCTCAACTCACATCTCAAGGCCAGGTTGGACGGGGCTTGGAGCAAACTGCTCTAGTGGAAGGTGTCCCTGCCCATGGCAGGGGGTTGGAACTGGATGAGCTTTAAGCTCCCTTCCAACCCAAACCAGGCTGCGATTCTATGATGAGCTGATTCCCTGAGCTGAGATACAGAACTACTGTTCTACTCCTCCTTCCTGTCTACAGACTCAGAACTCTGCTGCTGAAGTCAGCAGTCCTCAAGTGTTAAAGCCCCTCAAAATTGTCTGTTACCATTATGAGCTATTTTTGATAGGCTATTAATTTAATTCTGCTTCTACAGCTTTGGATACGTACAAGACACCTCATCTCCATAGCAAACAGGTATTTTAAGACTTCCCCATGTTTTCCTGGACTACAAACAAGATTCAGAGTGACTGCCTAGGACAGACAGCTAAGAAATTTCTCCTTAGATTCTTAGACACTCACCTAATCGAAGAGAATCTTGATACCATACTAACATATTACATTTGGAGAAAACCACACAGCTCTTACAGACATCCATCCTGGACTTCTGACCTCAACAAACAGCATTATCATGCAGAAAGCGATGATAATAGAATAGTTCTTCCCCTCTCTCCACTCTCCCCTCTCCTTCCATACAGTTTCTCTGATCTAAATGCAAGTTCTCTTTTGCTTTAGCACTAAAATCTCCCTTCAGAGGTGTGAGGACTCAAACCCTTTAGTGCAATCAGTGCCTACAGAGGCCATTATATTAATTTCTAATTCTGTTGACACAAACCTCACACACCTCTTAAACTTTGGACTGGGGAAATATTTCTTGCTCATTCCAAGACAAACGATACCATCAGTCACACATTCACTGAACTGATATTGTACCAAGCAGAGAAGCAACTCCTTTTTCCACCTTCAGAAACTTAGCTTGGAACAAGTGACTTAGAAGTATACTTAAAAAAAAACCCCAAAACTCCTACAAGCAACATACAGAACTCCATAGCTAATAATTCAGTGAAGACATTAAGGTTAGCTTTGAAATTCACTAACTGCACCAAATTAAGTCAGAATGGCAGAGCACTATTTTGTGAAAGGTCTACACATGTTGTACTTCATCACATAAGGGCCATTAAGCACAACATGAAATAGGGGCTAAGTCTCTGTTCCATTTGAGATATCATAAGATATCACTGCAAAAAGATTCCTGATTCAGAGCAGAGTGCTGCTGACAAACCAGAAACACCCTTTTGACCAGGATTTCCCAACTCTTTAAGGATGGAATTTCAAGCCTTCTTTACTCTATGATAATGTGTTGCACAGCATCACCTTTGTCCCTTCTGAGCCCACGAAATGAGTGGTTGCTGTACAAAGTTCCAACTCCTCACCTATTAGATGTGGGCCAGCCTCAGCTGCACTGTCACCATGCACAAATGCAGCATACCAAGTACCTGCGTGGGACGTGGCAGCGCTGTCTCATTAAGTTAAATATAGTGTTTTATCTTCACATAACCTCAAGGGGAGGCTTTGGAAGTACAAACCCTAACGTTTTTCTTATTTTGAAGACAGAAGAGAGCAAAGTCAAGCATTTAATATAAATAACCAACATCTAAGTGTTGCAGAGACTTGCTTACTACTCACAAACCACTTGAAAGAGGGCAGTCTAGTAACTGAGCCAATTCAATTGCACTTATACATTCCAGAATAAAATTAGCTTCAAGACATGTTAACATACCCTAAACGAAGGTAAAATTCAAGGAACTTCAAGAGGCGTAAGAACAACAATTGCTACCTACAACATGGAAAGACTGTAATTTCCCATCTGCAGATATTAGGTCTCCCATAGCACATTTACTATAGGTAGAAATGCTCAGCACTAGGTTCAGCAACAAGCACATGACTGATTTTAAGAAACTCACCTTCACTACATGGGATCCAACTTTTGATGGTGACCTGTTAGAAAGAGAATACAAGACGTAGGTAAAGTGCAAAAAAAACTGATCTCTGGACAGCAAGCTTCATCTTAAACAGTCTGAAATACAGTCTTGCTCTACAACAAGTGTTGACTTGATACTTCAAACAAGCAACAAAGGGGAAGTTTCTCATACCACTCCTTTACTCAAGAAGAATAGAACACCCAGCTGTGTCTACAACACATATATCCACAGCTTCCACAGTCCCTGGAAGTTTCCCATTAGAATCTTCCACAAATCCTGTTTCCATCACCCTTTCCTAATAAACTGATGCTATTCCAAGTACAGGTTTAAAAACAGAGTTTAAAATTGGCATGTAAAGGGAGCACAGGGTAGACATCAAAGAAACCAAAATCCTCAGAAAGCAGAAGTACCAATGCTCTAGTGGCTCGTAAACCAACTGCCTGAGCCCTGATCTGCACAGTCAACATCACAGTCATTCTGACCTTCAGACTCATGCAAGTGTAAGGTATTGCTTCTAATCATGACATTCAGAATAAACATCAGTATTTACATTACAACAGGAGGGAACTAGTTTTCCACTGCGTCCCAAAATTCATCCTGGGAAACAGGGAATATGCAGTTGCATCCACTCACACGCAAGCCCTCGTGTCACTAATTACATGAAAGAACAAGGTGTCCTAAGGGAACAGTATTAAATAATTACTGCTCCTCAGGTCACCGCTCACTCTAAGCGGTGAACAGTCAACTCTCCCTATATCCTGAACTTGTATTTTCCATGAGATCTGCAGAATTCTACAAGATATTCAAATACTGAGTCACATTGGCTGCGGGGCCTCACATAGAATTTGAAAGGCTGTGTCACAAGATCTTCCGAGGTTCCTTCCACACCAGGCTGCTCCAGTAACAGAGGTGACAGAGCTCGCAGATATAGAATATAACAGTGCTGGGAGCTCGGTATTGCACACATACACCTCTGATGCTAAGGTGAAGCTTTATCACTGAAGCTTTTGAAACAGTACAAAGCTGCTACAAGTGTTTGGCAGTAACACCACTTTCAGATCAGTTCATAACAAAGCCAGTAAGTTTAGTGTCTTGCTGAGACTATTTGAGCTCTGTGTTTATGAGCCCCAGCACTCCCTTATTTGTGATGAGCTGCTGCTTCTGTGCTCTTACTTTTAGAAAGACAGATACAGAGCAAGTTTTGTAACTGCAGCCTCTTGCAAATGAACTCCCCTCTGGAATGATCTTGCCTTCCTGAAGTTACCAGCTTTCTCCATTCCCCAGTTTTATTTTAAGGCCACTAGTTTTACAGATGCAGTATCTGAACCGCTTGCATTTTTAAAAAGAATATATATGGTGGCAAAAGTGTCTGGAAATATTTATATGAAAGTCAATCAAACCTTGATTTTGCTTTGAAAGATCTGTAGCCTTTCCAGGGTTATCAGGCAGAACATGGAGACTGACATATGCCTCAGAAAACACAAGGCAAAAACTCAATTTTGTTGCCTAGTATTACTGTTTAGTTAACAGTGGGATTTAGAAGTTGGTAACCACAGAGCTTGTAAACCACGTTCATACGGAACACTTCTCATTTTAGTTTTCTTACATGACACCACTGTTAACTATTACTTATTTATTCAGCTGTCCAATTCATTCTCACCCTGCCCAGACTCTAGGAAGCTGCCATTCCCACTCTAGGAAGCTGCCATTCCCACTATCAGGTAGCTCCAGCCCAGTACCTGTTTGAACCAAGCTTCACATTTTCAACTATCAAACGTCAAATGAACCACTCAGCCCTACAAAACCTCCCCCAGTGACAGGATTGCCTTGGTCAGACCCAGGACCACACTGCTGGCTCTCCCAGGAGATGCACATTGTTGCAGTGCTGACAGGAAGGAGGTGTGAGGTGTACACAGAACAGCAGTATGCTGCACAGCACACACAGGTTCAGCCACGAGCCCAGGAAGGGCACTTCCTGCTGTGCCTCCACTTGCACATGACAGGCTCTCTCCATAACCTGTGGCTGGCCTGGAAGCTACAATTACTCTTGCTGCAGCTCTCTGTGGCAGCCCACACCTTCCAAACCACAAGGATTTACTACTGCAATGCCCTGCTCAGGCTGCCCTTGGGAAGGTAACTCAGAAACACGTCTGCAGTGCTGCAAGTTCCTACAGCAGTATCACCAACACTTCACACTCCATCAGTTGGCTGCTAAGATCAGTTTTGCATGTTGCCTGAAATACACAGAAAGAGAAGCTGTACTAAGCATGTCCCATGCGTCAACAGGGCACAACTTAACACCATCAAGTCTCCTACAGAGAAGAAAACAAGATTCTTCAGGAAAAGCACAGAAGCAGATTCAAACAGACAGGACTACTGAAATTAGAACTCAAGAACTGCAATGAAGGTACTAGAGGATATTTCTCATGATTTACACAGTATCTCAAATCCAGTGCCTTTTCAGTAGAATTGCATGTAAAAGGCAAGATCTAACATAGAAGCGCAGCATATATCCCTAGCCAGAAGGGACACCGTGGTCTTCAAATATGTGGTTTAAACACATTTTACCTCATGGATCCAGGAGAGCTACCTCAGTCCACTACCACCTGCAAGAAACATTTTGTAATGAGTTCTGTGATGTCTGCTACTTAATTCTTAGAGAACACCAGCTATATCTGCACTTGAGCATGCAGATGTGGTGCTTTTCTTAAGAGAGGGGCTTAAGCATCAGCACCTATTGATTACTGTGGGAATTAGGAACTTACATCCAACTTGCAAACTCCACTCCTGCACAGCAGGAGACAACAAAACAAAACAATAACAAAGAAGCCAGCAGGTTACACAAACAGCTGAATTTATCAGCACTTACTAAACTTCCCCACATGCAACTCAGGGTGTGGGGAAGCTACAGACTCCACATTTTTAACGAGGGCAAACGTATCCACACCACTTTGTGAAACTGGCTATAGCATATGCTGCCAAAAAGGATTCCCAGGGGGCTTTGCTGATGATCCTCAGAACACAAGCAAATGCTTCCAGCTGCAGAAGGCCATATGAACTTGTTTTCAGTTGCTCTTTCTCCCATGAGAATGTTTTGACTTGATTTGTGGGTCCAAACTCAATACCATTACAAGTGCCTGGGTGTCAAAAGGACAACTGACAACCCTGATTCTGAGAAGCACCTAACGTACATGTGAAATTAGCTCTGAAGAGATCTCAAAGCTTATTTAAGACAAAATGCTCTCCACATTGTCAGCACAGATTCAGGAGCAGACTAAATTACAGATTCAGTACCTGCACTGCAAACTAAGCCCTCTGAGATCACCCCTTACCTGACTCAGGTCGACCGAACTCTATTAACTGGAGTCAATGATGTATCCTCACAAGTTACGGAAGAGCAATAGAAAAGTTAGAAGCATCTTTCACTTTAATTTCTAGCGAGTGACTTCATATTACCAAGTTCTGCTTAGGTACATGTGGCGGAGACCTGCAAAGTCAGGACATAAGCAGCTAGGATGTGCAGTTGGGCCACACTGAATGCCTGGTTCCCCCTTCTTGACAGACAAATCCATCACCCTTCTCCCGTTCCCATCCTGCCAGGCTCCAGCTGTTTAACCTGTTGGATAGCTTTTGCTGTTTCTAGTTTTCAGCTGTTTTCAGTGACTTTGAGTTAAAGCTACTCATAGGAGAGTTTTAGGACTGCTAGTGCCAGGGCAAGGCAAGCAGCAGGAGCAGAACCTCATTCCAGCATGAGCACTGTTACTGTGCTCACTGCATCTTGCAGAGCCATACTCTGGGATGTGTTTTTCACCACGCTACATAAAAGCCTAAGTTCAGAAAAGCTTTTGTACAGGATGCGTAGATGAGAAGGAAAGATACAGGCTGTCTTTTGTTCTAGGCATCCAGTGACCGCTGACAGATTAAACCAAGCCTTTATTCAATTATTAAAGCTTCGAACGGATGGAGCCCACAGTCCATATCTTATTGCTTTCTGGACAACCTACATGAAACCTTATCCAAGAAGGTCAAACAATGGATTGGTTTGGTTCAGACATCGTGAAAACAGAACTGATACAAGCCAGAACCTGCTCAGCACAAAACCAGAAAGGGATATATGTACAATTTAAAAGGAGAGAGCTCATTTGGCCAACATCAACAGGGCTGTGAGAGGGAAAACCTGAGGTAACCGCGCGAGGAACCCACGCTACGAACTGCTGCTCAAACAGTGCACGGAACCATACGCTGCCCAAACACCGGCAGCATCAGGTCAACACCATGAAAACCAAGGGAGGGAGCACGCTGGAAGCAGTTCCACATACAGCTGCAGCCTGTTGCTGGACAAGCCCACGCCCGCTCCTTTTCCCCTCAGAAAACCTGTTATTCTGTGGTATTTACGAGTCACCTCCGCTCGCCTTCACCCCAAACACGGCCTGACCGAGGATGCGATCTCACCCACAGACACCGCGTCCCTCCCCAGCACGCCCAGACCCACTCCGTTTCTCCGCGTCTCCGCTCCCCCCCACATCCCGCCCGCCCCAGGCCGCCGGCAGCGAGCTCCGGCCGGCGGAGCCCGGCGGGGGGACGCGGGGCCGGGTGAGTGGGATCAGAACCCCATTCCCTCCCCACAGGAAGCGGCGGTGGGGGGGAGGGGCCGTGGTCCCTCCGGGCCGCACTGGGGCCGGGCGGGTAGGGGCAGCGGCGGTGGTACGTACGGTCCGGGGGGCGCGGCGGGCGGGTGCACGTCCTCGGGCGCGTCGTAGAACTCCTCGGTGTCGCTGTCGGAGGCCATGGCGGGCGTGGGGCGGCCGCCGCCTCGGCGGGCACGACGGGCAAGGCGCGCGCGGGGGCCGCGCGGGTCTCGCGAGAGCGGCGCCAAGCCCCGCCCAGTGCCGGGCGGAAGTTAGAGGAGAACGGGAGGGGCGGGAGGCGGCAACAGGGGACTCTGCGGGCAGAGGCGGAAGTGGGGACAGGAGCGACACAGCGCCCCCTGCGGCCCGGGTGTCCCAGTGCAACCGCGTCCTGCTCAGTGCGGAGCTGCGCCGCCCGGGGGAGCGGCTTTAACCTGCGGGAGGGGAGGCTGAGATGAGCTCTTAGGCAGAAGCTCTTCCCTGGGACGGTGCTGAGGCGCTGTCAGGGGGTGCCCGGAGAAGCTGTGGCTGCCCCATCCCTGGCAGTGTTCAAGGCCAGGTTGGACACAGGGCTTGGAGCAAGCTGCTCTATGGAAGGTGTCCCTGCCCATGGCAGGGGGTTGGAACTGGAGGAGCTTTGAGGTCCCTTCCAACACAAACCAGTCTGTGATGATCTCTGTGATGTGATTCTGTGACTGGGATGCTAAATCATCAGACTCACTCCTAAAATTGCCCTGGGGCCGGTAGTCCCAAAAGCCAAACTCATGTGAGGATGAAGACGAGACTGTAAGTCAAACCCTGATGAATGGCAGGCTCTTTGGCATGGTGGATAGTGCAGTCGCCAGGATTTTCTAACATAAAATCATACACAATTGAATCACTTGAATTACTTTCTAGCTTCTACAACTTGCTCAAGAGTCATAGAGGTGAGCACAGGCTACACACTGAAGGTTTCCTGGTCTCCTGCCACTGCCAGGCTGACTTCTGGCATAAAGGGTTGTGTCTGCATGAGTACTGCTGCTCTTCTAGGTCAGAGGCCCAGGCTGCACAGGAGTCCCTGTCTCTTGTTTCCCAGCTCATTTACTTGCCCAGCTGATGTTGGCAGATGGCTCCCCCTGAATCCTAATACACTCATTGCAGGGAGATACAAGGTAGGTTTGCAGCCTCTGCAGAATATCACCAGTCTCCTGACTCGTCCGGTCACCCAGGGACAGGAGGTTCTAAAGCAAGATTATTTTTTATCACTGTATTAAACCAAATAAGGGCAAGAAGGATGTTTAGAGAAACACCGAGGCTGGTTCCCTCCTGCAGCACAGCCTGTGGGTGATCTCCTGTGTGCCCTCTGGGCGCAGAGAGAGGCAAGGCACAGGTGTACTGGAAGAAGTGCTGGTCCCAGGTCTCCCATGGGGAAGGGAGGGTCAAAGCCATGCTCAGAACGTGACTGAACCATGAATGTCACCGAGGTCTCCTGCATCACATCCCAGGTCTTGGATGCTCACCTGTGTAAAACTTTGCTCCCCTGAGAGTTTGGTGACAGTAGGAGAGACAGAGATTACCAGAGGTGACAGCTATGTGGAGCCGTGATGTGGCTTGGAAATAGCATCAGTGGTCAGATAAAAGGGGGTGATCCCCTCTGATCTGAAGTCCTGAGGACCAAGCCCATGCTGGTGTAAGAGGAGCAGGAGAACAGGAAAAGCTGCATACCTTGAGCATCACGCAGCAGCACCTATCTTTGCCAACCCGTTTGACAGCTCATTGATGTAAATCATGATTTCGGGTTCTCTTTGTGAGAACTGTTCTTTCCCAGTGCTGCAAACTGCTGCTCACACACTGCCGCAGCCATCACGCTATGTCACTTCATCCCCTGTGCCACCCAGGGGAGAGGAGTCGCTGGGAGGTGTGATGGGGTCATGACACAGGATAAGGTTTGACTGTGCACCAAGCTTACAACAGCCTGGCCATGTCTGTAGAGGTGTCATGTGGCTTCTGCTACAGCAAATAGCCTAGAAACATAGAACCATAGGCATAGGTTTCGGATGGAAGGGAGTTTAAAGCACATCCAGTTCCAACCCCTGCCTTGGGCAGGGACACCTTCCACTAGAGCAGGTTGCTCCAAGCCCCGTCCAACCTGGCCTTGAACACTGCCAGGGATGGGGCAGCAGTGATGGCTAGTCCCTTGCAAGCAGGAGTCAGTTCTGGGATGATCAGAACTGCCACTGCCTGGGGGTTTTCCCTGCTTCCAGAGCCAGAGCAGCAAACTGGATTGTTGGAGGTGAAATAGTCTTGTTGTTTGTGTGGTGTGAAGGGATGGAAGGAAGCTCCCACATCGAAGGTCAGGTGCAGACTCAGCACCTGCTGTAGCAAGAACACTTGAGAAAGCCCCCTCTGTCCGTCCAGGTGCCCTCCCAAAACTCAGGCTGTGCAGGGATTTGTATTCAGAGAGTTTTCCTGCTGCTATAACTTGCACTACAACATCTGCTCTTACAAATAAACCAATTTAATTACAGCCATGCTCTTTAATCATCCCTCCTGGCATACCGACATGTGCAGGTGAGTTGTGTTTCAGCCTTCCCCAAGGTCCTCTGAATCGCCATGTTTCCTTTTAGTCTGAAGATGCTCAGTGGATATGTGTGCTTTATGAAAGAATGGTTCATTTTTGTTTTCTCTCTGCTCCATCTCTAATTGCCTAAAAGCATCCTGATAGTTTATGAATCAGAGCTGGTGTAGTGGAGTTTGGAGATCTACTCATGTTGCTCATCACAGCTCACCAAAAGTCATGAACAAAGCAATGAATGCTGAAAAACGGGGCATTTGCTGTCCTTGTAAGAATGAATTGTGAGCAGCCAGCTCTGAAGTGAATGTTGTTAGGTTTGAATAGGGAGTGTGCTGTTAAACTCTCTATTTAAATAGGGAAGATTAAAACAAATCCAAACTGAATGTAAGTAAGTGTTGAATGAGAGACAAATCCATAGCTTTCACTAAATGGTTTTATAGAATACTTGTATTTGCAAACGGAAATAGAAAAGATAATAACATTGCAGTGAAGGAATTACACTGCATCTTCTCTGTTGGACCCAAATTCAGACCAAAAATGCTCACAAAAAATCCATTAGGTTTCTAAAGATAAACCAACACCACAAAGTCCTGTGGTGCCTGGAAGTTATAACTTTATATATGCCTTCACCACAAACCAGGCAGAACTAAGAAAACTTCTGCTCCTAGTTGTCACACCCATGGTTAATAGCCTCTCACCGCTGGACTGGCTGCTGCCTCTCTGATGTGGGTCAGGACAATCCAGGCTGGGCTACAACCAGCAAGTCAGGCTGTGTTTAACAGAGCTCAGCAGAGAGGGAGACCTCCCTCCCTCAACCTGCTGCTCACACTCCTTCCCATGCCACCTTTTGCTGCTCCTGTCCTGTCGTGGTGCTCTGTTTGAAAGATAACACGGGGTGCAGCGTTTCCTGACATGCATTTCTGTTTGTGTCTCTTTGCTGCTGAATACATCTCCTTAATTCTAACCAGCGATTTATTTATTTAATAGTGTCCAGGAAACATACCTGAGGGAGAATACGAACACAGCCACAGAGGTGAGAAGGATTAATGTTAGATGATAGAACATTGGAAAAGGCTATTCCCACCTTTGGGTCAGTATCTGCTATTAATACCATAAGCAATGAGCAAATGAGTGTCACCTTATTATATGTTATTATATTTAATAAGAGTCACTATTTACTTTTCCTTTAAAGACCTCTGAGGACCACATCACCATCATGTGCTCTGGCAGCCAGGAGAGCACTCTGCCCGTCTCGGTGGTGGTGAGTTTAGCACAACCACCACATCTGAGCTTTGAGAGGGCACTATGTGGCATATCTCTTTTATTCTTAGACAAAGTTATCAGCATTTGACTTAGTCTCCATTGCCAGCAGAGAAATGCCCTATTAGCGGTGACAAATCTCTTTCCTTCTGCAGGTGTTGATATCTGCTGTGGAAGCTAATGGAGACATCAGCAGTAATTTGTGAAAGCAGCTCCAGGACTCTAATGTGGATATTGCTGTGGCTTATCCAGCAGCTCCAGGTCCCTGCTGTGCTCTGGGTGAGCAGTAACAAAGGAGTTCATTTGCTGACATCGGCACTTTCATACCCACCTCCCTTAATTTCCTGTGTTAATGAAAAGAATTAGAGTCCCCGGGATCTATAGGCAGTGCAGGAACCCACCTGCATCCTGAAAGTGGTGGCCAGTGTGTGTATGAGCCCAAGCCAGGGAGCTCCTCACCTCTGAGCAGCTGCCTGCACAGGGCAGCTTCCAAACCGCTGCATCCTGGGTTCGGTTGATACATTGGAGGGAAGGAATGCCGTCCAGAGGGACCTTGACAAGCTTGTGAGGTGGGCTGATGCCAACTTGATGAAGTTTAACCATGACAAGTGCAAGGTCCTCCACCTGGGTCGGAGCAATCCCAGGCACAGCTACAGGTTGGGCAGAGAAGAGATACAGAGCAGTCCTGCAGAGAAGGACTTGGGGGTGTTGGTCTATGAAAAATTGAACATGAGCCAGCAGTGTGTGCTTGCAGCCCGGAAAGCCAACCGTATCCTGGGCTGCATCAAAAGGAGCATGACCAGCAGGTCGAGGGAGGTGATCCTACCCCTCTACTCTGCTCTCGTGAGACCTCACTTGGAGTATTGAGTACAGTTCTGGTGCCCTCAACATCAAAAGGACACGGAACTGTTGGAACAAGTCCAAAGGAGGGCCATGAGGATGATCAGGGCACTGGAGCACCTCCCATATGAAGACAGGCTGAGAAAGTTGGGGCTGTTCAGCGTGGAGAAGAGAAGGCTGCGTGGAGACCTCAGAGCAGCCTTCCAGTATCTGAAGGGGGCCTATAGGGGTGCTGGGGAGGGGACTCTTCATGAGGAACTGTAGTGAGAGGACAAGGGGTAATGGGTTCAAACTTACACAGGGGAAGTTTAGACTGGATATGAGGAAGAAATTCTTTACTGTAAGGGTGGTGAGGCCCTGGAATGGGTTGCCCAGGGAAGTTGTGAATGCTCCATCGTTGGCGGTGTTCAAGGCTGGATTGGACATAGCCTTGGGTGGCATGTTTTAGTGGGAGGTGTCCCTGCCCCTGGCAGGGGGATCGGAACTGGATGATCTTAACGCCCTTTTCAACCCTAACTATTCTATGAGTCTATGATTCTATGATTTCTTCCTTCATTCCTTTGCATTCATCAGCTGTCTCCTGCTCATTCACCACTGCAAGCTCTTGGCACCACGCTGTGGGCACTCCATGGACTGCCTCTGCTTTCTCTGCAGCACTATGCAAGGAGGGCACAGATCCCCAGGACCCACCAGCATGGAAATGAAACCAGACCACATGGAATCATAGAATCCCAAACTTGTTTGTGTTAGAAGGGACCTTAAAGCTCACCCAGTTCCAGCCTCCTGCCGCTGAGGGGAACAGTCAGGTTAAAGACATTCTGCCTTGTCCTGTCCCTACATTCCTTGTCCAAAGCCCCTCTCCAGGTTTATTGTGGGCCACTTCCAACCCTGTAGTTGCTTATATACAGCATTTTTCCTTCTCTTGGTTTAATTTGGGATGTGTACAGTTAAATGTTAAATCTGCATTACAAAGTAATTACTAAGTAATTGAAATGTCATAGTCCTGGATTAAACTCTTCAAGCAGAATTAAATGAGAGGTTTCTGCTCCTGGTTTAGAAGGGCACAGTGTGAATGTTTTATAGCAGCAGCAAAGCCAGAATTACAGGTTAGGCTCCCATCTGTGCACATGACTAACAGCAGGAGAAACAAAACCAGTTTGAACTCCTCAAGGCTGGAACCAAGACGCAATGAAGAAGATGTAACTTATTTTAGATCCAGCTTTCTGCTAAAAGGAAGCAGTTCCTGCTACAGCATCGGGCTCTTGTGGCTTGGAGCTGGGGCTGCACTTCAGGGAGGATGCCTGGACCCTGTGTGGATGCAGTGTGTCCATCCCAGACATCCTGTGGTGCTTCATTTGGTGGGACTGGCCTTGCTACTGCTTGAAGCAAACCTGCTGAAGCTGTACAATCACCTCATGTTCTTGTTGGAGGTGGTTTAGAAGCTCACAACTGCGGTGATCCCTGTCAGGCCAACACTGCCAGAGATGGGGCAGCCATAGCTTCTCTGGGCACCCTGTGCCAGCGCCTCAGCACCCTCATAAGGAAGAGCTTCTGCCTCAGAGCTCATCTCAGTCTCCCCTCTGGCAGGTTAAAGCCATTCCCCTGTCCTGTCCCTCCATCCCTTGTCCAAAGCCCCTCTCCAGGTTTCCTGCAGCCCCTTTAGGCACTGGAGCTGCTCTAAGGTCTCCCCTTTAGGAGCCTTCTCTTCTCCAGGCTGCCCCAGCCCAGCTCTCTCAGCCTGGCTCCAGAGCAGAGCTGCTCCAGGCCTCGCAGCATCTCCATGGCCTCCTCTGGACTCATCACTGGTCTTCACTGGGACATGGAGCCGTTGGAAGGAATCCCACCCCAGTACCTGGCAGTGGTTGCACATCGTGTCCCTGTGCATCATGTCCCTGTGCAGAGCCAGCCGGAGGCCAGGCTCTGCAGACAGTGTCTGTAGGTCACAGGGGTGCTATGTGCCACCTGTCCCTGTGTTGCTGGCTCCTGCTCTGCCTGCAGTGGGAGGGAAGCAGCTGGGAGTGGAGGCAAAGGAAAAGCCTCCTCCAGACTTTCCTGTGCTCCGGCTGACCCCAGGAGGAACAAGAGGGTTACTTATGTCTGCTCCCGTATTTAGCACAGGAGGGAAATGCTCTCTCCAGCAGCTTATTGACGCTCTTTTCTGCATGTCCTGGCGTGCAGGACAGTGGTGACTTCACTGCAGGGTGAGGGACACATCACTGCAGGTGTTGGGGACAACAAGGTAAATTTGTCACTGTTGGTCTGAGCCTGTCGCCATCTCCAGCTCCGTAGTGGGAATCTCCATCCTAGCTTGCGGCTGGGCAGGGGTTGGTGGCTATGGAAGGAAGCAGCAGAAATGCTCTCCACTGAGCTGATCTGGCTTTAAACTTCTATCCAAGGAAGGCTGAGTCTTCCCATAGCTGCCTTGCTCCTCATGGGAGCCGAAACCACCCCATGGTTCTGCTGGAGGCTGCAGTTCTCGGCTCACCTCCTTCCCATTTCCTTCCCAGCAGCTCAGCCTTCGTGACATGCCAGCGAGTGCAAATTCTCATTTCCTTCCTCAGCTAATCCTGAAAGGGGCAATAAATAATGACAGAGTCTTTTAGAAGCAGATATGAAATGCATCCGTGGCATGTTACTGAGGTTATATGGTAATTTGCTCTCAGCATATCTATTGATACGAGTATCATCTGTATAGGTCTGTGCTACAGAATGGCTCCCTTCTCCTGCCGCAGTGTCCTTCCTCCTGGAGGTGATTCCCTGGAGCTGATCAGGAAGCAAACACACGGAAACTCATTTTCTGTGAAAAGAGATCAAGCCCAATGAAATCACAGAGATTTTTAGGAAAAGCCTTACAAAGGCTCAGACTCTTTACCTAAAAGAACAGGAAACTCAAGAATAGTTGTAAATACACCTTTTTAAACAGCTGATTGCTAAGAAATGACAAATGGCTATTACTTGGCATGATCCAGACCCCTGCCGGCCCCTGCGTGCTCTGTGCTGCAGTAAGAGCGAAGGAGCAGGACATTCACAGCAGCCACTGCAGACGGCCTGGAGGTGTCAGGAGTGTCCCTGAAGACAGCGAAAGAGGGAGGCAGAGGGAAGTGCGCCGGGAAAAATACGATGCTGAGCGTTAGTGATGAGCTGAGAGCCGGGTCCTGGCCGGTCATGGGCCGGAGGAGGCGGGAGGAGGAGGCCGGAGGAGAAAGGGAACGGCGAGGAGCCGCGGTTGGAGGGGTCTGAGCGAGCGCGGGTCTCTGCAAAGAGTGAGAGGAGGAAGGCGCTGGCACAGGGTGCTCACAGAAGCTGCGGCCGCCCCATCCCTGGCAGTGTTCAAGGCCAGGTTGGACACAGGGGCTTGGAGCAAGCTGCTCTATGGAAGGTGCCCCTGCCCGTGGTAGGGGTTGGAGCTGGAGGAGCTTTAAGGACCCTTCAACACAAACCAGTCTGGGATCCTGTGATTCTATTCTGAATGACCTTGGTTTGGTTCAAAGCAGAGCACTGCTGTGGGCAGCCCCCGGAGAGGTGCCCAGCACAGGCGCGGTCCTGCTGTGGCGTGGATGCGATTCCCCAGTGCCTGGGCACAGGCAGGACCAGGGCACTGAGCCCATGCGCCCACAGCAGAGCTCCGAGAGCTCCTCCCAGCCTGGCCGAGCTCCACAGCGCAGCCCCAGCTGCAAACCCCACTGGAGGCTTTGGGGCACTGGTTACCCTGAGTCAGCTTGGTTTGGTACTCTGAGTGGAAAGAGACCACGTCCTGCTCCTGCCACTTGTATCCAATAGCTAAAGCCATCCTTAAGGGAAAACGGATCATACCTCCCTGGAGTGAAAGGCAAAAGGAACTGACTCAAAGCCATTTCTTTGCCTCCACATGAGAGCTGAGCTGGAGCGTGCTCACTCCATGGGACCTTTCCCTTGCCTGCCTTTGCAGCAGCTCTCAGGGGTTATTTTGATCTTCTCTGGAAGAAGTAAGGGTCTGGTGGCTTTTCCCAGTTCTTTTCCAGCAGTTTGGTTCTTGGGTACAGCTTAATACACTGGATGCAGGGTGTCTGCAGCAAAGCAAGCTGAGCTTGGCCCCATGCAACGTCTGGCTTGGCTGTCTCTTTTCTCTCCCACAGGCTCTGCTGCACAGCCACTGCAGGAAGGCAAAATCAATTTTAAATGGACTAACTGTTATGAATGTACCTCTTTCTTGATCATCTATCATAGGCTCATTTAAATAGATTAACTCCTGCGAGTCTAGCTCTGCATCCCAAACATCATGGAATTAAGGAAATCTGGTTTCATAAGGTCTGTGGGAAGGACACTGACTCATCACAAGTGCAGGCCAGTGTTTATCTATGGAGATGCAGCAGTCATGCTTCGGGCAGGGGAGTATCTGCTGCCAGACCCCAATGGTCATTTTGCCTCTGGAGCTGGAGCAGCAGCAGACCGGGAGCACTCGGCACAGCGACTGCTGGAGCTTAGCCTGAATCCTGCTGGAAGCAGCCTGGATTCCATGGAGGGAGGGAGCCTCCTACCTGGCAGGGTGCTCACAGCACGATGCTGGCATCAGGAGAATGGGCACTGCTGCAGTGCACAAATCCTGTTAGGAATACCAGGCAGATTTTAACCCCCTCCTTTTTTCTGACGACAGCAAAATGAGCAGCTATTTCTACCAAGCCCATAAAGAAAAGGTTGCCGTTTCTGGGACTGAGGTTACATCCCCAGGCAGATAAACCCCATGCACACAGTGCAAAGAAACATGTCAAGGACCAGAAGAACACACTTTAGGAGATCATATCTGTGTGTAAAGAGCCCAGTGAGTAACCACTCCTATGAACTTTGATGCGAAGAGCCAAGCCCTTCCCAGAGGAGCTCGCTGGCTCTGAGCACATACATTCAGCAGTGTGAGGTGCTCTGCCAGCCTCCAGTGAGAGCAAATATTGACATCTTGGAGAGGAGGGAAGAGAGACTTGTAAATAGCATCTGGGATCAAGCTTTGTTTAAGCAGACAGAACCTTTCCACTCACAAACAAGGCAAACCCAGCAAAGACCAAATGCCAGACCGGAGCTTTTAAAGAGCAAGGCAAATGACCACAGTAAAGGACACATTACAATAAGTAAAGCTGAAGTCGTCAGCAGCTCTCGGAACACTTGGAGGAAGTAGAAGCTGCTTCTGCAGAGCTCCAGCACCAGCATCCCCCATCATAACACAATGTGCAGGACCTGCTGCAGAAGACAACTTCCTGTTCATGTTATTGGGGATGATCCTGAATCCACAGCAGATGATTCCTCCTCCTCCAGTGCATGGAGTGTCAGCAATGTGCTGCTTCCCAGCACAGAGTAGCAGCGCTGGGGGTCCCAATGAGCTGTTCTGAGCAGAAGAGCAGAGTTTCCCCAGGGGAAGAGCTGTGGGGCTCACTCACCAGCATCCCAATACTGAACACAGACAGACAGACCCACCTCCCCAAGTGCCTGTGGGGCAGGAGTTACAGGACACACTCCAAATGGAAAGGGGTAAGGATGAGCGCGGCTGCGTAACAGCATCAGGCTTGGGGCATCCTCCATGCCGGGGCAGCACTGGATGCACAGGTGTCGTGGTTTAAGCTCCCCATACAGTTCGTTCACTCACTCCCCCCTCTTTCTTCCCCCAGTCCTGGGGGGATGGGAAGGAGAATTGAAAGAATGCAACTCCCACAGGTTGAGATAAGAGCAGTTTAGTAACTAAGGTATAACACAAACCACTGCTGCTACCACCAGTAATAATAATGACAAGGGAAATGCAAGGGAAGAGAATACAACTGCTCACCACTGATACCAATCCTGACCCTGCAGCAAACCCCCCACCCTTCCGGGTCTCTGCCCCTCATTTTTACATCCTGGGCATGACGTGCTGTGGTATGGAATAGCTCTTTGGTCAGTTTGGGTCAGGTGTCCTGTCTCTGCTTCCTCCCGGCTTCCCCTCCTCCCTGGCAGAGCATGAGGCTCAGAAAGTCCTTGGTCAAACCAAAACGTTCTAAGCTGTAACTGAAAACATCGGTGTTATCAGCGCTGTTCCCAGGCTGGAAGTCGAAAACACAGCGCTGCACCAGCTACCAAGAAGGAGAAAAATGACTGCTGCTGCTGAACCCATGACAACAGTCAAGGAAACCTGCTCTGAGGTTTGCTTTGACAGCCTGGAAACATGCTCCCAGCTTTGCCAGCCACTCGCTTGTGCCTCCAGCTCGTGCTAAAATTGGTTCACTTCCAACTTCAAATTCATCACCAAAAGGGAGCAGCAAATCTAACTCGTCTGAGCAGAGTTTTGTCTGGTCTTCAAGGGAAAATCTCAAGCCTGGCTTATTGCACTACTTAGTTCCACAGGATGGAAACCTCTGGGCTGCAGCAGCCGGGCCAGGCAGGGGCTTCTCCTGGTGGCAACTGTAACTGTCCTTATTCCTGCTAATGAGGGTCAGACCAGTGCTCAAATCACTTCCCATTAATCAAGGGCTGAATAAAGCAAGCTCAGTGAGGCTTAAAGCTCATGCAAGGCCCTGCCCATGAGCTGCTCACACTCACGTGTGTAGGTGATGGTAAGAGACTTCCACAGGGGTGGCAGTGGCAGAGCCCTGGCCACAGGGATGCAGCACAAAGCTCAGCTCAGTCTGTTTCCAAGTGTGTGCTGGGGACAGCAGCTTGTTTGGAAGCCCAACTTTTGGACTCTGGTTGGATGCTTGTGGCCCTCAGCATGTTGGAATTCAGACTCCAGTGTCATCCCAGCCCCTCGCATTCCATTTACTGTGATTTCTGTATTTCTGCCTGTTGTGGTTCCATCTAAAGAATAACCACATTGCTTCAACCTGAAGGACTAACCCAGGTTTTATTCTGCTGTGCGCTGGCACAACACGAGTCAGAAATGTGAAACTATGGCAATAATTGCTTTGAGCCCACTAACCTGAGGTACTGTAGGACTGAACCATGTCCAGATGCTCTCCAGTGCAGTGGACACTCCTGTTACAGCACCACTGTCCCAGTATTCCCTAATCAAAGGGAATGTCAGGCTCTGGCTCTGACTTGGCTCAGGTGCAGATGACACCATGGCCCTGGCTCACATGGATACTGCTGTGGGAAAATGCTAATGTGACTTTTGCTGCTTATTTGTTGTGGGCCACCACTAGAAACAAGAAACCACAAATTATACCTGGCTGTAGAAAAGACAATGGCAGCTCTGCATAGTCACTTTGGGAATCATGGAGCAGGATGTGTCTATAACATAACAGTGTACAAATGTGCCTGTACCCTCTCCCAAATGTCCTGCAGAGCCAGTACCAGCCTATCCCTGCTGCCACCAAGCCCTGGGCTGCACCATTCACCATCAAAGCTCAAGCCCCAGTTTGTGCCTTCAGCCAAGACCTGTCTCAGGGCATGATGCTCCAGCAGCTAATTGTTCAGCAAAGGCCAGCAGTGATGGGGGGAGGCCTGGGGAGAGGCCAGCAGCTTGATATGTGATTGTGCCCAGATGAGGTCACTGTGCACTTATCGTGCCTTTGTTAAATGGGAAAATAAAGGGAAAAAACAAAAGAGTAAACTGGGGAACACCAGAACTTTTCATCACTGCAGTGGGATGAGCTGTCCTGCCATGGTGAGCTGGGAAGCAGCAGAGAAGCATGGAATGGTTTGGGTTAGAGTGAGCTGGTGCAACCTCTGTTAGAGGAGGCCATGGAGATGCTGCAGGGCTGGAGCAGCTCTGCTCTGGAGCCAGGCTGAGAGAGCTGGGCTGGGGCAGCCTGGAGAAGAGAAGGCTCCTGAAGGGGAGACCTTAGAGCAGCTCCAGTGCCTAAAGGGGCTGCAGGAAACCTGGAGAGGGGCTTCGGACAAGGGTTGTAGGGACAGGACAGGGGAATGGCTTTAACCTGCCAGAGGGGAGACTGAGATGAGCTCTGAGGCAGAAGCTCTTCCTTATGAGGGTGCTGAGGCACTGTCAGGGGATGCCCAGAGAAGCTGTGGCTGCCCCATCCCTGGCAGTGTTCAAGGCCAGGTTGGACCCAGGGGCTTGGAGCAAGCTGCTTCAGTGGAAGGTGTCCCTGCCCATGCAGGGGTTGGAGCTGGATGAGCTTTAAGGTCCCTTCAACCCAAACCCTTCTGGGATTCCATGTTCTGAAAGAAAAACCCATCGGATAAGGAGGAAGAGAAGGAGCTGAGGTCACTTTCCCATCCAGCAGGTGCAGAGCAGTTGGCTGGACAGTGATGCTGGGCCCAAGTGTCTGGCAAGCATGATACAAGGGCAGGTGGAACATCCATGGCTTCCTTCAGGCCCAAGGAGACCTGGCAGGACACCCAGACAGCCCCTCCCTATCCTGAGGAGACTCCTCTCAAGAGGAACTCCAGAGAAGGTGGTGCTGTGGCTGTGCTCAGAGCATGGTCCGATCTGCCCAGAGGGATTAGAGCATCATCTCCCTCCAGGCAGGGAGAAGTTAATGTGGGGTGAGCACTGAGCTGCCTTGTTCTGCTCTAGCAGCAGTTATAAAGTACTGGGTTACATGATAAAAGCTTTAATCATTGTAGAAAACAGGGAAGGATAAAAATAGCCCTGAATGCTGTAATGCACTGGGGGACATCTGGGTACATGAGTCACTTTTAAGCACAGAAATGATTTTGAAGGAGCAGGACCTCTGATGTTTGTGAAACTCTCACAGATGGGCTTAATAGCAGGGGAAACAACTTGAAAATCATCTGAATACAAGTTGGCACGAGGAGCTCTCTGTGTGCTACAGACACATCTATTTTGGCAGTGGAGATTAGATGGAATAACATCCACGTCTGACTTCCAAAGTCTCACTGAGTACTTTTTTTTGTCAGCCAGTTTCTCCTTAGGGAATTGTTAAGGGAAAAACATCCTGGGGGAGCCAAGCAGTATCTCAACAAACTCCTGGAAAGACAAGCTGCGATTTTCAAGGGGAAGCGTTTGAAAAGGCACAATCAGTGCGTGCCCAGTGCTCAGATGGGGCTGGGTTTCCACAGGCCTGTTTTCCCTTTCCTCTCTTGGGAATCAGTCCCCAGCAAGTGCCTTCACGCAGACCAGGGGCTCGGACAGTTCAACCCAAAGGCAGAGCCGGGTGTTACCTGACTAGTGTGGCAAAACCTGCCTCTGATTTCCCAGCTCTTAAAAGGTTTATTGTCACTCGGAGGTGTCAGCATGTCTCCTAGTGGATGCGGGACTGTGTGATCTCCCCAAAGACACAGGCTCCTCTTGCTTTGAATTAAGCTTAAATCAACAGAACTAAAGAACATCTACTTGAGAGATTGCAGGGGAGCAATGCAGCAGGGAAAACAAAGTAAGATGGTAACTTTAGTGACAGCTTTTGAGCAGAAAGGCCCCAGAGGTTGTGTCTTTGTCCTAATTTTGCACTATTGGTTTCATTCCTTGTAGCCTGAGAAGTGTTATTACAAGCTATAAATAGCTACGACTGAGAACAGAGCAATAGCTTTGTCTCTTCTACAGCACAGATAACTGGGGAGCATTAAGTAAGCAAGAATCCCTTGAAATAATAAGCAAAACTAAATGAGTTCTGTTGATGCTTGTAAACCCAGTTGATGCTTGTAAACCCAGTTGCAAACACATTGCACGATGATCTCTATCTCTGAAGAAATAACTTCACAAAGAAACCCTTCGCTGTGCTCCAGCAGTGCTGTTCAGTCCCAGGAGATGTACCTCAATCTGCTGTAGGGCAGAAGAGCACCCAAGTCTGACCCGTGCTCTCTTGCTTCCAGGAATACTACAATGATACCACTACATTTTACCCTATGGATACTTGGAACTTCTCTCTGAAGCATTGCTTTTGGAAATGTCCACTGGATAATCCCACGTTGTTCCCCTGATCAGGCTTAGGAGTAGCTTGGGTGGCACTTAAGATGCTTTACTCCTGGGTGAGCTTGGCTGATGAATGGAGCACTTCCACATCACTGACAGTTACTAAATTTGCTCCCTCTGGAACCTTTCAGCTGTTTTTTGTCAGGGACAGATTTATTAATGTGCTTCCTGGCAGCAATCAATAATTTATTTTATATTCTTTGTGATCTTTGATTGGGAGTAAACCTAAAGATGGATTGCTCGGGTAGAAGAACTATTGATCGCTGCAGAAAGCCCACTTATCAGCTCACACTGTGGAGAAGAAGACAGCACAGTTGCTTGCATCAGCTGTGTGATGCTGGGGGAGGTCAGAGGCAGGTCTTCTGCCAGGATGTAGCTGGGCTGTATCAGAACCAGCTTTGGTCAGACCTTAGGACCCTGCCATGAGTGATGCTCCAGAGATCAGTGGGAGCGTTTGCCCAAGGCAAGCAAAATCTGGCTTTTCAATGCTTTTTCTCATGATAGTCAAAATTATCCAGGGCAGCAGTTTGTATTTGTGTTGGTATCAGAGTGAAAACTGGTAATTTATTAAGACAGACAGGGGATGTTATCCTTAGTGCTGCTTTTAAGGAAACAAAGTGTCATTGCTTTCTTCTATATGGAAAGAAATTCCCAGGTACCGAGCTGGCGTATGGATGGTGACGTGTACCTTGCACTGCTCTATTGCCTCATCAAAAGCCACTGCTCTCCCTGTTGCTCTAGTGGGAATTACTTCCATAAGCTGTCCATCTGGCACAGGCCGTTCTGCATCCTGGTTGAGTTGTGTTGGCTGGAGCCATTTCCTCCACTGGCATTTGTTCCTTGTTGATCCCCACCTGTGGGAATGGGAAGGAAAATGAAAGTGATCTTCTTTATCCTGCTGCCTTCCAGGCAGGATGAGAAGTGTTGAGCTCCCTGTTTCCTGTTTCTGATAAGCAAGACCTGCGTCACCAGTTTTAGGAGTCAAAAGCAAGCTGATCTTACTGAAGTTTGGGAATTCTTCTTCTTTAATTTGTGCCATGTTCCTAAACCTGACCTGCACTCAGAAGAGAGAGGAGTTAGTGCCATTTGCCAGCGGAGAAGAAAAGCATATAAACATGCAATGATACATTATTTAGCCAGGAGAATATACAGTCTTCAGAGGTGCAAGTAGTTTGTCTGCAGCCACCAGTAATCCTGTGCATGGTGCTGCAGTTATTGTCCAAACTAGAACCACGATGGGGACTTAAAGGAGAAGCCTCTTCATCAGGGACTGTAGTGATAGAACAAGGGGCAATGGAATAAAACTTGAACAGGGGAGAATGAAATGAGCTCTTAGGCAGAAGTTCTCCCCTGTGAGGGTGCTGAGGCACTGGCACAGGGCGCCCAGAGAAGCACTTGCTGGCCCTTTGCTAGTGGTTATAATGCTCTCTGTAAAACTATGGACAATGTAAGGATCTAAGTGCCTTATTTAGGTCAGATACAGTCTTTGTAGCTGCTCTGTTTAATTTTGCAGCCATTACAAGTCCCTGGGGCACTTACTGCTCTGCTTGCAGTGGATGGCCTCCTTTCTGCTGGAACGTTATTTACGGGCTGTACTCCCTGAGGCACCTTCCCTGATTTCCCATCTTTCCTTCCACTCCTTCCACATTTAGTTTATCTTGGAGTTTTACGTTTGTGGAAATGCCTGTGGATGGTGAAACAAGGTGGAAACCC
Organism: Ara ararauna; assembly: GCA_028858755.1. Lineage (NCBI taxonomy): Eukaryota > Metazoa > Chordata > Aves > Psittaciformes > Psittacidae > Ara > Ara ararauna. The sequence continues at coordinate 772,480 of CM054383.1, read as the reverse complement.
AGTATGCACACACAGGGCCTATCTGTGTTATAGCCGTAATGTAGATGCTTATGTGTGCCAGCATGTGCTAGACAGTTGTTTCCTCTTCCAAGCACAGGGAAGAGCTCATAGTTCAGTGCTGTAGACATCGACTCTGCAAGGAGAGGCTTTTCAAATACCCCTTTCATGAAGCTTTAATACCTCTTTTAGTGCTGTTTTCTGCCCAAGTAGCCATGGCCTGGGCTTGGTGAACTTCAGCTGGGCTGATCCTACTGTGCTGGGCTGGGGAGAAGGATGGTGCCGATTTCTCTGCCCTAAAGCATGAGGAGATGGAGTGGAAAAATGCATCAGAGCACTGCTGGGACAGTGAATCTCATAGAACCATAGAATCATGGCATGGTTTGCGTTGGAAGGGACCTTAAAGCTCATCCAGTTCCAACCCCTGCCACGGGCAGGGACACCTTCCACTAGAGCAGCTTGCTCCAAGCCCCTGTGTCCAGACTGGCCTTGAACACTGCCAGGGATGTGGCAGCCACAGCTTCTCCATTCTAGTGTTGAGGCCAAATTTCCCTCTAGAGATTTTTGTTTCAGTCACCTCCCCTGGGATATTTCCAATTCACACCATGGGCAAACAACAAGAACAGGACCTGGGCATGCTCTGCTCACAGGAGACTTTTTATGAGGCTTCACCAGCCTCAGCAAACATGATTTATTGCTGCTCAGATCCCTTCCTCCCTCCTGGAGGCTGGAGTAATTCTCACAGAGCCTCTCCAGATGGCTGGTAGGCGAGCAGCTTCCGTCGGCGCACCCCGGTCTTCAGGATCGGATGCCAGCTTGTGGGAACAGCCACGAACAGGCTGCTTCTGCTCAGCAGACATTAGTTTTTACTCCAAGGTATTACAATTACTTGGAAAAAACAGCTCTGTAGTATTTGTTGTGCATTAGTGGGGACCAGGGTAGTCAGTGGGCTTCGGAAGTGCCCCGTCTATGGCTGGAATCAAGCTGGGGTTAGAGAGTTACTCCATCCATCCATCCATCCATCCATCCATCCATCCATCCATCCACCCACCCATCCATCCATCCACCCACCCACCCACCCATCCATCCATCCATCCATCCATCCATCCATCCATCCATCCATCCATCCATCCACCCATCCACCCATCCATCCATCCACCCATCCACCCACCCATCCATCCATCCATCCATCCATCCATCCATCCATCCATCCACCCATCAATCCACCCATCCATCCATCCACCCATCCACCCATCCACCCATCCACCCATCCATCCACCCATCCACCCATCCACCCATCCACCCATCCATCCACCCATCCATCCATCCACCCATCCACCCATCCATCCATCCACCCATCCACCCATCCACCCAACCATCCACCCATCCACCCACCCACCCATCCACCCATCCACCCATCCATCCATCCACCCACCCATCCACCCATCCATCCATCCATCCATCCATCCATCCATCCATCCATCCATCCATCCATCCACCCATCAATCCACCCATCCATCCATCCACCCATCCACCCATCCACCCATCCACCCATCCACCCATCCACCCATCCATCCACCCATCCACCCATCCACCCATCCACCCATCCATCCACCCATCCATCCATCCACCCATCCACCCATCCATCCATCCACCCATCCACCCATCCACCCAACCATCCACCCATCCACCCACCCATCCACCCACCCACCCATCCACCCATCCACCCACCCATCCATCCATCCATCCATCCATCCATCCATCCATCCATCCATCCATCCATCCATCCATCCATCCATCCATCCATCCATCCATCCATCCACCCACCCATCCATCCATCCACCCACCCACCCACCCACCCTTCCATCCATCCATCCATCCATCCATCCATCCATCCATCCATCCATCCATCCATCCATCCACCCACCCACCCACCCATCCACCCACCCACCCATCCACCCACCCATCCCCTCATTCATCCATCCATCCACCCATCCACCCATCCACCCATCCACTCATCCATCCATCCATCCATCCATCCACCCATCCACCCACCCATCCACCCATCCATCCACCCACCCATCCACCCATCCATCCACCCACCCATCCACCCATCCATCCATCCATCCATCCGTCCATCCGTCCATCCGTCCATCCATCCGTCCACCCCTCTCCGCCCGCGCTCTCAGACCACGCCTCCTTCCACATAGCCCCGCCCCCTTTCCCCTTTAACCCCGCCTCCTCGCCGCTCGTCTCCTCGCCGTGTGCGCACGCGCACCGCCTGCCCGCCATGTTGGCGCGGTCGGTGACGCGCTGTGCCGGGGGGCGGTACCGGGTGCGGGGCCGCGCTCGGGACTTTGGGGACGCTCTGGAGTGGGGCCCGCGGCGGGGCCGGGCGGGCGCAGCCCGCAGGTGAGAGCGGGGCGAGGGGCACCTTCCGGCCGTGCCGCGGTTCGAGGGCACGGTGGGGCCGGGGACCATAGTGTCCTGCGGGGCCTGTGCGGCCAGGGGTCGCGGGGCCGGTGTGTGCGAGAGGGGCGGCGGGTGCTGCCGTGAGGATACCCGGTTAGTGAGGGACAGAACCGAGCCGTGCCGCCGGGGAGGGGGTGAGCGCGGGCACGGCCGCGGGTCCCGGCGTGCTCCGGAGCGGGCTTTGTGCCGCGGGGAAGCGCCTCCGGCTCCGGTCTTCCAGGCATTGTTCCGGAGCCCTGCAGCCGAGTTCTCCGTCCCCCGACCCCGTCTGCTGCCGCTGTTCATTGTTCCCCGGTTGCTGTTTGACTGGTCGAGGTCTGGAGTTTTGGGGCTTAGTTCCGAGATGCAGCCATTAGAAATAGGGATGTAATGCTGGGTGTAATTAACTTGATGGTTTCCTCTTCTCCTTGTTCGCATCAGATTTAGGCCAAGCTGTGTTTTACTCGGAACTTACTGCTCAGGACTTTGTGCCTATGAGAAGTGCGATGTTAACTCGGGAGCACTTGAAGCCGTGGCTCGGGTCCTGGCTGCCGTTCAGAAGGTGCTGGAGCACATCGCTTCCAGTTCTGTGTGGCAAAGGTCTCTTTAGCTCGGATGTTCGGAGTGTCAATGAAACTGATGCTGGCTTGGCCCTGCCGTGGAGTCTGCATTAGAAATGGCTCTCCTTTAACTGTGGCTGGTGCATTTGAATAGAACGCCGCGGAGGAGTTTCCTTATTCTTTCCCCAGTGAACTGCAGACAGTGATGATGATAATGAAGAACCTTCAGGGAGCTCTCCCCACTGCTCTGCTTCCATGCGAAGCCTGTTCTGCAGTCTCCTTTAATACCAGAACACACTGCAGAGAGGTGATAGTAAAAAACTGGCATAAGTGTGGGTAGTAGCTCGGCTGAAATGCCACTCAGAATGCACCTCTGTGATCCCTGTGACGCTGGTATCGTGCTTCGAAACATTTTCCTTCCCATCTGAAGTTCAGACCCGTTGCAGTGAGCTCCCAGCACGAATTAGCATGCTGCTCTGCTTCAAAGCACCAAGAGTTCTAGTGAGTCTTGGCTTGGCACCAGGGCTCGGACATGAATTCAGGTGGCTTTGCCCCAGCCAGCAGTTATTTATTATCATCTGAAAAGGTTTCTTCTGCCCTTCTGTGAAAGATTCACTGAACTGAAGTCGCCTGAGGCTGCAGATCACCTATACCTACTCTGTAGCAGTGATAGTGGCTCAGGGATTTGTGTGCTTTGTAGTACCCCTGGCACATGTTCTGGTGATGCCAGGAATGAAGCAGATTGCTGAACTTGCCCAGCCAGAAAACAGGGCCATGCACAGACTCCCTGGCCCAGTGTGTTCCCACAGTAAGAGCAGGGCATGTCCATGAGGAGATGATGGGCACTGGGATCATCTCAACCAGCTTGTCAGGATTTGGTTCATATGGAGAAGGGAGTGTGTTCAGCTCATACTGCTGCAGAGACAGCGTGTGAGGTTGGTGATGGATCCTTCAGTGAGCTCTAAGGGGGCTCAGAGGAGAGGTGAAATGAAGCTGCTGCAAACAGGGCTCTTTTTCTGGCACATGAGCTGGAGAGAAGCACATGGGGTTGAGCAGACAAAGTGAAGCCTTGCTTCCCCCTGGAATTCCAGTAACCTTAAATGTGTGGGTTTTCTTTCTTTTGGTTTCCAAGAAGCTGAGAAAATGTTGGAGCCCCTTAAAATAACCCCCAAATCAACAAAGTGGTTGAGTGTATCTCAGCATAACATAGTACTTGTCTGTCTTTCCTTGGCAGTGGTGATGAAGCCTGGGATATCTGGATCTAAAGGCATCACCTCTGATGTCTGAATTCAAAGTTCCAATGTTGTTACCTCAAGGGCTGTGTGTTCATAGTGTGGTCTAGCTATTAGGAAGGGTTAATTAGTCCACACTACAAAGAAGCATGTTGGTAGAGACTCTGAATGTGCAATATGTACTGCAGGGAGAGTTTCTGTGAGCTCTACTATATCACCTCCACAAGCACCACAAGCAAAGCTGTCAAAAATGCTCTGCTTTTGCATGATTGTCCCATTGCTGAGTTAGCTGTGATGTGTGAAACCTGCTTTTTGTGTCTTTACCCTTTTAGTTGATCTGTCCATGATGGCAAAAACTTACCGTGGCAGAAAGTGACCAATATGAAGCATTTACTGTGGCCTTCCAGTGCCTAAAGGGGCTCCAGGAAACCTGGAGAGGGGCTTTGGACAAGGGCCTGTAGGGACAGGATGAGGGGAATGGCTTTAACCTGCCAGAGGGGAGACTGAGATGAGCTCTTAGGCAGAAGCTTTTCCCTGTGAGGGTGCTGAGGCGCTGGCACAGGGTGCCCAGAGAAGCTGTGGCTGCCCCATGCCTGGCAGTGCTCAAGGCCAGGTTGGACCCAGGGGCTTGGAGCAAGCTGCTCCAGTAGAAGGTGTCCCTGCCCATGGCAGGGGTCTGAGCTGGAGGGGCTTTAAGGTCCCTTCCATCACAAACCAGGCTGGGATTTAAGAGCTCTCAGCCTCAGGGTGCTCACTGTTTGGCTGTTTCACTATCAATAGTAAAACACTTTGCTAGTGACTCTTACAGCTTATGAAAGTTGACTTTGGTGGCCGGGGGCTGGGTTCACAGGGATGGATGCCTTTATCACAGATCTGGTGCAGTGTGTGTGGATGCCAGTGTGAGTGGGAGGTAAAATCATTACTGCATGGGGCAGCATGCGTTCTGCTTTCCTTTCCAGGTTCTTTGCCCTCAGGTTTTTGTATTCCCATGCTGTCTTGCGTTGTCAGAGCACTGGAGGAAAACATCTTTATGTTTTTAACTCTTTGTGATGCAAAAGGCTTCTTAAAATGGGGAAATCAGAGCTTTATGGAGAACTCAAAAGCAACAGTGTGGAGGAAATTTCTCTTGGTGTACTTGCTCTCCCGAAGCAAAGTGTTTTGGAAAAAAGGAAGTAATGCAGCTGTGTTAGGTTGTAGTCTCTGGAAGACAAGGCACATGTTCAGTGGGCATCAGGGTGATTGAGGAACTTGCTTGTTTCGGGTGGAAGACACATAGTGTGGATAGCTTGAGTCCTGTGTGGGCTGGATTTGAGGAGGAAACCAAGCTGTAAGCATGCTGAGATACAGGGAATTGCTGTGTGTGACCTGGAACTGGTGACAGGAATGTTTCAGAAGAGGGTTTCTTGAAGTTACCTTTTGGCTGCTGAGGTAGGAAGGGATCTGCTGGAACCCAAGAGGAACTTGCAAGTGTAAGTCTGACTCCTTTAATCAGCCCGTGTGTTTCAGAATACCAACAGTAAGGAAATTCAAACGATTTCGTATGTCCTACAATGAATTTGATGACTTCCATGCATGTTTTGAGCAGCTCTTTTGGATTGAATCAGGTGTACTCATCTTTTGACAAGTGCACCAGCTACTGATGTGTGTTCTCAATGGTTTTGCTTTCAGCTTGCTGTGGGGAATCTGTCATTTTGTTTCCCTGGGAGAACAGTATTTCCTTGTAAATACTAATGGTTCTGGTCATATGATTTCTTGAGGCTTTTGTTCTATCTTCTTCTTTGTGACTGATGCAGCTGCTTAGTGGTGTGTTATGGTTGTGAAATGCGAGAGATGTTTGGCAATGCCAACCCAGTCCTGCTTAGTTTCTTTCATACGAAATATCTGCTGGTACAGGTAAAAGTAGAAATGAAAATAGATCATGAACAGAAGTTTTGCTTTCAAAGAAGTTCTTGGAGCTTTTGCCCCAAAGTGTAGTTGCTGAGATTTGGGGTAAAACTTAAAACCTTTTCCCATTTCAATCTTCAAGAGCATCAGTGTTACCCAGTGCCCTGTCAGGTCATGCATTGTGCTGTTCCTTTACATGAGCCCCTGTTCTGGGGGTGCCCAGCCAGTGATGCACATGGAATCACAGCCTGCTTTGTGTTGGAAGGGACCTTAAAGCTCATCCAGTCCCAGCCCCCTGCCACATCCCTCTTGTGCTGTTGCCCCAGAGCTGGATCAGGACTTCAGGGGGAGTCTCCTCAGAGAGCAGCAGAGGGGGAGAATGCCCTCCCTGAGCTGCTGCTCACGCTCTGGGGTGCAGCCCAGCACACACGATCCGACCTCTCCAGCCTGTCCAGGTCCCTCTGGATCCCGTCCCTAAACCACCAATGTTTTGTGCGTGTGGCTGGGCCCAGCACTGGAACCAGTTGTCAGCAGCAGGACTATTACCCACCATGTCAGACACCTTCAGCTCCTGCTTGCTGGTTGTGTGCTTGCTTGTCCTGCCTCTGAGTCCGCTTGCCTGGAGGTGGGAGGTATAAGCTGCTTTAGGACAGAGGTCCTGCCTAAGCTGTTTCACCTTGTGAGAGGAAAACCACTAAAGCATGTGGGAGTGTGTTGCAGAGGTTGCATGGTTAAACCAGGGAGGGAATGGTTTGAGTGCCTGTCCTGGCTCTGAGTTCTTTAACTGCATTAACATGTATTGGAGTGCTCAGCGTCTCCCTGTGTTCTGAATGTGAATTTCCATCTTTGCAGGGAAGCGAGGGAGAACTTTGTTTCCTTTATTCTTGGGGAGGGAAGCAAATGGAAAAGGGCAGATTTAACAACCTGTATCATTCAGAAATTGCAGACCAGGATTTAGTGACACAACAAATGAAAACTGTGATATGTTGTAAGCCAACTTAGTTACACCTGCATCTGGTCCTGTGCAAACTGTTGTTATGAGGAGGGTGAGGTTCCATGTCCTGAGAAGAGTAGATTACAATTTTAGATGTAAGAGTAGTGATGATTAGAGACTCCTGTAAGTTGAAGAAAGCAAGGATAAACACGTGAGTTTTGACCCAGTTCCTGCTTTGTGCTTGCTTTTGGGATCTCCATGCGAGTGGTCTGTGCTAGTTTCAAGTTGAATCTGTTCCACGTGCATTTCATTTACCATCGTGGGAACTTTGATTCTTTTGAATACTGACCTTATCTGGTAATGCTAATATGAAATACCCGGCAGTGTGTTAAGATGATGATCTGAAATACCCAGCAGGTTGTTACTGGACTGGCACAAACCCCAGCTCTCTGAAGCTGAAGCTCTATTTCTGTTACACATTCTTGCAGCACATTTTCTACGTGTTCAAACGATTCCATAAGAAATAAATGCAAAGAATTTCTTTTAAATTTAAAACTTCTTCATAACCTGGTGTAGATTGAAAATGAAGCAGAAGATTCACACTTGGGAGGGCAGAATCTGTGGCCAGAGGCTCTGGGGGTGATTTGGTGCTGCAGGAACCTCATCTGCTGCATCTCTGGGTGGTCCTGCCTGATACCTGATCTCCTGCTCAGCTCCCTTGGCAGAACTGCTGTGATTGCAGGGTAATTTCTTTCATGCTCTTATCTCATGGGAAACTAACCCACTCAGTACCGTTCAGATCAGGCTGCAAACTCACCCCGTGGCAACACCTTGCTGTTGCTCACATGGGTAGAGGCAGGAACGCTGTGGCTAGAGGTGAGTGGGGGGAAGGCAGGACTGCTTCTCCCAGCAGATCGAGGATGTGAGTGTAGTGATGGGACAAGGGGTGATGGCTTTAAACGTAAACAGGGGAGATTGAGATGAGCTCTTAGGCAGAAGCTTTTCCCTGTGAGGCTGCTGAGGCGCTGGCACAGGGTGCCCAGAGAAGCTGTGGCTGCCCCATCGCTGGCAGTGTTTAAGGCCAGGTTGGACACAGGGGCTTGGAGCAAGCTGCTCTATGGAAGGTGTCCCTGCCCGTGGTAGGGGTTGGAACTGCATGAACTTTAAGGTCCCTTCAACCCAAACCATTCTATGACTCTATGATGCATTGAAGACAACACAGCAGGAACAGGGCCGCGCTCCCAAGTTTCCAGAAGCTTTTAAAGAGATGCTCCTGTCCTCCAGCTCACTTTTCACCTGTGCAGAAACTGAATGATCCATGTAAATCCATGCTTTCAGTAAAATCTTTACATGAAAGCATGACTTATGCACTACAGAAAGGTGGGGGGATAGCTTCTTGTCTCACCTCTGGAGGACTTGGAACGTTGGCAGATGCTGCCTGGCTCTTGAAGGAAGCTGTGCAGGAAAAGTGGGTTGCTCTTTTGCCTTGAATAGTTTTGGCTGCTCAATGCTTGACTTGCTTCAGTGTTAGGAAATGGGCATGGTTCTGGGCAAGTTTATGGCTGCTCATGGGTTTGGAATAGAACATAGGAAGTGAGTAGCACATCTGTTATTTAAAGCTGTGACACTGGAATCCTACAGACCTTGGCATCTATTCTGTAGCTATATATTTTTTTAGAAGCTGATTATCCACTGTGGTGCCAGAGTTGTAGAAGACTTGTATTAATAGCTTATCCTCTTCCCTGATCATCTTTCTGCTCACTGCTAGTGAGTAACATTTGAACTAGTAGCAACTACAAGTTAAAAAATACATACGTGGTTGTATTGCTGCCTCTTAACAACTGTATTTTATTGCCTGTTTATGTGGGAGGCTTTTAACAGGAACAGAACGTAACCAGTTTTGTTCTCTTTCATGTTGAATTTGTAATTTAGCAGTGATGTTATATCTAGAAATTGAAGCAGGGCTCTTGTGTTTGCTGTTCTAGGCATGTTGTTATACAGTGGAATGAAAATATTTCCATCAGGGTATGTGCCCTATGAGGTATTTTATGTGAATTAAAGACTTTGCAAACTTACACATTCAAACTGGAAATTAGGAATTAAACACTCCAGCTACTAAAGACTCAAAGGGTAAGTCTATATAATGCAGCAACACTAAATCTGGATTTACTCGGTGGCTTGATTTGCTGCACACTGCGCCCTCAGTGGCTCTGCACCTCCGAGACCTGGCACCACATTTACCCCCTGAATCTGACAGTTTTGCCCTTAATGCCCAAAGAGGGGCTTTAGAGGGGAGCAGTAGTGAGAGAACCATGTTATCAGCTACCCTGGTGTTGGTGGAAGGGCATTAACTCCACCAGTTACCTTGGTGTTGGTGGTGATGTCGTGTGCTGTCAGAGCCTGGCTTCTCTCTCTGCAAGTAGGCTAATCCTTTTCAGGACTGGTTTAGGAGCTTATCTTAATGGAAGGTTGGATATGTGGAGGAGTTTGCTGTGAGGCTCTAAATGGACCCTGGAAATGGAGACCCTGAGGTTTTGTTTTCCTTAAGTTTCATTGTTGCCCTCAACCCTCTTGCTGATCTGTATACCTGATGGTGTTTAAGAGCCATAGTCTTGGACTGAGACCTTGGTGTGATGCTGCTTCACATGCACAGAAGAAAAAGGTGGTTTCTGTTCACAAATCTTGTTACACTGCTGTAGTCTTCCTTCATGTTTCGTTTTTCTGGGGTTTGTGGATGGGATGGGTACAGTAACATAGCCCAGCTCAGTAAGCACATAGTCTGACTCCAGCCTGTGGTGGTGGCCTTTTAACCTTGCAGAACTTGTAGCCTTAGGACAACATGATGGATTTCACCAGCATCTCTCTCCTTCCTACAAGGTCAGAGGCTTGCACACAGTGTGACCATAGGTGCTCATGTGGCTGTCCCAGCACAAGGAGCTCTGAGTGAGACCTTCTCTGAGAGCTGGGTGAAATGACTGCCCTGGAAAGGGCTGAGCAGATGTAGGCAAGGCTTGTCCTCTTAGAATTCATTCCTTGGGTGCTACAGTGTGCCAAAGGCCCTTGTTTCTTTCGGGATACTGCTGGGGGTTTCTTGTCTGGTTTTGCTGCTGGCCATCATTCCTGGTGCGTAGAAGGAGGAAATGTTTCTGTAAGGGGGCTGTAAACTTTGCCTCTGGCAGCTTAGACTCTTAGGTGAGCTCTTCTGCACAATGCCAACCCAAATAAGATGGAATGGTTTAAACAGCCTAAAGAATTATTCTTTGTGTCAGTTGATCCTGCATAACTTAGAAGGTCCTTGGGAGCAGGTCTGCTGGCAGCCTTGCACCATGGAGCAGGGACAAACAGCTGAAGGTGCTGAGCTCTCCATGGCACAGATGTTCCTAGAGGAGGAGATCCAAACCCAGGGCAGAGGGTCACAGCCTAAAATGCCTCTCAAAAGGCAGAAATGTGGCTTCTGCAAGGATGGGTGAAGTCAGAGCATCCCAGTTCATGATCCTCCTAGGGAATGAGTGTATTTCCTGCTTAGGCTGTAGTGATCTGCTGGCGTGGAGTGAAAGAAGTGGTTAGGTTTTGATACGGTTTATGGGAATGGCAGTTGTGCTAATGCTCTTCCAGCAGTGCTGGTGGGTGCTGTGGGGTTGCTGGGGAAGTGGACTGTCTTCCCCATGGAGAAGCCTGTGCTCAGCTCCCATTATTAGTTCAGGTTGTTTATTCATTAAGGAAATTAACAGTAGGAGGGGGTTTGGCTGGGAAGTGTGAATGTACCAGAGCAGAGGTTGCATGGCAACACTTCACAGTTCCTAACAGGGAGTCAGGGCTAAATAATGGTGGAAAAAGAAGGGGGGGGGGGGAGGGGGAGGAAAAAAGAGTGGGCTGAAGGAAAAAACGCTGTCTTTGTATTGGCTTCACTGTATTAGGGCCATCTCAGATGTGTGGAACAAGCCTGACATTGTGTGAGGTTTCCATCACCCAAAACCTCTCACAAGCCCTCCAGTGTGGTGCTGCATGCGTCACTGGAGCAGCCTGCCTGGCACTGCAGAGATGCAGGTTCTGGAGAGTGCCCTGCCAGGGGATGGGGGGAAGCCTGGATCCTCCTCCTGGGTTTAGAGGGCTTCTTGCCATCAGAAACAACTTCCTAACTTCTGGTCTCTCTGGTTTGCTTCTGGGTAAGAGGCTTCCTGATGAACTGTGTGTCATTCCTGACACCTTAATATTTGAATTCTGGAGCATGGGTCTTTCTGATGGCTCCATGCATAGGTGGGCATATGTAGACAGCCAAGTAATCTGAAACATTTCAAGGAGGAGTCTAAAAGGAAGAAAGCTTCATGAAATAGGCTGCAATAGCCTCACAAACCTTAAGGTAACTCTTTTTGGTTTTGGCTCAGAAGCTTGAACGTCCCATAGTGCTTTTTGTCTGTTACTGTTAGTTAACCTGTGGTTTCCTGTGTGATATTGCTGTTACTGATGCTTTATCGTTTGGCAAGGGCTTGACACTGAGGAAAGTTTGTTCATTGAGTTATTCCAGCAGCGACCCTCATTTGCTGGTGTTGCCTGAACGTGAGCAGATGGGATGCTTCAGCTTAGAGCTATAGAGTCATGGAATCAAATGGATTGGAAAAGACCTTTAAGCTCATCCAGTCCAACTGTTCCCCAGCACTGCCAAGGCCACCACTAGCCCATGGCACTGAGGGCCTCGTCTCCACGGGTGTGTGTACGCTTGCAGGGACTGTGACTCCAGTACTGCCCTGGGCAGCCTGTTCCAATGCCTGAGCACCCTTTGGGGAAGGAATTGTTCCTTATCTCCATCTAAACCTCCCCTGGTGCTGCTTGAGGCCATTTCCTCTTGTCCCATCCCTTGTTACTTGGGAGAAGAGACTGACCCCACCTCACTACAACCTTCTTTCGGGTAGTTGGGGGGTGTGATAAGGTCCCCCCTGAGCCTTCTCTTCTGCAGACTAAACAACTTCCTTCTTTTTGGAGCGGAAGTGCAGAGGAAGCAGAAGCAGTGGTGTTGTCACCAGTGTTTCCTCACTCTGCTTTACGTTAGAACAGTTGAACACATGACAGCCATTGCAGGTAACAGTGCAATTACTCACTCCCTTCGTGTTGGGGTAACTGCCTGCTTTTGCTCTTATCAATGGGATGTGCTGTCTTCCCGGCATTAAAAAGCAGAGTGGTGTCTCCTCCCAGATCCTGCAGCTCAGTGCTGTTCCAAGCCCATCGTGCCTGGTGCTCTTCCTGCAAGCTCAGCTGACGGCTTCCAGTGTGAGTGCAGCAGGGGTGAATTTCTGAAAGCTTGGCTTAATGTCATGATGAAGGTGTTGCTTTTGTTAGGACTTGTGTGCCTATAGTGACTTGCATGAAATGATGGCTCTGCTTCTGAGATACAAACTGAGTAGCCTGAAAGCAGAAATGAGCTCTGAGTTTCTTTCTTTTGCACTATTGTTAAAAGTGACTTTTATTTGAAGCTGTGGTCTTGCAGAATTGGGTCTGAAACACTCTGTGTACATGGAAAAGAGCAGGGTGCCACAGATCTGCAGTGAGTTATGTGAACTTTCCCTCTAGGCAAGAAGTGGGGCTATCCAATTTTCCACTCACAGCAGAGATGGAGCTCAAAGAACTGCAGAAGCCTATAGTTGACTCAGTGGGAGATGCTGTACCCCGCAGTTCTTTACAAAAACATCTGCAGTGAATAACAGTGTGCAAATGTGTGTGACAATGTTTTTTCTTTTCCTGAACCTTGTTCTAGATGTCAAAATTAACCTGGACCACTTGGGAATGGCGAAACACAGCCCTGGGATCCTGTCATGAACAGTAAGAAAGTTGAGATGCTTTGTGTATACAAATAATAATGTTTTCTAATGGCTAAACCTCGGTGAAACTATTCCTGTTCCATTAACATAACTGGGCAACAATTTGTGTAGCTGAATGTGGATGTAGTCCCAGCTTTTCATGCAGGAAGAGGCAGTGCATCAGTAGAGGGAGCGCTGTTTGGGAAACAATACTGGGAAGGCTTTGGAGGGGGGAAGGCTGCTATGGTGCAGTGTTGTCCTGTTCCTGCTGCTCCTGGATCAGCTGCTGTTCGACAGGAAGCCTGGCTGAGTAGGTCTTTGTCTGGCCTTTCATAATTGACTTCCTTCTATGAAACTTAGTATTCAGTAGGTGTTGATTAAATGGTTCATGTATCCAAGAAAGCAGCCACCTTTAAAAATATCCTTAGGTGTTGGTAGCATGAAACTTTCTAGTTTGAAGGATACATAAATATTTCTGTATGTGCATGCTCTGTATTCTTTATATAGCCCTTGCAGATGTTGCAGAAGACATCCTTACATCAATTGAGGCCTTGAAAATTATTCTGATGAATTTTCCAAGTACAGAATAGATGACTTAAGAGAGCCTGTGTGGGTGAGTAGTGTGCTGGTAAAGTGCAAATGTTCAGCAGATACTGTTGATGCTGTTTGTCAGCCTTGGCTAGAACAGAAATGAGGCGGCTTTTGTATTGTTGAATATCATGATTTGGAAATAGGCAGTTGGAATTGAACAGCTCTTGGGAACTCTTGTATCTACACAGCAGTTTAATGCTTAACATGCAAATGTTCAGATGAGAAAGATTGTATTTTCTTTTGTAGAGCTTATTGACCATGTCATTGAATTCTTCCATGGGACAGTGTTTTAGCCAGGGCTGCCTGCCTGACTTGCACTGTTCATGGCTCAAAAATCTGAGCCCTCTCCTTTGATGAAATACTGTAATTGTTAAATTGCTGGGGAGCAAATTGTGTGGCCTTAGGTCAGTTGTTAGAACAATTGATAAAGACCCAGGAAGCTGTTCAGTTCTGTGTAAACACTAGTGTACGGAACACAAGGAGATTCTGTGAGGCTGATGGTTCTCAGCTTCTTGAAAAACTTGTCTAGATTAGCTGAGAAGGTAAATGTATGTATCTGTAGATTGTTGAGTGGCTTTGAAATCTTACCAGAATGTGGCTAAAGCTTCAGTTGACTTTTCCTGAGCCTGGATAGACTGAGCTGACAATTCAAACTGTGCATTCATTCCTTTGAAGGAATCCTGTTTAGCAGCCTTCACCCTTTGAAAGGTAGGGAGGGAACTTTGCTGCTCGCAGGTTTGCTCTGACAAATCCTAGTGATTCTTGTGGAGTCAAGCAAATGTAATATCAGAGGGTAACTCTGCATGTGCAGTGTGGTGAAGAGGAATTTTAAGGGTGGAAATGATTCTGGGTACAAGTCGGGACATCCAAGAGTGATCTTGGGTTTTTTGTTTCTTGCCTGTCAGTTATCTAAAAGTTGTGTGGCTTTTGGCTTCTCTTTTTGAAGTAGTTGCTGGAGCCAAAAGAGCTGGGCTGCTCTTGTACTGGTGTTCCAGGTGCTCGTGTTTGGGAGGTTCTTAATGTCCACTTCTAGGACAAGTAGCGTTAGAAATCCAAATCTCATCTTGGCTGTTAATCCGGTAGTGTTAGAACATGTCCGCATACTACTAAGTAGTAAGCTAAATCACCAGCATGTGAGATACATCTTACTCAGTTCTCATGTCATTGTAAGCCAGTGTGCGCAATGCTGGGCTCTGGATAGCCTCATGACCTGGTGTTTCCTGCATTATCAGTTCAGTGGCTGTGTCCTCTTAAGGTATGCTCAAAATAGCTGTTAGAAAGCAAAGGAGAAGTGATGCCTTTTGAGTTGATCTGCAGCCTGGTGTTCCCTGAGCTTCCATCTTCACCCACTAATAGCACTCCAGAGCTAGTAACTTGCTGACAGTGATGGGTGTTTGGAATCATGCTGGCTACCCTGATCCAGAAGCATTTTTCCCAGGCCTCTATTTGCATATGTAGATATTTTTTTTTTTCCCAAGGAAGTGGTTTAGATGAAGCCTGCAGTTAAAGGATATGGCTGATGGAAGTAACAGCAGGTGGGAAGGCTCAGAGTTCAGTGGAAAGTGATTCCAAGGTGCCTTGTCATGTGGATACTTGAATGGTAGCTTAAGGAAATGCCATGGATTTAGTTTCTCAGTGAAGCAGGTGGTGATGCTTTGGTGTGTGATATAGGAGAGGGGTACCAGAAGGTTTTACAGCAGAAAGTGGGCTTTAATGTTGTGAGCTTCTTTGCTGTTATTGTTAGGTAGTGTAAGCTGGCTACCCAAAAATCACTTCTGAACACTGGAAGATTCAGCTTACTGAAGTGTATGTTATTTTAATAGGAAGCTTAACAAGATTTCACCTCCTGCTGTGATGTTTTCAGGCTTTTCATTAACCCTTCCCAGAACAGTGTTTAGTTGATGCCTCTCAGTCTGTGGCATACACTCAACAGGAGCAATCCATGTATGCTGTGAGTTGTAACTCTGTGCTTTCAGGGCTCTTGAGAGGTCATGATTAAAAACCTGTATCTGGTCATAAGCATAGAGACAGAAGCCCACAGTGCCTTTGATAGAGGAGTAGCATGGAGGATGCTTGTGTTATAGTCTGGACATGGACAGGCTGGAGAGGTGGGACCATGTGAACCTCATGGAGTTCAATAAAGCCAAGTGCAAAGTCCTGCAGCTGGTCAGGGCAATCCCTAGCACAGACACAGGCTGGGGGAGATAGGATGGAGCCACCCTGAGGAGGACTTGGGGTGTTGGGTGAGGAGAAAGCTCCCCATGACCTGGCTTCAGGGTGCTACCTCTCCTTTGGTCCAGGCTGAGATTGCTGTGTGTGGAACTGCTCTTGTCTGTTCCTCCCCTGAGGCTGGGTTTTGCTGTTCCATTATTGTGGAAGATCCCAGTGTTGAGAGCATCATCTAGGGGCACCCACTGTGGCTTAACCTTTCCCTGCTGCCTGTGATCCCTTCCAAACTGCAGGTGTGATGGTGTGATGTATAAGCAGCATATTAATGCTTCAGGCTTCCTCAGGGATCTTTCTCCTGCTCTGTGAGTGAAATACTATACTGAGGAGCTTGTACTTTATACACAAAACATTACTGAAGACTCCTAAGCCTGTATGAACACGCTGAAGGATTTTTATTGTGCTCCTAAAATGGGTTGAGTAATTTTTATTGAGCATATTTTGGAAGTGCATTAACAAAGGCCGTGATGTAATTGCAGTTCGCAAGCAGGGGAGCATTGCTTTTTCATAGGCAGAACTTCTTCACTTACTACAGTCACTAAATCTCCATTAGGATAAGATCTGTTCTGCTACCTGGACTTGTATTTCAACCATTTATTGACTTCCTTTATGCCACTGAGTTTTTCACAGTGCAGGACCGTGGTTGACTGCAGCAAAGTGAGGGCTTCAGCTGGGTCTTCTGTAGTCTAAGACATGGGGTTTGGTTTGTGTGTGGACTTGATGTTTATTGAATGTGTTGAAGTAGTTATATACTTCTTGTTTGGGGGTGGAGAATAGTAATGGTTTTACTTGTTAATTATTGATTATCAGGTGATATTTGATATATGTTAATGCTGTCTTTGTGCAATGGAACTCTGTCTGTTGTAAAAACCTTGAGGCCGTGCTAACATCCAGAAACACATCCAAAGTTCATGCTGAAAACTGCATGCATTGAGCTATTCTGCGCCCTACTTGTAAGATAAAATACCTTCTTAGGCATATACTTCTCTGTATTTAGAGGCAGATTATTGTAGAATCCCAGCCTGGTTCGTGTTGAAGGGGCGTTAAAGCTCATCCAGTTCCAGCCCCTGCCACGGGCAGGGACACCTTCCACTGGAGCAGCTTGCTCCAAGCCCTGTCCAACCTGGCCTTGAACACTGCCAGGGATGGGGCAGCCGCAGCTTCTCTGGGCACCCTGTGCCGGTGTTGTAACAGCAGCAGCAAAAGCAACACCACAAACCTGGGACCTGAGGAACTTGCAGAGCAGTAAGAAGTCCATCTCCCAGCTCTTGGCAGGGGGAGACAGTTCAGTGCTGATGATCAGGTGTGTCCTGTCTGTGGATGTAGTAAGTGGCTGTGCAGTTGTAAGCACAGGTGTGAATGTCTCCTATTTGGGTGCTGGGCATGTAGAGTCAGTGGGGAGGATGTTAAAGGTGAAAGTTAACCCTTAACCTGGCTCTTCAGAGGATGAAAAGTTTGATGTCTGCCATGGAATTTGAACTGTCTGGATTTCAGTGGTAGGGAGACCTGGTAAATATTCCTCATGCACTTGCTGAATTTTATACTTTATTGGAAGAAAATCCATCAGTTGCCAGTTGTAGAACTTGGGCACATCAGCTTGTTCATCCTTTCCTATCTTCGGTGCATCAGCATGTCCATCCTGTCCTATCTTTGGGCACATCAGCTTGTCCATCCTGTGTTGTCTTTGTAATCTTTGGTCTCCTGTGGACAGGAGAAAGCAAGTATGCTTGTGACATTTCTCATGATTTTTTTACTGGAGCTCAGCCACATGGCTCCAAGAGGCCATTTCTTTGCCTCACCAGCAGTGGGTTTTAAACAAATGCCCCAAAAGAAGACATATTTGGCTTTCATCTTGCAGTGTATCTGGCTCAGCTTTCTCTCACGAGCGGAGTAATGTGAGCAGGTAACATAAGCTGTTCTGCTAAAACCTCATCCCAGAGCAACCTTCAGGGGAAGGAGGCCATGCACAGATAGAAGGGATTTCAGTGAGTCAGCTTCTGTTTTGAAACTAGGCAGCAGAATTAAAGTTGTTAGAGGTAGTCCTGACTGTATGTGAATAGTTTGGCCAGTCTGATGTGTACAACAGTCTCTGGAAGAAGGTGAAACTGATGTATTTGGGAATTCAGGTCTGATTTCACTGGGTACAGCGCAAATTTACTGTGAGCTACTAATAGCTAACCTACTTATGTAGTGTTAGTGACCGGACGAGGGGGAACAGCTTTAACCTGCCAGAGGGGAGACTGAGATGAGCTCT
Source organism: Ara ararauna (assembly GCA_028858755.1). NCBI lineage: Eukaryota > Metazoa > Chordata > Aves > Psittaciformes > Psittacidae > Ara > Ara ararauna. The sequence continues at coordinate 754,559 of CM054383.1, read as the reverse complement.
TAGGCAGAAGCTTTTCCCTGTGAGGGTGCTGAGGCACTGGCACAGGGTGCCCAGAGAAGCTGTGGCTGCCCCATCCCTGGCAGTGTTTAAGGCCAGGTTGGACACAGGGGCTTTGAGCAAGCTGCTCCAGTGGAAGGTGTCCCTGCCTGTGGCAGGGGTTGGAGCTGGAGGAGCTTTAAGGTCCCTTCAACACAAACCAGTCTGGGGTTCTATGATTCTGTGTCTTGCAGCACTTGCTGTTAATGATGTAACATTTCAATTTGATGACAACTTTCTCACTGTCCCATTAGTGGAAGTACAAGTTCACAAACTGGGATATAGTCTGTAAGCATTTGGTTTGGTTAATGGCTGCGAGATATCACACTCTTGAGGCACAAAAATATGGAACAAGGCTTTATTTTATTAATTCCATTAGATCTCAAAACTGGAACTCATTAACATTTTGGCCTCTTCTGCACAAATGAATGTGGCTACATCTTGCACATAAATAATGAGCCGTAAAGGTGGCTTGAATGAACCAGAGCTTCCATTTCAGTGAACTGTCCATGGGATAGGCAGGCTCAGGAGCAACTGGGTTAAACCAGGAGATTATTTGAAGAATCTAGGGCATGTGCTACCTGTTCCTTTGATTGCTTTTCATAACTCTGCCCTGATCCCGCAGCCGGAGCAGTGGGATACATGCAAACAAGCAGTTTCCTTTCTTCTGTGCTCCTTTATATCTGTCATTTTACTGGCCAAAGTGAAGAGGGGAAAAAGCCATGTTGTGTGTCAATGGTTAGAATGGTTCTTGGTTCCTTTAGAGAGGATCCATGGGGGCTGAGAGGCAGCGGCTGTGTAGGGCTGGCTGTGACTCTGCCTTAGTTCTTTTCTGTTTGACCGCAGGTGCATGAGGAGCAGAGGAGGTATTTCCACGTACCAGAGATGATGTGGAGAGACACTTTGTGAGTATCTGATGGGGGCTTTCTAAAAAGCCCAAAATGCCTATGTGGGAATGACCATTTTTTTCTCCCTAACTTAGAATAACTGTGCAATTTGTCCAACAGTCTCATTTGGGTCTAGAAAGCTGTGAATATGAAGCCCTTTATTTCAACCGTCAGCTTTGTCTGTGATTTCCAGGAAGAGCTGGAAGGCAGAGAGCTAGAATGTGAATGGTTTCAGAACTGATTAACTGTGATGCTGGAGTGATCCGTCCTCCAAAGGCTTTTGCTGTTGACTGTTCAACATATTCTAGACCCATTAAACCCCCCAGCACTGGGTATATGGGGAACCTGTACTAGGCTTGACTTGTACTTGTACAGAAGCTCCTTTGTCAAGTTAAAGGTGTTGCCTGTTCTACATAGCAGGTTATTGGCACTTTCTTGTCCTTGTTTAATTTTCATTGGAAGTCTGATACATTTGCTCTAACAGAGATGGAAATAGCACTCAATAGGAGCTTTCCTGAAAGCTTTCAGTTCCTGTCCGCTGGAACACAAAGTTATTCTGGGAGCACGCACTTAAACTGCATTCCCAAAATACTGCAGCAAAGGAAGAACCTCTATGACAGAACGTAACTGTAGCTAAAGAAGTACTTAAAGGATTTACTTCAGTGGAAACAAGGTCATTTTTATGATCACAATTAGGTGATGCAATGTCTTAGTTGTTAGATGGACTCCATAAATAGGCTGGTTCGAGTGCTGCAGCCTTGTCATCAGCCAGCTCTCTCCTCTGGGGCAGTTAGTCCCAGTGCACAGAGCAGGAACAGTTGGGAATTAAAGCAGTATGTTACTTTAGGATATTCCATGATAGTCTTCATGCTTATTTTGGTTTTTAAGTATAATACAAGTAACACAGTCTCAAGTGCTTTCTTTTAAACCATAAGCTCTGATACTCCGGAGCTACTGCTTTGTTATCCCAGATAATGGTGCCTTTGTGGGCAGCTTTTCAAAGTGCTTTCCTTGGCACTGAAGAGTTCAAGTTAAAGAACTGCTGTTACCTTGGGCTCTTCCACTTCTGGTTTTAGTTTGCATTTGTAGTATTAATCCTACACCATGAAAATGATGGTGTTTCTAATTGAAAAATAGACTTTTTTATAATAGACTACTAATTGTTTAGTTAATAATTGCTTAACTCCTAGGTAGGAACCAGTTTGGGTTTTTAACATGGAGTTTGCCTTTTTTGTGACCTAGATCTAAGGAGAAGGGGTTTAAGTGGTTTTTAAGCTTCCCTTATCCTGGAGCCCTTTGCATAGAGGTGGTTTCGTGATTTAGTAAGTACTTTCAAAAAATCATCCATAATGATGAACTTCCTCATTGTGGGATGTGGTTCTGCATGTGCAACTAGGGGCTGGTAGTTTGTCTTCCTTTCAGTCAAGAGGAAAATCTGCTTCCAGACAATATTGGCTTGTATTCCTCTTTCCCTGGGCTCCCTCCAGACTCTGCTTGCCAGTTCAGGAAGGCTGTGGGAGGATATCTGTGTCCTGGCCAGGTGCTGGGTTCTTTATGAGGCAGCAGGAGAAATCCTTGTGCTGATGCAGCTGACTTAGCCAGCTGACAGTGTCCATTTGATTCACTCTGACCTGGAGATCACAGTCTGATGGCCGAAGTGCATGAAGACTTTGCCATTGTTGGCTGAGTAGCAGTGATAATGGGGAATATTATTTAATAATATAACTTCTAGGAATAATGATTCATATTTGTAATAAAATTAGGTTCTGTGATACCTTTTGTGAGTAACCAGAGCCGTGCATTAATGGATTCCTTGGTCATGGCATGCATTGTTCTCCTTGTTTTCAGATTCTGGTCAGGGCTCAAGCAGAATCCCTGCATCATCTCCTGGGCAGAGCTTCCTTCTGCAGCTCCTCTGGTCTGCCCCTGAGAAAGGCTCATTTTGGCAGTAAGTCAGGCAGGACTTGCTCAGGGGGCTGCTTCCTTCATGGATGACACTGTTTTTATAAGAGTCTGTGTTTAAATTCTCCAAACTCACCAGCAGAGCAGTTAGCAGTTAGGGGATGGGACCAAAGGCTTGGTTTGCTTCAGTTCCTTTTGTTTCAACTTCCTAAGCTGCTTCCTTAGGACAAAGAAGCTTTTTAATAGCCTCAAAAAAAGTTCTTCAAGCTCTTGCTGTAGCTTTCTAGAAGGTGTAAGGGGGAAGGAGGGAAGCAGAGGTTGTATGGCCTGATCTGTGCAGGCTTGCAGAAGTTTGCTGTACTTTAGACAGCTCCAGTGTGTTAGATGGGTACATGTCTGTGTGCTGGCTGGGTATCACTCTGAAGAGGTTGGAAAAACTTGCAGGTGAGAAATAATTTCCTTTTATTTGTATTTTTTTTAAGGTATCTTTGTTATTGCCCCATCCCTGGCAGTGTTCAAGGCCAGGTTGGACGCAGGAGCTTGGAGCAAGCTGCTCTAGTGGAAAGTGTCCCTGAGTGTGGCAGGGGTTGGAACTGGATGAGCTTTAAGGTCTCTTCCAACCCAAACTATCGCATGATTCTGAGATTATCAGCTTCATAAAATTGGAGCTTGATTGGTCTCCTTCTTAATTACTTATTTTTAACAAGAAATGTAGTTCAGGTATAAATGTTCCAAGTATCACTACATACCTGAAATATTTCCGTAGTGATGCCACAGTTACTGATCAGGCAGAACAGATTTCTTTGAGTGTATTTACAGATGTTGACTCTATGTGGTAATTTTCAGAACAGGCTCTGAAAAATAGACCCCTCTTATCTTGTGGGGCTGGCATTGGAGTTGTACAGATGGCTGCTGCTAAGGACTTTCAGTTGCGCAGCAGTCAGCTCTTCATAGGCTTCAGCATATGGCTGGGGCAGGTTGTGCTCTGATGCTTAAGGGAGCAGATAAGGCTTATGGCCAGTGACACCCTCTGAAGAGTGCTTCTGGATTTGCCTACATTAAGTTAGGCTCCTCTGTGTCAGCATTAGTAGCTGCAGTAACAGGTAATGTCTGCCTGGTTTCGTGAGTTCTTTTGGGACTGTTGCAAGGGTGAGTATGGGTAGTTTGGGAATTGAGTAGAGTTTACTCCCTGGTGGAGGTGCAGGAACTGATTTCTTTTCACATTTCTACATGATCATAACCTTGGCTTTAACCTCTGTGCTGTAATATCTGTTTCTGTGAAAGGTATTTATAAAGTTATATACAGTTTATGGGGTGATATTGCTATTACCTGTTGCTGTTCTTATCATGGTTATTCCTGTGCACTTCTGCTTGTGTGGTGGTTCTGGATAAAAGTGGAAAAATGGTTTGCCTTTTGAATTGCTCATGCAGAAGATTTAAAGGGCTTAAAATACGTACTGCAACTTAGTCTACTTAGTCAAAAAGTAGCTTTGCTAATGAAGTGAGAATGTACAATGAAACTTTTCCCATTTAGTAGTATTTTCTCATGTATTCATAACCTTCAAACAACATGAATTCTGAAGTATGTTGGATAATATTGAACTTAGAGTTGTGGAAATAAAGTACTTGGCCCAAAGCAAGGATGTACCCCCATCCCCTGTGCTTTTTTCTTCCTGACAGGCTGAATGAGAGTGCCTTGTTCTACTTTACATCTGCCCAAGTCTGAGTGGGTCTAATTTGTACCATAGCAATGGGCACTTGAGCTGTGTCCTGGGTAATCAGCACATGAGGGGTGTACGTGACAAGCTGGACACCAAAGGGACACGCTGTATCTCAGCTATTCAGTTTCCCTCTGAATGGACTGATAGTTCTGTTTGCTTTCCCTGACATAAAGCTTGGTCCTCTGGAAAGAGCTGTCAGTCAGCAGCTGGTTTCTTACCAGGGTTTTCTCTGCTAGTGAGGAGAAGGTGGGATCCAAATGTTTCACATCCTGTTGTATTCCTGGAGACAATACAGGTGTTTTACTGCTGGATTGGTTTTGTATTCTGGGTTTTTTTACATGCAGTACTTATCTAATCAATCTTTTCTCAATGGAGTCTATTTCACCAGTGTGAATGTATTTAGTATAGGTGGTGATGAATGAGCTGGAATATGGAAGTTGTAGCCGTAGGTGACTTAGGCTTGATGAGGGGTGGCACATGCAGGTGACATGGAAGTCCTCAGAACACTGAAGATGTGGTAATTCTGTAAGGACTCAAATGTTTTAGGAGCGCATCAGACTGATGAGATGGTTTTTGGCCAACTAATAACCTGCATTGTATTTTGATATATCTTGATGTAAATATGTGAGAATTCACATTTGGTTCATTGTGCAAATCCAGGCAGTGATTGGCTGACTTGCTGTTCAAAGTAATATTTTATTTACAACAGTGTTTTGATACAACATCTCAGTATTGCAGAAGCTCTGCTTTCTGCTGCCTGGCTCTCTCAGGGCAGTGAGCTGAAGCTGGCCTTGCCCAGTGCTCTGTCCTGGTTCCATAGGCGGATGTGGATGAGGTGTTGTCCTGCATGACACTTGATGTATGAGCAGACAGGGCTGGTTTTAGATGTTAGTTACGTCAAGTTTTATATATGTTTGCTTTGAAAAGCAATAACGAGCCTGTTATTGTCAGACCTGTTGCTCTTGGAGTTCAATTGGGAAGCCTGAAACTGCCAAAGCAGGGATTGACTTGGGAGCCAAGCTCCATCAGGCACAGATGCCGGGGTACTTAGGCCAGGAAGTAATCCTGGTTTAGCTCTGGAGCACAGAGGCATGATTGTGTTCCTGCAAGCGTTATGCAGAGGTTGAAGTTGCTGAATGGTTTTGAGATTATGGGCTTGGTTGCACTCAGACTGTGTAAAGGTGGTTCTCTCCCCTGGTGATGGCTCTAGAGGTTTATTGTATTTTCTGCTCATTGTCGTACTAAAGGTTGCTGTGGCTCTGCAGTGAAACACTTCTGATTTGGTGCATGTGTCCTGGACCATTATGGGGCGTGTTTTAGGATGATGAGGGTGCTGAGGCGCTGGCACAGGGTGCCCAGAGAAGCTGTGGCTGCCTCATCCCTGGCAGTGTTCAAGGCCAGGTTGGACACAGAGGCTTGGAGGAAGCTGCTCTGATGGGACTTGTCCCTACCCGTGGCAGGGGTTGGAACTGGATGAGCTTTAAGGTCCCTTCAACACAAACCAGTCTGGGATTCTGTGATTATGTTTTGGTTTACCTCTGTACACCAGTACTGCTCCTCAGGTCAGTATTTAAACAACATTATCTAAGGAGAGTTTCTGCCAGCCCCATGCTGAGCTTACTTCTCACAGCATTTTCACATACACACATGACATGGATGCAAAATCAGGCCTATCTTAGATAATTGTGCAGTGGTGGAGGCTGTGCTGGAAAAACAGGATACCCAGTTTGCTGATTTCACTGTGTGGGGAGGTCAATAGGTTTTGCATCTAGAACTGATGTGGTTTATGGGCTGCACTTCAGGCTTGCTGTTGTGCTGTGAGAATGAGAACTGCTGGGTTATATTTGCACTAGAAGTGTGTCTGTCACAGAAACCCCTCAGCTGTAGCTGCTGCTCCTCTGCCTTGTGACGGTGCTCTCTGTATATTTATGCCTGACCTTCCTATGGCATTTCTGAAACCTGAGCATCTTGCAAATCTCCTTGCATCTTCCCAAGCTGTGTTATCATATCCCGCTCCATCACATTGGATTCCAAACGTTTTCAGCTTATAAGTGCCCTGTTCCAAATTCCAGACTTCTAGTTTCATTCTGCTGCTTCAGCTCACCTGGTGGAGGCGAGTTGACTCAAAGCTGGCAGCCAAGGACATGGAGGTGGATCAGCCAAGGATCTGAAAGCAGGCTTAATTTAAAGTGAATCTGCTGACTTTTGATAGGGTCTCAATTTGCTTCTGTTGTCCCAAAGAGCACAGAGGTCATGTATCAACAAGTCAGCGGGTTCTGTAGTACCCTGGCTGGACAAGGATAGCAGAACTGAAGCTGCAGTTGCTTAGATGTGGATTGACATGACTTGGGTGAGTCAGAGCAATGTGGGAGTAAAGTGGCACATGAGGACTGAAGGAGATGAGCCTGAGCTGATCTCTCCTGGCTAGAGCAGCATCTTTGGCTGTTGCCTGGGCTCCTCTTTGCTCTGTTGTTCTGTCTCCACAGTAATTAGAGCACCAATGCGACTGTGTTCAGTTCTGTTCTCACATAATTATATCTGGGCCCATAAAGTACAGAGTATCCATCCGGGGTTTTGCTCGGGGGCTTTGCCAGGACATCACAGGACTGTCGTTGTGAGCCGGAAATCCTTGTCATTTCTGCTCTTCCACAGTGACACAGACGGTGGTGGGTGAGGAGTAATTATGTAATGTGGCTGGAGCTGAAGGCAACATAAGCCACCTCTCTGCTATGCATGGCTTAGGAGGAATGAGGAGTGCTGCTTAAGAACAGGAAAGGCCTTGTTCTCCAGGCAGTTAATGTACTTGGTTGTATTTACAATGCAGAACTTGGGAGCAAAGGGAGGGAGAAAAAGGGTAAATGAACTGAATCATATTACTGGAATTTGCTATTACAAAGAATTTAGAGAATCCCAGTCTGGTTTGGGTTGGAAAGGACCTTAAAGCTCCTCCAGCTCCAGCTGCTGCCCTGGGCAGGGACACCTTCCACTAGAGCAGCTTGCTCCAAGCCCCTGTGTCCAACCTGGCTTTGAATACTGCCAGGGATGGGGCAGCCACAGCTTCTCCGGGCACCCTGTGCCAGCGCCTCAGCACCCTCCCAGGGAAGAGCTTCTGCCTCAGAGCTCATCTCAGTCTGCCCTCTGGCAGGTTAAAGCCATTCCCCTCATCCTGTCCATACAGGCCCTGGTCCAAAGCCCCTCTTCAGGTTTCCTGGAAGCACTTTTGGCACTGGGAGATGAACATTTGCCACCAGAGTCTCTGTAAACACTGATATAAGAACTGTCCAGGTAATTATAAACTGATGCAGGGAAACCACAAGGCCTGGACTGCAGGACTTTCCATAAACACTGTTACAGAACAGCATTTGCTCTTCAGTGCTTCCCATCAAATTTCTGCAAACTGATGTTCTGGCCCGTGTGCTGAATCAAGCCACAACGTGCACAAACATACCTTTTTCTGTTTGATTCTTTCCCTGAACTACAGACCCCAGCAGACTCCAGGCACATTCCCACACTCAGAAAGCAGCTGCTGGGGAGACTGTTTCTTTAAATAAGATGAAATTTGCTGGGTCCTGAAATGTACTATCAGGGATGTAGGGGGGACCAGTGGCAATGCTTGATTTCAGCCCAAAATGCTGCTTGTTAAAAAGATCTCTTTGAATACAACTGGGCGTGTTCTGAACAGTTACATTCATTAAACAGGTAGGAAGTTGTTCAGGATCCTAAGCCATCCAATCAAACACCTCAGTGTAAAATACCTACGCCTAGTATTTGCAGACAAGAAGCTTATTTCTGATTATCTGTTATCAGCAATGTGGAGCAGCGCCCAAGGCACAGTGTAACTGAGCATTTCTTTCAGAGCTGTAATCTGCTGAAAGCAGGCAGAATGCAAAGGGCAGGAGACTAATTAAAAGTACTGAGCCTCTGCTCTCTGCTGTTGAATGCATATAACATGCACTCAAGGGGGAATGCTCTCAAGCACTGCACTGTGTTCAGGGGTTGAATGAACTCAAGGGGGAATGGCTTTAACCTGCCAGAAGGGAGACTGAGATGAGCTCTTAGGCAGAAGCTTTTCCCTGTGAGGGTGCTGAGGCGCTGGCACGGGGTGCCCAGAGAAGCTGTGGCTGCCCCATCCTTGGCAGTGTTCAAGGCCAGGTTGGACCCTGGGGCTTGGAGCAAGCTGCTCTAGTGGAAGGTGTCCCTGCACATGGCAGGGGGTTGGAACTGGATGAGCTTTAATCACGCAGTTTGCTCACTCACTCCCCCCTCTTTCTTTCCCCGCTCCCAGAGGGATGGGAAGGAGAATCGAAAGAATGCAACTCCCACAGGTTGAGATAAGAACGGTGCAGTAACTAAGGTATGACACAAATCACTACTGCTACCACAAATAATAACAATGACAAGGGAAATGCAAGGGAAGAGAATACAACTGCTTACCACCCGATACCAAGCCTGGCCCAGCAGCAAACCCCCCACCCTTCCAGATCTCTGCCCTCCATTTTTTGCATCCTGGGCATGACGTGCTGTGGTATGGAATACCTCTTTGGTCAGTTTGGGTCAGGTGTCCTGTCTCTGCTTCCTCCCGGCTTCCCCTTCTCCCTGGCAGAGCATGAGGCTCAGAAAGTCCTCGGTCAGACTAAACATTCTAAGCTGTAACTGAAAACACTGGTGTTATCAGCGCTGTTCCCAGGCTGGAAGTCAAAAACACAGCGCTGCACCAGCTACCAAGAAGGAGAAAAATGAGTGCTACTGCTGAACCCAGGACAGGTCCCTTCCAGCCCAACTGAAAACTATGCTGTGATTCTATGATCTTCAGCTACCAGCTGCATTTTGCTTCAAGTTCAATACTGATCTCATTGCCATAAAAGTCTCCCTTTTTGCCCTGCCTCCCTCTCTTCTGAACCTGACTCCTGTATCCTGTGCTGTTGGGTTTGCTGTCTTGTGGCTGGCTCAGCAGAGATTTCCTAGGTGCCCCCACAATTAGTTTTGTGTCATTTCCATGTCTCTAGTAAATGCTATTCAAAGGCCAACAGTTTCAGCTTTCAGGGATTTCAGTGTTATAAATGTACTGGGTTAATCTGAGACTGCCTCTGAATCGTTATACCCCAACACGGCTGTCCATTTGAGGGCCAAAATGTAGAATCAGTGTTCCAAGTGAATGAAGAAATGCTTTGCTTAAGCTGCAAATGTCTCTTTGGTGGCAATTATAAATGACTATAAATACAGGAGCAGCTCAGGCATGACTGATGCCAGTGCTTGACTTTATTTTTTGTACATTTCGTTGCTTTAACCCTTCATTATGTGGGATTATAGCAGTGCATTTTCCAGGCCACACTTGGTGCAATATGCAGCAAGACTTAGGTCAGTGGCCACAGTCACATTAGGCCTGGTCTGAGTTTGCTGTAATGACTTTTCTGAAGTATTATTGTGCAACTTTGGTGCTGTATTAGTTATTTCTGAGGTTCAGGCAAATGCAGTGGTGCTGCTACATGTCTGCTGGTGGTGGTTGGTCTGAAAGTCATGGTCTGTGATGTGTGTGCACCCTTCTGTGTGTGATCATTGCGGGCAAAATGGTAATCACAGCATCTCAGAGACCAAACTGCTGAACCTAAGAATGAGTAAAAACCTTTAATTGTACCAACATGTTAGAGCAAAGCTTTGCTTAACAGAAATACTGCTTTGTTTGGGGAGGCAGACAATGATTATACAATGGAACATACACTTCAGGGAGCTGAAGGAATGTGCAGTGGCTTGTGGGGAAGGTGTGATGGGCAAGTGGGGATGCACACAGATGTCCTTATACTTCAGCTGTGCCTTATGTTGGTGCTGCTGCTTATGTGCAAGTACCTGAGCAGGGAGTAGACTTGTCTGATACCTACACCCCAAACTCACTAATCCCATTTTAAATTCACGTAGTTAAACTTGTATAGTTCAAAGTGGAAAATTATAGCCAGAAATACCAAATTGGTGGGTGAAGGTTGGAGAGTCACCAAGTGTTTGTCTTGTGAGGAGCAGTGGAGCATCGAAGTTGGCACATCTGGAGTCAGTTATTATCATAGTTCATTACTGTTGTTTTGTAACTAATTCTGTGCCTTCTTCCTTCACTGATGATCTTTTTCTGCTTGAGAAATTGCTGGTGGAAATTTGACATTTAGAAACGGTTTTATACTGAAGCTTAAAAAAAGGTCACATTTTGCACCAGTGTCCGACAGAAACTGAGTTTTCTGGTTGTGCTCTTTTGTTTTCCCCATTTAATATGGGAATTTAGGAAAACCGGTATGTCTTGTGAAGCAGTTCTGATGAATGCCAGAAGGTGGCATCACTGATTTTCCTAAGAGCGTTTTGCTTGCAAGAACTACACAGGATGCTGCTACGCTTATTTTAAAGCTGTTGGTCAAATTTTGGTCGAAGGAAAGTTGGATCACTAGCCCTTAACATTTAAGGGTGCTATTTAAAGGTATACTCATCGTTATTGACCAAAATGTGAAAACTCTGGGTTTTATGCTGGCTTTTATTATCTATAAAATTTATGAAGTTGGAAGTAGTTTGACTGAAGTGCAGGATGGAAGGAAGGGGTCCTTCATGTGTGCAGTGGAATTGTTCCCTCAGCTGTTTCACATCCCCAGTTTCCCATGAACACGTATTTTGCTGTACCAGTTTGCAGAATAAGACCAGTTCCTGTCTGATACGAGCTCTTCAGGTTAGCTGGTGCTATGCAAGTATAAATTATCAACATGGTAATGTATAGTTTTATAGTTGTAACTACTTATAGATGTGCCAGTGTTAAGGGTTAGAAGCAGTCAGTGGAAACAGTGTGCAAAAACCACCAATAAGCATTTAAATGCTGTTTTCAATGTAAGATCTGTTTCGTTCTAGCAATCTGGAAATTTGATCTTTGTGCAGTGTTGCCAAGTATTTAATGACAGGTTGATGTAACAAGGTTTTAGGTACCATCTCATGGGATGCTTTCCTTCTTAGAGAAGTCTGTCTGTGGGGCAGTAATCTCCGTGATGGTGTAGATCACAAAGTACTTAAATATACCTTAAAAGAAGGTTTGTTTCCATTTCTAGGGGTACTCCTAAGAGCCAGTGTATTGGGCATGACTGTCTTAGTGGGGTGCTGGGGCAGGGCTGCCCTGTGTGGGGTGAGGTGGTGGTGTCCTGTGCCAGATGCAGTTGGGGTTGTTCTTGCATCAAACCCTTATCTGGTTTGAATAGTTAAATGAATTGGTGTGGGACAGACCCCAAACTTGTGAAGCAAGGAGACAGAAGGGATTTTTGTCTTTCCTTTAGCTCTCTCTGGCAGGCAAAGACCTGAATTGCAACTTTGATTTTTTACTGTTTCCGAGGACTTTGCACTGGGACAAGCCCTTATCGCTGTTGGTGTTACGTCCCGGGCCTGCTGGGATTCACTAGAGCAGCACAGGTGAGTGATGGGACTGGCTTGCAGAGCAGTCCAGTGCTATTTGCAGGACCATTAGATCCTCTCTGTTCTTTGTTGCCTTCACTGGTGGCTGTCCCTGAGCTGAGCCCCTCATCCCACCTCCTTGGGTCCTCCTCAGAGCTTTGCCCAGTGTTATTTTTCCCTTAGTTCTGTATTTCCAAAGAATGGTTTTCCAGAGTGAAGTGATGCCTGTGTACAGCAGTGCGTACAGCACCATAAAGATGTTGAAAACTCCCTTGAGTGTGCAGTCGTGCTGGTAAAAGGGCTCAGCAGTGGTGAGGTCTCGTGGGACATGTGGAAAATGCTACATGGGCATTTCTGAAAGCACAGGACTTCAATTTTTGTTGTGTGTCAGATGTTTGAACCTTTATGAAACAAAGCTTTATAATAAAGGGCTATGGAGATGCTGCGAGGGCTGGAGCAGCTCTGCTCTGGAGCCAGGCTGAGAGAGCTGAGCTGGGTCAGCCTGGAGAAGAGAAGGCTCCTGAAGGGGAGACCTTAGAGCAGCTCCAGTGCCTAAAGGGGCTGCAGGAAACATGGTGAGGGGCTTTGGACAAGGGCCTGTTAGGGATAGGACAAAGGGAATGGCTTTAACCTGCCAGAGGGGAGACTGAGATGAGCTCTTAGGCAGAAGCTCTTCCCTGTGAGGGTGCTGAGGCGCCGTCAGGGGATGCCCAGAGAAGCTGTGGCTGCCCCATCCCTGGCAGTGTTCAAGGCCAGGTTGGACACAGGGGCTTGGAGCAAGCTGCTCTAGTGGAAGGTGTCCCTTCCCATGGCAGGGGTTGGAGCTGGAGGAGCTTTAAGGTCCCTTCAACCCAACCCAGTCTGTGAGTCTGGTTTAGACCTTTCTGTTGTCTATATTTCTAGGGGAAATGGGAGACGTAACTCACACTGTCCCTGTAACTTTGAACGTGTTTCTTCCTGTAAAGCTCAAGGAAGCCTGGGGTTCTGGAAGTGCAGGAGACTTTTTGGGTCATGCTAGAAAGGGTTTGCAAGGCTTGAGAACATTTCCATATGGCATAACCCTGTTTCCACCTAGCGTTTCAGTTCCTCTGATCCTCAGTAGATGGATAAAAGCAGAGCTGAACAGCAAATCTTTTAACCACAGCAGATCACTTCACTGAGCAATTATTTTTCAGCTTTGTTTTTTACCAGTGTAAGGACTGAAACCACCACAAGTTCAAATTGGTTGGTCTGGGGATGAGTGGCAAAGGAATGTGAACAGGAATGTGACAGGCGAACAGAAATGTCTGTTGGGTGGGTGCACTGTGCTCAGCTGTTTTTTCGCCTGTGTTTTAAAATGTGTAATTAAACTGTTGTTTTGGAGTCTTAATTAAAATACCAGAATAAAATCCTGTGATTTTCTGTTGTTTTAGGAATATTTGTGTGAAGCGTAGGATACATCTCACTAGTGTTTTCCCTGGGAATACACAACCCACTTGTGGCTGTCAGGAGAAGAATGGAATTTGATTTCGTGTTTTCCTCCTTGTGTACAAGATAGGTGACTCACTGCTCATGTGGTGCTTCTTCTGCAAGTGAAAAGCATTTCTAGAGTACCTGGCATTGCTGCTTCCTTCACTTCTGCATCTTGTACGATGGCTGTTTTATCAAGCAGAGTGTGTGAGACATGAGGAGGAAGAGAAGCTGGACTGGGCTTGGGATTCATGGATTTCAACTGGTTACTGTTCCCGTGTTTTCTGTAAAGGTTTTAGTTAGGTTACTTGTGAGCTAAATGGAAAAATGAATGGGAGCAGTAGCCCCAAAAGGAGAGTAGGTGTTTGAGGACTGTTGTTGCCCCATGGGATGAATGATCTTGTTGGGATCAGAAGCGAGAAGTAACTGATTCCTGGGTGTGCACTGATTGACTTCAGTACCGGTCAGTGCTTGGGAATGGCTGTGTGGCTTTAGCTGGCTTTTAGTTTACTAGTCAAGAGCCCCTTTTGGAAGAGTGGCCCACTGATTGCCCTAAGCCTCATTCTTTTATATTGGTAATGCTGCTGTCAGTAAATGAACAGTGTCATCAGCTCCTTGGGGTCAGCAGAGCAGGAGGTGCAGACTGTAAGAGCAGTTCCCATTTGGTTGCGCTGGATGCGAGGGAGGCAGTAACAGCATTTGCTGTTCAGATTTAAAGACAGCTTCTGTGTGATGGCAAATGCAACAGCAAGATTGAATGTATGAATTTAAACCAGTGATGGTTTTCTTTGTGCTTATAGTAGCTGCTGTCTGACATCTCTTTCAGGTTTCACTTTTGGTTAAATTTGTTACATCCTGCGCTTCCTTCAGTGCAAAGAAGGCAAGGTCTAACAGTCTGGTGTTTTGTATATATATGTGTATATATATATGTATATATATATGTATGTACCTATTGCAGGTAATATTTACAGGGTATGCAGAAAGGCATGGCTGTTTGCATATGAGTACATGAATTTTTTACTGAAAGTAACACTTCTTTAGCCTAAACCCACATACTTGCTTTCTTTAGGATGGTGTTTATAGCATGTAGGGTGGTGTTTGTAGCGTATAAACTGTTGTCCTGCACAGCAAAGGTCTCCTCAGTGTTCCTGGAGCAGTTTCTGTGGAATTTATTGCCTGCATTAATGCTGCTCATGTGTAATTTGGAACTTCGGAGAAGTGGGAGAGTGCTCCTGAGCTGTTTGTCAGAGTGGATATGGGTTTGAATCAGTCCTCAGCTCCCACCACCCGGCGTTACTGCAGCTCCTTGCCTGTGGTTATGGTAACAGCTTCCAGTGCCCAAAACTATTTTGGGCAAACGTTTGCAATAATAATGATCAGAAGCAGCAATTATTCCCTGGTGATTTCATCCCCAAAATAAACTGAACAGCCTAGGTTTCACCATTAAAAAACCCTATCGGAGTGCTATTAAACGCCATTAAATGTTCCAGTTTGTAGGAATTCTGCTTTTGGTTCTGTCCTTTATTGCAGAGCAGCGTGACAGGGTGTTGGCTTTTTTGTGACAGGATTAAGCTGTTCTGATGAACAGAAGAATCACCGAGCTGTACAGAGACTGTTCTGACATCTCAAGATTAAACACCCTCGTGTTGTCTTCTGTGGCAATGCATTGAAAGTGGTTTGTTTCATTTTTGCCCCTGTAAGGGAGTCAGCGCAGTTGAAGCTCTGCCTCCTTCTCCCTAAAAACCTGCTCTGCTTATGCACAATGTTCCCTCCCATTCTCCCTGCAGTCACCAGCTCCAGGAGGTCCCCAGGCAGAGCCTGGAGGTGTGGGGTGGTCCCTGATGGCCGCCGGTGCGCCCATCTGCTTCGTCAGTTCTCCAAGCCGTGTCTGAGCTGCTGGGGGGTGGGGTGTTGAGCATGAGGCTGTTGATAGCATCCCTCCAAAACCTGCGATAACAGCGTGCTCCTCTCTGCTTCTCTGCTGCAGGAGACAGTGGTATTTGTGTTCCCATAGTGTGTTGTAAAATGCATGAGATTTTGCTCATCCTCCTTGGAAGTGGGAATAGGAAAATGAGAGCATCTTGAAGCAGAAGCTGTTAGAAGAGCATGCAGAAACCTGCAGTGATTTGGGCTTTATTTTGTCTTCCTAGCTATGGATTAGAAGGACTGATTTTTGCAATGGGCTTCCTCCATAATGGCATTCTTGTATTGTTTGGTCAGAGCTTGCACAGGAGGAAAACAGGCTGCTGAATTTAGTCACTGATTTCTCTTAGCCGTGGCCTGAGGCTATGCTGAGATTTATATCCCATTTGTATTGTTGCAGCTCAAAAGAAGAATGTTCAGAGGATGACAAGTGTATTCTGAGTAGGTATGTTGTTTCATTTTCATATGAAACCCATTTTTTCTTTTCCTGCTTCCATTGG
The DNA here is from genome assembly GCA_028858755.1 of Ara ararauna. Lineage (NCBI taxonomy): Eukaryota > Metazoa > Chordata > Aves > Psittaciformes > Psittacidae > Ara > Ara ararauna. The sequence continues at coordinate 738,737 of CM054383.1, read as the reverse complement.
TCAGAAAGGAGGTTAATAAGAAGAGAATAGAGTGCACTGCTGCAGTGTCCCTGTTCAGGTAGAACAATAGCATCCGACACAGCTCTGTAAAAATTAGCTGCTTTTCTGAACCAAAGCTGCATTGTATTCGTGTGCACAGTGCAGTTTGTCTGTCTGGGGGGGGTTTAAGCATCTACTGCAGTCAGCGCTTCCCTGACGAGGTGGCACTATTGTGGAGTTGAAGGATAGAATCATCACATCGCTTTAGGGGACAGCAGGATTTAAACGGAGATGGCTGGCAGCCTTGCTTTGCAGCTCGGGAGCACCGATTTAAGGGCATTGGCAGAAGCAGCTCCTTGTTCCTAGCAGCAGGCACTGCTGTGTCAGTGGTGTGTGTGGAATGGAAGTCCTAGTTGGTAGCCTGTTATGGAAACGCTGTTTGCTGTTATTGTAGTACCGTGGTGACAACATGCCATTGAAATGGAAAACGAGCTCTCCTGCTATCTGGAAATTCCCAGTTCCTGTGCTTAAAACATCCAGGTCATCGCCACTTTCTCCAGCATACATGTAAGTGAGAGAAATGAGGATAATAAGGTGGGATTGCTTTTGTGAGACTACCCTGTGGCAAAATACCCTGTTATGTGTTAAATGACATTGGCACTCAGAATCTTACCTTGTTTTCCGTGTAGACCCCCCCCTAGACTTTATCCTGGGTGTTTCATGGTGGATGTTTTGTTAAGTCTTTCCCTCTTTGTTGAAACAGAGAGAAATTGTGCAGATTAAGCTATATTTGTAATAATATGATACATGTTCATTTGAAAAGTTTGTGTTGCTGTTAATCTGTAGATCTTGAATTGACAAGGAAAGCTCTGAAGCAGGCTTTCATTCTAATGTATGTGCTAACATTTCCTCCTCCTGACTATTGCACTTGGAAATTAAACATGAAATCACCTGCTGTATTGTACTGCACTTCTGCTCGTGTCAGATCTTGTATGTAAGAAATCACCTGCTTTCGTCATCTCTTTATTCTGGAAAGTCTTAGCCTTAATACAGCTTGAATGTCTTGTGACAAAGTTACAATAAAAGCTTAAACCGCAAGTATCAGTCATTCAGATGTAAGTACTTCTGGTGCTGCAGTTTGTCCATGTAAAGTAGCTTCAAAGAAAAGAGCATTTTAATACACCCAGAAACAATGTGCCTTTGTCTTGCCAAACCTTGGTGGAGCTTTTGTTCACCTTTTGCTGCTGCCAGCTCTGGGTTAGCACATACAGGTGGCTTTTTTCCCCTCTGTGCAATCGAACTAAGCATAGGGTGTTGAATTGCTTCTGCCTTTCCTTAAGAAAGCAGCTCTTTCAAAATGAGGAAGAATTGCTCTAAAATGCACAAGTAGCTGTGTAGATGATTTCCCAATCTGGAAATGACTATAAAGACTATTACTTTTGAATAATATTCCAGCCCAATACCTACAATATTGCTACTTTTAAGCTTGTATTGTCATCTTGCAGATAGGTTTTTGCCTCAGCTCCTGTAAGGGCATGGCTGTAAAAAGGGGGCTTTAGAGGTCCTCTGCATGTCATGGTGTTTGGCTGCTGCTGTGTATCGCCCGGATAAGCAGCGGGGCCGGAACAGCCTGATGTGGCTGTGGGGTCCCTCTTGTCCTTGCTGGAAAGGGCTGCGCTTTGACAGCTAACCTGTTTGAGATGAGTCTTCGTTTCAGCCTTTCCTCTCACGGAATGCATCACGTATGCTTAAGGCTACCAGAAGCTGAGCCATTTCCAGTAAATTGCTCCTTACCCTGAGTTTTCACAAAATATTGGCTAAATACAAAGGAAGCGTAGTGATGGGAGTTGTGAGGCTTTTAAACCTATTTCAGGGAAGCAGTGTCTTCAGTGTTGCACATTATGCTTTTGGCTTTTAAACTGTACTTATTAAATGCAAGAAAGGTCAGAAGGAACCTGATCTGCTCTGTCTGCTGCTGACACTGAGCATTGCTTTTGTATCGCTTTAAATTGCTCATCCAGCACTGTGTGTGCTCTGGCTTTTCTGATGGGGATCATGTAGCTGATTATCTCAGTGTGTTCAAAGTGTGGGAACAGCTTTAGTGATCACGCTGAACTATATGATGCTGTGCTTATCTGGAGCATCACAAATATGTGATCAGCAGCCGTAAGAACCTTTTTATAATGAGTCCATGTATCCCAGTGCTTATGGAGACATCTCTTCCCTGGCACGCAACCCAGACATTAGCAGGACTCTGAAAGCTAACATGAAAATCATTCATACACTTTATTATAAAGAATGAGAAACATTACAAATTGGCACCTATTTGATTAGGCAGTATATATACGGACTAATAATCCACCCCATCTAATTTAGGTTGACCAATAAAGCAGGTGATGGAATTAATTACATTCATTGCAGAGATCACAGTAAATTTGCTACTGTTTTATGTGATCTGATGCTTTTCACATTCATATTCATGACTTTTCTTTCCTTAGTAGTACTCTGCACCCTGGCAAAAGGCTTATGTTTTAGGTGAAAGATTCAGAAATAAGTGGCGTGTGAAACAAGAAGTGTATTGATGTGAAATAAATGACCATAAAACTCCTGAATTCACAGATGAACACCTCTGTACTTGGTACATTGGATCTAGGATACAGAAAGGTAGAATTGAGCTTTTGATCGCTTTAATAATTGGCATCTTAATCTCGTAAAATAGATTTGTAGTATAATTTTAAATGTACCATAGGGAGGTCTTAAAGGGTTGGGGGTTTTGGGACGTACCTAGAATGAAATTCCAATTTTTCAGGTTTTTCTAGTAAAGTTCCACTTAACTTTACAAGCTTCATCCTGCTGATGATTTACAAGTACCTTACCTGGAGGTTAAACTGATTGTCAGGACACACAGGTTTGATTAGTGTTTGATTTGGTGTATGTAGCCAATACCTAAGCTCTGCCTTAGTTTCCCTGTATGGAAAGGCCGAGACTGGTTGTTCTGGGCATGTTTGGCTGCTGGGATGAAGCAGGTACAAAGTACCACTGGAGAGCAGGTAACTGTCCTCAGGCTGTGCAGCTGGGAGGGGGTTTGTAGTAGTTGCCGAGCTGGGGAAGGTGTTCAAAGAACTGGTCCTAGAGAGTTCTCTGCTGCAGGAGAGCTGTGGCCGGGTAGGATGTGAAAGGAGGAACCTGCTGCAGCTGAGCTGATGACTTGGCAGTGAGGACGTGCTTCTGTTAGTGTTGGTCTTGCTGGGTCTGGTTTTGCTTTCTTGGCAGCGGGAAGGAGCAGCAGTGAATCGCTGCCTCTTGGCTGGTGGTTTTGGTCACCTCCAGTTATTTGTTAGAGATAAATTTGGGGTATCCTGACTGCAGGAGGTAACTCTTCACATTAGATGGAGGGTGAAGGGTTCTCCTGAAGGAACAGATGTACCCTGGCCTCTGGGAGGACTGATCCAGAGCATCTTGAGCTTTCCCACAAGTTGATGGGAGATTGTAACATTGCATAGGGAAAATGAGATCATGTTAGGACTGAAGCACTGGTGTGTAACCAGCATGTGTAGGTGTAATGCAGCCTGGCTCAGTGCACAAGTCAGGAATGTGCTGTATGTGCCTTTGTCAAGCTGCTTTCCTGTGGGTTTCATGGCACTTGCGGTGCTGGGGTTTAGAAGCTATATTCCTCTTGTCAAAATGAGTGTGAAAGCTGTTCCAGCGAGTTTATGCTCTGCTAGTGAACTCATATTTGTGGTTGTGTCAGCCATGTGGGGACAGACCTAAGTGATAGAATCATGCAATCATAGGGTGCTTTGGGTTGGAAGGGACCTTAAAGCTCATCCAGTTCCAACCCCTGCCACAGGCAGGGGCACCTTCCACTACAGCAGGCTGCTCAAAGCCAGGACTAATAATACTGAGCTGCAGAAGTACTATTCCTTGGCATCATGGCTGTGTATTGAAAGCCACATGTTTAAAACAAAAACCCCAGTGCCTGGCATGAGCAGAGGCTGAGAACAGACACCCTGCTTGAGAGAGGTGAGGAACAGATCAGCATTTGGCTGTGTACACAGCTTGGAGGTGTGAAGGAGCACTTTTTTCTTAATTACTGTCTATGGGTCCCAGTTATTGCCTGGGCATCGCAATTACTGTGCATGGGTCACATCATCTCACACTCTTCAGACCAAAGAGAACTCTTTGTTGCTCACAGCAGTGATGTCATCTGTGTGGTTTTCCGAAGCTGAGCACATCTTCTATTGACAAGGATGGAAATGATGTTTGTGGGAGCTCTGGAGATTAAAGTGCAGTGATGGATGTCTATGAAGAATTCAATAGTGCATAACCACTGCTTGCAAAAATGCTATTTTCAAAGCTCCTCTGACATAGGCTTGTTCATTTGAAGTGGCTTCAGCCTCCAGCGTGCCTTGGTTAAAAAGAAGTAAAATCCTTAATGCAGAATAATCTGTCTGTAAAGTCAGTGTCTTCTCTCCTTTAACATGGAATAGTGTGTCGATATTTTCAGTGGAAACTATCCTTTGCATGTGTTGCCATAAATAACTGACTAACATTAGGAGACAAATGCAATATTCCAGTCCTGCTATCAAAGGGTTTGCAACACTGTATGTCCTGAACCCTGTTTGAGAAATTTATCTAATGGGAACTGCCTGGCAGTATGGAAATCAGTTGCTGTGCAGAAAAGTAGAAGAAATTCTCAATACTCTGGAGTAATCAGTGTTAGCATTAGCTGCTTAGATAGGTTATATAGGTTAATGCTTTTGTGTTTTCTTTCAAATCTCTGATTTGCTCTACAACGAGCAGTTACTTCCTAGATATTGCAGATTTCAACATGTTCACATCAATGTGCAGGTCACCCCAGCTATTCTATCGGCTAATCTGACAATGCACAAAACCAGATCAACGGGTGGGTGGGGAATAGAAGAGGCTTCTATCTTATAAATAGGAGACTGCTTTTAATCCCAGTGATTTTGTATATATAATTCTTATTTGTGCCTGTTGATGTGACTTTTGCTTTTTAAATAATAGGTATTTCAATAGGTTATTCAAAGAGAAATTCCACTGCAGTAATAAACTGGCGAAACCAAGGGAAAACCCAAACTCATGATTGTGAAGCTTCCCAGTGCTGGGGGTTTCTCTGAGCAGCCTTTTAGAGGGGACGCAGACCAGTCAGCCTCACCTCTGTGCCTGACAAAATTTTGGAGCAAATTCTCCTGGAAGGCATGCTAAGGCACATGAAAAACAACAAAGTGCTTGGTGGCAGCCAGCATGGCTTCAGTAAGGGGAAATCCTGCCAGGCCAATATGGTGGCCTTCTATGATAGGGCTATGGAACTGATGGACAGGGGTAGATCAGTTGATGTCATCTACCTGGACTTGTGCAAAGCCTTTGACACTGTCCCACATGACATCCTTGTCTCTAAATTGGAGAGACATCAATTTGATATGTGGACCACTGGGTGGATAAAGAACTGGCTGGCTGGCCGCACGCAAAGAGTTGTGCTCAATGGCTCAATGTCCAGCTGGAGACCAGTAAGGAGTGGTGCCCCTCAGGGATCGGTGCTGGGACCGGTCTTGTTCAACATCTTTGTTGGTGACATGGAGAGTGGGATTGAGTGCACCCTCAGCAAGTTTGCCGATGACACCAAGCTGTGTGGTTCGGTTGATACATTGGAGGGAAGGAATGCCATCCAGAGGGACCTTGACACACTTGTGAGGTGGGCTGATGCCAACCTGATGAAGTTTAACCATGCCAAGTGCAAGGTCCTACACCTGGGTTGGAGCAATCTCAGGCACAGCTACAGGTTGGGCAGAGAAGAGATTCAGACAGAGCCTTGGGTGGCATGGTTTAGTGTGAGGGGTCCCTTCCCGTGGAGGGGGGGTTGGAACTGGGTGATCTTAAGGTCCTTTCCAACCCTAACTATTCTATGATTCTGTGATTCTATGCTGGGGCTCGCAGCTCCTGAGAATTACCTTCTCTTACGTAGCACAGTGTTGTGATATTGACTTTATGTCATGATATGCTAAAGCAACTTCACTGAGCTGTTGTGAATAATTTCCTCAGCCTGTTCTGTCAGTGTCAGCTTTGCCAGTTTGTCAGCTGTAAAGACCCATCAGGTAGAATGTGATCCACTGGTGGATTCAGCGTGTTCTGAACTGTTCTGTAAGGCACAGGCAGTATTAAGCTGAAATGATGACTTGCCTTTTGAACGTCAAAGACTGACTATGAAGGGCAGAGAGTGGGATGTGTAGTGTCAGTCCAGCCTGACCTGGGGAACCCCCAAGTGACTGTCGGATTTTACCTTTCTGAATGTCAAGGAAATGAAGTAGCTTTGCTGCTTTTGTAGAAGCTACAGAGTGTGGGGCTTGGCTTTACTTTTCCTGGTTTGGATCATAGGAATCAATAGACTAGCACCAACTCTGGGAACAAGTCATTAGAGAACTGTTTCTAATTTAGCGTTATTAAACAATCTGAGTCTGCAAAGTCAAGCTACAAATGTCTCAATGAATGTAAACCCTTTGTCAACCAGATAAATGTGGATGTGAGACTAAGGCTCCCAGTGAGACCAAATACTGTTAGGAACAAAAGCTTTATAGCAATGACTGAGCCAAATATTGCTTTGTTTCTGTGGAAAACAAATTTGAATTAACCAGCAGGCTGTAATTATGCTGCAAAGAGCAAAAAGCCTGAGACCTCTGATAGTTCAGTTGTTTAAGAAAGAATTTTGAGGAGAGTGTTTCCTGTGTGCTCACCCTTGGAAAATCCTACTGAGACGGTTGGTGATGGTGCTCAGTCCTCCACTGCTGGCTTTGTGGGACTTGGTTTTGGTGCTGGCTTCGGTCACAGTGTGGTCTTGTTAGGGAGTAATATAGAAATGTTCAAGTGATGCTGGGAATAGGCTCATTTCTATGTTGTCCTCCTCTACCCCCAGCTCTGTTGGTGTTTGGAACAGTGATTGTACCTTCAGTTGTCTGGGTGTTTCTGGTTGCATTCATGGTTTCTGTTGGCATTGTGGGTTTGCATGCTTGGGCAGAGACGTTTTGTCAAGGTGGTTGTGGCTGAAGTGCAAAGAGACTTGGCTGTGTTTAAAATGAAAAAAAGAGTAAAAAGAAAGGTTAAAAGCTTGACAGTTCTGCACTGGACTTGAGAACTTGGCTTCTAGAGTAGCTTAAGTAGATTACCTTGAGCTTGGCTCTGGTTGAACAAGATTCTGTGTCACAGAGCCACAGCCTGGTTTGGGTTGGAGGGACCTTAAAGCTCCTCCAGTTCCAGCTCCCTGCCACAGGCAGGGACACCTTCCACTAGAGCAGCTTGCTCCAAGCCTCATTCAACCTGGCCTTGAACACTGCCAGGGATGGGGCAGCCACAGCTTCTTTGGGCACCCTGTGCCAGCGCCTCAGTACTCTCTGAAAACGAAGTTACCTTTTTTAACAGGAGTTTGTAACTTCATTCCCTTTTGGTAACAGTAACCAAGAAAACTACCCAAAGTTATAATTTGTTAATGGTTCCTTGTAAAAAAATCCCGGGAAAAGTTTCTATAGGGAATGCAAGTTCACATTTTAAAATAGATGCATGACTCCAGCTAAAAGAGAACACAAAGGCAGAGATCATTTTTATTCTGATCAAGTCAACTCCTCCCTAAAGAGACCAAGCAACATGTTCAGCAAAAAAATAGTCCTTCCTCTGGGGGCATCCAGGTCCTGGCACAGACTGCTGCTGGAGACCTCAAAGGAGGATGAGGGCAAGAGCATCACTAGAAGTCAGGAGCTGAATCACCGTGGGATACACACAAAGGATGAGGAAGAGGAATCATGCTTTTCCTTTCTTATTATGAGCACTAGTGTCATGCAAGCAGCTTCAGGTGTCACTGGGTTTACTGAAGAGTTTAAAGGCAGTTTTTAATGGTTGAACTAGAGGCTGAAAGTGTAAATAGAAACCCTTTTTACAAGGGCAGATAGTGACAGGACAAGGGAGAATGGCTTTAACCTGCTGGAGGGGAGACTGAGATGAGCTCTTAGGCAGAAGTTGTTCCCTGTGAGGGTAGTGAGACATTGGCACAGATTGGCTCCCAACCCACACCAGTCTGAGATTCTGTGGCTCTGTGATAATAAAGGATTTCCAGCAATTGTATGGGTAGAAGCTTTGGAATGAAAGCAATGTGAAATACTGTGGTTGTGTAATTTGTTCATCTACATTATATTATTATCTAAATTTCTTAATATAAGCATTATGAGATTTTCTTTTATACAGTGCTGCTATATCAGTTATGCTTATTGAGTTCCTGGGTGGCCATGTAATTTGTTGGGGTATTCCAAAATTCATTACTCACCAAGCTTAACATCTGTTCATAATGAGAAGACAGTAAAATAATGAATACTTTCATTATTTTTTTGTCAGACCAAGCTTACTACGGTACTTTTTTGCAGATTATGCATGCAAAGTAAGGAATTACTCTATATCTAATAGTAAATGGAAGTTTCATTATATTTCACTAGTAGGTTCATTAGCAAAATCCATGTGTAGCTGTGTGTATAGGAAAGCCCTGTAATACACCAGCATTTTTGATAGAGCCTAAAATAGCAAAGATTTGTCCTGTCATAAGAATATCTTCATATGAACTTGAAATGTGGTTCTTTGTTTGCTGATAAATTCCAGAGTAGTGGCATATGCCAGGAGTGATTGCTGAAGATGCTGTTTACCAGTGACCAGAGCAGTTGCAGTCGTGGTTCATTGAACAGTAATTTGACAGAGAAAATAAGGTTATAATCCTTTCAAAAACATGCTATTGAGCTTCACCAAATGAAGAATTCACTGTGTAGCCAATATGGCTTTGGCAGGCTTTTACTGAGTTATGTAAAGTCTGTAGGTTTTAAATAAATCAGAGAACACGCACTCTGAAATAGCCCTAGCTGTAGGCTGATCTCCTTCCTTTGCTTTCAAAGGCTGCATTATGGTCTGACAAACAGATCAATGCTTTCCCCATGTAAATGAACCGACTCCTAATAATATTCACAGTCACCTTGTTCCTTTTGCATCAGAATGAGTTCAGCTACTTCTGAAGAAAACATCATCACTGAACATTGTTGCATTCCATTCATCCACTGAACTCCATCCAAAATGGCAGCAGCATAATTTGAATCCTCTAGTTGAGAGGAAGACATGTCTTAGTTTCCAGAGACCCCTGCTCCTCATGGGTCACCTGGGTGCCTATGGGCCGTTTTAACATGTTAGTATTTGCTTAGCGCTTTGGAAAGCAGTTTGCCTCTGAATCGCGTTGTGACTCCAGCCAGTTAACAAATATGTATCAATATTTGCTGGAAGGTTACAGTACTTACAACAGCCTTTGCAGGAAGGTACAAACAGCAGTTCCACAAGAGATGTGGGAAGCCTTCAGTGAAGGGTAGAGGGGGGAAGATTCACAATCTGGGTCTGAGCTTAGGATCTCATGTCCCATCCCAGCCACTGGGTTAGTGGCTGTCCTGCTGGGTACGTGCTGCAGTTTCTCCTTTAAAGTCAGTTCACTGTTTCCACACTTCACTCCAGGCAATCTGTAGAGATCGTTGCAGAACTGGAAGCAGTGAACGACACAAGTCCTGTAAATACTTGGGTCGATCTGTGTGTTCTCAAGTTGCTCACTGGCATTCTCCTGGAATACAGAGCTCTGGGTTACTCTTGTGTGTGATGCAGTGCTTGGGTGTTGCCTTTGCTTTGTGTCTGGTACCAACATAGTGTGGAGGAGCTGCCGTGTTTTTACTGTGTCTTATGAAGATGGGTTCTCTGCTTGTGTGAAGATAAATGCTGAAAGAGGAACAAAGCCTCCAACAAACTGGTAACTGCTGGTCACTCCCGATGAGTGCCCCAAGGGTGGCTCCCAGGACCAGTGTGCTCCTGCCAGCTCTTAGTGTGAAGAATGCCCTTGATGGAAGAGGGTGCTTGGCCTTCCCAAATGGTGGAGCTGTAAGGCTCTGATCAACCTGCTCTAGTGGAAGGTGTCCCTGTCTATGGAAGGGGCTGGAACTGGATGGGCTTTACGGTCCCTTCCAACCCAAACCAGTCTGGGATTCTGTGACAATCTCTTCTGCAGAAAAGCATCAAGTTGGGAGCTGCTGAGCTCGTGTGTCTGCTGTGGGTATAAGACAGCTGCCTGGGATGGGTTGAAAATGAGGCAGGGAGGTACCATGCTGTAGCCACACCTAGCATGTCAAGTGTGTACTTACAAGTATTGCAAGTCCTTTGAAATCTGTGGTACTGTCTCTGTTGTCTTGTGCTGTAGGAGACCACTGAGGACAAAGCTTGGGAGGTTTTGTACAATGTGGCCTGTGCGGTACAATGCTTCCATTCTCACTGCTGTTCTGGGAACAGATGAATCCTGGTGAAGGGCTTTGCTTTCATTTGTACAAGTTAGGAGGTCTGCTGGCTGTCAGGAGCTGAAGTAGCATGGGGCATGGGCAAGCATGGTAAAAACCCCACTCCAAACAGCAAGGGAGTCAGTTTACTTGTACTGTTATTTTCCTAATGGTTTTAACCTATGTATGCATCTTCTGTTTCCTTCTGAGTTCAGAAAGAGTGTTTGAAACGTTTCAGGAGCAGCTTTTAGGCGCACACAGTCAGGTCCAGGCTAGTTGGAGCTGCAGTTTCTCCCACCCACACTCACGAGTCTCCCCATGTTATCTTCTGTTTCTCCTCAGAAAGACACGTACAGATTCAGAGCCTGGGTATCCTTTGAAGTTATGTCAGGCTCTTTCCCTGATGTGATTGGATTAAAACTAAAATAAATAAACAACAAAAATTCCCAAACCACCCCAGAACAAAGTGAACAGAGCCAGCAACTGCTTTGCTCCAGGGCTCCATCCTTGGCTGCATCTGTGGGATGCCAAAGGTAGTTTGGAGAGCTCAGATGCAGCCTGTAAAACAGTATTTCAATTACACTGTGGATTTGCTTTCTAAAGTAGGTAATTCTGTTTCCAAGAGGACATGGTTCTTGCATGCTGCAGTACACCCACATTTATGAATTCCTTTCAGATGTGTGAGCAGGGGGTTGCTGCGTTCAAAGTCAAAGCTCTTTGGATATTCCCTCATTCCTGCAGTCTGTTGTTATGTCTGTGTGCATAAAATCTCCCTGCTTCAAACCCGTGTGTGCTGTTGGATGGTGAATTTGTTCTGAACCCATTACATAGCTGACCTTATGTCCTTGCGGGTTTGAACAAGGCACATCAGTGCTGTCAGGGGAATGTGGGTTTCAGAAACTGCTCTGTGTGGTCCATGTTCCCAAAGAAGGGGTGGGGGCACGTGTTTTCTGTAGAAACAGAACCTATTTGGAGGTTGGAAATATGAAATTCACTTCTCATCCTCAAATTCCCGATTTGTCCTTAAATGAATTGGGCTGGGGGGAGTTTTAGCACATTCTTGCCACTTATTGACAGTAATCTCTGAAACCGCCTTGGAGGCCAGTGTCCGAACCTGCACATTTAAATATTGGCAAACTTGACAATCTGAGATTTGCAGCAATTGTATCAAAGTGCCGTGAATCATTTGTGAAATGTGGAGTCTGAGTAACGAAGCTGCTCTCGTCTGTGCATGAGCAGCTTCTGTTTGCTGTTTGTGTGCATGTGCATTATACCACAATGCAATGCTAACAGTGCATTAGATCACAGCAATGACAGGAAGCGGTTATCGTTAATATTTCTGGAGATTATCACTATTTACATTTTATAAAGTGACAGCCTAGGGGAGTTGGACTCTCATTTGCAGATCTCTTTATACAAATCTCATTTCCATCTCAAGATTAAAATGGAAGGCTAATAATAGTGCAGCAGTTCCAGAACAGTTCTACCTAAAATTAGCCCTTCTCATCTAGGTGGGGACAGGAATTGCTTGGCATGAAAACCAGAAGTGTTGACTTCACACTAACACGTTTTAACTTAAAAATGCTGAAGTGGTTGCCTGCAGGAGCAGGATACTGGATGTCCTAAGAAAGCAGTTGTTGTGGGTTAGCTGAAAGTTACAGCTTGAAACTCTGCTATGTATATTATGTGTATGATGTTCATACTTGAGCAAGATAACGCAAGCCATTGAGAGTGAAATTACTGAACTTTGTTATTACAACGAGAGTTTCAATCTTTTCGCTTTCCTTGGCAATCTGGGATTTTTCTGGATGAAAGCCCTGCGAGTATCCTACAATAGTGGAAGCACACGTAGAAATGAAATGATGTGCATGGGGTGGACATCATTTCAGCTTATTTAATTAGCTGTTAATGCTAATTTAATGCTGTTAATGCTTCACTTTCCTAGATCAGCTGAAGGGGGGACCACTGTGGACCGAGTCTGTCATCTCCTGATGTTTGACCTATGCTGTTATGTATGCTTCAGAGAATCAGCTAGGTTGGAAAAGACCTTTAAGATCAGCAAGTCCAATCCCAGAAGACTGTGGATTTAGTACACAAGAGCACTGAATGAAAATGAGTTTGGGCTTAAGGTTTCTTTGTTCTGATCTCCTTAGATCTCTGGTGGAAGAGGAGGATCCTCATATGAAAGTGTCTCTTGGCAGCAGCGATATGGGCGTCTCTGCCCATCTACAGTCTTCAAAGACAGGGACCACGCGGTTTTTCACCAGCAACACTCACAGTTCTGTGGTATTACAGGTGCGTAAATACTGTTGTGTCACTGTGGATCTGCAGCAGAGTTTGGGCTGCTCCAAACAAAGCCTCTGCTCATTAGACCAGTAATTCCTAAAAAACCTCACAAAAAATGCATGTTAGGCTGTGCTGGCAATGCCCACAAGCAGGCATGTCCTGAAACTTCTTCTGGAGTTAAAGGGTTGACTTTTATCAACAGCTTGGAGAATGAAGCTACTTCCTCAGGCCCGGTGTGCTTTGCATTCCCCAGCCATGTCTAGAAAATAATAACAGTTATTCTACTTTCTATTTTTATCTGGTATAAGGGGTGATGGGTTTACACTGAAACAGGGGAAGTTCAGGTTAGATATAAGGAAGAAGTTCTTCTCTGTGAGGGTGCTGAGGTGCTGGCACAGGGTGCCCAGAGAAGCTGTGGCTGCCCCATCCCTGTCAGTGTTCAAGGCCAGGTTGGACGGGGATTGGAGCAAGCTGCTCTAATGGAAGGTGTCCCTGCTCGTGGAAGGGGGTTGAATCTGGGTGAGCTTTAAGGTCTCTTCCAGCCCAAACCATTGCTTCTTCCCAATGAATAGTTAATTATTGAATATATTAGAGATGGTGGTTGTAAGGTGACAAAGTATTTCCTAGGTCACTTTTTGGAAATACAGTGCATCTGTACATTAGAGTAAGTAAGTATTTCCATAAGGGAGGCAAAGCAGATTCCTACTCTCCTCCCAGATCAAGTGTATCTTTGCATCATGCTCTTGCAGGGTTTTGACCAGCTGCGGGTGGAAGGTTTGCTTTGTGATGTGACGCTTGTCCCAGGGGATGGCGATGAAGTGTTCCCTGTCCACAGAGCAATGATGGCTTCTGCCAGTGACTACTTCAAGGCCATGTTCACAGGTAGGGTTTTTGTTGAAGTACCACATGCTGCTCCCCCCGAATTGTCCCAGCAATGGCACTGAGATGTGTTAAGGGTTGTGTGAATCAGCCTAGGACTGCAGGCAGCTCTGTGTGGTTGGGTGGCATCTGGGCTTTTAAACTGAACTTGAAAGTTCTTTTTTGATTTTATCTAAGTTGATGAACTCAATCAAAATGATCAGATCAACCTACTACCTCCATGTCTTTTTCAGGAGGAATGAAGGAACAGGATTTAATGTGCATTAAGCTTCATGGGGTGAATAAAATAGGCCTAAAGAAGATCATTGATTTCATTTATACTGCAAAACTTTCCCTTAACATGGACAACCTTCAGGACACTCTGGAAGCTGCCAGTTTTTTGCAGATTTTACCTGTTTTGGACTTCTGTAAAGTGTTTCTTATCTCTGGGGTAAGACGCTTTGTTTCACATTTATGATTAAAGCCTCAGTATGTTTTTTAACAGTTCAAGTGAAATCTAAAACTTGCCATGATTCACCATTGTGGATTCACAGAGAACAAGCTTGTTTTGTAGACTTTCTCCTGAGTATCATTTATAGTTTGAGTTTGATATAAATTACGTCACATTAAAATTCTTCTAATTCCTATGTGTGATTGCAGTGGTGATCCTCATAGCTCCCAGGTTCATTACTAGATGCCCTCATACTTCAGATCCTTCCATATGAAAGCTACTCAGTGAGTTAAACTAAACAACAATAAAAATAATAGGAGAGTAAGCTGCTGTTACTCTCTGTTAATGCACTTCTTGAAACCTTTTTGCTTTGAGGGATGAAGCCGTCAGTTGTAATGGTCTCTGTGATGATCTTTATGTCTTCTTTGTAAACCAATGAGCTTGCTTACAGTCCTTTAGAATGATGTATCCTCTATGGGGATGTTACAGAAACGTTGGTTATATGAGAGAAGGATCTGTAAAGGTTTTATGTTGATTGCCGTATTTTGCTAGAACTAAAAATGCCTTTGAATGCCCACTGGGAAATATTGTTTCACAAACAACGATATAAGTGCTTTTGTAAGCAAGGGATAGCCCCAAAGTAGCAATCCTCTCCTCCTCCCTCTACCAATAACGGGTAGTTAAAGGAATAATGCCTGCATAGCAATAGGAGCAAATAAAAAACTTGCCCTGCAAAGCTGTTTCCTGTAGTTGCAGTGTAGTACATTCTGTGGTTTAGAATTGTCATATCCATTTTTATTTATTATAGGGATTGTGGGACAGGGAGTCACCGTCCTGGAAGTGTTCACACACTGTGTAGCTGAGGCCCTCAGTGCCATGGGTTAGTGGTGGCCTTGGCACTGCTGGGGAAGGGTTGGACTGGATGAACTTAAACGTCTTTCCCAGCCCAAGTGGTTGTATGACTTTATGTAAGAGGTCTGCTCTGCTATCAAAGCACTTCTGCCTAGAGAAACACTTCGGCATTATTGCTAATGCTTCCTGGATGTTTGCAGATGTTAATTGCTTATATACCTCACTGGGAATCTTACCTTCCCTGGAACAGGGAGACTGGTATGTTCGATGTGAATTATAATATTATTTGGAATTCAGCTTTCTGCTAGTCTGTCATGAGAAATAAAGCAGCAAGTATTCCCTTTGCTGCTTGTGTGTTGGTGGACTTTTCCCTTGCCAGAAGATGCATCTGCGTAAATGCCAACTTGAATAGGGTCTCAGTGGTGTTTTGTTTTGGGTTTGGAGCAGCCTCCTCCTGGAGTGAGTGAGCCCCAGGGACACTACGTTGCCCCTTCCCCTCTCTGGATAGGGCAGCTCCTTCTTGATTTTACTTTCTTGGGGAAAGAGCTTCTTTCCTCTTAAATAGTGTGATTTGGGATATTTTTTTGTCATTGCTTAAGAAAACCTTGTTTTTTGAAGTTTCTTGCACTTCTGATGCTGACTCAGTCACTGGTTTGGTTCAAGTAAGAAGCATCTGGTTTTACACTACGTGGTGGAAGGATCATTAAGATCATTCTCTTAATTTTATGGATTCTATTTGAAATACTTTGATTTATACCAGTGTCTAAGGGGACACAATCTCATCCACTGTATAACTGTAGAGGAAGTACAAAGCAAAGTTTGTGCTGTGAGCCTGGTTGTGTTCTCAGCATCCTTGTATGAAGCATTTTTGACTGTGCTTTTGAAATTGTTGGAACAGGAGCAAGAGTTGGTGAACAAATGGTTGGATCTTTGTCATTGTAATTACCATGTCTGAGTTTGACAAAGATTATTCCCTGTTCTACTGGTTTCATGCCATTTTTGAAGCATTTCTGTAATTTAAATGAGTTTTCAGAGTCAGTCTTGAGCTTATTTCTGCTGACATTAGCATCCGAGAGCTGACGTGACCATTCCCAAACACTTGCTTAATTGTCTTGGGAGTCTGTTATTAAAGAGATTACAGAAGTCAGTTTATGTCAAACATCATATAACTGTGTTACTTCAGAAGAGGATATTGGAAATGTTTACAAAGGAAAACATAAGCTTAAGGTAACAGCTTAATTTATGTTAATCATAGTGAGACCTTCAGAGAATCGTGTATGTTGTAGTTGACTTGTAAGTGTTCTTTTATTTGTTCTACATTTGCACCCCTCCTGTCAAATAGCCCATTGCTTTGATCATAGGTGGGGCTTGGGGCAACCTCGTCTAATGGAAGATGTCCCTGCCCATGGCAGGGGGTTGGAACTGGATGAGCTTTAAGCTCCCTTCCAACCAAAAAAAACCTTTCTATGATAACTGGCAAATTGCCAAATATTCAGGTGTCAATATTTGGAAGTCCTGTCTTGTCACAGGAACTTGGTGAACGAGGGTGGAGCAAAGTGGTCTCAGTTTTGTGGGAGTGTGGGATGCAGTGTCAAGGCTCTGCCAGCCACCAGCAACTCACCTTTTCTGATGTGAGGGTATGATCGATGCTGTTTCTGCAGCTGGTCAAATTTCTGTGTTGTTATTTCTGGACTTCCTTTATGGGAACCCACAGAAGAATTGAGGATTTCAAGGAAATGCAAGCTCTTTTAAAATTAAACCTCTTGAAGCACCATCAGAAGTGCTCCAGTGTCTAACAATCATTGAAACAGATGGTTAGACACCTCAGTGCTCTCGAGGGCTTGATTTTCTGTGCCTGTCATTTATCCAGATTCTCCAAGGTTCTCATTTTGCTCTGTGGCCAGTTTTGTAGCATGTTGTAGGCAGTTAAGTTTTAGCAGAGCTTGGGAATTGATGGCTTCAAATTGCAAAGAATTCAGTCGTCTGCTTTCTCATGGAAACCCTTTGGATTTTGCACTTGGTTTCTCAGGCTGTAGTAATGCTGTGCTGGGCTTCACCTTTCCTTTTGCGAAAAGCTTATTAGTGTTTTCTGGAACTTTAGCTTCTGCTCTGCAGTGAGCAGTTCCAGTGAGCAGTGTGACTGAGCAAGTCTGCTTAGCAAAGCCCAAATCAAATCAGGTTGATGTAAAATCCTTTATTTCTCCTGAAGCTGCTGAGCTGTTTGACCAGTTTAGGTCATCCTGTGCAAGGATCTGTAGTTCCTGGATTCACTCTGGCGCCAGGCTTACATTTCCATTCCTCCCATTCACTTCAGTGGGATTTCCAGAAGCAGCAGTTCTTCCTGGTTGTTGATGAGCTCTGGATTGACTGATTTCCATGCCTCTCACAAGTACCAAAGCATAGGCAAACTGTTGGGTTTTTTGTTTATTGGTTTTTAAATCGACACTTGAGTAACTGAAGTATTTAAGTGTTTAAGTAGCATTATTGTACTTGAATGCTGCCCAATTTTGAATCTTTAAGTCAAAAGTAACTATTGCATTTTATTCTGAAAGATGATTTCTTGGCTCAGGACTTGAATCTCTAGAGTATATATTGTTATGACTGTGAAGTCTTTGCAATATAATTTTGCCTGGTACATTGATTGTTATGTTAGAGCACAGTGAAATTAGTCATAGTACCTTTGCCAAGGAAAGTAATATTTAAGAAGATACTTAATATGGTACCTTGATTGGAGGTGAGTGCTGGCATTTGTTAGGGAGCCAAAGTGCACAATTTCATAAGCATCTTGGGGAGTACTTGCAGTCATAGTATGGAAATAACAACCCTGAGTGTGGTACAATTCCAGTGGCTTAATTAAGGCAATATAAAGTGAATTTTCTAAGAATTAGGGGTGACTGGAAACTGCTGATATAGAATCATAGAATAATTAGGGTTGGGAAGGACCTCAAGATCATCCAGTTCCAACCCCCCTGCCAGGGGCAGGGACACCTCCCACTAAAACATGCCACCCAAGGCTCTGTCCAACCTGGTCTTGAACACCGCCAGGGATGGCGCATTCACAGCTTCCCTGGGCAACCCATTCCAGTGCCTCACCACCCTTACAGTAAAGAATTTCTTCCTCATATCCAGTCTAAACTTCCCCTGTTTAAGTTTGAACCCCTTACCCCTTGTCCTCTCACTACAGTCCCTCATGAAGAGTCCCTCCCCAGCATCTCTGTAGCCCCCCTTCAGATACTGGAAGGCTGCTCTGAGGTCTCCATGCAGCCTTCTCTTCTCCAGGCTGAACAGCCCCGACTTTCTCAGCCTGTCTTCATATGGGAGGTGCTCCAGTCCCCTGATCATCCTTGTGGCCTCCTCTGGACTTGCTCCAACAGTTCCATGTCCTTTTGATGTTGAGGACACCAGAAGTGCACACAATACTCCAAGTGAGGTCTCACGAGAGCAGAGTAGAGGGGCAGGATCACCTCCTTCGACCTATCATGTTCTTCAGTCATTGACAGTGTATAAAGTGTCAGTATATTTCTCAAATGTAAGTATTCCAGGATTACATTCCATTGCATAGATTTACATTATAATCTAATGAGGATAATACAGCAACTAGGTGCGTGGTTGGGCACTTCATAATGGGCATGTGTCCTGCAGTAGGTCTGAATACCCCACTGCAACCTGAATACCATGGACCAAGGCCAGGTTGGACAGGGCTTGGAGTGACCTGCTCTACTGGAAGGTGTCCCTGCCTGTGGCAGGGGGTTGGAACTGAATGAGCTTTAAGGTCCCTTCCAACCCAAACCATTCTGTGCCTCTTAATTAAAAATCTTAAACTAAAATGTACAGAAATGAGGTTGATACAGACTCAGTTAAAGTAAAAAAGCTTCTTCAGCATCAGCGAATGTTTTATAGGTCATTGCTGGCTGATGTCATCATATTTGGATATAAACAATGTGGTCTGTCTTGCAATTCAAAAATTATTTCCATCTGTATCTTGCACAGATATTTTTATAATAAGAACTTCTGACAGTCTGCCACAAGTTCATTATAAATAAGACCTGATTACAGGATTGCTGTTCCTGGAGATGAAGAATAAGATTTGAACCTTTGACTTTCTAAAGCCGTTTTAGGATGTGTGAATGAAGACTTCGGCTGGCCTAATGCAGATCAGTTTCTAGTGAATTAAAGAAAACCTCCTGTTCCCATACTCATTAGACCTTGAAGTTGTGTAGTATTAAAGGGCAATGATCAGATTGAGTTATACAGTATTTAAATCTTGTAATCTCTGTCATGCCCAGAAGGTCATTTGAAGATTTGCACATTCTTTGGCTGCAATCAGGTCATAGTCCTCAATCATTATAATCTTTTTAAAAATAACCATGAGATTTGGAAGCTTAAATTCTTTAGGCATTGCAAATATAATGAGAATCACAAAGTTGTGGCAGCCGTTGAGTAGGTCTGACATGAACAGAGGCTAGAAAGCACATCTGTAAATGGGGCTTGGGTTGGAATAAGAATTGAATGCTGAAAGGCTGCAATAATCAGCAAGAAGCATTTGAAAGTGGACTTGCCCTGCATATGTACCGTCAAGCTGGCTGAAATCACTTGGCTGGGTTCACTGGAGACCTGCTTAAAGTTATGTCCCATTCCTGCTGTCTGTTTCCTCCCTCTGCATTGGGGCCCAAGTGACCCTAGAAGTTTAGAAGCTGAAGATGTAAGAAAGGTAGATGCAGCAATAGTGTGAGAGAGATGGTCACCAAGATACGGTCACCCAAATGTTGAATTAAATTAGGGGGTGAGCCATACAGCTGAATTGTTTCATGTGCTGGGTATTTATAGGGGAAATCCTCCTAAGTTGAGTATTTAAAAATAATCATGATATTTATAATGCTCTATAAAATCACTGCCTTCGTCATAACTTTGACATGTATTGAACTTTGAACATATCCTGTACGAGCACCATCTTGATTTACTAAAGATCTAATTTTGATCATTTCTAAGGAATGTATTCATGGGATTAAACGCTGTAGATAGATTGTCTGAAATATGTCTTTGACTGCATTATGACAATACATTTTCAATAATGCTAGAAAATGTCTCATGGCAAGACCTACTTTTCCCTTATTGTGTGTAACTTTGGGCCGATCACCTCTCCCTTAACTGTATTTTCCATGTGTGTGTCTCAAAGATGTTTGCAGAGCTTTTCAAAGATGAAGTGCGTATAATTGCTTTATACCAGCGCTGTATAATGCATTTGACACAATATATATCAGCTACTTTTTACTTGCCTCATTTTTTCCTTCAAAAGAAGGAGTAAGTTGGGTCTTCCCTTGCAGCTATGAATATTGCCACATCACATTGAATATTTATTTGCTCATGTGTAAGTCACCTTGAGTACTGTGAAGCATTGAAATACTGCTGATTCTGTAGTATTCATTACATTCTACATTGTCATTGAAATGCCAAATTAAAGAAGTATTTTGATTGCTCTGTCTGTTTACTTGATAGGTTTCCTTGGAAAACTGTGTGGAGGTTGGGCGCATTGCCAACACATACAACCTCACAGAAGTAGATAAATATGTTAATAACTTCATCCTGAAGAACTTCCCAGCGTTATTAAGTACTGGTGAATTTGTGAAACTCCCCTTTGAACGTCTTGCCTTTGTGCTTTCAAGTAATAGCCTTAAGCACTGCACTGAACTTGAGCTCTTCAAGGCAGCTTGTCGCTGGCTGCGGTATGAGGAGCCCCGGATGGAGTATGCTGCGAAGCTGATGAAGAACATCAGGTTTCCACTGATGACTCCCCAGGATCTTATTAACTATGTTCAGACAGTGGACTTCATGAGGACTGACAATACCTGTGTAAACTTGCTTTTGGAAGCCAGCAATTACCAAATGATGCCGTACATGCAGCCAGTGATGCAGTCAGAGAGAACTGCCATTCGGTCAGACAGCACTCACCTGGTGACCTTGGGGGGGGTGCTGAGGCAGCAGCTGGTTGTCAGCAAGGAGCTCCGGATGTATGATGAGAAGGCCCACGAGTGGAAATCCCTGGCTCCCATGGATGCACCAAGATACCAGCATGGCATCGCCGTGATTGGAAAC
The DNA here is from genome assembly GCA_028858755.1 of Ara ararauna. Lineage (NCBI taxonomy): Eukaryota > Metazoa > Chordata > Aves > Psittaciformes > Psittacidae > Ara > Ara ararauna. Next base: position 717,872 of record CM054383.1, on the reverse strand, counting down.
TTCCTTTACGTGGTCGGGGGACAGAGCAATTACGACACAAAAGGGAAGACGGCGGTTGACACTGTCTTCAGATTTGATCCTCGCTACAACAAGTGGATGCAAGTTGCATCTTTAAATGAGAAGCGCACCTTCTTCCACCTAAGTGCCCTCAAAGGACATTTGTATGCAGTTGGTGGTCGAAATGCAGCGGGTGAGCTAGGTGAGTGCTGCTCCTGAAGCATGGCTTCTAGCCTTGCTTCTTTGGCATGGAAATACCATGCTGCCCTGAGAATGGGTGGAGAGGACACAAGTGGAAGGTGTTGGCGAGCAGCTTCTTTCTGGAAATACTGCAAATGCAGAGAGAAATGTGTCTGGATACTGTTAGTGTTAATTTCAGAAGGGCTTCCACAACAAAAAGTCCAAATACATATACCTCGTGTATTGATGCGTAATATGCAATTCTTCACCTTTAGCATGAAACATGCAGTAAGACTGTGTCTGCATGTATGTGTGTATAGTAAATGCATACAAAACCCATCATGACTTCAGCTAAGAAACCAAACCCACTTGTTTCAGTCCTGAGTGAATCCTGACTTCCTGGCTAAAACTCACTTTTGGGTGAAGGGTGCATTTGGAAAGCCGCAACTTTTCTGGAGTAGTCATTTTGGAATGCTGGTGGCTGGGTGATTCATTTCAGTCACAGATCCCTGAGGTTCAGCTCTCCTGATATTCTGTACTTCTTAATTACTGAAAATGTCTTCCCTGTGATTTTGAGACTGCGTAGTTGTTGATGTGACTCTGTCCTGCTGCCTCCTTTCCCCCTTGCAAATGATGATTTGTTTTACTTGACCAAAAATACCCCCAAAACATTGATTTCAGGGAAATAAGGTGATTGGAAACAAGGAATAAATAGGTGGTAGCTTGTAATGTAACAGAAGTCTATAGAGGATGATCTACATTAATGCACTGCATTTTCCAGAGCCATAGTGGGTTACATTTGCAGTCAGCTCTGGGAGTGTACAATGAGTTGTAAATTTGTGCTTTAAAATGGAAATGTTGCAGTCATACTGCTTTGGATTTTAACATAATATTATATCTAAACATTATTTTGTTTGCTGCTTTCAGCCCAATACTTAACTGTGTCTTGTCAAGTCTTTGTGGTGAGCAGCTCTTGCTGCTGAGATGTACTTGTTAGAAACACATGGAGATCTTCGAGTGCAATGGGAAACGTGTTTAATGGAAACAACACAGAACCTAATCTATGCTGCAGCATCTGTGACTATTTTAATTAATCCATCTCAGTCATTCACACATGCACTTCGTTTCATGATCATATCGCAGTCTGTCTTAGGAAACATAGTGCATTGCTTCCACTATGCAAACTGGGCTGGGTTTGCTAGGAGTTGAAAATCCATTCTGATGTTTGATGAAATGGGATGTTTAAGAATGCCTCCTGTTTCCAAAAACCAAGGAAAACTGTGTTGCAGCAACTTGTTTTCTCTACGCAGCCATGTTGTGATGCAGATCCTGAAGTTTTCTTACAGGTCACTTTATCTACATCCTCACAGCAAGTGGGATACCAAGTCTACAAACTGATGTGTCTTATCTTGCGTATCAGAAAATCTGCCCTTCATCAAGCTATTTCCTAATGGTATGAATTGATGGCAGATAACCAGATTGCTGCCTCTGTCCTGTACCAGTGGAACAGAGCAGGGTTATTAGAGTGTCTGTGAAAAAGTTTCAAGTCTGACCAAATCAATATGAAATAAAGAGTGTCCCTGAGGCAGTGCTGTGTGTGCAGCAGGCTGGAAGTGCAGTGCTCTTCTTAGATGAAGCAGTGTCATTCTGCTGACCTCAGCTCTTCCGCAGCTTTAATTAAAATACAAAATCTATCAGCTGTCTAAAACTCGGCTGTAAAGATCCCATTAAAATGCTGCAGTGCTTTCTATAGCCCTGAGAAATGTCACTGGATCATTTTGCGGGAAGAGCGCTCTATAAATGCTACATGTTGTAGCTGTCTGATGCTTTGATTTGAGGCTGCTTCTGTTTTCCTGTTAATTGTGAAGCAAGTCACTTTGCATTTTCATGTTTCTTTCATAAACCTTGACAGCCGAAGGATGAAATCCAGCTTCAACTTCCCATTCTCTTCGGATGAGAGAAACTCTCAAGCTTTGCAGAGAAGAGAATGTCAGATATGTGTTGGACAGGTATTAAAGAAGTTGCCCTTGGGTTCAAACTAATTTCAATCTCTTGTTAGAGAAGAAAAATTCCCCAAACCTGAATTCAGCTTTCCAGGAGATCAGCTCTTACGGAAAAGGGGCAAAGGGTTGAAGTTACTAAAATGAATTTCTTTTCTTTTCTCCTGCCATTTTCTGCAATGACAATTACACTTTTTTGAGATCCTCTCTCCAGCCTTCCCAAAAGAGCGTTCATATCTTTAAACTTCTGAGAACCTTATAAATACCTCTTTCCGCCTCAATAGAACGTGCTTTGGTGCCAGTAACGGCTGCTGTCTGAACAGCACGTGCCACTGAGGAACTTTGGGCTCACTGGTAAAGAGGAATGAACGTGTGCATACGTGGTGCACGTCGCTATGTGGTGAATGGATCTTGGAGATGAACTGAGTTGTGGTGGGGCTTGGAGCAACCTGTGCTAGTGGAAGGTGTTCCTGCCTGTGGCAGGGGGTTGGAACTGGATTATCATTTATTTTGAAGTGTCTCCTTGCTATGTTAAGAACAGAATTACTCAGGACTCTGTTTAATTTAACCAAATCAGCTTTGAGTTCTACAGAAGCAAGCTATATTATAGAAAGTATAGACCAAAATGAAGACGTTGGGTTTGGGACATCACACCTAGTTGCTAAGTGCTGCTGTAAGAAACCTCAAGACACATTAGAAACTACTGACAGAGAAGTGCTAAATATCTTTGTTCTCCTGGAATAACCTCACAGCTGGTACTATAAAATGAGCACAGGCTGAGCATCCCTTGGAACTGCCAAAGCTTTGTGTCTTTTTGAGGTTGCTTTATTCTATTAAGATGAGGGCTGTCCTCCCTGGGTTATGGTAATGAACAGATCAGGTGTTTCACTGTCAAACATAAATAAAGCTGATTTGAGTCATTCATGCTTGTTGGGAGGATGAATCCAGCGGTCTCCTGCCATACAGGATGTACACGTAGGTTCAGTCTAGTGGCAGTTCCTTTGTGCCTGTGAGCTGTGCTCTGTCTGCTGGTGATGTATAGACAGACCTTCCTCATACCTCTCTTCAATTGATGGGCACCTTTAACAGCGGGAATTTTAAATGTTTGTTTCCTTTTCAGTGTGGAGGGCGATCTTGTCAAAGCAGCAATGGAATAACCTTGCAAGGGAACAGGGAAATGGCTCCATGAACAACCAAAGAGAACAGGAGGCTTTTATCAGTTTGAGTGACCAGTGCTGTGCTGTGGGGTGGATTTGAGATTGGAGTTGGGGTGGTTTGTCTGCAATACTGTCAAACAGGATTGTGTCAAACACTGTTTTGTCAGACTGTGCTTCAGGTGTACTGGCAGTGTTCAAGGGAGTTTTGAAGCCGTATCAGAAAGTGAGGGATCTTGGATTCTCTCTCAGACAACTGAAGTCTTTATGACATGATGATAGTGATGGCAGCAGTGTGTACCAATGTCTGCGCGTATTGATCTTCTCTTTGCCTGGGGTTTCTCTCTTAAATGCAATCTGTAGTGCAGAGTGAGATGAGTGGTTGTCCAGTATTAATGTCCTGTTGATCTGGTTGTGGCTGGCTTTGCCAGTGCTTTGCACATACTCTGCTCTTCCTGAACTCACAGTGTATTGGACACGGAAGCTCCTCACTTCAGCACCGAATGGAAGCACTGTGGGCCAGAGGATGTCTTTGTTTTGGTGCAGGCAGGCAAAATGCTGATTTTGGTGCAGCAAGCAGCAAGTCGGCAGGGCCTGCTGCCAGGGGAGAGCTGGGACACCTATAATTTCTTGCACATCGAATCTGGTTTTCTCTGTCCTTGAAATTTCTTCCCATCTCTGTTTTCTTCTGCCTGTTAAATAGAGCAGAGTGGAAAGGAGCTTTCCTTTTCTGAAAAGAATATTGCAATGGGTGAACAATTTGTACAAGAAAGAGGTTTATTTTGGGCAGATTCTGCAGTGGGAATTGTGGTGTCGAGATGGCAGCACACAAATACATGGATTTAATTTTAGGTGTCATTTATGGAATCAGTTCTTTGTGCCTATACCTTTATTTGGGCAAGAGGTTGTCCCCAGCATTCTCTGGCTTTTTGTGGCTGTGCAGGTACTTGGTGGGCAGACAAAGTCTGCAGGTTATCAAGTGGGAAAACCACTGAAATATTCCAAGTCAAGCCTGACTTTAAACATCTTCATTCTAGAAGAAAGCGTGAATGCCTTTTCATACATTTCCTTGTGCAGACTTGGCTCTCCCTGTAGGTGTGTCTAAGGTGAAGGGCAGCTCCAGGCTCATTTCAAATGGCTGAGGTGGGAAATGTGGTGACAAGGAGGCTGGATTGTAGGAGAAGTGTTTGGTGCAGGACTGATCTCCTTGAGTAAATGTGGGAACTTGAATGGGTGACTTGCATATACGGAGCTGTATGTTGCTGTGAGAGTGCAGGACAATGGGAGGTCAGTGGTGGCTGCCTGCTTTGAGGGCATTTCCCTACAAGATACCAAGGAGGAAACCCGGCCTGAGTGGGACTTTGCTGAGGACCTGGGTTTGTTCTGGTTACCAGATAAATTGATCCCCTTGGCGATAGGTTTGACGTTTGTTCCCGCTCTCTGCAGCAGACGCTGCTTGTACCTGAGGCAAGGGTTCAAAAGCTGAAGTTCTTGGCTCTGCTGTCATTCCCACTGCTGTCCCACAGGGCAGGTCCTGTGCCAAGTGGGCATGGGAATGAGATAAGTGGAAGGCAAAGATGCAAGAGGGTTTTGTCTTCCTTTTTGCTCCTCTGGGACAAAGCTTGAGCTTTCCCTGTATAATGTCTCGACATAATGCTCAATAATTCCCTTGGCGCTCTCTCAGTTGAACAGTGTTTCTCATTGATGCTTCCTGTGTCTATGAATATATTAGTGCCACTGCACTTGAATCCAAACTGCCAGGCCAGCTTCAACAGCGTTATATTCTCGTCTGTTTTAAACAGCCACTGTGGAATGTTATAATCCCAGAATGAATGAATGGAGCTACGTCGCGAAGATGAATGAACCCCACTATGGACATGCTGGAACTGTGTATGGGGGATTAATGTATATTTCAGGTGAGTAATTCCTGTGATCACATTATCTCTCTGGAACAAGTACTTACCTGACTTCTATTTCAGTGGGAGACAGTGAAAATTAGGCTCTGGTTGCAGTAGGTTTGCTGTGCTGAGTAGTGCTGCAATTTCATATTAAGGCAGTCAAGCAGCAGATAGACTGCAGAGTCAGAGGAAGTTATTTTAGATAATATTATGCATTTACATAGTAAATAACAGCTCTGAATTCCAAAACGATTATTCCCTTTAACTTTCAGAATACATTTTTCTGTGGCATCACCACACATGGACATTCACGTAGTGATAACCATTGAACACATCCGCTTTGAAATGTTTTGGGAAGCATTGGTTATATTAATACTTAGAAGAAAATCTGCTTTCATTGAGCTAATGGAAAAGGGGGAGCTCTCGTCTTAATATATGAATGATGTCTGTACTTGCTCTGGTCTTGCGTTTGTAATATGCCCAGTCCCAATGTCACTGAGGTTATAGTTTCATTCCAGTCTTTCCCGAACTGGAGCAATAGGTGTTCTGATAACCTGCTGTCTGCTCAATTTTGAAAGAAGGTTCAACCTGTCTGTCGGTGATCTCTGCAGAGATCCAGAACTATGTATGTTCATCCCATGTTAAGGGATGTCCACTAAGAACTGAGCTTATGAGAGTGAGCTCTGCTCTAACATGTGTTTTTTTTCTCCAGGCGGAATTACCCACGATACTTTCCAAAAGGAACTTATGTGTTTTGACCCTGACACAGACAAATGGACTCAGAAAGCTCCAATGACCACAGTCAGAGGTCTGCACTGCATGTGTACTGTAGGAGACAAGCTGTATGTTATTGGTGGGAATCATTTTCGAGGCACCAGTGATTATGATGATGTTCTAAGCTGTGAATATTACTCACCGACTCTAGACCAGTGGACTCCAATCGCTGCCATGTTGCGTGGGCAAAGTGATGTTGGGGTTGCTGTCTTTGAAAATAAAATCTATGTTGTTGGAGGATATTCTTGGAATAATCGGTGCATGGTGGAAATAGTTCAGAAATATGATCCAGAAAAAGATGAGTGGCATAAAGTGTTTGACCTTCCAGAATCACTCGGTGGCATCCGAGCCTGCACTCTCACCGTGTTCCCCCCGGAGGACAATACAGGGTCACCATCCAGAGAGTCTCCTCTGTCAGCACCTTAGAACATCCCTTGACTTACGATGTTATAGTAACACCTCTGCACTGCATCGTGGAGTCTGTTCCTTTTCTTCAGTAGTTTCTGTTAGGCTTAGCCTACAGCGTTTCGTACGATTACTGGAAAACAAAAAGACTTTGACCTTATTTGTGCTGTTTGTTTGGCCTAGAATGTTTGTCAAGTGGTTCCAAACCCCCATGTACTCACCTGAGCCAAATGTTTAACAAATGAGAAGATATTGTCTGTAAAATGTATGAATTAGGTACGTTATTAATGTTGTGTATTGGGTGTGAGGTACCTTCTAGCCGACATTTGGAAGCCCAACGAGTTAAATTTATACTGACCATGTTCTTTCACCAAATTTCAGAGTTGAATACTTTTTCCTTCCCATTTTGACCACAGGTGACAAGGGGAGGTAGACCCACATCAGTGTAAATTATGACAGGGGGTTGCCAAGGGGCCTGAGCTTACCTCCCTCTCTTCTCAGAGTCATCTTGACATATCTGTTTGCCCACCTGAGCTGTGGGTACTTTCAGCATATGAAGTTTCCTAGGCAGAGGGGAGAGATAAAGTGATTTTAAACTATCAGCACTACACAGGGGGCAGACCTTGCAGAGGTTGGGAGGTTTTTATAGCATATATCAAGTGTTTTTCTGGAGCCAGTTGAATGATGCTTCAAACAAAAGATATTTAAAATATTCGGGGTTTTTGAGTTGGATTTTTTTCCAGGACTTGGCTTCCACTTGCATGGGAGCACACAATTAACTAATACGGGAATTCAGTGCAGTTGTATATTCTGCTGTATGCCTGTACTGAATATAGGTAGATAAGGGCTAGAAACATTAACTTAAGCCACTGAAATTGACCAAATTATTCCATCGGATTGAATTGAATCGAATCTACCTTTTCTCCTTTGCTGTTGAGATAACTTGCATAACGTGTCCTCTGTATAGTCTCTGTTAATAAGGTTATTTAGCACAAGGTGCAGCTTCAGTGGGAGCTGCTTTTGCTCAGTGGACTTGGACTACCACGTTTTACCTTCTTTTGTTCAATAAAACTTTTAACTGCAGCTATTCAGTCTGAGCTACATCATTAGTGCATTGGGTTTGATTCCTCTGCCTTTCCGGCCCCAGGATGTGCATTATATGTTTGGGTGGGGAGGCTGGTTTTCTGGGAAACCGCTGCAGAAGTGATCACAGGGATACTCCTAAAGCAGCGCGGGCAGTATGAATTGTCACCTTAAGAATGCTCTTCTGATGCTGTGCAAAGCCCCAGATGGGAAATGTTGCTCTGTCGTTTCACAATGTCTCAGTCATTGAAGTCTCCTGTGCTACTGATACATTTTTTCCTGCTCAGAGGTAAGATTTTGGAGCCTGGTTGAGTTTAAATCCCAGGAAATCCATTCCCAGTGTATTAATTAAACCAAAAAGTAGTTGAAGTAGCTGCAACTCCTGTTGGATATCCTGTTGGATAATGTAAGTATAACCTGCTCTTTGTATGCTGGGGAAGAGGGGCTCCACTGTTCCCTATGGAATAGTGGGTGTCTTCACATTCGGAAGAAGCTTGGGGGGGGTTCTAACCATTATGAGATGGTTGGAAGTCAGGATGTTGCCCAAGGAAGTTATGAATGCCCCATCCGTGGCAGTGTTGGACGGGGCTTGGAGCAACCTGCTCTAGTGGAAGGTTGGAACTGGATGAGTTTTAAGGACACTTCCAGCCGAAACCGGTTTATTGAATCTATGTCAAAGTTCTGTGTCTGAGCCTTGAGAATAGTCCAGGGGGTGACATATGGCCACAATGCAGATTTCTTTCAGTGGTTCATTAGCTGTTATAGTGGAAGAATGATTTTGGAATGTCTTTTTGTTGTTAGTGTTGGGCACAGCAGGGAAGATTAAATGTAGTGCTTCAACCAAATTAATCTTTGAGGTTTTGTCTTAAATCCTCCCCTGGATTAAGGTGTTCACAGTGTCATTAGTTACCACCTCCCCAACAGGAGTGAAAAGCAAACATCAGAGATTGGCAGAAACCTGCAAACTGTGTTCTGCTCTGATGCAGTGTGAAGTGATTTGATGCTCATTAACATCTTTAACCATAGCATAAGAAACTGTCGTGGTTTAAGCCCATCATAACTCAGCACCACGCAGTTGCTCGCTCACTCCCCTCTCTTTCTCCCCCCAACTCCTGGAGGGATGGGGAGGAGAATGGAAAGAATGTAACTCCCATGGGTTGGGATAAGAACAGTCCAGTAACTGAGGTATAACACAAACCACTGCTGCTACCACCAATAATAATAATGACAAGGGGAAACAACAAGGGAAGAGAATACAACTGCTCACCACGCACTGGCCGATACCCAGCCTGACCAAGCAGTCATCCAATCCTTCCAGGTAACTGCCCCCAGTTTATACACTGGGCATGACGTGCTGTGGTATGGAATACCTCTTTGGTCAGTTTGGGTCAGGTGTCCTGTCTCTGCTTCCTCCCGGCTTCCCCTCCTCCCTGGCAGAGCATGAGGCTCAGGAAGTCCTCGGTCAGACTAAACATTCTAAGCTGTAACTGAAAACACTGGTGTTATCAGCGCTGTTCCCAGGCTGAAAGTCAAAAACACAGCGCTGCACCAGCTAATAAGAAGGAGAAAAATGACTGCTACTGCTGAACCCAGGACAGAAATCTTTCCATCTCTGCATCCACAGCTGTGGATGTGCTATAGCAGATATTCCACCTCCATTTTCAGGCTGTTCTCTGAAGAGTAAACTCATCGTAGTATGTGGAGCCAGTAGTGTCAGGATGAAAAGCAGCTGCCTTTTTTTCCATAGATCCTGGATTAGCGAATTTTGCAGTGATGGTACCTAAATAAGAAAAGCATCTGGATAAAAAGCAGCACTTGTCAAAAGTGCTTGTTTCCATATACCACCCGCTCAGGCCAGGCCGGTATCCATGCAAAGGAACCAGCACCGAGTGACTCAAGACACCTGGGACAACATTCCCCTTTTGCTGTGTTTTGAAACAGGACAAGAATGTTGGGAAGAAAACCTGGGAAAACCCAGGTTACGTGAAGTTCCTCATTCCCATTGAAGAGCTGATCACCTGCAGGTGTCCGTGTTCCGTGGTTCCTCTTCCATTAGAAAGCTGTGCAGAACCACAGAATCCCAGCCTGGTTTGTGTTGGAAGGGACCTTAAAGCTCATCCAGTTCCAACCCCTGCCACGGGCAGGGGCACCTTTCTCTAGAGCAACTTGCTCCAAGCCCCATCCAATTGGTAGCTTTTGCATGTGGTGGTTTCAGGGTTTTCCTGTTATATTCTCACCAGAAAATACCTCATTGCTTTGACTATTTTTGCTACTCAGGCACAAAGCCACCATTTAGTGTCTTTGATGTATTTTCCATGTCTATGAGTCTGTGCTGTTGTATTAGATAAGACTAACCATGACTTGCTAATGGGAGTTACTGTATTCCCAGAGACAAGCCAAGAGGATTTTTAGCAGGGGGATAGACTAACGAGGTCACCAAGAGGATGTGTGGTTGCATTGAATATTGCTCTTTAATATACAGGCTTTTTGCAAAGGATTAGCCATTGTAAATCCCGTCCTCTTCCCAAGCTGGGTGAGTATCACTTTGAAATGATATTTAATGGACCACTTCAGACTCTTATGTCATTTACTGTCTCTGGCCACGCTGCTGGTGGCTTCTGTTAGCAAAAGCCTGCTGTGACCTTACAATACACAAACCTCTCCACAGTCTTCCTCCATTCTCTCTCAGAACAGTGTTGTTCAGGAATCAAGGGTTGGTATAAAGGGAAATGAGCTTCAGCTGTACCAGTGGAGGGAGGAAAATAGAACAAAAAGAGTGCTTCTATGTGTAGAAAACGCCTTGATGCCGATGGTCCTGGGATGCCTGATGAGTCTGATGGCCTGGGACCCCTGGAGCTCTGGATCCCTCCTCCTACCTTAGAGAAGGTCTGAAGCTGCCCTTGTAGAAAGGAACCTGCTTTGAGGCTACGATGTCTCAGAAAGACCAGGAATGGGGATTCAGATACTTCCTTTAAAAGACTTACACCCAGAGGTTTAGCAGTAACTGCAAAATGGGTTAATTCCTAACTGGAGTTGCCTCTCACTAAGTGTCTGATGGCGTGAGAGCTGACATACAGGGCTCTGCCTAACTGTGCTAAATGAACTCCTGATGGGTTTTCTCCTCCAGCAAGATTAAAGCTGCCTTCACCAAATTAAAGCTGCCTTTTTCATTTAGGGAACGCAGGAGCAGAGCTCAGGGGCTTGGTGAGCGAATGGAACACATCTCACCCTCCTTCATCGGGATGGTCCCTGAGGGCTGGTTGCAAATGTGGAGCAATGGCAAGTGCCACCACCTGCAGCAAAAGGACCACCGGAGCCCTGGAGCATGTTGCCCAAAGGGTAAGAGCTCAGGATCACAGCTGGGGAGGGAAAGCTTTACCCTCTGAGGCCGCAGTCCTGGGTGAAGATGCTGCAATGAAAGCTGGTGCACAGGGCAGGGGGGTTTCCAGCTGCCATCACTCATCTCAGTGCATAGCACCTATGAGTGAGCAGGAGAGTTCATGGAGTGGGTTTGGGTTGGAATGGGTACACACCAAAACAAGCACATCCCAGCAAGCTGCCAGCCCAGGCAATGGCTCTGGGGTCTGCAGGGGAGCAGTGCAGTGGTCACTCATCCATCGCCTCATAGGGTGATGAAAAGTGAGAAGACTGGAGCTGGTGAGGGGTGGTGCAAGCAGGGGCAGGGCTGCCTGCAGGGTGGGAGGGGACCTGGCTCAGCAGCAGTGGGAAAGGTCAAGTCTGGCTGCACACTGCGGGATGTGTGAGAGCCCTAAAGATGTGAAGGATCAAGGAATCCAGTGATAGGAGTGAGGGGTTGTTCAGCAAGAGGGGAAGATGTGCCGAAGAAAAGGTTCTTTTGTATCTCTCCAAAGGCACATCTGGCACATCTGCCCTCGGATGCTGCCCCTCTGCCGTGGCACCAGCTCCCAGGTCATGTTTTGGGTGGTGTGGGTGGCCTGGGATATCGCTCCGTGTGCTGGTGATGCTCATGAGGGCACACAGCAGACAGGCTGGAATTGAGAGCAGAGCTGAGCCCTCTGGTTGCCCCTGGTCTGTGCATGTGCCATAGTTGTGAATCTCGACCCCAGGTTGCAATGAGGTTGTCATACACAACAAGAAGTGGTATTAAAGGGAATTAAAAGTTCAAAATGCATGTAAAAACCCACAGTGCTCATACTTGTATGCAGCACAACCCCCCCAGAATGGTGATATCCAATTTCATCTGCTCTGTCTAACCACAGATATGGATTTATTCAAACAGCAAGGAAGGAATTAAGTGTTAATTTAACAGAAGGGAAAGGCTACTAAGGAATTAGATTAGATTCTTAAATTAAATATCAACCCGCAGATAGGCTTTCTGAGTGCTTCAGCCTGCCTCCTGGGTAATTCTCTGTAGTAATAAAGCAAAAAGGTATCAAGTGTCTGATGAATGTTAAGGCACTGCCCCCACACAGTGGGACAGAAGTGTGCTGGTCCTTATGATGTCTTTATTATCATTATTATTATAGTATATGTATTAGTATAATTAGTATTACATAGTATAATTAGTATTACTATAAACTTGAAGATTTGCTTTGCCTTCTCCTCGATGTTCCCAGGATGGTTCAGGCTGGGAGCAGCTGAAGCTGCTGGCAGAAGTAGGTGGGTTCAAGATGTGTCCTGAACTGAGCATCACAGAATCTCAGCCTGGTTTGGGTTGGAGGGACCTCAAAGCTCCTCCCGCTCCAACCCCTGCCACGGGCAGGGACACCTTCCATAGAGCAGATTGCTCCAAGCCCCTGTGTCCAACCTGGCCTTGAACGCTGCCAGGGATGGGGCAGCCACAGCTTCTCCAGGGACCCTGTGCCAGGGCCTCAGCACTGGATGAGCTTTAAGTTCTCTTCCAACCCAAACCGTTCTGTGAGTCTATGTTTTCAATGCAAAACCATCACCTCCGCTCAGCCAAGGGTCCACCCTGCCCTGTATCCCTTGTGCAGCATCTGGGCTTCAGTGAGCTCCAGCTTGAGCTTTGCTCCTCCAGTCTGGGGTCCGTGGGGGTACAGAGATGCTACTGCTTCAGTATTAAGCCACTATTCGTTTTGGTGGCCACCATCAGGTAGGTGGAGCGCAAAAGCTCAAAGACTGTGGCATAAATGGGAGAGCATTAACATGAATGCAGTTTGTTGATGTAATTGGTAGCTCATTAGGGTGAGTGCTGAGCTCAGTGCAGGAGTTGCTGTCGCCCCTCTGTGGACTAAACCCTTTGTACCAGCTGAGCCTTTGCTGATGCTCCCTGTGGGGCCGAGGCCTTGCAGGCAGAGCTTCAGCCTGTTAAAGGTTTATAAACCCCATTTCCCTCCACTGCTTGAGTACTGAGATGTGAGTTTTTTCCAGGGAGGCAAATGGGAGCATTTCAAGTTCTGAGTCCTGCATGAGAGTTGCTCAAACACCATCTGGGTCTCCTGGCTCAGCGCAGCAGGGGTGGATGGATGGATGGTACCTCACATGCCCTGAAGGCACTTGAGCAGCAGTGCTGATGGCTCTTCAAGAGAGATGATTCTGTGGGAGTGGCTTTTGATTTGTTCCTGGCCCACATGTCGGTCCTCTTCAGCGCAGGGGTAGAAATTGCTTCATTATAACCAATTTCACAGCAGCAGAGCTCCGAAGTTTCTGAATTAGAACCAAATTGCACCGTTGATTACATTCATTTTCCCCAGGCCTTGATTCTTCAGGAGATGAAGCACATTCCTCCTGACTTCCCTCCCTGGGGCCTGGGGCAGAGCAGAGCAAGATGTCCCTTTGCAGAGCTCTCTGCTCCTCAGCTGGATGAGGACCTTGGGTACCACCACTCCTCTCTGACTGCTGGGCTGAGTGTGGGGAGGTGAAAATGCAGAAGAGAGGAGATGGATAGGAAGGGAAGGGAAGGGAAGGGGAAGAAAAAGAAGAGGAGAGGGAAGGAGAGAAGGAAAAGAGAGGAGAGGGAAGGAGGGAAGGAAAACAGGAGAGGGAAGGAAAGGGAAAGGAAAGGAGAAGAAAGGAAAGTAAAGGGAGGGAAAGAAGGAAGGTGAAGGAAAGTAAAGGAAAATAAAAAGAAGAAAAGCCTGGTACTGCGTGCAGTTTTGCACAGGTTTGGTGTCACGTCTCCCTCTGTAAGACAGCGACTGCCTTGATCCTGAGCCTGGTGTGTCCTGTGAACATCAGAGCTGCTTTGTGGACCAGGCTCCTTAATGGCCACTGTGAACAGCATTGTCATAACAGACATCCTTGCTCCGGGAAGTCCCATTTCAGCAGGGCCAGCAGGCAATCCCCAGGGAGCTGCTTCCTGCAGCTAATTCCAAACAGCTCCACCTCTGAGCAGGCAGATTTCACTGAGGGTTGCACTCTGGAAAATTAAGGCCAAGAGTATTTCTCCCATCCAACAGGTAGTTTTCTTATAAGGAATGGTGTGCCATGGTCTGGCATGATTTCCCACACTTGAGAACACAGCATTTTATTGTGGTTTTCTCCTGTTGTCTTACAGCTGGTTATTGCTTTCTGATAGAACCACTGCACCGCTGTTCTAATGGGATTTATCACAGATGCCCAGCCTCCCAAGCAGGGACAATTAGCAAGTGTTCTTCAGATGGAGGTAATTGCCCAATATGGGAACGTCGATAAAGCAATAGAGTGATCAAGACACCACTGAAAAATGTATGGATAAAGCTGACACTGTCTGAGCTGGGCCTTCTCATAGCAAGCAAATAACGTTTGTCAGAAGACAGATTCATCACCATTATGAAACCAAATAGGCCTTTATAGGATCGTGTGATTGAAAAAGTTCTTGCAGGCTGGAGGCCAATGAGATATGACTGGAGGAATCTGGGACACTGCAGCTCCTTGCTGCAGCCTGCAGTAATTACTTTAAGCAAGAAGGTCAGTCAATACCCACCTATTTCTTGTTCATATTGCCTGTAATTTATTTGGTCTCGTCTGTGCATCTTTTCAAGGGCTGTTTTTGTTCACTGCATTGTGACGGAGGAACAATAGGAAAAGATAGGTCTTCATAGGAGTTTGCATTGATTTTGCACCAGAGACTGCTGATGTGGTGGTCGGCAGTGCTGTGCAGGCACTGCTGTCCATGGGAGAATGGTTGGGGCTATTTGGGTGATGTGGTGTTGGCCAATGGTAGGAAAGGGAAGGATAACTCATAACTAATCAGGTTGGACGGGGCTTGGAGCAAGCTGCTCTAGTGGAAGGTGTCCCTGCCTGTGGCAGAGGTTGGAACTGGCTGAGCTTTAAGGGTCCCTTCAACTCAAACCACTCTGGGGTTCTATCTTAAGAAGCAGGCCTGGTTAACACTGCCTGGATTAAGCTGATGACTCTGTTTAAGCACCATGAAATTTCACAGTCTTCTAATTTTGCCTCATCATTAGTTTGTGTGGTGCTGTACCAGGTCTACTTGGCCTTCAGAGAGCCAGACTGAGAGCACCTTCTCTTAGAAGGGGAGCACCTCCAAGTTTCAAATGTGTTTCCGAATCTCACCCCCTGTCTCTGACCATTTCGCAGGTTTCAGTCCATCCGATCTCCTTTCTAACTTCCTGGCACAAACAAGAAGCCTAAAGGCGTGCAGCCCATGTGGTTTGTCTCATCCCAAAGGTTTTTCCCACTCTGGAAAGCAGGGAGGTGATTTCTGGTTATCAGCTGATTCTTGCTGCCTTGTTTTGTTCCTTGCCAAATGCTAGGCCATGGGTTCTGTTGTCTCCAGCTCCTGTTTGGAAGCGTCAGTTCCATAACTAATAATGTATGAAATCAGACTGGGTTTTTAAACACTTTGAAGTTTTTACAAGCATGACATGGAGTAAGAATAGTAAGGAAATAAATCAATATTTCCCCTTACTTTGAAGTTACTAAACCCACATCTAATTACAAAGTCATTAAGACTGAGTCACCTCAGTTGTGCCTCTTCTGAACACAGTTTTCAAGCCATGTTAATACTCTTCACTATAAAACATTCCCTAAGTGGGAGTGCAGAAGCTGTGAGGTTGGACCCTCCATGCAAGCTGAATGTGCAGAACTCCAAGTTGCCTTTCACTGAGTGATAGCAGTACGTAAAACATCAAAGCCATTCTCTGTGCCACATGGAAGAAAGACCTACCTGCTTACAAAGGCAAAAGCAGTGATGGGAGACGTTGCTTAGTTGCCTGTTTATACAGGTTTTTCTAGTCTTTTTAATAATCATTTATTTGTAAGTTGTAGGATTAAGGCCTGAGCTGCTTAAAAATGAGGACCTGGGGATGCTCCAAGGTTAACAATCATACTTTTATTTTCATAGTCTTCTATTTCAGCTATTAAAAGCTATTGCACCCAGTGAAAACAGTTACCCAGAACAACAGGTAATTGGATAGGTTTAATGGAGCTTTGATTTTCAAATACTTGCTTTGAATGATGGTGTGCAAAGTTAAATAAATGATGGATGAGCAAGATTAAATGAAATCTAATCTGCTTTACATAATGCAGGAGACATTAATATCTTTCTAACCTGCCTGTAGTTAAAGGCTGTGAATGTCATAGTCAAGGAGAACATGGATGCCATTGCCACTGGCAAGCATCATGTTTAGGGTCTGGATGCAGTTTCATGCAGAGCAGGAGACAAGCTGGGGCAAGGTGCTCTCACCCCACTTCCTAAGCAGAGACTCTCAGTATCATTCTGGGAACGTCACAAGGTTGGTGAACCTGACAGTGCTTCAGGACTTTTCTAAAGAGACAGGGGGGTTACTTAGGGATTTACAAATCTAATGGTTGTTAGTTGAGGCTTCCTGTGCATGTACAAAGCCAGTTGAGGGGAGGAGCCTGGTGACCACTGCTCTGCTCCCAGGAAACTGTCTGCAGTATGAGCTGAAGTGATGTACTTGTCCTGTATCACTCTCATCTTGCTTCCTTCTAGCTCGGCCAGAAGAGACTGCAGAAAACCGGCAATCTCTTCAGAGCAGATTTGGTCTTTCTAGAGTCAAACAGTGGGCCAGGGCTTGGAAGGTACAAATTAAAGCAATTTGCAGTGTGACTTGGGGTTAGAAAAGCATTCCTGTATCTAACAATCCAGAAGAAAACAGTAGCCAAATACTAATATGGTTAATTAACAAAGAAGTCTGTCCTGATTGGATTACGCACTGTTAAAGAAGTGCAAAGGCACTGGGAAATTGAGTGCAGTCACTTCCTGGCGCTTTGCAACAGAAAAGGCCAGACAAGCATGGAGGGAGCCAGAGAAGCTGGGGATGGAGGGCTTTGGAAAGGGAATGACATTGCGAAGTGACATGCACATCACGAGCGAAGTCCCAGGGAGAGGGCGCAGCTTTATGCATTCAGAGCTGTGTTTATCCAGGATGTGGAGATGCTGCTTGCAGGAGCTCTGTTTCTTTGTCCTCCCCGCATGGCTCTGAAGCATCGTGACCTCGGGGCGAGCTGGGAATGCTGCTGGACAAATGCCTTCAGAAGTTCTGTCCCTTTTAGTGTTCCCATTTTGCCTGAGATAGATTTGAATCAGAAAAGGAAAGATATCCTACATGTTCATCCTCGGGAGACAGCTTTCGTCCTGGGTAAAACAGGGACACTTGTGCCTATACACAGTTGGGGCTGGTTTTTCCAGACCGCTTTGTTAAGGATTCAGTTCAGAGCCATATTGCTTCTGCACTGAGTCATCTGGATCAAGGACTGTTTCCAGCCACCAGACCAGGATGACAATCAAGTCTCATCAGCCATTTTTCAGGATCATGGGTTAATAAGACCATAAATCTAAGGGTAATTTCTCTGAAAGCCAAAATGAAGTCATAGTCTTCAGCACAAAATGTCAGCTTTATAGTGCCAATGTTATTTATCTGGGAAGAGCATTACAGGTAATCGGTGAATTGTGCACAAACATGAACTCATGCATAATAATCCTAACGGAGCCTGTTTACATCTTCTTTTGGGGCATAATTAGCAAAAGATATGATCCAAGTTGTTCTGTTTCAGCTGGTTGGCATCGCCAAGTTGGTGCTGCCAAGAGCTATACTGGGGAATGCTTTCGGATGGATTTGGTGTGGGATATCTGTGTGCAGCAGTAGGATCAGTGAATTCCTGACAGAAAGATCAAGGCTGTCATAAACACTAATATCTGCTGGAAATGAAAGCTGCAATTCCAGCCCTGGCGTTTCCTCTAGCCATGCACAAGTGAGTGTCATCAGCACCGTGTCATATAAAAGCCTGACATGGAGTGAGTGATTATATCACAGCCTTGAGATTGTGCCTCCTAATTAGATATGTAGAGTGAATCAGTTTGGTTCAATGAGGTGTGGCTGCCTGGACAACCAATAGCACAATGCACGACTACACTAAATAGCATTGTTAAACTCCATCATGTCCTTGGTTACTGACACTTGGAGACTGGAAATGGGTATTTTGGGTTGTTTTCAGTTTTGTTTTGTTTCTTTTTTCCCTATGTTGGCATTGTTCCACAGCATACAGCTAAATAAAACCAGCAGTAGATGAGATTTAATATTTCTATATACCTTATAGGTAACCAGCATGGTTTATGTCACTGTAGTCATGGCACTAGTCCTGAGGCTGCTCAGATGTTTGTTGCCAATTAGGATTGGGTGAACTTTTACCTTTTCCCCTGCTTTCAAGCCCACTCTGACTCCTGCAGGTGTAATGAGTTGCTGAGAAGCTGTTCCTATTGCCTGCTACAACGAGAGACTTTCCTGCGCATGCATCTCAATGAGTTACCTCTCCCCTATTGACTCTTCTGTTGCAATGGGTAATTTTCTTGCTAATTGTGTTGTTTGCTCCCTTCTTGGATTTCTGAAGCTCTTTTAACAGCAAAACTAGGTAGGATTGACCTGGATGGATGGGCTCTCCCAGAAAGCCCTGTTTGTAACCTGCATCCCTGACAAAGGTGCCCACCTCCTCCTCAGCCCCTTCCCACTGCTTCTGCTGCCTCCATGACCCCAGGCAGAGCTCTCCTACTCCTGCCTTCCCTCCTTGTCTGCTTTGCTTGGGTAGGAGCTGGAGCCTATCCCAAGCACCTGAGCAGCAGCTAAGGGATTGCAGCTCCATTTGGCCTTGGTGATGGTTTCCCTGCCTGCTGGTGTAAGGGTAGGAGGGAGAAGGAGCTTTGGGTAACCCTGTTGCTGGAAGAGGAAGATGTGACAGCAAGAGCCTGCACAGGCCAGGTGAGGAGCTGAAAGCAGGAAGAAGATCAAACCTGTCAGCACCAGGGCCACCATGACCCAAGCCCTGTCCTTAGTGAAGCTGGATGCAGCCAGTGAACATCTTCCATGGTGGGGGCAGAGCTGGGCCAAGGGATCAGAACCGCTGGGTTGGAGCTGCTCCATCTCCAGCTCGGCTGCTTCCTCATTACCCTATCTGGTAACTTCTTTCATTTTAGCTGCTTTTCAGGCCATACTGTGAGACACCCTCCTTCCAGAGGGAAGTCAATTGTGCATCTCCCTGACACCCCTTTGTCTTTACACCCTGCTCCAAGATCTCTCTCCCTTGACTTTGGTGCTGGCATCTTCAAATAGTGACTGCTCATTAACACAGCCAGGCTGGGTTTCTTCCCCCAAATCAAAAGCCTTTTATAGCTCTGCAGCTTTTATGATCCATGCAGAAGGTGGATCTGCTTGAGCTGGAGAGAGAAGGTTTGTCCTACACACAGCCGTGCCCCACGTGTACAGGCAGAGAAATTGCTTATCATGTTTTTCCTATAAATGAGGTTCTTCAAGTAGCCACTGAGCTCAGCATGGACCCTTCCTGAAACTGGGACCCCTGTCTGAAACCTTTCCCTTCTGGAGTTTTCTGGTCCCACTGAATTTAGCGGTGCTGTGGTATCTGCAGCAGAGTGCTCCCATCCTGCAGCTCTGCTCCAGGCACTGCTTGGGGCAGGTATCCTAATGCCCTCGATGAGCTCTGTAGCATCCCACACACAGTGTTGGATTCCTTGCTATTTCAGATGTAGATTCTGCCAGTGACCTGCAGCTCAGCTGGGGATGCTCTCACATTATTGCATTGTATCTGTTCATGGAGGTCAGTTTCACTGGTTTCATTCCTCATGGATCATCTCCTCTTCCTACACCCCTGGATCTGTCCCACTGCAGGTACCCTAGTGTCTCTGCACCAGCTCCACTTCCCCAGGTAGCGCTGTGGTCCCTGCTGATGACCATGGATCCTGCAGGCAAGTGTTCTGGAGCAGAGCAAGTGATGAGGAGTAGCCAGGGTGGGGTTTTCATTCAGATGGAGATCCTGAGGGATGATGAGTTTTCCCCTGGCACAGGCGGATCGATACTGTTCCTTTGTACCAACACTCTGTCCCTTCCCGAAGTTGCATGGGTCCAGCCCTGCAGTGTTTCAGGAGATGCCAAGCTGCTTCTCTGTGGCTGTTTATGGCTTCTAATGTTTTTCCTTTTATTGCATGCTTCAGATGCAATAAAGGAGAAATGAAAGGGCCATTAAAGAGAAATGGTCTCCCCTGGCATCAATCTGCTCTGTGGGATGTTTCTAGAATTGCTCCTGGGTGGATGCTGCCTGTATCCTGTTACCTTCCATACGATGCCTCTGTCCTGGGGCTGGCTTCCCACCGTCCCTCCTGCTGTGCAATGTGGGGGTCAGATCTGGGTGCAAAAAGCAGGGATGCAGGAGCCTGTGGCTGGGGCAGCGCTGCAGCCAAAGCCCAGCTACTGCTTCAGGTGCTTCTGTGTCCCTTCTGAGCCAGGCCAGCGTGTCTCAGCCACTGCTGAAAACCTTGGCAAGGTGCTACTCATCCCTCAGCTTTCCATGCTGCTGCTGAGGATTCAATGCTTTAGGAAGGAGGCCTGGAGGATGCAGGTCTGACCTTATGCTTATGGTTTACAAATACAGCTCCTTCTAAATGCATGGATCATGAGCCTGCCCTGCAGCGAGTCCTGCTGGTCCTGCATGAGTCTGGGAATCTGGGGGAGATGAATAGTGTGAAAAAATGTAATTAAAATGGGTCCAACCCATATCCATGTGGAGCACTTCTGGGAGTGCCGGTTTTCTGCCTGCAGTCTCGCCTTAGTGTGAGGGAAACCCTGGCTGAGCCTGGTCACTTGTTAGGGGGATGCAAAAGGCACCACCCCAGTGTAAGTGCCCTTCCCCTGCTAATCCTCACAAACCAGCTCCAAAGGCATTAAAGAAATGTGATTGGTGACTTATTATCAAGCACAGTGACATCTATCCCCTAATTTTGCCCCTGGAAACAGTGGAGCAGTCTGGAGCTTTCCTGAGCAACTCACATGGGATGTGGCCATCCACAGCCAAGGAATGTCCCACTGGAAAACAGGCACCCTCATCATCAGGCACACACACCCTGCTTGCTTTTCCTTTGCAGCACTGAGGCAGTAAGTGATGGGCCTGCTATTGATTTTTCAGTTACAGCTCTTGCCTTGTGACTTCTGCCATCTGCTAAGGGTGAAGGAAACTTGCAGGCATCTTTAGTTTAAATCCTACTTCATAACCAGTAAAATGCTAAAGGAGGACAAGACCACCTTATCAAACAAACCTGATACTGGCTTTCTGATTGTTTTCTTTATAGTAAATTCACAAGCGTGGTTGATTGAGGTAAAAGGATTTATAGGAGAGACTCTCACCTTGTGTCTCTTTCCTGAAGAATTTATAATCATCAGCAGCATAATTCGTAGTCAGCATTGGACTGGTGTGGAGTAAGCTGATTTTAATGCAGCTAAATACACGATGCAGTACAGATAAATACAAAGATGGAAAGATAGTGAAGGTTTTCCTATAACAGGATGCTTCAGAGGAAAATTTATGGTTTCCAGTTGCCGAGATGTTTCAGGGTTCTCAGTGGGTGTCTGACCTGGGGGCTGGTGCCTTCATTAGAGCCAAAACCCTGAGCTGATCAGTGTGGTCCATGCTGCTGAAGTGAAAGGTGGCTGCACAGCTCAGCACCACTGGTGCTCCACAGCAAACCCTGCTCCTCCTCCAGCCCACTGCAGAGGCAACAGCTTCATCCCCGGCTCTGCCTTTCCTCAGAGGTCCTTGTTGCCATGTGTTGTTGTTCTTTTCAATTCAGCAAAGCCTCACAAAGCCCTGTGCAGGAGGAAAAGCTTCCTTTGTGCCACTGCTCAGAGCTGTCAATGGAGACTTAATTTGTCTTTTCCAATTTGCAGCTCTATGTTGTCTCCCCGCTCCAGGCATGACCCCATCCCAGCTCCAGTCGATACTTGTGGTGGGTGGAATTGGCACTGCTCTTGCTTAGGCAGGGAAAAAACCTGTCTCTGAGCTTGTCATTAAGAGATCCCTTGGATATTGCTGTGGGTAAGCTCACAGGAGGAATAGGGCTGGCAGAGTGTAGAAAACCCCATGTGTCTGCAGGCTGCAAGCATGGGGGCCTCAGGGGATGCTCACTGCCCTTTACTGGGGAGGGATCACCCTTCCAGGGTTCATCTCTCTGTTCAGCCCTTGGAATGTGGTGGTGACAGCAGACCCTGACATTGTCTGACAGTCGCAGAGCAGCGGCTCTGGGCTGTAGGGATCTGTTCAGCTCTTCAGCATCTTCTGCGCAGCCCTGGGATCTGTAGGTTTGTGTTTGGGAAGAAAATGAAGGAAAATCAAACTGTGTTCATTATTGGCATGTGTCTGTCATTAGCAGGAGAAGTAACAAAGGGGGAAGTTGTTTCCTTTTCTTCCTTCTTCCTTTTCTAATTGCTCCACACAGCTCTCCCAGCTGATAGCAGTGATTCCTGTGTGAGCAAAGGGGATTATTGATTGTTTCTTTTCAGCTAGGTCTGTCATAATGTGTGTGAACACAAGCCCCTTGCTGATCTCTCTGCGAGTGTTCACTAAGTCTCCCAGAATCAAGATATCATTGTGTTTGGTGGGGTTTTTTTTGTTGTTCTTGTTCTGAGGGCTGACAGGACCAGTAACTCCCGAGGAATTGTCAAAGCTTTGTTAGGAACCACACTAAAACCAACAGGATTTGTCTCAGGAGATGCTTCAG
Source organism: Ara ararauna (assembly GCA_028858755.1). NCBI lineage: Eukaryota > Metazoa > Chordata > Aves > Psittaciformes > Psittacidae > Ara > Ara ararauna. The sequence goes on along the minus strand of CM054383.1, from coordinate 695,413 downwards.
AGAATCAGACAAAGCCTTCTAAGCCCCACAAAACATTACCCAAGTTTCCATCATGGGGCTCCTTGTGTCTCCTTGGGATGCTTTGCGGATGTCGGTAGCGAAATTAGAGGGAATTGGTGGATATTAAGAAATGATTGAATGGCAGGGCTGGTAGGGACTGCAGAAAGTCTTTTTCTCACATGCTTGCTCCAAGACAGGAGCCACGTATGCGAAGATATCTGCCTGCCCTGCTTTCGGGGAGCTCATCCCAGTCACCCTGATGGACCAGTTTTCAGAGGTCACAACCAGCTAGCCCTGTGGTCCTGTCAAACCCCATTTTCCTCTATGAGGAACAGACATCAGACAGTGTTTATCCACGTCAGCTTCCTCAAGGTCTGTCTTGGTGGTGTTTAATTTGCTTTTTCTTTGCTTTCTTCTCTTTTGCTTAAGTTTGCTTGAGATCCCATTTCATCTTGAAATCCCAGTGCTTCTCCCTGGGTGATGCCAAGCTCATTGGAGACCAACTCCTGAACTTATGAGCACAAAATCACTGTTAATTCTATCTCCTTGGCTTGCACTTCTAGTCCCTACACTGAAGTGGTTAAGTCAAAGCTTCTGTGGGGCAACTGTCACTAAGAAATGGCATCTTCCATAGCTTGTGGAATCCACAGGGATTTCTGCTTCCATTCCTCCCCCTTCACCCCATCCCAATAGTCGGCAGTGCTGGTTGTGTCTGTGACCATGTGTCGTGGTTTAAGCCGTAAATCACGCAGCCCATTCTCTCACTCACTCCCCTCTCTTTCTTCCCCCTGCTCCCGGAGGGATGGGGAGGAGAATCAAAAGAATGCAACTCCCACAGGTTGAGATAAGAACAGTTTAGTAACTAAAGTATAACACAAACCACTGCTGCTACCACCAATAATAATAATGACAAGGGAAATGCAAGGAAAGAATACAATCGCTCACCACCCGATACCAAACCCGACCATGCAGTGCACCCCCACCCTTCCAGATCTCTGCTCTCCCTTTTCACATTCTGGCCATGACGTGCTATGGTATGGAATACCTCTTTGGTCAGTTTGGGTCAGGTGTCCTGTCTTTGCTTCCTCCCATCTTCCCCTCCTCCCTGGCAGAGCATGAGACTCAGAAAGTCCTTGGTCAGGCCAAAACATTCTGAGCCATAACTATAAACATCGGTGTTATCAGCGCTGTTCCCAGGCCAAAAATTGAAAAGACAGCACTGCACCAGCTACTACTAAGGAGAAAAAATGACTGCTGCTGCTGAATCCATGACGCGATGTCCCACACACACATCACAAGGACAATGTGTGACTGTCCTGGAGTGATCCTGAATTGCCCCGCTCCTGTGCTGCCAGCAGCTTCAGGAAAACAAGGAAAGAAGGAAAGGGAGGCACGAATCCCTTTGGGAAGCAGGCGTTCAGGCATGCCTCAGCAACTTCACAACAAAGTGTTATACCACAGGATAAAATTAGACTCTGACCTTGAGACCTGTCTGTGGCAGAGCAGGAGCTGAAGCCTTGAAGCCACCCACATCCCATGTAATTCTCTGGAAATGATGGACTTGGAAAACTCCTTTCATTCTGATGTGCTTAAATCTCTTCTGATGGGACAAAGCGCTCCTGCATTCTCCAGACTTTGTCTCCGTCCTCCTCTCTCTGCATTTTCACTATGACAGATCCTTTTTATCAAGCATAAAGCAGGGGGAAGGAGAAAACCTTGCCGGTTGCCAGCTCTCTTCTACTACAAGTGATGCTACTGCAGCAGAGGCATTTATCTCCCGATCTCAGCTCCCCCTTGCAGTCATTCATGGGGAAAAAACTATCCCCCCCCCAAAACTGAATCAAGGAGAAAGCGAGGCTGAAGCCTTGACTGTAAACGGGTTTTGTGGTGAGACAGCACTATCTGCCTAAGAAGCAAGCAAAGGGACAGGAATGCACACAAAGCAAGCCTGTCTCTATCTTCGTCCTCTTAACACAGCCTTGCTGCTCTTGATGTGAGAGCAGAAATGAGCAAACCTTAATATAATCAAAAGATAATGAATGTTTTGGTACCTGTATTTAGTGACGATGTCATCTGCCCCACCGTTAATAATAGCTGTGTTTTCAGTGCAGTGGAAGTATCATATATCTATTGCAAGTCCAGGCAGATACCACTGATTTTCACTTCAATGGAAGCAGATAGCAAAGTCAGGCCTTTTATGACACCTAATCAATGATAAACCACTCCAATAGCCCCTGTGAGCCTGAAACAGCCTGCTTGGACTTTGTTCAGGCAAGCAGGGGGTTACCTCAAGGTGTAATACCTTCTCAGTCCTATTTAATTTTATGCCAGTCATAATGTGTACAAAGCAACAGGGCCATACACTGTGAATCAGGACAGGAATTGTCCTGTCTAATTTGCTTTTGCACTGTTCCTTGCTTTGTCAAAGGCTTCGTTAGCAATAATAATTAAAAAAATAAGGTTTTAAAATGAGACATTGAAAAATTGCCCTAAAAAACATCATTCTCACAAAGATTGTCAGTGTTTTCTCTGAGGCTTATCTTGAGATGAATATTGAAACTACTTAGATCTAGGCTTTGGTAGAAATATTCACTTACATAAAATCACATGAAAAATGAGGCACATTTCTTCTGAATCTTGAAAGCTAAAAGCCCTTTTCTGGACTATTCACATTTCAAAGGAATAGTGATGAACCTGGGCATTGAAAAGGGAAGAATTTCCTGTCAGCAAAAACCTTGGGTTGTTTTTCCTTGCCAATAGGATGCTTTCAGGAAGAGCTGGGTTTCTCCATTGAATGTGACACTCCCTGTAAAATGTGAATGAATCCAGTGCTGGGATATCAGAGTCTGAGTCCTCTTCTCCCTTTATTCTTCAGTGAATGACATGGTGCCAACAAGCACTCTTGGTAACACAGGGCATTATTTCTGCAGCTGATGGAGGTGGGGACTCTGTCTCACTCATAGACAGAGAGTAAGAGCAAAAGAGACTTGAGTGAGGCTGGGAAGTGAAATGATGTGGGTGAAGTGAAATGATTGAAATAATCTCACCATACATAATACACACAAAGAGGTTCGGTGCCCTCATGAGACAGTGGGGAGCCCTTTCGTAGCAAAACACTTCACCTCTATCAATTATGGGTCTCTTGAATTACCAGCTCTTGGAAGAAACAATTTCTGGTTTGATTGGAAAGAGCTGATTTCTACCCAGGTAAACCTTGGGCTGGGGTGGAAATGGTTCTTTGCTCCTGAGGGTATTTGAGCTGTCCTGGACACCAGCGTGGGAGAGGGGATGGTTCCTGGGGCTGTGCTTAAAGGTGGTTTTGGCATCTCTTGCCATGCACAAGAGTCTAGAGAGATTTCGGAAAGTTCATTAGAGGATATGTTTTTTCCACCCCCACTTTCTGTTGGTCTCATGATCTCTTCTTGTCTGCTTTCCTTTCGTTAGCACTTTATCTCATTTGACACTTCATCAGGATGATGGTCTGTTTACTGTACGTAAATAATTTCTGCATTATGCATGGATAATGATGAGCTTGCGCATTGCTTTCCTGTGCTGGCACACTGCCATGGGAAATCAGCTTCACTTGCCTCCGAGCACAAAAACATGCCTATGTGGTCACATTAAACCTGAAGGAAGAGCTCACCTTGAAGGGAACACAAAGCACTGAGCGAAGTACAGCTGCAGCCTGGTGGATGCAGCCATGAGCCGAGGACTTGGTGAGGGACAGCAGCAATGGTGTGCAATGGGACATGGTCTTTTTGTGTTGAAACACCCCCTCTGCATCAAAGGTACCTTCCAGACATCATCTCCACATGTGACAACGCCTGGTTCATCTCATCCATCCATGCCAGTGGAGTGACTTGGTGCATTGCCAGAGATCAGAGATGGGCCATAGGATGTGACCGGGCCATGCACACCCTGTGGACTGCCTGTGGTGTTCCAGTCGCATGCTGGAATGATGGAAAGGAGCCACAATGGGGAGATGAACCCTTTTGCATTTCTCCAAGGTTTGTGTTCTGATAGGACTGGGGTCTCAGTTCAGTTGCTGGTACTGAGTGGGGCCAGTGCAGGCACGCCACACGTGTCTCTGTGCTCTGTCCCATCCTGGGGATGACTTACACTGGATAGCTGCAACTTGATTAAATACACTGAAATGGGGTGTTTGAATTTTTTCTGCAATTACAATCTCCTACAAAACCATCTCCTGAGTAGCCATCCTGCCTATGGTCAGATGAACCGACCTGCTCAAAGGAAGACTTCAAAAGGGAAGTCACCTTTTTTCCTCTTGGCACAGACCAGGGTGTGTATCAGCATCTGAAGAGGTTTTGCTTTGCAAAACCCTTCAGCAGACCCACTTTTTGCAGCAGATTTAAGAAGGGGGGGTGGAGGTGGAGCAGCCCTTGCACAAGAAAGACTACAAGTACTGAAGCTCTTTACTTCTTTCTACTATTTCTGTGAAGGTGACATGGAATATATTTAGAGAAGGGCTGAAGTCTGGCATTCAGAAGGCACAGAAACCATTGAAGGGATGTTCTCAATTGGCAGTAATTCTGATTTGAACCTCATGCCCCTTCCAGTAAGCTCTTTGCTAGGTTTGCATTTAATAGTTGCAAGCACATGTGTCCCTGCGTAAATGTTCCAGTTACCCTCTTCTCCTTGGATGTCCTGCCAGGATGATGGCAACCTGCTTGAGCAGAACTTAAAAGCATCTGCATGAACCTTGGTGTGCTGTTATTGCAGTGCTTTGCTCAGTGTTGTTTGACAAAGGTTAATTAAAACAGTTGCTATTAATGATGCTATCTGAATTATTAGCTGAATTATGCTGTCTGCAATGATTTGTGTGTATCGCAGTGCAGGATCCCCAGGACAGAGGCATTTTGCTCTCCTGTAGCTGCAGGCGTCCTCGGCTCTGCTCCAGATCTGGTGAGTGTTGTTCTGGATCAAAATTTGCTTTTTGGTGGGAATCTGTCCAAACTCATGACTGCAGAGAGCAAAAGGTTGATGTTTTCAAAAGCATCAGTTCACCAAACCAGACATCTCCCTTCTCCTAAAATCTCATCAGCAGGCACGTTGTTCTCCCAGTAAGTCTGTTATTCATCAGAAGCAGAGTTCATTGCAGCACTGAATTGTTCTGATTTCCAGATGAGTTACCTCCTCCATATCCCTCAAGCAGCAGCTCCACAGGCAATGTACGGGGCGCAGTGGTGCTGTGCTGCCAGAAGCAGGCAGAGGTGCATCTGCACTGGGGCAGGGAGGAGGAACATGCTGGGGAGCTTCTCCAAAAGCATCTGGGGAATGGCCCTGAGCTGGTTGCAAAGGGGAATGTGGATGTTGAGACTGCAGCTCCATTTGCAGAGCATCATTGTCACCCTGTGTAATCATTCACCCCTTTTGTGCCAGCTCAGAGTGGTTACTGGGGTTGTGACCAAGTTGCCTTTTCTGTTCACCCACTGCAGTTTATCCTCTGGCTCCCCATGGCTGACCCTGGAGGGGCTGGAGCAGGACTGTGGGTCCAGGGGGGTGGCTCTGGGCACCCGCCTGGGCCTGGCTCACCCACTCTGATCCACCCCTGCAGGTGCTCTGGGCGCGCTGAGCACAATGTTACAACCTCTTGATGTCTGTGCTGGGTTCATTAACGCAGATCCGTGAACGATGCTCTGGGTGCAGACGTGTGTAATCTCCTGGCTGGGCATTTGAACTGGAGAAACACAGACATCTGACACCGGGTCCAAACCACAGAGCTCAGCGAGTCCTGAGGGGGAGAGGGCACAGGAAGAAATGGGAATCTTTGGTCTCACTGTCTGAGGATGGAGGAAGCAGGGGGCCTGAGAGCAGCTTCTTCCACTGGTGCCAATGGGCACAGCTCACTGGAGGGCTGAGATTTCACCTGCTGGCTGCCTGCTTCTCTTTGATGAAGCAAAAGGATGTTTAATTGGTATGGAAATGAGCTAGCAGCATCCTACATCTTCTTTTCTCTTCCTGGAAGCTTGCAGGGAGGGTGAATGGGGATTTCAGCTTTGCAGAGATATGAGGTGTTTTTTCCCTAAACACAAATATTCAGCCTCCTCTGCCTGTGCTCTTTTTATATTTCCCCTGGTTTTCATCTGCTTTCCCTGTTTTTCTTATCATGATGATGGTGGTAAAAGATAAACACCGCAGCCAACAATGCTGTTCTAATAAAGCCCCAGTTGAAATAGCAAAGAGAATGCAAATTTAACACCATAATCATTTAGAAGCTGTAGTTTCTATTAAATATAAGTACTTTCCATTTCAGCTTTAGAACGTGGGTGGATTCTATTAAGTTTAATTATTTTCCTAGAGGACCTAAAGGTGTTTCACAACTGCAGAGGTGGCAAAGCAGGGTGATTGCTTTTAGAAATGGCGTGGAAAGATGCAGTTGTTAAATATGTGGCTGATAAAGACACTGCTATTGACTTAACCTCCCATTTCTCGTCTCAACTCTGCTTTCTTCTGCTGTTGCTGTTCTCTGGAGCTCCCAGGATGAATCTTTCAGAAGCGTTAATGATGTATTTATAAATATAAGTGGCAGGACCCTTTGCTCCTTAGCACATTGGAATGAACCTTCCTTTGAGTTCAGCCACAGCTGGATTGAGCATCCAAGAGCTGGCCTTTGGGCTTGGACTTCAGTGCCGAAATTCAGCTCTGCTCAGCTCCTGTCAATCTGTGGATCCATGTCTCAGTATTTGGCTTGTACCTGGACATGTGAGTGCTGTGGCCAAGTCTTGGCCAACACAAGACATCTGCTTTTCTTCTATGTCTTTGCAGGCAGCTCCTGTACAGCACCATGCAGCAGTTGTAACTACCCTCTGGGACCCTGCTCTCCCCAGGTACCAGGTACAGCAGTCAAACACATCTCTGCAGCTGGATTTGACGACTATTTCCAGGTAATTCCAGCTCTCCAGGAAACCATTCCAGTGCCTCTTCATAGGTGGCAGTTAACTGTCGTTGCCTTACTGGGATATGAGCAAAAGGAACTTCTTGTAGTTGTGTGTAGCTGAAGGGTGGCTGCAGCACACCACAGCTTGTGCTGCCTTCCAGTCGCTCACTGCCTCTGAACCATTCTTTCTTGGCAATTTCTGCTGTGGGTGTATTCCTATAAGGGCTGGAGCAGCTCTGCTCTGGAGCCAGGCTGAGAGAGCTGGGCTGGGGCAGCCTGGAGAAGAGAAGGCTCCTGAAGGGGAGACCTTAGAGCAGCTCCAGTGCCTAAAGGGGCTGCAGGAGACCTGGAGAGGGGCTTTGGACAAGGGGTGTAGGGACAGGACAAAGGGAATGGCTTTAACCTGCCATAGGGGAGACTGAGATGAGCTCTTAGGCAGAAGCTCTTTCCTGTGAGGGTGCTGAGGCGCTGGCACAGGGTGCCCAGAGAAGCTGTGGCTGCCCCATCCCTGGCAGTGTTCAAGGCCAGGCTGGACACAGGGGTTTGGAGCAACCTGGTCCAGTGCTGAGTATGCTGCTCACATGAAGATGGGTTATATCCAAGATCTCAGCACTTCTCCATTGGATGATCACTGAGAGCTCCAGTGCCAGGAATGGCCACACTCCAGGAATGGCCTTGCTGAGCTTGCGATTGCTGCAGAGCCTCTCGTCTTGCAGGCATTTGGTTCAGTGTGGAAAAGCACATGCTGAGAACACAGTGAGTCCCATGTCCAGGGTGGATTTTGGGGGCATAACCTGTGTTCAAAACTTGTGCTGGTTTCTGTCCAGAGATACCTGGTGATGCCCAGGTTTGGGAAGGTCTCTTGAGTACCTGAAAACCTGGGGTACACGTGCCTCAGTCCCTAGTGCTGCCTCACTTGTGTACACATGAATTACAGCCACTTGCTGAAGTTAAGCCTGTGATAAAAATGTGCATGAGATGAAAATTAGCTGCCATTTATTTCATTCCATGGAAGCAAAACAGTAAAAAGGCCTGAGGACATTTTTCACTGTTTCATGGTAAAAATAGAGTGAGGAAACAGATTCTGGGAACTGTTGTTGCTAAACCTCATCATGTGTGTAGGTGAAGCTTGGCGAGCGGCTGTTGTAGATCTTTCAAGGTTAATGGAACTGATCTTGTTTTGTTGATTGAATAAGTGATTATTTCCAGAGGATTAGCTCTAATCCAGACTTTTAACATCACCTCATCTTTGCTGGTGTTTGTACAGGTCCTCCTATAACCTTTCAGGCAGACAGCCCTGCTAGCTGAGCACGTTTCATTGAGGGATTTGTTGCAGATGGGGCTGTTGTGGGGTACCTTCACATTAGAGCTACAGAGGATGCTCTGATGAAGCACCCTCTCCTCTGAAAATGCCAGTTCATCAAAAATGAAGTGTTTCATAGAACTCTGGCCAAGATGTACGACCCTTCCTTGTTGCTGTGCCAGTTGGCAGGCTGAGAGCCCAGAGTTTCTACAGCCACTTTCCTTGGAATCCTGCCTTGCAGGTATTCCTTTAAACATCTGCAGCAAGTGGTGAAGGGCAAATTTTGCAAACCTTGTGCTGAAAAATCCCTCCTTGGGACTTCAGGCATGCACAAAAGTGACTTGGCATGTGTCAGGAGTGTGAAACGGGCTGCGAGGAAAGGAAGCTCCATAAGCTCCTTATTGTACCAGCAGCTGGAATATGCTGCAAAGCAAAGTCAACTTCAGCTCTGTGTACAGGGACAAAGCAAATATGTTTAAAGCAATGCATTTTTCCAAACCTGACCATTTTGAAGCCTCATGGATCCAGCTTGCACAGCTTTTTAAACTAAATTGGCACTATTAGGCTTGTAAAGAGGAGAAGGATGCACGATAATGCAAGTGTGGATGTAGAACTCTCCTTGAAACATTTAGAAGTCCAAAAACCTGCCTTTGGATGGGACATATTAGTGGAAGAATCTGGCCTGCATAATGCAAAATCTTTGCTGTCTCACCAGGTTCTGCCAGAGGAATTACAACCACTGGAGAAGTTACAGCTCATGTTCTGTTTCGCTGGTGCTCTTTCATCTCTGCAAAAGTCCATGCTTTCTGATGGCGCAATAAAACTCATCCCGCTTCTCCCACAGAAGCAAATTACTGCTTAATTTTGTTATTGCAATAACACCTCAGAGGCACGGTGAGCAGCAGGTCTGGGGCTTTGAGCATGGTGGCTTGTGAAAGGTATTTGCTCCATGTACATCCCAGTGCAAGACCAGCGGTGCAGAGAGCACCAGATGGGTCAGGGTGTGCTCAGCACCCAGGGCTGCGCTGAAACATGCACTGAGGCTTTTGGCAGATCATTTGCCATGGGTGGCGTGTCTGGAGAGGCTGCTGAGGTGTGTTCTAGATATTCACAAACCCCAGACCCTCCTTTTCATGCAGAGTTAATCACTGTCTCCACAGTAGCAGGTTTTGCCTCTGCCTGCTAGGAAATTAACATTCCTCTGAGTCCTTGTATCTCTGCATCTGCCTTGAGTGCAGCATTCCCCTGCCCATCTCTGATGACGGGTTCAGCTGGCAAATGTATGTATTCCTTCCCGCATCCCCTATAGGGGATGATGCCTTGCTGCCAACACCTTTAGATCTCCAGTACCTCCCTGCCAAGGGGGAGCTGGGAAAACTGTTTGGATATGGCTGGAGCCCCTCTGCTGCAATACAGATCAGGCAGGATTCTGCCAAAAGCAGTGCCATGCATGGGGCCAACCAGGGGAGCTGAAGCTGTGGTGCAAGTTGCTGCCGGTTCAGTGCCTATGAGGAGTGAGACCCCCGGATGGGTTTGGTACGGGAACATGTTAATCCCACCAGGGAAGTGCGAAGTGCTGCTGGGCTCAGTGCCCGCATCTTCCCCATCCCTCCCTGTGCTTGGTGCTTTGGTGCAGGCAGGCCCTGGCTGGTGCTGCTGAGGGCTGACTTTAGATTGCAGTCTTGGATTTAATCACTGCTTTGTCAAGCTGCAGAAGGATATTGCTATTGGCGCCACAAGCAGAAGGAACATGAGCAGCCCTCAACAGAACGAACCCAAGAAAAAGCCCTTGTCTGGCTGGGGGCTCCTCTCTGCTGAATTCCAGTGGCTGGCAGCAAAGGGCAGAGGTGGGAGAACTCTCAAGCAGGTGGCAGGCACCATTTCTAATAGCAAATATCAGACATACTCAAGAAGTGGGTTCCAGGGAAAGGTGAGCACTCTGAGCTGGTTTGCTTTCAAAAGACTTCCCATAAATAACAGCTTCCAGGCTCTATGTGTGGTGATGATTTCAGTGTTCCCGGCAAACACTAAATGAGCTGAGACCATGTAAACTTCACTCCCTAGACTTGCATAGCTAACACTGCATAAGATGTAAAGTTTTCTCCAGCTCTTTCTATTTACTTTTGCACATAAATAAGAGATTGCATTGAACCTGTTGTATCTGTCAAGACATGGTCCTCATGGGGAAGTTCGCTGCCTATGAGTGCGGAGGTGCTGAAGGAAGCAGAGGCATTCCTAACATGTTTCTGCTTTTCTTTACAGAAATGCAATCTTTTTATGCTCAGATTTCTCTTTGCTGTTCTGGAATATCTAGCTAAATGAATATGTGCATCTGTAATGCAGAAAAGTGTGGGAGCTATCCTCAGTTCTGCATCCAGCATTAACTTATACATATTTTCCATAGTTAGCTTCATTTAGCTGTAGTTTTTTCTTGCAGTTTTCTGTCATCCAATGGGCATGAAAGTCTCCTCACATTACTGTAAGTGAACGGATTTTTTCTTATACCAGTGGTACAAAATCAGGTCTATAATTGCCCTGTAGATCCTCCTCTATGATGTACTGATTTTTATTACCTGGCATTGAATTCTAATGTGGGGAAACAGGTATTACAGGCTGATTTGATTGCTACATGTGGATATGTGGCATATCGTGATGGGGGGTTTCCCCTCTCCCAGCAAGTTTATGGAAAGGTTTATTTAGATGTATATTCCTCATCACTTGCCTGATCTGCACCAATATGGGGGATTTTCCAAGCCCAATATTTAAAAATCAACAGGTATTAACGTTTCAGTGCCAGTTCTCCAAAAGAAGGTGATTCCAGGAAAACAGAAGAAACCAGCCAAATGTCCCTGTGAGATGATTAGTCCTTCCCACATAGAACTGTGACCCCTGGCGTGCCGAAATTGCTAGTGATTTTCTTATAAAAACACCCACATTTTTATTAGGCTTTGTTTTGCTTGGCCTTTGCTCTCAGATCCCTCAATATTTTAGCCAGTTACACGAACAATTTCTAGTCATATAATAAATAGTTGTCACAATTTAATTACAAAGCCAATCTGCATAGCTATTTATCAAGCCCAATGAGCAAAGATCCTGCCACTTTTATGTCATAAATCAGAATACAAATTGTCAGTTTAATCTTCTCTGTTTTCAGCTGCTGCACCCATGGCACAACATTGAGTTGGTAATGAACACTTTGGCATTTTTTAAGTTGTTTCCAAGTTAGCTGTAGTAAGCCCAGGTTGTGCTTGCATTTCTCATTGCCCTCAGCAATGGATTATCCTTGCTTTTTGCCAATGTTTGTGTGGCAGCAGGTAAGGTGATGTTAAACATGGTGATGGGTGGCTGCGCAGGTCCCTAAATAGATGTCATTGGAAGGCCTGTGGCTCTTGCCACAAGGCAGTGATGCTTTCTGGCTGCGAAAGTGGTGTTTAGTCCTATGGAAAGCCACGAGTGCCTGTTGGCACATTGACATTTCACTGCTATAAACCTCTTAATTTCATGCATTCTATCATCTACAGCAGACAAATGGATGGGTTCATTCTCCTGTTGTCCACCCAAAAGTCACCCACGTCTGCCTCACCAGGGACAGCTGGCGTGTGGCAAGGAGGAACACTGGCTCTTGTCTCCTTGTGCTATCACTCATTAGGAGGTGCTTTTATTACACAGGGTTATAAAACTCTCTTCTGCTCCAGGGGTTGGCTGGGCAGGAAAACATCTGTTCGAATGCATCAGTCCTTTCCAAGACAATCCACAGAGCTGCCATGTGGGCTGTTTGCTGGACACACAGGGTGTTGCAGCCTTTCCATGGGAAGAATGATGTCACCTCAGATGCGGTGACATCCTTGCATCGTTTCAGCTGTGGTGACCACGCTGGGTGCCCTGCATGCCACTGACAGGTTTTGCTGAGGCATGAGGATGTTTATCCAAAAATGGAATTTCTGTGCTGTTTACATTCATTTCAGCCTGCTAAATGCGCATATTTCTAATGTCATGGTGAGGAATTTTGCAGTATCTCTAAGGAAAATATCTGGAATGCCCTATTGTGTTGCAGTTTGTGTCTTGGGTATGTGGTTTTAGGCTTGCTGATGTGGTTTTAGGCTTGCCTGCATTTTACACTGGGAAAGAAACAAGGTGCATAGAGACGGGAACCTGAAACACAGTATGAGCTGACTGCATGGAGTGGGCCAGGCCAAAGAAATGCAGCCAAAGTGCTGGTCTTCCTGCTAATGCTGGGATGGATTGCAATCTGTGTGAGAGGGGAAGAGGTGCTGCTGTGTACCCTGCTCCCCTGAGCACCAGAAAAATCCGTGGGTGAAGCACTAAGAATGTGAAGAATTGAAATTCTGCTCAAGCAAGGCTGAGGAGGGTTTTGTTCGGCAGATTGTTTAGGCTTTAATCATGGTTTAATCTTTTAGTTAGATGATTGTTCTACCAGCTGATAATGTGAATTGTATTGGAAAACAATATGTTAAAACGTCATCAGTGAGAGCAGCCAAGGAGATTATTTTGGATTCCTTTTTGTTAATTTCTTGTACATCATCATGTCAATTCTTCTGCTTTCTAATTAATTTGGTTTCAGTGCTTGCATTTCCCTTGCGAACACTGACTCCAAATACCCACTTGCTGCCACTGCCTGTGACACTGCAGCTTGGGAAGCCAGGACTCATTACCAAAGGTGGAGGCTTCTGTGTAATTTGTCTCACACAGGGATGTAAAGGTCAGGAGATGGTGTTGCACTTCCAGCTGTGCAGTGGGAGCTGGGGAATATTTCCCAGTGAGGACAAGCTGGAGTTTTCAATTTTGCAGTTTTAGGATCTGGGCTTCATGTTTCTCATAGGCTGTGCTCTACTAAAAGCCCAATTTCCTGGTGCTTTCCAAGTCCTTGAAGGAAAACAATGTGTTGTTTTCTTTCAAGTGAAAATGAATTTGAGGTATGCTTAACTGCTTTGCTTTGTTTTCTTCACTTTATGGCATTGCTGTGTACTGGGATGAGGAGCATGACAAGTGTAATGGCTTTTGCATTGTCCTTCTGTAGGACACGAGCCATTGCAGGGGGCTGTGTCCCTCCAAATGCTGTTCAGTGCCTGGAGAAATTGCTGTTTCCAGCCAGTTTCCTGCAGGCTCCTGGGCTGATGCTGCAGCAAGGAAATCCATGCACAAGTCATGAGATGTACTAAGTTCTCCATTTTGCCAGGGAAGCATCCAGATTTAGGCATAGCCCTAACTGTGCTTTTTTGCTCAGTTTGCTCAGTCTCACCTCCGTCATGGACTGCCAGGCTGGCTGCTGATGTTGGGGATTGGGACTGATGCAAAACTCAAGAGGGAAAACTGACTTTGGGAACATTGATGGAGATGAAATGTACAAAGCAAATGGGAAAGAAATAAGGAAAAAGTGATTTGCTTTTTTTAATGTTTTAGGTTGGTTTTTTTCCATCTGAAGGAAACTGAGGGCTTTGCTTTGCTTTGGGTATTTTGGGCATTTGTGCATTTTGGGATTTGCCATGCAGGTGCCAAAAATGGTGCTTTTCTAGGCAGAAAATTGCAGGGACCCTTCATCATGGAGTGTAGTGATAGGACGAGGGGTGATGGGTTCAAACTTATGCAGGGGAGACGGAGATGAGCTCTTAGGCAGAAGCTCTTCCCTGTGAGAGTGCTGAGGCGCTGGCACAGGGTGCCCAGAGAAGCTGTGGCTGCCCCATCCCTGGCAGTGTTCAAGGCCAGGCTGGACACAGGGGCTTGGAGCAATCTGCTCTATGGAAGGTGTCCCTGCCCCTGGGGAAGGCTCTGTGCCAAGACCCATTTCAGGTGTGTATTTTACAATCTCTGCCAAAAGCATCTCAGTCTTGTATTTCCCCCTGCTCCATCAGCCAACCTGTACTGAAACTTGCTAAGAACATGGTAGTGAGGTGGAAAATCTGCTTGGACTGGGAATACATCTGCAGATCTGAAACTTGTCCATGGGTGTCTGAATACAGCCCAAAACAGGGTTTCTAATGGGAATGTTCTTTCTGAGTGTGTGACCCTAAGAAACTGCTCTGAATTTTGCCCTGCTTTGAGCAGGGGATGGACTAGAGAACTCCAGAAATCCTTTCCAGGGTAAGTTATTATTCCAATATATATTTTATAATAGTTCAAATTTAAATTAGCAATAATAGTAAGGCAAACATGAGCTCTGGTGAATGTAATTGGAATGTATCCAGTGACATCCTCATTCTTCATATCCTCAGCAAGGCAAGATGATGAAAGCTGGTGAGCACTTTGTAGACAAAGAAATGGAGATCTGACACCCAGTTTCTGGTTATTGTCAATGCAGCCTGTAGCATTTTATTGTTGTTGTGTTGGGTTTCTTCTTAGTTTTCACTGCATTTTTTAACTATACTCAAATTCACTAATAAAGAGAGAATTAAAACCCAGGTCATATGACAAATGATGAACCTGGTAATGAACATGAAGACTGCTAATTGCCCGTGGCTGTCGAAGCTCATTTCAAGCTGTCAGCAACTGTGATTCTGCAGTGGAATTTTTCACCATCCTGATAAGTAAAACATAAAGGCTGATGTGTGTCTTTCAGATGAAAGGAGAACACTCTCCTTAGATAAATGGCTCGTTTTCCATGCTTGCCTTTCCACTCGGGAACAGCCAAGATAAATGTGTAAGTTGGTGCCTTGCACTGGGGAATAGGAATACCAACTATTTCTGCAGCATTTCAGTCATCTCAGCCCTGATACAGACAGGGATCAGGCTGTGATGGCTTTACTGTACCCAGCACCTCTGAAAGCAGCCCAGAGCTATGGGATATTTCATGTCTTCTTTGTATCCTGTCTGAAAATACATTTTCCCTGTTATTTCTGCATTCCCTCTCTCATCTATCACTATTGCTCAACTCGTTTCATGGATTCAATAGTTAAAATTTACCAGGAAGAATCAAAAGGGGTTTGCCTGAAAGATGATGAAAATGAAGTGTCCTGTAGGTTGTATTTGGATTGATTGTCTGTTTCCAGGCTCTCTGCTGTCGAAATCATTTAATGGATGGCAAGTTCCTGCTCCCTCTTCTTGTTTACTTGGCAATGGAAAGGGAGTAGGAAGGCAGGTGAGAACAAAACCCCCTTGAGTTAGATTAACAGAAAGATTAAAGCTTTGAAGGAACAGCTGTTGCTGTTCACGAGCCCATAGTAAATGTTGGAAAATACAAGCACAGTTAAGCAAAACTAGATGAGAGCAGTAAAAACGCAGCTTAAATGTATTTATAGAGGAATCAATCTGGGGTGGTAGGGACCAGTGCTCCCTGCTTTGTTGTTGGATAAGGCCCATGGCAGAGGTAATTGTCTTAGCCAAGGGAGTGCTGGAGAGACAAGGATCCCACAGGGTAGAAGATGCACATCAGCAATTCAGAAGGCAATGGCAAGCAAAGAAGCTAAGTTGGGGTGAAATAGCTGGGTTTCTTCATGGCAAAGGTTTGTAGCCAGGACCTACCGCCCTAGGTACCATGCTGCTCAGTGTCTGCTTTAATGATCTGGATAGGGAATAATACAGCCATCATGTAGAGAACACAAGGGTTTAGGAAGGACTGTGGGAATCTTCAAAGAGAGATTTTAAATCAGTGAAAGAAATGGGCAATATGAGAGGAAACATTCTTAAACTTCCTCTGGATTACCCTAGGCTGTGTTTTGCACTGAATGCTCTTTTTTTCCCCCCTTCTTTGTGGCTATTATGAGCTTCTCTCTATTTCAAGGTTTAAAAAAATGTATATCAACTTCTTTCCTAAGCACAGGAAGTCAAAGCGCTGAATTTTAGCTATGAAGCTAAAGCAGCTTAAACAGATGATTGCTGCTACATCAGACTGCCAGTATGCACCCATCCATGCGGCCCTGAGAGGACAAAATTACTTCTGTTTCATATGATGACTGAGTAGATTAAAATATTTAGTAAGGGTTTTGATGATGCTTTACCATGAATATTTGCCTTCTCCTCTAGGTAAGGAGACAGCACAGGTTTCCTTCTTGGCACAAAGGTTGGTAACAGCCCCATTGATCCATGTGCATGCTTGATGTGCAGCACGTGCTATGCTGGTGGCCAGAGGTGCCCCCAGAGTGTTCCATTCTGTCTCTACCCTGGAACTTGTCTACATCTGGATGCCAAAATACAGTGCTCCTGATCTTGTTGGCTGATGTGGACCTGGTGTACTGCATGTTACCACCTCTGCAGGACAGCACAGGAGAGAATGGGAATTTGTCAAGAGCCGTTCTGTGGGCACAGCATGGTAAGCCCAGGCTGTAATCACACTGGAGGCATCTTGCATTTGTTTTGGTAGATAGGCTGCGTGGTTCAAGCCAAGTGCCTGGCCCTTCATGTGTGCCAGGAAAATGGAGGGTTGAAGACCAGAGAAGGGATGAGCATGCCAAGGCTGCTACAAGGTAGAAGGAGGTGGGTGGGAGAAATCAGTTGGCATTGGAGTTAGGGGTATCCATCTATGGGGTTTAGCAAGGCTTCACCCTACACCTTCAGCAAGCCACTGGATCCTCAGTTTGTCGGGGAGGTGTCTTTAGCCACCTTCAGAGTGCTTGGCTTCGCTAGACCTGAGTGTCTCTGGACAAAAGCTGTTTCCCATTGACCAGTCTTGCTCTTGCTGAGAGCTGAGATTTATTCAGGTTTTAGCATGTCCCTCAGAAGACACCTGCCTGTCTGCAGGGGAAGTGCAGGAGAGCCATTTCTGGCTTAAGTTGTGATTGAATTTACCTGGTCAGAAATTTCTTGGAAACATGACTGCCTTTTCATGTGGACAGATGTACAGCTTCACTGCCTTAACATTCCTGCAGAGTCCTAACACCTGGATGATCACAGTGTTTAAACAGTATCAAGAGCTCTATAATTCAGTATCACCTCATTACGGTTAAGAGAAATGTAATGCCAACAGCGACAAATGCAGGATAACTCCAGTTGCTCATGGCACAAATTGGATTCAACTGAAGCTTGACACACACTCAAAAAGCTGAGAGAATCAAAAGGCTGTTTAACATACTTAGGTGTGTGGGAGTAGTTATAAGGTAGATGCTATTTCATGCTCATTAATCAACGGTTAGGGGAGAAACTGAATTGTTCAACAGTGATTAAAATTGTCCTTGCTGCTATTACTAAAATACAAATACATCTTCATGTTGGAGCCTTTCTTAGAAAAGATAATGTGTTTTGGGTTGTATTGACAGAATTCTTCTGGGGTTTGCTGGGTAATTGCTCTCAGACCTGCAAGTAGTGCAGCTTTTAGCTGGCACAGGCTGCAAGGTGGAACAAGTGGGGCGAAAAGTCAGTCACCTGAGGCCAGTTCTCCCCATCAGCACGGGTAGGGAAGCACAGAACAAGGACCTCCAGGGGCTGCAGAGCCAGGACCTGGAAATTCACCTTGGGCTGCGCTGAGGAATTTGGCCGCTGCAGCAGAACACAAGCACAGTTTCAAAGATGGTTTCACAAGTAAAATAAGGGTAAGATTAGGTCTGTTGGCAAATGCAGTTCCTGCTGGTGCTGTACCTCCCTGCTCCGTATTTTGCCAGCAGAGAAATGGGGATGAGAGAAGAAAGTGTGGTTTTTACAACTTCCACCACTAGTAGATGCTGGCAGAACCTGGTGCAAACCTGGTGCAAGATTCCCTCAGCGCCCAGAGTGCTGAGGGGAGGACTGAAGCAAACACCAGATCTTTCCTGGGTAAGCTCAAAGAGGGCATTAAGCAGAGGTAAAGCACCTCTTAAATTCCCTGCCAAGGCACTCCTGGCTTCCAGGGATTTCTGAGAGAGGAAACACTGTGCAAACCCTAATTCCCAATGAGGTTTTGGGGTATATTTGCTAAATGTGGGGGCCTGGGAATGGGGGGTAGATCTCCAGAGCCAAAACATGGCAAACAGGGTCCAGATCTTGGTGGGCTGCAGCCTCCATCAGTTTCAGAAACCCCCAAGTGATTACTGGTGCTGCATGGATCCAGCGCCATCAGATTCCCCTGGGCCACGTGTTGCAAAGGGAAAGAAAAGGTCTTCAGATGACTTCTGTCCACTGGTGTCTCTGCTGAGTGTGATCTCCATATCTCTTTAGAAAGGCAAATTGCAAACTGGTTTTCATTGTTGAGCTTCAGAGCTGGGCATTTTTGCCTGCAGTACGGTGCAGCACACTCCATTTCTCAGTGCTATTGGCCCTGCAAGGGTGGATGTTTGAGCCTCAGTGATTGAAGCAGTTCTAGTGCTTTCCTGGGGCCTGATATATTTTTGCTGCAAATGCATCACTACAAACCTTTATTAGGAGAAACACAGCCATTTGCAGAGCTCTCTTCCAGCGTAGCCTGGATCAGGGTTGTGCGTGACGCATTGAGGTTTATTTTCTCAGCTTGTTAGGCAGACGTTCAGAAGTCAGGCTTTTGGGCAGGGGAAGGAGGATCTGTCCTGTACCTGCTGAAAGTAATAACAGCTAGAAGCTGTCAAGTGAGGAAGGGATGGGAGCAGACTTGAGGAAGGAACAGGATGGAGCTGCTGCACATCAGTATTCTACCAGCTCCCAACTCTCCTTCATTCTTCCTTTAGGGATTTTTGGCATGAAAGCAGAAAATAAGGAAAGCAAAGAAAAATGGCACGAGGTTACCCAGTGAGTCTCTGGCAAGTGCAAGAAGGCCTGGCCTGTCCCCATGCCTGTGGGTGATCCATGTCTATTCTGCAGGGGCAATTTCTCTTTCCTGCCCTGTCCATTCCCAGGAGGATGTGTTCTTTGAAAACCTCTTTGCATTGTTTCTAGGAGAAAATAGCTGCAGTTTGACTACAACCTGTGAGGAGGCTGCAGTGCTGGCTCCAGCTCGGCAGGTAGTGGCTGTGGTGGCTGTTGGCTTGGAGGGGTGTGGGACCCCAGCAGAGGAGATTGCTGAAGTTCAGAATCTCCCCTTGGTCCCTTCTTGGGTCATCAACCCCATACTCAGCTTTCCCTGTGGGTTTAACTGATCTTTTTTTCTACTTTTCCTTATCTTTCAATATCTGTATAGATGTTCATCAAAAATAATGTGAAAGAATGAGTAAAATGGATAACTATAGAGCTGAGCTTGTTTGGCAGGAGACCTTAGAGCAGCTCCCCATGCCTAAAGGGACCAACAACAAAGATGGGGAGGGATGTGATTGAAAATGGTCCATGGTACAAGGAGTAAAACCCTCTCATGTCATGCACGGCTGTTAAGGATTAGCTTCCTTGCTGGGGAAAGCAAACTAGGAAAGAAATGGCAATGAAAAAAAGCAGAAAAGAAAGGCAAATGATCTGCTTCCTGTCTGAGAGGGGAAGAATCTGTGGGACGCTCAGGGGGGGTTTGTTGGGTGAGATGTCACCTCCATGTCTGAGCGATGCCCACGGGGCACAGTGCATGGTGCAGCCCCTGCTCTTCCCACCCCTCCCGGGAGGCAGGAATTTCTTGTGCTGGTTCTCTCTGTGCCACTGCTGACAGCAGCATTTGCCCAGACAGAATCTGTTCTTACAGTAGTTATGTTCCTTTTCTAGCATCGCCTCCGCTGCTGATTGCTTCAAAAGCGATGGCATGAGCTGCCCTGCCAGCTCCTAAATGAGTGCTGCGCTGAGAGCAGCTCAAGAGATCTCCAGAGGAGGTGCAAATAGAAAGTATCTTCTGTTTCTGGATACCAGATATGCTCTGAAGGAACAGCGAGCCAGCGGGCATGGCGGAGCCGTGTTCCCTGCTGCGGTGCTGAGGACCAGGTGTGCTGGCTATGCTGCAGGAGCTGGGCTGCTCATCCTCCCTCTGTGCCTTGGTTTTCCTCTTGATTTTGAAAGCTACATTCGGAGCCACAGCATCAAATTGGAGGCAGGTTGTGTGGAGACACTGTGGGGAGAGACCTGGACCAGAGTAATGCCTCTGAGCTGGGATATGCCTTGTGGAATCGAAGCCTGCAGTGGAGGGGGAAAATGAAGTGCTTTGGGGTGGGAGTGAGGTTGCTTTTTCCTGCCTTTGGCTGCCAGAGGGATGCTGGAGCTTGAGAGCTACAGAAAAGCAAAGAGTTTTTCTGGCAGAGGGATGCGAGCCTTCTGGCTACACCCTGCTGTGATGAGGATTTGGCACCCAAACAAAGTATTTCTGTGCTGAGGCATTCTCTCCCAAAGGTCTGTCTGAGGCGAGAGAAATAAAGACAAGGAGAAGGAAAACAGCCAGCAGAAATCCCTTGGAAAGAGCAGCTCCTGGTTAACTCTGCACTTCAAGCTTTGAAAGTCAATGCTGACAATACCAAGGTGCTGCATAGGAAGAATTAGTTGGAATTGCAGGCACAGACACCAGATTATTTGCTGACGCCTGGGCCGTGCAGTTGGCAGATGGGTGAAAAAACATGTCTCAAAGTGCCTAAGTTAGAAATGTCATAGTGTGAATCACGGGGCAGGTGACAGCCCTCAAAATGTGATGGTGGCACCGTTAAATGGCATGCCCAAAGCTTAAAGGTGCCTTGGGAGAGATTCCTGCTCCCCTCGTTTGGTGAGCAACCTCAGAGGAAACAGCTCTGTTTGTTAGGTGGAGATCTCTGGCTTGACCCTGTGTGATTCTCCACTTTCACCAGTGTCACCAGTGTCTGAGACACCAGGGGAGGGATGAAGCTCTGGAGGTCTCAGACTCCTTCCTATGGTCCATGTAGGAATGGACCTCAAATCATGGATATCCCTTCCC
The DNA here is from genome assembly GCA_028858755.1 of Ara ararauna. NCBI lineage: Eukaryota > Metazoa > Chordata > Aves > Psittaciformes > Psittacidae > Ara > Ara ararauna. The sequence continues at coordinate 674,530 of CM054383.1, read as the reverse complement.
TGTGTCAACCTTGTCATGTTCTGAAAGCCACTGTTTAAGCATGTGTCTTCATTCAAATCCCACCAGTGACCCAGATAACCCCTTTGTGTCTGATAAACCTCAATCTGCTCTCATGCCCAAAGGTGGTTTTCAAAGTCTCATCTTTTCTTTCAAGAGCTCAGCTCCAACTCCCACCTCAAGGGCTGTGCTGGCAAGGGAACATCCCTGACCTCTGTGACCTCTCCTCTGGGTTTCATGAGGTCTGAAGTTCTTGTCAGGCTGTAGACAAAAGTTGGTTTGGTCCCTTAGTTCAATTTCAGTGGAGGTGTTGGCAAGAAAGGCTCCAAAGAGCCTGTTTGCCTGCAGTGACGCATTTGACAGTCTCTATTCCACATTTATGCAAATTGGAATATAACTTTTCAGTAGGGGCTGGAATTGACAAATTGCAGTTCTCACTTTGGCTCCATCAGATTAAAAGAAATGGAAACAAAAATTAATTTTAAATAGGGGAATAAATCTGGTATTTGCAAACCTGATGCTTATTAAACATTGTTTTCTATTCCCAGGAAGCAGCATGTTGACTTTATTATCATGCAAATAGACCACATTGTCTAGAAAGCTGAATAATGACAACTGTACCCCCATAGCTCATCTCCCAGTGTTTTTTAATTTCCCTGGGAAGAAGCTGCCTGGTATTGAGGACGGCGTTGCAGAGACACTGTGCTTTCAGCAGAACATCCTGAAGTGTTGAAGGTTGACTGGGTGCCGCCAGTCTGAGCCTGGTGTTGTTTATATCCTCCACGTCTGGTACAAGTGATAAATCTGCAAAGACAGCGAGGATCATCCCATCTGGGTAAGGGCATTCCATAAATTGAAAACTAATGTTTATTTCTCTTTAATTAAATACTCCATTAGCCAAAGACTGTGTTAAAATATTCAAAAAGAAGCAATGTAATCAATATACCAACTGTGCCATTGCAAGAATGTTTCCTAGGCATTAAGGGCCAGGATTCCTCTCTTTGCTGAATTATGAGTTCTCTGAAATGGATAGGGAGATCATTGTGGGTTGAAATGATCTGTAAATGCAAAACACTATGTTTCTCTTGACTCTCCTGAGGGCACTTCAGCAAGCTGGTGTCTGGATAATGCCCAATGTATTAATTGATTCCAATTTTATATGATATGCAATGTTTCTCTTAAACTCTTCCTTTACTTCTCAGATGTGTTTCTATATATGTATAGTATTCTCAAAAGCCATAGATGCTGTGCTCCCCTCAGGCTGACACTTCATGTTGATTAATTTGCTTGTTTGTTTTATCTGAGTGATTCATGCTTAGGTGGATGGTGTCAGTGGAGAGGGGGTGCTGCAGTGAAAGCTGTCCTCTCAAGTGAGCCCTGGGTTAGCACAGATTCACCTTCCAGCTCCTGTGTGGCCACTGATGTCCATCCAGGCAGAAGAGGCTTCACATCTCGGGCACACCAGGTCCTTTCCCAAATGTGACCAAAATGGGAAGGGAGGGAGAAGGAGCATGGAATTAACCAGGTGGAGAGGCAGAGATTATTTTCCTCTTTGATCCCTTAGGTAGCCAGGCTAAAATCAGATTTTAAACCACTCAGGAAATAAACCACAGAATCCCAGACTGGTTTGTGTTGGAAGGGACCTTAAAGCTCACCCAGTTTCAACCCCCTTCCATGAGCAGGGACCCCTTCCGCTAGAGCAGCTTGCTCCAAGCCCCTGAGTCCAACCTGGCCTTGAGCACTGCCAGGGGTGGGGCAGCCACAGCTTCTCTGGGCACCCTGTGCCAGCGCCTCAGCACCTTCCCAGGGAAGAAATTCTGCCTCAGAGCTCATCTCAGTCTCCCCTCTGGCAGGTTAAAGCCATTCCCCTTGTCCTGTCCCTACAGGCCTTTGTCCAAAGCCCCTCTCCAGGTTTCCAGTAGCACCTTTTGGTATTGAAAGGCCACAGTGTTTTCTTTCCAATAAAATATATATTCTTGAGTCACTCCACTACCTTCCGGCTGCCTGGAGGAGCTCAACCAGCAGCCAACTGAGTCTGATTTAGAGTCCACACATTCTCAGCAGGTCCTTTCTCCCCTCCTGCTATTGCCTTGCCTGGTATCAGTTGTACCAAGGTAATGAAGGTGCTTGCTTTCCCCAGGAAAATATTCCTAGCGGCATGATAAAAGAAGTCCTTTGTGAAGATAGTCTATCAGTTGGATCAACTTGCATGTGCTTTTAATGCCAAGAACCTCAGACTACTTAAAAATAATAAAAATGAAATGTCAAGCAAATAAAAGTTAATTAAACACAAGTGAAAGAGGCTTAATTTTAGTCCTAAAAGCACCTGAAGACTTTGCAGAACATATCTACAAAGGTAGCAAAAATCCCTGACCTCAAGGTGTAAAACATCCCCAGCTCCTTGGCAAGAGATGAGGACGGCATCTGAAGAGCATCCATAATCCAGACACCACCAGATGTGGAGGAGATTATTTGCAATCAGTTTGGGGAAATAAGGCAGTGAACTAACACAAAAACTCCATGGATTGCTGTATATAATTAATATACTTGAAAATCATTGTGCAGAAAGAGCTCAAAGTTATTCTAAGTCTGATGTAATGTGCTATTTAAAGGTCAGCTCCTTTTCCCGTTGAAGCTGATGGAGGCGTGCGTTTCGCAGGAAGCTCCAGGCTCTTTTCAGCACACTTGTTCCAGCATTTCTGACATGCTGAGGCAACGAGGAGAGCCAGAAGAGCAAATGAGAGAAGGCAGCAAATACTGAGGCATGCACAGAGAGCTATGGGACACTGCTGCCACAAGGGTTCTCCTGGCTTGGACACAGCAGCCGAGCTCACTGCTCCTCTGATGGGCAGCCTCTTGCCGCAACCCTGTTTAAATATCTCCAGTGGTTTTTCCATTGAGGCCTGCTGCTCCCTAGCCAAAATAAAGATAGGACAAGGGGTGATGGCTTTAAACTCAAATACAGAAGATTTAGGTTAAATCTTAGGCATAATTTCTTCCCTGTGAGGGTGCTGAGGTGCTGGCACAGGTTGCCCAGAGAAGCTGTGGCTGCCCCATCCCTGGCAGTGTTCAAGGCCAGGTTGGACTCAGGGGCTTGGAGCAAGCTGCTCTAGCGGAAGGGGTCCCTGCCCGTGGAAGGGGTTGGAACTGGATGAGCTTTAAGGTCCTTTCCAACCTAAACCAGTCTGGGATTCTGTGATTCTATGATAGGCCTTGCTTACAAGCAACCCCAAAACTGCTGGCCCTGAGGGGTTGTATCTTTAGGCATCAGGAATGCTAGGAAGGGAGGGAGGGAGAAGGTTTTCTTTCCAATTTTACAGATGTTCAAGGGCTGGATGCTACACTTCTGGTTAATTTTAAAAAGACGTAAGTTAACAACAGAAGATAGGAAACCTGCTGTATTTAATGTGGAGTCTATGAGGCTTCCCTCACCCATGATCTATCTCTGATGTTGTTCGTTAGGATTATATGTGATGTGGAAAGTGCTGAATTTCTTAACTCATGGGATGACATAATTTCAAATCCCAGGGAGTGATAAGAGGCCCAAAATATCAGAACTTCAGACTGATGGGCTTCTGCCAGGCTCTTTTCTCTGCCATGCTCTGGGTCCCAGCTGCTTTTCCTTAGCATCATTGAGGAACCATTTGCGCCAAGCAGTTGATAATTTCGGTAAACCCTTCACATTTAATCTTTAACAGTATAACAGCTTTGTTAATCACTGTAACAGATTAAATTTAAATGTTCCTTCTCTGAGCTGACCTAGCTTGGAGGTTAAAATTCTGCAGCTTAGATTAAAAGAAAAGGCTCTCTCATCCTATTTGTATTATTTTTTAGTATGAAAGGAAGAGAAAATTAGCATCATCAGGAAAGTAGACTTCATCTTGACAGGCAACTTAGGTCTGAAATATAATTATAGGACCAGACTAGCAGCACGGAATAAGGCACATCATTTGTGGCTGTGCTGCTGCCACAGGCAGTGTGGCCTCTGGAAGCACTGCTCTCCAGTCTGTGACTCCACAGTGTCACCTCTCACACAGCTTTAACTGGAGCAAGGGCTGGAATTAGAGGCAGAATGAGAAATTGTTTATCTAAAACCCAGGCTCAGTGCTGCTGGGTTGCTTCTGCAGCACCCGACCTCAGAAAAGGTGTCAGCATCCAGCTGTAGAGATCTGCTGATACTGTCAAGGGCATGGAGATAGAAACTGCCTCGGGCATCCTCACCGTGGGGTGGGATGGGGGTGAGTGGTTGCAGAAGAAGGAGAGACAATGCCTTGCTTGCCTTGTTCCAACTGTTGAAGTCCTATGGGCTCCTGCAGGACTGCACGTGACAGCATGCAAGGACCAGAAATGCATGAGAAATATCATCTTCTAATGCCAGGTTGGATGGGGCTTGGAGCAAGCTGCTCTAGTGGAAGGTGTCCCTGCCTGTGGCAGGGGCTTGGAACTGGATGAGCTTTAAGGTCCCTTCTAAGCCAAGCCAGTCTGTGACTGATTCTACGATTCTGTGATTGTACGAATGCAGACAGAGTAGCTTAGCCCTGGGATGATCCTTGGTGGGTCTGTGAGGTGGTAACATACTCCCTCTGGCATGGCTGTGTATATGCAGGTAAAGCAGGTTAAGTCTGACCTGTGGTTTGATGAGATGATGTTGAAATCTATCCCTTTTGTGGTCTCAGCCCATGGTCCTGGTCAAAGCAATGTGCTGAAGGTAAGCTGTCTCCATCTCAAACACCTCTGTTGGATGTCTGCATCCTCACAGCACAGGAGAAAGAGCAGGGATGAAGAAGGGAATAATAATGCAATGACAGTATTATTTTCAGTTTTCTTTATCAATACTTACAAAAGAAGCTGATCTTGTTGCGCTGTCAGTGAGCTTGTAATGCAGTGCAAACAGAAACGAAACAGCCAAAATGTTACTACTAGCTGCACGATGCGTTAAATGCCATGAAGACATTTGAGTACAGGTCCTTTGCTCGTGGCAGACAGCCAGCAAATACAGTGATATAGCAAATGTTCTTTTTGTGAAAGACCTGTGGAATTACCTGTACACCTCTATATGATCACTCTGGGTTGAATAAAAGGGAGGACTTTGCTGGGTTTCCTTATCATTGAGACTGTTCAGCAAAGCGCTGCTGTACCTGCTATGCTGTCCTCATTGGAACAGCCCTTGCTGTGTCCCCTGACAGCTCCCAGCTCCATCTCTCTGCAGGGCAGCTTGCAAGGACCTGTGCGGAGGCTCCAGTCAGCCCACCGTGGGCAGGGTCTGGCACTGACTTATTAAATGCCTTTCCTAATTGTCTGCCATTAGAGAAGTTTTAACCAGTCCTGGGAAAAGGCATTTGTTTGGCTGTTGAAGCCATAAAAATTAAGTGACATTTGAATTATCTTTTTGATCCTTTCATTGCCAAAAAGGGGCCTATGAACACGTTTAGTTTCCCCACTCAAGATGTGCACCCTGCTCCATGTCTTGTCTTGCAGGACTGGCAATCAGGGTGTTTGATGTCCCTGGTCCCAGTATCTCCACTGGCATTGTGCAGTGCTGTGTGTAGTGCTATGTGCAGTGCTGGATACCACCTGCTCCTTTCAGGTTTATCAGCGCAATTTGCATATGGTTAATATTTGTGCCTCGCTGACATGAAGATTATTATTGGCTTTTATTAACTTTTTTGTGAAGGTCATTACATTGCTTTATGGAGGTGTTTAAAATGTGCACAACTTGATGTTGGAGCTTTGATTGCATGCATAAAACTTGCAGGAGATACTGTAATAAAGTTTATTGAGCAGCTAGTAAAGGTCCTCCTGTTGGGACAGAGCTGGATGTGCTTCAGGTTTCCTGATGAGTGATTCATCAGCTTAAGGGAACAATCTTCCACTAATCGGGGCACATCTCAACTGCAACCTGTCCTGGCTGTCTGTGTGGGTTAGTAAAGGAGCAAATGTTGTTTACTTGTGAGCCTGGCTCTGCTGCTGGCTCTGCTGGGAACCTTCCACTGCTGCCTCTTCCCAGTGAGGTTCTCCTCTGTTATGTCCTATCTAATTCTTCAGATTTTCTCTCTCACAAAGCAAGCAAACATTCAGTACTGCAAACACTTTTGTTCCACTTGCTGGCTATTATTGTTTCAAAGAGAAAGAAAAGACTTCTTGTGCTTACTGGGATAAGACCAGAAGAGCATGAAGCCACATGGGGAGGGAAATTTTTCTGCCAGAAGCAATACATTTATTCAAACAGGCCTTTGTGCTTGGCCATGCAACTGCAGTGATCTCTTATGGCTGCTGATGGTGTAAGATGGGGAAGAATTGGACTGGACAAGGTTAAACAATCTTTCAATCCTCCTCTGGTACTGAGCTCAAAAATAACCCTGAACCATCCATAATTTATCTTCCACATATAGAGGTGTCAAGTGACTTATTTCCAGTCTGTGTGTTCAGAACTAGTGTCAGGAATGAATGTTGTGCAATTAATGAATATATCAATCACGTTTAGTAAATGGAGACTGTCTGATCTGAATTACAAAGAGGAAAATTAGGCAGATTAATGCCTTTTCTCAGCTGAAGCAAAAGCTGTGATCAGAGCTGGCTGAATGAACTGCAAAATGGTTTGCCATCATTTCTGCAGACACAAGTGATTTCTGTTGTGTTTGGGTCGTGTTATTCAGTGTTCATGAAGCAGTCAGGCATGCTGGCAAAGCTTGGACATTTCAGAATGTCAGGCCCTGTGGTAATTCATGCCAGCCTGCCAATATCCATTCTTTATTGGCCTTTATCCTTTCAGAGGAGGAGGGTTGGTTTGGTGTTTTCATCCCTCTCCCTGTCAGTGCCCACCCCTTGCAGGAGAAACTTATGAAGGAGCCAATAGGTTTAATTCACAGATGATGGGCATGCAGCAGGAATCTGCCTCCCAGCAGGGACCCAAGCCCTGGAGAGGTACCTCTGGGTGCTCTGGCTCTGGTCATGGAGTAGCAGGAGGGGAGCTCTGAATTCATAGTGCTGTATCCAAAACTGTGGGCTCCAACAGAAAAGTGTTTGCTGGGCAAATTGAGACAGGTGCAGTCCTGGAAATAGGCATTACTGGAGGTAGCAGAGGTGCCACAAGCCAGGCAAAGCCTACCCGGGCATCCTGCTGCTTATGGGAATGGGCTGTCACACCTCTGATCCCATCTCCCTGGTGTCCTGCTGCTGTGGAAGGGGCTAAAGAAAAATCAGGAGAGAGTAGGGGTTTGTGGTGCCAAGGACACAGGTCCCTTAAACATGAAATAGGTAACTTGAATTAACCATTAACTATTATTGACTTTCCTTATTTAATATTTGTATTAAATAATAATATGAAATAATATTTATATAAATAATAGCATTTATTTTCATTTTTATTGCATTCACTACTAACTCTGACAGAACATTAACTAATACTTGAATTAACTATTGACTGTTAACACAAGACAAACTGATGCCCTGAATAACACAAGCCCAATTTGTAATGCAAAGTCAATTTGTGCAGGTACTGTTAAACATATCATTTGCAACTCCCATCCCTTCCTCAATCCATTTACTCAAACCATGTCTGGACCACTGTGATCTCTTTCAAAAAATAATGTATTTTCCTGGCCAGTTCCATTTTCCCTGGTTAACAGGCTCTGGAATAGTTCAGAGCAGGAAGAGAACGGGTGTTCATTCAGTTAAAGCAGGGAATGTCAAACGTGTATGCTGGAAAATGTTGCATATCTCAATATAGAATCATGGAATCATAGAACAGTTAGGGTTGGAAAGGACCTTAAGATCATCTAGTTCCAACCCCCCTGCCAGGGGCAGGGACACCTCCCACTAAACCATGTCACCCAAGGCTATGTCCAATCCAGCCTTGAACACCGCCAGCGATGGAGCATTCACAACTTCCCTGGGTAACCCATGCCAGGGCCTCACCACCCTTACAGTAAAGAATTTCTTCCTCATATCCAGTCTAAACTTCCCCTGTTTGAGTTTGAACCCATTACCCCTTGTCCTCTCACTACAGTTCCTCATGAAGAGTCCCTCCCCAGCATCCCTCTAGGCCCCCTTCAGATACTGAAAGGATGCTATGAGGTCTATGGGGAGTTTAACACAGGCAAGAACTGGAAAATAGACACAGCGTCATCTTTTGTACAAGTTTAAAACTGAACTCTTCAGACCCATCCATCCTGTGTGCCATACCAAGGGATGTAGTGCTCTATCAGCAGTACTGAAACAGGAGGGGATATTTGTCTGATTAGAAAAAGTACCTTCTTAGAAATTAGTTCATCCATTCCACTTTTTTCTTCTTTAAATCAACTGATCTTCAGCATTTCATTTACATTCCCCCCATTCAGCAGCCTGAAAACCACCAGCTGTTTCCAAAGGGTTGTTTTCCTGTTCATTAAATCCCCTTGGAGTCTAAGGCAGTTACCTCATGACATTCAGCCCAAAGCGTGCTGCAGTGCTGTTTGGAGACCAGTCAGGCAGGGCCGGGACTGGGAGCCACGTAAGGCCAATAACACCAGATAGCACTGGTGTGGGAAAATACATGTGAGCGAATTCCAGATCTGTGAGTTCAGTCTCCTCATAGGACTGGAAATCTTGAGAGCTCCTTGGACTGGAAATGAAGGGAGGTGGGGTTTGATTTCACTTCTCTCATCTGGCTGGGAAAACACTGTGTAGGAAAGGTTCATTCACTTCTGGTTTCCAGTTGCAAAAAGAAAAGAGAAGCAGATAAAGATGCAGTCTCTGCATCTGAATCACACACTATTGGATTCATGCGCTCTAAGTAGACTTCAATGCTACACATATACTGTGTGAGTACCTACAAGAAGGGAAAAGCTGATCTACTTATTGCCATCTTGCTCTGTGTCCAATATGGAACTGAGAAGCATGGTTGGTAAGCATAACCTAGATAATGGTGCTCTCCATATTTTGTTACTTTAGATCTGTTCCAAGGATCAGAAAGAAACCCCAGCAAATGTCAATTTTCCTTATGAAAAAATGTGGTTCTGGTGCTGTTTTATGGAATACATCATTGCATGTCAGTCAAATACAATGAATTCTTTAATTAGAGGCAGTAAGAGAAGCTTAAAAAAGACAAAGTCCAATTTGAGCCATTGAAAATTAAAGACACTTCAAAAGCTTGAAACATGTTGCATTCTTCCTGCAGCTTTAGTGGTGCTATAGCTCAGGGGTTTGGTTCATGTTGTTATTCTGAAGCAAAGGGCTCATGGGAGTAGAAGGCCGTAAGCAAGGGGAAGAATACACTGGCCTCTCCTGTGTATTTGTGGGGAGGTGGATTCCTCTGGTTGTGAAGAACTGCTTTTATTGGAGAACAGTGGATCTGTAAGTTGTACTGGCATTGCAGAGCTTTTGTTAGCTGGCATGTGTCCCTGGTGAGGGGCGCAGGCTGAGCAGGGATCCCGGCTGAAAGTGGCGGCCTTTGGGGTGGGGTGGAGCAGTCTGTGGTAGGCGCTCTCATTTGGATGACGGCAGAAAGACCAGAGTTCTTGCTACTCCCAGTGCTGAGCTTTCCCTTACGGCTGTGTTTTGGTCTCCTCATGTCATCCCCATTTCCAGGCACACTGGGTCTCTGCTCATGCTGCCAGCTCCATAAGCAGGTTAACAAGACACGGAAACTAAATGTTCCGGCTGGAATGGCAAGGTCCAGTGCAGCACAAGCTGTATGAGCAGAAATCTCCCTGTACTTTCCCTGTGAACCAACAGCCATGATGCTGTGCACAGCCTGGCAGGAACACTTGGGATGAGGGCAATCCCTGCTTCACCTAAAGATGCAGCAAGCACATTATGCAATATGATGTCTGGAGGCGTATTTCCTTTGAAAAATACCCATTCCCTGAAAAACAGGCTTTTCCTCTTAATTGCAAATAGCCTTGTGCAGGCAATTGCACAAGGTCTGGAAGAGCTGCTTTATCACCCCACTACATCTGATTTAGACCAGGGCATTGCGGGGCAAGTCCAGCATCCAAATTGCTGCCCCAGGCATGAAGCTTTGGGTTGCCCTGGAGAGACCTTGTGGGCTTTGTGGAAACGAACGTGTCCTGAGAGCATTTTTGTTTCATCTTGATGAGAAATGGGAAATCTTTGAAATTGCAGAAGATGCTCAGATTAAATCATACCCCACTGAGGCGATAGGATCTTATCAAAGAGCACAGCAAGAACATACCCTTTCTGCAAGCACGTGGAGTCTTTCCTAAGCTGACCTTTTGGCTAAGTCAAAGCAGAGCTGAATTTCTTTGCATAAAATGGGAGTAATTTCCTCTTGACACAAGCTTACCCTGATGCAAGGGCTAATTGATAGCTTGCAGAGCACTTGTGTTTTCCAGGCTGTTGGTTTTGCTCTAAGCACAGATTTACTCAGTGATGAGAATATTTTGACAACTCTGCCTATCTGTGCTCAGGAACTGCAATTTGGCGTGATTTTTCTGGGTGTGCTGACCCAGTTTTGAAGTTTAAAATGAGCATGCTCTCGATGAATATGGGAATGCTGTAGCTGGCAAAATGAAACAAAGGCATGGGGTAAATAAGCTGAATTAGAGTGCGTTCTGCACAAGAACTTGCAGGAGAGGTTTTGCTTAGCTGGCAGTGGTGTGGTTTTCTTCCTTACCCTGTCTCCAGGAGGTTATTGTTAAACCTGCTGTGATTCAGCTGCAGAAACATGTCATTCTGACCCACTTGAGTAGCCCCACAGCACAGCTCTTCAGCAAGTTCCTGCCTTGCTCTAAACACAGGAAAATGAACATGTCAGATTGAACAGAATCAGTTCTGAAGAGAAGGCACACATGACTTCATTATTCTTTTGCCTTCCTGGATCTAATAAATGTCTCATTTAGAATTCTCTCTCATTCATATTTGTGGTGTTTATTTTTACGTGCTTCTCAAAGCTTATTTTTAGGCAGTGTAGGGCTCATTCTTTAGGAATAACGAAATCCTGTCTGTTTTTATGCGCTGCTGAGTGGGGATGGGAAGATTGTGGTTGTTTTCTTTAGTTAATATGACAAATTAGCTTATTCCAAAATATTATGCTCTGGGGACTGTGATTGCAGGAAGCATGAGAGAACATTAGAATACATTACCAGAGCTCTGTGCAATACATACATGTACATTTGCTGTGTACAGAGTAAGTATTTCGGCAGAAGTGTTCAAATTGTTTTGCTTCAAACTTTCCTAACAGTGTCTTTGTGCATGTCCAGAGTCAGAACTGAATTTGTACGCTGCAGGATAGTTGATTTGGGTCCATGTTTTGAATATGGAAAAGCATATATAATGATGATACACAAAATCAGTAAAGCTGCTCTCTTCTATTTGGTATTGCCATTAAATGTGGATTCACCTTGGCTACTTTTTATTCCCTTAGCTGGTGGGAAGGTGCCATGATTCCTGCTCCTGATTCATCTGCAGAGGTTTTCTGACTGGGGCACAATGAGGAATAATGTCTGGATGGCCCTGCTGTACAAAGGCAACCGATTCCTGGTTGAAGCAGGAAATTATGATGCTGAACACAGCTCAGGAAGTTAACATCTTGGCAACTAGTTTAATTTTAAAGTAAAACCTCATGCGCTCTGTGTGCAGAGGAACTGTGCTGTCTGCATTTGCTCAAGCCAAAATATTGGATCTGGGTTAGATTTCCCCTCACTGAGGTTAAAAGTGTGGGATTTCACATCTACCCTTTCAGGCTGGGCTTGTTTTGATAAGGCACCAGCAGCAATTTCAGGTTTTGAATAAAGCTATCAGAAACTGCTCACCAGGGTTTTGCAGTCTGGCAAATATCTTCTTGTGGCTCCTAACTTTGGCTTGCTGGGTTTCCTGCTCATCCCGTTAGCTGCCAGAATGGAGGGGAGAGTCTAAAAATGACAAAAACAGCAAGATAAAAAACACTGTGTTGTCAACTGCAAGCTGTGTGAGCATTCAGCCCGCCCAAATGTGGGAGTCTGCAGAGTGACTGCGGAGAACGGCAATGTTCATAAGCAGATTACTGAGTCATGAGCATGTTTTGAATGTGATTACAAGCAGAGAGACAGAATTAGTCTTTGATTTCCATAAAAAATTAGTGAGGGAGACAGACAGGGACAGACGAAGTGTTCACTTGGTTAATTTTCTCTCCAGCAGCTATTGTAAATGTTCCTCTTATTTAGCAAAGATACTAAATCTGTATTCATGATGTTGGCCAAGAAAAACTACTAATGTGTGAGAGGTTTACCTGGGGGCAGACTGTCAGCACATTAAAAAAGCAATAATGTGCTAATTTTGGGACATTTTGATGCCTCTTCCACAAGTGCAGTGAATTAAGAGCTCCTCTGGCAATGGTGGTTTTAGCTGCTGTGCTCCTGTGTGGCAGCTCTGCCATGGTGGGTCCGCCCTGGCACTGAGTCCCTCTCTTACAAACAGAGAGTCCAGTTGTGTTTTATAGGATATTGCTTAAGTTATGCCCTGTTACAGAGGAGATGAAACCATCATGAATGCTACGGATGCAGCAAGCACGTCTCCAGGTTGCAATTTTAGTCCTTTTATTAATAGCTGCAGGGCAGCTTATAATTGAAATAATTCAGCTCTAGCAGTGCAGCTCTGAAACAGAGCAGTGCAGCTCACACCCTTTTCCATGGATTCTGTTTTGAATCTACCCAAGCCTAGTTACTGATTTTAACCAGTATTTAACTACACCTCACATCAGCCATGCTCCCTTAACTTTCACTTAAGGCAGCCAAAATGCCACCATTTAGCAGAAATATCTACTGTTCCAGATAATTTGTGAAGAGCAGAGGGTTCCATGTACAGAGTGGAGTTAGCTCTAATTTGCACAAAATATCAATGAGTTTTTTTGCAGAGATTTCTTATCCAGATCTAGTGTCCTGTATTTAGACTACTTCAGATGTTGAAATGAGGAGGTGATGAGTTCAGTCCCTATTTAAGCACAATTCACATCAGAGCAGTGGAAGCTGTGCTTTAAAAGGAATAATTGCCCTTGCTTTGTTCCCGTTGGAAAGGGCTGTGAAATTTGTATTTTATGATTGTTTTCAACTTGGGTTTTTTTTTCATCTTACAAAATGCTGACTTTATCATGGGAGGCATTGAAACTGTTGTGAAGCTTATGATGCGAATGGGCATATCTGCCTGGATTTATTCAACAGATACTTTCTCTGTAGAAGAGCATTATCAGAGGTTCCGTGGTAGGATGAGAAGATTTGGTATGAAGATACTGATGTAGTCCAGTTGATTCCATGACTAAAACATAAAAGAACTCCTGTCCACTGTGCGCTGGGGGAAAGGTCTGTTGAAGTGAACCAGGTACTGTGTCTTTAGACATGCTACAGAATTATTGGCAGTTAAGTCACATATTTAGTTTCTGCCTTTGTATCCTCTGGCATGATATTGTCTGCATCAGCATCTTTGTGCTACAGAAGTGCCATAAATAATTCATATATTTTTTTAAAATAACTGTGGATTTATTTCCAGTTGGCATACGAAAGGCCTTTATTTTCTGTGCCGTTGTGCACAGTTGTCGTACGAGGCTTATATTTCAAGATGTTTGTGATTCATTCAGAACACATCAGTAAATCAAATTACAGCAAACCTAGCCTGGAATTTAATTAGACAATCAACAATCATAGCTCTATACTTTCTCAATACAAGGTACCTTATTGCAGGCAGTTTACAAGGTCTTGTCTCTGCACATGAATTCTTGAAACAGCATAGAATCAGTGTTCAAGGCTAGATTGGACGGGGCTTGGAGTAACCTGCTCTAGCGGAAGGTATCCCTGCCTGAGGCAGGGAGTTGGAACTGGATGAGCTTTAAGATCCCTTCCAACACAAACCAGTCTGGGTTTCTATCATTCTATGATATTCTCATCATAGGCATGGGTCTAGCTTTTGAAATGCTTCTTATGCATAAAAGTACTTGTGACAAGGTTTATCTCCGGTGGAATGACTCATGTCCAGTTCTCAAACCCTAACTCAGTGGTATGTGAAAGAGTAAAACTCTTGCTCTGAATGAACCTGGAAACCTGTCAGGAACAGTGTGTTAAGGGGGAGCCATTCCTTCAAGGGGACTTTGAGATCATCCTTCCTACTGGTGTGGGCCCTGAACTGCAAAGAAAGTAGGTATAGAACCAGGGAGACGGTGTCTCTCAGTGAATGCCTCTGACCTCTAGATTTATTGATGTATTATGCAGTCTCTCTGCCTCTCCTTTCCCAGAAATACTGTAACTTCTTTTTTTTTGCTAAAATCTTTAACCTAAAATATGTCAACCCTCGATTATATATGCCATCAACCCTTCTTATTTAGAAAACAACAACAGTGTCCCTTGTTTGTCTAACAAAGGTTAAATTCACCTTCAAGGCACAGTGCAAAGAATTTCTGTTTATTCAGATTTCCAGCCTGGGGGCTGAGCAGCACAGTTTGTATCTGGGACTCTAGCTGACATTTGTTAACTTAGTTTGCATATATTTTAATGTGGTTTCTTGAACCCAGAGGCAGTTGTTTAGAGTATAATATGACAGGATATAAATATATATGGCCAAATTATTATTCTTCCAGGTTTTTCCTGCTTGAATATGAAGGACAAAATAGAGATCTTAAAATCCTTGGAGGTCACCAAGAAAGGGTGAAATGTGGAGCTGGACACACTGGAATTCATAGAATGGTTTGGGTTGGAAGGGATCTTAAAGCTCATCTAGTTCCAATGCCCTGTCACGGGCAGGGACACCTTCCACCAGACCTGATGGGTTGCTCGTGCCTGCAGAGCCAGTCTGCAAGCAGATGGTGCACCTTGGTTTGTCTGCACTTTTAAATTCATGTTAGAAGTGGCCGCAGATGAGCTTGCTGGACCCATAGCATCAGGCTCAATCTGACTTCACCCCTCCTCACTTCTGGTGAACATGCCCTCCATGGCAAGAAAGCAGTTTGCCAGCCTGACTTGAGGGGTTCCTGAACAATTTCTTGTGTAGGAAGGTCTTGTGCCTTCCCAGTCATAGGCAAGAAAGAGCAAAAGAGCTCTTTGATGGCCTGGTATAGAAGCATATGAAATTATCGCCTCCAGGGATGCAGTGCTGGTGTCTCTGTAGAGTTTCTTAGGAAAAGCCACATTATTGCTTGGAAACCACACACCTACTTGAGGATGATCTTCTGCAGCGGGGCTGTCTATCCTCCAGTACTAGATGCTTAGGATTAAAACCAAACGTCTTCAGATGACAACACAGTGGAAATATTCACCCCTTTTTGAAAGGGGCAGGAGGGATCCCCACAGGAGCCGTTTGGCTGGTTTTTTGTGTTTGACCCCATGGGAGCTATCTACAGGTAAACACCTCCTCTGGGGCGGGAGGGTAGCTGGGTCCAGCACTGGGGGCTGCTCCAAGCTGCAGCACTACCCCTCAATGCTGCAGCTGCCCTGGGGCAGGGACATAGCACAGTCCCTGGAGGGGGTTGTGGCCCCTCTCTGCTTCCATTTCCCATTCCTCTGTGATGCTCAGGCAGTGGGTCAGGGCACTGCCTCTGCTTTTTATCACCGCTTGGAGGCAGCTCTGCTTTCCAGAGCAGAAAATCCGCCTCCTTGGTCTTTCATTTTACAACACACTGCTTTGTGTGAGAGTTCCAAACATGAGCAGCTGAGCCAAAGTGCTCATTCAGGCAGTACCTAAGTGTCACATACAGTAAGCCCATGTACCGCTGCCTTCAGGATCCCAAGGCCCTGGAGGTGCATTTCATTGTCTCTATATACATTTCAGCCTTGCTCCATGGATTGAAAGCTCATCATCGTTAATTATGAAGGTTTATGTTGGCAACCACTTAGTTCCTATGGTTACATCTCTAAGAAATTGTGGACTAGGCACTTCAAGGCTCTGGGCAGAGAAACAAATTGATTGTTACAGAATTCATGAATGATAATAACTCATTTACTTATAATGCTAATAAATAATTGGTGTAAAATCATCTGATGCAGCCTCAGAATGTGTATTTAAAGGTCAGCGCTGCTCTTAACTCTTCATTAAAACCCTTGTATTGCAATACTGCATCCCAGACAGCAATTACAGCATTTTGAAGTATTCACTTTAGTGAAGCTATAATCTGGGCCATCCCATAGGGCTGCCCTGCCTGGCTTCCTCTTGGCATCACCCCATGCTTTCCAGCCTGTGCTGAACAGTGTTAGAAAACCCATGCTAAATCCATGCCATAGGAACAATAGACACTCTTATTGTTTCATACTGCCCTTTGTCCAGGCCATAGCAGGATCCTGAAAGAAACAGTGCTCTGTGGCAGATAAATACACTATAATTTGTCTATAAAATTACCCCATGACCCAAACCCATCAGGGGCCTGAGTCCTGATCTTTGAGTCATCCTCCTGGCTGTTGTTCTCATTACCCTTCTTTCAGTGTCACTGGGTCCTGGAATATCTGCTTTGTGTTGCTGTTTTTCTAATTCTTTTTTACCCATATTTGCTTCTAGCTTGCATGCTTTTCTTTTAGTTACCCGTCCCCTGTTTGTCTTTGGCTTTTGTGCTATTTTAGGGTGCTCTGCCATGCCCTGTCCTGTCTCATCAGTACATGGAGCAGTTCAACGTTTGGCACTCTCCCTGCACAGATCTTGCATTGCCTACAATAAAAATTGTATTCCTTTTTCTCTGACTTGCTGCTTTTTCTCCCTTGAGAGCTGGTTTTCCACACAGAACCCTGGCTGAGGGAGCAGCATCCATGCCTTTGAGGATGCTTTCATCTTTGTAGTACTGCTACTCTGAAACTGTCCCTCAGCAATGAGTACCAAGTGCAGGCTTTCCCCAGCAGCCCATGGCAATGCCCAGCTGCTGCAGTTAGTTTAGAGCTTGCCAATGTGTTCAATTGACTTAAATTATTCTTCCATGATTCCAGGCGTGGGATGTATCAAGATGAATCACACAGTGGTGGAGGTAATTCCTCCCATCAGCTGAACAATGAATCAGTTGCTATTTTTCTTATAGAAAAGATGCTGTCTTGTATGTGGCACTAAATAATGTTCCTTGGTAAAAGCATGAGTCTGAACAAAGTGGTCAGCTTGTTACCAGCTTACTGATTAATACCCAGAATGAATGTCAGAAATGCAGCTTTCCGTGTAAGTGAATGGTGTTTAGTAACTTGGAGGAGGAAGTCTGGCTTCAGATCAGGAGACATCTGACCAAACCATCCTCTAGAAAGGGATGGATGAGCTGTTGCTCCAGGTAGGTAGGAAAACAGTTCCATCACAGTCCAGGTTTCCTGAAGTCTCTGTAGGTGCTGAAAGCAGCCCCAGGGCTCAGTCTCATAGGATGTGTCTGGCAGTAGGTGTTGCTATCTGTAGGTGATGCAGGATATTAAAATCAACAGAAAGAAAAAGCAGAGCTGACATTCTTCAAAAATAGTCACAGAAACATGATGATTCTACCTGTAGTCATCTCACTTGTATTTGAAGCCCTTGTGTTGTATATCTAATGCATTAGCTGTGATTCAGCATTAGCGTTGGGGAAAAGAGTTACTTGGTTTTGTCCTGGCCCAAAACCAAGACATGGACTCTCTCAAGACAGGGACGTAAAGCCCGAAGATGCTCTGGGCAGCTGGTTGCTTGTTTTCTGTCATTTCACATTAGCAGGCTGTGATATGGAAGGAGGGGAGATACCAAAGCAATGAGAAGTTGTGCTGCTGGGAGTGTGGCATAGCAGAGGATAACCTTGGAGCTAAGCCAGGGAGCAACAGAGCAGGTTTGGGAGCACCTGCAGACCAACACCTGGATCTCCTGGAGACACCCATGAATGTTCCATGCTGCTGCTTTGCCACCTGTGAAATAGCAGCAGAGTGGCTGGTGTGCTTCATAAGAGCTCTCCTGACTGGGGGACACTTCATGGCAATGCCAATGGCTTCAGGGGCTCCTTGCTTAGTTAAAAGAGGAAAACTGAGGAGAAGGAAGTGGCCTAAGTCCCAAGGCTGTCTGGAAAAAGTGGTTACACACCCCTTCTCCTCTGTGTACAAACCAGCCATGTTTGCTTATGACTTGACCCATTTGGGAAATGCCTCCACTTTCTTCCAGGTTTAAGGCTGAGTGATCTGCAGCATGAACAAGACCTTGTGCCCTTTATTCATTGCGCCACTTCCAGCATTAGCCACATCAAGAAAACCCTTGCTTCACTTAAATTTAAAATGACACCAAATCATGACTCAAACTTGCAGTGACATTTATCCAGTTAGCTGATGTGTGCTATAGGTTGAAGGGACTCATAACTGCAGTTGTCTTCATGTCTCAGGCATATTTCTTGGTGTTCCTTGACAGTTGTTAAGTGCATTAATTCTTCTGATGCTAATTTCTTTGTAGCACTGATGAAAAATGCATTTTTCCAGGGGAGCTGGCACTTGGCAAATATCTTGATGGCAATAAATTAAAGGATGAACTAAGTTTCTGTTGCCATGGTTTTCTTCTCCACTGATAGAAGCAGTTGCTGTATCTTCGCTCCAACAAGGATAGAGAAGAAAAATCACAGCCCGGATCACCTTGATGCACAAAAACCTCTTCCCTCTGGCTCTCTCTTGCAGTTTATGTTCCCAGTGCAAGTCCTTCTACAAACAAATGATTCTTACGCAGTCTCACTGCACGCTGGGACCCAGGAGGGCTTTAGGCCCCTGAGACATGAGAAGAAGAACCAAAAGGATGTTGCTGAGGAGCATCCCTATGCTTTGGAGCTCTTCATGTGCTTCTCCATGCTGTCACCCCCCTGCCAGCACTGCTTCCCTCTGCTTCACCCCACCGAGTGATGAGGCTGAGAAAAAAGTGTTTGAACTCAAAAGGGACTAGGTGTGGTGTCTGGTGCCCTCACATTCCTGAGGTTTCCCAGAGGCTTTTGAGGAAGTGCACAGAAAATTCAGTGGCTTGATCGTGCTGTGCCCTGCAGCAGAGGTTTAGCCCCATCCTGCAGAAAGACCGAAGGAAGAGGACACGGGGTCATAAACCCAGTGCTGCTGAAGCCATGGAGACAGCAGTGGCTGGAATATATCCTTAGACTCCGGGTGACAGTAAAACATTGGTTTGACAGGACCTTCTGCTGCGCCTGTAGTACTTCAGCTGGAGCATCACACCAGTCCCCATATGCCAGGATGGCTCTTCTCCACCTGGTATGTGATGAGTAGCTCTGGCTGGGGGAAATGTAGGTCCTCAGGACTGCTCCTGAGGTCTTCCATCAAGCACTGATGCTGCTATCAGCTGAATTCAGACAGGATCATGGACAGCACATAAAGTACATTTCCCAGCATCCTTACCAAGTCTTGCCATTTAAAGCAATAATGGCAGCTATCTTGATCCAAATTGAGCACAATTCTGCAGATTGTCTACTGCTTCATGCACCTGTGCAGGATCCTGTAGTATTTATTTTCTCTCTTGTCTCAGCTTTGTCTTCTAATGACCACAGCAGGTGGCCATCACGTACGCACCACTGTTTCCACTATTGACCTCTTGCATGTGAAAGAAACCCACAGAAGAGATTCTGACACATCAGTATGAGCATAACTTGTACTGATAAAATCACCATTAATGCAGAATCTCTCACCCAGGGAAAAATGGAGCAAAAGCAACCCCACGGAAGCTTGTTGCTCTCAGATACTGATTGCGTGGCTGAGCAGGTCTGTGCAGAGTTCCTGTCTTTGATGGACTGGAAACAGCTCTTTGCTCTACAGCTGGAGACAAAAACCTCTTTCTCTTGTAAAATAAAGACTGCAAATAAGGTGGGTATTTTCTTTCTTTCAAAGTGTGAATGGACCTTTGCTGCTTTACAGAACTACAGTTCCATCTGCTTTGCCTTCAAAGCTGCTTTATTTTGCTGTTCTACTTAAGGAAGACTTTTAACCTATTTTTGCTTAAAATGATAAATCTAGACAAGAACTTCCAGCACAATTTTAGCCCATCTGAATAAGATTGAATATTTCTCTTTGAAAGGTACAAATATCTTTTTCTGAACCAAATAGAACAAAAGTTCCTTCTCTGACCTGTTTAGGGGATACATCCTCCGCAGCAAATCGTGACGGAGTTGCAAAGTTTTTAGTCTTTAGATATTTGAGTTGTACTAAATGTGTTTGTATTCTTTCAGAAAAGGAATTACTTCTGAGAGATGGGGCTGAGTGTAAGTCAATCACAACTTGTTCTCAGTGTGATGGAGCACAGCCTGTGCCTCTTCCTGCTGTGTGCCTGGGTGCAGAAATGGGGACACTGCTGCAGAGGATGCTTCACTGTTCATACTGACAGAGTTTGGTTTGTGCCTTTACATCTTCAGAAAGAGGTAAACAGTTCCACCAGGAAGCCTGGTGTTTAAGGTGCTTGTGGGGGGCCAGTTCTGCCTGTAAATCCCGATCACTCCAGCCTCCTTCCAGGCTTGAGCCTTGTGTTTGTTATCGTGTCTGAAGCGAGCTCTGTGCTGGGGGAATGGGGATCTCTGCTCTTGGGCAGCCTGGGATTCTGCTGCTGCAGCTTTTGCTCTGCTCAGCGAGATTCAGGGATGTGGCAGCAAACAGCTCTTCCCTGAGATGCTCCTTTTATCCCCGGTTTAGTGCAGCCAGACCTCGTGCCAGGGTCTCGCTGAGTAAGGAGTTTGCAAGATCAAGGCCTTGTAGAAAGGCTGATGGTGTATTCTGCCTGTGCCACGACCTCCCCTGGAAAACAGCATGTAAATACACCACCAGGAGAGATTAAAGAGCCCTGCTTTACACGAGCTGAAGCAAACCGAGCCTAGCTCTAGCTGGTGTTGAGCAGCAATTCAAATCCTGGGTGCCAGGATGCAATTGCTACCAGGGTACAATGCTCCTGATCCAGGCTCCTCAGAGCCCTGTCAGCGTCACAGCGTTGAGCTGCCACATGATTTCTTATTTATTAATACACATGGGGCTTGATTTAAGCACAGCAGCTCAGCAGCACAACTACCGCTGATTTATGGTGTGGGCATGAGGTCACAGTGAGATACACTCCCTGACACGTGGATTTGCAGTATGATCCGAAAGCAGAGGCAAAGGAAAATGATCTGTGTGACTGTGGGCAACCAGCAGTCAATATATGACACCCAGTGAGCTCATTCTATATAATCCAGCTTTAAAAGTTTGCTCATAGAGATCTGGTCATAATTTTTTTCAAAGAATGTTTGTTAATAGGCAGCACCAAGTCCTTTTTCTTTCTTCTTCCTTGCATCCATTTGTCAGCATAACAGCAAACCCCAGCATCCAGCTATTGTACTTTAAACAATGGTGCATCCCTGCTTCATACATTATGGAATGTTTCTATTTTTTCCCAGTGAGGTTCTATTTTTACTTCTAATATCACCTGACCTCAGTGCAGTCAATTCCCTTGTCTCAGAGCCATGTCAGCTCTGACCTCAGAACTGCGGAATAGCCTTGGCAAAAATAAACCAACCCAAAAAAGAATTATACAGCAGCTTCATTTACATCCCCATTCCTGTGGGCTTGGTGTACTTCCATGCTAACGCCCTGTTTCAGCCCGCTGGGCAGTGTGGATTGCTGCGGCTCTGTTCAGCTTTCAGGAGAGGGTTTATCCTTAAAACTGGGTCAAATAATTTGGTTTGGCACAACATCATCTAGCGTGAGGTGTTCCTGCCAGTGGCAGGAGGTTGGAACTGGATGATCTTAAGGTCCTTTCCAACCCAAACCATTCTGTGATTCGCAGGGCAGGCAGCTCATCAACCAAAACAATTACAGCATTCTTCCTTTTAAAAAGTGAGAATAAACTTTCATCAGCTAAGTTGGAGCAAGTCCAGAGGAGGCCGCAGGGATGATCAGGGGCTGGAGCACCTCCCGTATGGAGATAGGCTGAGAACATTGGGGCTGTTCAGCCTGGAGAAGAGAAGCTGCATGAAGACCTCAGTGCAGTTTCCAGTGTCTGAAGGGAGCTACGAGGATCCTGGAGAGGGGCTCTTCATCAGGGGCTGTAGTGATGGGCTCAAGGGGTGATGGGCTCAGACTGAAACAGGGTTAGATATAAGGCAGCAGTTCTTCCCTGTGAGGGTGGTGAGGTGCTCTGTAGCATCAGTGCCAGGGTGGCTCGTCCCCCCACCACAATGAAGGCAATTCCATCACACGAATCCCTGTTCGCTTATGTGCCTTCCCCTACCTGTCAGAGGCTCTCAGTGATCCCGGATCTGCTGGGTTGAGAGTGTATCAATTGTGCAATTCCCCTGAGACACACCATTAGTGAACACTTGTCAATTAACTTTGTCCTTTCAAGAGCTAATGATGCTGAGCAACACCTCAAGCTGCCACCATGGGGCAGGGGGATGTTGTACACAGTGTAGCTCTAGATCCAGAAATGTACTTGCTAAAAAGATGGAGTCTGCAATGCTCAGCATCAACATCAAGCCTATCAGGCAGAATCTGTCACCGTGGTGCTTCTAAAAGGTTACTAGTCTCGAGATACCTGTTTTTCACTTATAAACAGGTTCTAAAATGAATCATTTTGCAATTTGAGTCTTAGTCTACTGCTAAACTGCTGAATTCATTATTGAATTAATACCTTTGCTTCAGTCCACCTGCAGGCATACAATGAATAACAATCTGAAGGATCAAAAGTATAAGCCAGGGATGTTTTCACTTTAGAGAGAGTGCCTGATTTGTACTACTGCCCTTTATGGCAGTGTCTGTACAAAAGGCAGCACTGGCCTCAGCCATGTGGGTCTCTCCTCTGTGCAGCCTGTCCTTGACAGCAGCCACTGTGGGAGCCCGGAGAAGAGCACAGGTACACTTTCAATATACTGGAAATCTAAGTTGAACATGACTTCAACAATTACCCTGCTGCTGCTCTGTCCCCAGCATCTCCCTTCATGAGCTCTCTTCTTCCAGCACTGGCTGAAGAGCAGAGCTATTAGCACCTTTAGGGAATAAAAGGAAGCAAGAGATGAGCCTTGCTCTCACAAGGAGAAAAGGAAGATTCACAGCAAAATGGGTGGTGTGGCAGAGCAGGGTCTGTGTGCAGAGGGGTGTTAAACACAGCTCCTCTTCTGAAGCATTATTACAGGGTAGACACAAAGCCAAGGAGGAGGTTACTGAGGGTTTATAGAGAACCACGTGTCCTGGAGCAGTGTCCTTTTGATTCCTGCTGCCTCTGACAAGCACTTTCAGCTCCCTGCTCAGCATCCCTGCCCCTGCAGGGATACCCATCCTTTCTGTTTCACCCTGACATGCAAACCAGGAAAGTGAAGCTTTTCTGATGCGCACATAATATCATGGGAGGATATTATTGTACATGGAAGATAAATCATCCAGTTGATGTATTTACAAGGAACAAAATCCCACCTCCCTGTGGTGCTGCAGCAGGCAGGGTGTGTGTTGCTGAGCAGGTGAATGCTGATGCTGCCCGTTGCTGTCTTCTTTCCTTTGTCAGGCTGCAATTCTGTAGTTTTGACTCAAGTTCTGCTCGTAACAAAACTCATTAACTGAGCGCATTACCAGGGCCTTATCCTGTTAGTGTGGCACAAGAGTTTCCAGCCTCATGCCAATTACCTGCTGTAAAGGCAGAATCCTGCTAAGCCACTGCATGATAAATGCCCTCAGGCTACTGAAAGCACTTAGGATAAGCTGCAGCTGTGGCTGGGGGCGCTTCTGTCTGCCTTCTCTCTATCTTCTGCATGTTGTGGCTCTGAAATGGCTGCTTTAGAAGCCACAGGTAAGGGAGCTCCAAAGGGCCCTGAGCTGTTTTCTGCTCCAGAAGCTGCATAAGGAGAGGAGCAGTGCCTTGTGGGCCCTGTGGTGCCCATGTGCCATGTTTTCTCTGCCAGCTCTAGCACATACATGAGTCATGGTCCTGGTGTCATGGTCCTGCTGCTGGTGCAAACATCAGGCTTGCTCTTTCCTGAGTGTGACAATTTCATCATGGGTGGAAAATGAGGAAATCATTGAAAAGAAATCAAATGTGGGATTAGCACTTGCTACTCAGTGCCGCTTCCTCTGTAATCTGTGTGCTCTGGTGCACAGAACTGCTCTGTTTCTTTTCCCCCAGAATACAAACCCCATACGCTTTTCCTTTTAGTGGGGAATCAGTTGTACAGTAGAAGTATTTACTGAGACATGGAGACCTTCCTCTGCTTCCTGTTCGCATCAACAGAAGGGTTGCTGTTGATTTTGGTAGGTTTTGTTGCATTTTTTTGAGACTGGCTCTATGTTTCACTCATTTTTCAGTAGATAAATTCCCTGATGACATGTGCTGTGTCAGGGTTAGCTCTCGTCCTGTCTCTGTGCCTTTTGGGAAGGAATAGGAGCATAACAGAGAATAAAACTGGCCATTTCATAAGCTAGAAACTTGCCACTAGAATATGAAAACATGGATTGGGGTGGGTGGCTGCATTGCTTGATCTTGAAGGCCTGCAGGTACGATGGTTGAACTTGTTATTTTTCCCTCATGGTGTAAAGGCTGCCAACTCCTTTAAAACCTGATGTAACATGACATTTGTGTCACATTTTATCTGCTTACATTAGTTTACATTCTGTCACCTGATGGGATGTAACCAGACACAGCCTAATAGCTGGTGATGTGCAAACCGGGCTTTTTTTCTCCTTCTTCCTCTGTTTAGGACTAGTGTAAGATATCACAAAAGGCAAAATACTCTTCAACTTCATGAATGTGACATTGCCAGGGAGTAGCTACCATAGGGTCCTCCCTGACGATACCCACAGTATGTGTGGCCCCATAATATTACCCATCTAAATAGGCAGCTCAGCTTCATCTTCAGAAGCGACGATGAAGCACCTGAAATCCCCTTAATGGCCCTGGTGATTCCCAGCTTCCAGGCATCAGCTGCAGTTTTCACCAAGGTATTGGAGCCTGGTGGTTAGGTGCACTGAATAGATATTGGAGGGCTCTTTCAGGCTAGCAAGTGTAGGAAGAGGGGAAGCATGCTAAGGGACCACGTCATAGGCCTGTGTTAGGAAAACCCCAGGTGATGGAGCTGCAGCAAAACCTGCAGGGAGGTGGAAGTAGAATGTGCTGCGGATCCCAGCGTGTGTGGGGCACCCTGGGCTCTGTGAGCAAACCCATGGAAAGGTGTTTGGGAGAACAGGACATGAAGCACAGGGAAACACTACCCAGCGGTGCTGAGCGTGGCCCTGACAGGGAGGGAGCTGCTGGCTTGGAAACTCTCACTAGGGAAAACACCCAAAGTGGGATGTGGCCTCTTGAGCTGCCCTTCCAATTGAACTCCCAATGAGTCTAAAGACTGTAAGTCACCAGCACATTTACTGAGCCATGAAATAGCCTCTTGGTGTCCATCACACTGCGGCTTCAGGTGTAACAAGAACTATGGGCAGACAAGTATTTGAGAAAATTAGGCCAAAGTAGCATAGAATCCCAGCCTAGTTTGGGTTGTAAGGGACCTTAAAGCTCATCCCATTCCAACCCCTCAGCCTGGCCACAGGCCACACTCATAGCCAGCTGTGGTGGGGAGAAGGAGGATTAAAGGTGTCAGGAGATGCAGTGTACAAGCCCGAGCAGGGAGGTTGGCACATACACTCCTTTGATAAGCATTGTTATCATAAATTGATTGCATCTAAGTGCACCTGCAGTGCTGTCACCAGTGCTTTCCTGGACAGCTTCATCTGCTGTGCATCTGGCTTTCCTTCACAAATGATAACGGTGTTTTATTAGACTAGCAAAAGGTACTTGATAAAATCAGTCTTTGCAGTGGTTTAGGAAAATAAAATAAGATAAACACATCAGCTCTGCTGGGAATTCCAATTTAAGCCATGTGTGAATGGCTGGAGGGTGCTCAAGCAGGACTGGTCCAGCCCAGGGCCAGAGAGGAGGGTAGAATGGGTCACACAGGTGCCCCATTTCACCAGGGCCATGCCAAGCATAGAGCTCCTCTGCACAGGGACCTGCAGGGACCTGCAGCAGTTCCTCTCTGCATAGGCGGAGCTTAGCAGAGGTGGGTGAGACATGGCTCAGGAGTGAGCCCACCCCATCCACACATCTCTGCGGACCTTGGTCAAGATTTGAACTTAAAAGTCACTGTGATCCCTCTCCTGAAACCTGTGAAGAGCAGAGTGGGGACAACACATGTGCAAGCTCAAACCCAGCTAGAGGGAAATATGCTCTATTAGCTGTGCTGATCTGATTAGGCTGGCAGCAGAACACAGAGACAAACATAAACCCTTCCCACTAGTTATTACCATGTCAAAAATATCCCTTTGACACTGTAAAGGTCTTTTATATTTTGTCCAGCTGCTTTCCCAGTACCGGGCAGTGATGGATTTCTGTGTACACCTCATTATTTCTTCAATTTAGAAACTTACGGGAATTGTTGTGATGACTTTTAAACGGCAAGAGGTGGCTGAACTGTACCAGCACTAGGCTGATTGTCCCCGCTCAGCTCACTGATATTTCAGGAGGACTCTGATTATCCATGCTGCTTGACTGCTTCCAACACAATCACTTCTGTAACTTTTTTCCTAGGGACATACTTCCTTCCTTAACACTACCCTGTGCTTCTGTAACTCAAGAAGCTCTGATGGGCAGATACAATTTGATCACAGGAAAGCTTGTAGCACACTGGTAAATGAATTGGGATCATAGAATCATATGTTTTGATTTCTCCTGCTTGAGAAAATCCAGGCTGCTTCAAGGTGGCAGCTAAGCAGGAGATAGCCAGGGTGGTGTTTTGAAATGATAAATAGGATGCTCAGCAATTAGTTTTTAACAGCATTTAGCTAATTACAGCACAAGTTCTGACAAATGCGGCTTTCTGCTTATTTTTGGCATTTATAGACATTCCTTCATCTCCTTCCATAATTCCTCCTTGTGATACCTGTAGTTGCCAGAGCAGATAACGAAGCTACAAATCTGCATGCCGACTCTGATATTGATGGCCAGTTTCCTGTGGGGACAAAGTTCTTTCCTCCAGAGCACAGCACAAAGCAGCTCACTGAGATGCCGTCTCCCAGTAAGATAAAATACTGCAAGGCAGAGAGAGGGTTTGGAAACTTGCCCAAAGGAGCAGGGGATTCAGCCAGGACTCCCTCACATTCATATTCACTGCTCCTTTATTTTACATCTTTAATATGTGAACGTTTGTGAGGGCTGGTTCTCCGGTTCCATGTGTTACATGCACTAGGGAGAAGATCTAAACAATATCTGCAGTGCCAAGAGAGCTTGCTGCGCTGTGACTAAGCCCAAAATATTGTGTTAACCATGCAGAATAAATAGTGGATAGCACTTGCTCCTTCCAATCGCTGTTGGGAATGGTGCCTTTGCTGTGCTTACAACTCTGCCAGAATGCTGCAAGGAAAAGCAATACTCTCTGCAGTCATCCATTTCTCACTTCTCAAAGCCTTGGCAAAGTAATTAAGTTGTTCCTGCTAACTTGGGTCTGCAGGTCCCTTGCACACAGCGCAACAGCAGTGGGGCGGTTGGGCACTGAGCACTGCACTGAATGCAGGGAAGAGAGCTGCAATAAAACCCCTGCAGGTAAACATCTGTGGGGAGAGCCCACTGCAGACACCACTGAGCAGAGGGATTTGTGGGCTCAGTAACTTGGTTATTCCAAGCCTCTTCAATTTGAACCTAGGATCCATCCATTGAGCCATGGGATTAACCCAGCGGCTGAACCTCTGAACATGTTCCTGCTGCAGACAGGGCTGGGGACTCCCAAGACTCTGAGCAATTAAAACTCTTCTGATTTCATTCAAATTCAATGATGTATTTTTATATGCAGTAAGGTGTTCGGCATAATATACTCCGAAGTGAGCATGTGGAGGGGGGAAAAGGAAGGAGCAGTTGGGAAAAGTCTTTAATAATATTTTAGTCAGAATTTGTTTTTAAAAGGCACATCTACATAAAACGAGCAGGGTTAGAGCCCAGCGTCTGTGACACTGCATAAAGAAAGAAGACCCAAGGTCCTTAATGTCTCTTGTGCTTCACCAGAAGTAACTGAGCAAGCTCAAACAACCTCACTGTCCCCCCTTCTACACTGCTTGCGTCTTGCATGTGTGTTTCTGGAAGGAGTTTCAATGGGGCAGATGCTGTCTATGTGCAGAGCCAATGCTGGGCACAGTACTGAGGCTGCAGTTGCCAATTACCACCTTCTTCTGAATACCTGGAAAACTTTGGAAACCAGACTCATGTTTCCCAAGTCTGTTCATCCTTCCATTTCAGTGTTTGTTTTTAGATTCAAGACGAGTCTAACAGTCTGGTTAATGGAAGAGATGCATGTCTGTATCTGTGAGTGCCTTATGTTGTTTTGAAATCCCACTTGGGTGCTGCATGCTCCTCAAAAATGCTCTTTCTGTATTTGTTCATTGCAACAAGCTTTGTAGAAGAATTCCCCATAATTTTCTTTTGTCCTGACTCTGGCAATATCAGCTCTTTTACACCAAGACCTTGGTTAGAAACCTGGGCATTTCATTTCTTCCATGATTTTCTCCACTTTGCTTTTCATCTCAGGACTGAAATGGAAATATTTTACTAGTTCAAGGGGGAAAAAGGCAGTTAAGACAGATGCCTTTTCATCATCTGGTTAACACAGAGCTCCTCAGCATTCAGAAACGTGGTTTAATGCAACAAATTAAGTGCACACATATTTCATGTGGAAGCAATGATTTCTGAATTCCCTCTGAAACCCCATTTCTTCTGTAGCAAACTGAGTTAGTGAAAGCATTTACCAGTTGTTGTCAGTGCTATAGGGAAGCTTATTCTGGCTCTCAAAAGTAGTTTGTTTTTATTTTCCATTATTGCAAACCTCTTTAGCCATGATATGGGAATAGCAGCTGGGATCTTACCTGTGGCTGAAATTCGGGTTACCTACCTCTCTGTTCAGCCAAAATGATGCCCTAAAGTGACCACTGGGTCTTTAACCTGTGTGTTTGTGGTACTTGTCAAAAGCTCTTGCAAAACAAAGAGGAGAACAATTGAGTAAAACCAGCACATTCCTGACTCCCATTCCGTTGCTTTGTCCCTGTCCCTCCTTGTACTGGTGCAGTGGTGCCTTCCCAGCATGAGGACACCCTTTCTGTGCATGGGAGCAAAATGAAGAACACGACCCTCAACCTGCTCAGTCCCTACATTGCAACATGCCAGGATTTGGCAGCCTGTGTGATGTGAATTTGGGGTCTTCCAGCGTGGGCAAGTCACCCACATGCATCTGTTTCTGTGCAGCACAGGGCCCAGCCTTTTCAGCTCCCTGGCAAGGCACTGCACTGGGTTTGGATCTGGGAGAAGGAGCTGGTGCCATTACAGATGTGGATGTGTTTTTCCAGGTCTATGATGCTTGCCACTGAGTTTGGTTTCTCCTGAAAGGCAGTAAGTACATTCCAGTGCTGAGCTTTTATGCTGTCAGAAAGTTATGCACCCAGGGATTTATTGAATGGAAGAAGACAGATGACACGGGGGGAAAAAGATTGATTCAGCTTAAAAATAGAAGTTTAATTTTGATTTTGAGATTAATGCTTTGGAAGTTTGTTTTCTGTCTTCTTGGTTGCATTCTGTGCTGCATTTCTGCCATATTCCTTCTAACTGGGAAATAATTAGATTGCTAAACTGAATAATTCTTACGTGATTCCTGACTGCAGTTTGATTTCCTCTGACACAGGTAATACATTTCAGTCCTGTCTCGGGCATCACTAGCGTCAGTAATCTTGTTACCTTGGTCCAGTGTTGCATCAACAGGTATCAGGGTTGGCTTTTTCCCTTCCCCAGGGCTTGCATGGCTCAGAAAATATGCTCAAGCTCTAGTGCACATGTGAGAAAGAGAGGGATGCTCTTTGAAGTGTGGATCCAGGTTTCCAAAGGCTAAAGAGAAATTCTGAGTAAATGAACAAGGAGTAAAAAGGGGTAGAAAACAGAGCAGAAGAATGAAGTTAGAGACATTGACCAGTTAAATGTGCTAAACAGGGAAGCACAGAGGTTTCTGTTTCCAGTGCAAAGGTGGAATGCTCATTGGAAAAGGATTCAGGGAATCTCAGAAGTACGTTGGAGCTGCTCTTTCAACTTCAGAAGCAGACACATTTGAGAGTGCATTTTCCAAAACATAAAGCAATGAATTCCATGAAGAATTCTTTAAGAAATGTGGCTAAGCCTGAAAATAACAGTGATAATCAAGGAAAACTTTAAAACATTTTAGAAATCTGAACACAAATAGATTGTGAAGCTAACTGAATAGAAAACCACTGTTCCCATGAAGTACTAGGCTCAGAGGAGGCATCTCTGTCTGCAACTTGCATTCCAGCAGTGAGAAATAGTGGATGCACTCTAAAGCACCAGAAGGTACTGCCTTTAAGGCAGCCCCCAAGCAGGATGTTCCCTGCAACCTGCTGACTGTGTGCAAGCTGGGAATCAGCGAGCCAAGGCACTCCCTGAATGCTGTGGGTTTTTATAGGAACTTTCCTGATGATGTCAGATTTCTTTTTCTTTTAACCTGCTCATTTCCTCACAAACCTGATCTTGGAGCCTGAATTAATCTCTCAGTGTTCCTTTTCAACAGCAAGAACACGTAGACAGTTAGCTCACTGCCAAGGGGAATCAGGAGGTCGTCATCAACTTGAATGACAATCTTCTATTAAGGATGTTTTAGGAATAAGAAATCAATGAGACAGTGTTTGAAATGACCCAAGGACTTTCCAACCCAGTGATTTAATAACAGTAAATAAAAAGGTAAATCTCGGTCTATACTAGTGGCCTACAACAGAATCTACCCAAAGGTATTTTCTGATATTGCTTTTATTTGCTTGTCATAATACATTTCAGCTACATTTTCCCCTTTCTGTTCTATTGTGGTGGCTTTACCCCAATCAGCAACTCCTTACCCCATCTCGGTGGGATGGTGAAGGTAAAACCCATGGGTTAAGATAACAGCAGTTCAATAAATTGTTGTTGTTGTTGTTGTTACTATCATGAAGAAGAAGAAGAAGAAAAGGAAGAGGAGAATAAGAAAGGGAAAAGAGAAGGAGAAGAAAAGAACAAGAACAGAGAGAGAGGAATAAAACCATGAGACTGAACAGTCCTTCATTAGGGTAAGTGCTACTGAGCAACAACCAAAACTTCGGTGTGTTACCAGCTTTGTTCTCAGACTGAATCCAAAACACAGCACTGTACAGCTGCAAGAGAATTAACTCTCTCTCTGCTGAAACCAGCATATCCATGCATTATATTAAAGATTTACAGTTTCATATTCAGTTTGAGGTTTTCATGAGCCTTTTTCCTCACTAGTTAACTAGAAAGGTATTGAAATACAAATATTGACTTAACCGACAAAACAATTTAAGCCATGTTTGAAAGGGGTTCTGCTAACTGTAGGTGTGTGCTTGGAGAAGCAACAAGGAGAAAATCCCTTACTTTGAGCTGTTTAAGTCCTTTCTTCTTTTGTGTGGAGATGAACCTTTTTGATCTCCCTCTTTTGTAAACTAACTCTTTGTCGGGGTAAATACGATGATTTCTATCAGAAGGCACTTGGCTTTGACAAGCCTGGTAGAGTCCTGCATAGCCTGCAACCTGGTAATGGCTGTCACTGGAATGGAAAGGACTTGAATAATGAATAAAGAGTATTTTAGTAGCATGACTCATAAGTAATACAAAGAGAGCTCCGGCAATGCCTGTACTAATTACAGACTCGTCGCTGTGTTGTAACAATCATGGGTATAAGCATGTGGGATGCTGAAATGTGTGGGCATCCTGCTAAGCTTGATCTCAGTTTCTTGCAACTAAAATCATGTCTGTCCCAGCTGGAAAGTGGGCAATGTAGGTAGGTGCCTAAATACAGACTGAGGGTGACTAACTGTGTGTATTGGGTTTGATTTTTTGGCCTTCTGGCCACAAACTTTATGAGCTGTCAGAAATGATGGAGACAATTATGTGCTGCACCATTTGACAGCCAACTGCCCTGTTGCAGGCTGGTGCTCTGGGTCTGTTCCTCATTGCCCAGCACTGCCACAGGGCATCATTTCCAGGCCATCTCAGTGGGATTGAACAGCTGGAGCAGCAGTGTTTCCAAGCTGTGTTAGTTCTGTGCAGGCAGATGATGCTTGCTTTACCTCCAGGATTTCAGGGCATGAGGTACCATGGGCTGCTGTGGCTTTGAAAAGCAGAGTTGAGTTCAAAAGGCCAGTAGTAAATCCTGGGTGGGCAACTTGGAGACAGTTGATGGGAATGTCTGCAATGGGACAGTGCTGCTGAGTGACTGCCTCTCTAAGAGACAGGCTTCCTTCTCTGGCTAGAGAGGGCTGGGCTTAGGCAGTGGGATGTCAGTGTGACTCAAACCTTCAATTTAATGACGCCAGGTCCAGGTGTGGAATTTGCTCTACTTCAACAGTTAATGAATTGGAAAATTATCCAAGCTCAATTTTCTGTTTCCTTCAAGGTTCTTGTTTCCTAAGTTTGGGTGATTATTTCCCTGGGCACCATTTGCCCTTGGCTACTCCTTGTCTTTATGTCTTTCACACTTACAGGTTCTTTTTCTCCCTTTTCTGAAAGGGGAAGGCCCTCTGCCCATTTCCAGCTGCTTTAGGGATGTGAAGCATGGTGCATGACTGCACAGAGCAGTGCTCAACAGCTGCTCTGCCTTGACAATACCATGGGACCATCTTACAGGCAAGGATTTCTGTATGTAGGTGGTGTGTACGTAGTGAGGAAGGTAGCCCCTGTGCTGGGAAACCTATGCACAGAGGACACATCCCTGGGTATTAACACTCCATGGCTACCATTTGATGATGTTTTAAAAGTCATTGGAGGCAAGCTGAAGGCTCTCAGGCTGCAGCAGGGAAGGAGAATAAAAGATGAGTAAGATTTTGGGAAGAAGGGATGGATTTGTTTATGGATTAATCTCTCCAGTCATGGAGAACTGAGAGGACAGAAAATTCCCCTTGCACTGTGACCACCTTCTGTAATCACACTAATGCAGCCATAATGGAAATAACATTTAACCTGTAGTTATTCCCCACGTGGTGCTCCCCTAGATTCCCCCTTGGTTGCCAACACTCTGGTGGACAAAAGCAGGGATATTTTTCAAACATCTCAGTTGTAACGGAGAGAACAAGCTGCCAGAGCACTGTGCTAATGCATTTGCTTTGGCACCAGCTCTCCCTTGCTGCATGGCGCAGGGTGCCAGGAAGGGCTGAGCTGGAGCACAGCCAGGGCTCTGCAGTGCCCAGCTTTGCTGCTGCTGCCCAGGCACTACTGAGCAATGGTGAGAGGCGCTGAAATCTCAGCATGCCTTGCTCAGCCTCTCCTGAAGCTCTTCATCACCTCCCCTTTCACTGACATGGGGAAAGTGAGCTGGAAACTTAGCCCAGAGCCATTTCCATGCAGCTCTGCCAGAATCCCCACAGCAAAGGAGGGAGCAGGGCCATGGAAATGTTCAGGTAAAGCAGGCCGAGGGAGGGAGGATGTGGCAGGACACAGTGTCCTGTGACAGCCCCGTCGCCTGGAGCCTGTTCTGATTTTGCCAGCTGAATTATTCCTAATGCGTCACCCAGGCTGTGCACGATGGAGATTGTTTTTGCATGGGCGGTGCTCTGCGAAGAAGCTGCATGGCAAAAAGCAGGTACTATTAATAACCTCAGTGCCCCCATCCCTCCTACGCCATGTGCAGCTCCGAGTAGCTGTACAGCACAAACCCTGTAGGCTCCGGGGACAGATTACTGTGGTTTTGACAGCCCCATCATAGGCCAGAAGTATGTCCAAGAGGTTGCAATGAGAAAAACACAGAAACATAGCTGTGCAGAATTTGCTTTATATATAGAAAATGTATTTGCCTTTATATACAAGTGTATTATTTTTATATCTATATATCTCTATTATTTGTACAAATATATATATTATATATATAGCAAATACATATGCTCCGGGACAAACCCTGGCGCAACTCCTGAGACCCAGGGAAGCTCTCTAAAAGGCTCAGCCCTTGCACTCATGCTCTGGGGCAGTGAATCTCCCACCAGAGGCTGAGCCCAACGGGTTCCCTTTGCATTTGATGACACCACCAGCACTGAACTACCCCAGCTAACATTCCTGCACTGAAATGAGGAAAGGCACTAACAGGGCTCTAATATGGCATTCACTTTCCAGGCAAAGGCTTGTCGCTGAGAGTGACACAACCCACACCCCAGAGCAGCCTTGAAGGCATTACCTTTTCACGAACAGACCTGTGCTGCATCCCTTTGCTGCGTGCTGCTGTGCTGTGTGTTGAATAGCAACTGCCCATCACATGCTGCCCTGTGTTTGTGTTTGGTCTTGAACAAGAGATGAGAGCAGACATTACCTTAAATATTCATGAAGTCGTGCCCGCACAGAGGAGGCAGCACAGGGGAGGGGTGGAGGTGGGCTCTGTATAAATCATTTATAGCCATAAATAGCTATTCTAGTCACATCATTCTCAGCAATATTAGTTTAATAATGTGATGCAAATCTCCTCTGTAATGGTAGCCTGTAAATAAACCCGAGCATTTCTTATCAGAAACCAGGCTGGCAGCTTGCAATGTTAAGAGTTGTCATGGGACTCACATTAAATAACCTTGTGGGGAGAGTCCTTTGCATTGCAAGCCCCAACAAAACTTGTTTTTAGACACCAACCCCAGCCACTGCTGGTTTTGGCTGGGGTAGAGCTCATTTTCTTCACAGTAGCTGGTATGGGGCTGAGTTCTGGGTTTGTGCTGGGAACAGTGTAGATGTGACAGGGACATTACATCTACAGTGTGGATGCTACTCTTACATCCCTGTAACAGTGATTGCCCAGCAGCACTTACACAGAGCCAAGGCCTTTGCTGCTCCTCACTTGGCTGGGGTAAACCAGGAGTTGGAGAGGGCACAGCCAGGACTGACCTAAGGGATGCTTCATACCACAGGATGTCATGCTCAGCACATAAAGCTGGCATAAGGAGGAGGAGGAGGGGATGTTTGGAGTTATGACATTCAAGGATTTAAGGTGACCAGTGTATTGGGTTAAAACAACAAATGTCTTAAAATATGGTTTCTGAGTTTTTTGTCCTTTGCTTTCTCTGTGAATTCATGTCTGCCTTTGCTTTGTGCAGCCACCTTTAATTCTGAGCTGCTGTCTCTGCTTTACAATGGGCATTGGCATAGGACACCTGTGATAGAGCTGCATTACAGACTGTGGAGTTTACTCATTCACAGGTAAGTTACTCAGACTCCGTGCAGGGAACCTCCTGTGGCTCTTCCTCAGCTGTGGGGCTGGTTCTGCATCTGAAAGCAGTGCAATGGATGCAGTTTGCTTCTGCTAGCTTGCTGGGGTGCTGTCAGCCCCTTGCTCAGCCTCCTGGTCTGAACCCTGCTCATTTCACACTGCGTGCATCTGTTCTTGTCTGCAGGCTTGGATTTAATAATTTCTCTTGCCACATTCATAGCATGCGACTCCATGTACGAGGCTTTTTCCACTACCATGTTTTTGCCAGTGTACTAACAAGGCTTCCTTTCCAGTTTACCTCCTCTTCTACACTTTGTCAGGTGTTGTATTGACTCTGTGAGGTGCTAACAGTCTTGTGTTTCCAGCTTTCCTTACACTCCTTGGAAAAATCTACATTCTTCCTGCTTCTCTTAGACTCTGCATTTGGACACAAACATTCCCTGTAACATACACCATGGTAGAGCTGCCTGACTTCTGTTGCACTTCACTCACCATTTATAGGAGATATTTTGGTAACTCAAGGACAGAGAAGGCAAAAAGTTGTCTGCTCTTAGCTGAGCCTACAGCTGTCTGTACCAGAATTAGCTGGATAATACTATCCCCTGCTTTCTCTGCTGGGTAACCAACACAGCAGCTATTCGAAGCAGAGGACTGTTGATGCTCTGGGCACCCTCTGCCAGCGCCTCAGCACCCTCACGGGGAAGAGCTTCTGCCTAAGAGCTCATCTCAATCTCCCCTCTGGCAGGTTAAATCCATCCCCCTTGTCCTGCCCCTACAGACCCTTGTCCAAAGCCCCTCTCCCGGTTTCCTGGAGCCCCTTTAGGCACTGGAGCTGCTCTAAGGTATCCCCTTAAGGAGCCTTCTCTTCTCCAGGCTGCCCCAGCCCAGCTCTCTCAGCCTGGCTCCAGAGCAGAGCTGCTCCAGCCCTCGCAGCATCTCTGTGGCCTCCTCTGAACTCGCTCCAGCAGCTCCACATCCCTCTTGTGCTGGGGGCCTTCATATGTTTCCCTGGCTGCTCAGGGTTCAGTTTCACCCATGCAGTGGTTTCCTCAGTGTCAGGGCAGGTTATTCTGCCAAGGCTTTGATCTGGCAGTCTTGTCTACACTGCTTTATGGACCCTGGCTGCCTAATGTCACCCAGCATAATTGTCAGGGCTGGAAATAGAAGCTTAATGGTGGAAGTGCAGATCAGATTTTCCTGTCGGCCACTCGGAGTGCTGGCAGTGCGTGGGGTGTGCTGACTCTGCAGGGAACAGGATCGTTGTGAAGAGATTCATCCTCAGTGACGCGTGCTGGAATATATATGTCTGCACAGGAACATATTGCCAATGGCCCGCACTGAGCTGCTGGTGAGAGGCTGAATACTATGGAAAAGGAATTCAGCCCTTTACAGTTTTTCTGGTAGAAAACTCTCCCATTTAACAAGCTACAATAATCATTTCTGTTCTGATATGGGCCATCAGTTTGATGTACGCATGCACACTTGATGCACACTTGCTGTTCCTTTTAATTCTGCAACTCAGCCGCCTGCTTCTGACACATTACCCTTAGTTTAAATAGGGATGTGATGCTAATTCAGCACAACAGAGCGTTTGATGGTATTTTTTCATCACTAAACACAAAAGCCATTTGTTTCATCATTGCAGGAATTGCATTAGCTCTGCTGACCATTACCCTTGACTGCAGCAGCTGCTGGAGCAAATGAGCCCACCAGTGTGCATCATGCAGCAACTTTGAGAGCTTGCTTTGGCTCCCACCTTTCTCTCACAGATGGCAGGTGCTAGTGAGATGTGCCAGGGTTTCAGAGGAATAATCATATCAACTGGAGCAGAGAACAAGCTGTCATCATTCACTGTGCTAATGAAAATTATGATGACACCACAACAGAAATCCTTGCTAATCTAATCTCACACCACCACAGAACAAAGTTATTCAAAGACTGATGTTCTTAGTAGCATATAAAAGCGTAGGAACTATTTCTGAAGGTGATCAACAGCTAAAGTGAAGTCGTATGGAGAATTCAGCTGTTTTGGGAGCGTGCATTCCCCTAAGCACCAACATTATTCCTACTGTACTAGACAAAACAAGTTCAATAAATCATGAATCTGTGGCTGCCCCATCCCTGGCAGTGCTCAAGGCCAGGTTGGACAGGGCTTGGAGCAAGCTGCTCTAGTGGAAGGTGTCCTAGCCTGTGGAAGGGAGTTGAAACTGGGTGAGCTTTAAGGTCCCTTCCAACACAAACCAGTCTGGGGTTCTATGGTTCTGTGATGGAAGAAAAGGTGGGGAAAAGTATGTTTTGACTGAACAAGTGCTGGGGGTTCCATGTTGCTGCCATGCAGCGTTTCACTAGGAAGGATGTAACTGCAGATGTGTACTTAGTTTGCTACCACTGATTTTCCTCGCTGTGGTTAGAAAGTTACATTAATTGGGAAAAAAAATGGATTAGAGCAGCCTTCTGGGAAAGGACATGATTCAGACTTGGTGTGGTGTGTTAGCTCAGCATCAATACAGAGAGAAAAAGAAAGCAGTTGTGGGTCCCCTCCCTTCCCACATACAACCACCATGTGCAATAAATACGTGTGTTCACTTCATTATCTTTTGGGAGGAGTGTGTGGAGGAAAGAATCCACAGAGGTTTATTAAGGGAAAACAGCACCAATTCAGATTACTTTTAGGGAGCTGTAAAAACCAGTTTGTGTGTTTTGATCTACTTCAAACTCTGTCCTCAGTGGTGACTCACGGAACAGAATGTCAAACTCCAGTAAATGTAAGGAACAGACGCAGCATTAAAAGACTGAAAGTCAAAACGAGTGTGAAAGTGGGGAGTCAAGAGGAAAAAGAACAAACAGGGAGTCTGGTGGGAGGATGGAGGGGTACCAAAGGGGATCTGAGGTGAGGAGGTGAACTGGAAACATGGTGATGTGATGGATTCAGCAGAAATCTTCCCAGATTTCATTTTCTGTTATCTGCTACCTTACTTGGAAGTGTTGTTTCTCAAAAGAAACTTTAAAAACTGTTGGAAGGAGGAATGGGAGCATCAGGCAAGCGAACACATGAATCTGTTTGGATCAGCATCTCCTTGGATTGTAAATAAAGCCAAGTGAGTAGCACTTGGAAAGTGAGGTAATTCACCATTTATCACTCAACTAAACGCCCAGTTCCCATGGTTCTGGGATTTACAGACATACAGTATCTCAAATACAACATCTCACACCAAACACAAGGCACTTGTTTGACTTTGCAGGCCACCATTCTCATCCCATACACTCAGAGCTGCTCGCCGCCAGCCTGTGTGTGCAGGGAAGTGTTGTAGTCTGATTGCTGAATCAGCTGAGATTTTCCTCCCTGTGCCTGTCCCTGGCCATGTATGACAGCATGGGCTTCTGTCCTGGGTTCAGCAGCAGCAGTCATTTTTCTCCTTCGTGGTAGCTGGTGCAGCGCTGTGTTTTCGACTTCTGGCCTGGGAACAGCGCTGATAACACCGATGTTTTCAGTTACTGCTTAGAACGTTTTGGTCTGACCAAGGACTTTCTGAGTCTCATGCTCTGCCAGGGAGGAGAGGAAGCCAGGAGGAAGCAGAGACAGGATACCTGACCCAAACTGAGCAAAGAGGTATTCCATACCACAGCACATCATGTCCAGGATGTAAAAACTGAGGGCAGAGACCCGGAAGGGTGGGGGGTTTGCTGCAGGGTCAGTCTGGGTATAGGTGGTGAGCGGTTGTAATATCTTCCCTGGCATTTCCCTTGTCATTATTATTACTGGTGGTAGCAACAGTGGTTTGTGTTATACCTGAGTTACTGGACTGTTCTTATCTCAACCTGTGGGAGTTGCATTCTTTTGATTCTCCTTCCCATCCCTCCGGGAGCAGGGGGAAGAAAGAGGGGGGAGTGAGTGAGTGAACTGCATGAAGAGCTTAAACCACGACAGCTCCCATCAGCCAGATTTCACTAGACTATAGGATTATTTGGCTAAACAGCAAGGAAAACCTGCAAGCCTCGAAGCACAGCTTGGTTGAGAGAATAACTGCAGACAGCTCAGACCTCTCAGCTCTGCAGATATTTCTGTAGATCCCATACACAAAGATGCTCCAAACATCACTGTACACCCCCATGTCTTTGTTGCTGCTCTCTATATCCAGGCAACCTATGTGTCATCAGCAGCGTAAGAGGGATTTCTGTGTTATCCAGTGTAATGAGAATGGCTGCTACTGGTTTTACACATAAGCCAGATCCACACAGAGCCAGCACAGCTTTCTCTGCCCTGCATCCCACACTATACCCAGGTCCAGGGCGATGACAGTGGCTCTTTTCAGAGTCATTCTCAGTCCAATGTACCTCACCAAGTGAAAGAAACACATAGAAATGCAGCTTCAGCAGCTTCAGCCCTGCTCAGCTCTGTGCTGAGCTGCTTGTGGATTCTACAGGGCTGACTGCATGCACATGATAAGTTAAGCGCCTGGATTTATAAGGCATGAGGGTTCTTTTTATTGCACAACATACTAAAGTGTTTACTGTATATTTCTCTCTATTGATCTAGAATCACTGTGTTTCCTTCCTTGTGATCTTGAGCTTCTCATTCAGTTGAGGCAAAAAGAATATATCTTTCCTGGGCAAAAAGGTATTAAATTGCCAGTAAAGTTGTCTTGCTCATGCTGGAGTCTCCAAGCAATGCCTGTGTGTGCCTGGAGCCAGCACTCATAGGGCTGATAAAGCAGAAGTGACAGCATGTAGCTGTGCTGTGCTTTCTGTGCGTAAGGATGAGCTCCAGCTTCTTGCCCCAAGTGCCACCTCAGCGAGCTGAGACCCATTGGCCATGGGAAAAACTGACCAGCCTATACAGAGACACTTGAAAAAGAGGGAGTCCAGGCCTGGGTTGCTGAACTCCAGGACATGCTGGGAATCTCCGCTTCAAAATAACCCTAGGATTTAACCAAGAGGGAGATGAAGGATGCGTTTTGTTTTTAAAGAGGACAAGAAGGAAATGCAAATTGGAGAACTCTTTCAGAAGAGCATCAGATATATATGATGGTGCTCTTCAAGCCCTGTTTTGCATCTTAAATGTAGCTTGCAAGGTTAACAAAATCCACAGATGGCCACACTGGGAGTGCTGAATCATTACATTTTACACAGTCCTTCGCACTAGGAAACCTGGATGGTTCCCAAGAGGCAGCAATCTGGAAACAAAAATGTGTCTGATCAATAAAACGAAACGGCTTGAAGAAATGCGAGTTTAGTGCTCACTGAGACCTAATTGGCTTTGCAAGTATCAGAGGTGACTTTGTCCTTCCCAGCTTAGCTACTACAGCAGTATACAGGGTTACTGCAAGATAACAACAGCACAGTGGTGACCCTGGTGCTCTTGAAAACCCAAAAGACACCGACCACAGGAGGCATCAACAGTGGGAAGGGCTGGCAAGAATGGCAAAATGTCCCAGTGGAACCTGATGTGCTGAGGTCTTTGTGCCCTACTTGGGTTGGAAACCCCAAACGTTGACTCTTTCTACACCAGATGTTGGCTAACACTTGTAGCCCTACATGCCAGCTGCTTATGACATGAGATATAGACATAAAAGTCACTAACATTAGTGAGCTGATAAAAAGGCAAGTATAAGCATTCAAACAGCATGAGCTATTTATATAGCGAAGTTAAAGAAAATCTGTCCCAACTGGCTTTCGAATCTCAGCCAATGATTTAAAAATCAATTGATTTTACTCACAGAATGCTAAAACCTCCAAAGGAAATTCTCTTCTCTCTTCAGCAGCATGTGTGGACAAAATAAACCTGCAAGGTTTTAGCATGGTTATCCAACAGAATACAGCCCAGAAGAGC
The DNA here is from genome assembly GCA_028858755.1 of Ara ararauna. NCBI lineage: Eukaryota > Metazoa > Chordata > Aves > Psittaciformes > Psittacidae > Ara > Ara ararauna. The sequence continues at coordinate 633,596 of CM054383.1, read as the reverse complement.
CCAGGCATCAACTTCCACAAGTGCTCTGGTCCCCTATAGCATGCAGACCTGCCCTTCCATCAGTACTATAAAGAAGAAAGAGAGATTTGAAAAGCAAAATGTATTGTGAGCCCTCACTGAGGGAACTGGCAACGCCATCTGCTTTAACCCACTTCTTGGCCTCAGGAGGAGTCAGGTTTGAATGGGTATTCCAGCCATACCCACAAGTATCCCCAAAGAGATGTTCTGAACCACTGTGCCATAAGATGTGCAGAAGCTTATAGAATCACAGAATAGTGAGAGTTAGAAAGGACCTTAAGATCATCCAGTTCCAAGCTCCCTGCCATGGGCAGGGACACCTCCCACTAAACCATGTCACCCATGTCTCTGTCCAACCTGGCCTTGAACACTACCAGGGATGGAGCATTCACAGCTTCCCTGGTGTCGTGGTTTAAGCCCAGCATAACTCAGAAAACCACACAGTCTGTCTCTCCCTCCCCTCCCCTCCCCCCCCCCCCGAGGGATGGGGAGGAGAATCAAAAGAATGCAACTCCCACAGGCTGAGATAAGAACAATTCAGTAACTAAGGTATAACACAAACCACTGCTGCTGCCACCAATAATACTAATGACAAGGGAAGCAACAAGGGAAGAGAATACAACTGCTCACCACCCGCTGACCAATACTCAGCCCGACTGAGCAGTGATCCAACCCTTCCAGGTGACTACCCCCAGTTTATATAGTGGGCATGACGTGCTGTGGTATGGAATACCTCTTTGTCAATTTGGGTCAGGTGTCCTGTCTCTGCTTCCTCTTGGCTTCCCCTCCTCCCTGGCAGAGCATGAGACTCAGAAAGTCCTTGGTCAGAGTAAACATTACTGAGCAGCAGCTAAAAACATCAGTGTTATCAGTGCTGTTCCTAGGCTCAAAAGTCAAAACCACAGCACTGCACCAGCTACTAAGGAGAAAAATGACTGCTACTGCTGAACCCAGGACACCTGGGCAATCCATTCCACTGCCTCACCACCCTTACAGTAAAGAATTTCTTCCTTATATCCAATCTGAACTTCCCCTGTTTAAGATTTAACCCATAACCCCTTGTCCTATCACTACAGTCCCTCATGAATAGTCCATTCCCAGCATCCCTATAGCCTCCCTTCTAATACTGGAAGGCTGCTATGAGGTCTCCAAGCAGCCTTCTCTTCCCCAGGCTGAACAGCCCCAACTTTCTCAGCCTATCTTCATACAGTCATCATAAGTTTCCAGAAGGTTTCCCTTCCCTTGCCCTATGCATTTGTTCTGACAAGAGAGGTTTGCCTCCCTGGCAACAGGCAGCCCTGCCAGGCTTCCACTGCCCTTGCAAAAAGACTGCACAGTTCATTACCTGTGCTTGGTAACCTGGCACTGAGAGGAAACTGTGAACTAAAATGTGATATTTCTCCCTTGGAATGGGAAAGTCATCCCTTTGTCCATTTAAAAAACCCAGTAACACAAATCCAAAAAGAGCTTGGCATATTTAAACACTTTTAAATAAACCACCATGTTGTTGAGGAGTGAACAATGACAGTTTGGAAGGTGAGCAGGAGAGAACAGCTTCGGTGTCGATGCTTTCCACTGCTGCAGGAGCAGTGGTTGGGGTACTGAGTGCCAATGACCTGTCCCAGGGCCACAGGCAGCCCCGTAGTTGGAGGCCTGAATAATTACTAGTTCTCTACCCTTATGAACTCTGTATTTGAGCTCCTGCTAATATGAGCCACAGCAGACATTGCTTTGTAGTGCGGGTGGGTGTGATGGCATATCTGCCAACATCCATCCCAACACAGCCATAGGACCTCACTGTGGACTGCTTCTGGGGTTTCTAAAGTTGGAAGCACAAACCAAGGGCTAGATAAACCCATAAAAAGCGTGTTACCTAGGGGCACCCAGTAGGATTTCCTGCAAGGCGTATAAAGATAGGGATTTTATCACCAGGGGCAGGTCTCCCCAGAGCCACTGCACAGTGCGACCGACCTTGAGTCACATCCTGGTTGCCCAGAGAAGCTGTGGCTGCCCCATCCCGGGCAGTGTTCAAGGTCAGGTCGGACAGGGCTTGCAGCAAGCTGCTCTACTGGAAGATGTCCCTGCCCGTGGCAGGGGGTTGGAGCTGGATGAGCTTTAAGCTTCCTTCCAACACAAACCAGGCTGGGATTCTATGATCTTACTTCCATGGCTGTGAAACCAGAGCCTTCAATCAAGCTGTTTTCACAGGAGCTCCACAACAGATAGATTTGTTAAGCCTTGAAATTGTCAGCAAAGGGCTGGAGTTCTCTTTTATTTGAAGTCTCCTGCCTCCCCTCCCCTCCCCATAATTCACATTTCTATGGCTCTAGCAATAAATCCATAGACCTCCAAGGGCAAAAATGGTAACTAGTGACAAACTGCGGAGCCTGGGGGGGTTATGCTGCTGTATAATCTTATGACGGCATGGTAAATAACTAATGTCATTTTCTTGTAATGTACTTATTGCTTTATCAGTCTAAACACGAGAGAACGCATCACATTTCTCAATGTTTTTCACTTCCCTATTAAACTCCTGGCTTCTTCACTGAGCCCTCTGCACACCGCTTGACTGCGCACTGGTGATCTGTAACTTGCTGCACTACAATATTATCATTTCTCAAGTCCTGTTCAACTCCAGCTGTAACTTCTCATGGGCAAAGATAAATGCCATCAGCAAAATGCAGGCACAGGCAGAATTTATCTCAATTTATCCTGCACAAAAAAAAAAAAGTAACTGAAGGTACCTTGCTGAAAGCAAAACATACTGCTTGAATGAATTTGCAACAAGTAATAAAATACAGCAGGGAGAACCCATTACTGTAGGCGAAGAAGGAAATATATGATGCTGGTAATTCACTTTAAAACAATGTTATTAAGCAAGTATAAAGGTGATTATCACCTTTTTTCGGCATTAAAGTTCTATTTATAAGCCAGCTGGTTGGTGACATCTAGCAATATTAAAGAGCCACATTTAATTTCTTGCAGAAAAAACTCTCTATGTTTTATGCCATGTCCAGGACTGCCAGCACTTGCAGCAATAGCAGAGGACAAAGGCAGGCCCACGGCAAAGTCTGCTGTCCTGAGGGCAAGGTTATAAACACTTAAAAGGCAAATATCTTAATAAATCCACAGGGGAATTGCTGAGGCCAAACCAGGAATTAAACCAGTTCTTCTAGTTAGTCCCCAGAACAAGAAAAAGACTCGTTTTCTTCTCAGCATTGCAGAAACCAAGCAGGAACGCAGGCACAGCCATTGTTACCCAGCAGCATCCTATTACAGGGCCATATTACTTCAGCCTAGATTCAAAAGGGAATAATGTTACATAATGAGACATCGTAGAGGTTTCATAGACATTGGCTCTTTACAACTTCAGGCTGGCTTCAGAGGAGTCACTTGGGTTGACTTTTGGCTCTTCAATCCAAAATCACAGTCCAGCTGCCTCCCTGCTCCATTTGCTCTGACTACCCGAAGTCCCAGAGGCACCCAAACAGACCCCTTGGGTCTTTGTTCTCTCTATTTCTGCCACAGATTTCTGCTGCTGCTTTTGAAAGTGTGCACTGGGAACTATACCGAATACTCTTGCACAACACCAGCATTACTTCCCTGTCACAGCAGTGAAAGTATTACCCACCACAGATACCCAAGCGAGCCCTGAACCTCCATGACTTTTCCAGCTCTTCTGATGCTCAGTACTCAGTGGATCTGCAGCTCCCAGAGGCAAGTGATTACAAGGGGATCTCAATGTCTTCTGTGCTTCCCTGAAGAGCTCAGAATAAATCCTGAATATGTGCTCTCTGAAGAATTAAATCCTAGAAGAAAAAAACCCCAATAATAACCCATCTCTATGACTTTCTAAATGTCATGATTTCTGAGTCAGTATCATGATTTCAGGACATTTGGGCTTGGCAAGCAGTCTCAGAGCAGAATCCCCCCCCCCCAAGAAAAAAAAAAAAGACAGGGAGATTTTCAAGCACGGGCTTGAGCCTTCTGTCTCTGCACAAGCAAATGCTGACGTGTTTCAGTGACCTGGTGACTGTGGGGTTACATCTTGCGGTAACTGCCCTCTAAAGAAAGGATCCCCTAGCGCAGGAGGCTGCAGGAGCAGTCTGTGGGCTCTGTTGGGAAGGATGCAGAGTTCAGTGCCAGGAAAGTCTTTAGAAAGAAAGCAGCAACCTCAATCCCTGCAGATTCTTCACATTGTTCTGGCTCCATGGCTTAACCTCTTGGAAGCTGACTTGAGGAATTGAATCCTTCAAAATGCAGATAAGCTGGAGGCAGCGTCCATCCCATTTACTATTTGCCATCCTGTTGCTCCAATACATACACATACTTGTTTAATAGCTCTTTCAAATAATAGCCAGGCTGAATAGAGCTCATTCTGAATAGGGTTCTCCAAGCCATCTTTTCCCATCAGGAAGTTGGACTCTGGCTGTACAGGGCAGAGAGAAGACCCATTACTCTCCAGACAAGGCATTTCAGTTGATCACGGTTTCTATAACCACATGATAAATCCTGCTTTTACAGATAAATTCCTCCTATCAAAGCAGAATCCTTCTGATTAAATTATTTAGAAAACTCAAAAACTAACAGGGTTTAATTTATTAATAAGGTGGCCAATTTAAATACTATCTTTGGAGATAATGAAATTGTTCTAACTCGGAGACTGAGAGAACATGAACACCATAGAAACTGCCATTGACAAAAGCCATAGTACTGCAGTTTGCAGTGAAAACACCCAGTATGTTCTTGCCCTTAAGATGGAAACAGGACAAATATTACTCAGGCTTCATGTGATGCTGCCAGAGAACAAAAGAACAGTATGTGGGTTGTTCTCTCCAGGCACTATCTAGGAATACGTTCCCTTTTCCAGGGGCCTATTAGAAAAATGGTGGGAAAAGAAAAAAAATAAGATGGTTGCTTCTGCCTTTCCTTCCAGTATAAGGCTGGTCAACAGCAATGGTGCACACTGAGGTGTACTGAGCACTTTCTATAGAGCCGTAGAGGGATGAGGAAGGTCTATTTAGCTTTAGGTTTATTCAGCAGCAAGATTCCAAGGGATGCTGCAGGATGGTCAGAGGTTTCAGAGGATGCTCAAGCAGCTTTTCCTTGCAGGACACAGGGAGATGTGCTGCCTTGTAACACAACCCAACACGTGGAACAGTCAGCTCGAGACTGTTGTGCAGGGACAGGCCAAGGGGAATGGCTTTAACCTGCCAGAGGTGAGACTGAGATAAGCTCTTAGGCAGAAGCTATTCCCTGGAAGGGTGCTGAGGCGCTGGCACAGGGTGCCCGGAGAAGCTGTGGCTGCCCCATCCCTGGCAGTGTTCAAGGCCAGGCTGGACACAGGGGCTTGGAGCAAGCTGCTCTAGTGGAAGGCGTCCCTGCCCGTGGCAGGGGTTGGAACTGGATGAGCTTTGAGGTCCCTTCCAACACAAACCAGTATAAGATTTCTATGAGATGTGAGGCAAGTCTTGTTTTCCGGTGCCAGAAATACTTCTGCCTGTTAGTTCAGAAATGCTGCCCTGCAATTATTCCTGATCTGGAGCTACAGACAGCAGATAAGTGCAAACCAGGCTTCATGCCATTAGATACTTTAACGAGGAGGTCAGTGTACTTTGCATTGAGGGATTTGGGATTTGTACATTAACTGGAGTGGCATGTGTTAGAAGGACATGTGAATTAATGACACTATTTATAACCCATCTCATTATCATGCACAGCTTGATGCCTCAGACAGCCACTAATTCTCTTAACCAATTTCTAGTGCTGAAAACAAAACTGCTGTTAGGAGAATGCTGCTGCTGTTATTGTTTGGTTTTGAATGCAAAATGCCCTTTTCAAAGAAAGGCTCCGTGATTACAGGATGTAACTCCCCTGAGCCCAAGCCTCAGACACAGAAATATTCATGTTGAGGCTGATAAACGAACAATGAACAAATTACACGCTTGATTCCCCTGCTTTGCCTTACTTTTGATCTCTAATATTAGATTGATATAATTGTTTTCCAGATCCCTCTGTGCATGTTACCAGTTTGAATGTTGCTATAGAAATGTAAAAATCAACGTCATGTCCCTTCGACTTTAACAGAAATGTGCTCCTCCTTTCATTTCTGCCCTATTCTTTGATACAAAAACGAGAATCTGTCATCTGACAAATATTACAGCCTCAGATGTGATTCCAGTCTTTTCCCTTACAAGGCTGTAGCAGGGCACTGGCATTTCTGACCCTTCCAGCTAAAGGTCTTATCCTGCTTATATAGAAAACAAGTAAAGAGGCACTTTTTTGTTCTACAGAGCTATACATTTACAAGGGATTAAAGGACTTAGAAGTGTAAGGAAGAGTTATATGGAAACCAGATCATTTTCCTAAACACAGACATCCAACAGCAACATCCATCCCTTCTTTCTCCTGCCAAGAGAAATCACTGTTTGCAAGGTTGGCTGCCTGGGGCAATGTCTCTGACCTGTCTTCAGTTTCCTGCTCCCATATGTGGACACAATGCCTTTCTAGGCAAAGAAAAGCAAGCGTATGTGCATCTGCTATGGGCTAATTAACACTCACCTACAGACCAGGGGGATCTTTGCTCCTCTTGTACACTCCGAGTTGGGACTGGGACATTGGAGGACATTAGTGGCATAGAATCATAGAATGGTTAGGGTTGGAATGGACCTTAAGATCATCCAGTTCCAACCCCCTGCCATGGGCCGGGACATCTCACACTAAACCATGTCACCCAAGACTCCAATATCTCCATGTCCTTCTTATGTTGAGGACACCAGAACTGCACACAGTGCTGCAAGTGGGGTCTCATGAGTGTCAGTACAAAACAACCATCACCTCACCATGTCTTCTCCAAGCAGCCCCTCAGGGCTGTGCACAGAAGGAGCTTACTTCACATGAACCCACAATGTCTTCATCTGCCACTAATTGATTAGGAAAGGAGAAGAAAGACCATGACACCGTGAGAAAGAGCAGGGCTGATGGTGGAGAAAGCTGCTTCTCAGCAATGAGCAATGCTCTTCCTTCTTCGGAGAAAATAAACACTGGGAATCAATTAGCTCTAAATATAAGTGAAAATAATGTGGCTTATTGGGCACAAAAATTGTTTTAGTGATAGGAATGGAAATGAATCCATTATGACTGACAATAACGCTAATAAAGATTAATTTCCAGAGGTCAGGAGGAGCGGAAAGAGCCACAATCACAGCAGCTTTCTCCGCTCTTGTTTACTGATGGGAGGAGAGCAGAGCTGCCCATTTGCTAAGGCTGCTAAAGTGGAGGAGAAAAGGAAGATGGATCCCAAAACCATCCCATGTCGTGGTGGTGTTGAGTTACCAGTGATGGGGCCTGAGCTCCCCCAGTCCCTCTGTGCTCCATGGTCTGCTCAGAGCTGGGCTCAGTCCAAAGGGAGCACAGGAGAGAGCTCCAGCCTCCTGGGTAGGAAAATACCTTGTTTGGGAAGGTGTTTTCAGAAGCCTCTTTTAGTAGCTTCTCCATGCGGGTGCTGTGCTTACTTATAGCCCCCATCAGCTGGCAAATCTAATGCCTGGCAGCTAATTCTCCATCCCTGCTGCACCACTGGTTATCATCTCAGTACAAAGCCCTGCCCTGAAACTAGTACTGCTCTATTACATCTCAGAAGCATCTTTCCCTTTACACAAACTCCTTCCCAGTCTACTCAGGGGCTTATTGAGCAGCAGGATAAACATATTATACACTGGGAGGGTGTAGGAGTTGATTTACATCTCTTCTCTTGCCATGAGGCTACCAGGATGGAGAATGGAGGAGAAGGATTTAACTATGCATGACGTCTTTAGGGTAAAATGTCATAGACAAAGACCCCACTCAACACTGGTCAAAGGATGGCCTTTTCCAGAACATTCAGAGATCTTAGCTCTCATTGAGCTGTTCCAGACACCTTTCCCCACAATGATCCGTTGCTGTGAGCTATTCTGTCACGTAAATTTAATGCAGCAGAATGTGAATAGATTGCACTTGCTAAAAACAAGTGTTTACTGGTGACTGTTTGCATGGAGGGAAGCCTTTTAGGTGTACTCATCCCCCTCTTCCTCCCTATCCAGTTTTAGCACTGACAGCCTGTGACCTCCATATGTCAGCTGGATTGGAGTCCCCTGTCATAACCATGTCATGGCTTAAGCTGTAAATCACGCAGCTGTAAATCACTACAGCAGTGCTCAGTGTCCAGTGTCTGGGCCATCTCCCAGCACGTGTGTCCCCAGCAGCCACAGTCATTTTCTTCTGCACTGTCAGATGACTCCTTGTCCCCCTGGCAAGACCTGCCTGCTCCCCCTTGCTGCTCTCCAGATAAACAGTCTATAGTCTAAGAGGTTAATTGCAGGCAACACTGATGTCTTTACCTCCATCTGTGCTGTCTTTAGCTTGATGCACTCACAACAGTGAAGGCATCAGCTGAGTCTGGGGAACATTCTGTATGATTTGTGATAGAGAAATTAGCCACGGAAAATATTTCTACAGATTTAATGATCATTGTATTGAGACATTTATGAAAACAATCTCAAACCGTCACTGAAACACTTGGCACCCATTTGTCATTAGCAGCAGCTAGTTCAGTACAAGTAAAAAATATCCCAGAATTTGAGTGAGAAAAATCTTTCTAGAATCTTTAGTAAAATGTCTCATGAATATTGCTGAGTTTCACCAGTGAAAGCTGAAGTCTTCCTGGCCACCCCCCAGGCTAATGTGGGAAACCAGCAATGAAGCATCAGCAAAAATGAGGGGACCTGACTGGTGCTATATGGTAAGGGAAGCTGATAAGAGGTGCTTGGGCTCTCATCCCCTCTGACTTGAACTGAGGTTTTTCTAATTCATGCATGAGGCTGCAGTAGAGGGTTGAACAGACAGTTACCTCTCTCTAATCCCTGCTCTTCCTTTGCATCATAAGCATATTTAAAGGGCATTTAGAAATAGCAGCCACAACCTAAGTTAAGATGCAATATGAAAGTAAAATATTTGGTGGGTTGTATGGGAAAGTGATGCAGTAGGCTTACACACTGGAGATAACATGGCCTTTACTTCCCTCGTGATCTGCCCCTCGGCTTCTGTGCTTACTTGTGTTTGTGGTTATCACAGAACCACAGAGTGGTTTGAATTGAAAGGGACCTTAAAGCTTGTCCAGCCCCACCAAGCAACCTGCGCCTTTCCCCCAGCATCGCCTCAGATCATCTCCCTGGCAGGAGGAAAGCATCTGATCCCTTCTTCCCCAGCTCAGTATTTCCCAGTCCCAGTGGATGATAAAATACCACAGGACAGTCTGCAGAGCAGCAAAAGGAAAAAGAAAACACAATCCTGCACTGATATATGTCACTTGTACCGATACATGCCACAGGTACCAAAAAAAAAGGGTGACTTGGAAGCAACCACAAGCCCTCGAGACCAGCACAGCTTTGGTTTGGTTATAAACGAAACCTATTTATTGCTGCAATATTATAAGCAAGCTAAGTGCAAGCCATGGAAGATGGGAGAAGCTGAATTGGTAGGTGGGAGCTGGCAGGTTGCTGGAAAACTGCCACGTAAATGACTATGTGCGATCTCCCCCAGGAGGGAAGGAAGCCAGCACGAAACACCTCAACTGGTGTGAAACTGGCTTTAATAATTGAGCCTGCAAAAAGTGGAGATTAAAAATTCATTCTGAACTAAATGAAGCCATTAGCAGAAGAGCTTTCCTCCAATACACATTCATGATCTGTAATACACTAATACAGACACCTTTTGAAGAGCACAAACACCTATCGCTCAACCCCTGCAAGCTGTGCTGCCCCTCACCTCTGCTGCTCAGTGCCTGGACTCTCACAGTAAGCGGGGAGGAACAACGATCACACTGCATTTTGTTAGCTCTTTACAGTATAAACACTCACATCTTAAAATGAAACCTAATTTTGTGTCCCTGACTGGAACACTGTGAGAAAACATTGGAAAGGGGGGATTCAGGGATTTCAGTTTGTTTTTCTGCACTTTTTCATGGAATTTCCATAGCATAAAATTCATTGAAACCATCTGTTATATAATGTTCCATTATAAATGATGGAATATCAAGCAGAACCTGGGGTGTGCTAAGAAACAAATCGTGCAGTAAAAAACACCCCTGTCAATCATTCTTCTTAAAGGAATCCAGAAAGAACTGGGCATCCATATGGCTCAGAAGACAATACTGAGTCATAGGAACATGCAAATAAGAGAGGAAAACAGACTTATCCATGTTCTCATGAATGCAGCTGCTCTATGGCATGCTCAAGTATTGTTATAACCAGACACTGCTGCGGACACCCAGGGCTTGGCTACTCACCCCCTCTTTGTACCCCTGGACATGGCTCACTGGGTGATGCCTGGTTCCAGTGTACCTCAGCTCACCAAGTCACAGTGATCACAGTGAGAGCAGCCCCACATATAAGGCCCTTGGTGGAATCGCTAACAACCAGCACCAAAAGGAGCCCCCCAGATTTTAAACACAGCAAGAGATGGATTTTCTGGCCATGAATGTGGGCTGTGAATAGATGGCTTGCACCAGTCCTTCTGCAGCCCTCAGTACTCCATGTGTGATGCTGTAACCATCAGGACCAGGTTGATTTTGGGGTTTCTCCTTTTTCTGACAAGCTCTAATAACTGCACTCCTGGCATTATTTAATGCTGTGGATAGTGCTTCTGAAGACAAAAGTAGCTTTAAGATTTAAACCGTTAAAACCCATAGTTTCTGTGCTTTCCTCTGCTTATGCTGCTTTCAGTACAGAGGAATTCAGGACAGAGTCTACTTCTCTATGAAATGTTGATGGTGCTCTTGGCTGGGAGGCTGACAGTACAGTGAATTCCAAATTCAGATGTTCCACTCTTATGATGTGCTTATAATTACACGTATTTCCCTTCAGTGCTGGATATCTCCCTGGCTTATTGTTCAAGGCAGCTGCATGGTAAGGATTATGCCTGTGGAACCCAATAGACTGATGACATGATTTAGGACCTATGTGGAAAGTTTAATTAAATTAAATAGAAGTGCAATTTTCTTCAATTCTCTGAGGAGAGCCTGCCAGACTGCACACCTTTGCTCTGCTCTAGAAACCTTATGAAAAGAGGGAAAAATACAAGGAATCGTTGTTTTATATCCTTAATTAAGACGTTTAAATGTTCAATAATGAATAAATTTGTATTCTTTGGAGGGAAGATATGAAATATTTATTGTCTTGCCCCTTGTTTTGCTTTGTTCACAATTTTTTTGCTTCTTTATAAATGATCTGGATGGCTGCAGACCTTCTGACTGGGCTTCCGGGGTCCCCACCATTCCAATGACATCATCCTTGCCACCACACCTGCGTCATGTGCAGGCAAAAAGGCAAAACAAATGAGCTCTGCATTCTGTGAATTCTGTGCTGCCTTCCATAGCAAATTCCAGAGATAATGAGACAAGAGCCCCGCCTTGAACTCCAGGAGCACAAAGGCAGATCAAGCATCATTCCCAGCAGGTTTCCCCTCATGGATGCAGTACCTGGTCCATGGATGGAGCTGGAGGAGCTCTGAGCTGCTGCTGAAACACTCACACAGATCGAATGTCCATTTCTCATATTTTGTTTTCAAGCTCAAAATTGCACAATTAATAAATATAATTTAGAGCATGATGAAGTTTTCCTCTCAGTGACCTTTAAGAGGCGTCCCTGCAATGTCCACTTTCCATCAGCTCTCAAAGCTTTTCCCAAGGCTTTTGACATTCTGTAGGACGATAGGGACAACTCAGAGCCAGCCCCTGGCTGCACTCCACCTTTACACACCAGGTTCACTTTGGCTCCCCATAACCATCCAGGTGGGGTCATGGTCTGCACCTCCAGGGTTCCCTGGAGGACTGGTGAAATGACACCCAGTGCATTGCTGGGGTAGAGCATCCCAGAGCGGTGTGGGTTGCAGGGACCTTAAAGCTCCTCCAGTTCCAACCCCTGCCATGGGCAGGGACACTTTCCGCTAGAGCAAGTTGCTCCGGTCCCTATCCAGCCTGGCCTTGTGTCCCATCAGCTTCCTGTGCAGCAGATAGTGAAAGCAATTCTATATCATATTTTCAGGACAAACCATCCAGAAATACAGTGAGCTGCAGCAGCAGGGCATGTTGGTATGCAGGAACTTACTCTTTGGCTTGGATTTGAGCCAGGAAACAATATCTGACATCCCTGCTGGGGTGGGAAATGGGATTTTAAATCTCAGAATCTTCAGCCAAGTAATTAGATGGACAATAAAATTCACGCCTCCTCTCCCAAGAGGAAGCTGAGGGCTTTGCAGTGATAGATTCCCGATTTTCATCTCCTAGTAGCTTTAATGAAAGAAGCATTGAAATTGAAATCTCAGCACTTACAGTCTGAACACATCTTTAAATTGCATAATGTTTTATTAATTAGATATTTAATTACTGTGGCTTAGCAGAAACATGGTCACATTTATAACTACCTAGAAAAATGGCAAATTTTCCACATAAAAGCAATGAGGTGCAAAGACTTGTAAGGGCAGCAGCTTTCAAAATAGCAGCATGTTACAGTACAAATGCCTTAAAGTTTAGTGCCACAGTATCTCTGCTATATATATTCATCACATAAATATTTCTGTGCAAAGACAGAGCCATGCTCTACGAGGACACAATTTGTAGTGTTTTTATCTCATTTGGCATCAAAATAAACAGCCCCCTTTTGCTTTCAGTTCAGATCTGGCATAAAGCCACTAAAATTTGTTCTGCAAGCAGAATTGTGCCCATTGCTTCTGTAAAGCAGCAAAGTTTCCAGTACCATAGTTTTGTTCTGTGCCAACTAATTTGGATACAACAGATTGAATTTAAAGGTCAGGAAGGCATCCCAAGTGACTGGCTGAGGAAGGTGAAATGCGTTTGCAAAACTGATTTGAGAAAATGGGAACAGCGCAGAGAAGTTATGGAGCATTTTATGAAACCTGCATTTCATAGGAGGCAAAATTGAATTGAGGTGCCAGCAGCAGCAAATTGCTGCTTGTAGCAGCCTGCCTCAAATCAGGGATGTCATCAAAAGCTGTTTTACTTCTAGCAATGCTGATGACCAAGAAACAAAACACCTCTGCATGTTAAAGTCCACAAAGCCAGCAGATAAAGAGCAAAGAACCAAGCAGCATCCCTGACCCAAAGCATGGATCTGACTGTTTGGAAACTATCAAGAGCAAGGTTTCAATTTCCACACAGGTTTTTTCTCCACGTTTACAATGATGGATCACAGCCCTGGACCCAAGCGGCCTGGGAAGAGCACTTCTCTTTTATTACAGCCCAGCCACCCAAGCAGCATTTGTCAATAACCCAATGCAACCTCTCTTCCCACCATATTCATATCTCTATTGCAATAGAAGCTATGAAGACAAGCAAAAAGGCTTTGCAACCTGGGGTGATACAAGAATTACCAACTCCACATTGCAGGCAACAACAGTAGACTTAGGAGCAAATCTTCATTTCAGTGGGGCTCCCCAGCATGCTGAGTGCCCTAACTAGGAGTCACGAGTGACTGAGCAGGATTTCCAGGGGACAAAGAAAATGGACCTTGAAATCACAGTAAAGCCACTGCATATGGCTGGGCTGATGAGCACTTACAATTTGTGGCATATAAAGTCATATGCTGTTGTGGGAGTAAATAAGCTATTCCACTCACAAGGTGGCAAGCCACTCTGAGGATAAAACCTAACTCTTTGGAGTCATAGAATGATTAAAAGCTCATCTAGTTCCAAACTCTTGCCAGCACCTCTGTACCCTCACAGGGAAGAGCTTCTGCCTAAGAGCTCATCTCAGTCTCCCCTCTGGCAGGTTAAAGCCATTCCCTTTGTCCTGTCCCTACAGGCCCTTATCCAAAGCCCCTCTCCAGGTTTCCTGTCATCCCCTTTTACAAGACATCTCTGCCTCAAGCTGACCACCTGGGGTTGAGTGTCCAGGTCTCTCAAGTGCCCACAGTGCATGGCCATAGGGCTGGGAGCCATCAGAGCACACTGGACACTGCTGCGTAAGCCTGAGTGATGCATCTGCAAAATCACAAAGAACGTGCTAGGCGACCCCTCGCAGGTGCAGCTTAGACAGTTTCTTGCCTCAGGCAGGATCAGCTGGAGCTCTGCCCTTGCGCTGTGTCCCATCTGTCCATATCCACCTCCTCAGGCTGTTAAAGTACTTCAGTGTCCACTAGGAAATGTCTCCAGATGCCTGATGCTCTTCCCTGCTGTGGTGCAAACCCAGCGTTCCACAGCTCGTGCCTCCCCTTCCCTGAGGAAGATGAGAGCTGCCAGAGCCATGTTACACACACACACTTCTTGGCTGTGTCCCGGGGGGTTGTGTATTCCCAGGGAACGGGAACAGAGCCCCCGTGCCATCCCCTCTCTGCCAAGCCCATGGCTGCTGCTCAGACGGGGGCAAGGGAGGAGGAGAAGTGGTTCTGCCCCAGGGAACAAGGCGTGGGAAGGGCCACATTCAGGACAGGGAAACCAAGAGGTAATTGCTGATCACTTTGTGCTTTTGTACTCATTTGCTATGGACCAAGGAAGTTGTTCATGGACTCACTTGCGCTAGTACAAGCTAAAAAAGCTGTTTTACCAGCACCGCTGGCAGGAGTCACACAGTGCCATGGCTGCACACTCATACATCAAATACTAGTGCACCACTCCTTCATTTCATCACCCACACAAGCATTCGTGCCAGTGAGGATTGCCAGTCCAGAATAATGCCAGAGACTCTGCTGGCCATCTGCTAAGCTGTTCTGTGGTCCCACAGCTAATGTGGTTTGTGCAAATCTCACATACATGAAGTGTTGCAGCCAAAGGTTTCTCAGCAGTTCAGTAGCACGTACACATCTGCTCCTGTTCTAACACCCACAAGCATGGGGAGATTAAAGACATTTTACACCTAACAACAAAAACATAATCTTCTGTCTCTATGGCAGCTCAATAAATGTTATTCAGAAGATGACTGAGGTTTTTCAGCTGCACTGGTCAATTCTCTTACTGAGAAAGCAAATCCACATGTGGTTCATCATCAGGTAGAGTCATAGATTCAACTAGAATCAACCAACCAGGTTGGAAAAGACCTTTAAGAACATTAAGTCCAACTGTGCTCCTAACATTGCCAAGCCCACCACTAAACCATGTCCCTAAGCACCACTATATATCACATGTTGGGGACAAAATCAAACCTGTCATATAAGGATGAAAGTAGTCCTGAATGTATTGGACATAGAAACATCTATATTGAGATTCTTTGGTTACAGGGACCCTTTTCCAGTTCTGCCCATAAGACGTAGGTGGGTTTTGGTGAGTCTCAGGTGCCGGTGCCAGCCCCATGCCCATCCCCACAGTAAGTACATAGCAACTTCCCAGTGCCACCAAATAAAACAGCCCTTACTGCTGCACTAATTTTAATGACCCTTTCCCACAGTCTCCTTTGCGTATGCATTGATTTACACCCTTTCTAATCAATAGCCTCAGTCCAGAAGCCAACTCCTGTCACCTGAAGCCAGTCCCATGGTCTGTAGATCGCGTACTTAGTGGTTGTGGTGCAAGAGCACAGATATGGAGCCACTGTATCTCCCTCCACAAAAGTGACAGTGGGCCCCAAATGTAGACACACCACCAGAATACTGCAGCAGCTCTGGCAAGGTCCCAGGTCCTGGAAGGGCTGAATCCAGACACACAGCTAGCTGAAACACTGCACAACGGCCATCTTGCCCCAGAAACCCTTCCTGGTAGCACTCAGCGTAGCACCCACCATGAAACTCCATCCTGACAGCTCCCAGGGCTCACCAGCTCCTAAATTGCACTATGGATCTGAATTAAAGGTGGGAATTTCCATCTCATCTCCATCATTGGCATCCTACAAGAACTACTCTCAGCTTTGTTCTTTGAGGGGGGAAAAATGCATTATGCATAGCAAGAACTTCTCCATCCATCTTCCAGAATGTATTATAACTCTTGACAAGGGCTTTCCAAGTCACCAGTCTCATTTGAAAGGAAGGCAAGCTGAGCCACAAATATCACATGCTGCAGCTCCAAGTGCTCCTTGCTAGAAAAGCCACTAGAGGGGCGCAAGTGGCAGGAAGGCTGTGCACAGACCCTACAGACTCTGCAGCTGGATGACAAGCACTGGACTATGTCTGACCTCTGTTCCATGCCCATCACTGCTGCATGATGCAATGGGCATCTCCACGGAGCTGCAGAGGCAGGTGAGATAGAAGCTCCATCTTTGTGGGAGTATCAGGGAAAGAGTCAAGACGCAAGGAATCTCCAGAGGCCTCCTGGGACTTCCCAAATCCATTATGGTGACAGCGAGATTTAATTTAGCACAGTACACAGTTACCTTGTAATACGTAGCAGGGTCACTGGATGCTCAGGGGTGAGTAGTATACATACAGAGAGAAAGCCAACTAAAGCTTCGCAGGGCATGCTGTGTAAATGTATACAAATACATCAAAGCAAAAAGCCCTGCCTTATTTTACCTCTATCCAGTAATGGCATATTTCCTATTTCAGTAATGGAATGTGCAGTTGCAGTGTGAGGCCTGAACCCAGCCTCACGCGGGCTGTTTGTAGAGTCATAGAAAAACCCCTCCCAGAGACAAAGCAATTCATGAACCCCAGCTGCCCCAAGTATAGCTCCATCCCCATTGTGTTCTACTTCCATCTCTCCCTCCAACACCAAAACACTGCTGTATTACACTATAAATTTGTATTTCTGAGAAGTAACGAGTTGTGATGGGACTCAAGTTCAGATGAGCTCTTAAGCAGAAGCTCTTTCCTGTGAGGGTGCTGAGGCGCTGGCACAGGGTGCCCAGAGAAGCTGTGGCTGCCCCATCCCTGGCAGTGTTCAAGGCCAGGCTGGACACAGGGGCTTGGAGCAAGCTCCTCTAGTGGAAGGTGTCCCTGCCCGTGTCGGGTTGGGGCTGGATGAGCTTTAAGGTCCCTTCCAACCAGTGCTGTTGAAGCTGCTCTAGAGCTGACTTGCCAATGGGAGTCTTGTTCTGGGGGTTGTTGGCATTTGGGATGTTAAAAGTAGAAAAACATCCAAGCCTATAGACTGACTTTCTTCCAACAGGGATGCCTGGTCATGCATCCACTTGGCTTTCCCCTGCGGTGTATTGAAAGCAAGTATTTTAGCTAGATAACGAGTGTCAGTGAGACTCAGTTCTCCCTTCTATCAGCTGTGCAAAATGGGTGTGCATGGAGTAAAGTCTTATCCATAGATGTGGATGTGTCCTGGAGTTGCTTTCTGACATCTGTGAGTCTTACTACACATGCTTCCTTTATTGATGTGTTTGGGTTTTTTAATTGCAGCATATGAGCATTTGTAAGTTTTCATTTCTGCTCTTGGCACTCAGTGGTAAATGATCCTGAGCTCAGTGCCAAGGCATGTATCAAATGACCTTCAAGTGTGAGAGGAAATCATTTCACTTTAAAATCTGTCAATAAGCAATAGGCAGAAGCTTTGTACATTTAATAGCATCTATCAAATATATTCCCTTAAGAAGTTGCTGACCTTCTTAGTAGAGGCCAGTCAACACCACACACTTCTGCTTGCTGCCTTTATCAAAAAGATGGGATTGCTACCAGTCAGTTCTGCACTGAGAAATTAGGTCAGCTATCAACAGCAACGGATTACAGAACTCAAATGATGCGTTCTCTCTGCCTGATGAAAGGAAAGTACAACAGTGGCCTTTCAGTGCCTTATAGTCAGGGCATCCTCATCACAGCTCTGCTCCTGCATTACATGACTCTCCTTTCTAAGAGCACAATGACTTGAGGAAGAGACTATTTAGTAGCCTGTAAATCCACACAACAGAGGTTCCAGTCAGGTTTTGATAACAGGAGACTGGGTAACAATTGGTCACATAACTTGCAGTGAACTTTCAGAAGAGTTTCATGTTTTAAAGCTGTGAAAGTAGGATCAGATCTGGAACAGAACCGGCCCCTGTGATTCCACCACCACATTTGACAGAGAACTCATTTTCCACTATGCACATCACAAGAGGGAAGGAGGAGATGGAGTGACAGCCTCTCCAATGGCAGGGGTTTGATTGCACAGGCAAAAAATTACAAATGAAGTTTTTTTTTTGGAAAGCAGCTGATAAATTAAGGAAAGCGTTTGCAGATGAGCTGAATGTCTAAAAACACATCCCATGCATGGGCTAGGTTTGGCCTAATGAAATGTTCATGTTTCCAGAAGTAATTCAGTAGCAACAAGTTTAGCAGAAGGTAAACAGTTGCAAGGATGTTATAGACTCACAGGCTGGTTTGGGTTGGAAGGGACCTTAAAGCTCATCCAGTGTCCAACAAGCAACACCCTCCACTTGAGCACATGGGGATAGAGAAAAGGCTTTGAACCACAGGATCAACAGCACCAGAACAGGATCAAACTGAGTCCAAACCCTCGCTCCTGTTCTCCCCCGGTCCCTGTGGGAAAGGGGGGATGAGTCCCACAGGGAGCGCCTTGTGAGGTATGGGGATACTTGGTTTTCTGGTGTATAAGTCCACAGGGGGAATCAATGAAGATGGTGTTTTACCAAAATGACTCTCAGAAAACAGATTCACTAATAAAAGTATCACAATTCCCTTACTGGAATATACTTTTGCATATTTATAATAGCGAAAGGAGGAAATCTGTACCATTAATTCCCTCTATAAAGTAATACTTTATGTACAAAGGGATTTACAGGCACTGACGAGGTATTGAACAAAACAAAATCAATCTCCTTTTCATTAAAAATGTAAGATCAAAACTCCCAGGGCAGTAATTCCAGAGCCCGAGATCTTTCAGACCTTGGGATTAATGGATTCACTTCCACAAAATAAATTCACTGGCTTCCCACTCTACCATTTGTTATGGCTCTCAGCAGTGCTCCTAAGTACAACTTGGTAAATGTGGCAGGTGGAAAGCTTGTGAGGAATGCAGGTGTGTAAGAGGTTTGTGCAGGATGAGTCTGGGAGGAGAGATACTTAAATCTCAAAGCATTTAGCTCTAGAACAGCAAGAATGTAGGTTCTCTGTTGTGAGATCATACAGAGTCATTGCAAGTTGAACTGAACTGAGCTAAACTTGTCTGGACTGGGGTAAATGGACTGGTCTTAAGTGAGCTAAACTGGGCTGGACTGGGCTGAGCTGGGCTAATCTGCACTAAACTGAGCTGGCCTGGGTTGGACTGAGCTGAACTGGGTTGAACCGTTCTTGCCTGGGCTTGGCTGGGATGGACTGGGCTAAACTGTGCTGGACAGGTCTGACCAGGGCTAAAATGCACTGGACTGGGATAAACTGCTCTTGGCTGGGCTTAATTGCACTGCACTGGGCTAAACTGAGCTGCACTGGTCTGAATAGGGCCAAACTAGGTGTAAATGGGCTAAACGAGGCCGGCCTGGGCTAAACTGGGCTAAACAAGGTGGAACTGTGCTGAATCGGGCTGGGCTAAATCGGGCTGGGCTTGGCTTGGCTGAACTTGGCTAAACTGGGCTAAACTGGGCTAACCTGGGTTGGACTGGTCTAAAGAGGGCTAAACTGGGCTGAACTGGGTTAAACTGAGCTGGGCTTTGCTTGGGTGGGCTAAACTGTGCTGGAGTGGGCTGATCTGGGGTAAACTAGGTTAAACTGGTCTGAATGGGGCTGAACTAGGCTAAACTGGTCTGAACTGGGCTAAAGTAGGCTGAATTGGACCAAACTTGTCTTGGCTGATCTAAACTGGTTTGAACTGGGCTAAACCGTGCTGAATTGGCTAAACTTGGCTGGGCTGGGCTAAAATGAGCTGGGTTGGTCTGGGAAGGGCTAAACTGGGCTGGACTGGGCTGAATCCCAATAAACTGGGCTCAACTGGGCCAAATTGGGCTGAACAGATCTGAACTTTTCTAAATGCGGCTGGACTGGGCTGAATTGGACTGAATTTTGCTTGGCTGTACTGAACTGGGCTAAACTGGGCTTGAATTCGCTAAACAGGTCTTGGCTGCGCTTAGCTGAGCTAAACTGGGCTGAATTGTGCTAAACTGGGCCTAACTGGGCTAAACCTGTCTGGACTGAGCTGGATTGGGCTGTCTGGGCTGTAAACTGGGCTGAACTGGGTTAAATTGGGCTGGTATAGGCTGGACTGGGCTAAACAGGTCTGGACTGAGCTTGCATAAACTGTGCTATGTTGGGCTGGGAAGGGCTAAACCAGGCTGAGCTGGAGTGGGCTGGGCTGCATTGGACTAAACTGGGCTGGACTAGGCTAAACTGGGATCAATAGAGCTAAGCTGTGCTGGAGTGGTCTGAATGCGGCTAAATTGAGCTTAACTGTGCTAAACTGGACAGATCTGAATGTGGCTAAATTGCGCTGGACTAGTCTAAACTGTGCTGGGCTAAACTGGGCTGAAGTTGGCTAAACTGGGCTTAACAGGGCTAAATTGTGCTGGACTGGTCTGAATTGGGCTAAACCCTGCTGAACTGTGCTAAATTAGTCTGGACAGGTCTGAACTGGGTTGAACTGGGCTAGGCTGGGCTAAACTGGGTAGAACTGGGCTTGGCTAAATTGGTTTGGATGGGGCTAAACTGGGCTGGGCTAAACTGGAATGGACTGTGCTAAAGTTGGCTGCACTGGGCTAAAGTGGGTTAAATGGGCTGAGATGAACTGGAATGGGCTGGACAGGGCAAAAGTGGGCTGGGCTGAACTGGTCTAAAGTGTCTGAACTGGGATAAACTGGGCTATACTGTGCTAAGGTGGTCCAAACTGTGCTGTGCTACGTTAGGCTACAGCAGTCTGAACTGGGCTAAACTGGACTTAACTGGGCCAAACCGGGCTGAACTGGGCTGGACTGGGCTAAATTGGATTTTCTTTTTCTTGTTTTCCATGCAGATCATTGTTAAAATCAGATGTTTCTGAGCGATCATTCCGAAGGTGGGAATCCTGTTGGGCTGAATGGCTCTGTTTTGGCCCGGGGGCCGGGGGGGGGGGGGGGTCGGGGGGCCAGCGGGCTGGGGGATTATAAGCAGAAGGCTCCCCAGATGGCAGGAGAATATTCTTTGAAACTCAAATTTGCCAGAACAGAATTCACTTGTTCAGCAATTCCAAAATTCAAGAGCCCCCATCATCCAAAGCCTGAATTCCATTAAATACAAAATCCCAGGAGTGCTGCTGCTATGGTTCTGGGACTTGCTAAGAGGAGCGCCCGGCTCCGCTGGGTGCTGGCACACAGTAGCCAGGGCGTGGGCTCCTCTTGCCGTTGGAGACCGCGACACTGAGCGGCTGCGGGGAACACAAGTGCCTCCGGCGGGAGGGATGAGAACGGGGACACGGTCCCCACTGCATCCCGGGATAGCAGCCCCGCCCCGCCGCGACTCCCCCTCTCCCGCTGCCGGGCTGCCACAAACCCCCTCGGTACCCCGGTTCCTCGGTTCTACCCCGTGCCGAGCCGAGCCCTGCGGTAAAACTTCTGTCCATGCCCATGGCAGGGGGTTGGAACTGGATGGTCTTTAGGTCCTTCCCAACCCAAACGATTCAACGATTCTACGATTCTATGATTTTAAGTTGGTGTCATCCCACAACTTCAAAGGATTTTTTAAAGGTTATTCTATTCTATTTGTTCTATTTTAAGCTGAAAACAAAAGCATAATTACATAGAAGGTAAACCTGTGATTTTTATCACTTCCAGTTCTATATCCTGTACCTCATCTTTGACAACTAAAGAGAGTATTCACAACTAACAGCCAGTACAATGTTTTTATTTGTCAGATGTTAGCTATGACTTTCACCCAGGGTGAAAATGGGTATTTCAGCGCTCATTGGCAATAAAGTTTGAATTAAAGCAGGAGGATGCTTCTGAAAAATCTTTCTAACAAGCCTCATGATTTTTCCTACCTCAGCTGTAGAGCCTGAGCTGGTTTTTTCCACTAATTCTGACTGCTCCACACTGAAAAATCCATGGGTTTTGTAAGGAAGGCAGAGTACAACTTTTAGTTCTCAGCTGCAAAGACAAAGACCTCTTTCCCCTCCTCTCGTACTTGCTACAACCCAGCTCCGCCCCCTGCCGCCTGCACCATCCCTCCTCCGCCTCTGCCTCTCAAGCACACCCTCCTTAGCTGAATCATTTCAAAGAGAAAGGTCCCGATCCCAGGAGAAAAGACCTTTTCCTGTTGCATTCCCTCTGAACCATCAGGCTTGGTGTGTATTAGAAGAATCAGAGCAAAGCTCGCTGCAAAATAGCTGCAGGTAGAGGCCAAACTCTCCCTTTTGGGTTTAGCATAATGGCCACGAAACCAACGCATGTCCCTGGGCCGGCTGTGCAGTTATTATTGACTTACTTTAGTAGTGAAAAAAGTCAGGTTTTGTTGTTAAAACATTCAATCATGTTTATAAATACTAAAGTGAAATCCAAACATCATCTTTCTCTCTGATCAGTTCAGAGCCCTCTGTGACATCAAGTGTAGCTATTCCCTGCAAAACTCAGATTAAACTAATTATGCTGTTAATCAAGAGCATGACTGCATTTTGATGACGTTCAGTTATCTCCCATCTCTCTCCTCAAAACAGCACGAGAAAAGATCCAGAACAAAAGATTCGCCTCTTGCGTCCGCTCTTCAGGCACATCTAATTAAACCTGGGACTATGAAAATCCAATACAAGGGGAAATGGGTCAATGTCATAATTAATGAGCTCACAGTGAAACAATCAAATCAAACGAGCTTCAAATATTGCTCATAAGTGACAGAGCAAATACATTTCAATGCCTGTTTTGAAATTCCACGGTGATGTGAAGATAGTCCCTTCTAATCCTTCAGAGAACAACGGTGGTGTCTCCACTGCATGTCATGTATTATCTACCCGCCTTTGAAACGCTGAGAACTTATCTCTAATACCTTTCCAGATCAAACGCTTTCTGAAATCCTAAGGCAACTCAAAAGGGCTATTCCTGCTCTGAGACAACTCTGCAGCATCTGCAGATCAAAAGAGCTAAACAAATATTTCCTGTCCACAAACCTAACAAGAAAATCTTTCCAGTAGCAAAGTGATTCACTTCCTAATCTCCACATAGTCCTTATCTCTCAGCAGCTTCAGATTTTGATATTCAGGAGTGAAATGGACATTATTTGAAATGGAACAGTATTCCCGTCTTCATAATCATGTTATGTTTGGAGCCTATCATGGGAGATTATGGAAATCCTCCTGAAATGCAGTCACAAGAGTAACTGGGTAGGTTATTTTTGTTAGTTACTAAAGAGTATTTGTGGGCAGCAACTCAGAGCATGAATATCTGCTCCTCAGCAGGAGAACTGTCTCCTACAGATCTTCCAGTAGTTTAATTGCAGTTTTGAAGACAGAAAACCCACCTTTACCCTCTTGAGCAGCGAGGCTCTGTGTCCCTGCAGAACGATGGCTGATTAAGGGTGCTGTTATTCCTCCTGCCATACACACTGGTGACACAGAGAGTGGCTCAGTGATTAATGCAGTGTGAGCTCATGCACTGAAACCACGGGAAGTCCTCACAGGACATGGGCTGTAGTAATTTATTAGTAGTGGAGGAAAATCAGTATGTTTTTACTGCTTCCTGTGCTGTGCCTTACCCACTTACCACCTTTAGCTGCCACTATCAGAGGCAGTGTTTTGGCATTGCTTTATCAACAAACCATCCCAACAGAGATGCAGTTTGTACAGAGAGCAGGCAATGAACTCACCCCTCTAAAAACCTCCAAAATGAAACAAGTCATTACTAGCAAAAGCCCTTTTGGGTGACCATACTTTGACTAGAATTCTTGCCATCATCACATAAATTGATTGGTTTCACAAGCCCTGACAGCAAAACCCTTATGTGTAAGTTATAGATGACAGGCATTCAGCAGTGTGCTTCCCAGAGCGACACTCCAGCTACCTACCCTATGCTGCTCCTGTGCAGATCATTGTGCCAGTGTCTCCAGCAGATGGGATTTAGATCCTAAATGTGTGGAGGTAGCTCCTTTTATGAGCCCATTCACCAGAAACTTGGGAGAATTTGTCAGTGCGACCAGCAAACACAGAAAGGCCCAAAGGAAGTCCCCTTTCCCAGCGTTTCATGATCCACAACAGAATCCTCAGTGGAAATCTAAAAAGCACATTTTAGTTCAAATTAAACCCAAGCATCAATTGGACTTTTGAACGAAAAGCACCAACAAACAAGAACCACAACCCACAAAGCAACCATGTTGGAAATTAAGGCTAAAAATGCCTGCAAATGATCACATCCAACTTATCCCACTGAAGATTCAGCTTCTTACATATATTCCATGCTCTTGGCCCTTGACTGACTTCATATACTTGGTTATAGCTTAATAAAAAACCCAGAACCTTTAAGGATGAATGAACCAAGGCAAATTTAAACATTTAGTCTGGCTCAGACTCGCAGCACTCACAGATATTACAGCTAATCCTGCTCATTCCTATTGATGCACAGGAGATCAGCCTTGGCGTGATCAGAATGCACACTCAGTGTTCTGGGCTTATTCGTTTAAAATAAGGTTTATCCTCAGGATACAACACTGAGAGAACATTAATACTGTTCAGGCAGCAAGGCTTGCGAAACTGCTGTGAGGATACTTCACCAAACTTCAGCTAACGTTATCCAGAATACCTCTGAAGTTAAAAAAGGACTTAGTGGGAATTACAGACCAGGGAACTGGGAGTCATACCAGACACAAGGTATGAGTGATAATCTTTGAGTGGTTTGGGAAAGTAGAACTAGTCCAGAAAGAGACAAAATTACATCCAAAATGCCCAGTGAGAGAACACAAATGTCACAAAATACCTTAGGATGAAGCCTGAAGCTTCTTAGTGTCACTTTGACTGAGTAAGGGGAGCAAAGCCAGTTTAGTCTGTCAGGAAAAACAACCCACACAGCTTCATTTAAAGATACATTTAAATTCACCACTGCACAGATAAAAGAATTGTGTCTTTTGAAAAGTGATGACAATATTTTAGTTCAGAGAAGATGCAGGAGATAGGGGCAAGCTAAACCTTTCCTTACTGTCATGGGTTCAGCAGCAGCAGTCATTTTTCTCCTTCGTAGTAGCTGGTGCAGCGCTGTGTTTTCAACTTTCGGTCTGGGAACAGCGCTGATAACACCAATGTTTATAGTTATGGCTCAGAATGTTTTGGCCTGACCAAGGACTTTCTGAGTCTCATGCTCTGCCAGGGAGGAGGGGAAGATGGGAGGAAGCAGAGACAGGACACCTGACCCAAACTGACTAAAGAGGTTATTCCATACCACAGCACATCATGCCCAGGACGTAAAGCAGAGAGCAGAGACCCGGAAGGGTGGAGGGGGGGTGCACTGTGTGGTCGGGCTTGGTACTAGAAGGGGTGAGCAATTGTATTCTTTCCTTG
Source organism: Ara ararauna (assembly GCA_028858755.1). Taxonomy (NCBI): domain Eukaryota; kingdom Metazoa; phylum Chordata; class Aves; order Psittaciformes; family Psittacidae; genus Ara; species Ara ararauna. The sequence continues at coordinate 608,222 of CM054383.1, read as the reverse complement.
TATTTCCCTTGTCATTATTATTATTGGTGGTAGCAGTAGTGGCCTTGTGTTATACTTTAGTTACTAAACTGTTCTTATCTCAACCTGTGGGAGATGCATTCTTTTGATTCTCCTCCCCATCCACCCGGGAGCAGGGGGAAGAAAGAGAGGGGAGTGAGTGAGAGAACGGGCTGCGTGATTTACGGCTTAAACCAGGACACTTACACAACAGCTCATGTGAACAGAACTAGCCTGGCAGCCTTGTCCATTTGAAATGGATATTGTTCTTATTCTTGTGGATTACATGGAGCTTGAATCCTAATGGTAAGAAGAGAGATGAGAATAGTTTAGATATAGATAGATACTGTTTCTCCTCTCCAGAAAGGATTTTAAAGCTTGCAGAGTTGATTACAGTCTTTACATACTGCTGCCAGTGTGCCAGTTATTTCTGCTTCCACTGCTAGTGGAGAGATTCTCTCCTACCTAAAGCCAAATCTGGCTGTTTATATTAAGAGCTGGAAATGAGAACTGCAAAACACTCACTGCCAGGAAGGGCAGCCAAGGCAGACACAGCTCAGATGGCATTAGTGGGAATCACACTGCCCATCTTCAGGCTTTGCATCCCTTTGTATGCCTGTCATCTCAGCTGATCCTGCTTCTTGTGCACTGCTGATGATTAATAAATCATTGCACCAGGGACCAGCTACCCCAAAGAAAGCAGAAATTAGATCAGGGCTGGTTCTACACGGCCTGGAGCACTGGCCAACCTAAACCTAAGTCAGCTCTCCAAGGGAGATATAAACCACCCAAAGAGAATGTACAAGTGCTTTACATTTTGACCTTGGCCAGGACTGCCAGGGCATCCCCAGCTGCAGCCATGAATCAGCTCTAGTATTCACCCTGCTTTCTGGGAAGAGAAAATCCATAATGCTTATGACCAAAACCATCTTTTAAAGGCTACACAATCCAGTTGGCAGATTCAGGAGTTGGCAGCTATGCTCAGGAGGCAGAAAAGCCCTGGCTGAAGTTTCAAGGTAGCAATCACTGGATTTTTCAGCTCCCACATCTTACATCATGTACCAGAACTCCTGTGATTGAACTGGATGCAAATGGAGGGGGTGAGAGAAATAGGAGTTTGCCCCCTCCCTCCCATGACTGGCACGGTTTCAGGTCTCTTTGCTGTAGCAATGAGGAACAGAACTCATGAGGTCGGAGGTTGTCACCCTCAGTGCCCCAGGACCTTCAGCGTCAGTGGGAGGAAAGCTTTGCAAAAGTTGCTACAGCGAAACAGGCTCTTCCCCACGAATAATCACTGACAAAATCACCTATAGGCATTTTCTAACAGGATTCTGCTGCTATGTCTCTGACCAGGCCTCATTCACCCATGGCTATTTCTTTATCATCTTTCCTCTGGTCCCAACAGGCAAGGAGGGGAGTGGAGTGGGAGGGGTTATACCAGGTCTATGGTGCGTGGCTGCACTGCAGCCTGGTGAAACACAGACCTGAGCCAAGGAGAGGAGCTCTGATGTGGTTTGGAGGTGAGGAATTGTTTGGTGGTTTCTTCTTTGTTTTCTATTCTAAGGGAGCAGCTGAAGGCCGCATCCACAAGAGCTTCAGGGATCATAAAAGATGATGAAGCTGCTGCCTTCTAAAAGTAACCGCAAAGTGGGCAAGTCCTCTCCCTCCTCGTGGGAGCAGAGGGGCTTTCAGATGGGATTCTTCATTTCATCCATTTCATCTTTTCTGTTTGTTTGTTTTGCATGGTTTAATCAAACCAAGCAGCCTTTACAGCAAGACTCTCTGGGCTCTTCTAGCCAGGGGGCATTTACCTCTGTAGGAGCACAAAGCAAGGCATTTAACACTAATTAGTAGAAATGGTGCTGCATAGAATCATAGAATCATAGAATAGTTAGGGTTGGAAAGGACCTTAAAATCATCTAGTTCCAACCCCGCTGCCAGGGGCAGGGACACCTCCCACTAAAACATGCCACCCAAGGCTATGTCCAGCCCAGCCTTGAACACCCCCAGTGATGGAGCATTCACAGCTTCCCTGGGGAACCCATTCCAGTGCCTCACCACCCTTACAGTAGAGAATTTCTTCCTTATAGCCAATCGAAACTTCCCCTGTTTAAGTTTGAACCTGCTACCCCTTGTCCTCTCACTACAGTGCCCAGTGAAGAGTCCCTCTCCACGCTCCTTTTGATGCAGCCCAGGATACGGTTGGCTTTCCGGGCTGCAAGCACACACTGCTGGCTCATGTTCATTTTTTCATCAACCAAAACCCCTAAGTCCTTCTCCGCAGGGCTGCTCTGAATTTCTTCTCTGCCCAACCTGGAGCTGTGCCTGGGATTGCTCCCACCCAGCTGTAGGACCTTGCACTTGGCATGCTTAAACTTCATCAGGTTGGCATCAGCCCACCTCACAAGTGTGTCAAGGTCCCTCTGGATGGCATTCCTTCCCTCTAATGTATCAACCGAACCACACAGCTTGGTGTCATCGGCAAACTTGCTGAGGGTGCACTCAATCCCACTCTCCATGTCACCAACAAAGATGTTGAACAAGACCGGTCCCAGCACCGATCCCTGAGGGGCACCACTCCTTACTGGTCTCCAGCTGGACATTGAGCCATTGAGCACAACTCTTTGTGTGTGGCCATCCAGCCAGTTCTTTATCCACCCAGTGGTCCACCTATCAAATTGATGTCTCTCCAACTTAGAGACAAGGATGTCATGTGAGACAGTGTCAAAGGCTTTGCACAAGTCCAGGTAGATGACATCAGCTGCTCTACCCCTGTCCATCAGTTCCATAGCCCCATCATAGAAGGCCACCAGATTGGTCTGGCAGGATTTCCCCTTAGTGAAGCCATGCTGGCTGTCACCAAGCACCTTGCTGTTTTTCATGTGCCTCAGCATGCTTTCCAGGAGAGTCTGCTCCAAGATTTTGCCAGGCACAGAGGTGAGGCTGACTGGTCTGTAGTTCCCCGGCTCATCCATTTTCCCCTTCTTGAAAATGGGGGTTATATTTCCCTTTTTCCAGTCGTCGGGAACTTCGCCTGACTGCCATGATTTTTCAAATATGATGGACAGTGGCTTAGCATCAAATAAACTTCTGGTGGTCCAGAGTTAAAAGAGGTCGTGACCCAAAACAAAGCCAAAAAGCCCATATAATTAAGTACCAAACTGCTGATGTAAAGTTGCATAATTAGTTAGGATATATATATGTGTGTGTGTGTGTGTGTGTGCGTGTGTGTTTGCACAGGTAGAAGCTCCCTGCTTAGAATAAGGCCTATGGCTGCAGGAACTTTCAGTTAAATAAGCACTTTCTATAGGAAAATGTACCCACATTCAATAACACAGCAGCCTATCATAGGAACAGATGGAACTTGCTTTACCTCGAGTAATCTCAGGTATAAAAAGCATTCATGATGGAAGAGTTAATTACAGCTTTCCTATTCAATCACAAACCGCATCCTACTTTGCTTTAATTTTGGTGTCAAAAAGGGGAAGTAGAGAATGAAAAGAGACCCATTTAAGAAGTGCACAATTTTGCTGGCTGTAATCATAGCCTTTACGAACCCCTGTGTAGCACACATTGAATGGAGGCCATTTCATGCAAATAGTAATTATTTCCTTGCAGGGGTCGATACCCATTCATCCCACAGGGCCATGGTGTGAATCTTGTGTTTCATCCCCTCCTACACACCCCAAATGGTTATGATCCCCAGTTGCACCCTTTGGCAGTATAAGGGCTTTTGCTCTAAGCTGTGCAGGCTTCCCCTGTGCTCAGCTGCAGAGCTGAACAAGCAGGGATTCAGAAGAGGCAGGAGATGAAGCAGAATCACTCTGGTGGATGTGGTTTTTTTGCCTACCCTACCGTCATCACAGAGGAGTTACAGGAAAAAGCTCATGGCTCTTCCCCAAAACAGCAGCTTCTGTGTGCGATATTTACACTGGCAACTTAACAGCAGAGAAGGTTCCAGCCCAGCCCGGAGGGATGCAAAACTGAGGCTCTTTTTGGCTTTCAGAGTAGCCAGCATCCATCTACCTTGTTTCATATTTCAACTGAGCTAAATCAGTGCAGTTTTCAGCTTGTGCCCACACTGTAATTGTCAGCACAACAGAGGGACTCATTATCTGTGGACACAAGAGCAGCCCGGAGGAGGACCTGAGGGTGCTGGGTGAAGAGAAGGCATATGTGTGTTCTCACTGAGGGTTGAATGTGCGCCTGAGTGACTTCCCAGTTTATGTATTTCAAAATCTAGTCCAGGTCCTTGTGAAATCAGAGAAATGTTCCATTTGCAGAAACAGATTTGAAATAATGCCCTTCTTGTGACTGCATAAGAAAGTATGCAGTTCGCATACAGATATTCAGGGCTCTGGATACTAAATAGATCCAAAACAGAATTTATTAATGATATTATCCTTGGACTGGAGAATGAATACAAGCATCATGCTTGCATTACATACAGATAAATCTGATCTAAATTATTTAACAGTAAATGGTTAGAAAAACATGGTTAATTTGAATCTACTTTGCTTTTTTTTGAGAATAGCACATCTCATATTATGATGTGAAACATTCAAGGTTGTTACAATAATGTTCACTCCCACAGCAGATGAGTCAGCTCTTCAAACCAAATACTTAGTGCTCTCATTGATTTATACTATCACACAACCTATGATGGGTCATGTGTGGCTTCCTGTCTTCTGGACACAGCCATATGGCATCCCAGTGGGATCCCGGTCACTGACTCTGGGCTATTACAAGGTATACATGGTTGGCACGCTAGACTACTGATTAAATATTAACCACAGCAGACGCATTATTTCCACTCTGCTTTGAAATGAGTCTTTAATTAGAAAGAAAATGACAAGGGTAAATGAAGTTTCGTGGTGGTTTTCTGAAGTAAATATTTTGACCTGTTGCCTGTGGTACAAGGTCAGAAAAGACCCTTGAGACTTTCAGGCTGCCAGTCAGGCCAAGCACAGGTGTCTTGAATCCAGTGCCAATCATCTGACATAAGTAAAGGAAGTTTAAATAGGAAAGATGACTTGCCTAAAGAAAAAGAATGTACTTCTGTATGTTCAGAAAGCCAGCTGTGTACTAGGCTGCATCAAAAGGGGCATGACCAGCAGGTCAAAGGAGGTGATCCTGCCCCTCTACTCTGCTCTCATGAGACCTCACTTGGAGTATTGTGTGCAGTACTGGTGCCCTCAACATAAAAAGGACATGGAACTGTTGGAACGAGTCCAGAGGAGGGCCATGAGGATGATCAGGGGACTGGAGCACCTCCCGTTGTTGCTGGAGGGGAAACCTATCTGCCTGGTGTAAAATGGTGTGCTTAGGTGAACTCTGTGATGTTTATCTGCTCCATAAACATGGGAGCAGTTTTACAGCCCTGGTCTTCCAAAAATCCAGGCTTTGCTCTAGAGAGGTGGAGGAGGAGAGAATAGCTCATGATACGAGAAACAAGTGCGTGTAAAGAGCCCTGCTAAGAAGTGCAAACTATGGAGCCAGGCTGAGAGAGCTGGGCTGGGGCAGCATGGAGAAGAGAAGGCTCCTGAAGGAGAGACCTTAGAGCAGCCCCAGTGCCTAAAGGGGCTCCAGGAAACCTGGAGAGTGGCTTTGGACAAGGGCCTGTAGGGACAGGGCAAGGAGAATGGCTTTAACCTGCCAGAGGGGAGACTGAGATGAGCTCTGAGGCAGAAGTTCTTCCCTGTGAGGGTGCTGAGGCGCTGTCAGGGGGTGCCCAGAGAAGCTGTGGCTGCCCCATCCCTGGCAGTGTTCAAGGCCAGGTTGGACCCAGGGGCTTGGAGCAAGCTCCTCTAGTGGAAGGTGTCCCTGCCCATGGCAGGGGTTGGATCTGGATGAGCTCTAAAGTCTACTCCAACACAAACCAGCCTGGGATTCTGTGTTTTAAAATGAGAAACAACAGCCTGGCATCTGTGGGGTAGTGCAAGAGCCACTTTAGAGCTTTTAGATTTTACTTGACTGCAGAACAGCTTTTAACCTAGGTTGAAACTCGAGGCAGATTTGCATAATGATTGATTTAAAAGCTCCACTACTTCCCACAGCCAGAACATGGAAATGTGTTTCTGCTCGCGTTTATGTTTTAAGTGCTTCTAACAATGGAGCAATTCAGTGTTTCAGAACAATTTGCAGGCTCTACAACAATAACTTGCTGCAGAGAAAACTCCTCCTGGCATTGCCTTGGTCCTGCTTGGAGGCCTGAGCACATTTGAGTTCAAACTTTTCTCCCTTCACCTTCCCCTTCGTTCAAGTTTTTGTTTGACACTGAAATACCCCCAGAATATGCTGGTTTAATTTCGTGTTTCACAAAAAGCCATTAAGCCCTGATTCACCTCCATGAGCAAAATAGCTTTTATTAATGCCTTTATCTGTGATGAGTGAAAGCTCCAAGCTGTCAGCTCGCACTGCAGGAAGAGTCCTGGTGCTGTGCTCAGGTTTTGTATTAAAAAAGGATGAGGAACAGCACATCAACATGGCAGAGAGCAGCAGTGAAAGTGAGAACACACAGTGGATTGCTTATTAATGTTGTGGTTCAGTCAGGATGCGGAAGCTGTCAAGTGAGGGGGAGAAAGCGGGGCCTGAGTTTCTGTCCATGCAGCCTTTACAGTCCCTGTTTGCCCATGTTTTCCCCTCTTTCACCTTTCCAAGCAGGAAGCTCAGGGTCCAGCCAAGCCCCTGTTCATTTACCTCTCTGCACCAGCAGGTATCAATGCCTCCCTCAGATCACCTCCAGCACTGAGGAAATCTCTCCAGGCTCTTCTGTTATTTACTGACAACCTCCTCCAGCAGGTCACAGAACCTAGTTCCTGGGTGTGCAAAGGGACTCACTGAGCAGGGCTATGGAAAAGAATTCAGGTCTCCTTTTTGCTCTCCCAAGGAGCTCCATCTCAGCAGAGATGTGGTTGCAATGCCTGGGTACAGGTCAGGTAGTTCACACCTCCAGAGAAACATGATAGCTTGTTTTAGTGAAGCCTTCCTGTGCCAAGACTCTGCCTGTAAGTTTCAGCAGCGTGTGTGAAATGAGAGCCCAAAGATTTCCCCACTTCTGTAAGTTTAGTGTCACAGCCTTTCCTTTCAGCCTGTTTAGTACCAGGCTGCCATTCAATACAACTAGTCTCAAATAAAGGATTTTGACCTCCTTTTATTCTACTCCAGAGGGTGGAATCTTGTAGCCATTAGAGGCAGTTCGTCTGGTACCCAAGGAGCAGGCAGGTAACATTAGAAATACAATCACCTTTGGCGCACCAGTGAGGGTCATGGGAAGCAGCAGTGCATCCAGGTGGCTTTCAGAGGGAGGCTGGGAGCTTAGGAGGTGCCCTCAGAAATGCTCCTGCCTTCATTGCCAGTCAGTACCATTCTGATTAATCACATTTAGAGTTCAGTGAATCCATGCTCTTGCTGGGCAAAGATAAAGCAAACCTGCTCTGAGCAAAGGGCAGTGAGTGGGCTCTGAGGGTAGGACTTACTCCCACTTAAACAGGTCTTGGTGCAAAACTGAGCTCATGTAGGACCCCTCAGTGTCTCTGGTTCTCCTTTCCTTGGCCTTTTTCCCTTTGAGGGAAGGCAATTTCTTCAGTTTCTCACTGCTCTTGCCTTTCAGTGAGTTTTGGAAATGAGAGATGGTTTCCTTTTCTTTCCAGCAGGGACATGTATGGGGTGAAGGCAGAAAAAGATGGGCTCTGCTCTTCCTCACCTGCCTACCCTGCCTCATCCATCCTGGCCACCAGCATCAGCTCTGCAAGACAGTATCTGCCCTTTGACTGGCACAGTGTTTTGAGTGCAGGACTGACACAAACCGGAGCTGTAGTTATGGTGAACAACAGGTACGAAAGGAAAGAATTTGCCCCTTTGCACTTTCTTCTATGAATAAATTGCAACACTTCAAACCCAGCATCATTCAACTGTCCAGAAAAAATGGGAGTTCATATAAAAACAGGTTGATTCCTGCTTCTGCATGGACTGGACCCACCAAAATGACTCTTTCTCAAGCATCAGCTCCTCCATCACCAGCTGAGTGAGGCCAAGAGGAAAAAACAGCCAAGGAAGCATATGCCTCTTTTTTATCCTTACCAGATGCCATGACCTGCACTGAGGAGTTTCCAACACTTCTGAACGGTTGATTGAAGGTCCAATTTATTTCCTGTCAGACGTTCGCGTGCTTCAGTATGCTGAGGACAGCCCTCCGAGCTGAGCAGCTCTGCTTGCTCAGAGCCAGCATCCCTGGTGCAATGTGTGCCCTGCTCGTGCGAGCTGCTCTGCACCATGATCTCCTCACCCACATGCAAAGCCCTGCTCACCAAACGTGCTGCTGCCCGCACCCCTTGGGTGGTTATAGGGCTTTTGAGCTTTAACTGCTCATGCAGTATGTGCAGTTCTTATCATAGAATCTGTGTCATGGGTTCAGCAGCAGCAGTCATTTTTCTCCTTCGTAGTAGCTGGTGCAGTGCTGTGTTTTCAATTTTTGGCCTGGGAACAGCGCTGATAACACCAGTGTTTCGGTTACTGCTTAGTGATGTTTTGGTTTGACCAAGGACTTTCTGAGTCTCATGCTCTGCCAGGGAGGAGGGGGAGCCGGGAGGAAGCAGAGACAGGACACCTGACCCAAACTGACCAAAGAGGTTAATCCATACCACAGCACGTCATGCCCAGGATGGAAAGCAGGGAGCAGAGACCCAGAAGGGTGGAGGGGTGCTGCATGGTCGGTCTTGGTCGGGCTTGGCATTAGGTGGTGAGAATTGTAATCTTTCCTTGTATTTCCCTTGTCATTATTATTATTGGTGGTAGCAGTAGTGGCCTTGTGTTATACTTTAGTTACCAAACTGTTCTTATCTCAACCTGTGGGAGTTGCATTCTTTTCGATTCTCCTTCCCATCCCTCTGGGAGCGGGGGGAAGAAGGAGGGGGAAGTGAGTGAGACAATGGGCTTCGTGGCTGACTGGACTTAAACCACGACAGAGTGGTTTGTGTTGAAGGGATCTTAAAGCTCATCCAGTTCCAACCCCTGCCATGGGCAGGGACCCCTTCCACTAGAGCAGGTTGCTCCAAACCATCTGCCAGTATTTTCAGCTATGAATCAAAACACACTCACCAAGACATGGTTGAGTCTTTACTTCCACAGTGGCTATGGATGGAGGTGTACATGTTTCTTTCTTTTTAAATTACTGGATGTGATAAAGTTCTAATTTTTAATGGTTGAATCATGCGTTTTGAAAGCCAGATTTTTCCTTTTCTTTTGCCACTGATATAACATCATTATGTTGTTTGTAGGAATTACGGTTTTTGTCTTCCTGTCAACAAAATATGCATGCAAATAGACTTGGATTATTTATAGAGCAACATCAAATTAAACTGCTTGTATAATGACTTAAAACTGGTTATCGCTATCCTGCATAATATCTGTTTAAGCACACCACTTGCAACAAGCTTTCCTAATCAAAGGAGGAAACAAAAACACAATGTCACTAATTTTATGCATGCCATAATGTGCTGCTCAGCTCAGCGTCACAGCCCTGTGCAGAGCAGGAGAGTGATGCTGGTTTTACCCATACGCACTTCATATGAACGTGTTGAGCGCAGCACTTCTCAGGTTTTACATCATTTGCTTCATGAGGAAGCATGGGGTCTCCCATCAGTTACTAAACACAAACCTAAAAGGCAGTTCCTTGACTTGGGTAGACCCTCCGTTTGCTGTCATCTTGATCAGTTTTTTTTTTCTAGTCTCATATAAATCCTCTCTGCTTCTTGCTGTTGTTTTTAAAACAGGAAATTTCAATGCAAAATAAGTCCCTAATAAGGAACTAAGGGAATAAAGAATGAACAGTGCAGGAGTTCAAGCCAGCTCCGAACAGAGAGCTGCCCAAAGAAAGAAGTCAGCAGGAATAGCAGGAGGTGGATTTTTAACTTGCTTCTAGCTTTTGCAAGGAATGGTCTTAGAAATGTGAAATAACAGATAGTTAATCCAACTGAATCTGAGTCCCAATTTATTGCTAGTGTTTCAAGAGGAAAAAGCCAGATGCCCACCTCATTGGTGTTGCTTGGGTAAAGCTCATAGCGAGGCAGCAGGTCTGGCAGGCAGCACCACGGCTCATGTGGGAAACCCTGCCCTACATCCATTAAACCAGATTTTCCTGAAGAGCAGTGCACACAGAGCTGGCAGCCGGTCTGGGCAGGCTCCATGTCCTTCTGGAGCAAGGACGTGCTCCCAGGCTGGCAAACAGCAGCACTGTCTCTGTGCTTCACTGAGCACATCTGGGTACAGATGTTCCAGCGCTGGCACAGTGAAGAATTAAAGACAGCAAAATCCACATCCCAGCCTTCTTTCTGGGGGTCCTGTGTAGGATAAGGGAGGCTTGGAAGGCTTTGGTGGATGGATGTCAGAACTTGGGAAGGAGCCAAAACATTCAAAGGCAAAGGGAGAAACAAAGCATAGGGAACTGAAGCAGTGGAGAGCGCATGATTCTACGATCTCTGCACAAGCACAGCACAGGAAGGATTTACCCCAGCTTTGAAAAGGGCAGAGAGTGAAATGTAAGGACGTTGCCTCTACAGAGCACTCTTCACCTGAAACTACAGTCCAAAGACACTTTGATGTACTTTCCCCCATCCCAGGATTTTCTGATGTTTGTCATAGCCAGTCCACACGGTACCTTTCTGAACCTGCAGATTATCAGTGCAAATCCAGTTGTCTCAAGTTCTTCATGTCAGATGTAGACTTGGTTTTGATTAGAAAGGAGAATTTCACATCAGAGAAAACTGTAGCTTCAAATCTGGTGTGCAAAGAGCTGAGTGACTGCAAAAGGACTAGATCCTGTGAAATAATACTCATCTGCTTTAATTGCCATGCAGCTGGGTTAAGCCTTGCCTCATTATGATACCACCAGGTGCATTAATACTTTTTGACATTAAACTGTGGATTGATCTTGGGTGCTGCGGAGACCATGCTGGCTTTCCAGAGTGCTTGGAAATATTTTGTCTCTTGATGTGAAAAATGATGAAGGGGATAAATCTATTAGGCAGGTGTCCTGTGTGGTACTGTGAAATCCGGTATCTCATGTTGTAATAGAGGGATTTGACATGGAGCATAGTATGACAGAAGGAGTCCATAGCCAGGATAAGTCAGGATATAGCAGCAGTAAGACAAAAGATATATAAAATGAAAAGCAGCAAGTTCAAGTGGTTTTGGGGTTTTAATGGAAGATGTTTGAGTCCAAAGTCTAGAAGTGAAGGGTGTGGGTATCACTAAGTTCAACAGTTGGCTGTTCTCCTGCATCCATACGATCTAACATTAACACTGAGAACCGGTCTCTCCCAGGAATTGTGTGGACCAGGAATGTTCCCTGTGTTGTTCTTATTGGCATATCCTTACTGGCTGTATTTTAGCAAGTGGAGCAGTCAGCTTTGCCTAGGCCAGGGCAGCCCGGGAGCAGGGTAGGCCTGGAAATCAGAGGAAGCTCAGCTCAGCCTGGGAGTTATGGAAATTAATTCAAAAAGCTGAAGTCATGTGTAGGAAAGAACTATTACTTTTGAGCATGCTGATTTAGAAAGGGAGGGCAGATCACTTGTATCTTTTTTTATACATCTCTAACTTTCAGTTAGAGAAAGATGAGCTTGAAATCAGCCTGATTGCCACCATGTGGGATTAGGGACAGGCCCCTTGATTCCTTGAGTTGAAGATGTTTTGTTCTTGGCTCCGCTATATGAGCAGCGGTGACTGAGCTTTAAGAGTACCTGTGAGTGGGTTTCGATCTCCTGACTTAGCCAAAGGAAGCCAACAAGGACTCAGCCTGTATTTTAATTACCACAGCATGAGAAGCGTGCAGCAGGGACTGGTGGTTCAGATGAGATGGATCTGGTGTTTGATGGAGTCCATGAGCTGTTCCTCGCTGTTGTGCACAAAGTGGCTCTCACCTCTCATGCTGAGGACACTGCCTGTACCCTCACTTCATCCCTGGTCCCACTACTCACCTAGAAGCCCTTTGTTAGCTGTTGCTTAGGGATGTAACTAAGCCTCATCTTCATACAGTGACTCTAACCATGTCCTTAAAAGTGTGATTTCTCATTGCAAAAGCTCCTTGACTGGGAAGAGTTTTCCCTTGTGCTCTGTAACAGCTTAGAGCATCATTTGTGTTTCCTCCTTTACAGCTGTGAACCCTAATTCAGGTGCCTTCAGCAGATTGTTTACATCACTGAGCACTCTGTTCAGTCATGGGGAGAGGGGAGAAAATAAATAATTTCCCCTCATAATTTTTGCTCCATTTCATCTTTAAAAATCTACATGACCAGCTGTGGGATCAAGGCAAGGATCTTTTCCTCCCATCAAGCAAAATCAAAGCTGCAGAGCTCCAAAGGGCTGGCTGGTGAATGAAGTGCAATCACTTGTAATCACTGCAGCCTACGGGTGATTGGCTTCTGGAAGCCAATGGCCAAAGCTGACCACAGGGCATGGTGGAAGACACTCATGGAAGTGAGAACCAAGTGGCTTTGGCCCTCTGGCACAGGAAGATAAGCAGGAAAATACAAGCAGCAGCTGGAGGACTAAAGGAAGAGCTGCAAGGGAGCAATTAATATGAGCCTCGGGCACAAAGAGAAATAATGGTTGATGTTGGTGGGTAGGAGCTGGGGCACGTAAGAAGGGACTGAGGCTGGAAAGGCAAGTGAGACACAAGGGTGAAAAGAGAGGCATAACAGGATCCCCTTTCCTGGAGAGGTGAAGGGATCAGCTCTTTCTAAGGTTATTTGTTCTGCATGAATCAGCTACTGCCTGAGGTGCTGCTAGGTTTGCTCTATACTTTTGGTTTCAGAATGAGCTTGAAGCACTCTTGGTTTAGGGAAGGGGATTTTTCCTTGAAGCAAAACTCTGCAGCCCCAAAATCACTGCCTTTCCCTTTGCTACCTCCTGGCATCGATTCAGGAAGGAGGGGGGGGGGAAGTTTCTGCTTCCTGGCCCCTTTTTCTCCAGCTCTGGGCCAGGCAGGGGCTTGTAGTGCTTGAACCCCACAGCCTTCAGGTCCTGGAAATGGGCAGGGACCTGTAGACCCTCTAGGGAAGGCAGTGTCCAGTGTTGTGGAGGTGAAGCAGGTGGGTTTGATGCAGCTGGGGAGGCTGGCACTGGAGGGCATCCTCCTTTGGAGGAGAATTAGCTTCTATTATAACTAAGCTTCAACTTAATTATTTAAGCTACACTGGGATAATTTTAATTAGCTCCACACATCTGATGCTATCGCTCCTGTTTTGCTTAGGCAGCATTTGCCCTGGGTTTTATTTTAGCTCATGTGCTGGAGTTTGCCATGAATTACAGTCTTGCCTGATTTTGAGGTGCTTTGTATTCATGCTCTGAGTCTCATTGTTTATCAGGTTGTTCAGGATATTGAAACAACTTATTGGAAGCAGCTTCTTTTTGATTAAACCTCCTCTGTTGTTTGGAGGTTGGGTTCATTTCTCTACCTCTCTTATTGAACTAGTACCAACCCTCAGCCTGTGCATCCCCCCAGATGGCTGCAAATGTTCTTATAAGTTTCTGTGTCCACCTACCCGTCTGGTTCTCACTTAGTAACTGCATACCTCTCATGTCACGCATGATGGAGTTTATGTGCAGGCAACATCTCTTCATTTGGAGGAGAAAATGTGCTTTGAGAAGAAAGAAGGTTAACTGACCTGGTTGAGGATGTTCTTGCTCATTGCAGGGGGTGGGACCAGCTGAGCTTTGAAGGTCCCTTCCAACCCAAACCGTTCTGTGATTCTTTAAGTAGAGAAAATGAGCTCTGTGGCCTTTAGTGGAAGTGACTTGTTCACTGGGGTAGGACACAGTTAAAAACCCGACCCAAAAGTCTTTGGGGCTGTCTTGCACAAGTGATGAGAGGACATAGCCTCCTGTTGAGCAGGTCACAGTCACAGAAGGGCGCTGCGGGTCTGTTCTCTGCTCAGGAATGTGGCTGCCGACTCCTCACCCGCTGCTAAAAACAACAACCAAACAACTGTGTTTTGTGTCCCTTCCCCACACCCTCTGCACCTCTGGGGTGGCTGAATCCCCTCCCTTGGTCCTCTTTCCTTTATTTCTCCCATTTCTAGGCTGATGTGCAATGCTGTCTTATTTCTTTCCTTTTTCCTCATTTCTTAACATGCATTAGCCGTATAAGTATGTGATTTAAGCCTGTGCCATTCCTTCCCACTCTGAGGGGCCAGTTGCTACCCAGATGGCTGCGACTTCACTCCCCAGAAGGCTGCTGTGCAGCAGCATCTGCTTTGATCTTCCACCAAGGACAGGAGCAATGCCCATGTCAGGCTGGAGATCTCGGCTCACTTGTAGTTATTCTTTGTTGATTTTAGCCTAACCTATGTGCCAGGTGATTGGAAATGCCAGAGATGTGATTGTGTCATCTGAAGGATTGTCTCTGGTCAATAGCAGAGTAAACTTGCGGTTGTCTTGTAATAATTAAAACCAGCTCAGCCAATTGATAGGGCTCAGTTTAGCTCCTGCTCAGGTTCAGGCTTTCTCTTCAATTAAACTTGCCTCAGTGACAATTGAGGACAATTAAAAGCAAGGGGCATCCTCCTAAATCTGTTGTTCCCACCCAGAACCGTTTTGCTGTCCTGCAGGGGGCTGATGAGGAGCCACACTCCCACCAGGAACAACCGGCTGATGCACTGGTAAAAAAGATCACTACTGGTGCTGCCAGCAAAAAGCGGTATGTCACAGTAGTAGGGGACTCTGCTTTGGAAAGGAACGGAGGCACCCATCTGTCGGCCTGACCCAGGCTCAAGGGAAGTGTGCTGCCTACCAGGGGCTCGGATCAGGGATGCTGCAGAGAAGCTGCCTGCTCTAGTCGGTCCCACTGACTATTACCCACTTCTAGTGATCCATGTAGGTGCTACTGATACAGATAACAGTAGCAAGGGGAACGTAAAGAAGGACTACAGAGCTCTGGGAGAGGTGGTCAGGGGCTCTGGAGCTCAGATCGTCTTTTCGTCAGTTCTCCAGGATACAGGGCAGGACCTCAAAAAGGCTAGGAGGATTGGCCAGGTTAATAAATGGTTAGAAGGGTGGTGCTATAGTCAGGGGTTTGGGTACCTTGAACATGGGACTCAGTTTAGGAGGCCAGGTCTACTGGGGGCTGGTGGAGCTGGCCTGACAAAGAGAAGAGTGGATTTGGTAGGAGGCTTGCCAGACTGGTCAAGGATGCTTTAAACTAGATGTGTTGGGGGAGGGGGGCATCATTCCATCCCAACACACCCAGTCACTTGCCAGCACCTATAGTAAATGTTCGGAGCAATGTAGAGATATTCCAGCTGCTCCAGCCAATGACCTGGCTTCATTTGGAGCTCGGCTCAGATGCCTCTATACAAAATGCCCGTAGCATGGGGAACAAACAAGAGAAATTAGAGATGTGTGCACATCTACGGGGGTATGATATCATAGGCATCACAGAAACACGGTGGGATGGCTCCTATGACTGGTGTGTTGGAATGGAAGGTTACAGGCTCTTTGGGAAAGACAGGCCCCGTAGGCGGGGAGGGGGAGTTGCTATTTATGTTAGGGATAGGCTGGAGAGTATGGAACTGTGCCTGGGGACAGGTGAGCAGTCGACAGAGAGTTTGTGGGTCAGAGTTAAAGAGAGAACAGCGATGGGAGACATTATTGCAGGGATCTGTGATCCCCACTAATGTGGGGATCGGCGAAAAAGGGAGCGTTTGCTGCCACCATGTGTCCAAACTTCGGTACTGCAGGTGGTGGAGGAGGGGGAGGGGGGCGAGTGACTCCGGACGCCAGACGCTGCTGCCATCATGTGTCGATATCTCGGTACTGATAGGGGGGCGGCCGAGCTATGGCCCCAGGCACAGGCCGCTGATCCCATTCTATGCCGAAAATTCAGCACTGAAATAGGCGGTGATGGGGACAGGTACAGTAGTGATGGGGGAAAAGCAGCTGGGAGCCGCTTTGCGGTGCTACCCTGGGTCCAAACCACGGCACTGCAGGAGGGGAAGAGAGGTAGAGTGCCGGGAGACAATCGGTGCTGCCATCATGTGGCGAATACTAGGTACTGCACGAGGAGTAGGAAAGCCGCCCAACGTGTCCCCAGGACCAATCGGAGCCGCGGGGGGGCCGGGCTAAGAGTGATTGACAGACGCCTAAGCCAATCGCGATGTCCAGATCTTGGAGGACTTGTTCACAGCTTGGAGGACTTGTTCACAGCTTGAAGAAATTGCACTGTGATTGGAGGAATTGTGCAGAGCTTGGGGGACTTGTTCACAGCTTGGTGGTCTTGTTCAGAGCTTTGGGGTCTTGTTCAGAGCTTAAGGTTCTTGTTCAGAGCTTGGGGGACTTGCTCAGAGCTTGGAGAAATTTTTCTGTGCCTGGAGAACTTGCACTGTGATTGGAGGAATTATTCTGATCCGGGGGGACTTTCTTAGAGCTTGGGGGACTTTCTCAGAGCTTGGGGGACTTGTTCAGTGCTTGGAGAACTGGTTCAGAGCTTGGAGAACTTGCACTGTGATTGGAGGAATTGTTCTGAGCTTGGGGGACATGTTCAGCGCTTGGGGGACTTGTGCAGAGGTTGGGGGTCTTGTGCTGAGCTGGGGGGACTTGTTCAGAGCTTGGAGGAGTTGTTCAGAGCTTGGGGGACTTGTTCTCTTATAGGAGAATTTGTTCTGAGGTTGGAGGACTTGCACTTTGATTGAGGGTCTTCTTCTGAGGTTGGGGGATGTGTTCAGAGATTGGGGGACTTGTTCTGTGCTTGGAGGACTTGTTTGCAGTGTGGGGGACTTGTTCACAGCTTGGGGGACTTGTTCGCAGCTTGGGGGACTTATTCACAGCTTGGAGGACTTGTTCATAGCTTGGAAGTGTTGTTCAGAGCTTGGAGAAATTGTTCTGTGGCATGAGAACTTGCACGGTGATTGGAGGACATGTTCAGAGATTGGGGGTCTTGTTCTGAGGTTTGGGGACTTGTTCAGAGCTTGGAGGACTAGCATAGCACTTAGCCCCTCCCATCTCCACCACCTGCAGTACCGAGATTTGGACACACGGTGGCAGCACCGAGCAGCAACCGGCTTAGCACTTAGCCCCTCCGATCTCCACCACCTGCAGTACCGAGATTTGGACACGTGGTGGCAGCACCGAGCAGAACACAGCACCACACCTTTGGCCCCTCCCATCTCCACCACCTGCTGTACCGAGATTTGGTAAAACCTGTGTTCTGGTTGAACTTGTTTTGTGATGGGGGAGCTTGTTCTTTGATTTGAGGATCTGTGTTATGGGGAACTTGTTCTGTGATGGGGGAACTTGTTCTTTGATTTGAGGGCCTGTGTTATGGGGGAACTTGTTCTGTGATTTTCGAACCTGTGTTATGGGGGAACTTGTTCTGTGATGGGGGAACTTGTTCTTTGATTTGAGGATCTGTGTTATGGGGAACTTGTTCTGTGATGGGGGAACATGTTCTTTGATTTGAGGAGCTGTGTGATGGGGGAACTTGGTCTGTGATGAGGGGACTTGTTCTTTGATTTGAGGGCCTGTGTTATGGGGGAACTTGTTCTGTGACGGGGGAACTTGTTCTTTGATTTGAGGATCTGTGTTATGGGGAACTTGTTCTGTGATGGGGGAACATGTTTGATTTGAGGAGCTGTGTGATGGGGGAACTTGGTCTGTGATGAGGGGACTTGTTATTTGATTTGAGGGCCTCTGTTATGGGGGAACTTGCTCTGTGATGGGGGAACGTGTTCTTTGATTTGAAAACCTGTGTTATGGGGGAACATGCTCTTTGATGGGGGAACTTGTTCTTTGATTTGAGGAGCTGTGTTATGGGGGAACTTGTTCTGTGATGGGGGAACTTGTTCTGTGATTTTCAAACCTGTGTTAATGGGGAACTTGTTTTGTGATGGGGGAACTTGTACTTTGATTTGAGGACCTGTGTTATGTGATGGGGGAACTTGTTCTTTCATTTGAGATCCTGTGTTATGGGGGAACTTCTTCTGTGATGTGGGAACTTGTTCTTTGATTTGAGACCCTGTGTTATGGGGGAACTTGTTTTGTGATGGGAGAACTTGTTCTTTCATTTGAGGACCTGTGTTATGGGGGAACTCGCTCTGTGATGGGGGAACTTGTTCTTTGATTTGAGGACTTGTGTTATGAGGGAAGTTGTTCTGTGATGGGGGAACTTGTTCTTTGATTTGAGGTCCTGTATTATGGGGGAACTTGTTCTTTGATATGAGGACCTGTGTTATGGGGGAACTTGTTCTTTGATTTGAGGGCCTGTGTTATGGGGGAACTTGCTCTGTGATGGGGAGCTTGTTCTTTGATTTGAGAACCTGTGTTATGGGGGAACTTGTTCTGTGATGGGGGAACTTGTTCTTTGATTTGAGAACCTGTGTTATGGTTGAACTTGTTTTGTGATGGGGGAACTTGTTCTTTGATTTGAGGACCTGTGTTGTTGGGGGAACTTCGTCTGTCATTAGAGAATTTGTTTTGTGATTGGAGAATTTGGTCTTTGATTGGAGAATTTCGTCTATGAGTGGAGATCTTGTTTTGTTATTGGAGAATTTGGTCTTTATTTGGAGAACTTCTTCAACGTTTGAAGAATTTAATGTTTCATGGGAGAAATTTTTCTGTGGCGGGAGTAATTGTTCTGTGATTGGGGAAATTATTTTGCGTTTAGAGATTATGCTCTATTATATGAGAATTTTTTTGTGTTTGAAGAATTTGGTCTTTGGTGAAATTTTCCTCTGATTGAAGAACTTTTTCTGTGATTGTAGAACATATTCTATGAAAGGAGATTTTTTTTTCTGATTGCAGAATTTGCTCTGTTATTGGAGAAATTCTTCTATGACCGGAGAAATAGTTTTATGATTGGAAGATTTGGTCTTTGATAGGAGAACTTTTTCTATGATTGGAGAATTTGGTCTTTGGAGAATTTGGTCTTTGTTTGGAGAACTCCTTGTCGCTCCTTGCTTTCCCACTTGAAAGTCCATCTGAGTCCAACCTCGCCATCGCCCGGACTCAGCCCTCTTGTAGCCGACTGAGTAGAGCATGAATGTTTAGTCTCTACACCTAGAGATGAAAAGCAAGGTCTGAAATATGGTGCTGGACCTCTTCTGCACACAGTAAGCTTTGCAACGGTGCCATCTGCTTTGCTGTTGCTCTTTGCTTTCCAACCTCAAATTCCATTGCAGTACAATGTCAGTGGTGCCTGCTCTCCACTGTCCAGTGGCCGAGTGTGTAGGCCACGAATGTTTCACCTCTGTTCTCAGATATGAACACCCTGGACTGAAAGATGCTGCTGGACCTCTTCTGCACAAAGGAAGCTTTGCAATGATGCCACCTGCATTGCTGTCGCTCCTTGGTTTCCCACCTCAAAGTGCATTTGAATACAACATCTTTGATGCCTGCTCCCGGACGTCCTGCTGCCCAATTTTCAGAGCACGAATGGCTGGACTCTGCTCCCTCAGGCGAAGAGCCATGGCTGAAAGATGCTGCTGGACCTCTTCTGCACACAGTAAGCTTTGCAACGGTGCCACCTGCATTGCTGTCGAACCTTCCTTTCCCACCTCAAAGTGCATTTGAATACAACATCTTTGATGCCTGCTCCCGGCCGTCCTGCTGCCCAGTTTGCAGAGCACGACTGATTGGACTCTGCTCCCACAGCCGAAGAGCCAGGACTGAAAGATGCTGCTGGACCTCTTCTGCACACAGTAAGCTTTGCAACGGTCCCACCTGCATTGCTGTCGCTCCTTGCTTTCCCACCTCAAAGTGCATTTGAATACAACATCGTTGGTGCCTGCTCCCGGACGTCCAGTAGCCGTGTTTGCAGAGCACGAATGATTGGGCTCTGCTCCCACAGGTGAAGAGCCAGGGCTGAAAGATGCTGCTGGACCTCTTCTGCACACAGTAAGCTCCAATATCTGAGGCTCAGAGTCTTAGCCATTGTCTCAGCCAGAGAGTCTCAGCCACAGAGTCTCAGTCCCAGACTCTCAGCCATAGAGTCACAGCCATAGAGTACCAGCTCCAGTCTGAGTCTGGGAGTATCAGTTTCAAAGTTTGAGGCTGGACTCTCAGCTACAGAGTGTGAGTCAGAGTATCAACTCCTCAGCCTGAGGCTCAGAGTCTAAGCCACTGTCTCAGCCATGGAGTCGGAGTCTGAGAGTACCAGCTCATAAATCTGAGCATCAGTCTCAGACATAGTCTCAGCCACAGTCTCAGCCCCAAAGTCAGAATACCAGACTCTTAGACATAGAGTCTCGACAACAGTTTCAGCCATAGTCTGAGTTTGAAAGTATCAGCTCCAAAGTCTGAGGGTCAGAGTCTGAGCCAACGTCTCAGCCCTAGTCTCAGCTCCAGAGTCTTAGCAATGAGTCTGAGCCGCAGTCTTTGTCACAGTCTCAGGGAGTCTCAGGTACAGAGTCTGAGTCACAGTCTGAGTAACAGTCTCAGGTAAAGGGTCTGAGTCTGAGAGTATCAGCTGTAAA
Organism: Ara ararauna; assembly: GCA_028858755.1. Lineage (NCBI taxonomy): Eukaryota > Metazoa > Chordata > Aves > Psittaciformes > Psittacidae > Ara > Ara ararauna. The sequence goes on along the minus strand of CM054383.1, from coordinate 587,763 downwards.
GCTAGAGGCCCAGAGTCACAGCTACAGTCTCAGACCCAAGGTCCGTATTGCAGAGTATTAGACATAGATTTTCAGCAACAGCCTCAGCCCCAAAGTCTGAATACCAGAGTCTTCGCCATAGAGTCTCAGCAACAGTCCCAGGCACAGAGTTAGAAGCTGAGAGTAACAGCTCCAAAGTCTGAGGCTCAGAGTCTCAGCCATAGAGTCTGGGTCTGAAAGTATCAGCTCTAAAGTCTGAGGCCCAGAGTCTGAGCCACTGTCTCACCCCACAGTCTCAGCCCCACAGTCTCAGCCCCACAGTCTGAGTATCAGCTCCAGAGACCCAGAGTGTGAGCCCCTGGGTCTTAGCCCCAGAGCCTCAGCTACAGCCTGAGTCTGAGAGTATGATTTCCAAAGACTGAGGCCCTGAGCCTCAGCTACTGTATCAGCCACAGCGTCTCAGCCAGTCTCATACATTGTCAGCCCCAGAGCCTCAGCATAGAGTCACAGCTACAGTGTGAGTCTGAGAGTATCAGCTCCAAAGTCTGATGCCCAGAGTCTCGGCCACCATCACAACCTTGGTGTGTTAGCCACTGAGTCTCAGCCCGCGAGTTTTAGCCGCAGTCTCAGCCACAGTCTCAGCCCCCGAGTATTAGCCCCAGAGTCTCAGCCACAGTGTGAGTCTGAGAGTATCAGCTCCAAAATCTGAGCAGAGGAGTCTCAGCAGCAGAATCTCAACCAAAGTCTCAGTTCGGAGTATGAGCCCTGGAGTCTTAGCCACAGAGTCTCAGCTCAAGTGGCAGCCCAGAGTCTGAATCCCAGAGTCTTAGACATAGAGTCTCAGCAGCAGTCTTAGCCACAGAGTCTGAGTCTGAAATTATCAGCTCCATAGTTTGAGGCCCAGAGTCTAAGGCGCCATTTCATTCAGAGTGTCAGCCACACAGCCTCAGCATCAGAGTCTGAGTCTGAGAGTATCAGCCCCGAAGTCTGAGCCCCGGAGCCTCAGCCACTGTGTCAGCCACAGAGTTTTAATTACAGAGTCTCGGTCACAGAGTCTGAGATTTGAAGTCTGAGACTCAGAATCTGAGCCACAGAGTCTCAGCCACAGTCTCAGCCCCAAAGCCTGAACCCCAGAGCTTCAGCCCCAGAATCTCAGGCGCAGAGTATCAGCCCCAGAGTCTCAGGTGCAGAGTATCAGCCACAGTTTCAGCTCAGAGTATGGGCCCTGGAGTCTTAGCCACAGACTCTGAGCCACAGAGTCTCAGCTCAAGTGTCAGCCCCAGAGTCTGAAGCCCAGAGTTTTAGACAGTCTCAGCAGCAGCCTCAGCCACAGAGTCTGTCTGAAAGTATCAGCTCCTAAGCTTGAGATCTAGAGTCTAAGGCACTCTTTCATCCACAGAGTCTCAGTCACAGAGTCTGAGTCTGAGAGTATCAGCTCCAAAGGCCGAGGCCCAGAGTTAGCCACTGTGTCAGCCACAGAGTCTAAACTGCAGAGTCTCAGACACAGAATCTGAGATTCAAAGTCTGAGCAACAGAGTTTCAGGCACAGTCTCAGCCCCAAAGCTTGAACCCCAGAGCCTTAGCCCCAGAATCTCAGGTGCAGAGTATCAGCCGAAGAGTCTCAGCTGCAGAGTATCAACTACAGTCTCAGGTCAGAGTATGTTCAGAGTATTGTTCAGAGTATTGTTCAGAGCTTGGAGGACTCGTTCTCTTTTAGGAGCATTTGGTCTGTGATTGGAGAATTTGTTCTGTGCCTGGAGAGCTTGCACTGTGATTGAAGAATCTTTTCTGGGCTTGGAGGATTTGTTCAGAGCATGGAGGACTTGTTCAGAGCTTGGAGGACATGTTCAGAGCTTGGAGGACTTGTTCAGAGCTTGGAGGACTTGTTCAGAGCTTGGAGGACTTGTTCAGAGCTTGGAGGACTTGTTCAGAGCTTGGAGGACTTGCGCTGTGATTGGAAGACATGTTGAGAGCTTGGAGGACTTGTTCTCTTCTTGGAGCATTTGGTGTGTGATTGTGGGCTTGTTCTGTGCCTGGTGAACTTGCAGTATGATTGGAGGACTTGTTCAGAGCTTGGAGGACTTGTTTTGAGATTGGAGGACTTGTTCTCTTTTAGGAGCATTTGGTCTGTGATTGGAGAATTTATTATTTTCCTGGAGAACTTTCACTGTGATTTGAGAATATTTTCTGGCCTGGTAGGACTTGTTCTGAGTTTGGGGGATTTTTTTTCTGAATTTGAGGGAGGTGTTCTGAGTTTGGGGGACTTGTTCAAAGCTTGGAGGACTTGTTCTCTTTTAGGAGCATTTGATCAGAGATTGGAGAATTTGTTCTGTGCCTGGAGAGCTTGCACTTTGAAGAATTTTTTATGTGCTTGGAGGACTTGTTCTGAATTTGTGGGACTTGTTTTGAGTTAGGGGAATTGTTCAGAGCTTTGAGGACTTGTTCTCTTTTAGGAGCATTTTGTCTGAGATTGCAGAATTTGTTCTCTGCCTGGACAACTTGCACTAAATTTGGAGGACTTCTTTTGAGATTGGAGGACATGTTGAGAGCCTGGAGGACATGTTCAGAGCCTGGAGGACATGTTGAGAGCCTGGAGGATTTGTTCTCTTATCGGAGCATTTGGTATATCACTGGGGGACTTGTTCTGTGCCTGGAGAACTTTCACTATATTTGGAGGACATGTTGAGAGCCTGGAGGACATGTTGAGAGCCTGGAGGACATGTTGAGAGTCTGGAGGACATGTTGAGAGCCTGGAGGACATGTTGAGAGCCTGGAGGATTTGTTCACTTATCGGAGAATGTGATATGTCATTGGGGGACTTGATCTGTGCCTGGTAAACTTGCACTATGATTGGAGGGCTTGTTTTGGGATTGGAGGACTTGTTTTGGGATTGGAGGACTTGTTTTCGTATTGGAGGACATGTTTCGGGATTGGAGGACTTGTTTTGAGATTTTTGGAATTGTTCAGAGCTTGGAGGACTTGTTCTCTTTTAGGACCATTTGGTCTGTGATTGGAGAATTTGTTCTGTGCCTGGAGAGCTTGCACTGTGATTGAAGAATCTTTTCTGGGCTCGGAGGATTTGTTCAGAGCTTGGAGGACTTGTTCAGAGCTTGGAGGACTTGTTCAGAGCTTGGAGGACTTGTTCAGAGCTTGGAGGACTTACACTGTGATTGGAAGACATGTTGAGAGCTTGGAGGACTTGTTCTCTTGTCGGAGCTTTTGGTGTGTGATTGTGTGCTTGTTCTGTGCCTGGTAAACTTGCACTATGATTGGAGGACTTGTTCAGAGCTTGGAGGACTTGTTCAGAGCTTGGAGGACTTGTTCAGAGCTTGGAGGACTTGTTCAGAGCTTGGAGGACTTGTTCAGAGCTTGGAGGACTTGTTCTCTTTTAGGAGCATTTGGTCTGTGATTGGGGAATTTGTTCTTTTCCTGGAGAACTTTCACTGTGATTTGAGAATATTTTCTGGCCTTGTAGGACTTGTTCTGAGAATGGGGGATTTTTTTTTTGAATTTGGGGGAGGTGTTCAGAGCTTGGGGGACTTGTTCAAAGCTTGGAGGACTTGTTCAGAGCTTGGAGGACTTGTTCTCTTTTAGGAGCATTTGGTCTGTGATTGGAGAATTTGTTCTCTGCCTGGAGAACTTGCACTAAATTTGGAGGACTTCTTTTGAGATTGGAGGACCTGTTGAGAGCCTGGAGGACCTGTTGAGAGCCTGGAGGACCTGTTGAGAGCCTGGAGGACATGTTGAGAGCCTGGAGGACATGTTCTCTTATTGGAGCATTTGGTATGTCATTATTGGACTTGTTCTGTGCCTGGTGAACTTGCACTATGATTGGAGGACTTGTTTTGGGATTGCAGGACTTGTTTTGAGATTGGAGGACTAGTTTTGAGATTGGAGGAGTTGTTTTGAGATTGGAGGAGTTGTTTTGAGATTGGAGGAGTTGTTTTGAGATTGGAGGAGTTGTTTTGAGATTTTTGGAATTGTTCAGAGCTTGGAGGAATTGTTCTCTTTTAGGAGAATTTGGTCTGTGATTGGAGAATTTGTTCTGTGCCTGGAGAGCTTGCACTGTGTTTGAAGAATTTTTTCTGGGCTTGGAGGACTTGTTCAGAGCTTGGAGGACTTGTTCAGAGCTTGGAGGACTTGTTCCCTTTTAGGAGCATTTGGTCTGTGATTGGAGAATTTATTCTTTTCCTTGAGAACTTTCACTGTGATTTGAGAATACTTTCTGGCCTGGTAGGACTTGTTCTGATTTTGGGGGATTTTTTTTCTGAGCTTGGAGGACATGTTGAGAGGTTGGAGGACATGTTGAGAGCATGGAAGACATGTTCAGAGCTTGGAGGACATGTTCTCTTATCGGAGCATTTGGTATGTCATTGGGGGACTTGTTCTGTGCCTGGAGAACTTGCACTATGATTGGAGGACTTGTTTTGAGATTGGAGGACTTGTTTTGAGATTGGAGGAGTTGTTCTCTTTTAGGAGCATTTGGTGTGTGATTGGAGAAATTCTTCTGTGCCTGTAGAGCTTGCATTGTGATTGAAGAAATTTTTCTGGGCTTGGAGGACTTGTTGAGAGCTTGGAGGACTTGTTGAGAGCTTGGAGGACTTGTTGAGAGCTTGGAGGACTTGTTGAGAGCTTGGAGGACTTGTTGAGAGCTTGGAGGACGTGTTGAGAGCTTGGAGGACTTGCACTGTGATTGGAGGACTTGTTCTCTTCTCGGAGCATTTGGTGTGTGATTGTGGGCTTGTTCTGTGCCTGGTGAACTTACACTATGATTGGAGGACTTGTTCAGAGCTTGGGGGACTTGTTCAGAGCTTGGAGGACTTGTTCAGAGCTTGGAGGAGTTGTTCAGAGCTTGGAGGAGTTGTTCAGAGCTTGGAGGAGTTGTTCAGAGCTTGGAGGACTTGTTCTCTTTTAGGAGCTTTTGGTCTGTGATTGGAGAATTTGTTCTGTGGCTGGAGAGTTTGCACTGTGTTTGAAGAATTTTTTCTGGGCTTGGAGAATTTGTTCAGAGCTTGGAGGACTTGTTCAGAGCTTGGAGGACTTGTTCAGAGCTTGGAGGACTTGTTCTCTTTTAGGAGCATTTGGTCTGTGATTGGCTAATTTGTTCTTTTCCTGGAGAACTTTCACTGTGATTTGAGAATATTTTCTGGCCTAGTAGGACTTTTTCTAAGTTTGGGGGATATTTTTTCTGAATTTGGTGGAGGTTTTCAGAGCTTGGGGGACTTGTTCAGGGCTTGGGGGACTTGTTCAGAGCTTGGAGGACTTGTTCAGAGCTTGGAGGACTTGTTCAGAGCTTGTAGGACTTGTTCAGGGCTTGGAGGACTTGTTCTCTTTTAGGAGCATTTGGTCTGTGATTGGAGAATTTGTTCACTGCCTGGAGAAATTTCACTATATTTGGAGGACATGTTGAGAGCCTGGAGGACATGTTGAGAGCCTGGAGGACGTGTTGAGAGCCTGGAGGACATGTTCTCTTATCGGAGCATTTGGTATGTCATTGGGGGACTTGTTCTGTGCCTGGTGAACATGAGCTATGATGATTGGAGGACTTGTTTTGAGATTGGAGGACTTGTTTTGAGATTAGAGGAATTGTTTTGAGATTGGAGGACTTGTTCTGAGTTTGATGTGGTTGTTCTGATATTTTAGGACTTGTTCAGAGTTTGGAGGACTTGTTCAGAGCTTGGAGGACTTGTTCTCTTTTAGGAGCATTTGGTCTGTGATTGGAGAATTTGTTCTGTGCCTGGAGAGCTTGCAGTGTGATTGAAATTTTTTTCTGGGCTTGGAGGAATTGTCTGAGTTTGGGGGACTTGTTCTGAATCTGGGGGACTTGTTTTCATTTAGGGGAATTGTTCAGGGCTTGGAGGACTTGTTCAGAGCTTGGAGGACTTGTTCAGGGCTTGGAGGACTTGTTCTCTTTTAGGAGCATTTGGTCTGTGATTGGAGAATTTGTTCTCTGCCTGGAGAATTTTCACTATATTTGGAGGACATGTTGAGAGCCTGGAGGACATGTTGAGAGCCGGGAGGACATGTTGAGAGATTGGAGGACATGTTCTCTTATCGAAGCATTTGGTATGTCATTGGGGGACTTGTTCTGTGCCTGGTGAACATGAACTATGATAATTGGAGGACTTGTTGAGGGCTTGGAGGTCTTGTTTTCAGATTGGAGGAGTTGATTTGAGATTGGAGGAGTTGTTTTGAGATTGGAGGACATGTTTTGAGATTGGAGGGCTTGTTTTGAGATTGGAGGACTTGTGACATTGGAGGAGTTGTTTTGACATTGGAGGAGTTGTTTTGACATTGGAGGAGTTGTTTTGACATTGGAGGAGTTGTTTTGACATTGGAGGAGTTGTTTTGACATTGGAGGAGTTGTTTTGACATTGGAGGAGTTGTTTTGACATTGGAGGACTTGTTCTGAGTTTGATGTGGTTGTTCTGATATTTTAGGACTTGTTCAGAGTTTGGAGGACTTGTTCAGAGCTTGGAGGAGTTGTTCTCTTTTAGGAGCATTTGGTCTGTGATTGGAGAATTTGTTCTCTGCCTGGAGAGCTTGCAGTGTGATTGAAAATTTTTTCTGGACTTGGAGGAATTGTTCTGAGTTTGGGGGACTTGTTCTGAATCTGGGGGAGTTGTTTTGAGTTAGGGGACTTGTTCAGGGCTTGGAGGACTTGTTCAGGGCTTGGAGGACTTGTTCAGGGCTTGGAGGACTTGTTCAGAGCTTGGAGGACTTGTTCAGGGCTTGGAGGACTTGTTCTCTTTTAGGAGCATTTAGTTTGTGATTGGAGAATTTGTTCTCTGCCTGGAGAACTTTCACTATATTTGGAGGACATGTTGAGGGCCTGGAGGACATGTTGAGAGCCTGGAGGACATGTTGAGAGCCTGGAGGACATGTTGAGAGCCTGGAGGACATGTTGAGAGCCTGGAGGACATGTTGAGAGCCTGGAGGACATGTTCTCTTATCGGAGCATTTGGTATGTCATTGGGGGACTTGTTCTGCGCCTGGTGAACATGATCTATGATGATTAGAGGACTTGTTTTCATATTGGAGGGCTTGTTTAGAGATTGGAGGACTTGTTTAGAGATTGGAGGACTTGTTTAGAGATTGGAGGACTTGTTTAGAGATTGGAGGACTTGTTTAGAGATTGGAGGACTTGTTCTGAGTTTGATGTGGTTGTTCTGATATTTTAGGAATTGTTCTGAGCTTGGAGGACTTTTTCAGGGCTTGGAGGACTTGTTCTCTTTTAGGAGCATTTGATCTGTGATTGGAGAATTTGTTCTCTGTCTGGAGAGCTTTCACTATATTTGGAGGACATGTTGAGAGCCTGGAGGACATGTTGAGAGCCTGGAGGACATGTTGAGAGCCTGGAGGACATGTTGAGGGCCTGGAGGTTTTGTTCACTTATCGGAGCATTTGGTATGTCATTGGGGGACTTGATCTGTGCCTGGTAAACTTGCACTATGATTGGAGGAGTTGTTTTGGGATTGGAGGACTTGTTTTGCGATTTTTGGAATTGTTCAGAGCTTGGAGGACTTCTTCTCTTTTAGGACCATTTGGTCTGTGATTGGAGAATTTGTTCTGTGCCTGGAGATCTTGCACTGTGATTGAAGAATTTTTTCTGGGCTTGGAGGACTTGTTCAGAGCCTGGAGGACTTGTTCAGAGCCTGGAGGACTTGTTCTCTTTTAGGAGCATTTGGTCTGTGATTGGAGAATTTGTTGTTTGCCTGTTGAACTTGCACTGTATTTGGAGGACATGTTGAGAGCCTGGAGGACATGTAGAGAGCCTGGAGGACATATTCTCTTATCGGAGCATTTGGTATGTCACTGGGGGACTTGATCTGTGCCTGGTAAACTTGCACTATGATTGGAGGACTTGTTTTGGGATTGGAGGACTTGTTTTGAGATTTTTGGAATTGTTCAGAGCTTGGAGGACTTCTTCTCTTTTAGGACCATTTGGTCTGTGATTGTAGAATTTGTTCTGTGCCTGGAGATCTTGCACTGTGATTGAAGAATTTTTTCTGGGCTTGGAGGACTTGTTCAGAGCCTGGAGGACTTGTTCAGAGCCTGGAGGACTTGTTCAGAGCCTGGAGGACTTGTTCTCTGTTAGGAGCATTTGGTCTGTGTTTGGAGAATTTGTTCTTTTCCTGGAGAACTTTCACTGTGTTTTGAGAATATTTTCTGGCCTGGTAGGACTTGTTCTGCGTTTGGGGGATTTTTTTTCTGAGCTTGGAGGACATGTTGAGAGCTTGGAGGACATGTTGAGAGCTTGGAGGACATGTTCTCTTATCGGAGCATTTGGTAAGTCACTGGGGGACTTGTTCTGTGCCTGGAGAACTTGCACTATGATTGGAGGACGTGTTTTGAGATTGGAGGACTTGTTTTGAGATTGGAGGACTTGTTTTGAGATTGGAGGACTTGTTCAGAGCTTGGAGGACTTGTTCTCTTTTAGGAGCATTTGGTGTGTGATTGGAGAAATTTTTCTGTGTCTGTAGAGCTTGCCCTGTGATTGAAGAAATTTTTCTGGGCTTGGAGGACTTGTTGAGAGCTTGGAGGACATGTTGAGAGCTTGGAGGACTTGTTGAGAGCTTGGAGGACTTGTTGAGAGCTTGGAGGACTTGTTGAGAGCTTGGAGGACTAGCAATGTGTTTGGAGGACTAGCACTCTGATTGGAGGACTTGCACTCTGATTGGAGGACTTGCACTCTGATTGGAGGACTTGCACTCTGATTGGAGGACTTGCACTCTGATTGGAGGACTTGTTTTGAGATTGGAGGACTTGTTTTGAGAGTGGAGGACTTGTTTTGAGATTGGAGGACATGTTCAGAGCTTGGAGGACTTGTTCTCTTCTCAGAGCATTTGGTGTGTGATTGTGGGTTTGTTCTGTGCCTGGTGATCTTGCACTATGATTGGAGGACTTGTTCAGAGCTTGGAGGACTTGTTCAGAGCTTGGAGGACTTGTTCAGAGCTTGGAGGACTTGTTCAGAGCTTGGAGGACTTGTTCAGAGTTTGGAGGACTTGTTCAGAGCTTGGAGGACTTGTTCAGAGCTTGGAGGACTTGTTCAGAGCTTGGAGGACTTGCTCTCTTTTAGGAGCATTTGGTCTGTGATTGGAGAATTTATTCTGTGCCTGGAGAGCTTGCACTGTGATTGAAGAATTTTTTCTGGGCTTGGAGGACTTGTTTTGAGTTAGGGGAATTGTTCAGAGCTTGGAGGACTTGTTCAGAGCTTGGAGGACTTGTTCCCTTTTAGGAGCATTTGGTCTGTGATTGGAGAAATTGTTCTCTGCCTGGAGAACTTGCACTATATTTGGAGGATTTTTTTTGAGATTGGAGGACATGTTGAGGGCCTGGAGGACATGTTGAGGGCCTGGAGGACATGTTGAGAGCCTGGAGGACATGTTGAGAGCCTGGAGGATTTGTTCTCTTATCGGAGCATTTGGTATGTCACTGGGGGACTTGTTTTGTGCCTGGTGAACTTGCACTATGATTGGAGGACTTGTTTTGGGATTGGAGGACTTGCTTTGGGATTAGGAGGGCTTGTTTTGAGATTGGAGGGCTTGTTTTGAGATTGGAGGAGTTGTTTTGAGATTGGAGGGCTTGTTTTGAGTTTGATGTGGTTGTTCTGAGGTTTTTGGAATTGTTCTGAGCTTGGAGGACTTGTTCTCTTTTAGGAGCATTTGGTCTGTGATTGGAGAATTTGTTCTGTGCCTGGAGAGCTTGCACTGTGATTGAAGAATTTTTTCTGGGCTTGGAGGACTTGTTGAGAGCTTGGAGGACTTGTTGAGAGCCTGGAGGACATGTTGAGAGCCTGGAGGACATGTTGAGAGCCTGGAGGACATGTTGAGAGCCTGGAGGACATGTTGAGGGCCTGGAGGACATGTTGAGAGCCTGGAGGACATGTTGAGAGCCTGGAGGACATGTTCTCTTATCGGAGCATTTGGTATGTCATTGGGGGACTTGTTCTGTGCGTGGTGAACATGAAGTATGATAATTGGAGGACTTGTTTTGAGATTGGAGGACTTGTTTTGAGTTTGGAGGACTTGTTTTGAGATTGGAGGACTTGTTGTGACATTGGAGGACTTGTTGTGACATTGGAGAACTTGTTGTGACATTGGAGGACTTGTTGTGACATTGGAGGACTTGTTGTGACATTGGAGGACTTGTTGTGACATTGGAGGACTTGTTTTGAGATTGGAGGACTTGTTCTGAGTTTGGAGGACTTGTTCAGAGCTTGGAGGACTTGTTCTCTTTTTGGAGCATTTGGTCTGTGATTGGAGGATTTGTTCTCTGCCTGGAGAACTTTCACTATATTTGGAGGATATGTTGAGAGCCTGGAAGGACATGTTGAGAGCCTGGAAGGACATGTTGAGGGCCTGGAGGACATGTTGAGGGCCTGGAGGACATGTTGAGAGCCTAGAGGACATGTTGAGAGCCTGGAGGACCTGTTGAGAGCCTGGAGGACATGTTCTCTTATCGGAGCATTTGGTATGTTATTGGGGGACTGGTTCTGTGCCTGGTGAGCATGAACGATGATGATTGGAAGACTTGTTTTGAGATTGGAGGACTTGTTTTGAGACTGGAGGATTTGTTTTGAGACTGGAGGACTTGTTTTGAGACTGGAGGACTTGTTTTGAGACTGGAGGACTTGTTTTGAGACTGGAGGACTTGCTTTGAGATTGGAGGACTTGTTCTGAGTTTGATGTGGTTTTTTTGGTATTTTAGGACTTTTTCTGAGCTTGGAGGACTTGTTCAGAGCTTGGAGGACTTGTTCTCTTGTAGGAGCATTTGGTCTGTGATTGGAGAATTTGTTCACTGCCTGGAGAACTTTCACTATATTTGGAGGACATGTTGAGGGCCTGGAGGACATGTTGAGAGGCTGGAGGACATGTTGAGAGGCTGGAGGACATGTTGAGAGGCTGAAGGACATGTTGAGAGGCTGGAGGACATGTTGAGAGCCTGGAGGACATGTTGAGAGCCTGGAGGACATGTTGAGAGCCTGGAGGACATGTTCTCTTTTCGGAGCATTTGGTATGTCATTGGGGGACTTGTTCTGTGCCTGGTGAACATGAACTATCATGAGTGGAGTGCTTGTTTTGAGTTTGGAGGGCTTGTTTTGAGATTGGAGGACTTGTTTTGAGATTGGAGGAGTTGTTTTGAGATTGGAGGACTTGTTCTGAGTTTGATGTGGTTGTTCTGATATTTTAGGACTTGTTCAGATCTTGGAGGACTTGTTCAGAGTTTGGAGGACTTGTTCTCTTTTAGGAGCATTTGGTCTGTGATTGGAGAATTTGTTCTGTGCCTGGAGAGACTGCACTGTGATTGAAAAATTTTTTCTGGGCTTGGAGGAATTGTTCTGAGTTTGGGGGACTTGTTCTGAATCTGGGGGACTTGTTTAGAGTTAGGGGAATTGTTCAGAGCTTGGAGGACTCGTTGAGGGCTTGGAGGACTCGTTGAGGGCTTGGAGGACTCGTTGAGGGCTTGGAGGACTCGTTGGCGGCTTGGAGGACTTGTTCTCTTTTAGGAGCATTTGGTCTGTGATTGGAGAATTTGTTCTCTGCCTGGAGAACTTTCACTATATTTGGAGGAGATTTAGAGAGCCTGGAGGAGATGTAGAGAGCCTGGAGGACATGTTGAGAGCCGGGAGGACATGTTGAGAGCCGGGAGGACATGTTGAGAGCCGGGAGGACATGTTGAGAGCCTGGAGGACATGTTCTCTTATCGGAGCATTTGGTATGTCATTGGGGGAATTGTTTTGTGCCTGGTGAACATGAACTATGATGATTGGAGGAGTTGTTTTGGGATTGGAGGACTTGTTTTGAGATTGGAGGACTTGTTTTGAGATTGGAGGACTTGTTTTGAGATTGGAGGACTTGTTTTGAGACTGGAGGACTTGCTTTGAGATTGGAGTACTTGTTCTGAGTTTGATGTGGTGTTTTGGTATTTTAGTACTTGTTGTGAGCTTGGAGGACTTGTTCAGAGCTTGGAGGAATTTTTCTCTTTTAGGAGCATTTGGTATGTGATTGGAGAAATTGTTCTGTGCCTGGAGAGCTTGCACTGTGTTTGAAGAAATTTTTCTGGGCTTGGAGGATTTGTTTAGAGCTTGGAGGATTTGTTCAGAGATTGGAGGACTTGTTTTGAGTTAGGGGAATTGTTCAGAGCTTTGAGGACTTGTTCTCTTTTAGGAGCATTTTGTCTGTGATTGCAGAATTTGTTCTCTGCCTGGACAACTTGCACTAAATTTGGAGGAGTTCTTTTGAGATTGGAGGACATGTTGAGAGCCTGGAGGACATGTTGAGAGCCTGGAGGACATGTTGAGAGCCTGGAGGACATGTTGAGAGCCTGGAGGATTTGTTCTCTTATCGGAGCATTTGGTATGTCACTGGGGGACTTGTTTTGTGCCTGGTGAACTTGCACTATGATTGGAGGACTTGTTTTGGGATTGGAGGACTTGCTTTGGGATTAGGAGGACTTGTTTTGGGAATGGAGGGCTTGTTTTGGGATTGGAGTGCTTGTTTTGGGATTGGAGGGCTTGTTTTGGGATTGGAGGGCTTGTTTTGAGATTGGCGGGCTTGTTTTGAGATTGGCGGGCTTGTTTTGAGATTGGCGGGCTTGTTTTGAGATTGGCGGGCTTGTTTTGAGATTGGAGGGCTTGTTTTGAGATTGGAGGGCTTGTTTTGAGTTTGATGTGGTTTTTCTGAGATTTTTGGAATTGTTCTGAGCTTGGAGGACTTGTTCTCTTTTAGGAGCATTTGGTCTGTGATTGGTGAATTTTTTCTGTGCCTGGAGATCTTGCACTGTGATTGAATAAATTTTTCTGGGCTAGGAGGACTTGTTTAGAGCTTGGAGGACTTGTTCTCTTTTAGGAGCATTTGGTCTGTGATTGGTGAATTTTTTCTGTGCCTGGAGATCTTGCACTGTGATTGAAGAATTTTTTCTGGGCTTGGAGGACTTGTTCAGAGCTTGGAGGACTTGTTCAGAGCTTGGAGGACTTGTTCAGAGCTTGGAGGACTTGTTCAGAGCTTGGAGGACTTGTTCAGAGCTTGGAGGACTTGTTCAGAGCTTGGAGGACTTGTTCTCTTTTAGGAGCATCTGGTCTGTGATTGGAGAATTTGTTCTGTGCCTGGAGAGATTGCACTTTGAAGAAGATTTGATGTGCTTGGAGGACTTGTTCTGAATTTGTGGGACTTCTTTTGAGTTAGGGGAATTGTTCAGAGCTTTGAGGACTTGTTCCCCTTTAGGAGCATTTTGTCTGTGATTGCAGAATTTGTTCTCTGCCTGGACAACTTGCACTAAATTTGGAGGAATTCTTTTGAGATTGGAGGACCTGTTGAGAGCCTGGAGGACCTGTTGAGAGCCTGGAGGACCTGTTGAGAGCCTGGAGGACATGTTGAGAGCCTGGAGGACATGTTGAGAGCCTGGAGGACATGTTGAGAGCCTGGAGGATTTGTTCTCTTATCGGAGCATTCGGTATGTCACTGGGGGACTTGTTTTGTGCCTGGTGAACTTGCACTATGATGACTGGAGGACTTGTTTTGGGATTGGAGGACTTGTTTTGGGAATGGAGGGCCTGTTTTGGGATTGGAGGAGTTGTTTTGAGATTGGAGGAGTTGTTTTGAGATTGGAGGAGTTGTTTTGAGATTGGAGGAGTTGTTTTGAGATTGGAGGAGTTGTTTTGAGATTGGAGGAGTTGTTTTGAGATTGGAGGACTTGTTTTGAGATTGGAGGACTTGTTTTGAGATTGGAGGACTTGTTTTGAGATTGGAGGACTTGTTTTGAGATTGGAGGACTTGTTTTGAGATTGGAGGACTTGTTTTGAGATTGGAGGACTTGTTCTGAGATTGGAGGACTTGTTCTGAGCTTGGAGGACTTGTTCTCTTTTAGAAGCATTTGGTCTGTGATTGGTGAATTTGTTCGTTGCCTGGAGAGTTTGCACTGTGATTGAAAAATTTTTTCTGGACTTGGAGGAATTGTTCTGAGTTTGGGGGACTTTTTCTGAATCTGGGGGACTTGTTTGGAGTTAGGGGACTTGTTCAGAGCTTGGAGGACTTGTTCAGAGCTTGGAGGATTTGTTCAGAGCTTGGAGGACTTGTTCTCTTTTAGGAGTATTTGGTCAGTTATTGGAGAATATGTTTTCTGCCTGGAGAACTTGCACTATATTTGGAGGACACGTTGAGAGCCTGGAGGACACGTTGAGAGCCTGGAGGACACGTTGAGAGCCTGGAGGACATGTTGAGAGCCTGGAGGACATGTTCTCTTATCGGAGCATTTGGTATGTCATTGGTGGACTTGTTCTGTGCCTGGTGAACATGAACTATGATGATTGGAGGACTTGTTTTGAGATTGGAGGACTTGTTTTGAGATTGGAGTACTTGTGACATTGGAGGAATTGTTTTGAGATTGGAGGTCTTGTTGTGAGATTGGAGGACTTGTGACATTGGAGGACTTGTTCTCAGATTGGAGGACTTGTTCTGAGTTTGATGTGGTGTTTTGGTATTTTAGTACTTGTTGTGAGCTTGGAGGACTTGTTCAGAGCTTGGAGGAATTGTTCACTTTTAGGAGCATTTGGTATGTGATTGGAGAAATTGTTCTGTGCCTGGAGAGCTTGCACTGTGTTTGAAGAAATTTTTCTGGGCTTGGAGGTTTTGTTTAGGGCTTGGAGGATTTGTTCAGAGCTTGGAGGACTTGTTTTGTGTTAGGGGAATTGTTCAGAGCTTGGAGGACTTGTTCTCTTTTAGGAGCATTTTGTCTGTGATTGCAGAATTTGTTCTCTGCCTGGACAACTTGCACTAAATTTGGAGGAGTTCTTTTGAGATTGGAGGACATGTTGAGAGCCTGGAGGACATGTTGAGAGCCTGGAGGACATGTTGAGAGCCTGGAGGACATGTTGAGAGCCTGGAGGACATGTTGAGAGCCTGGAGGACATGCTGAGAGCCTGGAGGACATGTTGAGAGCCTGGAGGATTTGTTCTCTTATCGGAGCATTTGTTATGTCATTGGGGGACTTGTTTTGTGCCTGGTGAACTTGCACTATGATTGGAGTACTTGCTTTGGGATTAGGAGGACTTGTTTTAGGAATGGAGGGCCTGTTTTGGGATTGGAGGGCTTGTTTTGAGATTGGAGGGCTTGTTTTGAGATTGGAGGGCTTGTTTTGAGATTGGAGGGCTTGTTTTGAGATTGGAGGGCTTGTTTTGAGATTGGAGGGCTTGT
The DNA here is from genome assembly GCA_028858755.1 of Ara ararauna. NCBI lineage: Eukaryota > Metazoa > Chordata > Aves > Psittaciformes > Psittacidae > Ara > Ara ararauna. The sequence goes on along the minus strand of CM054383.1, from coordinate 572,590 downwards.
TTTGAGATTGGAGGGCTTGTTTTGAGATTGGAGGACTTGTTCTCTTTTAGGAGCATTTGGTCTGTGATTGGAGAATTTGTTCTGTGCCTGGAGAGCTTGCACTGTGATTGAAGAATTTTTTCTGGGCTTGGAGGACTTGTTCAGAGCTTGGAGGACTTGTTCAGAGCTTGGAGGACTTGTTCAGAGCTTGGAGGACTTGTTCAGAGCTTGGAGGACTTGTTCAGAGCTTGGAGGACTTGTTCAGAGCTTGGAGGACTTGTTCAGAGCTTGGAGGACTTGTTCAGAGCTTGGAGGACTTGTTCAGAGCTTGGAGGACTTGTTCAGAGCTTGGAGGACTTGTTCTCTTTTAGGAGCATCTGGTCTGTGATTGGAGAATTTGTTCTGTGCCTGGAGAGATTGCACTTTGAAGAAGATTTGATGTGCTTGGAGGACTTGTTCTGAATTTGTGGGACTTCTTTTGAGTTAGGGGAATTGTTCAGAGCTTTGAGGACTTGTTCCCCTTTAGGAGCATTTTGTCTGTGATTGCAGAATTTGTTCTCTGCCTGGACAACTTGCACTAAATTTGGAGGAATTCTTTTGAGATTGGAGGACCTGTTGAGAGCCTGGAGGACCTGTTGAGAGCCTGGAGGACCTGTTGAGAGCCTGGAGGACCTGTTGAGAGCCTGGAGGACATGTTGAGAGCCTGGAGGACATGTTGAGAGCCTGGAGGATTTGTTCTCTTATCGGAGCATTCGGTATGTCACTGGGGGACTTGTTTTGTGCCTGGTGAACTTGCACTATGATGACTGGAGGACTTGTTTTGGGATTGGAGGACTTGTTTTGGGAATGGAGGGCCTGTTTTGGGATTGGAGGAGTTGTTTTGAGATTGGAGGAGTTGTTTTGAGATTGGAGGAGTTGTTTTGAGATTGGAGGAGTTGTTTTGAGATTGGAGGAGTTGTTTTGAGATTGGAGGAGTTGTTTTGAGATTGGAGGACTTGTTTTGAGATTGGAGGACTTGTTTTGAGATTGGAGGACTTGTTTTGAGATTGGAGGACTTGTTTTGAGATTGGAGGACTTGTTTTGAGATTGGAGGACTTGTTTTGAGATTGGAGGACTTGTTTTGAGATTGGAGGACTTGTTCTGAGATTGGAGGACTTGTTCTGAGCTTGGAGGACTTGTTCTCTTTTAGAAGCATTTGGTCTGTGATTGGTGAATTTGTTCGTTGCCTGGAGAGTTTGCACTGTGATTGAAAAATTTTTTCTGGGCTTGGAGGAATTGTTCTGAGTTTGGGGGACTTTTTCTGAATCTGGGGGACTTGTTTGGAGTTAGGGGACTTGTTCAGAGCTTGGAGGACTTGTTCAGAGCTTGGAGGATTTGTTCAGAGCTTGGAGGACTTGTTCTCTTTTAGGAGTATTTGGTCAGTTATTGGAGAATATGTTTTCTGCCTGGAGAACTTGCACTATATTTGGAGGACACGTTGAGAGCCTGGAGGACACGTTGAGAGCCTGGAGGACACGTTGAGAGCCTGGAGGACATGTTGAGAGCCTGGAGGACATGTTCTCTTATCGGAGCATTTGGTATGTCATTGGTGGACTTGTTCTGTGCCTGGTGAACATGAACTATGACGATTGGAGGACTTGTTTTGAGATTGGAGGACTTGTTTTGAGATTGGAGTACTTGTGACATTGGAGGAATTGTTTTGAGATTGGAGGTCTTGTTGTGAGATTGGAGGACTTGTGACATTGGAGGACTTGTTCTCAGATTGGAGGACTTGTTCTGAGTTTGATGTGGTGTTTTGGTATTTTAGTACTTGTTGTGAGCTTGGAGGACTTGTTCAGAGCTTGGAGGAATTGTTCACTTTTAGGAGCATTTGGTATGTGATTGGAGAAATTGTTCTGTGCCTGGAGAGCTTGCACTGTGTTTGAAGAAATTTTTCTGGGCTTGGAGGTTTTGTTTAGGGCTTGGAGGATTTGTTCAGAGCTTGGAGGACTTGTTTTGTGTTAGGGGAATTGTTCAGAGCTTGGAGGACTTGTTCTCTTTTAGGAGCATTTTGTCTGTGATTGCAGAATTTGTTCTCTGCCTGGACAACTTGCACTAAATTTGGAGGAGTTCTTTTGAGATTGGAGGACATGTTGAGAGCCTGGAGGACATGTTGAGAGCCTGGAGGACATGTTGAGAGCCTGGAGGACATGTTGAGAGCCTGGAGGACATGCTGAGAGCCTGGAGGACATGTTGAGAGCCTGGAGGATTTGTTCTCTTATCGGAGCATTTGTTATGTCATTGGGGGACTTGTTTTGTGCCTGGTGAACTTGCACTATGATTGGAGTACTTGCTTTGGGATTAGGAGGACTTGTTTTGGGAATGGAGGGCCTGTTTTGGGATTGGAGGGCTTGTTTTGAGATTGGAGGGCTTGTTTTGAGATTGGAGGGCTTGTTTTGAGATTGGAGGGCTTGTTTTGAGATTGGAGGGCTTGTTTTGAGATTGGAGGGCTTGTTTTGAGATTGGAGGGCTTGTTTTGAGATTGGAGGGCTTGTTTTGAGATTGGAGGGCTTGTTTTGAGATTGATGTGGTTATTCTGAGATTTTTGGAATTGTTCTGAGCTTGGAGGACTTGTTCTCTTTTAGGAGCATTTGGTCTGTGATTGGTGAATTTTTTCTGTGCCTGGAGATCTTGCACTGTGATTGAATAAATTTTTCTGGGCTTGGAGGTCTTATTCAGAGCGTGGAGGACTTGTTCTGTTTTAGGAGCATTTGGTCTGTGATTGGAGAATTTGTTCTGTGCCTGGAGAGCTTGCACTGTGATTGAAGAATTTTTTCTGGGCTTGGAGGACTTGTTCAGAGCTTGGAGGACTTGTTCAGAGCTTGGAGGACTTGTTCAGAGCTTGGAGGACTTGTTCAGAGCTTGGAGGACTTGTTCAGAGCTTGGAGGACTTGTTCAGAGCTTGGAGGACTTGTTCTCTTTTAGGAGCATCTGGTCTGTGATTGGAGAATTTGTTCTGTGCCGGGAGAGATTGCCCTTTGAAGAAGATTTGATGTGCTTGGAGGACTTGTTCTGAATTTGTGGGACTTGTTTTGAGTTAGGGGAATTGTTCAGAGCTTTGAGGACTTGTTCTCTTTTAGGAGCATTTTGTCTGTGATTGCAGAATTTGTTCTCTGCCTGGACAACTTTCACTAAATTTGGAGGAGTTCTTTTGAGATTGGAGGACATGTTGAGAGCCTGGAGGACATGTTGAGAGCCTGGAGGACATGCTGAGAGCCTGGAGGACATGTTGAGAGCCTGGAGGATTTGTTCTCTTATTGGAGCATTTGGTATGTCACTGGGGGACTTGTTTTGTGCCTGGTGAACTTGCACTATGATTGGAGGACTTGCTTTGGGATTAGGAGGACTTGTTTTGGGATTGGAGGGCTTGTTTTGAGATTGGAGGGCTTGTTTTGAGATTGGAGGGCTTGTTTTGAGATTGGAGGGCTTGTTTTGAGATTGGAGGGCTTGTTTTGAGATTGGAGGGCTTGTTTTGAGATTGGAGGGCTTGTTATGAGTTTGGAGGGCTTGTTTTGAGATTGGAGGGCTTGTTTTGAGATTGGAGGGCTTGTTTTGAGATTGGAGGGCTTGTTTTGAGATTGGAGGGCTTGTTTTGAGATTGGAGGGCTTGTTTTGAGATTTTTGGAATTGTTCTGAGCTTGGAGGACTTGTTCTCGTTTAGGAGCATTTGGTCTGTGATTGTTGAAATTTTTTCTGTGCCTGGAGATCTTGCACTGTGATTGAATAAAATTTACTGGGCTTGGAGGTCTTATTCAGAGCTTGGAGGACTTGTTCTCTTTTAGGAGCGTTTGGTCTGTGATTGGAGAATTTGTTCTGTGCCTGGAGAGCTTGCACTGTGATTGAAGAAATTTTTCTGGGCTTGGAGGACTTTTTCTGAGTTAGGGGACTTGGACTTGTTCACAGCTTGGAGGACTTGTTCACAGCTTGGAGGACTTGTTCAGAGCTTGGAGGACTTGTTCAGAGCTTGGAGGATTTGTTCAGGGCTTGGAGGACTTGTTCTCTTTTAGGAGCATTTGGTCTGTGTCTGGAGAATTTGTTCTCTGCCTGGAGAACTTTCACTATATTTGGAGGACTTGTTGAGAGCCTGGAGGACATGTTGAGAGCCTGGAGGACATGTTCTCTTATCGGAGCATTTGGTATGTCACTGGTGGACTTGTTCTGTGCCTGGTGAACATGAACCATGATGATTGGAGGAGTTGTTTTGAGATTGGAGGGCTTGTTTTGAGATTGGAGGACTTGTTCTGAGTTTGATGTGGTTGTTCTGATATTTTAGGACTTGTTCAGAGTTTGGAGGACTTGTTCAGAGCTTGGAGGACTTGTTCTCTTTTAGGAGCATTTGGTCTGTGATTGGAGAATTTGTTCTGTGCCTGGAGTGCTTTCACTGTGATTGACGAATTTTTTCTGGGCTTGGAGGACTTGTTCAGAGCTTGGAGGACTTGTTCAGAGCTTGGAGGACTTGTTCAGAGCTTGGAGGACTTGTTCAGAGCTTGGAGGACTTGTTCTCTTTAAGGAGCATTTGGTCTGTGTCTGGAGAATTTGTTCTCTGCCTGGAGAAATTTCACTATATTTGGAGGACATGTTGAGAGCCGGGAGGACATGTTGAGAGCCTGGAGGACATGTTCTCTTATCGGAGCATTTGGTATGTCATTGGGGGACTTGTTCTGTGCCTGGTGAACTTGAACTATGATGATTGGAGGACTTGTTTTGAGATTGGAGGACTTGTTTTGAGATTGGAGGACTTGTTTTGAGATTGGAGGACTTGTTTTGAGATTGGAGGACTTGTTTTGAGATTGGAGGACTTGTTTTGAGATTGGAGGACTTGTTTTGAGATTGGAGGACTTGTTCTGAGTTTGATGTGGTTGTTCTGATATTTTAGGACTTGTTCAGAGCTTGGAGGACTTGTTCAGAGCTTGGAGGACTTGTTCTCTTTTAGGAGCATTTGGTCTGTGATTGGAGAATTTGTTCTGTGCCTGGAGAGCTTGCAGTGTGATTGAAAAATTTTTTCTGGGCTTGGAGGAATTGTTCTGAGTTTGGGGGACTTGTTCTGAAACTGGGGGACTTGTTTTGAGTTAGGGGAATTGTTCAGAGCTTGGAGGACTTGTTCAGGGCTTGGAGGACTTGTTCTCTTTAAGGAGCATTTGGTCTGTGTCTGGAGAATTTGTTCTCTGCCTGGAGAACTTTCACTATATTTGGAGGACCTGTTGAGAGCCTGGAGGAACTGTTGAGAGCCTGGAGGACCTGTTGAGAGCCTGGAGGACATGTTGAGAGCCTGGAGGACATGTTCTCTTATCGGAGCATTTGGTATGTCACTGGGGGACTTGTACGGTGCCTGGTGAACATAAACTATGATGATTGGAGGAGTTGTTTTGAGATTGGAGGACTTGTTTTGAGATTGGAGGACTTGTTCTGAGTTTGATGTGGTTGTTCTGATATTTTAGGACTTGTTCTGAGCTTGGAGGTCTTGTTCAGAGCTTGGAGGACTTGTTCTCTTTTAGGAGCATTTGGTCTGTGATTGGAGAATTTGTTCTGTGCCTGGAGAGCTTGCAGTGTGATTGAAAAATTTTTTCTGGGATTGGAGGAATTGTTCTGAGTTTGGGGGACTTGTTCTGAATCTGGGGGACTTGTTTTGAGTTAGGGGAATTGTTCAGAGCTTGGAGGAGTTGTTCAGGGCTTGGAGGACTTGTTCTCTTTTAGGAGCATTTGGTCTGTGATTGGAGAATTTGTTCTCTGTCTGGAGACCTTGCACTATATTTGGAGGACATGTTGAGAGCCTGGAGGACATGTTGAGAGCCTGGAGGACATGTTGAGAGCCTGGAGGACATGTTGAGAGCTTGGAGGACATGTTGAGAGCCTGGACGACATGTTCTCTTATCGGAGCATTTGGTATGTCATTGGGGGACTTGTTCTGTGCCTGGTGAACATGAACTATGATGGTTGGAGGACTTGTTTTGAGACTGGAGGACTTGTTTTGAGACTGGAGGACTTGTTTTGAGACTGGAGGACTTGTTTTGAGACTGGAGGACTTGTTTTGAGACTGGAGGACTTGTTCTGAGTTTGATGTGGTTGTTCTGATATTTTAGGACTTGTTCAGAGCTTGGAGGACTTGTTCAGACCTTGGAGGACTTGTTCAGAGCTTGGAGGACTTGTTCTCTTTTAGGAGCATTTGGTCTGTGATTGGAGAATTTGTTCTGTGCCTGGAGATCTTGCAGTGTGATTGAAAAATTTTTTCTGGGCTTGGAGGAATTGTTCTGAGTTTGGGAGACATTTTCTGAATCTGGGGGACTTGTTTTGAGTTAGGGGACTTGTTCAGAGCTTGGAGGACTTGTTCAGGGCTTGGAGGACTTGTTCTCTTTTAGGAGCATTTGGTCTGTGATTGGAGAATTTGTTCTCTGTCTGGAGACCTTGCACTATATTTGGAGGACATGTTGAGAGCCTGGAGGACATGTTGAGAGCCTGGAGGACATGTTGAGAGCTTGGAGGACATGTTGAGAGCCTGGGCGACATGTTCTCTTATCGGAGCATTTGGTATGTCATTGGGGGACTTGTTCTGTGCCTGGTGAACATGAACTATGATGATTGGAGGACTTGTTTTGAGACTGGAGGACTTGTTTTGAGACTGGAGGACTTGTTTTGAGACTGGAGGACTTGTTTTGAGACTGGAGGACTTGTTTTGAGACTGGAGGACTTGTTTTGAGACTGGAGGACTTGTTCTGTGTTTGATGTGGTTGTTCTGATATTTTAGGACTTGTTCAGAGCTTGGAGGACTTGTTCAGAGCTTGGAGGACTTGTTCAGAGCTTGGAGGACTTGTTCAGAGCTTGGAGGACTTGTTCTCTTTTAGGAGCATTTGGTCTGTGATTGGAGAATTTGTTCTGTGCCTGGAGAGCTTGCAGTGTGATTGAAAAATTTTTTCTGGGCTTGGAGGAATTGTTCTGAGTTTGGGAGCCTTTTTCTGAATCTGGGGGACTTGTTTTGAGTTAGGGGAATTGTTCAGAGCTTGGAGGAGTTGTTCAGGGCTTGGAGGACTTGTTCTCTTTTAGGAGCATTTGGTCTGTGATTGGAGAAGTTGTTCTCTGCCTGGAGAACTTTCACTATATTTGGAGGACATGTTGAGGGCCTGGAGGACATGTTGAGAGCCTGGAGGACATGTTGAGAGCCTGGAGGACATGTTGAAAGCCTGGAGGACATGTTGAAAGCCTGGAGGACATGTTGAGAGCCTGGAGGACATGTTGAGAGCCTGGAGGACATGTTCTCTTATTGGAGCATTTGTTATGTCATTGGGGGACTTGTTCTGTGCCTGGTGAACATGAACTATGATGATTGGAGGATTTGTTTTGAGATTGGAGGACTTGTTTTGAGATTGGAGGACTTGTTTTGAGATTGGAGGACTTGTTTTGAGATTGGAGGACTTGTTTTGAGATTGGAGGACTTGTTTTGAGATTGGAGGACTTGTTTTGAGATTGGAGGACTTGTTTTGAGATTGGAGGACTTGTTTTGAGATTGGAGGACTTGTTCTGAGTTTGATGTGGTTGTTCTGATATTTTAGGAATTGTTCTGAGCTTGGAGGACTTGTTCTCTTTTAGGAGCATTTGGTCTGTGATTGGAGAATTTGTTCTGTGCCTGGAGAGCTTGCAGTGTGATTGAAAAATTTTTTCTGGGCTTGGAGGAATTGTTCTGAGTTTGGGAGACTTTTTCTGAATCTGGGGGACTTGTTTTGAGTTAGGGGAATTATTCAGAGCTTGGAGGACTTGTTCAAGGCTTGGAGGACTTGTTCTCTTTTAGGAGCATTTGGTCTGTGATTGGAGAAGTTGTTCTCTGCCTGGAGAACTTTCACTATATTTGGAGGACATGTTGAGAGCCTGGAGGACATGTTGAGAGCCTGGAGGACATGTTGAGAGCCTGGAGGACATGTTGAGAGCCTGGAGGACATGTTGAGAGCCTGGAGGACATGTTGAGAGCCTGGAGGACATGTTGAGAGCCTGGAGGACATGTTCTCTTGTCGGAGCATTTGGTATGTCATTGGGGGACTTGTTCTGTGCCTGGTGAACATGAACTATGACGATTGGAGGACTTCTTTTGAGATTGGAGGACTTGTGACATTGGAGGTCTTGTTGTGACTTTGGAGGACTTGTTGTGACTTTGGAGGACTTGTTGTGACTTTGGAGGACTTGTTGTGACTTTGGAGGACTTGTTGTGACATTGGAGGACTTGTTCTGAGTTTGATGTGGTTTTTTTGGTATTTTAGGACTTGTTCTGATCTTGGAGGACTCGTTCAGAGCTTGGAGGACTTGTTCTATTTTAGGAGCATTTGGTCTGTGATTGGAGAATTTGTTCTCTGCCTGGAGAACTTTCACTATATTTGGAGGACATGTTGAGAGCCTGGAGGACATGTTGAGAGCCTGGAGGACATGTTGAGAGCCTGGAGGACATGTTGAGTGATTGGAGGACATGTTCTCTTATCGGAGCATTTGGTATGTCATTGGGGGACTTGTTCTGTGCCTGGTGAACATGAACTATGATGATTGGAGGACTTGTTTTGAGACTGGAGGACTTGTTTTGAGACTGGAGGACTTGTTTTGAGACTGGAGGACTTGTTTTGAGACTGGAGGACTTGTTTTGAGACTGGAGGACTTGTTTTGAGACTGGAGGACTTGTTCTGAGTTTGATGTGGTTGTTCTGATATTTTAGGACTTGTTCAGAGCTTGGAGGACTTGTTCTCTTTTAGGAGCATTTGGTCTGTGATTGGAGAATTTTTTCTGTGCCTGGAGAGCTTGCAGTGTGATTGAAAAATTTTTTCTGGGCTTGGAGGAATTGTTCTGAGTTTGGGAGACTTTTTCTGAATCTGGGGGACTTGTTTTGAGTTAGGGGAATTGTTCAGAGCTTGGAGGACTTGTTCAGGGCTTGGAGGACTTGTTCTCTTTTAGGAGCATTTGGTCTGTGATTGGAGAATTTGTTCTCTGCCTGGAGAACTTTCACTATATTTGGAGGACATGTTGAGAGCCTGGAGGACATGTTGAGAGCCTGGAGGACATGTTGAGAGCCTGGAGGACATGTTGAGAGCCTGGAGGACATGTTGAGAGCCTGGAGGACATGTTCTCTTATTGGAGCATTTGGTAAGTCACTGGGGGACTTGTTCTGTGCCTGGTGAACATGAACTATGATGACTGGAGGATTTGTTTTGAGATGGGAGGTCTTGTTTTGAGATTGGAGGACTTGTTTTGAGATTGGAGGACTTGTTTTGAGATTGGAGGACTTGTTCTGAGTTTGATGTGGTTGTTCTGATATTTTAAGACTTGTTCAGAGCTTGGAGGACTTGTTCTCTTTTAGGAGCATTTGGTCTGTGATTTTAGAATTTGTTCTGTGCCTGGAGAGCTTGCACTGTGATTGAAAAATTTTTTCTGGGCTTGGAGGAATTGTTCTGAGTTTGGGGGACTTGTTCTGAGTTTGGGGGACTTGTTTTGAGCTAGGGGAATTGTTCAGAGCTTGGAGGACTTGTTCAGAGCTTGGAGGACTTGTTCAGGGCTTGGAGGACTTGTTCAGGGCTTGGTGGACTTGTTCTCTTTTAGGAGCATTTGGTCTATGATTGGAGAATTTCTTCTCTGCCTGGAGAACTTTCACTATATTTGGAGGACATGTTGAGAGCCTGGAGGACATGTTGAGAGCCTGGAGGACATGTTGAGAGCCTGGAGGACATGTTCTCTTGTCGGAGCATTTGGTATGTCATTGGGGGACTTGTTCTGTGCCTGGTGAACATGAACTATGACGATTGGAGGACTTGTTTTGAGATTGGAGGACTTGTGACATTGGAGGACTTGTTGTGACATTGGAGGACTTGTTGTGACTTTGGAGGACTTGTTGCGACATTGGAGGACTTGTGACATTGGAGGAATTGTTCTGAGTTTGATGTGTTTTTTTTGGTATTTTAGGACTTGTTCTGATCTTGGAGGACTCGTTCAGAGCTTGGAGGACTTGTTCTGTTTTAGGAGCATTTGGTCTGTGATTGGAGAATTTGTTCTCTGCCTGGAGAACTTTCACTATATTTGGAGGACATGTTGAGGGCCTGGAGGACATGTTGAGAGCCTGGAGGACATGTTGAGAGCCTGGAGGACATGTTGAGAGCCTGGAGGACATGTTGAGAGCCTGGAGGACATGTTGAGAGCCTGGAGGACATGTTCTCTTGTCGGAGCATTTGGTATGTCATTGGGGGACTTGTTCTGTGCCTGGTGAACATGAACTATGACGATTGGAGGACTTGTTTTGAGATTGGAGGACTTGTGACATTGGAGGTCTTGTTGTGACATTGGAGGACTTGTTGTGACATTGGAGGACTTGTTGTGACTTTGGAGGACTTGTTGTGACATTGGAGGACTTGTGACATTGGAGGAATTGTTCTGAGTTTGATGTGTTTTTTTTGGTATTTTAGGACTTGTTCTGATCTTGGAGGACTCGTTCAGAGCTTTGAGGACTTGTTCTGTTTTAGGAGCATTTGGTCTGTGATTGGAGAATTTGTTCTCTGCCTGGAGAACTTTCACTATATTTGGAGGACATGTTGAGGGCCTGGAGGACATGTTGAGAGCCTGGAGGACATGTTGAGAGCCTGGAGGACATGTTGAGAGCCTGGAGGACATGTTGAGAGCCTGGAGGACATGTTGAGTGCTTGGAGGACATGTTCTCTTATCGGAGCATTTGGTATGTCATTGGGGGACTTGTTCTGTGCCTGGTGAACATGAACTATGATGACTGGAGGACTTGTTTTGAGACTGGAGGACTTGTTTTGAGACTGGAGGACTTGTTTTGAGACTGGAGGACTTGTTTTGAGACTGGAGGACTTGTTTTGAGATTGGAGGACTTGTTCTGAGTTTGATGTGGTTGTTCTGATAATTTAGGACTTGTTCAGAGCTTGGAGGACTTGTTCAGAGCTTGGAGGACTTGTTCAGAGCTTGGAGGACTTGTTCTCTTTTAGGAGCATTTGGTCTGTGATTGGAGAATTTGTTCTGTGCCTGGAGAGCTTGCAGTGTGATTGAAAAATTTTTTCTGGGCTTGGAGGAATTGTTCTGAGTTTGGGAGACTTTTTCTGAATCTGGGGGACTTGTTTTGAGTTAGGGGAATTTTTCAGAGCTTGGAGGACTTGTTCAGGGCTTGGAGGACTTGTTCTCTTTTAGGAGCATTTGGTCTGTGATTGGAGAAGTTGTTCTCTGCCTGGAGAACTTTCACTATATTTGGAGGACATGTTGAGAGCCTGGAGGACATGTTGAGAGCCTGGAGGACATGTTGAGAGCCTGGAGGACATCTTCTCTTATCGGAGCATTTGGTATGTCATTGGGGGACTTGTTCTGTGCCTGGTGAACATGAACTATGATGATTGGAGGACTTGTTTTGAGATTGGAGGACTTGTTTTGAGATTGGAGGACTTGTTTTGAGATTGGAGGACTTGTTTTGAGATTGGAGGACTTGTTTTGAGATTGGAGGACTAGTTCTGAGTTTGGTGTGGTTGTTCTGATATTTTAGGACTTGTTCAGAGCTTGGAGGATTTGTTCAGAGCTTGGAGGACTTGTTCTCTTTTAGGAGCATTTGGTCTGTGATTTTAGAATTTGTTCTGTGCCTGGAGAGCTTGCACTGTGATTGAAAAATTTTTTCTGGGCCTGGAGGAGTTGTTCTGTGTTTGGGGGACTTGTTCTGAATCTGGGGGACTTGTTTTGAGTTAGGTGACTTGTTCAGAGCTTGGAGGACTTGTTCAGGGCTTGGAGGACTTGTTCAGGGCTTGGAGGACTTGTTCAGGGCTTGGAGGACTTTTTCTCTTTTAGTAGCATTTGGTCTTTGATTGGAGAATTTGTTCTCTGCCTGGAGAACTTTCACTATATTTGGAGGCCATGTTGAGAGCCTGGAGGCCATGTTGAGAGCCTGGAGGCCATGTTGAGAGCCTGGAGGCCATGTTGAGAGCCTGGAGGACATGTTGAGAGCCTGGAGGACATGTTGAGAGCCTGGAGGACATGTTGAGAGCCTGGAGGACATGTTCTCTTATCGGAGCATTTGGTATGTCATTGGGGGACTTGCTCTGTTGCTGGTGAACATGAACTATGATGATTGGAGGACTTGTTTTGAGATTGGAGGACTTGTTTTGAGATTGGAGGACTTGTTTTGAGATTGGAGGACTTGTTTTGAGATTGGAGGACTTGTTTTGAGATTGGAGGACTTGTTTTGAGATTGGAGGACTTGTTTTGAGATTGGAGGACTAGTTCTGAGTTTGATGTGTTTGTTCTGATATTTTAGGACTTGTTCAGAGCTTGGAAGACTTGTTCTCTTTTAGGAGCATTTGGTCTGTGATTGGAGAATTTGTTCTCTGCCTGGGGAACTTTCACTATATTTGGAGGACATGTTGAGAGCCTGGAGGACATGTTGAGAGCCTGGAGGACATGTTGAGAGCCTGGAGGACATGTTCCCTTATCGGAGCATTTGATATGTCATTGGGGGACTTGTTCTGTGCCTGGTGAACATGAACTATAATGATTGGAGGACTTGTTTTGAGATTGGAGGACTTGTTTTGAGATTGGCGGACTTGTTTTGAGATTGGAGGACTTGTTTTGAGATTGGAGGACTAGTTCTGAGTTTGATGTGGTTGTTCTGATATTTTAGGACTTGTTAGGAGCTTGGAGGACTTGTTCTCTTTTAGGAGAATTTGGTCTGTGATTGGAGAATTTGTTCTCTGCCTGGGGAGCTTTCACTATATTTGGAGGACATGTTGAGAGCCTGGAGGACATGTTGAGAGCCTGGAGGACTTGTTGAGAGCCTGGAGGACATGTTCCCTTATCGGAGCATTTGGTATGTCATTGGGGGACTTGTTCTGTGCCTGGTGAACATGAACTATGATGATTGGAGGACTTGTTTTGAGATTGGAGTACTTGTTCAGGGCTTGGAGGATTTGTTCTGAGTTAGATGTGGTTGTTCTGATGTTTTAGGACTTGCTCAGAGCTTGGAGGACTTGTTCTCTTTTAGGAGCATTTGGTCTGTGATTGGAGAATTTGTTCTGTGCCTGGAGAGCTTGCGCTGTGATTGAAAAATTTTTTCTGGGCTTGGAGGAATTGTTCTGAGTTTGGGGGACTTGTTCTGAATCTGGGGGACTTGTTTTGAGTTAGGGGAGTTGTTCAGAGCTTGGAGGACTTGTTGAGAGCTTGGAGGACTTGTTCTCTTTTAGGAGCATTTGGTCTGTGATTGGAGAATTTGTTCTCTGCCTGGAGAAATTGCACTATATCTGGAGGCCATGTTGAGAGCCTGGAGGCCATGTTGAGAGCCTGGAGGCCATGTTGAGAGCCTGGAGGACATGTTGAGGGCCTGGAGGACATGTTGAGGGCCTGGAGGACATTTTGAGAGCATGGAGGACATTTTGAGAGCCTGGAGGATATTTTGAGAGCCTGGAGGACATGTTCTCGTATCGGAGCATTTGGTATGTCATTGGGGGACTTGTTCTGTGCCTGGTGAACATGAACTATGACGATTGGAGGACTTGTTTTGAGATTGGAGGACTTGTTTTGAGATTGGAGGACTTGTTTTGAGATTGGAGGACTTGTTCTGAGTTTGATGTGGTTGTTCTGATATTTTAGGAATTGTTCTGAGCTTGGAGGACTTGTTCTCTTTTAGGAGCATTTGGTCTGTGATTGGAGAATTTGTTCTCTGCCTGGAGAACTTTCACTATATTTGGAGGAGATGTTGAGAGCGTGGAGGAGATGTTGAGAGCGTGGAGGAGATGTTGAGAGCCTGGAGGACATGTTGAGAGCCTGGAGGACATGTTGAGAGCCTGGAGGACATGTTGAGAGCCTGGAGGACATGTTGAGAGCCTGGAGGACATGTTCCCTTATCGGAGCATTTGATATGTCATTGGGGGACTTGTTCTGTGCCTGGTGAACACGAACTATGATGATTGGAGGACTTGTTTTGAGATTGGAGGACTTGTTTTGAGAGTGGAGGACTTGTTTTGAGATTGGAGGACTTGTTCTGAGTTTGATGTGGTTGTTCTGATATTTTAGGACTTGTTGGGAGCTTGGAGGACTTGTTCTCTTTTAGGAGAATTTGGTCTGTGATTGGAGAATTTGTTCTCTGCCTGGGGAGCTTTCACTATATTTGGAGGACATGTTGAGAGCCTGGAGGACATGTTGAGAGCCTGGAGGACATGTTGAGAGCCTGGAGGACATGTTGAGAGCCTGGAGGACATGTTGAGAGCCTGGAGGACATGTTCCCTTATCGGAGCATTTGGTATGTCATTGGGGGACTTGTTCTGTGCCTGGTGAACATGAACTATGATGATTGGAGGACTTGTTTTGAGATTGGTGTACTTGTTCAGGGCTTGGAGGATTTGTTCTGAGTTAGATGTGGTTGTTCTGATGTTTTAGGACTTGTTCAGAGCTTGGAGGACTTGTTCTCTTTTAGGAGCATTTGGTCTGTGATTGGAGAATTTGTTCTGTGCCTGGAGAGCTTGCGCTGTGATTGAAAAATTTTTTCTGGGCTTGGAGGAATTGTTCTGAGTTTGGGGGAGTTGTTCTGAATCTGGGGGACTTGTTTTGAGTTAGGGGAGTTGTTCAGAGGTTGGAGGACTTGTTCAGAGCTTGGAGGACTTGTTCTCTTTTAGGAGCATTTGGTCTGTGATTGGAGAATTTGTTCTGTGCCTGGAGAGCTTGCAGTGTGATTGAAAAATTTTTTCTGGGCTTGGAGGAATTGTTTTGAGTTTGGGGGACTTGTTCTGAATCTGGGGGACTTGTTTTGAGTTAGGTGACTTGTTCAGAGCTTGGAGGACTTGTTCAGAGCTTGGAGGACTTGTTCAGGGCTTGGAGGACTTGTTCTCTTTTAGGTGCATTTGGTCTGTGATTGGAGAATTTGTTCTCTGCCTGTAGAACTTTCACTATATTTGGAGGACATGTTGAGAGCCTGGAGGACATGTTGAGAGCCTGGAGGACATGTTGAGAGCCTGGAGGATATGTTGAGGGCCTGGAGGACATGTTGAGGGCCTGGAGGACATGTTGAGGGCCTGGAGGACATGTTGAGGGCCTGGAGGACATGTTGAGGGCCTGGAGGACATGTTGAGGGCCTGGAGGACATGTTGAGGGCATGGAGGACATTTTGAGAGCCTGGAGGATATTTTTAGAGCCTGGAGGACATGTTCTCGTATCGGAGCATTTGCTATGTCATTGGGGGACTTGTTCTGTGCCTGGTGAACATGAACTATGATGATTGGAGGACTTGTTTTGGGATTGGAGGACTTGTTTTGAGATTGGAGGACTTGTTTTGAGATTGGAGGACTTGTTTTGAGATTGGAGGACTTGTTTTGAGATTGGAGGACTTGTTTTGAGATTGGAGGACTTGTTTTGAGATTGGAGGACTTGTTTTGAGATTGGAGGACTTGTTTTGAGATTGGAGGACTTGTTTTGAGATTGGAGGACTTGTTCTCTTTTAGGAGTATTTGGTCTGTGATTGGAGAATTTTTTCTCTGCCTGGAGAACTTTCACTATATTTGGAGGACATGTTGAGAGCCTGGAGGACATGCTGAGAGCCTGGAGGACATGTTGAGAGACTGGAGGACATGTTGAGAGCCTGGAGGACATGTTGATACTCTGAAGGACATGTTGATAGCCTGAAGGACATGTTGAGAGCCTGGAGGACATGTTGAGAGCCTGGAGGACATGTTGAGAGCCTGGAGGACATGTTGAGAGCCTGGAGGACATGTTGAGAGCCTGGAGGACATGTTGAGAGCCTGGAGGACATGTTCTCTTATCGGAGCATTTGGTATGTCCTTTGGGGGACTTGTTCTGTGCCTGGCGAACATGAACTATGATTATTGGAGGACTTGTTCTGTGCCTGGTGGACATGAACTATGATGATTGGAGGACTTGTTTTGAGATTGGAGGACTTGTTTTGAGATTGGAGGACTTGTTTTGAGATTGGAGGACTTGTTGTGGGATTGGAGGACTAGTTCTGAGTTTGATGTGGTTGTTTTGATATTTTAGGAATTGTTCTGAGCTTGGAGGACTTGTTTTGAGCTTGGAGGACTTGTTCTCTTTTAGGAGCATTTGGTGTGTGATTGGAGAATTTGTTCTCTGCCTGGTGAGCTTTCATTATATTTGGAGGACCTGTTGAGAGCCTGGAGGGCATGGTGAGAGCCTGGAGGGCATGTTGAGAGCCTGGAGGACATGTTGAGAGCCTGGAGGACATGTTGAGAGCCTGGAGGACATGTTGAGAGCCTGGAGGACATGTTGAGAGCCTGGAGGACATGTTGAGAGCCTGGAGGAGATGTTCTCTTATCCCAGCATTTGGTATGTCATTGGGGGACTTGTTCTGTGCCTGGTGAACATGAACTATGATGATTGGAGGACTTGTTTTGAGATTGGAGAACTTGTTCTGAGTTTGATGTGGTTGTTCTGATATTTTAGGACATGTTCAGAGCTTGGAGGACATGTTCAGAGCTTGGAGGACTTGTTCTCATTTAGGAGCATTTGGTCTGTGATTGGAGAATTTGTTCTCTGCCTGGAGAACTTTCACTATATTTGGAGGACATGTTGAGAGCCTGGAGGACATGTTGAGAGCCTGGAGGACATGTTGAGAGCCTGGAGGACATGTTGAGAGCCTGGAGGACATGTTGAGAGCCTGGAGGACATGTTCTCTTATCGGAGCATTTGGTATGTCATTTGGGGACTTGATCTGTGCCTGCTGAACATGAACTATGATGATTGGAGGACTTGTTTTGAGATTGGAGGACTTGTTTTGAGATTGGAGGAATTGTTTTGAGATTGGAGGACTTGTTCTGAGTTTGATGTGGTTGTTCTGATATTTTAGGAATTGTTCTGAGCTTGGAGGACTTGTTCAGAGCTTGGAGGACTTGTTCTCTTTTTGGAGTATTTGGTCTGTGATTGGAGAATTTCTTCTCTGCCTGAGGAACTTGCACTATATTTGGAGGACATGTTGAGAGCCTGGAGGACATGTTGAGAGCCTGGAGGACATGTTGAGAGCCTGGAGGACATGTTGAGAGCCTGGAGGACATGTTGAGAGCCTGGAGGACATGTTGAGAGCCTGGAGGACATGTTCTCTTATCGGAGCATTTGCTATGTCATTGGGGGACTTGCTCTGTTGCTTGTGAACATGAACTATGATGATTGGAGGACTTGTTTTGAGATTGGAGGACTTGTTTTGAGATTGGAGGACTTGTTTTGAGATTGGAGGACTTGTTTTGAGATTGGAGGACTAGTTCTGAGTTTGATGTGGTTGTTCTGATATTTTAGGACTTGTTCAGAGCTTGGAGGATTTGTTCAGAGCTTGGAGGACTTGTTCTCTTTTAGGAGCATTTGGTCTGTGATTTTAGAATTTGTTCTGTGCCTGGAGAGCTTGCACTGTGATTGAAAAATTTTTTCTGGGCTTGGAGGAATTGTTCTGTGTTTGGGGGACTTGTTCTGAATCTGGGGGACTTGTTTTGAGTTAGGTGACTTGTTCAGGGCTTGGAGGACTTGTTCAGGGCTTGGAGGACTTGTTCAGGGCTTGGAGGACTTGTTCAGGGCTTGGAGGACTTGTTCAGGGCTTGGAGGACTTGTTCAGGGCTTGGAGGACTTTTTCTCTTTTAGTAGCATTTGGTCTTTGATTGGAGAATTTGTTCTCTGCCTGGAGAACTTTCACTATATTTGGAGGCCATGTTGAGAGCCTGGAGGCCATGTTGAGAGCCTGGAGGCCATGTTGAGAGCCTGGAGGCCATGTTGAGAGCCTGGAGGCCATGTTGAGAGCCTGGAGGACATGTTGAGAGCCTGGAGGACATGTTGAGAGCCTGGAGGACATGTTGAGAGCCTGGAGGACCTGTTCTCTTATCGGAGCATTTGCTATGTCATTGGGGGACTTGCTCTGTTGCTTGTGAACATGAACTATGATGATTGGAGGACTTGTTTTGAGATTGGAGGACTTGTTTTGAGATTGGAGGACTTGTTTTGAGATTGGAGGACTAGTTCTGAGTTTGATGTGGTTGTTCTGATATTTTAGGACTTGTTCAGAGCTTGGAGGATTTGTTCAGAGCTTGGAGGACTTGTTCTCTTTTAGGAGCATTTGGTCTGTGATTTTAGAATTTGTTCTGTGCCTGGAGAGCTTGCACTGTGATTGAAAAATTTTTTCTGGGCTTGGAGGAATTGTTCTGTGTTTGGGGGACTTGTTCTGAATCTGGGGGACTTGTTTTGAGTTAGGTGACTTGTTCAGGGCTTGGAGGACTTGTTCAGGGCTTGGAGGACTTGTTCAGGGCTTGGAGGACTTGTTCAGGGCTTGGAGGACTTGTTCAGGGCTTGGAGGACTTGTTCAGGGCTTGGAGGACTTTTTCTCTTTTAGTAGCATTTGGTCTTTGATTGGAGAATTTGTTCTCTGCCTGGAGAACTTTCACTATATTTGGAGGCCATGTTGAGAGCCTGGAGGCCATGTTGAGAGCCTGGAGGCCATGTTGAGAGCCTGGAGGACATGTTCTCTTATCGGAGCATTTGGTATGTCATTGGGGGACTTGCTCTGTTGCTGGTGAACATGAACTATGATGATTGGAGGACTTGTTTTGAGATTGGAGGACTTGTTTTGAGATTGGAGGACTTGTTTTGAGATTGGAGGACTAGTTCTGAGTTTGATGTGGTTGTTCTGATATTTTAGGACTTGTTCAGAGCTTGGAGGATTTGTTCAGAGCTTGGAGGACTTGTTCTCTTTTAGGAGCATTTGGTCTGTGATTGGAGAATTTGTTCTGTGCCTGGAGAGCTTGTACTGTGATTGAAAAATTTTTTCTGGGCTTGGAGGAATTGTTCTGAGTTTGGGGGACTTGTTCTGAATCTGGGGGACTTGTTTTGAGTTAGGTGACTTGTTCAGGGCTTGGAGGACTTGTTCAGGGCTTGGAGGACTTGTTCAGGGCTTGGAGGACTTGTTCAGGGCTTGGAGGACTTGTTCAGGGCTTGGAGGACTTGTTCAGGGCTTGGAGGACTTGTTCAGGGCTTGGAGGACTTGTTCTCTTTTAGTAGCATTTGGTCTTTGATTGGAGAATTTGTTCTCTGCCTGGAGAACTTTCACTATATTTGGAGGACATGTTGAGAGCCTGGAGGACATGTTGAGAGCCTGGAGGACATGTTGAGAGCTTGGAGGACATGTTGAGAGTCTGGAGGATATGTTCTCTTATCGGAGCATTTGGTATGTGATTGGTGGACTTGTTCTGTGCCTGGTGAACATGAACTATGATGATTGGAGGACTTGTTTTGAGATTGGAGGACTTGTTTTGAGATTGGAAGACTTGTTTTGAGATTGGAGGACTTGTTAAGGGCTTGGAGGACTTGTTCTGAGTTTGATGTGGTTGTTCTGATATTTTAGGACTTGTTCAGAGCTTGCAGGACTTGTTCAGAGCTTGGAGGACTTGTTCTGTTTTAGGAGCATTTGGTCTGTGATTGGAGAATTTGTTCTCTGCCTGAAGAACTTTCACTATATTTGGAGGATATGTTGAGAGCCTGGAGGACATGTTGAGAGCCTGGAGGACATGTTGAGAGCCTGGAGGACATGTTGAGAGCCTGGAGGACATGTTGAGAGCCTGGAGGACATGTTGAGAGCCTGGAGGACATGTTGAGAGCCTGGAGGACATGTTGAGAGCCTGGAGGACATGTTGAGAGCCTGGAGGACATGTTGAGAGCCTGGAGGACATGTTGAGAGCCTGGAGGACATGTTCTCTTACCGGAGCATTTGGTATGTCATTGGGGGACTTGTTCTGTGCCTGGTGAACATGAAATATGACGATTGGAGGACTTGTTTTGAGATTGGAGGACTTGTTTTGAGATTGGAGGACTTGTTGTGAGATTGGAGGACTTGTTGTGAGATTGGAGGACTAGTTCTGAGTTTTATGTGGTTGTTCTGATATTTTAGGAATTGTTCGGAGCTTGGAGGACTTGTTCTCTTTTAGGAGCATTTGGTCTGTGATTGGAGAATTTGTTCTCTGCCTGGAGAACTTTCACTATATTTGGAGGACATGTTGAGAGCGTGGAGGACATGTTGAGAGCGTGGAGGACATGTTGAGAGCGTGGAGGACATGTTGAGAGCGTGGAGGACATGTTGAGAGCGTGGAGGACATGTTGAGAGCGTGGAGGACATGTTGAGAGCCTGGAGGACATGTTGAGAGCCTGGAGGACATCTTCTCTTATCGGAGCATTTGTTATGCCATTGGGGGACTTGTTCTGTGCCTAGTGAACATGAACTATGATGATTGGAGGACTTGTTTTGAGATTGGAGAACTTGTTCTGAGTTTGATGTGGTTGTTCTGCTATTTTAGGACATGTTCAGAGCTTGGAGGACATGTTCAGAGCTTGGAGGACTTGTTCTCATTTAGGAGCATTTGGTCTGTGTTTGGAGAATTTGTTCTCTGCCTGGAGAACTTTCACTGTATTTGGAGGACATGTTGAGAGCCTGGAGGACATGTTGAGAGCCTGGAGGACATGTTGAGAGCCTGGAGGACATGTTCTCTTATCGGAGCATTTGGTATGTCATTTGGGGACTTGATCTGTGCCTGCTGAACATGAACTATGATGATTGGAGGACTTGTTTTGAGATTGGAGGAATTGTTTTGAGATTGGAGGACTTGTTCTGAGTTTGATGTGGTTGTTCTGATATTTTAGGAATTGTTCTGAGCTTGGAGGACTTGTTCAGAGCTTGGAGGACTTGTTCTCTTTTAGGAGTATTTGGTCTGTGATTGGAGAATTTCTTCTCTGCCTGGAGAACTTGCACTATATTTGGAGGACATGTTGAGAGCCTGGAGGACATGTTGAGAGCCTGGAGGACATGTTGAGAGCCTGGAGGACATCTTCTCTTATCGGAGCATTTGGTATGTCATTGGGGGACTTGTTCTGTGCCTGGTGAACATGAACTATGATGATTGGAGGACTTGTTTTGAGATTGGAGGACTTGTTTTGAGATTGGAGGACTTGTTTTGAGATTGGAGGACTAGTTCTGAGTTTGATGTGGTTGTTCTGATATTTTAGGACTTGTTCAGAGCTTGGAGGATTTGTTCAGAGCTTGGAGGACTTGTTCTCTTTTAGGAGCATTTGGTCTGTGATTTTAGAATTTGTTCTGTGCCTGGAGAGCTTGCACTGTGATTGAAAAATTTTTTCTGGGCTTGGAGGAATTGTTCTGTGTTTGGGGGACTTGTTCTGAATCTGGGGGACTTGTTTTGAGTTAGGTGACTTGTTCAGAGCTTGGAGGACTTGTTCAGGGCTTGGAGGACTTGTTCAGGGCTTGGAGGACTTTTTCTCTTTTAGTAGCATTTGGTCTTTGATTGGAGAATTTGTTCTCTGCCTGGAGAATTTTCACTATATTTGGAGGCCATGTTGAGAGCCTGGAGGCCATGTTGAGAGCCTGGAGGCCATGTTGAGAGCCTGGAGTCCATGTTGAGAGCCTGGAGGACATGTTGAGAGCCTGGAGGACATGTTGAGAGCCTGGAGGACATGTTGAGAGCCTGGAGGACATGTTGAGAGCCTGGAGGACATGTTCTCTTATCGGAGCATTTGCTATGTCATTGGGGGACTTGCTCTGTTGCTTGTGAACATGAACTATGATGATTGGAGGACTTGTTTTGAGATTGGAGGACTTGTTTTGAGATTGGAGGACTTGTTTTGAGATTGGAGGACTAGTTCTGAGTTTGATGTGGTTGTTCTGATATTTTAGGACTTGTTCAGAGCTTGGAGGATTTGTTCAGAGCTTGGAGGACTTGTTCTCTTTTAGGAGCATTTGGTCTGTGATTTTAGAATTTGTTCTGTGCCTGGAGAGCTTGCACTGTGATTGAAAAATTTTTTCTGGGCTTGGAGGAATTGTTCTGAGTTTGGGGGACTTGTTCTGAATCTGGGGGACTTGTTTTGAGTTAGGTGACTTGTTCAGGGCTTGGAGGACTTGTTCAGGGCTTGGAGGACTTGTTCAGGGCTTGGAGGACTTGTTCAGGGCTTGGAGGACTTGTTCAGGGCTTGGAGGACTTGTTCAGGGCTTGGAGGACTTGTTCAGGGCTTGGAGGACTTGTTCAGGGCTTGGAGGACTTGTTCAGGGCTTGGAGGACTTTTTCTCTTTTAGTAGCATTTGGTCTTTGATTGGAGAATTTGTTCTCTGCCTGGAGAACTTTCACTATATTTGGAGGCCATGTTGAGAGCCTGGAGGCCATGTTGAGAGCCTGGAGGCCATGTTGAGAGCCTGGAGGCCATGTTGAGAGCCTGGAGGACATGTTCTCTTATCGGAGCATTTGGTATGTCATTGGGGGACTTGCTCTGTTGCTGGTGAACATGAACTATGATGATTGGAGGACTTGTTTTGAGATTGGAGGACTTGTTTTGAGATTGGAGGACTTGTTTTGAGATTGGAGGACTAGTTCTGAGTTTGATGTGGTTGTTCTGATATTTTAGGACTTGTTCAGAGCTTGGAGGATTTGTTCAGAGCTTGGAGGACTTGTTCTCTTTTAGGAGCATTTGGTCTGTGATTGGAGAATTTGTTCTGTGCCTGGAGAGCTTGCACTGTGATTGAAAAATTTTTTCTGGGCTTGGAGGAATTGTTCTGAGTTTGGGGGACTTGTTCTGAATCTGGGGGACTTGTTTTGAGTTAGGTGACTTGTTCAGGGCTTGGAGGACTTGTTCAGGGCTTGGAGGACTTGTTCAGGGCTTGGAGGACTTGTTCAGGGCTTGGAGGACTTGTTCAGGGCTTGGAGGACTTGTTCAGGGCTTGGAGGACTTGTTCAGGGCTTGGAGGACTTGTTCAGGGCTTGGAGGACTTGTTCAGGGCTTGGAGGACTTGTTCAGGGCTTGGAGGACTTGTTCTCTTTTAGTAGCATTTGGTCTTTGATTGGAGAATTTGTTCTCTGCCTGGAGAACTTTCACTATATTTGGAGGACATGTTGAGAGCCTGGAGGACATGTTGAGAGCCTGGAGGACATGTTGAGAGCTTGGAGGACATGTTGAGAGTCTGGAGGATATGTTCTCTTATCGGAGCATTTGGTATGTGATTGGTGGACTTGTTCTGTGCCTGGTGAACATGAACTATGATGATTGGAGGACTTGTTTTGAGATTGGAGGACTTGTTTTGAGATTGGAAGACTTGTTTTGAGATTGGAGGACTTGTTAAGGGCTTGGAGGACTTGTTCTGAGTTTGATGTGGTTGTTCTGATATTTTAGGACTTGTTCAGAGCTTGCAGGACTTGTTCAGAGCTTGGAGGACTTGTTCTGTTTTAGGAGCATTTGGTCTGTGATTGGAGAATTTGTTCTCTGCCTGAAGAACTTTCACTATATTTGGAGGATATGTTGAGAGCCTGGAGGACATGTTGAGAGCCTGGAGGACATGTTGAGAGCCTGGAGGACATGTTGAGAGCCTGGAGGACATGTTGAGAGCCTGGAGGACATGTTGAGAGCCTGGAGGACATGTTCCCTTATCGGAGCATTTGATATGTCATTGGGGGACTTGTTCTGTGCCTGGTGAACACGAACTATGATGATTGGAGGACTTGTTTTGAGATTGGAGGACTTGTTTTGAGAGTGGAGGACTTGTTTTGAGATTGGAGGACTTGTTCTGAGTTTGATGTGGTTGTTCTGATATTTTAGGACTTGTTGGGAGCTTGGAGGACTTGTTCTCTTTTAGGAGAATTTGGTCTGTGATTGGAGAATTTGTTCTCTGCCTGGGGAGCTTTCACTATATTTGGAGGACATGTTGAGAGCCTGGAGGACATGTTGAGAGCCTGGAGGACATGTTGAGAGCCTGGAGGACATGTTGAGAGCCTGGAGGACATGTTGAGAGCCTGGAGGACATGTTGAGAGCCTGGAGGACATGTTGAGAGCCTGGAGGACATGTTCCCTTATCGGAGCATTTGGTATGTCATTGGGGGACTTGTTCTGTGCCTGGTGAACATGAACTATGATGATTGGAGGACTTGTTTTGAGATTGGTGTACTTGTTCAGGGCTTGGAGGATTTGTTCTGAGTTAGATGTGGTTGTTCTGATGTTTTAGGACTTGTTCAGAGCTTGGAGGACTTGTTCTCTTTTAGGAGCATTTGGTCTGTGATTGGAGAATTTGTTCTGTGCCTGGAGAGCTTGCGCTGTGATTGAAAAATTTTTTCTGGGCTTGGAGGAATTGTTCTGAGTTTGGGGGAGTTGTTCTGAATCTGGGGGACTTGTTTTGAGTTAGGGGAGTTGTTCAGAGGTTGGAGGACTTGTTCAGAGCTTGGAGGACTTGTTCTCTTTTAGGAGCATTTGGTCTGTGATTGGAGAATTTGTTCTGTGCCTGGAGAGCTTGCAGTGTGATTGAAAAATTTTTTCTGGGCTTGGAGGAATTGTTTTGAGTTTGGGGGACTTGTTCTGAATCTGGGGGACTTGTTTTGAGTTAGGTGACTTGTTCAGAGCTTGGAGGACTTGTTCAGAGCTTGGAGGACTTGTTCAGAGCTTGGAGGACTTGTTCAGGGCTTGGAGGACTTGTTCTCTTTTAGGTGCATTTGGTCTGTGATTGGAGAATTTGTTCTCTGCCTGTAGAACTTTCACTATATTTGGAGGACATGTTGAGAGCCTGGAGGACATGTTGAGAGCCTGGAGGACATGTTGAGAGCCTGGAGGACATGTTGAGAGCCTGGAGGACATGTTGAGAGCCTGGAGGATATGTTGAGAGCCTGGAGGATATGTTGAGGGCCTGGAGGACATGTTGAGGGCCTGGAGGACATGTTGAGGGCCTGGAGGACATGTTGAGGGCCTGGAGGACATGTTGAGGGCCTGGAGGACATGTTGAGGGCCTGGAGGACATGTTGAGGGCCTGGAGGACATGTTGAGGGCCTGGAGGACATGTTGAGGGCATGGAGGACATTTTGAGAGCCTGGAGGATATTTTTAGAGCCTGGAGGACATGTTCTCGTATCGGAGCATTTGCTATGTCATTGGGGGACTTGTTCTGTGCCTGGTGAACATGAACTATGATGATTGGAGGACTTGTTTTGGGATTGGAGGACTTGTTTTGAGATTGGAGGACTTGTTTTGAGATTGGAGGACTTGTTTTGAGATTGGAGGACTTGTTTTGAGATTGGAGGACTTGTTTTGAGATTGGAGGACTTGTTTTGAGATTGGAGGACTTGTTTTGAGATTGGAGGACTTGTTTTGAGATTGGAGGACTTGTTTTGAGATTGGAGGACTTGTTCTCTTTTAGGAGTATTTGGTCTGTGATTGGAGAATTTTTTCTCTGCCTGGAGAACTTTCACTATATTTGGAGGACATGTTGAGAGCCTGGAGGACATGCTGAGAGCCTGGAGGACATGTTGAGAGACTGGAGGACATGTTGAGAGCCTGGAGGACATGTTGATACTCTGAAGGACATGTTGATAGCCTGAAGGACATGTTGAGAGCCTGGAGGACATGTTGAGAGCCTGGAGGACATGTTGAGAGCCTGGAGGACATGTTGAGAGCCTGGAGGACATGTTGAGAGCCTGGAGGACATGTTGAGAGCCTGGAGGACATGTTGAGAGCCTGGAGGACATGTTCTCTTATCGGAGCATTTGGTATGTCCTTTGGGGGACTTGTTCTGTGCCTGGCGAACATGAACTATGATTATTGGAGGACTTGTTCTGTGCCTGGTGGACATGAACTATGATGATTGGAGGACTTGTTTTGAGATTGGAGGACTTGTTTTGAGATTGGAGGACTTGTTTTGAGATTGGAGGACTTGTTGTGGGATTGGAGGACTAGTTCTGAGTTTGATGTGGTTGTTTTGATATTTTAGGAATTGTTCTGAGCTTGGAGGACTTGTTTTGAGCTTGGAGGACTTGTTCTCTTTTAGGAGCATTTGGTGTGTGATTGGAGAATTTGTTCTCTGCCTGGTGAGCTTTCATTATATTTGGAGGACCTGTTGAGAGCCTGGAGGGCATGGTGAGAGCCTGGAGGGCATGTTGAGAGCCTGGAGGACATGTTGAGAGCCTGGAGGACATGTTGAGAGCCTGGAGGACATGTTGAGAGCCTGGAGGACATGTTGAGAGCCTGGAGGAGATGTTCTCTTATCCCAGCATTTGGTATGTCATTGGGGGACTTGTTCTGTGCCTGGTGAACATGAACTATGATGATTGGAGGACTTGTTTTGAGATTGGAGAACTTGTTCTGAGTTTGATGTGGTTGTTCTGATATTTTAGGACATGTTCAGAGCTTGGAGGACATGTTCAGAGCTTGGAGGACTTGTTCTCATTTAGGAGCATTTGGTCTGTGATTGGAGAATTTGTTCTCTGCCTGGAGAACTTTCACTATATTTGGAGGACATGTTGAGAGCCTGGAGGACATGTTGAGAGCCTGGAGGACATGTTGAGAGCCTGGAGGACATGTTGAGAGCCTGGAGGACATGTTGAGAGCCTGGAGGACATGTTCTCTTATCGGAGCATTTGGTATGTCATTTGGGGACTTGATCTGTGCCTGCTGAACATGAACTATGATGATTGGAGGACTTGTTTTGAGATTGGAGGACTTGTTTTGAGATTGGAGGAATTGTTTTGAGATTGGAGGACTTGTTCTGAGTTTGATGTGGTTGTTCTGATATTTTAGGAATTGTTCTGAGCTTGGAGGACTTGTTCAGAGCTTGGAGGACTTGTTCTCTTTTTGGAGTATTTGGTCTGTGATTGGAGAATTTCTTCTCTGCCTGAGGAACTTGCACTATATTTGGAGGACATGTTGAGAGCCTGGAGGACATGTTGAGAGCCTGGAGGACATGTTGAGAGCCTGGAGGACATGTTGAGAGCCTGGAGGACATGTTGAGAGCCTGGAGGACATGTTGAGAGCCTGGAGGACATGTTGAGAGCCTGGAGGACATGTTCTCTTATCGGAGCATTTGCTATGTCATTGGGGGACTTGCTCTGTTGCTTGTGAACATGAACTATGATGATTGGAGGACTTGTTTTGAGATTGGAGGACTTGTTTTGAGATTGGAGGACTTGTTTTGAGATTGGAGGACTTGTTTTGAGATTGGAGGACTAGTTCTGAGTTTGATGTGGTTGTTCTGATATTTTAGGACTTGTTCAGAGCTTGGAGGATTTGTTCAGAGCTTGGAGGACTTGTTCTCTTTTAGGAGCATTTGGTCTGTGATTTTAGAATTTGTTCTGTGCCTGGAGAGCTTGCACTGTGATTGAAAAATTTTTTCTGGGCTTGGAGGAATTGTTCTGTGTTTGGGGGACTTGTTCTGAATCTGGGGGACTTGTTTTGAGTTAGGTGACTTGTTCAGGGCTTGGAGGACTTGTTCAGGGCTTGGAGGACTTGTTCAGGGCTTGGAGGACTTGTTCAGGGCTTGGAGGACTTGTTCAGGGCTTGGAGGACTTGTTCAGGGCTTGGAGGACTTGTTCAGGGCTTGGAGGACTTGTTCAGGGCTTGGAGGACTTTTTCTCTTTTAGTAGCATTTGGTCTTTGATTGGAGAATTTGTTCTCTGCCTGGAGAACTTTCACTATATTTGGAGGCCATGTTGAGAGCCTGGAGGCCATGTTGAGAGCCTGGAGGCCATGTTGAGAGCCTGGAGGCCATGTTGAGAGCCTGGAGGCCATGTTGAGAGCCTGGAGGACATGTTGAGAGCCTGGAGGACATGTTGAGAGCCTGGAGGACATGTTGAGAGCCTGGAGGACCTGTTCTCTTATCGGAGCATTTGCTATGTCATTGGGGGACTTGCTCTGTTGCTTGTGAACATGAACTATGATGATTGGAGGACTTGTTTTGAGATTGGAGGACTTGTTTTGAGATTGGAGGACTTGTTTTGAGATTGGAGGACTAGTTCTGAGTTTGATGTGGTTGTTCTGATATTTTAGGACTTGTTCAGAGCTTGGAGGATTTGTTCAGAGCTTGGAGGACTTGTTCTCTTTTTGGAGCATTTGGTCTGTGATTTTAGAATTTGTTCTGTGCCTGGAGAGCTTGCACTGTGATTGAAAAATTTTTTCTGGGCTTGGAGGAATTGTTCTGTGTTTGGGGGACTTGTTCTGAATCTGGGGGACTTGTTTTGAGTTAGGTGACTTGTTCAGGGCTTGGAGGACTTGTTCAGGGCTTGGAGGACTTGTTCAGGGCTTGGAGGACTTGTTCAGGGCTTGGAGGACTTGTTCAGGGCTTGGAGGACTTGTTCAGGGCTTGGAGGACTTTTTCTCTTTTAGTAGCATTTGGTCTTTGATTGGAGAATTTGTTCTCTGCCTGGAGAACTTTCACTATATTTGGAGGACATGTTGAGAGCCTGGAGGACATGTTGAGAGCCTGGAGGACATGTTGAGAGCTTGGAGGACATGTTGAGAGTCTGGAGGATATGTTCTCTTATCGGAGCATTTGGTATGTGATTGGTGGACTTGTTCTGTGCCTGGTGAACATGAACTATGATGATTGGAGGACTTGTTTTGAGATTGGAGGACTTGTTTTGAGATTGGAAGACTTGTTTTGAGATTGGAGGACTTGTTAAGGGCTTGGAGGACTTGTTCTGAGTTTGATGTGGTTGTTCTGATATTTTAGGACTTGTTCAGAGCTTGCAGGACTTGTTCAGAGCTTGGAGGACTTGTTCTGTTTTAGGAGCATTTGGTCTGTGATTGGAGAATTTGTTCTCTGCCTGAAGAACTTTCACTATATTTGGAGGATATGTTGAGAGCCTGGAGGACATGTTGAGAGCCTGGAGGACATGTTGAGAGCCTGGAGGACATGTTGAGAGCCTGGAGGACATGTTGAGAGCCTGGAGGACATGTTGAGAGCCTGGAGGACATGTTGAGAGCCTGGAGGACATGTTGAGAGCCTGGAGGACATGTTGAGAGCCTGGAGGACATGTTGAGAGCCTGGAGGACATGTTGAGAGCCTGGAGGACATGTTCTCTTACCGGAGCATTTGGTATGTCATTGGGGGACTTGTTCTGTGCCTGGTGAACATGAAATATGACGATTGGAGGACTTGTTTTGAGATTGGAGGACTTGTTTTGAGATTGGAGGACTTGTTGTGAGATTGGAGGACTTGTTGTGAGATTGGAGGACTAGTTCTGAGTTTTATGTGGTTGTTCTGATATTTTAGGAATTGTTCGGAGCTTGGAGGACTTGTTCTCTTTTAGGAGCATTTGGTCTGTGATTGGAGAATTTGTTCTCTGCCTGGAGAACTTTCACTATATTTGGAGGACATGTTGAGAGCGTGGAGGACATGTTGAGAGCGTGGAGGACATGTTGAGAGCGTGGAGGACATGTTGAGAGCGTGGAGGACATGTTGAGAGCGTGGAGGACATGTTGAGAGCGTGGAGGACATGTTGAGAGCCTGGAGGACATGTTGAGAGCCTGGAGGACATCTTCTCTTATCGGAGCATTTGTTATGCCATTGGGGGACTTGTTCTGTGCCTAGTGAACATGAACTATGATGATTGGAGGACTTGTTTTGAGATTGGAGAACTTGTTCTGAGTTTGATGTGGTTGTTCTGCTATTTTAGGACATGTTCAGAGCTTGGAGGACATGTTCAGAGCTTGGAGGACTTGTTCTCATTTAGGAGCATTTGGTCTGTGTTTGGAGAATTTGTTCTCTGCCTGGAGAACTTTCACTGTATTTGGAGGACATGTTGAGAGCCTGGAGGCCATGTTGAGAGCCTGGAGGCCATGTTGAGAGCCTGGAGGCCATGTTGAGAGCCTGGAGGACATGTTGAGAGCCTGGAGGACATCTTCTCTTATCGGAGCATTTGGTATGTCATTGGGGGACTTGTTCTGTGCCTGGTGAACATGAACTATGATGATTGGAGGACTTGTTTTGAGATTGGAGGACTTGTTTTGAGATTGGAGGACTTGTTTTGAGATTGGAGGACTAGTTCTGAGTTTGATGTGGTTGTTCTGATATTTTAGGACTTGTTCAGAGCTTGGAGGATTTGTTCAGAGCTTGGAGGACTTGTTCTCTTTTAGGAGCATTTGGTCTGTGATTTTAGAATTTGTTCTGTGCCTGGAGAGCTTGCACTGTGATTGAAAAATTTTTTCTGGGCTTGGAGGAATTGTTCTGTGTTTGGGGGACTTGTTCTGAATCTGGGGGACTTGTTTTGAGTTAGGTGACTTGTTCAGAGCTTGGAGGACTTGTTCAGGGCTTGGAGGACTTGTTCAGGGCTTGGAGGACTTTTTCTCTTTTAGTAGCATTTGGTCTTTGATTGGAGAATTTGTTCTCTGCCTGGAGAATTTTCACTATATTTGGAGGCCATGTTGAGAGCCTGGAGGCCATGTTGAGAGCCTGGAGGCCATGTTGAGAGCCTGGAGGACATGTTGAGAGCCTGGAGGACATGTTGAGAGCCTGGAGGACATGTTGAGAGCCTGGAGGACATGTTGAGAGCCTGGAGGACATGTTGAGAGCCTGGAGGACATGTTCTCTTATCGGAGCATTTGCTATGTCATTGGGGGACTTGCTCTGTTGCTTGTGAACATGAACTATGATGATTGGAGGACTTGTTTTGAGATTGGAGGACTTGTTTTGAGATTGGAGGACTTGTTTTGAGATTGGAGGACTAGTTCTGAGTTTGATGTGGTTGTTCTGATATTTTAGGACTTGTTCAGAGCTTGGAGGATTTGTTCAGAGCTTGGAGGACTTGTTCTCTTTTAGGAGCATTTGGTCTGTGATTTTAGAATTTGTTCTGTGCCTGGAGAGCTTGCACTGTGATTGAAAAATTTTTTCTGGGCTTGGAGGAATTGTTCTGAGTTTGGGGGACTTGTTCTGAATCTGGGGGACTTGTTTTGAGTTAGGTGACTTGTTCAGGGCTTGGAGGACTTGTTCAGGGCTTGGAGGACTTGTTCAGGGCTTGGAGGACTTGTTCAGGGCTTGGAGGACTTGTTCAGGGCTTGGAGGACTTGTTCAGGGCTTGGAGGACTTGTTCAGGGCTTGGAGGACTTTTTCTCTTTTAGTAGCATTTGGTCTTTGATTGGAGAATTTGTTCTCTGCCTGGAGAACTTTCACTATATTTGGAGGCCATGTTGAGAGCCTGGAGGCCATGTTGAGAGCCTGGAGGCCATGTTGAGAGCCTGGAGGCCATGTTGAGAGCCTGGAGGACATGTTCTCTTATCGGAGCATTTGGTATGTCATTGGGGGACTTGCTCTGTTGCTGGTGAACATGAACTATGATGATTGGAGGACTTGTTTTGAGATTGGAGGACTTGTTTTGAGATTGGAGGACTTGTTTTGAGATTGGAGGACTTGTTTTGAGATTGGAGGACTAGTTCTGAGTTTGATGTGGTTGTTCTGATATTTTAGGACTTGTTCAGAGCTTGGAGGATTTGTTCAGAGCTTGGAGGACTTGTTCTCTTTTAGGAGCATTTGGTCTGTGATTGGAGAATTTGTTCTGTGCCTGGAGAGCTTGCACTGTGATTGAAAAATTTTTTCTGGGCTTGGAGGAATTGTTCTGAGTTTGGGGGACTTGTTCTGAATCTGGGGGACTTGTTTTGAGTTAGGTGACTTGTTCAGGGCTTGGAGGACTTGTTCAGGGCTTGGAGGACTTGTTCAGGGCTTGGAGGACTTGTTCAGGGCTTGGAGGACTTGTTCAGGGCTTGGAGGACTTGTTCAGGGCTTGGAGGACTTGTTCAGGGCTTGGAGGACTTGTTCAGGGCTTGGAGGACTTGTTCAGGGCTTGGAGGACTTGTTCAGGGCTTGGAGGACTTGTTCAGGGCTTGGAGGACTTGTTCTCTTTTAGTAGCATTTGGTCTTTGATTGGAGAATTTGTTCTCTGCCTGGAGAACTTTCACTATATTTGGAGGACATGTTGAGAGCCTGGAGGACATGTTGAGAGCCTGGAGGACATGTTGAGAGCTTGGAGGACATGTTGAGAGTCTGGAGGATATGTTCTCTTATCGGAGCATTTGGTATGTGATTGGTGGACTTGTTCTGTGCCTGGTGAACATGAACTATGATGATTGGAGGACTTGTTTTGAGATTGGAGGACTTGTTTTGAGATTGGAAGACTTGTTTTGAGATTGGAGGACTTGTTAAGGGCTTGGAGGACTTGTTCTGAGTTTGATGTGGTTGTTCTGATATTTTAGGACTTGTTCAGAGCTTGCAGGACTTGTTCAGAGCTTGCAGGACTTGTTCAGAGCTTGGAGGACTTGTTCTGTTTTAGGAGCATTTGGTCTGTGATTGGAGAATTTGTTCTCTGCCTGAAGAACTTTCACTATATTTGGAGGATATGTTGAGAGCCTGGAGGACATGTTGAGAGCCTGGAGGACATGTTGAGAGCCTGGAGGACATGTTGAGAGCCTGGAGGACATGTTGAGAGCCTGGAGGACATGTTGAGAGCCTGGAGGACATGTTCTCTTATCGGAGCATTTGGTATGTCATTGGGGGACTTGTTCTGTGCCTGGTGAACATGAAATATGACGATTGGAGGACTTGTTTTGAGATTGGAGGACTTGTTTTGAGATTGGAGGACTTGTGAGATTGGAGGACTTGTTGTGAGATTGGAGGACTAGTTCTGAGTTTGATGTGGTTGTTCTGATATTTTAGGAATTGTTCGGAGCTTGGAGGACTTGTTCTCTTTTAGGAGCATTTGGTCTGTGATTGGAGAATTTGTTCTCTGCCTGGAGAACTTTCACTATATTTGGAGGACATGTTGAGAGCGTGGAGGACATGTTGAGAGTCTGGAGGACATGTTGAGAGCGTGGAGGACATGTTGAGAGCGTGGAGGACATGTTGAGAGCGTGGAGGACATGTTGAGAGCCTGGAGGACATGTTGAGAGCCTGGAGGACATCTTCTCTTATCGGAGCATTTGTTATGCCATTGGGGGACTTGTTCTGTGCCGAGTGAACATGAACTATGATGATTGGAGGACTTGTTTTGAGATTGGAGAACTTGTTCTGAGTTTGATGTGGTTGTTCTGCTATTTTAGGACATGTTCAGAGCTTGGAGGACATGTTCAGAGCTTGGAGGACTTGTTCTCATTTAGGAGCATTTGGTCTGTGATTGGAGAATTTGTTCTCTGCCTGGAGAACTTTCACTATATTTGGAGGACATGTTGAGAGCCTGGAGGACATGTTGAGAGCCTGGAGGACATGTTGAGAGCCTGGAGGACATGTTCTCTTATCGGAGCATTTGGTATGTCATTTGGGGACTTGATCTGTGCCTGCTGAACATGAACTATGATGATTGGAGGACTTGTTTTGAGATTGGAGGAATTGTTTTGAGATTGGAGGACTTGTTCTGAGTTTGATGTGGTTGTTCTGATATTTTAGGAATTGTTCTGAGCTTGGAGGACTTGTTCAGAGCTTGGAGGACTTGTTCTCTTTTTGGAGTATTTGGTCTGTGATTGGAGAATTTGTTCTCTGCCTGGAGAACTTTCACTATATTTGGAGGACATGTTGAGAGCCTGGAGGACATGTTGAGAGCCTGGAGGACATGTTGAGAGCCTGGAGGACATGTTGAGAGCCTGGAGGACATGTTGAGAGCCTGGAGGACATCTTCTCTTATCGGAGCATTTGGTATGTCATTGGGGGACTTGTTCTGTGGCTGGTGAACATGAACTATGATGATTGGAGGACTTGTTTTGAGATTGGAGGACTTGTTTTGAGATTGGAGGACTAGTTCTGAGTTTGATGTGGTTGTTCTGATATTTTAGGACTTGTTCAGAGCTTGGAGGATTTGTTCAGAGCTTGGAGGACTTGTTCTCTTTTAGGAGCATTTGGTCTGTGATTGGAGAATTTGTTCTGTGCCTGGAGAGCTTGCACTGTGATTGAAATATTTTTTCTGGGCATGGAGGAATTGTTCTGAGTTTGGGGGACTTGTTCTGAATCTGGGGGACTTGTTTTGAGTTAGGTGACTTGTTCAGGGCTTGGAGGACTTGTTCAGGGCTTGGAGGACTTGTTCAGGGCTTGGAGGACTTGTTCAGGGCTTGGAGGACTTGTTCAGGGCTTGGAGGACTTGTTCAGGGCTTGGAGGACTTGTTCAGGGCTTGGAGGACTTGTTCAGGGCTTGGAGGACTTGTTCAGGGCTTGGAGGACTTGTTCTCTTTTAGTAGCATTTGGTCTTTGATTGGAGAATTTGTTCTCTGCCTGGAGAACTTTCACTATATTTGGAGGACATGTTGAGAGCCTGGAGGACAGGTTGAGAGCCTGGAGGACATGTTGAGAGCCTGGAGGACATGTTGAGAGCCTGGAGGACATGTTGAGAGCCTGGAGGACATGTTGAGAGCCTGGAGGACATGTTCTCTTATCGGAGCATTTGGTATGTGATTGGTGGACTTGTTCTGTGCCTGGTGAACATGAACTATGATGATTGGAGGACTTGTTTTGAGATTGGAGGACTTGTTTTGAGATTGGAAGACTTGTTTTGAGATTGGAGGACTTGTTCAGGGCTTGGAGGACTTGTTCTGAGTTTGATGTGGTTGTTCTGATATTTTAGGAGTTGTTCAGAGCTTGCAGGACTTGTTCAGAGCTTGGAGGACTTGTTCAGAGCTTGGAGGACTTGTTCTGTTTTAGGAGCATTTGTTCTGTGATTGGAGAATTTGTTCTCTGCCTGGAGAACTTTCACTATATTTGGAGGACATGTTGAGAGCCTGGAGGACATGTTGAGAGCCTGGAGGACATGTTGAGAGCCTGGAGGACATGTTGAGAGCCTGGAGGACATGTTGAGAGCCTGGAGGACATGTTGAGAGCCTGGAGGACATGTTGAGAGCCTGGAGGACATGTTGAGAGCCTGGAGGACATGTTGAGAGCCTGGAGGACATGTTCTCTTACCGGAGCATTTGGTATGTCATTGGGGGACTTGTTCTGTGCCTGGTGAACATGAAATATGACGATTGGAGGACTTGTTTTGAGATTGGAGGACTTGTTTTGAGATTGGAGGACTTGTTTTGAGATTGGAGGACTTGTTTTGAGATTGGAGGACTTGTTGTGAGATTGGAGGACTTGTTGTGAGATTGGAGGACTAGTTCTGAGTTTGATGTGGTTGTTCTGATATTTTAGGACTTGTGCAGAGCTTGGAGTATTTGTTCAGAGCTTGGAGGACTTGTTCTCATTTAGGAGCATTTGGTCTGTGATTGGAGAATTTGTTTTCTGCCTGGAGAACTCCCACTATATTTGGAGGACACGTTGAGAGCCTGGAGGACATGTTGAGAGCCTGGAGGACATGTTGAGAGCCGGGAGGACATGTTGAGAGCCGGGAGGACATGTTGAGAGCCTGGAGGACATGGTGAGAGCCTGGAGGACATGTTGAGAGCCTGGAGGACATGTTGAGAGCCTGGAGGACATGTTGAGAGCCTGGAGGGCGTGTTCTCTTATCGGAGCATTTGGTATGTCATTGGGGGACTTGTTCTGTGCCTGGTGGACATGAACTATGACGATTGGAGGACTTGTTTTGAGATTGGAGGACTTGTTTTGAGGTTGGAGGACTTGTTTTGAGATTGGAGGACTTGTTTTGAGATTGGGGGACTTGTTTTGAGATTGGGGGACTTTTTGTGAGATTGGAGGACTAGTTCTGAGTTTGATGTGTTTTTTCTGATATTTTAGGAATTGTTCTGAGCTTGGAGGACTTGTTTTGAGCTTGGAGGACTTGTTCTCTTTTAGGAGCATTCGGTCTGTGATTGGAGAATTTGTCCTCTGCCTGGAGAGCTTTCACTATATTTGGAGGGCATGTTGAGAGTCTGGAGGGCATGTTGAGAGTCTGGAGGGCATGTTGAGAGTCTGGAGGGCATGTTGAGAGCCTGGAGGGCATGTTGAGAGCCTGGAGGACATGTTGAGAGCCTGGAGGAGATGTTCTCTTATCGGAGCATTTGGTATGTCATTGAGGGACTTGTTCTGTGCCTGGTGAACATGAACTATGATGATTGGAGGACTTGTTTTGAGATTGGAGGACATGTTCTGAGTTTGATGTGGTTGTTCTGATATCTTAGGACTTGTTCAGAGCTTGGAGGACTTGTTCAGAGCTTGGAGGACTTGTTCAGAGCTTGGAGGACTTGTTCTCTTTTAGGAGCATTTGGTCTGTGATTGGAGAATTTGTTCTGTGCCTGGAGAGCTTGCAGTGTGATTGAAAAATTTTTTCTGGGCTTGGAGGAATTGTTTTGAGTTTGGGGGACTTGTTCTGAATCTGGGGGACTTGTTTTGAGTTAGGTGATTTGTTCAGAGCTTGGAGGACTTGTTCAGAGCTTGGAGGACTTGTTCAGGGCTTGGAGGACTTGTACTGTGATTGAAAAATTTTTTCTGGGCTTGGAGGAATTGTTCTGAGTTTGGGGGACTTGTTCTGAATCTGGGGGACTTGTTTTGAGTTAGAGGACTTGTTCAGGGCTTGGAGGACTTGTTCAGGGCTTGGAGGACTTGTTCAGGGCTTGGAGGACTTGTTCAGGGCTTGGAGGACTTGTTCAGGGCTTGGAGGACTTGTTCAGGGCTTGGAGGACTTGTTCTCTTTTAGGAGCATTTGGTCTGTGATTGGAGAATTTGTTCTCTGCCTGGAGAACTTTCACTATATTTGGAGGACATGTTGAGAGCGTGGAGGACATGTTGAGAGCCTGGAGGACATGTTGAGAGCCTGGAGGACATGTTGAGAGCCTGGAGGACATGTTGAGAGCCTGGAGGACATCTTCTCTTATCGGAGCATTTGGTATGTCATTGGGGGACTTGTTCTGTGCCTGGTGAACATGAACTATGATGATTGGAGGACTTGTTTTTGAGATTGGAGGAATTGTTTTGAGATAGGAGGACTTGTTTTTCGATTGGAGGACTTGTTTTTAGCCTGGAGGACTTGATTTGAGATTGGAGGACTTGTTTTGAGATTGCTGGACTTGTTGTGACATTGGAGGAATTGTTTTTAGATTGAAGGTATTGTTGTGAGATTGGAGGACTTGTTTTGAGTTTGATGTGGTTGTTTTGGTATTTTAGGACTTGTTCTGAGCTTTGAAGACTTGTTCTCTTTTAGGAGCATTTGGTCTGTGATTGGAGATTTTGTTCTCTGTCTGGAGAACTTTCACTATATTTGGAGGACATGTTGAGGGCCTGGAGGACATGTTGAGGGCCTGGAGGACATGTTGAGGGCCTGGAGGACATGTTGAGAGCCTGGAGGCCATGTTGAGAGCCTGGAGGACAAGTTCTCTTATCGGAGCATTTGGTAAGTCATTGGGGGACTTGTTCTGTGCCTGGTGAACATGAACTATGATGACTGGAGGACTTGTTTTGAGATTGGAGGACTTTTTTTGAGATTGGAGGACTTGTTTTGAGATTGGAGGACTTGTTTTGAGACTGGAGGACTTGTTTTGAGATTGGAGGACTTGTTTTGAGATTGGAGGACTTGTTTTGAGATTGGAGGAGTTGTTCTGTGTTTGATGTGTTTGTTCTGATATTTTAGGACTTGTTCAGAGCCTGGAGGACTTGTTCAGGTCTTGGAGGACTTGTTCTCTTTTAGGAGCATTTGGTCTGTGATTGGAGAATTTGTTCTCTGCCTGGAGAACTTTCACTATATTTGGAGGACATGGTGAGAGGCTGGAGGACATGGTGAGAGGCTGGAGGACATGGTGAGAGCCTGGAGGACATGTTGAGAGCCTGGAGGACATGTTGAGAGCCTGGAGGACATGTTGAGAGCCTGGAGGACATGTTGAGAGCCTGGAGGACATGTTGAGAGCCTGGAGGACATGTTCTCTTATCGGAGCATTTGGTATGTGATTGGTGGACTTGTTCTGTGCCTGGTGACCATGAACTATGATGATTGGAGGACTTGTTTTGAGATTGGAGGACTTGTTTTGAGATTGGAGGACTTGTTTTGAGATTGGAAGACTTGTTTTGAGATTGGAGGACTTGTTCAGGGCTTGGAGGACTTGTTCTGAGTTTGATGTGGTTGTTCTGATATTTTAGGAGTTGTTCAGAGCTTGCAGGACTTGTTCAGAGCTTGGAGGACTTGTTCTCTTTTAGGAGCATTTGGTCTGTGATTGGAGAATTTGTTCTCTGCCTGGAGAACTTTCACTATATTTGGAGGACATGTTGAGAGCCTGGAGGACATGTTGAGAACCTGAAGGACATGTTGAGAGCCTGGAGGACATGTTGAGAGCCTGGAGGACATGTTGAGAGCCTGGAGGACATGTTGAGAGCCTGGAGGACATGTTGAGAGCCTGGAGGACATGTTCTCTTATCGGAGCGTTTGGTATGTCATTGGGGGACTTGTTCTGTGCCTGGTGAACATGAACTATGATGATTGGAGGACTTGTTTTGAGATTGGAGGACTTGTTGTGAGATTGGAGGACTTGTTCTTAGTTTGATGTGGTTGTTCTGATATTTTAGGAATTGTTCTGAGCTTGGAGGACTTGTTCAGGGCTTGGAGGAGTTGTTGTCTTTTAGGAGCATTTGGTCTGTGATTGGAGGACTTGTTCAGGGCTTGGAGGACTTGTACTGTGATTGAAAAATTTTTTCTGGGCTTGGAGGAATTGTTCTGAGTTTGGGGGACTTGTTCTGAATCTGGGGGACTTGTTTTGAGTTAGAGGACTTGTTCAGGGCTTGGAGGACTTGTTCAGGGCTTGGAGGACTTGTTCAGGGCTTGGAGGACTTGTTCAGGGCTTGGAGGACTTGTTCAGGGCTTGGAGGACTTGTTCAGGGCTTGGAGGACTTGTTCAGGGCTTGGAGGACTTGTTCAGGGCTTGGAGGACTTGTTCAGGGCTTGGAGGACTTGTTCTCTTTTAGGAGCATTTGGTCTGTGATTGGAGAATTTGTTCTCTGCCTGGAGAACTTTCACTATATTTGGAGGACATGTTGAGAGCGTGGAGGACATGTTGAGAGCGTGGAGGACATGTTGAGAGCCTGGAGGACATGTTGAGAGCCTGGAGGACATGTTGAGAGCCTGGAGGACATGTTGAGAGCCTGGAGGACATCTTCTCTTTTCGGAGCATTTGGTATGTCATTGGGGGACTTGTTCTGTGCCTGGTGAACATGAACTATGATGATTGGAGGACTTGTTTTTGAGATTGGAGGAATTGTTTTGAGATAGGAGGACTTGTTTTTCGATTGGAGGACTTGTTTTTAGCCTGGAGGACTTGATTTGAGATTGGAGGACTTGTTTTGAGATTGCTGGACTTGTTGTGACATTGGAGGAATTGTTTTTAGATTGAAGGTATTGTTGTGAGATTGGAGGACTTGTTCTGAGTTTGATGTGGTTGTTTTGGTGTTTTAGGACTTGTTCTGAGCTTTGAGGACTTGTTCTCTTTTAGGAGCATTTGGTCTGTGATTGGAGATTTTGTTCTCTGTCTGGAGAACTTTCACTATATTTGGAGGACATGTTGAGGGCCTGGAGGACATGTTGAGGGCCTGGAGGACATGTTGAGGGCCTGGAGGACATGTTGAGAGCCTGGAGGCCATGTTGAGAGCCTGGAGGACAAGTTCTCTTATCGGAGCATTTGGTAAGTCATTGGGGGACTTGTTCTGTGCCTGGTGAACATGAACTATGATGACTGGAGGACTTGTTTTGAGATTGGAGGACTTGTTTTGAGATTGGAGGACTTGTTTTGAGATTGGAGGACTTGTTTTGAGATTGGAGGACTTGTTTTGAGATTGGAGGACTTGTTTTGAGATTGGAGGAGTTGTTCTGTGTTTGATGTGTTTGTTCTGATATTTTAGGACTTGTTCAGAGCTTGGAGGACTTGTTCAGGTCTTGGAGGACTTGTTCTCTTTTAGGAGCATTTGGTCTGTGATTGGAGAATTTGTTCTCTGCCTGGAGAACTTTCACTATATTTGGAGGACATGTTGAGAGGCTGGAGGACATGGTGAGAGGCTGGAGGACATGGTGAGAGGCTGGAGGACATGGTGAGAGGCTGGAGGACATGTTGAGAGCCTGGAGGACATGTTGAGAGCCTGGAGGACATGTTGAGAGCCTGGAGGACATGTTGAGAGCCTGGAGGACATGTTCTCTTATCGGAGCATTTGGTATGTGATTGGTGGACTTGTTCTGTGCCTGGTGACCATGAACTATGATGATTGGAGGACTTGTTTTGAGATTGGAGGACTTGTTTTGAGATTGGAGGACTTGTTTTGAGATTGGAAGACTTGTTTTGAGATTGGAGGACTTGTTCAGGGCTTGGAGGACTTGTTCTGAGTTTGATGTGGTTGTTCTGATATTTTAGGAGTTGTTCAGAGCTTGCAGGACTTGTTCAGAGCTTGGAGGACTTGTTCTCTTTTAGGAGCATTTGGTCTGTGATTGGAGAATTTGTTCTCTGCCTGGAGAACTTTCACTATATTTGGAGGACATGTTGAGAGCCTGGAGGACATGTTGAGAGCCTGGAGGACATGTTGAGAGCCTGGAGGACATGTTGAGAGCCTGGAGGACATGTTGAGAGCCTGGAGGACATGTTGAGAGCCTGGAGGACATGTTGAGAGCCTGGAGGACATGTTCTCTTATCGGAGCGTTTGGTATGTCATTGGGGGACTTGTTCTGTGCCTGGTGAACATGAACTATGATGATTGGAGGACTTGTTTTGAGATTGGAGGACTTGTTGTGAGATTGGAGGACTTGTTCTTAGTTTGATGTGGTTGTTCTGATATTTTAGGAATTGTTCTGAGCTTGGAGGACTTGTTCAGGGCTTGGAGGAGTTGTTGTCTTTTAGGAGCATTTGGTCTGTGATTGGAGGACTTGTTCAGGGCTTGGAGGACTTGTTCAGGGCTTGGAGGACTTGTTCAGGGCTTGGAGGACTTGTTCAGGGCTTGGAGGACTTGTTCTCTTTTAGGAGCATTTGGTCTGTGATTGGAGAATTTGTTCTCTGCCTGGAGAACTTTCACTATATTTGGAGGACATGTTGAGAGCGTGGAGGACATGTTGAGAGCGTGGAGGACATGTTGAGAGCCTGGAGGACATGTTGAGAGCCTGGAGGACATGTTGAGAGCCTGGAGGACATCTTCTCTTTTCGGAGCATTTGGTATGTCATTGGGGGACTTGTTCTGTGCCTGGTGAACATGAACTATGATGATTGGAGGACTTGTTTTTGAGATTGGAGGAATTGTTTTGAGATAGGAGGACTTGTTTTTCGATTGGAGGACTTGTTTTTAGCCTGGAGGACTTGATTTGAGATTGGAGGACTTGTTTTGAGATTGCTGGACTTGTTGTGACATTGGAGGAATTGTTTTTAGATTGAAGGTATTGTTGTGAGATTGGAGGACTTGTTCTGAGTTTGATGTGGTTGTTTTGGTATTTTAGGACTTGTTCTGAGCTTTGAGGACTTGTTCTCTTTTAGGAGCATTTGGTCTGTGATTGGAGATTTTGTTCTCTGTCTGGGGAACTTTCACTATATTTGGAGGACATGTTGAGGGCCTGGAGGACATGTTGAGGGCCTGGAGGACATGTTGAGGGCCTGGAGGACATGTTGAGGGCCTGGAGGACATGTTGAGAGCCTGGAGGCCATGTTGAGAGCCTGGAGGACAAGTTCTCTTATCGGAGCATTTGGTAAGTCATTGGGGGACTTTTTCTGTGCCTGGTGAACATGAACTATGATGACTGGAGGACTTGTTTTGAGATTGGAGGACTTGTTTTGAGATTGGAGGACTTGTTTTGAGATTGGAGGACTTGTTTTGAGATTGGAGGACTTGTTTTGAGATTGGAGGACTTGTTTTGAGATTGGAGGACTTGTTTTGAGATTGGAGGACTTGTTTTGAGATTGGAGGAGTTGTTCTGTGTTTGATGTGTTTGTTCTGATATTTTAGGACTTGTTGTGAGCTTGGAGGACTTGTTCAGGTCTTGGAGGACTTGTTCTCTTTTAGGAGCATTTGGTCTGTGATTGGAGAATTTGTTCTCTGCCTGGAGAACTTTCACTATATTTGGAGGACATGTTGAGAGGCTGGAGGACATGTTGAGAGGCTGGAGGACATGGTGAGAGCCTGGAGGACATGTTGAGAGCCTGGAGGACATGTTGAGAGCCTGGAGGACATGTTGAGAGCCTGGAGGACATGTTCTCTTATCGGAGCGTTTGGTATGTCATTGGGGGACTTGTTCTGTGCCTGGTGAACATGAACTATGATGATTGGAGGACTTGTTTTGAGATTGGAGGACTTGTTGTGAGATTGGAGGACTTGTTCTTAGTTTGATGTGGTTGTTCTGATATTTTAGGAATTGTTCTGAGCTTGGAGGACTTGTTCAGGGCTTGGAGGAGTTGTTGTCTTTTAGGAGCATTTGGTCTGTGATTGGAGGACTTGTTCAGGGCTTGGAGGACTTGTACTGTGATTGAAAAATTTTTTCTGGGCTTGGAGGAATTGTTCTGAGTTTGGGGGACTTGTTCTGAATCTGGGGGACTTGTTTTGAGTTAGAGGACTTGTTCAGGGCTTGGAGGACTTGTTCAGGGCTTGGAGGACTTGTTCAGGGCTTGGAGGACTTGTTCAGGGCTTGGAGGACTTGTTCAGGGCTTTGAGGACTTGTTCTCTTTTAGGAGCATTTGGTCTGTGATTGGAGAATTTGTTCTCTGCCTGGAGAACTTTCACTATATTTGGAGGACATGTTGAGAGCGTGGAGGACATGTTGAGAGCGTGGAGGACATGTTGAGAGCCTGGAGGACATGTTGAGAGCCTGGAGGACATGTTGAGAGCCTGGAGGACATCTTCTCTTTTCGGAGCATTTGGTATGTCATTGGGGGACTTGTTCTGTGCCTGGTGAACATGAACTATGATGATTGGAGGACTTGTTTTTGAGATTGGAGGAATTGTTTTGAGATAGGAGGACTTGTTTTTCGATTGGAGGACTTGTTTTTAGCCTGGAGGACTTGATTTGAGATTGGAGGACTTGTTTTGAGATTGCTGGACTTGTTGTGACATTGGAGGAATTGTTTTTAGATTGAAGGTATTGTTGTGAGATTGGAGGACTTGTTCTGAGTTTGATGTGGTTGTTTTGGTATTTTAGGACTTGTTCTGAGCTTTGAGGACTTGTTCTCTTTTAGGAGCATTTGGTCTGTGATTGGAGAATTTGTTCTCTGTCTGGAGAAATTTCACTATATTTGGAGGAAATGTTGAGAGCCTGGAGGACATGTTGAGGGCCTGGAGGACATGTTGAGGGCCTGGAGGCCATGTTGAGAGCCTGGAGGACATGTTCTCTTATCGGAGCATTTGGTATGTCATTGGGGGACTTGTTCTCTGCCTGGTGAACATGAACTATGATGATTGGAGGACTTGTTTTGAGATTGGAGGACTTGTTTTGAGATTGGAGGACTTGTTTTGAGATTGGAGGACTTGTTTTGAGATTGGAGGACTTGTTTTGAGATTGGAGGACTTGTTCTGAGTTTGATGTGTTTGTTCTGATATTTTAGGACTTGTTTAGAGCTTGGAGGACTTGTTCAGGGCTTGGAGGACTTGTTCTCTTTTAGGAGCATTTGGTCTGTGATTGGAGATTTTGTTCTCTGTCTGGAGAACTTTCACTATATTTGGAGGACATGTTGAGGGCCTGGAGGACATGTTGAGAGCCTGGAGGCCATGTTGAGAGCCTGGAGGACAAGTTCTCTTATCGGAGCATTTGGTAAGTCATTGGGGGACTTGTTCTGTGCCTGGTGAACATGAACTATGATGACTGGAGGACTTGTTTTGAGATTGGAGGTCTTGTTTTGAGATTGGAGGACTTGTTTTGAGATTGGAGGACTTGTTTTGAGATTGCAGGACTTGTTTTGAGATTGGAGGACTTGTTTTGAGATTGGAGGACTTGTTCTGCGTTTGATGTGTTTGTTCTGATATTTTAGGACTTGTTTAGAGCTTGGAGGACTTGTTCAGGGCTTGGAGGACTTGTTCTCTTTTAGGAGTATTTGGTCTGTGATTGGGGAAATTGTTCTCTGCCTGGAGAACTTTCACTATATTTGGAGGACGTGTTGATAGCCTGGAGGACGTGTTGAGAGCCTGGAGGATGTGTTGAGAGCCTGGAGGACATGTTGAGAGCCTGGAGGACATGTTGAGAGCCTGGAGGACATGTTGAGAGCCTGGAGGACATGTTGAGAGCCTGGAGGACATGTTCTCTTACCGGAGCATTTGGCATGTCATTGGGG
Source organism: Ara ararauna (assembly GCA_028858755.1). NCBI lineage: Eukaryota > Metazoa > Chordata > Aves > Psittaciformes > Psittacidae > Ara > Ara ararauna. Next base: position 528,665 of record CM054383.1, on the reverse strand, counting down.
GACTTGTTCTGTGCCTGGTGAACATGAAATATGACGATTGGAGGACTTGTTTTGAGTTCGGAGGACTTGTGTTGAGATTGGAGGACTTGTTGTGAGATTGGAGGACTTGTTGTGAGATTGGAGGACTTGTTGTGAGATTGGAGGACTAGTTCTGAGTTTGATGTGGTTGTTCTGATATTTTAGGACTTGTTCAGAGCTTGGAGTATTTGTTCAGAGCTTGGAGGACTTGTTCTCATTTAGGAGCATTTGGTCTGTGATTGGAGAATTTGTTTTCTGCCTGGAGAACTCCCACTATATTTGGAGGACACGTTGAGAGCCGGGAGGACATGTTGAGAGCCTGGAGGACATGTTGAGAGCCGGGAGGACATGTTGAGAGCCGGGAGGACATGTTGAGAGCCTGGAGGACATGGTGAGAGCCTGGAGGACATGTTGAGAGCCTGGAGGACATGTTGAGAGCCTGGAGGACATGTTGAGAGCCTGGAGGGCGTGTTCTCTTATCGGAGCATTTGGTATGTCATTGGGGGACTTGTTCTGTGCCTGGTGGACATGAACTATGACGATTGGAGGACTTGTTTTGAGATTGGAGGACTTGTTTTGAGGTTGGAGGACTTGTTTTGAGATTGGAGGACTTGTTTTGAGATTGGGGGACTTGTTTTGAGATTGGGGGACTTTTTGTGAGATTGGAGGACTAGTTCTGAGTTTGATGTGGTTGTTCTGATATTTTAGGAATTGTTCTGAGCTTGGAGGACTTGTTTTGAGCTTGGAGGACTTGTTCTCTTTTAGGAGCATTCGGTGTGTGATTGGAGAATTTGTCCTCTGCCTGGAGAGCTTTCACTATATTTGGAGGGCATGTTGAGAGCCTGGAGGGCATGTTGAGAGCCTGGAGGGCATGTTGAGAGCCTGGAGGGCATGTTGAGAGCCTGGAGGACATGTTGAGAGCCTGGAGGAGATGTTCTCTTATCGGAGCATTTGATATGTCATTGAGGGACTTGTTCTGTGCCTGGTGAACATGAACTATGATGATTGGAGGACTTGTTTTGAGATTGGAGGACATGTTCTGAGTTTGATGTGGTTGTTCTGATATCTTAGGACTTGTTCAGAGCTTGGAGGACTTGTTCAGAGCTTGGAGGACTTGTTCAGAGCTTGGAGGACTTGTTCTCTTTTAGGAGCATTTGGTCTGTGATTGGAGAATTTGTTCTGTGCCTGGAGAGCTTGCAGTGTGATTGAAAAATTTTTTCTGGGCTTGGAGGAATTGTTTTGAGTTTGGGGGACTTGTTCTGAATCTGGGGGACTTGTTTTGAGTTAGGTGACTTGTTCAGAGCTTGGAGGACTTGTTCAGAGCTTGGAGGACTTGTTCAGGGCTTGGAGGACTTGTTCTCTTTTAGGTGCATTTGGTCTGTGATTGGAGAATTTGTTCTCTGCCTGTAGAACTTTCACTATATTTGGAGGACATGTTGAGAGCCTGGAGGACATGTTGAGAGCCTGGAGGACATGTTGAGAGCCTGGAGGACATGTTGAGAGCCTGGAGGACATGTTGAGAGCCTGGAGGACATGTTCTCTTGCCGGAGCATTTGGTATGTCATTGGGGGACTTGTTCTGTGCCTGGTGAACATGAAATATGACGATTGGAGGACTTGTTTTGAGTTCGGAGGACTTGTGTTGAGATTGGAGGACTTGTTTTGAGATTGGAGGACTTGTTGTGAGATTGGAGGACTTGTTGTGAGATTGGAGGACTAGTTCTGAGTTTGATGTGGTTGTTCTGATATTTTAGGACTTGTTCAGAGCTTGGAGTATTTGTTCAGAGCTTGGAGGACTTGTTCTCATTTAGGAGCATTTGGTCTGTGATTGGAGAATTTGTTTTCTGCCTGGAGAACTCCCACTATATTTGGAGGACACGTTGAGAGCCTGGAGGACATGTTGAGAGCCTGGAGGACATGTTGAGAGCCGGGAGGACATGTTGAGAGCCTGGAGGACATGGTGAGAGCCTGGAGGACATGTTGAGAGCCTGGAGGACATGTTGAGAGCCTGGAGGACATGTTGAGAGCCTGGAGGACATGTTGAGAGCCTGGAGGACATGTTGAGAGCCTGGAGGACATGTTGAGAGCCTGGAGGGCGTGTTCTCTTATCGGAGCATTTGGTATGTCATTGGGGGACTTGTTCTGTGCCTGGTGGACATGAACTATGACGATTGGAGGACTTGTTTTGAGATTGGAGGACTTGTTTTGAGGTTGGAGGACTTGTTTTGAGATTGGAGGACTTGTTTTGAGATTGGGGGACTTGTTTTGAGATTGGGGGACTTTTTGTGAGATTGGAGGACTAGTTCTGAGTTTGATGTGGTTGTTCTGGTATTTTAGGAATTGTTCTGAGCTTGGAGGACTTGTTTTGAGCTTGGAGGACTTGTTCTCTTTTAGGAGCATTCGGTCTGTGATTGGAGAATTTGTCCTCTGCCTGGAGAGCTTTCACTATATTATGAGGGCATGGTGAGAGCCTGGAGGGCATGTTGAGAGCCTGGAGGGCATGTTGAGAGCCTGGAGGGCATGTTGAGAGCCTGGAGGAGATGTTCTCTTATCGGAGCATTTGATATGTCATTGAGGGACTTGTTCTGTGCCTGGTGAACATGAACTATGATGATTGGAGGACTTGTTTTGAGATTGGAGGACATGTTCTGAGTTTGATGTGGTTGTTCTGATATCTTAGGACTTGTTCAGAGCTTGGAGGACTTGTTCAGAGCTTGGAGGACTTGTTCAGAGCTTGGAGGACTTGTTCAGAGCTTGGAGGACTTGTTCTCTTTTAGGAGCATTTGGTCTGTGATTGGAGAATTTGTTCTGTGCCTGGAGAGCTTGCAGTGTGATTGAAAAATTTTTTCTGGGCTTGGAGGAATTGTTTTGAGTTTGGGGGACTTGTTCTGAATCTGGGGGACTTGTTTTGAGTTAGGTGACTTGTTCAGAGCTTGGAGGACTTGTTCAGAGCTTGGAGGACTTGTTCAGGGCTTGGAGGACTTGTTCTCTTTTAGGTGCATTTGGTCTGTGATTGGAGAATTTGTTCTCTGCCTGTAGAACTTTCACTATATTTGGAGGACATGTTGAGAGCCTGGAGGACATGTTGAGAGCCTGGAGGACATGTTGAGAGCCTGGAGGACATGTTGAGAGCCTGGAGGACATGTTGAGAGCCTGGAGGACATGTTGAGAGCCTGGAGGACATGTTCTCTTACCGGAGCATTTGGTATGTCATTGGGGGACTTGTTCTGTGCCTGGTGAACATGAAATATGACGATTGGAGGACTTGTTTTGAGTTCGGAGGACTTGTGTTGAGATTGGAGGACTTGTTTTGAGATTGGAGGACTTGTTGTGAGATTGGAGGACTTGTTGTGAGATTGGAGGACTAGTTCTGAGTTTGATGTGGTTGTTCTGATATTTTAGGACTTGTTCAGAGCTTGGAGTATTTGTTCAGAGCTTGGAGGACTTGTTCTCATTTAGGAGCATTTGGTCTGTGATTGGAGAATTTGTTTTCTGCCTGGAGAACTCCCACTATATTTGGAGGACACGTTGAGAGCCTGGAGGACATGTTGAGAGCCTGGAGGACATGTTGAGAGCCGGGAGGACATGTTGAGAGCCTGGAGGACATGGTGAGAGCCTGGAGGACATGTTGAGAGCCTGGAGGACATGTTGAGAGCCTGGAGGACATGTTGAGAGCCTGGAGGGCGTGTTCTCTTATCGGAGCATTTGGTATGTCATTGGGGGACTTGTTCTGTGCCTGGTGGACATGAACTATGACGATTGGAGGACTTGTTTTGAGATTGGAGGACTTGTTTTGAGGTTGGAGGACTTGTTTTGAGGTTGGAGGACTTGTTTTGAGATTGGAGGACTTGTTTTGAGATTGGGGGACTTGTTTTGAGATTGGGGGACTTTTTGTGAGATTGGAGGACTAGTTCTGAGTTTGATGTGGTTGTTCTGATATTTTAGGAATTGTTCTGAGCTTGGAGGACTTGTTTTGAGCTTGGAGGACTTGTTCTCTTTTAGGAGCATTCGGTCTGTGATTGGAGAATTTGTCCTCTGCCTGGAGAGCTTTCACTATATTTGGAGGGCATGTTGAGAGCCTGGAGGGCATGTTGAGAGCCTGGAGGGCATGTTGAGAGCCTGGAGGGCATGTTGAGAGCCTGGAGGAGATGTTCTCTTATCGGAGCATTTGATATGTCATTGAGGGACTTGTTCTGTGCCTGGTGAACATGAACTATGATGATTGGAGGACTTGTTTTGAGATTGGAGGACATGTTCTGAGTTTGATGTGGTTGTTCTGATATCTTAGGACTTGTTCAGAGCTTGGAGGACTTGTTCAGAGCTTGGAGGACTTGTTCAGAGCTTGGAGGACTTGTTCTCTTTTAGGAGCATTTGGTCTGTGATTGGAGAATTTGTTCTGTGCCTGGAGAGCTTGCAGTGTGATTGAAAAATTTTTTCTGGGCTTGGAGGAATTGTTTTGAGTTTGGGGGACTTGTTCTGAATCTGGGGGACTTGTTTTGAGTTAGGTGACTTGTTCAGAGCTTGGAGGACTTGTTCAGAGCTTGGAGGACTTGTTCAGGGCTTGGAGGACTTGTTCTCTTTTAGGTGCATTTGGTCTGTGATTGGAGAATTTGTTCTCTGCCTGTAGAACTTTCACTATATTTGGAGGACATGTTGAGAGCCTGGAGGACATGTTGAGAGCCTGGAGGACATGTTGAGAGCCTGGAGGACATGTTGAGAGCCTGGAGGACATGTTGAGACCCTGGAGGACAAGTTCTCTTATCGGAGCATTTGGTATGTCATTGGGGGACTTGTTCTGTGCCTGGTGAACATGAACTATGATGACTGGAGGACTTGTTTTGAGATTGGAGGACTTGTTTTGAGTTTGGAGGACTTGTTTTGAGTTTGGAGGACTTGATTTGAGATTGGAGGACTTGTTTTGCGATTGGAGGACTTGTTGTGACATTGGAGGAATTGTTTTGAGATTGGAGGACTTGTTGTGAGATAGGAGGACTTGTTCTGAATTTGATGTGGTTGTTTTGGTATTTTAGGACTTGTTCTGAGCTTGGAGGATTTGTTCTCTTTGAGGAGCATTTGGTCTGTGATTGGAGAATTTGTTCTGTGCCTGGAGAGATTGCACTGTGATTGAAAAATTTTTTCTGGGCTTGGAGGAATTGTTCTGAGTTTGGGGGACTTGTTCTGAATCTGGTGGACTTGTTTTGAGTTAGGTGACTTGTTCAGGGCTTGGAGGACTTGTTCAGGGCTTGGAGGACTTGTTCAGGGCTTGGAGGACTTGTTCAGGGCTTGGAGGACTTGTTCAGGGCTTGGAGGACTTGTTCAGGGCTTGGAGGACTTGTTCAGGGCTTGGAGGACTTGTTCAGGGCTTGGAGGACTTGTTCAGGGCTTGGAGGACTTGTTCAGGGCTTGGAGGACTTGTTCAGGGCTTGGAGGACTTGTTCAGGGCTTGGAGGACTTGTTCAGGGCTTGGAGGACTTGTTCTCTTTTTGTAGCATTTGGTCTTTGATTGGAGAATTTGTTCTCTGCCTGGAGAACTTTCACTATATTTGGAGGACATGTTGAGAGCCTGGAGGACATGTTGAGAGCCTGGAGGACATGTTGAGAGCCTGGAGGACATGTTGAGAGCCTGGAGGACATGTTGAGAGCCTGGAGGACATGTTCTCTTATCGGAGCATTTGGTATGTGATTGGTGGACTTGTTCTGTGCCTGGTGAACATGAACTATGATGATTGGAGGACTTGTTTCGAGATTGGAGGACTTGTTTTGAGATTGGAAGACTTGTTAGGAGATTGGAGGACTTGTTCAGGGCTTGGAGGACTTGTTCTGAGTTTGATGTGGTTGTTCTGATATTTTAGGAGTTGTTCAGAGCTTGCAGGACTTGTTCAGAGCTTGGAGGACTTGTTCTCTTTTAGGAGCATTTGGTCTGTGATTGGAGAATTTGTTCTCTGCCTGGAGAACTTTCACTATATTTGGAGGACATGTTGAGAGCCTGGAGGACATGTTGAGAACCTGAAGGACATGTTGAGAGCCTGGAGGACATGTTGAGAGCCTGGAGGACATGTTGAGAGCCTGGAGGACATGTTGAGAGCCTGGAGGACATGTTGAGAGCCTGGAGGACATGTTCTCTTATCGGAGCGTTTGGTATGTCATTGGGGGAGTTGTTCTGTGCCTGGTGAACATGAACTATGATGATTGGAGGACTTGTTTTGCTATTGGAGGACTTGTTGTGAGATTGGAGGACTTGTTCTTAGTTTGATGTTGTTGTTCTGATATTTTGGGAATTGTTCTGAGCTTGGAGGACTTGTTCAGGGCTTGGAGGAGTTGTTGTCTTTTAGGAGCATTTGGTCTGTGATTGGAGGACTTGTTCAGGGCTTGGAGGACTTGTACTGTGATTGAAAAATTTTTTCTGGGCTTGGAGGAATTGTTCTGAGTTTGGGGGACTTGTTCTGAATCTGGGGGACTTGTTTTGAGTTAGAGGACTTGTTCAGGGCTTGGAGGACTTGTTCAGGGCTTGGAGGACTTGTTCAGGGCTTGGAGGACTTGTTCAGGGCTTGGAGGACTTGTTCAGGGCTTGGAGGACTTGTTCAGGGCTTGGAGGACTTGTTCAGGGCTTGGAGGACTTGTTCAGGGCTTGGAGGACTTGTTCTCTTTTAGGAGCATTTCGTCTGTGATTGGAGAATTTGTTCTCTGCCTGGAGAACTTTCACTATATTTGGAGGACATGTTGAGAGCGTGGAGGACATGTTGAGAGCCTGGAGGACATGTTGAGAGCCTGGAGGACATGTTGAGAGCCTGGAGGACATGTTGAGAGCCTGGAGGACATGTTGAGAGCCTGGAGGACATCTTCTCTTATCGGAGCATTTGGTATGTCATTGGGGGACTTGTTCTGTGCCTGGTGAACATGAACTATGATGATTGGAGGACTTGTTTTTGAGATTGGAGGAATTGTTTTGAGATAGGAGGACTTGTTTTTCTATTGGAGGACTTGTTTTTAGCCTGGAGGACTTGATTTGAGATTGGAGGACTTGTTTTGAGATTGCTGGACTTGTTGTGACATTGGAGGAATTGTTTCTAGATTGAAGGTATTGTTGTGAGATTGGAGGACTTGTTCTGAGTTTGATGTGGTTGTTTTGGTATTTTAGGACTTGTTCTGAGCTTTGAGGACTTGTTCTCTTTTAGGAGCATTTGGTCTGTGATTGGAGATTTTGTTCTCTGTCTGGAGAACTTTCACTATATTTGGAGGACATGTTGAGGGCCTGGAGGACATGTTGAGGGCCTGGAGGACATGTTGAGGGCCTGGAGGACATGTTGAGAGCCTGGAGGCCATTTTGAGAGCCTGGAGGACAAGTTCTCTTATCGGAGCATTTGGTATGTCATTGGGGGACTTGTTCTCTGCCTGGTGAACATGAACTATGATGATTGGAGGACTTGTTTTGAGATTGGAGGACTTGTTTTGAGATTGGAGGACTTGTTTTGAGATTGGAGGACTTGTTTTGAGATTGGAGGACTTGTTTTGAGATTGGACGACTTGTTTTGAGATTGGAGGACTTGTTCTGAGTTTGATGTGTTTGTTCTGATATTTTAGGACTTGTTTAGAGCTTGGAGGACTTGTTCAGGGCTTGGAGGACTTGTTCTCTTTTAGGAGCATTTGGTCTGTGATTGGAGATTTTGTTCTCTGTCTGGAGAACTTTCACTATATTTGGAGGACATGTTGAGGGCCTGGAGGACATGTTGAGAGCCTGGAGGCCATGTTGAGAGCCTGGAGGACAAGTTCTCTTATCGGAGCATTTGGTAAGTCATTGGGGGACTTGTTCTGTGCCTGGTGAACATGAACTATGATGACTGGAGGACTTGTTTTGAGATTGGAGGACTTGTTTTGAGATTGGAGGACTTGTTTTGAGATTGGAGGACTTGTTTTGAGATTGGAGGACTTGTTTTGAGATTGGAGGACTTGTTTTGAGATTGGAGGACTTGTTCTGCGTTTGATGTGTTTGTTCTGATATTTTAGGACTTGTTTAGAGCTTGGAGGACTTGTTCAGGGCTTGGAGGACTTGTTCTCTTTTAGGAGTATTTGGTCTGTGATTGGGGAAATTGTTCTCTGCCTGGAGAACTTTCACTATATTTGGAGGACGTGTTGAGAGCCTGGAGGACGTGTTGAGAGCCTGGAGGACGTGTTGAGAGCCTGGAGGACATGTTGAGAGCCTGGAGGACATGTTGAGAGCCTGGAGGACATGTTGAGAGCCTGGAGGACATGTTGAGAGCCTGGAGGACATGTTCTCTTATCGGAGCATTTGGTAAGTCATTGGGGGACTTGTTCTGTGCCTGGTGAACAGGAACTATGATGACTGGAGGACTTGTTTTGAGATTGGAGGACTTGTTTTGAGATTGGAGGACTTGTTTTGAGATTGGAGGTCTTGTTTTGAGATTGGAGGTCTTGTTTTGAGTTTGGAGGTCTTGTTTTGAGATTGGAGGATTTGTTTTGAGATTGGAGGACTTGTTCTGAGGTTCCTGTGGTTGTTTTGGTATTTTAGGACTTGTTCAGAGCTTGGAGGACTTTTTCAGGGCTTGGAGGACTAGTTCTCTTTTAGGAGCATTTGGTCTGTGATTGGAGAATTTGTTCTCTGCCTGGAGAACTTTCACTATATTTGGAGGACATGTTGAGAGGCTGGAGGACATTTTGAGAGGCTGGAGGACATGTTGAGAGGCTGGAGGACATGTTGAGAGGCTGGAGGATATGTTGAGAGGCTGGAGGACATTTTGAGAGGCTGGAGGACATTTTGAGAGGCTGTAGGACATGTTGAGAGGCTGGAGGACATGTTGAGAGGCTGGAGGACATGTTGAGAGGCTGGAGGACATGTTCTCTTATCGTAGCATTTGGTATGTCATTGGGGGACTTGTTCTGTGCCTGGTGAACATGAACTATGATGATTGGAGGACTTGTTTTGAGATTGGAGGACTTGTTTAGAGATTGTAGGACTTGTTGTGAGTTTGATGTGGTTGTTCTGATATTTTAGGACTTGTTCTGAGCTTGGAGGACTTGTTCAGGGCTTGGAGGACTTGTTCTCTTTTAGGAGCATTTGGTCTGTGATTGGAGAATTTGTTCTCTGCCTGGAGAACTTTCACTATATTTGGAGGACATGTTGAGAGGCTGGAGGACATGGTGAGAGGCTGGAGGACATGTTGAGAGGCTGGAGGACAAGTTGAGTGGCTGGAGGACAAGTTGAGTGGCTGGAGGACAAGTTGAGAGGCTGGAGGACATGTTGAGAGGCTGGAGGCCATGTTGAGAGGCTGGAGGCCATGTTGAGAGCCTGGAGGCCATGTTGAGAGCCTGGAGGCCATGTTGAGAGCCTGGAGGACATGTTGAGAGCCTGGAGGACATGTTGAGAGCCTGGAGGACATGTTGAGAGCCTGGAGGACATGTTCTCTTATCGTAGCATTTGGTATGTCATTGGGGGTCTTGTTCTGTGCCTGGTGAACATGAACTATGATGATTGGAGGACTTGTTTTGAGATTGGAGGACTTGTTTAGAGATTGTAGGACTTGTTCTGAGTTTGATGTGGTTGTTCTGATATTTTAGGACTTGTTCAGAGCTTGGAGGACTTGTTCAGGGCTTGGAGGACTTGTTCTCTTTTAGGAGCATTTGGTCTGTGATTGGAGAATTTGTTCTCTGCCTGGAGAACTTTCACTATATTTGGAGGACATGTTGAGAGGCTGGAGGACATGGTGAGAGGCTGGAGGACATGTTGAGAGGCTGGAGGACATGTTGAGAGGCTGGAGGACAAGTTGAGTGGCTGGAGGACAAGTTGAGTGGCTGGAGGACAAGTTGAGTGGCTGGAGGACAAGTTCAGAGTCTGGAGGACATGTTGAGAGGCTGGAGGACATGTTGAGAGGCTGGAGGACATGTTGAGAGGCTGGAGGACATGTTGAGAGCCTGGAGGACATGCTGAGAGCCTGGAGGACATGCTGAGAGCCTGGAGGACATGTTGAGAGCCTGGAGGACATGTTCTCTTATCGGAGCATTTGGTAAGTCATTGGGGGACTTGTTCTGTGCCTGGTGAACATGAACTATGATGACTGGAGGACTTGTTTTGAGATTGGAGGACTTGTTTTGAGATTGGAGGACTTGTTTTGAGATTGGAGGACTTGTTTTGAGATTGGAGGACTTGTTTTGAGTTTGATGTGGTTGTTCTGATATTTTAAGACTTGTTCAGAGCTTGGAGGACTTGTTCTCTTTTAGGAGCATTTGGTCTGTGATCTTAGAATTTGTTCTGTGCCTGGAGAGCTTGCAGTGTGATTGAAAAATTTTTTGTGGGCTTGGAGAAATTGTTCTGAGTTTGGGGGACTTGTTCTGAATCTGGGGGACTTGTTTTGACCTAGGGGAATTGTTCAGAGCTTGGAGGACTTTTTCAGAGCTTGGAGGACTTGTTCTCTTTTAGGAGCATTTGGTCTGTGATTGGAGAATTTCTTCTCTGCCTGGAGAACTTTCACTATATTTGGAGGACATGTTGAGAGCCTGGAGGACATGTTGAGAGCCTGGAGGACATGTTGAGAGCCTGGAGGACATGTTGAGAGCCTGGAGGATATTTTGAGGGCCTGGAGGACATGTTGAGAGCCTGGAGGACATGTTGAGAGCCTGGAGGATATGTTGAGAGCCTGGAGGACATGTTGAGAGCCTGGAGGACATGTTCTCTTATCGGAGCATTTGGTAAGTCATTGGGGGACTTGTTCTGTGCCTGGTGAACATGAACTATGATGACTGGAGGATTTGTTTTGAGATTGGAGGACTTGTTTTGAGATTGGAGGACTTGTTTTGAGATTGGAGGACTTGTTTTGAGATTGGAGGACTTGTTCTGAGTTTGATGTGGTTGTTCTGATATTTTAAGACTTGTTCAGAGCTTGGAGGAGTTGTTCTCTTTTAGGAGCATTTGGTCTGTGATTTTAGAATTTGTTCTGTGCCTGGAGAGCTTACACTGTGATTGAAAAATTTTTTCTGGGCTTGGAGGAATTGTTCTGAGTTTGGGGGACTTGTTCTGAATCTGGGGGACTTGTTTTGAGCTAGGGGAATTGTTCAGAGCTTGGAGGACTTGTTCAGAGATTGGAGGACTTGTTCAGGGCTTGGAGGACTTGTTCAGGGCTTGGAGGACTTGTTCAGGGCTTGGAGGACTTGTTCAGGGCTTGGAGGACTTGTTCTCTTTTAGGAGCATTTGGTCTGTGATTGGAGAATTTGTTCTCTGCCTGGAGAACTTTCACTATATTTGGAGGACATGTCGAGAGCCTGGAGGACATGTCGAGAGCCTGGAGGACATGTCGAGAGCCTGGAGGACATGTCGAGAGCCTGGAGGAAATGTCGAGAGCCTGGAGGAAATGTCGAGAGCCTGGAGGACATGTTCTCTTATCGGATCATTTGGTAAGTCATTGGGGGACTTGTTCTGTGCCTGGTGAACATGAACTATGATGACTGGAGGATTTGTTTTGAGATTGGAGCACTTGTTTTGAGATTGGACGACTTGTTTTGAGATTGGAGGACTTGTTTTGAGATTGGAGGTCTTGTTCTGAGTTTGATGTGGTTGTTCTGATCTTTTAAGACTTGTTCAGAGCTTGCAGGACTTGTTCAGAGCTTGGAGGACTTGTTCTCTTTTAGGAGCATTTGGTCTGTGATTTTAGAATTTGTTCTGTGCCTGGAGAGGTTGCACTGTGCTTGAAAAATTTTTTCTGGGCTTGGAGGAATTGTTCTGAGTTTGGGGGACTTGTTCTGAATCTGGGGGGCTTGTTTTGAGCTAGGGGAATTGTTCAGAGCTTGGAGGACTTGTTCAGAGCTTGGAGGACTTGTTCAGGGCTTGGAGGACTTGTTCTCTTTTAGGAGCATTTGGTCTGTGATTGGAGAATTTCTTCTCTGCCTGGAGAACTTTCACTATATTTGGAGGACATGTTGAGAGCCTGGAGGACATGTTGAGAGCCTGGAGGACATGTTGAGAGCCTGGAGGACATGTTGAGAGCCTGGAGGACATGTTGAGAGCCTGGAGGACATGTTCTCTTATCGGAGCATTTGGTAAGTCATTGGGGGACTTGTTCTGTGCCTGGTGAACATGAACTATGATGACTGGAGGACTTGTTTAGAGATTGGAGGACTTGTTTTGAGATTGGAGGACTTGTTTTGAGATTGGAGGACTTGGTTTGAGATTGGAGGACTTGTTTTGAGATTGGAGGACTTGTTTTGAGATTGGAGGACTTGTTTTGAGATTGGAGGACTTGTTTTGAGTTTGATGTGGTTGTTCTGATATTTTAAGACTTGTTCAGAGCTTGGAGGACTTGTTCTCTTTTAGGAGCATTTGGTCTGTGATCTTAGAATTTGTTCTGTGCCTGGAGAGCTTGCAGTGTGATTGAAAAAATTTTTTCCGGGCTTGGAGAAATTGTTCTGAGTTTGGGGGACTTGTTCTGAATCTGGGGGACTTGTTTTGACCTAGGGGAATTGTTCAGAGCTTGGAGGACTTGTTCAGAGCTGGGAGGACTTGTTCTCTTTTAGGAGCATTTGGTCTGTGATTGGAGAATTTGTTCTCTGCCTGGAGAACTTTCACTATATTTGGAGGACATGTTGAGAGCCTGGAGGACATGTTGAGAGCCTGGAGGACATGTTGAGAGCCTGGAGGACATGTTGAGAGCCTGGAGGACATGTTGAGAGCCTGGAGGACATGTTCTCTTATTGGAGCATTTGGTAAGTCATTGGGGGACTTGTTCTGTGCCTGGTGAACATGAACTATGATGACTGGAGGATTTGTTTTGAGATGGGAGGACTTGTTTTGAGATTGGAGGACTTGTTTTGAGATTGGAGGACTTGTTTTGAGATTGGAGGACTTGTTTTGAGATTGGAGGACTTGTTCAGGGCTTGGAGGATTTGTTCTGAGTTAGATGTGGTTGTTCTGATGTTTTAGGACTTGTTCAGAGCTTGGAGGACTTGTTCTCTTTTAGGAGCATTTGGTCTGTGATTGGAGAATTTGTTCTGTGCCTGGAGAGCTTGCGCTGTAATTGAAAAATTTTTTCTGGGCTTGGAGGAATTGTTCTGAGTTTGGGGGACTTGTTCTGAATCTGGGGGACTTGTTTTGAGTTAGGGGAGTTGTTCAGAGGTTGGAGGACTTGTTCAGAGCTTGGAGGACTTGTTCTCTTTTAGGAGCATTTGGTCTGTGATTGGAGAATTTGTTCTCTGCCTGGAGAAATTGCACTATATCTGGAGGACATGTTGAGAGCCTGGAGGACATGTTGAGGGCCTGGAGGACATGTTGAGGGCCTGGAGGACATGTTGAGGGCATAGAGGACATTTTGAGAGCCTGGAGGATATTTTGAGAGCCTGGAGGACATGTTCTCGTATCGGAGCATTTGGTATGTCATTGGGGGACTTGTTCTGTGCCTGGTGAACATGAACTATGATGATTGGAGGACTTGTTTTGAGATTGGAGGACTTGTTTTGAGATTGGAGGACTTGTTTTGAGATTGGAGGACTTGTTTTGAGATTGGAGGACTTGTTTTGAGATTGGAGGACTTTTTTTGAGATTGGAGGACTTGTTGTGGGATTGGAGGACTAGTTCTGAGTTTGATGTGGTTGTTCTGATATTTTAGGAATTGTTCTGAGCTTGGAGGACTTGTTTTGAGCTTGGAGGCCTTGTTCTCTTTTAGGAGCATTTGGTGTGTGATTGGAGAATTTGTTCTCTGCCTGGAGAGCTTTCATTATATTTGGAGGGCATGTTGAGAGCCTGGAGGTCATGTTGAGAGCCTGGAGGTCATGTTGAGAGCCTGGAGGTCATGTTGAGAGCCTGGAGGTCATGTTGAGAGCCTGGAGGTCATGTTGAGAGCCTGGAGGACATGTTGAGAGCCTGGAGGACATGTTGAGAGCCTGGAGGACATGTTGAGAGCCTGGAGGAGATGTTCTCTTTTCCCAGCATTTGGTATGTCATTGGGGGACTTGTTCTGTGCCTGGTGAACATGAACTATGATGATTGGAGGACTTGTTTTGAGATTGGAGAACTTGTTCTGAGTTTGATGTGGTTGTTCTGATATTTTAGGACATGTTCAGAGCTTGGAGGACATGTTCAGAGCTTGGAGGACTTGTTCTCATTTAGGAGCATTTGGTCTGTGATTGGAGAATTTGTTCTCTGCCTGGAGAACTTTCACTATATTTGGAGGACATGTTGAGAGCCTGGAGGACATGTTGAGAGCCTGGAGGACATGTTGAGAGCCTGGAGGACATGTTGAGAGCCTGGAGGACATGTTGAGAGCCTGGAGGACATGTTGAGAGCCTGGAGGACATGTTCTCTTATCGGAGCATTTGGTATGTCATTTGGGGACTTGATCTGTGCCTGCTGAACATGAACTATGATGATTGGAGGACTTGTTTTGAGATTGGAGGAATTGTTTTGAGATTGGAGGACTTGTTCTGAGTTTGATGTGGTTGTTCTGATATTTTAGGAATTGTTCTGAGCTTGGAGGACTTGTTCAGAGCTTGGAGGACTTGTTCTCTTTTAGGAGTATTTGGTCTGTGATTGGAGAATTTCTTCTCTGCCTGGAGAACTTGCACTATATTTGGAGGACATGTTGAGAGCCTGGAGGACATGTTGAGAGCCTGGAGGACATGTTGAGAGCCTGGAGGAGATGTTGAGAGCCTGGAGGACATGTTGAGAGCCTGGAGGACATCTTCTCTTATCGGAGCATTTGGTATGTCATTGGGGGACTTGTTCTGTGCCTGGTGAACATGAACTATGATGATTGGAGGACTTGTTTTGAGATTGGAGGACTTGTTTTGAGATTGGAGGACTTGTTTTGAGATTGGAGGACTAGTTCTGAGTTTGATGTGGTTGTTCTGATATTTTAGGACTTGTTCAGAGCTTGGAGGATTTGTTCAGAGCTTGGAGGACTTGTTCTCTTTTAGGAGCATTTGGTCTGTGATTTTAGAATTTGTTCTGTGCCTGGAGAGCTTGCACTGTGATTGAAAAATTTTTTCTGGGCTTGGAGGAATTGTTCTGTGTTTGGGGGACTTGTTCTGAATCTGGGGGACTTGTTTTGAGTTAGGTGACTTGTTCAGAGGTTGGAGGACTTGTTCAGGGCTTGGAGGACTTGTTCAGGGCTTGGAGGACTTTTTCTCTTTTAGTAGCATTTGGTCTTTGATTGGAGAATTTGTTCTCTGCCTGGAGAACTTTCACTATATTTGGAGGCCATGTTGAGAGCCTGGAGGCCATGTTGAGAGCCTGGAGGCCATGTTGAGAGCCTGGAGGCCATGTTGAGAGCCTGGAGGCCATGTTGAGAGCCTGGAGGACATGTTCTCTTATCGGAGCATTTGGTATGTCATTGGGGGACTTGCTCTGTTGCTGGTGAACTTGAACTATGATGATTGGAGGACTTGTTTTGAGATTGGAGGACTTGTTTTGAGATTGGAGGACTTGTTTTGAGATTGGAGGACTAGTTCTGAGTTTGATGTGGTTGTTCTGATATTTTAGGACTTGTTCAGAGCTTGGAGGATTTGTTCAGAGCTTGGAGGACTTGTTCTCTTTTAGGAGCATTTGGTCTGTGATTGGAGAATTTGTTCTGTGCCTGGAGAGCTTGCACTGTGATTGAAAAATTTTTTCTGGGCTTGGACGAATTGTTCTGAGTTTGGGGGACTTGTTCTGAATCTGGGGGACTTGTTTTGAGTTAGGTGACTTGTTCAGGGCTTGGAGGACTTGTTCAGGGCTTGGAGGACTTGTTCAGGGCTTGGAGGACTTGTTCAGGGCTTGGAGGACTTGTTCAGGGCTTGGAGGACTTGTTCTCTTTTAGTAGCATTTGGTCTTTGATTGGAGAATTTGTTCTCTGCCTGGAGAACTTTCACTATATTTGGAGGACATGTTGAGAGCCTGGAGGACATGTTGAGAGCCTGGAGGACATGTTGAGAGCCTGGAGGACATGTTGAGAGCCTGGAGGACATGTTGAGAGCCTGGAGGACATGTTGAGAGGCTGGAGGACATGTTGAGAGCCTGGAGGACATGTTGAGAGCCTGGAGGACATGTTGAGAGCCTGGAGGACATGTTGAGAGCCTGGAGGACATGTTCTCTTATCGGAGCATTTGGTATGTCATTGGGGGACTTGCTCTGTTGCTGGTGAACTTGAACTATGATGACTGGAGGACTTGTTTTGAGATTGGAGGACTTGTTTTGAGATTGGAGGACTTGTTTTGAGATTGGAGGACTTGTTTTGAGATTGGAGGACTTGTTGTGAGATTGGAGGACTAGTTCTGAGTTTGATGTGGTTGTTCTGATATTTTAGGAATTGTTCGGAGCTTGGAGGACTTGTTCTCTTTTAGGAGCATTTGGTCTGTGATTGGAGAATTAGTTCTCTGCCTGGAGAACTTTCACTATATTTGGAGGACATGTTGAGAGCCTGGAGGACATGTTGAGAGCCTGGAGGACATGTTGAGAGCCTGGAGGACATGTTCCCTTATCGGAGCATTTGATATGTCATTGGGGGACTTGTTCTGTGCCTGGTGAACACGAACTATGATGATTGCAGGACTTGTTTTGAGATTGGAGGACTTGTTTTGAGATTGGAGGACTTGTTTTGAGATTGGAAGACTTGTTTTGAGATTGGAGGACTAGTTCTGAGTTTGATGTGGTTGTTCTGATATTTTAGGACTTGTTGGGATCTTGGAGGACTTGTTCTCTTTTAGGAGAATTTGGTCTGTGATTGGAGAATTTGTTCTCTGCCTGGGGAGCTTTCACTATATTTGGAGGACATGTTGAGAGCCTGGAGGACATGTTGAGAGCCTGGAGGACATGTTCCCTTATCGGAGCATTTGGTATGTCATTGGGGGACTTGTTCTGTGCCTGGTGAACATGAACTATGATGATTGGAGGACTTGTTTTGAGATTGGAGGACTTGTTTTGAGATTGGAGGACTTGTTTTGAGATTGGAGGACTAGTTCTGAGTTTGATGTGGTTGTTCTGATATTTTAGGAATTGTTCAGAGCTTGGAGGATTTGTTCAGAGCTTGGAGGACTTGTTCTCTTTTAGGAGCATTTGGTCTGTGATTTTAGAATTTGTTCTGTGCCTGGAGAGCTTGCACTGTGATTGAAAAATTTTTTCTGGGCTTGGAGGAATTGTTCTGTGTTTGGGGGACTTGTTCTGAATCTGGGGGACTTGTTTTGAGTTAGGTGACTTGTTCAGAGCTTGGAGGACTTGTTCAGGGCTTGGAGGACTTGTTCAGGGCTTGGAGGACTTTTTCTCTTTTAGTAGCATTTGGTCTTTGATTGGAGAATTTGTTCTCTGCCTGGAGAACTTTCACTATATTTGGAGGCCATGTTGAGAGCCTGGAGGCCATGTTGAGAGCCTGGAGGCCATGTTGAGAGCCTGGAGGCCATGTTGAGAGCCTGGAGGACATGTTGAGAGCCTGGAGGACATGTTGAGAGCCTGGAGGACATGTTGAGAGCCTGGAGGACATGTTGAGAGCCTGGAGGACATGTTCTCTTATCGGAGCATTTGGTATGTCATTGGGGGACTTGCTCTGTTGCTTGTGAACATGAACTATGATGATTGGAGGACTTGTTTTGAGATTGGAGGACTTGTTTTGAGATTGGAGGACTTGTTTTGAGATTGGAGGACTAGTTCTGAGTTTGATGTGGTTGTTCTGATATTTTAGGACTTGTTCAGAGCTTGGAGGATTTGTTCAGAGCTTGGAGGACTTGTTCTCTTTTAGGAGCATTTGGTCTGTGATTTTAGAATTTGTTCTGTGCCTGGAGAGCTTGCACTGTGACTGAAAAATTTTTTCTGGGCTTGGAGGAATTGTTCTGTGTTTGGGGGACTTGTTCTGAATCTGGGGGACTTGTTTTGAGTTAGGTGACTTGTTCAGAGCTTGGAGGACTTGTTCAGGGCTTGGAGGACTTGTTCAGGGCTTGGAGGACTTGTTCAGGGCTTGGAGGACTTGTTCAGGGCTTGGAGGACTTGTTCAGGGCTTGGAGGACTTTTTCTCTTTTAGTAGCATTTGGTCTTTGATTGGAGAATTTGTTCTCTGCCTGGAGAACTTTCACTATATTTGGAGGCCATGTTGAGAGCCTGGAGGCCATGTTGAGAGCCTGGAGGCCATGTTGAGAGCCTGGAGGCCATGTTGAGAGCCTGGAGGCCATGTTGAGAGCCTGGAGGACATGTTGAGAGCCTGGAGGACATGTTGAGAGCCTGGAGGACATGTTCTCTTATCGGAGCATTTGGTATGTCATTGGGGGACTTGCTCTGTTGCTGGTGAACATGAACTATGATGATTGGAGGACTTGTTTTGAGATTGGAGGACTTGTTTTGAGATTGGAGGACTTGTTTTGAGATTGGAGGACTAGTTCTGAGATTGGAGGACTTGTTTTGAGATTGGAGGACTTGTTCTCTTTTAGGAGTATTTGGTCTGTGATTGGAGAATTTTTTCTCTGCCTGGAGAACTTGCACTATATTTGGAGGACATGTTGAGAGCCTGGAGGACATGTTGAGAGCCTGGAGGACATGTTGAGAGCCTGGAGGACATGTTGAGAGCCTGGAGGACATGTTGAGAGCCTGGAGGACATGTTGAGAGCCTGGAGGACATGTTCTCTTATCGGAGCATTTGGTATGTCCTTTGGGGGACTTGTTTTGTGCCTGGTGGACATGAACTATGATGATTGGAGGACTTGTTCTGTGCCTGGTGGACATAAACTATGATGATTGGAGGACTTGTTTTGAGATTGGAGGACTTGTTTTGAGATTGGAGGACTTGTTTTGAGATTGGAGGACTTGTTTTGAGATTGGAGGACTTGTTTTGAGATTGGAGGACTTTTTTTGAGATTGGAGGACTTGTTGTGGGATTGGAGGACTAGTTCTGAGTTTGATGTGGTTGTTCTGATATTTTAGGAATTGTTCTGAGCTTGGAGGACTTGTTTTGAGCTTGGAGGACTTGTTCTCTTTTAGGAGCATTTGGTGTGTGATTGGAGAATTTGTTCTCTGCCTGGAGAGCTTTCATTATATTTGGAGGGCATGTTGAGAGCCTGGAGGGCATGTTGAGAGCCTGGAGGACATGTTGAGAGCCTGGAGGTCATGTTGAGAGCCTGGAGGACATGTTGAGAGCCTGGAGGACATGTTGAGAGCCTGGAGGAGATGTTCTCTTTTCCCAGTATTTGGTATGTCATTGGGGGACTTGTTCTGTGCCTGGTGAACATGAACTATGATGATTGGAGGACTTGTTTTGAGATTGGAGAACTTGTTCTGAGTTTGATGTGGTTGTTCTGATATTTTAGGACATGTTCAGAGCTTGGAGGACATGTTCAGAGCTTGGAGGACTTGTTCTCATTTAGGAGCATTTGGTCTGTGATTGGAGAATTTGTTCTCTGCCTGGAGAACTTTCACTATATTTGGAGGACATGTTGAGAGCCTGGAGGACATGTTGAGAGCCTGGAGGACATGTTGAGAGCCTGGAGGACATGTTGAGAGCCTGGAGGACATGTTCTCTTATCGGAGCATTTGGTATGTCATTTGGGGACTTGATCTGTGCCTGCTGAACATGAACTATGATGATTGGAGGACTTGTTTTGAGATTGGAGGAATTGTTTTGAGATTGGAGGACTTGTTTTGAGATTGGAGGACTAGTTCTGAGTTTGATGTGGTTGTTCTGATATTTTAGGACTTGTTCAGAGCTTGGAGTATTTGTTCAGAGCTTGGAGGATTTGTTCTCTTTTAGGAGCATTTGGTCTGTGATTTTAGAATTTGTTCTGTGCCTGGAGAGCTTGCACTGTGATTGAAAAATTTTTTCTGGGCTTGGAGGTATTGTTCTGAGTTTGGGGGTCTTGTTCTGAATCTGGGGGACTTGTTTTGAGTTAGGTGACTTGTTCAGAGCTTGGAGGACTTGTTCAGGGCTTGGAGGACTTGTTCAGGGCTTGGAGGACTTGTTCAGGGCTTGGAGGACTTGTTCAGGGCTTGGAGGACTTGTTCAGGGCTTGGAGGACTTGTTCAGGGCTTGGAGGACTTGTTCAGGGCTTGGAGGACTTGTTCAGGGCTTGGAGGACTTGTTCAGGGCTTGGAGGACTTGTTCAGGGCTTGGAGGACTTGTTCAGGGCTTGGAGGACTTGTTCTCTTTTAGTAGCATTTGGTCTTTGATTGGAGAATTTGTTCTCTGCCTGGAGAACTTTCACTATATTTGGAGGACATGTTGAGAGCCTGGAGGACATGTTGAGAGCCTGGAGGACATGTTGAGAGCCTGGAGGACATGTTGAGAGCCTGGAGGACATGTTGAGAGCCTGGAGGACATGTTGAGAGCCTGGAGGACATGTTCTCTTATCGGAGCATTTGGTATGTGATTGGTGGACTTGTTCTGTGCCTGGTGAACATGAACTATGATGATTGGAGGACTTGTTTTGAGATTGGAAGACTTGTTTTGAGATTGGAGGACTTGTTCAGGGCTTGGAGGACTTGTTCTGAGTTTGATGTGGTTGTTCTGATATTTTAGGACTTGTTCAGAGCTTGCAGGACTTGTTCAGAGCTTGGAGGACTTGTTCTCATTTAGGAGCATTTGGTCTGTGATTGGAGAATTTGTTCTCTGCCTGAAGAACTTTCACTATATTTGGAGGATATGTTGAGAGCCTGGAGGACATGTTGAGAGCCTGGAGGACATGTTGAGAGCCTGGAGGACATGTTGAGAGCCTGGAGGACATGTTGAGAGCCTGGAGGACATGTTTAGAGCCTGGAGGACATGTTTAGAGCCTGGAGGACATGTTTAGAGCCTGGAGGACATGTTGAGAGCCTGGAGGACATGTTGAGAGCCTGGAGGACATGTTGAGAGCCTGGAGGACATGTTGAGAGCCTGGAGGACATGTTCTCTTACCGGAGCATTTGGTATGTCACTGGGGGACTTGTTCTGTGCCTGGTGAACATGAAATATGACGATTATAGGACTTGTTTTGAGATTGGAGGACTTGTTTTGAGATTGGAGGACTTGTTGTGAGATTGGAGGACTTGTTGTGAGATTGGAGGACTAGTTCTGAGTTTGATGTGGTTGTTCTGATATTTTAGGGATTGTTCGGAGCTTGGAGGACTTGTTCTCTTTTAGGAGCATTTGGTCTGTGATTGGAGAATTTGTTCTCTGCCTGGAGAACTTTCACTATATTTGGAGGACATGTTGAGAGCCTGGAGGACATGTTGAGAGCCTGGAGGACATGTTGAGAGCCTGGAGGACATGTTGAGAGCCTGGAGGACATGTTGCGAGCCTGGAGGACATGTTGAGAGCCTGGAGGACATGTTCCCTTATCGGAGCATTTGATATGTCATTGGGGGACTTGTTCTGTGCCTGGTGAACACGAACTATGATGATTGCAGGACTTGTTTTGAGATTGGAGGACTTGTTTTGAGATTGGAGGACTTGTTTTGAGATTGGAGGACTTGTTTTGAGATTGGAGGACTAGTTCTGAGTTTGATGTGGTTGTTCTGATATTTTAGGACTTGTTGGGATCTTGGAGGACTTGTTCTCTTTTAGGAGAATTTGGTCTGTGATTGGAGAATTTGTTCTCTGCCTGGGGAGCTTTCACTATATTTGGAGGACATGTTGAGAGCCTGGAGGACATGTTGAGAGCCTGGAGGACATGTTCCCTTATCGGAGCATTTGGTATGTCATTGGGGGACTTGTTCTGTGCCTGGTGAACATGAACTATGATGATTGGAGGACTTGTTTTGAGATTGGAGTACTTGTTCAGGGCTTGGAGGATTTGTTCTGAGTTAGATGTGGTTGTTCTGATGTTTTAGGACTTGTTCAGAGCTTGGAGGACTTGTTCTCTTTTAGGAGCATTTGGTCTGTGATTGGAGAATTTGTTCTGTGCCTGGAGAGCTTGCGCTGTGATTGAAAAATTTTTTCTGGGCTTGGAGGAATTGTTCTGAGTTTGGGGGAGTTGTTCTGAAACTGGGGGACTTGTTTTGAGTTAGGGGAGTTGTTCAGAGGTTGGAGGACTTGTTCAGAGCTTGGAGGAGTTGTTCTCTTTTAGGAGCATTTGGTCTGTGATTGGAGAATTTGTTCTATGCCTGGAGAAATTGCACTATATCTGGAGGACATGTTGAGAGCCTGGAGGACATGTTGAGAGCCTGGAGGACATGTTGAGAGCCTGGAGGACATGTTGAGGGCCTGGAGGACATGTTGAGAGCCTGGAGGATATTTTGAGAGCCTGGAGGACATGTTCTCGTATCGGAGCATTTGCTATGTCATTGGGGGACTTGTTCTGTGCCTGGTGAACATGAACTATGATGATTGGAGGACTTGTTTTGAGATTGGAGGACTTGTTTTGAGATTGGAGGACTTGTTTTGAGATTGGAGGACTTGTTTTGAGATTGGAGGACTTGTTTTGAGATTGGAGGACTTGTTTTGAGATTGGAGGACTTGTTCTCTTTTAGGAGTATTTGGTCTGTGATTGGAGAATTTTTTCTCTGCCTGGAGAACTTTCACTATATTTGGAGGACATGTTGAGAGCCTGGAGGACATGTTGAGAGCCTGGAGGACATGTTGATACTCTGAAGGACATGTTGATACTCTGAAGGACATGTTGATACTCTGAAGGACATGTTGATACTCTGAAGGACATGTTGATAGCCTGAAGGACATGTTGAGAGTCTGGAGGATATGTTGAGAGCCTGGAGGACATGTTGAGAGCCTGGAGGACATGTTCTCTTATCGGAGCATTTGGTATGTCCTTTGGGGGACTTGTTCTGTGCCTGGCGAACATGAACTATGATTATTGGAGGACTTGTTCTGTGCCTGGTGGACATGAACTATGATGATTGGAGGACTTGTTTTGAGATTGGAGGACTTGTTTTGAGATTGGAGGACTTGTTTTGAGATTGGAGGACTTGTTGTGGGATTGGAGGACTAGTTCTGAGTTTGATGTGGTTGTTCTGATATTTTAGGAATTGTTCTGAGCTTGGAGGACTTGTTTTGAGCTTGGAGGACTTGTTCTCTTTTAGGAGCATTTGGTGTGTGATTGGAGAATTTGTTCTCTGCCTGGTGAGCTTTCATTATATTTGGAGGATATGTTGAGAGCCTGGAGGGCATGGTGAGAGCCTGGAGGGCATGTTGAGAGCCTGGAGGGCATGTTGAGAGCCTGGAGGATATGTTGAGAGCCTGGAGGACATGTTGAGAGCCTGGAGGACATGTTGAGAGCCTAGAGGACATGTTGAGAGCCTGGAGGAGATGTTCTCTTATCCCAGCATTTGGTATGTCATTGGGGGACTTGTTCTGTGCCTGGTGAACATGAACTATGATGATTGGAGGACTTGTTTTGAGATTGGAGAACTTGTTCTGAGTTTGATGTGGTTGTTCTGATATTTTAGGACATGTTCAGAGCTTGGAGGACATGTTCAGAGCTTGGAGGACATGTTCAGAGCTTGGAGGACTTGTTCTCATTTAGGAGCATTTGGTCTGTGTTTGGAGAATTTGTTCTCTGCCTGGAGAACTTTCACTATATTTGGAGGACATGTTGAGAGCCTGGAGGACATGTTGAGAGCCTGGAGGACATGTTGAGAGCCTGGAGGACATGTTGAGAGCCTGGAGGACATGTTCTCTTATCGGAGCATTTGGTATGTCATTTGGGGACTTGATCTGTGCCTGCTGAACATGAACTATGATGATTGGAGGACTTGTTTTGAGATTGGAGGAATTGTTTTGAGATTGGAGGACTTGTTCTGAGTTTGATGTGGTTGCTCTGATATTTTAGGAATTGTTCTGAGCTTGGAGGACTTGTTCAGAGCTTGGAGGACTTGTTCTCTTTTTGGAGTATTTGGTCTGTGATTGGAGAATTTCTTCTCTGCCTGGAGAACTTGCACTATATTTGGAGGACATGTTGAGAGCCTGGAGGACATGTTGAGAGCCTGGAGGACATGTTGAGAGCCTGGAGGACATCTTCTCTTATCGGAGCATTTGGTATGTCATTGGGGGACTTGTTCTGTGCCTGGTGAACATGAACTATGATGATTGGAGGACTTGTTTTGAGATTGGAGGACTTGTTTTGAGATTGGAGGACTTGTTTTGAGATTGGAGGACTTGTTTTGAGATTGGAGGACTAGTTCTGAGTTTGATGTGGTTGTTCTGATATTTTAGGACTTGTTCAGAGCTTGGAGGATTTGTTCAGAGCTTGGAGGACTTGTTCTCTTTTAGGAGCATTTGGTCTGTGATTTTAGAATTTGTTCTGTGCCTGGAGAGCTTGCACTGTGATTGAAAAATTTTTTCTGGGCTTGGAGGAATTGTTCTGTGTTTGGGGGACTTGTTCTGAATCTGGGGGACTTGTTTTGAGTTAGGTGACTTGTTCAGAGCTTGGAGGACTTGTTCAGGGCTTGGAGGACTTGTTCAGGGCTTGGAGGACTTTTTCTCTTTTAGTAGCATTTGGTCTTTGATTGGAGAATTTGTTCTCTGCCTGGAGAACTTTCACTATATTTGGAGTCCATGTTGAGAGCCTGGAGGCCATGTTGAGAGCCTGGAGGCCATGTTGAGAGCCTGGAGGCCATGTTGAGAGCCTGGAGGACATGTTGAGAGCCTGGAGGACATGTTGAGAGCCTGGAGGACATGTTGAGAGCCTGGAGGACATGTTGAGAGCCTGGAGGACATGTTGAGAGCCTGGAGGACATGTTGAGAGCCTGGAGGACATGTTCTCTTATCGGAGCATTTGCTATGTCATTGGGGGACTTGCTCTGTTGCTTGTGAACATGAACTACGATGATTGGAGGACTTGTTTTGAGATTGGAGGACTTGTTTTGAGATTGGAGGACTTGTTTTGAGATTGGAGGACTAGTTCTGAGTTTGATGTGGTTGTTCTGATATTTTAAGACTTGTTCAGAGCTTGGAGGATTTTTTCAGAGCTTGGAGGACTTGTTCTCTTTTAGGAGCATTTGGTCTGTGATTTTAGAATTTGTTCTGTGCCTGGAGAGCTTGCACTGTGATTGAAAAATTTTTTCTGGGCTTGGAGGAATTGTTCTGTGTTTGGGGGACTTGTTCTGAATCTGGGGGACTTGTTTTGAGTTAGGTGACTTGTTCAGAGCTTGGAGGACTTGTTCAGGGCTTGGAGGACTTGTTCAGGGCTTGGAGGACTTGTTCAGGGCTTGGAGGACTTGTTCAGGGCTTGGAGGACTTTTTCTCTTTTAGTAGCATTTGGTCTTTGATTGGAGAATTTGTTCTCTGCCTGGAGAACTTTCACTATATTTGGAGGCCATGTTGAGAGCCTGGAGGCCATGTTGAGAGCCTGGAGGCCATGTTGAGAGCCTGGAGGCCATGTTGAGAGCCTGGAGGACATGTTCTCTTATCGGAGCATTTGGTATGTCATTGGGGGACTTGCTCTGTTGCTGGTGAACATGAACTATGATGATTGGAGGACTTGTTTTGAGATTGGAGGACTTGTTTTGAGATTGGAGGACTTGTTTTGAGATTGGAGGACTAGTTCTGAGTTTGATGTGGTTGTTCTGATATTTTAGGACTTGTTCAGAGCTTGGAGGATTTGTTCAGAGCTTGGAGGACTTGTTCTCTTTTAGGAGCATTTGGTCTGTGATTGGAGAATTTGTTCTGTGCCTGGAGAGCTTGCACTGTGATTGAAAAATTTTTTCTGGGCTTGGAGGAATTGTTCTGAGTTTGGGGGACTTGTTCTGAATCTGGGGGACTTGTTTTGAGTTAGGTGACTTGTTCAGGGCTTGGAGGACTTGTTCAGGGCTTGGAGGACTTGTTCAGGGCTTGGAGGACTTGTTCAGGGCTTGGAGGACTTGTTCAGGGCTTGGAGGACTTGTTCAGGGCTTGGAGGACTTGTTCAGGGCTTGGAGGACTTTTTCTCTTTTAGTAGCATTTGGTCTTTGATTGGAGAATTTGTTCTCTGCCTGGAGAACTTTCACTATATTTGGAGGCCATGTTGAGAGCCTGGAGGCCATGTTGAGAGCCTGGAGGCCATGTTGAGAGCCTGGAGGCCATGTTGAGAGCCTGGAGGCCATGTTGAGAGCCTGGAGGACATGTTGAGAGCCTGGAGGACATGTTGAGAGCCTGGAGGACATGTTCTCTTATCGGAGCATTTGGTATGTCATTGGGGGACTTGCTCTGTTGCTGGTGAACATGAACTATGATGATTGGAGGACTTGTTTTGAGATTGGAGGACTTGTTTTGAGATTGGAGGACTTGTTTTGAGATTGGAGGACTAGTTCTGAGTTTGATGTGGTTGTTCTGATATTTTAGGACTTGTTCAGAGCTTGGAGGATTTGTTCAGAGCTTGGAGGACTTGTTCTCTTTTAGGAGCATTTGGTCTGTGATTGGAGAATTTGTTCTGTGCCTGGAGAGCTTGCACTGTGATTGAAAAATTTTTTCTGGGATTGGAGGAATTGTTCTGAGTTTGGGGGACTTGTTCTGAATCTGGGGGACTTGTTTTGAGTTAGGTGACTTGTCCAGGGCTTGGAGGACTTGTTCAGGGCTTGGAGGACTTGTTCAGGGCTTGGAGGACTTGTTCAGGGCTTGGAGGACTTGTTCAGGGCTTGGAGGACTTGTTCAGGGCTTGGAGGACTTGTTCAGGGCTTGGAGGACTTGTTCTCTTTTAGTAGCATTTGGTCTTTGATTGGAGAATTTGTTCTCTGCCTGGAGAACTTTCACTATATTTGGAGGACATGTTGAGAGCCTGGAGGACATGTTGAGAGCCTGGAGGACATGTTGAGAGCCTGGAGGACATGTTGAGAGCCTGGAGGACATGTTCTCTTATCGGAGCGTTTGGTATGTCATTGGGGGACTTGTTCTGTGCCTGGTGAACATGAACTATGATGATTGGAGGACTTGTTTTGAGATTGGAGGACTTGTTGTGAGATTGGTGGACTTGTTCTTAGTTTGATGTGGTTGTTCTGATATTTTAGGAATTGTTCTGAGCTTGGAGGACTTGTTCAGGGCTTGGAGGAGTTGTTGTCTTTTAGGAGCATTTGGTCTGTGATTGGAGGACTAGTTCAGGGCTTGGAGGACTTGTACTGTGATTGAAAAATTTTTTCTGGGCTTGGAGGAATTGTTCTGAGTTTGGGGTACTTGTTCTGAATCTGGGGGACTTGTTTTGAGTTAGAGGACTTGTTCAGGGCTTGGAGGACTTGTTCAGGGGTTGGAGGACTTGTTCAGGGCTTGGAGGACTTGTTCAGGGCTTGGAGGACTTGTTCTCTTTTAGGAGCATTTGGTCTGTGATTGGAGAATTTGTTCTCTGCCTGGAGAACTTTCACTATATTTGGAGGACATGTTGAGAGCGTGGAGGACATGTTGAGAGCGTGGAGGACATGTTGAGAGGCTGGAGGCCATGTTGAGAGGCTGGAGGCCATGTTGAGAGCCTGGAGGCCATGTTGAGAGGCTGGAGGCCATGTTGAGAGCCTGGAGGCCATGTTGAGAGCCTGGAGGCCATGTTGAGAGCCTGGAGGACATGTTCTCTTATCGTAGCATTTGGTATGTCATTGGGGGACTTGTTCTGTGCCTGGTGAACATGAACTATGATGATTGGAGGACTTGTTTTGAGATTGGAGGACTTGTTTAGAGATTGTAGGACTTGTTCTGAGTTTGATGTGGTTGTTCTGATATTTTAGGACTTGTTCTGAGCTTGGAGGACTTGTTCAGGGCTTGGAGGACTTGTTCTCTTTTAGGAGCATTTGGTCTGTGATTGGAGAATTTGTTCTCTGCCTGGAGAACTTTCACTATATTTGGAGGACATGTTGAGAGGCTGGAGGACATGGTGAGAGGCTGGAGGACAAGTTGAGTGGCTGGAGGACAAGTTGAGTGGCTGGAGGACAAGTTGAGTGGCTGGAGGACAAGTTGAGTGGCTGGAGGACAAGTTCAGAGTCTGGAGGACATGTTGAGAGGCTGGAGGACATGTTGAGAGGCTGGAGGACATGTTGAGAGCCTGGAGGACATGTTGAGAGCCTGGAGGACATGTTGAGAGCCTGGAGGACATGCTGAGAGCCTGGAGGACATGTTGAGAGCCTGGAGGACATGTTCTCTTATCGGAGCATTTGGTAAGTCATTGGGGGACTTGTTCTGTGCCTGGTGAACATGAACTATGATGACTGGAGGATTTGTTTTGAGATTGGAGCACTTGTTTTGAGATTGGACGACTTGTTTTGAGATTGGAGGACTTGTTTTGAGATTGGAGGTCTTGTTCTGAGTTTGATGTGGTTGTTCTGATCTTTTAAGACTTGTTCAGAGCTTGCAGGACTTGTTCAGAGCTTGGAGGACTTGTTCTCTTTTAGGAGCATTTGGTCTGTGATTTTAGAATTTGTTCTGTGCCTGGAGAGCTTGCACTGTGCTTAAAAAATTTTTTCTGGGCTTGGAGGAATTGTTCTGAGTTTGGGGGACTTGTTCTGAATCTGGGGGACTTGTTTTGAGCTAGGGGAATTGTTCAGAGCTTGGAGGACTTGTTCAGAGCTTGGAGGACTTGTTCAGGGCTTGGAGGACTTGTTCTCTTTTAGGAGCATTTGGTCTGTGATTGGAGAATTTCTTCTCTGCCTGGAGAACTTTCACTATATTTGGAGGACATGTTGAGAGCCTGGAGGACATGTTGAGAGCCTGGAGGACATGTTGAGAGCCTGGAGGACATGTTGAGAGCCTGGAGGACATGTTGAGAGCCTGGAGGACATGTTGAGAGCCTGGAGGACATGTTGAGAGCCTGGAGGACATGTTGAGAGCCTGGAGGACATGTTGAGAGCCTGGAGGACATGTTCTCTTATCGGAGCATTTGGTAAGTCATTGGGGGACTTGTTCTGTGCCTGGTGAACATGAACTATGATGACTGGAGGACTTGTTTTGAGATTGGAGGACTTGTTTTGAGATTGGAGGACTTGTTTTGAGATTGGAGGACTTGTTTTGAGATTGGAGGACTTGTTTTGAGATTGGAGGACTTGTTTTGAGATTGGAGGACTTGTTTTGAGATTGGAGGACTTGTTTTGAGTTTGATGTGGTTGTTCTGATATTTTAAGACTTGTTGAGAGCTTGGAGGACTTGTTCTCTTTTAGGAGCATTTGGTCTGTGATCTTAGAATTTGTTCTGTGCCTGGAGAGCTTGCAGTGTGATTGAAAAAATTTTTTCCGGGCTTGGAGAAATTGTTCTGAGTTTGGGGGACTTGTTCTGAATCTGGGGGACTTGTTTTGACCTAGGGGAATTGTTCAGAGCTTGGAGGACTTGTTCAGAGCTGGGAGGACTTGTTCTCTTTTAGGAGCATTTGGTCTGTGATTGGAGAATTTGTTCTCTGCCTGGAGAACTTTCACTATATTTGGAGGACATGTTGAGAGCCTGGAGGACATGTTGAGAGCCTGGAGGACATGTTGAGAGCCTGGAGGACATGTTGAGAGCCTGGAGGACATGTTGAGAGCCTGGAGGACATGTTGAGAGCCTGGAGGACATGTTGAGAGCCTGGAGGACATGTTGAGAGCCTGGAGGACATGTTGAGAGCCTGGAGGACATGTTGAGAGCCTGGAGGACATGTTGAGAGCCTGGAGGACATGTTGAGAGCCTGGAGGACATGTTCTCTTATTGGAGCATTTGGTAAGTCATTGGGGGACTTGTTCTGTGCCTGGTGAACATGAACTATGATGACTGGAGGATTTGTTTTGAGATGGGAGGACTTGTTTTGAGATTGGAGGACTTGTTTTGAGATTGGAGGACTTGTTTTGAGATTGGAGGACTTGTTTTGAGATTGGAGGACTTGTTTTGAGATTGGAGGACTTGTTCTGAGTTTGATGTGGTTGTTCTGATATTTTAAGACTTGTTCAGAGCTTGGAGGACTTGTTCAGAGCTTGGAGGACTTGTTCTCTTTTAGGAGCATTTGGTCTGTGATTGGAGAATTTGTTCTGTGCCTGGAGAGCTTGCAGTGTGATTGAAAAATTTTTTGTGGGCTTGGAGGAATTGTTCTGAGTTTGGGGGACTTGTTCTGAATCTGGGGGACTTGTTTTGAGTTAGGGGAATTGTTCAGAGCTTGGAGGACTTGTTCAGAGCTTGGAGGACTTGTTCTCTTTTAGGAGCATTTGGTCTGTGATTGGAGAATTTGTTCTCTGCCTGGAGAACTTTCACTATATTTGGAGGACATGTTGAGAGCCTGGAGGACATGTTGAGAGCCTGGAGGACATGTTCTCTTATCGGACCATTTGGTAAGTCATTGGGGGACTTGTTCTGTGCCTGGTGAACATGAACTATGATGACTGGAGGACTTGTTTTGAGATTGGAGGACTTGTTTTGAGATTGGAGGACTTGTTCTGAGTTTGATGTGATTGTTCTGATATTTTAAGACTTGTTCAGAGCTTGGAGGACTTGTTTAGAGCTTGGAGGACTTGTTCAGAGTTTGGAGGACTTGTTCTCTTTTAGGAGCATTTGGTCTGTGATTTTAGAATTTGTTCTGTGCCTGGAGAGCTTGCACTGTGCTTGAAAAATTTTTTATGGGCTTGGAGGAATTGTTCTGAGTTTGGGGGACTTGTTCTGAATCTGGGGGACTTGTTTTGAGTTAGGGGAATTGTTCAGAGCTTGGAGGACTTGTTCAGAGCTTGGAGGACTTGTTCTCTTTTTGGAGCATTTGGTCTGTGATTGGAGAATTTGTTCTCTGCCTGGAGAACTTTCACTATATTTGGAGGATATGTTGAGAGCCTGGAGGACATGTTGAGAGCCTGGAGGACATGTTGAGAGCCTGGAGGACATGTTGAGAGCGTGGAGGACATGTTGAGAGCCTGGAGGACATGTTGAGAGCCTGGAGGACATGTTGAGAGCCTGGAGGACATGTTCTCTTATCGTAGCATTTGGTAAGTCATTGGGGGATATGTTCTGTGCCTGCTGAACATGAACTATGATGACTGGAGGACTTGTTTTGAGATTGGAGGAGTTGTTTTGAGATTGGAGGACTTGTTTTGAGATTGGAGGACTTGTTCTGAGTTTGATGTGGTTGTTCTGGTATTTTAAGACTTGTTCAGAGCTTGGAGGACTTGTTCAGAGCTTGGAGGACTTGTTCTCTTTTAGGAGCATTTGGTCTGTGATTGGAGAATTTGTTCTGTGCCTGGAGAGCTTGCAGTGTGATTGAAAAATTTTTTGTGGACTTGGAGGAATTGTTCTGAGTTTGGGGGACTTGTTCTGAATCTGGGGTCTTGTTTTGAGCTAGGGGAATTGTTCATAGCTTGGAGGACTTGTTCAGAGCTTGGAGGACTTGTTCAGGGCTTGGAGGACTTGTTCTCTTTTAGGAGCATTTGGTCTGTGATTGGAGAATTTCTTCTCTGCCTGGAGAACTTTCACTCTATTTGGAGGACATGTTGAGAGCCTGGAGGACATGTTGAGAGCCTGGAGGACATGTTGAGAGCCTGGAGGACATGTTGAGAGCCTGGAGGACATGTTGAGAGCCTGGAGGACATGTTGAGAGCCTGGAGGACATGTTGAGAGCCTGGAGGACATGTTCTCTTATCGGACCATTTGGTAAGTCATTGGGGGACTTGTTCTGTGCCTGGTGAACATGAACTATGATGACTGGAGGACTTGTTTTGAGATTGGAGGACTTGTTTTGAGATTGGAGGACTTGTTTTGAGATTGGAGGACTTGTTTTGAGATTGGAGGACTTGTTTTGAGATTGGAGGACTTGTTTTGAGATTGGAGGACTTGTTTTGAGATTGGAGGACTTGTTTTGAGATTGGAGGACTTGTTTTGAGATTGGAGGACTTGTTTTGAGTTTGATGTGGTTGTTCTGATATTTTAAGACTTGTTGAGAGCTTGGAGGACTTGTTCTCTTTTAGGAGCATTTGGTCTGTGATCTTAGAATTTGTTCTGTGCCTGGAGAGCTTGCAGTGTGATTGAAAAAATTTTTTCCGGGCTTGGAGAAATTGTTCTGAGTTTGGGGGACTTGTTCTGAATCTGGGGGACTTGTTTTGACCTAGGGGAATTGTTCAGAGCTTGGAGGACTTGTTCAGAGCTGGGAGGACTTGTTCTCTTTTAGGAGCATTTGGTCTGTGATTGGAGAATTTGTTCTCTGCCTGGAGAACTTTCACTATATTTGGAGGACATGTTGAGAGCCTGGAGGACATGTTGAGAGCCTGGAGGACATGTTGAGAGCCTGGAGGACATGTTGAGAGCCTGGAGGACATGTTGAGAGCCTGGAGGACATGTTGAGAGCCTGGAGGAAATGTTGAGAGCCTGGAGGACATGTTGAGAGCCTGGAGGACATGTTGAGAGCCTGGAGGACATGTTGAGAGCCTGGAGGACATGTTCTCTTATTGGAGCATTTGGTAAGTCATTGGGGGACTTGTTCTGTGCCTGGTGAACATGAACTATGATGACTGGAGGATTTGTTTTGAGATGGGAGGACTTGTTTTGAGATTGGAGGACTTGTTTTGAGATTGGAGGACTTGTTTTGAGATTGGAGGACTTGTTTTGAGATTGGAGGACTTGTTCTGAGTTTGATGTGGTTGTTCTGATATTTTAAGACTTGTTCAGAGCTTGGAGGACTTGTTCAGAGCTTGGAGGACTTGTTCTCTTTTAGGAGCATTTGGTCTGTGATTGGAGAATTTCTTCTCTGCCTGGAGAGCTTGCAGTGTGATTGAAAAATTTTTTGTGGGCTTGGAGGAATTGTTCTGAGTTTGGGGGACTTGTTCTGAATCTGGGGGACTTGTTTTGAGTTAGGGGAATTGTTCAGAGCTTGGAGGACTTGTTCAGAGCTTGGAGGACTTGTTCTCTTTTAGGAGCATTTGGTCTGTGATTGGAGAAGTTGTTCTCTGCCTGGAGAACTTTCACTATATTTGGAGGACATGTTGAGAGCCTGGAGGACATGTTGAGAGCCTGGAGGACATGTTCTCTTATCGGACCATTTGGTAAGTCATTGGGGGACTTGTTCTGTGCCTGGTGAACATGAACTATGATGACTGGAGGACTTGTTTTGAGATTGGAGGACTTGTTTTGAGATTGGAGGACTTGTTCTGAGTTTGATGTGGTTGTTCTGATATTTTAAGACTTGTTCAGAGCTTGGAGGACTTGTTTAGAGCTTGGAGGACTTGTTCAGAGTTTGGAGGACTTGTTCTCTTTTAGGAGCATTTGGTCTGTGATTTTAGAATTTGTTCTGTGCCTGGAGAGCTTGCACTGTGCTTGAAAAATTTTTTATGGGCTTGGAGGAATTGTTCTGAGTTTGGGGGACTTGTTCTGAATCTGGGGGACTTGTTTTGAGTTAGGGGAATTGTTCAGAGCTTGGAGGACTTGTTCAGAGCTTGGAGGACTTGTTCTCTTTTAGGAGCATTTGGTCTGTGATTGGAGAATTTGTTCTCTGCCTGGAGAACTTTCACTATATTTGGAGGATATGTTGAGAGCCTGGAGGACATGTTGAGAGCCTGGAGGACATGTTGAGAGCCTGGAGGACATGTTGAGAGCCTGGAGGACATGTTGAGAGCGTGGAGGACATGTTGAGAGCCTGGAGGACATGTTGAGAGCCTGGAGGACATGTTGAGAGCCTGGAGGACATGTTGAGAGCCTGGAGGACATGTTGAGAGCCTGGAGGACATGTTGAGAGCCTGGAGGACATGTTCTCTTATCGTAGCATTTGGTAAGTCATTGGGGGATATGTTCTGTGCCTGCTGAACATGAACTATGATGACTGGAGGACTTGTTTTGAGATTGGAGGAGTTGTTTTGAGATTGGAGGACTTGTTTTGAGATTGGAGGACTTGTTCTGAGTTTGATGTGGTTGTTCTGGTATTTTAAGACTTGTTCAGAGCTTGGAGGACTTGTTCAGAGCTTGGAGGACTTGTTCTCTTTTAGGAGCATTTGGTCTGTGATTGGAGAATTTGTTCTGTGCCTGGAGAGCTTGCAGTGTGATTGAAAAATTTTTTGTGGTCTTGGAGGAATTGTTCTGAGTTTGGGGGACTTGTTCTGAATCTGGGGTCTTGTTTTGAGCTAGGGGAATTGTTCAGAGCTTGGAGGACTTGTTCAGAGCTTGGAGGACTTGTTCAGGGCTTGGAGGACTTGTTCTCTTTTAGGAGCATTTGGTCTGTGATTGGAGAATTTCTTCTCTGCCTGGAGAACTTTCACTCTATTTGGAGGACATGTTGAGAGCCTGGAGGACATGTTGAGAGCCTGGAGGACATGTTGAGAGCCTGGAGGACATGTTGAGAGCCTGGAGGACATGTTCTCTTATCGGACCATTTGGTAAGTCATTGGGGGACTTGTTCTGTGCCTGGTGAACATGAACTATGATGACTGGAGGACTTGTTTTGAGATTGGAGGACTTGTTTTGAGATTGGAGGACTTGTTTTGAGTTTGATGTGGTTGTTCTGATATTTTAAGACTTGTTGAGAGCTTGGAGGACTTGTTCTCTTTTAGGAGCATTTGGTCTGTGATCTTAGAATTTGTTCTGTGCCTGGAGAGCTTGCAGTGTGATTGAAAATTTTTTTGTGGGCTTGGAGAAATTGTTCTGAGTTTGGGGGACTTGTTCTGAATCTGGGGGACTTGTTTTGAGTCAGGGGTATTGTTCAGAGCTTGGAGGACTTGTTCAGAGCTGGGAGGACTTGTTCTCTTTTAGGAGCATTTGGTCTGTGATTGGAGAATTTGTTCTCTGCCTGGAGAACTTTCACTATATTTGGAGGACATGTTGAGAGCCTGGAGGACATGTTGAGAGCCTGGAGGACATGTTGAGAGCCTGGAGGACATGTTGAGAGCCTGGAGGACATGTTGAGAGCCTGGAGGACATGTTGAGAGCCTGGAGGACATGTTGAGAGCCTGGAGGACATGTTGAGAGCCTGGAGGACATGTTGAGAGCCTGGAGGACATGTTGAGAGCCTGGAGGACATGTTCTCTTATCGGAGCATTTGGTAAGTCATTGGGGGACTTGTTCTGTGCCTGGTGAACATGAACTATGATGACTGGAGGATTTGTCTTGAGATTGGAGGACTTGTTTTGAGATTGGAGGACTTGTTCTGAGTTTGATGTGGTTGTTCTGATATTTTAAGACTTGTTCAGTGCTTGGAGGACTTGTTCTCTTTTAGGAGCATTTGGTCTGTGATTTTAGAATTTGTTCTGTGCCTGGAGAGCTTGCACTGTGATTGAAAAATTTTTTCTGGGCTTGGAGGAATTGTTCTGAGTTTGGGGGACTTGTTCTGAATCTGGGGGACTTGTTTTGAGCTAGGGGAATTGTTCAGAGCTTGGAGGACTTGTTCAGAGCTTGGAGGACTTGTTCAGAGCTTGGAGGACTTGTTCAGGGCTTGGAGGACTTGTTCAGGGCTTGCTGGACTTGTTCTCTTTTAGGAGCATTTGGTCTGTGATTGGAGAATTTCTTCTCTGCCTGGAGAACTTTCACTATATTTGGAGGACATGTTGAGAGCCTGGAGGACATGTTGAGAGCCTGGAGGACATGTTGAGAGCCTGGAGGACATGTTGAGAGCCTGGAGGACATGTTGAGAGCCTGGAGGACA
The DNA here is from genome assembly GCA_028858755.1 of Ara ararauna. Classification (NCBI taxonomy): domain Eukaryota; kingdom Metazoa; phylum Chordata; class Aves; order Psittaciformes; family Psittacidae; genus Ara; species Ara ararauna. The sequence goes on along the minus strand of CM054383.1, from coordinate 493,260 downwards.
TGTTGAGAGCCTGGAGGACATGTTGAGAGCCTGGAGGACATGTTGAGAGCCTGGAGGACATGTTCTCTTATTGGAGCATTTGGTAAGTCATTGGGGGACTTGTTCTGTGCCTGGTGAACATGAACTATGGTGACTGGAGGATTTGTTTTGAGATGGGAGGTCTTGTTTTGAGATTGGAGGAATTCTTTTGAGATTGGAGGACTTGTTTTGAGATTGGAGGACTTGTTTTGAGATTGGAGGACTTGTTTTGAGATTGGAGGACTTGTTTTGAGATTGGAGGACTTGTTCTGAGTTTGATGTGGTTGTTCTGATATTTTAAGACTTGTTCAGAGCTTGGAGGTCTTGTTCAGAGCTTGGAGGACTTGTTCAGAGCTTGGAGGAGTTGTTCTCATTTAGGAGCATTTGGTCTGTGATTGGAGAATTTGTTCTGAGCCTGGAGAGCTTGCAGTGTGCTTGAAAAATTTTTTGTGGTCTTGGAGGAATTGTTCTGAGTTTGGGGGACTTGTTCTGAATCTGGGGGACTTGTTTTGTCCTAGGGGAATTGTTCAGAGCTTGGAGGACTTGTTCAGAGCTTGGAGGACTTGTTCTCTTTTAGGAGCATTTGGTCTGTGATTGGAGAATTTGTTCTCTGCCTGGAGAACTTTCACTATATTTGGAGGACATGTTGAGAGCCTGGAGGACATGTTGAGAGCCTGGAGGACATGTTGAGAGCCTGGAGGACATGTTGAAAGCCTGGAGGACATGTTGAGAGCCTGGAGTACATGTTCTCTTATTGGAGCATTTGGTAAGTCTTTGGGGGACTTGTTCTGTGCCTGGTGAACATGAACTATGATGACTGGAGGACTTGTTTTGAGATTGGAGGACTTGTTTTGAGATTGGAGGACTTGTTTTGAGATTGGAGGACTTGTTCTGAGTTTGATGTGGTTGTTCTGATATTTTAAGACTTGTTCAGAGCTTGGAGGACTTGTTCTCTTTTAGGAGCATTTGGTCTGTGATTTTAGAATTTGTTCTGTGCCTGGAGAGCTTGCACTGTGATTGAAAAATTTTTTCTGGGCTTGGAGGAATTGTTCTGAGTTTGGGGGACTTGTTCTGAATCTGGGGGACTTGTTTTGAGCTAGGGGAATTGTTCAGAGCTTGGAGGACTTGTTCAGGGCTTGGAGGACTTGTTCAGGGCATGGAGGACTTGTTCAGGGCTTGGAGGACTTGTTCTCTTTTAGGAGCATTTGGTCTGTGATTGGAGAATTTCTTCTCTGCCTGGAGAACTTTCACTATATTTGGAGGACATGTTGAGAGGCTGGAGGACATGTTGAGAGGCTGGAGGACATGTTGAGAGCCTGGAGGACATGTTGAGAGCCTGGAGGACATGTTGAGAGCCTGGAGGACATGTTGAGAGCCTGGAGGACATGTTGAGAGCCTGGAGGACATGTTGAGAGCCTGGAGGACATGTTGAGAGCCTGGAGGACATGTTGAGAGCCTGGAGGACATGTTCTCTTATTGGAGCATTTGGTAAGTCACTGGGGGACTTGTTCTGTGCCTGGTGAACATGAACTATGATGACTGGAGGATTTGTTTTGAGATGGGAGGTCTTGTTTTGAGATTGGAGGACTTGTTTTGGGATTGGAGGACTTGTTTTGAGATTGGAGGACTTGTTTTGAGATTGGAGGACTTGTTCTGAGTTTGATGTGGTTGTTCTGATATTTTAAAGCCTTGTTCAGAGCTTGGAGGACTTGTTCAGAGCTTGGAGGACTTGTTCAGAGCTTGGAGGACTTGTTCTCTTTTAGGAGCATTTGGTCTGTGATTGGAGAATTTGTTCTGTGCCTGGAGAGCTTGCAGTGTGGTTGAAAAATTTTTTGTGGGCTTGGAGGAATTGTTCTGAGTTTGGGGGACTTGTTCTGAATCTGGGGGACTTGTTTTGAGTTAGGGGAATTGTTCAGAGCTTGGAGGACTTGTTCAGAGCTTGGAGGACTTGTTCTCTTTTAGGAGCATTTGGTCTGTGATTGGAGAATTTGTTCTCTGCCTGGAGAACTTTCACTATATTTGGAGGACATGTTGAGAGCCGGGAGGACATGTTGAGAGCCGGGAGGACATGTTGAGAGCCGGGAGGACATGTTGAGAGCCTGGAGGACATGTTGAGAGGCTGGAGGACATGTTGAGAGCCTGGAGGACATGTTCTCTTATTGGAGCATTTGGTAAGTCATTGGGGGACTTGTTCTGTGCCTGGTGAACATGAACTATGATGACTGGAGGATTTGTTTTGAGATTGGAGGACTTGTTTTGAGATTGGAGGACTTGTTTTGAGATTGGAGGACTTGTTTTGAGATTGGAGGACTTGTTTTGAGATTGGAGGACTTGTTTTGAGATTGGAGGACTTGTTCTGAGATTGGAGGACTTGTTCTGAGATTGGAGGACTTGTTCTGAGATTGGAGGACTTGTTCTGAGTTTGATGTGGTTGTTCTGAGTTTGATGTGGTTGTTCTGATATTTTAAGACTTGTTCAGAGCTTGGAGGACTTGTTCTCTTTTAGGAGCATTTGGTCTGTGATCTTAGAATTTGTTCTGTGCCTGGAGAGCTTGCAGTGTGATTGAAAAATTTTTTGTTGGCTTGGAGAAATTGTTCTGAGTTTGGGGGACTTGTTCTGAATCTGGGGGACTTGTTTTGAGTTAGGGGAATTGTTCAGAGCTTGGAGGACTTTTTCAGAGCTTGGAGGACTTGTTCTCTTTTAGGAGCATTTGGTCTGTGATTGGAGAATTTGTTCTCTGCCTGGAGAACTTTCACTATATTTGGAGGACATGTTGAGAGCCTGGAGAACATGTTGAGAGCCTGGAGAACATGTTGAGAGCCTGGAGGACATGTTGAGAGCCTGGAGGACATGTTGAGAGCCTGGAGGACATGTTGAGAGCCTGGAGGACATGTTGAGAGCGTGGAGGACATGTTGAGAGCGTGGAGGACATGTTGAGAGCCTGGAGGACATGTTGAGAGCCTGGAGGACATGTTGAGAGCCTGGAGGACATGTTGAGAGCCTGGAGGACATGTTCTCTTATCGTAGCATTTGGTAAGTCATTGGGGGATATGTTCTGTGCCTGCTGAACATGAACTATGATGACTGGAGGACTTGTTTTGAGATTGGAGGAGTTGTTTTGAGATTGGAGGACTTGTTTTGAGATTGGAGGACTTGTTCTGAGTTTGATGTGGTTGTTCTGGTATTTTAAGACTTGTTCAGAGGTTGGAGGACTTGTTCAGAGCTTGGAGGACTTGTTCTCTTTTAGGAGCATTTGGTCTGTGATTGGAGAATTTGTTCTGTGCCTGGAGAGCTTGCAGTGTGATTGAAAAATTTTTTGTGGGCTTGGAGGAATTGTTCTGAGTTTGGGGGACTTGTTCTGAATCTGGGGTCTTGTTTTGAGCTAGGGGAATTGTTCAGAGCTTGGAGGACTTGTTCAGAGCTTGGAGGACTTGTTCAGGGCTTGGAGGACTTGTTCTCTTTTAGGAGCATTTGGTCTGTGATTGGAGAATTTCTTCTCTGCCTGGAGAACTTTCACTCTATTTGGAGGACATGTTGAGAGCCTGGAGGACATGTTGAGAGCCTGGAGGACATGTTGAGAGCCTGGAGGACATGTTCTCTTATCGGACCATTTGGTAAGTCATTGGGGGACTTGTTCTGTGCCTGGTGAACATGAACTATGATGACTGGAGGACTTGTTTTGAGATTGGAGGACTTGTTTTGAGATTGGAGGACTTGTTTTGAGTTTGATGTGGTTGTTCTGATATTTTAAGACTTGTTGAGAGCTTGGAGGACTTGTTCTCTTTTAGGAGCATTTGGTCTGTGATCTTAGAATTTGTTCTGTGCCTGGAGAGCTTGCAGTGTGATTGAAAATTTTTTTGTGGGCTTGGAGAAATTGTTCTGAGTTTGGGGGACTTGTTCTGAATCTGGGGGACTTGTTTTGAGTCAGGGGTATTGTTCAGAGCTTGGAGGACTTGTTCAGAGCTGGGAGGACTTGTTCTCTTTTAGGAGCATTTGGTCTGTGATTGGAGAATTTGTTCTCTGCCTGGAGAACTTTCACTATATTTGGAGGACATGTTGAGAGCCTGGAGGACATGTTGAGAGCCTGGAGGACATGTTGAGAGCCTGGAGGACATGTTGAGAGCCTGGAGGACATGTTGAGAGCCTGGAGGACATGTTGAGAGCCTGGAGGACATGTTGAGAGCCTGGAGGACATGTTGAGAGCCTGGAGGACATGTTGAGAGCCTGGAGGACATGTTCTCTTATCGGAGCATTTGGTAAGTCATTGGGGGACTTGTTCTGTGCCTGGTGAACATGAACTATGATGACTGGAGGATTTGTCTTGAGATTGGAGGACTTGTTTTGAGATTGGAGGACTTGTTCTGAGTTTGATGTGGTTGTTCTGATATTTTAAGACTTGTTCAGTGCTTGGAGGACTTGTTCTCTTTTAGGAGCATTTGGTCTGTGATTTTAGAATTTGTTCTGTGCCTGGAGAGCTTGCACTGTGATTGAAAAAATTTTTCTGGGCTTGGAGGAATTGTTCTGAGTTTGGGGGACTTGTTCTGAATCTGGGGGACTTGTTTTGAGCTAGGGGAATTGTTCAGAGCTTGGAGGACTTGTTCAGAGCTTGGAGGACTTGTTCAGAGCTTGGAGGACTTGTTCAGGGCTTGGAGGACTTGTTCAGGGCTTGGAGGACTTGTTCAGGGCTTGCTGGACTTGTTCTCTTTTAGGAGCATTTGGTCTGTGATTGGAGAATTTCTTCTCTGCCTGGAGAACTTTCACTATATTTGGAGGACATGTTGAGAGCCTGGAGGACATGTTGAGAGCCTGGAGGACATGTTGAGAGCCTGGAGGACATGTTGAGAGCCTGGAGGACATGTTGAGAGCCTGGAGGACATGTTGAGAGCCTGGAGGACATGTTCTCTTATTGGAGCATTTGGTAAGTCATTGGGGGACTTGTTCTGTGCCTGGTGAACATGAACTATGGTGACTGGAGGATTTGTTTTGAGATGGGAGGTCTTGTTTTGAGATTGGAGGAATTCTTTTGAGATTGGAGGACTTGTTTTGAGATTGGAGGACTTGTTTTGAGATTGGAGGACTTGTTTTGAGATTGGAGGACTTGTTTTGAGATTGGAGGACTTGTTCTGAGTTTGATGTGGTTGTTCTGATATTTTAAGACTTGTTCAGAGCTTGGAGGTCTTGTTCAGAGCTTGGAGGACTTGTTCAGAGCTTGGAGGAGTTGTTCTCATTTAGGAGCATTTGGTCTGTGATTGGAGAATTTGTTCTGTGCCTGGAGAGCTTGCAGTGTGCTTGAAAAATTTTTTGTGGTCTTGGAGGAATTGTTCTGAGTTTGGGGGACTTGTTCTGAATCTGGGGGACTTGTTTTGTCCTAGGGGAATTGTTCAGAGCTTGGAGGACTTGTTCAGAGCTTGGAGGACTTGTTCTCTTTTAGGAGCATTTGGTCTGTGATTGGAGAATTTGTTCTCTGCCTGGAGAACTTTCACTATATTTGGAGGACATGTTGAGAGCCTGGAGGACATGTTGAGAGCCTGGAGGACATGTTGAGAGCCTGGAGGACATGTTGAGAGCCTGGAGGACATGTTGAGAGCCTGGAGGACATGTTGAGAGCCTGGAGTACATGTTCTCTTATTGGAGCATTTGGTAAGTCTTTGGGGGACTTGTTCTGTGCCTGGTGAACATGAACTATGATGACTGGAGGACTTGTTTTGAGATTGGAGGACTTGTTTTGAGATTGGAGGACTTGTTTTGAGATTGGAGGACTTGTTCTGAGTTTGATGTGGTTGTTCTGATATTTTAAGACTTGTTCAGAGCTTGGAGGACTTGTTCTGTTTTAGGAGCATTTGGTCTGTGATTTTAGAATTTGTTCTGTGCCTGGAGAGCTTGCAGTGTGATTGAAAAATTTTTTCTGGGCTTGGAGGAATTGTTCTGAGTTTGGGGGACTTGTTCTGAATCTGGGGGACTTGTTTTGAGCTAGGGGAATTGTTCAGAGCTTGGAGGACTTGTTCAGAGCTTGGAGGACTTGTTCAGGGCTTGGAGGACTTGTTCAGGGCTTGGAGGACTTGTTCTCTTTTAGGAGCATTTGGTCTGTGATTGGAGAATTTCTTCTCTGCCTGGAGAACTTTCACTATATTTGGAGGACATGTTGAGAGGCTGGAGGACATGTTGAGAGGCTGGAGGACATGTTGAGAGGCTGGAGGACATGTTGAGAGGCTGGAGGACATGTTGAGAGCCTGGAGGACATGTTGAGAGCCTGGAGGACATGTTGAGAGCCTGGAGGACATGTTGAGAGCCTGGAGGACATGTTGAGAGCCTGGAGGACATGTTGAGAGCCTGGAGGACATGTTGAGAGCCTGGAGGACATGTTGAGAGCCTGGAGGACATGTTCTCTTATTGGAGCATTTGGTAAGTCACTGGGGGACTTGTTCTGTGCCTGGTGAACATGAACTGTGATGACTGGAGGATTTGTTTTGAGATGGGAGGTCTTGTTTTGAGATTGGAGGACTTGTTTTGAGATTGGAGGACTTGTTTTGAGATTGGAGGACTTGTTTTGAGATTGGAGGACTTGTTCTGAGTTTGATGTGGTTGTTCTGATATTTTAAGACTTGTTCAGAGCTTGGAGGTCTTGTTCAGAGCTTGGAGGACTTGTTCAGAGCTTGGAGGAGTTGTTCTCATTTAGGAGCATTTGGTCTGTGATTGGAGAATTTGTTCTGTGCCTGGAGAGCTTGCAGTGTGCTTGAAAAATTTTTTGTGGTCTTGGAGGAATTGTTCTGAGTTTGGGGGACTTGTTCTGAATCTGGGGGACTTGTTTTGTCCTAGGGGAATTGTTCAGAGCTTGGAGGACTTGTTCAGAGCTTGGAGGACTTGTTCTCTTTTAGGAGCATTTGGTCTGTGATTGGAGAATTTGTTCTCTGCCTGGAGAACTTTCACTATATTTGGAGGACATGTTGAGAGCCTGGAGGACATGTTGAGAGCCTGGAGGACATGTTGAGAGCCTGGAGGACATGTTGAGAGCCTGGAGGACATGTTGAGAGCCTGGAGGACATGTTGAGAGCCTGGAGGACATGTTGAGAGCCTGGAGGACATGTTGAGAGCCTGGAGGACATGTTGAGAGCCTGGAGGACATGTTGAGAGCCTGGAGGACATGTTCTCTTATCGGAGCATTTGGTAAGTCATTGGGGGACTTGTTCTGTGCCTGGTGAACATGAACTATGATGACTGGAGGATTTGTCTTGAGATTGGAGGACTTGTTTTGAGATTGGAGGACTTGTTCTGAGTTTGATGTGGTTGTTCTGATATTTTAAGACTTGTTCAGTGCTTGGAGGACTTGTTCTCTTTTAGGAGCATTTGGTCTGTGATTTTAGAATTTGTTCTGTGCCTGGAGAGCTTGCACTGTGATTGAAAAAATTTTTCTGGGCTTGGAGGAATTGTTCTGAGTTTGGGGGACTTGTTCTGAATCTGGGGGACTTGTTTTGAGCTAGGGGAATTGTTCAGAGCTTGGAGGACTTGTTCAGAGCTTGGAGGACTTGTTCAGAGCTTGGAGGACTTGTTCAGGGCTTGGAGGACTTGTTCAGGGCTTGGAGGACTTGTTCAGGGCTTGCTGGACTTGTTCTCTTTTAGGAGCATTTGGTCTGTGATTGGAGAATTTCTTCTCTGCCTGGAGAACTTTCACTATATTTGGAGGACATGTTGAGAGCCTGGAGGACATGTTGAGAGCCTGGAGGACATGTTGAGAGCCTGGAGGACATGTTGAGAGCCTGGAGGACATGTTGAGAGCCTGGAGGACATGTTGAGAGCCTGGAGGACATGTTGAGAGCCTGGAGGACATGTTCTCTTATTGGAGCATTTGGTAAGTCATTGGGGGACTTGTTCTGTGCCTGGTGAACATGAACTATGGTGACTGGAGGATTTGTTTTGAGATGGGAGGTCTTGTTTTGAGATTGGAGGAATTCTTTTGAGATTGGAGGACTTGTTTTGAGATTGGAGGACTTGTTTTGAGATTGGAGGACTTGTTTTGAGATTGGAGGACTTGTTTTGAGATTGGAGGACTTGTTCTGAGTTTGATGTGGTTGTTCTGATATTTTAAGACTTGTTCAGAGCTTGGAGGTCTTGTTCAGAGCTTGGAGGACTTGTTCAGAGCTTGGAGGAGTTGTTCTCATTTAGGAGCATTTGGTCTGTGATTGGAGAATTTGTTCTGTGCCTGGAGAGCTTGCAGTGTGCTTGAAAAATTTTTTGTGGTCTTGGAGGAATTGTTCTGAGTTTGGGGGACTTGTTCTGAATCTGGGGGACTTGTTTTGTCCTAGGGGAATTGTTCAGAGCTTGGAGGACTTGTTCAGAGCTTGGAGGACTTGTTCTCTTTTAGGAGCATTTGGTCTGTGATTGGAGAATTTGTTCTCTGCCTGGAGAACTTTCACTATATTTGGAGGACATGTTGAGAGCCTGGAGGACATGTTGAGAGCCTGGAGGACATGTTGAGAGCCTGGAGGACATGTTGAGAGCCTGGAGGACATGTTGAGAGCCTGGAGGACATGTTGAGAGCCTGGAGGACATGTTGAGAGCCTGGAGTACATGTTCTCTTATTGGAGCATTTGGTAAGTCTTTGGGGGACTTGTTCTGTGCCTGGTGAACATGAACTATGATGACTGGAGGACTTGTTTTGAGATTGGAGGACTTGTTTTGAGATTGGAGGACTTGTTTTGAGATTGGAGGACTTGTTCTGAGTTTGATGTGGTTGTTCTGATATTTTAAGACTTGTTCAGAGCTTGGAGGACTTGTTCTGTTTTAGGAGCATTTGGTCTGTGATTTTAGAATTTGTTCTGTGCCTGGAGAGCTTGCAGTGTGATTGAAAAATTTTTTCTGGGCTTGGAGGAATTGTTCTGAGTTTGGGGGACTTGTTCTGAATCTGGGGGACTTGTTTTGAGCTAGGGGAATTGTTCAGAGCTTGGAGGACTTGTTCAGAGCTTGGAGGACTTGTTCAGGGCTTGGAGGACTTGTTCAGGGCTTGGAGGACTTGTTCTCTTTTAGGAGCATTTGGTCTGTGATTGGAGAATTTCTTCTCTGCCTGGAGAACTTTCACTATATTTGGAGGACATGTTGAGAGGCTGGAGGACATGTTGAGAGGCTGGAGGACATGTTGAGAGGCTGGAGGACATGTTGAGAGGCTGGAGGACATGTTGAGAGCCTGGAGGACATGTTGAGAGCCTGGAGGACATGTTGAGAGCCTGGAGGACATGTTGAGAGCCTGGAGGACATGTTGAGAGCCTGGAGGACATGTTGAGAGCCTGGAGGACATGTTGAGAGCCTGGAGGACATGTTGAGAGCCTGGAGGACATGTTGAGAGCCTGGAGGACATGTTGAGAGCCTGGAGGACATGTTCTCTTATTGGAGCATTTGGTAAGTCACTGGGGGACTTGTTCTGTGCCTGGTGAACATGAACTGTGATGACTGGAGGATTTGTTTTGAGATGGGAGGTCTTGTTTTGAGATTGGAGGACTTGTTTTGAGATTGGAGGACTTGTTTTGAGATTGGAGGACTTGTTTTGAGATTGGAGGACTTGTTCTGAGTTTGATGTGGTTGTTCTGATATTTTAAGACTTGTTCAGAGCTTGGAGGTCTTGTTCAGAGCTTGGAGGACTTGTTCAGAGCTTGGAGGAGTTGTTCTCATTTAGGAGCATTTGGTCTGTGATTGGAGAATTTGTTCTGTGCCTGGAGAGCTTGCAGTGTGCTTGAAAAATTTTTTGTGGTCTTGGAGGAATTGTTCTGAGTTTGGGGGACTTGTTCTGAATCTGGGGGACTTGTTTTGTCCTAGGGGAATTGTTCAGAGCTTGGAGGACTTGTTCAGAGCTTGGAGGACTTGTTCTCTTTTAGGAGCATTTGGTCTGTGATTGGAGAATTTGTTCTCTGCCTGGAGAACTTTCACTATATTTGGAGGACATGTTGAGAGCCTGGAGGACATGTTGAGAGCCTGGAGGACATGTTGAGAGCCTGGAGGACATGTTGAGAGCCTGGAGGACATGTTGAGAGCCTGGAGGACATGTTGAGAGCCTGGAGGACATGTTGAGAGCCTGGAGGACATGTTGAGAGCCTGGAGTACATGTTCTCTTATTGGAGCATTTGGTAAGTCTTTGGGGGACTTGTTCTGTGCCTGGTGAACATGAACTATGATGACTGGAGGACTTGTTTTGAGATTGGAGGACTTGTTTTGAGATTGGAGGACTTGTTTTGAGATTGGAGGACTTGTTCTGAGTTTGATGTGGTTGTTCTGATATTTTAAGACTTGTTCAGAGCTTGGAGGACTTGTTCTGTTTTAGGAGCATTTGGTCTGTGATTTTAGAATTTGTTCTGTGCCTGGAGAGCTTGCAGTGTGATTGAAAAATTTTTTCTGGGCTTGGAGGAATTGTTCTGAGTTTGGGGGACTTGTTCTGAATCTGGGGGACTTGTTTTGAGCTAGGGGAATTGTTCAGAGCTTGGAGGACTTGTTCAGAGCTTGGAGGACTTGTTCAGGGCTTGGAGGACTTGTTCAGGGCTTGGAGGACTTGTTCTCTTTTAGGAGCATTTGGTCTGTGATTGGAGAATTTCTTCTCTGCCTGGAGAACTTTCACTATATTTGGAGGACATGTTGAGAGGCTGGAGGACATGTTGAGAGGCTGGAGGACATGTTGAGAGGCTGGAGGACATGTTGAGAGGCTGGAGGACATGTTGAGAGCCTGGAGGACATGTTGAGAGCCTGGAGGACATGTTGAGAGCCTGGAGGACATGTTGAGAGCCTGGAGGACATGTTGAGAGCCTGGAGGACATGTTGAGAGCCTGGAGGACATGTTGAGAGCCTGGAGGACATGTTGAGAGCCTGGAGGACATGTTGAGAGCCTGGAGGACATGTTGAGAGCCTGGAGGACATGTTGAGAGCCTGGAGGACATGTTCTCTTATTGGAGCATTTGGTAAGTCACTGGGGGACTTGTTCTGTGCCTGGTGAACATGAACTGTGATGACTGGAGGATTTGTTTTGAGATGGGAGGTCTTGTTTTGAGATTGGAGGACTTGTTTTGAGATTGGAGGACTTGTTTTGAGATTGGAGGACTTGTTTTGAGATTGGAGGACTTGTTCTGAGTTTGATGTGGTTGTTCTGATATTTTAAGACTTGTTCAGAGCTTGGAGGTCTTGTTCAGAGCTTGGAGGACTTGTTCAGAGCTTGGAGGAGTTGTTCTCATTTAGGAGCATTTGGTCTGTGATTGGAGAATTTGTTCTGTGCCTGGAGAGCTTGCAGTGTGCTTGAAAAATTTTTTGTGGTCTTGGAGGAATTGTTCTGAGTTTGGGGGACTTGTTCTGAATCTGGGGGACTTGTTTTGTCCTAGGGGAATTGTTCAGAGCTTGGAGGACTTGTTCAGAGCTTGGAGGACTTGTTCTCTTTTAGGAGCATTTGGTCTGTGATTGGAGAATTTGTTCTCTGCCTGGAGAACTTTCACTATATTTGGAGGACATGTTGAGAGCCTGGAGGACATGTTGAGAGCCTGGAGGACATGTTGAGAGCCTGGAGGACATGTTGAGAGCCTGGAGGACATGTTGAGAGCCTGGAGGACATGTTGAGAGCCTGGAGGACATGTTGAGAGCCTGGAGGACATGTTGAGAGCCTGGAGGACATGTTGAGAGCCTGGAGGACATGTTGAGAGCCTGGAGGACATGTTCTCTTATCGGAGCATTTGGTAAGTCATTGGGGGACTTGTTCTGTGCCTGGTGAACATGAACTATGATGACTGGAGGATTTGTCTTGAGATTGGAGGACTTGTTTTGAGATTGGAGGACTTGTTCTGAGTTTGATGTGGTTGTTCTGATATTTTAAGACTTGTTCAGTGCTTGGAGGACTTGTTCTCTTTTAGGAGCATTTGGTCTGTGATTTTAGAATTTGTTCTGTGCCTGGAGAGCTTGCACTGTGATTGAAAAAATTTTTCTGGGCTTGGAGGAATTGTTCTGAGTTTGGGGGACTTGTTCTGAATCTGGGGGACTTGTTTTGAGCTAGGGGAATTGTTCAGAGCTTGGAGGACTTGTTCAGAGCTTGGAGGACTTGTTCAGAGCTTGGAGGACTTGTTCAGGGCTTGGAGGACTTGTTCAGGGCTTGGAGGACTTGTTCAGGGCTTGCTGGACTTGTTCTCTTTTAGGAGCATTTGGTCTGTGATTGGAGAATTTCTTCTCTGCCTGGAGAACTTTCACTATATTTGGAGGACATGTTGAGAGCCTGGAGGACATGTTGAGAGCCTGGAGGACATGTTGAGAGCCTGGAGGACATGTTGAGAGCCTGGAGGACATGTTGAGAGCCTGGAGGACATGTTGAGAGCCTGGAGGACATGTTGAGAGCCTGGAGGACATGTTCTCTTATTGGAGCATTTGGTAAGTCATTGGGGGACTTGTTCTGTGCCTGGTGAACATGAACTATGGTGACTGGAGGATTTGTTTTGAGATGGGAGGTCTTGTTTTGAGATTGGAGGAATTCTTTTGAGATTGGAGGACTTGTTTTGAGATTGGAGGACTTGTTTTGAGATTGGAGGACTTGTTTTGAGATTGGAGGACTTGTTTTGAGATTGGAGGACTTGTTCTGAGTTTGATGTGGTTGTTCTGATATTTTAAGACTTGTTCAGAGCTTGGAGGTCTTGTTCAGAGCTTGGAGGACTTGTTCAGAGCTTGGAGGAGTTGTTCTCATTTAGGAGCATTTGGTCTGTGATTGGAGAATTTGTTCTGTGCCTGGAGAGCTTGCAGTGTGCTTGAAAAATTTTTTGTGGTCTTGGAGGAATTGTTCTGAGTTTGGGGGACTTGTTCTGAATCTGGGGGACTTGTTTTGTCCTAGGGGAATTGTTCAGAGCTTGGAGGACTTGTTCAGAGCTTGGAGGACTTGTTCTCTTTTAGGAGCATTTGGTCTGTGATTGGAGAATTTGTTCTCTGCCTGGAGAACTTTCACTATATTTGGAGGACATGTTGAGAGCCTGGAGGACATGTTGAGAGCCTGGAGGACATGTTGAGAGCCTGGAGGACATGTTGAGAGCCTGGAGGACATGTTGAGAGCCTGGAGGACATGTTGAGAGCCTGGAGTACATGTTCTCTTATTGGAGCATTTGGTAAGTCTTTGGGGGACTTGTTCTGTGCCTGGTGAACATGAACTATGATGACTGGAGGACTTGTTTTGAGATTGGAGGACTTGTTTTGAGATTGGAGGACTTGTTTTGAGATTGGAGGACTTGTTCTGAGTTTGATGTGGTTGTTCTGATATTTTAAGACTTGTTCAGAGCTTGGAGGACTTGTTCTGTTTTAGGAGCATTTGGTCTGTGATTTTAGAATTTGTTCTGTGCCTGGAGAGCTTGCAGTGTGATTGAAAAATTTTTTCTGGGCTTGGAGGAATTGTTCTGAGTTTGGGGGACTTGTTCTGAATCTGGGGGACTTGTTTTGAGCTAGGGGAATTGTTCAGAGCTTGGAGGACTTGTTCAGAGCTTGGAGGACTTGTTCAGGGCTTGGAGGACTTGTTCAGGGCTTGGAGGACTTGTTCTCTTTTAGGAGCATTTGGTCTGTGATTGGAGAATTTCTTCTCTGCCTGGAGAACTTTCACTATATTTGGAGGACATGTTGAGAGGCTGGAGGACATGTTGAGAGGCTGGAGGACATGTTGAGAGGCTGGAGGACATGTTGAGAGGCTGGAGGACATGTTGAGAGCCTGGAGGACATGTTGAGAGCCTGGAGGACATGTTGAGAGCCTGGAGGACATGTTGAGAGCCTGGAGGACATGTTGAGAGCCTGGAGGACATGTTGAGAGCCTGGAGGACATGTTGAGAGCCTGGAGGACATGTTGAGAGCCTGGAGGACATGTTGAGAGCCTGGAGGACATGTTGAGAGCCTGGAGGACATGTTGAGAGCCTGGAGGACATGTTCTCTTATTGGAGCATTTGGTAAGTCACTGGGGGACTTGTTCTGTGCCTGGTGAACATGAACTGTGATGACTGGAGGATTTGTTTTGAGATGGGAGGTCTTGTTTTGAGATTGGAGGACTTGTTTTGAGATTGGAGGACTTGTTTTGAGATTGGAGGACTTGTTTTGAGATTGGAGGACTTGTTCTGAGTTTGATGTGGTTGTTCTGATATTTTAAGACTTGTTCAGAGCTTGGAGGTCTTGTTCAGAGCTTGGAGGACTTGTTCAGAGCTTGGAGGAGTTGTTCTCATTTAGGAGCATTTGGTCTGTGATTGGAGAATTTGTTCTGTGCCTGGAGAGCTTGCAGTGTGCTTGAAAAATTTTTTGTGGTCTTGGAGGAATTGTTCTGAGTTTGGGGGACTTGTTCTGAATCTGGGGGACTTGTTTTGTCCTAGGGGAATTGTTCAGAGCTTGGAGGACTTGTTCAGAGCTTGGAGGACTTGTTCTCTTTTAGGAGCATTTGGTCTGTGATTGGAGAATTTGTTCTCTGCCTGGAGAACTTTCACTATATTTGGAGGACATGTTGAGAGCCTGGAGGACATGTTGAGAGCCTGGAGGACATGTTGAGAGCCTGGAGGACATGTTGAGAGCCTGGAGGACATGTTGAGAGCCTGGAGGACATGTTGAGAGCCTGGAGGACATGTTGAGAGCCTGGAGTACATGTTCTCTTATTGGAGCATTTGGTAAGTCTTTGGGGGACTTGTTCTGTGCCTGGTGAACATGAACTATGATGACTGGAGGACTTGTTTTGAGATTGGAGGACTTGTTTTGAGATTGGAGGACTTGTTTTGAGATTGGAGGACTTGTTCTGAGTTTGATGTGGTTGTTCTGATATTTTAAGACTTGTTCAGAGCTTGGAGGACTTGTTCTGTTTTAGGAGCATTTGGTCTGTGATTTTAGAATTTGTTCTGTGCCTGGAGAGCTTGCAGTGTGATTGAAAAATTTTTTCTGGGCTTGGAGGAATTGTTCTGAGTTTGGGGGACTTGTTCTGAATCTGGGGGACTTGTTTTGAGCTAGGGGAATTGTTCAGAGCTTGGAGGACTTGTTCAGAGCTTGGAGGACTTGTTCAGGGCTTGGAGGACTTGTTCAGGGCTTGGAGGACTTGTTCTCTTTTAGGAGCATTTGGTCTGTGATTGGAGAATTTCTTCTCTGCCTGGAGAACTTTCACTATATTTGGAGGACATGTTGAGAGGCTGGAGGACATGTTGAGAGGCTGGAGGACATGTTGAGAGGCTGGAGGACATGTTGAGAGCCTGGAGGACATGTTGAGAGCCTGGAGGACATGTTGAGAGCCTGGAGGACATGTTGAGAGCCTGGAGGACATGTTGAGAGCCTGGAGGACATGTTGAGAGCCTGGAGGACATGTTGAGAGCCTGGAGGACATGTTGAGAGCCTGGAGGACATGTTGAGAGCCTGGAGGACATGTTCTCTTATTGGAGCATTTGGTAAGTCACTGGGGGACTTGTTCTGTGCCTGGTGAACATGAACTGTGATGACTGGAGGATTTGTTTTGAGATGGGAGGTCTTGTTTTGAGATTGGAGGACTTGTTTTGAGATTGGAGGACTTGTTTTGAGATTGGAGGACTTGTTTTGAGATTGGAGGACTTGTTCTGAGTTTGATGTGGTTGTTCTGATATTTTAAAGCCTTGTTCAGAGCTTGGAGGACTTGTTCAGAGCTTGGAGGACTTGTTCAGAGCTTGGAGGACTTGTTCTCTTTTAGGAGCATTTGGTCTGTGATTGGAGAATTTGTTCTGTGCCTGGAGAGCTTGCAGTGTGGTTGAAAAATTTTTTGTGGGCTTGGAGGAATTGTTCTGAGTTTGGGGGACTTGTTCTGAATCTGGGGGACTTGTTTTGAGTTAGGGGAATTGTTCAGAGCTTGGAGGACTTGTTCAGAGCTTGGAGGACTTGTTCTCTTTTAGGAGCATTTGGTCTGTGATTGGAGAATTTGTTCTCTGCCTGGAGAACTTTCACTATATTTGGAGGACATGTTGAGAGCCGGGAGGACATGTTGAGAGCCGGGAGGACATGTTGAGAGCCGGGAGGACATGTTGAGAGCCTGGAGGACATGTTGAGAGCCTGGAGGACATGTTGAGAGGCTGGAGGACATGTTGAGAGCCTGGAGGACATGTTCTCTTATTGGAGCATTTGGTAAGTCATTGGGGGACTTGTTCTGTGCCTGGTGAACATGAACTATGATGACTGGAGGATTTGTTTTGAGATTGGAGGACTTGTTTTGAGATTGGAGGACTTGTTTTGAGATTGGAGGACTTGTTTTGAGATTGGAGGACTTGTTTTGAGATTGGAGGACTTGTTTTGAGATTGGAGGACTTGTTCTGAGATTGGAGGACTTGTTCTGAGATTGGAGGACTTGTTCTGAGTTTGATGTGGTTGTTCTGAGTTTGATGTGGTTGTTCTGATATTTTAAGACTTGTTCAGAGCTTGGAGGACTTGTTCTCTTTTAGGAGCATTTGGTCTGTGATCTTAGAATTTGTTCTGTGCCTGGAGAGCTTGCAGTGTGATTGAAAAATTTTTTGTTGGCTTGGAGAAATTGTTCTGAGTTTGGGGGACTTGTTCTGAATCTGGGGGACTTGTTTTGAGTTAGGGGAATTGTTCAGAGCTTGGAGGACTTTTTCAGAGCTTGGAGGACTTGTTCTCTTTTAGGAGCATTTGGTCTGTGATTGGAGAATTTGTTCTCTGCCTGGAGAACTTTCACTATATTTGGAGGACATGTTGAGAGCCTGGAGAACATGTTGAGAGCCTGGAGGACATGTTGAGAGCCTGGAGGACATGTTGAGAGCCTGGAGGACATGTTGAGAGCCTGGAGGACATGTTGAGAGCCTGGAGGACATGTTGAGAGCCTGGAGGACATGTTGAGAGCCTGGAGGACATGTTCTCTTATTGGAGCATTTGGTAAGTCATTGGGGGACTTGTTCTGTGCCTGGTGAACATGAACTATGATGACTGGAGGATTTGTTTTGAGATGGGAGGACTTGTTTTGAGATTGGAGGACTTGTTTTGAGATTGGAGGACTTGTTTTGAGATTGGAGGTCTTGTTCTGAGTTTGATGTGGTTGTTCTGATCTTTTAAGACTTGTTCAGAGGTTGCAGGACTTGTTCAGAGCTTTGAGGACTTGTTCTCTTTTAGGAGCATTTGGTCTGTGATTTTAGAATTTGTTCTGTGCCTGGAGAGCTTGCAGTGTGGTTGAAAAATTTTTTGTGGGCTTGGAGGAATTGTTCTGAGTTTGGGGGACTTGTTCTGAATCTGGGGGACTTGTTTTGAGTTAGGGGAATTGTTCAGAGCTTGGAGGACTTGTTCAGAGCTTGGAGGACTTGTTCTCTTTTAGGAGCATTTGGTCTGTGATTGGAGAATTTGTTCTCTGCCTGGAGAACTTTCACTATATTTGGAGGACATGTTGAGAGCCGGGAGGACATGTTGAGAGCCGGGAGGACATGTTGAGAGCCGGGAGGACATGTTGAGAGCCTGGAGGACATGTTGAGAGGCTGGAGGACATGTTGAGAGGCTGGAGGACATGTTGAGAGCCTGGAGGACATGTTGAGAGCCTGGAGGACATGTTCTCTTATTGGAGCATTTGGTAAGTCATTGGGGGACTTGTTCTGTGCCTGGTGAACATGAACTATGATGACTGGAGGATTTGTTTTGAGATTGGAGGACTTGTTTTGAGATTGGAGGACTTGTTTTGAGATTGGAGGACTTGTTTTGAGATTGGAGGACTTGTTTTGAGATTGGAGGACTTGTTTTGAGATTGGAGGACTTGTTTTGAGATTGGAGGTCTTGTTCTGAGATTGGAGGACTTGTTCTGAGATTGGAGGACTTGTTCTGAGTTTGATGTGGTTGTTCTGAGTTTGATGTGGTTGTTCTGATATTTTAAGGCTTGTTCAGAGCTTGGAGGACTTGTTCTCTTTTAGGAGCATTTGGTCTGTGATCTTAGAATTTGTTCTGTGCCTGGAGAGCTTGCAGTGTGATTGAAAAATTTTTTGTTGGCTTGGAGAGATTGTTCTGAGTTTGGGGGACTTGTTCTGAATCTGGGGGACTTGTTTTGAGTTAGGGGAATTGTTCAGAGCTTGGAGGACTTTTTCAGAGCTTGGAGGACTTGTTCTCTTTTAGGAGCATTTGGTCTGTGATTGGAGAATTTGTTCTCTGCCTGGAGAACTTTCACTATATTTGGAGGACATGTTGAGAGCCTGGAGAACATGTTGAGAGCCTGGAGGACATGTTGAGAGCCTGGAGGACATGTTGAGAGCCTGGAGGACATGTTGAGAGCCTGGAGGACATGTTGAGAGCCTGGAGGACATGTTGAGAGCCTGGAGGACATGTTGAGAGCCTGGAGGACATGTTCTCTTATTGGAGCATTTGGTAAGTCATTGGGGGACTTGTTCTGTGCCTGGTGAACATGAACTATGATGACTGGAGGATTTGTTTTGAGATGGGAGGACTTGTTTTGAGATTGGAGGACTTGTTTTGAGATTGGAGGTCTTGTTCTGAGTTTGATGTGGTTGTTCTGATCTTTTAAGACTTGTTCAGAGGTTGCAGGACTTGTTCAGAGCTTGGAGGACTTGTTCTCTTTTAGGAGCATTTGGTCTGTGATTTTAGAATTTGTTCTGTGCCTGGAGAGCTTGCACTGTGCTTGAAAAATTTTTTCTGGGCTTGGAGGAATTGTTCTGAGTTTGGGGGACTTGTTCTGAATCTGGGGGACTTGTTTTGAGCTAGGGGAATTGTTCAGAGCTTGGAGGACTTGTTCAGAGCTTGGAGGACTTGTTCAGGGCTTGGAGGACTTGTTCTCTTTTAGGAGCATTTGGTCTGTGATTGGAGAATTTCTTCTCTGCCTGGAGAACTTTCACTATATTTGGAGGACATGTTGAGAGCCTGGAGGACATGTTGAGAGCCTGGAGGACATGTTGAGAGCCTGGAGGACATGTTGAGAGCCTGGAGGACATGTTGAGAGCCTGGAGGACATGTTGAGAGCCTGGAGGACATGTTCTCTTATCGGACCATTTGGTAAGTCATTGGGGGACTTGTTCTGTGCCTGGTGAACATGAACTATGATGACTGGAGGACTTGTTTTGAGATTGGAGGACTTGTTTTGAGATTGGAGGACTTGTTTTGAGATTGGAGGACTTGTTTTGAGATTGGAGGACTTGTTTTGAGATTGGAGGACTTGTTTTGAGATTGGAGGACTTGTTTTGAGATTGGAGGACTTGTTTTGAGATTGGAGGACTTGTTTTGAGTTTGATGTGGTTGTTCTGATATTTTAAGTCTTGTTCAGAGCTTGGAGGAGTTGTTCTCTTTTAGGAGCATTTGGTCTGTGATCTTAGAATTTCTTCTGTGCCTGGAGAGCTTGCAGTGTGATTGAAAAAATTTTTTCCGGGCTTGGAGAAATTGTTTTGAGTTTGGGGGACTTGTTCTGAATCTGGGGGACTTGTTTTGATTTAGGGGAATTGTTCAGAGCTTGGAGGACTTGTTCAGAGCTGGGAGGACTTGTTCTCTTCTAGGAGCATTTGGTCTGTGATTGGAGAATTTGTTCTCTGCCTGGAGAACTTTCACTATATTTGGAGGACATGTTGAGAGCCTGGAGGACATGTTGAGAGCCTGGAGGACATGTTGAGAGCCTGGAGGACATGTTGAGAGCCTGGAGGACATGTTGAGAGCCTGGAGGACATGTTGAGAGCCTGGAGGACATGTTGAGAGCCTGGAGGACATGTTGAGAGCCTGGAGGACATGTTGAGAGCCTGGAGGACATGTTGAGAGCCTGGAGGACATGTTGAGAGCCTGGAGGACATGTTGAGAGCCTGGAGGACATGTTGAGAGCCTGGAGGACATGTTGAGAGCCTGGAGGACATGTTCTCTTATTGGAGCATTTGGTAAGTCACTGGGGGACTTGTTCTGTGCCTGGTGAACATGAACTATGATGACTGGAGGATTTGTTTTGAGATGGGAGGTCTTGTTTTGAGATTGGAGGAATTCTTTTGAGATTGGAGGACTTGTTTTGAGATTGGAGGACTTGTTCTGAGTTTGATGTGGTTGGTCTGATATTTTAAGACTTGTTCAGGGCTTGGAGGACTTGTTCAGAGCTTGGAGGACTTGTTCTCTTTTAGGAGCATTTGGTCTGTGATTGGAGAATTTGTTCTGTGCCTGGAGAGCTTGCAGTGTGCTTGAAAAATTTTTTGTGGGCTTAGAGGAATTGTTCTGAGTTTGGGGGACTTGTTCTGAATCTGGGGGACTTGTTTTGAGTTAGGGGAATTGTTCAGAGCTTGGAGGACTTGTTCAGAGCTTGGAGGACTTGTTCTCTTTTAGGAGCATTTGGTCTGTGATTGGAGAATTTGTTCTCTGCCTGGAGAACTTTCACTATATTTGGAGGACATGTTGAGAGCCGGGAGGACATGTTGAGAGCCGGGAGGACATGTTGAGAGCCGGGAGGACATGTTGAGAGCCTGGAGGACATGTTGAGAGCCTGGAGGACATGTTGAGAGCCTGGAGGACATGTTGAGAGCCTGGAGGACATGTTGAGAGCCTGGAGGACATGTTGAGAGCCTGGAGGACATGTTCTCTTTTTGGAGCATTTGGTAAGTCACTGGGGGACTTGTTCTGTGCCTGGTGAACATGAACTATGATGACTGGAGGATTTGTTTTGAGATGGGAGGTCTTGTTTTGAGATTGGAGGAATTCTTTTGAGATTGGAGGAATTCTTTTGAGATTGGAGGACTTGTTCTGAGTTTGATGTGGTTGGTCTGATATTTTAAGACTTGTTCAGAGCTTGGAGGACTTGTTCAGAGCTTGGAGGACTTGTTCAGAGCTTGGAGGACTTGTTCTCTTTTAGGAGCATTTGGTCTGTGATTGGAGAATTTGTTCTGTGCCTGGAGAGCTTGCAGTGTGCTTGAAAAATTTTTTGTGGGCTTAGAGGAATTGTTCTGAGTTTGGGGGACTTGTTCTGAATCTGGGGGACTTGTTTTGAGTTAGGGGAATTGTTCAGAGCTTGGAGGACTTGTTCAGAGCTTGGAGGACTTGTTCTCTTTTAGGAGCATTTGGTCTGTGATTGGAGAATTTGTTCTCTGCCTGGAGAACTTTCACTATATTTGGAGGACATGTTGAGAGCCGGGAGGACATGTTGAGAGCCGGGAGGACATGTTGAGAGCCGGGAGGACATGTTGAGAGCCGGGAGGACATGTTGAGAGCCTGGAGGACATGTTGAGAGCCTGGAGGACATGTTGAGAGCCTGGAGGACATGTTGAGAGCCTGGAGGACATGTTGAGAGCCTGGAGGACATGTTGAGAGCCTGGAGGACATGTTCTCTTATCGGACCATTTGGTAAGTCATTGGGGGATATGTTCTGTGCCTGGTGAACATGAACTATGATGACTGGAGGATTTGTTTTGAGATTGGAGGACTTGTTTTGAGATTGGAGAGCTTGTTTTGAGATTGGAGGACTTGTTTTGAGATTGGAGGACTTGTTCTGAGTTTGATGTGGTTGTTCTGATATTTTAAGACTTGTTCAGAGCTTGGAGGACTTGTTCAGAGCTTGGAGGACTTGTTCTCTTTTAGGAGCATTTGGTCTGTGATTGGAGAATTTGTTCTGTGCCTGGAGAGCTTGCACTGTGATTGAAAAATTTTTTCTGGGCTTGGAGGAATTTTTCTGAGTTTGGGGAGTTGTTCTGAATCTGGGGGACTTGTTTTGAGCTAGGGGAATTGTTCAGAGCTTGGAGGACTTGTTCAGAGCTTGGAGGACTTGTTCTCTTTTAGGAGCATTTGGTCTGTGATTGGAGAATTTGTTCTCTGCCTGGAGAACTTTCACTATATTTGGAGGACATGTTGAGAGCCTGAAGGACATGTTGAGAGCCTGGAGGACATGTTGAGAGCCTGGAGGACATGTTGAGAGCCTGGAGGACATGTTGAGAGCCTGGAGGACATGTTCTCTTATCATAGCATTTGGTAAGTCATTGGGGGATATGTTCTGTGCCTGCTGAACATGAACTATGATGACTGGAGGAATTGTTTTGAGATTGGAGGACTTGTTTTGAGATTGGAGGACTTGTTCTGAGTTTGATGTGGTTGTTCTGGTATTTTAAGACTTGTTCAGACCTTGGAGGACTTGTTCAGAGCTTGGAGGAATTGTTCTCTTTTAGGAGCATTTGGTCTGTGATTGGAGAATTTGTTCTGTGCCTGGAGAGCTTGCACTGTGATTGAAAAATTTTTTCTGGGCTTGGAGGAATTGTTCTGAGTTTGGGGGACTTGTTCTGAATCTGGGGGACTTGTTTTGAGCTAGGGGAATTGTTCAGAGCTTGGAGGACTTGTTCAGAGCTTGGAGGACTTGTTCAGAGCTTGGAGGACTTGTTCAGAGCTTGGAGGACTTGTTCAGAGCTTGGAGGACTTGTTCAGGGCTTGGAGGACTTGTTCTCTTTTAGGAGCATTTGGTCTGTGATTGGAGAATTTCTTCTCTGCCTGGAGAACTTTCACTATATTTGGAGGACATGTTGAGAGCCTGGAGGACATGTTGAGAGCCTGGAGGACATGTTGAGAGCCTGGAGGACATGTTGAGAGCCTGGAGGACATGTTGAGAGCCTGGAGGACATGTTGAGAGCCTGGAGGACATGTTGAGAGCCTGGAGGACATGTTGAGAGCCTGGAGGACATGTTGAGAGCCTGGAGGACATGTTGAGAGGCTGGAGGACATGTTCTCTTATCGGAGAATTTGGTAAGTCATTGGGGGACTTGTTCTGTGCCTGCTGAACATGAACTATGATGACTGGAGGACTTGTTTTGAGATTGGAGGACTTGTTTTGAGATTGGAGGACTTGTTTTGAGATTGGAGGACTTGTTTTGAGATTGGAGGACTTGTTTTGAGATTGGAGGACTTGTTTTGAGATTGGAGGACTTGTTTTGAGATTGGAGGACTTGTTTTGAGATTGGAGGACCTGTTTTGAGATTGGAGGACTTGTTTTGAGATTGGAGGACTTGTTTTGAGTTTGATGTGGTTGTTCTGATATTTTAAGACTTGTTGAGAGCTTGGAGGACTTGTTCTCTTTTAGGAGCATTTGGTCTGTGATCTTAGAATTTGTTCTGTGCCTGGAGAGCTTGCAGTGGGATTGAAAAATTTTTTGTGGGCTTGGAGAAATTGTTCTGAGTTTGGGGGACTTGTTCTGAATCTGGAGGACTTGTTTTGAGTTAGGGGAATTGTTCAGAGCTTGGAGGAGTTGTTCAGGGCTTGGAGGACTTGTTCTCTTTTAGGAGCATTTGGTCTGTGATTGGAGAATTTGTTCTCTGCCTGGAGAACTTTCACTATATTTGGAGGACATGTTGAGAGCCTGGAGGACATGTTGAGAGCCTGGAGGACATGTTGAGAGCCTGGAGGACATGTTGAGAGCCTGGAGGACATGTTGAGAGCCTGGAGGACATGTTGAGAGCCTGGAGGACATGTTCTCTTATCGGAGCTTTTGGTAAGTCATTGGGGGACTTGTTCTGTGCCTGGTGAACATGAACTATGATGACTGGAGGACTTGTTTTGAGATTGGAGGACTTGTTTTGAGATTGGAGGACTTGTTTTGAGATTGGAGGACTTGTTTTGAGATTGGAGGACTTGTTTTGAGATTGGAGGACTTGTTTTGAGTTTGATGTGGTTGTTCTGATATTTTAAGACTTGTTGAGAGCTTGGAGGACTTGTTCTCTTTTAGGAGCATTTGGTCTGTGATCTTAGAATTTGTTCTGTGCCTGGAGAGCTTGCAGTGTGATTGAAAAATTTTTTGTGGGCTTTTAGAAATTGTTCTGAGTTTGGGGGACTTGTTCTGAATCTGGGGGACTTGTTTTGAGTCAGGGGTATTGTTCAGAGCTTGGAGGACTTGTTCAGAGCTGGGAGGACTTGTTCTCTTTTAGGAGCATTTCGTCTGTGATTGGAGAATTTGTTCTCTGCCTGGAGAACTTTCACTATATTTGGAGGACATGTTGAGAGCCTGGAGGACATGTTGAGAGCCTGGAGGACATGTTGAGAGCCTGGAGGACATGTTGAGAGCCTGGAGGACATGTTGAGAGCCTGGAGGACATGTTGAGAGCCTGGAGGACATGTTGAGAGCCTGGAGGACATGTTCTCTTATCGGAGCATTTGGTAAGTCATTGGGGGACTTGTTCTGTGCCTGGTGAACATGAACTATGATGACTGGAGGATTTGTCTTGAGATTGGAGGACTTGTTTTGAGATTGGAGGACTTGTTTTGAGATTGGAGGACTTGTTTTGAGATTGGAGGACTTGTTTTGAGATTGGAGGACTTGTTCTGAGTTTGATGTGGTTGTTCTGATATTTTAAGACTTGTTCAGAGCTTGGAGGACTTGTTCTCTTTTAGGAGCATTTGGTCTGTGATTTTAGAATTTGTTCTGTGCCTGGAGAGCTTGCACTGTGATTGAAAAATTTTTTCTGGGCTTGGAGGAATTGTTCTGAGTTTGGGGGACTTGTTCTGAATCTGGGGGACTTGTTTAGAGTTAGGGGAATTGTTCAGAGCTTGGAGGACTTGTTCAGAGCTTGGAGGACTTGTTCAGGGCTTGGAGGACTTGTTCTCTTTTAGGAGCATTTGGTCTGTGATTGGAGAATTTCTTCTCTGCCTGGAGAACTTTCACTATATTTGGAGGACATGTTGAGAGCCTGGAGGACATGTTGAGAGCCTGGAGGACATGTTGAGAGCCTGGAGGACATGTTGAGAGCCTGGAGGACATGTTGAGAGCCTGGAGGACATGTTGAGAGCCTGGAGGACATGTTGAGAGCCTGGAGGACATGTTGAGAGCCTGGAGGACATGTTGAGAGCCTGGAGGACATGTTGAGAGCCTGGAGGACATGTTGAGAGCCTGGAGGACATGTTGAGAGCCTGGAGGACATGTTCTCTTATCGGAGCTTTTTGTAAGTCATTGGGGGACTTGTTCTGTGCCTGGTGAACATGAACTATGATGACTGGAGGACTTGTTTTGAGATTGGAGGACTTGTTTTGAGATTGGAGGACTTGTTTTGAGATTGGAGGACTTGTTTTGAGATTGGAGGACTTGTTTTGAGTTTGATGTGGTTGTTCTGATATTTTAAGACTTGTTGAGAGCTTGGAGGACTTGTTCTCTTTTAGGAGCATTTGGTCTGTGATCTTAGAATTTGTTCTGTGCCTGGAGAGCTTGCAGTGTGATTGAAAAATTTTTTGTGGGCTTGGAGAAATTGTTCTGAGTTTGGGGGACTTGTTCTGAATCTGGGGGACTTGTTTTGAGTCAGGGGTATTGTTCAGAGCTTGGAGGACTTGTTCAGAGCTGGGAGGACTTGTTCTCTTTTAGGAGCATTTGGTCTGTGATTGGAGAATTTGTTCTCTGCCTGGAGAACTTTCACTATATTTGGAGGACATGTTGAGAGCCTGGAGGACATGTTGAGAGCCTGGAGGACATGTTGAGAGCCTGGAGGACATGTTGAGAGCCTGGAGGACATGTTGAGAGCCTGGAGGACATGTTGAGAGCCTGGAGGACATGTTGAGAGCCTGGAGGACATGTTGAGAGCCTGGAGGACATGTTGAGAGCCTGGAGGACATGTTGAGAGCCTGGAGGACATGTTGAGAGCCTGGAGGACATGTTGAGAGCCTGGAGGACATGTTGAGAGCCTGGAGGACATGTTGAGAGCCTGGAGGACATGTTGAGAGCCTGGAGGACATGTTGAGAGCCTGGAGGACATGTTGAGAGCCTGGAGGACATGTTGAGAGCCTGGAGGACATGTTGAGAGCCTGGAGGACATGTTGAGAGCCTGGAGGACATGTTGAGAGCCTGGAGGACATGTTGAGAGCCTGGAGGACATGTTGAGAGCCTGGAGGACATGTTCTCTTATCGGAGCATTTGGTAAGTCATTGGGGGACTTGTTCTGTGCCTGGTGAACATGAACTATGATGACTGGAGGATTTGTCTTGAGATTGGAGGACTTGTTTTGAGATTGGAGGACTTGTTTTGAGATTGGAGGACTTGTTCTGAGTTTGATGTGGTTGTTCTGATATTTTAAGACTTGTTCAGAGCTTGGAGGACTTGTTCTCTTTTAGGAGACTTTGGTCTGTGATTTTAGAATTTGTTCTGTGCCTGGAGAGCTTGCACTGTGATTGAAAAATTTTTTCTGGGCTTGGAGGAATTGTTCTGAGTTTGGGGGACTTGTTCTGAATCTGGGGGACTTGTTTTGAGCTAGGGGAATTGTTCAGAGCTTGGAGGACTTGTTCAGAGCTTGGAGGACTTGTTCAGGGCTTGGAGGACTTGTTCTCTTTTAGGAGCATTTGGTCTGTGATTGGAGAATTTCTTCTCTGCCTGGAGAACTTTCACTATATTTGGAGGACATGTTGAGAGCCTGGAGGACATGTTGAGAGGCTGGAGGACATGTTGAGAGGCTGGAGGACATGTTGAGAGCCTGGAGGACATGTTGAGAGCCTGGAGGACATGTTGAGAGCCTGGAGGACATGTTGAGAGCCTGGAGGACATGTTGAGAGCCTGGAGGACATGTTCTCTTATCGTAGCATTTGGTAAGTCATTGGGGGACTTGTTCTGTGCCTGGTGAACATGAACTATGATGACTGGAGGATTTGTTTTGAGATGGGAGGTCTTGTTTTGAGATGGGAGGTCTTGTTTTGAGATGGGAGGTCTTGTTTTGAGATTGGAGGTCTTGTTTTGAGATTGGAGGACTTGTTTTGAGATTGGAGGACTTGTTTTGAGATTGGAGGACTTGTTTTGAGATTGGAGGACTTGTTTTGAGATTGGAGGACTTGTTCTGATTTTGATGTGGTTGTTCTGATATTTTAAGACTTGTTCAGAGCTTGGAGGACTTGTTCAGAGCTTGGAGGACTTGTTCAGAGCTTGGAGGACTTGTTCTCTTTTAGGAGCATTTGGTCTGTGATTGGAGAATTTGTTCTGTGCCTGGAGAGCTTGCAGTGTCCTTGAAAAATTTTTTGTGGGCTTGGAGGAATTGTTCTGAGTTTGGGGGACTTGTTCTGAATCTGGGGGACTTGTTTTGAGTTAGGGGAATTGTTCAGAGCTTGGAGGACTTGTTCAGAGCTTGGAGGACTTGTTCTCTTTTAGGAGCATTTGGTCTGTGATTGGAGAATTTGTTCTCTGCCTGGAGAACTTTCACTATATTTGGAGGACATGTTGAGAGCCGGGAGGACATGTTGAGAGCCGGGAGGACATGTTGAGAGCCGGGAGGACATGTTGAGAGCCGGGAGGACATGTTGAGAGCCGGGAGGACATGTTGAGAGCCTGGAGGACATGTTGAGAGCCTGGAGGACATGTTGAGAGCCTGGAGGACATGTTCTCTTATTGGAGCATTTGGGAAGTCCTTGGGGGACTTGTTCTGTGCCTTGTGAACATGAACTATGATGACTGGAGGATTTGTTTTGAGATTGGAGGACTTGTTTTGAGATTGGAGGACTTGTTTTGAGATTGGAGGACTTGTTTTGAGATTGGAGGACTTGTTTTGAGATTGGAGGACTTGTTCTGAGTTTGATGTGGTTGTTCTGATATTTTAAGACTTGTTCAGAGCTTGGAGGACTTGTTCAGAGCTTGGAGGACTTGTTCTCTTTTAGGAGCATTTGGTCTGTGATCTTAGAATTTGTTCTGTGCCTGGAGAGCTTGCAGTGTGATTGAAAAATTTTTTGTGGGCTTGGAGAAATTGTTCTGAGTTTGGGGGACTTGTTCTGAATCTGGAGGACTTGTTTTGAGTTAGGGGAATTGTTCAGAGCTTGGAGGAGTTGTTCAGGGCTTGGAGGACTTGTTCTCTTTTAGGAGCATTTGGTCTGTGATTGGAGAATTTGTTCTCTGCCTGGAGAACTTTCACTATATTTGGAGGACATGTTGAGAGCCTGGAGGACATGTTGAGAGCCTGGAGGACATGTTGAGAGCCTGGAGGACATGTTGAGAGCCTGGAGGACATGTTGAGAGCCTGGAGGACATGTTGAGAGCCTGGAGGACATGTTGAGAGCCTGGAGGACATGTTGAGAGCCTGGAGGACATGTTGAGAGCCTGGAGGACATGTTGAGAGCCTGGAGGACATGTTGAGAGCCTGGAGGACATGTTGAGAGCCTGGAGGACATGTTGAGAGCCTGGAGGACATGTTGAGAGCCTGGAGGACATGTTGAGAGCCTGGAGGACATGTTGAGAGCCTGGAGGACATGTTGAGAGCCTGGAGGACATGTTGAGAGCCTGGAGGACATGTTGAG
The DNA here is from genome assembly GCA_028858755.1 of Ara ararauna. Taxonomy (NCBI): domain Eukaryota; kingdom Metazoa; phylum Chordata; class Aves; order Psittaciformes; family Psittacidae; genus Ara; species Ara ararauna. The sequence continues at coordinate 465,096 of CM054383.1, read as the reverse complement.
AGCCTGGAGGACATGTTGAGAGCCTGGAGGACATGTTCTCTTATCGGAGCATTTGGTAAGTCATTGGGGGACTTGTTCTGTGCCTGGTGAACATGAACTATGATGACTGGAGGATTTGTCTTGAGATTGGAGGACTTGTTTTGAGATTGGAGGACTTGTTTTGAGATTGGAGGACTTGTTCTGAGTTTGATGTGGTTGTTCTGATATTTTAAGACTTGTTCAGAGCTTGGAGGACTTGTTCTCTTTTAGGAGCATTTGGTCTGTGATTTTAGAATTTGTTCTGTGCCTGGAGAGCTTGCACTGTGATTGAAAAATTTTTTCTGGGCTTGGAGGAATTGTTCTGAGTTTGGGGGACTTGTTCTGAATCTGGGGGACTTGTTTTGAGCTAGGGGAATTGTTCAGAGCTTGGAGGACTTGTTCAGAGCTTGGAGGACTTGTTCAGGGCTTGGAGGACTTGTTCTCTTTTAGGAGCATTTGGTCTGTGATTGGAGAATTTCTTCTCTGCCTGGAGAACTTTCACTATATTTGGAGGACATGTTGAGAGCCTGGAGGACATGTTGAGAGGCTGGAGGACATGTTGAGAGGCTGGAGGACATGTTGAGAGCCTGGAGGACATGTTGAGAGCCTGGAGGACATGTTGAGAGCCTGGAGGACATGTTGAGAGCCTGGAGGACATGTTGAGAGCCTGGAGGACATGTTCTCTTATCGTAGCATTTGGTAAGTCATTGGGGGACTTGTTCTGTGCCTGGTGAACATGAACTATGATGACTGGAGGATTTGTTTTGAGATGGGAGGTCTTGTTTTGAGATGGGAGGTCTTGTTTTGAGATTGGAGGTCTTGTTTTGAGATTGGAGGACTTGTTTTGAGATTGGAGGACTTGTTTTGAGATTGGAGGACTTGTTTTGAGATTGGAGGACTTGTTTTGAGATTGGAGGACTTGTTCTGATTTTGATGTGGTTGTTCTGATATTTTAAGACTTGTTCAGAGCTTGGAGGACTTGTTCAGAGCTTGGAGGACTTGTTCAGAGCTTGGAGGACTTGTTCTCTTTTAGGAGCATTTGGTCTGTGATTGGAGAATTTGTTCTGTGCCTGGAGAGCTTGCAGTGTCCTTGAAAAATTTTTTGTGGGCTTGGAGGAATTGTTCTGAGTTTGGGGGACTTGTTCTGAATCTGGGGGACTTGTTTTGAGTTAGGGGAATTGTTCAGAGCTTGGAGGACTTGTTCAGAGCTTGGAGGACTTGTTCTCTTTTAGGAGCATTTGGTCTGTGATTGGAGAATTTGTTCTCTGCCTGGAGAACTTTCACTATATTTGGAGGACATGTTGAGAGCCGGGAGGACATGTTGAGAGCCGGGAGGACATGTTGAGAGCCGGGAGGACATGTTGAGAGCCGGGAGGACATGTTGAGAGCCGGGAGGACATGTTGAGAGCCGGGAGGACATGTTGAGAGCCGGGAGGACATGTTGAGAGCCTGGAGGACATGTTGAGAGCCTGGAGGACATGTTGAGAGCCTGGAGGACATGTTCTCTTATTGGAGCATTTGGGAAGTCCTTGGGGGACTTGTTCTGTGCCTTGTGAACATGAACTATGATGACTGGAGGATTTGTTTTGAGATTGGAGGACTTGTTTTGAGATTGGAGGACTTGTTTTGAGATTGGAGGACTTGTTTTGAGATTGGAGGACTTGTTTTGAGATTGGAGGACTTGTTTTGAGATTGGAGGACTTGTTCTGAGTTTGATGTGGTTGTTCTGATATTTTAAGACTTGTTCAGAGCTTGGAGGACTTGTTCAGAGCTTGGAGGACTTGTTCTCTTTTAGGAGCATTTGGTCTGTGATCTTAGAATTTGTTCTGTGCCTGGAGAGCTTGCAGTGTGATTGAAAAATTTTTTGTGGGCTTGGAGAAATTGTTCTGAGTTTGGGGGACTTGTTCTGAATCTGGAGGACTTGTTTTGAGTTAGGGGAATTGTTCAGAGCTTGGAGGAGTTGTTCAGGGCTTGGAGGACTTGTTCTCTTTTAGGAGCATTTGGTCTGTGATTGGAGAATTTGTTCTCTGCCTGGAGAACTTTCACTATATTTGGAGGACATGTTGAGAGCCTGGAGGACATGTTGAGAGCCTGGAGGACATGTTGAGAGCCTGGAGGACATGTTGAGAGCCTGGAGGACATGTTGAGAGCCTGGAGGACATGTTGAGAGCCTGGAGGACATGTTGAGAGCCTGGAGGACATGTTGAGAGCCTGGAGGACATGTTGAGAGCCTGGAGGACATGTTGAGAGCCTGGAGGACATGTTGAGAGCCTGGAGGACATGTTGAGAGCCTGGAGGACATGTTGAGAGCCTGGAGGACATGTTGAGAGCCTGGAGGACATGTTGAGAGCCTGGAGGACATGTTGAGAGCCTGGAGGACATGTTGAGAGCCTGGAGGACATGTTGAGAGCCTGGAGGACATGTTCTCTTATCGGAGCATTTGGTAAGTCATTGGGGGACTTGTTCTGTGCCTGGTGAACATGAACTATGATGACTGGAGGATTTGTTTTGAGATGGGAGGTCTTGTTTTGAGATGGGAGGTCTTGTTTTGAGATTGGAGGTCTTGTTTTGAGATTGGAGGACTTGTTTTGAGATTGGAGGACTTGTTTTGAGATTGGAGGACTTGTTTTGAGATTGGAGGACTTGTTTTGAGATTGGAGGACTTGTTCTGATTTTGATGTGGTTGTTCTGATATTTTAAGACTTGTTCAGAGCTTGGAGGACTTGTTCAGAGCTTGGAGGACTTGTTCAGAGCTTGGAGGACTTGTTCTCTTTTAGGAGCATTTGGTCTGTGATTGGAGAATTTGTTCTGTGCCTGGAGAGCTTGCAGTGTCCTTGAAAAATTTTTTGTGGGCTTGGAGGAATTGTTCTGAGTTTGGGGGACTTGTTCTGAATCTGGGGGACTTGTTTTGAGTTAGGGGAATTGTTCAGAGCTTGGAGGACTTGTTCAGAGCTTGGAGGACTTGTTCTCTTTTAGGAGCATTTGGTCTGTGATTGGAGAATTTGTTCTCTGCCTGGAGAACTTTCACTATATTTGGAGGACATGTTGAGAGCCGGGAGGACATGTTGAGAGCCGGGAGGACATGTTGAGAGCCGGGAGGACATGTTGAGAGCCGGGAGGACATGTTGAGAGCCGGGAGGACATGTTGAGAGCCGGGAGGACATGTTGAGAGCCTGGAGGACATGTTGAGAGCCTGGAGGACATGTTCTCTTATTGGAGCATTTGGGAAGTCCTTGGGGGACTTGTTCTGTGCCTTGTGAACATGAACTATGATGACTGGAGGATTTGTTTTGAGATTGGAGGACTTGTTTTGAGATTGGAGGACTTGTTTTGAGATTGGAGGACTTGTTTTGAGATTGGAGGACTTGTTTTGAGATTGGAGGACTTGTTTTGAGATTGGAGGACTTGTTCTGAGTTTGATGTGGTTGTTCTGATATTTTAAGACTTGTTCAGAGCTTGGAGGACTTGTTCAGAGCTTGGAGGACTTGTTCTCTTTTAGGAGCATTTGGTCTGTGATCTTAGAATTTGTTCTGTGCCTGGAGAGCTTGCAGTGTGATTGAAAAATTTTTTGTGGGCTTGGAGAAATTGTTCTGAGTTTGGGGGACTTGTTCTGAATCTGGAGGACTTGTTTTGAGTTAGGGGAATTGTTCAGAGCTTGGAGGAGTTGTTCAGGGCTTGGAGGACTTGTTCTCTTTTAGGAGCATTTGGTCTGTGATTGGAGAATTTGTTCTCTGCCTGGAGAAATTTCACTATATTTGGAGGACATGTTGAGAGCCTGGAGGACATGTTGAGAGCCTGGAGGACATGTTGAGAGCCTGGAGGACATGTTGAGAGCCTGGAGGACATGTTGAGAGCCTGGAGGACATGTTGAGAGCCTGGAGGACATGTTGAGAGCCTGGAGGACATGTTGAGAGCCTGGAGGACATGTTGAGAGCCTGGAGGACATGTTCTCTTATCGGAGCTTTTGGTAAGTCATTGGGGGACTTGTTCTGTGCCTGGTGAACATGAACTATGATGACTGGAGGACTTGTTTTGAGATTGGAGGACTTGTTTTGAGATTGGAGGACTTGTTTTGAGATTGGAGGACTTGTTTTGAGATTGGAGGACTTGTTTTGAGATTGGAGGACTTGTTTTGAGTTTGATGTGGTTGTTCTGATATTTTAAGACTTGTTGAGAGCTTGGAGGACTTGTTCTCTTTTAGGAGCATTTGGTCTGTGATCTTAGAATTTGTTCTGTGCCTGGAGAGCTTGCAGTGTGATTGAAAAATTTTTTGTGGGCTTGGAGAAATTGTTCTGAGTTTGGGGGACTTGTTCTGAATCTGGGGGACTTGTTTTGAGTCAGGGGTATTGTTCAGAGCTTGGAGGACTTGTTCAGAGCTGGGAGGACTTGTTCTCTTTTAGGAGCATTTGGTCTGTGATTGGAGAATTTGTTCTCTGCCTGGAGAACTTTCACTATATTTGGAGGACATGTTGAGAGCCTGGAGGACATGTTGAGAGCCTGGAGGACATGTTGAGAGCCTGGAGGACATGTTGAGAGCCTGGAGGACATGTTGAGAGCCTGGAGGACATGTTGAGAGCCTGGAGGACATGTTGAGAGCCTGGAGGACATGTTGAGAGCCTGGAGGACATGTTGAGAGCCTGGAGGACATGTTGAGAGCCTGGAGGACATGTTCTCTTATCGTAGCATTTGGTAAGTCATTGGGGGACTTGTTCTGTGCCTGGTGAACATGAACTATGATGACTGGAGGATTTGTTTTGAGATGGGAGGTCTTGTTTTGAGATTGGAGGACTTGTTTTGAGATTGGAGGACTTGTTTTGAGATTGGAGGACTTGTTTTGAGATTGGAGGACTTGTTTTGAGATTGGAGGACTTGTTCTGAGTTTGATGTGGTTGTTCTGATATTTTAAGACTTGTTCAGAGCTTGGAGGACTTGTTCAGAGCTTGGAGGACTTGTTCAGAGCTTGGAGGACTTGTTCTCTTTAAGGAGCATTTGGTCTGTGATCTTAGAATTTGTTCTGTGCCTGGAGAGCTTGCAGTGTGATTGAAAAATTTTTTGTGGGCTTGGAGAAATTGTTCTGAGTTTGGGGGACTTGTTCTGAATCTGGGGGACTTGTTTTGAGTCAGGGGTATTGTTCAGAGCTTGGAGGACTTGTTCAGAGCTGGGAGGACTTGTTCTCTTTTAGGAGCATTTGGTCTGTGATTGGAGAATTTGTTCTCTGCCTGGAGAACTTTCACTATATTTGGAGGACATGTTGAGAGCCTGGAGGACATGTTGAGAGCCTGGAGGACATGTTGAGAGCCTGGAGGACATGTTGAGAGCCTGGAGGACATGTTGAGAGCCTGGAGGACATGTTGAGAGCCTGGAGGACATGTTGAGAGCCTGGAGGACATGTTGAGAGCCTGGAGGACATGTTGAGAGCCTGGAGGACATGTTGAGAGCCTGGAGGACATGTTGAGAGCCTGGAGGACATGTTGAGAGCCTGGAGGACATGTTGAGAGCCTGGAGGACATGTTGAGAGCCTGGAGGACATGTTGAGAGCCTGGAGGACATGTTGAGAGCCTGGAGGACATGTTGAGAGCCTGGAGGACATGTTCTCTTATCGGAGCATTTGGTAAGTCATTGGGGGACTTGTTCTGTGCCTGGTGAACATGAACTATGATGACTGGAGGATTTGTCTTGAGATTGGAGGACTTGTTTTGAGATTGGAGGACTTGTTTTGAGATTGGAGGACTTGTTCTGAGTTTGATGTGGTTGTTCTGATATTTTAAGACTTGTTCAGAGCTTGGAGGACTTGTTCTCTTTTAGGAGCATTTGGTCTGTGATTTTAGAATTTGTTCTGTGCCTGGAGAGCTTGCACTGTGATTGAAAAATTTTTTCTGGGCTTGGAGGAATTGTTCTGAGTTTGGGGGACTTGTTCTGAATCTGGGGGACTTGTTTTGAGCTAGGGGAATTGTTCAGAGCTTGGAGGACTTGTTCAGAGCTTGGAGGACTTGTTCAGGGCTTGGAGGACTTGTTCTCTTTTAGGAGCATTTGGTCTGTGATTGGAGAATTTCTTCTCTGCCTGGAGAACTTTCACTATATTTGGAGGACATGTTGAGAGCCTGGAGGACATGTTGAGAGCCTGGAGGACATGTTGAGAGCCTGGAGGACATGTTGAGAGCCTGGAGGACATGTTGAGAGCCTGGAGGACATGTTGAGAGCCTGGAGGACATGTTCTCTTATTGGAGCATTTGGTAAGTCATTGGGGGACTTGTTCTGTGCCTGGTGAACATGAACTATGATGACTGGAGGATTTGTTTTGAGATGGGAGGTCTTGTTTTGAGATTGGAGGACTTGTTTTGAGATTGGAGGACTTGTTTTGAGATTGGAGGACTTGTTTTGAGATTGGAGGACTTGTTTTGAGATTGGAGGACTTGTTCTGAGTTTGATGTGGTTGTTCTGATATTTTAAGACTTGTTCAGAGCTTGGAGGACTTGTTCAGAGCTTGGAGGACTTGTTCAGAGCTTGGAGGACTTGTTCAGAGCTTGGAGGACTTGTTCAGAGCTTGGAGGACTTGTTCTCTTTTAGGAGCATTTGGTCTGTGATTGGAGAATTTGTTCTGTGCCTGGAGAGCTTGCAGTGTGCTTGAAAAATTTTTTGTGGGCTTGGAGGAATTGTTGTGAGTTTGGGGGACTTGTTCTGAATCTGGGGGACTTGTTTTGAGTTAGGGGAATTGTTCAGAGCTTGGAGGACTTGTTCAGAGCTTGGAGGACTTGTTCTCTTTTAGGAGCATTTGGTCTGTGATTGGAGAATTTGTTCTCTGCCTGGAGAACTTTCACTATATTTGGAGGACATGTTGAGAGCCGGGAGGACATGTTGAGAGCCGGGAGGACATGTTGAGAGCCGGGAGGACATGTTGAGAGCCTGGAGGACATGTTGAGAGCCTGGAGGACATGTTGAGAGCCTGGAGGACATGTTGAGAGCCTGGAGGACATGTTGAGAGCCTGGAGGACATGTTCTCTTATTGGAGCATTTGGGAAGTCCTTGGGGGACTTGTTCTGTGCCTTGTGAACATGAACTATGATGACTGGAGGATTTGTTTTGAGATTGGAGGACTTGTTTTGAGATTGGAGGACTTGTTTTGAGATTGGAGGACTTGTTTTGAGATTGGAGGACTTGTTTTGAGATTGGAGGACTTGTTCTGAGTTTGATGTGGTTGTTCTGATATTTTAAGACTTGTTCAGAGCTTGGAGGAGTTGTTCAGGGCTTGGAGGACTTGTTCTCTTTTAGGAGCATTTGGTCTGTGATTGGAGAATTTGTTCTCTGCCTGGAGAACTTTCACTATATTTGGAGGACATGTTGAGAGCCTGGAGGACATGTTGAGTGCCTGGAGGACATGTTGAGAGCCTGGAGGACATGTTGAGAGCCTGGAGGACATGTTGAGAGCCTGGAGGACATGTTGAGAGCCTGGAGGACATGTTGAGAGCCTGGAGGACATGTTGAGAGCCTGGAGGACATGTTGAGAGCCTGGAGGACATGTTGAGAGCCTGGAGGACATGTTGAGAGCCTGGAGGACATGTTGAGAGCCTGGAGGACATGTTGAGAGCCTGGAGGACATGTTCTCTTATCGGAGCTTTTGGTAAGTCATTGGGGGACTTGTTCTGTGCCTGGTGAACATGAACTATGATGACTGGAGGACTTGTTTTGAGATTGGAGGACTTGTTTTGAGATTGGAGGACTTGTTTTGAGATTGGAGGACTTGTTTTGAGATTGGAGGACTTGTTTTGAGATTGGAGGACTTGTTTTGAGTTTGATGTGGTTGTTCTGATATTTTAAGACTTGTTGAGAGCTTGGAGGACTTGTTCTCTTTTAGGAGCATTTGGTCTGTGATCTTAGAATTTGTTCTGTGCCTGGAGAGCTTGCAGTGTGATTGAAAAATTTTTTGTGGGCTTGGAGAAATTGTTCTGAGTTTGGGGGACTTGTTCTGAATCTGGGGGACTTGTTTTGAGTCAGGGGTATTGTTCAGAGCTTGGAGGACTTGTTCAGAGCTGGGAGGACTTGTTCTCTTTTAGGAGCATTTGGTCTGTGATTGGAGAATTTGTTCTCTGCCTGGAGAACTTTCACTATATTTGGAGGACATGTTGAGAGCCTGGAGGACATGTTGAGAGCCTGGAGGACATGTTGAGAGCCTGGAGGACATGTTGAGAGCCTGGAGGACATGTTGAGAGCCTGGAGGACATGTTGAGAGCCTGGAGGACATGTTGAGAGCCTGGAGGACATGTTGAGAGCCTGGAGGACATGTTGAGAGCCTGGAGGACATGTTGAGAGCCTGGAGGACATGTTGAGAGCCTGGAGGACATGTTGAGAGCCTGGAGGACATGTTGAGAGCCTGGAGGACATGTTGAGAGCCTGGAGGACATGTTCTCTTATCGGAGCATTTGGTAAGTCATTGGGGGACTTGTTCTGTGCCTGGTGAACATGAACTATGATGACTGGAGGATTTGTCTTGAGATTGGAGGACTTGTTTTGAGATTGGAGGACTTGTTTTGAGATTGGAGGACTTGTTTTGAGATTGGAGGACTTGTTTTGAGATTGGAGGACTTGTTTTGAGATTGGAGGACTTGTTCTGAGTTTGATGTGGTTGTTCTGATATTTTAAGACTTGTTCAGAGCTTGGAGGACTTGTTCTCTTTTAGGAGCATTTGGTCTGTGATTTTAGAATTTGTTCTGTGCCTGGAGAGCTTGCACTGTGATTGAAAAATTTTTTCTGGGCTTGGAGGAATTGTTCTGAGTTTGGGGGACTTGTTCTGAATCTGGGGGACTTGTTTAGAGTTAGGGGAATTGTTCAGAGCTTGGAGGACTTGTTCAGAGCTTGGAGGACTTGTTCAGGGCTTGGAGGACTTGTTCTCTTTTAGGAGCATTTGGTCTGTGATTGGAGAATTTCTTCTCTGCCTGGAGAACTTTCACTATATTTGGAGGACATGTTGAGAGCCTGGAGGACATGTTGAGAGCCTGGAGGACATGTTGAGAGCCTGGAGGACATGTTGAGAGCCTGGAGGACATGTTGAGAGCCTGGAGGACATGTTGAGAGCCTGGAGGACATGTTGAGAGCCTGGAGGACATGTTGAGAGCCTGGAGGACATGTTGAGAGCCTGGAGGACATGTTGAGAGCCTGGAGGACATGTTCTCTTATCGGAGCTTTTCGTAAGTCATTGGGGGACTTGTTCTGTGCCTGGTGAACATGAACTATGATGACTGGAGGACTTGTTTTGAGATTGGAGGACTTGTTTTGAGATTGGAGGACTTGTTTTGAGATTGGAGGACTTGTTTTGAGATTGGAGGACTTGTTTTGAGATTGGAGGACTTGTTTTGAGTTTGATGTGGTTGTTCTGATATTTTAAGACTTGTTGAGAGCTTGGAGGACTTGTTCTCTTTTAGGAGCATTTGGTCTGTGATCTTAGAATTTGTTCTGTGCCTGGAGAGCTTGCAGTGTGATTGAAAAATTTTTTGTGGGCTTGGAGAAATTGTTCTGAGTTTGGGGGACTTGTTCTGAATCTGGGGGACTTGTTTTGAGTCAGGGGTATTGTTCAGAGCTTGGAGGACTTGTTCAGAGCTGGGAGGACTTGTTCTCTTTTAGGAGCATTTGGTCTGTGATTGGAGAATTTGTTCTCTGCCTGGAGAACTTTCACTATATTTGGAGGACATGTTGAGAGCCTGGAGGACATGTTGAGAGCCTGGAGGACATGTTGAGAGCCTGGAGGACATGTTGAGAGCCTGGAGGACATGTTGAGAGCCTGGAGGACATGTTGAGAGCCTGGAGGACATGTTGAGAGCCTGGAGGACATGTTGAGAGCCTGGAGGACATGTTCTCTTATCGGAGCATTTGGTAAGTCATTGGGGGACTTGTTCTGTGCCTGGTGAACATGAACTATGATGACTGGAGGATTTGTCTTGAGATTGGAGGACTTGTTTTGAGATTGGAGGACTTGTTTTGAGATTGGAGGACTTGTTCTGAGTTTGATGTGGTTGTTCTGATATTTTAAGACTTGTTCAGAGCTTGGAGGACTTGTTCTCTTTCAGGAGCATTTGGTCTGTGATTTTAGAATTTGTTCTGTGCCTGGAGAGCTTGCACTGTGATTGAAAAATTTTTTCTGGGCTTGGAGGAATTGTTCTGAGTTTGGGGGACTTGTTCTGAATCTGGGGGACTTGTTTTGAGCTAGGGGAATTGTTCAGAGCTTGGAGGACTTGTTCAGAGCTTGGAGGACTTGTTCAGGGCTTGGAGGACTTGTTCTCTTTTAGGAGCATTTGGTCTGTGATTGGAGAATTTCTTCTCTGCCTGGAGAACTTTCACTATATTTGGAGGACATGTTGAGAGCCTGGAGGACATGTTGAGAGCCTGGAGGACATGTTGAGAGCCTGGAGGACATGTTGAGAGCCTGGAGGACATGTTGAGAGCCTGGAGGACATGTTGAGAGCCTGGAGGACATGTTGAGAGCCTGGAGGACATGTTGAGAGCCTGGAGGACATGTTGAGAGCCTGGAGGACATGTTGAGAGCCTGGAGGACATGTTCTCTTATCGTAGCATTTGGTAAGTCATTGGGGGACTTGTTCTGTGCCTGGTGAACATGAACTATGATGACTGGAGGATTTGTTTTGAGATGGGAGGTCTTGTTTTGAGATTGGAGGACTTGTTTTGAGATTGGAGGACTTGTTTTGAGATTGGAGGACTTGTTTTGAGATTGGAGGACTTGTTTTGAGATTGGAGGACTTGTTCTGAGTTTGATGTGGTTGTTCTGATATTTTAAGACTTGTTCAGAGCTTGGAGGACTTGTTCAGAGCTTGGAGGACTTGTTCAGAGCTTGGAGGACTTGTTCTCTTTAAGGAGCATTTGGTCTGTGATCTTAGAATTTGTTCTGTGCCTGGAGAGCTTGCAGTGTGATTGAAAAATTTTTTGTGGGCTTGGAGAAATTGTTCTGAGTTTGGGGGACTTGTTCTGAATCTGGGGGACTTGTTTTGAGTCAGTGGTATTGTTCAGAGCTTGGAGGACTTGTTCAGAGCTGGGAGGACTTGATCTCTTTTAGGAGCATTTGGTCTGTGATTGGAGAATTTGTTCTCTGCCTGGAGAACTTTCACTATATTTGGAGGACATGTTGAGAGCCTGGAGGACATGTTGAGAGCCTGGAGGACATGTTGAGAGCCTGGAGGACATGTTGAGAGCCTGGAGGACATGTTGAGAGCCTGGAGGACATGTTGAGAGCCTGGAGGACATGTTGAGAGCCTGGAGGACATGTTGAGAGCCTGGAGGACATGTTGAGAGCCTGGAGGACATGTTGAGAGCCTGGAGGACATGTTGAGAGCCTGGAGGACATGTTGAGAGCCTGGAGGACATGTTGAGAGCCTGGAGGACATGTTCTCTTATCGGAGCATTTGGTAAGTCATTGGGGGACTTGTTCTGTGCCTGGTGAACATGAACTATGATGACTGGAGGATTTGTCTTGAGATTGGAGGACTTGTTTTGAGATTGGAGGACTTGTTTTGAGATTGGAGGACTTGTTCTGAGTTTGATGTGGTTGTTCTGATATTTTAAGACTTGTTCAGAGCTTGGAGGACTTGTTCTCTTTCAGGAGCATTTGGTCTGTGATTTTAGAATTTGTTCTGTGCCTGGAGAGCTTGCACTGTGATTGAAAAATTTTTTCTGGGCTTGGAGGAATTGTTCTGAGTTTGGGGGACTTGTTCTGAATCTGGGGGACTTGTTTTGAGCTAGGGGAATTGTTCAGAGCTTGGAGGACTTGTTCAGAGCTTGGAGGACTTGTTCAGGGCTTGGAGGACTTGTTCTCTTTTAGGAGCATTTGGTCTGTGATTGGAGAATTTCTTCTCTGCCTGGAGAACTTTCACTATATTTGGAGGACATGTTGAGAGCCTGGAGGACATGTTGAGAGCCTGGAGGACATGTTGAGAGCCTGGAGGACATGTTGAGAGCCTGGAGGACATGTTGAGAGCCTGGAGGACATGTTGAGAGCCTGGAGGACATGTTGAGAGCCTGGAGGACATGTTGAGAGCCTGGAGGACATGTTCTCTTATCGTAGCATTTGGTAAGTCATTGGGGGACTTGTTCTGTGCCTGGTGAACATGAACTATGATGACTGGAGGATTTGTTTTGAGATGGGAGGTCTTGTTTTGAGATTGGAGGACTTGTTTTGAGATTGGAGGACTTGTTTTGAGATTGGAGGACTTGTTTTGAGATTGGAGGACTTGTTTTGAGATTGGAGGACTTGTTCTGAGTTTGATGTGGTTGTTCTGATATTTTAAGACTTGTTCAGAGCTTGGAGGACTTGTTCAGAGCTTGGAGGACTTGTTCAGAGCTTGGAGGACTTGTTCTCATTTAGGAGCATTTGGTCTGTGATCTTAGAATTTGTTCTGTGCCTGGAGAGCTTGCAGTGTGATTGAAAAATTTTTTGTGGGCTTGGAGAAATTGTTCTGAGTTTGGGGGACTTGTTCTGAATCTGGGGGACTTGTTTTGAGTCAGTGGTATTGTTCAGAGCTTGGAGGACTTGTTCAGAGCTGGGAGGACTTGATCTCTTTTAGGAGCATTTGGTCTGTGATTGGAGAATTTGTTCTCTGCCTGGAGAACTTTCACTATATTTGGAGGACATGTTGAGAGCCTGGAGGACATGTTGAGAGCCTGGAGGACATGTTGAGAGCCTGGAGGACATGTTGAGAGCCTGGAGGACATGTTGAGAGCCTGGAGGACATGTTGAGAGCCTGGAGGACATGTTGAGAGCCTGGAGGACATGTTGAGAGCCTGGAGGACATGTTGAGAGCCTGGAGGACATGTTGAGAGCCTGGAGGACATGTTCTCTTATCGGAGCATTTGGTAAGTGATTGGGGGACTTGTTCTGTGCCTGGTGAACATGAACTATGATGACTGGAGGATTTGTCTTGAGATTGGAGGACTTGTTTTGAGATTGGAGGACTTGTTTTGAGATTGGAGGACTTGTTCTGAGTTTGATGTGGTTGTTCTGATATTTTAAGACTTGTTCAGAGCTTGGAGGACTTGTTCTCTTTCAGGAGCATTTGGTCTGTGATTTTAGAATTTGTTCTGTGCCTGGAGAGCTTGCACTGTGATTGAAAAATTTTTTCTGGGCTTGGAGGAATTGTTCTGAGTTTGGGGGACTTGTTCTGAATCTGGGGGACTTGTTTTGAGCTAGGGGAATTGTTCAGAGCTTGGAGGACTTGTTCAGAGCTTGGAGGACTTGTTCAGGGCTTGGAGGACTTGTTCTCTTTTAGGAGCATTTGGTCTGTGATTGGAGAATTTCTTCTCTGCCTGGAGAACTTTCACTATATTTGGAGGACATGTTGAGAGCCTGGAGGACATGTTGAGAGCCTGGAGGACATGTTGAGAGCCTGGAGGACATGTTGAGAGCCTGGAGGACATGTTGAGAGCCTGGAGGACATGTTGAGAGCCTGGAGGACATGTTGAGAGCCTGGAGGACATGTTGAGAGCCTGGAGGACATGTTGAGAGCCTGGAGGACATGTTGAGAGCCTGGAGGACATGTTCTCTTATCGTAGCATTTGGTAAGTCATTGGGGGACTTGTTCTGTGCCTGGTGAACATGAACTATGATGACTGGAGGATTTGTTTTGAGATGGGAGGTCTTGTTTTGAGATTGGAGGACTTGTTTTGAGATTGGAGGACTTGTTTTGAGATTGGAGGACTTGTTTTGAGATTGGAGGACTTGTTTTGAGATTGGAGGACTTGTTTTGAGATTGGAGGACTTGTTCTGAGTTTGATGTGGTTGTTCTGATATTTTAAGACTTGTTCAGAGCTTGGAGGACTTGTTCAGAGCTTGGAGGACTTGTTCAGAGCTTGGAGGACTTGTTCTCTTTAAGGAGCATTTGGTCTGTGATCTTAGAATTTGTTCTGTGCCTGGAGAGCTTGCAGTGTGATTGAAAAATTTTTTGTGGGCTTGGAGAAATTGTTCTGAGTTTGGGGGACTTGTTCTGAATCTGGGGGACTTGTTTTGAGTCAGTGGTATTGTTCAGAGCTTGGAGGACTTGTTCAGAGCTGGGAGGACTTGTTCTCTTTTAGGAGCATTTGGTCTGTGATTGGAGAATTTGTTCTCTGCCTGGAGAACTTTCACTATATTTGGAGGACATGTTGAGAGCCTGGAGGACATGTTGAGAGCCTGGAGGACATGTTGAGAGCCTGGAGGACATGTTGAGAGCCTGGAGGACATGTTGAGAGCCTGGAGGACATGTTGAGAGCCTGGAGGACATGTTGAGAGCCTGGAGGACATGTTGAGAGCCTGGAGGACATGTTGAGAGCCTGGAGGACATGTTGAGAGCCTGGAGGACATGTTGAGAGCCTGGAGGACATGTTGAGAGCCTGGAGGACATGTTGAGAGCCTGGAGGACATGTTCTCTTATCGGAGCATTTGGTAAGTCATTGGGGGACTTGTTCTGTGCCTGGTGAACATGAACTATGATGACTGGAGGATTTGTCTTGAGATTGGAGGACTTGTTTTGAGATTGGAGGACTTGTTTTGAGATTGGAGGACTTGTTCTGAGTTTGATGTGGTTGTTCTGATATTTTAAGACTTGTTCAGAGCTTGGAGGACTTGTTCTCTTTTAGGAGCATTTGGTCTGTGATTTTAGAATTTGTTCTGTGCCTGGAGAGCTTGCACTGTGATTGAAAAATTTTTTCTGGGCTTGGAGGAATTGTTCTGAGTTTGGGGGACTTGTTCTGAATCTGGGGGACTTGTTTTGAGCTAGGGGAATTGTTCAGAGCTTGGAGGACTTGTTCAGAGCTTGGAGGACTTGTTCAGAGCTTGGAGGACTTGTTCAGAGCTTGGAGGACTTGTTCAGGGCTTGGAGGACTTGTTCTCTTTTAGGAGCATTTGGTCTGTGATTGGAGAATTTCTTCTCTGCCTGGAGAACTTTCACTATATTTGGAGGACATGTTGAGAGCCTGGAGGACATGTTGAGAGCCTGGAGGACATGTTGAGAGCCTGGAGGACATGTTGAGAGCCTGGAGGACATGTTGAGAGCCTGGAGGACATGTTGAGAGCCTGGAGGACATGTTGAGAGCCTGGAGGACATGTTGAGAGCCTGGAGGACATGTTGAGAGCCTGGAGGACATGTTGAGAGCCTGGAGGACATGTTGAGAGCCTGGAGGACATGTTCTCTTATTGGAGCATTTGGTAAGTCATTGGGGGACTTGTTCTGTGCCTGGTGAACATGAACTATGATGACTGGAGGATTTGTTTTGAGATGGGAGGTCTTGTTTTGAGATTGGAGGACTTGTTTTGAGATTGGAGGACTTGTTTTGAGATTGGAGGACTTGTTTTGAGATTGGAGGACTTGTTTTGAGATTGGAGGACTTGTTTTGAGATTGGAGGACTTGTTTTGAGATTGGAGGACTTGTTCTGAGTTTGATGTGGTTGTTCTGATATTTTAAGACTTGTTCAGAGCTTGGAGGACTTGTTCAGAGCTTGGAGGACTTGTTCAGAGCTTGGAGGACTTGTTCAGAGCTTGGAGGACTTGTTCTCTTTTAGGAGCATTTGGTCTGTGATTGGAGAATTTGTTCTGTGCCTGGAGAGCTTGCAGTGTGCTTGAAAAATTTTTTGTGGGCTTGGAGGAATTGTTCTGAGTTTGGGGGACTTGTTCTGAATCTGGGGGACTTGTTTTGAGTTAGGGGAATTGTTCAGAGCTTGGAGGACTTGTTCAGAGCTTGGAGGACTTGTTCTCTTTTAGGAGCATTTGGTCTGTGATTGGAGAATTTGTTCTCTGCCTGGAGAACTTTCACTATATTTGGAGGACATGTTGAGAGCCGGGAGGACATGTTGAGAGCCGGGAGGACATGTTGAGAGCCGGGAGGACATGTTGAGAGCCTGGAGGACATGTTGAGAGCCTGGAGGACATGTTGAGAGCCTGGAGGACATGTTGAGAGCCTGGAGGACATGTTGAGAGCCTGGAGGACATGTTGAGAGCCTGGAGGACATGTTGAGAGCCTGGAGGACATGTTGAGAGCCTGGAGGACATGTTCTCTTATTGGAGCATTTGGGAAGTCCTTGGGGGACTTGTTCTGTGCCTTGTGAACATGAACTATGATGACTGGAGGATTTGTTTTGAGATTGGAGGACTTGTTTTGAGATTGGAGGACTTGTTTTGAGATTGGAGGACTTGTTTTGAGATTGGAGGACTTGTTTTGAGATTGGAGGACTTGTTTTGAGATTGGAGGACTTGTTCTGAGATTGGAGGACTTGTTCTGAGTTTGATGTGGTTGTTCTGATATTTTAAGACTTGTTCAGAGCTTGGAGGACTTGTTCAGAGCTTGGAGGACTTGTTCAGAGCTTGGAGGACTTGTTCAGAGCTTGGAGGACTTGTTCAGAGCTTGGAGGACTTGTTCTCTTTTAGGAGCATTTGGTCTGTGATTGGAGAATTTGTTCTGTGCCTGGAGAGCTTGCAGTGTGCTTGAAAAATTTTTTGTGGGCTTGGAGGAATTGTTCTGAGTTTGGGGGACTTGTTCTGAATCTGGGGGACTTGTTTTGAGTTAGGGGAATTGTTCAGAGCTTGGAGGACTTGTTCAGAGCTTGGAGGACTTGTTCTCTTTTAGGAGCATTTGGTCTGTGATTGGAGAATTTGTTCTCTGCCTGGAGAACTTTCACTATATTTGGAGGACATGTTGAGAGCCGGGAGGACATGTTGAGAGCCGGGAGGACATGTTGAGAGCCGGGAGGACATGTTGAGAGCCTGGAGGACATGTTGAGAGCCTGGAGGACATGTTGAGAGCCTGGAGGACATGTTGAGAGCCTGGAGGACATGTTGAGAGCCTGGAGGACATGTTGAGAGCCTGGAGGACATGTTGAGAGCCTGGAGGACATGTTGAGAGCCTGGAGGACATGTTGAGAGCCTGGAGGACATGTTCTCTTATCGGAGCATTTGGTAAGTCATTGGGGGATATGTTCTGTGCCTGCTGAACATGAACTATGATGACTGGAGGACTTGTTTTGAGATTGGAGGACTTGTTTTGAGATTGGAGGACTTGTTTTGAGATTGGAGGACTTGTTTTGAGTTTGATGTGGTTGTTCTGATATTTTAAGACTTGTTCAGAGCTTGGAGGACTTGTTCTCTTTTAGGAGCATTTGGTCTGTGATCTTAGAATTTGTTCTGTGCCTGGAGAGCTTGCAGTGTGAGTGAAAAATTTTTTGTGGGCTTGGAGAAATTGTTCTGAGTTTGGGGGACTTGTTCTGAATCTGGGGGACTTGTTTTGAGCTAGGGGAATTGTTCAGAGCTTGGAGGACTTGTTCAGAGCTTGGAGGACTTGTTCAGGGCTTGGAGGACTTGTTCTCTTTTAGGAGCATTTGGTCTGTGATTGGAGAATTTCTTCTCTGCCTGGAGAACTTTCACTATATTTGGAGGACATGTTGAGAGCCTGGAGGACATGTTGAGAGCCTGGAGGACATGTTGAGAGCCTGGAGGACATGTTGAGAGCCTGGAGGACATGTTGAGAGCCTGGAGGACATGTTGAGAGCCTGGAGGACATGTTGAGAGCCTGGAGGACATGTTGAGAGCCTGGAGGACATGTTGAGAGCCTGGAGGACATGTTGAGAGCCTGGAGGACATGTTGAGAGCCTGGAGGACATGTTGAGAGCCTGGAGGACATGTTGAGAGCCTGGAGGACATGTTGAGAGCCTGGAGGACATGTTGAGAGCCTGGAGGACATGTTCTCTTATTGGAGCATTTGGTAAGTCATTGGGGGACTTGTTCTGTGCCTGGTGAACATGAACTATGATGACTGGAGGATTTGTTTTGAGATGGGAGGTCTTGTTTTGAGATTGGAGGACTTGTTTTGAGATTGGAGGACTTGTTTTGAGATTGGAGGACTTGTTTTGAGATTGGAGGACTTGTTTTGAGATTGGAGGACTTGTTTTGAGATTGGAGGACTTGTTCTGAGTTTGATGTGGTTGTTCTGATATTTTAAGACTTGTTCAGAGCTTGGAGGACTTGTTCAGAGCTTGGAGGACTTGTTCAGAGCTTGGAGGACTTGTTCAGAGCTTGGAGGACTTGTTCTCTTTTAGGAGCATTTGGTCTGTGATTGGAGAATTTGTTCTGTGCCTGGAGAGCTTGCAGTGTGCTTGAAAAATTTTTTGTGGGCTTGGAGGAATTGTTCTGAGTTTGGGGGACTTGTTCTGAATCTGGGGGACTTGTTTTGAGTTAGGGGAATTGTTCAGAGCTTGGAGGACTTGTTCAGAGCTTGGAGGACTTGTTCTCTTTTAGGAGCATTTGGTCTGTGATTGGAGAATTTGTTCTCTGCCTGGAGAACTTTCACTATATTTGGAGGACATGTTGAGAGCCGGGAGGACATGTTGAGAGCCGGGAGGACATGTTGAGAGCCGGGAGGACATGTTGAGAGCCTGGAGGACATGTTGAGAGCCTGGAGGACATGTTGAGAGCCTGGAGGACATGTTGAGAGCCTGGAGGACATGTTGAGAGCCTGGAGGACATGTTGAGAGCCTGGAGGACATGTTGAGAGCCTGGAGGACATGTTGAGAGCCTGGAGGACATGTTGAGAGCCTGGAGGACATGTTGAGAGCCTGGAGGACATGTTCTCTTATTGGAGCATTTGGGAAGTCCTTGGGGGACTTGTTCTGTGCCTTGTGAACATGAACTATGATGACTGGAGGATTTGTTTTGAGATTGGAGGACTTGTTTTGAGATTGGAGGACTTGTTTTGAGATTGGAGGACTTGTTTTGAGATTGGAGGACTTGTTTTGAGATTGGAGGACTTGTTTTGAGATTGGAGGACTTGTTCTGAGATTGGAGGACTTGTTCTGAGTTTGATGTGGTTGTTCTGATATTTTAAGACTTGTTGAGAGCTTGGAGGACTTGTTCTCTTTTAGGAGCATTTGGTCTGTGATCTTAGAATTTGTTCTGTGCCTGGAGAGCTTGCAGTGTGATTGAAAAATTTTTTGTGGGCTTGGAGAAATTGTTCTGAGTTTGGGGGACTTGTTCTGAATCTGGGGGACTTGTTTTGAGTCAGGGGTATTGTTCAGAGCTTGGAGGACTTGTTCAGAGCTGGGAGGACTTGTTCTCTTTTAGGAGCATTTGGTCTGTGATTGGAGAATTTGTTCTCTGCCTGGAGAACTTTCACTATATTTGGAGGACATGTTGAGAGCCTGGAGGACATGTTGAGAGCCTGGAGGACATGTTGAGAGCCTGGAGGACATGTTGAGAGCCTGGAGGACATGTTGAGAGCCTGGAGGACATGTTGAGAGCCTGGAGGACATGTTCTCTTATCGGAGCATTTGGTAAGTCATTGGGGGACTTGTTCTGTGCCTGGTGAACATGAACTATGATGACTGGAGGATTTGTCTTGAGATTGGAGGACTTGTTTTGAGATTGGAGGACTTGTTTTGAGATTGGAGGACTTGTTCTGAGTTTGATGTGGTTGTTCTGATATTTTAAGACTTGTTCAGAGCTTGGAGGACTTGTTCTCTTTCAGGAGCATTTGGTCTGTGATTTTAGAATTTGTTCTGTGCCTGGAGAGCTTGCACTGTGATTGAAAAATTTTTTCTGGGCTTGGAGGAATTGTTCTGAGTTTGGGGGACTTGTTCTGAATCTGGGGGACTTGTTTTGAGCTAGGGGAATTGTTCAGAGCTTGGAGGACTTGTTCAGAGCTTGGAGGACTTGTTCAGGGCTTGGAGGACTTGTTCTCTTTTAGGAGCATTTGGTCTGTGATTGGAGAATTTCTTCTCTGCCTGGAGAACTTTCACTATATTTGGAGGACATGTTGAGAGCCTGGAGGACATGTTGAGAGCCTGGAGGACATGTTGAGAGCCTGGAGGACATGTTGAGAGCCTGGAGGACATGTTGAGAGCCTGGAGGACATGTTGAGAGCCTGGAGGACATGTTGAGAGCCTGGAGGACATGTTCTCTTATCGTAGCATTTGGTAAGTCATTGGGGGACTTGTTCTGTGCCTGGTGAACATGAACTATGATGACTGGAGGATTTGTTTTGAGATGGGAGGTCTTGTTTTGAGATTGGAGGACTTGTTTTGAGATTGGAGGACTTGTTTTGAGATTGGAGGACTTGTTTTGAGATTGGAGGACTTGTTCTGAGTTTGATGTGGTTGTTCTGATATTTTAAGACTTGTTCAGAGCTTGGAGGACTTGTTCAGAGCTTGGAGGACTTGTTCAGAGCTTGGAGGACTTGTTCTCTTTAAGGAGCATTTGGTCTGTGATCTTAGAATTTGTTCTGTGCCTGGAGAGCTTGCAGTGTGATTGAAAAATTTTTTGTGGGCTTGGAGAAATTGTTCTGAGTTTGGGGGACTTGTTCTGAATCTGGGGGACTTGTTTTGAGTCAGTGGTATTGTTCAGAGCTTGGAGGACTTGTTCAGAGCTGGGAGGACTTGATCTCTTTTAGGAGCATTTGGTCTGTGATTGGAGAATTTGTTCTCTGCCTGGAGAACTTTCACTATATTTGGAGGACATGTTGAGAGCCTGGAGGACATGTTGAGAGCCTGGAGGACATGTTGAGAGCCTGGAGGACATGTTGAGAGCCTGGAGGACATGTTGAGAGCCTGGAGGACATGTTGAGAGCCTGGAGGACATGTTGAGAGCCTGGAGGACATGTTGAGAGCCTGGAGGACATGTTGAGAGCCTGGAGGACATGTTGAGAGCCTGGAGGACATGTTGAGAGCCTGGAGGACATGTTCTCTTATCGGAGCATTTGGTAAGTCATTGGGGGACTTGTTCTGTGCCTGGTGAACATGAACTATGATGACTGGAGGATTTGTCTTGAGATTGGAGGACTTGTTTTGAGATTGGAGGACTTGTTTTGAGATTGGAGGACTTGTTCTGAGTTTGATGTGGTTGTTCTGATATTTTAAGACTTGTTCAGAGCTTGGAGGACTTGTTCTCTTTCAGGAGCATTTGGTCTGTGATTTTAGAATTTGTTCTGTGCCTGGAGAGCTTGCACTGTGATTGAAAAATTTTTTCTGGGCTTGGAGGAATTGTTCTGAGTTTGGGGGACTTGTTCTGAATCTGGGGGACTTGTTTTGAGCTAGGGGAATTGTTCAGAGCTTGGAGGACTTGTTCAGAGCTTGGAGGACTTGTTCAGGGCTTGGAGGACTTGTTCTCTTTTAGGAGCATTTGGTCTGTGATTGGAGAATTTCTTCTCTGCCTGGAGAACTTTCACTATATTTGGAGGACATGTTGAGAGCCTGGAGGACATGTTGAGAGCCTGGAGGACATGTTGAGAGCCTGGAGGACATGTTGAGAGCCTGGAGGACATGTTGAGAGCCTGGAGGACATGTTGAGAGCCTGGAGGACATGTTGAGAGCCTGGAGGACATGTTGAGAGCCTGGAGGACATGTTGAGAGCCTGGAGGACATGTTCTCTTATCGTAGCATTTGGTAAGTCATTGGGGGACTTGTTCTGTGCCTGGTGAACATGAACTATGATGACTGGAGGATTTGTTTTGAGATGGGAGGTCTTGTTTTGAGATTGGAGGACTTGTTTTGAGATTGGAGGACTTGTTTTGAGATTGGAGGACTTGTTTTGAGATTGGAGGACTTGTTTTGAGATTGGAGGACTTGTTCTGAGTTTGATGTGGTTGTTCTGATATTTTAAGACTTGTTCAGAGCTTGGAGGACTTGTTCAGAGCTTGGAGGACTTGTTCAGAGCTTGGAGGACTTGTTCTCTTTAAGGAGCATTTGGTCTGTGATCTTAGAATTTGTTCTGTGCCTGGAGAGCTTGCAGTGTGATTGAAAAATTTTTTGTGGGCTTGGAGAAATTGTTCTGAGTTTGGGGGACTTGTTCTGAATCTGGGGGACTTGTTTTGAGTCAGTGGTATTGTTCAGAGCTTGGAGGACTTGTTCAGAGCTGGGAGGACTTGATCTCTTTTAGGAGCATTTGGTCTGTGATTGGAGAATTTGTTCTCTGCCTGGAGAACTTTCACTATATTTGGAGGACATGTTGAGAGCCTGGAGGACATGTTGAGAGCCTGGAGGACATGTTGAGAGCCTGGAGGACATGTTGAGAGCCTGGAGGACATGTTGAGAGCCTGGAGGACATGTTGAGAGCCTGGAGGACATGTTGAGAGCCTGGAGGACATGTTGAGAGCCTGGAGGACATGTTGAGAGCCTGGAGGACATGTTGAGAGCCTGGAGGACATGTTGAGAGCCTGGAGGACATGTTCTCTTATCGGAGCATTTGGTAAGTCATTGGGGGACTTGTTCTGTGCCTGGTGAACATGAACTATGATGACTGGAGGATTTGTCTTGAGATTGGAGGACTTGTTTTGAGATTGGAGGACTTGTTTTGAGATTGGAGGACTTGTTCTGAGTTTGATGTGGTTGTTCTGATATTTTAAGACTTGTTCAGAGCTTGGAGGACTTGTTCTCTTTCAGGAGCATTTGGTCTGTGATTTTAGAATTTGTTCTGTGCCTGGAGAGCTTGCACTGTGATTGAAAAATTTTTTCTGGGCTTGGAGGAATTGTTCTGAGTTTGGGGGACTTGTTCTGAATCTGGGGGACTTGTTTTGAGCTAGGGGAATTGTTCAGAGCTTGGAGGACTTGTTCAGAGCTTGGAGGACTTGTTCAGGGCTTGGAGGACTTGTTCTCTTTTAGGAGCATTTGGTCTGTGATTGGAGAATTTCTTCTCTGCCTGGAGAACTTTCACTATATTTGGAGGACATGTTGAGAGCCTGGAGGACATGTTGAGAGCCTGGAGGACATGTTGAGAGCCTGGAGGACATGTTGAGAGCCTGGAGGACATGTTGAGAGCCTGGAGGACATGTTCTCTTATCGTAGCATTTGGTAAGTCATTGGGGGACTTGTTCTGTGCCTGGTGAACATGAACTATGATGACTGGAGGATTTGTTTTGAGATGGGAGGTCTTGTTTTGAGATTGGAGGACTTGTTTTGAGATTGGAGGACTTGTTTTGAGATTGGAGGACTTGTTTTGAGATTGGAGGACTTGTTTTGAGATTGGAGGACTTGTTTTGAGATTGGAGGACTTGTTCTGAGTTTGATGTGGTTGTTCTGATATTTTAAGACTTGTTCAGAGCTTGGAGGACTTGTTCAGAGCTTGGAGGACTTGTTCAGAGCTTGGAGGACTTGTTCTCTTTAAGGAGCATTTGGTCTGTGATCTTAGAATTTGTTCTGTGCCTGGAGAGCTTGCAGTGTGATTGAAAAATTTTTTGTGGGCTTGGAGAAATTGTTCTGAGTTTGGGGGACTTGTTCTGAATCTGGGGGACTTGTTTTGAGTCAGTGGTATTGTTCAGAGCTTGGAGGACTTGTTCAGAGCTGGGAGGACTTGTTCTCTTTTAGGAGCATTTGGTCTGTGATTGGAGAATTTGTTCTCTGCCTGGAGAACTTTCACTATATTTGGAGGACATGTTGAGAGCCTGGAGGACATGTTGAGAGCCTGGAGGACATGTTGAGAGCCTGGAGGACATGTTGAGAGCCTGGAGGACATGTTGAGAGCCTGGAGGACATGTTGAGAGCCTGGAGGACATGTTGAGAGCCTGGAGGACATGTTGAGAGCCTGGAGGACATGTTGAGAGCCTGGAGGACATGTTGAGAGCCTGGAGGACATGTTCTCTTATCGGAGCATTTGGTAAGTCATTGGGGGACTTGTTCTGTGCCTGGTGAACATGAACTATGATGACTGGAGGATTTGTCTTGAGATTGGAGGACTTGTTTTGAGATTGGAGGACTTGTTTTGAGATTGGAGGACTTGTTCTGAGTTTGATGTGGTTGTTCTGATATTTTAAGACTTGTTCAGAGCTTGGAGGACTTGTTCTCTTTTAGGAGCATTTGGTCTGTGATTTTAGAATTTGTTCTGTGCCTGGAGAGCTTGCACTGTGATTGAAAAATTTTTTCTGGGCTTGGAGGAATTGTTCTGAGTTTGGGGGACTTGTTCTGAATCTGGGGGACTTGTTTTGAGCTAGGGGAATTGTTCAGAGCTTGGAGGACTTGTTCAGAGCTTGGAGGACTTGTTCAGAGCTTGGAGGACTTGTTCAGAGCTTGGAGGACTTGTTCAGAGCTTGGAGGACTTGTTCAGGGCTTGGAGGACTTGTTCTCTTTTAGGAGCATTTGGTCTGTGATTGGAGAATTTCTTCTCTGCCTGGAGAACTTTCACTATATTTGGAGGACATGTTGAGAGCCTGGAGGACATGTTGAGAGCCTGGAGGACATGTTGAGAGCCTGGAGGACATGTTGAGAGCCTGGAGGACATGTTGAGAGCCTGGAGGACATGTTGAGAGCCTGGAGGACATGTTGAGAGCCTGGAGGACATGTTGAGAGCCTGGAGGACATGTTGAGAGCCTGGAGGACATGTTGAGAGCCTGGAGGACATGTTGAGAGCCTGGAGGACATGTTCTCTTATTGGAGCATTTGGTAAGTCATTGGGGGACTTGTTCTGTGCCTGGTGAACATGAACTATGATGACTGGAGGATTTGTTTTGAGATGGGAGGTCTTGTTTTGAGATTGGAGGACTTGTTTTGAGATTGGAGGACTTGTTTTGAGATTGGAGGACTTGTTTTGAGATTGGAGGACTTGTTTTGAGATTGGAGGACGTGTTTTGAGATTGGAGGACTTGTTCTGAGTTTGATGTGGTTGTTCTGATATTTTAAGACTTGTTCAGAGCTTGGAGGACTTGTTCAGAGCTTGGAGGACTTGTTCAGAGCTTGGAGGACTTGTTCAGAGCTTGGAGGACTTGTTCTCTTTTAGGAGCATTTGGTCTGTGATTGGAGAATTTGTTCTGTGCCTGGAGAGCTTGCAGTGTGCTTGAAAAATTTTTTGTGGGCTTGGAGGAATTGTTCTGAGTTTGGGGGACTTGTTCTGAATCTGGGGGACTTGTTTTGAGTTAGGGGAATTGTTCAGAGCTTGGAGGACTTGTTCAGAGCTTGGAGGACTTGTTCTCTTTTAGGAGCATTTGGTCTGTGATTGGAGAATTTGTTCTCTGCCTGGAGAACTTTCACTATATTTGGAGGACATGTTGAGAGCCGGGAGGACATGTTGAGAGCCGGGAGGACATGTTGAGAGCCGGGAGGACATGTTGAGAGCCTGGAGGACATGTTGAGAGCCTGGAGGACATGTTGAGAGCCTGGAGGACATGTTGAGAGCCTGGAGGACATGTTGAGAGCCTGGAGGACATGTTGAGAGCCTGGAGGACATGTTGAGAGCCTGGAGGACATGTTGAGAGCCTGGAGGACATGTTCTCTTATTGGAGCATTTGGGAAGTCCTTGGGGGACTTGTTCTGTGCCTTGTGAACATGAACTATGATGACTGGAGGATTTGTTTTGAGATTGGAGGACTTGTTTTGAGATTGGAGGACTTGTTTTGAGATTGGAGGACTTGTTTTGAGATTGGAGGACTTGTTTTGAGATTGGAGGACTTGTTTTGAGATTGGAGGACTTGTTCTGAGATTGGAGGACTTGTTCTGAGTTTGATGTGGTTGTTCTGATATTTTAAGACTTGTTCAGAGCTTGGAGGACTTGTTCAGAGCTTGGAGGACTTGTTCAGAGCTTGGAGGACTTGTTCAGAGCTTGGAGGACTTGTTCAGAGCTTGGAGGACTTGTTCAGAGCTTGGAGGACTTGTTCTCTTTTAGGAGCATTTGGTCTGTGATTGGAGAATTTGTTCTGTGCCTGGAGAGCTTGCAGTGTGCTTGAAAAATTTTTTGTGGGCTTGGAGGAATTGTTCTGAGTTTGGGGGACTTGTTCTGAATCTGGGGGACTTGTTTTGAGTTAGGGGAATTGTTCAGAGCTTGGAGGACTTGTTCAGAGCTTGGAGGACTTGTTCTCTTTTAGGAGCATTTGGTCTGTGATTGGAGAATTTGTTCTCTGCCTGGAGAACTTTCACTATATTTGGAGGACATGTTGAGAGCCGGGAGGACATGTTGAGAGCCGGGAGGACATGTTGAGAGCCGGGAGGACATGTTGAGAGCCTGGAGGACATGTTGAGAGCCTGGAGGACATGTTGAGAGCCTGGAGGACATGTTGAGAGCCTGGAGGACATGTTGAGAGCCTGGAGGACATGTTGAGAGCCTGGAGGACATGTTGAGAGCCTGGAGGACATGTTCTCTTATCGTAGCATTTGGTAAGTCATTGGGGGATATGTTCTGTGCCTGCTGAACATGAACTATGATGACTGGAGGACTTGTTTTGAGATTGGAGGACTTGTTTTGAGATTGGAGGACTTGTTTTGAGATTGGAGGACTTGTTTTGAGTTTGATGTGGTTGTTCTGATATTTTAAGACTTGTTCAGAGCTTGGAGGACTTGTTCTCTTTTAGGAGCATTTGGTCTGTGATCTTAGAATTTGTTCTGTGCCTGGAGAGCTTGCAGTGTGAGTGAAAAATTTTTTGTGGGCTTGGAGAAATTGTTCTGAGTTTGGGGGACTTGTTCTGAATCTGGGGGACTTGTTTTGAGCTAGGGGAATTGTTCAGAGCTTGGAGGACTTGTTCAGAGCTTGGAGGACTTGTTCAGGGCTTGGAGGACTTGTTCTCTTTTAGGAGCATTTGGTCTGTGATTGGAGAATTTCTTCTCTGCCTGGAGAACTTTCACTATATTTGGAGGACATGTTGAGAGCCTGGAGGACATGTTGAGAGCCTGGAGGACATGTTGAGAGCCTGGAGGACATGTTGAGAGCCTGGAGGACATGTTGAGAGCCTGGAGGACATGTTGAGAGCCTGGAGGACATGTTGAGAGCCTGGAGGACATGTTGAGAGCCTGGAGGACATGTTCTCTTATTGGAGCATTTGGTAAGTCATTGGGGGACTTGTTCTGTGCCTGGTGAACATGAACTATGATGACTGGAGGATTTGTTTTGAGATGGGAGGTCTTGTTTTGAGATTGGAGGACTTGTTTTGAGATTGGAGGACTTGTTTTGAGATTGGAGGACTTGTTTTGAGATTGGAGGACTTGTTTTGAGATTGGAGGACTTGTTCTGAGTTTGATGTGGTTGTTCTGATATTTTAAGACTTGTTCAGAGCTTGGAGGACTTGTTCAGAGCTTGGAGGACTTGTTCAGAGCTTGGAGGACTTGTTCTCTTTTAGGAGCATTTGGTCTGTGATTGGAGAATTTGTTCTGTGCCTGGAGAGCTTGCAGTGTGCTTGAAAAATTTTTTGTGGGCTTGGAGGAATTGTTCTGAGTTTGGGGGACTTGTTCTGAATCTGGGGGACTTGTTTTGAGTTAGGGGAATTGTTCAGAGCTTGGAGGACTTGTTCAGAGCTTGGAGGACTTGTTCTCTTTTAGGAGCATTTGGTCTGTGATTGGAGAATTTGTTCTCTGCCTGGAGAACTTTCACTATATTTGGAGGACATGTTGAGAGCCGGGAGGACATGTTGAGAGCCGGGAGGACATGTTGAGAGCCGGGAGGACATGTTGAGAGCCTGGAGGACATGTTGAGAGCCTGGAGGACATGTTGAGAGCCTGGAGGACATGTTGAGAGCCTGGAGGACATGTTCTCTTATCGTAGCATTTGGTAAGTCATTGGGGGATATGTTCTGTGCCTGCTGAACATGAACTATGATGACTGGAGGACTTGTTTTGAGATTGGAGGACTTGTTTTGAGATTGGAGGACTTGTTTTGAGATTGGAGGACTTGTTTTGAGTTTGATGTGGTTGTTCTGATATTTTAAGACTTGTTGAGAGCTTGGAGGACTTGTTCTCTTTTAGGAGCATTTGGTCTGTGATCTTAGAATTTGTTCTGTGCCTGGAGAGCTTGCAGTGTGAGTGAAAAATTTTTTGTGGGCTTGGAGAAATTGTTCTGAGTTTGGGGGACTTGTTCTGAATCTGGGGGACTTGTTTTGAGCTAGGGGAATTGTTCAGAGCTTGGAGGACTTGTTCAGAGCTTGGAGGACTTGTTCAGGGCTTGGAGGACTTGTTCTCTTTTAGGAGCATTTGGTCTGTGATTGGAGAATTTCTTCTCTGCCTGGAGAACTTTCACTATATTTGGAGGACATGTTGAGAGCCTGGAGGACATGTTGAGAGCCTGGAGGACATGTTGAGAGCCTGGAGGACATGTTGAGAGCCTGGAGGACATGTTGAGAGCCTGGAGGACATGTTGAGAGCCTGGAGGACATGTTGAGAGCCTGGAGGACATGTTGAGAGCCTGGAGGACATGTTGAGAGCCTGGAGGACATGTTGAGAGCCTGGAGGACATGTTCTCTTATTGGAGCATTTGGTAAGTCATTGGGGGACTTGTTCTGTGCCTGGTGAACATGAACTATGATGACTGGAGGATTTGTTTTGAGATGGGAGGTCTTGTTTTGAGATTGGAGGACTTGTTTTGAGATTGGAGGACTTGTTTTGAGATTGGAGGACTTGTTTTGAGATTGGAGGACTTGTTTTGAGATTGGAGGACTTGTTTTGAGATTGGAGGACTTGTTCTGAGTTTGATGTGGTTGTTCTGATATTTTAAGACTTGTTCAGAGCTTGGAGGACTTGTTCAGAGCTTGGAGGACTTGTTCAGAGCTTGGAGGACTTGTTCAGAGCTTGGAGGACTTGTTCTCTTTTAGGAGCATTTGGTCTGTGATTGGAGAATTTGTTCTGTGCCTGGAGAGCATGCAGTGTGCTTGAAAAATTTTTTGTGGGCTTGGAGGAATTGTTCTGAGTTTGGGGGACTTGTTCTGAATCTGGGGGACTTGTTTTGAGTTAGGGGAATTGTTCAGAGCTTGGAGGACTTGTTCAGAGCTTGGAGGACTTGTTCTCTTTTAGGAGCATTTGGTCTGTGATTGGAGAATTTGTTCTCTGCCTGGAGAACTTTCACTATATTTGGAGGACATGTTGAGAGCCGGGAGGACATGTTGAGAGCCGGGAGGACATGTTGAGAGCCGGGAGGACATGTTGAGAGCCTGGAGGACATGTTGAGAGCCTGGAGGACATGTTGAGAGCCTGGAGGACATGTTGAGAGCCTGGAGGACATGTTGAGAGCCTGGAGGACATGTTGAGAGCCTGGAGGACATGTTCTCTTATTGGAGCATTTGGGAAGTCCTTGGGGGACTTGTTCTGTGCCTTGTGAACATGAACTATGATGACTGGAGGATTTGTTTTGAGATTGGAGGACTTGTTTTGAGATTGGAGGACTTGTTTTGAGGTTGGAGGACTTGTTTTGAGATTGGAGGACTTGTTTTGAGATTGGAGGACTTGTTTTGAGATTGGAGGACTTGTTCTGAGATTGGAGGACTTGTTCTGAGTTTGATGTGGTTGTTCTGATATTTTAAGACTTGTTCAGAGCTTGGAGGACTTGTTCAGAGCTTGGAGGACTTGTTCAGAGCTTGGAGGACTTGTTCAGAGCTTGG
Organism: Ara ararauna; assembly: GCA_028858755.1. Classification (NCBI taxonomy): domain Eukaryota; kingdom Metazoa; phylum Chordata; class Aves; order Psittaciformes; family Psittacidae; genus Ara; species Ara ararauna. The sequence continues at coordinate 435,789 of CM054383.1, read as the reverse complement.
AGGACTTGTTCAGAGCTTGGAGGACTTGTTCAGAGCTTGGAGGACTTGTTCTCTTTTAGGAGCATTTGGTCTGTGATTGGAGAATTTGTTCTGTGCCTGGAGAGCTTGCAGTGTGCTTGAAAAATTTTTTGTGGGCTTGGAGGAATTGTTCTGAGTTTGGGGGACTTGTTCTGAATCTGGGGGACTTGTTTTGAGTTAGGGGAATTGTTCAGAGCTTGGAGGACTTGTTCAGAGCTTGGAGGACTTGTTCTCTTTTAGGAGCATTTGGTCTGTGATTGGAGAATTTGTTCTCTGCCTGGAGAACTTTCACTATATTTGGAGGACATGTTGAGAGCCGGGAGGACATGTTGAGAGCCGGGAGGACATGTTGAGAGCCGGGAGGACATGTTGAGAGCCTGGAGGACATGTTGAGAGCCTGGAGGACATGTTGAGAGCCTGGAGGACATGTTGAGAGCCTGGAGGACATGTTGAGAGCCTGGAGGACATGTTGAGAGCCTGGAGGACATGTTCTCTTATCGTAGCATTTGGTAAGTCATTGGGGGATATGTTCTGTGCCTGCTGAACATGAACTATGATGACTGGAGGACTTGTTTTGAGATTGGAGGACTTGTTTTGAGATTGGAGGACTTGTTTTGAGATTGGAGGACTTGTTTTGAGTTTGATGTGGTTGTTCTGATATTTTAAGACTTGTTGAGAGCTTGGAGGACTTGTTGTCTTTTAGGAGCATTTGGTCTGTGATCTTAGAATTTGTTCTGTGCCTGGAGAGCTTGCAGTGTGAGTGAAAAATTTTTTGTGGGCTTGGAGAAATTGTTCTGAGTTTGGGGGACTTGTTCTGAATCTGGGGGACTTGTTTTGAGCTAGGGGAATTGTTCAGAGCTTGGAGGACTTGTTCAGAGCTTGGAGGACTTGTTCAGGGCTTGGAGGACTTGTTCTCTTTTAGGAGCATTTGGTCTGTGATTGGAGAATTTCTTCTCTGCCTGGAGAACTTTCACTATATTTGGAGGACATGTTGAGAGCCTGGAGGACATGTTGAGAGCCTGGAGGACATGTTGAGAGCCTGGAGGACATGTTGAGAGCCTGGAGGACATGTTGAGAGCCTGGAGGACATGTTGAGAGCCTGGAGGACATGTTGAGAGCCTGGAGGACATGTTGAGAGCCTGGAGGACATGTTGAGAGCCTGGAGGACATGTTGAGAGCCTGGAGGACATGTTGAGAGCCTGGAGGACATGTTGAGAGCCTGGAGGACATGTTGAGAGCCTGGAGGACATGTTCTCTTATTGGAGGATTTGGTAAGTCATTGGGGGACTTGTTCTGTGCCTGGTGAACATGAACTATGATGACTGGAGGATTTGTTTTGAGATTGGAGGACTTGTTTTGAGATTGGAGGACTTGTTTTGAGATTGGAGGACTTGTTCTGAGTTTGATGTGGTTGTTCTGATATTTTGAGACTTGTTCAGAGCTTGGAGGACTTGTTCAGAGCTTGGAGGACTTGTTCAGAGCTTGGAGGACTTGTTCTCTTTTAGGAGCATTTGGTCTGTGATTGGAGAATTTGTTCTGTGCCTGGAGAGCTTGCAGTGTGCTTGAAAAATTTTTTGTGGGCTTGGAGGAATTGTTCTGAGTTTGGGGGACTTGTTCAGAGCTTGGAGGACTTGTTCTCTTTTAGGAGCATTTGGTCTGTGATTGGAGAATTTGTTCTCTGCCTGGAGAACTTTCACTATGTTTGGAGGAAATGTTGAGAGCCTGGAGGACATGTTGAGAGCCTGGAGGACATGTTGAGAGCCTGGAGGACATGTTGAGAGCCTGGAGGACATGTTGAGAGCCTGGAGGACATGTTGAGAGCCTGGAGGACATGTTGAGAGCCTGGAGGACATGTTGAGAGCCTGGAGGACATGTTGAGAGCCTGGAGGACATGTTGAGAGCCTGGAGGACATGTTCTCTTATCGTAGCATTTGGTAAGTCATTGGGGCATATGTTCTGTGCCTGCTGAACATGAACTATGATGACTGGAGGACTTGTTTTGAGATTGGAGGACTTGTTTTGAGATTGGAGGACTTGTTTTGAGATTGGAGGACTTGTTTTGAGATTGGAGGACTTGTTTTGAGATTGGAGGACTTGTTTTGAGTTTGATGTGGTTGTTCTGATATTTTAAGACTTGTTGAGAGCTTGGAGGACTTGTTCTCTTTTAGGAGCATTTGGTCTGTGATCTTAGAATTTGTTCTGTGCCTGGAGAGCTTGCAGTGTGATTGAAAAATTTTTTGTGGGCTTGGAGAAATTGTTCTGAGTTTGGGGGACTTGTTCTGAATCTGGGGGACTTGTTTTGAGTCAGGGGTATTGTTCAGAGCTTGGAGGACTTGTTCAGAGCTGGGAGGACTTGTTCTCTTTTAGGAGCATTTGGTCTGTGATTGGAGAATTTGTTCTCTGCCTGGAGAACTTTCACTATATTTGGAGGACATGTTGAGAGCCTGGAGGACATGTTGAGAGCCTGGAGGACATGTTGAGAGCCTGGAGGACATGTTGAGAGCCTGGAGGACATGTTGAGAGCCTGGAGGACATGTTGAGAGCCTGGAGGACATGTTGAGAGCCTGGAGGACATGTTGAGAGCCTGGAGGACATGTTCTCTTATCGGAGCATTTGGTAAGTCATTGGGGGACTTGTTCTGTGCCTGGTGAACATGAACTATGATGACTGGAGGATTTGTCTTGAGATTGGAGGACTTGTTTTGAGATTGGAGGACTTGTTTTGAGATTGGAGGACTTGTTCTGAGTTTGATGTGGTTGTTCTGATATTTTAAGACTTGTTCAGAGCTTGGAGGACTTGTTCTCTTTTAGGAGCATTTGGTCTGTGATTGGAGAATTTGTTCTGTGCCTGGAGAGCTTGCACTGTGATTGAAAAATTTTTTCAGGGCTTGGAGGAATTGTTCTGAGTTTGGGGGACTTGTTCTAAATCTGGGGGACTTGTTTTGACCTAGGGGAATTGTTCAGAGCTTGGAGGACTTGTTCAGAGCTTGGAGGACTTGTTCAGGGCTTGGAGGACTTGTTCTCTTTTAGGAGCATTTGGTCTGTGATTGGAGAATTTCTTCTCTGCCTGGAGAACTTTCACTATATTTGGAGGACATGTTGAGAGCCTGGAGGACATGTTGAGAGCCTGGAGGACATGTTGAGAGCCTGGAGGACATGTTGAGAGCCTGGAGGACATGTTGAGAGCCTGGAGGACATGTTGAGAGCCTGGAGGACATGTTGAGAGCCTGGAGGACATGTTGAGAGCCTGGAGGACATGTTGAGAGCCTGGAGGACATGTTGAGAGCCTGGAGGACATGTTGAGAGCCTGGAGGACATGTTCTCTTATTGGAGCATTTGGTAAGTCATTGGGGGACTTGTTCTGTGCCTGGTGAACATGAACTATGATGACTGGAGGATTTGTTTTGAGATGGGAGGTCTTGTTTTGAGATTGGAGGACTTGTTTTGAGATTGGAGGACTTGTTTTGAGATTGGAGGACTTGTTTTGAGATTGGAGGACTTGTTCTGAGTTTGATGTGGTTGTTCTGATATTTTAAGACTTGTTCAGAGCTTGGAGGACTTGTTCAGAGCTTGGAGGACTTGTTCAGAGCTTGGAGGACTTGTTCAGAGCTTGGAGGACTTGTTCTCTTTTAGGAGCATTTGGTCTGTGATTGGAGAATTTGTTCTGTGCCTGGAGAGCTTGCAGTGTGCTTGAAAAATTTTTTGTGGGCTTGGAGGAATTGTTCTGAGTTTGGGGACTTGTTCAGAGCTTGGAGGACTTGTTCTCTTTTAGGAGCATTTGGTCTGTGATTGGAGAATTTGTTCTCTGCCTGGAGAACTTTCACTATGTTTGGAGGACATGTTGAGAGCCTGGAGGAAATGTTGAGAGCCTGGAGGACATGTTGAGAGCCTGGAGGACATGTTGAGAGCCTGGAGGACATGTTGAGAGCCTGGAGGACATGTTGAGAGCCTGGAGGACATGTTGAGAGCCTGGAGGACATGTTGAGAGCCTGGAGGACATGTTCTCTTATCGTAGCATTTGGTAAGTCATTGGGGGATATGTTCTGTGCCTGCTGAACATGAACTATGATGACTGGAGGACTTGTTTTGAGATTGGAGGACTTGTTTTGAGATTGGAGGACTTGTTTTGAGATTGGAGGACTTGTTTTGAGATTGGAGGACTTGTTTTGAGATTGGAGGACTTGTTTTGAGATTGGAGGACTTGTTTTGAGTTTGATGTGGTTGTTCTGATATTTTAAGACTTGTTGAGAGCTTGGAGGACTTGTTCTCTTTTAGGAGCATTTGGTCTGTGATCTTAGAATTTGTTCTGTGCCTGGAGAGCTTGCAGTGTGATTGAAAAATGTTTTGTGGGCTTGGAGAAATTGTTCTGAGTTTGGGGGACTTGTTCTGAATCTGGGGGACTTGTTTTGAGTCAGGGGTATTGTTCAGAGCTTGGAGGACTTGTTCAGAGCTGGGAGGACTTGTTCTCTTTTAGGAGCATTTGGTCTGTGATTGGAGAATTTGTTCTCTGCCTGGAGAACTTTCAGTATATTTGGAGGACATGTTGAGAGCCGGGAGGACATGTTGAGAGCCGGGAGGACATGTTGAGAGCTGGGAGGACATGTTGAGAGCCGGGAGGACATGTTGAGAGCCTGGAGGACATGTTGAGAGCCTGGAGGACATGTTGAGAGCCTGGAGGACATGTTGAGAGCCTGGAGGACATGTTGAGAGCCTGGAGGACATGTTGAGAGCCTGGAGGACATGTTGAGAGCCTGGAGGACATGTTGAGAGCCTGGAGGACATGTTCTCTTATCGGAGCATTTGGTAAGTCATTGGGGGACTTGTTCTGTGCCTGGTGAACATGAACTATGATGACTGGAGGATTTGTCTTGAGATTGGAGGACTTGTTTTGAGATTGGAGGACTTGTTTTGAGATTGGAGGACTTGTTCTGAGTTTGATGTGGTTGTTCTGATATTTTAAGACTTGTTCAGAGCTTGGAGGACTTGTTCTCTTTTAGGAGCATTTGGTCTGTGATTGGAGAATTTGTTCTGTGCCTGGAGAGCTTGCACTGTGTTTGAAAAATTTTTTCTGGGCTTGGAGGAATTGTTCTGAGTTTGGGGGACTTGTTCTAAATCTGGGGGACTTGTTTTGACCTAGGGGAATTGTTCAGAGCTTGGAGGACTTGTTCAGAGCTTGGAGGACTTGTTCAGGGCTTGGAGGACTTGTTCTCTTTTAGGAGCATTTGGTCTGTGATTGGAGAATTTCTTCTCTGCCTGGAGAACTTTCACTATATTTGGAGGACATGTTGAGAGCCTGGAGGACATGTTGAGAGCCTGGAGGACATGTTGAGAGCCTGGAGGACATGTTGAGAGCCTGGAGGACATGTTGAGAGCCTGGAGGACATGTTGAGAGCCTGGAGGACATGTTGAGAGCCTGGAGGACATGTTGAGAGCCTGGAGGACATGTTGAGAGCCTGGAGGACATGTTCTCTTATTGGAGCATTTGGTAAGTCATTGGGGGACTTGTTCTGTGCCTGGTGAACATGAACTATGATGACTGGAGGATTTGTCTTGAGATTGGAGGACTTATTTTGAGATTGGAGGACTTGTTTTGAGATTGGAGGACTTGTTCTGAGTTTGATGTGGTTGTTCTGATATTTTAAGACTTGTTCAGAGCTTGGAGGACTTGTTCTCTTTTAGGAGCATTTGGTCTGTGATTTTAGAATTTGTTCTGTGCCTGGAGAGCTTGCACTGTGATTGAAAAATTTTTTCTGGGCTTGGAGGAATTGTTCTGAGTTTGGGGGACTTGTTCTGAATCTGGGGGACTTGTTTTGAGCTAGGGGAATTGTTCAGAGCTTGGAGGACTTGTTCAGAGCTTGGAGGACTTGTTCAGGGCTTGGAGGACTTGTTCTCTTTTAGGAGCATTTGGTCTGTGATTGGAGAATTTCTTCTCTGCCTGGAGAACTTTCACTATATTTGGAGGACATGTTGAGAGCCTGGAGGACATGTTGAGAGCCTGGAGGACATGTTGAGAGCCTGGAGGACATGTTGAGAGCCTGGAGGACATGTTGAGAGCCTGGAGGACATGTTGAGAGCCTGGAGGACATGTTGAGAGCCTGGAGGACATGTTGAGAGCCTGGAGGACATGTTCTCTTATTGGAGCATTTGGTAAGTCATTGGGGGACTTGTTCTGTGCCTGGTGAACATGAACTATGATGACTGGAGGATTTGTTTTGAGATGGGAGGTCTTGTTTTGAGATTGGAGGACTTGTTTTGAGATTGGAGGACTTGTTTTGAGATTGGAGGACTTGTTCTGAGTTTGATGTGGTTGTTCTGATATTTTAAGACTTGTTCAGAGCTTGGAGGACTTGTTCAGAGCTTGGAGGACTTGTTCAGAGCTTGGAGGACTTGTTCTCTTTTAGGAGCATTTGGTCTGTGATTGGAGAATTTGTTCTGTGCCTGGAGAGCTTGCAGTGTGCTTGAAAAATTTTTTGTGGGCTTGGAGGAATTGTTCTGAGTTTGGGGGACTTGTTCTGAATCTGGGGGACTTGTTTTGAGTTAGGGGAATTGGTCAGAGCTTGGAGGACTTGTTCAGAGCTTGGAGGACTTGTTCTCTTTTAGGAGCATTTGGTCTGTGATTGGAGAATTTGTTCTCTGCCTGGAGAACTTTCACTATATTTGGAGGACATGTTGAGAGCCGGGAGGACATGTTGAGAGCCTGGAGGACATGTTGAGAGCCTGGAGGACATGTTGAGAGCCTGGAGGACATGTTGAGAGCCTGGAGGACATGTTGAGAGCCTGGAGGACATGTTGAGAGCCTGGAGGACATGTTCTCTTATTGGAGCATTTGGTAAGTCATTGGGGGACTTGTTCTGTGCCTGGTGAACATGAACTATGATGACTGGAGGATTTGTTTTGAGATGGGAGGTCTTGTTTTGAGATTGGAGGACTTGTTTTGAGATTGGAGGACTTGTTTTGAGATTGGAGGACTTGTTTTGAGATTGGAGGACTTGTTCTGAGTTTGATGTGGTTGTTCTGATATTTTAAGACTTGTTCAGAGCTTGGAGGACTTGTTCAGAGCTTGGAGGACTTGTTCAGAGCTTGGAGGACTTGTTCTCTTTTAGGAGCATTTGGTCTGTGATTGGAGAATTTGTTCTGTGCCTGGAGAGCTTGCAGTGTGCTTGAAAAATTTTTTGTGGGCTTGGAGGAATTGTTCTGAGTTTGGGGGACTTGTTCTGAATCTGGGGGACTTGTTTTGAGTTAGGGGAATTGTTCAGAGCTTGGAGGACTTGTTCAGAGCTTGGAGGACTTGTTCTCTTTTAGGAGCATTTGGTCTGTGATTGGAGAATTTCTTCTCTGCCTGTAGAACTTTAACTATATTTGGAGGACATGTTGAGAGCCGGGAGGACATGTTGAGAGCCGGGAGGACATGTTGAGAGCCGGGAGGACATGTTGAGAGCCGGGAGGACATGTTGAGAGCCGGGAGGACATGTTGAGAGCCTGGAGGACATGTTGAGAGCCTGGAGGACATGTTGAGAGCCTGGAGGACATGTTGAGAGCCTGGAGGACATGTTGAGAGCCTGGAGGACATGTTCTCTTATTGGAGCATTTGGTAAGTCATTGGGGGACTTGTTCTGTGCCTGCTGAACATGAACTATGATGACTGGAGGATTTGTTTTGAGATTGGAGGACTTGTTTTGAGATTGGAGGACTTGTTTTGAGATTGGAGGACTTGTTTTGAGATTGGAGGACTTGTTTTGAGATTGGAGGACTTGTTTTGAGATTGGAGGACTTGTTTTGAGATTGGAGGACTTGTTCTGAGTTTGATGTGGTTGTTCTGATATTTTAAGACTTGTTCAGAGCTTGGAGGACTTGTTCAGAGCTTGGAGGACTTGTTCAGAGCTTGGTGGACTTGTTCAGAGCTTGGAGGACTTGTTCTCTTTTAGGAGCATTTGGTCTGTGATTGGAGAATTTGTTCTCTGCCTGGAGAACTTTCACTATGTTTGGAGGACATGTTGAGAGCCTGGAGGACATGTTGAGAGCCTGGAGGACATGTTGAGAGCCTGGAGGACATGTTGAGAGCCTGGAGGACATGTTGAGAGCCTGGAGGACATGTTGAGAGCCTGGAGGACATGTTGAGAGCCTGGAGGACATGTTGAGAGCCTGGAGGACATGTTGAGAGCCTGGAGGACATGTTCTCTTATCGTAGCATTTGGTAAGTCATTGGGGGATATGTTCTGTGCCTGCTGAACATGAACTATGATGACTGGAGGACTTGTTTTGAGATTGGAGGACTTGTTTTGAGATTGGAGGACTTGTTTTGAGATTGGAGGACTTGTTTTGAGATTGGAGGACTTGTTTTGAGATTGGAGGACTTGTTTTGAGATTGGAGGACTTGTTTTGAGATTGGAGGACTTGTTTTGAGATTGGAGGACTTGTTTTGAGATTGGAGGACTTGTTTTGAGATTGATGTGGTTGTTCTGATATTTTAAGACTTGTTGAGAGCTTGGAGGACTTGTTCTCTTTTAGGAGCATTTGGTCTGTGATCTTAGAATTTGTTCTGTGCCTGGAGAGCTTGCAGTGTGATTGAAAAATTTTTTGTGGGCTTGGAGAAATTGTTCTGAGTTTGGGGGACTTGTTCTGAATCTGGGGGACTTGTTTTGAGTCAGGGGTATTGTTCAGAGCTTGGAGGACTTGTTCAGAGCTGGGAGGACTTGTTCTCTTTTAGGAGCATTTGGTCTGTGATTGGAGAATTTGTTCTCTGCCTGGAGAACTTTCACTATATTTGGAGGACATGTTGAGAGCCTGGAGGACATGTTGAGAGCCTGGAGGACATGTTGAGAGCCTGGAGGACATGTTGAGAGCCTGGAGGACATGTTGAGAGCCTGGAGGACATGTTGAGAGCCTGGAGGACATGTTGAGAGCCTGGAGGACATGTTGAGAGCCTGGAGGACATGTTGAGAGCCTGGAGGACATGTTGAGAGCCTGGAGGACATGTTGAGAGCCTGGAGGACATGTTCTCTTATCGGAGCATTTGGTAAGTCATTGGGGGACTTGTTCTGTGCCTGGTGAACATGAACTATGATGACTGGAGGATTTGTCTTGAGATTGGAGGACTTGTTTTGAGATTGGAGGACTTGTTTTGAGATTGGAGGACTTGTTCTGAGTTTGATGTGGTTGTTCTGATATTTTAAGACTTGTTCAGAGCTTGGAGGACTTGTTCTCTTTTAGGAGCATTTGGTCTGTGATTTTAGAATTTGTTCTGTGCCTGGAGAGCTTGCACTGTGATTGAAAAATTTTTTCTGGGCTTGGAGGAATTGTTCTGAGTTTGGGGGACTTGTTCTGAATCTGGGGGACTTGTTTTGAGCTAGGGGAATTGTTCAGAGCTTGGAGGACTTGTTCAGAGCTTGGAGGACTTGTTCAGGGCTTGGAGGACTTGTTCTCTTTTAGGAGCATTTGGTCTGTGATTGGAGAATTTCTTCTCTGCCTGGAGAACTTTCACTATATTTGGAGGACATGTTGAGAGCCGGGAGGACATGTTGAGAGCCTGGAGGACATGTTGAGAGCCTGGAGGACATGTTGAGAGCCTGGAGGACATGTTGAGAGCCTGGAGGACATGTTGAGAGCCTGGAGGACATGTTGAGAGCCTGGAGGACATGTTGAGAGCCTGGAGGACATGTTGAGAGCCTGGAGGACATGTTGAGAGCCTGGAGGACATGTTGAGAGCCTGGAGGACATGTTCTCTTATTGGAGCATTTGGTAAGTCATTGGGGGACTTGTTCTGTGCCTGGTGAACATGAACTATGATGACTGGAGGATTTGTTTTGAGATGGGAGGTCTTGTTTTGAGATTGGAGGACTTGTTTTGAGATTGGAGGACTTGTTTTGAGATTGGAGGACTTGTTTTGAGATTGGAGGACTTGTTCTGAGTTTGATGTGGTTGTTCTGATATTTTAAGACTTGTTCAGAGCTTGGAGGACTTGTTCAGAGCTTGGAGGACTTGTTCAGAGCTTGGAGGACTTGTTCAGAGCTTGGAGGACTTGTTCTCTTTTAGGAGCATTTGGTCTGTGATTGGAGAATTTGTTCTGTGCCTGGAGAGCTTGCAGTGTGCTTGAAAAATTTTTTGTGGGCTTGGAGGAATTGTTCTGAGTTTGGGGACTTGTTCAGAGCTTGGAGGACTTGTTCTCTTTTAGGAGCATTTGGTCTGTGATTGGAGAATTTGTTCTCTGCCTGGAGAACTTTCACTATGTTTGGAGGACATGTTGAGAGCCTGGAGGAAATGTTGAGAGCCTGGAGGACATGTTGAGAGCCTGGAGGACATGTTGAGAGCCTGGAGGACATGTTGAGAGCCTGGAGGACATGTTGAGAGCCTGGAGGACATGTTGAGAGCCTGGAGGACATGTTGAGAGCCTGGAGGACATGTTCTCTTATCGTAGCATTTGGTAAGTCATTGGGGGATATGTTCTGTGCCTGCTGAACATGAACTATGATGACTGGAGGACTTGTTTTGAGATTGGAGGACTTGTTTTGAGATTGGAGGACTTGTTTTGAGATTGGAGGACTTGTTTTGAGATTGGAGGACTTGTTTTGAGATTGGAGGACTTGTTTTGAGTTTGATGTGGTTGTTCTGATATTTTAAGACTTGTTGAGAGCTTGGAGGACTTGTTCTCTTTTAGGAGCATTTGGTCTGTGATCTTAGAATTTGTTCTGTGCCTGGAGAGCTTGCAGTGTGATTGAAAAATGTTTTGTGGGCTTGGAGAAATTGTTCTGAGTTTGGGGGACTTGTTCTGAATCTGGGGGACTTGTTTTGAGTCAGGGGTATTGTTCAGAGCTTGGAGGACTTGTTCAGAGCTGGGAGGACTTGTTCTCTTTTAGGAGCATTTGGTCTGTGATTGGAGAATTTGTTCTCTGCCTGGAGAACTTTCAGTATATTTGGAGGACATGTTGAGAGCCGGGAGGACATGTTGAGAGCCGGGAGGACATGTTGAGAGCTGGGAGGACATGTTGAGAGCCGGGAGGACATGTTGAGAGCCTGGAGGACATGTTGAGAGCCTGGAGGACATGTTGAGAGCCTGGAGGACATGTTGAGAGCCTGGAGGACATGTTGAGAGCCTGGAGGACATGTTGAGAGCCTGGAGGACATGTTCTCTTATCGGAGCATTTGGTAAGTCATTGGGGGACTTGTTCTGTGCCTGGTGAACATGAACTATGATGACTGGAGGATTTGTCTTGAGATTGGAGGACTTGTTTTGAGATTGGAGGACTTGTTTTGAGATTGGAGGACTTGTTCTGAGTTTGATGTGGTTGTTCTGATATTTTAAGACTTGTTCAGAGCTTGGAGGACTTGTTCTCTTTTAGGAGCATTTGGTCTGTGATTGGAGAATTTGTTCTGTGCCTGGAGAGCTTGCACTGTGATTGAAAAATTTTTTCTGGGCTTGGAGGAATTGTTCTGAGTTTGGGGGACTTGTTCTAAATCTGGGGGACTTGTTTTGACCTAGGGGAATTGTTCAGAGCTTGGAGGACTTGTTCAGAGCTTGGAGGACTTGTTCAGGGCTTGGAGGACTTGTTCTCTTTTAGGAGCATTTGGTCTGTGATTGGAGAATTTCTTCTCTGCCTGGAGAACTTTCACTATATTTGGAGGACATGTTGAGAGCCTGGAGGACATGTTGAGAGCCTGGAGGACATGTTGAGAGCCTGGAGGACATGTTGAGAGCCTGGAGGACATGTTGAGAGCCTGGAGGACATGTTGAGAGCCTGGAGGACATGTTGAGAGCCTGGAGGACATGTTGAGAGCCTGGAGGACATGTTGAGAGCCTGGAGGACATGTTCTCTTATTGGAGCATTTGGTAAGTCATTGGGGGACTTGTTCTGTGCCTGGTGAACATGAACTATGATGACTGGAGGATTTGTCTTGAGATTGGAGGACTTATTTTGAGATTGGAGGACTTGTTTTGAGATTGGAGGACTTGTTCTGAGTTTGATGTGGTTGTTCTGATATTTTAAGACTTGTTCAGAGCTTGGAGGACTTGTTCTCTTTTAGGAGCATTTGGTCTGTGATTTTAGAATTTGTTCTGTGCCTGGAGAGCTTGCACTGTGATTGAAAAATTTTTTCTGGGCTTGGAGGAATTGTTCTGAGTTTGGGGGACTTGTTCTGAATCTGGGGGACTTGTTTTGAGCTAGGGGAATTGTTCAGAGCTTGGAGGACTTGTTCAGAGCTTGGAGGACTTGTTCAGGGCTTGGAGGACTTGTTCTCTTTTAGGAGCATTTGGTCTGTGATTGGAGAATTTCTTCTCTGCCTGGAGAACTTTCACTATATTTGGAGGACATGTTGAGAGCCTGGAGGACATGTTGAGAGCCTGGAGGACATGTTGAGAGCCTGGAGGACATGTTGAGAGCCTGGAGGACATGTTGAGAGCCTGGAGGACATGTTGAGAGCCTGGAGGACATGTTGAGAGCCTGGAGGACATGTTGAGAGCCTGGAGGACATGTTCTCTTATTGGAGCATTTGGTAAGTCATTGGGGGACTTGTTCTGTGCCTGGTGAACATGAACTATGATGACTGGAGGATTTGTTTTGAGATGGGAGGTCTTGTTTTGAGATTGGAGGACTTGTTTTGAGATTGGAGGACTTGTTTTGAGATTGGAGGACTTGTTCTGAGTTTGATGTGGTTGTTCTGATATTTTAAGACTTGTTCAGAGCTTGGAGGACTTGTTCAGAGCTTGGAGGACTTGTTCAGAGCTTGGAGGACTTGTTCTCTTTTAGGAGCATTTGGTCTGTGATTGGAGAATTTGTTCTGTGCCTGGAGAGCTTGCAGTGTGCTTGAAAAATTTTTTGTGGGCTTGGAGGAATTGTTCTGAGTTTGGGGGACTTGTTCTGAATCTGGGGGACTTGTTTTGAGTTAGGGGAATTGGTCAGAGCTTGGAGGACTTGTTCAGAGCTTGGAGGACTTGTTCTCTTTTAGGAGCATTTGGTCTGTGATTGGAGAATTTGTTCTCTGCCTGGAGAACTTTCACTATATTTGGAGGACATGTTGAGAGCCGGGAGGACATGTTGAGAGCCTGGAGGACATGTTGAGAGCCTGGAGGACATGTTGAGAGCCTGGAGGACATGTTGAGAGCCTGGAGGACATGTTGAGAGCCTGGAGGACATGTTGAGAGCCTGGAGGACATGTTGAGAGCCTGGAGGACATGTTCTCTTATTGGAGCATTTGGTAAGTCATTGGGGGACTTGTTCTGTGCCTGGTGAACATGAACTATGATGACTGGAGGATTTGTTTTGAGATGGGAGGTCTTGTTTTGAGATTGGAGGACTTGTTTTGAGATTGGAGGACTTGTTTTGAGATTGGAGGACTTGTTTTGAGATTGGAGGACTTGTTCTGAGTTTGATGTGGTTGTTCTGATATTTTAAGACTTGTTCAGAGCTTGGAGGACTTGTTCAGAGCTTGGAGGACTTGTTCAGAGCTTGGAGGACTTGTTCTCTTTTAGGAGCATTTGGTCTGTGATTGGAGAATTTGTTCTGTGCCTGGAGAGCTTGCAGTGTGCTTGAAAAATTTTTTGTGGGCTTGGAGGAATTGTTCTGAGTTTGGGGGACTTGTTCTGAATCTGGGGGACTTGTTTTGAGTTAGGGGAATTGTTCAGAGCTTGGAGGACTTGTTCAGAGCTTGGAGGACTTGTTCTCTTTTAGGAGCATTTGGTCTGTGATTGGAGAATTTCTTCTCTGCCTGTAGAACTTTAACTATATTTGGAGGACATGTTGAGAGCCGGGAGGACATGTTGAGAGCCGGGAGGACATGTTGAGAGCCGGGAGGACATGTTGAGAGCCGGGAGGACATGTTGAGAGCCGGGAGGACATGTTGAGAGCCGGGAGGACATGTTGAGAGCCGGGAGGACATGTTGAGAGCCTGGAGGACATGTTGAGAGCCTGGAGGACATGTTGAGAGCCTGGAGGACATGTTGAGAGCCTGGAGGACATGTTGAGAGCCTGGAGGACATGTTGAGAGCCTGGAGGACATGTTCTCTTATTGGAGCATTTGGTAAGTCATTGGGGGACTTGTTCTGTGCCTGCTGAACATGAACTATGATGACTGGAGGATTTGTTTTGAGATTGGAGGACTTGTTTTGAGATTGGAGGACTTGTTTTGAGATTGGAGGACTTGTTTTGAGATTGGAGGACTTGTTTTGAGATTGGAGGACTTGTTTTGAGATTGGAGGACTTGTTTTGAGATTGGAGGACTTGTTTTGAGATTGGAGGACTTGTTTTGAGATTGGAGGACTTGTTTTGAGATTGGAGGACTTGTTTTGAGATTGGAGGACTTGTTCTGAGTTTGATGTGGTTGTTCTGATATTTTAAGACTTGTTCAGAGCTTGGAGGACTTGTTCAGAGCTTGGAGGACTTGTTCAGAGCTTGGTGGACTTGTTCAGAGCTTGGAGGACTTGTTCTCTTTTAGGAGCATTTGGTCTGTGATTGGAGAATTTGTTCTCTGCCTGGAGAACTTTCACTATGTTTGGAGGACATGTTGAGAGCCTGGAGGACATGTTGAGAGCCTGGAGGACATGTTGAGAGCCTGGAGGACATGTTGAGAGCCTGGAGGACATGTTGAGAGCCTGGAGGACATGTTGAGAGCCTGGAGGACATGTTGAGAGCCTGGAGGACATGTTGAGAGCCTGGAGGACATGTTGAGAGCCTGGAGGACATGTTCTCTTATCGTAGCATTTGGTAAGTCATTGGGGGATATGTTCTGTGCCTGCTGAACATGAACTATGATGACTGGAGGACTTGTTTTGAGATTGGAGGACTTGTTTTGAGATTGGAGGACTTGTTTTGAGATTGGAGGACTTGTTTTGAGATTGGAGGACTTGTTTTGAGATTGGAGGACTTGTTTTGAGATTGGAGGACTTGTTTTGAGATTGGAGGACTTGTTTTGAGATTGGAGGACTTGTTTTGAGATTGATGTGGTTGTTCTGATATTTTAAGACTTGTTGAGAGCTTGGAGGACTTGTTCTCTTTTAGGAGCATTTGGTCTGTGATCTTAGAATTTGTTCTGTGCCTGGAGAGCTTGCAGTGTGATTGAAAAATTTTTTGTGGGCTTGGAGAAATTGTTCTGAGTTTGGGGGACTTGTTCTGAATCTGGGGGACTTGTTTTGAGTCAGGGGTATTGTTCAGAGCTTGGAGGACTTGTTCAGAGCTGGGAGGACTTGTTCTCTTTTAGGAGCATTTGGTCTGTGATTGGAGAATTTGTTCTCTGCCTGGAGAACTTTCACTATATTTGGAGGACATGTTGAGAGCCTGGAGGACATGTTGAGAGCCTGGAGGACATGTTGAGAGCCTGGAGGACATGTTGAGAGCCTGGAGGACATGTTGAGAGCCTGGAGGACATGTTGAGAGCCTGGAGGACATGTTGAGAGCCTGGAGGACATGTTGAGAGCCTGGAGGACATGTTGAGAGCCTGGAGGACATGTTGAGAGCCTGGAGGACATGTTGAGAGCCTGGAGGACATGTTGAGAGCCTGGAGGACATGTTCTCTTATCGGAGCATTTGGTAAGTCATTGGGGGACTTGTTCTGTGCCTGGTGAACATGAACTATGATGACTGGAGGATTTGTCTTGAGATTGGAGGACTTGTTTTGAGATTGGAGGACTTGTTTTGAGATTGGAGGACTTGTTCTGAGTTTGATGTGGTTGTTCTGATATTTTAAGACTTGTTCAGAGCTTGGAGGACTTGTTCTCTTTTAGGAGCATTTGGTCTGTGATTTTAGAATTTGTTCTGTGCCTGGAGAGCTTGCACTGTGATTGAAAAATTTTTTCTGGGCTTGGAGGAATTGTTCTGAGTTTGGGGGACTTGTTCTGAATCTGGGGGACTTGTTTTGAGCTAGGGGAATTGTTCAGAGCTTGGAGGACTTGTTCAGAGCTTGGAGGACTTGTTCAGGGCTTGGAGGACTTGTTCTCTTTTAGGAGCATTTGGTCTGTGATTGGAGAATTTCTTCTCTGCCTGGAGAACTTTCACTATATTTGGAGGACATGTTGAGAGCCGGGAGGACATGTTGAGAGCCGGGAGGACATGTTGAGAGCCTGGAGGACATGTTGAGAGCCTGGAGGACATGTTGAGAGCCTGGAGGACATGTTGAGAGCCTGGAGGACATGTTCTCTTATTGGAGCATTTGGTAAGTCATTGGGGGACTTGTTCTGTGCCTGGTGAACATGAACTATGATGACTGGAGGATTTGTTTTGAGATTGGAGGACTTGTTTTGAGATTGGAGGACTTGTTTTGAGATTGGAGGACTTGTTTTGAGATTGGAGGACTTGTTTTGAGATTGGAGGACTTGTTTTGAGATTGGAGGACTTGTGCTGAGTTTGATGTGGTTGTTCTGATATTTTAAGACTTGTTCAGAGCTTGGAGGACTTGTTCAGAGCTTGGAGGACTTCTTCTCTTTTAGGAGCATTTGGTCTGTGATTGGAGAATTTGTTCTGTGCCTGGAGAGCTTGCAGTGTGCTTGAAAAATTTTTTGTGGGCTTGGAGGAATTGTTCTGAGTTTGGGGGACTTGTTCTGAATCTGGGGGACTTGTTTTGAGTTAGGGGAATTGTTCAGAGCTTGGAGGACTTGTACAGAGCTTGGAGGACTTGTTCTCTTTTAGGAGCATTTGGTCTGTGATTGGAGAATTTGTTCTCTGCCTGGAGAACTTTCACTATATTTGGAGGACATGTTGAGAGCCGGGAGGACATGTTGAGAGCCGGGAGGACATGTTGAGAGCCGGGAGGACATGTTGAGAGCCGGGAGGACATGTTGAGAGCCTGGAGGACATGTTGAGAGCCTGGAGGACATGTTGAGAGCCTGGAGGACATGTTGAGAGCCTGGAGGACATGTTGAGAGCCTGGAGGACATGTTCTCTTATTGGAGCATTTGGTAAGTCATTGGGGGACTTGTTCTGTGCCTGGTGAACATGAACTATGATGACTGGAGGATTTGTTTTGAGATTGGAGGACTTGTTTTGAGATTGGAGGACTTGTTTTGAGATTGGAGGACTTGTTTTGAGATTGGAGGACTTGTTTTGAGATTGGAGGACTTGTTTTGAGATTGGAGGACTTGTTTTGAGATTGGAGGACTTGTTCTGAGTTTGATGTGGTTGTTCTGATATTTTAAGACTTGTTCAGAGCTTGGAGGACTTGTTCAGAGCTTGGAGGACTTGTTCAGAGCTTGGAGGACTTGTTCAGAGCTTGGAGGACTTGTTCTCTTTTAGGAGCATTTGGTCTGTGATTGGAGAATTTGTTCTCTGCCTGGAGAACTTTCACTATGTTTGGAGGACATGTTGAGAGCCTGGAGGAAATGTTGAGAGCCTGGAGGACATGTTGAGAGCCTGGAGGACATGTTGAGAGCCTGGAGGACATGTTGAGAGCCTGGAGGACATGTTGAGAGCCTGGAGGACATGTTGAGAGCCTGGAGGACATGTTGAGAGCCTGGAGGACATGTTGAGAGCCTGGAGGACATGTTGAGAGCCTGGAGGACATGTTGAGAGCCTGGAGGACATGTTGAGAGCCTGGAGGACATGTTGAGAGCCTGGAGGACATGTTGAGAGCCTGGAGGACATGTTGAGAGCCTGGAGGACATGTTGAGAGCCTGGAGGACATGTTCTCTTATCGTAGCATTTGGTAAGTCATTGGGGGATATGTTCTGTGCCTGCTGAACATGAACTATGATGACTGGAGGACTTGTTTTGAGATTGGAGGACTTGTTTTGAGATTGGAGGACTTGTTTTGAGATTGGAGGACTTGTTTTGAGATTGGAGGACTTGTTTTGAGATTGGAGGACTTGTTTTGAGATTGGAGGACTTGTTTTGAGATTGGAGGACTTGTTTTGAGTTTGATGTGGTTGTTCTGATATTTTAAGACTTGTTGAGAGCTTGGAGGACTTGTTCTCTTTTAGGAGCATTTGGTCTGTGATCTTAGAATTTGTTCTGTGCCTGGAGAGCTTGCAGTGTGATTGAAAAATTTTTTGTGGGCTTGGAGAAATTGTTCTGAGTTTGGGGGACTTGTTCTGAATCTGGGGGACTTGTTTTGAGTCAGGGGTATTGTTCAGAGCTTGGAGGACTTGTTCAGAGCTGGGAGGACTTGTTCTCTTTTAGGAGCATTTGGTCTGTGATTGGAGAATTTGTTCTCTGCCTGGAGAACTTTCACTATATTTGGAGGACATGTTGAGAGCCTGGAGGACATGTTGAGAGCCTGGAGGACATGTTGAGAGCCTGGAGGACATGTTGAGAGCCTGGAGGACATGTTGAGAGCCTGGAGGACATGTTGAGAGCCTGGAGGACATGTTGAGAGCCTGGAGGACATGTTGAGAGCCTGGAGGACATGTTGAGAGCCTGGAGGACATGTTGAGAGCCTGGAGGACATGTTCTCTTATCGGAGCATTTGGTAAGTCATTGGGGGACTTGTTCTGTGCCTGGTGAACATGAACTATGATGACTGGAGGATTTGTCTTGAGATTGGAGGACTTGTTTTGAGATTGGAGGACTTGTTTTGAGATTGGAGGACTTGTTCTGAGTTTGATGTGGTTGTTCTGATATTTTAAGACTTGTTCAGAGGTTGGAGGACTTGTTCTCTTTTAGGAGCATTTGGTCTGTGATTTTAGAATTTGTTCTGTGCCTGGAGAGCTTGCACTGTGATTGAAAAATTTTTTCTGGGCTTGGAGGAATTGTTCTGAGTTTGGGGGACTTGTTCTGAATCTGGGGGACTTGTTTTGAGCTAGGGGAATTGTTCAGAGCTTGGAGGACTTGTTCAGAGCTTGGAGGACTTGTTCAGGGCTTGGAGGACTTGTTCTCTTTTAGGAGCATTTGGTCTGTGATTGGAGAATTTCTTCTCTGCCTGGAGAACTTTCACTATATTTGGAGGACATGTTGAGAGCCTGGAGGACATGTTGAGAGCCTGGAGGACATGTTGAGAGCCTGGAGGACATGTTGAGAGCCTGGAGGACATGTTGAGAGCCTGGAGGACATGTTCTCTTATTGGAGCATTTGGTAAGTCATTGGGGGACTTGTTCTGTGCCTGGTGAACATGAACTATGATGACTGGAGGATTTGTTTTGAGATTGGAGGACTTGTTTTGAGATTGGAGGACTTGTTTTGAGATTGGAGGACTTGTTTTGAGATTGGAGGACTTGTTTTGAGATTGGAGGACTTGTTTTGAGATTGGAGGACTTGTTTTGAGATTGGAGGACTTGTTTTGAGATTGGAGGACTTGTTTTGAGATTGGAGGACTTGTTTTGAGATTGGAGGACTTGTTCTGAGTTTGATGTGGTTGTTCTGATATTTTAAGACTTGTTCAGAGCTTGGAGGACTTGTTCAGAGCTTGGAGGACTTGTTCAGAGCTTGGAGGACTTGTTCTCTTTTAGGAGCATTTGGTCTGTGATTGGAGAATTTGTTCTGTGCCTGGAGAGCTTGCAGTGTGCTTGAAAAATTTTTTGTGGGCTTGGAGGAATTGTTCTGAGTTTGGGGGACTTGTTCTGAATCTGGGGGACTTGTTTTGAGTTAGGGGAATTGTTCAGAGCTTGGAGGACTTGTTCAGAGCTTGGAGGACTTGTTCTCTTTTAGGAGCATTTGGTCTGTGATTGGAGAATTTGTTCTCTGCCTGGAGAACTTTCACTATATTTGGAGGACATGTTGAGAGCCGGGAGGACATGTTGAGAGCCGGGAGGACATGTTGAGAGCCGGGAGGACATGTTGAGAGCCGGGAGGACATGTTGAGAGCCGGGAGGACATGTTGAGAGCCGGGAGGACATGTTGAGAGCCGGGAGGACATGTTGAGAGCCTGGAGGACATGTTGAGAGCCTGGAGGACATGTTGAGAGCCTGGAGGACATGTTGAGAGCCTGGAGGACATGTTGAGAGCCTGGAGGACATGTTCTCTTATTGGAGCATTTGGTAAGTCATTGGGGGACTTGTTCTGTGCCTGGTGAACATGAACTATGATGACTGGAGGATTTGTTTTGAGATTGGAGGTCTTGTTTTGAGATTGGAGGACTTGTTTTGAGATTGGAGGACTTGTTTTGAGATTGGAGGACTTGTTTTGAGATTGGAGGACTTGTTTTTGAGATTGGAGGACTTGTTTTGAGATTGGAGGACTTGTTTTGAGATTGGAGGACTTGTTTTGAGATTGGAGGACTTGTTCTGAGTTTGATGTGGTTGTTCTGATATTTTAAGACTTGTTCAGAGCTTGGAGGACTTGTTCAGAGCTTGGAGGTCTTGTTCAGAGCTTGGAGGACTTGTTCTCTTTTAGGAGCATTTGGTCTGTGATTGGAGAATTTGTTCTGTGCCTGGAGAGCTTGCAGTGTGCTTGAAAAATTTTTTGTGGGCTTGGAGGAATTGTTCTGAGTTTGGGGGACTTGTTCTGAATCTGGGGGACTTGTTTTGAGTTAGGGGAATTGTTCAGAGCTTGGAGGACTTGTTCAGAGCTTGGAGGACTTGTTCTCTTTTAGGAGCATTTGGTCTGTGATTGGAGAATTTGTTCTCTGCCTGGAGAACTTTCACTATATTTGGAGGACATGTTGAGAGCCGGGAGGACATGTTGAGAGCCGGGAGGACATATTGAGAGCTGGGAGGACATGTTGAGAGCCGGGAGGACATGTTGAGAGCCTGGAGGACATGTTGAGAGCCTGGAGGACATGTTGAGAGCCTGGAGGACATGTTGAGAGCCTGGAGGACATGTTGAGAGCCTGGAGGACATGTTCTCTTATTGGAGCATTTGGTAAGTCATTGGGGGACTTGTTCTGTGCCTGGTGAACATGAACTATGATGACTGGAGGATTTGTTTTGAGATTGGAGGACTTGTTTTGAGATTGGAGGACTTGTTTTGAGATTGGAGGACTTGTTTTGAGATTGGAGGACTTGTTTTGAGATTGGAGGACTTGTTTTGAGATTGGAGGACTTGTTTTGAGATTGGAGGACTTGTTTTGAGATTGGAGGACTTGTTCTGAGTTTGATGTGGTTGTTCTGATATTTTAAGACTTGTTCAGAGCTTGGAGGACTTGTTCAGAGCTTGGAGGACTTGTTCAGAGCTTGGAGGACTTGTTCTCTTTTAGGAGCATTTGGTCTGTGATTGGAGAATTTGTTCTCTGCCTGGAGAACTTTCACTATGTTTGGAGGACATGTTGAGAGCCTGGAGGACATGTTGAGAGCCTGGAGGACATGTTGAGAGCCTGGAGGACATGTTGAGAGCCTGGAGGACATGTTGAGAGCCTGGAGGACATGTTGAGAGCCTGGAGGACATGTTGAGAGCCTGGAGGACATGTTGAGAGCCTGGAGGACATGTTGAGAGCCTGGAGGACATGTTGAGAGCCTGGAGGACATGTTGAGAGCCTGGAGGACATGTTGAGAGCCTGGAGGACATGTTCTCTTATCGTAGCATTTGGTAAGTCATTGGGGGATATGTTCTGTGCCTGCTGAACATGAACTATGATGACTGGAGGACTTGTTTTGAGATTGGAGGACTTGTTTTGAGATTGGAGGACTTGTTTTGAGATTGGAGGACTTGTTTTGAGATTGGAGGACTTGTTTTGAGATTGGAGGACTTGTTCTGAGTTTGATGTGGTTGTTCTGATATTTTAAGACTTGTTCAGAGCTTGGAGGACTTGTTCAGGGCTTGGAGGACTTGTTCTCTTTTAGGAGCATTTGGTCTGTGATTGGAGAATTTCTTCTCTGCCTGGAGAACTTTCACTATATTTGGAGGACATGTTGAGAGCCTGGAGGACATGTTGAGAGCCTGGAGGACATGTTGAGAGCCTGGAGGACATGTTGAGAGCCTGGAGGACATGTTGAGAGCCGGGAGGACATGTTGAGAGCCTGGAGGACATGTTGAGAGCCTGGAGGACATGTTGAGAGCCTGGAGGACATGTTGAGAGCCTGGAGGACATGTTGAGAGCCTGGAGGACATGTTCTCTTATCGTAGCATTTGGTAAGTCATTGGGGGATATGTTCTGTGCTTGCTGATCATGAACTATGATGACTGGAGGACTTGTTTTGAGGTTGGAGGACTTGTTTTGAGATTGGAGGACTTGTTTTGAGATTGGAGGACTTGTTTTGAGATTGGAGGACTTGTTTTGAGATTGGAGGACTTGTTTTGAGATTGGAGGACTTGTTTTGAGATTGGAGGACTTGTTTTGAGATTGGAGGACTTGTTTTGAGATTGGAGGACTTGTTTTGAGTTTGATGTGGTTGTTCTGATATTTTAAGACTTGTTGAGAGCTTGGAGGACTTGTTCTCTTTTAGGAGCATTTGGTCTGTGATCTTAGAATTTGTTCTGTGCCTGGAGAGCTTGCAGTGTGATTGAAAAATTTTTTGTGGGCTTGGAGAAATTGTTCTGAGTTTGGGGGACTTGTTCTGAATCTGGGGGACTTGTTTTGAGTCAGGGGTATTGTTCAGAGCTTGGAGGACTTGTTCAGAGCTGGGAGGACTTGTTCTCTTTTAGGAGCATTTGGTCTGTGATTGGAGAATTTGTTCTCTGCCTGGAGAACTTTCACTATATTTGGAGGACATGTTGAGAGCCTGGAGGACATGTTGAGAGCCTGGAGGACATGTTGAGAGCCTGGAGGACATGTTGAGAGCCTGGAGGACATGTTGAGAGCCTGGAGGACATGTTGAGAGCCTGGAGGACATGTTGAGAGCCTGGAGGACATGTTGAGAGCCTGGAGGACATGTTGAGAGCCTGGAGGACATGTTGAGAGCCTGGAGGACATGTTGAGAGCCTGGAGGACATGTTGAGAGCCTGGAGGACATGTTCTCTTATCGGAGCATTTGGTAAGTCATTGGGGGACTTGTTCTGTGCCTGGTGAACATGAACTATGATGACTGGAGGATTTGTCTTGAGATTGGAGGACTTGTTTTGAGATTGGAGGACTTGTTTTGAGATTGGAGGACTTGTTCTGAGTTTGATGTGGTTGTTCTGATATTTTAAGACTTGTTCAGAGCTTGGAGGACTTGTTCTCTTTTAGGAGCATTTGGTCTGTGATTGGAGAATTTGTTCTGTGCCTGGAGAGCTTGCACTGTGATTGAAAAATTTTTTCTGGGCTTGGAGGAATTGTTCTGAGTTTGGGGGACTTGTTCTAAATCTGGGGGACTTGTTTTGACCTAGGGGAATTGTTCAGAGCTTGGAGGACTTGTTCAGAGCTTGGAGGACTTGTTCAGGGCTTGGAGGACTTGTTCTCTTTTAGGAGCATTTGGTCTGTGATTGGAGAATTTGTTCTCTGCCTGGAGAACTTTCACTATTTTTGGAGGACATGTTGAGAGCCTGGAGGACATGTTGAGAGCCTGGAGGACATGTTGAGAGCCTGGAGGACATGTTGAGAGCCTGGAGGACATGTTGAGAGCCTGGAGGACATGTTCTCTTATTGGAGGATTTGGTAAGTCATTGGGGGACTTGTTCTGTGCCTGGTGAACATGAACTATGATGACTGGAGGATTTGTTTTGAGATGGGAGGTCTTGTTTTGAGATTGGAGGACTTGTTTTGAGATTGGAGGACTTGTTTTGAGATTGGAGGACTTGTTTTGAGATTGGAGGACTTGTTTTGAGATTGGAGGACTTGTTTTGAGATTGGAGGACTTGTTTTGAGATTGGAGGACTTGTTTTGAGATTGGAGGACTTGTTTTGAGATTGGAGGACTTGTTTTGAGATTGGAGGACTTGTTCTGAGTTTGATGTGGTTGTTCTGATATTTTAAGACTTGTTCAGAGCTTGGAGGACTTGTTCAGAGCTTGGAGGTCTTGTTCAGAGCTTGGAGGACTTGTTCTCTTTTAGGAGCATTTGGTCTGTGATTGGAGAATTTGTTCTGTGCCTGGAGAGCTTGCAGTGTGCTTGAAAAATTTTTTGTGGGCTTGGAGGAATTGTTCTGAGTTTGGGGGACTTGTTCTGAATCTGGGGGACTTGTTTTGAGTTAGGGGAATTGTTCAGAGCTTGGAGGACTTGTTCAGAGCTTGGAGGACTTGTTCTCTTTTAGGAGCATTTGGTCTGTGATTGGAGAATTTGTTCTCTGCCTGGAGAACTTTCACTATATTTGGAGGACATGTTGAGAGCCGGGAGGACATGTTGAGAGCCGGGAGGACATGTTGAGAGCTGGGAGGACATGTTGAGAGCCTGGAGGACATGTTGAGAGCCGGGAGGACATGTTGAGAGCCTGGAGGACATGTTGAGAGCCTGGAGGACATGTTGAGAGCCTGGAGGACATGTTGAGAGCCTGGAGGACATGTTGAGAGCCTGGAGGACATGTTCTCTTATTGGAGCATTTGGTAAGTCATTGGGGGACTTGTTCTGTGCCTGGTGAACATGAACTATGATGACTGGAGGATTTGTTTTGAGATTGGAGGACTTGTTTTGAGATTGGAGGACTTGTTTTGAGATTGGAGGACTTGTTTTGAGATTGGAGGACTTGTTTTGAGATTGGAGGACTTGTTTTGAGATTGGAGGACTTGTTTTGAGATTGGAGGACTTGTTTTGAGATTGGAGGACTTGTTCTGAGTTTGATGTGGTTGTTCTGATATTTTAAGACTTGTTCAGAGCTTGGAGGACTTGTTCAGAGCTTGGAGGACTTGTTCAGAGCTTGGAGGACTTGTTCTCTTTTAGGAGCATTTGGTCTGTGATTGGAGAATTTGTTCTCTGCCTGGAGAACTTTCACTATGTTTGGAGGACATGTTGAGAGCCTGGAGGACATGTTGAGAGCCTGGAGGACATGTTGAGAGCCTGGAGGACATGTTGAGAGCCTGGAGGACATGTTGAGAGCCTGGAGGACATGTTGAGAGCCTGGAGGACATGTTGAGAGCCTGGAGGACATGTTCTCTTATCGTAGCATTTGGTAAGTCATTGGGGGATATGTTCTGTGCCTGCTGAACATGAACTATGATGACTGGAGGACTTGTTTTGAGATTGGAGGACTTGTTTTGAGATTGGAGGACTTGTTTTGAGATTGGAGGACTTGTTTTGAGATTGGAGGACTTGTTCTGAGTTTGATGTGGTTGTTCTGATATTTTAAGACTTGTTCAGAGCTTGGAGGACTTGTTCAGAGCTTGGAGGACTTGTTCAGGGCTTGGAGGACTTGTTCTCTTTTAGGAGCATTTGGTCTGTGATTGGAGAATTTCTTCTCTGCCTGGAGAACTTTCACTATATTTGGAGGACATGTTGAGAGCCTGGAGGACATGTTGAGAGCCTGGAGGACATGTTGAGAGCCTGGAGGACATGTTGAGAGCCGGGAGGACATGTTGAGAGCCGGGAGGACATGTTGAGAGCCTGGAGGACATGTTGAGAGCCTGGAGGACATGTTGAGAGCCTGGAGGACATGTTCTCTTATCGTAGCATTTGGTAAGTCATTGGGGGATATGTTCTGTGCCTGCTGAACATGAACTATGATGACTGGAGGACTTGTTTTGAGATTGGAGGACTTGTTTTGAGATTGGAGGACTTGTTTTGAGATTGGAGGACTTGTTTTGAGATTGGAGGACTTGTTTTGAGATTGGAGGACTTGTTTTGAGATTGGAGGACTTGTTTTGAGATTGGAGGACTTGTTTTGAGTTTGATGTGGTTGTTCTGATATTTTAAGACTTGTTGAGAGCTTGGAGGACTTGTTCTCTTTTAGGAGCATTTGGTCTGTGATCTTAGAATTTGTTCTGTGCCTGGAGAGCTTGCAGTGTGATTGAAAAATTTTTTGTGGGCTTGGAGAAATTGTTCTGAGTTTGGGGGACTTGTTCTGAATCTGGGGGACTTGTTTTGAGTCAGGGGTATTGTTCAGAGCTTGGAGGACTTGTTCAGAGCTGGGAGGACTTGTTCTCTTTTAGGAGCATTTGGTCTGTGATTGGAGAATTTGTTCTCTGCCTGGAGAACTTTCACTATATTTGGAGGACATGTTGAGAGCCTGGAGGACATGTTGAGAGCCTGGAGGACATGTTGAGAGCCTGGAGGACATGTTGAGAGCCTGGAGGACATGTTGAGAGCCTGGAGGACATGTTGAGAGCCTGGAGGACATGTTGAGAGCCTGGAGGACATGTTGAGAGCCTGGAGGACATGTTGAGAGCCTGGAGGACATGTTGAGAGCCTGGAGGACATGTTGAGAGCCTGGAGGACATGTTGAGAGCCTGGAGGACATGTTCTCTTATCGGAGCATTTGGTAAGTCATTGGGGGACTTGTTCTGTGCCTGGTGAACATGAACTATGATGACTGGAGGACTTGTCTTGAGATTGGAGGACTTGTTTTGAGATTGGAGGACTTGTTTTGAGATTGGAGGACTTGTTCTGAGTTTGATGTGGTTGTTCTGATATTTTAAGACTTGTTCAGAGCTTGGAGGACTTGTTCTCTTTTAGGAGCATTTGGTCTGTGATTGGAGAATTTGTTCTGTGCCTGGAGAGCTTGCACTGTGATTGAAAAATTTTTTCTGGGCTTGGAGGAATTGTTCTGAGTTTGGGGGACTTGTTCTAAATCTGGGGGACTTGTTTTGACCTAGGGGAATTGTTCAGAGCTTGGAGGACTTGTTCAGAGCTTGGAGGACTTGTTCAGGGCTTGGAGGACTTGTTCTCTTTTAGGAGCATTTGGTCTGTGATTGGAGAATTTCTTCTCTGCCTGGAGAACTTTCACTATATTTGGAGGACATGTTGAGAGCCTGGAGGACATGTTGAGAGCCTGGAGGACATGTTGAGAGCCTGGAGGACATGTTGAGAGCCTGGAGGACATGTTGAGAGCCTGGAGGACATGTTGAGAGCCTGGAGGACATGTTGAGAGCCTGGAGGACATGTTCTCTTATTGGAGCATTTGGTAAGTCATTGGGGGACTTGTTCTGTGCCTGGTGAACATGAACTATGATGACTGGAGGATTTGTTTTGAGATTGGAGGACTTGTTTTGAGATTGGAGGACTTGTTTTGAGAT
The DNA here is from genome assembly GCA_028858755.1 of Ara ararauna. Taxonomy (NCBI): domain Eukaryota; kingdom Metazoa; phylum Chordata; class Aves; order Psittaciformes; family Psittacidae; genus Ara; species Ara ararauna. The sequence continues at coordinate 408,907 of CM054383.1, read as the reverse complement.
TGGAGGACTTGTTTTGAGATTGGAGGACTTGTTTTGAGATTGGAGGACTTGTTTTGAGATTGGAGGACTTGTTTTGAGATTGGAGGACTTGTTCTGAGTTTGATGTGGTTGTTCTGATATTTTAAGACTTGTTCAGAGCTTGGAGGACTTGTTCAGAGCTTGGAGGACTTGTTCAGAGCTTGGAGGACTTGTTCTCTTTTAGGAGCATTTGGTCTGTGATTGGAGAATTTGTTCTGTGCCTGGAGAGCTTGCAGTGTGCTTGAAAAATTTTTTGTGGGCTTGGAGGAATTGTTCTGAGTTTGGGGGACTTGTTCTGAATCTGGGGGACTTGTTTTGAGTTAGGGGAATTGTTCAGAGCTTGGAGGACTTGTTCAGAGCTTGGAGGACTTGTTCAGAGCTTGGAGGACTTGTTCAGAGCTTGGAGGACTTGTTCTCTTTTAGGAGCATTTGGTCTGTGATTGGAGAATTTGTTCTCTGCCTGGAGAACTTTCACTATGTTTGGAGGACATGTTGAGAGCCTGGAGGACATGTTGAGAGCCTGGAGGACATGTTGAGAGCCTGGAGGACATGTTGAGAGCCTGGAGGACATGTTGAGAGCCTGGAGGACATGTTGAGAGCCTGGAGGACATGTTGAGAGCCTGGAGGACATGTTGAGAGCCTGGAGGACATGTTGAGAGCCTGGAGGACATGTTCTCTTATCGTAGCATTTGGTAAGTCATTGGGGGATATGTTCTGTGCCTGCTGAACATGAACTATGATGACTGGAGGACTTGTTTTGAGATTGGAGGACTTGTTTTGAGATTGGAGGACTTGTTTTGAGATTGGAGGACTTGTTTTGAGATTGGAGGACTTGTTTTGAGATTGGAGGACTTGTTTTGAGATTGGAGGACTTGTTTTGAGATTGGAGGACTTGTTTTGAGATTGGAGGACTTGTTTTGAGATTGGAGGACTTTTTGAGATTGGAGGACTTTTTGAGATTGGAGGACTTGTTTTGAGATTGGAGGACTTGTTTTGAGATTGGAGGACTTGTTTTGAGATTGGAGGACTTGTTTTGAGTTTGATGTGGTTGTTCTGATATTTTAAGACTTGTTCAGAGCTTGGAGGACTTGTTCTCTTTTAGGAGCATTTGGTCTGTGATTTTAGAATTTGTTCTGTGCCTGGAGAGCTTGCACTGTGATTGAAAAATTTTTTGTGGGCTTGGAGGAATTGTTCTGAGTTTGGGGGACTTGTTCTGAATCTGGGGGACTTGTTTTGAGTTAGGGGAATTGTTCAGAGCTTGGAGGACTTGTTCAGAGCTTGGAGGACTTGTTCAGAGCTTGGAGGACTTGTTCAGAGCTTGGAGGACTTGTTCAGAGCTTGGAGGACTTGTTCAGAGCTTGGAGGACTTGTTCTCTTTTAGGAGCATTTGGTCTGTGATTGGAGAATTTGTTCTCTGCCTGGAGAACTTTCACTATGTTTGGAGGACATGTTGAGAGCCTGGAGGACATGTTGAGAGCCTGGAGGACATGTTGAGAGCCTGGAGGACATGTTGAGAGCCTGGAGGACATGTTGAGAGCCTGGAGGACATGTTGAGAGCCTGGAGGACATGTTGAGAGCCTGGAGGACATGTTGAGAGCCTGGAGGACATGTTGAGAGCCTGGAGGACATGTTGAGAGCCTGGAGGACATGTTGAGAGCCTGGAGGACATGTTGAGAGCCTGGAGGACATGTTGAGAGCCTGGAGGACATGTTCTCTTATCGTAGCATTTGGTAAGTCATTGGGGGATATGTTCTGTGCCTGCTGAACATGAACTATGATGACTGGAGGACTTGTTTTGAGATTGGAGGACTTGTTTTGAGATTGGAGGACTTGTTTTGAGATTGGAGGACTTGTTTTGAGATTGGAGGACTTTTTGAGATTGGAGGACTTTTTTTGAGATTGGAGGACTTGTTTTGAGATTGGAGGACTTGTTTTGAGATTGGAGGACTTGTTTTGAGTTTGATGTGGTTGTTCTGATATTTTAAGACTTGTTCAGAGCTTGGAGGACTTGTTCTCTTTTAGGAGCATTTGGTCTGTGATTTTAGAATTTGTTCTGTGCCTGGAGAGCTTGCACTGTGATTGAAAAATTTTTTCTGGGCTTGGAGGAATTGTTCTGAGTTTGGGGGACTTGTTCTAAATCTGGGGGACTTGTTTTGACCTAGGGGAATTGTTCAGAGCTTGGAGGACTTGTTCAGAGCTTGGAGGACTTGTTCAGGGCTTGGAGGACTTGTTCTCTTTTAGGAGCATTTGGTCTGTGATTGGAGAATTTCTTCTCTGCCTGGAGAACTTTCACTATATTTGGAGGACATGTTGAGAGCCTGGAGGACATGTTGAGAGCCTGGAGGACATGTTGAGAGCCTGGAGGACATGTTGAGAGCCTGGAGGACATGTTGAGAGCCTGGAGGACATGTTGAGAGCCTGGAGGACATGTTCTCTTATTGGAGCATTTGGTAAGTCATTGGGGGACTTGTTCTGTGCCTGGTGAACATGAACTATGATGACTGGAGGATTTGTTTTGAGATTGGAGGACTTGTTTTGAGATTGGAGGACTTGTTTTGAGATTGGAGGACTTGTTTTGAGATTGGAGGACTTGTTTTGAGATTGGAGGACTTGTTTTGAGATTGGAGGACTTGTTTTGAGATTGGAGGACTTGTTTTGAGATTGGAGGACTTGTTTTGAGATTGGAGGACTTGTTTTGAGATTGGAGGACTTGTTTTGAGATTGGAGGACTTGTTTTGAGATTGGAGGACTTGTTTTGAGATTGGAGGACTTGTTTTGAGATTGGAGGACTTGTTTTGAGATTGGAGGACTTGTTTTGAGATTGGAGGACTTGTTTTGAGATTGGAGGACTTGTTTTGAGATTGGAGGACTTGTTTTGAGATTGGAGGACTTGTTTTGAGATTGGAGGACTTGTTTTGAGATTGGAGGACTTGTTTTGAGATTGGAGGACTTGTTTTGAGTTTGATGTGGTTGTTCTGATATTTTAAGACTTGTTCAGAGCTTGGAGGACTTGTTCAGAGCTTGGAGGACTTGTTCAGGGCTTGGAGGACTTGTTCTCTTTTAGGAGCATTTGGTCTGTGATTGGAGAATTTCTTCTCTGCCTGGAGAACTTTAACTATATTTGGAGGACATGTTGAGAGCCTGGAGGACATGTTGAGAGCCTGGAGGACATGTTGAGAGCCTGGAGGACATGTTGAGAGCCTGGAGGACATGTTGAGAGCCTGGAGGACATGTTGAGAGCCTGGAGGACATGTTGAGAGCCTGGAGGACATGTTGAGAGCCTGGAGGACATGTTCTCTTATCGTAGCATTTGGTAAGTCATTGGGGGATATGTTCTGTGCCTGCTGAACATGATCTATGATGACTGGAGGACTTGTTTTGAGGTTGGAGGACTTGTTTTGAGATTGGAGGTCTTGTTTTGAGATTGGAGGACTTGTTTTGAGATTGGAGGACTTGTTTTGAGATTGGAGGACTTGTTTTGAGATTGGAGGACTTGTTTTGAGATTGGAGGACTTGTTTTGAGATTGGAGGACTTGTTTTGAGATTGGAGGACTTGTTTTGAGTTTGATGTGGTTGTTCTGATATTTTAAGACTTGTTCAGAGCTTGGAGGACTTGTTCTCTTTTAGGAGCATTTGGTCTGTGATTTTAGAATTTGTTCTGTGCCTGGAGAGCTTGCACTGTGATTGAAAAATTTTTTCTGGGCTTGGAGGAATTGTTCTGAGTTTGGGGGACTTGTTCTGAATCTGGGGGACTTGTCTTGAGTCAGGGGTATATTTCAGAGCTTGGAGGACTTGTTCAGAGCTGGGAGGACTTGTTCTCTTTTAGGAGCATTTGGTCTGTGATTGGAGAATTTGTTCTCTGCCTGGAGAACTTTCACTATATTTGGAGGACATGTTGAGAGCCTGGAGGACATGTTGAGAGCCTGGAGGACATGTTGAGAGCCTGGAGGACATGTTGAGAGCCTGGAGGACATGTTGAGAGCCTGGAGGACATGTTCTCTTATCGGAGCATTTGGTAAGTCATTGGGGGACTTGTTCTGTGCCTGGTGAACATGAACTATGATGACTGGAGGATTTGTCTTGAGATTGGAGGACTTGTTTTGAGATTGGAGGACTTGTTTTGAGATTGGAGGACTTGTTTTGAGATTGGAGGACTTGTTTTGAGATTGGAGGACTTGTTTTGAGATTGGAGGACTTGTTCTGAGTTTGATGTGGTTGTTCTGATATTTTAAGACTTGTTCAGAGCTTGGAGGACTTGTTCTCTTTTAGGAGCATTTGGTCTGTGATTTTAGAATTTGTTCTGTGCCTGGAGAGCTTGCACTGTGATTGAAAAATTTTTTCTGGGCTTGGAGGAATTGTTCTGAGTTTGGGGGACTTGTTCTGAATCTGGGGGACTTGTTTTGAGCTAGGGGAATTGTTCAGAGCTTGGAGGACTTGTTCAGAGCTTGGAGGACTTGTTCTCTTTTAGGAGCATTTGGTCTGTGATTGGAGAATTTCTTCTCTGCCTGGAGAACTTTCACTATATTTGGAGGACATGTTGAGAGCCTGGAGGACATGTTGAGAGCCTGGAGGACATGTTGAGAGCCTGGAGGACATGTTGAGAGCCTGGAGGACATGTTGAGAGCCTGGAGGACATGTTGAGAGCCTGGAGGACATGTTGAGAGCCTGGAGGACATGTTCTCTTATTGGAGCATTTGGTAAGTCATTGGGGGACTTGTTCTGTGCCTGGTGAACATGAACTATGATGACTGGAGGATTTGTTTTGAGATTGGAGGTCTTGTTTTGAGATTGGAGGACTTGTTTTGAGATTGGAGGACTTGTTTTGAGATTGGAGGACTTGTTTTGAGATTGGAGGACTTGTTTTGAGATTGGAGGACTTGTTTTGAGATTGGAGGACTTGTTTTGAGATTGGAGGACTTGTTTTGAGATTGGAGGACTTGTTTTGAGATTGGAGGACTTGTTCTGAGTTTGATGTGGTTGTTCTGATATTTTAAGACTTGTTCAGAGCTTGGAGGACTTGTTCAGAGCTTGGAGGTCTTGTTCAGAGCTTGGAGGACTTGTTCTCTTTTAGGAGCATTTGGTCTGTGATTGGAGAATTTGTTCTGTGCCTGGAGAGCTTGCAGTGTGCTTGAAAAATTTTTTGTGGGCTTGGAGGAATTGTTCTGAGTTTGGGGGACTTGTTCTGAATCTGGGGGACTTGTTTTGAGTTAGGGGAATTGTTCAGAGCTTGGAGGACTTGTTCAGAGCTTGGAGGACTTGTTCTGTTTTAGGAGCATTTGGTCTGTGATTGGAGAATTTGTTCTCTGCCTGGAGAACTTTCAGTATATTTGGAGGACATGTTGAGAGCCGGGAGGACATGTTGAGAGCCGGGAGGACATGTTGAGAGCTGGGAGGACATGTTGAGAGCCGGGAGGACATGTTGAGAGCCTGGAGGACATGTTGAGAGCCTGGAGGACATGTTGAGAGCCTGGAGGACATGTTGAGAGCCTGGAGGACATGTTGAGAGCCTGGAGGACATGTTGAGAGCCTGGAGGACATATTGAGAGCCTGGAGGACATGTTGAGAGCCTGGAGGACATGTTGAGAGCCTGGAGGACATGTTGAGAGCCTGGAGGACATGTTCTCTTATCGTAGCATTTGGTAAGTCATTGGGGGATATGTTCTGTGCCTGCTGAACATGAACTATGATGACTGGAGGACTTGTTTTGAGATTGGAGGACTTGTTTTGAGATTGGAGGACTTGTTTTGAGATTGGAGGACTTGTTTTGAGATTGGAGGACTTTTTGAGATTGGAGGACTTGTTTTGAGATTGGAGGACTTGTTTTGAGATTGGAGGACTTGTTTTGAGATTGGAGGACTTGTTTTGAGATTGGAGGACTTGTTTTGAGTTTGATGTGGTTGTTCTGATATTTTAAGACTTGTTCAGAGCTTGGAGGACTTGTTCAGAGCTTGGAGGACTTGTTCAGGGCTTGGAGGACTTGTTCTCTTTTAGGAGCATTTGGTCTGTGATTGGAGAATTTCTTCTCTGCCTGGAGAACTTTAACTATATTTGGAGGACATGTTGAGAGCCTGGAGGACATGTTGAGAGCCTGGAGGACATGTTCTCTTATCGTAGCATTTGGTAAGTCATTGGGGGATATGTTCTGTGCCTGCTGAACATGATCTATGATGACTGGAGGACTTGTTTTGAGGTTGGAGGACTTGTTTTGAGATTGGAGGACTTGTTTTGAGATTGGAGGACTTGTTTTGAGATTGGAGGACTTGTTTTGAGATTGGAGGACTTGTTTTGAGATTGGAGGACTTGTTTTGAGATTGGAGGACTTGTTTTGAGATTGGAGGACTTGTTTTGAGATTGGAGGACTTGTTTTGAGTTTGATGTGGTTGTTCTGATATTTTAAGACTTGTTCAGAGCTTGGAGGACTTGTTCTCTTTTAGGAGCATTTGGTCTGTGATTTTAGAATTTGTTCTGTGCCTGGAGAGCTTGCACTGTGATTGAAAAATTTTTTCTGGGCTTGGAGGAATTGTTCTGAGTTTGGGGGACTTGTTCTGAATCTGGGGGACTTGTCTTGAGTCAGGGGTATATTTCAGAGCTTGGAGGACTTGTTCAGAGCTGGGAGGACTTGTTCTCTTTTAGGAGCATTTGGTCTGTGATTGGAGAATTTGTTCTCTGCCTGGAGAACTTTCACTATATTTGGAGGACATGTTGAGAGCCTGGAGGACATGTTGAGAGCCTGGAGGACATGTTGAGAGCCTGGAGGACATGTTGAGAGCCTGGAGGACATGTTGAGAGCCTGGAGGACATGTTGAGAGCCTGGAGGACATGTTCTCTTATCGGAGCATTTGGTAAGTCATTGGGGGACTTGTTCTGTGCCTGGTGAACATGAACTATGATGACTGGAGGATTTGTCTTGAGATTGGAGGACTTGTTTTGAGATTGGAGGACTTGTTTTGAGATTGGAGGACTTGTTTTGAGATTGGAGGACTTGTTTTGAGATTGGAGGACTTGTTCTGAGTTTGATGTGGTTGTTCTGATATTTTAAGACTTGTTCAGAGCTTGGAGGACTTGTTCTCTTTTAGGAGCATTTGGTCTGTGATTTTAGAATTTGTTCTGTGCCTGGAGAGCTTGCACTGTGATTGAAAAATTTTTTCTGGGCTTGGAGGAATTGTTCTGAGTTTGGGGGACTTGTTCTGAATCTGGGGGACTTGTTTTGAGCTAGGGGAATTGTTCAGAGCTTGGAGGACTTGTTCAGAGCTTGGAGGACTTGTTCTCTTTTAGGAGCATTTGGTCTGTGATTGGAGAATTTCTTCTCTGCCTGGAGAACTTTCACTATATTTGGAGGACATGTTGAGAGCCTGGAGGACATGTTGAGAGCCTGGAGGACATGTTGAGAGCCTGGAGGACATGTTGAGAGCCTGGAGGACATGTTGAGAGCCTGGAGGACATGTTGAGAGCCTGGAGGACATGTTGAGAGCCTGGAGGACATGTTGAGAGCCTGGAGGACATGTTCTCTTATTGGAGCATTTGGTAAGTCATTGGGGGACTTGTTCTGTGCCTGGTGAACATGAACTATGATGACTGGAGGATTTGTTTTGAGATTGGAGGTCTTGTTTTGAGATTGGAGGACTTGTTTTGAGATTGGAGGACTTGTTTTGAGATTGGAGGACTTGTTTTGAGATTGGAGGACTTGTTTTGAGATTGGAGGACTTGTTTTGAGATTGGAGGACTTGTTCTGAGTTTGATGTGGTTGTTCTGATATTTTAAGACTTGTTCAGAGCTTGGAGGACTTGTTCAGAGCTTGGAGGTCTTGTTCAGAGGTTGGAGGACTTGTTCTCTTTTAGGAGCATTTGGTCTGTGATTGGAGAATTTGTTCTGTGCCTGGAGAGCTTGCAGTGTGCTTGAAAAATTTTTTGTGGGCTTGGAGGAATTGTTCTGAGTTTGGGGGACTTGTTCTGAATATGGGGGACTTGTTTTGAGTTAGGGGAATTGTTCAGAGCTTGGAGGACTTGTTCAGAGCTTGGAGGACTTGTTCTCTTTTAGGAGCATTTGGTCTGTGATTGGAGAATTTGTTCTCTGCCTGGAGAACTTTCACTATATTTGGAGGACATGTTGAGAGCCGGGAGGACATGTTGAGAGCCGGGAGGACATGTTGAGAGCTGGGAGGACATGTTGAGAGCCGGGAGGACATGTTGAGAGCCTGGAGGACATGTTGAGAGCCTGGAGGACATGTTGAGAGCCTGGAGGACATGTTGAGAGCCTGGAGGACATGTTGAGAGCCTGGAGGACATGTTCTCTTATTGGAGCATTTGGTAAGTCATTGGGGGACTTGTTCTGTGCCTGGTGAACATGAACTATGATGACTGGAGGATTTGTTTTGAGATTGGAGGACTTGTTTTGAGATTGGAGGACTTGTTTTGAGATTGGAGGACTTGTTTTGAGATTGGAGGACTTGTTTTGAGATTGGAGGACTTGTTCTGAGTTTGATGTGGTTGTTCTGATATTTTAAGACTTGTTCAGAGCTTGGAGGACTTGTTCAGAGCTTGGAGGACTTGTTCAGAGCTTGGAGGACTTGTTCAGAGCTTGGAGGACTTGTTCAGAGCTTGGAGGACTTGTTCTCTTTTAGGAGCATTTGGTCTGTGATTGGAGAATTTGTTCTCTGCCTGGAGAACTTTCACTATGTTTGGAGGACATGTTGAGAGCCTGGAGGACATGTTGAGAGCCTGGAGGACATGTTGAGAGCCTGGAGGACATGTTGAGAGCCTGGAGGACATGTTGAGAGCCTGGAGGACATGTTGAGAGCCTGGAGGACATGTTGAGAGCCTGGAGGACATGTTGAGAGCCTGGAGGACATGTTGAGAGCCTGGAGGACATGTTGAGAGCCTGGAGGACATGTTGAGAGCCTGGAGGACATGTTGAGAGCCTGGAGGACATGTTCTCTTATCGTAGCATTTGGTAAGTCATTGGGGGATATGTTCTGTGCCTGCTGAACATGAACTATGATGACTGGAGGACTTGTTTTGAGATTGGAGGACTTGTTTTGAGATTGGAGGACTTGTTTTGAGATTGGAGGACTTGTTCAGAGTTTGATGTGGTTGTTCTGATATTTTAAGACTTGTTCAGAGCTTGGAGGACTTGTTCAGAGCTTGGAGGACTTGTTCAGAGCTTGGAGGACTTGTTCTCTTTTAGGAGCATTTGGTCTGTGATTGGAGAATTTGTTCTCTGCCTGGAGAACTTTCACTATGTTTGGAGGACATGTTGAGAGCCTGGAGGACATGTTGAGAGCCTGGAGGACTTGTTGAGAGCCTGGAGGACATGTTGAGAGCCTGGAGGACATGTTGAGAGCCTGGAGGACGTGTTCTCTTATCGGAGCTTTTGGTAAGTGATTGGGGGACTTGTTCTGTGCCTGGTGAACATGAACTATGATGACTGGAGGACTTGTTTTGAGATTGGAGGACTTGTTTTGAGATTGGAGGACTTGTTTTGAGATTGGAGGACTTGTTTTGAGATTGGAGGACTTGTTTTGAGATTGGAGGACTTGTTTTGAGATTGGAGGACTTGTTTTGAGTTTGATGTGGTTGTTCTGATATTTTAAGACTTGTTGAGAGCTTGGAGGACTTGTTCTCTTTTAGGAGCATTTGGTCTGTGATCTTAGAATTTGTTCTGTGCCTGGAGAGCTTGCAGTGTGATTGAAAAATTTTTTGCGGGCTTGGAGAAATTGTTCTGAGTTTGGGGGACTTGTTCTGAATCTGGGGGACTTGTTTTGAGTCAGGGGTATTGTTCAGAGCTTGGAGGACTTGTTCAGAGCTGGGAGGACTTGTTCTCTTTTAGGAGCATTTGGTCTGTGATTGGAGAATTTGTTCTCTGCCTGGAGAACTTTCACTATATTTGGAGGACATGTTGAGAGCCTGGAGGACATGTTGAGAGCCTGGAGGACATGTTGAGAGCCTGGAGGACATGTTGAGAGCCTGGAGGACATGTTGAGAGCCTGGAGGACATGTTGAGAGCCTGGAGGACATGTTGAGAGCCTGGAGGACATGTTGAGAGCCTGGAGGACATGTTCTCTTATCGTAGCATTTGGTAAGTCATTGGGGGACTTGTTCTGTGCCTGCTGAACATGAACTATGATGACTGGAGGACTTGTTTTGAGATTGGAGGACTTGTTTTGAGATTGGAGGACTTGTTTTGAGATTGGAGGACTTGTTTTGAGTTTGATGTGGTTGTTCTGATATTTTAAGACTTGTTCAGAGCTTGGAGGACTTGTTCAGAGCTTGGAGGACTTGTTCAGAGCTTGGAGGACTTGTTCAGAGCTTGGAGGACTTGTTCTCTTTTAGGAGCATTTGGTCTGTGATTGGAGAATTTGTTCTGTGCCTGGAGAGCTTGCAGTGTGATTGAAAAATTTTTTGTGAGCTTGGAGGAATTGTTCTGAGTTTGGGGGACTTGTTCTGAATCTGGGGTCTTGTTTTGAGCTAGGGGAATTGTTCAGAGCTTGGAGGACTTGTTCAGAGCTTGGAGGACTTGTTCAGGGCTTGGAGGACTTGTTCTCTTTTAGGAGCATTTGGTCTGTGATTGGAGAATTTGTTCTCTGCCTGGAGAACTTTCACTATATTTGGAGGACATGTTGAGAGCCTGGAGGACATGTTGAGAGCCTGGAGGACATGTTGAGAGCCTGGAGGACATGTTGAGAGCCTGGAGGACATGTTGAGAGCCTGGAGGACGTGTTCTCTTATCGGAGCTTTTGGTAAGTGATTGGGGGACTTGTTCTGTGCCTGGTGAACATGAACTATGATGACTGGAGGACTTGTTTTGAGATTGGAGGACTTGTTTTGAGATTGGAGGACTTGTTTTGAGATTGGAGGACTTGTTTTGAGATTGGAGGACTTGTTTTGAGATTGGAGGACTTGTTTTGAGATTGGAGGACTTGTTTTGAGATTGGAGGACTTGTTTTGAGTTTGATGTGGTTGTTCTGATATTTTAAGACTTGTTGAGAGCTTGGAGGACTTGTTCTCTTTTAGGAGCATTTGGTCTGTGATCTTAGAATTTGTTCTGTGCCTGGAGAGCTTGCAGTGTGATTGAAAAATTTTTTGTGGGCTTGGAGAAATTGTTCTGAGTTTGGGGGACTTGTTCTGAATCTGGGGGACTTGTTTTGAGTCAGGGGTATTGTTCAGAGCTTGGAGGACTTGTTCAGAGCTTGGAGGACTTGTTCAGAGCTGGGAGGACTTGTTCTCTTTTAGGAGCATTTGGTCTGTGATTGGAGAATTTGTTCTCTGCCTGGAGAACTTTCACTATATTTGGAGGACATGTTGAGAGCCTGGAGGACATGTTGAGAGCCTGGAGGACATGTTGAGAGCCTGGAGGACATGTTGAGAGCCTGGAGGACATGTTGAGAGCCTGGAGGACATGTTGAGAGCCTGGAGGACATGTTGAGAGCCTGGAGGACATGTTGAGAGCCTGGAGGACATGTTGAGAGCCTGGAGGACATGTTGAGAGCCTGGAGGACATGTTCTCTTATTGGAGCATTTGGTAAGTCATTGGGGGACTTGTTCTGTGCCTGGTGAACATGAACTATGATGACTGGAGAATTTGTTTTGAGATTGGAGGACTTGTTTTGAGATTGGAGGACTTGTTTTGAGATTGGAGGACTTGTTTTGAGATTGGAGGACTTGTTTTGAGATTGGAGGACTTGTTTTGAGATTGGAGGACTTGTTTTGAGATTGGAGGACTTGTTTTGAGATTGGAGGACTTGTTTTGAGATTGGAGGACTTGTTTTGAGATTGGAGGACTTGTTCTGAGTTTGATGTGGTTGTTCTGATATTTTAAGACTTGTTCAGAGCTTGGAGGACTTGTTCAGAGCTTGGAGGACTTGTTCAGAGCTTGGAGGACTTGTTCAGAGCTTGGAGGACTTGTTCTCTTTTAGGAGCATTTGGTCTGTGATTGGAGAATTTGTTCTCTGCCTGGAGAACTTTCACTATGTTTGGAGGACATGTTGAGAGCCTGGAGGACATGTTGAGAGCCTGGAGGACATGTTGAGAGCCTGGAGGACATGTTGAGAGCCTGGAGGACATGATGAGAGCCTGGAGGACATGATGAGAGCCTGGAGGACATGTTGAGAGCCTGGAGGACATGTTGAGAGCCTGGAGGACATGTTGAGAGCCTGGAGGACATGTTCTCTTATCGGAGCTTTTGGTAAGTGATTGGGGGACTTGTTCTGTGCCTGGTGAACATGAACTATGATGACTGGAGGACTTGTTTTGAGATTGGAGGACTTGTTTTGAGATTGGAGGACTTGTTTTGAGATTGGAGGACTTGTTTTGAGATTGGAGGACTTGTTTTGAGTTTGATGTGGTTGTTCTGATATTTTAAGACTTGTTGAGAGCTTGGAGGACTTGTTCTCTTTTAGGAGCATTTGGTCTGTGATCTTAGAATTTGTTCTGTGCCTGGAGAGCTTGCAGTGTGATTGAAAAATTTTTTGTGGGCTTGGAGAAATTGTTCTGAGTTTGGGGGACTTGTTCTGAATCTGGGGGACTTGTTTTGAGTCAGGGGTATTGTTCAGAGCTTGGAGGACTTGTTCAGAGCTGGGAGGACTTGTTCTCTTTTAGGAGCATTTGGTCTGTGATTGGGGAATTTGTTCTCTGCCTGGAGAACTTTCACTATATTTGGAGGACATGTTGAGAGCCTGGAGGACATGTTGAGAGCCTGGAGGACATGTTGAGAGCCTGGAGGACATGTTGAGAGCCTGGAGGACATGTTGAGAGCCTGGAGGACATGTTGAGAGCCTGGAGGACATGTTGAGAGCCTGGAGGACATGTTGAGAGCCTGGAGGACATGTTGAGAGCCTGGAGGACATGTTGAGAGCCTGGAGGACATGTTGAGAGCCTGGAGGACATGTTCTCTTATTGGAGCATTTGGTAAGTCATTGGGGGACTTGTTCTGTGCCTGGTGAACATGAACTATGATGACTGGAGGACTTGTTTTGAGATTGGAGGACTTGTTTTGAGATTGGAGGACTTGTTTTGAGATTGGAGGACTTGTTCTGAGTTTGATGTGGTTGTTCTGATATTTTAAGACTTGTTCAGAGCTTGGAGGACTTGTTCTCTTTTAGGAGCATTTGGTCTGTGATTTTAGAATTTGTTCTGTGCCTGGAGAGCTTGCACTGTGATTGAAAAATTTTTTCTGGGCTTGGAGGAATTGTTCTGAGTTTGGGGGACTTGTTCTGAATCTGGGGGACTTGTTTTGAGCTAGGGGAATTGTTCAGAGCTTGGAGGACTTGTTCAGAGATTGGAGGACTTGTTCAGGGCTTGGAGGACTTGTTCAGGGCTTGGAGGACTTGTTCAGGGCTTGGAGGACTTGTTCAGGGCTTGGAGGACTTGTTCTCTTTTAGGAGCATTTGGTCAGTGATTGGAGAATTTCTTCTCTGCCTGGAGAACTTTCACTATATTTGGAGGACATGTTGAGAGCCTGGAGGACATGTTGAGAGCCTGGAGGACATGTTGAGAGCCTGGAGGACATGTTGAGAGCCTGGAGGACATGTTGAGAGCCTGGAGGACATGTTGAGAGCCTGGAGGACATGTTGAGAGCCTGGAGGACATGTTGAGAGCCTGGAGGACATGTTGAGAGCCTGGAGGACATGTTGAGAGCCTGGAGGACATGTTGAGAGCCTGGAGGACATGTTGAGAGCCTGGAGGACATGTTGAGAGCCTGGAGGACATGTTGAGAGCCTGGAGGACATGTTGAGAGCCTGGAGGACATGTTGAGAGCCTGGAGGACATGTTGAGAGCCTGGAGGACATGTTGAGAGCCTGGAGGACATGTTGAGAGCCTGGAGGACATGTTCTCTTATTGGAGCATTTGGTAAGTCATTGGGGGACTTGTTCTGTGCCTGGTGAACATGAACTATGATGACTGGAGGATTTGTTTTGAGATTGGAGGACTTGTTTTGAGATTGGAGGACTTGTTTTGAGATTGGAGGACTTGTTTTGAGATTGGAGGACTTGTTTTGAGATTGGAGGACTTGTTCTGAGTTTGATGTGGATGTTCTGATATTTTAAGACTTGTTCAGAGCTTGGAGGACTTGTTCAGAGCTTGGAGGACTTGTTCTCTTTTAGGAGCATTTGGTCTGTGATTGGAGAATTTGTTCTGTTCCTGGAGAGCTTGCAGTGTGATTGAAAAATTTTTTGTGGGCTTGGAGGAATTGTTCTGAGTTTGGGGGACTTGTTCTGAATCTGGGGTCTTGTTTTGAGCTAGGGGAATTGTTCAGAGCTTGGAGGACTTGTTCAGAGCTTGGAGGACTTATTCAGGGCTTGGAGGACTTGTTCTCTTTTAGGAGCATTTGGTCTGTGATTGGAGAATTTCTTCTCTGCCTGGAGAACTTTCACTATATTTGGAGGACATGTTGAGAGCCTGGAGGACATGTTGAGAGCCTGGAGGACATGTTGAGAGCCTGGAGGACATGTTGAGAGCCTGGAGGACATGTTGAGAGCCTGGAGGACATGTTGAGAGCCTGGAGGACATGTTGAGAGCCTGGAGGACATGTTGAGAGCCTGGAGGACATGTTGAGAGCCTGGAGGACATGTTCTCTTATCGGAGCTTTTGGTAAGTGATTGGGGGACTTGTTCTGTGCCTGGTGAACATGAACTATGATGACTGGAGGACTTGTTTTGAGATTGGAGGACTTGTTTTGAGATTGGAGGACTTGTTTTGAGATTGGAGGACTTGTTTTGAGATTGGAGGACTTGTTTTGAGATTGGAGGACTTGTTTTGAGATTGGAGGACTTGTTTTGAGATTGGAGGACTTGTTTTGAGATTGGAGGACTTGTTTTGAGATTGGAGGACTTGTTTTGAGATTGGAGGACTTGTTCTGAGTTTGATGTGGTTGTTCTGATATTTTAAGACTTGTTCAGAGCTTGGAGGACTTGTTCTCTTTTAGGAGCATTTGGTCTGTGATTTTAGAATTTGTTCTGTGCCTGGAGAGCTTGCACTGTGATTGAAAAATTATTTCTGGGCTTGGAGGAATTGTTCTGAGTTTGGGGGACTTGTTCTGAATCTGGGGGACTTGTTTTGAGCTAGGGGAATTGTTCAGAGCTTGGAGGACTTGTTCAGGGCTTGGAGGACTTGTTCAGGGCTTGGAGGACTTGTTCAGGGCTTGGAGGACTTGTTCAGGGCTTGGAGGACTTGTTCAGGGCTTGGAGGACTTGTTCAGGGCTTGGAGGACTTGTTCTCTTTTAGGAGCATTTGGTCTGTGATTGGAGAATTTCTTCTCTGCCTGGAGAACTTTCACTATATTTGGAGGACATGTTGAGAGCCTGGAGGACATGTTGAGAGCCTGGAGGACATGTTGAGAGGCTGGAGGACATGTTGAGAGCCTGGAGGACATGTTGAGAGCCTGGAGGACATGTTGAGAGCCTGGAGGACATGTTGAGAGCCTGGAGGACATGTTGAGAGCCTGGAGGACATGTTCTCTTATTGGAGCATTTGGTAAGTCATTGGGGGACTTGTTCTGTGCCTGGTGAACATGAACTATGATGACTGGAGGATTTGTTTTGAGATGGGAGGTCTTGTTTTGAGATTGGAGGAATTCTTTTGAGATTGGAGGACTTGTTTTGAGATTGGAGGACTTGTTTTGAGATTGGAGGACTTGTTTTGAGATTGGAGGACTTGTTTTGAGATTGGAGGACTTGTTTTGAGATTGGAGGACTTGTTCTGAGTTTGATGTGGTTGTTCTGATATTTTAAGACTTGTCAGAGCTTGGAGGTCTTGTTCAGAGCTTGGAGGACTTGTTCAGAGCTTGGAGGAGTTGTTCTCATTTAGGAGCATTTGGTCTGTGATTGGAGAATTTGTTCTGTGCCTGGAGAGCTTGCAGTGTGCTTGAAAAATTTTTTGTGGGCTTGGAGGAATTGTTCTGAGTTTGGGGGACTTGTTCTAAATCTGGGGGACTTGTTTTGAGCTAGGGGAATTGTTCAGAGCTTGGAGGACTTGTTCAGAGATTGGAGGACTTGTTTAGGGCTTGGAGGACTTGTTTAGGGCTTGGAGGACTTGTTTAGGGCTTGGTGGACTTGTTCAGGGCTTGGAGGACTTGTTCTCTTTTAGGAGCATTTGGTCTGTGATTGGAGAATTTCTTCTCTGCCTGGAGAACTTTCACTATATTTGGAGGACATGTTGAGAGCCTGGAGGACATGTTGAGAGCCTGGAGGACATGTTGAGAGCCTGGAGGACATGTTGAGAGCCTGGAGGACATGTTGAGAGCCTGGAGGACATGTTGAGAGCCTGGAGGACATGTTGAGAGCCTGGAGGACATGTTGAGAGCCTGGAGGACATGTTGAGAGCCTGGAGGACATGTTCTCTTATTGGAGCATTTGGTAAGTCATTGGGGGACTTGTTCTGTGCGTGGTGAACATGAACTATGATGACTGGAGGATTTGTTTTGAGATTGGAGGTCTTGTTTTGAGATTGGAGGACTTGTTTTGAGATTGGAGGACTTGTTTTGAGATTGGAGGACTTGTTTTGAGATTGGAGGACTTGTTTTGAGATTGGAGGACTTGTTTTGAGATTGGAGGACTTGTTTTGAGATTGGAGGACTTGTTTTGAGATTGGAGGACTTGTTTTGAGATTGGAGGACTTGTTTTGAGATTGGAGGACTTGTTTTGAGATTGGAGGACTTGTTCTGAGTTTGATGTGGTTGTTCTGATATTTTAAGACTTGTTCAGAGCTTGGAGGACTTGTTCAGAGCTTGGAGGACTTGTTCAGAGCTTGGAGGACTTGTTCTCTTTTAGGAGCATTTGGTCTGTGATTGGAGAATTTGTTCTGTGCCTGGAGAGCTTGCAGTGTGCTTGAAAAATTTTTTGTGGGCTTGGAGGAATTGTTCTGAGTTTGGGGGACTTGTTCTGAATCTGGGGGACTTGTTTTGAGTTAGGGGAATTGTTCAGAGCTTGGAGGACTTGTTCAGAGCTTGGAGGACTTGTTCTCTTTTAGGAGCATTTGGTCTGTGATTGGAGAATTTGTTCTCTGCCTGGAGAACTTTCACTATATTTGGAGGACATGTTGAGAGCCGGGAGGACATGTTGAGAGCCGGGAGGACATGTTGAGAGCCGGGAGGACATGTTGAGAGCCGGGAGGACATGTTGAGAGCCTGGAGGACATGTTGAGAGCCTGGAGGACATGTTGAGAGCCTGGAGGACATGTTCTCTTATTGGAGCATTTGGTAAGTCATTGGGGGACTTGTTCTGTGCCTGGTGAACATGAACTATGATGACTGGAGGATTTGTTTTGAGATTGGAGGTCTTGTTTTGAGATTGGAGGACTTGTTTTGAGATTGGAGGACTTGTTTTGAGATTGGAGGACTTGTTTTGAGATTGGAGGACTTGGTTTGAGATTGGAGGACTTGTTTTGAGATTGGAGGACTTGTTTTGAGTTTGATGTGGTTGTTCTGATATTTTAAGACTTGTTCAGAGCTTGGAGGACTTGTTCAGAGCTTGGAGGTCTTGTTCAGAGCTTGGAGGACTTGTTCTCTTTTAGGAGCATTTGGTCTGTGATTGGAGAATTTGTTCTGTGCCTGGAGAGCTTGCAGTGTGCTTGAAAAATTTTTTGTGGGCTTGGAGGAATTGTTCTGAGTTTGGGGGACTTGTTCTGAATCTGGGGGACTTGTTTTGAGTTAGGGGAATTGTTCAGAGCTTGGAGGACTTGTTCAGAGCTTGGAGGACTTGTTCTCTTTTAGGAGCATTTGGTCTGTGATTGGAGAATTTGTTCTCTGCCTGGAGAACTTTCACTATATTTGGAGGACATGTTGAGAGCCGGGAGGACATGTTGAGAGCCGGGAGGACATGTTGAGAGCCGGGAGGACATGTTGAGAGCCGGGAGGACATGTTGAGAGCCTGGAGGACATGTTGAGAGCCTGGAGGACATGTTGAGAGCCTGGAGGACATGTTGAGAGCCTGGAGGACATGTTCTCTTATTGGAGCATTTGGTAAGTCATTGGGGGACTTGTTCTGTGCCTGGTGAACATGAACTATGATGACTGGAGGACTTGTTTTGAGATTGGAGGACTTGTTTTGAGATTGGAGGACTTGTTTTGAGATTGGAGGACTTGTTTTGAGATTGGAGGACTTGTTCTGAGTTTGATGTGGTTGTTCTGATATTTTAAGACTTGTTCAGAGCTTGGAGGACTTGTTCAGAGCTTGGAGGACTTGTTCAGAGCTTGGAGGACTTGTTCAGAGCTTGGAGGACTTGTTCAGAGCTTGGAGGACTTGTTCAGAGCTTGGAGGACTTGTTCAGAGCTTGGAGGACTTGTTCTCTTTTAGGAGCATTTGGTCTGTGATTGGAGAATTTGTTCTCTGCCTGGAGAACTTTCACTATGTTTGGAGGACATGTTGAGAGCCTGGAGGACATGTTGAGAGCCTGGAGGACATGTTGAGAGCCTGGAGGACATGTTGAGAGCCTGGAGGACATGTTGAGAGCCTGGAGGACATGTTCTCTTATCGTAGCATTTGGTAAGTCATTGGGGGACTTGTTCTGTGCCTGCTGAACATGAACTATGATGACTGGAGGACTTGTTTTGAGATTGGAGGACTTGTTTTGAGATTGGAGGACTTGTTTTGAGATTGGAGGACTTGTTCTGAGTTTGATGTGGTTGTTCTGATATTTTAAGACTTGTTCAGAGCTTGGAGGACTTGTTCAGAGCTTGGAGGACTTGTTCAGAGCTTGGAGGACTTGTTCAGAGCTTGGAGGACTTGTTCAGAGCTTGGAGGACTTGTTCTCTTTTAGGAGCATTTGGTCTGTGATTGGAGAATTTGTTCTGTGCCTGGAGAGCTTGCAGTGTGATTGAAAAATTTTTTGTGGGCTTGGAGGAATTGTTCTGAGTTTGGGGGACTTGTTCTGAATCTGGGGTCTTGTTTTGAGCTAGGGGAATTGTTCAGAGCTTGGAGGACTTGTTCAGAGCTTGGAGGACTTGTTCAGAGCTTGGAGGACTTGTTCAGGGCTTGGAGGACTTGTTCAGAGCTTGGAGGACTTGTTCTCTTTTAGGAGCATTTGGTCTGTGATTGGAGAATTTGTTCTGTGCCTGGAGAGCTTGCAGTGTGCTTGAAAAATTTTTTGTGGGCTTGGAGGAATTGTTCTGAGTTTGGGGGACTTGTTCTGAATCTGGGGGACTTGTTTTGAGTTAGGGGAATTGTTCAGAGCTTGGAGGACTTGTTCAGAGCTTGGAGGAGTTGTTCTCTTTTAGGAGCATTTGGTCTGTGATTGGAGAATTTGTTCTCTGCCTGGAGAACTTTCACTATATTTGGAGGACATGTTGAGAGCCGGGAGGACATGTTGAGAGCCGGGAGGACATGTTGAGAGCCGGGAGGACATGTTGAGAGCCGGGAGGACATGTTGAGAGCCGGGAGGACATGTTGAGAGCCTGGAGGACATGTTGAGAGCCTGGAGGACATGTTGAGAGCCTGGAGGACATGTTCTCTTATTGGAGCATTTGGTAAGTCATTGGGGGACTTGTTCTGTGCCTGGTGAACATGAACTATGATGACTGGAGGACTTGTTTTGAGATTGGAGGACTTGTTTTGAGATTGGAGGACTTGTTTTGAGATTGGAGGACTTGTTCTGAGTTTGATGTGGTTGTTCTGATATTTTAAGACTTGTTCAGAGCTTGGAGGACTTGTTCAGAGCTTGGAGGACTTGTTCAGAGCTTGGAGGACTTGTTCAGAGCTTGGAGGACTTGTTCAGAGCTTGGAGGACTTGTTCAGAGCTTGGAGGACTTGTTCAGAGCTTGGAGGACTTGTTCTCTTTTAGGAGCATTTGGTCTGTGATTGGAGAATTTGTTCTCTGCCTGGAGAACTTTCACTATGTTTGGAGGACATGTTGAGAGCCTGGAGGACATGTTGAGAGCCTGGAGGACATGTTGAGAGCCTGGAGGACATGTTGAGAGCCTGGAGGACATGTTGAGAGCCTGGAGGACATGTTCTCTTATCGTAGCATTTGGTAAGTCATTGGGGGACTTGTTCTGTGCCTGCTGAACATGAACTATGATGACTGGAGGACTTGTTTTGAGATTGGAGGACTTGTTTTGAGATTGGAGGACTTGTTCTGAGTTTGATGTGGTTGTTCTGATATTTTAAGACTTGTCAGAGCTTGGAGGTCTTGTTCAGAGCTTGGAGGACTTGTTCAGAGCTTGGAGGAGTTGTTCTCATTTAGGAGCATTTGGTCTGTGATTGGAGAATTTGTTCTGTGCCTGGAGAGCTTGCAGTGTGGTTGAAAAATTTTTTGTGGGCTTGGAGGAATTGTTCTGAGTTTGGGGGACTTGTTCTGAATCTGGGGGACTTGTTTTGAGCTAGGGGAATTGTTCAGAGCTTGGAGGACTTGTTCAGAGATTGGAGGACTTGTTCAGGGCTTGGAGGACTTGTTTAGGGCTTGGAGGACTTGTTCAGAGCTTGGAGGACTTGTTCAGAGCTGGGAGGACTTGTTCTCTTTTAGGAGCATTTGGTCTGTGATTGGAGAATTTGTTCTCTGCCTGGAGAACTTTCACTATAGTTGGAGGACATGTTGAGAGCCTGGAGGACATGTTGAGAGCCTGGAGGACATGTTGAGAGCCTGGAGGACATGTTGAGAGCCGGGAGGACATGTTGAGAGCCTGGAGGACATGTTCTCTTATTGGAGCATTTGGTAAGTCATTGGGGGACTTGTTCTGTGCCTGGTGAACATGAACTATGATGACTGGAGGATTTGTTTTGAGATTGGAGGTCTTGTTTTGAGATTGGAGGACTTGTTTTGAGATTGGAGGACTTGTTTTGAGATTGGAGGACTTGTTTTGAGATTGGAGGACTTGTTTTGAGATTGGAGGACTTGTTTTGAGATTGGAGGACTTGTTTTGAGATTGGAGGACTTGTTTTGAGATTGGAGGACTTGTTTTGAGATTGGAGGACTTGTTTTGAGATTGGAGGACTTGTTTTGAGATTGGAGGACTTGTTCTGAGTTTGATGTGGTTGTTCTGATATTTTAAGACTTGTTCAGAGCTTGGAGGACTTGTTCAGAGCTTGGAGGACTTGTTCAGAGCTTGGAGGACTTGTTCTCTTTTAGGAGCATTTGGTCTGTGATTGGAGAATTTGTTCTGTGCCTGGAGAGCTTGCAGTGTGCTTGAAAAATTTTTTGTGGGCTTGGAGGAATTGTTCTGAGTTTGGGGGACTTGTTCTGAATCTGGGGGACTTGTTTTGAGTTAGGGGAATTGTTCAGAGCTTGGAGGACTTGTTCAGAGCTTGGAGGACTTGTTCAGGGCTTGGAGGACTTGTTCAGGGCTTGGAGGACTTGTTCTCTTTTAGGAGCATTTGGTCTGTGATTGGAGAATTTCTTCTCTGCCTGGAGAACTTTCACTATATTTGGAGGACATGTTGAGAGCCGGGAGGACATGTTGAGAGCCGGGAGGACATGTTGAGAGCCGGGAGGACATGTTGAGAGCCGGGAGGACATGTTGAGAGCCTGGAGGACATGTTGAGAGCCTGGAGGACATGTTGAGAGCCTGGAGGACATGTTCTCTTATTGGAGCATTTGGTAAGTCATTGGGGGACTTGTTCTGTGCCTGGTGAACATGAACTATGATGACTGGAGGATTTGTTTTGAGATTGGAGGTCTTGTTTTGAGATTGGAGGACTTGTTTTGAGATTGGAGGACTTGTTTTGAGATTGGAGGACTTGTTTTGAGATTGGAGGACTTGGTTTGAGATTGGAGGACTTGGTTTGAGATTGGAGGACTTGTTTTGAGATTGGAGGACTTGTTTTGAGTTTGATGTGGTTGTTCTGATATTTTAAGACTTGTTCAGAGCTTGGAGGACTTGTTCAGAGCTTGGAGGTCTTGTTCAGAGCTTGGAGGACTTGTTCTCTTTTAGGAGCATTTGGTCTGTGATTGGAGAATTTGTTCTGTGCCTGGAGAGCTTGCAGTGTGCTTGAAAAATTTTTTGTGGGCTTGGAGGAATTGTTCTGAGTTTGGGGGACTTGTTCTGAATCTGGGGGACTTGTTTTGAGTTAGGGGAATTGTTCAGAGCTTGGAGGACTTGTTCAGAGCTTGGAGGACTTGTTCTCTTTTAGGAGCATTTGGTCTGTGATTGGAGAATTTGTTCTCTGCCTGGAGAACTTTCACTATATTTGGAGGACATGTTGAGAGCCGGGAGGACATGTTGAGAGCCGGGAGGACATGTTGAGAGCCGGGAGGACATGTTGAGAGCCGGGAGGACATGTTGAGAGCCGGGAGGACATGTTGAGAGCCTGGAGGACATGTTGAGAGCCTGGAGGACATGTTGAGAGCCTGGAGGACATGTTGAGAGCCTGGAGGACATGTTGAGAGCCTGGAGGACATGTTGAGAGCCTGGAGGACATGTTGAGAGCCTGGAGGACATGTTCTCTTATTGGAGCATTTGGTAAGTCATTGGGGGACTTGTTCTGTGCCTGGTGAACATGAACTATGATGACTGGAGGACTTGTTTTGAGATTGGAGGACTTGTTTTGAGATTGGAGGACTTGTTTTGAGATTGGAGGACTTGTTTTGAGATTGGAGGACTTGTTCTGAGTTTGATGTGGTTGTTCTGATATTTTAAGACTTGTTCAGAGCTTGGAGGACTTGTTCAGAGCTTGGAGGACTTGTTCAGAGCTTGGAGGACTTGTTCAGAGCTTGGAGGACTTGTTCAGAGCTTGGAGGACTTGTTCAGAGCTTGGAGGACTTGTTCAGAGCTTGGAGGACTTGTTCTCTTTTAGGAGCATTTGGTCTGTGATTGGAGAATTTGTTCTGTGCCTGGAGAGCTTGCAGTGTGATTGAAAAATTTTTTGTGGGCTTGGAGGAATTGTTCTGAGTTTGGGGGACTTGTTCTGAATCTGGGGTCTTGTTTTGAGCTAGGGGAATTGTTCAGAGCTTGGAGGACTTGTTCAGAGCTTGGAGGACTTGTTCAGGGCTTGGAGGACTTGTTCAGAGCTTGGAGGACTTGTTCTCTTTTAGGAGCATTTGGTCTGTGATTGGAGAATTTGTTCTGTGCCTGGAGAGCTTGCAGTGTGCTTGAAAAATTTTTTGTGGGCTTGGAGGAATTGTTCTGAGTTTGGGGGACTTGTTCTGAATCTGGGGGACTTGTTTTGAGTTAGGGGAATTGTTCAGAGCTTGGAGGACTTGTTCAGAGCTTGGAGGACTTGTTCTCTTTTAGGAGCATTTGGTCTGTGATTGGAGAATTTGTTCTCTGCCTGGAGAACTTTCACTATATTTGGAGGACATGTTGAGAGCCGGGAGGACATGTTGAGAGCCGGGAGGACATGTTGAGAGCCGGGAGGACATGTTGAGAGCCTGGAGGACATGTTGAGAGCCTGGAGGACATGTTGAGAGCCTGGAGGACATGTTGAGAGCCTGGAGGACATGTTCTCTTATTGGAGCATTTGGTAAGTCATTGGGGGACTTGTTCTGTGCCTGGTGAACATGAACTATGATGACTGGAGGACTTGTTTTGAGATTGGAGGACTTGTTTTGAGATTGGAGGACTTGTTTTGAGATTGGAGGACTTGTTCTGAGTTTGATGTGGTTGTTCTGATATTTTAAGACTTGTTCAGAGCTTGGAGGACTTGTTCAGAGCTTGGAGGACTTGTTCAGAGCTTGGAGGACTTGTTCAGAGCTTGGAGGACTTGTTCAGAGCTTGGAGGACTTGTTCAGAGCTTGGAGGACTTGTTCTCTTTTAGGAGCATTTGGTCTGTGATTGGAGAATTTGTTCTCTGCCTGGAGAACTTTCACTATGTTTGGAGGACATGTTGAGAGCCTGGAGGACATGTTGAGAGCCTGGAGGACATGTTGAGAGCCTGGAGGACATGTTCTCTTATCGTAGCATTTGGTAAGTCATTGGGGGACTTGTTCTGTGCCTGCTGAACATGAACTATGATGACTGGAGGACTTGTTTTGAGATTGGAGGACTTGTTTTGAGATTGGAGGACTTGTTTTGAGATTGGAGGACTTGTTCTGAGTTTGATGTGGTTGTTCTGATATTTTAAGACTTGTTCAGAGCTTGGAGGACTTGTTCAGAGCTTGGAGGACTTGTTCAGAGCTTGGAGGACTTGTTCAGAGCTTGGAGGACTTGTTCAGAGCTTGGAGGACTTGTTCAGAGCTTGGAGGACTTGTTCTCTTTTAGGAGCATTTGGTCTGTGATTGGAGAATTTGTTCTGTGCCTGGAGAGCTTGCAGTGTGATTGAAAAATTTTTTGTGGGCTTGGAGGAATTGTTCTGAGTTTGGGGGACTTGTTCTGAATCTGGGGTCTTGTTTTGAGCTAGGGGAATTGTTCAGAGCTTGGAGGACTTGTTCAGAGCTTGGAGGACTTGTTCAGAGCTTGGAGGACTTGTTCAGGGCTTGGAGGACTTGTTCTCTTTTAGGAGCATTTGGTCTGTGATTGGAGAATTTCTTCTCTGCCTGGAGAACTTTCACTATATTTGGAGGACATGTTGAGAGCCTGGAGGACATGTTGAGAGCCTGGAGGACATGTTGAGAGCCTGGAGGACATGTTGAGAGCCTGGAGGACATGTTGAGAGCCTGGAGGACATGTTGAGAGCCTGGAGGACATTTTGAGAGCCTGGAGGACATGTTCTCTTATCGGAGCTTTTGGTAAGTGATTGGGGGACTTGTTCTGTGCCTGGTGAACATGAACTATGATGACTGGAGGACTTGTTTTGAGATTGGAGGACTTGTTTTGAGATTGGAGGACTTGTTTTGAGATTGGAGGACTTGTTTTGAGATTGGAGGACTTGTTTTGAGATTGGAGGACTTGTTTTGAGATTGGAGGACTTGTTTTGAGTTTGATGTGGTTGTTCTGATATTTTAAGACTTGTTGAGATCTTGGAGGACTTGTTCTCTTTTAGGAGCATTTGGTCTGTGATCTTAGAATTTGTTCTGTGCCTGGAGAGCTTGCAGTGTGATTGAAAAATTTTTTGTGGGCTTGGAGAAATTGTTCTGAGTTTGGGGGACTTGTTCTGAATCTGGGGGACTTGTTTTGAGTCAGGGGTATTGTTCAGAGCTTGGAGGACTTGTTCAGAGCTGGGAGGACTTGTTCTCTTTTAGGAGCATTTGGTCTGTGATTGGAGAATTTGTTCTCTGCCTGGAGAACTTTCACTATATTTGGAGGACATGTTGAGAGCCTGGAGGACATGTTGAGAGCCTGGAGGACATGTTGAGAGCCTGGAGGACATGTTGAGAGCCTGGAGGACATGTTGAGAGCCTGGAGGACATGTTGAGAGCCTGGAGGACATGTTGAGAGCCTGGAGGACATGTTGAGAGCCTGGAGGACATGTTGAGAGCCTGGAGGACATGTTCTCTTATTGGAGCATTTGGTAAGTCATTGGGGGACTTGTTCTGTGCCTGGTGAACATGAACTATGATGACTGGAGGACTTGTTTTGAGATTGGAGGACTTGTTTTGAGATTGGAGGACTTGTTTTGAGATTGGAGGACTTGTTCTGAGTTTGATGTGGTTGTTCTGATATTTTAAGACTTGTTCAGAGCTTGGAGGACTTGTTCTCTTTTAGGAGCATTTGGTCTGTGATTTTAGAATTTGTTCTGTGCCTGGAGAGCTTGCACTGTGTTTGAAAAATTTTTTCTGGGCTTGGAGGAATTGTTCTGAGTTTGGGGGACTTGTTTTGAGCTAGGGGAATTGTTCAGAGCTTGGAGGACTTGTTCAGAGATTGGAGGACTTGTTCAGGGCTTGGAGGACTTGTTCAGGGCTTGGAGGACTTGTTCAGGGCTTGGAGGACTTGTTCTCTTTTAGGAGCATTTGGTCTGTGATTGGAGAATTTCTTCTCTGCCTGGAGAACTTTCACTATATTTGGAGGACATGTTGAGAGCCTGGAGGACATGTTGAGAGCCTGGAGGACATGTTGAGAGCCTGGAGGACATGTTGAGAGCCTGGAGGACATGTTGAGAGCCTGGAGGACATGTTGAGAGCCTGGAGGACATGTTGAGAGCCTGGAGGACATGTTGAGAGCCTGGAGGACATGTTGAGAGCCTGGAGGACATGTTCTCTTATTGGAGCATTTGGTAAGTCATTGGGGGACTTGTTCTGTGCCTGGTGAACATGAACTATGATGACTGGAGGATTTGTTTTGAGATGGGAGGTCTTGTTTTGAGATTGGAGGAATTCTTTTGAGATTGGAGGACTTGTTTTGAGATTGGAGGACTTGTTTTGAGATTGGAGGACTTGTTTTGAGATTGGAGGACTTGTTCTGAGTTTGATGTGGATGTTCTGATATTTTAAGACTTGTTCAGAGCTTGGAGGACTTGTTCAGAGCTTGTAGGACTTGTTCTCTTTTAGGAGCATTTGGTCTGTGATTGGAGAATTTGTTCTGTGCCTGGAGAGCTTGCAGTGTGATTGAAAAATTTTTTGTGGGCTAGGAGGAATTGTTCTGAGTTTGGGGGACTTGTTCTGAATCTGGGGTCTTGTTTTGAGCTAGGGGAATTGTTCAGAGCTTGGAGGACTTGTTCAGAGCTTGGAGGACTTGTTCAGGGCTTGGAGGACTTGTTCTCTTTTAGGAGCATTTGGTCTGTGATTGGAGAATTTCTTCTCTGCCTGGAGAACTTTCACTATATTTGGAGGACATGTTGAGAGCCTGGAGGACATGTTGAGAGCCTGGAGGACATGTTGAGAGCCTGGAGGACATGTTGAGAGCCTGGAGGACATGTTGAGAGCCTGGAGGACATGTTGAGAGCCTGGAGGACATGTTGAGAGCCTGGAGGACATGTTGAGAGCCTGGAGGACATGTTCTCTTATCGGAGCTTTTGGTAAGTGATTGGGGGACTTGTTCTGTGCCTGGTGAACATGAACTATGATGACTGGAGGACTTGTTTTGAGATTGGAGGACTTGTTTTGAGATTGGAGGACTTGTTTTGAGATTGGAGGACTTGTTTTGAGATTGGAGGACTTGTTTTGAGATTGGAGGACTTGTTTTGAGATTGGAGGACTTGTTTTGAGTTTGATGTGGTTGTTCTGATATTTTAAGACTTGTTGAGATCTTGGAGGACTTGTTCTCTTTTAGGAGCATTTGGTCTGTGATCTTAGAATTTGTTCTGTGCCTGGAGAGCTTGCAGTGTGATTGAAAAATTTTTTGTGGGCTTGGAGAAATTGTTCTGAGTTTGGGGGACTTGTTCTGAATCTGGGGGACTTGTTTTGAGTCAGGGGTATTGTTCAGAGCTTGGAGGACTTGTTCAGAGCTGGGAGGACTTGTTCTCTTTTAGGAGCATTTGGTCTGTGATTGGAGAATTTGTTCTCTGCCTGGAGAACTTTCACTATATTTGGAGGACATGTTGAGAGCCTGGAGGACATGTTGAGAGCCTGGAGGACATGTTGAGAGCCTGGAGGACATGTTGAGAGCCTGGAGGACATGTTGAGAGCCTGGAGGACATGTTGAGAGCCTGGAGGACATGTTGAGAGCCTGGAGGACATGTTGAGAGCCTGGAGGACATGTTGAGAGCCTGGAGGACATGTTGAGAGCCTGGAGGACATGTTCTCTTATTGGAGCATTTGGTAAGTCATTGGGGGACTTGTTCTGTGCCTGGTGAACATGAACTATGATGACTGGAGGACTTGTTTTGAGATTGGAGGACTTGTTTTGAGATTGGAGGACTTGTTTTGAGATTGGAGGACTTGTTCTGAGTTTGATGTGGTTGTTCTGATATTTTAAGACTTGTTCAGAGCTTGGAGGACTTGTTCTCTTTTAGGAGCATTTGGTCTGTGATTTTAGAATTTGTTCTGTGCCTGGAGAGCTTGCACTGTGTTTGAAAAATTTTTTCTGGGCTTGGAGGAATTGTTCTGAGTTTGGGGGACTTGTTTTGAGCTAGGGGAATTGTTCAGAGCTTGGAGGACTTGTTCAGAGATTGGAGGACTTGTTCAGGGCTTGGAGGACTTGTTCAGGGCTTGGAGGACTTGTTCAGGGCTTGGAGGACTTGTTCTCTTTTAGGAGCATTTGGTCTGTGATTGGAGAATTTCTTCTCTGCCTGGAGAACTTTCACTATATTTGGAGGACATGTTGAGAGCCTGGAGGACATGTTGAGAGCCTGGAGGACATGTTGAGAGCCTGGAGGACATGTTGAGAGCCTGGAGGACATGTTGAGAGCCTGGAGGACATGTTGAGAGCCTGGAGGACATGTTGAGAGCCTGGAGGACATGTTCTCTTATTGGAGCATTTGGTAAGTCATTGGGGGACTTGTTCTGTGCCTGGTGAACATGAACTATGATGACTGGAGGATTTGTTTTGAGATGGGAGGTCTTGTTTTGAGATTGGAGGAATTCTTTTGAGATTGGAGGACTTGTTTTGAGATTGGAGGACTTGTTTTGAGATTGGAGGACTTGTTTTGAGATTGGAGGACTTGTTCTGAGTTTGATGTGGATGTTCTGATATTTTAAGACTTGTTCAGAGCTTGGAGGACTTGTTCAGAGCTTGTAGGACTTGTTCTCTTTTAGGAGCATTTGGTCTGTGATTGGAGAATTTGTTCTGTGCCTGGAGAGCTTGCAGTGTGATTGAAAAATTTTTTGTGGGCTAGGAGGAATTGTTCTGAGTTTGGGGGACTTGTTCTGAATCTGGGGTCTTGTTTTGAGCTAGGGGAATTGTTCAGAGCTTGGAGGACTTGTTCAGAGCTTGGAGGACTTGTTCAGGGCTTGGAGGACTTGTTCTCTTTTAGGAGCATTTGGTCTGTGATTGGAGAATTTCTTCTCTGCCTGGAGAACTTTCACTATATTTGGAGGACATGTTGAGAGCCTGGAGGACATGTTGAGAGCCTGGAGGACATGTTGAGAGCCTGGAGGACATGTTGAGAGCCTGGAGGACATGTTGAGAGCCTGGAGGACATGTTGAGAGCCTGGAGGACATGTTGAGAGCCTGGAGGACATGTTGAGAGCCTGGAGGACATGTTCTCTTATCGGAGCTTTTGGTAAGTGATTGGGGGACTTGTTCTGTGCCTGGTGAACATGAACTATGATGACTGGAGGACTTGTTTTGAGATTGGAGGACTTGTTTTGAGATTGGAGGACTTGTTTTGAGATTGGAGGACTTGTTTTGAGATTGGAGGACTTGTTTTGAGATTGGAGGACTTGTTTTGAGATTGGAGGACTTGTTTTGAGATTGGAGGACTTGTTTTGAGATTGGAGGACTTGTTCTGAGTTTGATGTGGTTGTTCTGATATTTTAAGACTTGTTCAGAGCTTGGAGGACTTGTTCTCTTTTAGGAGCATTTGGTCTGTGATTTTAGAATTTGTTCTGTGCCTGGAGAGCTTGCACTGTGATTGAAAAATTTTTTCTGGGCTTGGAGGAATTGTTCTGAGTTTGGGGGACTTGTTCTGAATCTGGGGGACTTGTTTTGAGCTAGGGGAATTGTTCAGAGCTTGGAGGACTTGTTCAGGGCTTGGAGGACTTGTTCAGGGCTTGGAGGACTTGTTCAGGGCTTGGAGGACTTGTTCAGGGCTTGGAGGACTTGTTCAGGGCTTGGAGGACTTGTTCAGGGCTTGGAGGACTTGTTCAGGGCTTGGAGGACTTGTTCTCTTTTAGGAGCATTTGGTCTGTGATTGGAGAATTTCTTCTCTGCCTGGAGAACTTTCACTATATTTGGAGGACATGTTGAGAGCCTGGAGGACATGTTGAGAGCCTGGAGGACATGTTGAGAGCCTGGAGGACATGTTGAGAGCCTGGAGGACATGTTGAGAGCCTGGAGGACATGTTGAGAGCCTGGAGGACATGTTGAGAGCCTGGAGGACATGTTGAGAGCCTGGAGGACATGTTGAGAGCCTGGAGGACATGTTGAGAGCCTGGAGGACATGTTCTCTTATTGGAGCATTTGGTAAGTCATTGGGGGACTTGTTCTGTGCCTGGTGAACATGAACTATGATGACTGGAGGATTTGTTTTGAGATGGGAGGTCTTGTTTTGAGATTGGAGGAATTCTTTTGAGATTGGAGGTCTTGTTCAGAGCTTGGAGGTCTTGTTCAGAGCTTGGAGGACTTGTTCAGAGCTTGGAGGAGTTGTTCTCATTTAGGAGCATTTGGTCTGTGATTGGAGAATTTGTTCTGTGCCTGGAGAGCTTGCAGTGTGCTTGAAAAATTTTTTGTGGGCTTGGAGGATTTGTTCTGAGTTTGGGGGACTTGTTCTGAATCTGGGGGACTTGTTTTGAGCTAGGGGAATTGTTCAGAGCTTGGAGGACTTGTTCAGAGATTGGAGGACTTGTTCAGGGCTTGGAGGACTTGTTTAGGGCTTGGAGGACTTGTTCAGGGCTTGGAGGACTTGTTCTCTTTTAGGAGCATTTGGTCTGTGATTGGAGAATTTCTTCTCTGCCTGGAGAACTTTCACTATATTTGGAGGACATGTTGAGAGCCTGGAGGACATGTTGAGAGCCTGGAGGACATGTTGAGAGCCTGGAGGACATGTTGAGAGCCTGGAGGACATGTTGAGAGCCTGGAGGACATGTTGAGAGCCTGGAGGACATGTTGAGAGCCTGGAGGACATGTTGAGAGCCTGGAGGACATGTTGAGAGCCTGGAGGACATGTTGAGAGCCTGGAGGACATGTTGAGAGCCTGGAGGACATGTTGAGAGCCTGGAGGACATGTTGAGAGCCTGGAGGACATGTTCTCTTATTGGAGCATTTGGTAAGTCATTGGGGGACTTGTTCTGTGCCTGGTGAACATGAACTATGATGACTGGAGGATTTGTTTTGAGATTGGAGGTCTTGTTTTGAGATTGGAGGACTTGTTTTGAGATTGGAGGACTTGTTTTGAGATTGGAGGACTTGTTTTGAGATTGGAGGACTTGTTTTGAGATTGGAGGACTTGTTTTGAGATTGGAGGACTTGTTTTGAGATTGGAGGACTTGTTCTGAGTTTGATGTGGTTGGTCTGATATTTTAAGATTTGTTCAGAGCTTGGAGGACTTGTTCAGAGCTTGGAGGACTTGTTCAGAGCTTGGAGGACTTGTTCAGAGCTTGGAGGACTTGTTCTCTTTTAGGAGCATTTGGTCTGTGATTGGAGAATTTGTTCTGTGCCTGGAGAGCTTGCAGTGTGCTTGAAAAATTTTTTGTGGGCTTGGAGGAATTGTTCTGAGTTTGGGGGACTTGTTCTGAATCTGGGGGACTTGTTTTGAGTTAGGGGAATTGTTCAGAGCTTGGAGGACTTGTTCAGAGCTTGGAGGACTTGTTCTCTTTTAGGAGCATTTGGTCTGTGATTGGAGAATTTGTTCTCTGCCTGGAGAACTTTCACTATATTTGGAGGACATGTTGAGAGCCGGGAGGACATGTTGAGAGCCGGGAGGACATGTTGAGAGCCGGGAGGACATGTTGAGAGCCGGGAGGACATGTTGAGAGCCTGGAGGACATGTTGAGAGCCTGGAGGACATGTTGAGAGCCTGGAGGACATGTTCTCTTATTGGAGCATTTGGTAAGTCATTGGGGGACTTGTTCTGTGCCTGGTGAACATGAACTATGATGACTGGAGGACTTGTTTTGAGATTGGAGGACTTGTTTTGAGATTGGAGGACTTGTTTTGAGATTGGAGGACTTGTTTTGAGATTGGAGGACTTGTTTTGAGATTGGAGGACTTGTTTTGAGATTGGAGGACTTGTTCTGAGTTTGATGTGGTTGTTCTGATATTTTAAGACTTGTTCAGAGCTTGGAGGTCTTGTTCAGAGCTTGGAGGTCTTGTTCAGAGGTTGGAGGACTTGTTCAGAGCTTGGAGGAGTTGTTCTCATTTAGGAGCATTTGGTCTGTGATTGGAGAATTTGTTCTGTGCCTGGAGAGCTTGCAGTGTGCTTGAAAAATTTTTTGTGGGCTTGGAGGAATTGTTCTGAGTTTGGGGGACTTGTTCTGAATCTGGGGGACTTGTTTTGAGCTAGGGGAATTGTTCAGAGCTTGGAGGACTTGTTCAGGGCTTGGAGGACTTGTTCAGGGCTTGGAGGACTAGTTCAGGGCTTGGAGGATTTGTTCAGGGCTTGGAGGACTTGTTCAGGGCTTGGAGGACTTGTTCAGGGCTTGGAGGACTTATTCTCTTTTAGGAGCATTTGGTCTGTGATTGGAGAATTTCTTCTCTGCCTGGAGAACTTTCACTATATTTGGAGGACATGTTGAGAGCCTGGAGGACATGTTGAGAGCCTGGAGGACATGTTGAGAGCCTGGAGGACATGTTGAGAGCCTGGAGGACATGTTGAGAGCCTGGAGGACATGTTGAGAGCCTGGAGGACATGTTGAGAGCCTGGAGGACATGTTCTCTTATTGGAGCATTTGGTAAGTCATTGGGGGACTTGTTCTGTGCCTGGTGAACATGAACTATGATGACTGGAGGATTTGTTTTGAGATTGGAGGTCTTGTTTTGAGATTGGAGGACTTGTTTTGAGATTGGAGGACTTGTTTTGAGATTGGAGGACTTGTTTTGAGATTGGAGGACTTGTTTTGAGATTGGAGGACTTGTTTTGAGATTGGAGGACTTTTTTTGAGATTGGAGGACTTGTTTTGAGATTGGAGGACTTGTTTTGAGATTGGAGGACTTGTTCTGAGTTTGATGTGGTTGTTCTGATATTTTAAGACTTGTTCAGAGCTTGGAGAACTTGTTCAGAGCTTGGAGGACTTGTTCAGAGCTTGGAGGACTTGTTCTCTTTTAGGAGCAATTGGTCTGTGATTGGAGAATTTGTTCTGTGCCTGGAGAGCTTGCACTGTGAGTGAAAAATTTTTTGTGGGCTTGGAGGAATTGTTCTGAGTTTGGGGGACTTGTTCTGAATCTGGGGGACTTGTTTTGAGTTAGGGGAATTGTTCAGAGCTTGGAGGACTTGTTCAGAGCTTGGAGGACTTGTTCTCTTTTAGGAGCATTTGGTCTGTGATTGGAGAATTTGTTCTCTGCCTGGAGAACTTTCACTATATTTGGAGGACATGTTGAGAGCCGGGAGGACATGTTGAGATCCGGGAGGACATGTTGAGAGCCGGGAGGACATGTTGAGAGCCGGGAGGACATGTTGAGAGCCGGGAGGACATGTTGAGAGCCGGGAGGACATGTTGAGAGCCTGGAGGACATGTTGAGAGCCTGGAGGACATGTTCTCTTATCGGAGCATTTGGTAAGTCATTGGGGGACTTGTTCTGTGCCTGGTGAACATGAACTATGATGACTGGAGGATTTGTCTTGAGATTGGAGGACTTGTTTTGAGATTGGAGGACTTGTTTTGAGATTGGAGGACTTGTTCTGAGTTTGATGTGGTTGTTCTGATATTTTAAGACTTGTTCAGAGCTTGGAGGACTTGTTCTCTTTTAGGAGCATTTGGTCTGTGATTTTAGAATTTGTTCTGTGCCTGGAGAGCTTGCACTGTGATTGAAAAATTTTTTCTGGGCTTGGAGGAATTGTTCTGAGTTTGGGGGACTTGTTCTGAATCTCGGGGACTTGTTTTGAGCTAGGGGAATTGTTCAGAGCTTGGAGGACTTGTTCAGAGCTTGGAGGACTTGTTCAGGGCTTGGAGGACTTGTTCTCTTTTAGGAGCATTTGGTCTGTGATTGGAGAATTTCTTCTCTGCCTGGAGAACTTTCACTATATTTGGAGGACATGTTGAGAGCCTGGAGGACATGTTGAGAGCCTGGAGGACATGTTGAGAGCCTGGAGGACATGTTGAGAGCCTGGAGGACATGTTGAGAGCCTGGAGGACATGTTGAGAGCCTGGAGGACATGTTGAGAGCCTGGAGGACATGTTGAGAGCCTGGAGGACATGTTGAGAGCCTGGAGGACATGTTGAGAGCCTGGAGGACATGTTCTCTTATTGGAGCATTTGGTAAGTCATTGGGGGACTTGTTCTGTGCCTGGTGAACATGAACTATGATGACTGGAGGATTTGTTTTGAGATGGGAGGTCTTGTTTTGAGATGGGAGGTCTTGTTTTGAGATTGGAGGACTTGTTTTGAGATTGGAGGACTTGTTTTGAGATTGGAGGACTTGTTTTGAGATTGGAGGACTTGTTTTGAGATTGGAGGACTTGTTTTGAGATTGGAGGACTTGTTCTGAGTTTGATGTGGTTGTTCTGATATTTTAAGACTTGTTCAGAGCTTGGAGGACTTGTTCAGAGCTTGGAGGACTTGTTCAGAGATTGGAGGACTTGTTCACGGCTTGGAGGACTTGTTCAGGGCTTGGAGGACTTGTTCAGGGCTTGGAG
Source organism: Ara ararauna (assembly GCA_028858755.1). NCBI lineage: Eukaryota > Metazoa > Chordata > Aves > Psittaciformes > Psittacidae > Ara > Ara ararauna. The sequence goes on along the minus strand of CM054383.1, from coordinate 374,763 downwards.
GACTTGTTCAGGGCTTGGAGGACTTGTTCTCTTTTAGGAGCATTTGGTCTGTGATTGGAGAATTTCTTCTCTGCCTGGAGAACTTTCACTATATTTGGAGGACATGTTGAGAGCCTGGAGGACATGTTGAGAGCCTGGAGGACATGTTGAGAGCCTGGAGGACATGTTGAGAGCCTGGAGGACATGTTGAGAGCCTGGAGGACATGTTGAGAGCCTGGAGGACATGTTGAGAGCCTGGAGGACATGTTGAGAGCCTGGAGGACATGTTGAGAGCCTGGAGGACATGTTGAGAGCCTGGAGGACATGTTCTCTTATCGTAGCATTTGGTAAGTCATTGGGGGATATGTTCTGTGCCTGCTGAACATGAACTATGATGACTGGAGGACTTGTTTTGAGATTGGAGGACTTGTTTTGAGATTGGAGGACTTGTTTTGAGATTGGAGAACTTGTTTTGAGATTGGAGGACTTGTTTTGAGATTGGAGGACTTGTTTTGAGTTTGAGGTGGTTGTTCTGATATTTTAAGACTTGTTGAGAGCTTGGAGGACTTGTTCTCTTTTAGGAGCATTTTGTCTGTGATCTTAGAATTTGTTCTGTGCCTGGAGAGCTTGCAGTGTGATTGAAAAATTTTTTGTGGGCTTGGAGAAATTGTTCTGAGTTTGGGGGACTTGTTCTGAATCTGGGGGACTTGTTTTGAGTCAGGGGTATTGTTCAGAGCCTGGAGGACTTGTTCAGAGCTGGGAGGACTTGTTCTCTTTTAGGAGCATTTGGTCTGTGATTGGAGAATTTGTTCTCTGCCTGGAGAACTTTCACTATATTTGGAGGACATGTTGAGAGCCTGGAGGACATGTTGAGAGCCTGGAGGACATGTTGAGAGCCTGGAGGACATGTTGAGAGCCTGGAGGACATGTTGAGAGCCTGGAGGACATGTTGAGAGCCTGGAGGACATGTTGAGAGCCTGGAGGACATGTTGAGAGCCTGGAGGACATGTTGAGAGCCTGGAGGACATGTTGAGAGCCTGGAGGACATGTTGAGAGCCTGGAGGACATGTTGAGAGCCTGGAGGACATGTTGAGAGCCTGGAGGACATGTTGAGAGCCTGGAGGACATGTTCTCTTATTGGAGCATTTGGTAAGTCATTGGGGGACTTGTTCTGTGCCTGGTGAACATGAACTATGATGACTGGAGGATTTGTTTTGAGATGGGAGGTCTTGTTTTGAGATTGGAGGACTTGTTTTGAGATTGGAGGACTTGTTTTGAGATTGGAGGACTTGTTTTGAGATTGGAGGACTTGTTTTGAGATTGGAGGACTTGTTTTGAGATTGGAGGACTTGTTCTGAGTTTGATGTGGTTGTTCTGATATTTTAAGACTTGTTCAGAGCTTGGAGGACTTGTTCAGAGCTTGGAGGAGTTGTTCTCATTTAGGAGCATTTGGTCTGTGATTGGAGAATTTGTTCTGTACCTGGAGAGCTTGCAGTGTGCTTGAAAAATTTTTTGTGGGCTTGGAGGAATTGTTCTGAGTTTGGGGGACTTGTTCTGAATCTGGGGGACTTGTTTTGAGCTAGGGGAATTGTTCAGAGCTTGGAGGAATTGTTCAGAGATTGGAGGACTTGTTCAGGGCTTGGAGGACTTGTTCAGGGCTTGGAGGACTTGTTCAGGTCTTGGAGGACTTGTTCAGGGCTTGGAGGACTTGTTCTCTTTTAGTAGCATTTGGTCTGTGATTGGAGAATTTCTTCTCTGCCTGGAGAAATTTCACTATATTTGGAGGACATGTTGAGAGCCTGGAGGACATGTTGAGAGCCTGGAGGACATGTTGAGAGCCTGGAGGACATGTTGAGAGCCTGGAGGACATGTTGAGAGCCTGGAGGACATGTTGAGAGCCTGGAGGACATGTTGAGAGCCTGGAGGACATGTTGAGAGCCTGGAGGACATGTTGAGAGCCTGGAGGACATGTTGAGAGCCTGGAGGACATGTTGAGAGCCTGGAGGACATGTTCTCTTATTGGAGCATTTGGTAAGTCATTGGGGGACTTGTTCTGTGCCTGGTGAACATGAACTATGATGACTGGAGGATTTGTTTTGAGATTGGAGGACTTGTTTTGAGATTGGAGGACTTGTTTTGAGATTGGAGGACTTGTTTTGAGATTGGAGGACTTGTTTTGAGATTGGAGGACTTGTTTTGAGATTGGAGGACTTGTTTTGAGATTGGAGGACTTGTTCTGAGTTTGATGTGGTTGTTCTGATATTTTAAGACTTGTTCAGAGCTTGGAGGATTTGTTCAGAGCTTGGAGGACTTGTTCAGAGCTTGGAGGACTTGTTCAGAGCTTGGAGGACTTGTTCAGAGCTTGGAGGACTTGTTCAGTGCTTGGAGGACTTGTTCAGAGCTTGGAGGACTTGTTCTCTTTTAGGAGCAGTTGGTCTGTGATTGGAGAATTTGTTCTCTGCCTGGAGAACTTTCACTATGTTTGGAGGACATGTTGAGAGCCTGGAGGAAATGTTGAGAGCCTGGAGGAAATGTTGAGAGCCTGGAGGACATGTTGAGAGCCTGGAGGACATGTTGAGAGCCTGGAGGACATGTTGAGAGCCTGGAGGACATGTTGAGAGCCTGGAGGACATGTTGAGAGCCTGGAGGACATGTTGAGAGCCTGGAGGACATGTTGAGAGCCTGGAGGACATGTTGAGAGCCTGGAGGACATGTTGAGAGCCTGGAGGACATGTTGAGAGCCTGGAGGACATGTTCTCTTATTGGAGCATTTGGTAAGTCATTGGGGGACTTGTTCTGTGCCTGGTGAACATGAACTATGATGACTGGAGGATTTGTTTTGAGATGGGAGGTCTTGTTTTGAGATTGGAGGAATTCTTTTGAGATTGGAGGACTTGTTTTGAGATTGGAGGACTTGTTTTGAGATTGGAGGACTTGTTTTGAGATTGGAGGACTTGTTTTGAGATTGGAGGACTTGTTTTGAGATTGGAGGACTTGTTCTGAGTTTGATGTGGTTGTTCTGATATTTTAAGACTTGTTCAGAGCTTGGAGGACTTGTTCAGAGCTTGGAGGACTTGTTCAGAGATTGGAGGACTTGTTCACGGCTTGGAGGACTTGTTCAGGGCTTGGAGGACTTGTTCAGGGCTTGGAGGACTTGTTCAGGGCTTGGAGGACTTGTTCTCTTTTAGGAGCATTTGGTCTGTGATTGGAGAATTTCTTCTCTGCCTGGAGAACTTTCACTATATTTGGAGGACATGTTGAGAGCCTGGAGGACATGTTGAGAGCCTGGAGGACATGTTGAGAGCCTGGAGGACATGTTGAGAGCCTGGAGGACATGTTGAGAGCCTGGAGGACATGTTGAGAGCCTGGAGGACATGTTGAGAGCCTGGAGGACATGTTGAGAGCCTGGAGGACATGTTGAGAGCCTGGAGGACATGTTGAGAGCCTGGAGGACATGTTCTCTTATCGTAGCATTTGGTAAGTCATTGGGGGATATGTTCTGTGCCTGCTGAACATGAACTATGATGACTGGAGGACTTGTTTTGAGATTGGAGGACTTGTTTTGAGATTGGAGGACTTGTTTTGAGATTGGAGAACTTGTTTTGAGATTGGAGGACTTGTTTTGAGATTGGAGGACTTGTTTTGAGTTTGAGGTGGTTGTTCTGATATTTTAAGACTTGTTGAGAGCTTGGAGGACTTGTTCTCTTTTAGGAGCATTTTGTCTGTGATCTTAGAATTTGTTCTGTGCCTGGAGAGCTTGCAGTGTGATTGAAAAATTTTTTGTGGGCTTGGAGAAATTGTTCTGAGTTTGGGGGACTTGTTCTGAATCTGGGGGACTTGTTTTGAGTCAGGGGTATTGTTCAGAGCCTGGAGGACTTGTTCAGAGCTGGGAGGACTTGTTCTCTTTTAGGAGCATTTGGTCTGTGATTGGAGAATTTGTTCTCTGCCTGGAGAACTTTCACTATATTTGGAGGACATGTTGAGAGCCTGGAGGACATGTTGAGAGCCTGGAGGACATGTTGAGAGCCTGGAGGACATGTTGAGAGCCTGGAGGACATGTTGAGAGCCTGGAGGACATGTTGAGAGCCTGGAGGACATGTTGAGAGCCTGGAGGACATGTTGAGAGCCTGGAGGACATGTTGAGAGCCTGGAGGACATGTTGAGAGCCTGGAGGACATGTTGAGAGCCTGGAGGACATGTTGAGAGCCTGGAGGACATGTTGAGAGCCTGGAGGACATGTTGAGAGCCTGGAGGACATGTTCTCTTATTGGAGCATTTGGTAAGTCATTGGGGGACTTGTTCTGTGCCTGGTGAACATGAACTATGATGACTGGAGGATTTGTTTTGAGATGGGAGGTCTTGTTTTGAGATTGGAGGACTTGTTTTGAGATTGGAGGACTTGTTTTGAGATTGGAGGACTTGTTTTGAGATTGGAGGACTTGTTTTGAGATTGGAGGACTTGTTTTGAGATTGGAGGACTTGTTCTGAGTTTGATGTGGTTGTTCTGATATTTTAAGACTTGTTCAGAGCTTGGAGGACTTGTTCAGAGCTTGGAGGAGTTGTTCTCATTTAGGAGCATTTGGTCTGTGATTGGAGAATTTGTTCTGTACCTGGAGAGCTTGCAGTGTGCTTGAAAAATTTTTTGTGGGCTTGGAGGAATTGTTCTGAGTTTGGGGGACTTGTTCTGAATCTGGGGGACTTGTTTTGAGCTAGGGGAATTGTTCAGAGCTTGGAGGAATTGTTCAGAGATTGGAGGACTTGTTCAGGGCTTGGAGGACTTGTTCAGGGCTTGGAGGACTTGTTCAGGTCTTGGAGGACTTGTTCAGGGCTTGGAGGACTTGTTCTCTTTTAGTAGCATTTGGTCTGTGATTGGAGAATTTCTTCTCTGCCTGGAGAAATTTCACTATATTTGGAGGACATGTTGAGAGCCTGGAGGACATGTTGAGAGCCTGGAGGACATGTTGAGAGCCTGGAGGACATGTTGAGAGCCTGGAGGACATGTTGAGAGCCTGGAGGACATGTTGAGAGCCTGGAGGACATGTTGAGAGCCTGGAGGACATGTTGAGAGCCTGGAGGACATGTTGAGAGCCTGGAGGACATGTTCTCTTATTGGAGCATTTGGTAAGTCATTGGGGGACTTGTTCTGTGCCTGGTGAACATGAACTATGATGACTGGAGGATTTGTTTTGAGATTGGAGGACTTGTTTTGAGATTGGAGGACTTGTTTTGAGATTGGAGGACTTGTTTTGAGATTGGAGGACTTGTTTTGAGATTGGAGGACTTGTTTTGAGATTGGAGGACTTGTTTTGAGATTGGAGGACTTGTTCTGAGTTTGATGTGGTTGTTCTGATATTTTAAGACTTGTTCAGAGCTTGGAGGATTTGTTCAGAGCTTGGAGGACTTGTTCAGAGCTTGGAGGACTTGTTCAGAGCTTGGAGGACTTGTTCAGAGCTTGGAGGACTTGTTCAGTGCTTGGAGGACTTGTTCAGAGCTTGGAGGACTTGTTCTCTTTTAGGAGCAGTTGGTCTGTGATTGGAGAATTTGTTCTCTGCCTGGAGAACTTTCACTATGTTTGGAGGACATGTTGAGAGCCTGGAGGAAATGTTGAGAGCCTGGAGGAAATGTTGAGAGCCTGGAGGACATGTTGAGAGCCTGGAGGACATGTTGAGAGCCTGGAGGACATGTTGAGAGCCTGGAGGACATGTTGAGAGCCTGGAGGACATGTTGAGAGCCTGGAGGACATGTTGAGAGCCTGGAGGACATGTTGAGAGCCTGGAGGACATGTTGAGAGCCTGGAGGACATGTTGAGAGCCTGGAGGACATGTTGAGAGCCTGGAGGACATGTTCTCTTATTGGAGCATTTGGTAAGTCATTGGGGGACTTGTTCTGTGCCTGGTGAACATGAACTATGATGACTGGAGGATTTGTTTTGAGATGGGAGGTCTTGTTTTGAGATTGGAGGAATTCTTTTGAGATTGGAGGACTTGTTTTGAGATTGGAGGACTTGTTTTGAGATTGGAGGACTTGTTTTGAGATTGGAGGACTTGTTTTGAGATTGGAGCACTTGTTTTGAGATTGGAGGACTTGTTCTGAGTTTGATGTGGTTGTTCTGATATTTTAAGACTTGTTCAGAGCTTGGAGGACTTGTTCAGAGCTTGGAGGAGTTGTTCTCATTTAGGAGCATTTGGTCTGTGATTGGAGAATTTGTTCTGTGCCTGGAGAGCTTGCAGTGTGCTTGAAAAATTTTTTGTGGGCTTGGAGGAATTGTTCTGAGTTTGGGGGACTTGTTCTGAATCTGGGGGACTTGTTTTGAGCTAGGGGAATTGTTCAGAGCTTGGAGGAATTGTTCAGAGATTGGAGGAATTGTTCAGGGCTTGGAGGACTTGTTCAGGGCTTGGAGGACTTGTTCAGGGCTTGGAGGACTTGTTCTCTTTTAGTAGCATTTGGTCTGTGATTGGAGAATTTCTTCTCTGCCTGGAGAACTTTCACTATATTTGGAGGACATGTTGAGAGCCTGGAGGACATGTTGAGAGCCTGGAGGACATGTTGAGAGCCTGGAGGACATGTTGAGAGCCTGGAGGACATGTTGAGAGCCTGGAGGACATGTTGAGAGCCTGGAGGACATGTTGAGAGCCTGGAGGACATGTTGAGAGCCTGGAGGACATGTTGAGAGCCTGGAGGACATGTTCTCTTATTGGAGCATTTGGTAAGTCATTGGGGGACTTGTTCTGTGCCTGGTGAACATGAACTATGATGACTGGAGGATTTGTTTTGAGATTGGAGGACTTGTTTTGAGATTGGAGGACTTGTTTTGAGATTGGAGGACTTGTTTTGAGATTGGAGGACTTGTTTTGAGATTGGAGGACTTGTTTTGAGATTGGAGGACTTGTTCTGAGTTTGATGTGGTTGTTCTGATATTTTAAGACTTGTTCAGAGCTTGGAGGACTTGTTCAGAGCTTGGAGGACTTGTTCAGAGCTTGGAGGACTTGTTCAGAGCTTGGAGGACTTGTTCAGTGCTTGGAGGACTTGTTCAGAGCTTGGAGGACTTGTTCTCTTTTAGGAGCATTTGGTCTGTGATTGGAGAATTTGTTCTCTGCCTGGAGAACTTTCACTATGTTTGGAGGACATGTTGAGAGCCTGGAGGACATGTTGAGAGCCTGGAGGACATGTTGAGAGCCTGGAGGACATGTTGAGAGCCTGGAGGACATGTTGAGAGCCTGGAGGACATGTTGAGAGCCTGGAGGACATGTTGAGAGCCTGGAGGACATGTTGAGAGCCTGGAGGACATGTTGAGAGCCTGGAGGACATGTTGAGAGCCTGGAGGACATGTTGAGAGCCTGGAGGACATGTTGAGAGCCTGGAGGACATGTTGAGAGCCTGGAGGACATGTTCTCTTATCGTAGCATTTGGTAAGTCATTGGGGGATATGTTCTGTGCCTGCTGAACATGAACTATGATGACTGGAGGACTTGTTTTGAGATTGGAGGACTTGTTTTGAGATTGGAGGACTTGTTTTGAGATTGGAGGACTTGTTTTGAGATTGGAGGATTTGTTTTGAGATTGGAGGACTTGTTTTGAGATTGGAGGACTTGTTTTGAGTTTGATGTGGTTGTTCTGATATTTTAAGACTTGTTGAGAGCTTGGAGGACTTGTTCTCTTTTAGGAGCATTTGGTCTGTGATCTTAGAATTTGTTCTGTGCCTGGAGAGCTTGCAGTGTGATTGAAAAATTTTTTGTGGGCTTGGAGAAATTGTTCTGAGTTTGGGGGACTTGTTCTGAATCTGGGGGACTTGTTTTGAGTCAGGGGTATTGTTCAGAGCTTGGAGGACTTGTTCAGAGCTGGGAGGACTTGTTCTCTTTTAGGAGCATTTGGTCTGTGATTGGAGAATTTGTTCTCTGCCTGGAGAACTTTCACTATATATGGAGGACATGTTGAGAGCCTGGAGGACATGTTGAGAGCCTGGAGGACATGTTGAGAGCCTGGAGGACATGTTGAGAGCCTGGTGGACATGTTCTCTTATCGGAGCATTTGGTAAGTCATTGGGGGACTTGTTCTGTGCCTGGTGAACATGAACTATGATGACTGGAGGATTTGTCTTGAGATTGGAGGACTTGTTTTGAGATTGGAGGACTTGTTTTGAGATTGGAGGACTTGTTTTGAGATTGGAGGACTTGTTCTGAGTTTGATGTGGTTGTTCTGATATTTTAAGACTTGTTCAGAGCTTGGAGGACTTGTTCTCTTTTAGGAGCATTTGGTCTGTGATTTTAGAATTTGTTCTGTGCCTGGAGAGCTTGCACTGTGATTGAAAATTTTTTTCTGGGCTTGGAGGAATTGTTCTGAGTTTGGGGGACTTGTTCTGAATCTCGGGGACTTGTTTTGAGCTAGGGGAATTGTTCAGAGCTTGGAGGACTTGTTCAGAGCTTGGAGGACTTGTTCAGAGCTTGGAGGACTTGTTCAGGGCTTGGAGGATTTGTTCTCTTTTAGGAGCATTTGGTCTGTGATTGGAGAATTTCTTCTCTGCCTGGAGAACTTTCACTATATTTGGAGGACATGTTGAGAGCCGGGAGGACATGTTGAGAGCTGGGAGGACATGTTGAGAGCCGGGAGGACATGTTGAGAGCCGGGAGGACATGTTGAGAGCCGGGAGGACATGTTGAGAGCCGGGAGGACATGTTGAGAGCCGGGAGGACATGTTGAGAGCCGGGAGGACATGTTGAGAGCCTGGAGGACATGTTGAGAGCCTGGAGGACATGTTCTCTTATTGGAGCATTTGGTAAGTCATTGGGGGACTTGTTCTGTGCCTGGTGAACATGAACTATGATGACTGGAGGATTTGTTTTGAGATTGGAGGTCTTGTTTTGAGATTGGAGGACTTGTTTTGAGATTGGAGGACTTGTTTTGAGATTGGAGGACTTGTTTTGAGATTGGAGGACTTGTTTTGAGATTGGAGGACTTGTTCTGAGTTTGATGTGGTTGTTCTGATAGTTTAAGACTTGTTCAGAGCTTGGAGGACTTGTTCAGAGCTTGGAGGACTTGTTCTCTTTTAGGAGCATTTGGTCTGTGATTGGAGAATTTCTTCTCTGCCTGGAGAACTTTCACTATATTTGGAGGACATGTTGAGAGCCTGGAGGACATGTTGAGAGCCTGGAGGACATGTTGAGAGCCTGGAGGACATGTTGAGATCCTGGAGGACATGTTGAGAGCCTGGAGGACATGTTGAGAGCCTGGAGGACATGTTGAGAGCCTGGAGGACATGTTGAGAGCCTGGAGGACATGTTGAGAGCCTGGAGGACATGTTGAGAGCCTGGAGGACATGTTCTCTTATTGGAGCATTTGGTAAGTCATTGGGGGACTTGTTCTGTGCCTGGTGAACATGAACTATGATGACTGGAGGATTTGTTTTGAGATTGGAGGTCTTGTTTTGAGATTGGAGGACTTGTTTTGAGATTGGAGGACTTGTTTTGAGATTGGAGGACTTGTTTTGAGATTGGAGGACTTGTTTTGAGATTGGAGGACTTGTTTTGAGATTGGAGGACTTGTTTTGAGATTGGAGGACTTGTTTTGAGATTGGAGGACTTGTTTTGAGATTGGAGGACTTGTTCTGAGTTTGATGTGGTTGTTCTGATATTTTAAGACTTGTTCACAGCTTGGAGGCCTTGTTCAGAGCTTGGAGGCCTTGTTCAGAGCTTGGAGGCCTTGTTCAGAGCTTGGAGGACTTGTTCAGAGCTTGGAGGACTTGTTCAGAGCTTGGAGGACTTGTTCAGAGCTTGGAGGACTTGTTCAGAGCTTGGAGGACTTGTTCTCTTTTAGGAGCATTTGGTCTGTGATTGGAGAATTTGTTCTCTGCCTGGAGAACTTTCACTATATTTGGAGGACATGTTGAGAGCCTGGAGGACATGTTGAGAGCCTGGAGGACATGTTGAGAGCCTGGAGGACATGTTGAGAGCCTGGAGGACATGTTGAGAGCCTGGAGGACATGTTGAGAGCCTGGAGGACATGTTGAGAGCCTGGAGGACATGTTGAGAGCCTGGAGGACATGTTGAGAGCCTGGAGGACATGTTGAGAGCCTGGAGGACATGTTCTCTTATCGTAGCATTTGGTAAGTCATTGGGGGATATGTTCTGTGCCTGCTGAACATGAACTATGATGACTGGAGGACTTGTTTTGAGATTGGAGGACTTGTTTTGAGATTGGAGGACTTGTTTTGAGATTGGAGGACTTGTTTTGAGATTGGAGGATTTGTTTTGAGATTGGAGGACTTGTTTTGAGATTGGAGGATTTGTTTTGAGATTGGAGGACTTGTTTTGAGATTGGAGGACTTGTTTTGAGATTGGAGGACTTGTTTTGAGTTTGATGTGGTTGTTCTGATATTTTAAGACTTGTTGAGAGCTTGGAGGACTTGTTCTCTTTTAGGAGCATTTGGTCTGTGATCTTAGAATTTGTTCTGTGCCTGGAGAGCTTGCAGTGTGATTGAAAAATTTTTTGTGGGCTTGGAGAAATTGTTATGAGTTTGGGGGACTTGTTCTGAATCTGGGGGACTTGTTTTGAGTCAGGGGTATTGTTCAGAGCTTGGAGGACTTGTTCAGAGCTGGGAGGACTTGTTCTCTTTTAGGAGCATTTGGTCTGTGATTGGAGAATTTGTTCTCTGCCTGGAGAACTTTCACTATAGTTGGAGGACATGTTGAGAGCCTGGAGGACATGTTGAGAGCCTGGAGGACATGTTGAGAGCCTGGAGGACATGTTGAGAGCCTGGAGGACATGTTGAGAGCCTGGAGGACATGTTGAGAGCCTGGAGGACATGTTGAGAGCCTGCAGGACATGTTGAGAGCCTGCAGGACATGTTGAGAGCCTGGAGGACATGTTGAGAGCCTGGAGGACATGTTCTCTTATCGGAGCATTTGGTAAGTCATTGGGGGACTTGTTCTGTGCCTGGTGAACATGAACTATGATGACTGGAGGATTTGTCTTGAGATTGGAGGACTTGTTTTGAGATTGGAGGACTTGTTTTGAGATTGGAGGACTTGTTCTGAGTTTGATGTGGTTGTTCTGATATTTTAAGACTTGTTCAGAGCTTGGAGGACTTGTTCTCTTTTAGGAGCATTTGGTCTGTGATTTTAGAATTTGTTCTGTGCCTGGAGAGCTTGCACTGTGATTGAAAAATTTTTTCTGGGCTTGGAGGAATTGTTCTGAGTTTGGGGGACTTGTTCTGAATCTCGGGGACTTGTTTTGAGCTAGGGGAATTGTTCAGAGCTTGGAGGACTTGTTCAGAGCTTGGAGGACTTGTTCAGGGCTTGGAGGACTTGTTCTCTTTTAGGAGCATTTGGTCTGTGATTGGAGAATTTCTTCTCTGCCTGGAGAACTTTCACTATATTTGGAGGACATGTTGAGAGCCTGGAGGACATGTTGAGAGCCTGGAGGACATGTTGAGAGCCTGGAGGACATGTTGAGAGCCTGGAGGACATGTTGAGAGCCTGGAGGACATGTTGAGAGCCTGGAGGACATGTTGAGAGCCTGGAGGACATGTTGAGAGCCTGGAGGACATGTTGAGAGCCTGGAGGACATGTTGAGAGCCTGGAGGACATGTTGAGAGCCTGGAGGACATGTTGAGAGCCTGGAGGACATGTTGAGAGCCTGGAGGACATGTTGAGAGCCTGGAGGACATGTTCTCTTATCGGAGCATTTGGTAAGTCATTGGGGGACTTGTTCTGTGCCTGGTGAACATGAACTATGATGACTGGAGGATTTGTTTTGAGATTGGAGGACTTGTTTTGAGATTGGAGGACTTGTTTTGAGATTGGAGGACTTGTTTTGAGATTGGAGGACTTGTTTTGAGATTGGAGGACTTGTTTTGAGATTGGAGGACTTGTTTTGAGATTGGAGGACTTGTTCTGAGTTTGATGTGGTTGTTCTGATATTTTAAGACTTGTTCAGAGCTTGGAGGACTTGTTCAGAGCTTGGAGGACTTGTTCAGAGCTTGGAGGACTTGTTCAGAGCTTGGAGGACTTGTTCAGAGCTTGGAGGACTTGTTCAGAGCTTGGAGGACTTGTTCTCTTTTAGGAGCATTTGGTCTGTGATTGGAGAATTTGTTCTCTGCCTGGAGAACTTTCACTATGTTTGGAGGACATGTTGAGAGCCTGGAGGACATGTTGAGAGCCTGGAGGACATGTTGAGAGCCTGGAGGACATGTTGAGAGCCTGGAGGACATGTTGAGAGCCTGGAGGACATGTTGAGAGCCTGGAGGACATGTTGAGAGCCTGGAGGACATGTTGAGAGCCTGGAGGACATGTTGAGAGCCTGGAGGACATGTTGAGAGCCTGGAGGACATGTTGAGAGCCTGGAGGACATGTTGAGAGCCTGGAGGACATGTTGAGAGCCTGGAGGACATGTTCTCTTATCGTAGCATTTGGTAAGTCATTGGGGGATATGTTCTGTGCCTGCTGAACATGAACTATGATGACTGGAGGACTTGTTTTGAGATTGGAGGACTTGTTTTGAGATTGGAGGACTTGTTTTGAGATTGGAGGACTTGTTTTGAGATTGGAGGACTTGTTTTGAGATTGGAGGACTTGTTTTGAGATTGGAGGACTTGTTTTGAGATTGGAGGACTTGTTTTGAGATTGGAGGACTTGTTTTGAGTTTGATGTGGTTGTTCTGATATTTTAAGACTTGTTGAGAGCTTGGAGGACTTGTTCTCTTTTAGGAGCATTTGGTCTGTGATCTTAGAATTTGTTCTGTGCCTGGAGAGCTTGCAGTGTGATTGAAAAATTTTTTGTGGGCTTGGAGAAATTGTTCTGAGTTTGGGGGACTTGTTCTGAATCTGGGGGACTTGTTTTGAGTCAGGGGTATTGTTCAGAGCTTGGAGGACTTGTTCAGAGCTGGGAGGACTTGTTCTCTTTTAGGAGCATTTGGTCTGTGATTGGAGAATTTGTTCTCTGCCTGGAGAACTTTCACTATAGTTGGAGGACATGTTGAGAGCCTGGAGGACATGTTGAGAGCCTGGAGGACATGTTGAGAGCCTGGAGGACATGTTGAGAGCCTGGAGGACATGTTGAGAGCCTGGAGGACATGTTGAGAGCCTGGAGGACATGTTGAGAGCCTGGAGGACATGTTGAGAGCCTGGAGGACATGTTGAGAGCCTGGAGGACATGTTGAGAGCCTGGAGGACATGTTGAGAGCCTGGAGGACATGTTGAGAGCCTGGAGGACATGTTCTCTTATCGGAGCATTTGGTAAGTCATTGGGGGACTTTTTCTGTGCCTGGTGAACATGAACTATGATGACTGGAGGATTTGTCTTGAGATTGGAGGACTTGTTTTGAGATTGGAGGACTTGTTTTGAGATTGGAGGACTTGTTTTGAGATTGGAGGACTTGTTCTGAGTTTGATGTGGTTGTTCTGATATTTTAAGACTTGTTCAGAGCTTGGAGGACTTGTTCTCTTTTAGGAGCATTTGGTCTGTGATTTTAGAATTTGATCTGTGCCTGGAGAGCTTGCACTGTGATTGAAAAATTTTTTCTGGGCTTGGAGGAATTGTTCTGAGTTTGGGGGACTTGTTCTGAATCTCGGGGACTTGTTTTGAGCTAGGGGAATTGTTCAGAGCTTGGAGGACTTGTTCAGAGCTTGGAGGACTTGTTCAGGGCTTGGAGGACTTGTTCTCTTTTAGGAGCATTTGGTCTGTGATTGGAGAATTTCTTCTCTGCCTGGAGAACTTTCACTATATTTGGAGGACATGTTGAGAGCCTGGAGGACATGTTGAGAGCCTGGAGGACATGTTGAGAGCCTGGAGGACATGTTGAGAGCCTGGAGGACATGTTGAGAGCCTGGAGGACATGTTGAGAGCCTGGAGGACATGTTGAGAGCCTGGAGGACATGTTGAGAGCCTGGAGGACATGTTGAGAGCCTGGAGGACATGTTGAGAGCCTGGAGGACATGTTGAGAGCCTGGAGGACATGTTGAGAGCCTGGAGGACATGTTGAGAGCCTGGAGGACATGTTGAGAGCCTGGAGGACATGTTCTCTTATTGGAGCATTTGGTAAGTCATTGGGGGACTTGTTCTGTGCCTGGTGAACATGAACTATGATGACTGGAGGATTTGTTTTGAGATTGGAGGTCTTGTTTTGAGATTGGAGGTCTTGTTTTGAGATTGGAGGACTTGTTTTGAGATTGGAGGACTTGTTTTGAGATTGGAGGACTTGTTTTGAGATTGGAGGACTTGTTTTGAGATTGGAGGACTTGTTTTGAGATTGGAGGACTTGTTTTGAGATTGGAGGACTTGTTTTGAGATTGGAGGACTTGTTTTGAGATTGGAGGACTTGTTTTGAGATTGGAGGACTTGTTTTGAGATTGGAGGACTTGTTCTGAGTTTGATGTGGTTGTTCTGATATTTTAAGACTTGTTCAGAGCTTGGAGGACTTGTTCAGAGCTTGGAGGCCTTGTTCAGAGCTTGGAGGCCTTATTCAGAGCTTGGAGGACTTGTTCAGAGCTTGGAGGACTTGTTCAGAGCTTGGAGGACTTGTTCAGAGCTTGGAGGACTTGTTCAGAGCTTGGAGGACTTGTTCAGAGCTTGGAGGACTTGTTCTCTTTTAGGAGCATTTGGTCTGTGATTGGAGAATTTGTTCTCTGCCTGGAGAACTTTCACTATATTTGGAGGACATGTTGAGAGCCTGGAGGACATGTTGAGAGCCTGGAGGACATGTTGAGAGCCTGGAGGACATGTTGAGAGCCTGGAGGACATGTTGAGAGCCTGGAGGACATGTTGAGAGCCTGGAGGACATGTTGAGAGCCTGGAGGACATGTTGAGAGCCTGGAGGACATGTTGAGAGCCTGGAGGACATGTTCTCTTATCGTAGCATTTGGTAAGTCATTGGGGGATATGTTCTGTGCCTGCTGAACATGAACTATGATGACTGGAGGACTTGTTTTGAGATTGGAGGACTTGTTTTGAGATTGGAGGACTTGTTTTGAGATTGGAGGACTTGTTTTGAGATTGGAGGATTTGTTTTGAGATTGGAGGACTTGTTTTGAGATTGGAGGATTTGTTTTGAGATTGGAGGACTTGTTTTGAGATTGGAGGACTTGTTTTGAGATTGGAGGACTTGTTTTGAGTTTGATGTGGTTGTTCTGATATTTTAAGACTTGTTGAGAGCTTGGAGGACTTGTTCTCTTTTAGGAGCATTTGGTCTGTGATCTTAGAATTTGTTCTGTGCCTGGAGAGCTTGCAGTGTGATTGAAAAATTTTTTGTGGGCTTGGAGAAATTGTTCTGAGTTTGGGGGACTTGTTCTGAATCTGGGGGACTTGTTTTGAGTCAGGGGTATTGTTCAGAGCTTGGAGGACTTGTTCAGAGCTGGGAGGACTTGTTCTCTTTTAGGAGCATTTGGTCTGTGATTGGAGAATTTGTTCTCTGCCTGGAGAACTTTCACTATAGTTGGAGGACATGTTGAGAGCCTGGAGGACATGTTGAGAGCCTGGAGGACATGTTGAGAGCCTGGAGGACATGTTGAGAGCCTGGAGGACATGTTGAGAGCCTGGAGGACATGTTGAGAGCCTGGAGGACATGTTGAGAGCCTGGAGGACATGTTGAGAGCCTGGAGGACATGTTGAGAGCCTGGAGGACATGTTCTCTTATCGGAGCATTTGGTAAGTCATTGGGGGACTTGTTCTGTGCCTGGTGAACATGAACTATGATGACTGGAGGATTTGTCTTGAGATTGGAGGACTTGTTTTGAGATTGGAGGACTTGTTTTGAGATTGGAGGACTTGTTCTGAGTTTGATGTGGTTGTTCTGATATTTTAAGACTTGTTCAGAGCTTGGAGGACTTGTTCTCTTTTAGGAGCATTTGGTCTGTGATTTTAGAATTTGTTCTGTGCCTGGAGAGCTTGCACTGTGATTGAAAAATTTTTTCTGGGCTTGGAGGAATTGTTCTGAGTTTGGGGGACTTGTTCTGAATCTCGGGGACTTGTTTTGAGCTAGGGGAATTGTTCAGAGCTTGGAGGACTTGTTCAGAGCTTGGAGGACTTGTTCAGGGCTTGGAGGACTTGTTCTCTTTTAGGAGCATTTGGTCTGTGATTGGAGAATTTCTTCTCTGCCTGGAGAACTTTCACTATATTTGGAGGACATGTTGAGAGCCTGGAGGACATGTTGAGAGCCTGGAGGACATGTTGAGAGCCTGGAGGACATGTTGAGAGCCTGGAGGACATGTTGAGAGCCTGGAGGACATGTTGAGAGCCTGGAGGACATGTTGAGAGCCTGGAGGACATGTTGAGAGCCTGGAGGACATGTTGAGAGCCTGGAGGACATGTTGAGAGCCTGGAGGACATGTTCTGTTATCGGAGCATTTGGTAAGTCATTGGGGGACTTGTTCTGTGCCTGGTGAACATGAACTATGATGACTGGAGGATTTGTTTTGAGATTGGAGGACTTGTTTTGAGATTGGAGGACTTGTTTTGAGATTGGAGGACTTGTTTTGAGATTGGAGGACTTGTTTTGAGATTGGAGGACTTGTTTTGAGATTGGAGGACTTGTTTTGAGATTGGAGGACTTGTTCTGAGTTTGATGTGGTTGTTCTGATATTTTAAGACTTGTTCAGAGCTTGGAGGACTTGTTCAGAGCTTGGAGGACTTGTTCAGAGCTTGGAGGACTTGTTCAGAGCTTGGAGGACTTGTTCAGAGCTTGGAGGACTTGTTCAGAGCTTGGAGGACTTGTTCAGAGCTTGGAGGACTTGTTCTCTTTTAGGAGCATTTGGTCTGTGATTGGAGAATTTGTTCTCTGCCTGGAGAACTTTCACTATGTTTGGAGGACATGTTGAGAGCCTGGAGGACATGTTGAGAGCCTGGAGGACATGTTGAGAGCCTGGAGGACATGTTGAGAGCCTGGAGGACATGTTGAGAGCCTGGAGGACATGTTGAGAGCCTGGAGGACATGTTGAGAGCCTGGAGGACATGTTGAGAGTCTGGAGGACATGTTCTCTTATCGTAGCATTTGGTAAGTCATTGGGGGATATGTTCTGTGCCTGCTGAACATGTACTATGATGACTGGAGGAATTGTTTTGAGATTGGAGGAATTGTTTTGAGATTGGAGGACTTGTTTTGAGATTGGAGGACTTGTTTTGAGATTGGAGGACTTGTTTTGAGATTGGAGGATTTGTTTTGAGATTGGAGGACTTGTTTTGAGATTGGAGGACTTGTTTTGAGTTTGATGTGGTTGTTCTGATATTTTAAGACTTGTTGAGAGCTTGGAGGACTTGTTCTCTTTTAGGAGCATTTTGTCTGTGATCTTAGAATTTGTTCTGTGCCTGGAGAGCTTGCAGTGTGATTGAAAAATTTTTTGTGGGCTTGGAGAAATTGTTCTGAGTTTGGGGGACTTGTTCTGAATCTGGGGGACTTGTTTTGAGTCAGGGGTATTGTTCAGAGCTTGGAGGACTTGTTCAGAGCTGGGAGGACTTGTTCTCTTTTAGGAGCATTTGGTCTGTGATTGGAGAATTTGTTCTCTGCCTGGAGAACTTTCACTATAGTTGGAGGACATGTTGAGAGCCTGGAGGACATGTTGAGAGCCTGGAGGACATGTTGAGAGCCTGGAGGACATGTTGAGAGCCTGGAGGACATGTTGAGAGCCGGGAGGACATGTTGAGAGCCTGGAGGACATGTTGAGAGCCTGGAGGACATGTTGAGAGCCTGGAGGACATGTTGAGAGCCTGGAGGACATGTTGAGAGCCTGGAGGACATGTTCTCTTATCGGAGCATTTGGTAAGTCATTGGGGGACTTGTTCTGTGCCTGGTGAACATGAACTATGATGACTGGAGGATTTGTCTTGAGATTGGAGGACTTGTTTTGAGATTGGAGGACTTGTTTTGAGATTGGAGGACTTGTTTTGAGATTGGAGGACTTGTTCTGAGTTTGATGTGGTTGTTCTGATATTTTAAGACTTGTTCAGAGCTTGGAGGACTTGTTCTCTTTTAGGAGCATTTGGTCTGTGATTTTAGAATTTGATCTGTGCCTGGAGAGCTTGCACTGTGATTGAAAAATTTTTTCTGGGCTTGGAGGAATTGTTCTGAGTTTGGGGGACTTGTTCTGAATCTCGGGGACTTGTTTTGAGCTAGGGGAATTGTTCAGAGCTTGGAGGACTTGTTCAGAGCTTGGAGGACTTGTTCAGGGCTTGGAGGACTTGTTCTCTTTTAGGAGCATTTGGTCTGTGATTGGAGAATTTCTTCTCTGCCTGGAGAACTTTCACTATATTTGGAGGATATGTTGAGAGCCTGGAGGACATGTTGAGAGCCTGGAGGACATGTTGAGAGCCTGGAGGACATGTTGAGAGCCTGGAGGACATGTTGAGAGCCTGGAGGACATGTTGAGAGCCTGGAGGACATGTTGAGAGCCTGGAGGACATGTTCTCTTATCGGAGCATTTGGTAAGTCATTGGGGGACTTGTTCTGTGCCTGGTGAACATGAACTATGATGACTGGAGGATTTGTTTTGAGATTGGAGGTCTTGTTTTGAGATTGGAGGTCTTGTTTTGAGATTGGAGGACTTGTTTTGAGATTGGAGGACTTGTTTTGAGATTGGAGGACTTGTTTTGAGATTGGAGGACTTGTTTTGAGATTGGAGGACTTGTTTTGAGATTGGAGGACTTGTTCTGAGTTTGATGTGGTTGTTCTGATATTTTAAGACTTGTTCAGAGCTTGGAGGACTTGTTCAGAGCTTGGAGGACTTGTTCAGAGCTTGGAGGACTTGTTCAGAGCTTGGAGGACTTGTTCAGAGCTTGGAGGACTTGTTCAGAGCTTGGAGGACTTGTTCTCTTTTAGGAGCATTTGGTCTGTGATTGGAGAATTTGTTCTGTGCCTGGAGAGCTTGCAGTGTGCTTGAAAAATTTTTTGTGGGCTTGGAGGAATTGTTCTGAGTTTGGGGGACTTGTTCTGAATCTGGGGGACTTGTTTTGAGTTAGGGGAATTGTTCAGAGCTTGGAGGACTTGTTCTCTTTTAGGAGCATTTGGTCTGTGATTGGAGAATTTGTTCTCTGCCTGGAGAACTTTCACTATATTTGGAGGTCATGTTGAGAGCCGGGAGGACATGTTGAGAGCCGGGAGGACATGTTGAGAGCCGGGAGGACATGTTGAGAGCCGGGAGGACATGTTGAGAGCCGGGAGGACATGTTGAGAGCCTGGAGGACATGTTGAGAGCCTGGAGGACATGTTGAGAGCCTGGAGGACATGTTGAGAGCCTGGAGGACATGTTGAGAGCCTGGAGGACATGTTGAGAGCCTGGAGGACATGTTCTCTTATTGGAGCATTTGATAAGTCATTGGGGGACTTGTTCTGTGCCTGGTGAACATGAACTATGATGACTGGAGGATTTGTTTTGAGATTGGAGGACTTGTTTTGAGATTGGAGGACTTGTTTTGAGATTGGAGGACTTGTTCTGAGTTTGATGTGGTTGTTCTGATATTTTAAGACTTGTTCAGAGCTTGGAGGACTTGTTCAGAGCTTGGAGGACTTGTTCAGAGCTTGGAGGACTTGTTCAGAGCTTGGAGGACTTGTTCAGAGCTTGGAGGACTTGTTCAGAGCTTGGAGGACTTGTTCAGAGCTTGGAGGACTTGTTCAGAGCTTGGAGGACTTGTTCAGAGCTTGGAGGACTTGTTCTCTGCCTGGAGAACTTTCACTATGTTTGGAGGACATGTTGAGAGCCAGGAGGACATGTTGAGAGCCTGGAGGACATGTTGAGAGCCTGGAGGACATGTTGAGAGCCTGGAGGACATGTTGAGAGCCTGGAGGACATGTTGAGAGCCTGGAGGACATGTTGAGAGCCTGGAGGACATGTTGAGAGCCTGGAGGACATGTTGAGAGCCTGGAGGACATGTTCTCTTATCGTAGCATTTGGTAAGTCATTGGGGGATATGTTCTGTGCCTGCTGAACATGAACTATGATGACTGGAGGACTTGTTTTGAGATTGGAGGACTTGTTTTGAGATTGGAGGACTTGTTTTGAGATTGGAGGACTTGTTTTGAGATTGGAGGACTTGTTTTGAGATTGGAGGACTTGTTCTGAGTTTGATGTGGTTGTTCTGATATTTTAAGACTTGTTCAGAGCTTGGAGGACTTGTTCAGAGCTTGGAGGACTTGTTCAGAGCTTGGAGGACTTGTTCAGAGCTTGGAGGACTTGTTCAGAGCTTGGAGGACTTGTTCTCTTTTAGGAGCATTTGGTCTGTGATTGGAGAATTTGTTCTCTGCCTGGAGAACTTTCACTATGTTTGGAGGACATGTTGAGAGCCTGGAGGACATGTTGAGAGCCTGGAGGACATGTTGAGAGCCTGGAGGACATGTTGAGAGCCTGGAGGACATGTTGAGAGCCTGGAGGACATGTTGAGAGCCTGGAGGACATGTTGAGAGCCTGGAGGACATGTTGAGAGCCTGGAGGACATGTTGAGAGCCTGGAGGACATGTTCTCTTATCGTAGCATTTGGTAAGTCATTGGGGGATATGTTCTGTGCCTGCTGAACATGAACTATGATGACTGGAGGACTTGTTTTGAGATTGGAGGACTTGTTTTGAGATTGGAGGACTTGTTTTGAGATTGGAGGACTTGTTTTGAGATTGGAGGATTTGTTTTGAGATTGGAGGACTTGTTTTGAGATTGGAGGACTTGTTTTGAGATTGGAGGACTTGTTTTGAGTTTGATGTGGTTGTTCTGATATTTTAAGACTTGTTGAGAGCTTGGAGGACTTGTTCTCTTTTAGGAGCATTTTGTCTGTGATCTTAGAATTTGTTCTGTGCCTGGAGAGCTTGCAGTGTGATTGAAAAATTTTTTGTGGGCTTGGAGAAATTGTTCTGAGTTTGGGGGACTTGTTCTGAATCTGGGGGACTTGTTTTGAGTCAGGGGTATTGTTCAGAGCTTGGAGGACTTGTTCAGAGCTGGGAGGACTTGTTCTCTTTTAGGAGCATTTGGTCTGTGATTGGAGAATTTGTTCTCTGCCTGGAGAACTTTCACTATAGTTGGAGGACATGTTGAGAGCCTGGAGGACATGTTGAGAGCCTGGAGGACATGTTGAGAGCCTGGAGGACATGTTGAGAGCCTGCAGGACATGTTGAGAGCCTGGAGGACATGTTGAGAGCCTGGAGGACATGTTGAGAGCCTGGAGGACATGTTGAGAGCCTGGAGGACATGTTGAGAGCCTGGAGGACATGTTGAGAGCCTGGAGGACATGTTGAGAGCCTGGAGGACATGTTGAGAGCCTGGAGGACATGTTGAGAGCCTGGAGGACATGTTCTCTTATCGGAGCATTTGGTAAGTCATTGGGGGACTTTTTCTGTGCCTGGTGAACATGAACTATGATGACTGGAGGATTTGTCTTGAGATTGGAGGACTTGTTTTGAGATTGGAGGACTTGTTTTGAGATTGGAGGACTTGTTTTGAGATTGGAGGACTTGTTCTGAGTTTGATGTGGTTGTTCTGATATTTTAAGACTTGTTCAGAGCTTGGAGGACTTGTTCTCTTTTAGGAGCATTTGGTCTGTGATTTTAGAATTTGATCTGTGCCTGGAGAGCTTGCACTGTGATTGAAAAATTTTTTCTGGGCTTGGAGGAATTGTTCTGAGTTTGGGGGACTTGTTCTGAATCTCGGGGACTTGTTTTGAGCTAGGGGAATTGTTCAGAGCTTGGAGGACTTGTTCAGAGCTTGGAGGACTTGTTCAGGGCTTGGAGGACTTGTTCTCTTTTAGGAGCATTTGGTCTGTGATTGGAGAATTTCTTCTCTGCCTGGAGAACTTTCACTATATTTGGAGGACATGTTGAGAGCCTGGAGGACATGTTGAGAGCCTGGAGGACATGTTGAGAGCCTGGAGGACATGTTGAGAGCCTGGAGGACATGTTGAGAGCCTGGAGGACATGTTGAGAGCCTGGAGGACATGTTGAGAGCCTGGAGGACATGTTGAGAGCCTGGAGGACATGTTGAGAGCCTGGAGGACATGTTGAGAGCCTGGAGGACATGTTGAGAGCCTGGAGGACATGTTGAGAGCCTGGAGGACATGTTCTCTTATCGGAGCATTTGGTAAGTCATTGGGGGACTTGTTCTGTGCCTGGTGAACATGAACTATGATGACTGGAGGATTTGTTTTGAGATTGGAGGTCTTGTTTTGAGATTGGAGGACTTGTTTTGAGATTGGAGGACTTGTTTTGAGATTGGAGGACTTGTTTTGAGATTGGAGGACTTGTTTTGAGATTGGAGGACTTGTTTTGAGATTGGAGGACTTGTTTTGAGATTGGAGGACTTGTTTTGAGATTGGAGGACTTGTTTTGAGATTGGAGGACTTGTTCTGAGTTTGATGTGGTTGTTCTGATATTTTAAGACTTGTTCAGAGCTTGGAGGACTTGTTCAGAGCTTGGAGGACTTGTTCAGAGCTTGGAGGACTTGTTCTCTTTTAGGAGCATTTGGTCTGTGATTGGAGAATTTGTTCTGTGCCTGGAGAGCTTGCAGTGTGCTTGAAAAATTTTTTGTGGGCTTGGAGGAATTGTTCTGAGTTTGGGGGACTTGTTCTGAATCTGGGGGACTTGTTTTGAGTTAGGGGAATTGTTCAGAGCTTGGAGGACTTGTTCTCTTTTAGGAGCATTTGGTCTGTGATTGGAGAATTTGTTCTCTGCCTGGAGAACTTTCACTATATTTGGAGGACATGTTGAGAGCCGGGAGGACATGTTGAGAGCCGGGAGGACATGTTGAGAGCCGGGAGGACATGTTGAGAGCCTGGAGGACATGTTGAGAGCCTGGAGGACATGTTGAGAGCCTGGAGGACATGTTGAGAGCCTGGAGGACATGTTGAGAGCCTGGAGGACATGTTGAGAGCCTGGAGGACATGTTGAGAGCCTGGAGGACATGTTCTCTTATTGGAGCATTTGGTAAGTCATTGGGGGACTTGTTCTGTGCCTGGTGAACATGAACTATGATGACTGGAGGATTTGTTTTGAGATTGGAGGACTTGTTTTGAGATTGGAGGACTTGTTTTGAGATTGGAGGACTTGTTTTGAGATTGGAGGACTTGTTTTGAGATTGGAGGACTTGTTTTGAGATTGGAGGACTTGTTCTGAGTTTGATGTGGTTGTTCTGATATTTTAAGACTTGTTCAGAGCTTGGAGGACTTGTTCAGAGCTTGGAGGACTTGTTCAGAGCTTGGAGGACTTGTTCAGAGCTTGGAGGACTTGTTCAGAGCTTGGAGGACTTGTTCTCTGCCTGGAGAACTTTCACAATATTTGGAGGACATGTTGAGAGCCTGGAGGAAATGTTGAGAGCCTGGAGGACATGTTGAGAGCGTGGAGGACATGTTGAGAGCCTGGAGGACATGTTGAGAGCCTGGAGGACATGTTGAGAGCCTGGAGGACATGTTGAGAGCCTGGAGGACATGTTGAGAGCCTGGAGGACATGTTCTCTTATCGGAGCATTTGGTAAGTCATTGGGGGACTTGTTCTGTGCCTGGTGAACATGAACTATGATGACTGGAGGATTTGTTTTGAGATTGGAGGACTTGTTTTGAGATTGGAGGACTTGTTTTGAGATTGGAGGACTTGTTTTGAGATTGGAGGACTTGTTTTGAGATTGGAGGACTTGTTTTGAGATTGGAGGACTTGTTTTGAGATTGGAGGACTTGTTTTGAGATTGGAGGACTTGTTTTGAGATTGGAGGACTTGTTTTGAGATTGGAGGACTTGTTCTGAGTTTGATGTGGTTGTTCTGATATTTTAAGACTTGTTCAGAGCTTGGAGGACTTGTTCAGAGCTTGGAGGACTTGTTCAGAGCTTGGAGGACTTGTTCAGAGCTTGGAGGACTTGTTCAGAGCTTGGAGGACTTGTTCAGAGCTTGGAGGACTTGTTCTCTTTTAGGAGCATTTGGTCTGTGATTGGAGAATTTGTTCTCTGCCTGGAGAACTTTCACTATGTTTGGAGGACATGTTGAGAGCCTGGAGGGCATGTTGAGAGCCTGGAGGACATGTTGAGAGCCTGGAGGACATGTTGAGAGCCTGGAGGACATGTTGAGAGCCTGGAGGACATGTTGAGAGCCTGGAGGACATGTTGAGAGCCTGGAGGACATGTTCTCTTATCGTAGCATTTGGTAAGTCATTGGGGGATATGTTCTGTGCCTGCTGAACATGAACTATGATGACTGGAGGACTTGTTTTGAGATTGGAGGACTTGTTTTGAGATTGGAGGACTTGTTTTGAGATTGGAGGACTTGTTTTGAGATTGGAGGACTTGTTTTGAGATTGGAGGATTTGTTTTGAGATTGGAGGACTTGTTTTGAGATTGGAGGACTTGTTTTGAGTTTGATGTGGTTGTTCTGATATTTTAAGACTTGTTGAGAGCTTGGAGGACTTGTTCTCTTTTAGGAGCATTTTGTCTGTGATCTTAGAATTTGTTCTGTGCCTGGAGAGCTTGCAGTGTGATTGAAAAATTTTTTGTGGGCTTGGAGAAATTGTTCTGAGTTTGGGGGACTTGTTCTGAATCTGGGGGACTTGTTTTGAGTCAGGGGTATTGTTCAGAGCTTGGAGGACTTGTTCAGAGCTGGGAGGACTTGTTCTCTTTTAGGAGCATTTGGTCTGTGATTGGAGAATTTGTTCTCTGCCTGGAGAACTTTCACTATATTTGGAGGACATGTTGAGAGCCTGGAGGACATGTTGAGAGCCTGGAGGACATGTTGAGAGCCTGGAGGACATGTTGAGAGCCTGGAGGACATGTTGAGAGCCTGGAGGACATGTTGAGAGCCTGGAGGACATGTTGAGAGCCTGGAGGACATGTTGAGAGCCTGGAGGACATGTTGAGAGCCTGGAGGACATGTTGAGAGCCTGGAGGACATGTTGAGAGCCTGGAGGACATGTTGAGAGCCTGGAGGACATGTTCTCTTATCGGAGCATTTGGTAAGTCATTGGGGGACTTGTTCTGTGCCTGGTGAACATGAACTATGATGACTGGAGGATTTGTCTTGAGATTGGAGGACTTGTTTTGAGATTGGAGGACTTGTTTTGAGATTGGAGGACTTGTTCTGAGTTTGATGTGGTTGTTCTGATATTTTAAGACTTGTTCAGAGCTTGGAGGACTTGTTCTCTTTTAGGAGCATTTGGTCTGTGATTTTAGAATTTGATCTGTGCCTGGAGAGCTTGCACTGTGATTGAAAAATTTTTTCTGGGCTTGGAGGAATTGTTCTGAGTTTGGGGGACTTGTTCTGAATCTCGGGGACTTGTTTTGAGCTAGGGGAATTGTTCAGAGCTTGGAGGACTTGTTCAGAGCTTGGAGGACTTGTTCAGGGCTTGGAGGACTTGTTCTCTTTTAGGAGCATTTGGTCTGTGATTGGAGAATTTCTTCTCTGCCTGGAGAACTTTCACTATATTTGGAGGATATGTTGAGAGCCTGGAGGACATGTTGAGAGCCTGGAGGACATGTTGAGAGCCTGGAGGACATGTTGAGAGCCTGGAGGACATGTTGAGAGCCTGGAGGACATGTTGAGAGCCTGGAGGACATGTTCTCTTATCGGAGCATTTGGTAAGTCATTGGGGGACTTGTTCTGTGCCTGGTGAACATGAACTATGATGACTGGAGGATTTGTTTTGAGATTGGAGGTCTTGTTTTGAGATTGGAGGTCTTGTTTTGAGATTGGAGGTCTTGTTTTGAGATTGGAGGTCTTGTTTTGAGATTGGAGGACTTGTTTTGAGATTGGAGGACTTGTTTTGAGATTGGAGGACTTGTTTTGAGATTGGAGGACTTGTTTTGAGATTGGAGGACTTGTTTTGAGATTGGAGGACTTGTTCTGAGTTTGATGTGGTTGTTCTGATATTTTAAGACTTGTTCAGAGCTTGGAGGACTTGTTCAGAGCTTGGAGGACTTGTTCAGAGCTTGGAGGACTTGTTCAGAGCTTGGAGGACTTGTTCTCTTTTAGGAGCATTTGGTCTGTGATTGGAGAATTTGTTCTGTGCCTGGAGAGCTTGCAGTGTGCTTGAAAAATTTTTTGTGGGCTTGGAGGAATTGTTCTGAGTTTGGGGGACTTGTTCTGAATCTGGGGGACTTGTTTTGAGTTAGGGGAATTGTTCAGAGCTTGGAGGACTTGTTCTCTTTTAGGAGCATTTGGTCTGTGATTGGAGAATTTGTTCTCTGCCTGGAGAACTTTCACTATATTTGGAGGTCATGTTGAGAGCCGGGAGGACATGTTGAGAGCCGGGAGGACATGTTGAGAGCCGGGAGGACATGTTGAGAGCCGGGAGGACATGTTGAGAGCCGGGAGGACATGTTGAGAGCCGGGAGGACATGTTGAGAGCCGGGAGGACATGTTGAGAGCCGGGAGGACATGTTGAGAGCCTGGAGGACATGTTGAGAGCCTGGAGGACATGTTGAGAGCCTGGAGGACATGTTCTCTTATTGGAGCATTTGGTAAGTCATTGGGGGACTTGTTCTGTGCCTGGTGAACATGAACTATGATGACTGGAGGATTTGTTTTGAGATTGGAGGACTTGTTTTGAGATTGGAGGACTTGTTTTGAGATTGGAGGACTTGTTCTGAGTTTGATGTGGTTGTTCTGATATTTTAAGACTTGTTCAGAGCTTGGAGGACTTGTTCAGAGCTTGGAGGACTTGTTCAGAGCTTGGAGGACTTGTTCAGAGCTTGGAGGACTTGTTCAGAGCTTGGAGGACTTGTTCAGAGCTTGGAGGACTTGTTCTCTGCCTGGAGAACTTTCACTATGTTTGGAGGACATGTTGAGAGCCAGGAGGACATGTTGAGAGCCTGGAGGACATGTTGAGAGCCTGGAGGACATGTTGAGAGCCTGGAGGACATGTTGAGAGCCTGGAGGACATGTTGAGAGCCTGGAGGACATGTTGAGAGCCTGGAGGACATGTTGAGAGCCTGGAGGACATGTTGAGAGCCTGGAGGACATGTTGAGAGCCTGGAGGACATGTTCTCTTATCGTAGCATTTGGTAAGTCATTGGGGGATATGTTCTGTGCCTGCTGAACATGAACTATGATGACTGGAGGACTTGTTTTGAGATTGGAGGACTTGTTTTGAGATTGGAGGACTTGTTTTGAGATTGGAGGACTTGTTTTGAGATTGGAGGACTTGTTCTGAGTTTGATGTGGTTGTTCTGATATTTTAAGACTTGTTCAGAGCTTGGAGGACTTGTTTTGAGCTTGGAGGACTTGTTCAGAGCTTGGAGGACTTGTTCAGAGCTTGGAGGACTTGTTCAGAGCTTGGAGGACTTGTTCAGAGCTTGGAGGACTTGTTCTCTTTTAGGAGCATTTGGTCTGTGATTGGAGAATTTGTTCTCTGCCTGGAGAACTTTCACTATGTTTGGAGGACATGTTGAGAGCCTGGAGGACATGTTGAGAGCCTGGAGGACATGTTGAGAGCCTGGAGGACATGTTGAGAGCCTGGAGGACATGTTGAGAGCCTGGAGGACATGTTGAGAGCCTGGAGGACATGTTGAGAGCCTGGAGGACATGTTGAGAGCCTGGAGGACATGTTGAGAGCCTGGAGGACATGTTCTCTTATCGTAGCATTTGGTAAGTCATTGGGGGATATGTTCTGTGCCTGCTGAACATGAACTATGATGACTGGAGGACTTGTTTTGAGATTGGAGGACTTGTTTTGAGATTGGAGGACTTGTTTTGAGATTGGAGGACTTGTTTTGAGATTGGAGGACTTGTTTTGAGATTGGAGGACTTGTTTTGAGATTGGAGGACTTGTTTTGAGTTTGATGTGGTTGTTCTGATATTTTAAGACTTGTTGAGAGCTTGGAGGACTTGTTCTCTTTTAGGAGCATTTTGTCTGTGATCTTAGAATTTGTTCTGTGCCTGGAGAGCTTGCAGTGTGATTGAAAAATGTTTTGTGGGCTTGGAGAAATTGTTCTGAGTTTGGGGGACTTGTTCTGAATCTGGGGGACTTGTTTTGAGTCAGGGGTATTGTTCAGAGCTTGGAGGACTTGTTCAGAGCTGGGAGGACTTGTTCTCTTTTAGGAGCATTTGGTCTGTGATTGGAGAATTTGTTCTCTGCCTGGAGAACTTTCACTATAGTTGGAGGACATGTTGAGAGCCTGGAGGACATGTTGAGAGCCTGGAGGACATGTTGAGAGCCTGGAGGACATGTTGAGAGCCTGGAGGACATGTTGAGAGCCTGGAGGACATGTTGAGAGCCTGGAGGACATGTTGAGAGCCTGGAGGACATGTTGAGAGCCTGGAGGACATGTTGAGAGCCTGGAGGACATGTTGAGAGCCTGGAGGACATGTTGAGAGCCTGGAGGACATGTTCTCTTATCGGAGCATTTGGTAAGTCATTGGGGGACTTGTTCTGTGCCTGGTGAACATGAACTATGATGACTGGAGGATTTGTCTTGAGATTGGAGGACTTGTTTTGAGATTGGAGGACTTGTTTTGAGATTGGAGGACTTGTTCTGAGTTTGATGTGGTTGTTCTGATATTTTAAGACTTGTTCAGAGCTTGGAGGACTTGTTCTCTTTTAGGAGCATTTGGTCTGTGATTTTAGAATTTGATCTGTGCCTGGAGAGCTTGCACTGTGATTGAAAAATTTTTTCTGGGCTTGGAGGAATTGTTCTGAGTTTGGGGGACTTGTTCTGAATCTCGGGGACTTGTTTTGAGCTAGGGGAATTGTTCAGAGCTTGGAGGACTTGATCAGAGCTTGGAGGACTTGTTCAGGGCTTGGAGGACTTCTTCTCTTTTAGGAGCATTTGGTCTGTGATTGGAGAATTTCTTCTCTGCCTGGAGAACTTTCACTATATTTGGAGGATATGTTGAGAGCCTGGAGGACATGTTGAGAGCCTGGAGGACATGTTGAGAGCCTGGAGGACATGTTGAGAGCCTGGAGGACATGTTGAGAGCCTGGAGGACATGTTGAGAGCCTGGAGGACATGTTGAGAGCCTGGAGGACATGTTGAGAGCCTGGAGGACATGTTGAGAGCCTGGAGGACATGTTGAGAGCCTGGAGGACATGTTGAGAGCCTGGAGGACATGTTCTCTTATCGGAGCATTTGGTAAGTCATTGGGGGACTTGTTCTGTGCCTGGTGAACATGAACTATGATGACTGGAGGATTTGTTTTGAGATTGGAGGTCTTGTTTTGAGATTGGAGGTCTTGTTTTGAGATTGGAGGTCTTGTTTTGAGATTGGAGGACTTGTTTTGAGATTGGAGGACTTGTTTTGAGATTGGAGGACTTGTTTTGAGATTGGAGGACTTGTTTTGAGATTGGAGGACTTGTTTTGAGATTGGAGGACTTGTTCTGAGTTTGATGTGGTTGTTCTGATATTTTAAGACTTGTTCAGAGCTTGGAGGACTTGTTCAGAGCTTGGAGGACTTGTTCAGAGCTTGGAGGACTTGTTCAGAGCTTGGAGGACTTGTTCTCTTTTAGGAGCATTTGGTCTGTGATTGGAGAATTTGTTCTGTGCCTGGAGAGCTTGCAGTGTGCTTGAAAAATTTTTTGTGGGCTTGGAGGAATTGTTCTGAGTTTGGGGGACTTGTTCTGAATCTGGGGGACTTGTTTTGAGTTAGGGGAATTGTTCAGAGCTTGGAGGACTTGTTTTCTTTTAGGAGCATTTGGTCTGTGATTGGAGAATTTGTTCTCTGCCTGGAGAACTTTCACTATATTTGGAGGTCATGTTGAGAGCCGGGAGGACATGTTGAGAGCCGGGAGGACATGTTGAGAGCCGGGAGGACATGTTGAGAGCCGGGAGGACATGTTGAGAGCCGGGAGGACATGTTGAGAGCCTGGAGGACATGTTGAGAGCCTGGAGGACATGTTGAGAGCCTGGAGGACATGTTGAGAGCCTGGAGGACATGTTGAGAGCCTGGAGGACATGTTCTCTTATTGGAGCATTTGGTAAGTCATTGGGGGACTTGTTCTGTGCCTGGTGAACATGAACTATGATGACTGGAGGATTTGTTTTGAGATTGGAGGACTTGTTTTGAGATTGGAGGACTTGTTTTGAGATTGGAGGACTTGTTCTGAGTTTGATGTGGTTGTTCTGATATTTTAAGACTTGTTCAGAGCTTGGAGGACTTGTTCAGAGCTTGGAGGACTTGTTCAGAGCTTGGAGGACTTGTTCAGAGCTTGGAGGACTTGTTCAGAGCTTGGAGGACTTGTTCAGAGCTTGGAGGACTTGTTCAGAGCTTGGAGGACTTGTTCTCTGCCTGGAGAACTTTCACTATGTTTGGAGGACATGTTGAGAGCCAGGAGGACATGTTGAGAGCCTGGAGGACATGTTGAGAGCCTGGAGGACATGTTGAGAGCCTGGAGGACATGTTGAGAGCCTGGAGGACATGTTGAGAGCCTGGAGGACATGTTGAGAGCCTGGAGGACATGTTGAGAGCCTGGAGGACATGTTGAGAGCCTGGAGGACATGTTGAGAGCCTGGAGGACATGTTGAGAGCCTGGAGGACATGTTGAGAGCCTGGAGGACATGTTCTCTTATCGTAGCATTTGGTAAGTCATTGGGGGATATGTTCTGTGCCTGCTGAACATGAACTATGATGACTGGAGGACTTGTTTTGAGATTGGAGGACTTGTTTTGAGATTGGAGGACTTGTTTTGAGATTGGAGGACTTGTTTTGAGATTGGAGGACTTGTTCTGAGTTTGATGTGGTTGTTCTGATATTTTAAGACTTGTTCAGAGCTTGGAGGACTTGTTTTGAGCTTGGAGGACTTGTTCAGAGCTTGGAGGACTTGTTCAGAGCTTGGAGGACTTGTTCAGAGCTTGGAGGACTTGTTCAGAGCTTGGAGGACTTGTTCTCTTTTAGGAGCATTTGGTCTGTGATTGGAGAATTTGTTCTCTGCCTGGAGAACTTTCACTATGTTTGGAGGACATGTTGAGAGCCTGGAGGACATGTTGAGAGCCTGGAGGACATGTTGAGAGCCTGGAGGACATGTTGAGAGCCTGGAGGACATGTTGAGAGCCTGGAGGACATGTTGAGAGCCTGGAGGACATGTTGAGAGCCTGGAGGACATGTTGAGAGCCTGGAGGACATGTTGAGAGCCTGGAGGACATGTTCTCTTATCGTAGCATTTGGTAAGTCATTGGGGGATATGTTCTGTGCCTGCTGAACATGAACTATGATGACTGGAGGACTTGTTTTGAGATTGGAGGACTTGTTTTGAGATTGGAGGAC
Organism: Ara ararauna; assembly: GCA_028858755.1. Taxonomy (NCBI): domain Eukaryota; kingdom Metazoa; phylum Chordata; class Aves; order Psittaciformes; family Psittacidae; genus Ara; species Ara ararauna. The sequence continues at coordinate 343,656 of CM054383.1, read as the reverse complement.
TTGTTTTGAGATTGGAGGACTTGTTTTGAGATTGGAGGATTTGTTTTGAGATTGGAGGACTTGTTTTGAGATTGGAGGACTTGTTTTGAGATTGGAGGACTTGTTTTGAGTTTGATGTGGTTGTTCTGATATTTTAAGACTTGTTGAGAGCTTGGAGGACTTGTTCTCTTTTAGGAGCATTTTGTCTGTGATCTTAGAATTTGTTCTGTGCCTGGAGAGCTTGCAGTGTGATTGAAAAATTTTTTGTGGGCTTGGAGAAATTGTTCTGAGTTTGGGGGACTTGTTCTGAATCTGGGGGACTTGTTTTGAGTCAGGGGTATTGTTCAGAGCTTGGAGGACTTGTTCAGAGCTGGGAGGACTTGTTCTCTTTTAGGAGCATTTGGTCTGTGGTTGGAGAATTTGTTCTCTGCCTGGAGAACTTTCACTATAGTTGGAGGACATGTTGAGAGCCTGGAGGACATGTTGAGAGCCTGGAGGACATGTTGAGAGCCTGGAGGACATGTTGAGAGCCTGGAGGACATGTTGAGAGCCTGGAGGACATGTTGAGAGCCTGGAGGACATGTTGAGAGCCTGGAGGACATGTTGAGAGCCTGGAGGACATGTTCTCTTATCGGAGCATTTGGTAAGTCATTGGGGGACTTTTTCTGTGCCTGGTGAACATGAACTATGATGACTGGAGGATTTGTCTTGAGATTGGAGGACTTGTTTTGAGATTGGAGGACTTGTTTTGAGATTGGAGGACTTGTTCTGAGTTTGATGTGGTTGTTCTGATATTTTAAGACTTGTTCAGAGCTTGGAGGACTTGTTCTCTTTTAGGAGCATTTGGTCTGTGATTTTAGAATTTGATCTGTGCCTGGAGAGCTTGCACTGTGATTGAAAAATTTTTTCTGGGCTTGGAGGAATTGTTCTGAGTTTGGGGGACTTGTTCTGAATCTTGGGGACTTGTTTTGAGCTAGGGGAATTGTTCAGAGCTTGGAGGACTTGTTCAGAGCTTGGAGGACTTGTTCAGGGCTTGGAGGACTTGTTCTCTTTTAGGAGCATTTGGTCTGTGATTGGAGAATTTCTTCTCTGCCTGGAGAACTTTCACTATATTTGGAGGACATGTTGAGAGCCTGGAGGACATGTTGAGAGCCTGGAGGACATGTTGAGAGCCTGGAGGACATGTTGAGAGCCTGGAGGACATGTTGAGAGCCTGGAGGACATGTTGAGAGCCTGGAGGACATGTTGAGAGCCTGGAGGACATGTTGAGAGCCTGGAGGACATGTTCTCTTATCGGAGCATTTGGTAAGTCATTGGGGGACTTTTTCTGTGCCTGGTGAACATGAACTATGATGACTGGAGGATTTGTCTTGAGATTGGAGGACTTGTTTTGAGATTGGAGGACTTGTTTTGAGATTGGAGGACTTGTTCTGAGTTTGATGTGGTTGTTCTGATATTTTAAGACTTGTTCAGAGCTTGGAGGACTTGTTCTCTTTTAGGAGCATTTGGTCTGTGATTTTAGAATTTGATCTGTGCCTGGAGAGCTTGCACTGTGATTGAAAAATTTTTTCTGGGCTTGGAGGAATTGTTCTGAGTTTGGGGGACTTGTTCTGAATCTTGGGGACTTGTTTTGAGCTAGGGGAATTGTTCAGAGCTTGGAGGACTTGTTCAGAGCTTGGAGGACTTGTTCAGGGCTTGGAGGACTTGTTCTCTTTTAGGAGCATTTGGTCTGTGATTGGAGAATTTCTTCTCTGCCTGGAGAACTTTCACTATATTTGGAGGACATGTTGAGAGCCTGGAGGACATGTTGAGAGCCTGGAGGACATGTTGAGAGCCTGGAGGACATGTTGAGAGCCTGGAGGACATGTTGAGAGCCTGGAGGACATGTTGAGAGCCTGGAGGACATGTTCTCTTATTGGAGCATTTGGTAAGTCATTGGGGGACTTGTTCTGTGCCTGGTGAACATGAACTATGATGACTGGAGGATTTGTTTTGAGATTGGAGGTCTTGTTTTGAGATTGGAGTTCTTGTTTTGAGATTGGAGGTCTTGTTTTGAGATTGGAGGACTTGTTTTGAGATTGGAGGACTTGTTTTGAGATTGGAGGACTTGTTTTGAGATTGGAGGACTTGTTTTGAGATTGGAGGACTTGTTCTGAGTTTGATGTGGTTGTTCTGATATTTTAAGACTTGTTCAGAGCTTGGAGGACTTGTTCAGAGCTTGGAGGACTTGTTCAGAGCTTGGAGGACTTGTTCAGAGCTTGGAGGACTTGTTCAGAGCTTGGAGGACTTGTTCTCTTTTAGGAGCATTTGGTCTGTGATTGGAGAATTTGTTCTCTGCCTGGAGAACTTTCACTATGTTTGGAGGACATGTTGAGAGCCTGGAGGACATGTTGAGAGCCTGGAGGACATGTTGAGAGCCTGGAGGACATGTTGAGAGCCTGGAGGACATGTTGAGAGCCTGGAGGACATGTTGAGAGCCTGGAGGACATGTTGAGAGCCTGGAGGACATGTTGAGAGCCTGGAGGACATGTTGAGAGCCTGGAGGACATGTTGAGAGCCTGGAGGACATGTTGAGAGCCTGGAGGACATGTTGAGAGCCTGGAGGACATGTTGAGAGCCTGGAGGACATGTTCTCTTATCGTAGCATTTGGTAAGTCATTGGGGGATATGTTCTGTGCCTGCTGAACATGAACTATGATGACTGGAGGACTTGTTTTGAGATTGGAGGACTTGTTTTGAGATTGGAGGACTTGTTTTGAGATTGGAGGATTTGTTTTGAGATTGGAGGATTTGTTTTGAGATTGGAGGACTTGTTTTGAGATTGGAGGACTTGTTTTGAGTTTGATGTGGTTGTTCTGATATTTTAAGACTTGTTGAGAGCTTGGAGGACTTGTTCTCTTTTAGGAGCATTTTGTCTGTGATCTTAGAATTTGTTCTGTGCCTGGAGAGCTTGCAGTGTGATTGAAAAATTTTTTGTGGGCTTGGAGAAATTGTTCTGAGTTTGGGGGACTTGTTCTGAATCTGGGGGACTTGTTTTGAGTCAGGGGTATTGTTCAGAGCTTGGAGGACTTGTTCAGAGCTGGGAGGACTTGTTCTCTTTTAGGAGCATTTGGTCTGTGATTGGAGAATTTGTTCTCTGCCTGGAGAACTTTCACTATAGTTGGAGGACATGTTGAGAGCCTGGAGGACATGTTGAGAGCCTGGAGGACATGTTGAGAGCCTGGAGGACATGTTGAGAGCCTGGAGGACATGTTGAGAGCCTGGAGGACATGTTGAGAGCCTGGAGGACATGTTGAGAGCCTGGAGGACATGTTGAGAGCCTGGAGGACATGTTCTCTTATCGGAGCATTTGGTAAGTCATTGGGGGACTTTTTCAGTGCCTGGTGAACATGAACTATGATGACTGGAGGATTTGTCTTGAGATTGGAGGACTTGTTTTGAGATTGGAGGACTTGTTTTGAGATTGGAGGACTTGTTCTGAGTTTGATGTGGTTGTTCTGATATTTTAAGACTTGTTCAGAGCTTGGAGGACTTGTTCTCTTTTAGGAGCATTTGGTCTGTGATTTTAGAATTTGATCTGTGCCTGGAGAGCTTGCACTGTGATTGAAAAATTTTTTCTGGGCTTGGAGGAATTGTTCTGAGTTTGGGGGACTTGTTCTGAATCTTGGGGACTTGTTTTGAGCTAGGGGAATTGTTCAGAGCTTGGAGGACTTGTTCAGAGCTTGGAGGACTTGTTCAGGGCTTGGAGGACTTGTTCTCTTTTAGGAGCATTTGGTCTGTGATTGGAGAATTTCTTCTCTGCCTGGAGAACTTTCACTATATTTGGAGGACATGTTGAGAGCCTGGAGGACATGTTGAGAGCCTGGAGGACATGTTGAGAGCCTGGAGGACATGTTGAGAGCCTGGAGGACATGTTGAGAGCCTGGAGGACATGTTGAGAGCCTGGAGGACATGTTGAGAGCCTGGAGGACATGTTCTCTTATCGGAGCATTTGGTAAGTCATTGGGGGACTTTTTCTGTGCCTGGTGAACATGAACTATGATGACTGGAGGATTTGTCTTGAGATTGGAGGACTTGTTTTGAGATTGGAGGACTTGTTTTGAGATTGGAGGACTTGTTCTGAGTTTGATGTGGTTGTTCTGATATTTTAAGACTTGTTCAGAGCTTGGAGGACTTGTTCTCTTTTAGGAGCATTTGGTCTGTGATTTTAGAATTTGATCTGTGCCTGGAGAGCTTGCACTGTGATTGAAAAATTTTTTCTGGGCTTGGAGGAATTGTTCTGAGTTTGGGGGACTTGTTCTGAATCTTGGGGACTTGTTTTGAGCTAGGGGAATTGTTCAGAGCTTGGAGGACTTGTTCAGAGCTTGGAGGACTTGTTCAGGGCTTGGAGGACTTGTTCTCTTTTAGGAGCATTTGGTCTGTGATTGGAGAATTTCTTCTCTGCCTGGAGAACTTTCACTATATTTGGAGGACATGTTGAGAGCCTGGAGGACATGTTGAGAGCCTGGAGGACATGTTGAGAGCCTGGAGGACATGTTGAGAGCCTGGAGGACATGTTGAGAGCCTGGAGGACATGTTGAGAGCCTGGAGGACATGTTGAGAGCCTGGAGGACATGTTCTCTTATTGGAGCATTTGGTAAGTCATTGGGGGACTTGTTCTGTGCCTGGTGAACATGAACTATGATGACTGGAGGATTTGTTTTGAGATTGGAGGTCTTGTTTTGAGATTGGAGTTCTTGTTTTGAGATTGGAGGTCTTGTTTTGAGATTGGAGGACTTGTTTTGAGATTGGAGGACTTGTTTTGAGATTGGAGGACTTGTTTTGAGATTGGAGGACTTGTTTTGAGATTGGAGGACTTGTTCTGAGTTTGATGTGGTTGTTCTGATATTTTAAGACTTGTTCAGAGCTTGGAGGACTTGTTCAGAGCTTGGAGGACTTGTTCAGAGCTTGGAGGACTTGTTCAGAGCTTGGAGGACTTGTTCAGAGCTTGGAGGACTTGTTCTCTTTTAGGAGCATTTGGTCTGTGATTGGAGAATTTGTTCTCTGCCTGGAGAACTTTCACTATGTTTGGAGGACATGTTGAGAGCCTGGAGGACATGTTGAGAGCCTGGAGGACATGTTGAGAGCCTGGAGGACATGTTGAGAGCCTGGAGGACATGTTGAGAGCCTGGAGGACATGTTGAGAGCCTGGAGGACATGTTGAGAGCCTGGAGGACATGTTGAGAGCCTGGAGGACATGTTGAGAGCCTGGAGGACATGTTGAGAGCCTGGAGGACATGTTGAGAGCCTGGAGGACATGTTGAGAGCCTGGAGGACATGTTCTCTTATCGTAGCATTTGGTAAGTCATTGGGGGATATGTTCTGTGCCTGCTGAACATGAACTATGATGACTGGAGGACTTGTTTTGAGATTGGAGGACTTGTTTTGAGATTGGAGGACTTGTTTTGAGATTGGAGGATTTGTTTTGAGATTGGAGGATTTGTTTTGAGATTGGAGGACTTGTTTTGAGATTGGAGGACTTGTTTTGAGTTTGATGTGGTTGTTCTGATATTTTAAGACTTGTTGAGAGCTTGGAGGACTTGTTCTCTTTTAGGAGCATTTTGTCTGTGATCTTAGAATTTGTTCTGTGCCTGGAGAGCTTGCAGTGTGATTGAAAAATTTTTTGTGGGCTTGGAGAAATTGTTCTGAGTTTGGGGGACTTGTTCTGAATCTGGGGGACTTGTTTTGAGTCAGGGGTATTGTTCAGAGCTTGGAGGACTTGTTCAGAGCTGGGAGGACTTGTTCTCTTTTAGGAGCATTTGGTCTGTGATTGGAGAATTTGTTCTCTGCCTGGAGAACTTTCACTATAGTTGGAGGACATGTTGAGAGCCTGGAGGACATGTTGAGAGCCTGGAGGACATGTTGAGAGCCTGGAGGACATGTTGAGAGCCTGGAGGACATGTTGAGAGCCTGGAGGACATGTTGAGAGCCTGGAGGACATGTTGAGAGCCTGGAGGACATGTTGAGAGCCTGGAGGACATGTTGAGAGCCTGGAGGACATGTTGAGAGCCTGGAGGACATGTTGAGAGCCTGGAGGACATGTTGAGAGCCTGGAGGACATGTTCTCTTATCGGAGCATTTGGTAAGTCATTGGGGGACTTGTTCTGTGCCTGGTGAACATGAACTATGATGACTGGAGGATTTGTCTTGAGATTGGAGGACTTGTTTTGAGATTGGAGGACTTGTTCTGAGTTTGATGTGGTTGTTCTGATATTTTAAGACTTGTTCAGAGCTTGGAGGACTTGTTCTCTTTTAGGAGCATTTGGTCTGTGATTTTAGAATTTGATCTGTGCCTGGAGAGCTTGCACTGTGATTGAAAAATTTTTTCTGGGCTTGGAGGAATTGTTCTGAGTTTGGGGGACTTGTTCTGAATCTCGGGGACTTGTTTTGAGCTAGGGGAATTGTTCAGAGCTTGGAGGACTTGTTCAGAGCTTGGAGGACTTGTTCAGGGCTTGGAGGACTTCTTCTCTTTTAGGAGCATTTGGTCTGTGATTGGAGAATTTCTTCTCTGCCTGGAGAACTTTCACTATATTTGGAGGATATGTTGAGAGCCTGGAGGACATGTTGAGAGCCTGGAGGACATGTTGAGAGCCTGGAGGACATGTTGAGAGCCTGGAGGACATGTTGAGAGCCTGGAGGACATGTTGAGAGCCTGGAGGACATGTTGAGAGCCTGGAGGACATGTTCTCTTATCGGAGCATTTGGTAAGTCATTGGGGGACTTGTTCTGTGCCTGGTGAACATGAACTATGATGACTGGAGGATTTGTTTTGAGATTGGAGGTCTTGTTTTGAGATTGGAGGTCTTGTTTTGAGATTGGAGGACTTGTTTTGAGATTGGAGGACTTGTTTTGAGATTGGAGGACTTGTTTTGAGATTGGAGGACTTGTTTTGAGATTGGAGGACTTGTTTTGAGATTGGAGGACTTGTTCTGAGTTTGATGTGGTTGTTCTGATATTTTAAGACTTGTTCAGAGCTTGGAGGACTTGTTCAGAGCTTGGAGGACTTGTTCTCTTTTAGGAGCATTTGGTCTGTGATTGGAGAATTTGTTCTGTGCCTGGAGAGCTTGCAGTGTGCTTGAAAAATTTTTTGTGGGCTTGGAGGAATTGTTCTGAGTTTGGGGGACTTGTTCTGAATCTGGGGGACTTGTTTTGAGTTAGGGGAATTGTTCAGAGCTTGGAGGACTTGTTCTCTTTTAGGAGCATTTGGTCTGTGATTGGAGAATTTGTTCTCTGCCTGGAGAACTTTCACTATATTTGGAGGTCATGTTGAGAGCCGGGAGGACATGTTGAGAGCCGGGAGGACATGTTGAGAGCCGGGAGGACATGTTGAGAGCCGGGAGGACATGTTGAGAGCCTGGAGGACATGTTGAGAGCCTGGAGGACATGTTGAGAGCCTGGAGGACATGTTGAGAGCCTGGAGGACATGTTGAGAGCCTGGAGGACATGTTCTCTTATTGGAGCATTTGGTAAGTCATTGGGGGACTTGTTCTGTGCCTGGTGAACATGAACTATGATGACTGGAGGATTTGTTTTGAGATTGGAGGACTTGTTTTGAGATTGGAGGACTTGTTTTGAGATTGGAGGACTTGTTTTGAGATTGGAGGACTTGTTCTGAGTTTGATGTGGTTGTTCTGATATTTTAAGACTTGTTCAGAGCTTGGAGGACTTGTTCAGAGCTTGGAGGACTTGTTCAGAGCTTGGAGGACTTGTTCAGAGCTTGGAGGACTTGTTCAGAGCTTGGAGGACTTGTTCAGAGCTTGGAGGACTTGTTCTCTGCCTGGAGAACTTTCACTATGTTTGGAGGACATGTTGAGAGCCAGGAGGACATGTTGAGAGCCTGGAGGACATGTTGAGAGCCTGGAGGACATGTTGAGAGCCTGGAGGACATGTTGAGAGCCTGGAGGACATGTTGAGAGCCTGGAGGACATGTTGAGAGCCTGGAGGACATGTTGAGAGCCTGGAGGACATGTTGAGAGCCTGGAGGACATGTTCTCTTATCGTAGCATTTGGTAAGTCATTGGGGGATATGTTCTGTGCCTGCTGAACATGAACTATGATGACTGGAGGACTTGTTTTGAGATTGGAGGACTTGTTTTGAGATTGGAGGACTTGTTTTGAGATTGGAGGACTTGTTTTGAGATTGGAGGACTTGTTCTGAGTTTGATGTGGTTGTTCTGATATTTTAAGACTTGTTCAGAGCTTGGAGGACTTGTTTTGAGCTTGGAGGACTTGTTCAGAGCTTGGAGGACTTGTTCAGAGCTTGGAGGACTTGTTCAGAGCTTGGAGGACTTGTTCTCTTTTAGGAGCATTTGGTCTGTGATTGGAGAATTTGTTCTCTGCCTGGAGAACTTTCACTATGTTTGGAGGACATGTTGAGAGCCTGGAGGACATGTTGAGAGCCTGGAGGACATGTTGAGAGCCTGGAGGACATGTTGAGAGCCTGGAGGACATGTTGAGAGCCTGGAGGACATGTTGAGAGCCTGGAGGACATGTTCTCTTATCGTAGCATTTGGTAAGTCATTGGGGGATATGTTCTGTGCCTGCTGAACATGAACTATGATGACTGGAGGACTTGTTTTGAGATTGGAGGACTTGTTTTGAGATTGGAGGACTTGTTTTGAGATTGGAGGACTTGTTTTGAGATTGGAGGATTTGTTTTGAGATTGGAGGACTTGTTTTGAGATTGGAGGACTTGTTTTGAGATTGGAGGACTTGTTTTGAGTTTGATGTGGTTGTTCTGATATTTTAAGACTTGTTGAGAGCTTGGAGGACTTGTTCTCTTTTAGGAGCATTTTGTCTGTGATCTTAGAATTTGTTCTGTGCCTGGAGAGCTTGCAGTGTGATTGAAAAATTTTTTGTGGGCTTGGAGAAATTGTTCTGAGTTTGGGGGACTTGTTCTGAATCTGGGGGACTTGTTTTGAGTCAGGGGTATTGTTCAGAGCTTGGAGGACTTGTTCAGAGCTGGGAGGACTTGTTCTCTTTTAGGAGCATTTGGTCTGTGATTGGAGAATTTGTTCTCTGCCTGGAGAACTTTCACTATAGTTGGAGGACATGTTGAGAGCCTGGAGGACATGTTGAGAGCCTGGAGGACATGTTGAGAGCCTGGAGGACATGTTGAGAGCCTGGAGGACATGTTGAGAGCCTGGAGGACATGTTGAGAGCCTGGAGGACATGTTGAGAGCCTGGAGGACATGTTGAGAGCCTGGAGGACATGTTGAGAGCCTGGAGGACATGTTCTCTTATCGGAGCATTTGGTAAGTCATTGGGGGACTTGTTCTGTGCCTGGTGAACATGAACTATGATGACTGGAGGATTTGTCTTGAGATTGGAGGACTTGTTTTGAGATTGGAGGACTTGTTTTGAGATTGGAGGACTTGTTCTGAGTTTGATGTGGTTGTTCTGATATTTTAAGACTTGTTCAGAGCTTGGAGGACTTGTTCTCTTTTAGGAGCATTTGGTCTGTGATTTTAGAATTTGATCTGTGCCTGGAGAGCTTGCACTGTGATTGAAAAATTTTTTCTGGGCTTGGAGGAATTGTTCTGAGTTTGGGGGACTTGTTCTGAATCTTGGGGACTTGTTTTGAGCTAGGGGAATTGTTCAGAGCTTGGAGGACTTGTTCAGAGCTTGGAGGACTTGTTCAGGGCTTGGAGGACTTGTTCTCTTTTAGTAGCATTTGGTCTGTGATTGGAGAATTTCTTCTCTGCCTGGAGAACTTTCACTATATTTGGAGGACATGTTGAGAGCCTGGAGGACATGTTGAGAGCCTGGAGGACATGTTGAGAGCCTGGAGGACATGTTGAGAGCCTGGAGGACATGTTGAGAGCCTGGAGGACATGTTGAGAGCCTGGAGGACATGTTGAGAGCCTGGAGGACATGTTGAGAGCCTGGAGGACATGTTCTCTTATCGGAGCATTTGGTAAGTCATTGGGGGACTTTTTCTGTTCCTGGTGAACATGAACTATGATGACTGGAGGATTTGTCTTGAGATTGGAGGACTTGTTTTGAGATTGGAGGACTTGTTTTGAGATTGGAGGACTTGTTTTGAGATTGGAGGACTTGTTTTGAGATTGGAGGACTTGTTTTGAGATTGGAGGACTTGTTTTGAGATTGGAGGACTTGTTTTGAGATTGGAGGACTTGTTCTGAGTTTGATGTGGTTGTTCTGATATTTTAAGACTTGTTCAGAGCTTGGAGGACTTGTTCAGAGCTTGGAGGACTTGTTCAGAGCTTGGAGGACTTGTTCAGAGCTTGGAGGACTTGTTCAGAGCTTGGAGGACTTGTTCAGAGCTTGGAGGACTTGTTCTCTTTTAGGAGCATTTGGTCTGTGATTGGAGAATTTCTTCTCTGCCTGGAGAACTTTCACTATGTTTGGAGGACATGTTGAGAGCCTGGAGGACATGTTGAGAGCCTGGAGGACATGTTGAGAGCCTGGAGGACATGTTGAGAGCCTGGAGGACATGTTGAGAGCCTGGAGGACATGTTGAGAGCCTGGAGGACATGTTGAGAGCCTGGAGGACATGTTGAGAGCCTGGAGGACATGTTGAGAGCCTGGAGGACATGTTCTCTTATCGTAGCATTTGGTAAGTCATTGGGGGATATGTTCTGTGCCTGCTGAACATGAACTATGATGACTGGAGGAATTGTTTTGAGATTGGAGGACTTGTTTTGAGATTGGAGGACTTGTTTTGAGATTGGAGGACTTGTTTTGAGATTGGAGGATTTGTTTTGAGATTGGAGGACTTGTTTTGAGATTGGAGGACTTGTTTTGAGTTTGATGTGGTTGTTCTGATATTTTAAGACTTGTTGAGAGCTTGGAGGACTTGTTCTCTTTTAGGAGCATTTTGTCTGTGATCTTAGAATTTGTTCTGTGCCTGGAGAGCTTGCAGTGTGATTGAAAAATTTTTTGTGGGCTTGGAGAAATTGTTCTGAGTTTGGGGGACTTGTTCTGAATCTGGGGGACTTGTTTTGAGTCAGGGGTATTGTTCAGAGCTTGGAGGACTTGTTCAGAGCTGGGAGGACTTGTTCTCTTTTAGGAGCATTTGGTCTGTGATTGGAGAATTTGTTCTCTGCCTGGAGAACTTTCACTATAGTTGGAGGACATGTTGAGAGCCTGGAGGACATGTTGAGAGCCTGGAGGACATGTTGAGAGCCTGGAGGACATGTTGAGAGCCTGGAGGACATGTTGAGAGCCTGGAGGACATGTTGAGAGCCTGGAGGACATGTTGAGAGCCTGGAGGACATGTTGAGAGCCTGGAGGACATGTTGAGAGCCTGGAGGACATGTTGAGAGCCTGGAGGACATGTTGAGAGCCTGGAGGACATGTTGAGAGCCTGGAGGACATGTTCTCTTATCGGAGCATTTGGTAAGTCATTGGGGGACTTGTTCTGTGCCTGGTGAACATGAACTATGATGACTGGAGGATTTGTCTTGAGATTGGAGGACTTGTTTTGAGATTGGAGGACTTGTTTTGAGATTGGAGGACTTGTTCTGAGTTTGATGTGGTTGTTCTGATATTTTAAGACTTGTTCAGAGCTTGGAGGACTTGTTCTCTTTTAGGAGCATTTGGTCTGTGATTTTAGAATTTGATCTGTGCCTGGAGAGCTTGCACTGTGATTGAAAAATTTTTTCTGGGCTTGGAGGAATTGTTCTGAGTTTGGGGGACTTGTTCTGAATCTCGGGGACTTGTTTTGAGCTAGGGGAATTGTTCAGAGCTTGGAGGACTTGTTCAGAGCTTGGAGGACTTGTTCAGGGCTTGGAGGACTTCTTCTCTTTTAGGAGCATTTGGTCTGTGATTGGAGAATTTCTTCTCTGCCTGGAGAACTTTCACTATATTTGGAGGATATGTTGAGAGCCTGGAGGACATGTTGAGAGCCTGGAGGACATGTTGAGAGCCTGGAGGACATGTTGAGAGCCTGGAGGACATGTTGAGAGCCTGGAGGACATGTTGAGAGCCTGGAGGACATGTTGAGAGCCTGGAGGACATGTTGAGAGCCTGGAGGACATGTTGAGAGCCTGGAGGACATGTTCTCTTATCGGAGCATTTGGTAAGTCATTGGGGGACTTGTTCTGTGCCTGGTGAACATGAACTATGATGACTGGAGGATTTGTTTTGAGATTGGAGGTCTTGTTTTGAGATTGGAGGTCTTGTTTTGAGATTGGAGGACTTGTTTTGAGATTGGAGGACTTGTTTTGAGATTGGAGGACTTGTTTTGAGATTGGAGGACTTGTTTTGAGATTGGAGGACTTGTTCTGAGTTTGATGTGGTTGTTCTGATATTTTAAGACTTGTTCAGAGCTTGGAGGACTTGTTCAGAGCTTGGAGGACTTGTTCAGAGCTTGGAGGACTTGTTCAGAGCTTGGAGGACTTGTTCTCTTTTAGGAGCATTTGGTCTGTGATTGGAGAATTTGTTCTCTGCCTGGAGAACTTTCACTGTGTTTGGAGGATATGTTGAGAGCCTGGAGGACATGTTGAGAGCCTGGAGGACATGTTGAGAGCCTGGAGGACATGTTGAGAGCCTGGAGGACATGTTGAGAGCCTGGAGGACATGTTGAGAGCCTGGAGGACATGTTGAGAGCCTGGAGGACATGTTGAGAGCCTGGAGGACATGTTGAGAGCCTGGAGGACATGTTGAGAGCCTGGAGGACATGTTCTCTTATTGGAGCATTTGGTAAGTCATTGGGGGACATGTTCTGTGCCTGCTGAACATGAACTATGATGACTGGAGGATTTGTTTTGAGATTGGAGGACTTGTTTTGAGATTGGAGGACTTGTTTTGAGATTGGAGGACTTGTTCTGAGTTTGATGTGGTTGTTCTGATATTTTAAGACTTGTTCAGAGCTTGGAGGACTTGTTCAGAGCTTGGAGGACTTGTTCAGAGCTTGGAGGACTTGTTCAGAGCTTGGAGGACTTGTTCAGAGCTTGGAGGACTTGTTCTCTGCCTGGAGAAATTTCACTATGTTTGGAGGACATGTTGAGAGCCTGGAGGACATGTTGAGAGCCTGGAGGACATGTTGAGAGCCTGGAGGACATGTTGAGAGCCTGGAGGACATGTTGAGAGCCTGGAGGACATGTTGAGAGCCTGGAGGACATGTTGAGAGCCTGGAGGACATGTTCTCTTATCGTAGCATTTGGTAAGTCATTGGGGGATATGTTCTGTGCCTGCTGAACATGAACTATGATGACTGGAGGACTTGTTTTGAGATTGGAGGACTTGTTTTGAGATTGGAGGACTTGTTTTGAGATTGGAGGACTTGTTCTGAGTTTGATGTGGTTGTTCTGATATTTTAAGACTTGTTCAGAGCTTGGAGGACTTGTTCAGAGCTTGGAGGACTTGTTCAGAACTTGGAGGACTTGTTCAGAGCTTGGAGGACTTGTTCTCTTTTAGGAGCATTTGGTCTGTGATTGGAGAATTTGTTCTGTGCCTGGAGAGCTTGCAGTGTGATTGAAAAATTTTTTGTGGGCTTGGAGGAATTGTTCTGAGTTTGGGGGACTTGTTCTGAATCTGGGGTCTTGTTTTGAGCTAGGGGAATTGTTCAGAGCTTGGAGGACTTGTTCAGAGCTTGGAGGACTTGTTCAGGGCTTGGAGGACTTGTTCTCTTTTAGGAGCATTTGGTCTGTGATTGGAGAATTTCTTCTCTGCCTGGAGAACTTTCACTATATTTGGAGGACATGTTGAGAGCCTGGAGGACATGTTGAGAGCCTGGAGGACATGTTGAGAGCCTGGAGGACATGTTGAGAGCCTGGAGGACATGTTGAGAGCCTGGAGGACATGTTGAGAGCCTGGAGGACATGTTGAGAGCCTGGAGGACATGTTCTCTTATCGGAGCATTTGGTAAGTCATTGGGGGACTTGTTCTGTGCCTGGTGAACATGAACTATGATGACTGGAGGACTTGTTTTGAGATTGGAGGATTTGTTTTGAGATTGGAGGACTTGTTTTGAGATTGGAGGACTTGTTTTGAGATTGGAGGACTTGTTTTGAGATTGGAGGACTTGTTTTGAGTTTGATGTGGTTGTTCTGATATTTTAAGACTTGTTGAGAGCTTGGAGGACTTATTCTCTTTTAGGAGCGTTTGGTCTGTGATCTTAGAATTTGTTCTGTGCCTGGAGAGCTTGCAGTGTGATTGAAAAATTTTTTGTGGGCTTGGAGAAATTGTTCTGAGTTTGGGGGACTTGTTCTGAATCTGGGGAACTTGTTTTGAGTCAGGGGTATTGTTCAGAGCTTGGAGGACTTGTTCAGAGCTGGGAGGACTTGTTCTCTTTTAGGAGCATTTGGTCTGTGATTGGAGAATTTCTTCTCTGCCTGGAGAACTTTCACTATATTTGGAGGACATGTTGAGAGCCTGGAGGACATGTTGAGAGCCTGGAGGACATGTTGAGAGCCTGGAGGACATGTTGAGAGCCTGGAGGACGTGTTGAGAGCCTGGAGGACGTGTTGAGAGCCTGGAGGACATGTTGAGAGCCTGGAGGACATGTTGAGAGCCTGGAGGACATGTTCTCTTATCGGAGCATTTGGTAAGTCATTGGGGGACTTGTTCTGTGCCTGGTGAACATGAACTATGATGACTGGAGGACTTGTTTTGAGATTGGAGGACTTGTTTTGAGATTGGAGGACTTGTTTTGAGATTGGAGGACTTGTTTTGAGATTGGAGGACTTGTTCTGAGTTTGATGTGGTTGTTCTGATATTTTAAGACTTGTTCAGAGCTTGGAGGACTTGTTCAGAGCTTGGAGGACTTGTTCAGAACTTGGAGGACTTGTTCAGAGCTTGGAGGACTTGTTCTCTTTTAGGAGCATTTGGTCTGTGATTGGAGAATTTGTTCTGTGCCTGGAGAGCTTGCAGTGTGATTGAAAAATTTTTTGTGGGCTTGGAGGAATTGTTCTGAGTTTGGGGGACTTGTTCTGAATCTGGGGTCTTGTTTTGAGCTAGGGGAATTGTTCAGAGCTTGGAGGACTTGTTCAGAGCTTGGAGGACTTGTTCAGGGCTTGGAGGACTTGTTCTCTTTTAGGAGCATTTGGTCTGTGATTGGAGAATTTCTTCTCTGCCTGGAGAACTTTCACTATATTTGGAGGACATGTTGAGAGCCTGGAGGACATGTTGAGAGCCTGGAGGACATGTTGAGAGCCTGGAGGACATGTTGAGAGCCTGGAGGACATGTTGAGAGCCTGGAGGACATGTTGAGAGCCTGGAGGACATGTTGAGAGCCTGGAGGACATGTTGAGAGCCTGGAGGACATGTTGAGAGCCTGGAGGACATGTTCTCTTATCGGAGCATTTGGTAAGTCATTGGGGGACTTGTTCTGTGCCTGGTGAACATGAACTATGATGACTGGAGGACTTGTTTTGAGATTGGAGGATTTGTTTTGAGATTGGAGGACTTGTTTTGAGATTGGAGGACTTGTTTTGAGATTGGAGGACTTGTTTTGAGTTTGATGTGGTTGTTCTGATATTTTAAGACTTGTTCAGAGCTTGGAGGACTTGTTCAGAGCTTGGAGGACTTGTTCAGAACTTTGAGGACTTGTTCTCTTTTAGGAGCATTTGATCTGTGATTGGAGAATTTGTTCTGTGCCTGGAGAGCTTGCAGTGTGATTGAAAAATTTTTTGTGGGCTTGGAGGAATTGTTCTGAGTTTGCGGGACTTGTTCTGAATCTGGGGTCTTGTTTTGAGCTAGGGGAATTGTTCAGAGCTTGGAGGAATTGTTCAGAGCTTGGAGGACTTGTTCAGGGCTTGGAGGACTTGTTCTCTTTTAGGAGCATTTGGTCTGTGATTGGAGAATTTCTTCTCTGCCTGGAGAACTTTCACTATATTTGCAGGACATGTTGAGAGCCTGGAGGACATGTTGAGAGCCTGGAGGACATGTTGAGAGCCTGGAGGACATGTTGAGAGCCTGGAGGACATGTTGAGAGCCTGGAGGACATGTTGAGAGCCTGGAGGACATGTTGAGAGCCTGGAGGACATGTTCTCTTTTCGGAGCATTTGGTAAGTCATTGGGGGACTTGTTCTGTGCCTGGTGAACATGAACTATGATGACTGGAGGACTTGTTTTGAGATTGGAGGATTTGTTTTGAGATTGGAGGATTTGTTTTGAGATTGGAGGACTTGTTTTGAGATTGGAGGACTTGTTTTGAGATTGGAGGACTTGTTTTGAGTTTGATGTGGTTGTTCTGATATTTTAAGACTTGTTGAGAGCTTGGAGGACTTGTTCTCTTTTAGGAGCGTTTGGTCTGTGATCTTAGAATTTGTTCTGTGCCTGGAGAGCTTGCAGTGTGATTGAAAAATTTTTTGTGGGCTTGGAGACATTGTTCTGAGTTTGGGGGACTTGTTCTGAATCTGGGGGACTTGTTTTGAGTCAGGGGTATTGTTCAGAGCTTGGAGGACTTGTTCAGAGCTGGGAGGACTTGTTCTCTTTTAGGAGCATTTGGTCTGTGATTGGAGAATTTCTTCTCTGCCTGGAGAACTTTCACTATATTTGGAGGACATGTTGAGAGCCTGGAGGACATGTTGAGAGCCTGGAGGACATGTTGAGAGCCTGGAGGACGTGTTGAGAGCCTGGAGGACGTGTTGAGAGCCTGGAGGACGTGTTGAGAGCCTGGAGGACGTGTTGAGAGCCTGGAGGACATGTTGAGAGCCTGGAGGACATGTTGAGAGCCTGGAGGACATGTTCTCTTATCGGAGCATTTGGTAAGTCATTGGGGGACTTGTTCTGTGCCTGGTGAACATGAACTATGATGACTGGAGGACTTGTTTTGAGATTGGAGGACTTGTTTTGAGATTGGAGGACTTGTTTTGAGATTGGAGGACTTGTTTTGAGATTGGAGGACTTGTTTTGAGATTGGAGGACTTGTTCTGAGTTTGATGTGGTTGTTCTGATATTTTAAGACTTGTTCAGAGCTTGGAGGACTTGTTCTCTTTTAGGAGCATTTGGTCTGTGATTTTAAAATTTGTTCTGTGCCTGGAGAGCTTGCACTGTGCTTGAAAAATTTTTTCTGGGCTTGGAGGAATTGTTCTGAGTTTGGGGGACTTGTTCTGAATCTGGGGGACTTGTTTTGAGCTAGGGGAATTGTTCAGAGCTTGGAGGACTTGTTCAGAGATTGGAGGACTTGTTCAGGGCTTGGAGGAGTTGTTCAGGGCTTGGAGGACTTGTTCTCTTTTAGGAGCATTTGGTCTGTGATTGGACAATTTCTTCTCTGCCTGGAGAACTTTCACTATATTTGGAGGACATGTTGAGAGCCTGGAGGACATGTTGAGAGCCTGGAGGACATGTTGAGAGCCTGGAGGACATGTTGAGAGCCTGGAGGACATGTTGAGAGCCTGGAGGACATGTTGAGAGCCTGGAGGACATGTTGAGAGCCTGGAGGACATGTTCTCTTATCGGAGCTTTTGGTAAGTCATTGGGGGACTTGTTCTGTGCCTGGTGAACATGAACTATGATGACTGGAGGACTTGTTTTGAGATTGGAGGACTTGTTTTGAGATTGGAGGATTTGTTTTGAGATTGGAGGACTTGTTTTGAGATTGGAGGACTTGTTTTGAGATTGGAGGACTTCTTTTGAGATTGGAGGACTTGTTTTGAGATTGGAGGACTTGTTTTGATTTTGATGTGGTTGTTCTGATATTTTAAGACTTGTTGAGAGCTTGGAGGACTTGTTCTCTTTTAGGAGCATTTGGTCTGTGATCTTAGAATTTGTTCTGTGCCTGGAGAGCTTGCAGTGTGATTGAAAAATTTTTTCTGGGCTTGGAGAAATTGTTCTGAGTTTGGGGGACTTGTTCTGAATCTGGGGGACTTGTTTTGACTCAGGGGTATTGTTCAGAGCTTGGAGGACTTGTTCAGAGCTGGGAGGACTTGTTCTCTTTTAGGAGCATTTGGTCTGTGATTGGAGAATTTCTTCTCTGCCTGGAGAACTTTCACTATATTTGGAGGACATGTTGAGAGCCTGGAGGACATGTTGAGAGCCTGGAGGACGTGTTGAGAGCCTGGAGGACGTGTTGAGAGCCTGGAGGACGTGTTGAGAGCCTGGAGGACGTGTTGAGAGCCTGGAGGACGTGTTGAGAGCCTGGAGGACGTGTTGAGAGCCTGGAGGACGTGTTGAGAGCCTGGAGGACGTGTTGAGAGCCTGGAGGACGTGTTGAGAGCCTGGAGGACGTGTTGAGAGCCTGGAGGACGTGTTGAGAGCCTGGAGGACATGTTGAGAGCCTGGAGGACATGTTCTCTTATCGGAGCATTTGGTAAGTCATTGGGGGACTTGTTCTGTGCCTGGTGAACATGAACTATGATGACTGGAGGACTTGATTTGAGATTGGAGGACTTGTTTTGAGATTGGAGGACTTGTTTTGAGATTGGAGGACTTGTTTTGAGATTGGAGGACTTGTTCTGAGTTTGATGTGGTTGTTCTGATATTTTAAGACTTGTTCAGAGCTTGGAGGACTTGTTCTCTTTTAGGAGCATTTGGTCTGTGATTTTAGAATTTGTTCTGTGCCTGGAGAGCTTGCACTGTGATTGAAAAATTTTTTCTGGGCTTGGAGGAATTGTTCTGAGTTTGGGGGACTTGTTCTGAATCTGGGGGACTTGTTTTGAGCAAGGGGAATTGTTCAGAGCTTGGAGGACTTGTTCAGAGATTGGAGGACTTGTTCAGGGCTTGGAGGAGTTGTTCAGGGCTTGGAGGACTTGTTCTCTTTTAGGAGCATTTGGTCTGTGATTGGAGAATTTCTTCTCTGCCTGGAGAACTTTCACTATATTTGGAGGACATGTTGAGAGCCTGGAGGACATGTTGAGAGCCTGGAGGACATGTTGAGAGCCTGGAGGACATGTTGAGAGCCTGGAGGACATGTTGAGAGCCTGGAGGACATGTTGAGAGCCTGGAGGACATGTTGAGAGCCTGGAGGACATGTTGAGAGCCTGGATGACACGTTCTCTTATTGGAGCATTTGGTAAGTCATTGGGGGACTTGTTCTGTGCCTGGTGAACATGAACTATGATGACTGGAGGATTTGTTTTGAGATGGGAGGTCTTGTTTTGAGATTGGAGGAATTCTTTTGAGATTGGAGGACTTGTTTTGAGATTGGAGGACTTGTTTTGAGATTGGAGGACTTGTTTTGAGATTGGAGGACTTGTTTTGAGATTGGAGGACTTGTTCTGAGTTTGATGTGGTTGTTCTGATATTTTAAGACTTGTTCAGAGCTTGGAGGTCTTGTTCAGAGCTTGGAGGACTTGTTCAGAGCTTGGAGGAGTTGTTCTCATTTAGGAGCATTTGGTCTGTGATTGGAGAATTTGTTCTGTGCCTGGAGAGCTTGCAGTGTGATTGAAAAATTTTTTGTGGGCTTGGAGGAATTGTTCTGAGTTTGGGGGACTTGTTCTGAATCTGGGGTCTTGTTTTGAGCTAGGGGAATTGTTCAGAGCTTGGAGGACTTGTTCAGAGCTTGGAGGACTTGTTCAGGGCTTGGAGGACTTGTTCTCTTTTAGGAGCATTTGGTCTGTGATTGGAGAATTTCTTCTCTGCCTGGAGAACTTTCACTATATTTGGAGGACATGTTGAGAGCCTGGAGGACATGTTGAGAGCCTGGAGGACATGTTGAGAGCCTGGAGGACATGTTGAGAGCCTGGAGGACATGTTGAGAGCCTGGAGGACATGTTGAGAGCCTGGAGGACATGTTGAGAGCCTGGAGGACATGTTCTCTTATCGGAGCATTTGGTAAGTCATTGGGGGACTTGTTCTGTGCCTGGTGAACATGAACTATGATGACTGGAGGACTTGTTTTGAGATTGGAGGATTTGTTTTGAGATTGGAGGACTTGTTTTGAGATTGGAGGACTTGTTTTGAGATTGGAGGACTTGTTTTGAGATTGGAGGACTTGTTTTGAGTTTGATGTGGTTGTTCTGATATTTTAAGACTTGTTGAGAGCTTGGAGGACTTATTCTCTTTTAGGAGCGTTTGGTCTGTGATCTTAGAATTTGTTCTGTGCCTGGAGAGCTTGCAGTGTGATTGAAAAATTTTTTGTGGGCTTGGAGAAATTGTTCTGAGTTTGGGGGACTTGTTCTGAATCTGGGGAACTTGTTTTGAGTCAGGGGTATTGTTCAGAGCTTGGAGGACTTGTTCAGAGCTGGGAGGACTTGTTCTCTTTTAGGAGCATTTGGTCTGTGATTGGAGAATTTCTTCTCTGCCTGGAGAACTTTCACTATATTTGGAGGACATGTTGAGAGCCTGGAGGACATGTTGAGAGCCTGGAGGACGTGTTGAGAGCCTGGAGGACGTGTTGAGAGCCTGGAGGACGTGTTGAGAGCCTGGAGGACGTGTTGAGAGCCTGGAGGACGTGTTGAGAGCCTGGAGGACATGTTGAGAGCCTGGAGGACATGTTGAGAGCCTGGAGGACATGTTCTCTTATCGGAGCATTTGGTAAGTCATTGGGGGATATGTTCTGTGCCTGGTGAACATGAACTATGATGACTGGAGGACTTGTTTTGAGATTGGAGGACTTGTTTTGAGATTGGAGGACTTGTTTTGAGATTGGAGGACTTGTTTTGAGATTGGAGGACTTGTTCTGAGTTTGATGTGGTTGTTCTGATATTTTAAGACTTGTTCAGAGCTTGGAGGACTTGTTCAGAGCTTGGAGGACTTGTTCAGAACTTGGAGGACTTGTTCTCTTTTAGGAGCATTTGGTCTGTGATTGGAGAATTTGTTCTGTGCCTGGAGAGCTTGCAGTGTGATTGAAAAATTTTTTGTGGGCTTGGAGGAATTGTTCTGAGTTTGGGGGACTTGTTCTGAATCTGGGGTCTTGTTTTGAGCTAGGGGAATTGTTCAGAGCTTGGAGGAATTGTTCAGAGCTTGGAGGACTTGTTCAGGGCTTGGAGGACTTGTTCTCTTTTAGGAGCATTTGGTCTGTGATTGGAGAATTTCTTCTCTGCCTGGAGAACTTTCACTATATTTGCAGGACATGTTGAGAGCCTGGAGGACATGTTGAGAGCCTGGAGGACATGTTGAGAGCCTGGAGGACATCTTGAGAGCCTGGAGGACATGTTGAGAGCCTGGAGGACATGTTCTCTTTTCGGAGCATTTGGTAAGTCATTGGGGGACTTGTTCTGTGCCTGGTGAACATGAACTATGATGACTGGAGGACTTGTTTTGAGATTGGAGGATTTGTTTTGAGATTGGAGGATTTGTTTTGAGATTGGAGGACTTGTTTTGAGATTGGAGGACTTGTTTTGAGATTGGAGGACTTGTTTTGAGTTTGATGTGGTTGTTCTGATATTTTAAGACTTGTTGAGAGCTTGGAGGACTTGTTCTCTTTTAGGAGCGTTTGGTCTGTGATCTTAGAATTTGTTCTGTGCCTGGAGAGCTTGCAGTGTGATTGAAAAATTTTTTGTGGGCTTGGAGAAATTGTTCTGAGTTTGGGGGACTTGTTCTGAATCTGGGGGACTTGTTTTGAGTCAGGGGTATTGTTCAGAGCTTGGAGGACTTGTTCAGAGCTGGGAGGACTTGTTCTCTTTTAGGAGCATTTGGTCTGTGATTGGAGAATTTCTTCTCTGCCTGGAGAACTTTCACTATATTTGGAGGACATGTTGAGAGCCTGGAGGACATGTTGAGAGCCTGGAGGACGTGTTGAGAGCCTGGAGGACGTGTTGAGAGCCTGGAGGACGTGTTGAGAGCCTGGAGGACGTGTTGAGAGCCTGGAGGACGTGTTGAGAGCCTGGAGGACGTGTTAAGAGCCTGGAGGACATGTTGAGAGCCTGGAGGACATGTTGAGAGCCTGGAGGACATGTTCTCTTATCGGAGCATTTGGTAAGTCATTGGGGGACTTGTTCTGTGCCTGGTGAACATGAACTATGATGACTGGAGGACTTGTTTTGAGATTGGAGGACTTGTTTTGAGATTGGAGGACTTGTTTTGAGATTGGAGGACTTGTTTTGAGATTGGAGGACTTGTTTTGAGATTGGAGGACTTGTTCTGAGTTTGATGTGGTTGTTCTGATATTTTAAGACTTGTTCAGAGCTTGGAGGACTTGTTCTCTTTTAGGAGCATTTGGTCTGTGATTTTAGAATTTGTTCTGTGCCTGGAGAGCTTGCACTGTGCTTGAAAAATTTTTTCTGGGCTTGGAGGAATTGTTCTGAGTTTGGGGGACTTGTTCTGAATCTGGGGGACTTGTTTTGAGCTAGGGGAATTGTTCAGAGCTTGGAGGACTTGTTCAGAGATTGGAGGACTTGTTCAGGGCTTGGAGGAGTTGTTCAGGGCTTGGAGGACTTGTTCTCTTTTAGGAGCATTTGGTCTGTGATTGGACAATTTCTTCTCTGCCTGGAGAACTTTCACTATATTTGGAGGACATGTTGAGAGCCTGGAGGACATGTTGAGAGCCTGGAGGACATGTTGAGAGCCTGGAGGACATGTTGAGAGCCTGGAGGACATGTTGAGAGCCTGGAGGACATGTTGAGAGCCTGGAGGACATGTTGAGAGCCTGGAGGACATGTTGAGAGCCTGGAGGACATGTTGAGAGCCTGGAGGACATGTTGAGAGCCTGGAGGACATGTTGAGAGCCTGGAGGACATGTTGAGAGCCTGGAGGACATGTTGAGAGCCTGGAGGACATGTTCTCTTATCGGAGCTTTTGGTAAGTCATTGGGGGACTTGTTCTGTGCCTGGTGAACATGAACTATGATGACTGGAGGACTTGTTTTGAGATTGGAGGACTTGTTTTGAGATTGGAGGATTTGTTTTGAGATTGGAGGACTTGTTTTGAGATTGGAGGACTTGTTTTGAGATTGGAGGACTTGTTTTGAGATTGGAGGACTTGTTTTGAGATTGGAGGACTTGTTTTGAGTTTGATGTGGTTGTTCTGATATTTTAAGACTTGTTGAGAGCTTGGAGGACTTGTTCTCTTTTAGGAGCATTTGGTCTGTGATCTTAGAATTTGTTCTGTGCCTGGAGAGCTTGCAGTGTGATTGAAAAATTTTTTGTGGGCTTGGAGAAATTGTTCTGAGTTTGGGGGACTTGTTCTGAATCTGGGGGACTTGTTTTGAGTCAGGGGTATTGTTCAGAGCTTGGAGGACTTGTTCAGAGCTGGGAGGACTTGTTCTCTTTTAGGAGCATTTGGTCTGTGATTGGAGAATTTCTTCTCTGCCTGGAGAACTTTCACTATATTTGGAGGACATGTTGAGAGCCTGGAGGACGTGTTGAGAGCCTGGAGGACGTGTTGAGAGCCTGGAGGACGTGTTGAGAGCCTGGAGGACGTGTTGAGAGCCTGGAGGACGTGTTGAGAGCCTGGAGGACGTGTTGAGAGCCTGGAGGACGTGTTGAGAGCCTGGAGGACGTGTTGAGAGCCTGGAGGACGTGTTGAGAGCCTGGAGGACGTGTTGAGAGCCTGGAGGACGTGTTGAGAGCCTGGAGGACGTGTTGAGAGCCTGGAGGACGTGTTGAGAGCCTGGAGGACGTGTTGAGAGCCTGGAGGACGTGTTGAGAGCCTGGAGGACGTGTTGAGAGCCTGGAGGACGTGTTGAGAGCCTGGAGGACGTGTTGAGAGCCTGGAGGACGTGTTGAGAGCCTGGAGGACGTGTTGAGAGCCTGGAGGACATGTTGAGAGCCTGGAGGACATGTTCTCTTATCGGAGCATTTGGTAAGTCATTGGGGGACTTGTTCTGTGCCTGGTGAACATGAACTATGATGACTGGAGGACTTGATTTGAGATTGGAGGACTTGTTTTGAGATTGGAGGACTTGTTTTGAGATTGGAGGACTTGTTTTGAGATTGGAGGACTTGTTTTGAGATTGGAGGACTTGTTTTGAGATTGGAGGACTTGTTTTGAGATTGGAGGACTTGTTTTGAGATTGGAGGACTTGTTCTGAGTTTGATGTGGTTGTTCTGATATTTTAAGACTTGTTCAGAGCTTGGAGGACTTGTTCTCTTTTAGGAGCATTTGGTCTGTGATTTTAGAATTTGTTCTGTGCCTGGAGAGCTTGCACTGTGATTGAAAAATTTTTTCTGGGCTTGGAGGAATTGTTCTGAGTTTGGGGGACTTGTTCTGAATCTGGGGGACTTGTTTTGAGCAAGGGGAATTGTTCAGAGCTTGGAGGACTTGTTCAGAGATTGGAGGACTTGTTCAGGGCTTGGAGGAGTTGTTCAGGGCTTGGAGGACTTGTTCTCTTTTAGGAGCATTTGGTCTGTGATTGGAGAATTTCTTCTCTGCCTGGAGAACTTTCACTATATTTGGAGGACATGTTGAGAGCCTGGAGGACATGTTGAGAGCCTGGAGGACATGTTGAGAGCCTGGAGGACATGTTGAGAGCCTGGAGGACATGTTGAGAGCCTGGAGGACATGTTGAGAGCCTGGATGACACGTTCTCTTATTGGAGCATTTGGTAAGTCATTGGGGGACTTGTTCTGTGCCTGGTGAACATGAACTATGATGACTGGAGGATTTGTTTTGAGATGGGAGGTCTTGTTTTGAGATTGGAGGAATTCTTTTGAGATTGGAGGACTTGTTTTGAGATTGGAGGACTTGTTTTGAGATTGGAGGACTTGTTTTGAGATTGGAGGACTTGTTTTGAGATTGGAGGACTTGTTCTGAGTTTGATGTGGTTGTTCTGATATTTTAAGACTTGTTCAGAGCTTGGAGGTCTTGTTCAGAGCTTGGAGGACTTGTTCAGAGCTTGGAGGAGTTGTTCTCATTTAGGAGCATTTGGTCTGTAATTGGAGAATTTGTTCTGTGCCTGGAGAGCTTGCACTGTGATTGAAAAATTTTTTCTGGGCTTGGAGGAATTGTTCTGAGTTTGGGGAGTTGTTCTGAATCTCGGGGACTTGTTTTGAGCTAGGGGAATTGTTCAGAGCTTGGAGGACTTGTTCAGAGCTTGGAGGACTTGTTCAGGGCTTGGAGGACTTGTTCTCTTTTAGGAGCATTTGGTCTGTGATTGGAGAATTTCTTCTCTGCCTGGAGAACTTTCACTATATTTGGAGGACATGTTGAGAGCCTGGAGGACATGTTGAGAGCCTGGAGGACATGTTGAGAGCCTGGAGGACATGTTGAGAGCCTGGAGGACATGTTGAGAGCCTGGAGGACATGTTCTCTTATTGGAGCATTTGGTAAGTCATTGGGGGACTTGTTCTGTGCCTGGTGAACATGAACTATGATGACTGGAGGATTTGTTTTGAGATTGGAGGTCTTGTTTTGAGATTGGAGGACTTGTTTTGAGATTGGAGGACTTGTTTTGAGATTGGAGGACTTGTTTTGAGATTGGAGGACTTGTTTTGAGATTGGAGGACTTGTTTTGAGATTGGAGGACTTGTTCTGAGTTTGATGTGGTTGTTCTGATATTTTAAGACTTGTTCAGAGCTTGGAGGACTTGTTCAGAGCTTGGAGGACTTGTTCAGAGCTTGGAGGACTTGTTCAGAGCTTGGAGGACTTGTTCAGAGCTTGGAGGACTTGTTCAGAGCTTGGAGGACTTGTTCTCTTTTAGGAGCATTTGGTCTGTGATTGGAGAATTTGTTCTGTGCCTGGAGAGCTTGCAGTGTGCTTGAAAAATTTTTTGTGGGCTTGGAGGAATTGTTCTGAGTTTGGGGGACTTGTTCTGAATCTGGGGGACTTGTTTTGAGTTAGGGGAATTGTTCAGAGCTTGGAGGACTTGTTCTCTTTTAGGAGCATTTGGTCTGTGATTGGAGAATTTGTTCTCTGCCTGGAGAACTTTCACTATATTTGGAGGACATGTTGAGAGCCGGGAGGACATGTTGAGAGCCGGGAGGACATGTTGAGAGCCTGGAGGACATGTTGAGAGCCTGGAGGACATGTTGAGAGCCTGGAGGACATGTTGAGAGCCTGGAGGACATGTTGAGAGCCTGGAGGACATGTTGAGAGCCTGGAGGACATGTTCTCTTATTGGAGCATTTGGTAAGTCATTGGGGGACTTGTTCTGTGCCTGGTGAACATGAACTATGATGACTGGAGGATTTGTTTTGAGATTGGAGGACTTGTTTTGAGATTGGAGGACTTGTTTTGAGATTGGAGGACTTGTTCTGAGTTTGATGTGGTTGTTCTGATATTTTAAGACTTGTTCAGAGCTTGGAGGACTTGTTCAGAGATTGGAGGACTTGTTCAGAGCTTGGAGGACTTGTTCAGAGCTTGGAGGACTTGTTCAGAGCTTGGAGGACTTGTTCAGAGCTTGGAGGACTTGTTCAGAGCTTGGAGGACTTGTTCTCTGCCTGGAGAACTTTCACTATGTTTGGAGGACATGTTGAGAGCCTGGAGGAAATGTTGAGAGCCTGGAGGACATGTTGAGAGCCTGGAGGACATGTTGAGAGCCTGGAGGACATGTTGAGAGCCTGGAGGACATGTTGAGAGCCTGGAGGACATGTTGAGAGCCTGGAGGACATGTTCTCTTATCGTAGCATTTGGTAAGTCATTGGGGGATATGTTCTGTGCCTGCTGAACATGAACTATGATGACTGGAGGACTTGTTTTGAGATTGGAGGACTTGTTTTGAGATTGGAGGACTTGTTTTGAGATTGGAGGACTTGTTTTGAGATTGGAGGACTTGTTTTGAGATTGGAGGACTTGTTTTGAGATTGGAGGACTTGTTCTGAGTTTGATGTGGTTGTTCTGATATTTTAAGACTTGTTCAGAGCTTGGAGGACTTGTTCAGAGCTTGGAGGACTTGTTCAGAACTTGGAGGACTTGTTCAGAGCTTGGAGGACTTGTTCTCTTTTAGGAGCATTTGGTCTGTGATTGGAGAATTTCTTCTCTGCCTGGAGAACTTTCACTATATTTGGAGGACATGTTGAGAGCCTGGAGGACATGTTGAGAGCCTGGAGGACATGTTGAGAGCCTGGAGGACGTGTTGAGAGCCTGGAGGACGTGTTGAGAGCCTGGAGGACGTGTTGAGAGCCTGGAGGACGTGTTGAGAGCCTGGAGGACATGTTGAGAGCCTGGAGGACGTGTTGAGAGCCTGGAGGACATGTTGAGAGCCTGGAGGACATGTTGAGAGCCTGGAGGACATGTTCTCTTATCGGAGCATTTGGTAAGTCATTGGGGGACTTGTTCTGTGCCTGGTGAACATGAACTATGATGATTGGAAGACTTGTTTTGAGATTGGAGGACTTGTTTTGAGATTGGAGGACTTGTTTTGAGATTGGAGGACTTGTTTTGAGATTGGAGGACTTGTTTTGAGATTGGAGGACTTGTTCTGAGTTTGATGTGGTTGTTCTGATATTTTAAGACTTGTTCAGAGCTTGGAGGACTTGTTCTCTTTTAGGAGCATTTGGTCTGTGATTTTAGAATTTGTTCTGTGCCTGGAGAGCTTGCACTGTGATTGAAATATTTTTTCTGGGCTTGGAGGAATTGTTCTGCGTTTGGGGGACTTGTTCTGAATCTGGGGGACTTGTTTTGAGCTAGGGGAATTGTTCAGAGCTTGGAGGACTTGTTCAGAGATTGGAGGACTTGTTCAGGGCTTGGAGGAGTTGTTCAGGGCTTGGAGGACTTGTTCTCTTTTAGGAGCATTTGGTCTGTGATTGGAGAATTTCTTCTCTGCCTGGAGAACTTTCACTATATTTGGAGGACATGTTGAGAGCCTGGAGGACATGTTGAGAGCCTGGAGGACATGTTGAGAGCCTGGAGGACATGTTGAGAGCCTGGAGGACATGTTGAGAGCCTGGAGGACATGTTGAGAGCCTGGAGGACATGTTGAGAGCCTGGAGGACATGTTCTCTTATTGGAGCATTTGGTAAGTCATTGGGGGACTTGTTCTGTGCCTGGTGAACATGAACTATGATGACTGGAGGATTTGTTTTGAGATTGGAGGACTTGTTTTGAGATTGGAGGACTTGTTTTGAGATTGGAGGACTTGTTCTGAGTTTGATGTGGTTGTTCTGATATTTTAAGACTTGTTCAGAGCTTGGAGGACTTGTTCAGAGCTTGGAGGACTTGTTCAGAGCTTGGAGGACTTGTTCAGAGCTTGGAGGACTTGTTCAGAGCTTGGAGGACTTGTTCAGAGCTTGGAGGACTTGTTCAGAGCTTGGAGGACTTGTTCAGAGCTTGGAGGACTTGTTCAGAGCTTGGAGGACTTGTTCTCTGCCTGGAGAACTTTCACTATGTTTGGAGGACATGTTGAGAGCCTGGAGGAAATGTTGAGAGCCTGGAGGAAATGTTGAGAGCCTGGAGGACATGTTGAGAGCCTGGAGGACATGTTGAGAGCCTGGAGGACATGTTGAGAGCCTGGAGGACATGTTGAGAGCCTGGAGGACATGTTGAGAGCCTGGAGGACATGTTGAGAGCCTGGAGGACATGTTCTCTTATCGTAGCATTTGGTAAGTCATTGGGGGATATGTTCTGTGCCTGCTGAACATGAACTATGATGACTGGAGGACTTGTTTTGAGATTGGAGGACTTGTTTTGAGATTGGAGGACTTGTTTTGAGATTGGAGGACTTGTTTTGAGATTGGAGGACTTGTTTTGAGATTGGAGGACTTGTTTTGAGATTGGAGGACTTGTTTTGAGATTGGAGGACTTGTTCTGAGTTTGATGTGGTTGTTCTGATATTTTAAGACTTGTTCAGAGCTTGGAGGACTTGTTCAGAGCTTGGAGGACTTGTTCAGAACTTGGAGGACTTGTTCAGAGCTTGGAGGACTTGTTCTCTTTTAGGAGCATTTGGTCTGTGATTGGAGAATTTCTTCTCCGCCTGGAGAACTTTCACTATATTTGGAGGACATGTTCAGAGCCTGGAGGACGTGTTGAGAGCCTGGAGGACGTGTTGAGAGCCTGGAGGACGTGTTGAGAGCCTGGAGGACGTGTTGAGAGCCTGGAGGACGTGTTGAGAGCCTGGAGGACGTGTTGAGAGCCTGGAGGACGTGTTGAGAGCCTGGAGGACGTGTTGAGAGCCTGGAGGACATGTTGAGAGCCTGGAGGACATGTTCTCTTATCGGAGCATTTGGTAAGTCATTGGGGGACTTGTTCTGTGCCTGGTGAACATGAACTATGATGACTGGAAGACTTGTTTTGAGATTGGAGGACTTGTTTTGAGATTGGAGGACTTGTTTTGAGATTGGAGGACTTGTTTTGAGATTGGAGGACTTGTTTTGAGATTGGAGGACTTGTTCTGAGTTTGATGTGGTTGTTCTGATATTTTAAGACTTGTTCAGAGCTTGGAGGACTTGTTCTCTTTTAGGAGCATTTGGTCTGTGATTTTAGAATTTGTTCTGTGCCTGGAGAGCTTGCACTGTGATTGAAATATTTTTTCTGGGCTTGGAGGAATTGTTCTGAGTTTGGGGGACTTGTTCTGAATCTGGGGGACTTGTTTTGAGCTAGGGGAATTGTTCAGAGCTTGGAGGACTTGTTCAGAGATTGGAGGACTTGTTCAGGGCTTGGAGGAGTTGTTCAGGGCTTGGAGGACTTGTTCTCTTTTAGGAGCATTTGGTCTGTGATTGGAGAATTTCTTCTCTGCCTGGAGAACTTTCACTATATTTGGAGGACATGTTGAGAGCCTGGAGGACATGTTGAGAGCCTGGAGGACATGTTGAGAGCCTGGAGGACATGTTGAGAGCCTGGAGGACATGTTGAGAGCCTGGATGACACGTTCTCTTATTGGAGCATTTGGTAAGTCATTGGGGGACTTGTTCTGTGCCTGGTGAACATGAACTATGATGACTGGATGATTTGTTTTGAGATGGGAGGTCTTGTTTTGAGATTGGAGGAATTCTTTTGAGATTGGAGGACTTGTTTTGAGATTGGAGGACTTGTTTTGAGATTGGAGGACTTGTTTTGAGATTGGAGGACTTGTTTTGAGATTGGAGGACTTGTTCTGAGTTTGATGTGGTTGTTCTGATATTTTAAGACTTGTTCAGAGCTTGGAGGTCTTGTTCAGAGCTTGGAGGACTTGTTCAGAGCTTGGAGGAGTTGTTCTCATTTAGGAGCATTTGGTCTGTGATTGGAGAATTTGTTCTGTGCCTGGAGAGCTTGCACTGTGATTGAAAAATTTTTTCTGGGCTTGGAGGAATTGTTCTGACTTTGGGGAGTTGTTCTGAATCTCGGGGACTTGTTTTGAGCTAGGGGAATTGTTCAGAGCTTGGAGGACTTGTTCAGAGCTTGGAGGACTTGTTCAGGGCTTGGAGGACTTGTTCTCTTTTAGGAGCATTTGGTCTGTGATTGGAGAATTTCTTCTCTGCCTGGAGAACTTTCACTATATTTGGAGGACATGTTGAGAGCCTGGAGGACATGTTGAGAGCCTGGAGGACATGTTGAGAGCCTGGAGGACATGTTGAGAGCCTGGAGGACATGTTGAGAGCCTGGAGGACATGTTGAGAGCCTGGAGGACATGTTCTCTTATTGGAGCATTTGGTAAGTCATTGGGGGACTTGTTCTGTGCCTGGTGAACATGAACTATGATGACTGGAGGATTTGTTTTGAGATTGGAGGTCTTGGTTTGAGATTGGAGGTCTTGTTTTGAGATTGGAGGACTTGTTTTGAGATTGGAGGACTTGTTTTGAGATTGGAGGACTTGTTTTGAGATTGGAGGACTTGTTTTGAGATTGGAGGACTTGTTCTGAGTTTGATGTGGTTGTTCTGATATTTTAAGACTTGTTCAGAGCTTGGAGGACTTGTTCAGAGCTTGGAGGACTTGTTCAGAGCTTGGAGGACTTGTTCTCTTTTAGGAGCATTTGGTCTGTGATTGGAGAATTTGTTCTGTGCCTGGAGAGCTTGCAGTGTGTTTGAAAAATTTTTTGTGGGCTTGGAGGAATTGTTCTGAGTTTGGGGGACTTGTTCTGAATCTGGGGGACTTGTTTTGAGTTAGGGGAATTGTTCAGAGCTTGGAGGACTTGTTCTCTTTTAGGAGCATTTGGTCTGTGATTGGAGAATTTGTTCTCTGCCTGGAGAACTTTCACTATATTTGGAGGACATGTTGAGAGCCGGGAGGACATGTTGAGAGCCGGGAGGACATGTTGAGAGCCGGGAGGACATGTTGAGAGCCTGGAGGACATGTTGAGAGCCTGGAGGACATGTTGAGAGCCTGGAGGACATGTTGAGAGCCTGGAGGACATGTTGAGAGCCTGGAGGACATGTTGAGAGCCTGGAGGACATGTTGAGAGCCTGGAGGACATGTTGAGAGCCTGGAGGACATGTTCTCTTATTGGAGCATTTGGTAAGTCATTGGGGGACTTGTTCTGTGCCTGGTGAACATGAACTATGATGACTGGAGGATTTGTTTTGAGATTGGAGGACTTGTTTTGAGATTGGAGGACTTGTTTTGAGATTGGAGGACTTGTTCTGAGTTTGATGTGGTTGTTCTGATATTTTAAGACTTGTTCAGAGCTTGGAGGACTTGTTCAGAGCTTGGAGGACTTGTTCAGAGCTTGGAGGACTTGTTCAGAGCTTGGAGGACTTGTTCAGAGCTTGGAGGACTTGTTCAGAGCTTGGAGGACTTGTTCTCTGCCTGGAGAACTTTCACTATGTTTGGAGGACATGTTGAGAGCCTGGAGGAAATGTTGAGAGCCTGGAGGACATGTTGAGAGCCTGGAGGACATGTTGAGAGCCTGGAGGACATGTTGAGAGCCTGGAGGACATGTTCTCTTATCGTAGCATTTGGTAAGTCTTTGGGGGATATGTTCTGTGCCTGCTGAACATGAACTATGATGACTGGAGGACTTGTTTTGAGATTGGAGGACTTGTTTTGAGATTGGAGGACTTGTTTTGAGATTGGAGGACTTGTTTTGAGATTGGAGGACTTGTTCTGAGTTTGATGTGGTTGTTCTGATATTTTAAGACTTGTTCAGAGCTTGGAGGACTTGTTCAGAGCTTGGAGGACTTGTTCAGAACTTGGAGGACTTGTTCAGAGCTTGGAGGACTTGTTCTCTTTTAGGAGCATTTGGTCTGTGATTGGAGAATTTGTTCTCTGCCTGGAGAACTTTCACTATATTTGGAGGACATGTTGAGAGCCTGGAGGACATGTTGAGAGCCTGGAGGACATGTTGAGAGCCTGGAGGACGTGTTGAGAGCCTGGAGGACGTGTTGAGAGCCTGGAGGACGTGTTGAGAGCCTGGAGGACGTGTTGAGAGCCTGGAGGACGTGTTGAGAGCCTGGAGGACGTGTTGAGAGCCTGGAGGACGTGTTGAGAGCCTGGAGGACGTGTTGAGAGCCTGGAGGACGTGTTGAGAGCCTGGAGGACGTGTTGAGAGCCTGGAGGACGTGTTGAGAGCCTGGAGGACATGTTGAGAGCCTGGAGGACATGTTCTCTTATCGGAGCATTTGGTAAGTCATTGGGGGACTTGTTCTGTGCCTGGTGAACATGAACTATGATGACTGGAAGACTTGTTTTGAGATTGGAGGACTTGTTTTGAGATTGGAGGACTTGTTTTGAGATTGGAGGACTTGTTTTGAGATTGGAGGACTTGTTTTGAGATTGGAGGACTTGTTTTGAGATTGGAGGACTTGTTCTGAGTTTGATGTGGTTGTTCTGATATTTTAAGACTTGTTCAGAGCTTGGAGGACTTGTTCAGAGCTTGGAGGACTTGTTCAGAACTTGGAGGACTTGTTCAGAGCTTGGAGGACTTGTTCTCTTTTAGGAGCATTTGGTCTGTGATTGGAGAATTTGTTCTCTGCCTGGAGAACTTTCACTATATTTGGAGGACATGTTGAGAGCCTGGAGGACATGTTGAGAGCCTGGAGGACATGTTGAGAGCCTGGAGGACGTGTTGAGAGCCTGGAGGACGTGTTGAGAGCCTGGAGGACGTGTTGAGAGCCTGGAGGACGTGTTGAGAGCCTGGAGGACGTGTTGAGAGCCTGGAGGACGTGTTGAGAGCCTGGAGGACGTGTTGAGAGCCTGGAGGACGTGTTGAGAGCCTGGAGGACGTGTTGAGAGCCTGGAGGACGTGTTGAGAGCCTGGAGGACGTGTTGAGAGCCTGGAGGACGTGTTGAGAGCCTGGAGGACATGTTGAGAGCCTGGAGGACATGTTGAGAGCCTGGAGGACATGTTCTCTTATCGGAGCATTTGGTAAGTCATTGGGGGACTTGTTCTGTGCCTGGTGAACATGAACTATGATGACTGGAAGACTTGTTTTGAGATTGGAGGACTTGTTTTGAGATTGGAGGACTTGTTTTGAGATTGGAGGACTTGTTTTGAGATTGGAGGACTTGTTTTGAGATTGGAGGACTTGTTTTGAGATTGGAGGACTTGTTTTGAGATTGGAGGACTTGTTTTGAGATTGGAGGACTTGTTCTGAGTTTGATGTGGTTGTTCTGATATTTTAAGACTTGTTCAGAGCTTGGAGGACTTGTTCTCTTTTAGGAGCATTTGGTCTGTGATTTTAGAATTTGTTCTGTGCCTGGAGAGCTTGCACTGTGATTGAAAAATTTTTTCTGGGCTTGGAGGAATTGTTCTGAGTTTGGGGGACTTGTTCTGAATCTGGGGGACTTGTTTTGAGCTAGGGGAATTGTTCAGAGCTTGGAGGACTTGTTCAGAGATTGGAGGACTTGTTCAGGGCTTGGAGGAGTTGTTCAGGGCTTGGAGGACTTGTTCTCTTTTAGGAGCATTTGGTCTGTGATTGGAGAATTTCTTCTCTGCCTGGAGAACTTTCACTATATTTGGAGGACATGTTGAGAGCCTGGAGGACATGTTGAGAGCCTGGAGGACATGTTGAGAGCCTGGAGGACATGTTGAGAGCCTGGAGGACATGTTGAGAGCCTGGAGGACATGTTGAGAGCCTGGAGGACACGTTCTCTTATTGGAGCATTTGGTAAGTCATTGGGGGACTTGTTCTGTGCCTGGTGAACATGAACTATGATGACTGGAGGATTTGTTTTGAGATGGGAGGTCTTGTTTTGAGATTGGAGGAATTCTTTTGAGATTGGAGAAATTCTTTTGAGATTGGAGGACTTGTTTTGAGATTGGAGGACTTGTTTTGAGATTGGAGGACTTGTTCTGAGTTTGATGTGGTTGTTCTGATATTTTAAGACTTGTTCAGAGCTTGGAGGTCTTGTTCAGAGCTTGGAGGACTTGTTCAGAGCTTGGAGGAGTTGTTCTCATTTAGGAGCATTTGGTCTGTGATTGGAGAATTTGTTCTGTGCCTGGAGAGCTTGCACTGTGATTGAAAAATTTTTTCTGGGCTTGGAGGAATTGTTCTGACTTTGGGGAGTTGTTCTGAATCTCGGGGACTTGTTTTGAGCTAGGGGAATTGTTCAGAGCTTGGAGGACTTGTTCAGAGCTTGGAGGACTTGTTCAGGGCTTGGAGGACTTGTTCTCTTTTAGGAGCATTTGGTCTGTGATTGGAGAATTTCTTCTCTGCCTGGAGAACTTTCACTATATTTGGAGGACATGTTGAGAGCCTGGAGGACATGTTGAGAGCCTGGAGGACATGTTGAGAGCCTGGAGGACATGTTGAGAGCCTGGAGGACATGTTGAGAGCCTGGAGGACATGTTGAGAGCCTGGAGGACATGTTCTCTTATTGGAGCATTTGGTAAGTCATTGGGGGACTTGTTCTGTGCCTGGTGAACATGAACTATGATGACTGGAGGATTTGTTTTGAGATTGGAGGTCTTGGTTTGAGATTGGAGGTCTTGTTTTGAGATTGGAGGACTTGTTTTGAGATTGGAGGACTTGTTTTGAGATTGGAGGACTTGTTTTGAGATTGGAGGACTTGTTTTGAGATTGGAGGACTTGTTCTGAGTTTGATGTGGTTGTTCTGATATTTTAAGACTTGTTCAGAGCTTGGAGGACTTGTTCAGAGCTTGGAGGACTTGTTCAGAGCTTGGAGGACTTGTTCTCTTTTAGGAGCATTTGGTCTGTGATTGGAGAATTTGTTCTGTGCCTGGAGAGCTTGCAGTGTGTTTGAAAAATTTTTTGTGGGCTTGGAGGAATTGTTCTGAGTTTGGGGGACTTGTTCTGAATCTGGGGGACTTGTTTTGAGTTAGGGGAATTGTTCAGAGCTTGGAGGACTTGTTCTCTTTTAGGAGCATTTGGTCTGTGATTGGAGAATTTGTTCTCTGCCTGGAGAACTTTCACTATATTTGGAGGACATGTTGAGAGCCGGGAGGACATGTTGAGAGCCGGGAGGACATGTTGAGAGCCGGGAGGACATGTTGAGAGCCTGGAGGACATGTTGAGAGCCTGGAGGACATGTTGAGAGCCTGGAGGACATGTTGAGAGCCTGGAGGACATGTTGAGAGCCTGGAGGACATGTTGAGAGCCTGGAGGACATGTTGAGAGCCTGGAGGACATGTTCTCTTATTGGAGCATTTGGTAAGTCATTGGGGGACTTGTTCTGTGCCTGGTGAACATGAACTATGATGACTGGAGGATTTGTTTTGAGATTGGAGGACTTGTTTTGAGATTGGAGGACTTGTTTTGAGATTGGAGGACTTGTTCTGAGTTTGATGTGGTTGTTCTGATATTTTAAGACTTGTTCAGAGCTTGGAGGACTTGTTCAGAGCTTGGAGGACTTGTTCAGAGCTTGGAGGACTTGTTCAGAGCTTGGAGGACTTGTTCAGAGCTTGGAGGACTTGTTCAGAGCTTGGAGGACTTGTTCTCTGCCTGGAGAACTTTCACTATGTTTGGAGGACATGTTGAGAGCCTGGAGGAAATGTTGAGAGCCTGGAGGACATGTTGAGAGCCTGGAGGACATGTTGAGAGCCTGGAGGACATGTTGAGAGCCTGGAGGACATGTTGAGAGCCTGGAGGACATGTTCTCTTATCGTAGCATTTGGTAAGTCTTTGGGGGATATGTTCTGTGCCTGCTGAACATGAACTATGATGACTGGAGGACTTGTTTTGAGATTGGAGGACTTGTTTTGAGATTGGAGGACTTGTTTTGAGATTGGAGGACTTGTTTTGAGATTGGAGGACTTGTTCTGAGTTTGATGTGGTTGTTCTGATATTTTAAGACTTGTTCAGAGCTTGGAGGACTTGTTCAGAGCTTGGAGGACTTGTTCAGAACTTGGAGGACTTGTTCAGAGCTTGGAGGACTTGTTCTCTTTTAGGAGCATTTGGTCTGTGATTGGAGAATTTGTTCTCTGCCTGGAGAACTTTCACTATATTTGGAGGACATGTTGAGAGCCTGGAGGACATGTTGAGAGCCTGGAGGACGTGTTGAGAGCCTGGAGGACGTGTTGAGAGCCTGGAGGACGTGTTGAGAGCCTGGAGGACGTGTTGAGAGCCTGGAGGACGTGTTGAGAGCCTGGAGGACGTGTTGAGAGCCTGGAGGACGTGTTGAGAGCCTGGAGGACGTGTTGAGAGCCTGGAGGACGTGTTGAGAGCCTGGAGGACGTGTTGAGAGCCTGGAGGACGTGTTGAGAGCCTGGAGGACGTGTTGAGAGCCTGGAGGACATGTTGAGAGCCTGGAGGACATGTTGAGAGCCTGGAGGACATGTTCTCTTATCGGAGCATTTGGTAAGTCATTGGGGGACTTGTTCTGTGCCTGGTGAACATGAACTATGATGACTGGAAGACTTGTTTTGAGATTGGAGGACTTGTTTTGAGATTGGAGGACTTGTTTTGAGATTGGAGGACTTGTTTTGAGATTGGAGGACTTGTTTTGAGATTGGAGGACTTGTTTTGAGATTGGAGGACTTGTTCTGAGTTTGATGTGGTTGTTCTGATATTTTAAGACTTGTTCAGAGCTTGGAGGACTTGTTCAGAGCTTGGAGGACTTGTTCAGAACTTGGAGGACTTGTTCAGAGCTTGGAGGACTTGTTCTCTTTTAGGAGCATTTGGTCTGTGATTGGAGAATTTGTTCTCTGCCTGGAGAACTTTCACTATATTTGGAGGACATGTTGAGAGCCTGGAGGACATGTTGAGAGCCTGGAGGACATGTTGAGAGCCTGGAGGACGTGTTGAGAGCCTGGAGGACGTGTTGAGAGCCTGGAGGACGTGTTGAGAGCCTGGAGGACGTGTTGAGAGCCTGGAGGACGTGTTGAGAGCCTGGAGGACGTGTTGAGAGCCTGGAGGACGTGTTGAGAGCCTGGAGGACGTGTTGAGAGCCTGGAGGACGTGTTGAGAGCCTGGAGGACGTGTTGAGAGCCTGGAGGACGTGTTGAGAGCCTGGAGGACGTGTTGAGAGCCTGGAGGACATGTTGAGAGCCTGGAGGACATGTTGAGAGCCTGGAGGACATGTTCTCTTATCGGAGCATTTGGTAAGTCATTGGGGGACGTGTTCTGTGCCTGGTGAACATGAACTATGATGACTGGAAGACTTGTTTTGAGATTGGAGGACTTGTTTTGAGATTGGAGGACTTGTTTTGAGATTGGAGGACTTGTTTTGAGATTGGAGGACTTGTTTTGAGATTGGAGGACTTGTTTTGAGATTGGAGGACTTGTTTTGAGATTGGAGGACTTGTTCTGAGTTTGATGTGGTTGTTCTGATATTTTAAGACTTGTTCAGAGCCTGGAGGACTTGTTCTCTTTTAGGAGCATTTGGTCTGTGATTTTAGAATTTGTTCTGTGCCTGGAGAGCTTGCACTGTGATTGAAAAATTTTTTCTGGGCTTGGAGGAATTGTTCTGAGTTTGGGGGACTTGTTCTGAATCTGGGGGACTTGTTTTGAGCTAGGGGAATTGTTCAGAGCTTGGAGGACTTGTTCAGAGATTGGAGGACTTGTTCAGGGCTTGGAGGAGTTGTTCAGGGCTTGGAGGACTTGTTCTCTTTTAGGAGCATTTGGTCTGTGATTGGAGAATTTCTTCTCTGCCTGGAGAACTTTCACTATATTTGGAGGACATGTTGAGAGCCTGGAGGACATGTTGAGAGCCTGGAGGACATGTTGAGAGCCTGGAGGACATGTTGAGAGCCTGGAGGACATGTTGAGAGCCTGGAGGACACGTTCTCTTATTGGAGCATTTGGTAAGTCATTGGGGGACTTGTTCTGTGCCTGGTGAACATGAACTATGATGACTGGAGGATTTGTTTTGAGATGGGAGGTCTTGTTTTGAGATTGGAGGAATTCTTTTGAGATTGGAGAAAATCTTTTGAGATTGGAGGACTTGTTTTGAGATTGGAGGACTTGTTTTGAGATTGGAGGACTTGTTTTGAGATTGGAGGACTTGTTCTGAGTTTGATGTGGTTGTTCTGATATTTTAAGACTTGTTCAGAGCTTGGAGGTCTTGTTCAGAGCTTGGAGGACTTGTTCAGAGCTTGGAGGAGTTGTTCTCATTTAGGAGCATTTGGTCTGTGATTGGAGAATTTGTTCTGTGCCTGGAGAGCTTGCAGTGTGCTTGAAAAATTTTTTGTGGGCTTGGAGGAATTGTTCTGAGTTTGGGGGACTTGTTCTGAATCTGGGGGACTTGTTTTGAGTTAGGGGAATTGTTCAGAGCTTGGAGGACTTGTTCTCTTTTAGGAGCATTTGGTCTGTGATTGGAGAATTTGTTCTCTGCCTGGAGAACTTTCACTATATTTGGAGGACATGTTGAGAGCCGGGAGGACATGTTGAGAGCCGGGAGGACATGTTGAGAGCCGGGAGGACATGTTGAGAGCCTGGAGGACATGTTGAGAGCCTGGAGGACATGTTGAGAGCCTGGAGGACATGTTGAGAGCCTGGAGGACATGTTGAGAGCCTGGAGGACATGTTGAGAGCCTGGAGGACATGTTGAGAGCCTGGAGGACATGTTCTCTTATTGGAGCATTTGGTAAGTCATTGGGGGACTTGTTCTGTGCCTGGTGAACATGAACTATGATGACTGGAGGATTTGTTTTGAGATTGGAGGACTTGTTTTGAGATTGGAGGACTTGTTTTGAGATTGGAGGACTTGTTCTGAGTTTGATGTGGTTGTTCTGATATTTTAAGACTTGTTCAGAGCTTGGAGGACTTGTTCAGAGCTTGGAGGACTTGTTCAGAGCTTGGAGGACTTGTTCAGAGCTTGGAGGACTTGTTCAGAGCTTGGAGGACTTGTTCAGAGCTTGGAGGACTTGTTCTCTGCCTGGAGAACTTTCACTATGTTTGGAGGACATGTTGAGAGCCTGGAGGAAATGTTGAGAGCCTGGAGGACATGTTGAGAGCCTGGAGGACATGTTGAGAGCCTGGAGGACATGTTGAGAGCCTGGAGGACATGTTGAGAGCCTGGAGGACATGTTCTCTTATCGTAGCATTTGGTAAGTCTTTGGGGGATATGTTCTGTGCCTGCTGAACATGAACTATGATGACTGGAGGACTTGTTTTGAGATTGGAGGACTTGTTTTGAGATTGGAGGACTTGTTTTGAGATTGGAGGACTTGTTTTGAGATTGGAGGACTTGTTCTGAGTTTGATGTGGTTGTTCTGATATTTTAAGACTTGTTCAGAGCTTGGAGGACTTGTTCAGAGCTTGGAGGACTTGTTCAGAACTTGGAGGACTTGTTCAGAGCTTGGAGGACTTGTTCTCTTTTAGGAGCATTTGGTCTGTGATTGGAGAATTTGTTCTCTGCCTGGAGAACTTTCACTATATTTGGAGGACATGTTGAGAGCCTGGAGGACATGTTGAGAGCCTGGAGGACGTGTTGAGAGCCTGGAGGACGTGTTGAGAGCCTGGAGGACGTGTTGAGAGCCTGGAGGACGTGTTGAGAGCCTGGAGGACGTGTTGAGAGCCTGGAGGACGTGTTGAGAGCCTGGAGGACGTGTTGAGAGCCTGGAGGACGTGTTGAGAGCCTGGAGGACGTGTTGAGAGCCTGGAGGACGTGTTGAGAGCCTGGAGGACGTGTTGAGAGCCTGGAGGACATGTTGAGAGCCTGGAGGACATGTTCTCTTATCGGAGCATTTGGTAAGTCATTGGGGGACTTGTTCTGTGCCTGGTGAACATGAACTATGATGACTGGAAGACTTGTTTTGAGATTGGAGGACTTGTTTTGAGATTGGAGGACTTGTTTTGAGATTGGAGGACTTGTTTTGAGATTGGAGGACTTGTTTTGAGATTGGAGGACTTGTTCTGAGTTTGATGTGGTTGTTCTGATATTTTAAGACTTGTTCAGAGCTTGGAGGACTTGTTCAGAGCTTGGAGGACTTGTTCAGAACTTGGAGGACTTGTTCAGAGCTTGGAGGACTTGTTCTCTTTTAGGAGCATTTGGTCTGTGATTGGAGAATTTGTTCTCTGCCTGGAGAACTTTCACTATATTTGGAGGACATGTTGAGAGCCTGGAGGACATGTTGAGAGCCTGGAGGACATGTTGAGAGCCTGGAGGACGTGTTGAGAGCCTGGAGGACGTGTTGAGAGCCTGGAGGACGTGTTGAGAGCCTGGAGGACGTGTTGAGAGCCTGGAGGACGTGTTGAGAGCCTGGAGGACGTGTTGAGAGCCTGGAGGACGTGTTGAGAGCCTGGAGGACGTGTTGAGAGCCTGGAGGACGTGTTGAGAGCCTGGAGGACGTGTTGAGAGCCTGGAGGACGTGTTGAGAGCCTGGAGGACGTGTTGAGAGCCTGGAGGACATGTTGAGAGCCTGGAGGACATGTTGAGAGCCTGGAGGACATGTTCTCTTATCGGAGCATTTGGTAAGTCATTGGGGGACGTGTTCTGTGCCTGGTGAACATGAACTATGATGACTGGAAGACTTGTTTTGAGATTGGAGGACTTGTTTTGAGATTGGAGGACTTGTTTTGAGATTGGAGGACTTGTTTTGAGATTGGAGGACTTGTTTTGAGATTGGAGGACTTGTTTTGAGATTGGAGGACTTGTTTTGAGATTGGAGGACTTGTTCTGAGTTTGATGTGGTTGTTCTGATATTTTAAGACTTGTTCAGAGCTTGGAGGACTTGTTCTCTTTTAGGAGCATTTGGTCTGTGATTTTAGAATTTGTTCTGTGCCTGGAGAGCTTGCACTGTGATTGAAAAATTTTTTCTGGGCTTGGAGGAATTGTTCTGAGTTTGGGGGACTTGTTCTGAATCTGGGGGACTTGTTTTGAGCTAGGGGAATTGTTCAGAGCTTGGAGGACTTGTTCAGAGATTGGAGGACTTGTTCAGGGCTTGGAGGAGTTGTTCAGGGCTTGGAGGACTTGTTCTCTTTTAGGAGCATTTGGTCTGTGATTGGAGAATTTCTTCTCTGCCTGGAGAACTTTCACTATATTTGGAGGACATGTTGAGAGCCTGGAGGACATGTTGAGAGCCTGGAGGACATGTTGAGAGCCTGGAGGACATGTTGAGAGCCTGGAGGACATGTTGAGAGCCTGGAGGACACGTTCTCTTATTGGAGCATTTGGTAAGTCATTGGGGGACTTGTTCTGTGCCTGGTGAACATGAACTATGATGACTGGAGGATTTGTTTTGAGATGGGAGGTCTTGTTTTGAGATTGGAGGAATTCTTTTGAGATTGGAGAAAATCTTTTGAGATTGGAGGACTTGTTTTGAGATTGGAGGACTTGTTTTGAGATTGGAGGACTTGTTTTGAGATTGGAGGACTTGTTCTGAGTTTGATGTGGTTGTTCTGATATTTTAAGACTTGTTCAGAGCTTGGAGGTCTTGTTCAGAGCTTGGAGGACTTGTTCAGAGCTTGGAGGAGTTGTTCTCATTTAGGAGCATTTGGTCTGTGATTGGAGAATTTGTTCTGTGCCTGGAGAGCTTGCAGTGTGCTTGAAAAATTTTTTGTGGGCTTGGAGGAATTGTTCTGAGTTTGGGGGACTTGTTCTGAATCTGGGGGACTTGTTTTGAGCTAGGGGAATTGTTCAGAGCTTGGAGGACTTCTTCAGAGCTTGGAGGACTTGTTCAGGGCTTGGAGGACTTGTTCAGGGCTTGGAGGACTTGTTCAGGGCTTGGAGGACTTGTTCAGGGCTTGGAGGACTTGTTCAGGGCTTGGAGGACTTGTTCTCTTTTAGGAGCATTTGGTCTGTGATTGGAGAATTTCTTCTCTGCCTGGAGAACTTTCACTATATTTGGAGGACATGTTGAGAGCCTGGAGGACATGTTGAGAGCCTGGAGGACATGTTGAGAGCCTGGAGGACATGTTGAGAGCCTGGAGGACATGTTGAGAGCCTGGAGGACATGTTGAGAGCCTGGAGGACATGTTGAGAGCCTGGAGGACATGTTGAGAGCCTGGAGGACATGTTGAGAGCCTGGAGGACATGTTCTCTTATTGGAGCATTTGGTAAGTCACTGGGGGACTTGTTCTGTGCCTGGTGAACATGAACTATGATGACTGGAGGATTTGTTTTGAGATGGGAGGTCTTGTTTTGAGATTGGAGGACTTGTTTTGAGATTGGAGGACTTGTTTTGAGATTGGAGGACTTGTTCTGAGTTTGATGTGGTTGTTCTTATATTTTAAGACTTGTTCAGAGCTTGGAGGACATGTTCAGAGCTTGGAGGACTTGTTCTCTTTTAGGAGCATTTGGTCTGTGATTGGAGAATTTGTTCTGTGCCTGGAGAGCTTGCAGTGTGCTTGAAAATTTTTTTGTGGGCTTGGAGGAATTGTTCTGAGTTTGGGGGACTTGTTCTGAATCTGGGGGACTTGTTTTGAGTTAGGGGAATTGTTCAGAGCTTGGAGGACTTGTTCAGAGCTTGGAGGACTTGTTCTCTTTTAGGAGCATTTGGTCTGTGATTGGAGAATTTGTTCTCTGCCTGGAGAACTTTCACTATATTTGGAGGACATGTTGAGAGCCGGGAGGACATGTTGAGAGCCTGGAGGACATGTTTAAAACCATGGAGGACATGTTGAGAGCCTGGAGGACATGTTGAGAGCCTGGAGGACATGTTGAGAGCCTGGAGGACATGTTGAGAGCCTGGAGGACATGTTGAGAGCCTGGAGGACATGTTGAGAGCCTGGAGGACATGTTCTCTTATTGGAGCATTTGGTAAGTCATTGGGGGACTTGTTCTGTGCCTGGTGAACATGAACTATGATGACTGGAGGACTTGTTTTGAGATTGGAGGACTTGTTTTGAGATTGGAGGACTTGTTTTGAGATTGGAGGACTTGTTTTGAGATTGGAGGACTTGTTTTGAGATTGGAGGACTTGTTTTGAGTTTGATGTGGTTGTTCTGATATTTTAAGACTTGTTCAGAGCTTGGAGGACTTGTTCAGAGCTTGGAGGACTTGTTCTCTTTTAGGAGCATTTGGTCTGTGATTGGAGAATTTGTTCTGTGCCTGGAGAGCTTGCACTGTGATTGAAAAATTTTTTCTGGGCTTGGAGGAATTGTTCTGAGTTTGGGGAGTTGTTCTGAATCTGGGGGACTTGTTTTGAGCTAGGGGAATTGTTCAGAGCTTGGAGGACTTGTTCAGAGCTTGGAGGACTTGTTCTCTTTTAGGAGCATTTGGTCTGTGATTGGAGAATTTGTTCTCTGCCGGGAGAACTTTCACTATATTTGGAGGACATGTTGAGAGCCTGGAGGACATGTTGAGAGCCTGGAGGACATGTTGAGAGCCTGGAGGACATGTTGAGAGCCTGGAGGACATGTTGAGAGCCTGGAGGACATGTTGAGAGCCTGGAGGACATGTTGAGAGCCTGGAGGACATGTTGAGAGCCTGGAGGACATGTTGAGAGCCTGGAGGACATGTTGAGAGCC
The DNA here is from genome assembly GCA_028858755.1 of Ara ararauna. Lineage (NCBI taxonomy): Eukaryota > Metazoa > Chordata > Aves > Psittaciformes > Psittacidae > Ara > Ara ararauna. Next base: position 300,249 of record CM054383.1, on the reverse strand, counting down.
TGGAGGACATGTTGAGAGCCTGGAGGACATGTTCTCTTATCGGAGCATTTGGTAAGTCATTGGGGGATATGTTCTGTGCCTGCTGAACATGAACTATGATGACTGGAGGACTTGTTTTGAGATTGGAGGACTTGTTTTGAGATTGGAGGACTTGTTTTGAGATTGGAGGACTTGTTTTGAGATTGGAGGACTTGTTTTGAGATTGGAGGACTTGTTTTGAGATTGGAGGACTTGTTTTGAGATTGGAGGACTTGTTTTGAGATTGGAGGAGTTGTTCTGAGTTTGATGTGGTTGTTCTGGTATTTTAAGACTCGTTCAGTCCTTGGAGGACTTGTTCAGAGCTTGGAGGACTTGTTCTCTTTTAGGAGCATTTGGTCTGTGATTGGAGAATTTGTTCTGTGCCTGGAGAGCTTGCACTGTGCTTGAAAAACTTTTTCTGGGCTTGGAGGAATTGTTCTGAGTTTGGGGGACTTGTTCTGAATCTGGGGTCTTGTTTTGAGCTAGGGGAATTGTTCAGAGCTTGGAGGACTTGTTCAGAGCTTGGAGGACTTGTTCAGGGCTTGGAGGACTTGTTCTCTTTTAGGAGCATTTGGTCGGTGATTGGAGAATTTCTTCTCTGCCTGGAGAACTTTCACTATATTTGGAGGACATGTTGAGAGCCTGGAGGACATGTTGAGAGCCTGGAGGACATGTTGAGAGCCTGGAGGACATGTTGAGAGCCTGGAGGACATGTTGAGAGCCTGGAGGACATGTTGAGAGCCTGGAGGACATGTTGAGAGCCTGGAGGACATGTTGAGAGCCTGGAGGACATGTTCTCTTATCGGAGCTTTTGGTAAGTCATTGGGGGACTTGTTCTGTGCCTGGTGAACATGAACTATGATGACTGGAGGACTTGTTTTGAGATTGGAAGACTTGTTTTGAGATTGGAGGACTTGTTTTGAGATTGGAGGACTTGTTTTGAGATTGGAGGACTTGTTTTGAGAGTGGAGGACTTGTTTTGAGTTTGATGTGGTTGTTCTGATATTTTATGACTTGTTGAGAGCTTGGAGGACTTGTTCTCTTTTAGGAGCATTTGGTCTGTGATCTTAGAATTTGTTCTGTGCCTGGAGAGCTTGCAGTGTGATTGAAAAATTTTTTGTGGGCTTGGAGAAATTGTTCTGAGTTTGGGGGACTTGTTCTGAATCTGGGGGACTTGTTTTGAGTCAGGGGTATTGTTCAGAGCTTGGAGGACTTGTTCAGAGCTGGGAGGACTTGTTCTCTTTTAGTAGCATTTGGTCTGTGATTGGAGAATTTGTTCTCTGCCTGGAGAACTTTCACTATATTTGGAGGACATGTTGAGAGCCTGGAGGACATGTTGAGAGCCTGGAGGACATGTTGAGAGCCTGGAGGACATGTTGAGAGCCTGGAGGACATGTTGAGAACCTGGAGGACATGTTGAGAGCCTGGAGGACATGTTCTCTTATCGGAGCATTTGGTAAGTCATTGGGGGACTTGTTCTGTGCCTGGTGAACATGAACTATGATGACTGGAGGATTTGTCTTGAGATTGGAGGACTTGTTTTGAGATTGGAGGACTTGTTTTGAGATTGGAGGACTTGTTCTGAGTTTGATGTGGTTGTTCTGATATTTTAAGACTTGTTCAGAGCTTGGAGGACTTGTTGTCTTTTAGGAGCATTTGGTCTGTGATTTTAGAATTTGTTCTGTGCCTGGAGAGCTTGCACTGTGATTGAAAAATTTTTTCTGGGCTTGGAGGAATTGTTCTGAGTTTGGGGGACTTGTTCTGAATCTGGGGGACTTGTTTTGAGCTAGGGGAATTGTTCAGAGCTTGGAGGACTTGTTCAGAGCTTGGAGGACTTGTTCAGGGCTTGGAGGACTTGTTCTCTTTTAGGAGCATTTGGTCTGTGATTGGAGAATTTCTTCTCTGCCTGGAGAAATTTCACTATATTTGGAGGATATGTTGAGAGCCTGGAGGACATGTTGAGAGCCTGGAGGACATGTTGAGAGCCTGGAGGACATGTTGAGAGCCTGGAGGACATGTTGAGAGCCTGGAGGACATGTTCTCTTATTGGAGCATTTGGTAAGTCATTGGGGGACTTGTTCTGTGCCTGGTGAACATGAACTATGATGACTGGAGGATTTGTTTTGAGATGGGAGGTCTTGTTTTGAGATTGGAGGAATTCTTTTGAGATTGGAGGACTTGTTTTGAGATTGGAGGACTTGTTCTGAGTTTGATGTGGTTGTTCTGATATTTTAAGACTTGTTCAGAGCTTGGAGGACTTGTTCAGAGCTTGGAGGACTTGTTCAGAGCTTGGAGGACTTGTTCAGAGCTTGGAGGACTTGTTCAGAGCTTGGAGGACTTGTTCAGAGCTTGGAGGACTTGTTCAGGGCTTGGAGGACTTGTTCAGGGCTTGGAGGACTTGTTCTCTTTTAGGAGCCTTTGGTCTGTGATTGGAGAGTTTCTTCTCTGCCTGGAGAACTTTCACTATATTTGGAGGACATGTTGAGAGGCTGGAGTACATGTTGAGAGCCTGGAGGACATGTTGAGAGCCTGGAGGACATGTTGAGAGCCTGGAGGACATGTTGAGAGCCTGGAGGACATGTTGAGAGCCTGGAGGACATGTTCTTTTATCGGACCATTTGGTAAGTCATTGGGGGACTTGTTCTGTGCCTGGTGAACATGAACTATGATGACTGGAGGACTTGTTTTGAGATTGGAGGACTTGATTTGAGATTGGAGGACTTGTTTTGAGATTGGAGGACTTGTTGTGACATTGGAGGAATTGTTTTGAGATTGGAGGTCTTGTTGTGAGATTGGAGGACTTGTTCTGAGTTTGATGGGGTTGTTTTGGTATTTTAGGACTTGTTCAGAGCTTGGAGGACTTGTTCAGAGCTTGGAGGACTTGTTCTCTTTTAGGAGCATTTGGTCTGTGATTGGAGAATTTGTTCTGTGCCTGGAGAGCTTGCACTGTGATTGAAAAATTTTTTCTGGGCTTGGAGGAATTGTTCTGAGTTTGGGGAGTTGTTCTGAATCTGGGGGACTTGTTTTGAGCTAGGGGAATTGTTCAGAGCTTGGAGGACTTGTTCAGAGCTTGGAGGACTTGTTCTCTTTTAGGAGCATTTGGTCTGTGATTGGAGAATTTGTTCTCTGCCTGGAGAACTTTCACTATATTTGGAGGACATGTTGAGAGCCTGGAGGACATGTTGAGAGCCTGGAGGACATGTTGAGAGCCTGGAGGACATGTTGAGAGCCTGGAGGACATGTTGAGAGCCTGGAGGACATGTTGAGAGCCTGGAGGACATGTTGAGAGCCTGGAGGACATGTTCTCTTATCATAGCATTTGGTAAGTCATTGGGGGATATGTTCTGTGCCTGGTGAACATGAACTATGATGACTGGAGGACTTGTTTTGAGATTGGAGGACTGGATTTGAGATTGGAGGACTTGTTTTGAGATTGGAGGACTTGTTTTGAGATTGGAGGACTTGTTTTGAGATTGGAGGACTTGTTTTGAGATTGGAGGACTTGTTTTGAGATTGGAGGACTTGTTTTGAGATTGGAGGACTTGTTTTGAGATTGGAGGACTTCTTCTGAGTTTGATGTGGTTGTTCTGATATTTTAAGACTTGTTCAGAGCTTGGAGGACTTGTTCTGTTTTAGGAGCATTTGGTCTGTGATTGGAGAATTTGTTCTCTGCCTGGAGAACTTTCACTATATTTGGAGGACATGTTGAGAGCCTGGAGGACATGTTGAGAGCCTGGAGGACATGTTGAGAGCCTGGAGGACATGTTGAGAGCCTGGAGGACATGTTGAGAGCCTGGAGGACATGTTGAGAGCCTGGAGGACATGTTGAGAGCCTGGAGGACATGTTGAGAGCCTGGAGGACATGTTCTCTTATCGGAGCAGTTGGTAAGTCATTGGGGGACTTGTTCTGTGCCTGGTGAACATGAACTATGATGACTGGAGGACTTGTTTTGAGATTGGAGGACTTGTTTTGAGATTGGAGGACTTGTTTTGAGATTGGAGGACTTGTTTTGAGATTGGAGGACTTGTTCTGAGTTTGATGTGGTTTTTCTGCTATTTTAAGACTTGTTCAGAGCTTGGAGGACTTGTTCAGAGCTTGGAGGACTTGTTCAGAGCTTGGAGGACTTGTTCAGAGCTTGGAGGACTTGTTCAGGGCTTGGAGGACTCGTTCTCTTTTAGGAGCATTTGGTCTGTGATTGGAGAAGTTGTTCTCTGCCTGGAGAACTTTCACTATATTTGGAGGACATGTTGAGAGCCTGGAGGACATGTTGAGAGCCTGGAGGACATGTTGAGAGCCTGGAGGACATGTTGAGAGCCTGGAGGACATGTTGAGAGCCTGGAGGACATGTTGAGAGCCTGGAGGACATGTTGAGAGCCTGGAGGACATGTTCTCTTATGGGAGCATTTGGTAAGTCATTGGGGGACTTGTTCTGTGCCTGGTGAACATGAACTATGATGACTGGAGGACTTGTTTTGAGATTGGAGGACTTGTTTTGAGATTGGAGGACTTGTTTTGAGATTGGAGGACTTGTTTTGAGATTGGAGGACTTGTTTTGAGATTGGAGGACTTGTTTTGAGATTGGAGGACTTGTTTTGAGATTGGAGGACTTGTTTTGAGATTGGAGGACTTGTTCTCTTTTAGGAGCATTTGGTCTGTGATTTTAGAATTTCTTCTGTGCTGGAGAGCTTGCACTGTGCTTGAAAAATTTTTTCTGGGCTTGGAGGAATTGTTCTGAGTTTGGGGGACTTGTTCTGAATCTGGGGGACTTTTTTTGAGCTAGGGGAATTGTTCAGAGCTTGGAGGACTTGTTCAGAGCTTGGAGGACTTGTTCTCTTTTAGGAGCATTTGGTCTGTGATTGGAGAATTTGTTCTCTGCCTGGAGAACTTTCACTATATTTGGAGGACATGTTGAGAGCCTGGAGGACATGTTGAGAGCCTGGAGGACATGTTGAGAGCCTGGAGGACATGTTGAGAGCCTGGAGGACATGTTGAGAGCCTGGAGGACATGTTGAGAGCCTGGAGGACATGTTGAGAGCCTGGAGGACATGTTCTCTTATCATAGCATTTGGTAAGTCATTGGGGGATATGTTCTGTGCCTGGTGAACATGAACTATGATGACTGGAGGACTTGTTTTGAGATTGGAGGACTGGATTTGAGATTGGAGGACTTGTTTTGAGATTGGAGGACTTGTTTTGAGATTGGAGGACTTGTTTTGAGATTGGAGGACTTGTTTTGAGATTGGAGGACTTGTTTTGAGATTGGAGGACTTGTTTTGAGATTGGAGGACTTGTTTTGAGATTGGAGGACTTCTTCTGAGTTTGATGTGGTTGTTCTGATATTTTAAGACTTGTTCAGAGCTTGGAGGACTTGTTCTGTTTTAGGAGCATTTGGTCTGTGATTGGAGAATTTGTTCTCTGCCTGGAGAACTTTCACTATATTTGGAGGACATGTTGAGAGCCTGGAGGACATGTTGAGAGCCTGGAGGACATGTTGAGAGCCTGGAGGACATGTTGAGAGCCTGGAGGACATGTTGAGAGCCTGGAGGACATGTTGAGAGCCTGGAGGACATGTTGAGAGCCTGGAGGACATGTTGAGAGCCTGGAGGACATGTTCTCTTATCGGAGCAGTTGGTAAGTCATTGGGGGACTTGTTCTGTGCCTGGTGAACATGAACTATGATGACTGGAGGACTTGTTTTGAGATTGGAGGACTTGTTTTGAGATTGGAGGACTTGTTTTGAGATTGGAGGACTTGTTTTGAGATTGGAGGACTTGTTCTGAGTTTGATGTGGTTTTTCTGCTATTTTAAGACTTGTTCAGAGCTTGGAGGACTTGTTCAGAGCTTGGAGGACTTGTTCAGAGCTTGGAGGACTTGTTCAGAGCTTGGAGGACTTGTTCAGGGCTTGGAGGACTCGTTCTCTTTTAGGAGCATTTGGTCTGTGATTGGAGAAGTTGTTCTCTGCCTGGAGAACTTTCACTATATTTGGAGGACATGTTGAGAGCCTGGAGGACATGTTGAGAGCCTGGAGGACATGTTGAGAGCCTGGAGGACATGTTGAGAGCCTGGAGGACATGTTGAGAGCCTGGAGGACATGTTGAGAGCCTGGAGGACATGTTGAGAGCCTGGAGGACATGTTGAGAGCCTGGAGGACATGTTGAGAGCCTGGAGGACATGTTCTCTTATGGGAGCATTTGGTAAGTCATTGGGGGACTTGTTCTGTGCCTGGTGAACATGAACTATGATGACTGGAGGACTTGTTTTGAGATTGGAGGACTTGTTTTGAGATTGGAGGACTTGTTTTGAGATTGGAGGACTTGTTTTGAGATTGGAGGACTTGTTTTGAGATTGGAGGACTTGTTTTGAGATTGGAGGACTTGTTTTGAGATTGGAGGACTTGTTTTGAGATTGGAGGACTTGTTCTCTTTTAGGAGCATTTGGTCTGTGATTTTAGAATTTCTTCTGTGCTGGAGAGCTTGCACTGTGCTTGAAAAATTTTTTCTGGGCTTGGAGGAATTGTTCTGAGTTTGGGGGACTTGTTCTGAATCTGGGGGACTTTTTTTGAGCTAGGGGAATTGTTCAGAGCTTGGAGGACTTGTTCAGAGCTTGGAGGACTTGTTCAGAGCTTGGAGGACTTGTTCAGGGCTTGGAGGACTCGTTCTTTTTCAGGAGCATTTGGTCTGTGATTGGAGAATTTCTTCTCTGCCTGGAGAACTTTCACTATATTTGGAGGACATGTTGAGAGCCTGGAGGACATGTTGAGAGCCTGGAGGACATGTTGAGAGCCTGGAGGACATGTTGAGAGCCTGGAGGTCATGTTGAGAGCCTGGAGGACATGTTGAGAGCCTGGAGGACATGTTGAGAGCCTGGAGGACATGTTCTCTTATCGGAGCAGTTGGTAAGTCATTGGGGGACTTGTTCTGTGCCTGGTGAACATGAACTATGATGACTGGAGGACTTGTTTTGAGATTGGAGGACTTGTTTTGAGATTGGAGGACTTGTTTTGAGATTGGAGGACTTGTTTTGAGATTGGAGGACTTGTTTTGAGATTGGAGGACTTGTTCTGAGTTTGATGTGGTTGTTCTGATATTTTAAGACTTGTTCAGAGCTTGGAGGACTTGTTCTCTTTTAGGAGCATTTGGTCTGTGATTGGAGAACTTGTTCTGTGCCTGGAGAGCTTGCACTGTGCTTGAAAAATTTTTTCTGGGCTTGGAGGAATTGTTCTGAGTTTGGGGGACTTGTTCTGAATCTGGGGGACTTGTTTTGAGTTAGGGGAATTGTTCAGAGCTTGGAGGACTTCTTCAGAGCTTGGAGTACTTGTTCAGGGCTTGGAGGACTTGTTCTCTTTTAGGAGCATTTGGTCTGTGAATGGAGAACTTGTTCTCTGCTTGGAGAACTTTCACTATATTTGGGGGACATGTTGAGAGCCTGGAGGACATGTTGAGAGCCTGGAGGACATGTTGAGAGCCTGGAGGACATGGTCTCTTATCGGAGCATTTGGTAAGTCATTGGGGGACTTGTTCTGTGCCTGGTGAACATGAACTATGATGACTGGAGGACTTGTTTTGAGATTGGAGGACTTGTTTTGAGATTGGAGGACTTGTTTTGAGATTGGAGGACTTGTTTTGAGATTGGAGGACTTGTTTTGAGATTGGAGGACTTGTTTTGAGATTGGAGGACTTGTTTTGAGATTGGAGGACTTGTTTTGAGATTGGAGGACTTGTTTTGAGATTGGAGGACTTGTTTTGAGATTGGAGGACTTGTTTTGAGATTGGAGGACTTGTTCTGAGTTTGATGTGGTTGTTCTGATATTTTAAGACTTGTTCAGAGCTTGGAGGACTTGTTCAGAGCTTGGAGGACTTGTTCAGGGCTTGGAGGACTTGTTTTCTTTTACGAGCATTTGGTCTGTGATTGGAGAATTTGTTCTCTGCCTGGAGAACTTTAACTATATTTGGGGGACATGTTGAGAGCCTGGAGGACATGTTGAGAACCTGGATGACATGTTGAGAGCCTGGAGGACATGTTGAGAGGCTGGAGGACATGTTGAGATCCTGGAGGACATGTTCTCTTATCGGACCATTTGGTAAGTCATTGGGGGACTTGTTCTGTGCCTGGTGAACATGAACTATGATGACTGGAGGACTTGTTTTGAGATTGGAGGACTTGTTTTGAGATTGGAGGACTTGTTTTGAGATTGGAGGACTTGTTTTGAGATTGGAGGACTTCTTCTGAGTTTGATGTGGTTGTTCTGATATTTTAAGACTTGTTCAGAGCTTGGAGGACTTGTTCAGAGCTTGGAGGACTTGTTCAGAGCTTGGAGGACTTGTTCAGAGCTTGGAGGACTTGTTCAGAGCTTGGAGGACTTGTTCTCTTTTAGGAGCATTTGGTCTGTGATCGTAGAATTTGTTCTGTGCCTGGAGAGCTTGCACTGTGCTTGAAAAATTTTTTCTGGGCTTGGAGGAATTGTTCTGAGTTTGGGGGACTTGTTCTGAATCTGGGGGACTTGTTTTGAGTTACGAGAATTGTTCAGAGCTTGGAGGACTTGTTCAGAGCTTGGAGGATTTGTTCAGGGCTTGGCGGACTTGTTCTCTTTTAGGAGCATTTGGTCTGTGATTGGAGAATTTGTTCTGTGCCTGGAGAGCTTGCACTGTGGTTGAAAAATTTTTTCTGGGCTTGGAGGAATTGTTCTGAGTTTGGGGGACTTGTTCTGAATCTGGGGGACTTGTTTTGAGTTACGGGAATTGTTCAGAGCTTGGAGGACTTGTTCAGAGCTTGGAGGACTTGTTCAGGGCTTGGAGGACTTGTTCTCTTTTAGGAGCATTTGGTCTGTGATTGGAGAATTTCTTCTCTGCCTGGAGAACTTTCACTATATTTGGAGGACATGTTGAGAGCCTGGAGGACATGTTGAGAGCCTGGAGGACATGTTGAGAGCCTGGAGGACATGTTGAGAGCCTGGAGGACATGTTGAGAGCCTGGAGGACATGTTGAGAGCCTGGAGGACATGTTGAGAGCCTGGAGGACATGTTGAGAGCCTGGAGGACATGTTCTGTTATCGGACCATATGATAAGTCATTGGGGGACTTGTTCTGTGCCTGGTGAACATGAACTATGATGACTGGAGGACTTGTTTTGAGACTGGAGGACTTGTTTTGAGATTGGAGGACTTGTTTTGAGATTGGAGGACTTGTTCTGAGTTTGATGTGGTTGTTCTGATATTTTAAGACTTGTTCAGAGCTTGGAGGACTTGTCTTTTAGGAGCATTTGGTCTGTGATTTTAGAATTTGTTCTGTGCCTGGAGAGATTGCAATGTGATTGAAAAATTTTTTCTGGGCTTGGAGGAATTGTTCTGAGTTTGGGGGACTTGTTCTGAATCTGGGGGACTTGTTTTGAGCTAGGGGACTTGTTTTGAGCTAGGGGAATTGTTTTGAGCTAGGGGACTTGTTCAGAGTTCGGAGGACTTGTTCAGAGCTTGGAGGACTTGTTCAGAGCTTGGAGGACTTGTTCAGGGCTTGGAGGACTTGTTCTCTTTTAGGAGCATTTCGTCTGTGATTGGAGAATTTGTTCTCTGCCTGGAGAACTTTAACTATATTTGGGGGACATGTTGAGAGCCTGGAGGACATGTTGAGAGCCTGGAGGACATGTTGAGAGCCTGGAGGACATGTTGAGAGCCTGGAGGACATGTTCTCTTATCGGACCATTTGGTAAGTCATTGGGGGACTTGTTCTGTGCCTGGTGAACATGAACTATCATGACTGGAGGACTTGTTTTGAGATTGGAGGACTTGTTTTGAGATTGGAGGACTTGTTTTGAGATTGGAGGACTAGTTTTGGGATTGGAGGACTTGTTTTGAGATTGGAGGACTTGTTTTGAGATTGGAGGACTTGTTTTGAGATTGGAGGACTTGTTCTGAGTTTGATGTGGTTGTTCTGATATTTTAAGACTTGTTCAGAGCTTGGAGGACTTGTTCAGAGCTTGGAGGACTTGTTCAGAGCTTGGAGGACTTGTTCAGAGCTTGGAGGACTTGTTCAGGGCTTGGAGGACTTGTTCTCTTTTAGGAGCATTTGGTCTGTGATTGGAGAATTTCTTCTCTGCCTGGAGAACTTTCATTATATTTGGAGGACATGTTGAGAGCCTGGAGGACATGTTGAGAGCCTGGAGGACATGTTGAGAGCCTGGAGGACATGTTGAGAGCCTGGAGGACATGTTGAGAGCCTGGAGGACATGTTGAGAGCCTGGAGGACATGTTGAGAGCCTGGAGGACATGTTCTCTTATCGGAGCATTTGATAAGTCATTGGGGGACTTGTTCTGTGCCTGGTGAACATGAACTATGATGACTGGAGGACTTGTTTTGAGATTGGAGGACTTGTTTTGAGATTGGAGGACTTGTTTTGAGATTGGAGGACTTGTTCTGAGTTTGATGTGGTTGTTCTGATATTTTAAGACTTGTTCAGAGCTTGGAGGACTTGTCTTTTAGGAGCATTTGGTCTGTGATTTTAGAATTTGTTCTGTGCCTGGAGAGATTGCAATGTGATTGAAAAATTTTTTCTGGGCTTGGAGGAATTGTTCTGAGTTTGGGGGACTTGTTCTGAATCTGGGGGACTTGTTTTGAGCTAGGGGACTTGTTTTGAGCTAGGGGACTTGTTTTGAGCTAGGGGACTTGTTCAGAGTTTAGAGGACTTGTTCAGAGTTTGGAGGACTTGCTCAGAGCTTGGAGGACTTGCTCAGAGCTTGGAGGACTTGTTCAGGGCTTGGAGGACTTGTTCAGAGCTTGGAGGACTTGTTCTCTCTTAGGAGCATTTGGTCTGTGATTGGAGAATTTGTTCTGTGCCTGGAGAGCTTGCAGTGTGATTGAAAAATTTTTTCTGGGCTTGGAGGAATTGTTCTGAGTTTGAGGGACTTGTTCTGAATCTGGGGGACTTGTTTTGAATTAGGGGAATTGTTCAGAGCTTGGAGGACTTGTTCAGAGCTTGGAGGACTTGTTCTCTTGTAGGAGCATTTGGTCTGTGATTGGAGAATTTGTTCTCTGCCTGGAGAACTTTCACTATATTTGGAGGACATGTTGAGAGCCTGGAGGACATGTTGAGAGCCTGGAGGACATGTTGAGAGCCTGGAGGACATGTTGAGAGCCTGGAGGACATGTTGAGAGCCTGGAGGACATGTTGAGAGCCTGGAGGACATGTTGAGAGCCTGGAGGACATGTTGAGAGCCTGGAGGACATGTTCTCTTATCGGAGAACTGGGTAAGTCATTGGGGGACTTCTTCTGTGCCTGGTGAACATGAACTATGATGACTGGAGGATTTGTTTTGAGATTGGAGGACTTGTTTTGAGATTGGAGGACTTGTTTTGAGATTGGAGGACTTGTTTTCAGATTGGAGGACTTGTTTTGAGACTGGAGGACTTGTTCTGAGTTTGATGTGGTTGTTCTGATATTTTAAGATTTGTTCAGAGCTTGGAGGACTTGTTCAGAGCTTGGAGGACTTGTTCAGAGCTTGGAGGACTTGTTCAGAGCTTGGAGGACTTGTTCAGAGCTTGGAGGACTTGTTCAGGGCTTGGAGGACTTGTTCTCTTTTAGGAGCATTTGGTCTGTGATTGGAGAATTTGTTCTGTGCCTGGAGAGCTTGCACTGTGCTTGAAAAATTTTTTCTGGGCTTGGAGGAATTGTTCTGAGTTTAGGGGGACTTGTTCTGAATCTGGGGGACTTGTTTTGAGTTACGGGAATTGTTCAGAGCTTGGAGGACTTGTTCAGAGGTTGAAGGACTTGTTCTCTTTTAGGAGCATTTGGTCTGTGATTGGAGAATTTCTTCTCTGCCTGGAGAACTTTCACTATATTTGGAGGACATGTTGAGAGCCTGGAGGCCATGTTGAGAGCCTGGAGGCCATGTTGAGAGCCTGGAGGACATGTTGAGAGCCTGGAGGACATGTTGAGAGCCTGGAGGACATGTTGAGAGCCTGGAGGACATGTTGAGAGCCTGGAGGACATGTTCTCTTATCGGACCATTTGGTAAGTCATTGGGGGACTTGTTCTGTGCCTGGTGAACATGAACTATGATGACTGGAGGACTTGTTTTGAGATTGGAGGACTTGTTTTGAGATTGGAGGACTTGTTTTGAGATTGGAGGACTTGTTTTCAGATTGGAGGACTTGTTTTCAGATTGGAGGACTTGTTTTGAGATTGGAGGACTTGTTTTGAGATTGGAGGACTTGTTCAGAGCTTGGAGGACTTGTTGTCTTTTAGGAGCATTTGGTCTGTGATTGGAGAATTTGTTCTGTGCCTAGAGAGCTTGCACTGTGATTGAAAAATTTTTTCTGGGCTTAGAGGAATTGTTCTGAGTTTGGGGGACTTGTTCTGAATCTGGGGGACTTGTTTTGAGTTACGAGAATTGTTCAGAGCTTGGAGGACTTGTTCAGAGCTTGGAGGATTTGTTCAGGGCTTGGCGGACTTGTTCTCTTTTAGGAGCATTTGGTCTGTGATTGGAGAATTTGTTCTGTGCCTGGAGAGCTTGCACTGTGCTTGAAAAATTTTTTCTGGGCTTGGAGGAATTGTTCTGAGTTTGGGGGACTTGTTCTGAATCTGGGGGACTTGTTTTGAGTTACGGGAATTGTTCAGAGCTTGGAGGACTTGTTCAGAGCTTGGAGGACTTGTTCAGGGCTTGGAGGACTTGTTCTCTTTTAGGAGCATTTGGTCTGTGATTGGAGAATTTCTTCTCTGCCTGGAGAACTTTCACTATATTTGGAGGACATGTTGAGAGCCTGGAGGACATGTTGAGAGCCTGGAGGACATGTTGAGAGCCTGGAGGACATGTTGAGAGCCTGGAGGACATGTTGAGAGCCTGGAGGACATGTTGAGAGCCTGGAGGACATGTTCTGTTATCGGACCATATGATAAGTCATTGGGGGACTTGTTCTGTGCCTGGTGAACATGAACTATGATGACTGGAGGACTTGTTTTGAGACTGGAGGACTTGTTTTGAGATTGGAGGACTTGTTTTGAGATTGGAGGACTTGTTTTGAGATTGGAGGACTTGTTCTGAGTTTGATGTGGTTGTTCTGATATTTTAAGACTTGTTCAGAGCTTGGAGGACTTGTCTTTTAGGAGCATTTGGTCTGTGATTTTAGAATTTGTTCTGTGCCTGGAGAGATTGCAATGTGATTGAAAAATTTTTTCTGGGCTTGGAGGAATTGTTCTGAGTTTGGGGGACTTGTTCTGAATCTGGGGGACTTGTTTTGAGCTAGGGGACTTGTTTTGAGCTATGGGAATTGTTTTGAGCTAGGGGACTTGTTCAGAGTTCGGAGGACTTGTTCAGAGCTTGGAGGACTTGTTCAGAGCTTGGAGGACTTGTTCAGGGCTTGGAGGACTTGTTCTCTTTTAGGAGCATTTCGTCTGTGATTGGAGAATTTGTTCTCTGCCTGGAGAACTTTAACTATATTTGGGGGACATGTTGAGAGCCTGGAGGACATGTTGAGAGCCTGGAGGACATGTTGAGAGCCTGGAGGACATGTTGAGAGCCTGGAGGACATGTTGAGAGCCTGGAGGACATGTTCTCTTATCGGACCATTTGGTAAGTCATTGGGGGACTTGTTCTGTGCCTGGTGAACATGAACTATCATGACTGGAGGACTTGTTTTGAGATTGGAGGACTTGTTTTGAGATTGGAGGACTTGTTTTGAGATTGGAGGACTAGTTTTGGGATTGGAGGACTTGTTTTGAGATTGGAGGACTTGTTTTGAGATTGGAGGACTTGTTTTGAGATTGGAGGACTTGTTCTGAGTTTGATGTGGTTGTTCTGATATTTTAAGACTTGTTCAGAGCTTGGAGGACTTGTTCAGAGCTTGGAGGACTTGTTCAGAGCTTGGAGGACTTGTTCAGGGCTTGGAGGACTTGTTCTCTTTTAGGAGCATTTGGTCTGTGATTGGAGAATTTCTTCTCTGCCTGGAGAACTTTCATTATATTTGGAGGACATGTTGAGAGCCTGGAGGACATGTTGAGAGCCTGGAGGACATGTTGAGAGCCTGGAGGACATGTTGAGAGCCTGGAGGACATGTTGAGAGCCTGGAGGACATGTTGAGAGCCTGGAGTACATGTTGAGAGCCTGGAGGACATGTTGAGAGCCTGGAGGACATGTTCTCTTATCGGAGCATTTGATAAGTCATTGGGGGACTTGTTCTGTGCCTGGTGAACATGAACTATGATGACTGGAGGACTTGTTTTGAGATTGGAGGACTTGTTTTGAGATTGGAGGACTTGTTTTGAGATTGGAGGACTTGTTTTGAGATTGGAGGACTTGTTCTGAGTTTGATGTGGTTGTTCTGATATTTTAAGACTTGTTCAGAGCTTGGAGGACTTGTCTTTTAGGAGCATTTGGTCTGTGATTTTAGAATTTGTTCTGTGCCTGGAGAGATTGCAATGTGATTGAAAAATTTTTTCTGGGCTTGGAGGAATTGTTCTGAGTTTGGGGGACTTGTTCTGAATCTGGGGGACTTGTTTTGAGCTAGGGGAATTGTTTTGAGCTAGGGGACTTGTTTTGAGCTAGGGGACTTGTTCAGAGTTTAGAGGACTTGTTCAGAGTTTGGAGGACTTGCTCAGAGCTTGGAGGACTTGTTCAGGGCTTGGAGGACTTGTTCAGAGCTTGGAGGACTTGTTCTCTTTTAGGAGCATTTGGTCTGTGATTGGAGAATTTGTTCTGTGCCTGGAGAGCTTGCAGTGTGATTGAAAAATTTTTTCTGGGCTTGGAGGAATTGTTCTGAGTTTGAGGGACTTGTTCTGAATCTGGGGGACTTGTTTTGAGTTAGGGGAATTGTTCAGAGCTTGGAGGACTTGTTCAGAGCTTGGAGGACTTGTTCTCTTGTAGGAGCATTTGGTCTGTGATTGGAGAATTTGTTCTCTGCCTGGAGAACTTTCACTATATTTGGAGGACATGTTGAGAGCCTGGAGGACATGTTGAGAGCCTGGAGGACATGTTGAGAGCCTGGAGGACATGTTGAGAGCCTGGAGGACATGTTGAGAGCCTGGAGGACATGTTGAGAGCCTGGAGGACATGTTGAGAGCCTGGAGGACATGTTGAGAGCCTGGAGGACATGTTGAGAGCCTGGAGGACATGTTGAGAGCCTGGAGGACATGTTCTCTTATCGGAGAACTTGGTAAGTCATTGGGGGACTTGTTCTGTGCCTGGTGAACATGAACTATGATGACTGGAGGACTTGTTTTGAGATTGGAGGACTTGTTTTGAGATTGGAGGACTTGTTTTGAGATTGGAGGACTTGTTCTGAGTTTGATGTGGTTGTTCTGCTATTTTAAGATTTGTTCAGAGCTTGGAGGACTTGTTCAGAGCTTGGAGGACTTGTTCAGAGCTTGGAGGACTTGTTCAGAGCTTGGAGGACTTGTTCAGAGCTTGGAGGACTTGTTCAGGGCTTGGCGGACTTGTTCTCTTTTAGGAGCATTTGGTCTGTGATTGGAGAATTTGTTCTGTGCCTGGAGAGCTTGCACTGTGCTTGAAAAATTTTTTCTGGGCTTGGAGGAATTGTTCTGAGTTTAGGGGGACTTGTTCTGAATATGGGGGACTTGTTTTGAGTTACGGGAATTGTTCAGAGCTTGGAGGACTTGTTCAGAGGTTGAAGGACTTGTTCTCTTTTAGGAGCATTTGGTCTGTGATTGGAGAATTTCTTCTCTGCCTGGAGAACTTTCACTATATTTGGAGGCCATGTTGAGAGCCTGGAGGCCATGTTGAGAGCCTGGAGGCCATGTTGAGAGCCTGGAGGCCATGTTGAGAGCCTGGAGGACATGTTGAGAGCCTGGAGGACATGTTGAGAGCCTGGAGGACATGTTGAGAGCCTGGAGGACATGTTGAGAGCCTGGAGGACATGTTCTCTTATCGGACCATTTGGTAAGTCATTGGGGGACTTGTTCTGTGCCTGGTGAACATGAACTATGATGACTGGAGGACTTGTTTTGAGATTGGAGGTCTTGTTTTGAGATTGGAGGACTTGTTTTGAGATTGGAGGACTTGTTTTGAGATTGGAGGACTTGTTTTGAGATTGGAGGACTTGTTTTGAGATTGGAGGACTTGTTTTGAGATTGGAGGACTTGTTTTGAGATTGGAGGACTTGTTTTGAGATTGGAGGACTTGTTCTGAGTTTGATGTGGTTGTTCTGATATTTTAAGACTTGTTCAGAGCTTGGAGGACTTGTTCAGAGCTTGGAGGACTTGTTCTCTTTTAGGAGCATTTGGTCTGTGATTGGAGAATTTGTTCTGTGCCTGGAGAGCTTGCAGTGGGATTGAAAAATTTTTTCTGGGCTTGGAGGAATTGTTCTGAGTTTGGGGGACTTGTTCTGAATCTGGGGGACTTGTTTTGAGTTAGGGGAATTGTTCAGAGCTTGGAGGACTTGTTCAGAGCTTGGAGGACTTGTTCTCTTTTAGGAGCATTTGGTCTGTGATTGGAGAATTTGTTCTCTGCCTGGAGAACTTTCACTATATTTGGAGGACATGTTGAGAGCCTGGAGGACATGTTGAGAGCCTGGAGGACATGTTGAGAGCCTGGAGGACATGTTGAGAGCCTGGAGGACATGTTGAGAGCCTGGAGGACATGTTGAGAGCCTGGAGGACATGTTCTCTTATCGGAGCATTTGGTAAGTCATTGGGGGACTTGTTCTGTGCCTGGTGAACATGAACTATGATGACTGGAGGACTTGTTTTCAGATTGGAGGACTTGTTTTGAGATTGGAGGACTTGTTTTGAGATTGGAGGACTTGTTTTGAGATTGGAGGACTTGTTTTGAGATTGGAGGACTTGTTTTGAGTTTGATGTGGTTGTTCTGATATTTTAAGACTAGTTCAAGTTTGGAGGACTTTTTGTCTTTTAGGAGCATTTGGTCTGTGATTGGAGAATTTGTTCTGTGCCCAGAGAGCTTGCACTGTAATTGAAAAATTTTTTCTGGGCTTGGAGGAATTGTTCTGAGTTTGGGGGACTTGTTCTGAATCTGGGGGAGTTGTTTTGAGTTACGGGAATTGTTCAGAGCTTGGAGGACTTGTTCAGGGCTTGGAGGACTCGTTCTCTTTCAGGAGCATTTGGTCTGTGATTGGAGAATTTCTTCTCTGCCTGGAGAACTTTCACTATATTTGGAGGACATGTTGAGAGCCTGGAGGACATGTTGAGAGCCTGGAGGACATGTTGAGAGCCTGGAGGACATGTTGAGAGCCTGGAGGACATGTTGAGAGCCTGGAGGACATGTTGAGAGCCTGGAGGACATGTTGAGAGCCTGGAGGACATGTTGAGAGCCTGGAGGACATGTTGAGAGCCTGGAGGACATGTTGAGAGCCTGGAGGACATGTTCTCTTATCGGAGCAGTTGGTAAGTCATTGGGGGACTTGTTCTGTGCCTGGTGAACATGAACTATGATGACTGGAGGACTTGTTTTGAGATTGGAGGACTTGTTTTGAGATTGGAGGACTTGTTTTGAGATTGGAGGACTTGTTTTGAGATTGGAGGACTTGTTTTGAGATTGGAGGACTTGTTTTGAGATTGGAGGACTTGTTTTGAGATTGGAGGACTTGTTTTGAGATTGGAGGACTTGTTTTGAGATTGGAGGACTTGTTCTGAGTTTGATGTGGTTGTTCTGCTATTTTAAGACTTGTTCAGAGCTTGGAGGACTTGTTCTCTTTTAGGAGCATTTGGTCTGTGATTTTAGAATTTGTTCTGTGCCTGGAGAGCTTGCAATGTGATTGAAAAATTTTTTCTGGGCTTGGAGGAATTGTTCTGAGTTTGGGGGACTTGTTCTGAATCTGGGGGACTTGTTTTGAGCTAGGGGACTTCTTCAGAGCTTGGAGGACTTGTTCAGAGCTTGGAGGACTTGTTCAGAGCTTGGAGGACTTGTTCAGAGCTTGGAGGACTTGTTCAGGGCTTGGAGGACTTGTTTTCTTTTACGAGCATTTGGTCTGTGATTGGAGAATTTGTTCTCTGCCTGGAGACCTTTAACTATATTTGGGGGACATGTTGAGAGCCTGGAGGACATGTTGAGAACCTGGAGGACATGTTGAGAGCCTGGAGGACATGTTGAGAGGCTGGAGGACATGTTGAGATCCTGGAGGACATGTTCTCTTATCGGACCATTTGGTAAGTCATTGGGGGACTTGTTCTGTGCCTGGTGAACATGAACTATGATGACTGGAGGACTTGTTTTGAGATTGGAGGACTTGTTTTGAGATTGGAGGACTTGTTTTGAGATTGGAGGACTTGTTTTGAGATTGGAGGACTTGTTTTGAGATTGGAGGACTTGTTCTGAGTTTGATGTGGTTGTTCTGCTATTTTAAGACTTGTTCAGAGCTTGGAGGACTTGTTCTCTTTTAGGAGCATTTGGTCTGTGATTTTAGAATTTGTTCTGTGCTGGAGAGCTTGCACTGTGCTTGAAAAATTTTTTCTGGGCTTGGAGGAATTGTTCTGAGTTTGGGGGACTTGTTCTGAATCTGGGGGACTTGTTTTGAGCTAGGGGACTTGTTCAGAGCTTGGAGGACTTCTTCAGAGCTTGGAGGACTTGTTCAGAGCTTGGAGGACTTGTTCAGGGCTTGGAGGACTCGTTCTCTTTTAGGAGCATTTGGTCTGTGATTGGAGAATTTGTTCTCTGCCTGGAGAACTTTCACTATATTTGGAGGACATGTTGAGAGCCTGGAGGACATGTTGAGAGCCTGGAGGACATGTTGAGAGCCTGGAGGACATGTTGAGAGCCTGGAGGACATGTTGAGAGCCTGGAGGACATGTTGAGAGCCTGGAGGACATGTTGAGAGCCTGGAGGACATGTTGAGAGCCTGGAGGACATGTTGAGAGCCTGGAGGACATGTTCTCTTATCGGACCATTTGGTAAGTCATTGGGGGATATGTTCTGTGCCTGGTGAACATGAACTATGATGACTGGAGGACTTGTTTTGAGATTGGAGGACTTGTTTTGAGATTGGAGGACTTGTTTTGAGATTGGAGGACTTGTTTTGAGATTGGAGGACTTGTTTTGAGATTGGAGGACTTGTTTTGAGTTTGATGTGGTTGTTCTGATATTTTAAGACTAGTTCAAGTTTGGAGGACTTTTTGTCTTTTAGGAGCATTTGGTCTGTGATTGGAGAATTTGTTCTGTGCCCAGAGAGCTTGCACTGTAATTGAAAAATTTTTTCTGGGCTTGGAGGAATTGTTCTGAGTTTGGGGGACTTGTTCTGAATCTGGGGGAGTTGTTTTGAG
The DNA here is from genome assembly GCA_028858755.1 of Ara ararauna. Lineage (NCBI taxonomy): Eukaryota > Metazoa > Chordata > Aves > Psittaciformes > Psittacidae > Ara > Ara ararauna. Next base: position 281,015 of record CM054383.1, on the reverse strand, counting down.
TTACGGGAATTGTTCAGAGCTTGGAGGACTTGTTCAGGGCTTGGAGGACTCGTTCTCTTTCAGGAGCATTTGGTCTGTGATTGGAGAATTTCTTCTCTGCCTGGAGAACTTTCACTATATTTGGAGGACATGTTGAGAGCCTGGAGGACATGTTGAGAGCCTGGAGGACATGTTGAGAGCCTGGAGGACATGTTGAGAGCCTGGAGGACATGTTGAGAGCCTGGAGGACATGTTGAGAGCCTGGAGGACATGTTGAGAGCCTGGAGGACATGTTGAGAGCCTGGAGGACATGTTCTCTTATCGGAGAACTTGGTAAGTCATTGGGGGACTTGTTCTGTGCCTGGTGAACATGAACTATGATGACTGGAGGACTTGTTTTGAGATTGGAGGACTTGTTTTGAGATTGGAGGACTTGTTTTGAGATTGGAGGACTTGTTCTGAGTTTGATGTGGTTGTTCTGCTATTTTAAGATTTGTTCAGAGCTTGGAGGACTTGTTCAGAGCTTGGAGGACTTGTTCAGAGCTTGGAGGACTTGTTCAGAGCTTGGAGGACTTGTTCAGAGCTTGGAGGACTTGTTCAGGGCTTGGAGGACTTGTTCTCTTTTAGGAGCATTTTGTTTGTGATTGCAGAACTTCTTCTGTGCCTGGAGAAATTTCACTATATTTGGAGGACATGTTGAGAGCCTGGAGGACATGTTGAGAGCCTGGAGGACATGTTGAGAGCCTGGAGGACATGTTGAGAGCCTGGAGGACATGTTGAGAGCCTGGAGGACATGTTGAGAGCCTGGAGGACATGTTGAGAGCCTGGAGGACATGTTGAGAGCCTGGAGGACATGTTCTCTTATCGGAGCATTTGGTAAGTCATTGGGGGATATGTTCTGTGCCTGGTGAACATGAACTATGATGACTGGAGGACTTGTTTTGAGATTGGAGGACTTGTTTTGAGATTGGAGGAATTCTTCTGAGTTTGATGTGGTTGTTCTGATATTTTAAGACTTGTTCAGAGCTTGGAGGACTTGTTCAGAGCTTGGAGGACTTGTTCAGAGCTTGGAGGACTTGTTCAGAGCTGGGAGGACTTGTTCAGAGCTTGGAGGACTTGTTCAGATCTTGGAGGACTTGTTCTCTTTTAGGAGCATTTGGTCTGTGATCGTAGAATTTGTTCTGTGCCTGGAGAGCTTGCCCTGTGCTTGAAAAATTTTTTCTGGGCTTGGAGGAATTGTTCTGAGTTTGGGGGACTTGTTCTGAATCTGGGGGACTTGTTTTGAGTTACGGGAATTGTTCAGAGCTTGGAGGACTTGTTCAGGGCTTGGAGGACTTCTTCTCTTTTAGGAGCATTTGGTCTGTGATTGGACAATTTCTTCTCTGCCTGTAGAACTTTCACTATATTTGGAGGACATGTTGAGAGCCTGGAGGACATGTTGAGAACCTGGAGGACATGTTGAGAGCCTGGAGGACATGTTGAGAGCCTGGAGGACATGTTGAGATCCTGGAGGACATGTTCTCTTATCGGAGCATTAGGTAAGTCATTGGGGGACTTGTTCTGTGCCTGGTGAACATGAACTATGATGACTGGAGGACTTGTTTTGAGATTGGAGGACTTGTTTTGAGATTGGAGGACTTGTTTTGAGATTGGAGGACTTGTTCTGAGTTTGATGTGGTTGTTCTGATATTTTAAGACTTGTTCAGAGCTTGGAGGACTTGTTCAGAGCTTGGAGGACTTGTTCTCTTTTAGGAGCATTTGGTCTGTGATTGGAGAATTTGTTCTGTGCCTGGAGAGCTTGCAGTGGGATTGAAAAATTTTTTCTGGGCTTGGAGGAATTGTTCTGAGTTTGGGGGACTTGTTCTGAATCTGGGGGACTTGTTTTGAGTTAGGGGAATTGTTCAGAGCTTGGAGGACTTGTTCAGAGCTTGGAGGACTTGTTCTCTTTTAGGAGCATTTGGTCTGTGATTGGAGAATTTGTTCTCTGCCTGGAGAACTTTCACTATATTTGGAGGACATGTTGAGAGCCTGGAGGACATGTTGAGAGCCTGGAGGACATGTTGAGAGCCTGGAGGACATGTTGAGAGCCTGGAGGACATGTTGAGAGCCTGGAGGACATGTTGAGAGCCTGGAGGACATGTTGAGAGCCTGGAGGACATGTTGAGAGCCTGGAGGACATGTTCTCTTATCGGAGCATTTGGTAAGTCATTGGGGGACTTGTTCTGTGCCTGGTGAACATGAACTATGATGACTGGAGGACTTGTTTTCAGATTGGAGGACTTGTTTTGAGATTGGAGGACTTGTTTTGAGATTGGAGGACTTGTTTTGAGATTGGAGGACTTGTTTTGAGATTGGAGGACTTGTTTTGAGATTGGAGGACTTGTTTTGAGTTTGATGTGGTTGTTCTGATATTTTAAGACTAGTTCAAGTTTGGAGGACTTTTTGTCTTTTAGGAGCATTTGGTCTGTGATTGGAGAATTTGTTCTGTGCCCAGAGAGCTTGCACTGTAATTGAAAAATTTTTTCTGGGCTTGGAGGAATTGTTCTGAGTTTGGGGGACTTGTTCTGAATCTGGGGGAGTTGTTTTGAGTTACGGGAATTGTTCAGAGCTTGGAGGACTTGTTCAGGGCTTGGAGGACTCGTTCTCTTTCAGGAGCATTTGGTCTGTGATTGGAGAATTTGTTCTCTGCCTGGAGAACTTTCACTATATTTGGAGGACATGTTGAGAGCCTGGAGGACATGTTGAGAGCCTGGAGGACATGTTGAGAGCCTGGAGGACATGTTGAGAGCCTGGAGGACATGTTGAGAGCCTGGAGGACATGTTGAGAGCCTGGAGGACATGTTGAGAGCCTGGAGGACATGTTGAGAGCCTGGAGGACATGTTGAGAGCCTGGAGGACATGTTCTCTTATCGGAGAACTTGGTAAGTCATTGGGGGACTTGTTCTGTGCCTGGTGAACATGAACTATGATGACTGGAGGACTTGTTTTGAGATTGGAGGACTTGTTTTGAGATTGGAGGACTTGTTTTGAGATTGGAGGACTTGTTCTGAGTTTGATGTGGTTGTTCTGCTATTTTAAGATTTGTTCAGAGCTTGGAGGACTTGTTCAGAGCTTGGAGGACTTGTTCAGAGCTTGGAGGACTTGTTCAGAGCTTGGAGGACTTGTTCAGAGCTTGGAGGACTTGTTCAGGGCTTGGAGGACTTGTTCTCTTTTAGGAGCATTTTGTTTGTGATTGCAGAACTTCTTCTGTGCCTGGAGAAATTTCACTATATTTGGAGGACATGTTGAGAGCCTGGAGGACATGTTGAGAGCCTGGAGGACATGTTGAGAGCCTGGAGGACATGTTGAGAGCCTGGAGGACATGTTGAGAGCCTGGAGGACATGTTGAGAGCCTGGAGGACATGTTGAGAGCCTGGAGGACATGTTGAGAGCCTGGAGGACATGTTGAGAGCCTGGAGGACATGTTGAGAGCCTGGAGGACATGTTCTCTTATCGGAGCATTTGGTAAGTCATTGGGGGATATGTTCTGTGCCTGGTGAACATGAACTATGATGACTGGAGGACTTGTTTTGAGATTGGAGGACTTGTTTTGAGATTGGAGGACTTGTTTTGAGATTGGAGGAATTCTTCTGAGTTTGATGTGGTTGTTCTGATATTTTAAGACTTGTTCAGAGCTTGGAGGACTTGTTCAGAGCTTGGAGGACTTGTTCAGAGCTTGGAGGACTTGTTCAGAGCTGGGAGGACTTGTTCAGAGCTTGGAGGACTTGTTCAGATCTTGGAGGACTTGTTCTCTTTTAGGAGCATTTGGTCTGTGATCGTAGAATTTGTTCTGTGCCTGGAGAGCTTGCCCTGTGCTTGAAAAATTTTTTCTGGGCTTGGAGGAATTGTTCTGAGTTTGGGGGACTTGTTCTGAATCTGGGGGACTTGTTTTGAGTTACGGGAATTGTTCAGAGCTTGGAGGACTTGTTCAGGGCTTGGAGGACTTCTTCTCTTTTAGGAGCATTTGGTCTGTGATTGGACAATTTCTTCTCTGCCTGTAGAACTTTCACTATATTTGGAGGACATGTTGAGAGCCTGGAGGACATGTTGAGAACCTGGAGGACATGTTGAGAGCCTGGAGGACATGTTGAGAGCCTGGAGGACATGTTGAGATCCTGGAGGACATGTTCTCTTATCGGAGCATTAGGTAAGTCATTGGGGGACTTGTTCTGTGCCTGGTGAACATGAACTATGATGACTGGAGGACTTGTTTTGAGATTGGAGGACTTGTTTTGAGATTGGAGGACTTGTTTTGAGATTGGAGGACTTGTTCTGAGTTTGATGTGGTTGTTCTGATATTTTAAGACTTGTTCAGAGCTTGGAGGACTTGTTCAGAGCTTGGAGGACTTGTTCTCTTTTAGGAGCATTTGGTCTGTGATTGGAGAATTTGTTCTGTGCCTGGAGAGCTTGCAGTGGGATTGAAAAATTTTTTCTGGGCTTGGAGGAATTGTTCTGAGTTTGGGGGACTTGTTCTGAATCTGGGGGACTTGTTTTGAGTTAGGGGAATTGTTCAGAGCTTGGAGGACTTGTTCAGAGCTTGGAGGACTTGTTCTCTTTTAGGAGCATTTGGTCTGTGATTGGAGAATTTGTTCTCTGCCTGGAGAACTTTCACTATATTTGGAGGACATGTTGAGAGCCTGGAGGACATGTTGAGAGCCTGGAGGACATGTTGAGAGCCTGGAGGACATGTTGAGAGCCTGGAGGACATGTTGAGAGCCTGGAGGACATGTTGAGAGCCTGGAGGACATGTTGAGAGCCTGGAGGACATGTTGAGAGCCTGGAGGACATGTTCTCTTATCGGAGCATTTGGTAAGTCATTGGGGGACTTGTTCTGTGCCTGGTGAACATGAACTATGATGACTGGAGGACTTGTTTTCAGATTGGAGGACTTGTTTTCAGATTGGAGGACTTGTTTTGAGATTGGAGGACTTGTTTTGAGATTGGAGGACTTGTTTTGAGATTGGAGGACTTGTTTTGAGATTGGAGGACTTGTTTTGAGTTTGATGTGGTTGTTCTGATATTTTAAGACTAGTTCAAGTTTGGAGGACTTTTTGTCTTTTAGGAGCATTTGGTCTGTGATTGGAGAATTTGTTCTGTGCCCAGAGAGCTTGCACTGTAATTGAAAAATTTTTTCTGGCCTTGGAGGAATTGTTCTGAGTTTGGGGGACTTGTTCTGAATCTGGGGGAGTTGTTTTGAGTTACGGGAATTGTTCAGAGCTTGGAGGACTTGTTCAGGGCTTGGAGGACTCGTTCTCTTTCAGGAGTATTTGGTCTGTGATTGGAGAATTTGTTCTCTGCCTGGAGAACTTTCACTATATTTGGAGGACATGTTGAGAGCCTGGAGGACATGTTGAGAGCCTGGAGGACATGTTGAGAGCCTGGAGGACATGTTGAGAGCCTGGAGGACATGTTGAGAGCCTGGAGGACATGTTGAGAGCCTGGAGGACATGTTGAGAGCCTGGAGGACATGTTGAGAGCCTGGAGGACATGTTGAGAGCCTGGAGGACATGTTCTCTTATCGGAGAACTTGGTAAGTCATTGGGGGACTTGTTCTGTGCCTGGTGAACATGAACTATGATGACTGGAGGACTTGTTTTGAGATTGGAGGACTTGTTTTGAGATTGGAGGACTTGTTTTGAGATTGGAGGACTTGTTCTGAGTTTGATGTGGTTGTTCTGCTATTTTAAGATTTGTTCAGAGCTTGGAGGACTTGTTCAGAGCTTGGAGGACTTGTTCAGAGCTTGGAGGACTTGTTCAGAGCTTGGAGGACTTGTTCAGAGCTTGGAGGACTTGTTCAGAGCTTGGAGGACTTGTTCAGGGCTTGGCGGACTTGTTCTCTTTTAGGAGCATTTGGTCTGTGATTGGAGAATTTGTTCTGTGCCTGGAGAGCTTGCACTGTGCTTGAAAAATTTTTTCTGGGCTTGGAGGAATTGTTCTGAGTTTAGGGGGACTTGTTCTGAATATGGGGGACTTGTTTTGAGTTACGGGAATTGTTCAGGGCTTGGAGGACTTGTTCAGAGGTTGAAGGACTTGTTCTCTTTTAGGAGCATTTGGTCTGTGATTGGAGAATTTCTTCTCTGCCTGGAGAACTTTCACTATATTTGGAGGACATGTTGAGAGCCTGGAGGCCATGTTGAGAGCCTGGAGGCCATGTTGAGAGCCTGGAGGCCATGTTGAGAGCCTGGAGGACATGTTGAGAGCCTGGAGGACATGTTGAGAGCCTGGAGGACATGTTGAGAGCCTGGAGGACATGTTGAGAGCCTGGAGGACATGTTCTCTTATCGGACCATTTGGTAAGTCATTGGGGGACTTGTTCTGTGCCTGGTGAACATGAACTATGATGACTGGAGGACTTGTTTTGAGATTGGAGGTCTTGTTTTGAGATTGGAGGACTTGTTTTGAGATTGGAGGACTTGTTTTGAGATTGGAGGACTTGTTTTGAGATTGGAGGACTTGTTTTGAGATTGGAGGACTTGTTTTGAGATTGGAGGACTTGTTTTGAGATTGGAGGACTTGTTTTGAGATTGGAGGACTTGTTCTGAGTTTGATGTGGTTGTTCTGATATTTTAAGACTTGTTCAGAGCTTGGAGGACTTGTTCAGAGCTTGGAGGACTTGTTCTCTTTTAGGAGCATTTGGTCTGTGATTGGAGAATTTGTTCTGTGCCTGGAGAGCTTGCAGTGGGATTGAAAAATTTTTTCTGGGCTTGGAGGAATTGTTCTGAGTTTGGGGGACTTGTTCTGAATCTGGGGGACTTGTTTTGAGTTAGGGGAATTGTTCAGAGCTTGGAGGACTTGTTCAGAGCTTGGAGGACTTGTTCTCTTTTAGGAGCATTTGGTCTGTGATTGGAGAATTTGTTCTCTGCCTGGAGAACTTTCACTATATTTGGAGGACATGTTGAGAGCCTGGAGGACATGTTGAGAGCCTGGAGGACATGTTGAGAGCCTGGAGGACATGTTGAGAGCCTGGAGGACATGTTGAGAGCCTGGAGGACATGTTGAGAGCCTGGAGGACATGTTGAGAGCCTGGAGGACATGTTGAGAGCCTGGAGGACATGTTCTCTTATCGGAGCATTTGGTAAGTCATTGGGGGACTTGTTCTGTGCCTGGTGAACATGAACTATGATGACTGGAGGACTTGTTTTCAGATTGGAGGACTTGTTTTGAGATTGGAGGACTTGTTTTGAGATTGGAGGACTTGTTTTGAGATTGGAGGACTTGTTTTGAGATTGGAGGACTTGTTTTGAGTTTGATGTGGTTGTTCTGATATTTTAAGACTAGTTCAAGTTTGGAGGACTTTTTGTCTTTTAGGAGCATTTGGTCTGTGATTGGAGAATTTGTTCTGTGCCCAGAGAGCTTGCACTGTAATTGAAAAATTTTTTCTGGGCTTGGAGGAATTGTTCTGAGTTTGGGGGACTTGTTCTGAATCTGGGGGAGTTGTTTTGAGTTACGGGAATTGTTCAGAGCTTGGAGGACTTGTTCAGGGCTTGGAGGACTCGTTCTCTTTCAGGAGCATTTGGTCTGTGATTGGAGAATTTCTTCTCTGCCTGGAGAACTTTCACTATATTTGGAGGACATGTTGAGAGCCTGGAGGACATGTTGAGAGCCTGGAGGACATGTTGAGAGCCTGGAGGACATGTTGAGAGCCTGGAGGACATGTTGAGAGCCTGGAGGACATGTTGAGAGCCTGGAGGACATGTTGAGAGCCTGGAGGACATGTTGAGAGCCTGGAGGACATGTTGAGAGCCTGGAGGACATGTTGAGAGCCTGGAGGACATGTTGAGAGCCTGGAGGACATGTTCTCTTATCGGAGCAGTTGGTAAGTCATTGGGGGACTTGTTCTGTGCCTGGTGAACATGAACTATGATGACTGGAGGACTTGTTTTGAGATTGGAGGACTTGTTTTGAGATTGGAGGACTTGTTTTGAGATTGGAGGACTTGTTTTGAGATTGGAGGACTTGTTTTGAGATTGGAGGACTTGTTTTGAGATTGGAGGACTTGTTTTGAGATTGGAGGACTTGTTTTGAGATTGGAGGACTTGTTTTGAGATTGGAGGACTTGTTTTGAGATTGGAGGACTTGTTCTGAGTTTGATGTGGTTGTTCTGCTATTTTAAGACTTGTTCAGAGCTTGGAGGACTTGTTCTCTTTTAGGAGCATTTGGTCTGTGATTTTAGAATTTGTTCTGTGCCTGGAGAGCTTGCAATGTGATTGAAAAATTTTTTCTGGGCTTGGAGGAATTGTTCTGAGTTTGGGGGACTTGTTCTGAATCTGGGGGACTTGTTTTGAGCTAGGGGACTTCTTCAGAGCTTGGAGGACTTGTTCAGAGCTTGGAGGACTTGTTCAGAGCTTGGAGGACTTGTTCAGAGCTTGGAGGACTTGTTCAGAGCTTGGAGGACTTGTTCAGAGCTTGGAGGACTTGTTTTCTTTTACGAGCATTTGGTCTGTGATTGGAGAATTTGTTCTCTGCCTGGAGAACTTTAACTATATTTGGGGGACATGTTGAGAGCCTGGAGGACATGTTGAGAGCCTGGAGGACATGTTGAGAGCCTGGAGGACATGTTGAGAGCCTGGAGGACATGTTGAGATCCTGGAGGACATGTTCTCTTATCGGACCATTTGGTAAGTCATTGGGGGACTTGTTCTGTGCCTGGTGAACATGAACTATGATGACTGGAGGACTTGTTTTGAGATTGGAGGACTTGTTTTGAGATTGGAGGACTTGTTTTGAGATTGGAGGACTTGTTTTGAGATTGGAGGACTTGTTTTGAGATTGGAGGGCTTGTTTTGAGATTGGAGGACTTGTTCTGAGTTTGATGTGGTTGTTCTGCTATTTTAAGACTTGTTCAGAGCTTGGAGGACTTGTTCTCTTTTAGGAGCATTTGGTCTGTGATTTTAGAATTTGTTCTGTGCTGGAGAGCTTGCACTGTGCTTGAAAAATTTTTTCTGGGCTTGGAGGAATTGTTCTGAGTTTGGGGGACTTGTTCTGAATCTGGGGGACTTGTTTTGAGCTAGGGGACTTGTTCAGAGCTTGGAGGACTTCTTCAGAGCTTGGAGGACTTGTTCAGAGCTTGGAGGACTTGTTCAGGGCTTGGAGGACTCGTTCTCTTTTAGGAGCATTTGGTCTGTGATTGGAGAATTTGTTCTCTGCCTGGAGAACTTTCACTATATTTGGAGGACATGTTGAGAGCCTGGAGGACATGTTGAGAGCCTGGAGGACATGTTGAGAGCCTGGAGGACATGTTGAGAGCCTGGAGGACATGTTGAGAGCCTGGAGGACATGTTGAGAGCCTGGAGGACATGTTGAGAGCCTGGAGGACATGTTGAGAGCCTGGAGGACATGTTGAGAGCCTGGAGGACATGTTGAGAGCCTGGAGGACATGTTCTCTTATCGGAGCATTTGGTAAGTCATTGGGGGACTTGTTCTGTGCCTGGTGAACATGAACTATGATGACTGGAGGACTTGTTTTGAGATTGGAGGACTTGTTTTGAGATTGGAGGACTTGTTTTGAGATTGGAGGACTTGTTTTGAGATTGGAGGACTTGTTTTGAGATTGGAGGACTTGTTTTGAGTTTGATGTGGTTGTTCTGATATTTTAAGACTAGTTCAAGTTTGGAGGACTTTTTGTCTTTTAGGAGCATTTGGTCTGTGATTGGAGAATTTGTTCTGTGCCCAGAGAGCTTGCACTGTAATTGAAAAATTTTTTCTGGGCTTGGAGGAATTGTTCTGAGTTTGGGGGACTTGTTCTGAATCTGGGGGAGTTGTTTTGAGTTACGGGAATTGTTCAGAGCTTGGAGGACTTGTTCAGGGCTTGGAGGACTCGTTCTCTTTCAGGAGCATTTGGTCTGTGATTGGAGAATTTCTTCTCTGCCTGGAGAACTTTCACTATATTTGGAGGACATGTTGAGAGCCTGGAGGACATGTTGAGAGCCTGGAGGACATGTTGAGAGCCTGGAGGACATGTTGAGAGCCTGGAGGACATGTTGAGAGCCTGGAGGACATGTTGAGAGCCTGGAGGACATGTTGAGAGCCTGGAGGACATGTTGAGAGCCTGGAGGACATGTTGAGAGCCTGGAGGACATGTTGAGAGCCTGGAGGACATGTTCTCTTATCGGAGAACTTGGTAAGTCATTGGGGGACTTGTTCTGTGCCTGGTGAACATGAACTATGATGACTGGAGGACTTGTTTTGAGATTGGAGGACTTGTTTTGAGATTGGAGGACTTGTTTTGAGATTGGAGGACTTGTTTTGAGATTGGAGGACTTGTTTTGAGTTTGATGTGGTTGTTCTGCTATTTTAAGATTTGTTCAGAGCTTGGAGGACTTGTTCAGAGCTTGGAGGACTTGTTCAGAGCTTGGAGGACTTGTTCAGAGCTTGGAGGACTTGTTCAGGGCTTGGAGGACTTGTTCTCTTTTAGGAGCATTTTGTTTGTGATTGCAGAACTTCTTCTGTGCCTGGAGAAATTTCACTATATTTGGAGGACATGTTGAGAGCCTGGAGGACATGTTGAGAGCCTGGAGGACATGTTGAGAGCCTGGAGGACATGTTGAGAGCCTGGAGGACATGTTCTCTTATCGGAGCATTTGGTAAGTCATTGGGGGATATGTTCTGTGCCTGGTGAACATGAACTATGATGACTGGAGGACTTGTTTTGAGATTGGAGGACTTGTTTTGAGATTGGAGGACTTGTTTTGAGATTGGAGGAATTCTTCTGAGTTTGATGTGGTTGTTCTGATATTTTAAGACTTGTTCAGAGCTTGGAGGACTTGTTCAGAGCTTGGAGGACTTGTTCAGAGCTTGGAGGACTTGTTCAGAGCTGGGAGGACTTGTTCAGAGCTTGGAGGACTTGTTCAGATCTTGGAGGACTTGTTCTCTTTTAGGAGCATTTGGTCTGTGATCGTAGAATTTGTTCTGTGCCTGGAGAGCTTGCCCTGTGCTTGAAAAATTTTTTCTGGGCTTGGAGGAATTGTTCTGAGTTTGGGGGACTTGTTCTGAATCTGGGGGACTTGTTTTGAGTTACGGGAATTGTTCAGAGCTTGGAGGACTTGTTCAGGGCTTGGAGGACTTCTTCTCTTTTAGGAGCATTTGGTCTGTGATTGGACAATTTCTTCTCTGCCTGTAGAACTTTCACTATATTTGGAGGACATGTTGAGAGCCTGGAGGACATGTTGAGAACCTGGAGGACATGTTGAGAGCCTGGAGGACATGTTGAGAGCCTGGAGGACATGTTGAGATCCTGGAGGACATGTTCTCTTATCGGAGCATTAGGTAAGTCATTGGGGGACTTGTTCTGTGCCTGGTGAAAATGAACTATGATGACTGGAGGACTTGTTTTGAGATTGGAGGACTTGTTTTGAGATTGGAGGACTTGTTCTGAGTTTGATGTGGTTGTTCTGGTATTTTAAGACTTGTTCAGAACTTGGAGGACTTGTTGTCTTTTAGGAGCATTTGGTCTGTGATTTTAGAATTTGTTCTGTGCCTGGAGAGCTTGCAATGTGATTGAAAAATTTTTTCTGGGCTTGGAGGAATTGTTCTGAGTTTGGGGGACTTGTTCTGAATCTGAGGGACTTCTTCAGAGCTTGGAGGACTTGCTCAGAGCTTGGAGGACTCGTTCAGAGCTTGGAGGACTCGTTCAGAGCTTGGAGGACTCGTTCAGAGCTTGGAGGACTCGTTCAGAGCTTGGAGGACTTGTTCTCTTTTAGGAGCATTTGGTCTGTGATTGGAGAATTTGTTCTCTGCCTGGAGAAGTTTAACTATATTTGGAGGACATGTTGAGAGCCTGGAGGACATGTTGAGAGCCTGGAGGACATGTTGAGAGCCTGGAGGACATGTTGAGAGCCTGGAGGACATGTTGAGAGCCTGGAGGACATATGTTGAGAGCCTGGAGGACATGTTGAGAGCCTGGAGGACATGTTCTCTTATCGGACCATTTGGTAAGTCATTGGGGGATATGTTCTGTGCCTGGTGAACATGAACTATGATGACTGGAGGACTTGTTTTGAGATTGGAGGACTTGTTTTGAGATTGGAGGACTTGTTTTGAGTTTGGAGGACTTGTTCTGAGTTTGATGTGGTTGTTCTGATATTTTAAGACTTGTTCAGAGCTTGGAGGACTTGTTCAGAGCTGGGAGGACTTGTTCAGAGCTTGGAGGACTTGTTCAGATCTTGGAGGACTTGTTCTCTTTTAGGAGCATTTGGTCTGTGATCGTAGAATTTGTTCTGTGCCTGGAGAGCTTGCACTGTGCTTGAAAAATTTTTTCCGGGCTTGGAGGAATTGTTCTGAGTTTGGGGGACTTGTTCTGAATCTGGGGGACTTGTTTTGAGTTACGGGAATTGTTCAGGGCTTGGAGGACTTGTTCAGGGCTTGGAGGACTTGTTCTCTTTTAGGAGCATTTGGTCTGTGATTGGAGAATTTCTTCTCTGCCTGTAGAACTTTCACTATATTTGGAGGACATGTTGAGAGCCTGGAGGACATGTTGAGAACCTGGAGGACATGTTGAGAGCCTGGAGGACATGTTGAGAGCCTGGAGGACATGTTGAGAGCCTGGAGGACATGTTGAGATCTTGGAGGACATGTTCTCTTATCGGAGCATTTGGTAAGTCATTGGGGGACTTGTTCTGTGCCTGCTGAACATGAACTGTGATGACTGGAGGACTTGTTTTGAGATTGGAGGACTTGTTCAGAGCTTGGAGGACTTGTTCAGAGCTTGGAGGACATGTTCAGAGCTTGGAGGACTTGTTCAGAGCTTGGAGGACTTGTTCAGATCTTGGAGGACTTGTTCTCTTTTAGGAGCATTTGGTCTGTGATTGGAGAATTTGTTCTGTGCCTGGAGAGCTTGCACTGTGCTTGAAAAATTTTTTCTGGGCTTGGAGGAATTGTTCTGAGTTTGGGGGACTTGTTCTGAATCTGGGGGACTTGTTTTGAGTTACGGGAATTGTTCAGAGCTTGGAGGACTTGTTCAGAGCTTGGAGGACTTGTTCAGGGCTTGGAGGACTTGTTCAGGGCTTGGAGGACTTGTTCTCTTTTAGGAGCATTTGGTCTGTGATTGGAGAATTTGTTCTCTGCCTGGAGAACTTTCACTATATTTGGAGGACATGTTGAGAGACTGGAGGACATGTTGAGAACCTGGAGGACATGTTGAGAGCCTGGAGGACATGTTGAGAGCCTGGAGGACATGTTGAGAGCCTGGAGGACATGTTGAGAGCCTGGAGGACATGTTGAGAGCCTGGAGGACATGTTGAGAGCCTGGAGGACATGTTCTCTTATCGGAGCATTTGGTAAGTCATTGGGGGACTTGTTCTGTGCCTGGTGAACATGAACTATAATGACTGGAGGACTTGTTTTGAGATTGGAGGACTTGTTTTGAGATTGGAGGACTTGTTTTGAGATTGGAGGACTTGTTTTGAGATTGGAGGACTTGTTTTGAGATTGGAGGACTTGTTTTGAGATTGGAGGACTTGTTTTGAGATTGGAGGACTTGTTCTGAGTTTGATGTGGTTGTTCTGATATTTTAAGACTTGTTCAGAGCTTGGAGGACTTGTTGTCTTCTAGGAGCATTTGGTCTGTGATTTTAGAATTTGTTCTGTGCCTGGAGAGCTTGCAATGTGATTGAAAAATTTTTTCTGGGCTTGGAGGAATTGTTCTGAGTTTGGGGGACTTGTTCTGAATCTGGGGGACTTGTTTTGAGCTAGGGGACTTCTTCAGAGCTTGGAGGACTTGTTCAGAGCTTGGAGGACTTGTTCAGAGCTTGGAGGACTTGTTCAGAGCTTGGAGGACTTGTTCAGGGCTTGGAGGACTTGTTTTCTTTTACGAGCATTTGGTCTGTGATTGGAGAATTTGTTCTCTGCCTGGAGAACTTTAACTATATTTGGGGGACATGTTGAGAGCCTGGAGGACATGTTGAGAACCTGGAGGACATGTTGAGAGCCTGGAGGAGATGTTGAGAGGCTGGAGGACATGTTGAGATCCTGGAGGACATGTTCTCTTATCGGACCATTTGGTAAGTCATTGGGGGACTTGTTCTGTGCCTGGTGAACATGAACTATGATGACTGGAGGACTTGTTTTGAGATTGGAGGACTTGTTTTGAGATTGGAGGACTTGTTTTGAGATTGGAGGACTTGTTTTGAGATTGGAGGACTTGTTTTGAGATTGGAGGACTTGTTCTGAGTTTGATGTGGTTGTTCTGCTATTTTAAGACTTGTTCAGAGCTTGGAGGACTTGTTCTCTTTTAGGAGCATTTGGTCTGTGATTTTAGAATTTGTTCTGTGCTGGAGAGCTTGCACTGTGCTTGAAAAATTTTTTCTGGGCTTGGAGGAATTGTTCTGAGTTTGGGGGACTTGTTCTGAATCTGGGGGACTTGTTTTGAGCTAGGGGACTTGTTCAGAGCTTGGAGGACTTCTTCAGAGCTTGGAGGACTTGTTCAGAGCTTGGAGGACTTGTTCAGGGCTTGGAGGACTCGTTCTCTTTTAGGAGCATTTGGTCTGTGATTGGAGAATTTGTTCTCTGCCTGGAGAACTTTCACTATATTTGGAGGACATGTTGAGAGCCTGGAGGACATGTTGAGAGCCTGGAGGACATGTTGAGAGCCTGGAGGACATGTTGAGAGCCTGGAGGAAATGTTGAGAGCCTGGAGGACATGTTGAGAGCCTGGAGGACATGTTGAGAGCCTGGAGGACATGTTGAGAGCCTGGAGGACATGTTGAGAGCCTGGAGGACATGTTGAGAGCCTGGAGGACATGTTCTCTTATCGGACCATTTGGTAAGTCATTGGGGGATATGTTCTGTGCCTGGTGAACATGAACTATGATGACTGGAGGACTTGTTTTGAGATTGGAGGACTTGTTTTGAGATTGGAGGACTTGTTTTGAGATTGGAGGACTTGTTTTGAGATTGGAGGACTTGTTCTGAGTTTGATGTGGTTGTTCTGATATTTTAAGACTTGTTCAGAGCTTGGAGGACTTGTTCAGAGCTTGGAGGACTTGTTCAGAGCTTGGAGGACTTGTTCAGAGCTTGGAGGACTTGTTCAGATCTTGGAGGACTTGTTCTCTTTTAGGAGCATTTGGTCTGTGATTGGAGAATTTGTTCTGTGCCTGGAGAGCTTGCAGTGTGCTTGAAAAATTTTTTCTGGGCTTGGAGGAATTGTTCTGAGTTTGGGGGACTTGTTCTGAATCTGGGGGACTTGTTTTGAGTTACGGGACTTGTTCAGAGCTTGGAGGACTTGTTCAGAGCTTGGAGGACTTGTTCAGGGCTTGGAGGACTTGTTCTCTTTTAGGAGCATTTGGTTTGTGATTGCAGAACTTCTTCTGTGCCTGGAGAAATTTCACTATATTTGGAGGACATGTTGAGAGCCTGGAGGACATGTTGAGAGCCTGGAGGACATGTTGAGAGCCTGGAGGACATGTTGAGAGCCTGGAGGAGATGTTGAGAGCCTGGAGGACATGTTGAGAGCCTGGAGGACATGTTCTCTTATCGGAGCATTTGGTAAGTCATTGGGGGATATGTTCTGTGCCTGGTGAACATGAACTATGATGACTGGAGGACTTGTTTTGAGATTGGAGGACTTGTTTTGAGATTGGAGGACTTGTTTTGAGATTGGAGGAATTCTTCTGAGTTTGATGTGGTTGTTCTGATATTTTAAGACTTGTTCAGAGCTTGGAGGACTTGTTCAGAGCTTGGAGGACTTGTTCAGAGCTTGGAGGACTTGTTCAGAGCTGGGAGGACTTGTTCAGATCTTGGAGGACTTGTTCTCTTTTAGGAGCATTTGGTCTGTGATCGTAGAATTTGTTCTGTGCCTGGAGAGCTTGCCCTGTGCTTGAAAAATTTTTTCTGGGCTTGGAGGAATTGTTCTGAGTTTGGGGGACTTGTTCTGAATCTGGGGGACTTGTTTTGAGTTACGGGAATTGTTCAGAGCTTGGAGGACTTGTTCAGGGCTTGGAGGACTTGTTCTCTTTTAGGAGCATTTGGTCTGTGATTGGACAATTTCTTCTCTGCCTGTAGAACTTTCACTATATTTGGAGGACATGTTGAGAGCCTGGAGGACATGTTGAGAACCTGGAGGACATGTTGAGAGCCTGGAGGACATGTTGAGAGCCTGGAGGACATGTTGAGATCCTGGAGGACATGTTCTCTTATCGGAGCATTTGGTAAGTCATTGGGGGACTTGTTCTGTGCCTGGTGAAAATGAACTATGATGACTGGAGGACTTGTTTTGAGATTGGAGGACTTGTTTTGAGATTGGAGGACTTGTTCTGAGTTTGATGTGGTTGTTCTGGTATTTTAAGACTTGTTCAGAACTTGGAGGACTTGTTGTCTTTTAGGAGCATTTGGTCTGTGATTTTAGAATTTGTTCTGTGCCTGGAGAGCTTGCAATGTGATTGAAAAATTTTTTCTGGGCTTGGAGGAATTGTTCTGAGTTTGGGGGACTTGTTCTGAATCTGAGGGACTTCTTCAGAGCTTGGAGGACTTGCTCAGAGCTTGGAGGACTCGTTCAGAGCTTGGAGGACTCGTTCAGAGCTTGGAGGACTCGTTCAGAGCTTGGAGGACTTGTTCTCTTTTAGGAGCATTTGGTCTGTGATTGGAGAATTTGTTCTCTGCCTGGAGAAGTTTAACTATATTTGGAGGACATGTTGAGAGCCTGGAGGACATGTTGAGAGCCTGGAGGACATGTTGAGAGCCTGGAGGACATGTTGAGAGCCTGGAGGACATATGTTGAGAGCCTGGAGGACATGTTGAGAGCCTGGAGGACATGTTCTCTTATCGGACCATTTGGTAAGTCATTGGGGGATATGTTCTGTGCCTGGTGAACATGAACTATGATGACTGGAGGACTTGTTTTGAGATTGGAGGACTTGTTTTGAGATTGGAGGACTTGTTCTGAGTTTGATGTGGTTGTTCTGATATTTTAAGACTTGTTCAGAGCTTGGAGGACTTGTTCAGAGCTTGGAGGACTTGTTCAGAGGTTGGAGGACTTGTTCAGATCTTGGAGGACTTGTTCTCTTTTAGGAGCATTTGGTCTGTGATCGTAGAATTTGTTCTGTGCCTGGAGAGCTTGCACTGTGCTTGAAAAATTTTTTATGGGCTTGGAGGAATTGTTCTGAGTTTGGGGGACTTGTTCTGAATCTGGGGGACTTGTTTTGAGTTACGGGAATTGTTCAGGGCTTGGAGGACTTGTTCAGGGCTTGGAGGACTTGTTCTCTTTTAGGAGCATTTGGTCTGTGATTGGAGAATTTCTTCTCTGCCTGTAGAAATTTCACTATATTTGGAGGACATGTTGAGAGCCTGGAGGACATGTTGAGAACCTGGAGGACATGTTGAGAGCCTGGAGGACATGTTGAGAGCCTGGAGGACATGTTGAGAGCCTGGAGGACATGTTGAGATCTTGGAGGACATGTTCTCTTATCGGAGCATTTGGTAAGTCATTGGGGGACTTGTTCTGTGCCTGCTGAACATGAACTGTGATGACTGGAGGACTTGTTTTGAGATTGGAGGACTTGTTCAGAGCTTGGAGGACATGTTCAGAGCTTGGAGGACATGTTCAGAGCTTGGAGGACTTGTTCAGAGCTTGGAGGACTTGTTCAGATCTTGGAGGACTTGTTCTCTTTTAGGAGCATTTGGTCTGTGATTGGAGAATTTGTTCTGTGCCTGGAGAGCTTGCACTGTGCTTGAAAAATTTTTTCTGGGCTTGGAGGAATTGTTCTGAGTTTGGGGGACTTGTTCTGAATCTGGGGGACTTGTTTTGAGTTACGGGAATTCTTCAGAGCTTGGAGGACTTGTTCAGAGCTTGGAGGACTTGTTCAGGGCTTGGAGGACTTGTTCAGGGCTTGGAGGACTTGTTCTCTTTTAGGAGCCTTTGGTCTGTGATTGGAGAATTTGTTCTCTGCCTGGAGAACTTTCACTATATTTGGAGGACATGTTGAGAGCCTGGAGGACATGTTGAGAGCCTGGAGGACATGTTGAGAGCCTGGAGGACATGTTGAGAGCCTGGAGGACATGTTGAGAGCCTGGAGGACATGTTGAGAGCCTGGAGGACATGTTGAGAGCCTGGAGGACATGTTCTCTTATCGGAGCATTTGGTAAGTCATTGGGGGACTTGTTCTGTGCCTGGTGAACATGAACTATAATGACTGGAGGACTTGTTTTGAGATTGGAGGACTTGTTTTGAGATTGGAGGACTTGTTTTGAGATTGGAGGACTTGTTTTGAGATTGGAGGACTTGTTTTGAGATTGGAGGACTTGTTTTGAGATTGGAGGACTTGTTTTGAGATTGGAGGACTTGTTTTGAGATTGGAGGACTTGTTTTGAGATTGGAGGACTTGTTCTCTTTTAGGAGCATTTGGTCTGTGATTTTAGAATTTGTTCTGTGCCGGAGAGCTTGCACTGTGCTTGAAAAATTTTTTCTGGGCTTGGAGGAATTGTTCTGAGTTTGGGGGACTTGTTCTGAATCTGGGGGACTTGTTTTGACCTAGGGGAATTGTTCAGAGCTTGGAGGACTTGTTCAGAGCTTGGAGGACTTGTTCAGAGCTTGGAGGACTTGTTCAGGGCTTGGAGGACTCGTTCTCTTTTAGGAGCATTTGGTCTGTGATTGGAGAATTTCTTCTCTGCCTGGAGAACTTTCACTATATTTGGAGGACATGTTGAGAGCCTGGAGGACATGTTGAGAGCCTGGAGGACATGTTGAGAGCCTGGAGGACATGTTGAGAGCCTGGAGGACATGTTGAGAGCCTGGAGGACATGTTGAGAGCCTGGAGGACATGTTCTCTTATCGGAGCAGTTGGTAAGTCATTGGGGGACTTGTTCTGTGCCTGGTGAACATGAACTATGATGACTGGAGGACTTGTTTTGAGATTGGAGGACTTGTTTTGAGATTGGAGGACTTGTTTTGAGATTGGAGGACTTGTTTTGAGATTGGAGGACTTGTTTTGAGATTGGAGGACTTGTTTTGAGATTGGAGGACTTGTTCTGAGTTTGATGTGGTTGTTCTGCTATTTTAAGACTTGTTCAGAGCTTGGAGGACTTGTTCTCTTTTAGGAGCATTTGGTCTGTGATTTTAGAATTTGTTCTGTGCTGGAGAGCTTGCACTGTGCTTGAAAAATTTTTTCTGGGCTTGGAGGAATTGTTCTGAGTTTGGGGGACTTGTTCTGAATCTGGGGGACTTGTTTTGAGCTAGGGGACTTGTTCAGAGCTTGGAGGACTTCTTCAGAGCTTGGAGGACTTGTTCAGAGCTTGGAGGACTTGTTCAGGGCTTGGAGGACTCGTTCTCTTTTAGGAGCATTTGGTCTGTGATTGGAGAATTTGTTCTCTGCCTGGAGAACTTTCACTATATTTGGAGGACATGTTGAGAGCCTGGAGGACATGTTGAGAGCCTGGAGGACATGTTGAGAGCCTGGAGGACATGTTGAGAGCCTGGAGGACATGTTGAGAGCCTGGAGGACATGTTGAGAGCCTGGAGGACATGTTGAGAGCCTGGAGGACATGTTGAGAGCCTGGAGGACATGTTGAGAGCCTGGAGGACATGTTCTCTTATCGGTGCATTTGGTAAGTCATTGGGGGATATGTTGTGTGCCTGGTGAACATGAACTATGATGACTGGAGGACTTGTTTTGAGATTGGAGGACTTGTTTTGAGATTGGAGGACTTGTTTTGAGATTGGAGGACTTGTTTTGAGATTGGAGGACTTGTTTTGAGATTGGAGGACTTGTTTTGAGATTGGAGGACTTGTTTTGAGATTGGAGGACTTGTTTTGAGATTGGAGGACTTGTTTTGAGATTGGAGGACTTGTTTTGAGATTGGAGGACTTGTTCTGAGTTTGATGTGGTTGTTCTGATATTTTAAGACTTGTTCAGAGCTTGGAGGACTTGTTCAGAGCTTGGAGGACTTGTTCAGAGCTTGGAGGTCTTGTTCAGAGGTTGGAGGACTTGTTCAGATCTTGGAGGACTTGTTCTCTTTTAGGAGCATTTGGTCTGTGATTGGAGAATTTGTTCTGTGCCTGGAGAGCTTGCACTGTGCTTGAAAAATTTTTTCTGGGCTTGGAGGAATTGTTCTGAGTTTGGGGGACTTGTTCTGAATCTGGGGGACTTGTTTTGAGTTAGGGGAATTGTTCAGAGCTTGGAGGACTTGTTCAGAGCTTGGAGGACTTGTTCAGGGCTTGGAGGACTTGTTCTCTTTTAGGAGCATTTGGTTTGTGATTGCAGAATTTCTTCTGTGCCTGGAGAAATTTCACTATATTTGGAGGACATGTTGAGAGCCTGGAGGACATGTTGAGAGCCTGGAGGACATGTTGAGAGCCTGGAGGACATGTTGAGAGCCTGGAGGACATGTTGAGAGCCTGGAGGACATGTTGAGAGCCTGGAGGACATGTTCTCTTATCGGAGCATTTGGTAAGTCATTGGGGGATATGTTCTGTGCCTGGTGAACATGAACTATGATGACTGGAGGACTTGTTTTGAGATTGGAGGACTTGTTTTGAGATTGGAGGACTTGTTTTGAGATTGGAGGACTTGTTTTGAGAATGGAGGACTTGTTTTGAGATTGGAGGACTTCTTCTGAGTTTGATGTGGTTGTTCTGATATTTTAAGACTTGTTCAGAGCTTGGAGGACTTGTTCAGAGCTTGGAGGACCTGTTCAGAGCTTGGAGGACTTGTTCAGAGCTTGGAGGACTTGTTCTCTTTTAGGAGCATTTGGTCTGTGATCGTAGAATTTGTTCTGTGCCTGGAGAGCTTGCACTGTGCTTGAAAAATTTTTTATGGGCTTGGAGGAATTGTTCTGAGTTTGGGGGACTTGTTCTGAATCTGGGGGACTTGTTTTGAGTTACGGGAATTGTTCAGAGCTTGGAGGACTTGTTCAGGGCTTGGAGGACTTGTTCTCTTTTAGGAGCATTTGGTCTGTGATTGGAGAATTTCTTCTCTGCCTGTAGAACTTTCACTATATTTGGAGGACATGTTGAGAGCCTGGAGGACATGTTGAGAACCTGGAGGACATGTTGAGAGCCTGGAGGACATGTTGAGAGCCTGGAGGACATGTTGAGATCCTGGAGGACATGTTCTCTTATCGGAGCATTTGGTAAGTCATTGGGGGACTTGTTCTGTGCCTGGTGAACATGAACTATGATGACTGGAGGACTTGTTTTGAGATTGGAGGACTTGTTTTGAGATTGGAGGATTTGTTCTGAGTTTGATGTGGTTGTTCTGATATTTTAAGACTTGTTCAGAACTTGGAGGACTTGTTGTCTTTTAGGAGCATTTGGTCTGTGATTTTAGAATTTGTTCTGTGCCTGGAGAGCTTGCAATGTGATTGAAAAATTTTTTCTGGGCTTGGAGGAATTGTTCTGAGTTTGGGGGACTTGTTCTGAATCTGAGGGACTTCTTCAGAGCTTGGAGGACTTGCTCAGTGCTTGGAGGACTCGTTCAGAGCTTGGAGGACTCGTTCAGAGCTTGGAGGACTCGTTCAGAGCTTGGAGGACTCGTTCAGGGCTTGGAGGACTTGTTCTCTTTTAGGAGCATTTGGTCTGTGATTGGAGAAGTTGTTCTCTGCCTGGAGAACTTTAACTATATTTGGAGGACATGTTGAGAGCCTGGAGGACATGTTGAGAGCCTGGAGGACATGTTGAGAGCCTGGAGGACATGTTCTCTTATCGGAGAACTTGGTAAGTCATTGGGGGACTTGTTCTGTGCCTGGTGAACATGAACTATGATGACTGGAGGACTTGTTTTGAGATTGGAGGACTTGTTTTGAGATTGGAGGACTTGTTTTGAGATTGGAGGACTTGTTCTGAGTTTGATGTGGTTGTTCTGCTATTTTAAGATTTGTTCAGAGCTTGGAGGACTTGTTCAGAGCTTGGAGGACTTGTTCAGAGCTTGGAGGACTTGTTCAGAGCTTGGAGGACTTGTTCAGAGCTTGGAGGACTTGTTCAGGGCTTGGAGGACTTGTTCTCTTTTAGGAGCATTTTGTTTGTGATTGCAGAACTTCTTCTGTGCCTGGAGAAATTTCACTATATTTGGAGGACATGTTGAGAGCCTGGAGGACATGTTGAGAGCCTGGAGGACATGTTGAGAGCCTGGAGGACATGTTGAGAGCCTGGAGGACATGTTGAGAGCCTGGAGGACATGTTGAGAGCCTGGAGGACATGTTGAGAGCCTGGAGGACATGTTGAGAGCCTGGAGGACATGTTGAGAGCCTGGAGGACATGTTGAGAGCCTGGAGGACATGTTCTCTTATCGGAGCATTTGGTAAGTCATTGGGGGATATGTTCTGTGCCTGGTGAACATGAACTATGATGACTGGAGGACTTGTTTTGAGATTGGAGGACTTGTTTTGAGATTGGAGGACTTGTTTTGAGATTGGAGGAATTCTTCTGAGTTTGATGTGGTTGTTCTGATATTTTAAGACTTGTTCAGAGCTTGGAGGACTTGTTCAGAGCTTGGAGGACTTGTTCAGAGCTTGGAGGACTTGTTCAGAGCTGGGAGGACTTGTTCAGAGCTTGGAGGACTTGTTCAGATCTTGGAGGACTTGTTCTCTTTTAGGAGCATTTGGTCTGTGATCGTAGAATTTGTTCTGTGCCTGGAGAGCTTGCCCTGTGCTTGAAAAATTTTTTCTGGGCTTGGAGGAATTGTTCTGAGTTTGGGGGACTTGTTCTGAATCTGGGGGACTTGTTTTGAGTTACGGGAATTGTTCAGAGCTTGGAGGACTTGTTCAGGGCTTGGAGGACTTCTTCTCTTTTAGGAGCATTTGGTCTGTGATTGGACAATTTCTTCTCTGCCTGTAGAACTTTCACTATATTTGGAGGACATGTTGAGAGCCTGGAGGACATGTTGAGAACCTGGAGGACATGTTGAGAGCCTGGAGGACATGTTGAGAGCCTGGAGGACATGTTGAGATCCTGGAGGACATGTTCTCTTATCGGAGCATTAGGTAAGTCATTGGGGGACTTGTTCTGTGCCTGGTGAACATGAACTATGATGACTGGAGGACTTGTTTTGAGATTGGAGGACTTGTTTTGAGATTGGAGGACTTGTTTTGAGATTGGAGGACTTGTTCTGAGTTTGATGTGGTTGTTCTGATATTTTAAGACTTGTTCAGAGCTTGGAGGACTTGTTCAGAGCTTGGAGGACTTGTTCTCTTTTAGGAGCATTTGGTCTGTGATTGGAGAATTTGTTCTGTGCCTGGAGAGCTTGCAGTGGGATTGAAAAATTTTTTCTGGGCTTGGAGGAATTGTTCTGAGTTTGGGGGACTTGTTCTGAATCTGGGGGACTTGTTTTGAGTTAGGGGAATTGTTCAGAGCTTGGAGGACTTGTTCAGAGCTTGGAGGACTTGTTCTCTTTTAGGAGCATTTGGTCTGTGATTGGAGAATTTGTTCTCTGCCTGGAGAACTTTCACTATATTTGGAGGACATGTTGAGAGCCTGGAGGACATGTTGAGAGCCTGGAGGACATGTTGAGAGCCTGGAGGACATGTTGAGAGCCTGGAGGACATGTTGAGAGCCTGGAGGACATGTTGAGAGCCTGGAGGACATGTTGAGAGCCTGGAGGACATGTTGAGAGCCTGGAGGACATGTTCTCTTATCGGAGCATTTGGTAAGTCATTGGGGGACTTGTTCTGTGCCTGGTGAACATGAACTATGATGACTGGAGGACTTGTTTTCAGATTGGAGGACTTGTTTTCAGATTGGAGGACTTGTTTTGAGATTGGAGGACTTGTTTTGAGATTGGAGGACTTGTTTTGAGATTGGAGGACTTGTTTTGAGATTGGAGGACTTGTTTTGAGTTTGATGTGGTTGTTCTGATATTTTAAGACTAGTTCAAGTTTGGAGGACTTTTTGTCTTTTAGGAGCATTTGGTCTGTGATTGGAGAATTTGTTCTGTGCCCAGAGAGCTTGCACTGTAATTGAAAAATTTTTTCTGGCCTTGGAGGAATTGTTCTGAGTTTGGGGGACTTGTTCTGAATCTGGGGGAGTTGTTTTGAGTTACGGGAATTGTTCAGAGCTTGGAGGACTTGTTCAGGGCTTGGAGGACTCGTTCTCTTTCAGGAGTATTTGGTCTGTGATTGGAGAATTTGTTCTCTGCCTGGAGAACTTTCACTATATTTGGAGGACATGTTGAGAGCCTGGAGGACATGTTGAGAGCCTGGAGGACATGTTGAGAGCCTGGAGGACATGTTGAGAGCCTGGAGGACATGTTGAGAGCCTGGAGGACATGTTGAGAGCCTGGAGGACATGTTGAGAGCCTGGAGGACATGTTGAGAGCCTGGAGGACATGTTGAGAGCCTGGAGGACATGTTCTCTTATCGGAGAACTTGGTAAGTCATTGGGGGACTTGTTCTGTGCCTGGTGAACATGAACTATGATGACTGGAGGACTTGTTTTGAGATTGGAGGACTTGTTTTGAGATTGGAGGACTTGTTTTGAGATTGGAGGACTTGTTCTGAGTTTGATGTGGTTGTTCTGCTATTTTAAGATTTGTTCAGAGCTTGGAGGACTTGTTCAGAGCTTGGAGGACTTGTTCAGAGCTTGGAGGACTTGTTCAGAGCTTGGAGGACTTGTTCAGAGCTTGGAGGACTTGTTCAGAGCTTGGAGGACTTGTTCAGGGCTTGGCGGACTTGTTCTCTTTTAGGAGCATTTGGTCTGTGATTGGAGAATTTGTTCTGTGCCTGGAGAGCTTGCACTGTGCTTGAAAAATTTTTTCTGGGCTTGGAGGAATTGTTCTGAGTTTAGGGGGACTTGTTCTGAATATGGGGGACTTGTTTTGAGTTACGGGAATTGTTCAGGGCTTGGAGGACTTGTTCAGAGGTTGAAGGACTTGTTCTCTTTTAGGAGCATTTGGTCTGTGATTGGAGAATTTCTTCTCTGCCTGGAGAACTTTCACTATATTTGGAGGACATGTTGAGAGCCTGGAGGCCATGTTGAGAGCCTGGAGGCCATGTTGAGAGCCTGGAGGCCATGTTGAGAGCCTGGAGGACATGTTGAGAGCCTGGAGGACATGTTGAGAGCCTGGAGGACATGTTGAGAGCCTGGAGGACATGTTGAGAGCCTGGAGGACATGTTCTCTTATCGGACCATTTGGTAAGTCATTGGGGGACTTGTTCTGTGCCTGGTGAACATGAACTATGATGACTGGAGGACTTGTTTTGAGATTGGAGGTCTTGTTTTGAGATTGGAGGACTTGTTTTGAGATTGGAGGACTTGTTTTGAGATTGGAGGACTTGTT
Organism: Ara ararauna; assembly: GCA_028858755.1. Lineage (NCBI taxonomy): Eukaryota > Metazoa > Chordata > Aves > Psittaciformes > Psittacidae > Ara > Ara ararauna. The sequence goes on along the minus strand of CM054383.1, from coordinate 255,802 downwards.
TTGAGATTGGAGGACTTGTTTTGAGATTGGAGGACTTGTTTTGAGATTGGAGGACTTGTTTTGAGATTGGAGGACTTGTTTTGAGATTGGAGGACTTGTTCTGAGTTTGATGTGGTTGTTCTGATATTTTAAGACTTGTTCAGAGCTTGGAGGACTTGTTCAGAGCTTGGAGGACTTGTTCTCTTTTAGGAGCATTTGGTCTGTGATTGGAGAATTTGTTCTGTGCCTGGAGAGCTTGCAGTGGGATTGAAAAATTTTTTCTGGGCTTGGAGGAATTGTTCTGAGTTTGGGGGACTTGTTCTGAATCTGGGGGACTTGTTTTGAGTTAGGGGAATTGTTCAGAGCTTGGAGGACTTGTTCAGAGCTTGGAGGACTTGTTCTCTTTTAGGAGCATTTGGTCTGTGATTGGAGAATTTGTTCTCTGCCTGGAGAACTTTCACTATATTTGGAGGACATGTTGAGAGCCTGGAGGACATGTTGAGAGCCTGGAGGACATGTTGAGAGCCTGGAGGACATGTTGAGAGCCTGGAGGACATGTTGAGAGCCTGGAGGACATGTTGAGAGCCTGGAGGACATGTTGAGAGCCTGGAGGACATGTTGAGAGCCTGGAGGACATGTTCTCTTATCGGAGCATTTGGTAAGTCATTGGGGGACTTGTTCTGTGCCTGGTGAACATGAACTATGATGACTGGAGGACTTGTTTTCAGATTGGAGGACTTGTTTTGAGATTGGAGGACTTGTTTTGAGATTGGAGGACTTGTTTTGAGATTGGAGGACTTGTTTTGAGATTGGAGGACTTGTTTTGAGTTTGATGTGGTTGTTCTGATATTTTAAGACTAGTTCAAGTTTGGAGGACTTTTTGTCTTTTAGGAGCATTTGGTCTGTGATTGGAGAATTTGTTCTGTGCCCAGAGAGCTTGCACTGTAATTGAAAAATTTTTTCTGGGCTTGGAGGAATTGTTCTGAGTTTGGGGGACTTGTTCTGAATCTGGGGGAGTTGTTTTGAGTTACGGGAATTGTTCAGAGCTTGGAGGACTTGTTCAGGGCTTGGAGGACTCGTTCTCTTTCAGGAGCATTTGGTCTGTGATTGGAGAATTTCTTCTCTGCCTGGAGAACTTTCACTATATTTGGAGGACATGTTGAGAGCCTGGAGGACATGTTGAGAGCCTGGAGGACATGTTGAGAGCCTGGAGGACATGTTGAGAGCCTGGAGGACATGTTGAGAGCCTGGAGGACATGTTGAGAGCCTGGAGGACATGTTGAGAGCCTGGAGGACATGTTGAGAGCCTGGAGGACATGTTGAGAGCCTGGAGGACATGTTGAGAGCCTGGAGGACATGTTGAGAGCCTGGAGGACATGTTCTCTTATCGGAGCAGTTGGTAAGTCATTGGGGGACTTGTTCTGTGCCTGGTGAACATGAACTATGATGACTGGAGGACTTGTTTTGAGATTGGAGGACTTGTTTTGAGATTGGAGGACTTGTTTTGAGATTGGAGGACTTGTTTTGAGATTGGAGGACTTGTTTTGAGATTGGAGGACTTGTTTTGAGATTGGAGGACTTGTTTTGAGATTGGAGGACTTGTTTTGAGATTGGAGGACTTGTTTTGAGATTGGAGGACTTGTTTTGAGATTGGAGGACTTGTTCTGAGTTTGATGTGGTTGTTCTGCTATTTTAAGACTTGTTCAGAGCTTGGAGGACTTGTTCTCTTTTAGGAGCATTTGGTCTGTGATTTTAGAATTTGTTCTGTGCCTGGAGAGCTTGCAATGTGATTGAAAAATTTTTTCTGGGCTTGGAGGAATTGTTCTGAGTTTGGGGGACTTGTTCTGAATCTGGGGGACTTGTTTTGAGCTAGGGGACTTCTTCAGAGCTTGGAGGACTTGTTCAGAGCTTGGAGGACTTGTTCAGAGCTTGGAGGACTTGTTCAGAGCTTGGAGGACTTGTTCAGAGCTTGGAGGACTTGTTCAGAGCTTGGAGGACTTGTTTTCTTTTACGAGCATTTGGTCTGTGATTGGAGAATTTGTTCTCTGCCTGGAGAACTTTAACTATATTTGGGGGACATGTTGAGAGCCTGGAGGACATGTTGAGAGCCTGGAGGACATGTTGAGAGCCTGGAGGACATGTTGAGAGCCTGGAGGACATGTTGAGATCCTGGAGGACATGTTCTCTTATCGGACCATTTGGTAAGTCATTGGGGGACTTGTTCTGTGCCTGGTGAACATGAACTATGATGACTGGAGGACTTGTTTTGAGATTGGAGGACTTGTTTTGAGATTGGAGGACTTGTTTTGAGATTGGAGGACTTGTTTTGAGATTGGAGGACTTGTTTTGAGATTGGAGGGCTTGTTTTGAGATTGGAGGACTTGTTCTGAGTTTGATGTGGTTGTTCTGCTATTTTAAGACTTGTTCAGAGCTTGGAGGACTTGTTCTCTTTTAGGAGCATTTGGTCTGTGATTTTAGAATTTGTTCTGTGCTGGAGAGCTTGCACTGTGCTTGAAAAATTTTTTCTGGGCTTGGAGGAATTGTTCTGAGTTTGGGGGACTTGTTCTGAATCTGGGGGACTTGTTTTGAGCTAGGGGACTTGTTCAGAGCTTGGAGGACTTCTTCAGAGCTTGGAGGACTTGTTCAGAGCTTGGAGGACTTGTTCAGGGCTTGGAGGACTCGTTCTCTTTTAGGAGCATTTGGTCTGTGATTGGAGAATTTGTTCTCTGCCTGGAGAACTTTCACTATATTTGGAGGACATGTTGAGAGCCTGGAGGACATGTTGAGAGCCTGGAGGACATGTTGAGAGCCTGGAGGACATGTTGAGAGCCTGGAGGACATGTTGAGAGCCTGGAGGACATGTTGAGAGCCTGGAGGACATGTTGAGAGCCTGGAGGACATGTTGAGAGCCTGGAGGACATGTTGAGAGCCTGGAGGACATGTTGAGAGCCTGGAGGACATGTTCTCTTATCGGAGCATTTGGTAAGTCATTGGGGGACTTGTTCTGTGCCTGGTGAACATGAACTATGATGACTGGAGGACTTGTTTTGAGATTGGAGGACTTGTTTTGAGATTGGAGGACTTGTTTTGAGATTGGAGGACTTGTTTTGAGATTGGAGGACTTGTTTTGAGATTGGAGGACTTGTTTTGAGTTTGATGTGGTTGTTCTGATATTTTAAGACTAGTTCAAGTTTGGAGGACTTTTTGTCTTTTAGGAGCATTTGGTCTGTGATTGGAGAATTTGTTCTGTGCCCAGAGAGCTTGCACTGTAATTGAAAAATTTTTTCTGGGCTTGGAGGAATTGTTCTGAGTTTGGGGGACTTGTTCTGAATCTGGGGGAGTTGTTTTGAGTTACGGGAATTGTTCAGAGCTTGGAGGACTTGTTCAGGGCTTGGAGGACTCGTTCTCTTTCAGGAGCATTTGGTCTGTGATTGGAGAATTTCTTCTCTGCCTGGAGAACTTTCACTATATTTGGAGGACATGTTGAGAGCCTGGAGGACATGTTGAGAGCCTGGAGGACATGTTGAGAGCCTGGAGGACATGTTGAGAGCCTGGAGGACATGTTGAGAGCCTGGAGGACATGTTGAGAGCCTGGAGGACATGTTGAGAGCCTGGAGGACATGTTGAGAGCCTGGAGGACATGTTGAGAGCCTGGAGGACATGTTGAGAGCCTGGAGGACATGTTCTCTTATCGGAGAACTTGGTAAGTCATTGGGGGACTTGTTCTGTGCCTGGTGAACATGAACTATGATGACTGGAGGACTTGTTTTGAGATTGGAGGACTTGTTTTGAGATTGGAGGACTTGTTTTGAGATTGGAGGACTTGTTTTGAGATTGGAGGACTTGTTTTGAGTTTGATGTGGTTGTTCTGCTATTTTAAGATTTGTTCAGAGCTTGGAGGACTTGTTCAGAGCTTGGAGGACTTGTTCAGAGCTTGGAGGACTTGTTCAGAGCTTGGAGGACTTGTTCAGGGCTTGGAGGACTTGTTCTCTTTTAGGAGCATTTTGTTTGTGATTGCAGAACTTCTTCTGTGCCTGGAGAAATTTCACTATATTTGGAGGACATGTTGAGAGCCTGGAGGACATGTTGAGAGCCTGGAGGACATGTTGAGAGCCTGGAGGACATGTTGAGAGCCTGGAGGACATGTTCTCTTATCGGAGCATTTGGTAAGTCATTGGGGGATATGTTCTGTGCCTGGTGAACATGAACTATGATGACTGGAGGACTTGTTTTGAGATTGGAGGACTTGTTTTGAGATTGGAGGACTTGTTTTGAGATTGGAGGAATTCTTCTGAGTTTGATGTGGTTGTTCTGATATTTTAAGACTTGTTCAGAGCTTGGAGGACTTGTTCAGAGCTTGGAGGACTTGTTCAGAGCTTGGAGGACTTGTTCAGAGCTGGGAGGACTTGTTCAGAGCTTGGAGGACTTGTTCAGATCTTGGAGGACTTGTTCTCTTTTAGGAGCATTTGGTCTGTGATCGTAGAATTTGTTCTGTGCCTGGAGAGCTTGCCCTGTGCTTGAAAAATTTTTTCTGGGCTTGGAGGAATTGTTCTGAGTTTGGGGGACTTGTTCTGAATCTGGGGGACTTGTTTTGAGTTACGGGAATTGTTCAGAGCTTGGAGGACTTGTTCAGGGCTTGGAGGACTTCTTCTCTTTTAGGAGCATTTGGTCTGTGATTGGACAATTTCTTCTCTGCCTGTAGAACTTTCACTATATTTGGAGGACATGTTGAGAGCCTGGAGGACATGTTGAGAACCTGGAGGACATGTTGAGAGCCTGGAGGACATGTTGAGAGCCTGGAGGACATGTTGAGATCCTGGAGGACATGTTCTCTTATCGGAGCATTAGGTAAGTCATTGGGGGACTTGTTCTGTGCCTGGTGAAAATGAACTATGATGACTGGAGGACTTGTTTTGAGATTGGAGGACTTGTTTTGAGATTGGAGGACTTGTTCTGAGTTTGATGTGGTTGTTCTGGTATTTTAAGACTTGTTCAGAACTTGGAGGACTTGTTGTCTTTTAGGAGCATTTGGTCTGTGATTTTAGAATTTGTTCTGTGCCTGGAGAGCTTGCAATGTGATTGAAAAATTTTTTCTGGGCTTGGAGGAATTGTTCTGAGTTTGGGGGACTTGTTCTGAATCTGAGGGACTTCTTCAGAGCTTGGAGGACTTGCTCAGAGCTTGGAGGACTCGTTCAGAGCTTGGAGGACTCGTTCAGAGCTTGGAGGACTCGTTCAGAGCTTGGAGGACTCGTTCAGAGCTTGGAGGACTTGTTCTCTTTTAGGAGCATTTGGTCTGTGATTGGAGAATTTGTTCTCTGCCTGGAGAAGTTTAACTATATTTGGAGGACATGTTGAGAGCCTGGAGGACATGTTGAGAGCCTGGAGGACATGTTGAGAGCCTGGAGGACATGTTGAGAGCCTGGAGGACATGTTGAGAGCCTGGAGGACATATGTTGAGAGCCTGGAGGACATGTTGAGAGCCTGGAGGACATGTTCTCTTATCGGACCATTTGGTAAGTCATTGGGGGATATGTTCTGTGCCTGGTGAACATGAACTATGATGACTGGAGGACTTGTTTTGAGATTGGAGGACTTGTTTTGAGATTGGAGGACTTGTTTTGAGTTTGGAGGACTTGTTCTGAGTTTGATGTGGTTGTTCTGATATTTTAAGACTTGTTCAGAGCTTGGAGGACTTGTTCAGAGCTGGGAGGACTTGTTCAGAGCTTGGAGGACTTGTTCAGATCTTGGAGGACTTGTTCTCTTTTAGGAGCATTTGGTCTGTGATCGTAGAATTTGTTCTGTGCCTGGAGAGCTTGCACTGTGCTTGAAAAATTTTTTCCGGGCTTGGAGGAATTGTTCTGAGTTTGGGGGACTTGTTCTGAATCTGGGGGACTTGTTTTGAGTTACGGGAATTGTTCAGGGCTTGGAGGACTTGTTCAGGGCTTGGAGGACTTGTTCTCTTTTAGGAGCATTTGGTCTGTGATTGGAGAATTTCTTCTCTGCCTGTAGAACTTTCACTATATTTGGAGGACATGTTGAGAGCCTGGAGGACATGTTGAGAACCTGGAGGACATGTTGAGAGCCTGGAGGACATGTTGAGAGCCTGGAGGACATGTTGAGAGCCTGGAGGACATGTTGAGATCTTGGAGGACATGTTCTCTTATCGGAGCATTTGGTAAGTCATTGGGGGACTTGTTCTGTGCCTGCTGAACATGAACTGTGATGACTGGAGGACTTGTTTTGAGATTGGAGGACTTGTTCAGAGCTTGGAGGACTTGTTCAGAGCTTGGAGGACATGTTCAGAGCTTGGAGGACTTGTTCAGAGCTTGGAGGACTTGTTCAGATCTTGGAGGACTTGTTCTCTTTTAGGAGCATTTGGTCTGTGATTGGAGAATTTGTTCTGTGCCTGGAGAGCTTGCACTGTGCTTGAAAAATTTTTTCTGGGCTTGGAGGAATTGTTCTGAGTTTGGGGGACTTGTTCTGAATCTGGGGGACTTGTTTTGAGTTACGGGAATTGTTCAGAGCTTGGAGGACTTGTTCAGAGCTTGGAGGACTTGTTCAGGGCTTGGAGGACTTGTTCAGGGCTTGGAGGACTTGTTCTCTTTTAGGAGCATTTGGTCTGTGATTGGAGAATTTGTTCTCTGCCTGGAGAACTTTCACTATATTTGGAGGACATGTTGAGAGACTGGAGGACATGTTGAGAACCTGGAGGACATGTTGAGAGCCTGGAGGACATGTTGAGAGCCTGGAGGACATGTTGAGAGCCTGGAGGACATGTTGAGAGCCTGGAGGACATGTTGAGAGCCTGGAGGACATGTTGAGAGCCTGGAGGACATGTTCTCTTATCGGAGCATTTGGTAAGTCATTGGGGGACTTGTTCTGTGCCTGGTGAACATGAACTATAATGACTGGAGGACTTGTTTTGAGATTGGAGGACTTGTTTTGAGATTGGAGGACTTGTTTTGAGATTGGAGGACTTGTTTTGAGATTGGAGGACTTGTTTTGAGATTGGAGGACTTGTTTTGAGATTGGAGGACTTGTTTTGAGATTGGAGGACTTGTTCTGAGTTTGATGTGGTTGTTCTGATATTTTAAGACTTGTTCAGAGCTTGGAGGACTTGTTGTCTTCTAGGAGCATTTGGTCTGTGATTTTAGAATTTGTTCTGTGCCTGGAGAGCTTGCAATGTGATTGAAAAATTTTTTCTGGGCTTGGAGGAATTGTTCTGAGTTTGGGGGACTTGTTCTGAATCTGGGGGACTTGTTTTGAGCTAGGGGACTTCTTCAGAGCTTGGAGGACTTGTTCAGAGCTTGGAGGACTTGTTCAGAGCTTGGAGGACTTGTTCAGAGCTTGGAGGACTTGTTCAGGGCTTGGAGGACTTGTTTTCTTTTACGAGCATTTGGTCTGTGATTGGAGAATTTGTTCTCTGCCTGGAGAACTTTAACTATATTTGGGGGACATGTTGAGAGCCTGGAGGACATGTTGAGAACCTGGAGGACATGTTGAGAGCCTGGAGGAGATGTTGAGAGGCTGGAGGACATGTTGAGATCCTGGAGGACATGTTCTCTTATCGGACCATTTGGTAAGTCATTGGGGGACTTGTTCTGTGCCTGGTGAACATGAACTATGATGACTGGAGGACTTGTTTTGAGATTGGAGGACTTGTTTTGAGATTGGAGGACTTGTTTTGAGATTGGAGGACTTGTTTTGAGATTGGAGGACTTGTTTTGAGATTGGAGGACTTGTTCTGAGTTTGATGTGGTTGTTCTGCTATTTTAAGACTTGTTCAGAGCTTGGAGGACTTGTTCTCTTTTAGGAGCATTTGGTCTGTGATTTTAGAATTTGTTCTGTGCTGGAGAGCTTGCACTGTGCTTGAAAAATTTTTTCTGGGCTTGGAGGAATTGTTCTGAGTTTGGGGGACTTGTTCTGAATCTGGGGGACTTGTTTTGAGCTAGGGGACTTGTTCAGAGCTTGGAGGACTTCTTCAGAGCTTGGAGGACTTGTTCAGAGCTTGGAGGACTTGTTCAGGGCTTGGAGGACTCGTTCTCTTTTAGGAGCATTTGGTCTGTGATTGGAGAATTTGTTCTCTGCCTGGAGAACTTTCACTATATTTGGAGGACATGTTGAGAGCCTGGAGGACATGTTGAGAGCCTGGAGGACATGTTGAGAGCCTGGAGGACATGTTGAGAGCCTGGAGGAAATGTTGAGAGCCTGGAGGACATGTTGAGAGCCTGGAGGACATGTTGAGAGCCTGGAGGACATGTTGAGAGCCTGGAGGACATGTTGAGAGCCTGGAGGACATGTTGAGAGCCTGGAGGACATGTTCTCTTATCGGACCATTTGGTAAGTCATTGGGGGATATGTTCTGTGCCTGGTGAACATGAACTATGATGACTGGAGGACTTGTTTTGAGATTGGAGGACTTGTTTTGAGATTGGAGGACTTGTTTTGAGATTGGAGGACTTGTTTTGAGATTGGAGGACTTGTTCTGAGTTTGATGTGGTTGTTCTGATATTTTAAGACTTGTTCAGAGCTTGGAGGACTTGTTCAGAGCTTGGAGGACTTGTTCAGAGCTTGGAGGACTTGTTCAGAGCTTGGAGGACTTGTTCAGATCTTGGAGGACTTGTTCTCTTTTAGGAGCATTTGGTCTGTGATTGGAGAATTTGTTCTGTGCCTGGAGAGCTTGCAGTGTGCTTGAAAAATTTTTTCTGGGCTTGGAGGAATTGTTCTGAGTTTGGGGGACTTGTTCTGAATCTGGGGGACTTGTTTTGAGTTACGGGACTTGTTCAGAGCTTGGAGGACTTGTTCAGAGCTTGGAGGACTTGTTCAGGGCTTGGAGGACTTGTTCTCTTTTAGGAGCATTTGGTTTGTGATTGCAGAACTTCTTCTGTGCCTGGAGAAATTTCACTATATTTGGAGGACATGTTGAGAGCCTGGAGGACATGTTGAGAGCCTGGAGGACATGTTGAGAGCCTGGAGGACATGTTGAGAGCCTGGAGGAGATGTTGAGAGCCTGGAGGACATGTTGAGAGCCTGGAGGACATGTTCTCTTATCGGAGCATTTGGTAAGTCATTGGGGGATATGTTCTGTGCCTGGTGAACATGAACTATGATGACTGGAGGACTTGTTTTGAGATTGGAGGACTTGTTTTGAGATTGGAGGACTTGTTTTGAGATTGGAGGAATTCTTCTGAGTTTGATGTGGTTGTTCTGATATTTTAAGACTTGTTCAGAGCTTGGAGGACTTGTTCAGAGCTTGGAGGACTTGTTCAGAGCTTGGAGGACTTGTTCAGAGCTGGGAGGACTTGTTCAGATCTTGGAGGACTTGTTCTCTTTTAGGAGCATTTGGTCTGTGATCGTAGAATTTGTTCTGTGCCTGGAGAGCTTGCCCTGTGCTTGAAAAATTTTTTCTGGGCTTGGAGGAATTGTTCTGAGTTTGGGGGACTTGTTCTGAATCTGGGGGACTTGTTTTGAGTTACGGGAATTGTTCAGAGCTTGGAGGACTTGTTCAGGGCTTGGAGGACTTGTTCTCTTTTAGGAGCATTTGGTCTGTGATTGGACAATTTCTTCTCTGCCTGTAGAACTTTCACTATATTTGGAGGACATGTTGAGAGCCTGGAGGACATGTTGAGAACCTGGAGGACATGTTGAGAGCCTGGAGGACATGTTGAGAGCCTGGAGGACATGTTGAGATCCTGGAGGACATGTTCTCTTATCGGAGCATTTGGTAAGTCATTGGGGGACTTGTTCTGTGCCTGGTGAAAATGAACTATGATGACTGGAGGACTTGTTTTGAGATTGGAGGACTTGTTTTGAGATTGGAGGACTTGTTCTGAGTTTGATGTGGTTGTTCTGGTATTTTAAGACTTGTTCAGAACTTGGAGGACTTGTTGTCTTTTAGGAGCATTTGGTCTGTGATTTTAGAATTTGTTCTGTGCCTGGAGAGCTTGCAATGTGATTGAAAAATTTTTTCTGGGCTTGGAGGAATTGTTCTGAGTTTGGGGGACTTGTTCTGAATCTGAGGGACTTCTTCAGAGCTTGGAGGACTTGCTCAGAGCTTGGAGGACTCGTTCAGAGCTTGGAGGACTCGTTCAGAGCTTGGAGGACTCGTTCAGAGCTTGGAGGACTTGTTCTCTTTTAGGAGCATTTGGTCTGTGATTGGAGAATTTGTTCTCTGCCTGGAGAAGTTTAACTATATTTGGAGGACATGTTGAGAGCCTGGAGGACATGTTGAGAGCCTGGAGGACATGTTGAGAGCCTGGAGGACATGTTGAGAGCCTGGAGGACATATGTTGAGAGCCTGGAGGACATGTTGAGAGCCTGGAGGACATGTTCTCTTATCGGACCATTTGGTAAGTCATTGGGGGATATGTTCTGTGCCTGGTGAACATGAACTATGATGACTGGAGGACTTGTTTTGAGATTGGAGGACTTGTTTTGAGATTGGAGGACTTGTTCTGAGTTTGATGTGGTTGTTCTGATATTTTAAGACTTGTTCAGAGCTTGGAGGACTTGTTCAGAGCTTGGAGGACTTGTTCAGAGGTTGGAGGACTTGTTCAGATCTTGGAGGACTTGTTCTCTTTTAGGAGCATTTGGTCTGTGATCGTAGAATTTGTTCTGTGCCTGGAGAGCTTGCACTGTGCTTGAAAAATTTTTTATGGGCTTGGAGGAATTGTTCTGAGTTTGGGGGACTTGTTCTGAATCTGGGGGACTTGTTTTGAGTTACGGGAATTGTTCAGGGCTTGGAGGACTTGTTCAGGGCTTGGAGGACTTGTTCTCTTTTAGGAGCATTTGGTCTGTGATTGGAGAATTTCTTCTCTGCCTGTAGAAATTTCACTATATTTGGAGGACATGTTGAGAGCCTGGAGGACATGTTGAGAACCTGGAGGACATGTTGAGAGCCTGGAGGACATGTTGAGAGCCTGGAGGACATGTTGAGAGCCTGGAGGACATGTTGAGATCTTGGAGGACATGTTCTCTTATCGGAGCATTTGGTAAGTCATTGGGGGACTTGTTCTGTGCCTGCTGAACATGAACTGTGATGACTGGAGGACTTGTTTTGAGATTGGAGGACTTGTTCAGAGCTTGGAGGACATGTTCAGAGCTTGGAGGACATGTTCAGAGCTTGGAGGACTTGTTCAGAGCTTGGAGGACTTGTTCAGATCTTGGAGGACTTGTTCTCTTTTAGGAGCATTTGGTCTGTGATTGGAGAATTTGTTCTGTGCCTGGAGAGCTTGCACTGTGCTTGAAAAATTTTTTCTGGGCTTGGAGGAATTGTTCTGAGTTTGGGGGACTTGTTCTGAATCTGGGGGACTTGTTTTGAGTTACGGGAATTCTTCAGAGCTTGGAGGACTTGTTCAGAGCTTGGAGGACTTGTTCAGGGCTTGGAGGACTTGTTCAGGGCTTGGAGGACTTGTTCTCTTTTAGGAGCCTTTGGTCTGTGATTGGAGAATTTGTTCTCTGCCTGGAGAACTTTCACTATATTTGGAGGACATGTTGAGAGCCTGGAGGACATGTTGAGAGCCTGGAGGACATGTTGAGAGCCTGGAGGACATGTTGAGAGCCTGGAGGACATGTTGAGAGCCTGGAGGACATGTTGAGAGCCTGGAGGACATGTTGAGAGCCTGGAGGACATGTTCTCTTATCGGAGCATTTGGTAAGTCATTGGGGGACTTGTTCTGTGCCTGGTGAACATGAACTATAATGACTGGAGGACTTGTTTTGAGATTGGAGGACTTGTTTTGAGATTGGAGGACTTGTTTTGAGATTGGAGGACTTGTTTTGAGATTGGAGGACTTGTTTTGAGATTGGAGGACTTGTTTTGAGATTGGAGGACTTGTTTTGAGATTGGAGGACTTGTTTTGAGATTGGAGGACTTGTTTTGAGATTGGAGGACTTGTTCTCTTTTAGGAGCATTTGGTCTGTGATTTTAGAATTTGTTCTGTGCCGGAGAGCTTGCACTGTGCTTGAAAAATTTTTTCTGGGCTTGGAGGAATTGTTCTGAGTTTGGGGGACTTGTTCTGAATCTGGGGGACTTGTTTTGACCTAGGGGAATTGTTCAGAGCTTGGAGGACTTGTTCAGAGCTTGGAGGACTTGTTCAGAGCTTGGAGGACTTGTTCAGGGCTTGGAGGACTCGTTCTCTTTTAGGAGCATTTGGTCTGTGATTGGAGAATTTCTTCTCTGCCTGGAGAACTTTCACTATATTTGGAGGACATGTTGAGAGCCTGGAGGACATGTTGAGAGCCTGGAGGACATGTTGAGAGCCTGGAGGACATGTTGAGAGCCTGGAGGACATGTTGAGAGCCTGGAGGACATGTTGAGAGCCTGGAGGACATGTTCTCTTATCGGAGCAGTTGGTAAGTCATTGGGGGACTTGTTCTGTGCCTGGTGAACATGAACTATGATGACTGGAGGACTTGTTTTGAGATTGGAGGACTTGTTTTGAGATTGGAGGACTTGTTTTGAGATTGGAGGACTTGTTTTGAGATTGGAGGACTTGTTTTGAGATTGGAGGACTTGTTTTGAGATTGGAGGACTTGTTCTGAGTTTGATGTGGTTGTTCTGCTATTTTAAGACTTGTTCAGAGCTTGGAGGACTTGTTCTCTTTTAGGAGCATTTGGTCTGTGATTTTAGAATTTGTTCTGTGCTGGAGAGCTTGCACTGTGCTTGAAAAATTTTTTCTGGGCTTGGAGGAATTGTTCTGAGTTTGGGGGACTTGTTCTGAATCTGGGGGACTTGTTTTGAGCTAGGGGACTTGTTCAGAGCTTGGAGGACTTCTTCAGAGCTTGGAGGACTTGTTCAGAGCTTGGAGGACTTGTTCAGGGCTTGGAGGACTCGTTCTCTTTTAGGAGCATTTGGTCTGTGATTGGAGAATTTGTTCTCTGCCTGGAGAACTTTCACTATATTTGGAGGACATGTTGAGAGCCTGGAGGACATGTTGAGAGCCTGGAGGACATGTTGAGAGCCTGGAGGACATGTTGAGAGCCTGGAGGACATGTTGAGAGCCTGGAGGACATGTTGAGAGCCTGGAGGACATGTTGAGAGCCTGGAGGACATGTTGAGAGCCTGGAGGACATGTTGAGAGCCTGGAGGACATGTTCTCTTATCGGTGCATTTGGTAAGTCATTGGGGGATATGTTGTGTGCCTGGTGAACATGAACTATGATGACTGGAGGACTTGTTTTGAGATTGGAGGACTTGTTTTGAGATTGGAGGACTTGTTTTGAGATTGGAGGACTTGTTTTGAGATTGGAGGACTTGTTTTGAGATTGGAGGACTTGTTTTGAGATTGGAGGACTTGTTTTGAGATTGGAGGACTTGTTTTGAGATTGGAGGACTTGTTTTGAGATTGGAGGACTTGTTTTGAGATTGGAGGACTTGTTCTGAGTTTGATGTGGTTGTTCTGATATTTTAAGACTTGTTCAGAGCTTGGAGGACTTGTTCAGAGCTTGGAGGACTTGTTCAGAGCTTGGAGGTCTTGTTCAGAGGTTGGAGGACTTGTTCAGATCTTGGAGGACTTGTTCTCTTTTAGGAGCATTTGGTCTGTGATTGGAGAATTTGTTCTGTGCCTGGAGAGCTTGCACTGTGCTTGAAAAATTTTTTCTGGGCTTGGAGGAATTGTTCTGAGTTTGGGGGACTTGTTCTGAATCTGGGGGACTTGTTTTGAGTTAGGGGAATTGTTCAGAGCTTGGAGGACTTGTTCAGAGCTTGGAGGACTTGTTCAGGGCTTGGAGGACTTGTTCTCTTTTAGGAGCATTTGGTTTGTGATTGCAGAATTTCTTCTGTGCCTGGAGAAATTTCACTATATTTGGAGGACATGTTGAGAGCCTGGAGGACATGTTGAGAGCCTGGAGGACATGTTGAGAGCCTGGAGGACATGTTGAGAGCCTGGAGGACATGTTGAGAGCCTGGAGGACATGTTGAGAGCCTGGAGGACATGTTCTCTTATCGGAGCATTTGGTAAGTCATTGGGGGATATGTTCTGTGCCTGGTGAACATGAACTATGATGACTGGAGGACTTGTTTTGAGATTGGAGGACTTGTTTTGAGATTGGAGGACTTGTTTTGAGATTGGAGGACTTGTTTTGAGAATGGAGGACTTGTTTTGAGATTGGAGGACTTCTTCTGAGTTTGATGTGGTTGTTCTGATATTTTAAGACTTGTTCAGAGCTTGGAGGACTTGTTCAGAGCTTGGAGGACCTGTTCAGAGCTTGGAGGACTTGTTCAGAGCTTGGAGGACTTGTTCTCTTTTAGGAGCATTTGGTCTGTGATCGTAGAATTTGTTCTGTGCCTGGAGAGCTTGCACTGTGCTTGAAAAATTTTTTATGGGCTTGGAGGAATTGTTCTGAGTTTGGGGGACTTGTTCTGAATCTGGGGGACTTGTTTTGAGTTACGGGAATTGTTCAGAGCTTGGAGGACTTGTTCAGGGCTTGGAGGACTTGTTCTCTTTTAGGAGCATTTGGTCTGTGATTGGAGAATTTCTTCTCTGCCTGTAGAACTTTCACTATATTTGGAGGACATGTTGAGAGCCTGGAGGACATGTTGAGAACCTGGAGGACATGTTGAGAGCCTGGAGGACATGTTGAGAGCCTGGAGGACATGTTGAGATCCTGGAGGACATGTTCTCTTATCGGAGCATTTGGTAAGTCATTGGGGGACTTGTTCTGTGCCTGGTGAACATGAACTATGATGACTGGAGGACTTGTTTTGAGATTGGAGGACTTGTTTTGAGATTGGAGGATTTGTTCTGAGTTTGATGTGGTTGTTCTGATATTTTAAGACTTGTTCAGAACTTGGAGGACTTGTTGTCTTTTAGGAGCATTTGGTCTGTGATTTTAGAATTTGTTCTGTGCCTGGAGAGCTTGCAATGTGATTGAAAAATTTTTTCTGGGCTTGGAGGAATTGTTCTGAGTTTGGGGGACTTGTTCTGAATCTGAGGGACTTCTTCAGAGCTTGGAGGACTTGCTCAGTGCTTGGAGGACTCGTTCAGAGCTTGGAGGACTCGTTCAGAGCTTGGAGGACTCGTTCAGAGCTTGGAGGACTCGTTCAGGGCTTGGAGGACTTGTTCTCTTTTAGGAGCATTTGGTCTGTGATTGGAGAAGTTGTTCTCTGCCTGGAGAACTTTAACTATATTTGGAGGACATGTTGAGAGCCTGGAGGACATGTTGAGAGCCTGGAGGACATGTTGAGAGCCTGGAGGACATGTTGAGAGCCTGGAGGACATGTTGAGAGCCTGGAGGACATGTTGAGAGCCTGGAGGACATGTTGAGAGCCTGGAGGACATGTTCTCTTATCGGAGCAGTTGGTAAGTCATTGGGGGACTTGTTCTGTGCCTGCTGAACATGAACTATGATGACTGGAGGACTTGTTTTGAGATTGGAGGACTTGTTTTGAGATTGGAGGACTTGTTTTGAGATTGGAGGACTTGTTTTGAGATTGGAGGACTTGTTTTGAGATTGGAGGACTTGTTCTGAGTTTGATGTGGTTGTTCTGATATTTTAAGACTTGTTCAGAGCTTGGAGGACTTGTTGTCTTCTAGGAGCATTTGGTCTGTGATTTTAGAATTTGTTCTGTGCCTGGAGAGCTTGCAATGTGATTGAAAAATTTTTTCTGGGCTTGGAGGAATTGTTCTGAGTTTGGGGGACTTGTTCTGAATCTGGGGGACTTGTTTTGAGCTAGGGGACTTCTTCAGAGCTTGGAGGACTTGTTCAGAGCTTGGAGGACTTGTTCAGAGCTTGGAGGACTTGTTCAGAGCTTGGAGGACTTGTTCAGGGCTTGGAGGACTTGTTTTCTTTTACGAGCATTTGGTCTGTGATTGGAGAATTTGTTCTCTGCCTGGAGAACTTTAACTATATTTGGGGGACATGTTGAGAGCCTGGAGGACATGTTGAGAACCTGGAGGACATGTTGAGAGCCTGGAGGAGATGTTGAGAGGCTGGAGGACATGTTGAGATCCTGGAGGACATGTTCTCTTATCGGACCATTTGGTAAGTCATTGGGGGACTTGTTCTGTGCCTGGTGAACATGAACTATGATGACTGGAGGACTTGTTTTGAGATTGGAGGACTTGTTTTGAGATTGGAGGACTTGTTTTGAGATTGGAGGACTTGTTTTGAGATTGGAGGACTTGTTTTGAGATTGGAGGACTTGTTCTGAGTTTGATGTGGTTGTTCTGCTATTTTAAGACTTGTTCAGAGCTTGGAGGACTTGTTCTCTTTTAGGAGCATTTGGTCTGTGATTTTAGAATTTGTTCTGTGCTGGAGAGCTTGCACTGTGCTTGAAAAATTTTTTCTGGGCTTGGAGGAATTGTTCTGAGTTTGGGGGACTTGTTCTGAATCTGGGGGACTTGTTTTGAGCTAGGGGACTTGTTCAGAGCTTGGAGGACTTCTTCAGAGCTTGGAGGACTTGTTCAGAGCTTGGAGGACTTGTTCAGGGCTTGGAGGACTCGTTCTCTTTTAGGAGCATTTGGTCTGTGATTGGAGAATTTGTTCTCTGCCTGGAGAACTTTCACTATATTTGGAGGACATGTTGAGAGCCTGGAGGACATGTTGAGAGCCTGGAGGACATGTTGAGAGCCTGGAGGACATGTTGAGAGCCTGGAGGACATGTTGAGAGCCTGGAGGACATGTTGAGAGCCTGGAGGACATGTTGAGAGCCTGGAGGACATGTTGAGAGCCTGGAGGACATGTTCTCTTATCGGTGCATTTGGTAAGTCATTGGGGGATATGTTCTGTGCCTGGTGAACATGAACTATGATGACTGGAGGACTTGTTTTGAGATTGGAGGACTTGTTTTGAGATTGGAGGACTTGTTTTGAGATTGGAGGACTTGTTTTGAGATTGGAGGACTTGTTTTGAGATTGGAGGACTTGTTTTGAGATTGGAGGACTTGTTTTGAGATTGGAGGACTTGTTTTGAGATTGGAGGACTTGTTTTGAGATTGGAGGACTTGTTCTGAGTTTGATGTGGTTGTTCTGATATTTTAAGACTTGTTCAGAGCTTGGAGGACTTGTTCAGAGCTTGGAGGACTTGTTCAGAGCTTGGAGGTCTTGTTCAGAGGTTGGAGGACTTGTTCAGATCTTGGAGGACTTGTTCTCTTTTAGGAGCATTTGGTCTGTGATTGGAGAATTTGTTCTGTGCCTGGAGAGCTTGCACTGTGCTTGAAAAATTTTTTCTGGGCTTGGAGGAATTGTTCTGAGTTTGGGGGACTTGTTCTGAATCTGGGGGACTTGTTTTGAGTTAGGGGAATTGTTCAGAGCTTGGAGGACTTGTTCAGAGCTTGGAGGACTTGTTCAGGGCTTGGAGGACTTGTTCTCTTTTAGGAGCATTTGGTTTGTGATTGCAGAATTTCTTCTGTGCCTGGAGAAATTTCACTATATTTGGAGGACATGTTGAGAGCCTGGAGGACATGTTGAGAGCCTGGAGGACATGTTGAGAGCCTGGAGGACATGTTGAGAGCCTGGAGGACATGTTGAGAGCCTGGAGGACATGTTGAGAGCCTGGAGGACATGTTCTCTTATCGGAGCATTTGGTAAGTCATTGGGGGATATGTTCTGTGCCTGGTGAACATGAACTATGATGACTGGAGGACTTGTTTTGAGATTGGAGGACTTGTTTTGAGATTGGAGGACTTGTTTTGAGATTGGAGGACTTGTTTTGAGAATGGAGGACTTGTTTTGAGATTGGAGGACTTCTTCTGAGTTTGATGTGGTTGTTCTGATATTTTAAGACTTGTTCAGAGCTTGGAGGACTTGTTCAGAGCTTGGAGGACCTGTTCAGAGCTTGGAGGACTTGTTCAGAGCTTGGAGGACTTGTTCTCTTTTAGGAGCATTTGGTCTGTGATCGTAGAATTTGTTCTGTGCCTGGAGAGCTTGCACTGTGCTTGAAAAATTTTTTATGGGCTTGGAGGAATTGTTCTGAGTTTGGGGGACTTGTTCTGAATCTGGGGGACTTGTTTTGAGTTACGGGAATTGTTCAGAGCTTGGAGGACTTGTTCAGGGCTTGGAGGACTTGTTCTCTTTTAGGAGCATTTGGTCTGTGATTGGAGAATTTCTTCTCTGCCTGTAGAACTTTCACTATATTTGGAGGACATGTTGAGAGCCTGGAGGACATGTTGAGAACCTGGAGGACATGTTGAGAGCCTGGAGGACATGTTGAGAGCCTGGAGGACATGTTGAGATCCTGGAGGACATGTTCTCTTATCGGAGCATTTGGTAAGTCATTGGGGGACTTGTTCTGTGCCTGGTGAACATGAACTATGATGACTGGAGGACTTGTTTTGAGATTGGAGGACTTGTTTTGAGATTGGAGGATTTGTTCTGAGTTTGATGTGGTTGTTCTGATATTTTAAGACTTGTTCAGAACTTGGAGGACTTGTTGTCTTTTAGGAGCATTTGGTCTGTGATTTTAGAATTTGTTCTGTGCCTGGAGAGCTTGCAATGTGATTGAAAAATTTTTTCTGGGCTTGGAGGAATTGTTCTGAGTTTGGGGGACTTGTTCTGAATCTGAGGGACTTCTTCAGAGCTTGGAGGACTTGCTCAGTGCTTGGAGGACTCGTTCAGAGCTTGGAGGACTCGTTCAGAGCTTGGAGGACTCGTTCAGAGCTTGGAGGACTCGTTCAGGGCTTGGAGGACTTGTTCTCTTTTAGGAGCATTTGGTCTGTGATTGGAGAATTTGTTCTCTGCCTGGAGAACTTTAACTATATTTGGAGGACATGTTGAGAGCCTGGAGGACATGTTGAGAGCCTGGAGGACATGTTGAGAGCCTGGAGGACATGTTGAGAGCCTGGAGGACATGTTGAGAGCCTGGAGGACATGTTCTCTTATCGGAGCAGTTGGTAAGTCATTGGGGGACTTGTTCTGTGCCTGCTGAACATGAACTATGATGACTGGAGGACTTGTTTTGAGATTGGAGGACTTGTTTTGAGATTGGAGGACTTGTTTTGAGATTGGAGGACTTGTTTTGAGATTGGAGGACTTGTTCTGAGTTTGATGTGGTTGTTCTGCTATTTTAAGACTTGTTCAGAGCTTGGAGGACTTGTTCTCTTTTAGGAGCATTTGGTCTGTGATTTTAGAATTTGTTCTGTGCTGGAGAGCTTGCACTGTGCTTGAAAAATTTTTTCTGGGCTTGGAGGAATTGTTCTGAGTTTGGGGGACTTGTTCTGAATCTGGGGGACTTGTTTTGAGCTAGGGGACTTGTTCAGAGCTTGGAGGACTTGTTCAGAGCTTGGAGGACTTGTTCAGAGCTTGGAGGACTTGTTCAGAGCTTGGAGGACTTGTTCACGGCTTGGAGGACTCGTTCTCTTTTAGGAGCATTTGGTCTGTGATTGGAGAATTTGTTCTCTGCCTGGAGAACTTTCACTATATTTGGAGGACATGTTGAGAGCCTGGAGGACATGTTGAGAGCCTGGAGGACATGTTGAGAGCCTGGAGGACATGTTGAGAGCCTGGAGGACATGTTGAGAGCCTGGAGGACATGTTGAGAGCCTGGAGGACATGTTGAGAGCCTGGAGGACATGTTGAGAGCCTGGAGGACATGTTGAGAGCCTGGAGGACATGTTCTCTTATCGGTGCATTTGGTAAGTCATTGTGGGATATGTTCTGTGCCTGGTGAACATGAACTATGATGACTGGAGGACTTGTTTTGAGATTGGAGGACTTGTTTTGAGATTGGAGGACTTGTTTTGAGATTGGAGGAATTGTTTTGAGATTGGAGGACTTCTTCTGAGTTTGATGTGGTTGTTCTGATATTTTAAGACTTGTTCAGAGCTTGGAGGACTTGTTCAGAGCTTGGAGGACTTGTTCAGAGCTTGGAGGTCTTGTTCAGAGGTTGGAGGACTTGTTCAGATCTTGGAGGACTTGTTCTCTTTTAGGAGCATTTGGTCTGTGATTGGAGAATTTGTTCTGTGCCTGGAGAGCTTGCACTGTGCTTGAAAAATTTTTTCTGGGCTTGGAGGAATTGTTCTGAGTTTGGGGGACTTGTTCTGAATCTGGGGGACTTGTTTTGAGTTAGGGGAATTGTTCAGAGCTTGGAGGACTTGTTCAGAGCTTGGAGGACTTGTTCAGGGCTTGGAGGACTTGTTCTCTTTTAGGAGCATTTGGTTTGTGATTGCAGAATTTCTTCTGTGCCTGGAGAAATTTCACTATATTTGGAGGACATGTTGAGAGCCTGGAGGACATGTTGAGAGCCTGGAGGACATGTTGAGAGCCTGGAGGACATGTTGAGAGCCTGGAGGACATGTTGAGAGCCTGGAGGACATGTTGAGAGCCTGGAGGACATGTTGAGAGCCTGGAGGACATGTTGAGAGCCTGGAGGACATGTTGAGAGCCTGGAGGACATGTTGAGAGCCTGGAGGACATGTTGAGAGCCTGGAGGACATGTTCTCTTATCGGAGCATTTGGTAAGTCATTGGGGGATATGTTCTGTGCCTGGTGAACATGAACTATGATGACTGGAGGACTTGTTTTGAGATTGGAGGACTTGTTTTGAGATTGGAGGACTTGTTTTGAGATTGGAGGACTTGTTTTGAGATTGGAGGACTTCTTCTGAGTTTGATGTGGTTGTTCTGATATTTTAAGACTTGTTCAGAGCTTGGAGGACCTGTTCAGAGCTTGGAGGACCTGTTCAGAGCTTGGAGGACTTGTTCAGAGCTTGGAGGACTTGTTCTCTTTTAGGAGCATTTGGTCTGTGATCGTAGAATTTGTTCTGTGCCTGGAGAGCTTGCACTGTGCTTGAAAAATTTTTTATGGGCTTGGAGGAATTGTTCTGAGTTTGGGGGACTTGTTCTGAATCTGGGGGACTTGTTTTGAGTTACGGGAATTGTTCAGAGCTTGGAGGACTTGTTCAGGGCTTGGAGGACTTGTTCTCTTTTAGGAGCATTTGGTTTGTGATTGCAGAATTTCTTCTGTGCCTGGAGAAATTTCACTATATTTGGAGGACATGTTGAGAGCCTGGAGGACATGTTGAGAGCCTGGAGGACATGTTGAGAGCCTGGAGGACATGTTGAGAGCCTGGAGGACATGTTGAGAGCCTGGAGGACATGTTGAGAGCCTGGAGGACATGTTGAGAGCCTGGAGGACATGTTGAGAGCCTGGAGGACATGTTGAGAGCCTGGAGGACATGTTCTCTTATCGGAGCATTTGGTAAGTCATTGGGGGATATGTTCTGTGCCTGGTGAACATGAACTATGATGACTGGAGGACTTGTTTTGAGATTGGAGGACTTGTTTTGAGATTGGAGGACTTGTTTTGAGATTGGAGGACTTGTTTTGAGATTGGAGGACTTGTTTTGAGATTGGAGGACTTGTTTTGAGATTGGAGGACTTGTTTTGAGATTGGAGGACTTGTTTTGAGATTGGAGGACTTGTTTTGAGATTGGAGGACTTGTTTTGAGATTGGAGGACTTGTTTTGAGATTGGAGGACTTGTTCTCTTTTAGGAGCATTTGGTCTGTGATTTTAGAATTTGTTCTGTGCCGGAGAGCTTGCACTGTGCTTGAAAAATTTTTTCTGGGCTTGGAGGAATTGTTCTGAGTTTGGGGGACTTGTTCTGAATCTGGGGGACTTGTTTTGAGTTACGGGAATTGTTCAGAGCTTGGAGGACTTGTTCAGGGCTTGGAGGACTTGTTCTCTTTTAGGAGCATTTGGTCTGTGATTGGAGAATTTCTTCTCTGCCTGTAGAACTTTCACTATATTTGGAGGACATGTTGAGAGCCTGGAGGACATGTTGAGTACCTGGAGGACATGTTGAGAGCCTGGAGGACATGTTGAGAGCCTGGAGGACATGTTGAGATCCTGGAGGACATGTTCTCTTATCGGAGCATTTGTTAAGTCATTGGGGGACTTGTTCTGTGCCTGGTGAACATGAACTATGATGACTGGAGTACTTGTTTTGAGATTGGAGGACTTGTTTTGAGATTGGAGGATTTGTTCTGAGTTTGATGTGGTTGTTCTGATATTTTAAGACTTGTTCAGAACTTGGAGGACTTGTTGTCTTTTAGGAGCATTTGGTCTGTGATTTTAGAATTTGTTCTGTGCCTGGAGAGCTTGCAATGTGATTGAAAAATTTTTTCTGGGCTTGGAGGAATTGTTCTGAGTTTGGGGGACTTGTTCTGAATCTGAGGGACTTCTTCAGAGCTTGGAGGACTTGCTCAGTGCTTGGAGGACTCGTTCAGAGCTTGGAGGACTCGTTCAGAGCTTGGAGGACTCGTTCAGAGCTTGGAGGACTCGTTCAGGGCTTGGAGGACTTGTTCTCTTTTAGGAGCATTTGGTCTGTGATTGGAGAATTTGTTCTCTGCCTGGAGAACTTTAACTATATTTGGAGGACATGTTGAGAGCCTGGAGGACATGTTGAGAGCCTGGAGGACATGTTGAGAGCCTGGAGGACATGTTGAGAGCCTGGAGGACATGTTGAGAGCCTGGAGGACATGTTGAGAGCCTGGAGGACATGTTGAGAGCCTGGAGGACATGTTGAGAGCCTGGAGGACATGTTGAGAGCCTGGAGGACATGTTCTCTTATCGGAGCAGTTGGTAAGTCATTGGGGGACTTGTTCTGTGCCTGGTGAACATGAACTATGATGACTGGAGGACTTGTTTTGAGATTGGAGGACTTGTTTTGAGATTGGAGGACTTGTTTTGAGATTGGAGGACTTGTTTTGAGATTGGAGGACTTGTTCTGAGTTTGATGTGGTTGTTCTGCTATTTTAAGACTTGTTCAGAGCTTGGAGGACTTGTTCTCTTTTAGGAGCATTTGGTCTGTGATTTTAGAATTTGTTCTGTGCTGGAGAGCTTGCACTGTGCTTGAAAAATTTTTTCTGGGCTTGGAGGAATTGTTCTGAGTTTGGGGGACTTGTTCTGAATCTGGGGGACTTGTTTTGAGCTAGGGGACTTGTTCAGAGCTTGGAGGACTTCTTCAGAGCTTGGAGGACTTGTTCAGAGCTTGGAGGACTTGTTCAGGGCTTGGAGGACTCGTTCTCTTTTAGGAGCATTTGGTCTGTGATTGGAGAATTTGTTCTCTGCCTGGAGAACTTTCACTATATTTGGAGGACATGTTGAGAGCCTGGAGGACATGTTGAGAGCCTGGAGGACATGTTGAGAGCCTGGAGGACATGTTGAGAGCCTGGAGGACATGTTGAGAGCCTGGAGGACATGTTGAGAGCCTGGAGGACATGTTCTCTTATCGGTGCATTTGGTAAGTCATTGTGGGATATGTTCTGTGCCTGGTGAACATGAACTATGATGACTGGAGGACTTGTTTTGAGATTGGAGGACTTGTTTTGAGATTGGAGGACTTGTTTTGAGATTGGAGGACTTGTTTTGAGATTGGAGGACTTGTTTTGAGATTGGAGGACTTCTTCTGAGTTTGATGTGGTTGTTCTGATATTTTAAGACTTGTTCAGAGCTTGGAGGACTTCTTCAGAGCTTGGAGGACTTGTTCAGAGCTTGGAGGTCTTGTTCAGAGGTTGGAGGACTTGTTCAGATCTTGGAGGACTTGTTCTCTTTTAGGAGCATTTGGTCTGTGATTGGAGAATTTGTTCTGTGCCTGGAGAGCTTGCACTGTGCTTGAAAAATTTTTTCTGGGCTTGGAGGAATTGTTCTGAGTTTGGGGGACTTGTTCTGAATCTGGGGGACTTGTTTTGAGTTAGGGGAATTGTTCAGAGCTTGGAGGATTTGTTCAGAGCTTGGAGGACTTGTTCAGGGCTTGGAGGACTTGTTCTCTTTTAGGAGCATTTGGTTTGTGATTGCAAAATTTCTTCTGTGCCTGGAGAAATTTCACTATATTTGGAGGACATGTTGAGAGCCTGGAGGACATGTTGAGAGCCTGGAGGACATGTTGAGAGCCTGGAGGACATGTTGAGAGCCTGGAGGACATGTTGAGAGCCTGGAGGACATGTTGAGAGCCTGGAGGACATGTTCTCTTATCGGAGCATTTGGTAAGTCATTGGGGGATATGTTCTGTGCCTGGTGAACATGAACTATGATGACTGGAGGACTTGTTTTGAGATTGGAGGACTTGTTTTGAGATTGGAGGACTTGTTTTGAGATTGGAGGACTTGTTTTGAGATTGGAGGACTTCTTCTGAGTTTGATGTGGTTCTTCTGATATTTTAAGACTTGTTCAGAGCTTGGAGGACTTGTTCAGAGCTTGGAGGACCTGTTCAGAGCTTGGAGGACTTGTTCAGAGCTTGGAGGACTTGTTCAGATCTTGGAGGACTTGTTCTCTTTTAGGAGCATTTGGTCTGTGATCGTAGAATTTGTTCTGTGCCTGGAGAGCTTGCACTGTGCTTGAAAAATTTTTTATGGGCTTGGAGGAATTGTTCTGAGTTTGGGGGACTTGTTCTGAATCTGGGGGACTTGTTTTGAGTTACGGGAATTATTCAGAGCTTGGAGGACTTGTTCAGGGCTTGGAGGACTTGTTCTCTTTTAGGAGCATTTGGTCTGTGATTGGAGAATTTCTTCTCTGCCTGTAGAACTTTCACTATATTTGGAGGACATGTTGAGAGCCTGGAGGACATGTTGAGAGCCTGGAGGACATGTTGAGAGCCTGGAGGACATGTTGAGAGCCTGGAGGACATGTTGAGAGCCTGGAGGACATGTTCTCTTATCGGAGCATTTGGTAAGTCATTGGGGGACTTGTTCTGTGCCTGGTGAACATGAACTATGATGACTGGAGGACTTGTTTTGAGATTGGAGGACTTGTTTTGAGATTGGAGGATTTGTTCTGAGTTTGATGTGGTTGTTCTGATATTTTAAGACTTGTTCAGAACTTGGAGGACTTGTTGTCTTTTAGGAGCATTTGGTCTGTGATTTTAGAATTTGTTCTGTGCCTGGAGAGCTTGCACTGTGCTTGAAAAATTTTTTATGGGCTTGGAGGAATTGTTCTGAGTTTGGGGGACTTGTTCTGAATCTGGGGGACTTGTTTTGAGTTACGGGAATTATTCAGAGCTTGGAGGACTTGTTCAGGGCTTGGAGGACTTGTTCTCTTTTAGGAGCATTTGGTCTGTGATTGGAGAATTTCTTCTCTGCCTGTAGAACTTTCACTATATTTGGAGGACATGTTGAGAGCCTGGAGGACATGTTGAGAGCCTGGAGGACATGTTGAGAGCCTGGAGGACATGTTGAGAGCCTGGAGGACATGTTGAGAGCCTGGAGGACATGTTCTCTTATCGGAGCATTTGGTAAGTCATTGGGGGACTTGTTCTGTGCCTGGTGAACATGAACTATGATGACTGGAGGACTTGTTTTGAGATTGGAGGACTTGTTTTGAGATTGGAGGATTTGTTCTGAGTTTGATGTGGTTGTTCTGATATTTTAAGACTTGTTCAGAACTTGGAGGACTTGTTGTCTTTTAGGAGCATTTGGTCTGTGATTTTAGAATTTGTTCTGTGCCTGGAGAGCTTGCAATGTGATTGAAAAATTTTTTCTGGGCTTGGAGGAATTGTTCTGAGTTTGGGGGACTTGTTCTGAATCTGAGGGACTTCTTCAGAGCTTGGAGGACTCGTTCAGAGCTTGGAGGACTCGTTCAGAGCTTGGAGGACTCGTTCAGAGCTTGGAGGACTTGTTCAGGGCTTGGAGGACCTGTTCTCTTTTAGGAGCATTTGGTCTGTGATTGGAGAATTTGTTCTCTGCCTGGAGAACTTTAACTATGTTTGGAGGACATGTTGAGAGCCTGGAGGACATGTTGAGAGCCTGGAGGACATATGTTGAGAGCCTGGAGGACATATGTTGAGAGCCTGGAGGACATGTTGAGAGCCTGGAGGACATGTTCTCTTATCGGA
The DNA here is from genome assembly GCA_028858755.1 of Ara ararauna. Classification (NCBI taxonomy): domain Eukaryota; kingdom Metazoa; phylum Chordata; class Aves; order Psittaciformes; family Psittacidae; genus Ara; species Ara ararauna. Next base: position 230,055 of record CM054383.1, on the reverse strand, counting down.
CCATTTGGTAAGTCATTGGGGGATATGTTCTGTGCCTGGTGAACATGAACTATGATGACTGGAGGACTTGTTTTGAGATTGGAGGACTTGTTTTGAGATTGGAGGACTTGTTTTGAGATTGGAGGACTTGTTCTGAGTTTGATGTGGTTGTTCTGATATTTTAAGACTTGTTCAGAGCTTGGAGGACTTGTTCAGAGCTTGGAGGACTTGTTCAGAGCTTGGAGGACTTGTTCAGAGCTTGGAGGACTTGTTCTCTTTTAGGAGCATTTGGTCTGTGATCGTAGAATTTGTTCTGTGCCTGGAGAGCTTGCACTGTGCTTGAAAAATTTTTTCTGGGCTTGGAGGAATTGTTCTGAGTTTGGGGGACTTGTTCTGAATCTGGGGGACTTCTTCAGAGCTTGGAGGACTCGTTCAGAGCTTGGAGGACTCGTTCAGAGCTTGGAGGACTCGTTCAGAGCTTGGAGGACTCGTTCAGGGCTTGGAGGACTTGTTCTCTTTTAGGAGCATTTGGTCTGTGATTGGAGAATTTGTTCTCTGCCTGGAGAACTTTAACTATGTTTGGAGGACATGTTGAGAGCCTGGAGGACATGTTGAGAGCCTGGAGGACATATGTTGAGAGCCTGGAGGACATATGTTGAGAGCCTGGAGGACATATGTTGAGAGCCTGGAGGACATGTTGAGAGCCTGGAGGACATGTTCTCTTATCGGACCATTTGGTAAGTCATTGGGGGATATGTTCTGTGCCTGGTGAACATGAACTATGATGACTGGAGGACTTGTTTTGAGATTGGAGGACTTGTTTTGAGATTGGAGGACTTGTTTTGAGATTGGAGGACTTGTTCTGAGTTTGATGTGGTTGTTCTGATATTTTAAGACTTGTTCAGAGCTTGGAGGACTTGTTGTCTTTTAGGAGCATTTGGTCTGTGATTGGAGAATTTGTTCTGTGCCTGGAGAGCTTGCACTGTGCTTGAAAAATTTTTTCTGGGCTTGGAGGAATTGTTCTGAGTTTGGGGGACTTGTTCTGAATCTGGGGGACTTGTTTTGAGTTAGGGGAATTGTTCAGAGCTTGGAGGACTTGTTCAGAGCTTGGAGGACTTGTTCAGGGCTTGGAGGACTTGTTCTCTTTTAGGAGCATTTGGTTTGTGATTGCAGAATTTCTTCTGTGCCTGGAGAAATTTCACTATATTTGGAGGACATGTTGAGAGCCTGGAGGACATGTTGAGAGCCTGGAGGACATGTTGAGAGCCTGGAGGACATGTTGAGAGCCTGGAGGACATGTTGAGAGCCTGGAGGACATGTTGAGAGCCTGGAGGACATGTTGAGAGCCTGGAGGACATGTTGAGAGCCTGGAGGACATGTTCTCTTATCGGAGCATTTGGTAAGTCATTGGGGGATATGTTCTGTGCCTGGTGAACATGAACTATGATGACTGGAGGACTTGTTTTGAGATTGGAGGACTTGTTTTGAGATTGGAGGACTTGTTTTGAGATTGGAGGACTTGTTTTGAGATTGGAGGACTTCTTCTGAGTTTGATGTGGTTGTTCTGATATTTTAAGACTTGTTCAGAGCTTGGAGGACTTGTTCAGAGCTTGGAGGACCTGTTCAGAGCTTGGAGGACTTGTTCAGAGCTTGGAGGACTTGTTCAGATCTTGGAGGACTTGTTCTCTTTTAGGAGCATTTGGTCTGTGATCGTAGAATTTGTTCTGTGCCTGGAGAGCTTGCACTGTGCTTGAAAAATTTTTTATGGGCTTGGAGGAATTGTTCTGAGTTTGGGGGACTTGTTCTGAATCTGGGGGACTTGTTTTGAGTTACGGGAATTATTCAGAGCTTGGAGGACTTGTTCAGGGCTTGGAGGACTTGTTCTCTTTTAGGAGCATTTGGTCTGTGATTGGAGAATTTCTTCTCTGCCTGTAGAACTTTCACTATATTTGGAGGACATGTTGAGAGCCTGGAGGACATGTTGAGAGCCTGGAGGACATGTTGAGAGCCTGGAGGACATGTTGAGAGCCTGGAGGACATGTTGAGAGCCTGGAGGACATGTTCTCTTATCGGAGCATTTGGTAAGTCATTGGGGGACTTGTTCTGTGCCTGGTGAACATGAACTATGATGACTGGAGGACTTGTTTTGAGATTGGAGGACTTGTTTTGAGATTGGAGGATTTGTTCTGAGTTTGATGTGGTTGTTCTGATATTTTAAGACTTGTTCAGAACTTGGAGGACTTGTTGTCTTTTAGGAGCATTTGGTCTGTGATTTTAGAATTTGTTCTGTGCCTGGAGAGCTTGCAATGTGATTGAAAAATTTTTTCTGGGCTTGGAGGAATTGTTCTGAGTTTGGGGGACTTGTTCTGAATCTGAGGGACTTCTTCAGAGCTTGGAGGACTCGTTCAGAGCTTGGAGGACTCGTTCAGAGCTTGGAGGACTCGTTCAGAGCTTGGAGGACTTGTTCAGGGCTTGGAGGACCTGTTCTCTTTTAGGAGCATTTGGTCTGTGATTGGAGAATTTGTTCTCTGCCTGGAGAACTTTAACTATGTTTGGAGGACATGTTGAGAGCCTGGAGGACATGTTGAGAGCCTGGAGGACATATGTTGAGAGCCTGGAGGACATATGTTGAGAGCCTGGAGGACATGTTGAGAGCCTGGAGGACATGTTCTCTTATCGGAGCATTTGGTAAGTCATTGGGGGATATGTTCTGTGCCTGGTGAACATGAACTATGATGACTGGAGGACTTGTTTTGAGATTGGAGGACTTGTTTTGAGATTGGAGGACTTGTTTTGAGATTGGAGGACTTGTTCTGAGTTTGATGTGGTTGTTCTGATATTTTAAGACTTGTTCAGAGCTTGGAGGACTTGTTCAGAGCTTGGAGGACTTGTTCAGAGCTTGGAGGACTTGTTCAGAGCTTGGAGGACTTGTTCTCTTTTAGGAGCATTTGGTCTGTGATCGTAGAATTTGTTCTGTGCCTGGAGAGCTTGCACTGTGCTTGAAAAATTTTTTCTGGGCTTGGAGGAATTGTTCTGAGTTTGGGGGACTTGTTCTGAATCTGGGGGACTTGTTTTGAGTTACGGGAATTGTTCAGAGCTTGGAGGACTTGTTCAGGGCTTGGAGGACTTGTTCTCTTTTAGGAGCATTTGGTCTGTGATTGGAGAATTTCTTCTCTGCCTGTAGAACTTTCACTATATTTGGAGGACATGTTGAGAGCCTGGAGGACATGTTGAGAGCCTGGAGGACATGTTGAGAGCCTGGAGGACATGTTGAGAGCCTGGAGGACATGTTGAGAGCCTGGAGGACATGTTCTCTTATCGGAGCATTTGGTAAGTCATTGGGGGACTTGTTCTGTGCCTGGTGAACATGAACTATGATGACTGGAGGACTTGTTTTGAGATTGGAGGACTTGTTTTGAGATTGGAGGATTTGTTCTGAGTTTGATGTGGTTGTTCTGATATTTTAAGACTTGTTCAGAACTTGGAGGACTTGTTGTCTTTTAGGAGCATTTGGTCTGTGATTTTAGAATTTGTTCTGTGCCTGGAGAGCTTGCAATGTGATTGAAAAATTTTTTCTGGGCTTGGAGGAATTGTTCTGAGTTTGGGGGACTTGTTCTGAATCTGAGGGACTTCTTCAGAGCTTGGAGGACTCGTTCAGAGCTTGGAGGACTCGTTCAGAGCTTGGAGGACTCGTTCAGAGCTTGGAGGACTTGTTCAGGGCTTGGAGGACCTGTTCTCTTTTAGGAGCATTTGGTCTGTGATTGGAGAATTTGTTCTCTGCCTGGAGAACTTTAACTATGTTTGGAGGACATGTTGAGAGCCTGGAGGACATGTTGAGAGCCTGGAGGACATATGTTGAGAGCCTGGAGGACATATGTTGAGAGCCTGGAGGACATATGTTGAGAGCCTGGAGGACATGTTGAGAGCCTGGAGGACATGTTCTCTTATCGGAGCATTTGGTAAGTCATTGGGGGATATGTTCTGTGCCTGGTGAACATGAACTATGATGACTGGAGGACTTGTTTTGAGATTGGAGGACTTGTTTTGAGATTGGAGGACTTGTTTTGAGATTGGAGGACTTGTTCTGAGTTTGATGTGGTTGTTCTGATATTTTAAGACTTGTTCAGAGCTTGGAGGACTTGTTCAGAGCTTGGAGGACTTGTTCAGAGCTTGGAGGACTTGTTCAGAGCTTGGAGGACTTGTTCTCTTTTAGGAGCATTTGGTCTGTGATCGTAGAATTTGTTCTGTGCCTGGAGAGCTTGCACTGTGCTTGAAAAATTTTTTCTGGGCTTGGAGGAATTGTTCTGAGTTTGGGGGACTTGTTCTGAATCTGGGGGACTTGTTTTGAGTTACGGGAATTGTTCAGAGCTTGGAGGACTTGTTCAGGGCTTGGAGGACTTGTTCTCTTTTAGGAGCATTTGGTCTGTGATTGGAGAATTTCTTCTCTGCCTGTAGAACTTTCACTATATTTGGAGGACATGTTGAGAGCCTGGAGGACATGTTGAGAGCCTGGAGGACATGTTGAGAGCCTGGAGGACATGTTGAGAGCCTGGAGGACATGTTGAGAGCCTGGAGGACATGTTGAGAGCCTGGAGGACATGTTGAGAGCCTGGAGGACATGTTGAGAGCCTGGAGGACATGTTCTCTTATCGGACCATTTGGTAAGTCATTGGGGGACTTGTTCTGTGCCTGGTGAACATGAACTATCATGACTGGAGGACTTGTTTTGAGATTGGAGGACTTGTTTTGAGATTGGAGGACTTGTTCTGAGTTTGATGTGGTTGTTCTGATATTTTAAGACTTGTTCAGAGCTTGGAGGACTTGTTGTCTTTTAGGAGCATTTGGTCTGTGATCTTAGAATTTGTTCTGTGCCTGGAGAGCTTGCAATGTGATTGAAAAATTTTTTCTGGGCTTGGAGGAATTGTTCTGAATCTGGGGGACTTGTTCAGAGCTTGGAGGACTTGTTCAGAGCTTGGAGGACTCGTTCAGAGCTTGGAGGACTCGTTCAGAGCTTGGAGGACTCGTTCAGAGCTTGGAGGACTCGTTCAGAGCTTGGAGGACTCGTTCAGGGCTTGGAGGACTTGTTCTCTTTTAGGAGCATTTGGTCTGTGATTGGAGAATTTGTTCTCTGCCTGGAGAACTTTAACTATGTTTGGAGGACATGTTGAGAGCCTGGAGGACATGTTGAGAGCCTGGAGGACATGTTGAGAGCCTGGAGGACATGTTGAGAGCCTGGAGGACATGTTGAGAGCCTGGAGGACATGTTGAGAGCCTGGAGGACATGTTGAGAGCCTGGAGGACATCTTATCTTATCGGAGCATTTGGTAAGTCATTGGGGGATATGTTCTGTGCCTGGTGAACATGAACTATGATGACTGGAGGACTTGTTTTGAGATTGGAGGACTTGTTTTGAGATTGGAGGACTTGTTTTGAGATTGGAGGACTTGTTTTGAGATTGGAGGACTTGTTTTGAGATTGGAGGACTTCTTCTGAGTTTGATGTGGTTGTTCTGATATTTTAAGACTTGTTCAGAGCTTGGAGGACTTGTTCAGAGCTTGGAGGACCTGTTCAGAGCTTGGAGGACTTGTTCAGAGCTTGGAGGACTTGTTCAGAGCTTGGAGGACTTGTTCTCTTTTAGGAGCATTTGGTCTGTGATCGTAGAATTTGTTCTGTGCCTGGAGAGCTTGCACTGTGCTTGAAAAATTTTTTATGGGCTTGGAGGAATTGTTCTGAGTTTGGGGGACTTGTTCTGAATCTGGGGGACTTGTTTTGAGTTACGGGAATTGTTCAGAGCTTGGAGGACTTGTTCAGGGCTTGGAGGACTTGTTCTCTTTTAGGAGCATTTGGTCTGTGATTGGAGAATTTCTTCTCTGCCTGTAGAACTTTCACTATATTTGGAGGATATGTTGAGAGCCTGGAGGACATGTTGAGAGCCTGGAGGACATGTTGAGAGCCTGGAGGACATGTTGAGAGCCTGGAGGACATGTTGAGAGCCTGGAGGACATGTTCTCTTATCGGAGCATTTGGTAAGTCATTGGGGGACTTGTTCTGTGCCTGGTGAACATGAACTATGATGACTGGAGGACTTGTTTTGAGATTGGAGGACTTGTTTTGAGATTGGAGGATTTGTTCTGAGTTTGATGTGGTTGTTCTGATATTTTAAGACTTGTTCAGAACTTGGAGGACTTGTTGTCTTTTAGGAGCATTTGGTCTGTGATTTTAGAATTTGTTCTGTGCCTGGAGAGCTTGCAATGTGATTGAAAAATTTTTTCTGGGCTTGGAGGAATTGTTCTGAGTTTGGGGGACTTGTTCTGAATCTGAGGGACTTCTTCAGAGCTTGGAGGACTCGTTCAGAGCTTGGAGGACTCGTTCAGAGCTTGGAGGACTCGTTCAGAGCTTGGAGGACTCGTTCAGGGCTTGGAGGACTTGTTCTCTTTTAGGAGCATTTGGTCTGTGATTGGAGAATTTGTTCTCTGCCTGGAGAACTTTAACTATGTTTGGAGGACATGTTGAGAGCCTGGAGGACATGTTGAGAGCCTGGAGGACATATGTTGAGAGCCTGGAGGACATATGTTGAGAGCCTGGAGGACATATGTTGGGAGCCTGGAGGACATATGTTGAGAGCCTGGAGGACATGTTGAGAGCCTGGAGGACATGTTCTCTTATCGGACCATTTGGTAAGTCATTGGGGGATATGTTCTGTGCCTGGTGAACATGAACTATGATGACTGGAGGACTTGTTTTGAGATTGGAGGACTTGTTTTGAGATTGGAGGACTTGTTTTGAGATTGGAGGACTTGTTCTGAGTTTGATGTGGTTGTTCTGATATTTTAAGACTTGTTCAGAGCTTGGAGGACTTGTTCAGAGCTTGGAGGACTTGTTCAGAGCTTGGAGGACTTGTTCAGAGCTTGGAGGACTTGTTCTCTTTTAGGAGCATTTGGTCTGTGATCGTAGAATTTGTTCTGTGCCTGGAGAGCTTGCACTGTGCTTGAAAAATTTTTTCTGGGCTTGGAGGAATTGTTCTGAGTTTGGGGGACTTGTTCTGAATCTGGGGGACTTGTTTTGAGTTACGGGAATTGTTCAGAGCTTGGAGGACTTGTTCAGGGCTTGGAGGACTTGTTCTCTTTTAGGAGCATTTGGTCTGTGATTGGAGAATTTCTTCTCTGCCTGTAGAACTTTCACTATATTTGGAGGACATGTTGAGAGCCTGGAGGACATGTTGAGAGCCTGGAGGACATGTTGAGAGCCTGGAGGACATGTTGAGAGCCTGGAGGACATGTTGAGAGCCTGGAGGACATGTTGAGAGCCTGGAGGACATGTTGAGAGCCTGGAGGACATGTTGAGAGCCTGGAGGACATGTTGAGAGCCTGGAGGACATGTTGAGAGCCTGGAGGACATGTTGAGAGCCTGGAGGACATGTTCTCTTATCGGAGCATTTGGTAAGTCATTGGGGGACTTGTTCTGTGCCTGGTGAACATGAACTATGATGACTGGAGGACTTGTTTTGAGATTGGAGGACTTGTTTTGAGATTGGAGGACTTGTTTTCAGATTGGAGGACTTGTTTTGAGATTGGAGGACTTGTTTTGAGACTGGAGGACTTGTTCTGAGACTGGAGGATTTGTTTTGAGATTGGAGGACTTGTTCTGAGTTTGATGTGGTTGTTCTGATATTTTAAGACTTGTTCAGAGCTTGGAGGACTTGTTCAGAGCTTGGAGGACTTGTTCAGAGCTTGGAGGACTCGTTCACAGCTTGGAGGACTCGTTCAGAGCTTGGAGGACTCGTTCAGAGCTTGGAGGACTCGTTCAGAGCTTGGAGGACTCGTTCAGAGCTTGGAGGACTCGTTCAGGGCTTGGAGGACTTGTTCTCTTTTAGGAGCATTTGGTCTGTGATTGGAGAATTTGTTCTCTGCCTGGAGAACTTTAACTATGTTTGGAGGACATATTGAGAGCCTGGAGGACATGTTGAGAGCCTGGAGGACATTTTGAGAGCCTGGAGGACATTTTGAGAGCCTGGAGGACATTTTGAGAGCCTGGAGGACATGTTGAGAGCCTGGAGGACATGTTGAGAGCCTGGAGGACATGTTGAGAGCCTGGAGGACATGTTGAGAGCCTGGAGGACATGTTGAGAGCCTGGAGGACATGTTCTCTTATCGGACCATTTGGTAAGTCATTGGGGGATATGTTCTGTGCCTGGTGAACATGAACTATGATGACTGGAGGACTTGTTTTGAGATTGGAGGACTTGTTTTGAGATTGGAGGACTTGTTTTGAGATTGGAGGACTTGTTCTGAGTTTGATGTGGTTGTTCTGATATTTTAAGACTTGTTCAGAGCTTGGAGGACTTGTTCAGAGCTTGGAGGACTTGTTCAGAGCTTGGAGGACTTGTTCAGAGCTTGGAGGACTTGTTCTCTTTTAGGAGCATTTGGTCTGTGATCGTAGAATTTGTTCTGTGCCTGGAGAGCTTGCACTGTGCTTGAAAAATTTTTTCTGGGCTTGGAGGAATTGTTCTGAGTTTGGGGGACTTGTTCTGAATCTGGGGGACTTGTTTTGAGTTACGGGAATTGTTCAGAGCTTGGAGGACTTGTTCAGGGCTTGGAGGACTTGTTCTCTTTTAGGAGCATTTGGTCTGTGATTGGAGAATTTCTTCTCTGCCTGTAGAACTTTCACTATATTTGGAGGACATGTTGAGAGCCTGGAGGACATGTTGAGAGCCTGGAGGACATGTTGAGAGCCTGGAGGACATGTTGAGAGCCTGGAGGACATGTTGAGAGCCTGGAGGACATGTTGAGAGCCTGGAGGACATGTTGAGAGCCTGGAGGACATGTTGAGAGCCTGGAGGACATGTTGAGAGCCTGGAGGACATGTTCTCTTATCGGAGCATTTGGTAAGTCATTGGGGGACTTGTTCTGTGCCTGGTGAACATGAACTATGATGACTGGAGGACTTGTTTTGAGATTGGAGGACTTGTTTTGAGATTGGAGGACTTGTTTTCAGATTGGAGGACTTGTTTTGAGATTGGAGGACTTGTTTTGAGACTGGAGGACTTGTTCTGAGACTGGAGGATTTGTTTTGAGATTGGAGGACTTGTTCTGAGTTTGATGTGGTTGTTCTGATATTTTAAGACTTGTTCAGAGCTTGGAGGACTTGTTCAGAGCTTGGAGGACTTGTTCAGAGCTTGGAGGACTCGTTCACAGCTTGGAGGACTCGTTCAGAGCTTGGAGGACTCGTTCAGAGCTTGGAGGACTCGTTCAGAGCTTGGAGGACTCGTTCAGAGCTTGGAGGACTCGTTCAGGGCTTGGAGGACTTGTTCTCTTTTAGGAGCATTTGGTCTGTGATTGGAGAATTTGTTCTCTGCCTGGAGAACTTTAACTATGTTTGGAGGACATATTGAGAGCCTGGAGGACATGTTGAGAGCCTGGAGGACATTTTGAGAGCCTGGAGGACATTTTGAGAGCCTGGAGGACATTTTGAGAGCCTGGAGGACATGTTGAGAGCCTGGAGGACATGTTGAGAGCCTGGAGGACATGTTGAGAGCCTGGAGGACATGTTGAGAGCCTGGAGGACATGTTGAGAGCCTGGAGGACATGTTCTCTTATCGGAGCATTTGGTAAGTCATTGGGGGATATGTTCTGTGCCTGGTGAACATGAACTATGATGATTGGAGGACTTGTTTTGAGATTGGAGGACTTGTTTTGAGATTGGAGGACTTGTTTTGAGATTGGAGGACTTGTTTTGAGATTGGAGGACTTGTTTTGAGATTGGAGGACTTGTTCTGAGATTGGAGGACTTGTTCTGAGATTGGAGGACTTGTTTTGAGATTGGAGGACTTGTTCTGAGTTTGATGTGGTTGTTCTGATATTTTAAGACTTGTTCAGAGCTTGGAGGACTTGTTCAGAGCTTGGAGGACTCGTTCAGAGCTTGGAGGACTCGTTCAGAGCTTGGAGGACTCGTTCAGAGCTTGGAGGACTCGTTCAGAGCTTGGAGGACTCGTTCAGAGCTTGGAGGACTCGTTCAGGGCTTGGAGGACTTGTTCTCTTTTAGGAGCATTTGGTCTGTGATTGGAGAAATTGTTCTCTGCCTCGAGAATTTTAACTATGTTTGGAGGACATATTGAGAGCCTGGAGGACATGTTGAGAGCCTGGAGGACATGTTGAGAGCCTGGAGGACATGTTGAGTGCCTGGAGGACATATTGAGAGCCTGGAGGACATGTTGAGAGCCTGGAGGACATGTTGAGAGCCTGGAGGACATGTTCTCTTATCGGAGCATTTTGTAAGTCATTGGGGGATATGTTCTGTGCCTGGTGAACATGAACTATGATGATTGGAGGACTTGTTTTGAGATTGGAGGACTTGTTTTGAGATTGGAGGACTTGTTTTGAGATTGGAGGACTTGTTTTGAGATTGGAGGACTTGTTTTGAGATTGGAGGACTTGTTCTGAGTTTGATGTGGTTGTTCTGATATTTTAAGACTTGTTCAGAGCTTGGAGGACTTGTTCAGAGCTTGGAGGACTTGTTCAGAGCTTGGAGGACTTGTTCAGAGCTTGGAGGACTTGTTCAGAGCTTGGAGGACTTGTTCAGAGCTTGGAGGACTTGTTCAGGGCTTGGAGGACTTGTTCTCTTTTAGGAGCATTTGGTCTGTGATTGGAGAATTTCTTCTCTGCCTGGAGAACTTTCATTATATTTGGAGGACATGTTGAGAGCCTGGAGGACATGTTGAGAGCCTGGAGGACATGTTGAGAGCCTGGAGGACATGTTGAGAGCCTAGAGGACATGTTGAGAGCCTGGAGGACATGTTCTCTTATCGGAGAATTTGGTAAGTCATTGGGGGACTTGTTCTGTGCCTGGTGAACATGAACTATGATGACTGGGGGACTTGTTTTGAGATTGGAGGACTTGTTTTGAGATTGGAGGACTTGTTTTGAGATTGGAGGACTTGTTTTGAGATTGGAGGACTTGTTTTGAGATTGGAGGACTTGTTTTGAGATTGGAGGACTTGTTTTGAGATTGGAGGACTTGTTCTGAGTTTGATGTGGTTGTTCTGCTATTTTAGGACTTGTTCAGAGCTTGGAGGATTTGTTCAGAGCTTGGAGGACTTGTTCAGAGCTTGGAGGACTTGTTCAGAGCTTGGAGGACTTGTTCAGAGCTTGGAGGACTTGTTCAGCGCTTGGAGGACTTGTTCAGAGCTTGGAGGACTTGTTCAGAGCTTGGAGGACTTGTTCTCTTTTAGGAGCTTTTGGTCTGTGATTGGAGAATTTGTTCTCTGCCTGGAGAACTTTCACTACATTTAGAGGACATGTTGAGAGCCTGGAGGACATGTTGAGAGCCTGGAGGACATGTTGAGAGCCTGGAGGACATGTTGAGAGCCTCGAGGACATGTTGAGAGCCTGGAGGACATGTTGAGAGCCTCGAGGACATGTTGAGAGCCTCGAGGACATGTTGAGAGCCTCGAGGACATGTTGAGAGCCTCGAGGACATGTTGAGAGCCTCGAGGACATGTTGAGAGCCTCGAGGACATGTTGAGAGCCTCGAGGACATGTTGAGAGCCTCGAGGACATGTTCTCTTATCGGAGCATTTGGTAAGTCATTGGGGGACTTGTTCTGTGCCTGGTGAACATGAACTATGATGACTGGAGGACTTGTTTTGAGATTGGAGGACTTGTTTTGAGATTGGAGGACATGTTTTCAGATTGGAGGACATGTTTTGAGATTGGAGGACTTGTTTTGAGATTGGAGGACTTGTTTTGAGACTGGAGGACTTGTTTTGAGACTGGAGGACTTGTTTTGAGACTGGAGGACTTGTTTTGAGACTGGAGGACTTGTTTTGAGACTGGAGGACATGTTTTGAGATTGGAGGACTTGTTCTGAGTTTGATGTGGTTGTTCTGATATTTTAAGTCTTGTTCAGAGCTTGGAGGACTTGTTCAGAGCTTGGAGGACTTGTTCAGAGCTTGGAGGACTTGTTCAGAGCTTGGAGGACTTGTTCAGAGCTTGGAGGACTTGTTCAGAGCTTGGAGGACTTGTTCAGGGCTTGGAGGACTTGTTCTCTTTTAGGAGCATTTGGTCTGTGATTGGAGAATTTCTTCTCTGCCTGGAGAACTTTCATTATATTTGGAGGACATGTTGAGAGCCTGGAGGACATGTTGAGAGCCTGGAGGACATGTTGAGAGCCTGGAGGACATGTTGAGAGCCTAGAGGACATGTTGAGAGCCTGGAGGACATGTTCTCTTATCGGAGCATTTGGTAAGTCATTGGGGGACTTGTTCTGTGCCTGGTGAACATGAACTATGATGACTGGGGGACTTGTTTTGAGATTGGAGGACTTGTTTTGAGATTGGAGGACTTGTTTTGAGATTGGAGGACTTGTTTTGAGATTGGAGGACTTGTTTTGAGATTGGAGGACTTGTTTTGAGATTGGAGGACTTGTTTTGAGATTGGAGGACTTGTTTTGAGATTGGAGGACTTGTTCTGAGTTTGATGTGGTTGTTCTGCTATTTTAGGACTTGTTCAGAGCTTGGAGGACTTGTTCAGAGCTTGGAGGACTTGTTCAGAGCTTGGAGGACTTGTTCAGAGCTTGGAGGACTTGTTCAGAGCTTGGAGGACTTGTTCAGCGCTTGGAGGACTTGTTCAGAGCTTGGAGGACTTGTTCTCTTTTAGGAGCTTTTGGTCTGTGATTGGAGAATTTGTTCTCTGCCTGGAGAACTTTCACTACATTTAGAGGACATGTTGAGAGCCTGGAGGACATGTTGAGAGCCTGGAGGACATGTTGAGAGCCTGGAGGACATGTTGAGAGCCTGGAGGACATGTTGAGAGCCTGGAGGACATGTTGAGAGCCTCGAGGACATGTTGAGAGCCTCGAGGACATGTTGAGAGCCTCGAGGACATGTTGAGAGCCTCGAGGACATGTTGAGAGCCTCGAGGACATGTTGAGAGCCTCGAGGACATGTTCTCTTATCGGAGCATTTGGTAAGTCATTGGGGGACTTGTTCTGTGCCTGGTGAACATGAACTATGATGACTGGAGGACTTGTTTTGAGATTGGAGGACATGTTTTGAGATTGGAGGACTTGTTTTGAGATTGGAGGACTTGTTTTGAGACTGGAGGACTTGTTTTGAGACTGGAGGACTTGTTTTGAGACTGGAGGACTTGTTTTGAGACTGGAGGACTTGTTTTGAGACTGGAGGACTTGTTTTGAGACTGGAGGACTTGTTTTGAGATTGGAGGACTTGTTCTGAGTTTGATGTGGTTGTTCTGATATTTTAAGACTTGTTCAGATCTTGGAGGACTTGTTCTCTTTTAGGAGCATTTGGTCTGTGATTGGAGAATTTGTTCTGTGCCTGGAGAGCTTGCACTGTGATTGAAAAATGTTTTCTGGGCTTGGAGGAATTGTTCTGAGTTTGGGGGACTTGTTCTGAATCTGGGGGACTTGTTTTGAGTTAGGGGAATTGTTCAGAGCTTGGAGGACTTGTTCAGAGCTTGGAGGACTTCTTCAGAGCTTGGAGGACTTGTTCAGGGCTTGGAGGACTTGTTCTCTTTTAGAAGCATTTGGTCTGTGATTGGAGAATTTGTTCTCTGCCTGGAGAACTTTCACTATATTTGGGGGACATGTTGAGAGCCTGGAGGACATGTTGAGAGCCTGGAGGACATGTTGAGAGCCTAGAGGACATGTTCTCTTATCGGACCATTTGGTAAGTCATTGGGGGACTTGTTCTGTGCCTGGTGAACATGAACTATGATGACTGGAGGATTTGTTTTGTGATTGGAGGACTTGTTTTGAGATTGGAGGACTTGTTTTGAGACTGGAGTACTTGTTTTGAGACTGGAGGACTTGTTTTGAGACTGGAGGACTTGTTTTGAGACTGGAGGACTTGTTTTGAGACTGGAGGACTTGTTTTGAGATTGGAGGACTTGTTTTGAGATTGGAGGACTTGTTCTGAGTTTGATGTGGTTGTTCTGGTATTTTAAGACTTGTTCAGAGCTTGGAGGACTTGTTCTCTTTTAGGAGCATTTGGTCTGTGATTGGAGAATTTGTTCTGTGCCTGGAGAGCTTGCACTGTGATTGAAAAATTTTTTCTGGGCTTGGAGGAATTGTTCTGAGTTTGGGGGACTTGTTCTGAATCTGGGGGACTTGTTTTGAGTTAGGGGAATTGTTCAGAGCTTGGAGGACTTGTTCAGGGCTTGGAGGACTTGTTCTCTTTTAGGAGCATTTGGTCTGTGATTGGAGAATTTGTTCTCTGCCTGGAGAAATTTCACTATATTTGGGGGACATGTTGAGAGCCTGGAGGACATGTTGAGAGCCTGGAGGACATGTTGAGAGCCTGGAGGACATGTTGAGAGCCTGGAGGACATGTTGAGAGCCTGGAGGACATGTTGAGAGCCTGGAGGACATGTTCTCTTATCGGACCATTTGGTAAGTCATTGGGAGACTTGTTCTGTGCCTGGTGAACATGAACTATGATGACTGGAGGAATTGTTTTGAGATTGGAGGACTTGTTTTGAGATTGGAGGACTTGTTTTGAGATTGGAGGACTTGTTTTGAGATTGGAGGACTTGTTTTGAGATTGGAGGACTTGTTTTGAGATTGGAGGACTTGTTTTGAGATTGGAGGACTTGTTTTGAGATTGGAGGACTTGTTATGAGTTTGATGTGGTTGTTCTGATATTTTAAGACTTGTTCAGATCTTGGAGGACTTGTTCTCTTTTAGGAGCATTTGGTCTGTGATTGGAGAATTTGTTCTGTGCCTGGAGAGCTTGCACTGTGATTGAAAAATTTTTTCTGGGCTTGGAGGAATTGTTCTGAATTCGGGGGTCTTGTTCTGAATCTGGGGGACTTGTTTTGAGCTAGGGGAATTGTTCAGAGCTTGGAGGACTTGTTCAGAGCTTGGAGGACTTGTTCAGATCTTGGAGGACTTGTTCAGAGCTTGGAGGACTTGTTCTCTTTTAGGAGTATTTGGTCTGTGATTGGAGAATTTGTTCTGTGGCTGGAGAGGTTGCACTGTGATTGAAAATTTTTTTCTGGGCTTGGAGGAATTGTTCTGAGTTTGGGGGATTTGTTCTGAATCTGGGGGACTTGTTTTGAGCTAGGGGAATTGTTCAGAGCTTGGAGGACTTGTTCAGAGCTTGGAGGACTTGTTCAGAGCTTGGAGGACTTGTTCAGAGCTTGGAGGACTTGTTCAGAGCTTGGAGGACTTGTTTAGAGGTTGGAGGACTTGTTCTCTTTTAGGAGCATTTGGTCTGTGATTGGAGAATTTGTTCTCTGCCTGGAGAAATTTCACTATATTTGGAGGACATGTTGAGAGGCTGGAGGACATGTTGAGAGCCTGGAGGACATGTTGAGAGCCTGGAGGACATGTTGAGAGCCTAGAGGACATGTTCTCTTATCGGAGCATTTGGTAAGTCATTGGGGGACTTGTTCTGTGCCTGGTGAACATAAACTATGATGGCTGGAGGACTTGTTTTGAGATTGGAGGACTTGTTTTGAGATTGGAGGACTTGTTTTGAGATTGGAGGACTTGTTTTGAGATTGGAGGACTTGTTTTGAGATTGGAGGACTTGTTTTGAGATTGGAGGACTTGTTCTGAGTTTGATGTGGTTGTTCTGATATTTTAAGACTTGTTCAGAGCTTGGAGGACTTGTTCAGAGCTTGGAGGACTTGTTCTCTTTTAGGAGCATTTGGTCTGTGATTGGAGAATTTGTTCTCTGCCTGGAGAGCTTGCACTGTGATTGAAAATTTTTTTCTGGGATTGGAGGAATTGTTCTGAGTTTGGGGGACTTGTTCTGAATCTGGGGGACTTGTTTTGAGTTAGGGGAATTGTTCAGAGCTTGGAGGACTTGTTCAGAGCTTGGAGGACTTGTTCTCTTTTAGGAGCATTTGGTCTGTGATTGGAGAATTTATTCTCTGCCTGGAGAACTGTCGTGGTTTAAGCCTCTATAACTCACGCAGTTTTGCTCACTCACTCCCCCCTCTTTCTTGCCCCCCACTCCCGGAGGTATGGGAAGGAGAATCGAAAAGAATGCAGCTCTCACAGGTTGAGATAAGAACAGTTTAGTAACTAAAGTATAACACAGACCACTACTGCTACCACCAATAATAATAATGACAAGGCAAATACAAGGAAAGAAAACAATTTCTCACCACCTAAAACCAAGCCCGACCACGCAGTGCACCCCCCACCCTTCCGGGTCTCTCCTCTCCGTCCTCCATCTTGGGCATGACGTGCTGTGGTATGGAATAACCTCTTTTGTCAGTTTGGGTCAGGTGTCCTGTCTCTGCTTCCTCCCGGCTCCCCTCCTCCCTGGCAGAGCATGAAACTCAGAAAGTCCTTGGCCAGACCAAAACATCACTAAGCAGTAACCGAAACACTGGTGTTATCAGCGATGTTCCCAGGCCCAAAATCAAAAAAACACAGCGCTGCACCAGCTACCAAGGAGGAGAAAAATGACTGCTGCTGCTGAACCCAAGACAAGAACTTTCACTATATTTGGAGGACATGTTGAGAGCCTGGAGGACATGTTGAGAGCCTGGAGGACATGTTGAGAGCCTGGAGGACATGTTGAGAGCCTAGAGGACATGTTGAGAGCCTGGAGGACATGTTCTCTTATCGGAGCATTTGGTAAGTCATTGGGGGACTTGTTCTGTGCCTGGTGAACATGAACCATGATGACTGGAGGACTTGTTTAGAGATTGGAGGACTTGTTTTGAGATTGGAGGACTTGTTTTGAGATTGGAGGACTTGTTTTGAGATTGGAGGACTTGTTTTGAGATTGGAGGACTTGTTCTGAGTTTGATGTGGTTGTTCTGCTATTTTAGGACTTGTTCAGAGCTTGGAGGACTTGTTCAGAGCTTGGAGGACTTCTTCAGCGCTTGGAGGACTTGTTCAGCGCTTGGAGGACTTGTTCAGGGCTTGGAGGACTTGTTCTCTTTTAGGAGCATTTGGTCTGTGATTGGAGAATTTGTTCTCTGCCTGGAGAACTTTCACTATATTTAGAGGACATGTTGAGAGCCTGGAGGACATGTTGAGAGCCTGGAGGACATGTTGAGAGCCTCGAGGACATGTTGAGAGCCTCGAGGACATGTTGAGAGCCTGGAGGACATGTTGAGAGCCTGGAGGACATGTTGAGAGCCTCGAGGACATGTTCTTTATCGGAGCATTTGGTAAGTCATTGGGGGACTTGTTCTGTGCCTGGTGAACATGAACTATGATGACTGGAGGACTTGTTTTGAGATTGGAGGACTTGTTTGTTTTGAGATTGGAGGACTTGTTTTGAGACTGGAGGACTTGTTTTGAGACTGGAGGACTTGTTTTGAGACTGGAGGACTTGTTTTGAGACTGGAGGACTTGTTTTGAGACTGGAGGACTTGTTTTGAGACTGGAGGACTTGTTTTGAGACTGGAGGACTTGTTTTGAGACTGGAGGACTTGTTTTGAGACTGGAGGACTTGTTCTGAGATTGATGTGGTTGTTCTGATATTTTAGGACTTGTTCAGAGCTTGGAGGACTTGTTCTCTTTTAGGAGCATTTGGTCTGTGATTGGAGAATTTGTTCTCTGCCTGGAGAACTTTCACTATATTTGGGGGACATGTTGAGAGCCTGGAGGACATGTTGAGAGCCTGGAGGACATGTTGAGAGCCTGGAGGACATGTTGAGAGCCTGGAGGACATGTTGAGAGCCTGGAGGACATGTTCTCTTATCGGAGCATTTGGTAAGTCATTGGGGGACTTGTTCTGTGCCTGGTGAACATGAACTATGATGCCTGGAGGACTTGTTTTGAGATTGGAGGACTTGTTTTGAGATTGGAGGACTTGTTTTGAGATTGGAGGACTTGTTTTGAGATTGGAGGACTTGTTCTGCGTTTGATGTGGTTGTTCTGATATTTTAAGACTTGTTCAGAGCTTGGAGGACTTGTTCAGAGCTTGCAGGACTTGTTCTCTTTTAGGAGCATTTGGTCTGTGATTTTAGAATTTGTTCTGTGCCTGGAGAGCTTGCACTGTGATTGAAAAATTTTTTCTGGGCTTGGAGGAATTGTTCTGAGTTTGGGGGACTTGTTCTGAATCTGGGGGACTTGTTTTGAGCTAGGGGAATTGTTCAGAGCTTGGAGGACTTGTTCAGAGCTTGGAGAACTTGTTCTCTTTTAGGAGCATTTGGTCTGTGATTGGAGAATTTGTTCTGTGCCTGGAGAGCTTGCACTGTGATTGAAAAATGTTTTCTGGGCTTGGAGGAATTGTTCTGAGTTTGGGGGACTTGTTCTGAATCTGGGGGACTTGTTTTGAGTTAGGGGAATTGTTCAGAGCTTGGAGGACTTGTTCAGAGCTTGGAGGACTTGTTCAGAGCTTGGAGGACTTGTTCAGGGCTTGGAGGACTTGTTCTCTTTTAGGAGCATTTGGTCTGTGATTGGAGAATTTGTTCTCTGCCTGGAGAACGTTCACTATATTTGGGGGACATGTTGAGAGCCTGGAGGACATGTTGAGAGCCTGGAGGTCATGTTGAGAGCCTGGAGGACATGTTGAGAGCCTGGAGGACATGTTGACAGCCTGGAGGACATGTTGAGAGCCTGGAGGACATGTTCTCTTATCGGAGCATTTGGTAAGTCATTGGGGGACTTGTTCTGTGCCTGGTGAACATGAACTATGATGACTGGAGGATTTGTTTTGAGATTGGAGGACTTGTTTTGAGATTGGAGGACTTGTTTTGAGATTGGAGGACTTGTTTTGAGATTGGAGGACTTGTTTTGAGATTGGAGGACTTGTTCTGAGTTTGATGTGGTTGTTCTGATATTTTAAGACTTGTTCAGAGCTTGGAGGACTTGTTCTCTTTTAGGAGCATTTGGTCTGTGATTGGAGAATTTGTTCTGTGCCTGGAGAGCTTGCACTGTGATTGAAAAATTTTTTCTGGGCTTGGAGGAATTGTTCTGAGTTCGGGGGACTTGTTCTGAATCTGGGGGACTTGTTTTGAGTTACGGGAATTGTTCAGAGCTTCGAGGACTTGTTCAGGGCTTGGAGGACTTGTTCTCTTTTAGGAGCAATTGGTCTGTGATTGGAGAATTTGTTCTCTGCCTAGAGAAATTTCACTATATTTGGGGGACATGTTGAGAGCCGGGAGGACATGTTGAGAGCCTGGAGGACATGTTGAGAGCCTGGAGGACATGTTGAGAGCCTGGAGGACATGTTGAGAGCCTGGAGGACATGTTGAGAGCCTGGAGGACATGTTGAGAGCCTGGAGGACATGTTCTCTTATCGGAGCATTTGGTAAGTCATTGGGGGACTTGTTCTGTGCCCAGTGAACATGAACTATGATGACTGGAGGATAGTTTTGAGATTGGAGGACTTGTTTTGAGATTGGATCACTTGTTTTGAGATTTGAGGACTTGTTTTGAGATTGGAGGACTTGTTCTGCTTTTGATGTGGTTGTTCTGATATTTTAAGACTTGTTCAGAGCTTGGAGGACTTGTTCAGAGCTTGGAGGACTTGTTCTCTTTTAGGAGCATTTGGTCTGTGATTGGAGAATTTGTTCTGTGCCTGGAGAGCTTGCACTGTGATTGAAAAATTTTTTCTGGGCTTGGAGGAATTTTTCTGAGTTTGGGGGACTTGTTCTGAATCTGGGGGACTTGTTTTGAGCTAAGGGAATTGTTCAGAGCTTGGAGGACTTGTTCAGAGCTTGGAGAACTTGTCAAGAGCTTGGAGTACTTGTTCAGGGCTTGGAGGACTTGTTCTCTTTTAGGAGCCTTTGGTCTGTGATTGGAGAATTTGTTCTCTGCCTGGAGAACTTTCACTATATTTGGAGGACATGTTGAGAGCCTGGAGGACATGTTGAGAGCCTGGAGGATATGTTGAGAGCCTGGAGGACATGTTGAGAGCCTGGAGGACATGTTGAGAGCCTAGAGGACATGTTCTCTTATCGGACCATTTGGTAAGTCATTGGGGGACTTGTTCTGTGCCTGGTGAACATGAACTATGATGACTGGAGGACTTGTTTTGAGATTGGAGGACTTGTTTTGAGATTGGAGGACTTGTTTTGAGATTGGAGGACTTGTTTTGAGATTGGAGGACTTGTTCTGAGTTTGATGTGGTTGTTCTGATATTTTAAGACTTGTTCAGAGCTTGGAGGACTTGTTCTCTTTTAGGAGCATTTGGTCTGTGATTGGAGAATTTGTTCTGTGCCTGGAGAGCTTGCACTGTGATTGAAAAATGTTTTCTGGGCTTGGAGGAATTGTTCTGAGTTTGGGGGACTTGTTCTGAATCTGGGGGACTTGTTTTGAGTTAGGGGAATTGTTCAGAGCTTGGAGGACTTGTTCTCTTTTAGGAGCATTTGGTCTGTGATTGGAGAATTTGTTCTCTACCTGGAGAACTTTCACTATATTTGGAGAATATGTTGAGAGCCTGGAGGACATGTTGAGAGCCTGGAGGACATGTTGAGAGCCTGGAGGACATGTTGAGAGCCTGGAGGACATGTTGAGAGCCTGGAGGACATGTTGAGAGCCTGGAGGACATGTTGAGAGCCTGGAGGACATGTTCTCTTATCGGAGCATTTGGTAAGTCATTGGGGGACTTGTTCTGTGCCTGGTGAACATAAACAATGATGACTGGAGGACTTGTTTTGAGATTGGAGGACTTGTTTTGAGATTGGAGGACTTGTTTTGAGATTGGAGGACTTGTTTTGAGATTGGAGGACTTGTTTTGAGATTGGAGGACTTGTTTTGAGATTGGAGGACTTGTTTTGAGATTGGAGGACTTGTTCTGCGTTTGATGTGGTTGTTCTGATATTTTAAGACTTGTTCAGAGCTTGCAGGTCTTGTTCAGAGCTTGGAGGACTTGTTCTCTTTTAGGAGCATTTGGTCTGTGATTGTAGAATTTGTTCTGTGCCTGGAGAGCTTGCACTGTGATTGAAAAATTTTTTCTGGGCTTGGAGGAATTGTTCTGAGTTTGGGGGACTTGTTCTGAATCTGGGGGACTTGTTTTGAGCTAGGGGAATTGTTCAGAGCTTGGAGGACTTGTTCAGAGCTTGGAGGACTTGTTCAGGGCTTGGAGGACTTGTTCTCTTTTAGGAGCCTTTGGTCTGTGATTGGAGTATTGGTTCTCTGCCTGGAGAACTTTCACTATATTTGGAGGACATGTTGAGAGCCTGGAGGACATGTTGAGAGCCTGGAGGACATGTTGAGAACCTAGAGGACATGTTCTCTTATCGGACCTTTTGGTAAGTCATTGGGGGACTTGTTCTGTGCCTGGTGAACATGAACTATGATGACTGGAGGAATTGTTTTGAGATTGGAGGACTTGTTTTGAGATTGGAGGACTTTTTTTGAGATTGGAGGACTTGTTTTGAGATTGGAGGACTTGTTTTGAGATTGGAGGACTTGTTCTGAGTTTGATGTGGTTGTTCTGATATTTTAAGACTTGTTCAGAGCTTGGAGGACTTGTTCTCTTTTAGGAGCATTTGGTCTGTGATCTTAGAATTTGTTCTGTGCCTGGAGAGCTTGCACTGTGATTGAAAAATTTTTTCTGGGCTTGGAGGAATTGTTCTGAGTTTGGGGGACTTGTTCTGAATCTGGGGGACTTGTTTTGAGCTAGGGGAATTCTTCAGAGCTTGGAGGACTTATTCAGAGCTTGGAGAACTTGTTCTCTTTTAGGAGCATTTGGTCTGTGATTGGAGAATTTGTTCTGTGCCTGGAGAGCTTGCACTGTGATTGAAAATTGTTTTCTGGGCTTGGAGGAATTGTTCTGAGTTTGGGGGACTTGTTCTGAATCTGGGGGACTTGTTTTGAGTTAGGGGAATTGTTCAGAGCTTGGAGGACTTGTTCAGAGCTTGGAGGACTTGTTCAGAGCTTGGAGGACTTGTTCAGGGCTTGGAGGACTTGTTCTCTTTTAGGAGCATTTGGTCTGTGAGTGGAGAATTTGTTCTCTGCCTGGAGAACTTTCACTATATTTGGAGGACATGTTGAGAGCCTGGAGGACATGTTGAGAGCCTGGAGGACATGTTGAGAGCCTGGAGGACATGTTGAGAGCCTAGAGGACATGTTCTCTCATCGGACCATTTGGTAAGTCATTGGGGGACTTGTTCTGTGCCTGGTGAACATGAACTATGATGACTGGAGGAATTGTTTTGAGATTGGAGGACTTGTTTTGAGATTGGAGGACTTGTTTTGAGATTGGAGGACTTGTTTTGAGATTGGAGGACTTGTTTTGAGATTGGAGGACTTGTTTTGAGATTGGAGGACTTGTTCTGAGTTTGATGTGGTTGTTCTGATATTTTAAGACTTGTTCAGAGCTTGGAGGACTTGTTCTCTTTTAGGAGCATTTGGTCTGTGATTGGAGAATTTGTTCTGTGCCTGGAGAGCTTGCACTGTGATTGAAAATTTTTTTCTGGGATTGGAGGAATTGTTCTGAGTTTGGGGGACTTGTTCTGAATCTGGGGGACTTGTTTTGAGTTAGGGGAATTGTTCAGAGCTTGGAGGACTTGTTCAGAGCTTGGAGGACTTGTTCAGGGCTTGGAGGACTTGTTCTCTTTTAGGAGCATTTGGTCTGTGATTGGAGAATTTGTTCTCTGCCTGGAGAACTTTCACTATATTTGGGGGACATGTTGAGAGCCTGGAGGACATGTTGAGAGCCTGGAGGACATGTTGAGAGCCTGGAGGACATGTTGAGAGCCTGGAGGACATGTTGAGAGCCTGGAGGACATGTTGAGAGCCTGGAGGACATGTTGAGAGCCTGGAGGACATGTTCTCTTATCGGAGCATTTGGTAAGTCATTGGGGGACTTGTTCTGTGCCTAGTGAACATGAACTATGATGACTGGAGGATAGTTTTGAGATTGGAGGACTTGTTTTGAGATTGGAACACTTGTTTTGAGATTGGAGGACTTGTTTTGAGATTGGAGGACTTGTTCTGCTTTTGATATGGTTGTTCTGATATTTTAAGACTTGTTCAGAGCTTGGAGGACTTGTTCAGAGCTTGGAGGACTTGTTCTCTTTTAGGAGCATTTGGTCTGTGATTGGAGAACTTGTTCTGTGCCTAGAGAGCTTGCACTGTGCTTGAAAAATTTTTTCTGGGCTTGGAGGAATTGTTCTGAGTTTGGGGGACTTGTTCTGAATCTGGGGGACTTGTTTTGAGTTAGGGGAATTGTTCAGAGCTTGGAGGACTTGTTCAGAGCTTGGAGGACTTGTTCAGGGCTTGGAGGACTTGTTCTCTTTTAGGAGCATTTGGTCTGTGATTGGAGAATTTGTTCTCTGCCTGGAGAACTTTCACTATATTTGGGGGACATGTTGAGAGCCTGGAGGACATGTTGAGAGCCTGGAGGACATGTTGAGAGCCTGGAGGACATGTTGAGAGCCTGGAGGACATGTTGAGAGCCTGGAGGACATGTTGAGAGCCTGGAGGACATGTTCTCTTATCGGAGCATTTGGTAAGTCATTGGGGGACTTGTTCTGTGCCTAGTGAACATGAACTATGATGACTGGAGGATAGTTTTGAGATTGGAGGACTTGTTTTGAGATTGGAACACTTGTTTTGAGATTGGAGGACTTGTTTTGAGATTGGAGGACTTGTTCTGCTTTTGATATGGTTGTTCTGATATTTTAAGACTTGTTCAGAGCTTGGAGGACTTGTTCAGAGCTTGGAGGACTTGTTCTCTTTTAGGAGCATTTGGTCTGTGATTGGAGAACTTGTTCTGTGCCTAGAGAGCTTGCACTGTGCTTGAAAAATTTTTTCTGGGCTTGGAGGAATTGTTCTGAGTTTGGGGGACTTGTTCTGAATCTGGGGGACTTGTTTTGAGCTAGGGGAATTGTTCAGAGCTTGGAGGACTTGTTCAGAGCTTGGAGAACTTGTCAAGAGCTTGGAGTACTTGTTCAGGGCTTGGAGGACTTCTTCTCTTTTAGGAGCATTTGGTCTGTGATTGGAGAATTTCTTCTCTGCCTGGAGAACTTTCACTATATTTGGAGGACATGTTGAGAGCCTGGAGGACATGTTGAGAGCCTGGAGGACATGTTGAGAGCCTAGAGGACATGTTCTCTTATCGGACCATTTGGTAAGTCATTGGGGGACTTGTTCTGTGCCTGGTGAACATGAACTATGATGACTGGAGGATTTGTTTTGAGATTGGAGGACTTGTTTTGAGATTGGAGGACTTGTTTTGAGATTGGAGGACTTGTTCTGAGTTTGATGTGGTTGTTCTGATATTTTAAGACTTGTTCAGAGCTTGGAGGACTTGTTCTCTTTTAGGAGCATTTGGTCTGTGATTGGAGAATTTGTTCTGTGCCTGGAGAGTTTGCACTGTGATTGAAAAATGTTTTCTGGGCTTGGAGGAATTGTTCTGAGTTTGGGGGACTTGTTCTGAATCTGGGGGACTTGTTTTGAGTTAGGGGAATTGTTCAGAGCATGGAGGACTTGTTCTCTTTTAGGAGCATTTGGTCTGTGATTGGAGAATTTGTTCTCTACCTGGAGAACTTTCACTATATTTGGAGAACATGTTGAGAGCCTGGAGGACATGTTGAGAGCCTGGAGGACATTTTGAGAGCCTGGAGGACATGTTGAGAGCCTGGAGGAAACGTTGAGAGCCTGGAGGACACGTTGAGAGCCTGGAGGACACGTTGAGAGCCTGGAGGACACGTTGAGAGCCTGGAGGACATGTTGAGAGCCTGGAGGACATGTTGAGAGCCTGGAGGACATGTTGAGAGCCTGGAGGACATGTTGAGAGCCTGGAGGACATGTTGAGAGCCTGGAGGACATGTTGAGAGCCTGGAGGACATGTTCTCTTATCGGAGCATTTGGTAAGTCATTGGGGGACTTGTTCTGTGCCTGGTGAACATGAACTATGATGACTGGAGGACTTGTTTTGAGATTGGAGGACTTGTTTTGAGATTGGAGGACTTGTTCTGCGTTTGATGTGGTTGTTCTGATATTTTAAGACTTGTTCAAAGCTTGCAGGACTTGTTCAGAGCTTGGAGGACTTGTTCTCTTTTAGGAGCATTTGGTCTGTGATTTTAGAATTTGTTCTGTGCCTGGAGAGCTTGCACTGTGATTGAAAAATTTTTTCTGGGCTTGGAGGAATTGTTCTGAGTTTGGGGGACTTGTTCTGAATCTGGGGGACTTGTTTTGAGCTTGGAGGACTTGTTCAGACCTTGGAGGACTTGTTCAGAGCTTGGAGAACTTGTTAAGAGCTTGGAGGACTTGTTCAGAGCTTGGAGGACTTGTTCTCTTTTAGGAGCCTTTGGTCTGTGATTGGAGTATTGGTTCTCTGCCTGGAGAACTTTCACTATATTTGGAGGACATGTTGAGAGCCTGGAGGACATGTTGAGAGCCTGGAGGACATGTTCTCTTATCGGACCATTTGGTAAGTCATTGGGGGACTTGTTCTGTGCCTGGTGAACATGAACTATGATGACTGGAGGACTTGTTTTGAGATTGGAGGACTTGTTTTGAGATTGGAGGACTTGTTTTGAGATTGGAGGACTTGTTTTGAGATTGGAGGACTTGTTCTGAGTTTGATGTGGTTGTTCTGATATTTTAAGACTTGTTCAGAGCTTGGAGGACTTGTTCTCTTTTAGGAGCATTTGGTCTGTGATTGGAGAATTTGTTCTGTGCCTGGAGAGCTTGCACTGTGATTGAAATTTTTTTCTGGGCTTGGAGGAATTGTTCTGAGTTCGGGGGACTTGTTCTGAATCTGGGGGACTTGTTTTGACCTAGGGGAATTGTTCAGAGCTTGGAGGACTTGTTCAGAGCTTGGAGGACTTGTTCAGAGCTTGGAGGACTTGTTCAGGGCTTGGAGGACTTGTTCTCTTTTAGGAGCATTTGGTCTGTGATTGGAGAATTTGTTCTCTGCCTGGAGAATTTTCACTATATTTGGAGGCCATGTTGAGAGCCTGGAGGACATGTTGAGAGCCTGGAGGACATGTTGAGAGCCTGGAGGACATGTTGAGAGCCTGGAGGACATGTTGAGAGCCTGGAGAACATGTTGAGAGCCTGGAGGACATGTTCTCTTATCGGACCATTTGGTAAGTCATTGGGGGACTTGTTCTGTGCCTGGTGAACATGAACTATGATGACTGGAGGACTTGTTTTGAGATTGGAGGACTTGTTTTGAGATTGGAGGACTTGTTTTGAGATTGGAGGACTTGTTTTGAGATTGGAGGACTTGTTTTGAGATTGGAGGACTTGTTTTGAGATTGGAGGACTTGTTTTGAGATTGGAGGACTTGTTTTGAGATTGGAGGACTTGTTTTGAGATTGGAGGACTTGTTTTGAGATTGGAGGACTTGTTCTGAGTTTGATGTGGTTGTTCTGATATTTTAAGACTTGTTCAGAGCTTGGAGGACTTGTTCTCTTTTAGGAGCATTTGGTCTGTGATTGGAGAATTTGTTCTGTGCCTGGAGAGCTTGCACTGTGATTGAAAAATTTTTTCTGGGCTTGGAAGAATTGTTCTGAGTTCGGGGGACTTGTTCTGAATCTGGGGGACTTGTTTTGACCTAGGGGAATTGTTCAGAGCTTGGAGGACTTGTTCAGAGCTTGGAGGACTTGTTCAGGGCCTGGAGGACTTGTTCTCTTTTAGGAGCATTTGGTCTGTGATTGGAGAATTTGTTCTCTGCCTGGAGAACTTTCACTATATTTGGGGGACATGTTGAGAGCCTGGAGGACATGTTGAGAGCCTGGAGGACATGTTGAGAGCCTGGAGGACATGTTGAGAGCCTGGAGGACATGTTGAGAGCCTGGAGGACATGTTGAGAGCCTGGAGGACATGTTGAGAGCCTGGAGGACATGTTGAGAGCCTGGAGGA
The DNA here is from genome assembly GCA_028858755.1 of Ara ararauna. Lineage (NCBI taxonomy): Eukaryota > Metazoa > Chordata > Aves > Psittaciformes > Psittacidae > Ara > Ara ararauna. The sequence goes on along the minus strand of CM054383.1, from coordinate 203,322 downwards.
CATGTTGAGAGCCTGGAGGACATGTTGAGAGCCTCGAGGACATGTTGAGAGCCTCGAGGACATGTTCTCTTATCGGAGCATTTGGTAAGTCATTGGGGGACTTGTTCTGTGCCTGGTGAACATGAACTATGATGACTGGAGGACTTGTTTTGAGATTGGAGGACTTGCTTTGAGATTGGAGGACTTGTTTTGAGATTGGAGGACTTGTTTTGAGATTGGAGGACTTGTTTTGAGATTGGAGGACTTGTTTTGAGATTGGAGGACTTGTTTTGAGATTGGAGGACTTGTTTTGAGATTGGAGGACTTGTTTTGAGATTGGAGGTCTTGTTCTGAGTTTGATGTGGTTGTTCTGATATTTTAAGACTTGTTCAGAGCTTGGAGGACTTGTTCTCTTTTAGGAGCATTTGGTCTGTGATTGGAGAATTTGTTCTGTGCCTGGAGAGCTTGCACTGTGATTGAAAAATTTTTTTTGGGCTTGGAGGAATTGTTCTGAGTTTGGGGGACTTGTTCTGTATCTGGGGGACTTGTTCAGGGCTTGGAGGACTTGTTCAGGGCTTGGAGGACTTGTTCAGGGCTTGGAGGACTTGTTCAGGGCTTGGAGGACTTGTTCTCTTTTAGGAGCATTTGGTCTGTGATTGGAGAATTTGTTCTCTGCCTGGAGAACTTTCACTATATTTGGAGGACATGTTGAGAGCCTGGAGGACATGTTGAGAGCCTGGAGGACATGTTGAGAGCCTGGAGGACATGTTGAGAGCCTGGAGGACATGTTGAGAGCCTGGAGGACATGTTGAGAGCCTGGAGGACATGTTGAGAGCCTGGAGGACATGTTCTCTTATCGGAGCATTTGGTAAGTCATTGGGGGACTTGTTCTGTGCCTGGTGAACATGAACTATGATGACTGGAGGACTTGTTTTGAGATTGGAGGACTTGTTTTGAGGTTGGAGGACTTGTTCTGAGTTTGATGTGGTTGTTCTGATATTTTAAGACTTGTTCAGAGCTTGGAGGACTTGTTCAGAGCTTGGAGGACTTGTTCTCTTTTAGGAGCATTTGGTCTGTGATTGGAGAATTTGTTCTGTGCCTAGAGAGCTTGCACTGTGCTTGAAAAATTTTTTCTGGGCTTGGAGGAATTGTTCTGAGTTTGGGGGACTTGTTCTGAATCTGGGGGACTTGTTTTGAGTTACGGGAATTGTTCAGAGCTTGGAGGACTTCTTCAGAGCTTGGAGGACTTGTTCAGGGCTTGGAGGACTTGTTCTCTTTTAGGAGCATTTGGTCTGTGAATGGAGAACTTGTTCTCTGCCTGGAGAACTTTCACTATATTTGGGGGACATGTTGAGAGCCTGGAGGACATGTTGAGAGCCTGGAGGACATGTTGAGAGCCTGGAGGACATGTTGAGAGCCTGGAGGACATGTTGAGAGCCTGGAGGACATGTTGAGAGCCTAGAGGACATGTTCTCTTATCGGACCATTTGGTAAGTCATTGGGGGACTTGTTCTGTGCCTGGTGAACATGAACTATGATGACTGGAGGATTTGTTTTGAGATTGGAGGACTTGTTTTGAGATTGGAGGACTTGTTTTGAGATTGGAGGACTTGTTCTGAGTTTGATGTGGTTGTTCTGATATTTTAAGACTTGTTCAGAGCTTGGAGGACTTGTTCTCTTTTAGGAGCATTTGGTCTGTGATTGGAGAATTTGTTCTGTGCCTGGAGAGTTTGCACTGTGATTGAAAAATGTTTTCTGGGCTTGGAGGAATTGTTCTGAGTTTGGGGGACTTGTTCTGAATCTGGGGGACTTGTTTTGAGTTAGGGGAATTGTTCAGAGCATGGAGGACTTGTTCTCTTTTAGGAGCATTTGGTCTGTGATTGGAGAATTTGTTCTCTACCTGGAGAACTTTCACTATATTTGGAGAACATGTTGAGAGCCTGGAGGACATGTTGAGAGCCTGGAGGACATTTTGAGAGCCTGGAGGACATGTTGAGAGCCTGGAGGAAACGTTGAGAGCCTGGAGGAAACGTTGAGAGCCTGGAGGACACGTTGAGAGCCTGGAGGACACGTTGAGAGCCTGGAGGACATGTTGAGAGCCTGGAGGACATGTTGAGAGCCTGGAGGACATGTTGAGAGCCTGGAGGACATGTTGAGAGCCTGGAGGACATGTTGAGAGCCTGGAGGACATGTTCTCTTATCGGAGCATTTGGTAAGTCATTGGGGGACTTGTTCTGTGCCTGGTGAACATGAACTATGATGACTGGAGGACTTGTTTTGAGATTGGAGGACTTGTTTTGAGATTGGAGGACTTGTTCTGCGTTTGATGTGGTTGTTCTGATATTTTAAGACTTGTTCAAAGCTTGCAGGACTTGTTCAGAGCTTGGAGGACTTGTTCTCTTTTAGGAGCATTTGGTCTGTGATTTTAGAATTTGTTCTGTGCCTGGAGAGCTTGCACTGTGATTGAAAAATTTTTTCTGGGCTTGGAGGAATTGTTCTGAGTTTGGGGGACTTGTTCTGAATCTGGGGGACTTGTTTTGAGCTTGGAGGACTTGTTCAGACCTTGGAGGACTTGTTCAGAGCTTGGAGAACTTGTTAAGAGCTTGGAGGACTTGTTCAGAGCTTGGAGGACTTGTTCTCTTTTAGGAGCCTTTGGTCTGTGATTGGAGTATTGGTTCTCTGCCTGGAGAACTTTCACTATATTTGGAGGACATGTTGAGAGCCTGGAGGACATGTTGAGAGCCTGGAGGACATGTTCTCTTATCGGACCATTTGGTAAGTCATTGGGGGACTTGTTCTGTGCCTGGTGAACATGAACTATGATGACTGGAGGACTTGTTTTGAGATTGGAGGACTTGTTTTGAGATTGGAGGACTTGTTTTGAGATTGGAGGACTTGTTTTGAGATTGGAGGACTTGTTTTGAGATTGGAGGACTTGTTTTGAGATTGGAGGACTTGTTCTGAGTTTGATGTGGTTGTTCTGATATTTTAAGACTTGTTCAGAGCTTGGAGGACTTGTTCTCTTTTAGGAGCATTTGGTCTGTGATTGGAGAATTTGTTCTGTGCCTGGAGAGCTTGCACTGTGATTGAAATTTTTTTCTGGGCTTGGAGGAATTGTTCTGAGTTCGGGGGACTTGTTCTGAATCTGGGGGACTTGTTTTGACCTAGGGGAATTGTTCAGAGCTTGGAGGACTTGTTCAGAGCTTGGAGGACTTGTTCAGAGCTTGGAGGACTTGTTCAGAGCTTGGAGGACTTGTTCAGGGCTTGGAGGACTTGTTCTCTTTTAGGAGCATTTGGTCTCTGATTGGAGAATTTGTTCTCTGCCTGGAGAATTTTCACTATATTTGGAGGCCATGTTGAGAGCCTGGAGGACATGTTGAGAGCCTGGAGGACATGTTGAGAGCCTGGAGGACATGTTGAGAGCCTGGAGGACATGTTGAGAGCCTGGAGAACATGTTGAGAGCCTGGAGGACATGTTCTCTTATCGGACCATTTGGTAAGTCATTGGGGGACTTGTTCTGTGCCTGGTGAACATGAACTATGATGACTGGAGGACTTGTTTTGAGATTGGAGGACTTGTTTTGAGATTGGAGGACTTGTTTTGAGATTGGAGGACTTGTTTTGAGATTGGAGGACTTGTTTTGAGATTGGAGGACTTGTTTTGAGATTGGAGGACTTGTTTTGAGATTGGAGGACTTGTTTTGAGATTGGAGGACTTGTTTTGAGATTGGAGGACTTGTTTTGAGATTGGAGGACTTGTTCTGAGTTTGATGTGGTTGTTCTGATATTTTAAGACTTGTTCAGAGCTTGGAGGACTTGTTCTCTTTTAGGAGCATTTGGTCTGTGATTGGAGAATTTGTTCTGTGCCTGGAGAGCTTGCAGTGGGATTGAAAAATTTTTTCTGGGCTTGGAAGAATTGTTCTGAGTTCGGGGGACTTGTTCTGAATCTGGGGGACTTGTTTTGACCTAGGGGAATTGTTCAGAGCTTGGAGGACTTGTTCAGAGCTTGGAGGACTTGTTCAGGGCCTGGAGGACTTGTTCTCTTTTAGGAGCATTTGGTCTGTGATTGGAGAATTTGTTCTCTGCCTGGAGAACTTTCACTATATTTGGGGGACATGTTGAGAGCCTGGAGGACATGTTGAGAGCCTGGAGGACATGTTGAGAGCCTGGAGGACATGTTGAGAGCCTGGAGGACATGTTGAGAGCCTGGAGGACATGTTGAGAGCCTGGAGGACATGTTGAGAGCCTGGAGGACATGTTGAGAGCCTCGAGGACATGTTCTCTTATCGGAGCATTTGGTAAGTCATTGGGGGACTTGTTCTGTGCCTGGTGAACATGAACTATGATGACTGGAGGACTTGTTTTGAGATTGGAGGACTTGCTTTGAGATTGGAGGACTTGTTTTGAGATTGGAGGACTTGTTTTGAGATTGGAGGACTTGTTTTGAGATTGGAGGACTTGTTTTGAGATTGGAGGACTTGTTTTGAGATTGGAGGACTTGTTTTGAGATTGGAGGACTTGTTTTGAGATTGGAGGTCTTGTTCTGAGTTTGATGTGGTTGTTCTGATATTTTAAGACTTGTTCAGAGCTTGGAGGACTTGTTCTCTTTTAGGAGCATTTGGTCTGTGATTGGAGAATTTGTTCTGTGCCTGGAGAGCTTGCACTGTGATTGAAAAATTTTTTTTGGGCTTGGAGGAATTGTTCTGAGTTTGGGGGACTTGTTCTGTATCTGGGGGACTTGTTCAGGGCTTGGAGGACTTGTTCAGGGCTTGGAGGACTTGTTCAGGGCTTGGAGGACTTGTTCAGGGCTTGGAGGACTTGTTCTCTTTTAGGAGCATTTGGTCTGTGATTGGAGAATTTGTTCTCTGCCTGGAGAACTTTCACTATATTTGGAGGACATGTTGAGAGCCTGGAGGACATGTTGAGAGCCTGGAGGACATGTTGAGAGCCTGGAGGACATGTTGAGAGCCTGGAGGACATGTTGAGAGCCTGGAGGACATGTTGAGAGCCTGGAGGACATGTTGAGAGCCTGGAGGACATGTTGAGAGCCTGGAGGACATGTTGAGAGCCTGGAGGACATGTTCTCTTATCGGAGCATTTGGTAAGTCATTGGGGGACTTGTTCTGTGCCTGGTGAACATGAACTATGATGACTGGAGGACTTGTTTTGAGATTGGAGGACTTGTTTTGAGGTTGGAGGACTTGTTCTGAGTTTGATGTGGTTGTTCTGATATTTTAAGACTTGTTCAGAGCTTGGAGGACTTGTTCAGAGCTTGGAGGACTTGTTCTCTTTTAGGAGCATTTGGTCTGTGATTGGAGAATTTGTTCTGTGCCTAGAGAGCTTGCACTGTGCTTGAAAAATTTTTTCTGGGCTTGGAGGAATTGTTCTGAGTTTGGGGGACTTGTTCTGAATCTGGGGGACTTGTTTTGAGTTACGGGAATTGTTCAGAGCTTGGAGGACTTCTTCAGAGCTTGGAGGACTTGTTCAGGGCTTGGAGGACTTGTTCTCTTTTAGGAGCATTTGGTCTGTGAATGGAGAACTTGTTCTCTGCCTGGAGAACTTTCACTATATTTGGGGGACATGTTGAGAGCCTGGAGGACATGTTGAGAGCCTGGAGGACATGTTGAGAGCCTGGAGGACATGTTGAGAGCCTGGAGGACATGTTGAGAGCCTGGAGGACATGTTGACAGCCTGGAGGACATGTTGACAGCCTGGAGGACATGTTCACAGCCTGGAGGACATGTTCACAGCCTGGAGGACATGTTCACAGCCTGGAGGACATGTTCTCTTATCGGAGAATTTGGTAAGTCATTGGGGGACTTGTTCTGTGCCTGGTGAACATGAGCTATGATGACTGGAGGATTTGTTTTGAGATTGGAGGACTTGTTTTGAGATTGGAGGACTTGTTTTGAGATTGGAGGACTTGTTTTGAGTTTGGTGGACTTGTTTTGAGATTGGAGGACTTGTTTTGAGATTGGAGGACTTGTTTTGAGATTGGAGGACTTGTTTTGAGATTGGAGGACTTGTTTTGAGATTGGAGGACTTGTTTTGAGATTGGTGGACTTGTTCTGAGTTTGATGTGGTTGTTCTGATATTTTAAGACTTGTTCAGAGTTTGGAGGACTTGTTCAGAGCTTGGAGGACTTGTTCTCTCTTAGGAGCATTTGGTCTGTGATTGGAGAATTTGTTCTTTGCCTGGAGAGCTTGCACTGTGATTGAAAAATTTTTTCTGGGCTTGGAGGAATTGTTCTGAGTTTGGGGGACTTGTTCTGATTCTGGGGGACTTGTTTTGAGCTAGGGGAATTGTTCAGAGCTTGGAGGACTTGTTCAGAGATTGGAGGAATTGTTAAGAGCTTGGAGGACTTGTTCAGGGCTTGGAGGACTTGTTGTCTTTTAGGAGCCTTTGGTCTGTGATTGGAGTATTGGTTCTCTGCCTGGAGAACTTTCACTATATTTGGAGGACATGTTGAGAGCCTGGAGGACATCTTGAGAGCCTGGAGGACATGTTGAGAGCCTGGAGGACATGTTGAGAGCCTGGAGGACATGTTGAGAGCCTGGAGGACATGTTCTCTTATCGGAGCATTTGGTAAGTCATTGGGGGACTTGTTCTGTGCCTGGTGAACATGAACTATGATGCCTGGAGGACTTGTTTTGAGATTGGAGGACTTGTTTTGAGATTGGAGGACTTGTTTTGAGATTGGAGGACTTGTTTTGAGATTGGAGGACTTGTTTTGAGATTGGAGGACTTGTTCTGCGTTTGATGTGGTTGTTCTGATATTTTAAGACTTGTTCAGAGCTTGGAGGACTTGTTCAGAGCTTGGAGGACTTGTTCTCTTTTAGGAGCATTTGGTCTGTGATTTTAGAATTTGTTCTGTGCCTGGAGAGCTTGCACTGTGATTGAAAAATTTTTTCTGGGCTTGGAGGAATTGTTCTGAGTTTGGGGGACTTGTTCTGAATCTGGGGGACTTGTTTTGAGCTAGGGGAATTGTTCAGAGATTGGAGGACTTGTTCAGAGCTTGGAGAACTTGTTAAGAGCTTGGAGTACTTGTTCAGGGCTTGGAGGACTTGTTCTCTTTTAGGAGCATTTGGTCTGTGATTGGAGAATTTGTTCTCTGCCTGGAGAACTTTCACTATATTTGGAGGACATGTTGAGAGCCTGGAGGACATGTTGAGAGCCTGGAGGACATGTTGAGAGCCTGGAGGACATGTTGAGAGCCTGGAGGACATGTTGAGAGCCTGGAGGACATGTTGAGAGCCTGGAGGACATGTTGAGAGCCTGGAGGACATGTTCTCTTATCGGAGCATTTGGTAAGTCATTGGGGGACTTGTTCTGTGCCTGGTGAACATGAACTATGATGACTGGAGGACTTGTTTTGAGATTGGAGGACTTGTTTTGAGATTGGAGGACTTGTTTTGAGATTGGAGGACTTGTTTTGAGATTGGAGGACTTGTTTTGAGATTGGAGGACTTGTTTTGAGATTGGAGGACTTGTTTTGAGATTGGAGGTCTTGTTCTGAGTTTGATGTGGTTGTTCTGATATTTTAAGACTTGTTCAGAGCTTGGAGGACTTGTTCTCTTTTAGGAGCATTTGGTCTGTGATTGGAGAATTTGTTCTGTGCCTGGAGAGCTTGCACTGTGATTGAAAAATTTTTTTTGGGCTTGGAGGAATTGTTCTGAGTTTGGGGGACTTGTTCTGTATCTGGGGGACTTGTTCAGGGCTTGGAGGACTTGTTCAGGGCTTGGAGGACTTGTTCAGGGCTTGGAGGACTTGTTCAGGGCTTGGAGGACTTGTTCAGGGCTTGGAGGACTTGTTCTCTTTTAGGAGCATTTGGTCTGTGATTGGAGAATTTGTTCTCTGCCTGGAGAACTTTCACTATATTTGGAGGACATGTTGAGAGCCTGGAGGACATGTTGAGAGCCTGGAGGACATGTTGAGAGCCTGGAGGACATGTTGAGAGCCTGGAGGACATGTTGAGAGCCTGGAGGACATGTTGAGAGCCTGGAGGACATGTTGAGAGCCTGGAGGACATGTTGAGAGCCTGGAGGACATGTTCTCTTATCAGAGCATTTGGTAAGTCATTGGGGGACTTGTTCTGTGCCTGGTGAACATGAACTATGATGACTGGAGGACTTGTTTTGAGATTGGAGGACTTGTTTTGAGGTTGGAGGACTTGTTCTGAGTTTGATGTGGTTGTTCTGATATTTTAAGACTTGTTCAGAGCTTGGAGGACTTGTTCAGAGCTTGGAGGACTTGTTCTCTTTTAGGAGCATTTGGTCTGTGATTGGAGAATTTGTTCTGTGCCTAGAGAGCTTGCACTGTGCTTGAAAAATTTTTTCTGGGCTTGGAGGAATTGTTCTGAGTTTGGGGGACTTGTTCTGAATCTGGGGGACTTGTTTTGAGTTACGGGAATTGTTCAGAGCTTGGAGGACTTCTTCAGAGCTTGGAGGACTTGTTCAGGGCTTGGAGGACTTGTTCTCTTTTAGGAGCATTTGGTCTGTGATTGGAGAATTTGTTCTCTGCCTGGAGAACTTTCACTATATTTGGGGGACATGTTGAGAGCCTGGAGGACATGTTGAGAGCCTGGAGGACATGTTGAGAGCCTGGAGGACATGTTGAGAGCCTGGAGGACATGTTGACAGCCTGGAGGACATGTTGACAGCCTGGAGGACATGTTCACAGCCTGGAGGACATGTTCACAGCCTGGAGGACATGTTCTCTTATCGGAGAATTTGGTAAGTCATTGGGGGACTTGTTCTGTGCCTGGTGAACATGAGCTATGATGACTGGAGGATTTGTTTTGAGATTGGAGGACTTGTTTTGAGATTGGAGGACTTGTTTTGAGATTGGAGGACTTGTTTTGAGTTTGGTGGACTTGTTTTGAGATTGGAGGACTTGTTTTGAGATTGGAGGACTTGTTTTGAGATTGGAGGACTTGTTTTGAGATTGGAGGACTTGTTTTGAGATTGGAGGACTTGTTTTGAGATTGGAGGACTTGTTTTGAGATTGGAGGACTTGTTTTGAGATTGGTGGACTTGTTCTGAGTTTGATGTGGTTGTTCTGATATTTTAAGACTTGTTCAGAGTTTGGAGGACTTGTTCAGAGCTTGGAGGACTTGTTCTCTCTTAGGAGCATTTGGTCTGTGATTGGAGAATTTGTTCTTTGCCTGGAGAGCTTGCACTGTGATTGAAAAATTTTTTCTCGGCTTGGAGGAATTGTTCTGAGTTTGGGGGACTTGTTCTGATTCTGGGGGACTTGTTTTGAGCTAGGGGAATTGTTCAGAGCTTGGAGGACTTGTTCAGAGATTGGAGGAATTGTTAAGAGCTTGGAGGACTTGTTCAGGGCTTGGAGGACTTGTTGTCTTTTAGGAGCCTTTGGTCTGTGATTGGAGTATTGGTTCTCTGCCTGGAGAACTTTCACTATATTTGGAGGACATGTTGAGAGCCTGGAGGACATGTTGAGAGCCTGGAGGACATGTTGAGAGCCTGGAGGACATGTTGAGAGCCTGGAGGACATGTTGAGAGCCTGGAGGACATGTTGAGAGCCTAGAGGGCATGTTCTCTTATCGGACCATTTGGTAAGTCATTGGGGGACTTGTTCTGTGCCTGGTGAACATGAACTATGATGACTGGAGGACTTGTTTTGAGATTGGAGGACTTGTTTTAAGATTGGAGGACTTGTTTTGAGATTGGAGGACTTGTTTTGAGATTGGAGGACTTGTTTTGAGATTGGAGGACTTGTTCTGAGTTTGATGTGGTTGTTCTGATATTTTAAGACTTGTTCAGAGCTTGGAGGACTTGTTCTCTTTTAGGAGCATTTGGTCTGTGATTGGAGAATTTGTTCTGTGCCTGGAGAGCTTGCACTGTGATTGAAAAATTTTTTCTGGGCTTGGAGGAATTGTTCTGAGTTTGGGGGACTTGTTCTGAATCTGGGGGACTTGTTTTGAGTTAGGGGAATTGTTTCAGAGCTTGGAGGATTTGTTCAGAGCTTGGAGGACTTGTTCAGGTCTTGGAGGACTTGTTCTCTTTTAGGAGCATTTGGTCTGTGATTGGAGAATTTGTTCTCTGCCTGGAGAACTTTCACTATATTTGGGGGACATGTTGAGAGCCTGGAGGACATGTTGAGAGCCTGGAGGACATGTTGAGAGCCTGGAGGACATGTTGAGAGCCTGGAGGACATGTTGAGAGCCTGGAGGACATGTTCTCTTATCGGAGCATTTGGTAAGTCATTGGGGGACTTGTTCTGTGCCTGGTGAACATGAACTATGATGCCTGGAGGACTTGTTTTGAGATTGGAGGACTTGTTTTGAGATTGGAGGACTTGTTTTGAGATTGGAGGACTTGTTTTGAGATTGGAGGACTTGTTTTGAGATTGGAGGACTTGTTCTGAGTTTGATGTGGTTGTTCTGATATTTTAAGACTTGTTCAGAGCTTGGAGGACTTGTTCAGAGCTTGGAGGACTTGTTCTCTTTTAGGAGCATTTGGTCTGTGATTTTAGAATTTGTTCTGTGCCTGGAGAGCTTGCACTGTGATTGAAAAATTTTTTCTGGGCTTGGAGGAATTGTTCTGAGTTTGGGGGACTTGTTCTGAATCTGGGGGACTTGTTTTGAGCTAGGGGAATTGTTCAGAGATTGGAGGACTTGTTCAGAGCTTGGAGAACTTGTTAAGAGCTTGGAGTACTTGTTCAGGGCTTGGAGGACTTGTTCTCTTTTAGGAGCATTTGGTCTGTGATTGGAGAATTTGTTCTCTGCCTGGAGAACTTTCACTATATTTGGAGGACATGTTGAGAGCCTGGAGGACATGTTGAGAGCCTGGAGGACATGTTGAGAGCCTGGAGGACATGTTGAGAGCCTGGAGGACATGTTGAGAGCCTGGAGGACATGTTGAGAGCCTGGAGGACATGTTGAGAGCCTGGAGGACATGTTGAGAGCCTGGAGGACATGTTGAGAGCCTGGAGGACATGTTCTCTTATCGGAGCATTTGGTAAGTCATTGGGGGACTTGTTCTGTGCCTGGTGAACATGAACTATGATGACTGGAGGACTTGTTTTGAGATTGGAGGACTTGCTTTGAGATTGGAGGACTTGTTTTGAGATTGGAGGACTTGTTTTGAGATTGGAGGACTTGTTTTGAGATTGGAGGACTTGTTTTGAGATTGGAGGACTTGTTTTGAGATTGGAGGACTTGTTCTGAGTTTGATGTGGTTGTTCTGATATTTTAAGACTTGTTCAGAGCTTGGAGGACTTGTTCTCTTTTAGGAGCATTTGGTCTGTGATTGGAGAATTTGTTCTGTGCCTGGAGAGCTTGCACTGTGATTGAAAAATTTTTTTTGGGCTTGGAGGAATTGTTCTGAGTTTGGGGGACTTGTTCTGTATCTGGGGGACTTGTTCAGGGCTTGGAGGACTTGTTCAGGGCTTGGAGGACTTGTTCAGGGCTTGGAGGACTTGTTCAGGGCTTGGAGGACTTGTTCAGGGCTTGGAGGACTTGTTCTCTTTTAGGAGCATTTGGTCTGTGATTGGAGAATTTGTTCTCTGCCTGGAGAACTTTCACTATATTTGGAGGACATGTTGAGAGCCTGGAGGACATGTTGAGAGCCTGGAGGACATGTTGAGAGCCTGGAGGACATGTTGAGAGCCTGGAGGACATGTTGAGAGCCTGGAGGACATGTTGAGAGCCTGGAGGACATGTTGAGAGCCTGGAGGACATGTTGAGAGCCTGGAGGACATGTTGAGAGCCTGGAGGACATGTTCTCTTATCAGAGCATTTGGTAAGTCATTGGGGGACTTGTTCTGTGCCTGGTGAACATGAACTATGATGACTGGAGGACTTGTTTTGAGATTGGAGGACTTGTTTTGAGGTTGGAGGACTTGTTCTGAGTTTGATGTGGTTGTTCTGATATTTTAAGACTTGTTCAGAGCTTGGAGGACTTGTTCAGAGCTTGGAGGACTTGTTCTCTTTTAGGAGCATTTGGTCTGTGATTGGAGAATTTGTTCTGTGCCTAGAGAGCTTGCACTGTGCTTGAAAAATTTTTTCTGGGCTTGGAGGAATTGTTCTGAGTTTGGGGGACTTGTTCTGAATCTGGGGGACTTGTTTTGAGTTACGGGAATTGTTCAGAGCTTGGAGGACTTCTTCAGAGCTTGGAGGACTTGTTCAGGGCTTGGAGGACTTGTTCTCTTTTAGGAGCATTTGGTCTGTGATTGGAGAATTTGTTCTCTGCCTGGAGAACTTTCACTATATTTGGGGGACATGTTGAGAGCCTGGAGGACATGTTGAGAGCCTGGAGGACATGTTGAGAGCCTGGAGGACATGTTGAGAGCCTGGAGGACATGTTGAGAGCCTGGAGGACATGTTGAGAGCCTGGAGGACATGGTCTCTTATCGGAGCATTTGGTAAGTCATTGGGGGACTTGTTCTGTGCCTGGTGAACATGAACTATGATGACTGGAGGACTTGTTTTGAGATTGGAGGGCTTGTTTTGAGATTGGAGGGCTTGTTTTGAGATTGGAGGGCTTGTTTTGAGATTGGAGGGCTTGTTCTGAGATTGGAGGACTTGTTTTGAGATTGGAGGACTTGTTTTGAGATTGGAGGACTTGTTTTGAGATTGGAGGACTTGTTTTGAGATTGGAGGATTTGTTCTGAGTTTGATGTGGTTGTTCTGATATTTTAAGACTTGTTCAGAGCTTGGAGGACTTGTTCAGAGCTTGGAGGACTTGTTCTCTTTTAGGAGCATTTGGTCTGTGATTTTAGAATTTGTTCTGTGCCTGGAGAGCTTGCACTGTGATTGAAAAATTTTTTCTGGGCTTGGAGGAATTGTTCTGAGTTTGGGGGACTTGTTCTGAATCTGGGGGACTTGTTTTGAGCTAGGGGAATTGTTCAGAGATTGGAGGACTTGTTCAGAGCTTGGAGAACTTGTTAAGAGCTTGGAGTACTTGTTCAGGGCTTGGAGGACTTGTTCTCTTTTAGGAGCATTTGGTCTGTGATTGGAGAATTTGTTCTCTGCCTGGAGAACTTTCACTATATTTGGAGGACATGTTGAGAGCCTGGAGGACATGTTGAGAGCCTGGAGGACATGTTGAGAGCCTGGAGGACATGTTGAGAGCCTGGAGGACATGTTGAGAGCCTGGAGGACATGTTGAGAGCCTGGAGGACATGTTGAGAGCCTGGAGGACATGTTGAGAGCCTGGAGGACATGTTGAGAGCCTGGAGGACATGTTCTCTTATCGGAGCATTTGGTAAGTCATTGGGGGACTTGTTCTGTGCCTGGTGAACATGAACTATGATGACTGGAGGACTTGTTTTGAGATTGGAGGACTTGTTTTGAGATTGGAGGACTTGCTTTGAGATTGGAGGACTTGTTTTGAGATTGGAGGACTTGTTTTGAGATTGGAGGACTTGTTTTGAGATTGGAGGACTTGTTTTGAGATTGGAGGACTTGTTTTGAGATTGGAGGACTTGTTTTGAGATTGGAGGACTTGTTTTGAGATTGGAGGTCTTGTTTTGAGATTGGAGGTCTTGTTCTGAGTTTGATGTGGTTGTTCTGATATTTTAAGACTTGTTCAGAGCTTGGAGGACTTGTTCTCTTTTAGGAGCATTTGGTCTGTGATTGGAGAATTTGTTCTGTGCCTGGAGAGCTTGCACTGTGATTGAAAAATTTTTTTTGGGCTTGGAGGAATTGTTCTGAGTTTGGGGGACTTGTTCTGTATCTGGGGGACTTGTTCAGGGCTTGGAGGACTTGTTCAGGGCTTGGAGGACTTGTTCAGGGCTTGGAGGACTTGTTCAGGGCTTGGAGGACTTGTTCAGGGCTTGGAGGACTTGTTCTCTTTTAGGAGCATTTGGTCTGTGATTGGAGAATTTGTTCTCTGCCTGGAGAACTTTCACTATATTTGGAGGACATGTTGAGAGCCTGGAGGACATGTTGAGAGCCTGGAGGACATGTTGAGAGCCTGGAGGACATGTTGAGAGCCTGGAGGACATGTTGAGAGCCTGGAGGACATGTTGAGAGCCTGGAGGACATGTTGAGAGCCTGGAGGACATGTTGAGAGCCTGGAGGACATGTTGAGAGCCTGGAGGACATGTTGAGAGCCTGGAGGACATGTTGAGAGCCTGGAGGACATGTTCTCTTATCGGAGCATTTGGTAAGTCATTGGGGGACTTGTTCTGTGCCTGGTGAACATGAACTATGATGACTGGAGGACTTGTTTTGAGATTGGAGGACTTGTTTTGAGGTTGGAGGACTTGTTCTGAGTTTGATGTGGTTGTTCTGATATTTTAAGACTTGTTCAGAGCTTGGAGGACTTGTTCAGAGCTTGGAGGACTTGTTCTCTTTTAGGAGCATTTGGTCTGTGATTGGAGAATTTGTTCTCTGCCTGGAGAACTTTCACTATATTTGGAGGACATGTTGAGAGCCTGGAGGACATGTTGAGAGCCTGGAGGACATGTTGAGAGCCTGGAGGACATGTTGAGAGCCTGGAGGACATGTTGAGAGCCTGGAGGACATGTTGAGAGCCTGGAGGACATGTTGAGAGCCTGGAGGACATGTTGAGAGCCTGGAGGACATGTTCTCTTATCGGAGCATTTGGTAAGTCATTGGGGGACTTGTTCTGTGCCTGGTGAACATGAACTATGATGACTGGAGGACTTGTTTTGAGATTGGAGGACTTGTTTTGAGATTGGAGGACTTGTTTTGAGATTGGAGGACTTGTTTTGAGATTGGAGGACTTGTTTTGAGATTGGAGGACTTGTTTTGAGATTGGAGGTCTTGTTCTGAGTTTGATGTGGTTGTTCTGATATTTTAAGACTTGTTCAGAGCTTGGAGGACTTGTTCTCTTTTAGGAGCATTTGGTCTGTGATTGGAGAATTTGTTCTGTGCCTGGAGAGCTTGCACTGTGATTGAAAAATTTTTTTTGGGCTTGGAGGAATTGTTCTGAGTTTGGGGGACTTGTTCTGTATCTGGGGGACTTGTTCAGGGCTTGGAGGACTTGTTCAGGGCTTGGAGGACTTGTTCAGGGCTTGGAGGACTTGTTCAGGGCTTGGAGGACTTGTTCTCTTTTAGGAGCATTTGGTCTGTGATTGGAGAATTTGTTCTCTGCCTGGAGAACTTTCACTATATTTGGAGGACATGTTGAGAGCCTGGAGGACATGTTGAGAGCCTGGAGGACATGTTGAGAGCCTGGAGGACATGTTGAGAGCCTGGAGGACATGTTGAGAGCCTGGAGGACATGTTGAGAGCCTGGAGGACATGTTGAGAGCCTGGAGGACATGTTGAGAGCCTGGAGGACATGTTGAGAGCCTGGAGGACATGTTCTCTTATCAGAGCATTTGGTAAGTCATTGGGGGACTTGTTCTGTGCCTGGTGAACATGAACTATGATGACTGGAGGACTTGTTTTGAGATTGGAGGACTTGTTTTGAGGTTGGAGGACTTGTTCTGAGTTTGATGTGGTTGTTCTGATATTTTAAGACTTGTTCAGAGCTTGGAGGACTTGTTCAGAGCTTGGAGGACTTGTTCTCTTTTAGGAGCATTTGGTCTGTGATTGGAGAATTTGTTCTGTGCCTAGAGAGCTTGCACTGTGCTTGAAAAATTTTTTCTGGGCTTGGAGGAATTGTTCTGAGTTTGGGGGACTTGTTCTGAATCTGGGGGACTTGTTTTGAGTTACGGGAATTGTTCAGAGCTTGGAGGACTTCTTCAGAGCTTGGAGGACTTGTTCAGGGCTTGGAGGACTTGTTCTCTTTTAGGAGCATTTGGTCTGTGATTGGAGAATTTGTTCTCTGCCTGGAGAACTTTCACTATATTTGGGGGACATGTTGAGAGCCTGGAGGACATGTTGAGAGCCTGGAGGACATGTTGAGAGCCTGGAGGACATGTTGAGAGCCTGGAGGACATGTTGAGAGCCTGGAGGACATGTTGACAGCCTGGAGGACATGTTGACAGCCTGGAGGACATGTTCACAGCCTGGAGGACATGTTCACAGCCTGGAGGACATGTTCTCTTATCGGAGAATTTGGTAAGTCATTGGGGGACTTGTTCTGTGCCTGGTGAACATGAGCTATGATGACTGGAGGATTTGTTTTGAGATTGGAGGACTTGTTTTGAGATTGGAGGACTTGTTTTGAGATTGGAGGACTTGTTTTGAGTTTGGTGGACTTGTTTTGAGATTGGAGGACTTGTTTTGAGATTGGAGGACTTGTTTTGAGATTGGAGGACTTGTTTTGAGATTGGAGGACTTGTTTTGAGATTGGAGGACTTGTTTTGAGATTGGAGGACTTGTTTTGAGATTGGAGGACTTGTTTTGAGATTGGTGGACTTGTTCTGAGTTTGATGTGGTTGTTCTGATATTTTAAGACTTGTTCAGAGTTTGGAGGACTTGTTCAGAGCTTGGAGGACTTGTTCTCTCTTAGGAGCATTTGGTCTGTGATTGGAGAATTTGTTCTTTGCCTGGAGAGCTTGCACTGTGATTGAAAAATTTTTTCTGGGCTTGGAGGAATTGTTCTGAGTTTGGGGGACTTGTTCTGATTCTGGGGGACTTGTTTTGAGCTAGGGGAATTGTTCAGAGCTTGGAGGACTTGTTCAGAGATTGGAGGAATTGTTAAGAGCTTGGAGGACTTGTTCAGGGCTTGGAGGACTTGTTGTCTTTTAGGAGCCTTTGGTCTGTGATTGGAGTATTGGTTCTCTGCCTGGAGAACTTTCACTATATTTGGAGGACATGTTGAGAGCCTGGAGGACATGTTGAGAGCCTGGAGGACATGTTGAGAGCCTGGAGGACATGTTGAGAGCCTGGAGGACATGTTGAGAGCCTGGAGGACATGTTGAGAGCCTAGAGGGCATGTTCTCTTATCGGACCATTTGGTAAGTCATTGGGGGACTTGTTCTGTGCCTGGTGAACATGAACTATGATGACTGGAGGACTTGTTTTGAGATTGGAGGACTTGTTTTAAGATTGGAGGACTTGTTTTGAGATTGGAGGACTTGTTTTGAGATTGGAGGACTTGTTTTGAGATTGGAGGACTTGTTCTGAGTTTGATGTGGTTGTTCTGATATTTTAAGACTTGTTCAGAGCTTGGAGGACTTGTTCTCTTTTAGGAGCATTTGGTCTGTGATTGGAGAATTTGTTCTGTGCCTGGAGAGCTTGCACTGTGATTGAAAAATTTTTTCTGGGCTTGGAGGAATTGTTCTGAGTTTGGGGGACTTGTTCTGAATCTGGGGGACTTGTTTTGAGTTAGGGGAATTGTTTCAGAGCTTGGAGGATTTGTTCAGAGCTTGGAGGACTTGTTCAGGTCTTGGAGGACTTGTTCTCTTTTAGGAGCATTTGGTCTGTGATTGGAGAATTTGTTCTCTGCCTGGAGAACTTTCACTATATTTGGGGGACATGTTGAGAGCCTGGAGGACATGTTGAGAGCCTGGAGGACATGTTGAGAGCCTGGAGGACATGTTGAGAGCCTGGAGGACATGTTGAGAGCCTGGAGGACATGTTGAGAGCCTGGAGGACATGTTCTCTTATCGGAGCATTTGGTAAGTCATTGGGGGACTTGTTCTGTGCCTGGTGAACATGAACTATGATGCCTGGAGGACTTGTTTTGAGATTGGAGGACTTGTTTTGAGATTGGAGGACTTGTTTTGAGATTGGAGGACTTGTTTTGAGATTGGAGGACTTGTTCTGAGTTTGATGTGGTTGTTCTGATATTTTAAGACTTGTTCAGAGCTTGGAGGACTTGTTCAGAGCTTGGAGGACTTGTTCTCTTTTAGGAGCATTTGGTCTGTGATTTTAGAATTTGTTCTGTGCCTGGAGAGCTTGCACTGTGATTGAAAAATTTTTTCTGGGCTTGGAGGAATTGTTCTGAGTTTGGGGGACTTGTTCTGAATCTGGGGGACTTGTTTTGAGCTAGGGGAATTGTTCAGAGATTGGAGGACTTGTTCAGAGCTTGGAGAACTTGTTAAGAGCTTGGAGTACTTGTTCAGGGCTTGGAGGACTTGTTCTCTTTTAGGAGCATTTGGTCTGTGATTGGAGAATTTGTTCTCTGCCTGGAGAACTTTCACTATATTTGGAGGACATGTTGAGAGCCTGGAGGACATGTTGAGAGCCTGGAGGACATGTTGAGAGCCTGGAGGACATGTTGAGAGCCTGGAGGACATGTTCTCTTATCAGAGCATTTGGTAAGTCATTGGGGGACTTGTTCTGTGCCTGGTGAACATGAACTATGATGACTGGAGGACTTGTTTTGAGATTGGAGGACTTGTTTTGAGGTTGGAGGACTTGTTCTGAGTTTGATGTGGTTGTTCTGATATTTTAAGACTTGTTCAGAGCTTGGAGGACTTGTTCAGAGCTTGGAGGACTTGTTCTCTTTTAGGAGCATTTGGTCTGTGATTGGAGAATTTGTTCTGTGCCTAGAGAGCTTGCACTGTGCTTGAAAAATTTTTTCTGGGCTTGGAGGAATTGTTCTGAGTTTGGGGGACTTGTTCTGAATCTGGGGGACTTGTTTTGAGTTACGGGAATTGTTCAGAGCTTGGAGGACTTCTTCAGAGCTTGGAGGACTTGTTCAGGGCTTGGAGGACTTGTTCTCTTTTAGGAGCATTTGGTCTGTGATTGGAGAATTTGTTCTCTGCCTGGAGAACTTTCACTATATTTGGGGGACATGTTGAGAGCCTGGAGGACATGTTGAGAGCCTGGAGGACATGTTGAGAGCCTGGAGGACATGTTGAGAGCCTGGAGGACATGTTGAGAGCCTGGAGGACATGTTGAGAGCCTGGAGGACATGTTGAGAGCCTGGAGGACATGTTGACAGCCTGGAGGACATGTTGACAGCCTGGAGGACATGTTCACAGCCTGGAGGACATGTTCACAGCCTGGAGGACATGTTCTCTTATCGGAGAATTTGGTAAGTCATTGGGGGACTTGTTCTGTGCCTGGTGAACATGAGCTATGATGACTGGAGGATTTGTTTTGAGATTGGAGGACTTGTTTTGAGATTGGAGGACTTGTTTTGAGATTGGAGGACTTGTTTTGAGTTTGGTGGACTTGTTTTGAGATTGGAGGACTTGTTTTGAGATTGGAGGACTTGTTTTGAGATTGGAGGACTTGTTTTGAGATTGGAGGACTTGTTTTGAGATTGGAGGACTTGTTTTGAGATTGGAGGACTTGTTTTGAGATTGGAGGACTTGTTTTGAGATTGGTGGACTTGTTCTGAGTTTGATGTGGTTGTTCTGATATTTTAAGACTTGTTCAGAGTTTGGAGGACTTGTTCAGAGCTTGGAGGACTTGTTCTCTCTTAGGAGCATTTGGTCTGTGATTGGAGAATTTGTTCTTTGCCTGGAGAGCTTGCACTGTGATTGAAAAATTTTTTCTGGGCTTGGAGGAATTGTTCTGAGTTTGGGGGACTTGTTCTGATTCTGGGGGACTTGTTTTGAGCTAGGGGAATTGTTCAGAGCTTGGAGGACTTGTTCAGAGATTGGAGGAATTGTTAAGAGCTTGGAGGACTTGTTCAGGGCTTGGAGGACTTGTTGTCTTTTAGGAGCCTTTGGTCTGTGATTGGAGTATTGGTTCTCTGCCTGGAGAACTTTCACTATATTTGGAGGACATGTTGAGAGCCTGGAGGACATGTTGAGAGCCTGGAGGACATGTTGAGAGCCTGGAGGACATGTTGAGAGCCTGGAGGACATGTTGAGAGCCTGGAGGACATGTTGAGAGCCTAGAGGGCATGTTCTCTTATCGGACCATTTGGTAAGTCATTGGGGGACTTGTTCTGTGCCTGGTGAACATGAACTATGATGACTGGAGGACTTGTTTTGAGATTGGAGGACTTGTTTTAAGATTGGAGGACTTGTTTTGAGATTGGAGGACTTGTTTTGAGATTGGAGGACTTGTTTTGAGATTGGAGGACTTGTTCTGAGTTTGATGTGGTTGTTCTGATATTTTAAGACTTGTTCAGAGCTTGGAGGACTTGTTCTCTTTTAGGAGCATTTGGTCTGTGATTGGAGAATTTGTTCTGTGCCTGGAGAGCTTGCACTGTGATTGAAAAATTTTTTCTGGGCTTGGAGGAATTGTTCTGAGTTTGGGGGACTTGTTCTGAATCTGGGGGACTTGTTTTGAGTTAGGGGAATTGTTTCAGAGCTTGGAGGATTTGTTCAGAGCTTGGAGGACTTGTTCAGGTCTTGGAGGACTTGTTCTCTTTTAGGAGCATTTGGTCTGTGATTGGAGAATTTGTTCTCTGCCTGGAGAACTTTCACTATATTTGGGGGACATGTTGAGAGCCTGGAGGACATGTTGAGAGCCTGGAGGACATGTTGAGAGCCTGGAGGACATGTTGAGAGCCTGGAGGACATGTTGAGAGCCTGGAGGACATGTTCTCTTATCGGAGCATTTGGTAAGTCATTGGGGGACTTGTTCTGTGCCTGGTGAACATGAACTATGATGCCTGGAGGACTTGTTTTGAGATTGGAGGACTTGTTTTGAGATTGGAGGACTTGTTTTGAGATTGGAGGACTTGTTTTGAGATTGGAGGACTTGTTTTGAGATTGGAGGACTTGTTCTGAGTTTGATGTGGTTGTTCTGATATTTTAAGACTTGTTCAGAGCTTGGAGGACTTGTTCAGAGCTTGGAGGACTTGTTCTCTTTTAGGAGCATTTGGTCTGTGATTTTAGAATTTGTTCTGTGCCTGGAGAGCTTGCACTGTGATTGAAA
Source organism: Ara ararauna (assembly GCA_028858755.1). Taxonomy (NCBI): domain Eukaryota; kingdom Metazoa; phylum Chordata; class Aves; order Psittaciformes; family Psittacidae; genus Ara; species Ara ararauna. The sequence goes on along the minus strand of CM054383.1, from coordinate 182,675 downwards.
AATTTTTTCTGGGCTTGGAGGAATTGTTCTGAGTTTGGGGGACTTGTTCTGAATCTGGGGGACTTGTTTTGAGCTAGGGGAATTGTTCAGAGATTGGAGGACTTGTTCAGAGCTTGGAGAACTTGTTAAGAGCTTGGAGTACTTGTTCAGGGCTTGGAGGACTTGTTCTCTTTTAGGAGCATTTGGTCTGTGATTGGAGAATTTGTTCTCTGCCTGGAGAACTTTCACTATATTTGGAGGACATGTTGAGAGCCTGGAGGACATGTTGAGAGCCTGGAGGACATGTTGAGAGCCTGGAGGACATGTTGAGAGCCTGGAGGACATGTTGAGAGCCTGGAGGACATGTTGAGAGCCTGGAGGACATGTTGAGAGCCTGGAGGACATGTTGAGAGCCTGGAGGACATGTTCTCTTATCGGAGCATTTGGTAAGTCATTGGGGGACTTGTTCTGTGCCTGGTGAACATGAACTATGATGACTGGAGGACTTGTTTTGAGATTGGAGGACTTGCTTTGAGATTGGAGGACTTGTTTTGAGATTGGAGGACTTGTTTTGAGATTGGAGGACTTGTTTTGAGATTGGAGGACTTGTTTTGAGATTGGAGGACTTGTTTTGAGATTGGAGGACTTGTTTTGAGATTGGAGGACTTGTTCTGAGTTTGATGTGGTTGTTCTGATATTTTAAGACTTGTTCAGAGCTTGGAGGACTTGTTCTCTTTTAGGAGCATTTGGTCTGTGATTGGAGAATTTGTTCTGTGCCTGGAGAGCTTGCACTGTGATTGAAAAATTTTTTTTGGGCTTGGAGGAATTGTTCTGAGTTTGGGGGACTTGTTCTGTATCTGGGGGACTTGTTCAGGGCTTGGAGGACTTGTTCAGGGCTTGGAGGACTTGTTCAGGGCTTGGAGGACTTGTTCAGGGCTTGGAGGACTTGTTCTCTTTTAGGAGCATTTGGTCTGTGATTGGAGAATTTGTTCTCTGCCTGGAGAACTTTCACTATATTTGGAGGACATGTTGAGAGCCTGGAGGACATGTTGAGAGCCTGGAGGACATGTTGAGAGCCTGGAGGACATGTTGAGAGCCTGGAGGACATGTTGAGAGCCTGGAGGACATGTTGAGAGCCTGGAGGACATGTTGAGAGCCTGGAGGACATGTTCTCTTATCAGAGCATTTGGTAAGTCATTGGGGGACTTGTTCTGTGCCTGGTGAACATGAACTATGATGACTGGAGGACTTGTTTTGAGATTGGAGGACTTGTTTTGAGGTTGGAGGACTTGTTCTGAGTTTGATGTGGTTGTTCTGATATTTTAAGACTTGTTCAGAGCTTGGAGGACTTGTTCAGAGCTTGGAGGACTTGTTCTCTTTTAGGAGCATTTGGTCTGTGATTGGAGAATTTGTTCTGTGCCTAGAGAGCTTGCACTGTGCTTGAAAAATTTTTTCTGGGCTTGGAGGAATTGTTCTGAGTTTGGGGGACTTGTTCTGAATCTGGGGGACTTGTTTTGAGTTACGGGAATTGTTCAGAGCTTGGAGGACTTCTTCAGAGCTTGGAGGACTTGTTCAGGGCTTGGAGGACTTGTTCTCTTTTAGGAGCATTTGGTCTGTGATTGGAGAATTTGTTCTCTGCCTGGAGAACTTTCACTATATTTGGGGGACATGTTGAGAGCCTGGAGGACATGTTGAGAGCCTGGAGGACATGTTGAGAGCCTGGAGGACATGTTGAGAGCCTGGAGGACATGTTGAGAGCCTGGAGGACATGTTGAGAGCCTGGAGGACATGTTGAGAGCCTGGAGGACATGGTCTCTTATCGGAGCATTTGGTAAGTCATTGGGGGACTTGTTCTGTGCCTGGTGAACATGAACTATGATGACTGGAGGACTTGTTTTGAGATTGGAGGGCTTGTTTTGAGATTGGAGGGCTTGTTTTGAGATTGGAGGGCTTGTTTTGAGATTGGAGGGCTTGTTCTGAGATTGGAGGACTTGTTTTGAGATTGGAGGACTTGTTTTGAGATTGGAGGACTTGTTTTGAGATTGGAGGACTTGTTTTGAGATTGGAGGATTTGTTCTGAGTTTGATGTGGTTGTTCTGATATTTTAAGACTTGTTCAGAGCTTGGAGGACTTGTTCAGAGCTTGGAGGACTTGTTCTCTTTTAGGAGCATTTGGTCTGTGATTTTAGAATTTGTTCTGTGCCTGGAGAGCTTGCACTGTGATTGAAAAATTTTTTCTGGGCTTGGAGGAATTGTTCTGAGTTTGGGGGACTTGTTCTGAATCTGGGGGACTTGTTTTGAGCTAGGGGAATTGTTCAGAGATTGGAGGACTTGTTCAGAGCTTGGAGAACTTGTTAAGAGCTTGGAGTACTTGTTCAGGGCTTGGAGGACTTGTTCTCTTTTAGGAGCATTTGGTCTGTGATTGGAGAATTTGTTCTCTGCCTGGAGAACTTTCACTATATTTGGAGGACATGTTGAGAGCCTGGAGGACATGTTGAGAGCCTGGAGGACATGTTGAGAGCCTGGAGGACATGTTGAGAGCCTGGAGGACATGTTGAGAGCCTGGAGGACATGTTGAGAGCCTGGAGGACATGTTGAGAGCCTGGAGGACATGTTGAGAGCCTGGAGGACATGTTCTCTTATCGGAGCATTTGGTAAGTCATTGGGGGACTTGTTCTGTGCCTGGTGAACATGAACTATGATGACTGGAGGACTTGTTTTGAGATTGGAGGACTTGTTTTGAGATTGGAGGACTTGCTTTGAGATTGGAGGACTTGTTTTGAGATTGGAGGACTTGTTTTGAGATTGGAGGACTTGTTTTGAGATTGGAGGACTTGTTTTGAGATTGGAGGACTTGTTTTGAGATTGGAGGACTTGTTTTGAGATTGGAGGACTTGTTTTGAGATTGGAGGTCTTGTTTTGAGATTGGAGGTCTTGTTCTGAGTTTGATGTGGTTGTTCTGATATTTTAAGACTTGTTCAGAGCTTGGAGGACTTGTTCTCTTTTAGGAGCATTTGGTCTGTGATTGGAGAATTTGTTCTGTGCCTGGAGAGCTTGCACTGTGATTGAAAAATTTTTTTTGGGCTTGGAGGAATTGTTCTGAGTTTGGGGGACTTGTTCTGTATCTGGGGGACTTGTTCAGGGCTTGGAGGACTTGTTCAGGGCTTGGAGGACTTGTTCAGGGCTTGGAGGACTTGTTCAGGGCTTGGAGGACTTGTTCAGGGCTTGGAGGACTTGTTCTCTTTTAGGAGCATTTGGTCTGTGATTGGAGAATTTGTTCTCTGCCTGGAGAACTTTCACTATATTTGGAGGACATGTTGAGAGCCTGGAGGACATGTTGAGAGCCTGGAGGACATGTTGAGAGCCTGGAGGACATGTTGAGAGCCTGGAGGACATGTTGAGAGCCTGGAGGACATGTTGAGAGCCTGGAGGACATGTTGAGAGCCTGGAGGACATGTTGAGAGCCTGGAGGACATGTTGAGAGCCTGGAGGACATGTTGAGAGCCTGGAGGACATGTTGAGAGCCTGGAGGACATGTTGAGAGCCTGGAGGACATGTTCTCTTATCGGAGCATTTGGTAAGTCATTGGGGGACTTGTTCTGTGCCTGGTGAACATGAACTATGATGACTGGAGGACTTGTTTTGAGATTGGAGGACTTGTTTTGAGGTTGGAGGACTTGTTCTGAGTTTGATGTGGTTGTTCTGATATTTTAAGACTTGTTCAGAGCTTGGAGGACTTGTTCAGAGCTTGGAGGACTTGTTCTCTTTTAGGAGCATTTGGTCTGTGATTGGAGAATTTGTTCTGTGCCTAGAGAGCTTGCACTGTGCTTGAAAAATTTTTTCTGGGCTTGGAGGAATTGTTCTGAGTTTGGGGGACTTGTTCTGAATCTGGGGGACTTGTTTTGAGTTACGGGAATTGTTCAGAGCTTGGAGGACTTGTTCAGAGCTTGGAGGACTTGTTCAGGGCTTGGAGGACTTGTTCTCTTTTAGGAGCATTTGGTCTGTGAATGGAGAACTTGTTCTCTGCCTGGAGAACTTTCACTATATTTGGGGGACATGTTGAGAGCCTGGAGGACATGTTGAGAGCCTGGAGGACATGTTGAGAGCCTGGAGGACATGTTGAGAGCCTGGAGGACATGTTGAGAGCCTGGAGGACATGTTGAGAGCCTGGAGGACATGTTGAGAGCCTGGAGGACATGTTGAGAGCCTGGAGGACATGGTCTCTTATCGGAGCATTTGGTAAGTCATTGGGGGACTTGTTCTGTGCCTGGTGAACATGAACTATGATGACTGGAGGACTTGTTTTGAGATTGGAGGGCTTGTTTTGAGATTGGAGGGCTTGTTTTGAGATTGGAGGACTTGTTTTGAGATTGGAGGGCTTGTTCTGAGATTGGAGGACTTGTTTTGAGATTGGAGGACTTGTTTTGAGATTGGAGGACTTGTTTTGAGATTGGAGGACTTGTTTTGAGATTGGAGGATTTGTTCTGAGTTTGATGTGGTTGTTCTGATATTTTAAGACTTGTTCAGAGCTTGGAGGACTTGTTCTCTTTTAGGAGCATTTGGTCTGTGATTGGAGAATTTGTTCTGTGCCTGGAGAGCTTGCACTGTGATTGAAAAATTTTTTCTGGGCTTGGAGGAATTGTTCTGAGTTCGGGGGACTTGTTCTGAATCTGGGGGACTTGTTTTGACCTAGGGGAATTGTTCAGAGCTTCGAGGACTTGTTCAGGGCTTGGAGGACTTGTTCTCTTTTAGGAGCAATTGGTCTGTGATTGGAGAATTTGTTCTCTGCCTGGAGAAATTTCACTATATTTGGGGGACATGTTGAGAGCCTGGAGGACATGTTGAGAGCCTGGAGGACATGTTGAGAGCCTGGAGGACATGTTGAGAGCCTGGAGGACATGTTGAGAGCCTGGAGGACATGTTGAGAGCCTGGAGGACATGTTGAGAGCCTGGAGGACATGTTGAGAGCCTGGAGGACATGTTGAGAGCCTGGAGGACATGTTGAGAGCCTGGAGGACATGTTCTCTTATCGGAGCATTTGGTAAGTCATTGGGGGACTTGTTCTGTGCCCAGTGAACATGAACTATGATGACTGGAGGATAGTTTTGAGATTGGAGGACTTGTTTTGAGATTGGATCACTTGTTTTGAGATTGGAGGACTTGTTTTGAGATTGGAGGACTTGTTCTGCTTTTGATGTGGTTGTTCTGATATTTTAAGACTTGTTCAGAGCTTGGAGGACTTGTTCAGAGCTTGGAGGACTTGTTCAGAGCTTGGAGGACTTGTTCTCTTTTAGGAGCATTTGGTCTGTGATTGGAGAATTTGTTCTGTGCCTGGAGAGCTTGCACTGTGATTGAAAAATTTTTTCTGGGCTTGGAGGAATTTTTCTGAGTTTGGGGGACTTGTTCTGAATCTGGGGGACTTGTTTTGAGCTAGGGGAATTGTTCAGAGCTTGGAGGACTTGGTCAGAGCTTGGAGAACTTGTCAAGAGCTTGGAGTACTTGTTCAGGGCTTGGAGGACTTGTTCTCTTTTAGGAGCCTTTGGTCTGTGATTGGAGAATTTGTTCTCTGCCTGGAGAACTTTCACTATATTTGGAGGACATGTTGAGAGCCTGGAGGACATGTTGAGAGCCTGGAGGACATGTTGAGAGCCTGGAGGACATGTTGAGAGCCTAGAGGACATGTTCTCTTATCGGACCATTTGGTAAGTCATTGGGGGACTTGTTCTGTGCCTGGTGAACATGAACTATGATGACTGGAGGACTTGTTTTGAGATTGGAGGACTTGTTTTGAGATTGGAGGACTTGTTTTGAGATTGGAGGACTTGTTTTGAGATTGGAGGACTTGTTTTGAGATTGGAGGACTTGTTTTGAGATTGGAGGACTTGTTCTGAGTTTGATGTGGTTGTTCTGATATTTTAAGACTTGTTCAGAGCTTGGAGGACTTGTTCTCTTTTAGGAGCATTTGGTCTGTGATTGGAGAATTTGTTCTGTGCCTGGAGAGCTTGCACTGTGATTGAAAAATGTTTTCTGGGCTTGGAGGAATTGTTCTGAGTTTGGGGGACTTGTTCTGAATCTGGGGGACTTGTTTTGAGTTAGGGGAATTGTTCAGAGCTTGGAGGACTTGTTCTCTTTTAGGAGCATTTGGTCTGTGATTGGAGAATTTGTTCTCTACCTGGAGAACTTTCACTATATTTGGAGAACATGTTGAGAGCCTGGAGGACATGTTGAGAGCCTGGAGGACATGTTGAGAGCCTGGAGGACATGTTGAGAGCCTGGAGGACATGTTGAGAGCCTGGAGGACATGTTGAGAGCCTGGAGGACATGTTGAGAGCCTGGAGGACATGTTGAGAGCCTGGAGGACATGTTGAGAGCCTGGAGGACATGTTGAGAGCCTGGAGGACATGTTCTCTTATCGGAGCATTTGGTAAGTCATTGGGGGACTTGTTCTGTGCCTGGTGAACATAAAAAATGATGACTGGAGGACTTGTTTTGAGATTGGAGGACTTGTTTTGAGATTGGAGGACTTGTTTTGAGATTGGAGGACTTGTTTTGAGATTGGAGGACTTGTTTTGAGATTGGAGGACTTGTTTTGAGATTGGAGGACTTGTTCTGCGTTTGATGTGGTTGTTCTGATATTTTAAGACTTGTTCAGAGCTTGCAGGTCTTGTTCAGAGCTTGGAGGACTTGTTCTCTTTTAGGAGCATTTGGTCTGTGATTGGAGAATTTGTTCTGTGCCTGGAGAGCTTGCACTGTGATTGAAAAATTTTTTCTGGGCTTGGAGGAATTGTTCTGAGTTTGGGGGACTTGTTCTGAATCTGGGGGACTTGTTTTGAGCTAGGGGAATTGTTCAGAGCTTGGAGGACTTGTTCAGAGCTTGGAGGACTTGTTCAGTGCTTGGAGGACTTGTTCTCTTTTAGGAGCCTTTGGTCTGTGATTGGAGTATTGGTTCTCTGCCTGGAGAACTTTCACTATATTTGGAGGACATGTTGAGAGCCTGGAGGACATGTTGAGAGCATGGAGGACATGTTGAGAGCATGGAGGACATGTTGAGAGCCTGGAGGACATGTTGAGAGCCTGGAGGACATGTTCTCTTATCGGACCTTTTGGTAAGTCATTGGGGGACTTGTTCTGTGCCTGGTGAACATGAACTATGATGACTGGAGGAATTGTTTTGAGATTGGAGGACTTGTTTTGAGATTGGAGGACTTGTTTTGAGATTGGAGGACTTGTTTTGAGATTGGAGGACTTGTTTTGAGATTGGAGGACTTGTTCTGAGTTTGATGTGGTTGTTCTGATATTTTAAGACTTGTTCAGAGCTTGGAGGACTTGTTCTCTTTTAGGAGCATTTGGTCTGTGATCTTAGAATTTGTTCTGTGCCTGGAGAGCTTGCACTGTGATTGAAAAATTTTTTCTGGGCTTGGAGGAATTGTTCTGAGTTTGGGGGACTTGTTCTGAATCTGGGGGACTTGTTTTGAGCTAGGGGAATTCTTCAGAGCTTGGAGGACTTATTCAGAGCTTGGAGAACTTGTTCTCTTTTAGGAGCATTTGGTCTGTGATTGGAGAATTTGTTCTGTGCCTGGAGAGCTTGCACTGTGATTGAAAAATATTTTCTGGGCTTGGAGGAATTGTTCTGAGTTTGGGGGACTTGTTCTGAATCTGGGGGACTTGTTTTGAGTTAGGGGAATTGTTCAGAGCTTGGAGGACTTGTTCAGAGCTTGGAGGACTTGTTCAGAGCTTGGAGGACTTGTTCAGGGCTTGGAGGACTTGTTCTCTTTTAGGAGCATTTGGTCTGTGAGTGGAGAATTTGTTCTCTGCCTGGAGAACTTTCACTATATTTGGAGGACATGTTGAGAGCCTGGAGGACATGTTGAGAGCCTGGAGGACATGTTGAGAGCCTAGAGGACATGTTCTCTTATCGGACCATTTGGTAAGTCATTGGGGGACTTGTTCTGTGCCTGGTGAACATGAACTATGATGACTGGAGGACTTGTTTTGAGATTGGAGGACTTGTTTTGAGATTGGAGGACTTGTTTTGAGATTGGAGGACTTGTTTTGAGATTGGAGGACTTGTTTTGAGATTGGAGGACTTGTTCTGAGTTTGATGTGGTTGTTCTGATATTTTAAGACTTGTTCAGAGCTTGGAGGACTTGTTCTCTTTTAGGAGCATTTGGTCTGTGATTGGAGAATTTGTTCTGTGCCTGGAGAGCTTGCACTGTGATTGAAAATTTTTTTCTGGGCTTGGAGGAATTGTTCTGAGTTTGGGGGACTTGTTCTGAATCTGGGGGACTTGTTTTGAGTTAGGGGAATTGTTCAGAGCTTGGAGGACTTGTTCAGAGCTTGGAGGACTTGTTCAGGGCTTGGAGGACTTGTTCTCTTTTAGGAGCATTTGGTCTGTGATTGGAGAATTTGTTCTCTGCCTGGAGAACTTTCACTATATTTGGGGGACATGTTGAGAGCCTGGAGGACATGTTGAGAGCCTGGAGGACATGTTGAGAGCCTGGAGGACATGTTGAGAGCCTGGAGGACATGTTGAGAGCCTGGAGGACATGTTGAGAGCCTGGAGGACATGTTGAGAGCCTGGAGGACATGTTCTCTTATCGGAGCATTTGGTAAGTCATTGGGGGACTTGTTCTGTGCCTAGTGAACATGAACTATGATGACTGGAGGATAGTTTTGAGATTGGAGGACTTGTTTTGAGATTGGATCACTTGTTTTGAGATTGGAGGACTTGTTTTGAGATTGGAGGACTTGTTCTGCTTTTGATATGGTTGTTCTGATATTTTAAGACTTGTTCAGAGCTTGGAGGACTTGTTCAGAGCTTGGAGGACTTGTTCTCTTTTAGGAGCATTTGGTCTGTGATTGGAGAACTTGTTCTGTGCCTAGAGAGCTTGCACTGTGCTTGAAAAATTTTTTCTGGGCTTGGAGGAATTGTTCTGAGTTTGGGGGACTTGTTTTGAGCTAGGGGAATTGTTCAGAGCTTGGAGGACTTGTTCAGAGCTTGGAGAACTTGTCAAGAGCTTGGAGTACTTGTTCAGGGCTTGGAGGACTTGTTCTCTTTTAGGAGCATTTGGTCTGTGATTGGAGAATTTCTTCTCTGCCTGGAGAACTTTCACTATATTTGGAGGACATGTTGAGAGCCTGGAGGACATGTTGAGAGCCTGGAGGACATGTTGAGAGCCTAGAGGACATGTTCTCTTATCGGACCATTTGGTAAGTCATTGGGGGACTTGTTCTGTGCCTGGTGAACATGAACTATGATGACTGGAGGATTTGTTTTGAGATTGGAGGACTTGTTTTGAGATTGGAGGACTTGTTTTGAGATTGGAGGACTTGTTCTGAGTTTGATGTGGTTGTTCTGATATTTTAAGACTTGTTCAGAGCTTGGAGGACTTGTTCTCTTTTAGGAGCATTTGGTCTGTGATTGGAGAATTTGTTCTGTGCCTGGAGAGTTTGCACTGTGATTGAAAAATGTTTTCTGGGCTTGGAGGAATTGTTCTGAGTTTGGGGGACTTGTTCTGAATCGGGGGACTTGTTTTGAGTTAGGGGAATTGTTCAGAGCATGGAGGACTTGTTCTCTTTTAGGAGCATTTGGTCTGTGATTGGAGAATTTGTTCTCTACCTGGAGAACTTTCACTATATTTGGAGAACATGTTGAGAGCCTGGAGGACATGTTGAGAGCCTGGAGGACATTTTGAGAGCCTGGAGGACATGTTGAGAGCCTGGAGGACACGTTGAGAGCCTGGAGGACACGTTGAGAGCCTGGAGGACACGTTGAGAGCCTGGAGGACATGTTGAGAGCCTGGAGGACATGTTGAGAGCCTGGAGGACATGTTGAGAGCCTGGAGGACATGTTCTCTTATCGGAGCATTTGGTAAGTCATTGGGGGACTTGTTCTGTGCCTGGTGAACATGAACTATGATGACTGGAGGACTTGTTTTGAGATTGGAGGACTTGTTTTGAGATTGGAGGACTTGTTTTGAGATTGGAGGACTTGTTCTGCGTTTGATGTGGTTGTTCTGATATTTTAAGACTTGTTCAGAGCTTGCAGGACTTGTTCAGAGCTTGGAGGACTTGTTCTCTTTTAGGAGCATTTGGTCTGTGATTTTAGAATTTGTTCTGTGCCTGGAGAGCTTGCACTGTGATTGAAAAATTTTTTCTGGGCTTGGAGGAATTGTTCTGAGTTTGGGGGACTTGTTCTGAATCTGGGGGACTTGTTTTGAGCTTGGAGGACTTGTTCAGACCTTGGAGGACTTGTTCAGAGCTTGGAGAACTTGTTAAGAGCTTGGAGGACTTGTTCAGAGCTTGGAGGACTTGTTCTCTTTTAGGAGCCTTTGGTCTGTGATTGGAGTATTGGTTCTCTGCCTGGAGAACTTTCACTATATTTGGAGGACATGTTGAGAGCCTGGAGGACATGTTGAGAGCCTGGAGGACATGTTGAGAGCCTGGAGGACATGTTCTCTTATCGGACCATTTGGTAAGTCATTGGGGGACTTGTTCTGTGCCTGGTGAACATGAACTATGATGACTGGAGGACTTGTTTTGAGATTGGAGGACTTGTTTTGAGATTGGAGGACTTGTTTTGAGATTGGAGGACTTGTTTTGAGATTGGAGGACTTGTTTTGAGATTGGAGGACTTGTTCTGAGTTTGATGTGGTTGTTCTGATATTTTAAGACTTGTTCAGAGCTTGGAGGACTTGTTCTCTTTTAGGAGCATTTGGTCTGTGATTGGAGAATTTGTTCTGTGCCTGGAGAGCTTGCACTGTGATTGAAATTTTTTTCTGGGCTTGGAGGAATTGTTCTGAGTTCGGGGGACTTGTTCTGAATCTGGGGGACTTGTTTTGACCTAGGGGAATTGTTCAGAGCTTGGAGGACTTGTTCAGAGCTTGGAGGACTTGTTCAGAGCTTGGAGGACTTGTTCAGGGCTTGGAGGACTTGTTCTCTTTTAGGAGCATTTGGTCTGTGATTGGAGAATTTGTTCTCTGCCTGGAGAACTTTCACTATATTTGGAGGACATGTTGAGAGCCTGGAGGACATGTTGAGAGCCTGGAGGACATGTTGAGAGCCTGGAGGACATGTTGAGAGCCTGGAGAACATGTTGAGAGCCTGGAGGACATGTTCTCTTATCGGACCATTTGGTAAGTCATTGGGGGACTTGTTCTGTGCCTGGTGAACATGAACTATGATGACTGGAGGACTTGTTTTGAGATTGGAGGACTTGTTTTGAGATTGGAGGACTTGTTTTGAGATTGGAGGACTTGTTTTGAGATTGGAGGACTTGTTTTGAGATTGGAGGACTTGTTTTGAGATTGGAGGACTTGTTTTGAGATTGGAGGACTTGTTCTGAGTTTGATGTGGTTGTTCTGATATTTTAAAACTTGTTCAGAGCTTGGAGGACTTGTTCTCTTTTAGGAGCATTTGGTCTGTGATTGGAGAATTTGTTCTGTGCCTGGAGAGCTTGCAATGTGATTGAAAAATTTTTTCTGGGCTTGGAAGAATTGTTCTGAGTTCGGGGGACTTGTTCTGAATCTGGGGGACTTGTTTTGACCTAGGGGAATTGTTCAGAGCTTGGAGGACTTGTTCAGGGCCTGGAGGACTTGTTCTCTTTTAGGAGCATTTGGTCTGTGATTGGAGAATTTGTTCTCTGCCTGGAGAACTTTCACTATATTTGGGGGACATGTTGAGAGCCTGGAGGACATGTTGAGAGCCTGGAGGACATGTTGAGAGCCTGGAGGACATGTTGAGAGCCTGGAGGACATGTTGAGAGCCTGGAGGACATGTTGAGAGCCTGGAGGACATGTTGAGAGCCTGGAGGACATGTTGAGAGCCTGGAGGACATGTTGACAGCCTGGAGGACATGTTGACAGCCTGGAGGACATGTTGACAGCCTGGAGGACATGTTGACAGCCTGGAGGACATGTTGACAGCCTGGAGGACATGTTCACAGCCTGGAGGACATGTTCACAGCCTGGAGGACATGTTCACAGACTGGAGGACATGTTCTCTTATCGGAGAATTTGGTAAGTCATTGGGGGACTTGTTCTGTGCCTGGTGAACATGAGCTATGATGACTGGAGGATTTGTTTTGAGATTAGAGGACTTGTTTTGAGATTGGAGGACTTGTTTTGAGATTGGAGGACTTGTTTTGAGTTTGGTGGACTTGTTTTGAGATTGGAGGACTTGTTTTGAGATTGGAGGACTTGTTTTGAGATTGGAGGACTTGTTTTGAGATTGGAGGACTTGTTTTGAGATTGGAGGACTTGTTTTGAGATTGGAGGACTTGTTTTGAGATTGGTGGACTTGTTCTGAGTTTGATGTGGTTGTTCTGATATTTTAAGACTTGTTCAGAGTTTGGAGGACTTGTTCAGAGCTTGGAGGACTTGTTCTCTCTTAGGAGCATTTGTTCTGTGATTGGAGAATTTGTTCTTTGCCTGGAGAGCTTGCACTGTGATTGAAAAATTTTTTCTGGGCTTGGAGGAATTGTTCTGAGTTTGGGGGACTTGTTCTGATTCTGGGGGACTTGTTTTGAGCTAGGGGAATTGTTCAGAGCTTGGAGGACTTGTTCAGAGATTGGAGGACTTGTTAAGAGCTTGGAGGACTTGTTCAGGGCTTGGAGGACTTGTTGTCTTTTAGGAGCCTTTGGTCTGTGATTGGAGTATTGGTTCTCTGCCTGGAGAACTTTCACTATATTTGGAGGACATGTTGAGAGCCTGGAGGACATGTTGAGAGCCTGGAGGACATGTTGAGAGCCTGGAGGACATGTTGAGAGCCTGGAGGACATGTTGAGAGCCTGGAGGACATGTTGAGAGCCTAGAGGGCATGTTCTCTTATCGGACCATTTGGTAAGTCATTGGGGGACTTGTTCTGTGCCTGGTGAACATGAACTATGATGACTGGAGGACTTGTTTTGAGATTGGAGGACTTGTTTTGAGATTGGAGGACTTGTTTTGAGATTGGAGGACTTGTTTTGAGATTGGAGGACTTGTTTTGAGATTGGAGGACTTGTTTTGAGATTGGAGGACTTGTTTTGAGATTGGAGGACTTGTTTTGAGATTGGAGGACTTGTTTTGAGATTGGAGGACTTGTTCTGAGTTTGATGTGGTTGTTCTGATATTTTAAGACTTGTTCAGAGCTTGGAGGACTTGTTCTCTTTTAGGAGCTTTTGGTCTGTGATTGGAGAATTTGTTCTGTGCCTGGAGAGCTTGCACTGTGATTGAAAAATTTTTTCTGGGCTTGGAGGAATTGTTCTGAGTTTGGGGGACTTGTTCTGAATCTGGGGGACTTGTTTTGAGTTAGGGGAATTGTTTCAGAGCTTGGAGGATTTGTTCAGAGCTTGGAGGACTTGTTCAGGGCTTGGAGGACTTGTTCTCTTTTAGGAGCATTTGGTCTGTGATTGGAGAATTTGTTCTCTGCCTGGAGAACTTTCACTATATTTGGGGGACATGTTGAGAGCCTGGAGGACATGTTGAGAGCCTGGAGGACATGTTGAGAGCCTGGAGGACATGTTGAGAGCCTGGAGGACATGTTCTCTTATCGGACCATTTGGTAAGTCATTGGGGGACTTGTTCTGTGCCTGGTGAACATGAACTATGATGCCTGGAGGACTTGTTTTGAGATTGGAGGACTTGTTTTGAGATTGGAGGACTTGTTTTGAGATTGGAGGACTTGTTTTGAGATTGGAGGACTTGTTTTGAGATTGGAGGACTTGTTTTGAGATTGGAGGACTTGTTCTGCGTTTGATGTGGTTGTTCTGATATTTTAAGACTTGTTCAGAGCTTGGAGGACTTGTTCAGAGCTTGCAGGACTTGTTCTCTTTTAGGAGCATTTGGTCTGTGATTTTAGAATTTGTTCTGTGCCTGGAGAGCTTGCACTGTGATTGAAAAATTTTTTCTGGGCTTGGAGGAATTGTTCTGAGTTTGGGGGACTTGTTCTGAATCTGGGGGACTTGTTTTGAGCTAGGGGAATTGTTCAGAGTTTGGAGGACTTGTTCAGAGCTTGGAGAACTTGTTAAGAGCTTGGAGTACTTGTTCAGGGCTTGGAGGACTTGTTCTCTTTTAGGAGCATTTGGTCTGTGATTGGAGAATTTGTTCTCTGCCTGGAGAACTTTCACTATATTTGGAGGACATGTTGAGAGCCTGGAGGACATGTTGAGAGCCTGGAGGACATGTTGAGAGCCTGGAGGACATGTTGAGAGCCTGGAGGACATGTTGAGAGCCTGGAGGACATGTTGAGAGCCTGGAGGACATGTTGAGAGCCTGGAGGACATGTTCTCTTATCGGAGCATTTGGTAAGTCATTGGGGGACTTGTTCTGTGCCTGGTGAACATGAACTATGATGACTGGAGGACTTGTTTTGAGATTGGAGGACTTGTTTTGAGATTGGAGGACTTGTTTTGAGATTGGAGGACTTGTTTTGAGATTGGAGGACTTGTTTTGAGATTGGAGGACTTGTTTTGAGATTGGAGGACTTGTTTTGAGATTGGAGGACTTGTTCTGAGTTTGATGTGGTTGTTCTGATATTTTAAAACTTGTTCAGAGCTTGGAGGACTTGTTCTCTTTTAGGAGCATTTGGTCTGTGATTGGAGAATTTGTTCTGTGCCTGGAGAGCTTGCAATGTGATTGAAAAATTTTTTCTGGGCTTGGAAGAATTGTTCTGAGTTCGGGGGACTTGTTCTGAATCTGGGGGACTTGTTTTGACCTAGGGGAATTGTTCAGAGCTTGGAGGACTTGTTCAGGGCCTGGAGGACTTGTTCTCTTTTAGGAGCATTTGGTCTGTGATTGGAGAATTTGTTCTCTGCCTGGAGAACTTTCACTATATTTGGGGGACATGTTGAGAGCCTGGAGGACATGTTGAGAGCCTGGAGGACATGTTGAGAGCCTGGAGGACATGTTGAGAGCCTGGAGGACATGTTGACAGCCTGGAGGACATGTTGACAGCCTGGAGGACATGTTGACAGCCTGGAGGACATGTTGAGAGCCTGGAGGACATGTTCACAGCCTGGAGGACATGTTCACAGACTGGAGGACATGTTCTCTTATCGGAGAATTTGGTAAGTCATTGGGGGACTTGTTCTGTGCCTGGTGAACATGAGCTATGATGACTGGAGGATTTGTTTTGAGATTAGAGGACTTGTTTTGAGATTGGAGGACTTGTTTTGAGATTGGAGGACTTGTTTTGAGTTTGGTGGACTTGTTTTGAGATTGGAGGACTTGTTTTGAGATTGGAGGACTTGTTTTGAGATTGGAGGACTTGTTTTGAGATTGGAGGACTTGTTTTGAGATTGGAGGACTTGTTTTGAGATTGGAGGACTTGTTTTGAGATTGGAGGACTTGTTCTGAGTTTGATGTGGTTGTTCTGATATTTTAAGACTTGTTCAGAGTTTGGAGGACTTGTTCAGAGCTTGGAGGACTTGTTCTCTCTTAGGAGCATTTGTTCTGTGATTGGAGAATTTGTTCTTTGCCTGGAGAGCTTGCACTGTGATTGAAAAATTTTTTCTGGGCTTGGAGGAATTGTTCTGAGTTTGGGGGACTTGTTCTGATTCTGGGGGACTTGTTTTGAGCTAGGGGAATTGTTCAGAGCTTGGAGGACTTGTTCAGAGATTGGAGGACTTGTTAAGAGCTTGGAGGACTTGTTCAGGGCTTGGAGGACTTGTTGTCTTTTAGGAGCCTTTGGTCTGTGATTGGAGTATTGGTTCTCTGCCTGGAGAACTTTCACTATATTTGGAGGACATGTTGAGAGCCTGGAGGACATGTTGAGAGCCTGGAGGACATGTTGAGAGCCTGGAGGACATGTTGAGAGCCTGGAGGACATGTTGAGAGCCTGGAGGACATGTTGAGAGCCTAGAGGGCATGTTCTCTTATCGGACCATTTGGTAAGTCATTGGGGGACTTGTTCTGTGCCTGGTGAACATGAACTATGATGACTGGAGGACTTGTTTTGAGATTGGAGGACTTGTTTTGAGATTGGAGGACTTGTTTTGAGATTGGAGGACTTGTTTTGAGATTGGAGGACTTGTTTTGAGATTGGAGGACTTGTTTTGAGATTGGAGGACTTGTTTTGAGATTGGAGGACTTGTTTTGAGATTGGAGGACTTGTTTTGAGATTGGAGGACTTGTTTTGAGATTGGAGGACTTGTTCTGAGTTTGATGTGGTTGTTCTGATATTTTAAGACTTGTTCAGAGCTTGGAGGACTTGTTCTCTTTTAGGAGCTTTTGGTCTGTGATTGGAGAATTTGTTCTGTGCCTGGAGAGCTTGCACTGTGATTGAAAAATTTTTTCTGGGCTTGGAGGAATTGTTCTGAGTTTGGGGGACTTGTTCTGAATCTGGGGGACTTGTTTTGAGTTAGGGGAATTGTTTCAGAGCTTGGAGGATTTGTTCAGAGCTTGGAGGACTTGTTCAGGGCTTGGAGGACTTGTTCTCTTTTAGGAGCATTTGGTCTGTGATTGGAGAATTTGTTCTCTGCCTGGAGAACTTTCACTATATTTGGGGGACATGTTGAGAGCCTGGAGGACATGTTGAGAGCCTGGAGGACATGTTGAGAGCCTGGAGGACATGTTGAGAGCCTGGAGGACATGTTGAGAGCCTGGAGGACATGTTGAGAGCCTGGAGGACATGTTCTCTTATCGGACCATTTGGTAAGTCATTGGGGGACTTGTTCTGTGCCTGGTGAACATGAACTATGATGCCTGGAGGACTTGTTTTGAGATTGGAGGACTTGTTTTGAGATTGGAGGACTTGTTTTGAGATTGGAGGACTTGTTTTGAGATTGGAGGACTTGTTTTGAGATTGGAGGACTTGTTTTGAGATTGGAGGACTTGTTCTGCGTTTGATGTGGTTGTTCTGATATTTTAAGACTTGTTCAGAGCTTGGAGGACTTGTTCAGAGCTTGCAGGACTTGTTCTCTTTTAGGAGCATTTGGTCTGTGATTTTAGAATTTGTTCTGTGCCTGGAGAGCTTGCACTGTGATTGAAAAATTTTTTCTGGGCTTGGAGGAATTGTTCTGAGTTTGGGGGACTTGTTCTGAATCTGGGGGACTTGTTTTGAGCTAGGGGAATTGTTCAGAGTTTGGAGGACTTGTTCAGAGCTTGGAGAACTTGTTAAGAGCTTGGAGTACTTGTTCAGGGCTTGGAGGACTTGTTCTCTTTTAGGAGCATTTGGTCTGTGATTGGAGAATTTGTTCTCTGCCTGGAGAACTTTCACTATATTTGGAGGACATGTTGAGAGCCTGGAGGACATGTTGAGAGCCTGGAGGACATGTTGAGAGCCTGGAGGACATGTTGAGAGCCTGGAGGACATGTTGAGAGCCTGGAGGACATGTTGAGAGCCTGGAGGACATGTTGAGAGCCTGGAGGACATGTTGAGAGCCTGGAGGACATGTTGAGAGCCTGGAGGACATGTTGAGAGCCTGGAGGACATGTTGAGAGCCTGGAGGACATGTTGAGAGCCTGGAGGACATGTTCTCTTATCGGAGCATTTGGTAAGTCATTGGGGGACTTGTTCTGTGCCTGGTGAACATGAACTATGATGACTGGAGGACTTGTTTTGAGATTGGAGGACTTGTTTTGAGATTGGAGGACTTGTTTTGAGATTGGAGGACTTGTTTTGAGATTGGAGGACTTGTTTTGAGATTGGAGGACTTGTTTTGAGATTGGAGGACTTGTTTTGAGATTGGAGGACTTGTTTTGAGATTGGAGGTCTTGTTCTGAGTTTGATGTGGTTGTTCTGATATTTTAAGTCTTGTTCAGAGCTTGGAGGACTTGTTCTCTTTTAGGAGCATTTGGTCTGTGATTGGAGAATTTGTTCTGTGCCTGGAGACCTTGCACTGTGATTGAAAAATTTTTTTTGGGCTTGGAGGAATTGTTCTGAGTTTGGGGGACTTGTTCAGGGCTTGGAGGACTTGTTCAGGGCTTGGAGGACTTGTTCAGGGCTTGGAGGACTTGTTCAGGGCTTGGAGGACTTGTTCAGGGCTTGGAGGACTTGTTCAGGGCTTGGAGGACTTGTTCAGGGCTTGGAGGACTTGTTCAGGGCTTGGAGGACTTGTTCTCTTTTAGGAGCATTTGGTCTGTGATTGGAGAATTTGTTCTCTGCCTGGAGAACTTTCACTATATTTGGAGGACATGTTGAGAGCCTGGAGGACATGTTGAGAGCCTGGAGGACATGTTGAGAGCCTGGAGGACATGTTGAGAGCCTGGAGGACATGTTGAGAGCCTGGAGGACATGTTGAGAGCCTGGAGGACATGTTGAGAGCCTGGAGGACATGTTGAGAGCCTGGAGGACATGTTGAGAGCCTGGAGGACATGTTCTCTTATCGGAGCATTTGGTAAGTCATTGGGGGACTTGTTCTGTGCCTGGTGAACATGAACTATGATGACTGGAGGACTTGTTTTGAGATTGGAGGACTTGTTTTGAGGTTGGAGGACTTGTTCTGAGTTTGATGTGGTTGTTCTGATATTTTAAGACTTGTTCAGAGCTTGGAGGACTTGTTCAGAGCTTGGAGGACTTGTTCTCTTTTAGGAGCATTTGGTCTGTGATTGGAGAATTTGTTCTGTGCCTAGAGAGCTTGCACTGTGCTTGAAAAATTTTTTCTGGGCTTGGAGGAATTGTTCTGAGTTTGGGGGACTTGTTCTGAATCTGGGGGACTTGTTTTGAGTTACGGGAATTGTTCAGAGCTTGGAGGACTTCTTCAGAGCTTGGAGGACTTGTTCAGGGCTTGGAGGACTTGTTCTCTTTTAGGAGCATTTGGTCTGTGAATGGAGAACTTGTTCTCTGCCTGGAGAACTTTCACTATATTTGGGGGACATGTTGAGAGCCTGGAGGACATGTTGAGAGCCTGGAGGACATGTTGAGAGCCTGGAGGACATGTTGAGAGCCTGGAGGACATGTTGAGAGCCTGGAGGACATGTTGAGAGCCTGGAGGACATGTTGAGAGCCTGGAGGACATGTTGAGAGCCTGGAGGACATGTTGAGAGCCTGGAGGACATGTTGAGAGCCTGGAGGACATGTTGAGAGCCTGGAGGACATGGTCTCTTATCGGAGCATTTGGTAAGTCATTGGGGGACTTGTTCTGTGCCTGGTGAACATGAACTATGATGACTGGAGGACTTGTTTTGAGATTGGAGGGCTTGTTTTGAGATTGGAGGGCTTGTTTTGAGATTGGAGGGCTTGTTTTGAGATTGGAGGGCTTGTTTTGAGATTGGAGGGCTTGTTCTGAGATTGGAGGACTTGTTTTGAGATTGGAGGACTTGTTTTGAGATTGGAGGACTTGTTTTGAGATTGGAGGATTTGTTCTGAGTTTGATGTGGTTGTTCTGATATTTTAAGACTTGTTCAGAGCTTGGAGGACTTGTTCAGAGCTTGGAGGACTTGTTCTCTTTTAGGAGCATTTGGTCTGTGAATGGAGAACTTGTTCTCTGCCTGGAGAACTTTCACTATATTTGGAGGACATGTTGAGAGCCTGGAGGACATGTTGAGAGCCTGGAGGACATGTTGAGAGCCTGGAGGACATGTTGAGAGCCTGGAGGACATGTTGAGAGCCTGGAGGACATGTTGAGAGCCTGGAGGACATGTTGAGAGCCTGGAGGACATGTTCTCTTATCGGAGCATTTGGTAAGTCATTGGGGGACTTGTTCTGTGCCTGGTGAACATGAACTATGATGACTGGAGGATCTGTTTTGAGATTGGAGGACTTGTTTTATGATTGGAGGACTTGTTTTGAGATTGGAGGACTTGTTTTGAGATTGGAGGACTTGTTTTGAGATTGGAGGACTTGTTTTGAGATTGGAGGACTTGTTTTGAGATTGGAGGACTTGTTTTGAGATTGGAGGACTTGTTTTGAGATTGGAGGACTTGTTTTGAGATTGGAGGACTTGTTTTGAGATTGGAGGACTTGTTTTGAGATTGGAGGACTTGTTCTGAGTTTGATGTGGTTGTTCTGATATTTTAAGACTTGTTCAGAGCTTGGAGGACTTGTTCTCTTTTAGGAGCATTTGGTCTGTGATTGGAGAATTTTTTCTGTGCCTGGAGAGCTTGCACTGTGATTGAAAAATTTTTTCTGGGCTTGGAGGAATTGTTCTGAGTTTGGGGGACTTGTTCTGAATCTGGGGGACTTGTTTTGAGTTAGGGGAATTGTTCAGAGCTTGGAGGACTTGTTCAGAGCTTGGAGGACTTGTTCAGGGCTTGGAGGACTTGTTCTCTTTTAGGAGCATTTGGTCTGTGATTGGAGAATTTGTTCTCTGCCTGGAGAAATTTCACTATATTTGGGGGACATGTTGAGAGCCTGGAGGACATGTTGAGAGCCTGGAGGACATGTTGAGAGCCTGGAGGACATGTTGAGAGCCTGGAGGACATGTTGAGAGCCTGGAGGACATGTTGAGAGCCTGGAGGACATGTTGAGAGCCTAGAGGACATGTTCTCTTATCGGACCATTTGGTAAGTCATTGGGGGACTTGTTCTGTGCCTGGTGAACATGAACTATGATGACTGGAGGACTTGTTTTGAGATTGGAGGACTTGTTTTGAGATTGGAGGACTTGTTTTGAGATTGGAGGACTTGTTTTGAGATTGGAGGACTTGTTTTGAGATTGGAGGACTTGTTTTGAGATTGGAGGACTTGTTTTGAGATTGGAGGACTTGTTCTGAGTTTGATGTGGTTGTTCTGATATTTTAAGACTTGTTCAGAGCTTGGAGGACTTGTTCTCTTTTAGGAGCATTTGGTCTGTGATTGGAGAATTTGTTCTGTGCCTGGAGAGCTTGCACTGTGATTGAAAAATTTTTTCTGGGCTTGGAGGAATTGTTCTGAGTTTGGGGGACTTGTTCTGAATCTGGGGGACTTGTTTTGAGTTAGGGGAATTGTTTCAGAGCTTGGAGGACTTGTTCAAAGCTTGGAGTACTTGTTCAGGGCTTGGAGGACTTGTTCTCTTTTAGGAGCATTTGGTCTGTGATTGGAGAATTTGTTCTCTGCCTGGAGAACTTTCACTATATTTGGGGGACATGTTGAGAGCCTGGAGGACATGTTGAGAGCCTGGAGGACATGTTGAGAGCCTGGAGGACATGTTGAGAGCCTGGAGGACATGTTGAGAGCCTGGAGGACATGTTGAGAGCCTGGAGGACATGTTGAGAGCCTGGAGGACATGTTGAGAGCCTGGAGGACATGTTGAGAGCCTGGAGGACATGTTGAGAGCCTGGAGGACATGTTCTCTTATCGGAGCATTTGGTAAGTCATTTGGGGGACTTGTTCTGTGCCTGGTGAACATGAACTATGATGCCTGGAGGACTTGTTTTGAGATTGGAGGACTTGTTTTGAGATTGGAGGAATTGTTTTGAGATTGGAGGACTTGTTTTGAGATTGGAGGACTTGTTTTGAGATTGGAGGACTTGTTTTGAGATTGGAGGACTTGTTCTGCGTTTGATGTGGTTGTTCTGGTATTTTAAGACTTGTTCAGAGCTTGGAGGACTTGTTCAGAGCTTGCAGGACTTGTTCTCTTTTAGTAGCATTTGGTCTGTGATTTTAGAATTTGTTCTGTGCCTGGAGAGCTTGCACTGTGATTGAAAAATTTTTTCTGGGCTTGGAGGAATTGTTCTGAGTTTGGGGGACTTGTTCTGAATCTGGGGGACTTGTTTTGAGCTAGGGGAATTGTTCAGAGCTTGGAGGACTTGTTCAGAGCTTGGAGAAGTTGTTAAGAGCTTGGAGTACTTGTTCAGGGCTTGGAGGACTTGTTCTCTTTTAGGAGCATTTGGTCTGTGATTGGAGAATTTGTTCTCTGCCTGGAGAACTTTCACTATATTTGGAGGACATGTTGAGAGCCTGGAGGACATGTTGAGAGCCTGGAGGACATGTTGAGAGCCTGGAGGACATGTTGAGAGCCTGGAGGACATGTTGAGAGCCTGGAGGACATGTTGAGAGCCTGGAGGACATGTTCTCTTATCGGACCATTTGGTAAGTCATTGGGGGACTTGTTCTGTGCCTGGTGAACATGAACTATGATGACTGGAGGACTTGTTTTGAGATTGGAGGACTTGTTTTGAGATTGGAGGACTTGTTTTGAGATTGGAGGACTTGTTTTGAGATTGGAGGACTTGTTTTGAGATTGGAGGACTTGTTTTGAGATTGGAGGACTTGTTTTGAGATTGGAGGACTTGTTCTGAGTTTGATGTGGTTGTTCTGATATTTTAAGACTTGTTCAGAGCTTGGAGGACTTGTTCTCTTTTAGGAGCATTTGGTCTGTGATTGGAGAATTTGTTCTGTGCCTGGAGAGCTTGCACTGTGATTGAAAAATTTTTTCTGGGCTTGGAGGAATTGTTCTGAGTTTGGGGGACTTGTTCTGAATCTGGGGGACTTGTTTTGAGTTAGGGGAATTGTTTCAGAGCTTGGAGGACTTGTTCAAAGCTTGGAGGACTTGTTCAGGGCTTGGAGGACTTGTTCTCTTTTAGGAGCATTTGGTCTGTGATTGGAGAAATTGTTCTCTGCCTGGAGAACTTTCACTATATTTGGGGGACATGTTGAGAGCCTGGAGGACATGTTGAGAGCCTGGAGGACATGTTGAGAGCCTGGAGGACATGTTGAGAGCCTGGAGGACATGTTGAGAGCCTGGAGGACATGTTGAGAGCCTGGAGGACATGTTGAGAGCCTGGAGGACATGTTGAGAGCCTGGAGGACATGTTGAGAGCCTGGAGGACATGTTGAGAGCCTGGAGGACATGTTCTCTTATCGGAGCATTTGGTAAGTCATTTGGGGGACTTGTTCTGTGCCTGGTGAACATGAACTATGATGCCTGGAGGACTTGTTTTGAGATTGGAGGACTTGTTTTGAGATTGGAGGAATTGTTTTGAGATTGGAGGACTTGTTTTGAGATTGGAGGACTTGTTTTGAGATTGGAGGACTTGTTTTGAGATTGGAGGACTTGTTCTGCGTTTGATGTGGTTGTTCTGGTATTTTAAGACTTGTTCAGAGCTTGGAGGACTTGTTCAGAGCTTGCAGGACTTGTTCTCTTTTAGTAGCATTTGGTCTGTGATTTTAGAATTTGTTCTGTGCCTGGAGAGCTTGCACTGTGATTGAAAAATTTTTTCTGGGCTTGGAGGAATTGTTCTGAGTTTGGGGGACTTGTTCTGAATCTGGGGGACTTGTTTTGAGCTAGGGGAATTGTTCAGAGCTTGGAGGACTTGTTCAGAGCTTGGAGAACTTGTTAAGAGCTTGGAGTACTTGTTCAGGGCTTGGAGGACTTGTTCTCTTTTAGGAGCATTTGGTCTGTGATTGGAGAATTTGTTCTCTGCCTGGAGAACTTTCACTATATTTGGAGGACATGTTGAGAGCCTGGAGGACATGTTGAGAGCCTGGAGGACATGTTGAGAGCCTGGAGGACATGTTGAGAGCCTGGAGGAAATGTTGAGAGCCTGGAGGACATGTTGAGAGCCTGGAGGACATGTTCTCTTATCGGACCATTTGGTAAGTCATTGGGGGACTTGTTCTGTGCCTGGTGAACATGAACTATGATGACTGGAGGACTTGTTTTGAGATTGGAGGACTTGTTTTGAGATTGGAGGACTTGTTTTGAGATTGGAGGACTTGTTTTGAGATTGGAGGACTTGTTTTGAGATTGGAGGACTTGTTCTGAGTTTGATGTGGTTGTTCTGATATTTTAAGACTTGTTCAGAGCTTGGAGGACTTGTTCTCTTTTAGGAGCATTTGGTCTGTGATTGGAGAATTTGTTCTGTGCCTGGAGAGCTTGCACTGTGATTGAAAAATTTTTTCTGGGCTTGGAGGAATTGTTCTGAGTTTGGGGGACTTGTTCTGAATCTGGGGGACTTGTTTTGAGTTAGGGGAATTGTTTCAGAGCTTGGAGGACTTGTTCAAAGCTTGGAGGACTTGTTCAGGGCTTGGAGGACTTGTTCTCTTTTAGGAGCATTTGGTCTGTGATTGGAGAAATTGTTCTCTGCCTGGAGAACTTTCACTATATTTGGGGGACATGTTGAGAGCCTGGAGGACATGTTGAGAGCCTGGAGGACATGTTGAGAGCCTGGAGGACATGTTGAGAGCCTGGAGGACATGTTGAGAGCCTGGAGGACATGTTGAGAGCCTGGAGGACATGTTGAGAGCCTGGAGGACATGTTCTCTTATCGGAGCATTTGGTAAGTCATTGGGGGACTTGTTCTGTGCCTGGTGAACATGAACTATGATGCCTGGAGGACTTGTTTTGAGATTGGAGGACTTGTTTTGAGATTGGAGGACTTGTTTTGAGATTGGAGAACTTGTTTTGAGATTGGAGGACTTTTTCTGCGTTTGATGTGGTTGTTCTGGTATTTTAAGACTTGTTCAGAGCTTGGAGGACTTGTTCAGAGCTTGCAGGACTTGTTCTCTTTTAGGAGCATTTGGTCTGTGATTTTAGAATTTGTTCTGTGCCTGGAGAGCTTGCACTGTGATTGAAAAATTTTTTCTGGGCTTGGAGGAATTGTTCTGAGTTTGGGGGACTTGTTCTGAATCTGGGGGACTTGTTTTGAGCTAGGGGAATTGTTCAGAGCTTGGAGGACTTGTTCAGAGCTTGGAGAAGTTGTTAAGAGCTTGGAGTACTTGTTCAGGGCTTGGAGGACTTGTTCTCTTTTAGGAGCATTTGGTCTGTGATTGGAGAATTTGTTCTCTGCCTGGAGAACTTTCACTATATTTGGAGGACATGTTGAGAGCCTGGAGGACATGTTGAGAGCCTGGAGGACATGTTGAGAGCCTGGAGGACATGTTGAGAGCCTGGAGGACATGTTGAGAGCCTGGAGGACATGTTGAGAGCCTGGAGGACATGTTCTCTTATCGGACCATTTGGTAAGTCATTGGGGGACTTGTTCTGTGCCTGGTGAACATGAACTATGATGACTGGAGGACTTGTTTTGAGATTGGAGGACTTGTTTTGAGATTGGAGGACTTGTTTTGAGATTGGAGGACTTGTTTTGAGATTGGAGGACTTGTTTTGAGATTGGAGGACTTGTTTTGAGATTGGAGGACTTGTTTTGAGATTGGAGGACTTGTTCTGAGTTTGATGTGGTTGTTCT
Source organism: Ara ararauna (assembly GCA_028858755.1). Lineage (NCBI taxonomy): Eukaryota > Metazoa > Chordata > Aves > Psittaciformes > Psittacidae > Ara > Ara ararauna. The sequence goes on along the minus strand of CM054383.1, from coordinate 157,670 downwards.
GATATTTTAAGACTTGTTCAGAGCTTGGAGGACTTGTTCTCTTTTAGGAGCATTTGGTCTGTGATTGGAGAATTTGTTCTGTGCCTGGAGAGCTTGCACTGTGATTGAAAAATTTTTTCTGGGCTTGGAGGAATTGTTCTGAGTTTGGGGGACTTGTTCTGAATCTGGGGGACTTGTTTTGAGTTAGGGGAATTGTTTCAGAGCTTGGAGGACTTGTTCAAAGCTTGGAGGACTTGTTCAGGGCTTGGAGGACTTGTTCTCTTTTAGGAGCATTTGGTCTGTGATTGGAGAAATTGTTCTCTGCCTGGAGAACTTTCACTATATTTGGGGGACATGTTGAGAGCCTGGAGGACATGTTGAGAGCCTGGAGGACATGTTGAGAGCCTGGAGGACATGTTGAGAGCCTGGAGGACATGTTGAGAGCCTGGAGGACATGTTGAGAGCCTGGAGGACATGTTGAGAGCCTGGAGGACATGTTGAGAGCCTGGAGGACATGTTCTCTTATCGGAGCATTTGGTAAGTCATTTGGGGGACTTGTTCTGTGCCTGGTGAACATGAACTATGATGCCTGGAGGACTTGTTTTGAGATTGGAGGACTTGTTTTGAGATTGGAGGAATTGTTTTGAGATTGGAGGACTTGTTTTGAGATTGGAGGACTTGTTTTGAGATTGGAGGACTTGTTTTGAGATTGGAGGACTTGTTCTGCGTTTGATGTGGTTGTTCTGGTATTTTAAGACTTGTTCAGAGCTTGGAGGACTTGTTCAGAGCTTGCAGGACTTGTTCTCTTTTAGTAGCATTTGGTCTGTGATTTTAGAATTTGTTCTGTGCCTGGAGAGCTTGCACTGTGATTGAAAAATTTTTTCTGGGCTTGGAGGAATTGTTCTGAGTTTGGGGGACTTGTTCTGAATCTGGGGGACTTGTTTTGAGCTAGGGGAATTGTTCAGAGCTTGGAGGACTTGTTCAGAGCTTGGAGAACTTGTTAAGAGCTTGGAGTACTTGTTCAGGGCTTGGAGGACTTGTTCTCTTTTAGGAGCATTTGGTCTGTGATTGGAGAATTTGTTCTCTACCTGGAGAACTTTCACTATATTTGGAGGACATGTTGAGAGCCTGGAGGACATGTTGAGAGCCTGGAGGACATGTTGAGAGCCTGGAGGACATGTTGAGAGCCTGGAGGAAATGTTGAGAGCCTGGAGGACATGTTGAGAGCCTGGAGGACATGTTCTCTTATCGGACCATTTGGTAAGTCATTGGGGGACTTGTTCTGTGCCTGGTGAACATGAACTATGATGACTGGAGGACTTGTTTTGAGATTGGAGGACTTGTTTTGAGATTGGAGGACTTGTTTTGAGATTGGAGGACTTGTTTTGAGATTGGAGGACTTGTTTTGAGATTGGAGGACTTGTTCTGAGTTTGATGTGGTTGTTCTGATATTTTAAGACTTGTTCAGAGCTTGGAGGACTTGTTCTCTTTTAGGAGCATTTGGTCTGTGATTGGAGAATTTGTTCTGTGCCTGGAGAGCTTGCACTGTGATTGAAAAATTTTTTCTGGGCTTGGAGGAATTGTTCTGAGTTTGGGGGACTTGTTCTGAATCTGGGGGACTTGTTTTGAGTTAGGGGAATTGTTTCAGAGCTTGGAGGACTTGTTCAAAGCTTGGAGGACTTGTTCAGGGCTTGGAGGACTTGTTCTCTTTTAGGAGCATTTGGTCTGTGATTGGAGAAATTGTTCTCTGCCTGGAGAACTTTCACTATATTTGGGGGACATGTTGAGAGCCTGGAGGACATGTTGAGAGCCTGGAGGACATGTTGAGAGCCTGGAGGACATGTTGAGAGCCTGGAGGACATGTTGAGAGCCTGGAGGACATGTTGAGAGCCTGGAGGACATGTTGAGAGCCTGGAGGACATGTTCTCTTATCGGAGCATTTGGTAAGTCATTGGGGGACTTGTTCTGTGCCTGGTGAACATGAACTATGATGCCTGGAGGACTTGTTTTGAGATTGGAGGACTTGTTTTGAGATTGGAGGACTTGTTTTGAGATTGGAGAACTTGTTTTGAGATTGGAGGACTTTTTCTGCGTTTGATGTGGTTGTTCTGGTATTTTAAGACTTGTTCAGAGCTTGGAGGACTTGTTCAGAGCTTGCAGGACTTGTTCTCTTTTAGGAGCATTTGGTCTGTGATTTTAGAATTTGTTCTGTGCCTGGAGAGCTTGCACTGTGATTGAAAAATTTTTTCTGGGCTTGGAGGAATTGTTCTGAGTTTGGGGGACTTGTTCTGAATCTGGGGGACTTGTTTTGAGCTAGGGGAATTGTTCAGAGCTTGGAGGACTTGTTCAGAGCTTGGAGAACTTGTTAAGAGCCTGGAGTACTTGTTCAGGGCTTGGAGGACTTGTTCTCTTTTAGGAGCATTTGGTCTGTGATTGGAGAATTTGTTCTGTGCCTGGAGAGCTTGCACTGTGATTGAAAAATTTTTTCTGGGCTTGGAGGAATTGTTCTGAGTTTGGGGGACTTGTTCTGAATCTGGGGGACTTGTTTTGAGCTAGTGGAATTGTTCAGAGCTTGGAGGACTTGTTCAGAGATTGGAGGACTTGTTAAGAGCTTGGAGGACTTGTTCAGGGCTTGGAGGACTTGTTGTCTTTTAGGAGCCTTTGGTCTGTGATTGGAGTATTGGTTCTCTGCCTGGAGAACTTTCACTATATTTGGAGGACATGTTGAGAGCCTGGAGGACATGTTGAGAGCCTGGAGGACATGTTGAGAGCCTGGAGGACATGTTGAGAGCCTGGAGGACATGTTGAGAGCCTGGAGGACATGTTGAGAGCCTAGAGGACATGTTCTCTTATCGGACCATTTGGTAAGTCATTGGGGGACTTGTTCTGTGCCTGGTGAACATGAACTATGATGACTGGAGGACTTGTTTTGAGATTGGAGGACTTGTTTTGAGATTGGAGGACTTGTTTTGAGATTGGAGGACTTGTTTTGAGATTGGAGGACTTGTTTTGAGATTGGAGGACTTGTTTTGAGATTGGAGGACTTGTTTTGAGATTGGAGGACTTGTTTTGAGATTGGAGGACTTGTTTTGAGATTGGAGGACTTGTTTTGAGATTGGAGGACTTGTTTTGAGATTGGAGGACTTGTTCTGAGTTTGATGTGGTTGTTCTGATATTTTAAGACTTGTTCAGAGCTTGGAGGACTTGTTCTCTTTTAGGAGCATTTGGTCTGTGATTGGAGAACTTGTTCTGTGCCTGGAGAGCTTGCACTGTGCTTGAAAAATTTTTTCTGGGCTTGGAGGAATTGTTCTGAGTTTGGGGGACTTGTTCTGAATCTGGGGGACTTGTTTTGAGTTAGGGGAATTGTTCAGAGCTTGGAGGACTTCTTCAGAGCTTGGAGTACTTGTTCAGGGCTTGGAGGACTTGTTCTCTTTTAGGAGCATTTGGTCTGTGAATGGAGAACTTGTTCTCTGCTTGGAGAACTTTCACTATATTTGGGGGACATGTTGAGAGCCTGGAGGACATGTTGAGAGCCTGGAGGACATGTTGAGAGCCTGGAGGACATGTTGAGAGCCTGGAGGACATGTTGAGAGCCTGGAGGACATGTTGAGATCCTGGAGGACATGGTCTCTTATCGGAGCATTTGGTAAGTCATTGGGGGACTTGTTCTGTGCCTGGTGAACATGAACTATGATGACTGGAGGACTTGTTTTGAGATTGGAGGACTTGTTTTGAGATTGGAGGACTTGTTTTGAGATTGGAGGACTTGTTTTGAGATTGGAGGACTTGTTTTGAGATTGGAGGACTTGTTTTGAGATTGGAGGACTTGTTTTGAGATTGGAGGACTTGTTTTGAGATTGGAGGACTTGTTCTGAGTTTGATGTGGTTGTTCTGATATTTTAAGACTTGTTCAGAGCTTGGAGGACTTGTTCTCTTTTAGGAGCATTTGGTCTGTGATTGGAGAATTTTTTCTGTGCCTGGAGAGCTTGCACTGTGATTGAAAAATTTGTTCTGGGCTTGGAGGAATTGTTCTGAGTTCGGGGGACTTGTTCTGAATCTGGGGGACTTGTTTTGACCTAGGGGAATTGTTCAGAGCTTGGAGGACTTGTTCAGAGCTTGGAGGACTTGTTCAGGGCTTGGAGGACTTGTTCTCTTTTAGGAGCATTTGGTCTGTGATTGGAGAATTTGTTCTCTGCCTGGAGAAATTTCACTATATTTGGGGGACATGTTGAGAGCCTGGAGGACATGTTGAGAGCCTGGAGGACATGTTGAGAGCCTGGAGGACATGTTGAGAGCCTGGAGGACATGTTGAGAGCCTGGAGGACATGTTGAGAGCCTAGAGGACATGTTCTCTTATCGGACCATTTGGTAAGTCATTGGGGGACTTGTTCTGTGCCTGGTGAACATGAACTATGATGACTGGAGGACTTGTTTTGAGATTGGAGGACTTGTTTTGAGATTGGAGGACTTGTTTTGAGATTGGAGGACTTGTTTTGAGATTGGAGGACTTGTTTTGAGATTGGAGGACTTGTTTTGAGATTGGAGGACTTGTTTTGAGATTGGAGGACTTGTTTTGAGATTGGAGGACTTGTTCTGAGTTTGATGTGGTTGTTCTGATATTTTAAGACTTGTTCAGAGCTTGGAGGACTTGTTCTCTTTTAGGAGCATTTGGTCTGTGATTGGAGAATTTGTTCTGTGCCTGGAGAGCTTGCACTGTGATTGAAAAATTTTTTCTGGGCTTGGAGGAATTGTTCTGAGTTTGGGGGACTTGTTCTGAATCTGGGGGACTTGTTTTGAGTTAGGGGAATTGTTTCAGAGCTTGGAGGACTTGTTCAAAGCTTGGAGTACTTGTTCAGGGCTTGGAGGACTTGTTCTCTTTTAGGAGCATTTGGTCTGTGATTGGAGAATTTGTTCTCTGCCTGGAGAACTTTCACTATATTTGGGGGACATGTTGAGAGCCTGGAGGACATGTTGAGAGCCTGGAGGACATGTTGAGAGCCTGGAGGACATGTTGAGAGCCTGGAGGACATGTTGAGAGCCTGGAGGACATGTTGAGAGCCTGGAGGACATGTTGAGAGCCTGGAGGACATGTTGAGAGCCTGGAGGACATGTTGAGAGCCTGGAGGACATGTTGAGAGCCTGGAGGACATGTTCTCTTATCGGAGCATTTGGTAAGTCATTTGGGGGACTTGTTCTGTGCCTGGTGAACATGAACTATGATGCCTGGAGGACTTGTTTTGAGATTGGAGGACTTGTTTTGAGATTGGAGGACTTGTTTTGAGATTGGAGGACTTGTTTTGAGATTGGAGGACTTGTTTTGAGATTGGAGGACTTGTTTTGAGATTGGAGGACTTGTTCTGCGTTTGATGTGGTTGTTCTGGTATTTTAAGACTTGTTCAGAGCTTGGAGGACTTGTTCAGAGCTTGCAGGACTTGTTCTCTTTTAGTAGCATTTGGTCTGTGATTTTAGAATTTGTTCTTTGCCTGGAGAGCTTGCACTGTGATTGAAAAATTTTTTCTGGGCTTGGAGGAATTGTTCTGAGTTTGGGGGACTTGTTCTGAATCTGGGGGACTTGTTTTGAGCTAGGGGAATTGTTCAGAGATTGGAGGACTTGTTCAGAGCTTGGAGAACTTGTTAAGAGCTTGGAGTACTTGTTCAGGGCTTGGAGGACTTGTTCTCTTTTAGGAGCATTTGGTCTGTGATTGGAGAATTTGTTCTCTGCCTGGAGAACTTTCACTATATTTGGAGGACATGTTGAGAGCCTGGAGGACATGTTGAGAGCCTGGAGGACATGTTGAGAGCCTGGAGGACATGTTGAGAGCCTGGAGGAAATGTTGAGAGCCTGGAGGACATGTTGAGAGCCTGGAGGACATGTTCTCTTATCGGACCATTTGGTAAGTCATTGGGGGACTTGTTCTGTGCCTGGTGAACATGAACTATGATGCCTGGAGGACTTGTTTTGAGATTGGAGGACTTGTTTTGAGATTGGAGGACTTGTTTTGAGATTGGAGGACTTTTTCTGCGTTTGATGTGGTTGTTCTGGTATTTTAAGACTTGTTCAGAGCTTGGAGGACTTGTTCAGAGCTTGCAGGACTTGTTCTCTTTTAGGAGCATTTGGTCTGTGATTTTAGAATTTGTTCTGTGCCTGGAGAGCTTGCACTGTGATTGAAAAATTTTTTCTGGGCTTGGAGGAATTGTTCTGAGTTTGGGGGACTTGTTCTGAATCTGGGGGACTTGTTTTGAGCTAGGGGAATTGTTCAGAGCTTGGAGGACTTGTTCAGAGCTTGGAGAACTTGTTAAGAGCCTGGAGTACTTGTTCAGGGCTTGGAGGACTTGTTCTCTTTTAGGAGCATTTGGTCTGTGATTGGAGAATTTGTTCTGTGCCTGGAGAGCTTGCACTGTGATTGAAAAATTTTTTCTGGGCTTGGAGGAATTGTTCTGAGTTTGGGGGACTTGTTCTGAATCTGGGGGACTTGTTTTGAGCTAGTGGAATTGTTCAGAGCTTGGAGGACTTGTTCAGAGATTGGAGGACTTGTTAAGAGCTTGGAGGACTTGTTCAGGGCTTGGAGGACTTGTTCTCTTTTAGGAGCCTTTGGTCTGTGATTGGAGTATTGGTTCTCTGCCTGGAGAACTTTCACTATATTTGGAGGACATGTTGAGAGCCTGGAGGACATGTTGAGAGCCTGGAGGACATGTTGAGAGCCTGGAGGACATGTTGAGAGCCTGGAGGACATGTTGAGAGCCTGGAGGACATGTTGAGAGCCTAGAGGACATGTTCTCTTATCGGACCATTTGGTAAGTCATTGGGGGACTTGTTCTGTGCCTGGTGAACATGAACTATGATGACTGGAGGACTTGTTTTGAGATTGGAGGACTTGTTTTGAGATTGGAGGACTTGTTTTGAGATTGGAGGACTTGTTTTGAGATTGGAGGACTTGTTTTGAGATTGGAGGACTTGTTTTGAGATTGGAGGACTTGTTTTGAGATTGGAGGACTTGTTTTGAGATTGGAGGACTTGTTCTGAGTTTGATGTGGTTGTTCTGATATTTTAAGACTTGTTCAGAGCTTGGAGGACTTGTTCTCTTTTAGGAGCATTTGGTCTGTGATTGGAGAACTTGTTCTGTGCCTGGAGAGCTTGCACTGTGCTTGAAAAATTTTTTCTGGGCTTGGAGGAATTGTTCTGAGTTTGGGGGACTTGTTCTGAATCTGGGGGACTTGTTTTGAGTTAGGGGAATTGTTCAGAGCTTGGAGGACTTCTTCAGAGCTTGGAGTACTTGTTCAGGGCTTGGAGGACTTGTTCTCTTTTAGGAGCATTTGGTCTGTGAATGGAGAACTTGTTCTCTGCTTGGAGAACTTTCACTATATTTGGGGGACATGTTGAGAGCCTGGAGGACATGTTGAGAGCCTGGAGGACATGTTGAGAGCCTGGAGGACATGTTGAGAGCCTGGAGGACATGTTGAGATCCTGGAGGACATGGTCTCTTATCGGAGCATTTGGTAAGTCATTGGGGGACTTGTTCTGTGCCTGGTGAACATGAACTATGATGACTGGAGGACTTGTTTTGAGATTGGAGGACTTGTTTTGAGATTGGAGGACTTGTTTTGAGATTGGAGGACTTGTTTTGAGATTGGAGGACTTGTTTTGAGATTGGAGGACTTGTTTTGAGATTGGAGGACTTGTTTTGAGATTGGAGGACTTGTTTTGAGATTGGAGGACTTGTTTTGAGATTGGAGGACTTGTTTTGAGATTGGAGGACTTGTTTTGAGATTGGAGGACTTGTTTTGAGATTGGAGGACTTGTTCTGAGTTTGATGTGGTTGTTCTGATATTTTAAGACTTGTTCAGAGCTTGGAGGACTTGTTCTCTTTTAGGAGCATTTGGTCTGTGATTGGAGAACTTGTTCTGTGCCTGGAGAGCTTGCACTGTGCTTGAAAAATTTTTTCTGGGCTTGGAGGAATTGTTCTGAGTTTGGGGGACTTGTTCTGAATCTGGGGGACTTGTTTTGAGTTAGGGGAATTGTTCAGAGCTTGGAGGACTTCTTCAGAGCTTGGAGTACTTGTTCAGGGCTTGGAGGACTTGTTCTCTTTTAGGAGCATTTGGTCTGTGAATGGAGAACTTGTTCTCTGCTTGGAGAACTTTCACTATATTTGGGGGACATGTTGAGAGCCTGGAGGACATGTTGAGAGCCTGGAGGACATGTTGAGAGCCTGGAGGACATGTTGAGAGCCTGGAGGACATGTTGAGAGCCTGGAGGACATGTTGAGAGCCTGGAGGACATGTTGAGATCCTGGAGGACATGGTCTCTTATCGGAGCATTTGGTAAGTCATTGGGGGACTTGTTCTGTGCCTGGTGAACATGAACTATGATGACTGGAGGACTTGTTTTGAGATTGGAGGACTTGTTTTGAGATTGGAGGACTTGTTTTGAGATTGGAGGACTTGTTTTGAGATTGGAGGACTTGTTTTGAGATTGGAGGACTTGTTTTGAGATTGGAGGACTTGTTTTGAGATTGGAGGACTTGTTTTGAGATTGGAGGACTTGTTTTGAGATTGGAGGACTTGTTTTGAGATTGGAGGACTTGTTTTGAGATTGGAGGACTTGTTCTGAGTTTGATGTGGTTGTTCTGATATTTTAAGACTTGTTCAGAGCTTGGAGGACTTGTTCTCTTTTAGGAGCATTTGGTCTGTGATTGGAGAATTTTTTCTGTGCCTGGAGAGCTTGCACTGTGATTGAAAAATTTGTTCTGGGCTTGGAGGAATTGTTCTGAGTTCGGGGGACTTGTTCTGAATCTGGGGGACTTGTTTTGACCTAGGGGAATTGTTCAGAGCTTGGAGGACTTGTTCAGAGCTTGGAGGACTTGTTCAGGGCTTGGAGGACTTGTTCTCTTTTAGGAGCATTTGGTCTGTGATTGGAGAATTTGTTCTCTGCCTGGAGAAATTTCACTATATTTGGGGGACATGTTGAGAGCCTGGAGGACATGTTGAGAGCCTGGAGGACATGTTGAGAGCCTGGAGGACATGTTGAGAGCCTGGAGGACATGTTGAGAGCCTGGAGGACATGTTGAGAGCCTAGAGGACATGTTCTCTTATCGGACCATTTGGTAAGTCATTGGGGGACTTGTTCTGTGCCTGGTGAACATGAACTATGATGACTGGAGGACTTGTTTTGAGATTGGAGGACTTGTTTTGAGATTGGAGGACTTGTTTTGAGATTGGAGGACTTGTTTTGAGATTGGAGGACTTGTTTTGAGATTGGAGGACTTGTTTTGAGATTGGAGGACTTGTTTTGAGATTGGAGGACTTGTTCTGAGTTTGATGTGGTTGTTCTGATATTTTAAGACTTGTTCAGAGCTTGGAGGACTTGTTCTCTTTTAGGAGCATTTGGTCTGTGATTGGAGAATTTGTTCTGTGCCTGGAGAGCTTGCACTGTGATTGAAAAATTTTTTCTGGGCTTGGAGGAATTGTTCTGAGTTTGGGGGACTTGTTCTGAATCTGGGGGACTTGTTTTGAGTTAGGGGAATTGTTTCAGAGCTTGGAGGACTTGTTCAAAGCTTGGAGTACTTGTTCAGGGCTTGGAGGACTTGTTCTCTTTTAGGAGCATTTGGTCTGTGATTGGAGAATTTGTTCTCTGCCTGGAGAACTTTCACTATATTTGGGGGACATGTTGAGAGCCTGGAGGACATGTTGAGAGCCTGGAGGACATGTTGAGAGCCTGGAGGACATGTTGAGAGCCTGGAGGACATGTTGAGAGCCTGGAGGACATGTTGAGAGCCTGGAGGACATGTTGAGAGCCTGGAGGACATGTTGAGAGCCTGGAGGACATGTTGAGAGCCTGGAGGACATGTTGAGAGCCTGGAGGACATGTTGAGAGCCTGGAGGACATGTTCTCTTATCGGAGCATTTGGTAAGTCATTTGGGGGACTTGTTCTGTGCCTGGTGAACATGAACTATGATGCCTGGAGGACTTGTTTTGAGATTGGAGGACTTGTTTTGAGATTGGAGGACTTGTTTTGAGATTGGAGGACTTGTTTTGAGATTGGAGGACTTGTTTTGAGATTGGAGGACTTGTTTTGAGATTGGAGGACTTGTTCTGCGTTTGATGTGGTTGTTCTGGTATTTTAAGACTTGTTCAGAGCTTGGAGGACTTGTTCAGAGCTTGCAGGACTTGTTCTCTTTTAGTAGCATTTGGTCTGTGATTTTAGAATTTGTTCTGTGCCTGGAGAGCTTGCACTGTGATTGAAAAATTTTTTCTGGGCTTGGAGGAATTGTTCTGAGTTTGGGGGACTTGTTCTGAATCTGGGGGACTTGTTTTGAGCTAGGGGAATTGTTCAGAGCTTGGAGGACTTGTTCAGAGCTTGGAGAACTTGTTAAGAGCTTGGAGTACTTGTTCAGGGCTTGGAGGACTTGTTCTCTTTTAGGAGCATTTGGTCTGTGATTGGAGAATTTGTTCTCTGCCTGGAGAACTTTCACTATATTTGGAGGACATGTTGAGAGCCTGGAGGACATGTTGAGAGCCTGGAGGACATGTTGAGAGCCTGGAGGACATGTTGAGAGCCTGGAGGAAATGTTGAGAGCCTGGAGGACATGTTGAGAGCCTGGAGGACATGTTCTCTTATCGGACCATTTGGTAAGTCATTGGGGGACTTGTTCTGTGCCTGGTGAACATGAACTATGATGACTGGAGGACTTGTTTTGAGATTGGAGGACTTGTTTTGAGATTGGAGGACTTGTTTTGAGATTGGAGGACTTGTTTTGAGATTGGAGGACTTGTTTTGAGATTGGAGGACTTGTTTTGAGATTGGAGGACTTGTTTTGAGATTGGAGGACTTGTTCTGAGTTTGATGTGGTTGTTCTGATATTTTAAGACTTGTTCAGAGCTTGGAGGACTTGTTCTCTTTTAGGAGCATTTGGTCTGTGATTGGAGAATTTGTTCTGTGCCTGGAGAGCTTGCACTGTGATTGAAAAATTTTTTCTGGGCTTGGAGGAATTGTTCTGAGTTTGGGGGACTTGTTCTGAATCTGGGGGACTTGTTTTGAGTTAGGGGAATTGTTTCAGAGCTTGGAGGACTTGTTCAAAGCTTGGAGGACTTGTTCAGGGCTTGGAGGACTTGTTCTCTTTTAGGAGCATTTGGTCTGTGATTGGAGAAATTGTTCTCTGCCTGGAGAACTTTCACTATATTTGGGGGACATGTTGAGAGCCTGGAGGACATGTTGAGAGCCTGGAGGACATGTTGAGAGCCTGGAGGACATGTTGAGAGCCTGGAGGACATGTTCTCTTATCGGAGCATTTGGTAAGTCATTGGGGGACTTGTTCTGTGCCTGGTGAACATGAACTATGATGCCTGGAGGACTTGTTTTGAGATTGGAGGACTTGTTTTGAGATTGGAGGACTTGTTTTGAGATTGGAGGACTTGTTTTGAGATTGGAGGACTTTTTCTGCGTTTGATGTGGTTGTTCTGGTATTTTAAGACTTGTTCAGAGCTTGGAGGACTTGTTCAGAGCTTGCAGGACTTGTTCTCTTTTAGGAGCATTTGGTCTGTGATTTTAGAATTTGTTCTGTGCCTGGAGAGCTTGCACTGTGATTGAAAAATTTTTTCTGGGCTTGGAGGAATTGTTCTGAGTTTGGGGGACTTGTTCTGAATCTGGGGGACTTGTTTTGAGCTAGGGGAATTGTTCAGAGCTTGGAGGACTTGTTCAGAGCTTGGAGAACTTGTTAAGAGCCTGGAGTACTTGTTCAGGGCTTGGAGGACTTGTTCTCTTTTAGGAGCATTTGGTCTGTGATTGGAGAATTTGTTCTGTGCCTGGAGAGCTTGCACTGTGATTGAAAAATTTTTTCTGGGCTTGGAGGAATTGTTCTGAGTTTGGGGGACTTGTTCTGAATCTGGGGGACTTGTTTTGAGCTAGTGGAATTGTTCAGAGCTTGGAGGACTTGTTCAGAGATTGGAGGACTTGTTAAGAGCTTGGAGGACTTGTTCAGGGCTTGGAGGACTTGTTCTCTTTTAGGAGCCTTTGGTCTGTGATTGGAGTATTGGTTCTCTGCCTGGAGAACTTTCACTATATTTGGAGGACATGTTGAGAGCCTGGAGGACATGTTGAGAGCCTGGAGGACATGTTGAGAGCCTGGAGGACATGTTGAGAGCCTGGAGGACATGTTGAGAGCCTGGAGGACATGTTGAGAGCCTAGAGGACATGTTCTCTTATCGGACCATTTGGTAAGTCATTGGGGGACTTGTTCTGTGCCTGGTGAACATGAACTATGATGACTGGAGGACTTGTTTTGAGATTGGAGGACTTGTTTTGAGATTGGAGGACTTGTTTTGAGATTGGAGGACTTGTTTTGAGATTGGAGGACTTGTTTTGAGATTGGAGGACTTGTTTTGAGATTGGAGGACTTGTTTTGAGATTGGAGGACTTGTTTTGAGATTGGAGGACTTGTTTTGAGATTGGAGGACTTGTTCTGAGTTTGATGTGGTTGTTCTGATATTTTAAGACTTGTTCAGAGCTTGGAGGACTTGTTCTCTTTTAGGAGCATTTGGTCTGTGATTGGAGAACTTGTTCTGTGCCTGGAGAGCTTGCACTGTGCTTGAAAAATTTTTTCTGGGCTTGGAGGAATTGTTCTGAGTTTGGGGGACTTGTTCTGAATCTGGGGGAATTGTTTTGAGTTAGGGGAATTGTTCAGAGCTTGGAGGACTTCTTCAGAGCTTGGAGTACTTGTTCAGGGCTTGGAGGACTTGTTCTCTTTTAGGAGCATTTGGTCTGTGAATGGAGAACTTGTTCTCTGCTTGGAGAACTTTCACTATATTTGGGGGACATGTTGAGAGCCTGGAGGACATGTTGAGAGCCTGGAGGACATGTTGAGAGCCTGGAGGACATGTTGAGAGCCTGGAGGACATGTTGAGAGCCTGGAGGACATGTTGAGAGCCTGGAGGACATGTTGAGATCCTGGAGGACATGGTCTCTTATCGGAGCATTTGGTAAGTCATTGGGGGACTTGTTCTGTGCCTGGTGAACATGAACTATGATGACTGGAGGACTTGTTTTGAGATTGGAGGACTTGTTTTGAGATTGGAGGACTTGTTTTGAGATTGGAGGACTTGTTTTGAGATTGGAGGACTTGTTTTGAGATTGGAGGACTTGTTTTGAGATTGGAGGACTTGTTTTGAGATTGGAGGACTTGTTTTGAGATTGGAGGACTTGTTCTGAGTTTGATGTGGTTGTTCTGATATTTTAAGACTTGTTCAGAGCTTGGAGGACTTGTTCAGAGCTTGAAGGACTTGTTCTCTTTTAGGAGCATTTGGTCTGTGATTGGAGAATTTGTTCTCTGCCTGGAGAACTTTCACTATATTTGGGGGACATGTTGAGAGCCTGGAGGACATGTTGAGAGCCTGGAGGACATGTTGAGAGCCTGGAGGACATGTTGAGAGCCTGGAGGACATGTTGAGAGCCTGGAGGACATGTTGAGAGCCTGGAGGACATGTTGAGAGCCTGGAGGACATGTTGAGAGCCTGGAGGACATGTTCTCTTATCGGAGCATTTGGTAAGTCATTGGGGGACTTGTTCTGTGCCTGGTGAACATGAACTATGATGACTGGAGGACTTGTTTTGAGATTGGAGGACTTGTTCTGAGTTTGATGTGGTTGTTCTGATATTTTAAGACTTGTTCAGAGCTTGGAGGACTTGTTCAGAGCTTGGAGGACTTGTTCTCTTTTAGGAGCATTTGGTCTGTGATTGGAGAATTTGTTCTGTGCCTAGAGAGCTTGCACTGTGCTTGAAAAATTTTTTCTGGGCTTGGAGGAATTGTTCTGAGTTTGGGGGACTTGTTCTGAATCTGGGGGACTTGTTTTGAGTTACGGGAATTGTTCAGAGCTTGGAGGACTTCTTCAGAGCTTGGAGGACTTGTTCAGGGCTTGGAGGACTTGTTCAGGGCTTGGAGGACTTGTTCTCTTTTAGGAGCATTTGGTCTGTGAATGGAGAACTTGTTCTCTGCCTGGAGAACTTTCACTATATTTGGGGGACATGTTGAGAGCCTGGAGGACATGTTGAGAGCCTGGAGGACATGTTGAGAGCCTGGAGGACATGTTGAGAGCCTGGAGGACATGTTGAGAGCCTGGAGGACATGTTGAGAGCCTGGAGGACATGTTGAGAGCCTGGAGGACATGTTGAGAGCCTGGAGGACATGTTGAGAGCCTGGAGGACATGTTGAGAGCCTGGAGGACATGGTCTCTTATCGGAGCATTTGGTAAGTCATTGGGGGACTTGTTCTGTGCCTGGTGAACATGAACTATGATGACTGGAGGACTTGTTTTGAGATTGGAGGGCTTGTTTTGAGATTGGAGGGCTTGTTTTGAGATTGGAGGGCTTGTTTTGAGATTGGAGGGCTTGTTTTGAGATTGGAGGGCTTGTTCTGAGATTGGAGGACTTGTTTTGAGATTGGAGGACTTGTTTTGAGATTGGAGGACTTGTTTTGAGATTGGAGGATTTGTTCTGAGTTTGATGTGGTTGTTCTGATATTTTAAGACTTGTTCAGAGCTTGGAGGACTTGTTCAGAGCTTGGAGGACTTGTTCTCTTTTAGGAGCATTTGGTCTGTGAATGGAGAACTTGTTCTCTGCCTGGAGAACTTTCACTATATTTGGAGGACATGTTGAGAGCCTGGAGGACATGTTGAGAGCCTGGAGGACATGTTGAGAGCCTGGAGGACATGTTGAGAGCCTGGAGGACATGTTGAGAGCCTGGAGGACATGTTGAGAGCCTGGAGGACATGTTGAGAGCCTGGAGGACATGTTGAGAGCCTGGAGGACATGTTGAGAGCCTGGAGGACATGTTCTCTTATCGGAGCATTTGGTAAGTCATTGGGGGACTTGTTCTGTGCCTGGTGAACATGAACTATGATGACTGGAGGATCTGTTTTGAGATTGGAGGACTTGTTTTATGATTGGAGGACTTGTTTTGAGATTGGAGGACTTGTTTTGAGATTGGAGGACTTGTTTTGAGATTGGAGGACTTGTTTTGAGATTGGAGGACTTGTTTTGAGATTGGAGGACTTGTTTTGAGATTGGAGGACTTGTTCTGAGTTTGATGTGGTTGTTCTGATATTTTAAGACTTGTTCAGAGCTTGGAGGACTTGTTCTCTTTTAGGAGCATTTGGTCTGTGATTGGAGAATTTTTTCTGTGCCTGGAGAGCTTGCACTGTGATTGAAAAATTTGTTCTGGGCTTGGAGGAATTGTTCTGAGTTCGGGGGACTTGTTCTGAATCTGGGGGACTTGTTTTGACCTAGGGGAATTGTTCAGAGCTTGGAGGACTTGTTCAGAGCTTGGAGGACTTGTTCAGGGCTTGGAGGACTTGTTCTCTTTTAGGAGCATTTGGTCTGTGATTGGAGAATTTGTTCTCTGCCTGGAGAAATTTCACTATATTTGGGGGACATGTTGAGAGCCTGGAGGACATGTTGAGAGCCTGGAGGACATGTTGAGAGCCTGGAGGACATGTTGAGAGCCTGGAGGACATGTTGAGAGCCTAGAGGACATGTTCTCTTATCGGACCATTTGGTAAGTCATTGGGGGACTTGTTCTGTGCCTGGTGAACATGAACTATGATGACTGGAGGACTTGTTTTGAGATTGGAGGACTTGTTTTGAGATTGGAGGACTTGTTTTGAGATTGGAGGACTTGTTTTGAGATTGGAGGACTTGTTTTGAGATTGGAGGACTTGTTTTGAGATTGGAGGACTTGTTTTGAGATTGGAGGACTTGTTTTGAGATTGGAGGACTTGTTCTGAGTTTGATGTGGTTGTTCTGATATTTTAAGACTTGTTCAGAGCTTGGAGGACTTGTTCTCTTTTAGGAGCATTTGGTCTGTGATTGGAGAATTTGTTCTGTGCCTGGAGAGCTTGCACTGTGATTGAAAAATTTTTTCTGGGCTTGGAGGAATTGTTCTGAGTTTGGGGGACTTGTTCTGAATCTGGGGGACTTGTTTTGAGTTAGGGGAATTGTTTCAGAGCTTGGAGGACTTGTTCAAAGCTTGGAGTACTTGTTCAGGGCTTGGAGGACTTGTTCTCTTTTAGGAGCATTTGGTCTGTGATTGGAGAATTTGTTCTCTGCCTGGAGAACTTTCACTATATTTGGGGGACATGTTGAGAGCCTGGAGGACATGTTGAGAGCCTGGAGGACATGTTGAGAGCCTGGAGGACATGTTGAGAGCCTGGAGGACATGTTGAGAGCCTGGAGGACATGTTGAGAGCCTGGAGGACATGTTGAGAGCCTGGAGGACATGTTGAGAGCCTGGAGGACATGTTGAGAGCCTGGAGGACATGTTGAGAGCCTGGAGGACATGTTGAGAGCCTGGAGGACATGTTGAGAGCCTGGAGGACATGTTCTCTTATCGGAGCATTTGGTAAGTCATTTGGGGGACTTGTTCTGTGCCTGGTGAACATGAACTATGATGCCTGGAGGACTTGTTTTGAGATTGGAGGACTTGTTTTGAGATTGGAGGACTTGTTTTGAGATTGGAGGACTTGTTTTGAGATTGGAGGACTTGTTTTGAGATTGGAGGACTTGTTTTGAGATTGGAGGACTTGTTTTGAGATTGGAGGACTTGTTCTGCGTTTGATGTGGTTGTTCTGGTATTTTAAGACTTGTTCAGAGCTTGGAGGACTTGTTCAGAGCTTGCAGGACTTGTTCTCTTTTAGTAGCATTTGGTCTGTGATTTTAGAATTTGTTCTGTGCCTGGAGAGCTTGCACTGTGATTGAAAAATTTTTTCTGGGCTTGGAGGAATTGTTCTGAGTTTGGGGGACTTGTTCTGAATCTGGGGGACTTGTTTTGAGCTAGGGGAATTGTTCAGAGCTTGGAGGACTTGTTCAGAGCTTGGAGAACTTGTTAAGAGCTTGGAGTACTTGTTCAGGGCTTGGAGGACTTGTTCTCTTTTAGGAGCATTTGGTCTGTGATTGGAGAATTTGTTCTCTGCCTGGAGAACTTTCACTATATTTGGAGGACATGTTGAGAGCCTGGAGGACATGTTGAGAGCCTGGAGGAAATGTTGAGAGCCTGGAGGACATGTTGAGAGCCTGGAGGAAATGTTGAGAGCCTGGAGGACATGTTGAGAGCCTGGAGGACATGTTCTCTTATCGGACCATTTGGTAAGTCATTGGGGGACTTGTTCTGTGCCTGGTGAACATGAACTATGATGACTGGAGGACTTGTTTTGAGATTGGAGGACTTGTTTTGAGATTGGAGGACTTGTTTTGAGATTGGAGGACTTGTTTTGAGATTGGAGGACTTGTTTTGAGATTGGAGGACTTGTTTTGAGATTGGAGGACTTGTTTTGAGATTGGAGGACTTGTTTTGAGATTGGAGGACTTGTTCTGAGTTTGATGTGGTTGTTCTGATATTTTAAGACTTGTTCAGAGCTTGGAGGACTTGTTCTCTTTTAGGAGCATTTGGTCTGTGATTGGAGAATTTGTTCTGTGCCTGGAGAGCTTGCACTGTGATTGAAAAATTTTTTCTGGGCTTGGAGGAATTGTTCTGAGTTTGGGGGACTTGTTCTGAATCTGGGGGACTTGTTTTGAGTTAGGGGAATTGTTTCAGAGCTTGGAGGACTTGTTCAAAGCTTGGAGGACTTGTTCAGGGCTTGGAGGACTTGTTCTCTTTTAGGAGCATTTGGTCTGTGATTGGAGAAATTGTTCTCTGCCTGGAGAACTTTCACTATATTTGGGGGACATGTTGAGAGCCTGGAGGACATGTTGAGAGCCTGGAGGACATGTTGAGAGCCTGGAGGACATGTTGAGAGCCTGGAGGACATGTTCTCTTATCGTAGCATTTGGTAAGTCATTGGGGGACTTGTTCTGTGCCTGGTGAACATGAACTATGATGCCTGGAGGACTTGTTTTGAGATTGGAGGACTTGTTTTGAGATTGGAGGACTTGTTTTGAGATTGGAGGACTTGTTTTGAGATTGGAGGACTTTTTCTGCGTTTGATGTGGTTGTTCTGGTATTTTAAGACTTGTTCAGAGCTTGGAGGACTTGTTCAGAGCTTGCAGGACTTGTTCTCTTTTAGGAGCATTTGGTCTGTGATTTTAGAATTTGTTCTGTGCCTGGAGAGCTTGCACTGTGATTGAAAAATTTTTTCTGGGCTTGGAGGAATTGTTCTGAGTTTGGGGGACTTGTTCTGAATCTGGGGGACTTGTTTTGAGCTAGGGGAATTGTTCAGAGCTTGGAGGACTTGTTCAGAGCTTGGAGAACTTGTTAAGAGCCTGGAGTACTTGTTCAGGGCTTGGAGGACTTGTTCTCTTTTAGGAGCATTTGGTCTGTGATTGGAGAATTTGTTCTGTGCCTGGAGAGCTTGCACTGTGATTGAAAAATTTTTTCTGGGCTTGGAGGAATTGTTCTGAGTTTGGGGGACTTGTTCTGAATCTGGGGGACTTGTTTTGAGCTAGTGGAATTGTTCAGAGCTTGGAGGACTTGTTCAGAGATTGGAGGACTTGTTAAGAGCTTGGAGGACTTGTTCAGGGCTTGGAGGACTTGTTCTCTTTTAGGAGCCTTTGGTCTGTGATTGGAGTATTGGTTCTCTGCCTGGAGAACTTTCACTATATTTGGAGGACATGTTGAGAGCCTGGAGGACATGTTGAGAGCCTGGAGGACATGTTGAGAGCCTGGAGGACATGTTGAGAGCCTGGAGGACATGTTGAGAGCCTGGAGGACATGTTGAGAGCCTAGAGGACATGTTCTCTTATCGGACCATTTGGTAAGTCATTGGGGGACTTGTTCTGTGCCTGGTGAACATGAACTATGATGACTGGAGGACTTGTTTTGAGATTGGAGGACTTGTTTTGAGATTGGAGGACTTGTTTTGAGATTGGAGGACTTGTTTTGAGATTGGAGGACTTGTTTTGAGATTGGAGGACTTGTTTTGAGATTGGAGGACTTGTTTTGAGATTGGAGGACTTGTTTTGAGATTGGAGGACTTGTTTTGAGATTGGAGGACTTGTTTTGAGATTGGAGGACTTGTTCTGAGTTTGATGTGGTTGTTCTGATATTTTAAGACTTGTTCAGAGCTTGGAGGACTTGTTCTCTTTTAGGAGCATTTGGTCTGTGATTGGAGAACTTGTTCTGTGCCTGGAGAGCTTGCACTGTGCTTGAAAAATTTTTTCTGGGCTTGGAGGAATTGTTCTGAGTTTGGGGGACTTGTTCTGAATCTGGGGGACTTGTTTTGAGTTAGGGGAATTGTTCAGAGCTTGGAGGACTTGTTCAGAGCTTGGAGTACTTGTTCAGGGCTTGGAGGACTTGTTCTCTTTTAGGAGCATTTGGTCTGTGAATGGAGAACTTGTTCTCTGCTTGGAGAACTTTCACTATATTTGGGGGACATGTTGAGAGCCTGGAGGACATGTTGAGAGCCTGGAGGACATGTTGAGAGCCTGGAGGACATGTTGAGAGCCTGGAGGACATGTTGAGAGCCTGGAGGACATGTTGAGAGCCTGGAGGACATGTTGAGAGCCTGGAGGACATGTTGAGAGCCTGGAGGACATGTTGAGAGCCTGGAGGACATGGTCTCTTATCGGAGCATTTGGTAAGTCATTGGGGGACTTGTTCTGTGCCTGGTGAACATGAACTATGATGACTGGAGGACTTGTTTTGAGATTGGAGGACTTGTTTTGAGATTGGAGGACTTGTTTTGAGATTGGAGGACTTGTTTTGAGATTGGAGGACTTGTTTTGAGATTGGAGGACTTGTTTTGAGATTGGAGGACTTGTTTTGAGATTGGAGGACTTGTTTTGAGATTGGAGGACTTGTTCTGAGTTTGATGTGGTTGTTCTGATATTTTAAGACTTGTTCAGAGCTTGGAGGACTTGTTCTCTTTTAGGAGCATTTGGTCTGTGATTGGAGAACTTGTTCTGTGCCTGCAGAGCTTGCACTGTGCTTGAAAAATTTTTTCTGGGCTTGGAGGAATTGTTCTGAGTTTGGGGGACTTGTTCTGAATCTGGGGGACTTGTTTTGAGTTAGGGGAATTGTTCAGAGCTTGGAGGACTTGTTCAAAGCTTGGAGGACTTGTTCAGGGCTTGGAGGACTTGTTCTCTTTTAGGAGCATTTGGTCTGTGATTGGAGAATTTGTTCTCTGCCTGGAGAACTTTCACTATATTTGGGGGACATGTTGAGAGCCTGGAGGACATGTTGAGAGCCTGGAGGACATGTTGAGAGCCTGGAGGACATGTTGAGAGCCTGGAGGACATGTTCTCTTATCGGAGCATTTGGTAAGTCATTGGGGGACTTGTTCTGTGCCTGGTGAACATGAACTATGATGCCTGGAGGACTTGTTTTGAGATTGGAGGACTTGTTTTGAGATTGGAGGACTTGTTTTGAGATTGGAGGACTTGTTTTGAGATTGGAGGACTTGTTCTGCGTTTGATGTGGTTGTTCTGATATTTTAAGACTTGTTCAGAGCTTGGAGGACTTGTTCAGAGCTTGCAGGACTTGTTCTCTTTTAGGAGCATTTGGTCTGTGATTTTAGAATTTGTTCTGTGCCTGGAGAGCTTGCACTGTGATTGAAAAATTTTTTCTGGGCTTGGAGGAATTGTTCTGAGTTTGGGGGACTTGTTCTGAATCTGGGGGACTTGTTTTGAGCTAGGGGAATTGTTCAGAGATTGGAGGACTTGTTCAGAGCTTGGAGAACTTGTTAAGAGCTTGGAGTACTTGTTCAGGGCTTGGAGGACTTGTTCTCTTTTAGGAGCATTTGGTCTGTGATTGGAGAATTTGTTCTCTGCCTGGAGAACTTTCACTATATTTGGAGGACATGTTGAGAGCCTGGAGGACATGTTGAGAGCCTGGAGGACATGTTGAGAGCCTGGAGGACATGTTGAGAGCCTGGAGGACATGTTGAGAGCCTGGAGGACATGTTCTCTTATCGGAGCATTTGGTAAGTCATTGGGGGACTTGTTCTGTGCCTGGTGAACATGAACTATGATGACTGGAGGACTTGTTTTGAGATTGGAGGACTTGTTTTGAGATTGGAGGACTTGTTTTGAGATTGGAGGACTTGTTTTGAGATTGGAGGACTTGTTTTGAGATTGGAGGACTTGTTTTGAGA
This sequence comes from Ara ararauna, assembly GCA_028858755.1. Taxonomy (NCBI): domain Eukaryota; kingdom Metazoa; phylum Chordata; class Aves; order Psittaciformes; family Psittacidae; genus Ara; species Ara ararauna. The sequence continues at coordinate 136,621 of CM054383.1, read as the reverse complement.
TTGGAGGACTTGTTTTGAGATTGGAGGACTTGTTTTGAGATTGGAGGACTTGTTTTGAGATTGGAGGACTTGTTTTGAGATTGGAGGACTTGTTCTGAGTTTGATGTGGTTGTTCTGATATTTTAAGACTTGTTCAGAGCTTGGAGGACTTGTTCTCTTTTAGGAGCATTTGGTCTGTGATTGGAGAATTTGTTCTGTGCCTGGAGAGCTTGCACTGTGATTGAAAAATTTTTTTTGGGCTTGGAGGAATTGTTCTGAGTTTGGGGGACTTGTTCTGTATCTGGGGGACTTGTTCAGGGCTTGGAGGACTTGTTCAGGGCTTGGAGGACTTGTTCAGGGCTTGGAGGACTTGTTCAGGGCTTGGAGGACTTGTTCAGGGCTTGGAGGACTTGTTCTCTTTTAGGAGCATTTGGTCTGTGATTGGAGAATTTGTTCTCTGCCTGGAGAACTTTCACTATATTTGGAGGATATGTTGAGAGCCTGGAGGACATGTTGAGAGCCTGGAGGACATGTTGAGAGCCTGGAGGACATGTTGAGAGCCTGGAGGACATGTTGAGAGCCTGGAGGACATGTTGAGAGCCTGGAGGACATGTTGAGAGCCTGGAGGACATGTTGAGAGCCTGGAGGACATGTTGAGAGCCTGGAGGACATGTTGAGAGCCTGGAGGACATGTTGAGAGCCTGGAGGACATGTTGAGAGCCTGGAGGACATGTTGAGAGCCTGGAGGACATGTTCTCTTATCGGAGCATTTGGTAAGTCATTGGGGGACTTGTTCTGTGCCTGGTGAACATGAACTATGATGACTGGAGGACTTGTTTTGAGATTGGAGGACTTGTTTTGAGGTTGGAGGACTTGTTCTGAGTTTGATGTGGTTGTTCTGATATTTTAAGACTTGTTCAGAGCTTGGAGGACTTGTTCAGAGCTTGGAGGACTTGTTCTCTTTTAGGAGCATTTGGTCTGTGATTGGAGAATTTGTTCTGTGCCTAGAGAGCTTGCACTGTGCTTGAAAAATTTTTTCTGGGCTTGGAGGAATTGTTCTGAGTTTGGGGGACTTGTTCTGAATCTGGGGGACTTGTTTTGAGTTACGGGAATTGTTCAGAGCTTGGAGGACTTCTTCAGAGCTTGGAGGACTTGTTCAGGGCTTGGAGGACTTGTTCTCTTTTAGGAGCATTTGGTCTGTGAATGGAGAACTTGTTCTCTGCCTGGAGAACTTTCACTATATTTGGGGGACATGTTGAGAGCCTGGAGGACATGTTGAGAGCCTGGAGGACATGTTGAGAGCCTGGAGGACATGTTGAGAGCCTGGAGGACATGTTGAGAGCCTGGAGGACATGTTGAGAGCCTGGAGGACATGGTCTCTTATCGGAGCATTTGGTAAGTCATTGGGGGACTTGTTCTGTGCCTGGTGAACATGAACTATGATGACTGGAGGACTTGTTTTGAGATTGGAGGGCTTGTTTTGAGATTGGAGGGCTTGTTTTGAGATTGGAGGGCTTGTTTTGAGATTGGAGGGCTTGTTCTGAGATTGGAGGACTTGTTTTGAGATTGGAGGACTTGTTTTGAGATTGGAGGACTTGTTTTGAGATTGGAGGACTTGTTTTGAGATTGGAGGATTTGTTCTGAGTTTGATGTGGTTGTTCTGATATTTTAAGACTTGTTCAGAGCTTGGAGGACTTGTTCAGAGCTTGGAGGACTTGTTCTCTTTTAGGAGCATTTGGTCTGTGATTTTAGAATTTGTTCTGTGCCTGGAGAGCTTGCACTGTGATTGAAAAATTTTTTCTGGGCTTGGAGGAATTGTTCTGAGTTTGGGGGACTTGTTCTGAATCTGGGGGACTTGTTTTGAGCTAGTGGAATTGTTCAGAGATTGGAGGACTTGTTCAGAGCTTGGAGAACTTGTTAAGAGCTTGGAGTACTTGTTCAGGGCTTGGAGGACTTGTTCTCTTTTAGGAGCATTTGGTCTGTGATTGGAGAATTTGTTCTCTGCCTGGAGAACTTTCACTATATTTGGAGGACATGTTGAGAGCCTGGAGGACATGTTGAGAGCCTGGAGGACATGTTGAGAGCCTGGAGGACATGTTGAGAGCCTGGAGGACATGTTGAGAGCCTGGAGGACATGTTCTCTTATCGGAGCATTTGGTAAGTCATTGGGGGACTTGTTCTGTGCCTGGTGAACATGAACTATGATGACTGGAGGACTTGTTTTGAGATTGGAGGACTTGTTTTGAGATTGGAGGACTTGTTTTGAGATTGGAGGACTTGTTTTGAGATTGGAGGACTTGTTTTGAGATTGGAGGACTTGTTTTGAGATTGGAGGACTTGTTTTGAGATTGGAGGACTTGTTTTGAGATTGGAGGACTTGTTTTGAGATTGGAGGACTTGTTTTGAGATTGGAGGACTTGTTCTGAGTTTGATGTGGTTGTTCTGATATTTTAAGACTTGTTCAGAGCTTGGAGGACTTGTTCTCTTTTAGGAGCATTTGGTCTGTGATTGGAGAATTTGTTCTGTGCCTGGAGAGCTTGCACTGTGATTGAAAAATTTTTTTTGGGCTTGGAGGAATTGTTCTGAGTTTGGGGGACTTGTTCTGTATCTGGGGGACTTGTTCAGGGCTTGGAGGACTTGTTCAGGGCTTGGAGGACTTGTTCAGGGCTTGGAGGACTTGTTCAGGGCTTGGAGGACTTGTTCAGGGCTTGGAGGACTTGTTCAGGGCTTGGAGGACTTGTTCTCTTTTAGGAGCATTTGGTCTGTGATTGGAGAATTTGTTCTCTGCCTGGAGAACTTTCACTATATTTGGAGGATATGTTGAGAGCCTGGAGGACATGTTGAGAGCCTGGAGGACATGTTGAGAGCCTGGAGGACATGTTGAGAGCCTGGAGGACATGTTGAGAGCCTGGAGGACATGTTGAGAGCCTGGAGGACATGTTGAGAGCCTGGAGGACATGTTGAGAGCCTGGAGGACATGTTGAGAGCCTGGAGGACATGTTGAGAGCCTGGAGGACATGTTCTCTTATCGGAGCATTTGGTAAGTCATTGGGGGACTTGTTCTGTGCCTGGTGAACATGAACTATGATGACTGGAGGACTTGTTTTGAGATTGGAGGACTTGTTTTGAGGTTGGAGGACTTGTTCTGAGTTTGATGTGGTTGTTCTGATATTTTAAGACTTGTTCAGAGCTTGGAGGACTTGTTCAGAGCTTGGAGGACTTGTTCTCTTTTAGGAGCATTTGGTCTGTGATTGGAGAATTTGTTCTGTGCCTAGAGAGCTTGCACTGTGCTTGAAAAATTTTTTCTGGGCTTGGAGGAATTGTTCTGAGTTTGGGGGACTTGTTCTGAATCTGGGGGACTTGTTTTGAGTTACGGGAATTGTTCAGAGCTTGGAGGACTTCTTCAGAGCTTGGAGGACTTGTTCAGGGCTTGGAGGACTTGTTCTCTTTTAGGAGCATTTGGTCTGTGAATGGAGAACTTGTTCTCTGCCTGGAGAACTTTCACTATATTTGGGGGACATGTTGAGAGCCTGGAGGACATGTTGAGAGCCTGGAGGACATGTTGAGAGCCTGGAGGACATGTTGAGAGCCTGGAGGACATGTTGAGAGCCTGGAGGACATGTTGAGAGCCTGGAGGACATGTTGAGAGCCTGGAGGACATGTTGAGAGCCTGGAGGACATGTTGAGAGCCTGGAGGACATGTTGAGAGCCTGGAGGACATGGTCTCTTATCGGAGCATTTGGTAAGTCATTGGGGGACTTGTTCTGTGCCTGGTGAACATGAACTATGATGACTGGAGGACTTGTTTTGAGATTGGAGGGCTTGTTTTGAGATTGGAGGGCTTGTTTTGAGATTGGAGGGCTTGTTTTGAGATTGGAGGGCTTGTTCTGAGATTGGAGGACTTGTTTTGAGATTGGAGGACTTGTTTTGAGATTGGAGGACTTGTTTTGAGATTGGAGGACTTGTTTTGAGATTGGAGGACTTGTTTTGAGATTGGAGGATTTGTTCTGAGTTTGATGTGGTTGTTCTGATATTTTAAGACTTGTTCAGAGCTTGGAGGACTTGTTCAGAGCTTGGAGGACTTGTTCTCTTTTAGGAGCATTTGGTCTGTGATTTTAGAATTTGTTCTGTGCCTGGAGAGCTTGCACTGTGATTGAAAAATTTTTTCTGGGCTTGGAGGAATTGTTCTGAGTTTGGGGGACTTGTTCTGAATCTGGGGGACTTGTTTTGAGCTAGTGGAATTGTTCAGAGATTGGAGGACTTGTTCAGAGCTTGGAGAACTTGTTAAGAGCTTGGAGTACTTGTTCAGGGCTTGGAGGACTTGTTCTCTTTTAGGAGCATTTGGTCTGTGATTGGAGAATTTGTTCTCTGCCTGGAGAACTTTCACTATATTTGGAGGACATGTTGAGAGCCTGGAGGACATGTTGAGAGCCTGGAGGACATGTTGAGAGCCTGGAGGACATGTTGAGAGCCTGGAGGACATGTTGAGAGCCTGGAGGACATGTTGAGAGCCTGGAGGACATGTTGAGAGCCTGGAGGACATGTTGAGAGCCTGGAGGACATGTTCTCTTATCGGAGCATTTGGTAAGTCATTGGGGGACTTGTTCTGTGCCTGGTGAACATGAACTATGATGACTGGAGGACTTGTTTTGAGATTGGAGGACTTGCTTTGAGATTGGAGGACTTGCTTTGAGATTGGAGGACTTGTTTTGAGATTGGAGGACTTGTTTTGAGATTGGAGGACTTGTTTTGAGATTGGAGGTCTTGTTTTGAGATTGGAGGTCTTGTTCTGAGTTTGATGTGGTTGTTCTGATATTTTAAGACTTGTTCAGAGCTTGGAGGACTTGTTCTCTTTTAGGAGCATTTGGTCTGTGATTGGAGAATTTGTTCTGTGCCTGGAGAGCTTGCACTGTGATTGAAAAATTTTTTTTGGGCTTGGAGGAATTGTTCTGAGTTTGGGGGACTTGTTCTGTATCTGGGGGACTTGTTCAGGGCTTGGAGGACTTGTTCAGGGCTTGGAGGACTTGTTCAGGGCTTGGAGGACTTGTTCAGGGCTTGGAGGACTTGTTCTCTTTTAGGAGCATTTTGTCTGTGATTGGAGAATTTGTTCTCTGCCTGGAGAACTTTCACTATATTTGGAGGACATGTTGAGAGCCTGGAGGACATGTTGAGAGCCTGGAGGACATGTTGAGAGCCTGGAGGACATGTTGAGAGCCTGGAGGACATGTTGAGAGCCTGGAGGACATGTTGAGAGCCTGGAGGACATGTTGAGAGCCTGGAGGACATGTTCTCTTATCGGAGCATTTGGTAAGTCATTGGGGGACTTGTTCTGTGCCTGGTGAACATGAACTATGATGACTGGAGGACTTGTTTTGAGATTGGAGGACTTGTTTTGAGGTTGGAGGACTTGTTCTGAGTTTGATGTGGTTGTTCTGATATTTTAAGACTTGTTCAGAGCTTGGAGGACTTGTTCAGAGCTTGGAGGACTTGTTCTCTTTTAGGAGCATTTGGTCTGTGATTGGAGAATTTGTTCTGTGCCTAGAGAGCTTGCACTGTGCTTGAAAAATTTTTTCTGGGCTTGGAGGAATTGTTCTGAGTTTGGGGGACTTGTTCTGAATCTGGGGGACTTGTTTTGAGTTACGGGAATTGTTCAGAGCTTGGAGGACTTCTTCAGAGCTTGGAGGACTTGTTCAGGGCTTGGAGGACTTGTTCTCTTTTAGGAGCATTTGGTCTGTGAATGGAGAACTTGTTCTCTGCCTGGAGAACTTTCACTATATTTGGGGGACATGTTGAGAGCCTGGAGGACATGTTGAGAGCCTGGAGGACATGTTGAGAGCCTGGAGGACATGTTGAGAGCCTGGAGGACATGTTGAGAGCCTGGAGGACATGTTGACAGCCTGGAGGACATGTTGAGAGCCTGGAGGACATGTTGAGAGCCTGGAGGACATGGTCTCTTATCGGAGCATTTGGTAAGTCATTGGGGGACTTGTTCTGTGCCTGGTGAACATGAACTATGATGACTGGAGGGCTTGTTTTGAGATTGGAGGGCTTGTTTTGAGATTGGAGGGCTTGTTCTGAGATTGGAGGACTTGTTTTGAGATTGGAGGACTTGTTTTGAGATTGGAGGATTTGTTCTGAGTTTGATGTGGTTGTTCTGATATTTTAAGACTTGTTCAGAGCTTGGAGGACTTGTTCAGAGCTTGGAGGACTTGTTCTCTTTTAGGAGCATTTGGTCTGTGATTTTAGAATTTGTTCTGTGCCTGGAGAGCTTGCACTGTGATTGAAAAATTTTTTCTGGGCTTGGAGGAATTGTTCTGAGTTTGGGGGACTTGTTCTGAATCTGGGGGACTTGTTTTGAGCTAGGGGAATTGTTCAGAGCTTGGAGGACTTGTTCAGAGCTTGGAGAACTTGTTCTCTTTTAGGAGCATTTGGTCTGTGATTGGAGAATTTGTTCTGTGCCTGGAGAGCTTGCACTGTGATTGAAAAATGTTTTCTGGGCTTGGAGGAATTGTTCTGAGTTTGGGGGACTTGTTCTGAATCTGGGGGACTTGTTTTGAGTTCGGGGAATTGTTCAGAGCTTGGAGGACTTGTTCAGAGCTTGGAGGACTTGTTCAGGGCTTGGAGGACTTGTTCTCTTTTAGGAGCATTTGGTCTGTGATTGGAGAATTTGTTCTCTGCCTGGAGAACTTTCACTATATTTGGGGGACATGTTGAGAGCCTGGAGGACATGTTGAGAGCCTGGAGGTCATGTTGAGAGCCTGGAGGTCATGTTGAGAGCCTGGAGGACATGTTGAGAGCCTGGAGGACATGTTGACAGCCTGGAGGACATGTTGAGAGCCTGGAGGACATGTTGAGAGCCTGGAGGACATGTTCTCTTATCGGAGCATTTGGTAAGTCATTGGGGGACTTGTTCTGTGCCTGGTGAACATGAACTATGATGACTGGAGGATTTGTTTTGAGATTGGAGGACTTGTTTTGAGATTGGAGGACTTGTTTTGAGATTGGAGGACTTGTTTTGAGATTGGAGGACTTGTTCTGAGTTTGATGTGGTTGTTCTGATATTTTAAGACTTGTTCAGAGCTTGGAGGACTTGTTCTCTTTTAGGAGCATTTGGTCTGTGATTGGAGAATTTGTTCTGTGCCTGGAGAGCTTGCACTGTGATTGAAAAATTTTTTCTGGGCTTGGAGGAATTGTTCTGAGTTCGGGGGACTTGTTCTGAATCTGGGGGACTTGTTTTGACCTAGGGGAATTGTTCAGAGCTTCGAGGACTTGTTCAGGGCTTGGAGGACTTGTTCTCTTTTAGGAGCAATTGGTCTGTGATTGGAGAATTTGTTCTCTGCCTGGAGAAATTTCACTATATTTGGGGGACATGTTGAGAGCCTGGAGGACATGTTGAGAGCCTGGAGGACATGTTGAGAGCCTGGAGGACATGTTGAGAGCCTGGAGGACATGTTGAGAGCCTGGAGGACATGTTGAGAGCCTGGAGGACATGTTGAGAGCCTGGAGGACATGTTGAGAGCCTGGAGGACATGTTGAGAGCCTGGAGGACATGTTGAGAGCCTGGAGGACATGTTGAGAGCCTGGAGGACATGTTCTCTTATCGGAGCATTTGGTAAGTCATTGGGGGACTTGTTCTGTGCCCAGTGAACATGAACTATGATGACTGGAGGATAGTTTTGAGATTGGAGGACTTGTTTTGAGATTGGATCACTTGTTTTGAGATTTGAGGACTTGTTTTGAGATTGGAGGACTTGTTCTGCTTTTGATGTGGTTGTTCTGATATTTTAAGACTTGTTCAGAGCTTGGAGGACTTGTTCAGAGCTTGGAGGACTTGTTCTCTTTTAGGAGCATTTGGTCTGTGATTGGAGAATTTGTTCTGTGCCTGGAGAGCTTGCACTGTGATTGAAAAATTTTTTCTGGGCTTGGAGGAATTTTTCTGAGTTTGGGGGACTTGTTCTGAATCTGGGGGACTTGTTTTGAGCTAGGGGAATTGTTCAGAGCTTGGAGGACTTGTTCAGAGCTTGGAGAACTTGTCAAGAGCTTGGAGTACTTGTTCAGGGCTTGGAGGACTTGTTCTCTTTTAGGAGCCTTTGGTCTGTGATTGGAGAATTTGTTCTCTGCCTGGAGAACTTTCACTATATTTGGAGGACATGTTGAGAGCCTGGAGGACATGTTGAGAGCCTGGAGGACATGTTGAGAGCCTGGAGGACATGTTGAGAGCCTAGAGGACATGTTCTCTTATCGGACCATTTGGTAAGTCATTGGGGGACTTGTTCTGTGCCTGGTGAACATGAACTATGATGACTGGAGGACTTGTTTTGAGATTGGAGGACTTGTTTTGAGATTGGAGGACTTGTTTTGAGATTGGAGGACTTGTTTTGAGATTGGAGGACTTGTTTTGAGATTGGAGGACTTGTTTTGAGATTGGAGGACTTGTTTTGAGATTGGAGGACTTGTTCTGAGTTTGATGTGGTTGTTCTGATATTTTAAGACTTGTTCAGAGCTTGGAGGACTTGTTCTCTTTTAGGAGCATTTGGTCTGTGATTGGAGAATTTGTTCTGTGCCTGGAGAGCTTGCACTGTGATTGAAAAATGTTTTCTGGGCTTGGAGGAATTGTTCTGAGTTTGGGGGACTTGTTCTGAATCTGGGGGACTTGTTTTGAGTTAGGGGAATTGTTCAGAGCTTGGAGGACTTGTTCTCTTTTAGGAGCATTTGGTCTGTGATTGGAGAATTTGTTCTCTACCTGGAGAACTTTCACTATATTTGGAGAACATGTTGAGAGCCTGGAGGACATGTTGAGAGCCTGGAGGACATGTTGAGAGCCTGGAGGACATGTTGAGAGCCTGGAGGACATGTTGAGAGCCTGGAGGACATGTTGAGAGCCTGGAGGACATGTTCTCTTATCGGAGCATTTGGTAAGTCATTGGGGGACTTGTTCTGTGCCTGGTGAACATAAACAATGATGACTGGAGGACTTGTTTTGAGATTGGAGGACTTGTTTTGAGATTGGAGGACTTGTTTTGAGATTGGAGGACTTGTTTTGAGATTGGAGGACTTGTTTTGAGATTGGAGGACTTGTTTTGAGATTGGAGGACTTGTTCTGCGTTTGATGTGGTTGTTCTGATATTTTAAGACTTGTTCAGAGCTTGCAGGTCTTGTTCAGAGCTTGGAGGACTTGTTCTCTTTTAGGAGCATTTGGTCTGTGATTGTAGAATTTGTTCTGTGCCTGGAGAGCTTGCACTGTGATTGAAAAATTTTTTCTGGGCTTGGAGGAATTGTTCTCAGTTTGGGGGACTTGTTCTGAATCTGGGGGACTTGTTTTGAGCTAGGGGAATTGTTCAGAGCTTGGAGGACTTGTTCAGAGCTTGGAGGACTTGTTCAGTGCTTGGAGGACTTGTTCTCTTTTAGGAGCCTTTGGTCTGTGATTGGAGTATTGGTTCTCTGCCTGGAGAACTTTCACTATATTTGGAGGACATGTTGAGAGCCTGGAGGACATGTTGAGAGCCTGGAGGACATGTTGAGAGCCTGGAGGACATGTTGAGAGCCTGGAGGACATGTTCTCTTATCGGACCTTTTGGTAAGTCATTGGGGGACTTGTTCTGTGCCTGGTGAACATGAACTATGATGACTGGAGGAATTGTTTTGAGATTGGAGGACTTGTTTTGAGATTGGAGGACTTGTTTTGAGATTGGAGGACTTGTTTTGAGATTGGAGGACTTGTTTTGAGATTGGAGGACTTGTTCTGAGTTTGATGTGGTTGTTCTGATATTTTAAGACTTGTTCAGAGCTTGGAGGACTTGTTCTCTTTTAGGAGCATTTGGTCTGTGATCTTAGAATTTGTTCTGTGCCTGGAGAGCTTGCACTGTGATTGAAAAATTTTTTCTGGGCTTGGAGGAATTGTTCTGAGTTTGGGGGACTTGTTCTGAATCTGGGGGACTTGTTTTGAGCTGGGGGAATTCTTCAGAGCTTGGAGGACTTATTCAGAGCTTGGAGAACTTGTTCTCTTTTAGGAGCATTTGGTCTGTGATTGGAGAATTTGTTCTGTGCCTGGAGAGCTTGCACTGTGATTGAAAACTGTTTTCTGGGCTTGGAGGAATTGTTCTGAGTTTGGGGGACTTGTTCTGAATCTGGGGGACTTGTTTTGAGTTAGGGGAATTGTTCAGAGCTTGGAGGACTTGTTCAGAGCTTGGAGGACTTGTTCAGAGCTTGGAGGACTTGTTCAGGGCTTGGAGGACTTGTTCTCTTTTAGGAGCATTTGGTCTGTGAGTGGAGAATTTGTTCTCTGCCTGGAGAACTTTCACTATATTTGGAGGACATGTTGAGAGCCTGGAGGACATGTTGAGAGCCTGGAGGACATGTTGAGAGCCTGGAGGACATGTTGAGAGCCTAGAGGACATGTTCTCTTATCGGACCATTTGGTAAGTCATTGGGGGACTTGTTCTGTGCCTGGTGAACATGAACTATGATGACTGGAGGACTTGTTTTGAGATTGGAGGACTTGTTTTGAGATTGGAGGACTTGTTTTGAGATTGGAGGACTTGTTTTGAGATTGGAGGACTTGTTTTGAGATTGGAGGACTTGTTTTGAGATTGGAGGACTTGTTCTGAGTTTGATGTGGTTGTTCTGATATTTTAAGACTTGTTCAGAGCTTGGAGGACTTGTTCTCTTTTAGGAGCATTTGGTCTGTGATTGGAGAATTTGTTCTGTGCCTGGAGAGCTTGCACTGTGATTGAAAATTTTTTTCTGGGCTTGGAGGAATTGTTCTGAGTTTGGGGGACTTGTTCTGAATCTGGGGGACTTGTTTTGAGTTAGGGGAATTGTTCAGAGCTTGGAGGACTTGTTCAGAGCTTGGAGGACTTGTTCAGGGCTTGGAGGACTTGTTCTCTTTTAGGAGCATTTGGTCTGTGATTGGAGAATTTGTTCTCTGCCTGGAGAACTTTCACTATATTTGGGGGACATGTTGAGAGCCTGGAGGACATGTTGAGAGCCTGGAGGACATGTTGAGAGCCTGGAGGACATGTTGAGAGCCTGGAGGACATGTTGAGAGCCTGGAGGACATGTTGAGAGCCTGGAGGACATGTTGAGAGCCTGGAGGACATGTTGAGAGCCTGGAGGACATGTTCTCTTATCGGAGCATTTGGTAAGTCATTGGGGGACTTGTTCTGTGCCTAGTGAACATGAACTATGATGACTGGAGGATAGTTTTGAGATTGGAGGACTTGTTTTGAGATTGGATCACTTGTTTTGAGATTGGAGGACTTGTTTTGAGATTGGAGGACTTGTTCTGCTTTTGATATGGTTGTTCTGATATTTTAAGACTTGTTCAGAGCTTGGAGGACTTGTTCAGAGCTTGGAGGACTTGTACTCTTTTAGGAGCATTTGGTCTGTGATTGGAGAACTTGTTCTGTGCCTAGAGAGCTTGCACTGTGCTTGAAAAATTTTTTCTGGGCTTGGAGGAATTGTTCTGAGTTTGGGGGACTTGTTTTGAGCTAGGGGAATTGTTCAGAGCTTGGAGGACTTGTTCAGAGCTTGGAGAACTTGTCAAGAGCTTGGAGTACTTGTTCAGGGCTTGGAGGACTTGTTCTCTTTTAGGAGCATTTGGTCTGTGATTGGAGAATTTCTTCTCTGCCTGGAGAACTTTCACTATATTTGGAGGACATGTTGAGAGCCTGGAGGACATGTTGAGAGCCTGGAGGACATGTTGAGAGCCTAGAGGACATGTTCTCTTATCGGACCATTTGGTAAGTCATTGGGGGACTTGTTCTGTGCCTGGTGAACATGAACTATGATGACTGGAGAATTTGTTTTGAGATTGGAGGACTTGTTTTGAGATTGGAGGACTTGTTTTGAGATTGGAGGACTTGTTCTGAGTTTGATGTGGTTGTTCTGATATTTTAAGACTTGTTCAGAGCTTGGAGGACTTGTTCTCTTTTAGGAGCATTTGGTCTGTGATTGGAGAATTTGTTCTGTGCCTGGAGAGTTTGCACTGTGATTGAAAAATGTTTTCTGGGCTTGGAGGAATTGTTCTGAGTTTGGGGGACTTGTTCTGAATCTGGGGGACTTGTTTTGAGTTAGGGGAATTGTTCAGAGCATGGAGGACTTGTTCTCTTTTAGGAGCATTTGGTCTGTGATTGGAGAATTTGTTCTCTACCTGGAGAACTTTGACTATATTTGGAGAACATGTTGAGAGCCTGGAGGACATGTTGAGAGCCTGGAGGACATTTTGAGAGCCTGGAGGACATGTTGAGAGCCTGGAGGAAACGTTGAGAGCCTGGAGGACACGTTGAGAGCCTGGAGGACATGTTGAGAGCCTGGAGGACATGTTGAGAGCCTGGAGGACATGTTGAGAGCCTGGAGGACATGTTCTCTTATCGGAGCATTTGGTAAGTCATTGGGGGACTTGTTCTGTGCCTGGTGAACATGAACTATGATGACTGGAGGACTTGTTTTGAGATTGGAGGACTTGTTTTGAGATTGGAGGACTTGTTTTGAGATTGGAGGACTTGTTCTGCGTTTGATGTGGTTGTTCTGATATTTTAAGACTTGTTCAGAGCTTGCAGGACTTGTTCAGAGCTTGGAGGACTTGTTCTCTTTTAGGAGCATTTGGTCTGTGATTTTAGAATTTGTTCTGTGCCTGGAGAGCTTGCACTGTGATTGAAAAATTTTTTCTGGGCTTGGAGGAATTGTTCTGAGTTTGGGGGACTTGTTCTGAATCTGGGGGACTTGTTTTGAGCTTGGAGGACTTGTTCAGACCTTGGAGGACTTGTTCAGAGCTTGGAGAACTTGTTAAGAGCTTGGAGGACTTGTTCAGAGCTTGGAGGACTTGTTCTCTTTTAGGAGCCTTTGGTCTGTGATTGGAGTATTGGTTCTCTGCCTGGAGAACTTTCACTATATTTGGAGGACATGTTGAGAGCCTGGAGGACATGTTGAGAGCCTGGAGGACATGTTGAGAGCCTGGAGGACATGTTCTCTTATCGGACCCTTTGGTAAGTCATTGGGGGACTTGTTCTGTGCCTGGTGAACATGAACTATGATGACTGGAGGACTTGTTTTGAGATTGGAGGACTTGTTTTGAGATTGGAGGACTTGTTTTGAGATTGGAGGACTTGTTTTGAGATTGGAGGACTTGTTTTGAGATTGGAGGACTTGTTTTGAGATTGGAGGACTTGTTCTGAGTTTGATGTGGTTGTTCTGATATTTTAAGACTTGTTCAGAGCTTGGAGGACTTGTTCTCTTTTAGGAGCATTTGGTCTGTGATTGGAGAATTTGTTCTGTGCCTGGAGAGCTTGCACTGTGATTGAAATTTTTTTCTGGGCTTGGAGGAATTGTTCTGAGTTCGGGGGACTTGTTCTGAATCTGGGGGACTTGTTTTGACCTAGGGGAATTGTTCAGAGCTTGGAGGACTTGTTCAGAGCTTGGAGGACTTGTTCAGAGCTTGGAGGACTTGTTCAGGGCTTGGAGGACTTGTTCTCTTTTAGGAGCAATTGGTCTGTGATTGGAGAATTTGTTATCTGCCTGGAGAACTTTCACTATATTTGGAGGACATGTTGAGAGCCTGGAGGACATGTTGAGAGCCTGGAGGACATGTTGAGAGCCTGGAGGACATGTTGAGAGCCTGGAGAACATGTTGAGAGCCTGGAGGACATGTTCTCTTATCGGACCATTTGGTAAGTCATTGGGGGACTTGTTCTGTGCCTGGTGAACATGAACTATGATGACTGGAGGACTTGTTTTGAGATTGGAGGACTTGTTTTGAGATTGGAGGACTTGTTTTGAGATTGGAGGACTTGTTTTGAGATTGGAGGACTTGTTTTGAGATTGGAGGACTTGTTTTGAGATTGGAGGACTTGTTTTGAGATTGGAGGACTTGTTTTGAGATTGGAGGACTTGTTTTGAGATTGGAGGACTTGTTTTGAGATTGGAGGACTTGTTCTGAGTTTGATGTGGTTGTTCTGATATTTTAAAACTTGTTCAGAGCTTGGAGGACTTGTTCTCTTTTAGGAGCATTTGGTCTGTGATTGGAGAATTTGTTCTGTGCCTGGAGAGCTTGCACTGTGATTGAAAAATTTTTTCTGGGCTTGGAAGAATTGTTCTGAGTTCGGGGGACTTGTTCTGAATCTGGGGGACTTGTTTTGACCTAGGGGAATTGTTCAGAGCTTGGAGGACTTGTTCAGGGCCTGGAGGACTTGTTCTCTTTTAGGAGCATTTGGTCTGTGATTGGAGAATTTGTTCTCTGCCTGGAGAACTTTCACTATATTTGGGGGACATGTTGAGAGCCTGGAGGACATGTTGAGAGCCTGGAGGACATGTTGAGAGCCTGGAGGACATGTTGAGAGCCTGGAGGACATGTTGAGAGCCTGGAGGACATGTTGAGAGCCTGGAGGACATGTTGAGAGCCTGGAGGACATGTTGACAGCCTGGAGGACATGTTGACAGCCTGGAGGACATGTTGACAGCCTGGAGGACATGTTGACAGCCTGGAGGACATGTTGACAGCCTGGAGGACATGTTGACAGCCTGGAGGACATGTTGACAGCCTGGAGGACATGTTGACAGCCTGGAGGACATGTTGACAGCCTGGAGGACATGTTCACAGCCTGGAGGACATGTTCTCTTATCGGAGAATTTGGTAAGTCATTGGGGGACTTGTTCTGTGCCTGGTGAACATGAGCTATGATGACTGGAGGATTTGTTTTGAGATTGGAGGACTTGTTTTGAGATTGGAGGACTTGTTTTGAGATTGGAGGACTTGTTTTGAGATTGGAGGACTTGTTTTGAGTTTGGTGGACTTGTTTTGAGATTGGAGGACTTGTTTTGAGATTGGAGGACTTGTTTTGAGATTGGAGGACTTGTTTTGAGATTGGAGGACTTGTTTTGAGATTGGTGGACTTGTTCTGAGTTTGATGTGGTTGTTCTGATATTTTAAGACTTGTTCAGAGTTTGGAGGACTTGTTCAGAGCTTGGAGGACTTGTTCTCTCTTAGGAGCATTTGTTCTGTGATTGGAGAATTTGTTCTTTGCCTGGAGAGCTTGCACTGTGTTTGAAAAATTTTTTCTGGGCTTGGAGGAATTGTTCTGAGTTTGGGGGACTTGTTCTGATTCTGGGGGACTTGTTTTGAGCTAGGGGAATTGTTCAGAGCTTGGAGGACTTGTTCAGAGATTGGAGGACTTGTTAAGAGCTTGGAGGACTTGTTCAGGGCTTGGAGGACTTGTTGTCTTTTAGGAGCCTTTGGTCTGTGATTGGAGTATTGGTTCTCTGCCTGGAGAACTTTCACTATATTTGGAGGACATGTTGAGAGCCTGGAGGACATGTTGAGAGCCTGGAGGACATGTTGAGAGCCTGGAGGACATGTTGAGAGCCTGGAGGACATGTTGAGAGCCTGGAGGACATGTTGAGAGCCTAGAGGGCATGTTCTCTTATCGGACCATTTGGTAAGTCATTGGGGGACTTGTTCTGTGCCTGGTGAACATGAACTATGATGACTGGAGGACTTGTTTTGAGATTGGAGGACTTGTTTTGAGATTGGAGGACTTGTTTTGAGATTGGAGGACTTGTTTTGAGATTGGAGGACTTGTTTTGAGATTGGAGGACTTGTTTTGAGATTGGAGGACTTGTTTTGAGATTGGAGGACTTGTTTTGAGATTGGAGGACTTGTTTTGAGATTGGAGGACTTGTTTTGAGATTGGAGGACTTGTTCTGAGTTTGATGTGGTTGTTCTGATATTTTAAGACTTGTTCAGAGCTTGGAGGACTTGTTCTCTTTTAGGAGCATTTGGTCTGTGATTGGAGAATTTGTTCTGTGCCTGGAGAGCTTGCACTGTGATTGAAAAATTTTTTCTGGGCTTGGAGGAATTGTTCTGAGTTTGGGGGACTTGTTCTGAATCTGGGGGACTTGTTTTGAGTTAGGGGAATTGTTTCAGAGCTTGGAGGATTTGTTCAGAGCTTGGAGGACTTGTTCAGGGCTTGGAGGACTTGTTCTCTTTTAGGAGCATTTGGTCTGTGATTGGAGAATTTGTTCTCTGCCTGGAGAACTTTCACTATATTTGGGGGACATGTTGAGAGCCTGGAGGACATGTTGAGAGCCTGGAGGACATGTTGAGAGCCTGGAGGACATGTTGAGAGCCTGGAGGACATGTTGAGAGCCTGGAGGACATGTTCTCTTATCGGACCATTTGGTAAGTCATTGGGGGACTTGTTCTGTGCCTGGTGAACATGAACTATGATGCCTGGAGGACTTGTTTTGAGATTGGAGGACTTGTTTTGAGATTGGAGGACTTGTTTTGAGATTGGAGGACTTGTTTTGAGATTGGAGGACTTGTTTTGAGATTGGAGGACTTGTTTTGAGATTGGAGGACTTGTTCTGCGTTTGATGTGGTTGTTCTGATATTTTAAGACTTGTTCAGAGCTTGGAGGACTTGTTCAGAGCTTGCAGGACTTGTTCTCTTTTAGGAGCATTTGGTCTGTGATTTTAGAATTTGTTCTGTGCCTGGAGAGCTTGCACTGTGATTGAAAAATTTTTTCTGGGCTTGGAGGAATTGTTCTGAGTTTGGGGGACTTGTTCTGAATCTGGGGGACTTGTTTTGAGCTAGGGGAATTGTTCAGAGTTTGGAGGACTTGTTCAGAGCTTGGAGAACTTGTTAAGACCTTGGAGTACTTGTTCAGGGCTTGGAGGACTTGTTCTCTTTTAGGAGCATTTGGTCTGTGATTGGAGAATTTGTTCTCTGCCTGGAGAACTTTCACTATATTTGGAGGACATGTTGAGAGCCTGGAGGACATGTTGAGAGCCTGGAGGACATGTTGAGAGCCTGGAGGACATGTTGAGAGCCTGGAGGACATGTTGAGAGCCTGGAGGACATGTTGAGAGCCTGGAGGACATGTTGAGAGCCTGGAGGACATGTTCTCTTATCGGAGCATTTGGTAAGTCATTGGGGGACTTGTTCTGTGCCTGGTGAACATGAACTATGATGACTGGAGGACTTGTTTTGAGATTGGAGGACTTGCTTTGAGATTGGAGGACTTGCTTTGAGATTGGAGGACTTGTTTTGAGATTGGAGGACTTGTTTTGAGATTGGAGGACTTGTTTTGAGATTGGAGGACTTGTTTTGAGATTGGAGGACTTGTTTTGAGATTGGAGGACTTGTTTTGAGATTGGAGGTCTTGTTTTGAGATTGGAGGTCTTGTTCTGAGTTTGATGTGGTTGTTCTGATATTTTAAGACTTGTTCAGAGCTTGGAGGACTTGTTCTCTTTTAGGAGCATTTGGTCTGTGATTGGAGAATTTGTTCTGTGCCTGGAGAGCTTGCACTGTGATTGAAAAATTTTTTTTGGGCTTGGAGGAATTGTTCTGAGTTTGGGGGACTTGTTCTGTATCTGGGGGACTTGTTCAGGGCTTGGAGGACTTGTTCAGGGCTTGGAGGACTTGTTCAGGGCTTGGAGGACTTGTTCAGGGCTTGGAGGACTTGTTCAGGGCTTGGAGGACTTGTTCTCTTTTAGGAGCATTTGGTCTGTGATTGGAGAATTTGTTCTCTGCCTGGAGAACTTTCACTATATTTGGAGGACATGTTGAGAGCCTGGAGGACATGTTGAGAGCCTGGAGGACATGTTGAGAGCCTGGAGGACATGTTGAGAGCCTGGAGGACATGTTGAGAGCCTGGAGGACATGTTGAGAGCCTGGAGGACATGTTGAGAGCCTGGAGGACATGTTCTCTTATCGGAGCATTTGGTAAGTCATTGGGGGACTTGTTCTGTGCCTGGTGAACATGAACTATGATGACTGGAGGACTTGTTTTGAGATTGGAGGACTTGTTTTGAGGTTGGAGGACTTGTTCTGAGTTTGATGTGGTTGTTCTGATATTTTAAGACTTGTTCAGAGCTTGGAGGACTTGTTCAGAGCTTGGAGGACTTGTTCTCTTTTAGGAGCATTTGGTCTGTGATTGGAGAATTTGTTCTGTGCCTAGAGAGCTTGCACTGTGCTTGAAAAATTTTTTCTGGGCTTGGAGGAATTGTTCTGAGTTTGGGGGACTTGTTCTGAATCTGGGGGACTTGTTTTGAGTTACGGGAATTGTTCAGAGCTTGGAGGACTTCTTCAGAGCTTGGAGGACTTCTTCAGAGCTTGGAGGACTTGTTCAGGGCTTGGAGGACTTGTTCTCTTTTAGGAGCATTTGGTCTGTGAATGGAGAACTTGTTCTCTGCCTGGAGAACTTTCACTATATTTGGGGGACATGTTGAGAGCCTGGAGGACATGTTGAGAGCCTGGAGGACATGTTGAGAGCCTGGAGGACATGTTGAGAGCCTGGAGGACATGTTGAGAGCCTGGAGGACATGTTGAGAGCCTGGAGGACATGGTCTCTTATCGGAGCATTTGGTAAGTCATTGGGGGACTTGTTCTGTGCCTGGTGAACATGAACTATGATGACTGGAGGACTTGTTTTGAGATTGGAGGGCTTGTTTTGAGATTGGAGGGCTTGTTTTGAGATTGGAGGGCTTGTTTTGAGATTGGAGGGCTTGTTTTGAGATTGGAGGGCTTCTTTTGAGATTGGAGGGCTTGTTCTGAGATTGGAGGACTTGTTTTGAGATTGGAGGACTTGTTTTGAGATTTGAGGACTTGTTTTGAGATTGGAGGACTTGTTTTGAGATTGGAGGACTTGTTTTGAGATTGGAGGATTTGTTCTGAGTTTGATGTGGTTGTTCTGATATTTTAAGACTTGTTCAGAGCTTGGAGGACTTGTTCAGAGCTTGGAGGACTTGTTCTCTTTTAGGAGCATTTGGTCTGTGAATGGAGAACTTGTTCTCTGCCTGGAGAACTTTCACTATATTTGGAGGACATGTTGAGAGCCTGGAGGACATGTTGAGAGCCTGGAGGACATGTTGAGAGCCTGGAGGACATGTTGAGAGCCTGGAGGACATGTTGAGAGCCTGGAGGACATGTTGAGAGCCTGGAGGACATGTTGAGAGCCTGGAGGACATGTTGAGAGCCTGGAGGACATGTTCTCTTATCGGACCATTTGGTAAGTCATTGGGGGACTTGTTCTGTGCCTGGTGAACATGAACTATGATGACTGGAGGACTTGTTTTGAGATTGGAGGACTTGTTTTGAGATTGGAGGACTTGTTTTATGATTGGAGGACTTGTTTTGAGATTGGAGGACTTGTTTTGAGATTGGAGGACTTGTTTTGAGATTGGAGGACTTGTTTTGAGATTGGAGGACTTGTTTTGAGATTGGAGGACTTGTTTTGAGATTGGAGGACTTGTTTTGAGATTGGAGGACTTGTTTTGAGATTGGAGGACTTGTTTTGAGATTGGAGGACTTGTTTTGAGATTGGAGGACTTCTTTTGAGATTGGAGGACTTGTTCTGAGTTTGATGTGGTTGTTCTGATATTTTAAGACTTGTTCAGAGCTTGGAGGACTTGTTCTCTTTTAGGAGCATTTGGTCTGTGATTGGAGAATTTGTTCTGTGCCTGGAGAGCTTGCACTGTGATTGAAAAATTTTTTCTGGGCTTGAAGGAATTGTTCTGAGTTCGGGGGACTTGTTCTGAATCTGGGGGACTTGTTTTGACCTAGGGGAATTGTTCAGAGCTTGGAGGACTTGTTCAGAGCTTGGAGGACTTGTTCAGGGCTTGGAGGACTTGTTCTCTTTTAGGAGCATTTGGTCTGTGATTGGAGAATTTGTTCTCTGCCTGGAGAAATTTCACTATATTTGGGGGACATGTTGAGAGCCTGGAGGACATGTTGAGAGCCTGGAGGACATGTTGAGAGCCTGGAGGACATGTTGAGAGCCTGGAGGACATGTTGAGAGCCTGGAGGACATGTTGAGAGCCTAGAGGACATGTTCTCTTATCGGACCATTTGGTAAGTCATTGGGGGACTTGTTCTGTGCCTGGTGAACATGAACTATGATGACTGGAGGACTTGTTTTGAGATTGGAGGACTTGTTTTGAGATTGGAGGACTTGTTTTGAGATTGGAGGACTTGTTTTGAGATTGGAGGACTTGTTTTGAGATTGGAGGACTTGTTTTGAGATTGGAGGACTTGTTCTGAGTTTGATGTGGTTGTTCTGATATTTTAAGACTTGTTCAGAGCTTGGAGGACTTGTTCTCTTTTAGGAGCATTTGGTCTGTGATTGGAGAATTTGTTCTGTGCCTGGAGAGCTTGCACTGTGATTGAAAAATTTTTTCTGGGCTTGGAGGAATTGTTCTGAGTTTGGGGGACTTGTTCTGAATCTGGGGGACTTGTTTTGAGTTAGGGGAATTGTTTCAGAGCTTGGAGGACTTGTTCAAAGCTTGGAGTACTTGTTCAGGGCTTGGAGGACTTGTTCTCTTTTAGGAGCATTTGGTCTGTGATTGGAGAATTTGTTCTCTGCCTGGAGAACTTTCACTATATTTGGGGGACATGTTGAGAGCCTGGAGGACATGTTGAGAGCCTGGAGGACATGTTGAGAGCCTGGAGGACATGTTGAGAGCCTGGAGGACATGTTGAGAGCCTGGAGGACATGTTGAGAGCCTGGAGGACATGTTGAGAGCCTGGAGGACATGTTGAGAGCCTGGAGGACATGTTGAGAGCCTGGAGGACATGTTCTCTTATCGGAGCATTTGGTAAGTCATTGGGGGACTTCTTCTGTGCCTGCTGAACATGAACTATGATGACTAGAGGACTTGTTTTGAGATTGGAGGACTTGTTTTGAGATTGGAGGACTTGTTTTGAGATTGGAGGACTTGTTCTGAGTTTGATGTGGTTGTTCTGCTATTTTAAGACTTGTTCAGAGCTTGGAGGACTTGTTCAGAGCTTGGAGGACTTGTTCAGAGCTTGGAGGACTTGTTCAGAGCTTGGAGGACTTGTTCAGAGCTTGGAGGACTTGTTCTCTTTTAGGAGCATTTGGTCTGTGATTGGAGAACTTGTTCTGTGCCTAGAGAGCTTGCACTGTGATTGAAAATTTTTTTCTGGGCTTGGAGGAATTGTTCTGAGTTTGGGGGACTTGTTCTGAATCTGGGGGACTTGTTTTGAGTTACGGGAATTGTTCAGAGCTTGGAGGACTTGTTCAGAGCTTGGAGGACTTGTTCAGGGCTTGGAGGACTTGTTCTCTTTTAGGAGCATTTGGTCTGTGAATGGAGAACTTGTTCTCTGCCTGGAGAACTTTCACTATATTTGGGGGACATGTTGAGAGCCTGGAGGACATGTTGAGAGCCTGGAGGACATGTTGAGATCCTGGAGGACATGGTCTCTTATCGGAGCATTTGGTAAGTCATTGGGGGACTTCTTCTGTGCCTGGTGAACATGAACTATGATGACTGGAGGACTTGTTTTGAGATTGGAGGACTTGTTTTGAGATTGGAGGACTTGTTTTGAGATTGGAGGACTTTTTTGAGATTGGAGGACTTGTTCTGAGATTGATGTGGTTGTTCTGATATTTTAAGACTTGTTCAGAGCTTGGAGGACTTGTTCAGAGCTTGGAGGACTTGTTCTCTTTTAGGAGCATTTGGTCTGTGATTGGAGAATTTGTTCTGTGCCTGGAGAGCTTGCACTGTGATTGAAAAATTTTTTCTGGGCTTGGAGGAATTGTTCTGAGTTTGGGGGACTTGTTCTGAATCTGGGGGACTTGTTTTGAGCTAGGGGAATTGTTCAGAGCTTGGAGGACTTGTTTTGAGATTGGAGGACTTGTTCAGAGCTTGGAGGACTTGTTCAGAGCTTGGAGGACTTGTTCTCTTTTAGGAGCATTTGGTCTGTGATTGGAGAATTTGTTCTCTGCCTGGAGAACATTCACTATATTTGGAGGACATGTTGAGAGCCTGGAGGACATGTTGAGAGCCTGGAGGACATGTTGAGAGCCTGGAGGACATGTTGAGAGCCTGGAGGACATGTTGAGAGCCTGGAGGACATGTTGAGAGCCTGGAGGACATGTTGAGAGCCTGGAGGACATGTTGAGAGCCTGGAGGACATGTTGAGAGCCTGGAGGACATGTTGAGAGCCTGGAGGACATGTTGAGAGCCTGGAGGACATGTTGAGAGCCTGGAGGACATGTTCTCTTATCGGAGAATTTGGTAAGTCATTGGGGGACTTGTTCTGTGCCTGGTGAACATGAGCTATGATGACTGGAGGACTTGTTTTGAGATTGGAGGACTTGTTTTGAGATTGGAGGACTTGTTTTGAGATTGGAGGACTTGTTTTGAGATTGGAGGACTTGTTTTGAGATTGGAGGACTTGTTTTGAGATTGGGGGACTTGTTTTGAGATTGGAGGACTTGTTCTGAGTTTGATGTGGTTGTTCTGATATTTTAAGACTTGTTCAGAGTTTGGAGGACTTGTTCAGAGCTTGGAGGACTTGTTCTCTTTTAGGAGCATTTGGTCTGTGATTGGAGAATTTGTTCTGTGCCTGGAGAGCTTGCACTGTGAGTGAAAAATTTTTTCTGGGCTTGGAGGAATTGTTCTGAGTCTGGGGGACTTGTTCTGAATCTGGGGGACTTGTTTTGAGTTAGGGGAATTGTTCAGAGCTTGGAGGACTTGTTCAGAGCTTGGAGGACTTGTTCTCTTTTAGGAGCATTTGGTCTGTGATTGGAGAATTTGTTCTCTGCCTGGAGAACTTTCACTATATTTGGAGGACATGTTGAGAGCCTGGAGGACATGTTGAGAGCCTGGAGGACATGTTGAGAGCCTGGAGGACATGTTGAGAGCCTGGAGGACATGTTGAGAGCCTGGAGGACATGTTGAGAGCCTGGAGGACATGTTGAGAGCCTGGAGGACATGTTGAGAGCCTGGAGGACATGTTCTCTTATCGGAGCATTTGGTAAGTCATTGGGGGACTTCTTCTGTGCCTGCTGAACATGAACTATGATGACTGGAGGACTTGTTTTGAGATTGGAGGAGTTGTTTTGAGATTGGAGGACTTGTTTTGAGATTGGAGGACTTGTTCTGAGTTTGATGTGGTTGTTCTGCTATTTTAAGTCTTGTTCAGAGCTTGGAGGACTTGTTCAGAGCTTGGAGGACTTGTTCAGAGCTTGGAGGACTTGTTCAGAGCTTGGAGGACTTGTTCTGTTTTAGGAGCATTTGGTCTGTGATTGGAGAACTTGTTCTGTGCCTAGAGAGCTTGCACTGTGCTTGAAAAATTTTTTCTGGGCTTGGAGGAATTGTTCTGAGTTTGGGGGACTTGTTCTGAATCTGGGGGACTTGTTTTGAGTTACGGGAATTGTTCAGAGCTTGGAGGACTTCTTCAGAGCTTGGAGGACTTGTTCAGGGCTTGGAGGACTTGTTCTCTTTTACGAGCATTTGGTCTGTGAATGGAGAACTTGTTCTCTGCCTGGAGAACTTTCACTATATTTGGGGGACATGTTGAGAGCCTGGAGGACATGTTGAGAGCCTGGAGGACATGTTGAGAGCCTGGAGGACATGGTCTCTTATCGGAGCATTTGGTAAGTCATTGGGGGACTTGTTCTGTGCCTGGTGAACATGAACTATGATGACTGGAGGACTTGTTTTGAGATTGGAGGACTTGTTTTGAGATTGGAGGACTTGTTTTGAGATTGGAGGACTTGTTTTGAGATTGGAGGACTTTTTTGAGATTGGAGGACTTGTTCTGAGATTGATGTGGTTGTTCTGATATTTTAAGACTTGTTCAGAGCTTGGAGGACTTGTTCAGAGCTTGGAGAACTTGTTCTCTTTTAGGAGCATTTGGTCTGTGATTGGAGAATTTGTTCTGTGCCTGGAGAGCTTGCACTGTGATTGAAAAATTTTTTCTGGGCTTGGAGGAATTGTTCTGAGTTTGGGGGACTTGTTCTGAATCTGGGGGACTTGTTTTGAGCTAGGGGAATTGTTCAGAGCTTGGAGGACTTGTTTTGAGATTGGAGGACTTGTTCAGAGCTTGGAGGACTTGTTCAGAGCTTGGAGGACTTGTTCTCTTTTAGGAGCATTTGGTCTGTGATTGGAGAATTTGTTCTCTGCCTGGAGAACATTCACTATATTTGGAGGACATGTTGAGAGCCTGGAGGACATGTTGAGAGCCTGGAGGACATGTTGAGAGCCTGGAGGACATGTTGAGAGCCTGGAGGACATGTTGAGAGCCTGGAGGACATGTTGAGAGCCTGGAGGACATGTTGAGAGCCTGGAGGACATGTTGAGAGCCTGGAGGACATGTTGAGAGCCTGGAGGACATGTTCTCTTATCGGAGAATTTGGTAAGTCATTGGGGGACTTGTTCTGTGCCTGGTGAACATGAGCTATGATGACTGGAGGACTTGTTTTGAGATTGGAGGACTTGTTTTGAGATTGGAGGACTTGTTTTGAGATTGGAGGACTTGTTTTGAGATTGGAGGACTTGTTTTGAGATTGGAGGACTTGTTTTGAGATTGGAGGACTTGTTTTGAGTTTGGTGGACTTGTTTTGAGATTGGAGGACTTGTTCTGAGTTTGATGTGGTTGTTCTGATATTTTAAGACTTGTTCAGAGTTTGGAGGACTTTTTCAGAGCTTGGAGGACTTGTTCTCTTTTAGGAGCATTTGGTCTGTGATTGGAGAATTTGTTCTGTGCCTGGAGAGCTTGCACTGTGAGTGAAAAATTTTTTCTGGGCTTGGAGGAATTGTTCTGAGTCTGGGGGACTTGTTCTGAATCTGGGGGATTTGTTTTGAGTTACGGGAATTGTTCAGAGCTTGGAGGACTTGTTCAGAGCTTGGAGGACTTTTTCTCTTTTAGGAGCATTTGGTCTGTGATTGGAGAATTTGTTCTCTGCCTGGAGAACTTTCACTATATTTGGAGGACATGTTGAGAGCCTGGAGGACATGTTGAGAGCCTGGAGGACATGTTGAGAGCCTGGAGGACATGTTGAGAGCCTGGAGGACATGTTGAGAGCCTGGAGGACATGTTGAGAGCCTGGAGGACATGTTGAGAGCCTGGAGGACATGTTGAGAGCCTGGAGGACATGTTGAGAGCCTGGAGGACATGTTGAGAGCCTGGAGGACATGTTCTCTTATCGGAGCATTTGGTAAGTCATTGGGGGACTTCTTCTGTGCCTGCTGAACATGAACTATGATGACTGGAGGACTTGTTTTGAGATTGGAGGAGTTGTTTTGAGATTGGAGGAGTTGTTTTGAGATTGGAGGACTTGTTTTGAGATTGGAGGACTTGTTCTGAGTTTGATGTGGTTGTTCTGCTATTTTAAGACTTGTTCAGAGCTTGGAGGACTTGTTCAGAGCTTGGAGGACTTGTTCAGAGCTTGGAGGACTTGTTCTCTTTTAGGAGCATTTGGTCTGTGATTGGAGAATTTGTTCTGTGCCTGGAGAGCTTGCACTGTGAGTGAAAAATTTTTTCTGGGCTTGGAGGAATTGTTCTGAGTCTGGGGGACTTGTTCTGAATCTGGGGGACTTGTTTTGAGTTAGGGGAATTGTTCAGAGCTTGGAGGACTTGTTCAGAGCTTGGAGGACTTGTTCTCTTTTAGGAGCATTTGGTCTGTGATTGGAGAATTTGTTCTCTGCCTGGAGAACTTTCACTATATTTGGAGGACATGTTGAGAGCCTGGAGGACATGTTGAGAGCCTGGAGGACATGTTGAGAGCCTGGAGGACATGTTGAGAGCCTGGAGGACATGTTGAGAGCCTGGAGGACATGTTGAGAGCCTGGAGGACATGTTGAGAGCCTGGAGGACATGTTGAGAGCCTGGAGGACATGTTGAGAGCCTGGAGGACATGTTCTCTTATCGGAGCATTTGGTAAGTCATTGGGGGACTTCTTCTGTGCCTGCTGAACATGAACTATGATGACTGGAGGACTTGTTTTGAGATTGGAGGAGTTGTTTTGAGATTGGAGGACTTGTTTTGAGATTGGAGGACTTGTTCTGAGTTTGATGTGGTTGTTCTGCTATTTTAAGTCTTGTTCAGAGCTTGGAGGACTTGTTCAGAGCTTGGAGGACTTGTTCAGAGCTTGGAGGACTTGTTCAGAGCTTGGAGGACTTGTTCTGTTTTAGGAGCATTTGGTCTGTGATTGGAGAACTTGTTCTGTGCCTAGAGAGCTTGCACTGTGCTTGAAAAATTTTTTCTGGGCTTGGAGGAATTGTTCTGAGTTTGGGGGACTTGTTCTGAATCTGGGGGACTTGTTTTGAGTTACGGGAATTGTTCAGAGCTTGGAGGACTTCTTCAGAGCTTGGAGGACTTGTTCAGGGCTTGGAGGACTTGTTCTCTTTTACGAGCATTTGGTCTGTGAATGGAGAACTTGTTCTCTGCCTGGAGAACTTTCACTATATTTGGGGGACATGTTGAGAGCCTGGAGGACATGTTGAGAGCCTGGAGGACATGTTGAGAGCCTGGAGGACATGGTCTCTTATCGGAGCATTTGGTAAGTCATTGGGGGACTTGTTCTGTGCCTGGTGAACATGAACTATGATGACTGGAGGACTTGTTTTGAGATTGGAGGACTTGTTTTGAGATTGGAGGACTTGTTTTGAGATTGGAGGACTTGTTTTGAGATTGGAGGACTTTTTTGAGATTGGAGGACTTGTTCTGAGATTGATGTGGTTGTTCTGATATTTTAAGACTTGTTCAGAGCTTGGAGGACTTGTTCAGAGCTTGGAGAACTTGTTCTCTTTTAGGAGCATTTGGTCTGTGATTGGAGAATTTGTTCTGTGCCTGGAGAGCTTGCACTGTGATTGAAAAATTTTTTCTGGGCTTGGAGGAATTGTTCTGAGTTTGGGGGACTTGTTCTGAATCTGGGGGACTTGTTTTGAGCTAGGGGAATTGTTCAGAGCTTGGAGGACTTGTTTTGAGATTGGAGGACTTGTTCAGAGCTTGGAGGACTTGTTCAGAGCTTGGAGGACTTGTTCTCTTTTAGGAGCATTTGGTCTGTGATTGGAGAATTTGTTCTCTGCCTGGAGAACATTCACTATATTTGGAGGACATGTTGAGAGCCTGGAGGACATGTTGAGAGCCTGGAGGACATGTTGAGAGCCTGGAGGACATGTTGAGAGCCTGGAGGACATGTTGAGAGCCTGGAGGACATGTTGAGAGCCTGGAGGACATGTTGAGAGCCTGGAGGACATGTTGAGAGCCTGGAGGACATGTTGAGAGCCTGGAGGACATGTTCTCTTATCGGAGAATTTGGTAAGTCATTGGGGGACTTGTTCTGTGCCTGGTGAACATGAGCTATGATGACTGGAGGACTTGTTTTGAGATTGGAGGACTTGTTTTGAGATTGGAGGACTTGTTTTGAGATTGGAGGACTTGTTTTGAGATTGGAGGACTTGTTTTGAGATTGGAGGACTTGTTTTGAGATTGGAGGACTTGTTTTGAGTTTGGTGGACTTGTTTTGAGATTGGAGGACTTGTTCTGAGTTTGATGTGGTTGTTCTGATATTTTAAGACTTGTTCAGAGTTTGGAGGACTTTTTCAGAGCTTGGAGGACTTGTTCTCTTTTAGGAGCATTTGGTCTGTGATTGGAGAATTTGTTCTGTGCCTGGAGAGCTTGCACTGTGAGTGAAAAATTTTTTCTGGGCTTGGAGGAATGTTCTGAGTCTGGGGGACTTGTTCTGAATCTGGGGGATTTGTTTTGAGTTACGGGAATTGTTCAGAGCTTGGAGGACTTGTTCAGAGCTTGGAGGACTTTTTCTCTTTTAGGAGCATTTGGTCTGTGATTGGAGAATTTGTTCTCTGCCTGGAGAACTTTCACTATATTTGGAGGACATGTTGAGAGCCTGGAGGACATGTTGAGAGCCTGGAGGACATGTTGAGAGCCTGGAGGACATGTTGAGAGCCTGGAGGACATGTTGAGAGCCTGGAGGACATGTTGAGAGCCTGGAGGACATGTTGAGAGCCTGGAGGACATGTTGAGAGCCTGGAGGACATGTTGAGAGCCTGGAGGACATGTTCTCTTATCGGAGCATTTGGTAAGTCATTGGGGGACTTCTTCTGTGCCTGCTGAACATGAACTATGATGACTGGAGGACTTGTTTTGAGATTGGAGGAGTTGTTTTGAGATTGGAGGAGTTGTTTTGAGATTGGAGGACTTGTTTTGAGATTGGAGGACTTGTTCTGAGTTTGATGTGGTTGTTCTGCTATTTTAAGACTTGTTCAGAGCTTGGAGGACTTGTTCAGAGCTTGGAGGACTTGTTCAGAGCTTGGAGGACTTGTTCTCTTTTAGGAGCATTTGGTCTGTGATTGGAGAACTTGTTCTGTGCCTAGAGAGCTTGCACTGTGCTTGAAAAATTTTTTCTGGGCTTGGAGGAATTGTTGTGAGTTTGGGGGACTTGTTCTGAATCTGGGGGACTTGTTTTGAGTTACGGGAATTGTTCAGAGCTTGGAGGACTTGTTCAGAGCTTGGAGGACTTGTTCAGGGCTTGGAGGACTTGTTCTCTTTTAGGAGCATTTGGTCTGTGAATGGAGAACTTGTTCTCTGCCTGGAGAACTTTCACTATATTTGGGGGACATGTTGAGAGCCTGGAGGACATGTTGAGAGCCTGGAGGACATGTTGAGATCCTGGAGGACATGTTCTCTTATCGGAGCATTTGGTAAGTCATTGGGGGACTTGTTCTGTGCCTGGTGAACATGAACTATGATGACTGGAGGACTTGTTTTGAGATTGGAGGACTTGTTTTGAGATTGGAGGACTTGTTTTGAGATTGGAGGACTTGTTTTGAGATTGGAGGACTTGTTTTGAGATTGGAGGACTTGTTTTGAGATTGGAGGACTTGTTTTGAGATTGGAGGACTTGTTCTGAGATTGATGTGGTTGTTCTGATATTTTAAGACTTGTTCAGAGCTTGGAGGACTTGTTCAGAGCTTGGAGGACTTGTTCTCTTTTAGGAGCATTTGGTCTGTGATTGGAGAATTTGTTCTGTGCCTGGAGAGCTTGCACTGTGATTGAAAAATTTTTTCTGGGCTTGGAGGAATTGTTCTGAGTTTGGGGGACTTGTTCTGAATCTGGGGGACTTGTTTTGAGCTAGGGGAATTGTTCAGAGCTTGGAGGACTTGTTTTGAGATTGGAGGACTTGTTCAGAGCTTGGAGGACTTGTTCAGAGCTTGGAGGACTTGTTCTCTTTTAGGAGCATTTGGTCTGTGATTGGAGAATTTGTTCTCTGCCTGGAGAACATTCACTATATTTGGAGGACATGTTGAGAGCCTGGAGGACATGTTGAGAGCCTGGAGGACATGTTGAGAGCCTGGAGGACATGTTGAGAGCCTGGAGGACATGTTGAGAGCCTGGAGGACATGTTGAGAGCCTGGAGGACATGTTGAGAGCCTGGAGGACATGTTGAGAGCCTGGAGGACATGTTCTCTTATCGGAGCATTTGGTAAGTCATTGGGGGACTTGTTCTGTGCCTGGTGAACATGAACTATGATGACTGGAGGACTTGTTTTGAGATTGGTGGACTTGTTTTGAGATTGGAGGACTTGTTTTGAGATTGGAGGACTTGTTTTGAGATTGGAGGACTTGTTCTGAGTTTGATGTGGTTGTTCTGATATTTTAAGACTTGTTCAGAGTTTGGAGGACTTGTTCAGAGCTTGGAGGACTTGTTCTCTTTTAGGAGCATTTGGTCTGTGATTGGAGAATTTGTTCTGTGCCTGGAGAGCTTGCACTGTGAGAGAAAAAATTTTTTCTGGGCTTGGAGGAATTGTTCTGAGTCTGGGGGACTTGTTCTGAATCTGGGGGACTTGTTTTGAGTTAGGGGAATTGTTCAGAGCTTGGAGGACTTGTTCAGAGCTTGGAGGACTTTTTCTCTTTTAGGAGCATTTGGTCTGTGATTGGAGAATTTGTTCTCTGCCTGGAGAACTTTCACTATATTTGGAGGACATGTTGAGAGCCTGGAGGACATGTTGAGAGCCTGGAGGACATGTTGAGAGCCTGGAGGACATGTTGAGAGCCTGGAGGACATGTTGAGAGCCTGGAGGACATGTTGAGAGCCTGGAGGACATGTTGAGAGCCTGGAGGACATGTTGAGAGCCTGGAGGACATGTTCTCTTATCGGAGCATTTGGTAAGTCATTGGGGGACTTCTTCTGTGCCTGCTGAACATGAACTATGATGACTGGAGGACTTGTTTTGAGATTGGAGGACTTGTTTTGAGTTTGGTGGACTTGTTTTGAGATTGGAGGACTTGTTTTGAGATTGGAGGACTTGTTTTGAGATTGGAGGACTTGTTTTGAGATTGGAGGACTTGTTTTGAGATTGGAGGACTTGTTCTGAGTTTGATGTGGTTGTTCTGATATTTTAAGACTTGTTCAGAGTTTGGAGGACTTGTTCAGAGCTTGGAGGACTTGTTCTCTTTTAGGAGCATTTGGTCTGTGATTGGAGAATTTGTTCTGTGCCTGGAGAGCTTGCACTGTGAGTGAAAAATTTTTTCTGGGCTTGGAGGAATTGTTCTGAGTCTGGGGGACTTGTTCTGAATCTGGGGGACTTGTTTTGAGTTAGGGGAATTGTTCAGAGCTTGGAGGACTTGTTCAGAGCTTGGAGGACTTGTTCTCTTTTAGGAGCATTTGGTCTGTGATTGGAGAATTTGTTCTCTGCCTGGAGAACTTTCACTATATTTGGAGGACATGTTGAGAGCCTGGAGGACATGTTGAGAGCCTGGAGGACATGTTGAGAGCCTGGAGGACATGTTGAGAGCCTGGAGGACATGTTGAGAGCCTGGAGGACATGTTGAGAGCCTGGAGGACATGTTGAGAGCCTGGAGGACATGTTGAGAGCCTGGAGGACATGTTGAGAGCCTGGAGGACATGTTGAGAGCCTGGAGGACATGTTGAGAGCCTGGAGGACATGTTCTCTTATCGGAGCATTTGGTAAGTCATTGGGGGACTTCTTCTGTGCCTGCTGAACATGAACTATGATGAATGGAGGACTTGTTTTGAGATTGGAGGACTTGTTTTGAGATTGGAGGACTTGTTTTGAGATTGGAGGACTTGTTCTGAGTTTGATGTGGTTGTTCTGCTATTTTAAGACTTGTTCAGAGCTTGGAGGACTTGTTCAGAGCTTGGAGGACTTGTTCTCTTTTAGGAGCATTTGGTCTGTGATTGGAGAACTTGTTCTGTGCCTAGAGAGCTTGCACTGTGATTGAAAAATTTTTTCTGGGCTTGGAGGAATTGTTCTGAGTTCGGGGGACTTGTTCTGAATCTGGGGGACTTGTTTTGAGTTAGGGGAATTGTTTCAGAGCTTGGAGAATTTGTTCAGAGCTTGGAGGACTTGTTCAGGGCTTGGAGAACTTGTTCTCTTTTAGGAGCATTTGGTCTGTGATTGGAGAATTTGTTCTCTGCCTGGAGAACTTTCACTATATTTGGGGGACATGTTGAGAGCCTGGAGGACATGTTGAGAGCCTGGAGGACATGTTGAGAGCCTGGAGGACATGTTGAGAGCCTGGAGGACATGTTGAGAGCCTGGAGGACATGTTGAGAGCCTGGTGGACATGTTGAG
The DNA here is from genome assembly GCA_028858755.1 of Ara ararauna. Lineage (NCBI taxonomy): Eukaryota > Metazoa > Chordata > Aves > Psittaciformes > Psittacidae > Ara > Ara ararauna. Next base: position 105,280 of record CM054383.1, on the reverse strand, counting down.
AGCCTGGTGGACATGTTCTCTTATCGGAGCATTTGGTAAGTCATTGGGGGACTTGTTCTGTGCCTGGTGAACATGAACTATGATGCCTGGAGGACTTGTTTTGAGATTGGAGGACTTGTTTTGAGATTGGAGGACTTGTTTTGACATTGGAGGACTTGTTCTGAGTTTGATGTGGTTGTTCTGCTATTTTAAGACTTGTTCAGAGCTTGGAGGACTTGTTCAGAGCTTGGAGGACTTGTTCAGAGCTTGGAGGACTTGTTCAGAGCTTGGAGGACTTGTTTTGACATTGGAGGACTTGTTCTGAGTTTGATGTGGTTGTTCTGCTATTTTAAGACTTGTTCAGAGCTTGGAGGACTTGTTCAGAGCTTGGAGGACTTGTTCAGAGCTTGGAGGACTTGTTCAGAGCTTGGAGGACTTGTTCAGAGCTTGGAGGACTTGTTCAGAGCTTGGAGGACTTGTTCTCTTTTAGGAGCATTTGGTCTGTGATTGGAGAACTTGTTCTGTGCCTAGAGAGCTTGCACTGTGCTTGAAAAATTTTTTCTGGGCTTGGAGGAATTGTTCTGAGTTTGGGGGACTTGTTCTGAATCTGGGGGACTTGTTTTGAGTTACGGGAATTGTTCAGAGCTTGGAGGACTTGTTCAGAGCTTGGAGGACTTGTTCAGGGCTTGGAGGACTTGTTCTCTTTTAGGAGCATTTGGTCTGTGAATGGAGAACTTGTTCTCTGCCTGGAGAACTTTCACTATATTTGGGGGACATGTTGAGAGCCTGGAGGACATGTTGAGAGCCTGGAGGACATGTTGAGATCCTGGAGGACATGGTCTCTTATCGGAGCATTTGGTAAGTCATTGGGGGACTTGTTCTGTGCCTGGTGAACATGAACTATGATGACTGGAGGACTTGTTTTGAGATTGGAGGACTTGTTTTGAGATTGGAGGACTTGTTTTGAGATTGGAGGACTTTTTTGAGATTGGAGGACTTGTTCTGAGATTGATGTGGTTGTTCTGATATTTTAAGACTTGTTCAGAGCTTGGAGGACTTGTTCAGAGCTTGGAGGACTTGTTCTCTTTTAGGAGCATTTGGTCTGTGATTGGAGAATTTGTTCTGTGCCTGGAGAGCTTGCACTGTGATTGAAAATTTTTTTCTGGGCTTGGAGGAATTGTTCTGAGTTTGGGGGACTTGTTCTGAATCTGGGGGACTTGTTTTGAGCTAGGGGAATTGTTCAGAGCTTGGAGGACTTGTTTTGAGATTGGAGGACTTGTTCAGAGCTTGGAGGACTTGTTCAGAGCTTGGAGGACTTGTTCTCTTTTAGGAGCATTTGGTCTGTGATTGGAGAATTTGTTCTCTGCCTGGAGAACATTCACTATATTTGGAGGACATGTTGAGAGCCTGGAGGACATGTTGAGAGCCTGGAGGACATGTTGAGAGCCTGGAGGACATGTTGAGAGCCTGGAGGACATGTTGAGAGCCTGGAGGACATGTTGAGAGCCTGGAGGACATGTTGAGAGCCTGGAGGACATGTTGAGAGCCTGGAGGACATGTTGAGAGCCTGGAGGACATGTTGAGAGCCTGGAGGACATGTTCTCTTATCGGAGAATTTGGTAAGTCATTGGGGGACTTGTTCTGTGCCTGGTGAACATGAGCTATGATGACTGGAGGACTTGTTTTGAGATTGGAGGACTTGTTTTGAGATTGGAGGACTTGTTTTGAGATTGGAGGACTTGTTTTGAGATTGGAGGACTTGTTTTGAGTTTGGTGGACTTGTTTTGAGATTGGAGGACTTGTTCTGAGTTTGATGTGGTTGTTCTGATATTTTAAGACTTGTTCAGAGTTTGGAGGACTTTTTCAGAGCTTGGAGGACTTGTTCTCTTTTAGGAGCATTTGGTCTGTGATTGGAGAATTTGTTCTGTGCCTGGAGAGCTTGCACTGTGAGTGAAAAATTTTTTCTGGGCTTGGAGGAATTGTTCTGAGTCTGGGGGACTTGTTCTGAATCTGGGGGACTTGTTTTGAGTTAGGGGAATTGTTCAGAGCTTGGAGGACTTGTTCAGAGCTTGGAGGACTTTTTCTCTTTTAGGAGCATTTGGTCTGTGATTGGAGAATTTCTTCTCTGCCTGGAGAACTTTCACTATATTTGGAGGACATGTTGAGAGCCTGGAGGACATGTTGAGAGCCTGGAGGACATGTTGAGAGCCTGGAGGACATGTTGAGAGCCTGGAGGACATGTTGAGAGCCTGGAGGACATGTTGAGAGCCTGGAGGACATGTTGAGAGCCTGGAGGACATGTTCTCTTATCGGAGCATTTGGTAAGTCATTGGGGGACTTCTTCTGTGCCTGCTGAACATGAACTATGATGACTGGAGGACTTGTTTTGAGATTGGAGGACTTGTTTTGAGATTGGAGGACTTGTTTTGAGATTGGAGGACTTGTTCTGAGTTTGATGTGGTTGTTCTGCTATTTTAAGACTTGTTCAGAGCTTGGAGGACTTGTTCAGAGCTTGGAGGACTTGTTCAGAGCTTGGAGGACTTGTTCTCTTTTAGGAGCATTTGGTCTGTGATTGGAGAACTTGTTCTGTGCCTAGAGAGCTTGCACTGTGCTTGAAAAATTTTTTCTGGGCTTGGAGGAATTGTTCTGAGTTTGGGGGACTTGTTCTGCATCTGGGGGACTTGTTTTGAGTTACGGGAATTGTTCAGAGCTTGGAGGACTTCTTCAGAGCTTGGAGGACTTGTTCAGGGCTTGGAGGACTTGTTCTCTTTTAGGAGCATTTGGTCTGTGAATGGAGAACTTGTTCTCTGCCTGGAGAACTTTCACTATATTTGGGGGACATGTTGAGAGCCTGGAGGACATGTTGAGAGCCTGGAGGACATGTTGAGATCCTGGAGGACATGGTCTCTTATCGGAGCATTTGGTAAGTCATTGGGGGACTTGTTCTGTTCCTGGTGAACATGAACTATGATGACTGGAGGACTTGTTTTGAGATTGGAGGACTTGTTTTGAGATTGGAGGACTTGTTTTGAGATTGGAGGACTTGTTTTGAGATTGGAGGACTTTTTTGAGATTGGAGGACTTGTTCTGAGATTGATGTGGTTGTTCTGATATTTTAAGACTTGTTCAGAGCTTGGAGGACTTGTTCAGAGCTTGGAGGACTTGTTCTCTTTTAGGAGCATTTGGTCTGTGATTGGAGAATTTGTTCTGTGCCTGGAGAGCTTGCACTGTGATTGAAAAATTTTTTCTGGGCTTGGAGGAGTTGTTCTGAGTTTGGGGGACTTGTTCTGAATCTGGGGGACTTGTTTTGAGCTAGGGGAATTGTTCAGAGCTTGGAGGACTTGTTTTGAGATTGGAGGACTTGTTCAGAGCTTGGAGGACTTGTTCAGAGCTTGGAGGACTTGTTCTCTTTTAGGAGCATTTGGTCTGTGATTGGAGAATTTGTTCTCTGCCTGGAGAACATTCACTATATTTGGAGGACATGTTGAGAGCCTGGAGGACATGTTGAGAGCCTGGAGGACATGTTGAGAGCCTGGAGGACATGTTGAGAGCCTGGAGGACATGTTGAGAGCCTGGAGGACATGTTGAGAGCCTGGAGGACATGTTCTCTTATCGGAGCATTTGGTAAGTCATTGGGGGACTTGTTCTGTGCCTGGTGAACATGAACTATGATGACTGGAGGACTTGTTTTGAGATTGGAGGACTTGTTCTCTTTTAGGAGCATTTGGTCTGTGATTGGAGAATTTGTTCTGTGCCTGGAGAGCTTGCACTGTGAGTGAAAAATTTTTTCTGGGCTTGGAGGAATTGTTCTGAGTCTGGGGGACTTGTTCTGAATCTGGGGGACTTGTTTTGAGTTAGGGGAATTGTTCAGAGCTTGGAGGACTTGTTCAGAGCTTGGAGGACTTTTTCTCTTTTAGGAGCATTTGGTCTGTGATTGGAGAATTTGTTCTCTGCCTGGAGAACATTCACTATATTTGGAGGACATGTTGAGAGCCTGGAGGACATGTTGAGAGCCTGGAGGACATGTTGAGAGCCTGGAGGACATGTTGAGAGTCTGGAGGACATGTTGAGAGCCTGGAGGACATGTTGAGAGCCTGGAGGACATGTTGAGAGCCTGGAGGACATGTTGAGAGCCTGGAGGACATGTTGAGAGCCTGGAGGACATGTTGAGAGCCTGGAGGACATGTTGAGAGCCTGGAGGACATGTTGAGAGCCTGGAGGACATGTTGAGAGCCTGGAGGACATGTTCTCTTATCGGAGAAATTGGTAAGTCATTGGGGGACTTGTTCTGTGCCTGGTGAACATGAGCTATGATGACTGGAGGATTTGTTTTGAGATTGGAGGACTTGTTTTGAGATTGGAGGACTTGTTTTGAGATTGGAGGACTTGTTTTGAGATTGGAGGACTTGTTTTGAGATTGGAGGACTTGTTTTGAGATTGGGGGACTTGTTTTGAGATTGGAGGACTTGTTCTGAGTTTGATGTGGTTTTTCTGATATTTTAAGACTTGTTCAGAGCTTGGAGGACTTGTTCAGAGCTTGGAGGACTTGTTCTCTTTTAGGAGGATTTGGTCTGTGATTGGAGAATTTGTTCTGTGCCTGGAGAGCTTGCACTGTGATTGAAAAATTTTTTCTGGGCTTGGAGGAATTGTTCTGAGTTTGGGGGACTTGTTCTGAATGTGGGGGACTTGTTTTGAGCTAGGGGAATTTTCAGAGCTTGGTGGACTTGTTTTGAGATTGGAGGACTTGTTCAGAGCTTGGAGGACTTGTTCAGGGCTTGGAGGACTTGTTCTCTTTCAGGAGCATTTGGTCTGTGATTGGAGAATTTGTTCTCTGCCTGGAGAACTTTCACTATATTTGGAGGACATGTTGAGAGCCTGGAGGACATGTTGAGAGCCTGGAGGACATGTTGAGAGCCTGGAGGACATGTTGAGAGCCTGGAGGACATGTTGAGAGCCTGGAGGACATGTTGAGAGCCTGGAGGACATGTTGAGAGCCTGGAGGACATGTTGAGAGCCTGGAGGACATGTTGAGAGCCTGGAGGACATGTTGAGAGCCTGGAGGACATGTTGACAGCCTGGAGGACATGTTCACAGCCTGGAGGACATGTTCTCTTATCGGAGCATTTGGTAAGTCATTGGGGGACTTGTTCTGTGCCTGGTGAACATGAGCTATGATGACTGGAGGATTTGTTTTGAGATTGGAGGACTTGTTTTGAGATTGGAGGACTTGTTTTGAGTTTGGTGGACTTGTTTTGAGATTGGAGGACTTGTTTTGAGATTGGAGGACTTGTTTTGAGATTGGAGGACTTGTTTTGAGATTGGTGGACTTGTTCTGAGTTTGATGTGGTTGTTCTGATATTTTAAGACTTGTTCAGAGTTTGGAGGACTTGTTCAGAGCTTGGAGGACTTGTTCTCTCTTAGGAGCATTTGGTCTGTGATTGGAGAATTTGTTCTTTGCCTGGAGAGCTTGCACTGTGAGTGAAAATTTTTTCTAGGCTTGGAGGAATTGTTCTGAGTTTGGGGCACTTGTTCTGAATCTGGGGGACTTGTTTTGAGTTAGGGGAATTGTTTAGAGGTTGGAGGACTTGTTCAGAGCTTGGAGGACTTGTTCTCTTTTAGGAGCATTTGGTCTGTGATTGGAGAATTTGTTCTCTGCCTGGAGAACTTTCACTATATTTGGAGGACATGTTGAGAGCCTGGAGGACATGTTGAGAGCCTGGAGGACATGTTGAGAGCCTGGAGGACATGTTGAGAGCCTGGAGGACATGTTGAGAGCCTGGAGGACATGTTGAGAGCCTGGAGGACATGTTCTCTTATCGGAGCATTTGGTAAGTCATTGGGGGACTTGTTCTGTGCCTGGTGAACATGAACTATGATGCCTGGAGGACTTGTTTTGAGATTGGAGGACTTGTTTTGAGATTGGAGGACTTGTTTTGAGATTGGAGGACTTGTTTTGAGATTGGAGGACTTGTTTTGAGATTGGAGGACTTGTTTTGAGATTGGAGGACTTGTTCTGCGTTTGATGTGGTTGTTCTGATATTTTAAGACTTGTTCAGAGCTTGGAGGACTTGTTCAGAGCTTGCAGGACTTGTTCTCTTTTAGGAGCATTTGGTCTGTGATTTTAGAATTTGTTCTGTGCCTGGAGAGCTTGCACTGTGATTGAAAAATTTTTTCTGGGCTTGGAGGAATTGTTCTGAGTTTGGGGGACTTGTTCTGAATCTGGGGGACTTGTTTTGAGCTAGGGGAATTGTTCAGAGTTTGGAGGACTTGTTCAGAGCTTGGAGAACTTGTTAAGACCTTGGAGTACTTGTTCAGGGCTTGGAGGACTTGTTCTCTTTTAGGAGCATTTGGTCTGTGATTGGAGAATTTGTTCTCTGCCTGGAGAACTTTCACTATATTTGGAGGACATGTTGAGAGCCTGGAGGACATGTTGAGAGCCTGGAGGACATGTTGAGAGCCTGGAGGACATGTTGAGAGCCTGGAGGACATGTTGAGAGCCTGGAGGACATGTTGAGAGCCTGGAGGACATGTTGAGAGCCTGGAGGACATGTTGAGAGCCTGGAGGACATGTTCTCTTATCGGAGCATTTGGTAAGTCATTGGGGGACTTGTTCTGTGCCTGGTGAACATGAACTATGATGACTGGAGGACTTGTTTTGAGATTGGAGGGCTTGTTTTGAGATTGGAGGGCTTGTTTTGAGATTGGAGGGCTTGTTTTGAGATTGGAGGGCTTGTTTTGAGATTGGAGGGCTTCTTTTGAGATTGGAGGGCTTGTTCTGAGATTGGAGGACTTGTTTTGAGATTGGAGGACTTGTTTTGAGATTTGAGGACTTGTTTTGAGATTGGAGGACTTGTTTTGAGATTGGAGGACTTGTTTTGAGATTGGAGGATTTGTTCTGAGTTTGATGTGGTTGTTCTGATATTTTAAGACTTGTTCAGAGCTTGGAGGACTTGTTCAGAGCTTGGAGGACTTGTTCTCTTTTAGGAGCATTTGGTCTGTGAATGGAGAACTTGTTCTCTGCCTGGAGAACTTTCACTATATTTGGAGGACATGTTGAGAGCCTGGAGGACATGTTGAGAGCCTGGAGGACATGTTGAGAGCCTGGAGGACATGTTGAGAGCCTGGAGGACATGTTGAGAGCCTGGAGGACATGTTGAGAGCCTGGAGGACATGTTCTCTTATCGGACCATTTGGTAAGTCATTGGGGGACTTGTTCTGTGCCTGGTGAACATGAACTATGATGACTGGAGGACTTGTTTTGAGATTGGAGGACTTGTTTTGAGATTGGAGGACTTGTTTTATGATTGGAGGACTTGTTTTGAGATTGGAGGACTTGTTTTGAGATTGGAGGACTTGTTTTGAGATTGGAGGACTTGTTTTGAGATTGGAGGACTTGTTTTGAGATTGGAGGACTTGTTTTGAGATTGGAGGACTTGTTTTGAGATTGGAGGACTTGTTTTGAGATTGGAGGACTTGTTTTGAGATTGGAGGACTTGTTTTGAGATTGGAGGACTTGTTTTGAGATTGGAGGACTTCTTTTGAGATTGGAGGACTTGTTCTGAGTTTGATGTGGTTGTTCTGATATTTTAAGACTTGTTCAGAGCTTGGAGGACTTGTTCTCTTTTAGGAGCATTTGGTCTGTGATTGGAGAATTTGTTCTGTGCCTGGAGAGCTTGCACTGTGATTGAAAAATTTTTTCTGGGCTTGAAGGAATTGTTCTGAGTTCGGGGGACTTGTTCTGAATCTGGGGGACTTGTTTTGACCTAGGGGAATTGTTCAGAGCTTGGAGGACTTGTTCAGAGCTTGGAGGACTTGTTCAGGGCTTGGAGGACTTGTTCTCTTTTAGGAGCATTTGGTCTGTGATTGGAGAATTTGTTCTCTGCCTGGAGAAATTTCACTATATTTGGGGGACATGTTGAGAGCCTGGAGGACATGTTGAGAGCCTGGAGGACATGTTGAGAGCCTGGAGGACATGTTGAGAGCCTGGAGGACATGTTGAGAGCCTGGAGGACATGTTGAGAGCCTAGAGGACATGTTCTCTTATCGGACCATTTGGTAAGTCATTGGGGGACTTGTTCTGTGCCTGGTGAACATGAACTATGATGACTGGAGGACTTGTTTTGAGATTGGAGGACTTGTTTTGAGATTGGAGGACTTGTTTTGAGATTGGAGGACTTGTTTTGAGATTGGAGGACTTGTTTTGAGATTGGAGGACTTGTTTTGAGATTGGAGGACTTGTTCTGAGTTTGATGTGGTTGTTCTGATATTTTAAGACTTGTTCAGAGCTTGGAGGACTTGTTCTCTTTTAGGAGCATTTGGTCTGTGATTGGAGAATTTGTTCTGTGCCTGGAGAGCTTGCACTGTGATTGAAAAATTTTTTCTGGGCTTGGAGGAATTGTTCTGAGTTTGGGGGACTTGTTCTGAATCTGGGGGACTTGTTTTGAGTTAGGGGAATTGTTTCAGAGCTTGGAGGACTTGTACAAAGCTTGGAGTACTTGTTCAGGGCTTGGAGGACTTGTTCTCTTTTAGGAGCATTTGGTCTGTGATTGGAGAATTTGTTCTCTGCCTGGAGAACTTTCACTATATTTGGGGGACATGTTGAGAGCCTGGAGGACATGTTGAGAGCCTGGAGGACATGTTGAGAGCCTGGAGGACATGTTGAGAGCCTGGAGGACATGTTGAGAGCCTGGAGGACATGTTGAGAGCCTGGAGGACATGTTGAGAGCCTGGAGGACATGTTGAGAGCCTGGAGGACATGTTGAGAGCCTGGAGGACATGTTGAGAGCCTGGAGGACATGTTCTCTTATCGGAGCATTTGGTAAGTCATTTGGGGGACTTGTTCTGTGCCTGGTGAACATGAACTATGATGACTGGAGGACTTGTTTTGAGATTGGAGGACTTGTTTTGAGATTGGAGGACTTGTTTTGAGATTGGAGGACTTGTTTTGAGATTGGAGGACTTGTTTTGAGATTGGAGGACTTGTTTTGAGATTGGAGGACTTGTTCTGCGTTTGATGTGGTTGTTCTGGTATTTTAAGACTTGTTCAGAGCTTGGAGGACTTGTTCAGAGCTTGCAGGACTTGTTCTCTTTTAGTAGCATTTGGTCTGTGATTTTAGAATTTGTTCTGTGCCTGGAGAGCTTGCACTGTGATTGAAAAATTTTTTCTGGGCTTGGAGGAATTGTTCTGAGTTTGGGGGACTTGTTCTGAATCTGGGGGACTTGTTTTGAGCTAGGGGAATTGTTCAGAGCTTGGAGGACTTGTTCAGAGCTTGGAGAACTTGTTATGAGCTTGGAGTACTTGTTCAGGGCTTGGAGGACTTGTTCTCTTTTAGGAGCATTTGGTCTGTGATTGGAGAATTTGTTCTCTGCCTGGAGAACTTTCACTATATTTGGAGGACATGTTGAGAGCCTGGAGGACATGTTGAGAGCCTGGAGGACATGTTGAGAGCCTGGAGGACATGTTGAGAGCCTGGAGGACATGTTGAGAGCCTGGAGGAAATGTTGAGAGCCTGGAGGACATGTTGAGAGCCTGGAGGACATGTTCTCTTATCGGACCATTTGGTAAGTCATTGGGGGACTTGTTCTGTGCCTGGTGAACATGAACTATGATGACTGGAGGACTTGTTTTGAGATTGGAGGACTTGTTTTGAGATTGGAGGACTTGTTTTGAGATTGGAGGACTTGTTTTGAGATTGGAGGACTTGTTTTGAGATTGGAGGACTTGTTTTGAGATTGGAGGACTTGTTTTGAGATTGGAGGACTTGTTTTGAGATTGGAGGACTTGTTTTGAGATTGGAGGACTTGTTTTGAGATTGGAGGACTTGTTCTGAGTTTGATGTGGTTGTTCTGATATTTTAAGACTTGTTCAGAGCTTGGAGGACTTGTTCTCTTTTAGGAGCATTTGGTCTGTGATTGGAGAATTTGTTCTGTGCCTGGAGAGCTTGCACTGTGATTGAAAAATTTTTTCTGGGCTTGAAGGAATTGTTCTGAGTTCGGGGGACTTGTTCTGAATCTGGGGGACTTGTTTTGACCTAGGGGAATTGTTCAGAGCTTGGAGGACTTGTTCAGAGCTTGGAGGACTTGTTCAGGGCTTGGAGGACTTGTTCTCTTTTAGGAGCATTTGGTCTGTGATTGGAGAATTTGTTCTCTGCCTGGAGAAATTTCACTATATTTGGGGGACATGTTGAGAGCCTGGAGGACATGTTGAGAGCCTGGAGGACATGTTGAGAGCCTGGAGGACATGTTGAGAGCCTGGAGGACATGTTGAGAGCCTAGAGGACATGTTCTCTTATCGGACCATTTGGTAAGTCATTGGGGGACTTGTTCTGTGCCTGGTGAACATGAACTATGATGACTGGAGGACTTGTTTTGAGATTGGAGGACTTGTTTTGAGATTGGAGGACTTGTTTTGAGATTGGAGGACTTGTTTTGAGATTGGAGGACTTGTTCTGAGTTTGATGTGGTTGTTCTGATATTTTAAGACTTGTTCAGAGCTTGGAGGACTTGTTCTCTTTTAGGAGCATTTGGTCTGTGATTGGAGAATTTGTTCTGTGCCTGGAGAGCTTGCACTGTGATTGAAAAATTTTTTCTGGGCTTGGAGGAATTGTTCTGAGTTTGGGGGACTTGTTCTGAATCTGGGGGACTTGTTTTGAGTTAGGGGAATTGTTTCAGAGCTTGGAGGACTTGTTCAAAGCTTGGAGTACTTGTTCAGGGCTTGATGGACTTGTTCTCTTTTAGGAGCATTTGGTCTGTGATTGGAGAATTTGTTCTCTGCCTGGAGAACTTTCACTATATTTGGGGGACATGTTGAGAGCCTGGAGGACATGTTGAGAGCCTGGAGGACATGTTGAGAGCCTGGAGGACATGTTGAGAGCCTGGAGGACATGTTGAGAGCCTGGAGGACATGTTGAGAGCCTGGAGGACATGTTGAGAGCCTGGAGGACATGTTGAGAGCCTGGAGGACATGTTGAGAGCCTGGAGGACATGTTGAGAGCCTGGAGGACATGTTGAGAGCCTGGAGGACATGTTGAGAGCCTGGAGGACATGTTCTCTTATCGGAGCATTTGGTAAGTCATTTGGGGGACTTGTTCTGTGCCTGGTGAACATGAACTATGATGCCTGGAGGACTTGTTTTGAGATTGGAGGACTTGTTTTGAGATTGGAGGACTTGTTTTGAGATTGGAGGACTTGTTTTGAGATTGGAGGACTTGTTTTGAGATTGGAGGACTTGTTTTGAGATTGGAGGACTTGTTTTGAGATTGGAGGACTTGTTCTGCGTTTGATGTGGTTGTTCTGGTATTTTAAGACTTGTTCAGAGCTTGGAGGACTTGTTCAGAGCTTGCAGGACTTGTTCTCTTTTAGTAGCATTTGGTCTGTGATTTTAGAATTTGTTCTGTGCCTGGAGAGCTTGCACTGTGATTGAAAAATTTTTTCTGGGCTTGGAGGAATTGTTCTGAGTTTGGGGGACTTGTTCTGAATCTGGGGGACTTGTTTTGAGCTAGGGGAATTGTTCAGAGCTTGGAGGACTTGTTCAGAGCTTGGAGAACTTGTTATGAGCTTGGAGTACTTGTTCAGGGCTTGGAGGACTTGTTCTCTTTTAGGAGCATTTGGTCTGTGATTGGAGAATTTGTTCTCTGCCTGGAGAACTTTCACTATATTTGGAGGACATGTTGAGAGCCTGGAGGACATGTTGAGAGCCTGGAGGACATGTTGAGAGCCTGGAGGACATGTTGAGAGCCTGGAGGAAATGTTGAGAGCCTGGAGGACATGTTGAGAGCCTGGAGGACATGTTCTCTTATCGGACCATTTGGTAAGTCATTGGGGGACTTGTTCTGTGCCTGGTGAACATGAACTATGATGACTGGAGGACTTGTTTTGAGATTGGAGGACTTGTTTTGAGATTGGAGGACTTGTTTTGAGATTGGAGGACTTGTTTTGAGATTGGAGGACTTGTTTTGAGATTGGAGGACTTGTTTTGAGATTGGAGGACTTGTTTTGAGATTGGAGGACTTGTTCTGAGTTTGATGTGGTTGTTCTGATATTTTAAGACTTGTTCAGAGCTTGGAGGACTTGTTCTCTTTTAGGAGCATTTGGTCTGTGATTGGAGAATTTGTTCTGTGCCTGGAGAGCTTGCACTGTGATTGAAAAATTTTTTCTGGGCTTGGAGGAATTGTTCTGAGTTTGGGGGACTTGTTCTGAATCTGGGGGACTTGTTTTGAGTTAGGGGAATTGTTCAGAGGTTGGAGGACTTGTTCAGAGCTTGGAGGACTTGTTCAGGGCTTGGAGGACTTGTTCTCTTTTAGGAGCATTTGGTCTGTGATTGGAGAAATTGTTCTCTGCCTGGAGAACTTTCACTATATTTGGGGGACATGTTGAGAGCCTGGAGGACATGTTGAGAGCCTGGAGGACATGTTGAGAGCCTGGAGGACATGTTGAGAGCCTGGAGGACATGTTGAGAGCCTGGAGGACATGTTGAGAGCCTGGAGGACATGTTCTCTTATCGGAGCATTTGGTAAGTCATTGGGGGACTTGTTCTGTGCCTGGTGAACATGAACTATGATGCCTGGAGGACTTGTTTTGAGATTGGAGGACTTGTTTTGAGATTGGAGGACTTGTTTTGAGATTGGAGGACTTGTTTTGAGATTGGAGGACTTTTTCTGCGTTTGATGTGGTTGTTCTGGTATTTTAAGACTTGTTCAGAGCTTGGAGGACTTGTTCAGAGCTTGCAGGACTTGTTCTCTTTTAGGAGCATTTGGTCTGTGATTTTAGAATTTGTTCTGTGCCTGGAGAGCTTGCACTGTGATTGAAAAATTTTTTCTGGGCTTGGAGGAATTGTTCTGAGTTTGGGGGACTTGTTCTGAATCTGGGGGACTTGTTTTGAGCTAGGGGAATTGTTCAGAGCTTGGAGGACTTGTTCAGAGCTTGGAGAACTTGTTAAGAGCCTGGAGTACTTGTTCAGGGCTTGGAGGACTTGTTCTCTTTTAGGAGCATTTGGTCTGTGATTGGAGAATTTGTTCTGTGCCTGGAGAGCTTGCACTGTGATTGAAAAATTTTTTCTGGGCTTGGAGGAATTGTTCTGAGTTTGGGGGACTTGTTCTGAATCTGGGGGACTTGTTTTGAGCTAGTGGAATTGTTCAGAGCTTGGAGGACTTGTTCAGAGATTGGAGGACTTGTTAAGAGCTTGGAGGACTTGTTCAGGGCTTGGAGGACTTGTTCTCTTTTAGGAGCCTTTGGTCTGTGATTGGAGTATTGGTTCTCTGCCTGGAGAACTTTCACTATATTTGGAGGACATGTTGAGAGCCTGGAGGACATGTTGAGAGCCTGGAGGACATGTTGAGAGCCTGGAGGACATGTTGAGAGCCTGGAGGACATGTTGAGAGCCTGGAGGACATGTTGAGAGCCTAGAGGACATGTTCTCTTATCGGACCATTTGGTAAGTCATTGGGGGACTTGTTCTGTGCCTGGTGAACATGAACTATGATGACTGGAGGACTTGTTTTGAGATTGGAGGACTTGTTTTGAGATTGGAGGACTTGTTTTGAGATTGGAGGACTTGTTTTGAGATTGGAGGACTTGTTTTGAGATTGGAGGACTTGTTCTGAGTTTGATGTGGTTGTTCTGATATTTTAAGACTTGTTCAGAGCTTGGAGGACTTGTTCTCTTTTAGGAGCATTTGGTCTGTGATTGGAGAACTTGTTCTGTGCCTGGAGAGCTTGCACTGTGCTTGAAAAATTTTTTCTGGGCTTGGAGGAATTGTTCTGAGTTTGGGGGACTTGTTCTGAATCTGGGGGACTTGTTTTGAGTTAGGGGAATTGTTCAGAGCTTGGAGGACTTCTTCAGAGCTTGGAGTACTTGTTCAGGGCTTGGAGGACTTGTTCTCTTTTAGGAGCATTTGGTCTGTGAATGGAGAACTTGTTCTCTGCTTGGAGAACTTTCACTATATTTGGGGGACATGTTGAGAGCCTGGAGGACATGTTGAGAGCCTGGAGGACATGTTGAGAGCCTGGAGGACATGGTCTCTTATCGGAGCATTTGGTAAGTCATTGGGGGACTTGTTCTGTGCCTGGTGAACATGAACTATGATGACTGGAGGACTTGTTTTGAGATTGGAGGACTTGTTTTGAGATTGGAGGACTTGTTTTGAGATTGGAGGACTTGTTTTGAGATTGGAGGACTTGTTTTGAGATTGGAGGACTTGTTTTGAGATTGGAGGACTTGTTCTGAGTTTGATGTGGTTGTTCTGATATTTTAAGACTTGTTCAGAGCTTGGAGGACTTGTTCAGAGCTTGAAGGACTTGTTCTCTTTTAGGAGCATTTGGTCTGTGATTGGAGAATTTGTTCTGTGCCTGGAGAGCTTGCACTGTGATTGAAAAATTTTTTCTGGGCTTGGAGGAATTGTTCTGAGTTTGGGGGACTTCTTCTGAATCTGGGGGACTTGTTTTGAGCTAGGGGAATTTTCAGAGCTTGGAGGACTTGTTTTGAGATTGGAGGACTTGTTCAGAGCTTGGAGGACTTGTTCAGAGCTTGGAGGACTTGTTCTCTTTTAGGAGCATTTGGTCTGTGATTGGAGAATTTGTTCTGTGCCTGGAGAGCTTGCACTGTGAGTGAAAAATTTTTTCTGGGCTTGGAGGAATTGTTCTGAGTTTGGGGGACTTCTTCTGAATCTGGGGGACTTGTTTTGAGCTAGGGGAATTTTCAGAGCTTGGAGGACTTGTTTTGAGATTGGAGGACTTGTTCAGAGCTTGGAGGACTTGTTCAGAGCTTGGAGGACTTGTTCTCTTTTAGGAGCATTTGGTCTGTGATTGGAGAATTTGTTCTCTGCCTGGAGAACTTTCACTATATTTGGAGGACATGTTGAGAGCCTGGAGGACATGTTGAGAGCCTGGAGGACATGTTGAGAGCCTGGAGGACATGTTGAGAGCCTGGAGGACATGTTGAGAGCCTGGAGGACATGTTGAGAGCCTGGAGGACATGTTGAGAGCCTGGAGGACATGTTGAGAGCCTGGAGGACATGTTGAGAGCCTGGAGGACATGTTCTCTTATCGGAGCATTTGGTAAGTCATTGGGGGACTTCTTCTGTGCCTGCTGAACATGAACTATGATGACTAGAGGACTTGTTTTGAGATTGGAGGACTTGTTTTGAGATTGGAGGACTTGTTTTGAGATTGGAGGACTTGTTCTGAGTTTGATGTGGTTGTTCTGCTATTTTAAGACTTGTTCAGAGCTTGGAGGACTTGTTCAGAGCTTGGAGGACTTGTTCAGAGCTTGGAGGACTTGTTCAGAGCTTGGAGGACTTGTTCAGAGCTTGGAGGACTTGTTCTCTTTTAGGAGCATTTGGTCTGTGATTGGAGAACTTGTTCTGTGCCTAGAGAGCTTGCACTGTGCTTGAAAAATTTTTTCTGGGCTTGGAGGAATTGTTCTGAGTTTGGGGGACTTGTTCTGAATCTGGGGGACTTGTTTTGAGTTACGGGAATTGTTCAGAGCTTGGAGGACTTGTTCAGAGCTTGGAGGACTTGTTCAGGGCTTGGAGGACTTGTTCTCTTTTAGGAGCATTTGGTCTGTGAATGGAGAACTTGTTCTCTGCCTGGAGAACTTTCACTATATTTGGGGGACATGTTGAGAGCCTGGAGGACATGTTGAGAGCCTGGAGGACATGTTGAGATCCTGGAGGACATGGTCTCTTATCGGAGCATTTGGTAAGTCATTGGGGGACTTCTTCTGTGCCTGGTGAACATGAACTATGATGACTGGAGGACTTGTTTTGAGATTGGAGGACTTGTTTTGAGATTGGAGGACTTGTTTTGAGATTGGAGGACTTTTTTGAGATTGGAGGACTTGTTCTGAGATTGATGTGGTTGTTCTGATATTTTAAGACTTGTTCAGAGCTTGGAGGACTTGTTCAGAGCTTGGAGGACTTGTTCTCTTTTAGGAGCATTTGGTCTGTGATTGGAGAATTTGTTCTGTGCCTGGAGAGCTTGCACTGTGATTGAAAAATTTTTTCTGGGCTTGGAGGAATTGTTCTGAGTTTGGGGGACTTGTTCTGAATCTGGGGGACTTGTTTTGAGCTAGGGGAATTGTTCAGAGCTTGGAGGACTTGTTTTGAGATTGGAGGACTTGTTCAGAGCTTGGAGGACTTGTTCAGAGCTTGGGGACTTGTTCTCTTTTAGGAGCATTTGGTCTGTGATTGGAGAATTTGTTCTCTGCCTGGAGAACATTCACTATATTTGGAGGACATGTTGAGAGCCTGGAGGACATGTTGAGAGCCTGGAGGACATGTTGAGAGCCTGGAGGACATGTTGAGAGCCTGGAGGACATGTTGAGAGCCTGGAGGACATGTTGAGAGCCTGGAGGACATGTTGAGAGCCTGGAGGACATGTTGAGAGCCTGGAGGACATGTTCTCTTATCGGAGAATTTGGTAAGTCATTGGGGGACTTGTTCTGTGCCTGGTGAACATGAGCTATGTTGACTGGAGGACTTGTTTTGAGATTGGAGGACTTGTTTTGAGATTGGAGGACTTGTTTTGAGATTGGAGGACTTGTTTTGAGATTGGAGGACTTGTTTTGAGATTGGAGGACTTGTTTTGAGATTGGGGGACTTGTTTTGAGATTGGAGGACTTGTTCTGAGTTTGATGTGGTTGTTCTGATATTTTAAGACTTGTTCAGAGTTTGGAGGACTTGTTCAGAGCTTGGAGGACTTGTTCTCTTTTAGGAGCATTTGGTCTGTGATTGGAGAATTTGTTCTGTGCCTGGAGAGCTTGCACTGTGAGTGAAAAATTTTTTCTGGGCTTGGAGGAATTGTTCTGAGTCTGGGGGACTTGTTCTGAATCTGGGGGACTTGTTTTGAGTTAGGGGAATTGTTCAGAGCTTGGAGGACTTGTTCAGAGCTTGGAGGACTTGTTCTCTTTTAGGAGCATTTGGTCTGTGATTGGAGAATTTGTTCTCTGCCTGGAGAACTTTCACTATATTTGGAGGACATGTTGAGAGCCTGGAGGACATGTTGAGAGCCTGGAGGACATGTTGAGAGCCTGGAGGACATGTTGAGAGCCTGGAGGACATGTTGAGAGCCTGGAGGACATGTTGAGAGCCTGGAGGACATGTTGAGAGCCTGGAGGACATGTTCTCTTATCGGAGCATTTGGTAAGTCATTGGGGGACTTCTTCTGTGCCTGCTGAACATGAACTATGATGACTGGAGGACTTGTTTTGAGATTGGAGGAGTTGTTTTGAGATTGGAGGACTTGTTTTGAGATTGGAGGACTTGTTCTGAGTTTGATGTGGTTGTTCTGCTATTTTAAGTCTTGTTCAGAGCTTGGAGGACTTGTTCAGAGCTTGGAGGACTTGTTCAGAGCTTGGAGGACTTGTTCAGAGCTTGGAGGACTTGTTCTGTTTTAGGAGCATTTGGTCTGTGATTGGAGAACTTGTTCTGTGCCTAGAGAGCTTGCACTGTGCTTGAAAAATTTTTTCTGGGCTTGGAGGAATTGTTCTGAGTTTGGGGGACTTGTTCTGAATCTGGGGGACTTGTTTTGAGTTACGGGAATTGTTCAGAGCTTGGAGGACTTCTTCAGAGCTTGGAGGACTTGTTCAGGGCTTGGAGGACTTGTTCTCTTTTACGAGCATTTGGTCTGTGAATGGAGAACTTGTTCTCTGCCTGGAGAACTTTCACTATATTTGGGGGACATGTTGAGAGCCTGGAGGACATGTTGAGAGCCTGGAGGACATGTTGAGAGCCTGGAGGACATGTTCTCTTATCGGACCATTTGGTAAGTCATTGGGGGACTTGTTCTGTGCCTGGTGAACATGAACTATGATGACTGGAGGACTTGTTTTGAGATTGGAGGACTTGTTTTGAGATTGGAGGACTTGTTTTGAGATTGGAGGACTTGTTTTGAGATTGGAGGACTTTTTTGAGATTGGAGGACTTTTTTGAGATTGGAGGACTTGTTCTGAGATTGATGTGGTTGTTCTGATATTTTAAGACTTGTTCAGAGCTTGGAGGACTTGTTCAGAGCTTGGAGAACTTGTTCTCTTTTAGGAGCATTTGGTCTGTGATTGGAGAATTTGTTCTGTGCCTGGAGAGCTTGCACTGTGATTGAAAAATTTTTTCTGGGCTTGGAGGAATTGTTCTGAGTTTGGGGGACTTGTTCTGAATCTGGGGGACTTGTTTTGAGCTAGGGGAATTGTTCAGAGCTTGGAGGACTTGTTTTGAGATTGGAGGACTTGTTCAGAGCTTGGAGGACTTGTTCAGAGCTTGGAGGACTTGTTCTCTTTTAGGAGCATTTGGTCTGTGATTGGAGAATTTGTTCTCTGCCTGGAGAACATTCACTATATTTGGAGGACATGTTGAGAGCCTGGAGGACATGTTGAGAGCCTGGAGGACATGTTGAGAGCCTGGAGGACATGTTGAGAGCCTGGAGGACATGTTGAGAGCCTGGAGGACATGTTGAGAGCCTGGAGGACATGTTGAGAGCCTGGAGGACATGTTGAGAGCCTGGAGGACATGTTGAGAGCCTGGAGGACATGTTGAGAGCCTGGAGGACATGTTCTCTTATCGGAGAATTTGGTAAGTCATTGGGGGACTTGTTCTGTGCCTGGTGAACATGAGCTATGATGACTGGAGGACTTGTTTTGAGATTGGAGGACTTGTTTTGAGATTGGAGGACTTGTTTTGAGATTGGAGGACTTGTTTTGAGATTGGAGGACTTGTTTTGAGATTGGAGGACTTGTTTTGAGATTGGAGGACTTGTTTTGAGATTGGAGGACTTGTTTTGAGTTTGGTGGACTTGTTTTGAGATTGGAGGACTTGTTCTGAGTTTGATGTGGTTGTTCTGATATTTTAAGACTTGTTCAGAGTTTGGAGGACTTTTTCAGAGCTTGGAGGACTTGTTCTCTTTTAGGAGCATTTGGTCTGTGATTGGAGAATTTGTTCTGTGCCTGGAGAGCTTGCACTGTGAGTGAAAAATTTTTTCTGGGCTTGGAGGAATTGTTCTGAGTCTGGGGGACTTGTTCTGAATCTGGGGGATTTGTTTTGAGTTACGGGAATTGTTCAGAGCTTGGAGGACTTGTTCAGAGCTTGGAGGACTTTTTCTCTTTTAGGAGCATTTGGTCTGTGATTGGAGAATTTGTTCTCTGCCTGGAGAACTTTCACTATATTTGGAGGACATGTTGAGAGCCTGGAGGACATGTTGAGAGCCTGGAGGACATGTTGAGAGCCTGGAGGACATGTTGAGAGCCTGGAGGACATGTTGAGAGCCTGGAGGACATGTTGAGAGCCTGGAGGACATGTTGAGAGCCTGGAGGACATGTTGAGAGCCTGGAGGACATGTTCTCTTATCGGAGCATTTGGTAAGTCATTGGGGGACTTCTTCTGTGCCTGCTGAACATGAACTATGATGACTGGAGGACTTGTTTTGAGATTGGAGGAGTTGTTTTGAGATTGGAGGAGTTGTTTTGAGATTGGAGGACTTGTTTTGAGATTGGAGGACTTGTTCTGAGTTTGATGTGGTTGTTCTGCTATTTTAAGACTTGTTCAGAGCTTGGAGGACTTGTTCAGAGCTTGGAGGACTTGTTCAGAGCTTGGAGGACTTGTTCTCTTTTAGGAGCATTTGGTCTGTGATTGGAGAACTTGTTCTGTGCCTAGAGAGCTTGCACTGTGCTTGAAAAATTTTTTCTGGGCTTGGAGGAATTGTTGTGAGTTTGGGGGACTTGTTCTGAATCTGGGGGACTTGTTTTGAGTTACGGGAATTGTTCAGAGCTTGGAGGACTTGTTCAGAGCTTGGAGGACTTGTTCAGGGCTTGGAGGACTTGTTCTCTTTTAGGAGCATTTGGTCTGTGAATGGAGAACTTGTTCTCTGCCTGGAGAACTTTCACTATATTTGGGGGACATGTTGAGAGCCTGGAGGACATGTTGAGAGCCTGGAGGACATGTTGAGATCCTGGAGGACATGTTCTCTTATCGGAGCATTTGGTAAGTCATTGGGGGACTTGTTCTGTGCCTGGTGAACATGAACTATGATGACTGGAGGACTTGTTTTGAGATTGGAGGACTTGTTTTGAGATTGGAGGACTTGTTTTGAGATTGGAGGACTTGTTTTGAGATTGGAGGACTTGTTTTGAGATTGGAGGACTTGTTTTGAGATTGGAGGACTTTTTTGAGATTGGAGGACTTGTTCTGAGATTGATGTGGTTGTTCTGATATTTTAAGACTTGTTCAGAGCTTGGAGGACTTGTTCAGAGCTTGGAGGACTTGTTCTCTTTTAGGAGCATTTGGTCTGTGATTGGAGAATTTGTTCTGTGCCTGGAGAGCTTGCACTGTGATTGAAAAATTTTTTCTGGGCTTGGAGGAATTGTTCTGAGTTTGGGGGACTTGTTCTGAATCTGGGGGACTTGTTTTGAGCTAGGGGAATTGTTCAGAGCTTGGAGGACTTGTTTTGAGATTGGAGGACTTGTTCAGAGCTTGGAGGACTTGTTCAGAGCTTGGAGGACTTGTTCTCTTTTAGGAGCATTTGGTCTGTGATTGGAGAATTTGTTCTCTGCCTGGAGAACATTCACTATATTTGGAGGACATGTTGAGAGCCTGGAGGACATGTTGAGAGCCTGGAGGACATGTTGAGAGCCTGGAGGACATGTTGAGAGCCTGGAGGACATGTTGAGAGCCTGGAGGACATGTTGAGAGCCTGGAGGACATGTTGAGAGCCTGGAGGACATGTTCTCTTATCGGAGCATTTGGTAAGTCATTGGGGGACTTGTTCTGTGCCTGGTGAACATGAACTATGATGACTGGAGGACTTGTTTTGAGATTGGTGGACTTGTTTTGAGATTGGAGGACTTGTTTTGAGATTGGAGGACTTGTTTTGAGATTGGAGGACTTGTTCTGAGTTTGATGTGGTTGTTCTGATATTTTAAGACTTGTTCAGAGTTTGGAGGACTTGTTCAGAGCTTGGAGGACTTGTTCTCTTTTAGGAGCATTTGGTCTGTGATTGGAGAATTTGTTCTGTGCCTGGAGAGCTTGCACTGTGAGAGAAAAAATTTTTTCTGGGCTTGGAGGAATTGTTCTGAGTCTGGGGGACTTGTTCTGAATCTGGGGGACTTGTTTTGAGTTAGGGGAATTGTTCAGAGCTTGGAGGACTTGTTCAGAGCTTGGAGGACTTTTTCTCTTTTAGGAGCATTTGGTCTGTGATTGGAGAATTTGTTCTCTGCCTGGAGAACTTTCACTATATTTGGAGGACATGTTGAGAGCCTGGAGGACATGTTGAGAGCCTGGAGGACATGTTGAGAGCCTGGAGGACATGTTGAGAGCCTGGAGGACATGTTGAGAGCCTGGAGGACATGTTGAGAGCCTGGAGGACATGTTGAGAGCCTGGAGGACATGTTGAGAGCCTGGAGGACATGTTGAGAGCCTGGAGGACATGTTGAGAGCCTGGAGGACATGTTGAGAGCCTGGAGGACATGTTGAGAGCCTGGAGGACATGTTCTCTTATCGGAGCATTTGGTAAGTCATTGGGGGACTTCTTCTGTGCCTGCTGAACATGAACTATGATGACTGGAGGACTTGTTTTGAGATTGGAGGACTTGTTTTGAGTTTGGTGGACTTGTTTTGAGATTGGAGGACTTGTTTTGAGATTGGAGGACTTGTTTTGAGATTGGAGGACTTGTTTTGAGATTGGAGGACTTGTTTTGAGATTGGAGGACTTGTTTTGAGATTGGAGGACTTGTTTTGAGATTGGAGGACTTGTTCTGAGTTTGATGTGGTTGTTCTGATATTTTAAGACTTGTTCAGAGTTTGGAGGACTTGTTCAGAGCTTGGAGGACTTGTTCTCTTTTAGGAGCATTTGGTCTGTGATTGGAGAATTTGTTCTGTGCCTGGAGAGCTTGCACTGTGAGTGAAAAATTTTTTCTGGGCTTGGAGGAATTGTTCTGAGTCTGGGGGACTTGTTCTGAATCTGGGGGACTTGTTTTGAGTTAGGGGAATTGTTCAGAGCTTGGAGGACTTGTTCAGAGCTTGGAGGACTTGTTCTCTTTTAGGAGCATTTGGTCTGTGATTGGAGAATTTGTTCTCTGCCTGGAGAACTTTCACTATATTTGGAGGACATGTTGAGAGCCTGGAGGACATGTTGAGAGCCTGGAGGACATGTTGAGAGCCTGGAGGACATGTTGAGAGCCTGGAGGACATGTTGAGAGCCTGGAGGACATGTTGAGAGCCTGGAGGACATGTTGAGAGCCTGGAGGACATGTTGAGAGCCTGGAGGACATGTTGAGAGCCTGGAGGACATGTTGAGAGCCTGGAGGACATGTTGAGAGCCTGGAGGACATGTTGAGAGCCTGGAGGACATGTTGAGAGCCTGGAGGACATGTTGAGAGCCTGGAGGACATGTTCTCTTATCGGAGCATTTGGTAAGTCATTGGGGGACTTCTTCTGTGCCTGCTGAACATGAACTATGATGAATGGAGGACTTGTTTTGAGATTGGAGGACTTGTTTTGAGATTGGAGGACTTGTTTTGAGATTGGAGGACTTGTTCTGAGTTTGATGTGGTTGTTCTGCTATTTTAAGACTTGTTCAGAGCTTGGAGGACTTGTTCAGAGCTTGGAGGACTTGTTCTCTTTTAGGAGCATTTGGTCTGTGATTGGAGAACTTGTTCTGTGCCTAGAGAGCTTGCACTGTGATTGAAAAATTTTTTCTGGGCTTGGAGGAATTGTTCTGAGTTCGGGGGACTTGTTCTGAATCTGGGGGACTTGTTTTGAGTTAGGGGAATTGTTTCAGAGCTTGGAGAATTTGTTCAGAGCTTGGAGGACTTGTTCAGGGCTTGGAGAACTTGTTCTCTTTTAGGAGCATTTGGTCTGTGATTGGAGAATTTGTTCTCTGCCTGGAGAACTTTCACTATATTTGGGGGACATGTTGAGAGCCTGGAGGACATGTTGAGAGCCTGGAGGACATGTTGAGAGCCTGGAGGACATGTTGAGAGCCTGGAGGACATGTTGAGAGCCTGGAGGACATGTTGAGAGCCTGGTGGACATGTTGAGAGCCTGGTGGACATGTTCTCTTATCGGAGCATTTGGTAAGTCATTGGGGGACTTGTTCTGTGCCTGGTGAACATGAACTATGATGCCTGGAGGACTTGTTTTGAGATTGGAGGACTTGTTTTGAGATTGGAGGACTTGTTTTGACATTGGAGGACTTGTTCTGAGTTTGATGTGGTTGTTCTGCTATTTTAAGACTTGTTCAGAGCTTGGAGGACTTGTTCAGAGCTTGGAGGACTTGTTCAGAGCTTGGAGGACTTGTTCAGAGCTTGGAGGACTTGTTTTGACATTGGAGGACTTGTTCTGAGTTTGATGTGGTTGTTCTGCTATTTTAAGACTTGTTCAGAGCTTGGAGGACTTGTTCAGAGCTTGGAGGACTTGTTCAGAGCTTGGAGGACTTGTTCAGAGCTTGGAGGACTTGTTCAGAGCTTGGAGGACTTGTTCTCTTTTAGGAGCATTTGGTCTGTGATTGGAGAACTTGTTCTGTGCCTAGAGAGCTTGCACTGTGCTTGAAAAATTTTTTCTGGGCTTGGAGGAATTGTTCTGAGTTTGGGGGACTTGTTCTGAATCTGGGGGACTTGTTTTGAGTTACGGGAATTGTTCAGAGCTTGGAGGACTTGTTCAGAGCTTGGAGGACTTGTTCAGGGCTTGGAGGACTTGTTCTCTTTTAGGAGCATTTGGTCTGTGAATGGAGAACTTGTTCTCTGCCTGGAGAACTTTCACTATATTTGGGGGACATGTTGAGAGCCTGGAGGACATGTTGAGAGCCTGGAGGACATGTTGAGATCCTGGAGGACATGGTCTCTTATCGGAGCATTTGGTAAGTCATTGGGGGACTTCTTCTGTGCCTGGTGAACATGAACTATGATGACTGGAGGACTTGTTTTGAGATTGGAGGACTTGTTTTGAGATTGGAGGACTTGTTTTGAGATTGGAGGACTTTTTTGAGATTGGAGGACTTGTTCTGAGATTGATGTGGTTGTTCTGATATTTTAAGACTTGTTCAGAGCTTGGAGGACTTGTTCAGAGCTTGGAGGACTTGTTCTCTTTTAGGAGCATTTGGTCTGTGATTGGAGAATTTGTTCTGTGCCTGGAGAGCTTGCACTGTGATTGAAAAATTTTTTCTGGGCTTGGAGGAATTGTTCTGAGTTTGGGGGACTTGTTCTGAATCTGGGGGACTTGTTTTGAGCTAGGGGAATTGTTCAGAGCTTGGAGGACTTGTTTTGAGATTGGAGGACTTGTTCAGAGCTTGGAGGACTTGTTCAGAGCTTGGGGACTTGTTCTCTTTTAGGAGCATTTGGTCTGTGATTGGAGAATTTGTTCTCTGCCTGGAGAACATTCACTATATTTGGAGGACATGTTGAGAGCCTGGAGGACATGTTGAGAGCCTGGAGGACATGTTGAGAGCCTGGAGGACATGTTGAGAGCCTGGAGGACATGTTGAGAGCCTGGAGGACATGTTGAGAGCCTGGAGGACATGTTGAGAGCCTGGAGGACATGTTGAGAGCCTGGAGGACATGTTCTCTTATCGGAGAATTTGGTAAGTCATTGGGGGACTTGTTCTGTGCCTGGTGAACATGAGCTATGTTGACTGGAGGACTTGTTTTGAGATTGGAGGACTTGTTTTGAGATTGGAGGACTTGTTTTGAGATTGGAGGACTTGTTTTGAGATTGGAGGACTTGTTTTGAGATTGGAGGACTTGTTTTGAGATTGGGGGACTTGTTTTGAGATTGGAGGACTTGTTCTGAGTTTGATGTGGTTGTTCTGATATTTTAAGACTTGTTCAGAGTTTGGAGGACTTGTTCAGAGCTTGGAGGACTTGTTCTCTTTTAGGAGCATTTGGTCTGTGATTGGAGAATTTGTTCTGTGCCTGGAGAGCTTGCACTGTGAGTGAAAAATTTTTTCTGGGCTTGGAGGAATTGTTCTGAGTCTGGGGGACTTGTTCTGAATCTGGGGGACTTGTTTTGAGTTAGGGGAATTGTTCAGAGCTTGGAGGACTTGTTCAGAGCTTGGAGGACTTGTTCTCTTTTAGGAGCATTTGGTCTGTGATTGGAGAATTTGTTCTCTGCCTGGAGAACTTTCACTATATTTGGAGGACATGTTGAGAGCCTGGAGGACATGTTGAGAGCCTGGAGGACATGTTGAGAGCCTGGAGGACATGTTGAGAGCCTGGAGGACATGTTGAGAGCCTGGAGGACATGTTGAGAGCCTGGAGGACATGTTGAGAGCCTGGAGGACATGTTCTCTTATCGGAGCATTTGGTAAGTCATTGGGGGACTTCTTCTGTGCCTGCTGAACATGAACTATGATGACTGGAGGACTTGTTTTGAGATTGGAGGAGTTGTTTTGAGATTGGAGGACTTGTTTTGAGATTGGAGGACTTGTTCTGAGTTTGATGTGGTTGTTCTGCTATTTTAAGTCTTGTTCAGAGCTTGGAGGACTTGTTCAGAGCTTGGAGGACTTGTTCAGAGCTTGGAGGACTTGTTCAGAGCTTGGAGGACTTGTTCTGTTTTAGGAGCATTTGGTCTGTGATTGGAGAACTTGTTCTGTGCCTAGAGAGCTTGCACTGTGCTTGAAAAATTTTTTCTGGGCTTGGAGGAATTGTTCTGAGTTTGGGGGACTTGTTCTGAATCTGGGGGACTTGTTTTGAGTTACGGGAATTGTTCAGAGCTTGGAGGACTTCTTCAGAGCTTGGAGGACTTGTTCAGGGCTTGGAGGACTTGTTCTCTTTTACGAGCATTTGGTCTGTGAATGGAGAACTTGTTCTCTGCCTGGAGAACTTTCACTATATTTGGGGGACATGTTGAGAGCCTGGAGGACATGTTGAGAGCCTGGAGGACATGTTGAGAGCCTGGAGGACATGGTCTCTTATCGGAGCATTTGGTAAGTCATTGGGGGACTTGTTCTGTGCCTGGTGAACATGAACTATGATGACTGGAGGACTTGTTTTGAGATTGGAGGACTTGTTTTGAGATTGGAGGACTTGTTTTGAGATTGGAGGACTTGTTTTGAGATTGGAGGACTTTTTTGAGATTGGAGGACTTTTTTGAGATTGGAGGACTTGTTCTGAGATTGATGTGGTTGTTCTGATATTTTAAGACTTGTTCAGAGCTTGGAGGACTTGTTCAGAGCTTGGAGAACTTGTTCTCTTTTAGGAGCATTTGGTCTGTGATTGGAGAATTTGTTCTGTGCCTGGAGAGCTTGCACTGTGATTGAAAAATTTTTTCTGGGCTTGGAGGAATTGTTCTGAGTTTGGGGGACTTGTTCTGAATCTGGGGGACTTGTTTTGAGCTAGGGGAATTGTTCAGAGCTTGGAGGACTTGTTTTGAGATTGGAGGACTTGTTCAGAGCTTGGAGGACTTGTTCAGAGCTTGGAGGACTTGTTCTCTTTTAGGAGCATTTGGTCTGTGATTGGAGAATTTGTTCTCTGCCTGGAGAACATTCACTATATTTGGAGGACATGTTGAGAGCCTGGAGGACATGTTGAGAGCCTGGAGGACATGTTGAGAGCCTGGAGGACATGTTGAGAGCCTGGAGGACATGTTGAGAGCCTGGAGGACATGTTGAGAGCCTGGAGGACATGTTGAGAGCCTGGAGGACATGTTGAGAGCCTGGAGGACATGTTGAGAGCCTGGAGGACATGTTGAGAGCCTGGAGGACATGTTGAGAGCCTGGAGGACATGTTCTCTTATCGGAGAATTTGGTAAGTCATTGGGGGACTTGTTCTGTGCCTGGTGAACATGAGCTATGATGACTGGAGGACTTGTTTTGAGATTGGAGGACTTGTTTTGAGATTGGAGGACTTGTTTTGAGATTGGAGGACTTGTTTTGAGATTGGAGGACTTGTTTTGAGATTGGAGGACTTGTTTTGAGATTGGAGGACTTGTTTTGAGATTGGAGGACTTGTTTTGAGTTTGGTGGACTTGTTTTGAGATTGGAGGACTTGTTCTGAGTTTGATGTGGTTGTTCTGATATTTTAAGACTTGTTCAGAGTTTGGAGGACTTTTTCAGAGCTTGGAGGACTTGTTCTCTTTTAGGAGCATTTGGTCTGTGATTGGAGAATTTGTTCTGTGCCTGGAGAGCTTGCACTGTGAGTGAAAAATTTTTTCTGGGCTTGGAGGAATTGTTCTGAGTCTGGGGGACTTGTTCTGAATCTGGGGGATTTGTTTTGAGTTACGGGAATTGTTCAGAGCTTGGAGGACTTGTTCAGAGCTTGGAGGACTTTTTCTCTTTTAGGAGCATTTGGTCTGTGATTGGAGAATTTGTTCTCTGCCTGGAGAACTTTCACTATATTTGGAGGACATGTTGAGAGCCTGGAGGACATGTTGAGAGCCTGGAGGACATGTTGAGAGCCTGGAGGACATGTTGAGAGCCTGGAGGACATGTTGAGAGCCTGGAGGACATGTTGAGAGCCTGGAGGACATGTTGAGAGCCTGGAGGACATGTTGAGAGCCTGGAGGACATGTTGAGAGCCTGGAGGACATGTTCTCTTATCGGAGCATTTGGTAAGTCATTGGGGGACTTCTTCTGTGCCTGCTGAACATGAACTATGATGACTGGAGGACTTGTTTTGAGATTGGAGGAGTTGTTTTGAGATTGGAGGAGTTGTTTTGAGATTGGAGGACTTGTTTTGAGATTGGAGGACTTGTTCTGAGTTTGATGTGGTTGTTCTGCTATTTTAAGACTTGTTCAGAGCTTGGAGGACTTGTTCAGAGCTTGGAGGACTTGTTCAGAGCTTGGAGGACTTGTTCTCTTTTAGGAGCATTTGGTCTGTGATTGGAGAACTTGTTCTGTGCCTAGAGAGCTTGCACTGTGCTTGAAAAATTTTTTCTGGGCTTGGAGGAATTGTTGTGAGTTTGGGGGACTTGTTCTGAATCTGGGGGACTTGTTTTGAGTTACGGGAATTGTTCAGAGCTTGGAGGACTTGTTCAGAGCTTGGAGGACTTGTTCAGGGCTTGGAGGACTTGTTCTCTTTTAGGAGCATTTGGTCTGTGAATGGAGAACTTGTTCTCTGCCTGGAGAACTTTCACTATATTTGGGGGACATGTTGAGAGCCTGGAGGACATGTTGAGAGCCTGGAGGACATGTTGAGATCCTGGAGGACATGTTCTCTTATCGGAGCATTTGGTAAGTCATTGGGGGACTTGTTCTGTGCCTGGTGAACATGAACTATGATGACTGGAGGACTTGTTTTGAGATTGGAGGACTTGTTTTGAGATTGGAGGACTTGTTTTGAGATTGGAGGACTTGTTTTGAGATTGGAGGACTTGTTTTGAGATTGGAGGACTTGTTTTGAGATTGGAGGACTTTTTTGAGATTGGAGGACTTGTTCTGAGATTGATGTGGTTGTTCTGATATTTTAAGACTTGTTCAGAGCTTGGAGGACTTGTTCAGAGCTTGGAGGACTTGTTCTCTTTTAGGAGCATTTGGTCTGTGATTGGAGAATTTGTTCTGTGCCTGGAGAGCTTGCACTGTGATTGAAAAATTTTTTCTGGGCTTGGAGGAATTGTTCTGAGTTTGGGGGACTTGTTCTGAATCTGGGGGACTTGTTTTGAGCTAGGGGAATTGTTCAGAGCTTGGAGGACTTGTTTTGAGATTGGAGGACTTGTTCAGAGCTTGGAGGACTTGTTCAGAGCTTGGAGGACTTGTTCTCTTTTAGGAGCATTTGGTCTGTGATTGGAGAATTTGTTCTCTGCCTGGAGAACATTCACTATATTTGGAGGACATGTTGAGAGCCTGGAGGACATGTTGAGAGCCTGGAGGACATGTTGAGAGCCTGGAGGACATGTTGAGAGCCTGGAGGACATGTTGAGAGCCTGGAGGACATGTTGAGAGCCTGGAGGACATGTTGAGAGCCTGGAGGACATGTTCTCTTATCGGAGCATTTGGTAAGTCATTGGGGGACTTGTTCTGTGCCTGGTGAACATGAACTATGATGACTGGAGGACTTGTTTTGAGATTGGTGGACTTGTTTTGAGATTGGAGGACTTGTTTTGAGATTGGAGGACTTGTTTTGAGATTGGAGGACTTGTTCTGAGTTTGATGTGGTTGTTCTGATATTTTAAGACTTGTTCAGAGTTTGGAGGACTTGTTCAGAGCTTGGAGGACTTGTTCTCTTTTAGGAGCATTTGGTCTGTGATTGGAGAATTTGTTCTGTGCCTGGAGAGCTTGCACTGTGAGAGAAAAAATTTTTTCTGGGCTTGGAGGAATTGTTCTGAGTCTGGGGGACTTGTTCTGAATCTGGGGGACTTGTTTTGAGTTAGGGGAATTGTTCAGAGCTTGGAGGACTTGTTCAGAGCTTGGAGGACTTTTTCTCTTTTAGGAGCATTTGGTCTGTGATTGGAGAATTTGTTCTCTGCCTGGAGAACTTTCACTATATTTGGAGGACATGTTGAGAGCCTGGAGGACATGTTGAGAGCCTGGAGGACATGTTGAGAGCCTGGAGGACATGTTGAGAGCCTGGAGGACATGTTGAGAGCCTGGAGGACATGTTGAGAGCCTGGAGGACATGTTGAGAGCCTGGAGGACATGTTGAGAGCCTGGAGGACATGTTGAGAGCCTGGAGGACATGTTGAGAGCCTGGAGGACATGTTGAGAGCCTGGAGGACATGTTCTCTTATCGGAGCATTTGGTAAGTCATTGGGGGACTTCTTCTGTGCCTGCTAAACATGAACTATGATGACTGGAGGACTTGTTTTGAGATTGGAGGACTTGTTTTGAGTTTGGTGGACTTGTTTTGAGATTGGAGGACTTGTTTTGAGATTGGAGGACTTGTTTTGAGATTGGAGGACTTGTTTTGAGATTGGAGGACTTGTTTTGAGATTGGAGGACTTGTTTTGAGATTGGAGGACTTGTTTTGAGATTGGAGGACTTGTTCTGAGTTTGATGTGGTTGTTCTGATATTTTAAGACTTGTTCAGAGTTTGGAGGACTTGTTCAGAGCTTGGAGGACTTGTTCTCTTTTAGGAGCATTTGGTCTGTGATTGGAGAATTTGTTCTGTGCCTGGAGAGCTTGCACTGTGAGTGAAAAATTTTTTCTGGGCTTGGAGGAATTGTTCTGAGTCTGGGGGACTTGTTCTGAATCTGGGGGACTTGTTTTGAGTTAGGGGAATTGTTCAGAGCTTGGAGGACTTGTTCAGAGCTTGGAGGACTTGTTCTCTTTTAGGAGCATTTGGTCTGTGATTGGAGAATTTGTTCTCTGCCTGGAGAACTTTCACTATATTTGGAGGACATGTTGAGAGCCTGGAGGACATGTTGAGAGCCTGGAGGACATGTTGAGAGCCTGGAGGACATGTTGAGAGCCTGGAGGACATGTTGAGAGCCTGGAGGACATGTTGAGAGCCTGGAGGACATGTTGAGAGCCTGGAGGACATGTTGAGAGCCTGGAGGACATGTTGAGAGCCTGGAGGACATGTTGAGAGCCTGGAGGACATGTTGAGAGCCTGGAGGACATGTTGAGAGCCTGGAGGACATGTTGAGAGCCTGGAGGACATGTTGAGAGCCTGGAGGACATGTTCTCTTATCGGAGCATTTGGTAAGTCATTGGGGGACTTCTTCTGTGCCTGCTGAACATGAACTATGATGAATGGAGGACTTGTTTTGAGATTGGAGGACTTGTTTTGAGATTGGAGGACTTGTTTTGAGATTGGAGGACTTGTTCTGAGTTTGATGTGGTTGTTCTGCTATTTTAAGACTTGTTCAGAGCTTGGAGGACTTGTTCAGAGCTT
This sequence comes from Ara ararauna, assembly GCA_028858755.1. NCBI lineage: Eukaryota > Metazoa > Chordata > Aves > Psittaciformes > Psittacidae > Ara > Ara ararauna. The sequence continues at coordinate 74,560 of CM054383.1, read as the reverse complement.
GGAGGACTTGTTCTCTTTTAGGAGCATTTGGTCTGTGATTGGAGAACTTGTTCTGTGCCTAGAGAGCTTGCACTGTGATTGAAAAATTTTTTCTGGGCTTGGAGGAATTGTTCTGAGTTCGGGGGACTTGTTCTGAATCTGGGGGACTTGTTTTGAGTTAGGGGAATTGTTTCAGAGCTTGGAGAATTTGTTCAGAGCTTGGAGGACTTGTTCAGGGCTTGGAGAACTTGTTCTCTTTTAGGAGCATTTGGTCTGTGATTGGAGAATTTGTTCTCTGCCTGGAGAACTTTCACTATATTTGGGGGACATGTTGAGAGCCTGGAGGACATGTTGAGAGCCTGGAGGACATGTTGAGAGCCTGGAGGACATGTTGAGAGCCTGGAGGACATGTTGAGAGCCTGGAGGACATGTTGAGAGCCTGGTGGACATGTTGAGAGCCTGGTGGACATGTTCTCTTATCGGAGCATTTGGTAAGTCATTGGGGGACTTGTTCTGTGCCTGGTGAACATGAACTATGATGCCTGGAGGACTTGTTTTGAGATTGGAGGACTTGTTTTGAGATTGGAGGACTTGTTTTGACATTGGAGGACTTGTTCTGAGTTTGATGTGGTTGTTCTGCTATTTTAAGACTTGTTCAGAGCTTGGAGGACTTGTTCAGAGCTTGGAGGACTTGTTCAGAGCTTGGAGGACTTGTTCAGAGCTTGGAGGACTTGTTTTGACATTGGAGGACTTGTTCTGAGTTTGATGTGGTTGTTCTGCTATTTTAAGACTTGTTCAGAGCTTGGAGGACTTGTTCAGAGCTTGGAGGACTTGTTCAGAGCTTGGAGGACTTGTTCAGAGCTTGGAGGACTTGTTCAGAGCTTGGAGGACTTGTTCTCTTTTAGGAGCATTTGGTCTGTGATTGGAGAACTTGTTCTGTGCCTAGAGAGCTTGCACTGTGCTTGAAAAATTTTTTCTGGGCTTGGAGGAATTGTTCTGAGTTTGGGGGACTTGTTCTGAATCTGGGGGACTTGTTTTGAGTTACGGGAATTGTTCAGAGCTTGGAGGACTTGTTCAGAGCTTGGAGGACTTGTTCAGGGCTTGGAGGACTTGTTCTCTTTTAGGAGCATTTGGTCTGTGAATGGAGAACTTGTTCTCTGCCTGGAGAACTTTCACTATATTTGGGGGACATGTTGAGAGCCTGGAGGACATGTTGAGAGCCTGGAGGACATGTTGAGATCCTGGAGGACATGGTCTCTTATCGGAGCATTTGGTAAGTCATTGGGGGACTTGTTCTGTGCCTGGTGAACATGAACTATGATGACTGGAGGACTTGTTTTGAGATTGGAGGACTTGTTTTGAGATTGGAGGACTTGTTTTGAGATTGGAGGACTTTTTTGAGATTGGAGGACTTGTTCTGAGATTGATGTGGTTGTTCTGATATTTTAAGACTTGTTCAGAGCTTGGAGGACTTGTTCAGAGCTTGGAGGACTTGTTCTCTTTTAGGAGCATTTGGTCTGTGATTGGAGAATTTGTTCTGTGCCTGGAGAGCTTGCACTGTGATTGAAAATTTTTTTCTGGGCTTGGAGGAATTGTTCTGAGTTTGGGGGACTTGTTCTGAATCTGGGGGACTTGTTTTGAGCTAGGGGAATTGTTCAGAGCTTGGAGGACTTGTTTTGAGATTGGAGGACTTGTTCAGAGCTTGGAGGACTTGTTCAGAGCTTGGAGGACTTGTTCTCTTTTAGGAGCATTTGGTCTGTGATTGGAGAATTTGTTCTCTGCCTGGAGAACATTCACTATATTTGGAGGACATGTTGAGAGCCTGGAGGACATGTTGAGAGCCTGGAGGACATGTTGAGAGCCTGGAGGACATGTTGAGAGCCTGGAGGACATGTTGAGAGCCTGGAGGACATGTTGAGAGCCTGGAGGACATGTTGAGAGCCTGGAGGACATGTTGAGAGCCTGGAGGACATGTTGAGAGCCTGGAGGACATGTTGAGAGCCTGGAGGACATGTTGAGAGCCTGGAGGACATGTTCTCTTATCGGAGAATTTGGTAAGTCATTGGGGGACTTGTTCTGTGCCTGGTGAACATGAGCTATGATGACTGGAGGACTTGTTTTGAGATTGGAGGACTTGTTTTGAGATTGGAGGACTTGTTTTGAGATTGGAGGACTTGTTTTGAGATTGGAGGACTTGTTTTGAGTTTGGTGGACTTGTTTTGAGATTGGAGGACTTGTTCTGAGTTTGATGTGGTTGTTCTGATATTTTAAGACTTGTTCAGAGTTTGGAGGACTTTTTCAGAGCTTGGAGGACTTGTTCTCTTTTAGGAGCATTTGGTCTGTGATTGGAGAATTTGTTCTGTGCCTGGAGAGCTTGCACTGTGAGTGAAAAATTTTTTCTGGGCTTGGAGGAATTGTTCTGAGTCTGGGGGACTTGTTCTGAATCTGGGGGACTTGTTTTGAGTTAGGGGAATTGTTCAGAGCTTGGAGGACTTGTTCAGAGCTTGGAGGACTTGTTCTCTTTTAGGAGCATTTGGTCTGTGATTGGAGAATTTCTTCTCTGCCTGGAGAACTTTCACTATATTTGGAGGACATGTTGAGAGCCTGGAGGACATGTTGAGAGCCTGGAGGACATGTTGAGAGCCTGGAGGACATGTTGAGAGCCTGGAGGACATGTTGAGAGCCTGGAGGACATGTTGAGAGCCTGGAGGACATGTTGAGAGCCTGGAGGACATGTTGAGAGCCTGGAGGACATGTTGAGAGCCTGGAGGACATGTTCTCTTATCGGAGCATTTGGTAAGTCATTGGGGGACTTCTTCTGTGCCTGCTGAACATGAACTATGATGACTGGAGGACTTGTTTTGAGATTGGAGGACTTGTTTTGAGATTGGAGGACTTGTTTTGAGATTGGAGGACTTGTTCTGAGTTTGATGTGGTTGTTCTGCTATTTTAAGACTTGTTCAGAGCTTGGAGGACTTGTTCAGAGCTTGGAGGACTTGTTCAGAGCTTGGAGGACTTGTTCTCTTTTAGGAGCATTTGGTCTGTGATTGGAGAACTTGTTCTGTGCCTAGAGAGCTTGCACTGTGCTTGAAAAATTTTTTCTGGGCTTGGAGGAATTGTTCTGAGTTTGGGGGACTTGTTCTGCATCTGGGGGACTTGTTTTGAGTTACGGGAATTGTTCAGAGCTTGGAGGACTTCTTCAGAGCTTGGAGGACTTGTTCAGGGCTTGGAGGACTTGTTCTCTTTTAGGAGCATTTGGTCTGTGAATGGAGAACTTGTTCTCTGCCTGGAGAACTTTCACTATATTTGGGGGACATGTTGAGAGCCTGGAGGACATGTTGAGAGCCTGGAGGACATGTTGAGATCCTGGAGGACATGGTCTCTTATCGGAGCATTTGGTAAGTCATTGGGGGACTTGTTCTGTTCCTGGTGAACATGAACTATGATGACTGGAGGACTTGTTTTGAGATTGGAGGACTTGTTTTGAGATTGGAGGACTTGTTTTGAGATTGGAGGACTTGTTTTGAGATTGGAGGACTTTTTTGAGATTGGAGGACTTGTTCTGAGATTGATGTGGTTGTTCTGATATTTTAAGACTTGTTCAGAGCTTGGAGGACTTGTTCAGAGCTTGGAGGACTTGTTCTCTTTTAGGAGCATTTGGTCTGTGATTGGAGAATTTGTTCTGTGCCTGGAGAGCTTGCACTGTGATTGAAAAATTTTTTCTGGGCTTGGAGGAGTTGTTCTGAGTTTGGGGGACTTGTTCTGAATCTGGGGGACTTGTTTTGAGCTAGGGGAATTGTTCAGAGCTTGGAGGACTTGTTTTGAGATTGGAGGACTTGTTCAGAGCTTGGAGGACTTGTTCAGAGCTTGGAGGACTTGTTCTCTTTTAGGAGCATTTGGTCTGTGATTGGAGAATTTGTTCTCTGCCTGGAGAACATTCACTATATTTGGAGGACATGTTGAGAGCCTGGAGGACATGTTGAGAGCCTGGAGGACATGTTGAGAGCCTGGAGGACATGTTGAGAGCCTGGAGGACATGTTGAGAGCCTGGAGGACATGTTGAGAGCCTGGAGGACATGTTGAGAGCCTGGAGGACATGTTCTCTTATCGGAGCATTTGGTAAGTCATTGGGGGACTTGTTCTGTGCCTGGTGAACATGAACTATGATGACTGGAGGACTTGTTTTGAGATTGGAGGACTTGTTCTCTTTTAGGAGCATTTGGTCTGTGATTGGAGAATTTGTTCTGTGCCTGGAGAGCTTGCACTGTGAGTGAAAAATTTTTTCTGGGCTTGGAGGAATTGTTCTGAGTCTGGGGGACTTGTTCTGAATCTGGGGGACTTGTTTTGAGTTAGGGGAATTGTTCAGAGCTTGGAGGACTTGTTCAGAGCTTGGAGGACTTTTTCTCTTTTAGGAGCATTTGGTCTGTGATTGGAGAATTTGTTCTCTGCCTGGAGAACATTCACTATATTTGGAGGACATGTTGAGAGCCTGGAGGACATGTTGAGAGCCTGGAGGACATGTTGAGAGCCTGGAGGACATGTTGAGAGCCTGGAGGACATGTTGAGAGCCTGGAGGACATGTTGAGAGCCTGGAGGACATGGTCTCTTATCGGAGCATTTGGTAAGTCATTGGGGGACTTATTCTGTGCCTGGTGAACATGAACTATGATGACTGGAGGACTTGTTTTGAGATTGGAGGACTTGTTTTGAGATTGGAGGACTTGTTTTGAGATTGGAGGACTTGTTTTGAGATTGGAGGACTTGTTTTGAGATTGGAGGACTTGTTTTGAGATTGGAGGACTTGTTTTGAGATTGGAGGACTTGTTCTGAGTTTGATGTGGTTGTTCTGATATTTTAAGACTTGTTCAGAGCTTGGAGGACTTGTTCAGAGCTTGGAGGACTTGTTCTGTTTTAGGAGGATTTGGTCTGTGATTGGAGAATTTGTTCTGTGACTGGAGAGCTTGCACTGTGATTGAAAAATTTTTTCTGGGCTTGGAGGAATTGTTCTGAGTTTGGGGGACTTGTTCTGAATCTGGGGGACTTGTTTTGAGCTAGGGGAATTTTCAGAGCTTGGTGGACTTGTTTTGAGATTGGAGGACTTGTTCAGAGCTTGGAGGACTTGTTCAGGGCTTGGAGGACTTGTTCTCTTTCAGGAGCATTTGGTCTGTGATTGGAGAATTTGTTCTCTGCCTGGAGAACTTTCACTATATTTGGAGGACATGTTGAGAGCCTGGAGGACATGTTGAGAGCCTGGAGGACATGTTGAGAGCCTGGAGGACATGTTGAGAGCCTGGAGGACATGTTGAGAGCCTGGAGGACATGTTGAGAGCCTGGAGGACATGTTGAGAGCCTGGAGGACATGTTGAGAGCCTGGAGGACATGTTGAGAGCCTGGAGGACATGTTGAGAGCCTGGAGGACATGTTGAGAGCCTGGAGGACATGTTGACAGCCTGGAGGACATGTTGACAGCCTGGAGGACATGTTCACAGCCTGGAGGACATGTTCTCTTATCGGAGCATTTGGTAAGTCATTGGGGGACTTGTTCTGTGCCTGGTGAACATGAGCTATGATGACTGGAGGATTTGTTTTGAGATTGGAGGACTTGTTTTGAGATTGGAGGACTTGTTTTGAGATTGGAGGACTTGTTTTGAGTTTGGTGGACTTGTTTTGAGATTGGAGGACTTGTTTTGAGATTGGAGGACTTGTTTTGAGATTGGAGGACTTGTTTTGAGATTGGTGGACTTGTTCTGAGTTTGATGTGGTTGTTCTGATATTTTAAGACTTGTTCAGAGTTTGGAGGACTTGTTCAGAGCTTGGAGGACTTGTTCTCTCTTAGGAGCATTTGGTCTGTGATTGGAGAATTTGTTCTTTGCCTGGAGAGCTTGCACTGTGAGTGAAAATTTTTTCTAGGCTTGGAGGAATTGTTCTGAGTTTGGGGCACTTGTTCTGAATCTGGGGGACTTGTTTTGAGTTAGGGGAATTGTTTAGAGGTTGGAGGACTTGTTCAGAGCTTGGAGGACTTGTTCTCTTTTAGGAGCATTTGGTCTGTGATTGGAGAATTTGTTCTCTGCCTGGAGAACTTTCACTATATTTGGAGGACATGTTGAGAGCCTGGAGGACATGTTGAGAGCCTGGAGGACATGTTGAGAGCCTGGAGGACATGTTGAGAGCCTGGAGGACATGTTGAGAGCCTGGAGGACATGTTGAGAGCCTGGAGGACATGTTGAGAGCCTGGAGGACATGTTGAGAGCCTGGAGGACATGTTGAGAGCCTGGAGGACATGTTGAGAGCCTGGAGGACATGTTGAGAGCCTGGAGGACATGTTCTCTTATCGGAGCATTTGGTAAGTCATTGGGGGACTTGTTCTGTGCCTGGTGAACATGAACTATGATGACTGGAGGACTTGTTTTGAGATTGGAGGACTTGTTTTGAGATTGGAGGACTTGTTTTGAGATTGGAGGACTTGTTTTGAGATTGGAGGACTTGTTTTGAGATTGGAGGACTTGTTTTGAGATTGGAGGACTTGTTTTGAGATTGGAGGACTTGTTTTGAGATTGGAGGACTTGTTCTGAGTTTGATGTGGTTGTTCTGATATTTTAAGACTTGTTCAGAGCTTGGAGGACTTGTTCTCTTTTAGGAGGATTTGGTCTGTGATTGGAGAATTTGTTCTGTGCCTGGAGAGCTTGCACTGTGATTGAAAAATTTTTTCTGGGCTTGGAGGAATTGTTCTGAGTTTGGGGGACTTGTTCTGAATCTGGGGGACTTGTTTTGAGCTAGGGGAATTTTCAGAGCTTGGTGGACTTGTTTTGAGATTGGAGGACTTGTTCAGAGCTTGGAGGACTTCTTCAGGGCTTGGAGGACTTGTTCTCTTTCAGGAGCATTTGGTCTGTGATTGGAGAATTTGTTCTCTGCCTGGAGAACTTTCACTATATTTGGAGGACATGTTGAGAGCCTGGAGGACATGTTGAGAGCCTGGAGGACATGTTGAGAGCCTGGAGGACATGTTGAGAGCCTGGAGGACATGTTGAGAGCCTGGAGGACATGTTGAGAGCCTGGAGGACATGTTGAGAGCCTGGAGGACATGTTGAGAGCCTGGAGGACATGTTGAGAGCCTGGAGGACATGTTGAGAGCCTGGAGGACATGTTGAGAGCCTGGAGGACATGTTGAGAGCCTGGAGGACATGTTGAGAGCCTGGAGGACATGTTGAGAGCCTGGAGGACATGTTGACAGCCTGGAGGACATGTTGACAGCCTGGAGGACATGTTGACAGCCTGGAGGACATGTTGACAGCCTGGAGGACATGTTGACAGCCTGGAGGACATGTTGACAGCCTGGAGGACATGTTCTCTTATCGGAGAATTTGGTAAGTCACTGGGGGACTTGTTCTGTGCCTGGTGAACATGAGCTATGATGACTGGAGGACTTGTTTTGAGATTGGAGGACTTGTTTTGAGATTGGAGGACTTGTTTTGAGATTGGAGGACTTGTTTTGAGATTGGAGGACTTGTTTTGAGATTGGTGGACTTGTTCTGAGTTTGATGTGGTTGTTCTGATATTTTAAGACTTGTTCAGAGTTTGGAGGACTTGTTCAGAGCTTGGAGGACTTGTTCTCTCTTAGGAGCATTTGGTCTGTGATTGGAGAATTTGTTCTTTGCCTGGAGAGCTTGCACTGTGAGTGAAAAAGTTTTTCTGGGCTTGGAGGAATTTTTCTGAGTTTGGGGGACTTGTTCTGAATCTGGGGGACTTGTTTTGAGTTAGGGGAATTGTTCAGAGGTTGGAGGACTTGTTCAGAGCTTGGAGGACTTGTTCTCTTTTAGGAGCATTTGGTCTGTGATTGGAGAATTTGTTCTCTGCCTGGAGAACTTTCACTATATTTGGAGGACATGTTGAGAGCCTGGAGGACATGTTGAGAGCCTGGAGGACATGTTGAGAGCCTGGAGGACATGTTGAGAGCCTGGAGGACATGTTGAGAGCCTGGAGGACATGTTGAGAGCCTGGAGGACATGTTGAGAGCCTGGAGGACATGTTGAGAGCCTGGAGGACATGTTGAGAGCCTGGAGGACATGTTGAGAGCCTGGAGGACATGTTGAGAGCCTGGAGGACATGTTGAGAGCCTGGAGGACATGTTCTCTTATCGGAGCATTTGGTAAGTCATTGGGGGACTTGTTCTGTGCCTGGTGAACATGAACTATGATGACTGGAGGACTTGTTTTGAGATTGGAGGACTTGTTTTGAGATTGGAGGACTTGTTTTGAGATTGGAGGACTTGTTTTGAGATTGGAGGACTTGTTTTGAGATTGGAGGACTTGTTTTGAGATTGGAGGACTTGTTCTGAGTTTGATGTGGTTGTTCTGATATTTTAAGACTTGTTCAGAGCTTGGAGGACTTGTTCTCTTTTACGAGGATTTGGTCTGTGATTGGAGAATTTGTTCTGTGCCTGGAGAGCTTGCACTGTGATTGAAAAATTTTTTCTGGGCTTGGAGGAATTGTTCTGAGTTTGGGGGACTTGTTCTGAATCTGGGGGACTTGTTTTGAGCTAGGGGAATTTTCAGAGCTTGGTGGACTTGTTTTGAGATTGGAGGACTTGTTCAGAGCTTGGAGGACTTCTTCAGGGCTTGGAGGACTTGTTCTCTTTCAGGAGCATTTGGTCTGTGATTGGAGAATTTGTTCTCTGCCTGGAGAACTTTCACTATATTTGGAGGACATGTTGAGAGCCTGGAGGACATGTTGAGAGCCTGGAGGACATGTTGAGAGCCTGGAGGACATGTTGAGAGCCTGGAGGACATGTTGAGAGCCTGGAGGACATGTTGAGAGCCTGGAGGACATGTTGACAGCCTGGAGGACATGTTGACAGCCTGGAGGACATGTTGACAGCCTGGAGGACATGTTGACAGCCTGGAGGACATGTTCTCTTATCGGAGAATATGGTAAGTCACTGGGGGACTTGTTCTGTGCCTGGTGAACATGAGCTATGATGACTGGAGGACTTGTTTTGAGATTGGAGGACTTGTTTTGAGATTGGAGGACTTGTTTTGAGATTGGAGGACTTGTTTTGAGATTGGAGGACTTGTTCTGAGTTTGATGTGGTTGTTCTGATATTTTAAGACTTGTTCAGAGTTTGGAGGACTTGTTCAGAGCTTGGAGGATTTGTTCTCTCTTAGGAGCATTTGGTCTGTGATTGGAGAATTTGTTCTTTGCCTGGAGAGCTTGCACTGTGAGTGAAAAAGTTTTTCTGGGCTTGGAGGAATTGTTCTGAGTTTGGGGGACTTGTTCTGAATCTGGGGGACTTGTTTTGAGTTAGGGGAATTGTTCAGAGGTTGGAGGACTTGTTCAGAGCTTGGAGGACTTGTTCTCTTTTAGGAGCATTTGGTCTGTGATTGGAGAATTTGTTCTCTGCCTGGAGAACTTTCACTATATTTGGAGGACATGTTGAGAGCCTGGAGGACATGTTGAGAGCCTGGAGGACATGTTGAGAGCCTGGAGGACATGTTGAGAGCCTGGAGGACATGTTGAGAGCCTGGAGGACATGTTGAGAGCCTGGAGGACATGTTGAGAGCCTGGAGGACATGTTGAGAGCCTGGAGGACATGTTCTCTTATCGGAGCATTTGGTAAGTCATTGGGGGACTTGTTCTGTGACTGGTGAACATGAACTATGATGACTGGAGGACTTGTTTTGAGATTGGAGGACTTGTTTTGAGATTGGAGGACTTGTTTTGAGATTGGAGGACTTGTTTTGAGATTGGAGGACTTGTTTTGAGATTGGAGGACTTGTTTTGAGATTGGAGGACTTGTTTTGAGATTGGAGGACTTGTTTTGAGATTGGAGGACTTGTTTTGAGATTGGAGGACTTCTTTTGAGATTGGAGGACTTGTTTTGAGATTGGAGGACTTGTTTTGAGATTGGAGGACTTGTTTTGAGATTGGAGGACTTGTTTTGAGATTGGAGGACTTGTTCTGAGTTTGATGTGGTTGTTCTGATATTTTAAGACTTGTTCAGAGCTTGGAGGACTTGTTCAGAGCTTGGAGGACTTGTTCTCTTTTAGGAGGATTTGGTCTGTGATTGGAGAATTTGTTCTGTGCCTGGAGAGCTTGCACTGTGATTGAAAAATTTTTTCTGGGCTTGGAGGAATTGTTCTGAGTTTGGGGGACTTGTTCTGAATCTGGGGGACTTGTTTTGAGCTAGGGGAATTTTCAGAGCTTGGTGGACTTGTTTTGAGATTGGAGGACTTGTTCAGAGCTTGGAGGACTTGTTCAGGGCTTGGAGGACTTGTTCTCTTTCAGGAGCATTTGGTCTGTGATTGGAGAATTTGTTCTCTGCCTGGAGAACTTTCACTATATTTGGAGGACATGTTGAGAGCCTGGAGGACATGTTGAGAGCCTGGAGGACATGTTGAGAGCCTGGAGGACATGTTGAGAGCCTGGAGGACATGTTGAGAGCCTGGAGGACATGTTGAGAGCCTGGAGGACATGTTGAGAGCCTGGAGGACATGTTGAGAGCCTGGAGGACATGTTGAGAGCCTGGAGGACATGTTGAGAGCCTGGAGGACATGTTGACAGCCTGGAGGACATGTTGACAGCCTGGAGGACATGTTGACAGCCTGGAGGACATGTTCTCTTATCGGACCATTTGGTAAGTCATTGGGGGACTTGTTCTGTGCCTGGTGAACATGAGCTATGATGACTGGAGGACTTGTTTTGAGATTGGAGGACTTGTTTTGAGATTGGAGGACTTGTTTTGAGATTGGAGGACTTGTTTTGAGATTGGAGGACTTGTTTTGAGTTTGGTGGACTTGTTTTGAGATTGGAGGACTTGTTTTGAGATTGGAGGACTTGTTTTGAGATTGGTGGACTTGTTCTGAGTTTGATGTGGTTGTTCTGATATTTTAAGACTTGTTCAGAGTTTGGAGGACTTGTTCAGAGCTTGGAGGACTTGTTCTCTCTTAGGAGCATTTGGTCTGTGATTGGAGAATTTGTTCTTTGCCTGGAGAGCCTGCACTGTGATTGAAAAATTTTTTCTGGGCTTGGAGGAAATATTCTGAGTCTGGGGGACTTGTTCTGAATCTGGGGGACTTGTTTTGAGTTAGGGGAACTGTTCAGAGCTTGGAGGACTTGTTCAGAGCTTGGAGGACTTTTTCTCTTTTAGGAGCATTTGGTCTGTGATTGGAGAATTTGTTCTCTGCCTGGAGAACTTTCACTATATTTGGAGGACATGTTGAGAGCCTGGAGGACATGTTGAGAGCCTGGAGGACATGTTGAGAGCCTGGAGGACATGTTGAGAGCCTGGAGGACATGTTGAGAGCCTGGAGGACATGTTGAGAGCCTGGAGGACATGTTGAGAGCCTGGAGGACATGTTGACAGCCTGGAGGACATGTTCTCTTATCGGAGAATTTGGTAAGTCACTGGGGGACTTGTTCTGTGCCTGGTGAACATGAGCTATGATGACTGGAGGACTTGTTTTGAGATTGGAGGACTTGTTTTGAGATTGGAGGACTTGTTTTGAGATTGGAGGACTTGTTTTGAGATTGGAGGACTTGTTCTGAGTTTGATGTGGTTGTTCTGATATTTTAAGACTTGTTCAGAGTTTGGAGGACTTGTTCAGAGCTTGGAGGACTTGTTCTCTCTTAGGAGCATTTGGTCTGTGATTGGAGAATTTGTTCTTTGCCTGGAGAGCTTGCACTGTGTGTGAAAAAGTTTTTCTGGGCTTGGAGGAATTGTTCTGAGTTTGGGGGACTTGTTCTGAATCTGGGGGACTTGTTTTGAGTTAGGGGAATTGTTCAGAGGTTGGAGGACTTGTTCAGAGCTTGGAGGACTTGTTCTCTTTTAGGAGCATTTGGTCTGTGATTGGAGAATTTGTTCTCTGCCTGGAGAACTTTCACTATATTTGGAGGACATGTTGAGAGCCTGGAGGACATGTTGAGAGCCTGGAGGACATGTTGAGAGCCTGGAGGACATGTTGAGAGCCTGGAGGACATGTTGAGAGCCTGGAGGACATGTTGAGAGCCTGGAGGACATGTTGAGAGCCTGGAGGACATGTTGAGAGCCTGGAGGACATGTTGAGAGCCTGGAGGACATGTTGAGAGCCTGGAGGACATGTTCTCTTATCGGAGCATTTGGTAAGTCATTGGGGGACTTCTTCTGTGCCTGCTGAACATGAACTATGATGACTGGAGGACTTGTTTTGAGATTGGAGGACTTGTTTTGAGATTGGAGGACTTGTTTTGAGATTGGAGGACTTGTTTTGAGATTGGAGGACTTGTTTTGAGATTGGAGGACTTGTTTTGAGATTGGAGGACTTGTTTTGAGATTGGAGGACTTGTTCTGAGTTTGATGTGGTTGTTCTGATATTTTAAGAATTGTTCAGAGCTTGGAGGACTTGTTCAGGGCTTGGAGGACTTGTTCTCTTTTAGGAGCATTTGGTCTGTGATTGGAGAATTTGTTCTGTGCCTGGAGAGCTTGCACTGTGATTGAAAAATTTTTTCTGGGCTTGGAGGAATTGTTCTGAGTTTGGGGGACTTGTTCTGAATCTGGGGGACTTGTTTTGAGTTAGGGGAATTGTTCAGAGGTTGGAGGACTTGTTCAGAGCTTGGAGGACTTGTTCTCTTTTAGGAGCATTTGGTCTGTGATTGGAGAATTTGTTCTCTGCCTGGAGAACTTTCACTATATTTGGAGGACATGTTGAGAGCCTGGAGGACATGTTGAGAGCCTGGAGGACACGTTCTCTTATCGGAGCATTTGGTAAGTCATTGGGGGACTTGTTCTGTGCCTGGTGAACATGAACTATGATGACTGGAGGACTTGTTTTGAGATTGGAGGACTTGTTTTGAGATTGGAGGACTTGTTCTGAGTTTGATGTGGTTGTTCTGATATTTTAAGATTTGTTCAGAGCTTGGAGGACTTGTTCTCTTTTAGGAGCATTTGGTCTGTGATTGGAGAATTTGTTCTGTGCCTGGAGAGCTTGCACTGTTATTGAAAAAATTTTTTTCTGGGCTTGGAGGATTTGTTCTGAGTTTGGGGGACTTGTTCAGGGCTTGGAGGACTTGTTCAGGGCTTGGAGGACTTGTTCAGGGCTTGGAGGACTTGTTCAGGGCTTGGAGGACTTGTTCAGGGCTTGGAGGACTTGTTCAGGGCTTGGAGGACTTGTTCTCTTTTAGGAGCATTTTGTCTGTGATTGGAGAATTTGTTCTCTGCCTGGAGAACTTTCACTATATTTGGAGGACATGTTGAGAGCCTGGAGGACATGTTGAGAGCCTGGAGGACATGTTGAGAGCCTGGAGGACATGTTGAGAGCCTGGAGGACATGTTGAGAGCCTGGAGGACATGTTGAGAGCCTGGAGGACATGTTGAGAGCCTGGAGGACATGTTGAGAGCCTGGAGGACATGTTGAGAGCCTGGAGGACATGTTCTCTTATCGGAGCATTTGGTAAGTCATTGGGGGACTTGTTCTGTGCCTGGTGAACATGAACTATGATGACTGGAGGACTTGTTTTGAGATTGGAGGACTTGTTTTGAGATTGGAGGACTTGTTTTGAGATTGGAGGACTTGTTCTGAGTTTGATGTGGTTGTTCTGATATTTTAAGACTTGTTCAGAGCTTGGAGGACTTGTTCAGGGCTTGGAGGACTTGTTCTCTTTTAGGAGCATTTGGTCTGTGATTGGAGAACTTGTTCAGTGCCTGGAGAGCTTGCACTGTGCTTGAAAAATTTTTTCTGGGCTTGGAGGAATTGTTCTGAGTTTGGGGGACTTGTTCTGAATCTGGGGGACTTGTTTTGAGTTAGGGGAATTGTTCAGAGCTTGGAGGACTTCTTCAGAGCTTGGAGGACTTCTTCAGAGCTTGGAGGACTTCTTCAGAGCTTGGAGGACTTCTTCAGAGCTTGGAGGACTTGTTCAGGGCTTGGAGGACTTGTTTTCTTTTAGGAGCATTTGGTCTGTGAATGGAGAACTTGTTCTCTGCCTGGAGAACTTTCACTATATTTGGGCGATATGTTGAGAGCCTGGAGGACATGTTGAGAGCCTGGAGGACATGTTGAGATCCTGGAGGACATGGTCTCTTATCGGAGCATTTGTTAAGTCATTGGGGGACTTGTTCTGTGCCTGGTGAACATGAACTATGATGACTGGAGGACTTGTTTTGAGATTGGAGGACTTGTTTTGAGATTGGAGGACTTGTTTTGAGATTGGAGGACTTGTTTTGAGATTGGAGGACTTGTTCTGAGTTTGATGTGGTTGTTCTGATATTTTAAGACTTGTTCAGAGCTTGGAGGACTTGTTCAGGGCTTGGAGGACTTGTTCTCTTTTAGGAGCATTTGGTCTGTGATTGGAGAATTTGTTCTGTGCCTGGAGAGCTTGCACTGTGATTGAAAAATTTTTTCTGGGCTTGGAGGAATTGTTCTGAGTTTGGGGGACTTGTTCTGAATCTGGGGGACTTGTTTTGAGTTAGGGGAATTGTTCAGAGGTTGGAGGACTTGTTCAGAGCTTGGAGGACTTGTTCTCTTTTAGGAGCATTTGGTCTGTGATTGGAGAATTTGTTCTCTGCCTGGAGAACTTTCACTATATTTGGAGGACATGTTGAGAGCCTGGAGGACATGTTGAGAGCCTGGAGGACATGTTGAGAGCCTGGAGGACACGTTCTCTTATCGGAGCATTTGGTAAGTCATTGGGGGACTTGTTCTGTGCCTGGTGAACATGAACTATGATGACTGGAGGACTTGTTTTGAGATTGGAGGACTTGTTTTGAGATTGGAGGACTTGTTTTGAGATTGGAGGACTTGTTCTGAGTTTGATGTGGTTGTTCTGATATTTTAAGATTTGTTCAGAGCTTGGAGGACTTGTTCTCTTTTAGGAGCATTTGGTCTGTGATTGGAGAATTTGTTCTGTGCCTGGAGAGCTTGCACTGTTATTGAAAAAATTTTTTTCTGGGCTTGGAGGATTTGTTCTGAGTTTGGGGGACTTGTTCTGAATCTGGGGGACTTGTTCAGGGCTTGGAGGACTTGTTCAGGGCTTGGAGGACTTGTTCAGGGCTTGGAGGACTTGTTCAGGGCTTGGAGGACTTGTTCAGGGCTTGGAGGACTTGTTCTCTTTTAGGAGCATTTTGTCTGTGATTGGAGAATTTGTTCTCTGCCTGGAGAACTTCCACTATATTTGGAGGACATGTTGAGAGCCTGGAGGACATGTTGAGAGCCTGGAGGACATGTTGAGAGCCTGGAGGACATGTTGAGAGCCTGGAGGACATGTTGAGAGCCTGGAGGACATGTTGAGAGCCTGGAGGACATGTTGAGAGCCTGGAGGACATGTTGAGAGCCTGGAGGACATGTTGAGAGCCTGGAGGACATGTTGAGAGCCTGGAGGACATGTTCTCTTATCGGAGCATTTGGTAAGTCATTGGGGGACTTGTTCTGTGCCTGGTGAACATGAACTATGATGACTGGAGGACTTGTTTTGAGATTGGAGGACTTGTTTTGAGATTGGAGGACTTGTTTTGAGATTGGAGGACTTGTTTTGAGATTGGAGGACTTGTTTTGAGATTGGAGGACTTGTTTTGAGATTGGAGGACTTGTTCTGAGTTTGATGTGGTTGTTCTGATATTTTAAGACTTGTTCAGAGGTTGGAGGACTTGTTCTCTTTTAGGAGCATTTGGTCTGTGATTGGAGAATTTGTTCTGTGCCTGGAGAGCTTGCACTGTTATTGAAAAAATATTTTTCTGGGCTTGGAGGATTTGTTCTGAGTTTGGGGGACTTGTTCTGAATCTGGGGGACTTGTTCAGGGCTTGGAGGACTTGTTCAGGGCTTGGAGGACTTGTTCAGGGCTTGGAGGACTTGTTCAGGGCTTGGAGGACTTGTTCAGGGCTTGGAGGACTTGTTCTCTTTTAGGAGCATTTTGTCTGTGATTGGAGAATTTGTTCTCTGCCTGGAGAACTTTCACTATATTTGGAGGACATGTTGAGAGCCTGGAGGACATGTTGAGAGCCTGGAGGACATGTTGAGAGCCTGGAGGACATGTTGAGAGCCTGGAGGACATGTTGAGAGCCTGGAGGACATGTTGAGAGCCTGGAGGACATGTTCTCTTATCGGAGCATTTGGTAAGTCATTGGGGGACTTGTTCTGTGCCTGGTGAACATGAACTATGATGACTGGAGGACTTGTTTTGAGATTGGAGGACTTGTTTTGAGATTGGAGGACTTGTTTTGAGATTGGAGGACTTGTTCTGAGTTTGATGTGGTTGTTCTGATATTTTAAGACTTGTTCAGAGCTTGGAGGACTTGTTCAGGGCTTGGAGGACTTGTTCTCTTTTAGGAGCATTTGGTCTGTGATTGGAGAACTTGTTCTCTGCCTGGAGAACTTTCACTATATTTGGGCGATATGTTGAGAGTCTGGAGGACATGTTGAGAGCCTGGAGGACATGTTGAGAGCCTGGAGGACATGTTGAGATCCTGGAGGACATGGTCTCTTATCGGAGCATTTGTTAAGTCATTGGGGGACTTGTTCTGTGCCTGGTGAACATGAACTATGATGACTGGAGGACTTGTTTTGAGATTGGAGGACTTGTTTTGAGATTGGAGGACTTGTTTTGAGATTGGAGGACTTGTTCTGAGTTTGATGTGGTTGTTCTGATATTTTAAGACTTGTTCAGAGCTTGGAGGACTTGTTCAGGGCTTGGAGGACTTGTTCTCTTTTAGGAGCATTTGGTCTGTGATTGGAGAATTTGTTCTGTGCCTGGAGAGCTTGCACTGTGATTGAAAAATTTTTTCTGGGCTTGGAGGAATTGTTCTGAGTTTGGGGGACTTGTTCTGAATCTGGGGGACTTGTTTTGAGTTAGGGGAATTGTTCAGAGGTTGGAGGACTTGTTCAGAGCTTGGAGGACTTGTTCTCTTTTAGGAGCATTTGGTCTGTGATTGGAGAATTTGTTCTCTGCCTGGAGAACTTTCACTATATTTGGAGGACATGTTGAGAGCCTGGAGGACATGTTGAGAGCCTGGAGGACATGTTGAGAGCCTGGAGGACACGTTCTCTTATCGGAGCATTTGGTAAGTCACTGGGGGACTTGTTCTGTGCCTGGTGAACATGAACTATGATGACTGGAGGACTTGTTTTGAGATTGGAGGACTTGTTTTGAGATTGGAGGACTTGTTCTGAGTTTGATGTGGTTGTTCTGATATTTTAAGATTTGTTCAGAGCTTGGAGGACTTGTTCTCTTTTAGGAGCATTTGGTCTGTGATTGGAGAATTTGTTCTGTGCCTGGAGAGCTTGCACTGTTATTGAAAAAATTTTTTTCTGGGCTTGGAGGACTTGTTCTGAATCTGGGGGACTTGTTCAGGGCTTGGAGGACTTGTTCAGGGCTTGGAGGACTTGTTCAGGGCTTGGAGGACTTGTTCAGGGCTTGGAGGACTTGTTCTCTTTTAGGAGCATTTTGTCTGTGATTGGAGAATTTGTTCTCTGCCTGGAGAACTTTCACTATATTTGGAGGACATGTTGAGAGCCTGGAGGACATGTTGAGAGCCTGGAGGACATGTTGAGAGCCTGGAGGACATGTTGAGAGCCTGGAGGACGTGTTGAGAGCCTGGAGGACATGTTGAGAGCCTGGAGGACATGTTCTCTTATCGGAGCATTTGGTAAGTCATTGGGGGACTTGTTCTGTGCCTGGTGAACATGAACTATGATGACTGGAGGACTTGTTTTGAGATTGGAGGACTTGTTTTGAGATTGGAGGACTTGTTTTGAGATTGGAGGACTTGTTCTGAGTTTGATGTGGTTGTTCTGATATTTTAAGACTTGTTCAGAGCTTGGAGGACTTGTTCTCTTTTAGGAGCATTTGGTCTGTGATTGGAGAATTTGTTCTGTGCCTGGAGAGCTTGCACTGTTATTGAAAAAATATTTTTCTGGGCTTGGAGGATTTGTTCTGAGTTTGGGGGACTTGTTCTGAATCTGGGGGACTTGTTCAGGGCTTGGAGGACTTGTTCAGGGCTTGGAGGACTTGTTCAGGGCTTGGAGGACTTGTTCAGGGCTTGGAGGACTTGTTCTCTTTTAGGAGCATTTTGTCTGTGATTGGAGAATTTGTTCTCTGCCTGGAGAACTTTCACTATATTTGGAGGACATGTTGAGAGCCTGGAGGACATGTTGAGAGCCTGGAGGACATGTTGAGAGCCTGGAGGACATGTTGAGAGCCTGGAGGACATGTTGAGAGCCTGGAGGACATGTTGAGAGCCTGGAGGACATGTTGAGAGCCTGGAGGACATGTTGAGAGCCTGGAGGACATGTTGAGAGCCTGGAGGACATGTTGAGAGCCTGGAGGACATGTTCTCTTATCGGAGCATTTGGTAAGTCATTGGGGGACTTGTTCTGTGCCTGGTGAACATGAACTATGATGACTGGAGGACTTGTTTTGAGATTGGAGGACTTGTTTTGAGATTGGAGGACTTGTTTTGAGATTGGAGGACTTGTTCTGAGTTTTATGTGGTTGTTCTGATATTTTAAGACTTGTTCAGAGCTTGGAGGACTTGTTCAGGGCTTGGAGGACTTGTTCTCTTTTAGGAGCATTTGGTCTGTGATTGGAGAACTTGTTCAGTGCCTGGAGAGCTTGCACTGTGCTTGAAAAATTTTTTCTGGGCTTGGAGGAATTGTTCTGAGTTTGGGGGACTTGTTCTGAATCTGGGGGACTTGTTTTGAGTTAGGGGAATTGTTCAGAGGTTGGAGGACTTGTTCAGAGCTTGGAGGACTTGTTCTCTTTTAGGAGCATTTGGTCTGTGATTGGAGAATTTGTTCTCTGCCTGGAGAACTTTCACTATATTTGGAGGACATGTTGAGAGCCTGGAGGACATGTTGAGAGCCTGGAGGACATGTTGAGAGCCTGGAGGACATGTTGAGAGCCTGGAGGACATGTTGAGAGCCTGGAGGACATGTTGAGAGCCTGGAGGACATGTTGAGAGCCTGGAGGACATGTTGAGAGCCTGGAGGACATGTTGAGAGCCTGGAGGACATGTTCTCTTATCGGAGCATTTGGTAAGTCATTGGGGGACTTGTTCTGTGCCTGGTGAACATGAACTATGATGACTGGAGGACTTGTTTTGAGATTGGAGGACTTGTTTTGAGATTGGAGGACTTGTTTTGAGATTGGAGGACTTGTTTTGAGATTGGAGGACTTGCTCTGAGTTTGATGTGGTTGTTCTGATATTTTAAGACTTGTTCAGAGCTTGTAGGACTTGTTCTCTTTTAGGAGCATTTGGTCTGTGATTGGAGAATTTGTTCTGTGCCTGGAGAGCTTGCACTGTTATTGAAAAATTTTTTCTGGGCTTGGAGGATTTGTTCTGAGTTTGGGGGACTTGTTCTGAATCTGGGGGACTTGTTTTGAGATAGGGGAATTGTTCAGAGCTTGGATGACTTGTTCAGGGCTTGGAGGACTTGTTCTCTTTTAGGAGCATTTGGTCTGTGATTGGAGAATTTGTTCTCTGCCTGGAGAACTTTCACTATATTTGGAGGACATGTTGAGAGCCTGGAGGACATGTTGAGAGCCTGGAGGACATGTTGAGAGCCTGGAGGACATGTTGAGAGCCTGGAGGACATGTTGAGAGCCTGGAGGACATGTTGAGAGCCTGGAGGACATGTTGAGAGCCTGGAGGACATGTTGAGAGCCTGGAGGACATGTTCTCTTATCGGAGCATTTGGTAAGTCATTGGGGGACTTGTTCTGTGCCTGGTGAACATGAACTATGATGACTGGAGGACTTGTTTTGAGATTGGAGGACTTGTTTTGAGATTGGAGGACTTGTTTTGAGATTGGAGGACTTGTTCTGAGTTTGATGTGGTTGTTCTGATATTTTAAGACTTGTTCAGAGCTTGGAGGACTTGTTCTCTTTTAGGAGCATTTGGTCTGTGATTGGAGAATTTGTTCTGTGCCTGGAGAGCTTGCACTGTTATTGAAAAAATTTTTTTCTGGGCTTGGAGGATTTGTTCTGAGTTTGGGGGACTTGTTCTGAATCTGGGGGACTTGTTCAGGGCTTGGAGGACTTGTTCAGGGCTTGGAGGACTTGTTCAGGGCTTGGAGGACTTGTTCAGGGCTTGGAGGACTTGTTCAGGGCTTGGAGGACTTGTTCTCTTTTAGGAGCATTTGGTCTGTGATTGGAGAATTTGTTCTCTGCCTGGAGAACTTTCACTATATTTGGAGGACATGTTGAGAGCCTGGAGGACATGTTGAGAGCCTGGGGGACATGTTGAGAGCCTGGAGGACATGTTGAGAGCCTGGAGGACATGTTGAGAGCCTGGAGGACATGTTGAGAGCCTGGAGGACATGTTGAGAGCCTGGAGGACATGTTGAGAGCCTGGAGGACATGTTGAGAGCCTGGAGGACATGTTGAGAGCCTGGAGGACATGTTCTCTTATCGGAGAATTTGGTAAGTCATTGGGGGACTTGTTCTGTGCCTGGTGAACATGAGCTATGATGACTGGAGGACTTGTTTTGAGATTGGAGGACTTGTTTTGAGATTGGAGGACTTGTTTTGAGATTGGAGGACTTGTTTTGAGATTGGAGGACTTGTTTTGAGATTGGTGGACTTGTTTTGAGATTGGAGGACTTGTTTTGAGATTGGAGGACTTGTTCTGAGTTTGATGTGGTTGTTCTGATATTTTAAGACTTGTTCAGAGTTTGGAGGACTTGTTCAGAGCTTGGAGGACTTGTTCTCTTTTAGGAGCATTTGGTCTGTGATTGGAGAATTTGTTCTGTGCCTGGAGAGCTTGCACTGTGAGTGAAAAATTTTTTCAGGGCTTGGAGGAATTGTTCTGAGTCTGGGGGACTTGTTCTGAATCTGGGGGACTTGTTTTGACCTAGGGGAATTGTTCAGAGCTTGGAGGACTTGTTCAGGGCTTGGAGGACTTGTTCTCTTTTAGGAGCATTTTGTCTGTGATTGGAGAATTTGTTCTCTGCCTGGAGAACTTTCACTATATTTGGAGGACATGTTGAGAGCCTGGAGGACATGTTGAGAGCCTGGAGGACATGTTGAGAGCCTGGAGGACATGTTGAGAGCCTGGAGGACATGTTGAGAGCCTGGAGGACATGTTGAGAGCCTGGAGGACATGTTGAGAGCCTGGAGGACATGTTGAGAGCCTGGAGGACATGTTGAGAGCCTGGAGGACATGTTGAGAGCCTGGAGGACATGTTGAGAGCCTGGAGGACATGTTGAGAGCCTGGAGGACATGTTCTCTTATCGGAGCATTTGGTAAGTCATTGGGGGACTTGTTCTGTGCCTGGTGAACATGAACTATGATGACTGGAGGACTTGTTTTGAGATTGGAGGACTTGTTTTGAGATTGGAGGACTTGTTTTGAGATTGGAGGACTTGTTCTGAGTTTGATGTGGTTGTTCTGATATTTTAAGACTTGTTCAGAGCTTGGAGGACTTGTTCTCTTTTAGGAGCATTTGGTCTGTGATTGGAGAATTTGTTCTGTGCCTGGAGAGCTTGCACTGTTATTGAAAAAATTTTTTTCTGGCCTTGGAGGATTTGTTCTGAGTTTGGGGGACTTGTTCTGAATCTGGGGGACTTGTTCAGGGCTTGGAGGACTTGTTCAGGGCTTGGAGGACTTGTTCAGGGCTTGGAGGACTTGTTCAGGGCTTGGAGGACTTGTTCAGGGCTTGGAGGACTTGTTCAGGGCTTGGAGGACTTGTTCTCTTTTAGGAGCATTTTGTCTGTGATTGGAGAATTTGTTCTCTGCCTGGAGAACTTTCACTATATTTGGAGGACATGTTGAGAGCCTGGAGGACATGTTGAGAGCCTGGAGGACATGTTGAGAGCCTGGAGGACATGTTGAGAGCCTGGAGGACATGTTGAGAGCCTGGAGGACATGTTGAGAGCCTGGAGGACATGTTGAGAGCCTGGAGGACATGTTGAGAGCCTGGAGGACATGTTGAGAGCCTGGAGGACATGTTGAGAGCCTGGAGGACATGTTCTCTTATCGGAGCATTTGGTAAGTCATTGGGGGACTTGTTCTGTGCCTGGTGAACATGAACTATGATGACTGGAGGACTTGTTTTGAGATTGGAGGACTTGTTTTGAGTTTGGTGGACTTGTTTTGAGATTGGAGGACTTGTTTTGAGATTGGAGGACTTGTTTTGAGATTGGAGGACTTGTTCTGAGTTTGATGTGGTTGTTCTGATATTTTAAGACTTGTTCAGAGTTTGGAGGACTTGTTCAGAGCTTGGAGGACTTGTTCTCTTTTAGGAGCATTTGGTCTGTGATTGGAGAATTTGTTCTGTGCCTGGAGAGCTTGCACTGTGAGTGAAAAATTTTTTCAGGGCTTGGAGGAATTGTTCTGAGTCTGGGGGACTTGTTCTGAATCTGGGGGACTTGTTTTGAGTTAGGGGAATTGTTCAGAGCTTGGAGGACTTGTTCAGAGCTTGGAGCACTTTTTCTCTTTTAGCAGCATTTGGTCTGTGATTGGAGAATTTGTTCTCTGCCTGGAGAACTTTCACTATATTTGGAGGACATGTTGAGAGCCTGGAGGACATGTTGAGAGCCTGGAGGACATGTTGAGAGCCTGGAGGACATGTTGAGAGCCTGGAGGACATGTTGAGAGCCTGGAGGACATGTTGAGAGCCTGGAGGACATGTTGAGAGCCTGGAGGACATGTTGAGAGCCTGGAGGACATGTTGAGAGCCTGGAGGACATGTTGAGAGCCTGGAGGACATGTTGAGAGCCTGGAGGACATGTTGAGAGCCTGGAGGACATGTTGAGAGCCTGGAGAACATGTTGAGAGCCTGGAGGACATGTTCTCTTCTCGGATCATTTGGTATGTCATTGGGGGACTTGTTCTGTGCTTGGTGAACATGAACTATGATGAGATTGGAGGATTTGTTTTGAGATTGGAGGACTTGTTTTGAGATTGGAGGACTTGTTTTGAGATTGGAGGACTTGTTTTGCGATTGGAGGACTTGTTTTGCGATTGGAGGACTTGTTCTGAGTTTGATGTGTTGTTCTGATATTTTAGGACTTTTACAGAGCTTGGAGGACTTGTTCAGAGCTTGGAGGATTTGTTCTGAGTTTGGAGGATTTGTTCAGAGGATGAGGGACTTGTTCAGAGCCTGGAGGGGGACTTGTTCAGAGCTTGGAGGGGGACTTGTTCAGAGCTTGGAGGGGGACTTGTTCAGAGCTTAGAGAACTTGTTCTCTTATTGGAGCATTTGGTATGTGATTGGAGGAATTGTTCTATGCCTGGAGAACTTGTACTATGTTTGGAGGGCTTATTCAGAGCTTGGTGGGCTTGTTCAGAGGATGAAGGACTTGTTCACAGCTCGGAGGACTTGCTTGTTCACAGCTCGGAGGACTTGCTTGTTCACAGCTCGGAGGACTTGCTTGTTCACAGCTCAGAGGACTTGCTTGTTCACAGCTCGGAGGACTTGCTTGTTCACAGCTCGGAGGACTTGCTTGTTCACAGCTCGGAGGACTTGCTTGTTCACAGCTCGGAGGACTTGCTTGTTCACAGCTCAGGGGACATGTTTTGAGCTCAGAGGACTTGTTCAGAGCTCGGAGGACTTGTTCAGAGCTTGGAGGTTATGTTGAGAGCTTGGAGAATTTTTTCTCTTATCGGAGCATTTGGTATGTGATTGGGGGACTTGTTCTATGCCTGGAGAACTTGTACTATGATTGGAGGGCCTGTTCAGAGGTTGGAGGAGTTGTTCAGAGGTTGGAGGAGTTGTTCAGAGCTTGGTGGACAGGGTGAGAGCTTGGAGGACAGGGTGAGAGCCTGGAGGACATGTTGAGAGCCTGGAGGACATGTTGAGAGCCTGGAGGACATGTTGAGAGCCTGGAGGACATGTTCTCTTATCGGAGCATTTGGTCTGTTATTGGGGGAATTGTTCTGTGCCTGGAGATCTTGCACTATGATTGGAGGACTTGAGATTGGAGGACGTCTTTTGAGATTGGAGGACGTGTTTTGAGATAGATTGGAGGACGTGTTTTGAGATTGGAGGACGTGTTTTGAGATTGATGTGGTTGTTCTGAGTTTGTAGGACTTGTTCAGAGGTTGGAGAACTTGCACTGTGATTGGAGGAATTGCTCTGAGTTTGGAGGACTTGTTCAGAGGTTGGAGGTCTTGTTCAGGGTTTGGAAGACTTGTTCAAAGTTTGGAGGTCTTGTTCATGGGTTGGAAGACTTGTTCAGGGGTTGGAAGACTTGTTCAGGGGTTGGAGGTCTTCTTGTTCTGCTCTTGGAGGACTTGTACTGTGATTAGAGAATTTGGTCTTTTATTAGAGAAGTTTTTCCATGGTTGGAGGATTGTTCTGAAATTGCCTGAGTTTTTTTGAGTTTGGAGCACATGTTCTGAGATTGGTGGTCTTTTTCTGCGATTGGTGGATTTGTTGTGATTTTGGAGGACTTGTTCTGAGTTTGGGGGACTTGTTCTGAGAGTGTAGGACATGTTCTGAGAGTAGAGGATATGTGCTGAGATTTAAGAACTTGTTCTTAGATTGGAGGACATTTTCTGATTTTGCAGGACATGTTCTGAGTTCGGAGGACTTGTCCTGAGTTCGGAGGACTTGTCCTCAGATTCCGAGACTAAGGCACTGTTTCATCCACAGAGTCTCAGACCTGCAGTCTCAGCCTCACAGTACCAGCTGCTGAGTCTGTGTGAGTATTGGCTCCGAAGTCCGAGGCCCGTAGTCTCAGCCACCATGTCAGCCACAGAGTGTAAATTATAGAGTGTCGGTGACCCAGTGTGATATTCGAAATCTGAGTCGAAGAGTCTGAGCCCCAGAGTCTCAGTCACAGTGTCAGCCCCAAAGCCCGAAGCCCAGTGCCTTAGCCCTGGAGTTTCAGCGCCAGAAGCTCAGCCGCAGAGTATTAGCCGCAGTCTCAGCTCAGTGTATGTGCCCTGGAATCTTAGCCACAGAGTCTGAGCCATAGAGTCTCAGCTCCAGTGTCAGCCTCAGAGTGTGAAGCCCAGAGTCTTAGAGTCTCGGCAGCAGCCTCAGCCACAGAGTGTGAGGCTCAAAGCATCAGCTCCAAAGTTTGAGGCCCAGAGTCTAAAGGCCTTGTTTAATCCACAGACTCTCAGCCACAGAGTCTCAGCCACAGTCTCTGATACAGAGTGTACAAAAGTATCGGCTCTGAAGTCTGAGGCCCAGAGTCTCAGCTGTAGAGTGTACATTACAGAGTCTCGGTCACACAGTCTGACTATCAAAGTCTGAGACCCAGAGTCTCAGCCCCAGAGTCTCAACTGCAGTCTCAGCCCCAAAGTCCAAACCCCAGAGCCTTAGCCCTGGAATGTCAGCCCCAGAGCCTCAGCCGTGGAGTTTCAGCTGCAGAGTCTGAGCCACGGAGTATCAGCAGCAGTCTCAGCTCTGAGTATGGGCCCCGGAGTCTTAGCCACAGAGTCTGAGGTGCAGAATCTCAGCTCAAGTGTCAGCCCCAGAGTCTGAATCCAAGAGTCTTAGACATAGGGTCTCAGCAGCAGCTTCAGCAACAGAGTCTGAGGCTGAAAGCATCAGCTTCAAAGTACGAGGCCTAGAGTCTAAGCCCTTGTTTCATCCACAGAGTCTGAGCCACAGAGTCTGAGAGTATCAGCTCCGAAGTCTGAGGCCCGGAGCCTCAGCCACCGTGTCAGCCACAGAGTTTACATTACAGAGTCTCTGTCACAGAGTCTTGAGATTTGAAGTCTGAGACTCAGAATATGAGCCGCAGAGTCTCAGCTGCAGTCTGAGCCCCAAACCCCGAACCCCAGAGCCTCAGCGCCGGAGTCTCAGGCACAGTTTCAGCTCAGTGTATGGGCCCCGGAGTCTGAGCCACAGAGTCTGAGCCACAGAGTCTCAGCTCAAGCATCCGCCCCAGAGTCTGAAGCCCAGAGTCTTAGATATAGTCTCAGCAGCAGCCTCAGCCACAGAGTCTGAGTCTGAGAGTATCAGCTCCGAAGTCTGAGGCCCGGAGCCTCAGCCACCATGTCAGCCACAGAGTTTACATTACAGAGTCTCTGTCACAGAGTCTGAGATTTGAAGTCTGAGACTCAGAATATGAGCCTCAGAGTCTCAGCTGCAGTCTGAGCCCCAAACCCCGAACCCCAGAATATCAGCCCCAGAGTCTCAGGTGCACAGTATCAGCCACAGTTTCAGCTCAGAGTATGGGCCCTGGAGTCTTAGCTGCAGACTCTGAGCCACAGAGTCTCAGCTCAAGTGTCAGCCCCAGAGTCTGAAGCCCAGAGTTTTAGACATAGTCTCAGCAGCAGCCTCAGCCACAGAGTCTGAGTCTGAAAGCATCAGCTCCAAAGTTTGACATCTAGAGTCTAAGGCACTGTTTCATCCACAGTCTCAGCCACAGAGTCCGAGAGTATGAGCTCCAAAGTCTGAGGCCCAGAGTCTCAGCCACCGTGTCAGCCACAGAGTCTAAACTGCAGAGTCTCTGTCACAGAGTCTGAGATTCAAGGTCTGAGCCACAGAGTCTCAGCCACAGTCTCAGCCCCAAAGCCTGAACCCCAGAGCCTTAGCCCCAGAATCTCAGGTGCAGAGTATCAGCCGAAGAGTCTCAGCTGCAGAGTATCAGCTACAGTCTCAGGTCAGAGTATGGGCCCTGGATTCTTAGCCAGAGTCTCAGCTCAAGTGTCAGCCCCAGAGCCTGAATTCCAGAGTCTTAGACATTGAGTCTCAGCAGCCGCCTCAGCCAGAGTCTGAGTCTGAAACTATCAGCTCCAAAGTTTGAGGCCTAGAGTCTAAGGCACTGTTTCATCTACTGAGTCTCAGCCACACAGTCTCAGTCTCACAGTCCCAGCTACAGCATCTGAGTGTGAGTATCAGCTCTGAAGTCTGAGGCCCAGAGTCTCAGCCATCATCTCAGCCACAGAGTCTAAATTAAAGAGTCTCAGTCACAGAGTCTAAATTAAAGAGTCTCAGTCACAGAGTCTGCGATTCAAAATCTGAGACCCAGAGTCTCAGCCCCAAAGCCTGAACCCCAGAGTCTTAGCCCCAGAGTCTCAGCCCCAGTGCCAGGTCAGAGTATGAGCACTGGCGTCTTAGCCACAGAGTCTGAGTCACAGAGTCTTAGCTGCAGTCTCTGCCCCAGAGTCTGAAGCCTGGAGTCTTAGCCACAGTCTCAGCCCTAAAGTCTGAATCCCAGAGTTGTAGCTACAGAGTCTCAGCTCCAAAGTCTGAATTCCATAGTCTTAGCCACAGAGTCTCAGCAACATTCTCAGCCACAGATTCTGACTCTGAGAGTATGAGTTCCAAAGACTCAGGCCCAGAGTCTCAGTCACCGTCGCAGCCACAGAGTTTCAGACGCAGCCTCAGCCGGAGTCTTTAGCCACAGAGTCTGAATCCCAGATTCTCAGCCCCACTGTGAGCCCTTGAGTCTCAGTCCCTAAATCTCAGCTTCAAAGTCTGAATCTCTGAGTCTCACCCATCCAAGCCAGAGAAAGACAAGCAGAAAATAAAAACCACGGAGAACCCACGAAGCAAACGATGAGCAGGTATGGAAGAGCCAAGACACTTACCAAGCAGCCAGGGACCAGCTTTGGTGCAGATAGGGAGCAGGACAGAACCAGATCCAAGCACGGCAAAGAGCCAGCTGTGGCTTATCAGGGTGCCCCTCCCCTGCCCCAACCCATTGAGGGAGGGGTTGTGGGTGGGGCCGGTGGTATATGAGGTACAGCTTGTGCTCTGGGAGCTGTTCTGAGGTTCAGCTCTTCTCAGGGTAAGTTCTCTGGTGTTAGCTCAGGTTTTGTGGCCTTAGAGCTTGGTAGTCTGTTTAAAGTGTGATTATTGGGGCTTTTTTCAAATGCTCTCATCTCAGTTAAGATCTCCCGGTCACATTAAGACTTACTAGCATGTGCAGTAGTAAGTATTTTTGCATAGAGTATTTTTAGGCGTGTCATGGGCTCAGCAGCAGCAGTCATTTTTCTCTTTTGTAGTAGCTTCAGCAGTGCTGTGTTTTCGACTTCTGAATTTTTCTGTGATGGGGGAATTTGGTGTATGGCTAGAGAACTTGTTTTGTGATTGTAGAATTTGGTCTGAGATTGCAGAAATTATTGTGTGATTGGAGAATTTGTTTTGTGATTGGAGAATTTGGTCTTTAACTGTAGAAATTGATCTGTGATTGAAGAACTTTTTCTGTGACTGGAGAATTTAGTAAAAGACTGGGAAAAATATTCTGTGAGGGGAGAGCTTGATCTGTGACGGGAGAACTTCTGTAATTGGAGAAATTCGTTTAAGATTGTAGATCTTGTTATTTGATGGGGGAACGTGTTCTGTGATTTCAGAACTTAAGTTATGGGGGAACTTGTTCTGTGATGGGGGAACTTGTTCTTTGATTTGAGGACCTGTGTTATGAGGGAACATGTTCTGTGATGGGGTAACTAGTTCTTTGATTTGAGAACCTGTGGTGTGGGGGAACATCTTCTTTGATTTGAGAACCTGTGTTATGGGGAAACTTGCTCTGTGATGGGGGAACTTGTTATTTTAATTGAGGACCTGTGTTATGGGGAAACTTGTTCTGTGATGGGGGAACTTGTTCTTTGATTTCAGGACCTGTGTTATGGGGGAACTTGTTCTTTGATTTCAGGACCTGTGTTATGGGGGAACTTGTTCTTTGATTTCAGGACCTGTGTGATGGGGGAACTTGTTCTTTGATTTGAGGACCTGTGTTATGGGGGAACTAGTTCTTTGATTTGAGAACCTGTGTTATAGGGGAACTTGCTCTTTGATTTGAGGACCTGTGTGGTGGGGGAACTTGTTCTGTGATGGTGGGACTTGTTCTTTGATTTGAGAACCTGTGTGATGGGGGAACTTGGTCTGTGATGATGGGACCTGTTCTTAGATTTGAGAACCTGTGTGATGGGGGAACTTGTTCTATAATGGGGGAACTTGTTCTTTAATTTGAGGACCTGTGTGATGGGGGATCTTGTTCTGTGGTGGGGGAACTTGTCCTTTGATTTGAGGACCTGAGTGATGTTGGAACTTGTTCTTTGATTTGAGGACCTGTGTTGTGGGGGAACTTGTTCTGTGATGGGGGAACTTGTACTTTGATTTGAGGACCTGTGTGATGGGGGAACTTGGTCTGTGATGATGGGACTTGTTCTTAGATTTGACGACCTGTGTGATGGGGGAACTTGTTCTTTGATTTGAGGACCTGTGTGATGGGGGAACTTGTACTTTGATTTGAGAACCTGTGTGATGGGGGAACTTGGTCTGTGATGGTGGGACTTGTTCTTTGATTTGAGGACCTGTGTTATGGTGTAACTTGTTTTGTGATGGGGGAACTTGTACTTTGATTTGAGAACCTGTGTGATGGGGGAACTTGATCTGTGATGATGGGACTTGTTCTTAGATTTGAGGACCTGTGTGATGGGGGAACTTGTTCTGTGATGGGGGAACTTGTACTTTGATTTGAGGACCTGTGTGATGGGGGAACTTGGTCTGTGATGATGGGACTTGTTCTTAGATTTGAGGACCTGTGTGATGGGGGAACTTGTTCTTTGATTTGAGGACCTGTGTGATGGGGGAACTTGTACTTTGATTTGAGAACCTGTGTGATGGGGGAACTTGGTCTGTGATGGTGGGACTTGTTCTTTGATTTGAGGACCTGTGTTATGGTGTAACTTGTTTTGTGATGGGGGAACTTGTACTTTGATTTGAGAACCTGTGTGATGGGGGAACTTGATCTGTGATGATGGGTCTTGTTCTTAGATTTGAGGACCTGTGTGATAGGGGAACTTGTTCTTTGATGGGGGAACTTGTTCTATGATTTGAGAACCTGAGTTATGGGGGAACTTGTTTTGTGATGGGGGAACTTGTACTTTGATTTGAGAACCAGTGTTAGGGGGGAACTTGGTCTTTGATTTGAGAACCTTTGTTATGGGGGAACTTGTTCTTTGATTTGAGAACCTGTGTGATGGGGGAACATGTTCTGTGATGGGGGAACTTGTTCGTTTATTTGAGGACCTGTGTGATGGGGGAACTTGTTCTTTGATTTGAGGACCTGTGTTATGGGGGGTATTTTTCTGTAATGGGGGAACTTGTTCTTTGATTTGAGGACCTGTGTTATGGGGGAACTTGTTCTTTGATTTGAGAACCTGTGTGATGGGGGAACATGTTCTGTGATGGGGGAACTTGTTCGTTTATTTGAGGACCTGTGTGCTGGGGGAACTTGTTCTTTGATTTGAGGACCTGTGTTATGGGGGATATTGTTCTGTAATGGGGGAACTTGTTCTTTGATTTGAGGACCTGTGTTATGGGGGAACATGCTCTGTGATGGGGGAACTTGTTCTGGGATTTGAGGCCCTGTGTGATGGGGGAACTTGTTCTGTGATTTGAGGGCCTGTGTTATGGGGGAACTTGTACTTTGATTTGAGTACCTGTGTGATGGGGGAACTTGTTCTGTGGTGGGGGAAATTTTCTTTGATTTGAGAACCTGTGTGATGGGGGAACATGTTCTGTAATGGGGGAACTAGTTCTTTGATTTTAGAACCTTTGTTATAGGGGAACTTGTTCTTTGAGTTGAGGACCTGTGTGGTGGGGGAACTTGTTCTGTGATGGTGGGACTTGTTCTTTGATTTGAGAACCTGTGTGATGGGGGAACTTGGTCTGTGATGATGGGACCTGTTCTTAGATTTGAGAACCTGTGTGATGGGGGAACTTGTTCTTTGATGGAGGAACTTGTTCTTTGATTGGAGGACCTGTGTTATGGGGGAATTAGTTCTTTGATTTGAGGACCTGTGTGATGGGGGAACTTGTTCTTTGATTTGAGGACCTTTGTTATGGGGGAACTTGTTCTTTGATTTGAGGACCTGTGTGATGGGGGAACTTGGACTGTGATGGGGGAACTTGTTCTTTGATTTGAGAACCTGTGTGATGGGGGAACTTGGTCTGTGATGGGGGAACTTGTTCTTTGATTTGAGGACCTGTGTGATGGGGGAACTTCGTCTGTGATGGTGGGACTTGTCCTTTGATTTGAGGACCTGTGTCATGGGGGAACTTGGTCTGTGATGGTGGGCCTTGTCCTTTGATTTGAGGACCTGTGTGATGGGGGAACTTGGTCTGTGGTGGGGGAACTTGTCCTTTGATTTGAGGACCTGTGTGATGGGGGAACTTGTTCTTTGATTTGAGGACCTGTGTGATGTTGGAACTTGTTCCTTGTTTTGAGGACCTGTGTTGTGGGGGAACTTGTACTTTGATTTGAGGGCCTGTGTGATGGGGGAACTTGGTCTGTGATGATGGGACTTGTTCTTTGATTTGAGGACCTGTGTGATGGGGGAACTTGGTCTGTGATGATGGGACTTGTTCTTAGATTTGAGGAGCTGTGTGATGGGGAAATTGTTCTGTGATGGGGGAACTTGTTCTTTGATTTGAGGCCCTGTGTGATAGGGGAACTTGTTCTTTGATTTGAGGACGTGAGTGCTGTTGGAACTTCTTCTCTTCTTTGATTTGAGGACATGTGTTGTGGGGGTACTTGTTCTGTGATGGGGGAACTTGTTCTTTGATTTGAGTACCTGTGTGATGGGGCAACTTGTACTTTGATTTGAGAACCTGTGTGATGGGGGAACTTGGTCTGTGTTGATGGGACTTGTTCTTTGCTTTGAGGACCTGTGCTATGGTGGAACTTGTTTTGTGATGGGGGAACTTGTACTTTGATTTGAGAACCTGTGTGATGGGGGAACTTGGTCTGTGATGATGGGACTTGTTCTTAGATTTGAGGACCTGTGTTGTGGGGGTACTTGTTCTGTGATGGGGGAACTTGTTCTATGATTTGAGGACCTGTGTGATGGGGCAACTTGTACTTTGATTTGAGAACCTGTGTGATGGGGGAACTTGGTCTGTGTTGATGGGACTTGTTCTTAGATTTGAGGACCTGTGTTATGGGGGAACTTGTTCTTTGATTTGAGGACCTTTGTTATGGGGGAACTTGTTCTGTAATGGGGGAACTTATTCTTTGATTTGAGGACCTGTGTGATGGGGGATCTTGTTCTGTGATGGGGGAACTTGTTCTGTGATTTGAGGACCTGTGTGATGGGGGAACTTGTTCTGTAATGGGGGAACTTGTTCTTTGATTTGAGGACCTGTGTTATGGGGGAACTAGTTCTTTGATTTGAGAACCTTTGTTATGGGGGAACTTGTTCTTTGATTTGAGGACCTGTGTGGTGGGGGAACTTGTTCTGTGATGGTGGGACTTGTTCTTTGATTTGAGAACCTGTGTGATGGGGGAACTTGGTCTGTGATGATGGGACCTGTTCTTAGATTTGAGAACCTGTGTGATGGGGGAACATGTTCTGTGATGGGGGAACATGTTCTATGATGGGGGAACTTGTTCTTTGATTTGAGGACCTGTGTGATGGGGGAACTTGTTCTGTGATGGGGGAACCTGTTCTTTGATTGGAGGACCGGTGTTATGGGGGAACTAGTTCTTTGATTTGAGGACCTGTGTGATGGGGGAATTTGGTCTGTGATTTGAGGACCTTTGTTATGGGGGTACTTGTTCTTTGATTTGAGGACCTGTGTGATGGGGGAACTTGGACTGTGATGGGGGAACTTGTTCTTTGATTTGGGAACCTGTGTGATGGGAGAACTTCTTCTGTGATGGGGGAACTTGTTCTTTGATTTGAGGACCTGTGTTGTAGGGGAACTTGGTCTGTGATGGTGGGACTTGTCCTTTGATTTGAGGACCTGTGTGATGGGGGAAATTTTTCTGTGATGGGGGAACTTGTTCTGTGATTTGAGGACCTGTGTTATGGGGGAACTAGTTCTTTGATTTGAGGACCTGTGTTATGGGGGAACTTGTTCTGTGATGGTGGGACTTGTTCTTTGATTTGAGAACCTGTGTGATGGGGGAACTTGGTCTGTGATGATGGGACCTGTTCTTAGATTTGAGAACCTGTGTGATGGGGGAACTTGTTCTGTGATGGGGGAACTTGTTCTTTGATTTGAGGACCTGTGTGATGGGGGAACTTGTTCTGTGATTTGAGGGCCTGTGTTATGGGGGAACTTGTACTTTCATTTGAGTACCGGTGTGATGGGGGATCTTGTTCTGTGGTGGGGGAACTTGTTCTTTGATTGGAGGACCTGTGTGATGGGGGAACTTGTTCTTTGATTTGAGAACCTGTGTGATGGGGGAGCATGTTCTGTGCTGGGGGAACTTGTTCGTTTATTTGAGGACCTGTGTGATGGGGGAACTTGTTCTTTGATTTGAGGACCTCTGTTATGGGGGATATTGTTCTGTAATGGGGGAAGTTGTTCTTTGATTTGAGGACCTGTGTTATGGGGGAACTTGCTCTGTGATGGGGGAACTTGTTCTGTGATTTGAGGACCTGTGTGATGGGGGAACTTGTTCTGTGATTTGAGGGCCTGTGTTATGGGGGAACTTGTACTTTGATTTGAGTACCTGTGTGATGGGGGAACTTGTTCTGTGATGGGGGAACTTGTACTTTGATTTGAGAACCTGTGTGATGGGGGATCATGTTCTGTAATGGGGGAACTAGTTCTTTGATTTTAGAACCTTTGTTATAGGGGAACTTGTTCTTTGATTTGAGGACCTGTGTGGTGGGGCAACTTGTTCTGTGATGGTGGGACTTGTTCTTTGATTTGAGAACCTGTGTGATGGGGGAACTTGTTCTATGATGGGGGAACTTGTTCTTTGATTTGAGGACCTGTGTGATGGGGGAACTTGTTCTGTGATGGGGGAACTTGTTCTTTGATTGGAGGACCTGTGTTATGGGGGAACTAGTTCTTTGATTTGAGGACCTGTGTGATGGGGGAACTTGGACTGTGATGGGGGAACTTGTTCTTTGATTTGAGAACCTGTGTAATGGGGGAACTTGTTCTGTGATGGGGGAACTTGTTCTTTGATTTGAGGCCCTGTGTGATGGGGGAACTTGGTCTGTGATGGTGGGACTTGTCCTTTGATTTGAGGACCTGTGTCATGGGGGAACTTGGTCTGTGATGGTGGGCCTTGTCCTTTGATTTGAGGACCTGTGTGATGGGGGAACTTGTTCTTTGATTTCAGGGCCTGTGTGATGTTGGAACTTGTTCTTTGTTTTGAGGACCTGTGTTGTGGGGGAACTTGTTCTGTGATGGTGGAACTTGTACTTTGATTTGAGGACCTGTGTGATGGGGGAACTTGGTCTGTGATGATGGGACTTGTTCTTAGGTTTGAGGAGCTGTGTGATGGGGGAACTTGGTCTGTGATGATGGGACTTGTTCTTAGATTTGAGGACCTGTGTTATGGGGGAACTTGTTCTTTGATTTGAGGACCTTTGTTATGGGGGAACTTGTTCTGTAATGGGGGAACTTATTCTTTGATTTGAGGACCTGTGTGATGGGGGATCTTGTTCTGTGATGGGGGAACTTGTTCTGTGATTTGAGGACCTGTGTGATGGGGGAACTTGTTCTGTAATGGGGGAACTTGTTCTTTGATTTGAGGACCTGTGTTATGGGGGAACTAGTTCTTTGATTTGAGAACCTTTGTTATGGGGGAACTTGTTCTTTGATTTGAGGACCTGTGTGGTGGGGGAACTTGTTCTGTGATGGTGGGACTTGTTCTTTGATTTGAGAACCTGTGTGATGGGGGAACTTGGTCTGTGATGATGGGACCTGTTCTTAGATTTGAGAACCTGTGTGATGGGGGAACATGTTCTATGATGGGGGAACTTGTTCTTTGATTTGAGGACCTGTGTGATGGGGGAACTTGTTCTGTGATGGGGGAACCTGTTCTTTGATTGGAGGACCTGTGTTATGGGGGAACTAGTTCTTTGATTTGAGGACCTGTGTGATGGGGGAATTTGGTCTGTGATTTGAGGACCTTTGTTATGGGGGTACTTGTTCTTTGATTTGAGGACCTGTGTGATGGGGGAACTTGGACTGTGATGGGGGAACTTGTTCTTTGATTTGGGAACCTGTGTGATGGGAGAACTTCCTCTGTGATGGGGGAACTTGTTCTTTGATTTGAGGACCTGTGTTGTAGGGGAACTTGGTCTGTGATGGTGGGACTTGTCCTTTGATTTGAGGACCTGTGTGATGGGGGAAATTGTTCTGTGATGGGGGAACTTGTTCTGTGATTTGAGGACCTGTGTTATGGGGGAACTAGTTCTTTGATTTGAGGACCTGTGTTATGGGGGAACTTGTTCTGTGATGGTGGGATTTGTTCTTTGATTTGAGAACCTGTGTGATGGGGGAACTTGGTCTGTGATGATGGGACCTGTTCTTAGATTTGAGAACCTGTGTGATGGGGGAACTTGTTCTGTGATGGGGGAACTTGTTCTTTGATTTGAGGACCTGTGTGATGGGGGAACTTGTTGTGTGATTTGAGGGCCTGTGTTATGGGGGAACTTGTACTTTGATTTGAGTACCGGTGTGATGGGGGATCTTGTTCTGTGGTGGGGGAACTTGTTCTTTGATTGGAGGACCTGTGTGATGGGGGAACTTGTTCTTTGATTTGAGAACCTGTGTGATGGGGGAGCATGTTCTGTGCTGGGGGAACTTGTTCGTTTATTTGAGGACCTGTGTGATGGGGGAACTTGTTCTTTGATTTGAGGACCTCTGTTATGGGGGATATTGTTCTGTAATGGGGGAAGTTGTTCTTTGATTTGAGGACCTGTGTTATGGGGGAACTTGCTCTGTGATGGGGGAACTTGTTCTGTGATTTGAGGACCTGTGTGATGGGGGAACTTGTTCTGTGATTTGAGGGCCTGTGTTATGGGGGAACTTGTACTTTGATTTGAGTACCTGTGTGATGGGGGAACTTGTTCTGTGATGGGGGAACTTGTACTTTGATTTGAGAACCTGTGTGATGGGGGATCATGTTCTGTAATGGGGGAACTAGTTCTTTGATTTTAGAACCTTTGTTATAGGGGAACTTGTTCTTTGATTTGAGGACCTGTGTGGTGGGGGAACTTGTTCTGTGATGGTGGGACTTGTTCTTTGATTTGAGAACCTGTGTGATGGGGGAACTTGTTCTATGATGGGGGAACTTGTTCTTTGATTTGAGGACCTGTGTGATGGGGGAACTTGTTCTGTGATGGGGGAACTTGTTCTTTGATTGGAGGACCTGTGTTATGGGGGAACTAGTTCTTTGATTTGAGGACCTGTGTGATGGGGGAACTTGGACTGTGATGGGGGAACTTGTTCTTTGATTTGAGAACCTGTGTAATGGGGGAACTTGTTCTGTGATGGGGGAACTTGTTCTTTGATTTGAGGCCCTGTGTGATGGGGGAACTTGGTCTGTGATGGTGGGACTTGTCCTTTGATTTGAGGACCTGTGTCATGGGGGAACTTGGTCTGTGATGGTGGGCCTTGTCCTTTGATTTGAGGACCTGTGTGATGGGGGAACTTGTTCTTTGATTTCAGGGCCTGTGTGATGTTGGAACTTGTTCTTTGTTTTGAGGACCTGTGTTGTGGGGGAACTTGTTCTGTGATGGTGGAACTTGTACTTTGATTTGAGGACCTGTGTGATGGGGGAACTTGGTCTGTGATGATGGGACTTGTTCTTAGGTTTGAGGAGCTTTGTGATGGGGGAACTTGGTCTGTGATGATGGGACTTGTTCTTAGATTTGAGGAGCTGTGTGATGGGGAACTTGTTCTGTGATGGGGGAACTTGTTCCTTGATTTGAGGCCCTGTGCGATGGGGGAACTTGTTCTTTGATTTGAGGACCTGAGTGATGTTGGAGCGTCTTCTCTTCTTTGATCTGAGGACCTGTGTTGTGGGGGTACTTGTTTTGTGATGGGGGAACTTGTTCTTTAATTTGAGTACCTGTGTGATGGGGCAACTTGTACTTTTATTTGAGGACCTGTATGATGGGGGAACTTGCTCTGTGATGGGGGAACTTGTTCTGTGATTTGAGGACCTGTGTGATGGGGGAACTTGTTCTGTGATTTGAGGGCCTGTGTTATGGGGGAACTTGTACTTTGATTTGAGTACCTGTGTGATGGGGGAACTTGTTCTGTGATGGGGGAACTTGTACTTTGATTTGAGAACCTGTGTGATGGGGGATCATGTTCTGTAATGGGGGAACTAGTTCTTTGATTTTAGAACCTTTGTTATAGGGGAACTTGTTCTTTGATTTGAGGACCTGTGTGGTGGGGCAACTTGTTCTGTGATGGTGGGACTTGTTCTTTGATTTGAGAACCTGTGTGATGGGGGAACTTGTTCTATGATGGGGGAACTTGTTCTTTGATTTGAGGACCTGTGTGATGGGGGAACTTGTTCTGTGATGGGGGAACTAGTTCTTTGATTTGAGGACCTGTGTGATGGGGGAACTTGGACTGTGATGGGGGAACTTGTTCTTTGATTTGAGAACCTGTGTAATGGGGGAACTTGTTCTGTGATGGGGGAACTTGTTCTTTGATTTGAGGCCCTGTGTGATGGGGGAACTTGGTCTGTGATGGTGGGACTTGTCCTTTGATTTGAGGACCTGTGTCATGGGGGAACTTGGTCTGTGATGGTGGGCCTTGTCCTTTGATTTGAGGACCTGTGTGATGGGGGAACTTGTTCTGTGATGGGGGAACTTGTTCTTTGAATTGAGGACCTGTGTGATGGGGGAACTTGTTCTTTGATTTGAGGGCCTGTGTGATGTTGGAACTTGTTCTTTGTTTTGAGGACCT
Organism: Ara ararauna; assembly: GCA_028858755.1. Lineage (NCBI taxonomy): Eukaryota > Metazoa > Chordata > Aves > Psittaciformes > Psittacidae > Ara > Ara ararauna. The sequence goes on along the minus strand of CM054383.1, from coordinate 37,038 downwards.
GTGTTGTGGGGGAACTTGTTCTGTGATGGTGGAACTTGTACTTTGATTTGAGGACCTGTGTGATGGGGGAACTTGGTCTGTGATGATGGGACTTGTTCTTAGGTTTGAGGAGCTGTGTGATGGGGGAACTTGGTCTGTGATGATGGGACTTGTTCTTAGATTTGAGGAGCTGTGTGATGGGGAACTTGTTCTGTGATGGGGGAACTTGTTCCTTGATTTGAGGCCCTGTGCGATGGGGGAACTTGTTCTTTGATTTGAGGACCTGAGTGATGTTGGAGCGTCTTCTCTTCTTTGATTTGAGGACCTGTGTTGTGGGGGTACTTGTTTTGTGATGGGGGAACTTGTTCTTTAATTTGAGTACCTGTGTGATGGGGCAACTTGTACTTTTATTTGAGGACCTGTATGATGGGGGAACTTGATCTGTGATGGTGGGACTTGTTCTTTGATTTGAGTACCTGTGCTATGGTGGAACTTGTTTTGTGATGGGGGAACTTGTACTTTGATTTGAGAACCTGTGTGATGGGGGAACTTGGTCTGTGATGATGGGACTTGTTCTTAGATTTGAGGACCTGTGTTGTGGGGGTACTTGTTCTGTGATGGGGGAACTTTTTCTTTGATTTGAGGACCTGTGTGATGGGGCAAATTGTACTTTGATTTGAGAACCTGTGTGATGGGGGAATTTGGTATGTGATTTGAGGACCTTTGTTATGGGGGAACTTGTTCTTTGATTTGAGGACCTGTGTGATGGGGGAACTTGGACTGTGATGGGGGAACTTGTTCTTTGATTTGGGAACCTGTGTTATGGGGGAACTAGTTCTTTGATTTGAGGACCTGTGTTGTAGGGGAACTTGGTCTGTGATGGTGGGACTTGTCCTTTGATTTGAGGACCTGTGTGATGGGGGAAATTGTTCTGTGATGGGGGAACTTGTTCTGTGATTTGAGGACCTGTGTTATGGGGGAACTAGTTCTTTGATTTGAGGACCTGTGTGATGTTGGAACTTGTTCTTTGATTTGAGGACCTGTGTGGTGGGGGAACTTGTTCTGTGATGGTGGGACTTGTTCTTTGATTTGAGATCCTGTGTGATGGGGGAACTTGGTCTGTGATGATGGGACCTGTTCTTAGATTTGAGAACCTGTGTGATGGGGGAACTTGTTCTGTGATGGGGGAACTTGTTCTTTGATTTGAGGACCTGTGTGATGGGGGAACTTGTTGTGTGATTTGAGGGCCTGTGTTATGGGGGAACTTGTACTTTGATTTGAGTACCGGTGTGATGGGGGATCTTGTTCTGTGGTGGGGGAACTTGTTCTTTGATTGGAGGACCTGTGTGATGGGGGAACTTGTTCTTTGATTTGAGAACCTGTGTGATGGGGGAGCATGTTCTTTGATTTGAGGACCTCTGTTATGGGGGATATTGTTCTGTAATGGGGGAAGTTGTTCTTTGATTTGAGGACCTGTGTTATGGGGGAACTTGCTCTGTGATGGGGGAACTTGTTCTGTGATTTGAGGACCTGTGTGATGGGGGAACTTGTTCTGTGATTTGAGGGCCTGTGTTATGGGGGAACTTGTACTTTGATTTGAGTACCTGTGTGATGGGGGAACATGTTCTGTGATGGGGGAACTTGTACTTTGATTTGAGAACCTGTGTGATGGGGGATCATGTTCTGTAATGGGTGAACTAGTTCTTTGATTTTAGAACCTTTGTTATAGGGGAACTTGTTCTTTGATTTGAGGACCTGTGTGGTGGGGGAACTTGTTCTGTGATGGTGGGACTTGTTCTTTGATTTGAGAACCTGTGTGATGGGGGAACTTGTTCTATGATGGGGGAACTTGTTCTTTGATTTGAGGACCTGTGTGATGGGGGAACTAGTTCTTTGATTTGAGGACCTGTGTGATGGGGGAACTTGTTCTTTGATTTGAGGACCTTTGTTATGGGGGAACTTGTTCTTTGATTTGAGGACCTGTGTGATGGGGGAACTTGGACTGTGATGGGGGAACTTGTTCTTTGATTTGAGAACCTGTGTAATGGGGGAACTTGGTCTGTGATGGGGGAACTTGTTCTTTGATTTGAGGCCCTGTGTGATGGGGGAACTTGGTCTGTGATGGTGGGACTTGTCCTTTGATTTGAGGACCTGTGTCATGGGGGAACTTGGTCTGTGATGGTGGGCCTTGTCCTTTGATTTGAGGACCTGTGTGATGGGGGAACTTGTTCTGTGATGGGGGAACTTGTTCTTTGAATTGAGGACCTGTGTGATGGGGGAACTTGTTCTTTGATTTGAGGGCCTGTGTGATGTTGGAACTTGTTCTTTGTTTTGAGGACCTGTGTTGTGGGGGAACTTGTTCTGTGATGGTGGAACTTGTACTTTGATTTGAGGACCTGTGTGATGGGGGAACTTGGTCTGTGATGATGGGACTTGTTCTTAGGTTTGAGGAGCTGTGTGATGGGGGAACTTGGTCTGTGATGATGGGACTTGTTCTTAGATTTGAGGAGTTGTGTGATGGGGAACTTGTTCTGTGATGGGGGAACTTGTTCCTTGATTTGAGGCCCTGTGCGATGGGGGAACTTGTTCTTTGATTTGAGGCCCTGTGTGATGGGGGAACTTGGTCTGTGATGGTGGGACTTGTCCTTTGATTTGAGGACCTGTGTCATGGGGGAACTTGGTCTGTGATGGTGGGCCTTGTTCTTTGAATTGAGGACCTGTGTGATGGGGGAACTTGTTCTTTTATTTGAGGGCCTGTGTGATGTTGGAACTTGTTCTTTGTTTTGAGGACCTGTGTTGTGGGGGAACTTGTTCTGTGATGGTGGAACTTGTACTTTGATTTGAGGACCTGTGTGATGGGGGAACTTGGTCTGTGATGATGAGACTTGTTCTTAGGTTTGAGGAGCTGTGTGATGGGGGAACTTGGTCTGTGATGATGGGACTTGTTCTTAGATTTGAGGAGCTGTGTGATGGGGAACTTGTTCTGTGATGGGGGAACTTGTTCCTTGATTTGAGGCCCTGTGTGATGGGGGAACTTGTTCTTTGATTTGAGGACCTGAGTGATGTTGGAACGTCTTCTCTTCTTTGATTTGAGGACCTGTGTTGTGGGGGTACTTGTTTTGTGATGGGGGAACTTGTTCTTTAATTTGAGTACCTGTGTGATGGGGCAACTTGTACTGTTATTTGAGGACCTGTATGATGGGGGAACTTGATCTGTGATGGTGGGACTTGTTCTTTGATTTGAGTACCTGTGCTATGGTGGAACTTGTTTTGTGATGGGGGAACTTGTACTTTGATTTGAGAACCTGTGTGATGGGGGAACTTGGTCTGTGATGATGGGACTTGTTCTTAGATTTGAGGACCTGTGTTGTGGGGGTACTTGTTCTGTGATGGGGGAACTTTTTCTTTGATTTGAGGACCTGTGTGATGGGGCAAATTGTACTTTGATTTGAGAACCTGTGTGATGGGGGAACTTGGTCTGTGATGGTGGGACTTGTTCTTTGATTTGAGGACCTGTGTTATGATGTAACTTGTTTTGTGATGGGGGAACTTGTACTTCGAGTTGAGGACCTGTGTGATGGGGGAACTTGGTCTGTGTTGATGGGACTTGTTCTTTGATTTGAGGACCTGTGTTATGGGGGAACTTGTTCTTTGATTTGAGGACCTGTGTTATGGGGGAACTAGTTCTTTGATTTGAGGACCTGTGTGATGTTGGAACTTGTTCTTTGATTTGAGGACCTGTGTGATGTTGGAACTTGTTCTTTGATTTGAGAACCTGTGTGGTGGGAGAACTTCTTCTGTGATGGGGGAACTTGTTCTTTGATTTGAGAACCTGTGTGATGGGGGAGCATGTTCTGTGCTGGGGGAACTTGTTCGTTTATTTGAGAACCTGTGTGATGGGGGAGCATGTTCTTTGATTTGAGGACCTCTGTTATGGGGGAACTTGCTCTGTGATGGGGGAACTTGTTCTGTGATTTGAGGACCTGTGTGATGGGGGAACTTGTTCTGTGATTTGAGGGCCTGTGTTATGGGGGAACTTGTACTTTGATTTGAGTACCTGTGTGATGGGGGAACATGTTCTGTGATGGGGGAACTTGTACTTTGATTTGAGAACCTGTGTGATGGGGGATCATGTTCTGTAATGGGGGAACTAGTTCTTTGATTTTAGAACCTTTGTTATAGGGGAACTTGTTCTTTGATTTGAGGACCTGTGTGGTGGGGGAACTTGTTCTGTGATGGTGAGACTTGTTCTTTGATTTGAGAACCTGTGTGATGGGGGAACTTGTTCTATGATGGGGGAACTTGTTCTTTGATTTGAGGCCCTGTGTGATGGGGGAACTTGTTCTGTGATGGGGGAACTTGTTCTTTGATTGGAGGACCTGTGTTATGGGGGAACTAGTTCTTTGATTTGAGGACCTGTGTGATGGGGGAACTTGTTCTTTGATTTGAGGACCTTTGTTATGGGGGAACTTGTTCTTTGATTTGAGGACCTGTGTGATGGGGGAACTTGGACTGTGATGGGGGAACTTGTTCTTTGATTTGAGAACCTGTGTAATGGGGGAACTTGGTCTGTGATGGGGGAACTTGTTCTTTGATTTGAGGCCCTGTGTGATGGGGGAACTTGGTCTGTGATGGTGGGACTTGTCCTTTGATTTGAGGACCTGTGTCATGGGGGAACTTGGTCTGTGATGGTGGGCCTTGTCCTTTGATTTGAGGACCTGTGTGATGGGGGAACTTGTTCTGTGATGGGGGAACTTGTTCTTTGAATTGAGGACCTGTGTGATGGGGGAACTTGTTCTTTGATTTGAGGGCCTGTGTGATGTTGGAACTTGTTCTTTGTTTTGAGGACCTGTGTTGTGGGGGAACTTGTTCTGTGATGGTGGAACTTGTACTTTGATTTGAGGACCTGTGTGATGGGGGAACTTGGTCTGTGATGATGGGACTTGTTCTTAGGTTTGAGGAGCTGTGTGATGGGGGAACTTGGTCTGTGATGATGGGACTTGTTCTTAGATTTGAGGAGCTGTGTGATGGGGAACTTGTTCTGTGATGGGGGAACTTGTTCTTTGATTTGAGGCCCTGTGTGATGGGGGAACTTGGTCTGTGATGGTGGGACTTCTTCTTAGATTTGAGGACCTGTGTGATGGGGGAACTGGCTCTGTGATGGGGGAACTTCCTCTGTGATTTGAGGGCCTGTGTGATGGGGGAGTTTGTTCTGTAATGGGGGAACTTGTACTTTGATTTGAGAACCTGTGTGATGGGGGAACTTGGTCTGTGATGATGGGACCTGTTCTTAGATTTGAGAACCTGTGTGATGGGGAACTTGTTCTTTGATGGGGGAACTTGTTCTTTGATTTGAGGACCTGTGTGATGGGGGAACATGTTCTATGATGGGGGAACTTCTTCTTTCATTTGAGGACATGTGTGATGGGGGAACTTGTTCTGTGATGGGGGAACTTGTTCTTTGATTGGATGACCTGTGTTATGGGGGAACTAGTTCTTTGATTTGAGGACCTGTGTGATGGGGGAATTTGTTCTTTGATTTGAGGACCTTTGTTATGGGGGAACTTGTTCTTTAATTTGAGGACCTTTGTTATGGGGGAACTTGTTCTTTGATTTGAGGACCTGTGTGATGGGGGAACTTCGCCTGTGATGATGGGACTTGTTCTTAGATTAGAGGACCTGTGTGATGGGGGAACTTGTTCTGTAATGGGGGAACTTGTTCTTAGATTTGAGGACCTGTGTGATGGGGGAACTTGTTCCTTGATTTGAGGACCTGTGTGATGGGGGAACTTGTTCTTTGATTTGAGGACCTCTGTGATGGGGGAGCTTGGTCTGTGATGATGGGACTTGTTCTTAGATTTGAGGCCCTGTGTGATGGGGGAACTTGTTCTTTGATGGGGGAACTTGTTCTTTGATTTGAGGCCCTGTGGGATGGGGGAACTTGGTCTGTGATGATGGGACTTCTTCTTAGATTTGAGGACCTGTGTGATGGGGGAACTTTGTCTGTGATGATGGGACTTGTTCTTAGATTAGAGGACCTCTGTTGTGGGGGTACTTGTTCTGTGATGGGGGAACTTGTTCTTTGATTTGACTACCTGTGTGATGGGGCAATTTGTACTTTGATTTGAGAACCTGTATGATGGGGGAACTTTATCTGTGATGGTGGGAGATCTTCTTTGATTTGAGGACCTGTGCTATGGTGGAACTTGTTTTGTGATGGGGGAACTTGTACTTTGATTTGAGGACCTGTGTTATGGTTTAACTTGTTTTGTGATGGGGGAACTTCTACTTTGATTTGTGAACCTGTGTGATGGGGGAACTTGGTCTGTGATGGTGGGACTTGTTCTTAGATTTGAGGTCCTGTCTTATGGGGGAACTTGTTCTTTGATTTGAGGACCTGTGTGATGGGGGAACTTGGTCTGTGATGGGGGAACTTGTTCTTTGATTGGAGGACCTGTGTTATGGGGAAACTTGTTCTTTGATTTGAGGCCCTGTGTGATGGGGGAACTTGGACTGTGATGGGGGAACTTGTTCTTTGATTTGAGAACCTGTGTGATGGGGGAACTTGGTCTGTGATGGGGGGACTTGTTCTTTGATTTGAGGACCTTTTTGATGGGGGAACTTGTTCTGTGATGGGGGAACTTGTTCTTTGATTTGAGGACCTGTGTGATGGGGGAACTTGTTCTGTGATGGGGGAACTTGTTCTTTGATTTGAGGACCTGTGTGATGGGGGAACTTCTTCTGTGATGGGGGGACTTGTTCCTTGATTTGAGGACCTGTTTGATGGGAGAACTTCTTCTTTGATTTGAGGTCCTGTGTGATGGGGGAACTTGGTCTGTGACGGTGGGACTTGTCCTTTGATTTGAGGACCTGTGTGATGGGGGAACTTGTTCTGTGATGGGGGAAGTTGTTCTTTGAATTGAGGACCTGTGTGATGGGGGAACTTCTTCTGTGATGGGGGGACTTGTTCCTTGATTTGAGGACCTGTGTGATGGGGGAACTTGTTCTGTGATGGGGGAACTTGTTCTTTCATTTGAGGTCCTGTGTGATGGGGGAACTTGTTCTGTGATGGGGGAACTTGTTCTTTCATTTGAGGACCTGTGTGATGGGGGAATTTGGACTGTGATGGGGGAACTTGTTCTTTGATTTGAGAGCCTGTGTGATGGGGGAACTTGGTCTGTGATGGTGGGCCTTGTCCTTTGATTTGAAGACCTGTGTGATGGGGGAACTTGTTCTGTGATGGTGGGACTTGTTCTTTGATTTGAGAACCTGTGTGATGGGGGAACTTGGTCTGTGATGATGGGACCTGTTCTTAGATTTGAGAACCTGTGTGATGGGGGAACATGTTCTATGATGGGGGAACTTGTTCTTTGATTTGAGGACCTGTGTGATGGGGGAACATGTTCTATGATGGGGGAACTTGTTCTTTGATTTGAGGACCTGTGTGATGGGGGAACTTGTTCTGTGATGGGGGAACTTGTTCTTTGATTGGAGGACCTGTGTTATGGGGGAACTAGTTCTTTGATTTGAGGACCTGTGTGATGGGGGAATTTGTTCTTTGATTTGAGGACCTTTGTTATGGGGGAACTTGTTCTTTGATTTGAGGACCTGTGTGATGGGGGAACTTCGCCTGTGATGATGGGACTTGTTCTTAGATTTGAGGACCTGTGTGATGGGGAAACTTGTTCTGTTATGGGAGAACTTGTTCTGTGATTTGGGAACCTTTGTTATAGGGGAACTTGTTCTGTCTTGGGGGAACTTGTCCTTTGATTTGAGGGCCTGTGTGAAGGGGGAACTTTGTCTGTGATGGGGTAACATGTTCTTTGATTTGAGGACCTGTGTGATGGGGGAACTTGTTCTGTGATGGGGTAACTTGTTCTCTAGATTTGAGAACCGGTGTTATGAGGGAACTTGCTCTGTGATGGGGGAACTTGTTCTGTGATTTGAGTACCTGTGTGATGGGGGAACTTGGTCTGTGGTGGGGGAACTTGTTTTTTTATTTGAGGACCTGTGTTATGGTGGAACTTGTTCTGTGATGGAGGAACTTGTTGTTTGATTTGAGGACCTGAATGATGGGGGAACTTGTTCTTTGATTTGAGAACCTGTTTTATGGGGGAACTTCGTCTGTGATGGTGGGACTTGTCCTTTGATTTGAGGACCTGTGTGATGGGGGAACTTGGTCTGTGATGGTGGGACTTGTCCTTTGATTTGAGGACCTGTGTGATGGGGGAACTTGTTCTTTGATTTGAGGCCCTGTGTGATGGGGGAACTTGGTCTGTGATGGTGGGACTTGTCCTTTGATTTGAGGACCTGTGTGATGGGGGAACTTGGTCTGTGATGGTGGGACTTGTCCTTTGATTTGAGGACCTGTGTGATGAGGGAACTTGTTCTGTGATGGGGGAACTTGTTCTTTGATTTGAGGACCTGTGTGATGGGGGAACTTGGTCTGTGATGGTGGGACTTGTTCTTTGATTTGAGGACCTGTGTTATGGTGGAACTTGTTTTGTGATGGGGGAACTTGTACTTTGATTTGAGAACCTGTGTGATGGGGGAACTTGTTCTGTGATGGGGGAACTTGTTCTTTGAATTGAGGACCTGTGTGATGGGGGAACTTGTTCTGTAATCGGGGAACTTGTTCTTTGATTGGAGGACCTGTGTTATGGGGGAACTAGTTCTTTGATTTGAGGACTTGTGTTGTGGGGGAACTTGTTCTGTAATGGGGGAACTTGTTCTTTGATTTGAGAACCTGTATTATCGGGAAACTTGTTCTTTGATTTGAGGACCTGTGTGATGGGGGAACGTGTTCTGTGATGGGGAGCTTGTTCTTTGATTTGAGAACCTGTGTTATGGGGGAACTTGTTCTTTGATTTGAGAACCTTTGTTATGGGGAAACTTGTTCTGTCTTGGGGGAACTTGTCCTTTGATTTGAGGGCCTATGTGATGGGGGAACTTGTTCTGTGATGGGGGAGCTTTTTCTTTGATGTCAGGACCAGTGTTCTGGGGGAACGTGTTCTCTGATGGGGGGACTTATTCTTTGATTTGAGAACCTGTGTTATGGGGGAACTTGTTCTGTGATGGGGGAACTTGTTCTTTGATTTGAGAACCTTTGGTATGGGGGGAACTTGATCTGTGATGGGGGAACTTGTTCTCTGTTTTGAGAACCTGTGTTGTGGGGGAACTTGTTCTGTGATTTGTGGGCCTGTGTTATGGGGGAACTTGTTCTATGATGGGGGAACTTGTTATTTGATTTGAGAACCTGTGATATGGGGGAACTTGTGATTTGAGAGCCGGTGTTATGGGGAACTTGTTCTTTGATTTGAGGCCCTGTGTGATGGGGGAACTTGTTCTGTGATGGGGGAATTTGTTCTGTGATTTGAGGACCTATGTTATAGGGGAACTTGTTCTGTGATGGGGGAACTTGTTCTGTGATTTGAGGGCCTGTGTCATGGGGGAATTTTTCTGAGATGGGAGGGGCTAAGTTCTGTGCAGGGTGCTGGCCAGTGCTACCACTGCGTGTCCAAAAATAGGTACTGCAGGTGATGAGAATGGGAGGGGCCAAGGGGTGGTGCTCTGTTCTGCCTGGTGCTGCCACCACGTGTCCAAAACTCGGTACTGCAGGTGGTGGAGATGGGAGGGGCCAAGGGCTGGTGCTGCGTGCTGCTCTGTGCTTCCACCATGTCTCCAAATATCACTACTGCAGTTGGTGGAGATGGGAGGGGCCAAGGCGCAGTGCTGTGTGCTGCTCGGTGCTGCCCCCGTGTGTCCAAATCTCGGTACTGCAGGTGGTGGAGAGCGGAGGGGCTAAGTGCTATGCCGGGTGCTGCTCGGTGCTGCCCCCGTGTGTCCAAATCGCGGTACTGCAGGTGGTGGAGATGGGAGGAGCCATGGAGTGGTGCAAGGTGCTGCGAGGTGCTGCCCCCATGTAGCCAAGTCTCGGTACTGCAGGTGGTGGAGATGGGACGGGCTAAGTGCTATGCCAGGTGCTGCTCGGTGGTGCCCCCGTGTGTCCAAATCTCGGTACTGCAGGTGGTGGAGACTGGAGGGGCCATGGTGTGGTGCCGGGTGCTGCTCGGTGCTTCCCCCGTGTGTCCAAATCTCGGTACTGCAGGTGGTGGAGATAGGAGGGGCTAAGTGCTATGCCAGGCGCTGCTCTGTGCTGCGCCCGTGTGTCCAAATATGGGTACTGCGGGTGGTTGAGATGGGAGGGACCAAGGGTTAGCACCGGGCACTGTTCGGTGCTGCCCTCGTGTGGCCAAGTCTCGGTACTGCAGGTGGTGGAGATGGGAGGGGCCATGGTGTGGTACTGTGTGCTGCTCGGTGCTGCCCCCGTGTGGCCAAATCTCGGAACCGCAGGTGGTGGAGATGGGAGGGGCCATGGGGTGGTGCCGGGTGCTGCTCGGTCCTGCCCCCGTGTGTCCAAATCTCAGAACTGCAGGTGGTGGAGATGTTAGGGGCTAAGTGCTATGCCGGGTGCTCCTCGTTGCTGCCACCGTGTGTCCAAATCTCGGTACTGCAGGTGGTGGAGATGGGAGGGTCCAAGGGGTGGTGCCGGGTTCTGCTCGGTGCTGCCCCTGTGTGTCCAAATCTCGGTACTGCAGGTGGTGGAGATCGGAGGGGCTAAGTGCTATGCCAGGCGCTGCTCTGTGCTGCACCCGTGTGTCCAAATATGAGTAGTGTAAGTGGTGGAGATAGGAGGGACCAAGGGCTGGCACTGGGCGCTGTTCGGTGCTGCCCCCGTGTGGCCAAATCTCGGAACTGCAGGTGGTGGAGATTGGTGGGGCCAAGGGGTGGTGCCGGATGCTGCTCGGTGCTGCACCCGTGTGTCCAAATATGAGTAGTGTAAGTGGTGGAGATAGGAGGGACCAAGGGTTGGCACTGGGCGCTCTTCGGTGCTGCCCCCGAGTGGCCAAGTCTCTGTACTGCAGGTGGTGGAGATGGGAGGGGCCATGGGGTGGTGCCGGGTGCTGCTCGGTGCTGCCCCCGTGTGTCCAAATCTCGATACTGCTGGTGGTGGATATCGGAGGGGGTAGTGCTATGCCGGTTGGTGCTCGGTGGTTCCCCCGTGTGTCCATATCACGGTACTGCAGGTGGTGGAGATGGGAGGGACCAACGGTTGGCACCGGGTGCTGCTCGGTGCTGCCCCCATGTGGCCAAATCTCGGAACTGCAGGTGGTGGAGATGTTAGGGGCTAAGTGCTATGCCAGGTGCTGTTCGGTGCTGCCCCCGTGTGGCCAAGTCTCGGAACTGCAGGTCGTGGAGATGGAAGGGGCCACGGGGTGGTGCCGGGCGCTGCTCGGTGCTGCCTGCACCCGTGTGTCCAAATCTCGATACTGCTGGTGGTGGATATCGGAGGGGGTAGTGCTATGCCGGTTGGTGCTCGGTGGTTCCCCCGTGTGTTCATATCACGGTACTGCAGGTGGTGGAGATGGGAGGGGCCAAGGGTTGGCGCCGGGCGCTGCTCTGTGCTGCCCCCGTGTGTCCAAGTCTCGGTACTGCAGGTGGTGGAGATGGGAGGGGCCATGGTGTGGTGCCGGGTGCTGCTCTGTGCTGCCCCCGTGTGGCCAGATCTCGGAACTGCAGGTGGTGGAGATGGGAGGGGCCATGGGGTGGTGCCGGGTGCTGCTCGGTGGTGCCCCCGTATCTCCTTGTCTCGGTACTGCAGGAGATGGAGATGGGAGGGTTCAAGGGTTCGTGCCGCGTGCTGCTCTGTGCTGCCCCCGTGTGGCCAAGTCTTGGTACTGCAGGTGGTGGAGATGGGAGGGGCCATGGGGTCGTGCCGGGTGCTGCTCGGTGCTGCCCCCGTGTGTCGAAATCTCGGTACTGCAGGTGGTGGAGATCGGATGGGCTAAGTGCTATGCCAGGCGCTGCTGTGTGCTGCACCCGTGTGTCCAAATATGGGTACTGCAAGTGGTGGAGATGGGCGGGACCAAGGGTTTTCACCGGGCGCTCTTCGGTGCTGCCCCCGTGTGGCCAAGTCTCGGTACTGCAGGTGATGGAGATGGGAGGGGCCATGGGGTGGTGCCGGGTGCTGCTCGGTGCTGCCCCCGTGTGGCCAAATCTCGGAACTGCAGGTGGTGTAGATGTTAGGGGCTAAGTGCTATGCCGGGTGCTGCTCGGTGCTACCACCGTGTGTCCAAATATCGGTTCAGGAGGTGGTGGAGATCGGAGAAGCTAAGTGCTATGCCGGGTGCTCCTCGTTGCTGCCACCGTGTGTCCAAATCTCGGTACTGCAGGTCGTGGAGATTGGAGCGTCCAAGGGGTGGTGCCGGGCGCTGCTCGGTGCTGCTCCCGTGAGTCCAAATCTCGATACCGCAGGTGGTGGAGATCGGAGGGGGTAGTGCTATGCCGGTTGGTGCTCGGTGCTGCCTCCGAGTGTGCAAATCTCGGTGCTGCAGGTGGTGGAGATGGGAGAAGCTAAGTGCTATGCCGGGTGCTCCTCGTTGCTGCCCCCGTGTGGCCAAATCACGGTACTGCAGGTGGTGGAGATGGGAGGGGCCATGGGGTGGTGCCGGGTGCACCTCTGTGCTGCCCCCGTGTGGCCAGATCTCGGTACTGCAGGTGGTGGAGATCGGCGGGGCCACGGGGTGGTGCCGGGTGCTGCTCGGTGGTGCCCCCGTGTGGCCACGTCTCGGTACTGCAGGTGGTGTAGATGTTAGGGGCCAAGGGGTGGTGCCGGGTGCTGCTCGGTGGTGCCCCCGTGTGGCCAAATCTCGGAACTGCAGGTCGTGGAGATGTTAGGGGCCAAGGGGTGGTGCCGGGTGCTGCTCGGTGGTGCCCCCGTGTGGCCAAATCTCGGTACTGCAGGTGGTGGAGATGGGAGGGGCTAAGTGCTATGCTAGGTGGTTTTCGGTGCTGCCCCCGTGTGTCCAAATCTCGGTACTGCAGGTGGTGGAGATGGGAGGGGCCATGGGGTGGTGCCGGGTGCTGCTCGGTGCTGCCCCCGTGTGTCCAAATATGGGTACTGTAAGTGGTGGAGTTGGGCGGGACCAAGGGTTGTCAGCGGGGGCTGTTCGGTGCTGCCCCCATGTGGCCAAGTCTCGGTACTGCAGGTGGTGGAGATGGGAGGGGCCATGGGGTGGTGCCGGGTGCTGCTCGGTGCTGCCCCCGTGTGGCCAAATCTCGGAACTGCAGGTGGTGTAGATGTTAGGGGCTAAGTGCTATGCCGGGTGCTGCTCGGTGCTGCCTCCGAGTCTCCAAATCTCGGTGCTGCAGGTGGTGGAGATTGGAGAAGCTAAGTGCTATGCCGGGTGCTCCTCGTTGCTGCCCCCGTGTGTCCAAATCTCGGTACTGCAGGTGGTGGAGATGGGAGGGGCCATGGGGTGGTGCCGGGTGCTGCTCGGTGGTGCCCCCGTGTGTCCAAATCTCGGTACTGCATGTAGTGGAGATCGGAGGAGCTAAGTGCTATGCCAGGCGCTGCTCTGTGCTGTACCCGTGTGTCCAAATATGGGTACTGCGGGTGGTTGAGATGGGAGGGACCAAGGGTTGGCGCCGGGCGCTGTTCGGTGCTGCCCCCGTGTGGCCAAGTCTCGGTACTGCAGGTGGTGGAGATGGGAGGGGCCATGGGGTGGTGCCGGGTGCTGCTCGGTGCTGCCCCCGTGTGTCCAAATCTCGATACTGCCGGTGGTGGATATCGGAGGGGTTAGTGGTATGCCGGTTGGTGCTCTGTGCTGCCCCCGTGTGGCCCAGTCTCGGTACTGCAGGTGGTGGAGATGGGAGGGGCCATGCTGTGGTGCCGCGTGCTGCTCAGTGCTGCCCCCGTGTGGCCAAATCTCGGAACTGCAGGTCGTGGAGATGTTAGGGGCCAAGAGGTGGTGCCGCGTGCTGCTCGGTGCTGCCACCGTGTCTCCAAATATCGGTTCTGCAAGTGGTGGAGGTCGGAGGGGCTAAGTGCTATGCCGGTTGCTGCTCGGTTCTGCCCCCGTGTGTCCAAATCTCGGTACTGCAGGTGGCGGACATGGGGGGGCCAAGGGTTGGCGCCAGGCTCTACTCGGTGCTGCCCCCGTGTGGCCAAGTCTCGGTGCTGCAGGTGGTGGAGATTGGAGGGGCTAAGTGCTATGCCGGGTGCTGCTCGGTGGTGCCCCCGTATGTCCAAGTCTCGGTACTGCAGGAGGTGGAGGTGGGAGGGTTTAAGGGGTGGTGCCGGGTGCTGCTCGGTGCTGCCCCCGTGTGGCCAAATCTCGGAACTGCAGGTCGTGGAGATGTTAGGGGCCAAGGGGTTGTGCCTGGTGCTGCTCGGTGGTGCCCCCGTGTGTCCAAATCTCGGTACTGCAGGTGGTGGAGATGGCAGGGGCTAACTGCTATGCCAGGTGCTGTTCGGTGCTGCCCCCGTGTGTCCAAATCTCGGTACTGCATGTGGTGGAGATCGGAGGAGCTAAGTGCTATGCCAGGCGCTGCTCTGTGCTGTACCCGTGTGTCCAAATATGGGTACTGCGGGTGGTTGAGATGGGAGGGACCAAGGGTTGGCGCCGGGCGCTGTTCGGTGCTGCCCCCGTGTGTCCAAATCTCGGTACTGCAGGTGGCAGAGATGTTAGGGGCCAAGGGGTGGTGCCGGGCGCTGTTCGGTGCTGCCCCCGTGTGGCCAAATCTCGGTACTGCAGGTGGTGGAGATGGGAGGGGCCATGGGGTGGTGCCGGGTGCTGCTCGGTGCTGCCCCCGTGTGTCCAAATCTCGCTATTGCAGGTGGTGGATATCGGAGGGGTTAGTGCTATGCCGGTTGGTGCTCTGTGCTGCCCCCGTGTGGCCCAGTCTCGGTACTGCAGGTGGTGGAGATGGGAGGGGCCATGCTGTGGTGCTGCGTGCTGCTCAGTGCTGCCCCCGTGTGGCCAAATCTCGGAACTGCAGGTCGTGGAGGTGTTAGGGGCCAAGGGGTGGTGCCGGGTGCTGCTCGGTGCTGCCACCGTGTCTCCAAATATCGGTTCTGCAAGTGGTGGAGGTCGGAGGGGCTAAGTGCTATGCCGGTTGCTGCTCGGTGCTGCTCCCGTGTGTCCAAATCTCGGTACTGCAGGTGGCGGAGATGTTAGGGGCCATGCTGTGGTGCCGCGTGCTGCTCAGTGCTGCCCCCGTGTGGCCAAATCTCGGAACTGCAGGTCGTGGAGATGTTAGGGGCCAAGGGGTTGTGCCGGGTGCTGCTCGGTGGTGCCCCCGTGTGGCCAAATCTCGATACTGCAGGTGGTGGAGATGGCAGGGGCTAAGTGCTATGCCAGGTGCTGTTCGGTGCTACCCCCGTGTGGCCAAGTCTCGGTACTGCAGGTGGTGGAGATGTGAGGGGCCATGGGGTGGTGCCGGGTGCTGCTCGGTGCTGCCCCCGTGTGTCCAAATCTCGGTACTGCATGTGGTGGAGATCAGAGGAGTTAAGTGCTATGCCAGGCGCTGCTCTGTGCTGTACTCGTGTGTCCAAATATGGGTACTGCGGGTGGTTGAGATGGGGGGGACCAAGGGTTGGCGCCGGGCGCTGTTCGGTGCTGCCCCCGTGTGGCCAAGTCTCGGTACTGCAGGTGGTGGAGATGGGAGGGGCCATGGGGTGGTGCCGGGTGCTGCTCGGTGCTGCCCCCGTGTGTCCAAATCTCGATACTGCAGGTGGTGGATATCGGAGGGGTTAGTGCTATGCCGGTTGGTGCTCTGTGCTGCCCCCGTGTGGCCCAGTCTCGGTTCTGCAGGTGGTGGAGATGGGAGGGGCCATGCTGTGGTGCTGCGTGCTGCTCAGTGCTGCCCCCGTGTGGCCAAATCTCGGAACTGCAGGTCGTGGAGGTGTTAGGGGCCAAGGGGTGGTGCCGGGTGCTGCTCGGTGCTGCCACCGTGTCTCCAAATATCGGTTCTGCAAGTGGTGGAGGTCGGAGGGGCTAAGTGCTATGCCGGTTGCTGCTCGGTGCTGCTCCCGTGTGTCCAAATCTCGGTACTGCAGGTGGCGGAGATGTTAGGGGCCAAGGGGTGGTGCCGGGTGTTGCTCGGTGCTGCCCCCGTGTGGCCAAATCTCGGTACTGCAGATGGTGTAGATGGGGGGGCCAAGGGTTGGCGCCGGGCTCTACTCGGTGGTGCCCCCGTGTGTCCAAATCTCGGTGCTGCAGGTGGTGGAGATTGGAGGGGCTAAGTGCTATGCCGGGTGCTGCTCGGTGGTGCCCCCGTATGTCCGAGTCTCGGTACTGCAGGAGGTGGAGGTGGGAGGGTTTAAGGGGTGGTGCCGGGTGCTGCTCAGTGCTGCCCCCGTGTGGCCAAATCTCGGTACTGCAGGTCGTGGAGATGTTAGGGGCCAAGGGGTTGTGCCGGGTGCTGCTCGGTGCTGCCACCGTGTCTCCAAATATCGGTTCTGCAAGTGGTGGAGGTCGGAGGGGCTAAGTGCTATGCCGGTTGCTGCTCGGTGCTGCTCCCGTGTGTCCAAATCTCGGTACTGCAGGTCGTGGAGATGTTAGGGGCCAAGGGGTTGTGCCGGGTGCTGCTCGGTGGTGCCCCCGTGTGGCCAAATCTCGGTACTGCAGGTGGTGGAGATGGCAGGGTCTAAGTGCTATGCCAGGTGCTGCTCGGTGCTGCCCCCGTGTGTCCAGATCTCGGTACTGCAGGTGGTGGAGATCGGATGGGCTAAGTGCTATGCCAGGCGGTGCTTTGTGCTGCCCCCGTGTGTCCAAATATGGGTACTGTAAGTGGTGGAGTTGGGCGGGACCAAGGGTTGTCAGCGGGGGCTGTTCGGTGCTGCCCCCATGTGGCCAAGTCTCGGTACTGCAGGTGGTGGAGATGGGAGGGGCCATGGGGTAGTGCCGGGTGCTGCTCGGTGCTGCCCCCGTGTGGCCAAATCTCGGAACTGCAGGTGGTGTAGATGTTAGGGGCTAAGTGCTATGCCGGGTGCTCCTCGTTGCTGCCCCCGTGTGTCCAAATCTCGGTACTGCAGGTGGTGGAGATGGGAGGGGCCATGGGGTGGTGCCGGGTGCTGCTCGGTGCTGCCCCCGTGTGTTCAAATCTCGGTACTGCATGTAGTGGAGATCGGAGGAGCTAAGTGCTATGCCAGGCGCTGCTCTGTGCTGTACCCGTGTGTCCAAATATGGGTACTGCGGGTGGTTGAGATGGGAGGGACCAAGGGTTGGCGCCGGGCGCTGTTCGGTGCTGCCCCCGTGTGGCCAAGTCTCGGTACTGCAGGTGGTGGTGATGGGAGGGGCCATGGGGTGGTGCCGGGTGCTGCTCGGTGCTGCCCCCGTGTGTCCAAATCTCGATACTGCAGGTGGTGGATATCGGAGGGGTTAGTGCTATGCTGGTTGGTGCTCTGTGCTGCCCCCGTGTGGCCCAGTCTCGGTACTGCAGGTGGTGGAGATGGGAGGGGCCATGCTGTGGTGCCGCGTGCTGTTCGGTGCTGCCCCCGTGTGGCCAAATCTCGGAACTGCAGGTCGTGGAGATGTTAGGGGCCAAGGGGTGGTGCCGCGTGCTGCTCGGTGCTGCCACCGTGTCTCCAAATATCGGTTCTGCAAGTGGTGGAGGTCGGAGGGGCTAAGTGCTATGCCGGTTGCTGCTCGGTGCTGCCCCCGTGTGTCCAAATCTCGGTACTGCAGGTGGCAGAGATGTTAGGGGCCAAGGGGTGGTGCCGGGTGTTGCTCGGTGCTGCCCCCGTGTGGCCAAATCTCGGTACTGCAGATGGTGTAGATGGGGGGGCCAAGGGTTGGCGCCGGGCTCTACTCGGTGGTGCCCCCGTATGTCCAAATCTCGGTGCTGCAGGTGGTGGAGATTGGAGGGGCTAAGTGCTATGCCGGGTGCTGCTCGGTGGTGCCCTCGTATGTCCAAGTCTCGGTACTGCAGGAGGTGGAGGTGGGAGGGTTTAAGGGGTGGTGCCGGGTGCTGCTCGGTGCTGCCCCCGTGTGGCCAAATCTCGGAACTGCAGGTGGTGTAGATGTTAGGGGCCAAGGAGTGGTGCCAGCTGCTGCTCGGAGCTGCCCCCGTGTGGCCAAATCTCGGAACTGCAGGTCGTGGAGATGGGCGGGACCAAGGGTTGGCACCGGGCGCTGTTCGGTGCTGCCCCCGTGTGGCCAAGTCTCGGTACTGCAGGTGGTGGAGATGGGAGGGGCCATGGGGTGGTGCCGGGTGCTGCTCGGTGCTGCCCCCGTGTGGCCAAATCTCGGAACTGCAGGTGGTGTAGATGTTAGGGGCTAAGTGGTATGCCGGGTGCTGCTCGGTGCTACCACCGTGTGTCCAAATATCGGTTCAGGAGTTGGTGGAGATCGGAGAAGCTAAGTGCTATGCCGGGTGCTCCTCGTTGCTGCCACCGTGTGTCCAAATCTCGGTACTGCAGGTCGTGGAGATTGGAGCGTCCAAGGGGTGGTGCCGGGCGCTTCTCGGTGCTGCTCCCGTGTGTCCAAATCTCGATACCGCAGGTGGTGGAGATCGGAGGGGGTAGTGCTATGCCGGTTGGTGCTCGGTGTTTCCCCCGTGTGTCCATATCACGGTACTGCCGGTGGTGGAGATGGGAGGGGCCAAGGGTTGGCGCCGGGCGCTGCTCTGTGCTGCCCCCGTGTGGCCAAGTCTCGGTACTGCAGGTGGTGGAGATGGGAGAGGCCATGGGGTGGTGCCGTGTGCTGCTCTGTGCTGCCCCCGTGTGGCCAGATCTCGGAACTGCAGGTGGTGGAGATGTTAGGGGCCAAGGGGTGGTGCCGGGTGCTGCTCGGTGCTACCCCCGTGTGGCCAAATCTCGGAGCTGCAGGTGGTGGAGATGGGAGGGGCTAAGTGCTATGCCGGGTGCTGTTCGGTGCTGCCCCCGTGTGGCCAAGTCTCGGTACTGCAGGTGGTGGAGATGGGAGGGGCTAAGTGCTATGCGAGGCGCTGCTCTGTGCTGCCCCCGTGTGGCCATGTCTCTGTACTGCAGGTCTTGGAGATGGTAGGGGCCATGGGGTGGTGCCGGGTGCTGCTCGGTGCTGCCCCCGTGTGGCCAAGTCTCGGTACTGCAAGTGGTGGAGATGGGAGGGGCTAAGTGCAATGCCAGGCGCTTCTCTGTGGTGCTCCCGTGTGTCCAAATATGGGTACTGTAAGTGGTGGAGTTGGACGGGACCAAGGGCTGGCACCGGGGGCTGTTCGGTGCTGCCCCCGTGTGGCCAAGTCTCGGTACTGCAGGTGGTGGAGATGGGAGGGGCCATGGGGTGGTGCCGGGTGCTGTTCGGTGCTGCCCCCGTGTGGCCAAGTCTCGGAACTGCAGGTGGTGTAGATGTTAGGGGCTAAGTGCTATGCCGGGTGCTGCTCGGTGCTGCCTCCGAGTGTGCAAATCTCGGTGCTGCAGGTGGTGGAGAAGGGAGGGGCCATGGGGTGGTGCCGGGTGCTGCTCGGTGGTGCCCCCGTGTGGCCAAATCACGGTACTGCAGGTGGTGGAGATGGGAGGGGCCATGGGGTGGTGCCGTGTGCACCTCTGTGCTGCCCCCGTGTGGCCAGATCTCGGTACTGCAGGTGGTGGAGATGGGCGGGGCCACGGGGTGGTGCCGGGTGCTGCTCGGTGGTGCCCCCGTGTGGCCACGTCTCGGTACTGCAGGTGGTGTAGATGTTAGGGGCCAAGGGGTGGTGCCGGGTGCTGCTCGGAGCTGCCCCCGTGTGGCCAAATCTCGGAACTGCAGGTCGTGGAGATGTTAGGGGCCAAGGGGTGGTGCCGGGTGCTGCTCGGTGCTGCCCCCGTGTGGCCAAATCTCGATACTGCAGGTGGTGGAGATGGGAGGGGCTAAGTGCTATGCTAGGTGGTTTTCGGTGCTGCCCCCGTGTGTCCAAATCTCGGTACTGCAGGTGGTGGAGATGGGAGGGGCCATGGGGTGGTGCCGGGTGCTGCTCGGTGCTGCCCCCGTGTGTCCAAATATGGGTACTGTAAGTGGTGGAGTTGGGCGGGACCAAGGGTTGTCAGCGGGGGCTGTTCGGTGCTGCCCCCATGTGGCCAAGTCTCGGTACTGCAGGTGGTGGAGATGGGAGGGGCCATGGGGTGGTGCCGCGTGCTGCTCAGTGCTGCCCCCGTGTGGCCAAATCTCGGAACTGCAGGTCGTGGAGATGTTAGGGGCCAAGGGGTGGTGCCGGGTGCTGCTCGGTGCTGCCCCCGTGTGGCCAAATCTCGATACTGCAGGTGGTGGAGATGGGAGGGGCTAAGTGCTATGCCGGGTGCTGCTCGGTGCTGCCTCCGAGTCTCCAAATCTCGGTGCTGCAGGTGGCGGAGATTGGAGAAGCTAAGTGCTATGCCGGGTGCTCCTCGTTGCTGCCCCCGTGTGTCCAAATCTCGGTACTGCAGGTGGTGGAGATGGGAGGGGCCATGGGGTGGTGCCGGGTGCTGCTCGGTGCTGCCCCCGTGTGTCCAAATCTCGGTACTGCAAGTAGTGGAGATCGGAGGAGCTAAGTGCTATGCCAGGCGCTGCTCTGTGCTGTACCCGTGTGTCCAAATATGGGTACTGCGGGTGGTTGAGATGGGAGGGACCAAGGGTTGGCGCCGGGCGCTGTTCGGTGCTGCCCCCGTGTGGCCAAGTCTCGGTACTGCAGGTGGTGGAGATGGGAGGGGCCATGGGGTGGTGCCGGGTGCTGCTCGGTGCTGCCCCCGTGTGTCCAAATCTCGATACTGCAGGTGGTGGATATCGGAGGGGTTAGTGCTATGCCGGTTGGTGCTCTGTGCTGCCCCCGTGTGGCCCAGTCTCGGTACTGCAGGTGGTGGAGATGGGAGGGGCCATGCTGTGGTGCCGCGTGCTGCTCAGTGCTGCCCCCGTGTGGCCAAATCTCGGAACTGCAGGTCGTGGAGATGTTAGGGGCCTAGGGGTGGTGCCGCGTGCTGCTCGGTGCTGCCACCGTGTCTCCAAATATCGGTTCTGCAAGTGGTGGAGGTCGGAGGGGCTAAGTGCTATGCCGGTTGCTGCTCGGTGCTGCCCCCGTGTGTCCAAATCTCGGTACTGCAGGTGGCGGAGATGGGGGGGCCAAGGGGTGGTGCCGGGTGTTGCTCGGTGGTGCCCCCGTGTGTCCAAATCTCGGTGCTGCAGGTGGTGGAGATTGGAGGGGCTAAGTGCTATGCCGGGTGCTGCTCGGTGGTGCCCCCGTATGTCCAAGTCTCGGTACTGCAGGAGGTGGAGGTGGGAGGGCTTAAGGGGTGGTGCCGGGTGCTGCTCGGTGCTGCCCCCGTGTGGCCAAATCTCGGAACTGCAGGTCGTGGAGATGTTAGGGGCCAAGGGGTGGTGCTAGCTGCTGCTCGGAGCTGCCCCCGTGTGGCCAAATCTCGGAACTGCAGGTGGTGGAGATGGCAGGGGCTAAGTGCTATGCCAGGTGCTGTTCGGTGCTGCCCCCGTGTGGCCAAGTCCCGGTACTGCAGGTGGTGGAGATGGGAGGGGCCATGGGGTGGTGCCGGGTGCTGCTCGGTGCTGCCCCCGTGTGTCCAAATCTCGGTACTGCATGTGGTGGAGATCGGAGGAGCTAAGTGCTATGCCAGGCGCTGCTCTGTGCTGTACTCGTGTGTCCAAATATGGGTACTGCGGGTGGTTGAGATGGGAGGGACCAAGGGTTGGCGCCGGGCGCTGTTCTGTGCTGCCCCCGTGTGGCCCAGTCTCGGTACTGCAGGTGGTGGAGATGGGAGGGGCCATGGGGTGGTGCCGGGTGCTGCTCGGTGCTGCCCCCGTGTGTCCAAATCCCGATACTGCAGGTGGTGGATATCGGAGGGGTTAGTGCTATGCCGGTTGGTGCTCTGTGCTGCCCCCGTGTGGCCCAGTCTCGGTACTGCAGGTGGTGGAGATGGGAGGGGCCATGCTGTGGTGCCGCGTGCTGCTCGGTGCTGCCCCCGTGTGGCCAAATCTCGGAACTGCAGGTCGTGGAGATGTTAGGGGCCAAGGGGTGGTGCCGCGTGCTGCTCGGTGCTGCCACCGTGTCTCCAAATATCGGTTCTGCAAGTGGTGGAGGTCGGAGGGGCTAAGTGCTATGCCGGTTGCTGCTCGGTGCTGCCCCCGTGTGTCCAAATCTCGGTACTGCAGGTGGCGGAGATGTTAGGGGCCAAGGGGTGGTGCCGGGCGCTGTTCGGTGCTGCCCCCGTGTGGCCAAGTCTCGGTACTGCAGGTGGTGGAGATGGGAGGGGCCAAGGGGTGGTGCCGGGTGCTGCTCGGTGCTGCCCCCGTGTGTCCAAATCTCGATACTGCAGGTGGTGGATATCGGAGGGGTTAGTGCTATGCCGGTTGGTGCTCTGTGCTGCCCCCGTGTGGCCCAGTCTCGGTACTGCAGGTGGTGGAGATGGGAGGGGCCATGCTGTGGTGCCGCGTGCTGCTCAGTGCTGCCCCCGTGTGGCCAAATCTCGGAACTGCAGGTCGTGGAGGTGTTAGGGGCCAAGGGGTGGTGCCGGGTGCTGCTCGGTGCTGCTCGGTGCTGCCACCGTGTCTGCAAATATCGGTTCTGCAAGTGGTGGAGGTCGGAGGGGCTAAGTGCTATGCCGGTTGCTGCTCGGTGCTGCTCCCGTGTGTCCAAATCTCGGTACTGCAGGTGGCGGAGATGTTAGGGGCCAAGGGGTGGTGCCGGGTGTTGCTCGGTGCTGCCCCCGTGTGGCCAAATCTCGGTACTGCAGATGGTGTAGATGGGGGGGCCAAGGGTTGGCGCCGGGCTCTACTCGGTGGTGCCCCCGTGTGTCCAAATCTCGGTGCTGCAGGTGGTGGAGATTGGAGGGGCTAAGTGCTATGCCGGGTGCTGCTCGGTGGTGCCCCCGTATGTCCGAGTCTCGGTACTGCAGGAGGTGGAGGTGGGAGGGTTTAAGGGGGGGTGCCGGGTGCTGCTCAGTGCTGCCCCCGTGTGGCCAAATCTCGGAACTGCAGGTCGTGGAGATGTTAGGGGCCAAGGGGTTGTGCCGGGTGCTGCTCGGTGGTGCCCCCGTGTTGCCAAATCTCGGTACTGCAGGTGGTGGAGATGGCAGGGTCTAAGTGCTATGCCAGGTGCTGCTCGGTGCTGCCCCCGTGTGTCCAGATCTCGGTACTGCAGGTGGTGGAGATCGGATGGGCTAAGTGCTATGCCAGGCGGTGCTTTGTGCTGCACCCGTGTGTCCAAATATGGGTGCTGTAAGTGGTGGAGATGAGCGGGACCAAGGGTTGGCACCGGGCGCTGTTCGGTGCTGCCCCCGTGTGGCCAAGTCTCGGTACTGCAGGTGATGGAGATGGGAGGGAGGGGCCATAGGGGGGTGCCGGGTGCTGCTCGGTGCTGCCCCCATGTGTCCAAATCTCGGAACTGCAGGTGGTGTAGGTGTTAGGGGCTAAGTGCTATGCCGGGTGCTCCTCGTTGCTGCCACCGTGTGTCCAAATCTCGGTACTGCAGGTGGTGGAGATTGGAGGGGCCAAGGGGTGGTGCCGGGCGCTGCTCGGTGCTGCTCCCGTGTGTCCAAATCTCGATACCGCAGGTGGTGGAGATCGGAGGAGGTAGTGCTATGCCGGTTGGTGCTCGGTGTTTCCCCCGTGTGTCCATATCACGGTACTGCCGGTGGTGGAGATGGGAGGGGCCAAGGATTGGCGCCGGGCGCTGCTCTGTGCTGCCCCCGTGTGGCCAAGTCTTGGTACTGCAGGTGGTGGAGATGGGAGGGGCCATGGGGTGGTGCCGTGTGCAGCTCTGTGCTGCCCCCGTGTGGCCAAGTCTCGGTACTGCAGGTGTTGGAGATGGTAGGGGCCATGGGGTGGTGCCGGGTGCTGCTCGGTGCAGCCCCCGTGTGGCCAAGTCTCGGTACTGCAAGTGGTGGAGATGGGAGGGGCTAAGTGCAATGCCAGGCGCTTCTCTGTGGTGCTCCCGTGTGTCCAAATATGGGTACTGTAAGTGGTGGAGTTGGACGGGACCAAGGGCTGGCACCGGGGGCTGTTCGGTGCTGCCCCCGTGTGGCCATGTCTCGGTACTGCAGGTGGTGGAGATGGGAGGGGCCATGGGGTGGTGCCGGGTGCTGCTCGGTGCTGCCCCCGTGTGGCCAAGTCTCGGAACTGCAGGTGGTGTAGATGTTAGGGGCTAAGTGCTATGCCGGGTGCTGCTCGGTGCTGCCTCCGAGTGTGCAAATCTCGGTGCTGCAGGTGGTGGAGATGGGAGAAGCTAAGTGCTATGCCGGGTGCTCCTCGTTGCTGCCCCCGTGTGGCCAAATCTCGGTACTGCAGGTGGTGGAGATGGGAGGGGCCATGGGGTGGTGCCGTGTGCACCTCTGTGCTGCCCCCGTGTGGCCAGATCTCGAAACTGCCGGTGGTGGAGATGTTAGGGGCCAAGGGGTGGTGCCGGGTGCTGCTCGGTGCTACCCCCGTGTGGCCAAATCTCGGGGCTGCAGGTGGTGGAGATGGGAAGGGCTAAGTGCTATGCCGGGTGCTGTTCGGTGCTGCCCCCGTGTGGCCAAGTCTCGGTACTGCAGGTGGTGGAGATGGGAGGGGCTAAGTGCTATGCCAGGCGCTGCTCTGTGCTGCCCCCGTGTGGCCAAGTCTCGGTACTGCAGGTGTTGGAGATGGTAGGGGCCATGGGGTGGTGCCGGGTGCTGCTCGGTGCTGCCCCCGTGTGGCCAAGTCTCGGTACTGCAAGTGGTGGTGATGGGAGGGGCTAAGTGCAATGCCAGGCGCTTCTCTGTGGTGCTCCCGTGTGTCCAAATATGGGTACTGTAAGTGGTGGAGTTGGACGGGACCAAGGGCTGGCACCGGGGGCTGTTCGGTGCTGCCCCCATGTGGCCAAGTCTCGGTACTGCAGGTGGTGGAGATGGGAGGGGCCATGGGGTGGTGCCTGGTGCTGCTCGGTGCTGCCCCCGTGTGGCCAAATCTCGGAACTGCAGGTGGTGTAGATATTAGGGGCTAAGTGCTATGCCGGGTGCTGCTCGGTGCTGCCTCCGAGTCTCCAAATCTCGGTGCTGCAGGTGGCGGAGATTGGAGAAGCTAAGTGCTATGCCGGGTGCTCCTCGTTGCTGCCCCCGTGTGTCCAAATCTCGGTACTGCAGGTGGTGGAGATGGGAGGGGCCATGGGGTGGTGCCGGGTGCTGCTCGGTGCTGCCCCCGTGTGTCCAAATCTCGGTACTGCATGTAGTGGATATCAGAGGGGTTAGTGCTATGCCGGTTGGTGCTCTGTGCTGCCCCCGTGTGGCCCAGTCTCGGTACTGCAGGTGGTGGAGATGGGAGGGGCCATGCTGTGGTGCCGCGTGCTGCTCAGTGCTGCCCCCGTGTGGCCAAATCTCGGAACTGCAGGTCGTGGAGATGTTAGGGGCCAAGGGGTGGTGCCGCGTGCTGCTCGGTGCTGCCACCGTGTCTCCAAATATCGGTTCTGCAAGTGGTGGAGGTCGGAGGGGCTAAGTGCTATGCCGGTTGCTGCTCGGTGCTGCCCCCGTGTGTCCAAATCTCGGTACTGCAGGTGGCGGAGATGTTAGGGGCCAAGGGGTGGTGCCGGGCGCTGTTCGGTGCTGCCCCCGTGTGGCCAAATCTCGGTACTGCAGGTGGTGGAGATGGGAGGGGCCAAGGGGTGGTGCCGGGTGTTGCTCGGTGCTGCCCCCGTGTGGCCAAATCTCGGTACTGCAGATGGTGTAGATGGGGGGGCCAAGGGTTGGCGCCGGGCTCTACTCGGTGGTGCCCCCGTATGTCCAAATCTCAGTGCTGCAGGTGGTGGAGATTGGAGGGGCTAAGTGCTATGCCGGGTGCTGCTCGGTGGTGCCCCCGTATGTCCAAGTCTCGGTACTGCAGGAGGTGGAGGTGGGAGGGTTTAAGGGGTGGTGCCGGGTGCTGCTCGGTGCTGCCCCCGTGTGGCCAAGTCTCGGTACTGCAGGTGGTGTAGATGTTAGGGGCCAAGGAGTGGTGCCAGCTGCTGTTCGGAGCTGCCCCCGTGTGGCCAAATCTCGGTACTGCAGGTCGTGGAGATGGGCGGGACCAAGGGTTGGCACCGGGCGCTGTTCGGTGCTGCCCCCGTGTGGCCAAGTCTCGGTACTGCAGGTGATGGAGATGGGAGGGGCCATGGGGTGTTGCCGGGTGCTGCTCGTTGCTGCCACCGCGTGTCCAAATCTCGGTAGTGCAGGTGGTGGAGATCGGAGAAGCTAAGTGCTATGCCGGGTGCTCCTCGTTGCTGCCACCGTGTGTCCAAATCTCGATACTGCACGTGGTGGAGATTGGAGGGGCCAAGGGGTGGTGCCGGGTGCTGCTCGGTGCTGCTCCCGTGTGTCCAAATCTCGATACCGCAGATGGTGGAGATCGGAGGGGGTAGTGCTATGCCGGTTGGTGCTCGGTGTTTCCCCCGTGTGTCCATATCACGGTACTGCCGGTGGTGGAGATGGGAGGGGCCAAGGTTTGGCTCCGGGCGCTGCTCTGTGCTGCCCTCGTGTGGCCAAGTCTCGGTACTGCAGGTGGTGGAGATGGGAGGGGCCATGGGGTGGTGCCGTGTGCAGCTCTGTGCTGCCCCCGTGTGGCCAGATCTCGGTACTGCAGGTGGTGGAGATGGGAGGGGCCACGGGGTGGTGCCGGGTGCTGCTCGGTGGTGCCTCCGTGTGGCCAAGTCTCGGTACTGCAGGTGGTGTAGATGTTAGGGGCCAAGGGGTAGTGCCAGCTGCTGCTCGGAGCTGCCCCCGTGTGGCCAAATCTCAGTACTGCAGGTCGTGGAGATGTTAGGGGCCAAGGGGTGGTGCCGGGTGCTGCTCGGTGCTGCCCCCGTGTGGCCAAATCTCGGAACTGCAGGTGGTGTAGATGTTAGGGGCTAAGTGCTATGCCGGGTGCTGCTCGGTGCTGCCTCCGAGTCTCCAAATCTCGGTGCTGCAGGTGGTGGAGATTGGAGAAGCTAAGTGCTATGCCGGGTGCTCCTCGTTGCTGCCCCCGTGTGTCCAAATCTCGGTACTGCAGGTGGTGGAGATGGGAGGGGCCATGGGGTGGTGCCGGGTGCTGCTCGGTGCTGCCCCCGTGTGTCCAAATCTCGATACTGCAGGTGGTGGATATCGGAGGGGTTAGTGCTATGCCGGTTGGTGCTCTGTGCTGCCCCCGTGTGGCCCAGTCTCGGTACTGCAGGTGGTGGAGATGGGAGGGGCCATGCTGTGGTGCCGCGTGCTGTTCGGTGCTGCCCCCGTGTGGCCAAATCTCGGAACTGCAGGTCGTGGAGATGTTAGGGGCCAAGGGGTGGTGCCGCGTGCTGCTCGGTGCTGCCAC